>OY728120.1:1302765170-1307765170 GCA_963277665.1 Viscum album
AACATAACTTCTCAGACAGACGTCATCAGAGCTATAAGACTTGTGGGGTGTGTTCTTCAGAAACAAGTGCATCACGGAATCTTCGAACAGAATCCCTAATGGGGGTATGCGGTTGGGTGACTTGTCTCTAGACCAAGGGTTTGGGTTTTTAGTATATCTGGTTTTTTCTATATGTTATGTAGACATATACTGTGCATAGCTGATTGTAACTTTACTTTGTGTACTGCTTTGTGGTTTTCGGTGTCCTCTACTGAGTATTGTTATACTCACCCCTACACGGGCATTTCCTGCACGTCTGGTGTCTTGTGCAGACGTGTAGCCTTTTGACAACGTCTAGGGCGGACCAAGACAGGACCGAGCTTTCTGAGATCCCTACAGGCCGAGGTGTTCGTACGGCTACGAGCGACAGTCTGAGTACCTTTTGGGATTACAGTTTGTACTTTTCAGTTTTCAGACTCTTGTTTTTGGTGGGCTTGTATTCTGGCCCAGTTTACTTTTACAATACTCTACCTTTCGTCGTACTCTATTGGTTGGGGTTTATTTTTATGCATGCTTTTTGTTCCTTAGTGTTTTACATTTCTGCATTTGTAGGCGTGGAGATGTGTGCGTGTGTACAGGTACTTAGGCAATACCTCCCATGATAGTGATATGCCTACTCGGTGCTAGTCACCATCGCCTGGCCTGTTGGAGGAGGGCATGGGGAGTCACGGCATGGGACCCACTGGTATGGGTCGTGAAAAATTCATTGTAGAGAGATATATGTCCCACCCATGTAGTTGGGGTTTGTCATAGTGGTAAGCACCCCTTAATTCTACATGAAAAATGGGGGTTCAAAAAGCCATTGGGTGAAGGTACTGTAGCAGTACTATAGTAGCGGTGACACTATTAAAATGGAAAGCATTGTAGCAAAGGAAGGTAGTGTAGCGGCGGAAGTGCACTGTATCAGCGGCGGGTAATTTGCGGCACTATAGCAGTGTGGATACTACAATAGTACTATTCACCGAATGGGCCTTGGGAAAAAAATGGGCCTACGGGCTGTGTAATGGGACAAATGCCCACTCGTCCTTAAGGCTATGTAATTGGTCTCCCTCTACCCAGTTAAAGGGGTATTTGATTTTCTTTAATAATAAATGAGGCTTCAACCCCATCCTTTTAAAAAAATATAGCTTCCTCCCATCTCACAAAAAAATGGTTCATCAATGTTCCACCAAATAATAATATATTCAACATACCATGACTCATAAAAAGAGATGGGTTATATAAATATTAAATAATAACCCATGAAATGAAATTTGTATCATTGAAATTTCATCGCATCGTAGCCTATGGAAATAATATAGTTTTCATAATAATTTCATCAAAGTATAACCTTTTAAAAGAAGCAGGTTTCGAATGAATATCACCCATGGTAGAGAAACAAGTGTCATAAGCATAATCCCATCAGAAAAATAACCATTCAAGATATAATTTGAATATATCCTTTATATCCTTTATTTGACAGACATCAATAACATCAACCAATATTTTCATAGATGTAAAATAACGTGGAAGGAGATTTTGAAAAAATCTATTGAGGGAAATAACCATTCTTATTTGAAAAGGATCTTTAAAACAAAAAATTTTTTGAGAACCATTTTATTGAAAATAAACATTATATCTTATAAAATAAAATTTTTGAAACCTTTGGTAATATTTTTTCTTTGAAAACATATAAATAGAGCATGAAAACCTTTTGAAACCCATTTTCCTTAAAAACATATGAAAAGATCTTGAAATGTTTTGAAAACCGTTTCCTTTAAAATATATTTTAAAAACAATTTCTTAAAAATTATCCTTTAAACATTATAATAAATCAATAAAGCATTGAGGGTTGATTAATCTGTATATGTCGTGCGAGGAAAAAAGAACATTCCTTATTCATGGTAAAAAGATTATAAAAAATGCCTCATTCAAAAAGAGGAAATAATAATCCTATGAAATTATTACTAAAAGAAAAAATGATAAAAAAAATTCTTCTAATTATCATAGGATATTATTAAAATATTTTTGGATACCATTTTTATAAAACATGGTTTTGAGGAACATAGATTTCTGACCGAAGAGAGAGTAATGGTGGGCTTTCATAAAAAACACTTTTTATTTATCTTTTGTTCCTAAGAGTGGAAAAAATTAATCCAAAAATTAAATATATCAAAAATAACCTTTGGAGAATATAATTCACTATTTTTCTTGAGAAATGGATCATAATATTTCCTCCATGGATGAAAATGAATCAAGAACCATGAAAAGTGATGAGATTGATTCAATAAAATCTTATCACTTGGTTACATTGGATCATACTATCCATGTATGAAAAGGAATATAAATGAATCATATAAAATCATGAAAATAAGTTTATTCATGATATATCATGTAAATGGAATTATATACACCCCAAAATGAATTTAGGAACATAACAAAACATGAGTCTCAATGAAGGAAAACTAACAAAAAACAATTTTTCTGATGTGGTAAATTTTGAAAATTGAACCCTATGAAACAAATTTCATAGAATGGATATGTAAATACCAATAAATTTAAATATAGTAATATTTTAAATCATACATGGTAATTAAATGCACCACTCAAAAGAAATGGTTGGTGAATAAAGCATGTTTCTCATAGAAATAAAAATTGTGATGGAATCCCCTTACCATGTATCTTGACTCTCATCTTACTCTTTCAAAACACCTGTATAATAAATATTAATTTATTATAAATATTTTACCAAACCATATTATTATATAAAATTCTATATATGGTTTCATCCTGACCTTATATTGCCCTCTTTTTAAAAATCTTATGTAAATGATTCACTTCATCTAATATTCACCTTGTTATTTGCATGTGTCTTCATTTGTTATATCTTTAGTCCTTATACATATATCAATATTATATAATGTAAAAAATGATGTAAATAACATTCATATTCTTTATATTTTAATTATAATAATCTATATAATATATAACTATGAAATTAAAATCACTATTCATGGATATGGTAAGTCGTATGTATGCATGAAAATTATTTTCGTGTTTATTTTCATATTGAAAGAAAGAAAAAAATGACCTATTTGTATATATATATATATATCATCAATGTATCATTATAATGTGAAATATATCATATATTTCACTAATATCGTCTTTAATACATTCCATGTAGTGTGTCAACGAACCTCATCATGTTGAGGGGGCGGTAGTCCACACTTCCTCAAAAGAAAATTATCATATTTACACCAAATAGACAGAAAAAAGATATGTGTAATAAAAGGAAACAATAAGGTGAAATAAATATTAAATATAATATATAACATTTATAAATATATTTTCCATCATAATTTTCAACATGAGAGGTGGTAAAAGAAAAAATAACCAATACTCATTTAGGGAGCCAGTAGTTCGCTATAAATGTAAACAGTATGATTGCTACCCATTATATGAATTTGTGTGAAAGTTTAGGAAGAATAATTTGAGTAAAAGAATTATAATATATTTAGGATAATAGTTTTTTATTAAATAATGCAATAAATATATTAGAGGGATGGGAAAAGGAAAATAATAGAAAGGAGCTAGAGAGAAGGTGTTACCTCGTAATTTGGTAACTCATATTAGATTGTCCCAAAACAATTTCTTGGAAGACATTAATACAAAAAGATGATCTCCATGATGGAAGTTACGGATGTTGGGTAGTTTACTTTGAATATATTGGCCAATACTAATTGTTTTATCATTGTGAATAATTTAAAGACGTGATGGCCTTTTATAGGGAAGTAAAAGTACAAACTTGGAATTTTTTAAAACAAGATAGGTGTACACATGTTCTTATAATAATTAATTAATACCATACCAACAAAAATAGACACTGGATGTTTATTGGACTAAATATTTTCTCAAAATAGGTGTTAGATAAGTGTATAGTTCATTTTGTTGACTATGATTATGGTTTAGTCCCTAAATAATCATAATTAGACCTTAATAATTGTAATTAATTTTAATCACATTTACTATTATTTTTGGTAAAAAAATAACATGAGATAATTAGAATCTAGATACTATAATTATTTCAAATTTTAAGGTTCATTTTTCTTAATTAAATTAAAAAAAATTAAAAAATAATATCAGTGATAATCTTGTAGACAAGAAAAAATAATGGGACAATAATGTAGAAAAATGTTGAAACATTTGTTGCATTTTTATATTAAATATCAAAGTGAAATTGATTATAATTACCCAATTTGTATTAATATATGTATAATATAAATAATTTTACCTTAAAAAATTATATTATAATTTAAAATTAATAATTATTTAAACGAAATGGTTGTTATTAACTAAAATGCAGTATTTTTCACTATTCATAAAAAATAATTTTTCTCAGAAAAATCCCACAAATACACTCTAATATAATTTCATCATTATAAATAATATAATGAATTTTTTTTATCAAATTAAATTTATAGATGCATCTATTTTTTTTCTTCATATAAGTACATGATAATTTGTTCATTCGACAAAATTGTATTTGAAAACATATAAAGACTTTACATAAAAATATTTTTCATTGTAAATATGTTTTATTTGTATAAAAACATTATATGAATATTAATAAAGTATTTATTAATATTCATATTTATTTGTTTTGATGGATAGGTTATAAATAACTTGGTAAAATATATAAAATGAAAATGATGTTTCATATAAACTCATTAATGTGTGAAATGTACACTTTATTAGTGTTGCGTGTAGTGCATGCCAATTCGGGGTTGTGTGTAACAAATGAAAAGTTGGTTTTGAATGTAGAGAAAACCAAGTTGTTTTTGTGTGAATGGAATTTTTTACAAAGTGTTTAAATATATATATATATATATATATCAGTATTTCTAATTTCTTGTGAAAAGCGAAATATCAAAAAGATAAATTGATTCAAAACAATATTCCAAAAAATATGGGGGTGTTACATAAATACTTCCTCCAATGTTTTACTAAAAATTTTCATGATTGTTTTAACGTTATAACACTTCTAAAATATGAATAACCAAAACATGACAAATAAAGTCATGAAATCAACTTAATATGGATCCCCCACATATCACAAATGATCTATTGGTTGTCACATTACAAACATTTTAATACCCTAATAAAATATTCTATTCAAACGAGGTAATAACCTGAATTACCGTATATATTTATAGAAAAAAATAATGCTTCATATTCCATTGATTAATGTATATATTCCATAAATCCAACAAGTTGTAATCTTCATCCATGGTAGCATAAACTACTTGTGAACAAGTCCTTAATTTTTCCCCAAGTAATCAATACTATCCAATTTATCCAAAATATAAGTATCTAAAAAACATTATAATTACATAAGGAACATATTGAAGGATATAATTCCCTTAATAATGTGTTTTCCATGGAAATAATATTTCCATTAAGTCAGATTCCTATTCTATCATATCCATTCAATGTATTCTTGTAAATAATTAGGAAAGAACCATATACAAAACAATACTTGTTTATTTCACCATTTATATAACATAATACCTGAATCTCAAATATATAAAAACTTGTATTATTCCACTTAATCTATAATATATAAGAATGTGACATCATCCTATTACTTAATTCCAAAATCCTTTCAAATTTCATCTCTATTTTCATCATTTTCAGCAATAAAATGATGACTCATATAACCTTGCTGACTCTATTCAAGAGATTTCCTCATGGGAAATTAGGTTGAATAATGAACATTTATTCCACAATTTAAACACTTATCCTTCAATTATGTCTTGGGGGTTAATATTCTCATCCATTTTATTAACTAGACTCTTCATTTTTCCCTTATATTTACTTGTTTTATGTCCTTATTTTCCAATGTCAAAATATATTTTTATTCCTCTATGACACTCACTTAGGTGATTCTGTAGACATTGCTGACAAAAATCAAAAAAAATCTTATTTCCTCTATGGTCTCTATTAACCAAACTCTCAGTGATCCCATTCATTCGTTTCCTTGGTGAGTCTAAGAGTTACTTAAGGTACATGTTGTTAATCATATTCCATGAAAACTAAATTGGAATGATCACATCATATTTTACAATAGTGATTATTTGACTTGAATCCTCATCATCATATTATCCATAACATTCAATTCTAATCGAGTTCCTTCAACTTACCTAGATTGAAAAAATAAGAAGCATATTGTCAGCATTACTTATCATAGCATAAAACCATATTATCCTAAAAATAATTACTTATAGGATGTCTAAATCATGAAACCTTCCTTAATATATAACACCCTAAGTTCATCCTAGGATATTCATAGAAAACATATATTTAAATCCTACATGATGGTTCATGAATAGTTGTGGAATTATTAAATAACATCCCCGATGTAATTTCAAACCATTTGTGCAGTAAGGCATGTTTTCATTGACCAGATTACCTTGATTTAGGCCCAAAAAATCTTTTCTGTGATTTTATTCTTTGTTACATCAATGGCATATCCACATGAACTTATACCATCCAGACTGGGATGTATTTCATGGAAATAACTCACTCTATCCTTCACTAAAATTCCATCACATTTTCTTGAAATTTTCCTTATCCGTAAAAATATATTTATACATGCCAGTAGGGTTAACACTAAGGTTTTCTATTCATATATTCTAATGGATAACTAAATATTTTCTTTGATACCAACTATAGAGACACTCCCTTTTCATACATTAACATTACAACATTTTCTATGTTTTAAAAACATTATAAAAATAAAATATCAATGACTAGATTTGTTTAGTTCCATTGGAAACATGGAAAAATTTATTCTAACTTAGTGAAATATACTAAAAGTTTCCCACAATGATATCCCCTCTTAATATTTATACACAAAAACTATTCTTTATAACCTAGGGATGAGAAAAATAAGAAAGGGGTGAGCACAAATTATTATTAAGGGTAAATGAAGGGAATTCATTATCATATCATGAACATAATGGTAAGAGAATGTGATCATGATTATTAGAAGAACATACCCCACATATCAAAAATCATAAACATGAATCATGGCACAAATATTAGTACTTTATATGATAATAATCATAAAGAAATAACTAACATGATCCAAGAATGAATAATATAAGAATAAAACATGGACGTGTGGTAGAGACATAAGGGTATAAAAATCCTATGTCTAGGATGCATACAAAGAAATTTGTAACATGGTAGGATTGGGATAATCACTTGAGTACCCGCTTCATAATTTGTATTCCCTCATATGTACCCTCTTGTTTTGGGGTTGGTATTCCCTCTCATGTACCCAATTGTTTTGAGCATGGGGTGTACTCCTTTATACCCTCTTGTTTCGATCTTCGAATGTCCTCTAATATAACCTCTTGTTTCGGGCATGGTATGCCCTCCCTTGTACCCATTGATCTTATCATAAATTTACCATTACCCAATGCGTTGGAGGGAGATATAGCTCCCACCAATGTCATAGTGAAATCATACATACATATTCCACAACAACATAAATAATCATTTCATTACTCATGAAATAAAATGGGTTTCATAAACAAGTAATCATATCTTAACATATGTAAGAAGATAGTTTTCATAATTAGTTCACTAAAGCATAACCTGTGAAAGGAAGTATGTTTCAAAATCTTATAACCTATAGAAAAGAAAAGGGTTTCATAAACATCATCCAATAAAAACACAAAACAATCTAGAAATTAAATGAATGGATCCATTGGATAATTTCCATGTATAGAATTATTCACATCATTAGATTTCATCTCATATTGAGAATAACGTGGAATGATATCTTGAAAACATTTCGTGAGAAAAATATCTTATCTTATATAAAAAAATCTCTTTAAAACATAAAACAAAACCAATACCATTTTCATGAAAATAAACCTACAAACTGAGAAATAAAATAGGGAAAATATTTTGGAAACCATTTTCTTTGAAAACATATTATGAGATCTTGAAAACGTTTTGAAAACCATTTTCATTGAAGAAATATAAATGGGGTCTATGATTGTTTTCAAACCCATTTTTTAAAATAATTTTAAAAATTATAAATTTGGATTGAAATCATTATAAAACTACTTTCCGTGAATACTTATAAAATGAATCATTTAAAACAGTTTTAAAACCATTTTCCTAAAAAAACATTTAAAATAATCTTTAAACCCTTTTTAAAACACTTGATTTGAGGAAATATAAAGAAATCAAGAAATCGTTTTGAAAATCATTTCGTTGAAAATTAATTTTTTTTTTAAAAACCTTTAAAATAAAATTTTAAACATGAAAAGGAAACTTCTAAAATATTATGGTGGGTAAATCCATAAATGTATTGCAAGGTAAGAAGAACATTCCTTTTGAACAATAAAAGGACATGAAAATGCCATTTTTTGAAAGTGATAAGATGATTAATTTTAAATAATTAGTAAAATAAAAAAATAGAAACAAATTAATTTTAGATGCCATCATAGAATAGTATAATATTCTTGGAAAATCTTTTTAGAAAACATGGTTCATAAGGAATACATATTTCTGACTGAAGAGAGGGTAAAGTCGGGCATTCTTAAAAACACTTTCATAACAATATTATATACCAAAGTGTATAAAAATTGTACCAATATATGAATATATCATTAATAAATAGTGGATAAGTTATTTCACTAATTTTTTTGGAGAGTTTTATTATAATATTTCAAACAAAGTAATCAAAATAAAAAAAACATCTAAAAGATTTGAGATTGTTTCAATAAACTCTTATCACATAATAACTTTGAACCATACACCCCATATAAGAAATTGAAATTAAATGAATCCTAAAATATAATGAAATGATTTAGATTCTATATATAACAAATAAAATGTAATTATACAAACATTTTAAAATAACATAGGTTCATAATAAAACATATATCTTAAAGAAGGAAATTTGAAGAAAAATAATCTTACTAATTTGGTAGATTTTGAAACATTTTCCCCACGAAATTATGGTTATAAAATGGATATGTAAATAAAAATAAATTTAATTATAATAATAATTGAATACATCAATGGGTATTATACACACAATTCAAAATAAATTTGTCGTGAGAAAAACATGTATGTCATGAAACTAAAAAGTGAGATGAAGCCTCGTTACCATGTATCATGAATATCATCATACATGTTCAAAAATCAGATATAATAAATATATGTTTATTATTAATCCATCACAGAACCATATTATTATATCTAATTCCTTATATTCTTTGATATTGTCATTATATTATCTTCTTGTTAGCAATTCTATTTTAGGGTTTCACTTCAGGTAATATCTACTTTGTTCACTGTATTTTTCCTAATTAGATATATTTTTTAGTCCTTATACATATATCATTACTTAAATAATTCAAAACATTATAAAATATAATTTATATTCAAAATATGTGTAATATAATAATCAATATAATATACAAGTATGAAATGTAATTCACTATTTTGGGAGATGGTAGGTTGTACATACGCATAAACGTTGTTTCCATTTTGTAGTCATATTAAAAGAAATTAGGTAAATGAAATAAATGTATATATATATATATATTTATTCAATTATCATGATTATATAATATATATCATATTTTTTCCCTAAAAATATCTTTAATACATTCCATGTAGTGTGTTAACGAATCACATTTCCTTGAGGGGGTGGTAGTCCACACTTCCACACACAAAATTATCATATCTACACAAATTGGGAAGTATAATAATATGTGTTTTAAAAGAATTAAAAATGAATAAATAAATAATATATATAATATATATCATTTATAAATATATTTTTCATCATAATTTCAACTATGAGTGGTCATAATAGAAAAATAAACAATCATCATTCCGTGGGGTGGTAGTTTACCATAAATGTTAAAAATATGTTTATGATCCATTAGATGGAGATGTTTATAATTATAGGTATAACCATTTTCATTAAAATATCATATTATATTGAATATACTAGTTTTTTATACAATCTTGGAGTAAATATATTGTAGGGGTGGAGAAAGAAAATAAAAGAGAGCAACTTGAGGGAAGACATTGCCTCATAACCGGGTAACTCATTTTTGTTTGTGCCCAAAGGCTTCCTTGGATTAATTTCTTCCCAAGAAGGGGTTTATAAGAGAAATTAAGGGATATTGGGAAGTATATTGGGAATATAGTTTCTGATCCAAAATATTTTGAGAGGTGCGATGAAGTGGAATAGGTGGGGGCCTTTTATATGGAAGGGAAAAGTCACACTTGGAATTTTTGAAAACTAATTTGGTGTACGTACATTTTTACCTAAAAATAACATTAAATCTGAGAAAAATTACAGAGTTGAAATTTTATTTCAGAATAATGCCCATCCAATGGGATTTGGACATGTTTCATGGTCGTTTTGGGTCTTAATTTTAAGGTTTAGTACTTTCTTGACCTAATTTTTCTCTTAACCATTGTAATTAATTTTAATCACATCCACTAAAATTTTTAATAAAACATTATGTTGAAATTAGTTGTAACAATAAATTATTATTATTAAAAATATTTCTTTTATTTTTCCAACTAATAATCCAAGAATTAAGATAAATTAATTTAAAATTAGTCATGTTAATGGGACGACCATGCGTCTTTTTAATGAAAATTTATCCAAAAGTTTGCTAGGTTTTTTACACATTTTCAAATTGAAATTTATTTTAATGACCAATATTGGATTAATTTGTAATATTATTTTATAATTAATCTTTAAAACCAATTTAAAATATAATTTATACTTATAAATGTATTTATCAAAAAGAAGTTTTGAATTGAAATTCAGTATTTTAATAGTTTCTTAAAAAAAGAAATGATATAGAAAAAAACCAAAAACTTATCATAAACTATTTTTTATGTTTATATTGCAAATATGATGTTTATTTTGACAAATTAAATCTATAACACTTCCAATAATTTGATTTAAAATTGGTTATCTATTAAAAGGTGGTAAAAATACATTTGTTAAAATATAGGTTTTTAAGAATAAAATTGGGTTTGTTCTCATCTTATATATATAAAATACAGTGAATCATTATAAAAAGTATTTTTTTAATATATAAAATATAAAATTAATTAATATATTTTACTTTAATTAATTATATTAACCTTTTAGTATAAATTGTATTTTTTACATAAAAATAGACTTTTATAAAACGAGTTCGTTTATATTCATTTGGTTTATATATTATTTTATAATTATTAAGTAACTAGTGAATTAGAATATATATATTCATAATATAGTTAATAATATAATTTTAAATTTAATTTCCATGTTATATCTTATTAAATAGTAATATTTTAATAATGATTTACTATTCAGTAAGACTCGGTCTTTTGTATTTCATAAGCCATCGAGGAAATATAGTTTTTCATGTAACGTAAGCTTACCTCAGTGTTCTATGTAAAGAAACATAATCACTATGTTGTGTTTAGTATAAAATTAACCAATTTTTTCATATAACACAATACATATAGAGTGCTTTATTATAAAATAATCTATTTTCAGTATTGTGTGAAATGAAAAATATCAATAAGATTAAATTAATTTAAAAAAAAATAATTAAAAAATCTTAGGGTGGTAAATAATAGCAATCAAGACAACAATAAATAAATAAAAATTAAATAAAAAAAGAGACATGTGTGGTTTCACACATATTCATTTACTTGGAGTCATTATATAGGCCTCAAGAATCTTTCTTAACCCTATGTATCATTTACAAGACTATTATGAAATTTTCTATTACTTTTGGTGGTTATGATTGATTTATAACCCCTGTAGAATAATTTGTAAATGCATTTTTTCTATAGATTCATCATTGAATCTCCAATAATTTCATATATTAATTATAGGTATTTTTTACATTATTTTAATGTAAAATATTAATGTTTGACTACCTTTTCCGATCATAAAAAAATTAGTGAATAATAAAATACAATACCATATATTATGACATAATAAAATCATAAATTTTTATAGGTTCATGTATTGACATGATAACACATTTAGTGCCTTATGATATGACCTTATCATACAATAAGATTCATCAAAAATCATCATATGTTTTTAATTATTTCGGTCATATCTCATTGAAAATGAATATTTCAATGTTTGTAACTTTTGGTAATATTTTGGCATGGTCAATTTAGTAGAATCCAATCTGTCAAAATAAGTCTCAGAATTTAGTACATTTCTAGATTAAAAAGAATTAAATTGGATCTGTTGATGATTACATTAGTCAATATCAGGCTTGAGATAAAAAAGAAACAAATGAGAGGGAAAATATGTAATACATAGTAATGTCCAACAATAAATGTTCATGTTTAAAAATGATTTGTATTTGATAAAAATCACTAAGACCTAAAATTTCTATGGGTATCAAGAGGAATAAAAAAATTGGGGATTTATCGACGGTATAAATTTTTTACATGTGATTAAAAAACATTAATTCATGGTACATGGGTGAATGTACACCAAAAAGAAAAATATGGAATTTTTATTGTAACTCTTTACAAATATCATGGAGTTAGTGGGGTGTGTTTGTGTTTAGAATCCTTAAATCAGACTCTCAATATTAATATTTTACACCCCAATTTTAAAATTAAAAACATGTGTGTTTTTAACTCATGGATATTGGCCAAACGACCAAAACACATCAAAAAAATGTGTTTTGTGTTTTCCAACTCTATTAGTGTGTTCTTTATATTTGTTTATTCCAATTCCCCAATATATCATAGTAGAAATATCATTTTGATAACTTCAGTTGAAACCACTCTTCATCAATTCCACATGATGCATTAAAATTATTTTCCCCTATAAACTATTATAGCATCACTACAACCACTCCCTCTTCATTATATTTCATGATTTTATTCCATTAACTCTATAAAGTATCATTTCCGGTTAGGGTAATATCAACATATCACATATAGATCCATTTATAAAAGCGCGAAACTCCATTTTGAGAGGATATCTACCACATGGTTAAATTCAATATTAAAATAATAACTAATAGTGGTAAAACCAGAATATTTAAATGATTTTGATTATGGAATATATATATAAGCATGGTTTTTGTGTTTCATTTTATGTTTGTAGTAGGAATAAAATAAGAATCATATTGATTTGATTTCATTATATAATAAATTTATATGCATCATTTGAGAATATCTTACAAAAAATTGTAAAATGTGATATATGATACTATAAAGTATATAGATGAGTATTAGGTGGTGGAGAAACTAGTTTTACAAAGATAAATCATTAAGTGGAGGAGTATTGGGGTTTGTTTGGTGTGTGGGACTTTTTCTCTCATATATCATAAATCACTACTGCAATAATGTTTTAATCCACCAGTATGATTGATTTTTATAGTTTGACAATGCATGAATATTTTTTTGGAAAGACAATTGGAATTCAATTGTCATATAAATTTTGTTTCCTGGATGTGAGTTATGGATAATTGAATTGATGCATTTTCATATTACATAATAGAATTAAAATATAGAGGATGTGGCCTCAATATGAAATTTTTGTTCTAGTCATAGAATAATCACAAAGGGTAATCCATAATTTCAATATGACATTATGTTAGAATGCTTGTTTAAGATTTGTATTAGTATTAGATAAGTGGGACATTCATATGGTCCATTTACAATCATATATTCTGGTTGGATTTTAATGATATTGCATTGATTCATAATGAATTTGTTTTGAGTGAAATACATTGACATGTCATTAAATGTTGAGATATTTAAAAATGATGAGATATGTAAGATACAATATTGTGTAGAAATATTTAGATGTAATTACAAGTGGATGTTTGACAATCATATTCAAAAACATAAAATTTAGAAGAAGGTGGAGAGTGTGTAATTATTGAATGGTATTAAATATGAATTGATGGGATATGTAACTCGTGTATTTAGAGAAAATAAAATGGTAATGTTGTAATTATTATTGAATAAGAAAAAATATAATATTATCTCGAAAAAAAATAAATTTTAACAAGTATTTTATTAAAATGAAGTAGTGGAAATGTTTTTCCGGTAGAAGTAAGCCAAGATATCTTGATAGTGGGAAGTGCCCCAAAAACTGACCACATATGAGAGAATTTATAATTTTAATGAGAACCAATCCTATATCATTTAGTAAATTATTGAATTTTAGGGGTCACTATAGAGAACCCATAGAGTTTAGATTATTTTGGAAAATGTGAATATTAGAATATTAACTGAATGAGATAATGTTGAGGGGTGAATTTAAATCTATAGGAGAATAAAAAAAGATTAGGAAGAAACATAAAATAGATTTATATAAGGATTTTACTCAGATTATTATTCTATCATTATTATTTTCCAGATTTTATTATGTATTTATTAAAACCTGATTATATTGGTAAACATGTAATTTTTATTTAGTCAGGATAAACATGATTTATTAGTTGATGTTACTAATATATTAGATTATTTTTATTTAAACATAATTCAATTGTTTCCACCAGATAGATTATCATTGGGTGTGGGTGATAAACTAATGGGTAAAATTAACATTAAGCTCTATAAACTATAAAACAAACACCATAGGAGTGATAATTACCAAAAGGGTTTGTGGATATAGGTATGTAACTAACAAAAAATTTAATGAATACAAACAAACAGTTATACTCTACCATATAGTTGCATGCGTTTATCATTAGAAATATCATTGATGGATTTATACCAATTTTTATATAATTGTTTTTTAATGATCAAAAAAAATTCTGAATTGATTGAAGAATTTATTTTAAGATGTCTAATTCATATTCAACTTATTTAGAGAGTCACTCTTGTGGATTTATTCACCTTTATCGACTGATTTAAATTATTTAATGACATGATTCAATTACTTTCTTATAATCATTCCCAACGTCAATTGATACCTAACATTCCTATAATTTTGTTGTGTTTCCATTTTTAATCAAATACATTCAATTATCTATAAACATTATCCCCATGGATTATACTTGGTACTTATCAATTTTTTCTACGAAATAATCATTCTTCTGTACTTGTGTGTGAGATTAATAACTAACATTAACATATCATAAAATCATATAATTTAAAAAGATATTTTATTTTTTTTGGTGTAATTTGAAGCAAGGATAAAATGTAACACACTAATAATGTTGGGTCTCAATATTTTCAAATATAAAATTCTTATAATAAGTATAGTAAATTTTATTTTATTCTTTTATTTTCCATTAATATCTTTATAAATATTTTTCCAAATGAAATTGAATTAGAAACACCCATAATTTCTATTGAACTTGTTTATTAACTCTCTAACACATTTTCATAAGACAATAAAATATAACAACCACCTAAAATAACATGAAGAAAATATATGAAAATAATATATTCATGCATATACTTTTAAATAACTACTATTTTTGAGTAAAAAAATTTCAATGCCATTCTTTATTACCTGTAAAACAATATCATTTTTTTAGAAAACAATACTTGAAGTGTTTGTTCATGTCTCTTTGGTGTATAATTCATTTTATACTCTAACTATTTTGAAATTCAAAAATTTCAAACAAGTTTATAGCATTGAATACCATGATCATTATGATTTCACTAAATTATAGAAATGATTCATTAACTATAAAGAAACTTATCCTTATCACTAAGAAAAATCCTTTATGTTGTTTAATGTTAATTTACTCTTAAAAAATAACATTAATTAACACAACTACCAAATAGGTTTCTAACAGCACTGGTATTTAGCAGTGCAAGAAAAATTCCCATTGAAATTGATTCATTATTAGCACAAATGATATCACTGATAAATTTATCACTTATTGAGTGCCTTATTTTTAGCGCAAATATAGGGTAACTTTTCACAGTGCTATATTTTTGTCACACATAATGGAATCCTGTATCTACCCTTTTTTAGCACTAATAATGGTTCCAATAAATAAAATGAAATAATTAAATAAATAAAAAAATTGATTTATTAGAAAAACATTAATATTTTAATTAATTAAATAATTATTGATGAAAATGAATAAATTAATTATAATTTATATATATTATAAATATTAATAAATAGTATGTATTAAATATAAAGATATATGCAATATGAAAATTATTCAAATTAAAATAAAAAAATGAAAATTGATAAAATTATTTTCATTTTATTAATTACATGTTTATTGATAATATAAATATATAGTATATATTTAATATAAAGATATAAATTAATGTATATCAATAAGATTTATATAATAAAAAATATTATATATGTTTTACATTATATAGTAATATATTTAGTCAATAATAGTTTATAATTATAAATAAATATGAATTAAAAATAAGGATTAATTGCATTGAGTAATGGACATAATTGAGTGTTTTTTTCAATTTATAACATAGATCAGATGTATTATATTGATTTCACATATTAGTAATTAATGTATTTTTAAATACATATGCTCAGACATAAACAGTTTTTAAGAATTTAATAAATTTAATTTATTTGTTATATATATATTCATTTAATATATTTTAATATTTTGAACGATGTATTCATCTTTATTTAAAAATATATATATTTTTTCATGATTTATGTTAATAAAACTTATCCAAATTTTCAATATTGTACTCATTTTTAATTAGTTAATTTTTTTCATTTTTAACATGCATGAACTAATTATTAAATTGTCATTAATAATGTTAAAAATACATTTCTAAAAAAATATTAATAAATTGATATATTTTTAAGATTAATATTTAATTTTTTATTTATTTATAATTACAAATAAATATTTATAAAATTATATTAAATTTATTTAAATAAGATATATATTTACTATGTTTATATATATATAAAGATATATATATATATATATAAACGTATTTATCTAATTATAAATAATTAATTATATATTCAAATAATTATGGAATTATTATTTTACATAAATTACTATTATACGTATTATAATTATATATAATAATTATAATATTTAAAATAATATTTTTTTTAAAAAATTATTATTAGAAATTATCAGTTCTTTTTTAGCGATGATAAAGATTATGATTTATGATCACTAAAAAGAGCTAATAAATTCAGTATTTATCAGTGCTAAAACATAATTTCTAATAAATATGCATTTTATTTATTCTTATTAACTTAGCACTAGTAAAAGTTATCTTTATTAGTTTTTTTTTTTGAAGTGTTGATAAAAGTGTAATGATCTATTTTAAAATCCCTAACTATCATGAACCAGTTCGTAATATAAAAAGATCTCAGTGGATGAAAAATTCTTTCAGCTCTCCTCATTTTCGAATATAAGCTAGGATATAGGACAGAATCAAGGAACCAACTATTCCAATCCTCAAATCCATGTCTCGGGCGATTCAAGGGTCGAAGGAAACCAAGACTCGAACCAAATCTAGTTTTTTCGATATCTCTAATTTCCCTCTGTTATCCACTAAACCTTATCATCCCACATTCGTGTATCCCAAAATTCTATTTTCACTAACTTATAATAAACCAACCCAAAATTCATTGTTTCATATATATTTTGATGTATTATATACCCTGGTATCATGCGGATATCCCTGGGATAACATTGGTATTGTGCGACTTGAAATATTTCAATCCAAATGTTTGGTCATGTTATTGTAAGGCATAATAGGTTCCCAAAACCTATATTTGAGGACATATACCTCTTTGAAATCATCAAATTTTGAAAATTTCATCATATAGTGGTTGGTGTTGTCCTTGGTTTGGAATATTACATTGAAAATAACTTATATGAGGAAATATATGACATCATTGGGGTCCTATATTATGTCATGCATTAATTTGAATTGAGAGAGTTGAATGAGGAGAAACTGAAATATATGGTTATCCCCTTCTATTTGAATGGTAATTCTAGATGTTTTTTTTCAAAAAAAATATGATGAAGAAATATCTAAAACATGGGAACAAATACATAATTATTTTTTCATGATATTTTTTCATAGTATGATTAGTAGTAAAATTTGTAGTAATATTAAAGGATTTATTTTGGATGAGTATAAACTATTTCAAGGTTCATTGGATAAATTTAGTGGTCAATTATGAAAAAAAACAATCAAATTATTCTCATAATTCATTAAACTCATCGTAAAAAAATTATATATGTTTTATTTTTTCATATTTATTTTTCTATTTCATGAAAAACATAATGTTTTATGTTTTTATTTTTGAAATATTTCAATATGAATTTAAATAATGTTACTTAAATGATATAAAAAGAATAATAAATGTTTTTTAAGGTGCTATATTCTTTGGACTATATTATACTGCAAAAACTGATTTTGAGATAAAATGTAGTTCATATTTTGATTTTTGGAGATGAAATATTGTTAGAAAATAAATAATTGTAATGAGTCATATTCTAGGAAAAAACTCAGTGTTGTGGTGTTTTATGAAACCATATAGTATTTCATTGTGTGGTATTAGATAATATTGTATTTTTTATTTTACTTATTGTCCTCAATCCTTTGATAATGATCATTTTTTTATAAATATTATATTTTCCTTGAGTTGTAAATTATTTAATACAAAATTATTAAAATTATTTAAATTTCAAGGAATATCTTATATCATTCAATAATATTATATTTTCAGCCACACCTCAATCAAACACAATATGTGACTGGTATGACTCCGTGTGCTTCTTTTTATATGATATTGACATTAATTTCAGTAAAAAGGACAAATAACATATTCAAAACTGAGAAAACATATTTTGATTATTTTGATACATAAGGGGAATGATCCATAAGAAATTTGAGACTTTTTTTAATCATCCAAACCTCAATTTGATTCATGGTGTGGCCGCTATGAAATATTGTGTACATTATCAATTTAAAATCTATAGTTTGGTTAAAAATGAAACTCACTAAAAATAATGTAAACAAGAAAAATTTTTCATTATAATTTTGGAAATAGATTCATAAGTAATTTTTGATGTCTATGATTTCGTATCGTGTCAAACTGACACACGATGTGATCTGTATAGGTCAAAGTTCAATATTCCAGTTTAAAATGAAATTTTAATATAAAAAATAAATGACGTACTCAAAACTGAAAAACACATTCATATTGTTTTGATAATTTCATAAAATGATCCCTAAGTTATTTTTGACATATAAGAATCTGTCATACCTCAATCCATCACACAGTGTGACTAGTATGACTCCAAGTGTATCTTTTTATTTAAAATGACATCAAATTTAATAAAAATGAAAACATGCCAACTAAAAACTAATTAAATATATACATATTTTTTTGATACATTAGGACAATGATCCATAATTAATTTCTGATTTTTAGTAGTCACATGTACCTCAATCTGACACGCGGTGTGACTGGTCTAACTCCATGTGCATCTTTTATTTAAAACTACCATCAATTTTAATAACAATGAAATTTAACCTAATAAATAACTGAGTAAACAAATTTATAATATTTCTATACTTTAATAAAATGATTAATATGTAATATGAGATGTTTAAGAATTAGTTTTACCTCAATCTGATGCATGGGGTGACCAGTATAACTCCAACTGCATCTCTTTATTTAAAAATGACATCAATTTTAATAAAAAGGAAAACTGACCTAATAAAAACTAATTAAACACATTATTATTGTTTTAGTACATTAGATATATAATATATAATTCATTTTTGATGTTTAGGAATCAGTTTTAACTCAATATTATACTCAACGTCCCTAGTATGACTCAATGAGTCCGTTATCTTTTTAGAATCGATATTTTAGTTTAAAAAAGTTAACCCACCGAAAAATGAGAAATCATACTCATGTTTTCTTGATATTTTAGGAAATTGTTTCATACATCATTTTTTGGTGTGCAAGAATATTTCTCAAATGAAACTGATACAATGTGCGCTAGATATGAATCAAAGTGTGTGTTTCTAGTTTAAAATGAAATTTTAGTTAAAAACACATGTAACGTACTCAAAAGTGAATAAACACATTCAATTTGTTTTTATAATTTATGAAAATCATCCAAAATCCATTTGGACATGGAATAATTATCCACACATCAATATGGTGTATGGTGTGACTGATATGACTCAATGTGCGTATTTTAATTTAAATTTGACATTTAAATTTATTAAAAAGGATTACTCAACTACATAAAATAGAGAAAACACATTTGGAATGTTTTTATACATTAGTAAAATGATCAATATGTAATTTTGGATGTTTAGAACATGTGATAATTGTATTATCCTCAATATGACGTACGGTGTGACCGATATGACACCAAGTGCATCTTTTGATTTTAAATTGACATTAATTTTATTAAAAATGATAACTCGCCTACTAAAATCTTGGAAAACACATTTGGAATTTTTTTTATACTTTTTTAAAATGATCTATAAGTAATTTGGTACATCTAAGAATTAGTTACACATTAATATTATATAAGATCTGTATTGTACGGTTCAATGTCTCCATTATCAGTTCAAAATCAGTATTTCAGTTCCAAAAGTGTCACTCATGGAAAATCAAGAAAATGAACTCATGTTTTCTTTATAATTTAAGAAAAATATTCAAAAGTAATTTTTTATCTTTAGGAGCTAATATGACGTCACACTGATATATGATGTGACCGGTATGTGTCAAAAGGCATTATTCATACATGATTTTTTTTCCTAGTCTTTTTGGTGCTATAATGTTCTACTACATCATATTGCCCATGTATTTCTAGGTGTTGTTACAACACACTATAGTATGCCACTTTATCATCACTTTTAAAGTCACTGATAAATAATACAATTATCAGTGATTCTATAAGTACTGATAAAGGATCCTTTATCAGTGATTTTTCAGATCTAATAAAAGAATACAAATTTTAATCCTTCTAAAGTAGACAGATCTTCTCTAGCACAGATAATGGCCATTTTTAGCATTGTTAGAGGCATATGTTTTTAGTTGTGTACCACCATGTTAACATCTATTTGACATATATTATAATTACTATGATATTATAGTGAACAAGAAATTATGATTTCTTAAAAACATGTTATTAATAATGATTTATTATCTATGTTAATCCCATATACTTTGGAATACCCTTTATAACAATGTATCATTGTGTTCTGCGTCTCTTTAACATTTTCAGAAAATTTATTTCATAACATCATCTTTATTTCAAAAATATTCTTATGTTTAGGATTTAAATTAAATATTACATGTTATTATTTTATCTTTTATCCAATTCATATTTCCTATAAAAAATTCACTTCATCAATAGTATATGGTCAAATTTGATAATGAAATGATGGATGTGGGATGGTATTCCATGATATTCTCATTAAAACTAGTACTTTGGACTTTTTATTTATGTATTCAGTATTAAAATTATCAAAAATTGTTTAAATAATTGAATTGTATGAACTTATACATTTGATATTCTTCAATTGCCTTCCTTTATATGTTCATAAAATACTTGTCCACCTATTATCAAAGTAGTTTAGAACCATTTTCTTCAACATTTTTTAGACACTATTTTCTATCCACAATTCCTCAATGAGTGTTATAGTACCTCTTTAGCATCAATAGTAACAACACTTCTATGATTATTATTGAATTAATGATAACATATTACCTTTGGTGGATATCACTAAAATATTATTACATCCGCCTATTTCTCAATCATTCCAAGTTTTATCCCTTTAATTTTGATATGGCATAGACTACCATACACATTTAATGGTGTAGAACTCAATTTCTCCATACAGTAAAAATCATAGGGTGATGTAAATAAATTTGGATAGGGTAAATTACAGTTTTTTATGTGAACATTACACATAAACAAACATAATTAATTCATAAATTTATATAAATTTATAAATTTTTAATATTTGTTCTAACACCCAAATAAAAATATATAGTATGGTGAATGTACATGCTCGATCCAACATGGAACATGGAATCCTATATCCTATATTTAAAGAAGTTTTGAGAAAATAAAAATATTATAAAAATAACGATCTTCTAATCATAACAAATGTACTTAATATATAATAACAAGTCTTGGAATCCATACCCATGTATCTTTTTTGTTTGAAATATAAATCTAACCTACATTTAAAAATAAACTATTTTAAAAGTTTCATGATTATTATAATAATTGGTACCCATGGGTTCAATTTTAACTAGAACGATAAGAAATACAAAAAAATTTATTATCAGGGGTATAAAAATAAGATGAAGCGAATTAATATTGAATCATATAATTAAAATTAAAATCTAAACCAAAATTTCTAATTGAATTCCCTTTATATTATTGATAATCCTCTAGTATTAAACACTTACGATCCGGATTAAAATATTGAATAAATTAAAATTATTTTTTCTAATAGGAAACTATTAATTTCAGTTAATCACAAGTTGTTTTAGATTTAAATAATTAAAAATAGATCCAATTAATTTAATTATCTCATTTTTTATGAGTCTAGCCACTCATAATTAATTAGTTGTCAATCATGAATAAAAATAATAATAAGATAATAAAAATATATAATAGAATAAATTTTTTAATTGAATAAAAAAAATAAATCAAACACTTACTTGACTTAAATACAATCAAATGATCAATGTTACTAATTGAAAACAATAAATATGAATCTTAATAAATCTCTCTCCCTCTCCATATCTCTTATGAAAACTAATGAAAATATTATCAATATATTCCCCAATATCTCTAATGTTTTGATAAATCCTATAATCGGCATCCCCTATTCATGCTCTACATTGAATTAGACCAAGTACCCTATAAACAACATTCCCTGTCTAATTTATAAATTTAATTTCTTAATAGTGAAATATAACCATGAATTATTTCATATTAATCTCCATTTAATTGTAGATTATTCCTCAAATCTGAGTATTTAGTCCTCATATATCTTCATTATTTCATTATTAATTTCATTTTGAGTCCTTATATCAGGGTTTTCATATCATGAATGTGATAAACAAATAACTACTCAGATATATTTTGACTTTTACCATTCAATATCCTCCATACTTGAAATTGAATATCCATCATTTTTCATGGTCACCATGATTTTCTGTTATTCTTTATATAATAAAAAATATGGGGAAATAATAAAAGGTGTGGTGGATGGATACCTCAAATCAAAAATATCATCCTCAAACCCATTTTTAGCATGTTTAAGAAAATACTTGATACCACAATGGGGAGATAATATCCAATAGTTTCTTGTACAACTCTAAAATCCACACTCAAGAGAAATATTTTTTTAAATACTGGTGTAAAAAATAATTTGCACCTTATATTTTTTATTGGTAAAATGACATCAATATAATATAATTAACCTAGTGACATGGATTCAATGCCTACTCAAACAATGACATTCTAATAATATGAAATGAAATTTCTATATTCCCATATTTCATAAATATTTACCATAAATTTTCATATATATAGTGAAAATTATTTCATAAATATTTTTTTAACACCCTATTCACTACACACTCAGATAAACATTTATACCTATTGAAATAACATAGTCAATTTTTTAATCATTCAGATCCCAAATAAAAATTGGTTTTCAGTGATCAACCATTATTTTTTCACATTTCTTTTCCAAATTCAAATATTTTTCCTAATATTATATATGAAAAAGTCATCATCATTTTAAATGGAACAACACCTTCTAGATTTTTATTCCATGGAATTGAATGATAAAAGAAAAAATTCATTTTATTTTTGCATCAATCACCCTCTTGATCCATGAAATGTCAATTGATGTCCATAATGTGGTTTCATCTCTCAGTATCTTAGAATTTTAGACTCTCCATTTACCTATGATCTGCTATTATGGACATAAAATATCCTCTCTAACAATAAATATGAATAACATTCCTAATGTTAAATGAAATAAAAAAAATAAAAAAATTTCTAACTATATATGTATGTTTATGTGTGATTATAGTTATAAATATATAATCTATGTATAACAATAATTTTATCAATAGTAAAATATTAATAATAAAACATAAAATTATAAAATAACATGTCATTTATCTATTTATATTTTTGTTGAATTAAATTTTATATTATCTAACAATGTAGTAATTTAAACTAAATATTTTTATTTGAAAAAATAAATCTACAAAAATCCTATGCCAACACAATGTTATAAATGATTAAATAAATTAACAAATAAATTAAAATATATACACATAGAAATATGAACATAAAAAACAGAATTATTAATAGTTGTAGTGAAAATTTTATATTAATTATAAACTATTAATGTTAATAGTTTTTATAAATAAATATATTTATTATGATAATATATATTTACACTAATCTATGATATATTGAAATTCATAAACATAAATACATGAAATTATCATGTATCAAGTAACTCAACACTTAAACATTTTTTTATCCTCAGTAAAAAAATGAAGTTGTGGTTTTAAAGGAAACATGCCTTTGAAACATAATACTATTGGATAACTTAAACAATTCCTTATTTTAATTATCCCAAATCATATATATTTTTACTATAATATATTTTATTTTTAATAAAGGATAATGTTTTTATGGAAAAAAAGTAGTTTGATCGGTTGTAAATTGTAATGGATTGAAATCAAAATATAGGAATGATGCTATAAAAACATGACACATTTAGACCCATACTCACCTCCTGCTAATGCATTCATAGCTTTAGGAAGTTTAGTCGAAATATTCTTTCCCTTTAGCAGACCTTTACGCATCCATTACATTCCATAAAAGATCGGTCACATGATGACTATGATGTGATTCTTTTATCTCTTTTATTGACAACATGTTAATTAACATTGACTATGAGGAATTCCTATTGATCGCAATAAAAATCAAGAAACTATTCCAAAATAACATAAATATTCTCTAAGTGGAATAACAACCATATGAATAAAAATCATTTAAATAAAATTTATATAATCTACCACCAATTTAAAAACAGCTTGATTAAGTTACATCATAAAGGAAGTATGCATCAACCAAGTTGTTGATTTACGTCAACATACCATAAAAAGTGACTTACAACAAGACCACATAACTAAACTACACCTACCATGAGAAATCAACCCTGAGAATTCAAATCTGTCATGAGTAACTAAGTACACTATCAAGATGGATCATCCTTTCCTATTTCAAATAAAATGTAATAATTTATTTCTAATAGGTATATTTTTAGTGAAATTCATTTAATTTAATGACCAAATATTTCATGAAGGGTACAAGGATTTATTTATGATTATCTTCCAATAACTAATTACAAAAGATCTATTTATAAGTAAAAGTATGTCTTTCTCATGCGTATAGATACTAAGACACACGTAACACACTCATATAGGCTAAATCATTCCTACGACACTCTATTTTATTATTCTTAATTATAAATTTTATGAGGAAGCCTACCTGCAAATTCTATTAATCAAGAGCTTTCTGGAAATAAATACCATGAGAAGAAAACAATGTTTATCAACCAAACATGATCATATTATAACAACATCACACATCTCATTATGATTCTATCTTTCTCTATTTTTTTCATTTGAGTTTTTCTTATGTTTTCCTATAAATTTATTTTCACATATAATGTACTATAAAAAATATTACCCTAATAATATTTCATTTAAACCTTCTATTTTTATCCAAACTATAACAATAGAAGAGTCAAGATCTATCTAGGAATTTCCTACGTGCAATTGTCTATTTGTAACCTGATCCATGTTCTGGATCAATTGTTTATATATAATAGACATGATTAGAAGTTTGTTACCATCTAGTGGATAGGATTAGGTTCCAACTTAGAACTAAAAAACTTATTTAAAAAATTATACAGTGTGATTTAATTTTTTTTCTTTCATTACTTATGTTAAATTCTCTATAATGTTTATGTAATGTTTTTTATTTTCACAGTGTGTTTTTAAAACTATTTTTCAAAATAAAATATAATTGTTATAATTTATATGCTATATATATATACACTTTGGTGTTAGTATAATAATTTCAATAGTTATAGTATTTACATTTATTTGGTAGATTCTACAGCCATTACAATACCATCTATTGTATTAACCTCTATCATAATAGTTATTAAAACAACTTTTATATTGGTGCCACATTTGGATTTTCACATGATCCAACGATGCAACATCATAGAACTATGCATGTGGAATTATATTTGGTGAACCATCCTCTCAACCCAAGCCTACACCTTATCTATTTTAAGGAAATTAAAAATCTTAAAAATATATTAATTCTAATTTAGATTTAGATGCATGATAAAGAACATTATATTTTTGTAATGTTATATTCCTTTTGGAATCGAATTTATTATCACTATTTATCGTGAATGAATTGTCTATTCATTATTCTTAATTTTCAATAATTATTTTCAGTATTTGTTAGTTTTTATTCTAATCATGTTTTATACATTTTTTTAGCCCTCAAAGGGGAGAAACACGATATGGAAGTTAATACTAATGATGTTATTATTGTCAATAATTTTTATTTAACATGAAAGGATATTTATTTATGTTTTTTTGGTTCTTTGTAATTATATTTTAATTAGAAAAATGTTCCTAACATCATTATTATCATCAAAATGAGATAGATTTTTAGATCAATCTAGTCATAACTTATTTTAATGATCTCACACTGTTTAATTATTATTCTAATTAGTTATATATTTTATGGAGGGAATTTATATTTTTATGAAAAATAATATGTGTTGGGTGAACAATGTGTTGAACTAGATCGAATCCATGTTATAAGCATGAAACCACATGAGAAGACCACAAACATAACCTTAAACCACACCTACTGACCCAAACATAGTGCTTTCTAACAATTACTCAATACACGATGAACATTATGAAACACCTTCTTACCCATGAATATTAAGAGGAAGATAAATTGTACACTTATGTAGACATTTTATTTGTTAATGGACCATTTCATACCCCTTTTATTGTGTGGATGAATAACTGCATGAAGATCATGAAGAGATTCATCAATGTTTTGGATCAAATACACATCACTATAGATAAATCGTGATGTAAAACTATCCACTCCAAACAGAAAAAAAAGTAAATATTCCGTAAACGATTTCATTTTTTATAAATATTAAACCTACCACAAGAAGAAAAATCATCAACTGCACATTACTCAAATAATTGAAACATTGACCGACCACATAATGTTGTTACCATATGATTTATGTCTACATCAACTATAGTGTATATTCAACCCAATATCAATGGACATACTATTTAAAGTTATTTCCCCAAACATCATCTAATTTCATTGAATATATTTTGATAACCCAAGTATGAGAATGGAAATATATCATTACTAAGTAAGGACTCTATCATGATGGATAGACCATAAAAATTTCAAATAATGTTTAATCTTTTTATTCCCATGGAAATGTTCAGTATCCAAAATCAGATATATTAATACCATATAGATATAATGTGATGTGGAGTATTTATTTATTATTATCTTCTAAAGAAAAATTAGATAAGATCTCACTATGAGTAAAATTAAGTGTCATTCATTTGAGGAGTTGTTGATACACCTGTTACGCACTCATACTAATAAGAACATTTCTATATCTCATTGTTTTCATATAATTCATTCTAAAATAAGAGATGAAGCCTAAATATTACTACAATTTATTATATAATTACTTTATAATGAGACAAGTATTAGTGAACCTTGAAAATAAACCAAACACAACCCTAGAATAGAATCATTAAATTTATCATTTTTTACCATCATTCTCTATTTTTCATTATATATGAGTTGTTATAGAGTTTTCATGTAAATATGTTTGTACATATTTCATACTGCAAGGAAGAATATTCTGATACTCTTTATTTTCTTTGTTATCATTTATTATACAATGTATTACTATGGAACAAACTTCATCTATCTGAGAGAACCATGCATGCAGTTGTCTTTTTATAACCTAATATTGATTCTGGATTTGTTTATTAAATTTAACAAATGTATTTGAAAGTGAATTTTTTTTAATTTGAGAAGATTAGGGTCCCTCATGGATCTGACCCACTTATTTTTTAATATTCTGATGTGTGATGTTATTTTTCATTCATTATTTATATTAAATTCTCTATAATAATTTGGTAATCTTTTGTATTTTAAATGACCATTTTTAAAACTATTTTTGTCAAATAAAACTTCATATTTAGAATTTATATGTTATATATTCATAAATACACAATTTTGTGTGAGTTGAATCACTTTAAAAGTTAAATTAAATTCCCCTATCTTAAATGGGTTTTAATCATTCCTTTGAGAAATTATTTAAAAATATCAAATTATATAGACCTGATTTATTTTTTAATATGGTTGTGTTTTAAACATGTGGGATTATAAATTTCTAATTTTCAAAATATAAATTTTTATATTTGAATATCAATTCACCCCTTCCCCCTCTAGAGTATTCCTCTTGAACAAATAATAAATTTTCTCAGTAATGGGAAAATACAATGAAAAATACAAGTGAAAATTTTCATAGTCGTATATACATAGTTTTTCAGCATTCTAATTCATATATACTTATGATAATTATGCAGTTTTTCCATCTTCAATTTCAATTTTCAAAAAATGTTCATGATACATGTAATTTAAATTATTCATTTGAAATAAAATTCAGATATGTTTCTATTAAACATTTTAATTAATAAAAATAAATACCTCTATATTTCATTAAAAATATTTATCTAATTCACTTTCTAAATTCATTATATTACATTATTTTATACTTATTAGTGTAATTGGTATCTGTATGTTAAAATATGGATAATACTAGTTTACATATCACAATTTCATATGGTCCAAGGAATCAAAATAATATAATTTTATTATTGTTGAATCATATAAGAAAATGAAGATTCTAAATAGCTATTCATATATCATATTCATTAGACTCCATTGTTAAACACATACAATAAAAGGTTTAATAATGAATCAATTATGATGATGCACTAAAATATGATATATTTAATTTAATTTTTTTAAAATGGTTTAGTTTATAATAATATACAATCTGAATGTTTAATTAATTATCCACCCTTTTATGTATTATCCAATAATAATATATTATTTATTAATCATAAAAAAACTAAATATCATAGAATAGAGAATATATGAAATGAACCCAACCCCAGTAGAAAACATTTGGTGGTTAATTTATTACATTCGAACTAGATATAATAGATCACATCCCAAAGAACAAAATAGTTTATTATTATTGGTAAACTAGATATATACATGAATCACACATTACATTTTAAAACATAAAATAAATAATATAGTGAAAGTCAATATTCAACATCATTGAACTCTCTCAAAGATTCATTCATTATATCCTGGGGGAAGGGGAAAATAGGGGTGAGACTAGATGCTCAGTAAGTGTTATTTACAATGTAAACTATAATGAGTAAATAAGGCATAATAAATATGGAAGACTAAATAATTGACACATGTTTTCTTAATCAATAACTTGTGAAAGAAGAATAATATATAAGGTGTAAGTAAAGATCAAATGATGTCATTAAAGTAATAAAAGTAACCGAAACCTTATCAATTTATATTTTTTAAGGTAATTCCATGGATATCAATAACTTGGTAAAAATTTATGAAATTCATAATTTCATACATCAAAAACATACTATCAAGGCCATGTTCTAAGAATGTTTAAACTATGGGTAGATATACACCAAGATCCCATTTAATAAGGCTTTACAACATGATTTTTTCATGTGACCTTCTAATTAATCAAGGGGATATATATTTTCAATACAAACCCATCACTTACTATGTCAAATGCATTCATCATTTCAATGATATATACAACATAATCATTTTTCCTTTGAAATGAATAACAGTCTGTTTTGGAAGAACTAACATATAAAATTTCAATACATTATCTAAGAAAGATGAACATAATACATCCATAAAAATATGGCATATGTTATCTTTTATTATATCCTGAAAACTGTATATGATTTAACTAATTATGTTTACATGGATGAAAATACTTTAAAAATATCAGTAGAAAATTTCTTAAGGAAAACACTTATTTTCCCATTGAAATGAATTATTTTAAATATAAAAATATCAAAATTATAAATTATAAATTTTATTTTTGAATAACCTTTTAAAATTGTAAGATTTTCTTCAAAATAATGATCATTCATGATGGAAGAAAATTTTATTCATTATTTATGAGTTAAAAAACATTTTATTCACATATTTGTATGAAAGGGAAAAAAACTAATTCAGAAAATGATGGAAAGATTAAATTTAAACTATTTTTTAATATTAAAAAATGTTTAAAAATAAATTTATAAAATAAATTGAAAATAGTAAAAAATTATTTAAAACATTTTAATGAAAATATCATTGTGGAAGAAAAATATTCCTGATATAGTAGAAAAACAATGTTAGATTTCCTTAAAAAATTCAGTATATTAATTACTTAAGGATTGTAAAATTAAAGGAAAACATGTAATTTTATTAAATAACTTATGTATAATAAAATATAATAGTTTTGAGATAAAAATATCAAATAATTTCCCCTTTAAAGACTCTTACATAAACAAACTAAAATAATGATAAGATTGTGAAATAAACCCTTACTCCTACGGTAATTTTTGAATCATAACCCCTTCAAAGGAATAAAGTAAAAGGAAACATTAAAGAAGATTAATATTAAGGTAATAATTATATATATTATCTATATGTAATTATATGCCTGAAATGATAGAAACATGTTCTAAATATTCCATATATCTCACAAAAACAAAAGTCAGATAAGAATCTCATACCTCTTGTACGACGTCCTTTGTATGTGTTTAAAATTCCTACATAATTATATATATTTATTATATATCTATTAAAAACCCATACTCATATATATTATTCAATATTTTATTTACCTACACACTTCGATCATCCATGTATTAATAATTCATTATTAAAATCATTTTAGAGGTTATAACTGTTTTGTTTTTTATATATATCTTTGTTCAGTAGTTTTGGTCCTTGAAATTATTCATGGTTATATAATATACATAATTTTAATAAACATATAATAATATTATATATTTAATAAATATATCCTTATTATCATCATCCATTTGATGTATGAATGAAAAATTGATCATTTTTCATTGTGGAGGTGGTAGTCCACACGTATGCACATGCGACATAATCATATTCCATTAGATTCAAAGGATGGAATGTATATATATTTCTATAATTCCAAAATAATATTTATTTTATAAATATAAAATATATAAATTATTTCCTTATTTATAACCATCTATGTAATGTGTTGCTGAAAAATGAATTACAGCACTATGTGGGTACGATAAGTCATTGTACGCAACAGAGTTGTTTTCACTCTATTATATTGGAAAGGAGCTGTAAAACGGTTGTATCATAATCATAATAACATATAAATATATTTATGATACATTATTTATTATTTTATAAAGTTTAACATATATTTATATTAATTTTATGAAATAATAATGTTGAAAGTGTTTGTAATGAACATTACATATTCTTTGAAAGAGCTCATTTATATATTCTCTTAAGGGACCTAGGGTTGGCCTTTTAGGAATACGAGAACCTATAAGTCTTATATAATTATTTTTTATATATTTTTGGTAGGTTTTGGTCAATATATGAGATTATATGTTGTGTATTGATGATAATATAGGTGGTGGCTTTAATAATGAATTAATGGACACACATGTAATTAATAAAACAATTTAAATAAGCCTCAACAATTTCATTTTTTATAGTATTCATTTAATTTTAATATTACGACATTAATAAAATATGTAATTTGAATAAATAATTTTAACACAAATATAATATTACATAACTATGATTAAAATTAATGGTTCACTTTAAATGACTCAAAAACTATTTTTTATAATTTTTTGAATAATTTGTTTTTTTCATTGAATAAATACTATATCTTTGTTGGGTTAGAATTTATGGTAATTAATTAATGAATAGAAATTATAAATAAACAAAAATTATGAAAAAATTAATTTATCATTTACATAAATATTTATAACCTAAATTTCCTTTTATTATCTTTATAATAATAATTTTGAGTTTTTAAATTCTTGGGAGTGACATCTTTTATTTATTTTTATCTTAAATTAATAAACCGGTCATAAAAAATAAATATTGGACAAAGTCAAAATATATATGAGAAAAAGATATTAATTGAATAAATCCACCCTCATATTAGGATAATGTAAATTTTTTGTTTGATCTGGAGACCATATGTCATGGTTTTCAATCTATTTTACATATTTTACCCTTACGGAGCTGACAAAATTTATCACAATTTCTATTCATAATTTAAAAAAAGGTTATATTGAAATAAATATTACCAATTATTCAAAATCTGGAATCCAAAATATAATAATAAATTTTAAGAATTGTAATAAATTGGTTTATGTAAAAACACAAAATGTAATGAAATTTGTTTTTCTAGAAAAATGCCTTCTAAGTATAAAAATGATTATATAAAAAAATAAAACATAAAACTGAATAAAATGAAACAAATTAGATTATTAATAATATAAAGGAAGTAATTTTACTTTGAAAATATGTCAAAACAGAATTTATCCTTTTTAAATTCAAGAAATGACAAAACAATTTTCAATAAAAATATTATTTTTCACTATTCACATGAAGATAAATATTTCTAGAAAATTAATAAAAATTATTTATAATATAATTTTTATCCAATTATTAAAAAAAATATCATTTTTTCAAATAAAATTTAAAAATGTTCCAAATATGATTTATGACATTCACTCAAAAAAAGACAATAAAAAGCATTTTATTGAAAAAAAAATCATATTTTTATGAATATAATTTCTTATTTAATAATTGAGAGTTTATATCCAATTAATTAATGAATGAATATTTATATAGTAGTTCCATTATATATATATATATATATATCATAATTCATTTAATCTAATTCATACTCTCAAATTCAATTCCATGTTTATAACAGTCATATTGAAATAATAATATTTTTGGGTTTGTTTAACCTCATTGTTGCATATTGAATATTCTATCATGAATATTGGTCTTTAAAATTATTAGGTTATAACATTCTAGACCCATTAATAAATTTTATCCACAAAATTATAAAAGTTTCTCAATAATCAAGGGTTTAGAATTTAAAAATTCTTCTGTGAAGACACCATCCATAAAAAGGGTCGATAAAAATTCCCTTTAAAAAGAGGAAATGAATAAAAAGTTCATCTATAATAACAGAAAACTAGGTTTTAAAATAGGGTAACAATATTGGTAAGTAAAAAATGTGGATATGGATGAGAAAAATAATGTTAAATGAGTAATATAGATTGATAGAGAACATGTTTAGGAGAATGTTGAAGACCAAAAACCCATAAATCTATGGAGGGTGCAAAGAATATCAATTCATAAAAAAGGTCCTAATTAGGTAATAATGTTATTACGTGACCCATATACTATACATGTGGAATTATTTTAAAATATATAGTAATAATATAAGGAAATAATATTACTGGAAATGTATATTTTCATCCTTTAATCAATTTACACCATAATCTCTTCCTTTCTCTAAACAATGAGTTTTGAAGATGTACATTTCATTAATAAAAAATATAATAAACTTATAATAGATCAAATAGAACCCTAAAATTTAAAAATATATTCCTAATATAATTAAATTTTAATAAAAACTGAAATGGTTTACATAATTTAAAAAAATATAGAAGATTTACAATCATTCATATGATGAAATAATATATTTTACTTCAAAATTTCCACAATATAAGAAAATGATAAAATTAATTTTTTCCAAATTTAAATAACTCTACCTCCCAATTAGCCTCAATAAACTCAACATTAATTTATGTTTTAACCTCAATGGTGATCTCAAAACTTTTAACATATATTCCTAAAATTAAATTTCCTTCATCTAAATTAATCATTCGTTTTAAACCACATGTTTAACATGAAGGTTACATATACTTAATCCTAATGTATACTCCCAAAAATATCATTATTATCTATAATAATTAACTATATAATGTAGTGAACTAAACAAGAATATCCTGAATCAAATTTGGATACTTACCTAAAAGTTAATCCTTAGTATCACTATAAATTTCTCCAAAATGTCTTCTTATCAATGGATAATGTTTTATCCATCAAGATTATCTACATCACATTATCTAATAGACTAATAAAAATCATATACTAACCTAAAGTGTTATCTAAACATCAATAGATTATATTTCCAAAAACTAGTAAATGTTTTAAATCACATCGAAATCTCATTACATAAATCCTCAATGTTGGTATCTAGGCATTCGAACTAATAGAGTACAAAAATTTTTAAAACAATGATGATAATTATAACTCTTATGTTAACCCCACATGAAAACATATATGATTCTAAATGTAACAAAATCCTTATTCCTCAAATAAGTTATAAACAATTTCCATAAATCAAAAAATGAAATATTCTTCTTCAAATATGACTTAAATCACGTTTTCATCAATTCACTAACCAATTTCTTAGAAACCAATAATATCCTATTTAATTCATCAATTTTAGTACTTCCTTCATCCTAATATATATGAAAAATATTCCATATTCTTAAAATATGAGAATGACATAGGTTCATCACTGGTCTAAGAGCTAACCCTTAAATTAGGCAATTGGCTTCGATAGTTCCCATATTTTCCACACAAAAGATATTAAACTATAAAAAGTTCTTTGGGGTGAAATTATTATACCTCCATAAAAATCTAAATTTTAATTTAAAATTAATTGAAATATCTCATTAATTTCTGCGAATAAAAAAATTTTACATTTCATTGAGACATTCTCTGATTTGTCTTGATCAATATTTCAAACATGAAGGAAATTGCGCTTTCTTTTTCTATGGTCTCCACCATATGAGTTCTCAAAACAATTATATTATTCCATTTAATGGTGAGTTAGAGGGATAGATATGGTTCATTTTTTAATCATATTTTATGATAATTCATTGTGCATAGTCAAAATATCTTTCACTCAATTCATCATCTCATTTGGTTGTTGATAATCACAACATTGTTCATTGTATTCAGTGTTAACATGATTCATTCCAATTCCATCCATCTAAAAAAATCATAGTATAAGAAATAATAGTGATATTTTAAAACCACATAATCTCTCAATAAAAAATTATTAAGATGTTATCTTATACATGTACTTATCCTCAAAATCATTCATACATTTATTCTCTCTAATATATGTTTAACTAAATATATTTTCTAAGGTTTCGACTAAAAATTCCAAGACAAAAAATCTAAAGACCCAAACCAAAATATCAAAGGCTAGAGGTTAAATTATTACATTATTAATATATATATATATATATGTTACTATATCAAAAATAAACAAATATTTTTGTAGTCATGGTAAACAAGAAACATACATGTATCTCCCATTATATTTGAAATCCTAAAATAAAAAACATAATGAATGTAAATATTTTTCATTTTTCAAACCATTAAAATATTCCTTCTTTGTTAAATATGTAAAGGAAACCAAATAAAGGTAATATAATCATTTTATTTAGTTTTACTTATAGTGGAAGATATCATGAGAAGAAAGTCATAATCAATCTGGAAAGGTAAATAATAGAAACACATTCCATTTAATCCATAACATGATCATGAAGAATAATATAGCGATAAATGATGATACAATAATTATATATAAATAATCACATGATAATTTTACCTATATATTTATTTTATCTAAAATAATCACTTGGAAATAATTTACTAACTTCATAATTCTGGAATACATAATGTCAAATATCTGAAACTCACCTTTGTGGCCTTATTCTTGGAATGTCTAAAATATCAGAAGGTATACAAAAAAACCAATTTAATAAGGATTTCCAAATAGTTTATCTCATGGGTCCTTCAAATGAATCTAAGAGATATTTAATATTGTATCCCATATATCACTTAATATGTTCAATGCTTTCATCATATGAATAAAAATACAACATAATCATTATGCCTAAAAAATCAATAAATGTCCATGTTGGAAGAACTAAGAAACAGAATATAAATACTTTTTCCCACAAAGATAGAAAAAGTACATCCAAAACAAATTTATGGATCGTTTCATTAAATTATATTATTTTTATATCATATTATTTGAAAAAAATATGGTGTTATATATGAAAACAGATTAAAAATATTATTTGCAATTTGTTTGAGGAAAATACCCTTTTTCCTTTCTGGAATCACTTAATAAAAATATAAAAATATCACCAATATAATGGAAATAATTTTTTTTTCAAAAACAATTTTGAAAATAATAAGTAATATTCAAAACATTGAGATGTCGGGATGAAAAAAAATCTATTAAGCTATATATGTTAAAAATATTCCTCTCACACATTTATAAGAATAGTAAAAAAGAACCTTATTCGGAAAAAAAATTGGAAGATTCCTTTTAAAATATCTTTCATAAGAAAACATTTTGTAAAAGTATCATTAATAAATAATTGTAGAATATTAAAAATATTATATGAAACATTCTAATGAAAATATGGGTAGGGAAGAAAAATATTCACGATCGAGTAGAAAAACAATGTTAGTTTTCATAAAAACATCATTTTGGTATTTTGTCTACAAAAGGGATAAAAATAAAGGAAAATTTTATTAACATAATGAACTAAATTAGGAGAATGTATATTGGGATTTTTAAAGTAATATCGCATAATTATCCTTATGATGACTTTAACATAAACAATCTGAAATAATGATGATATTGTGAAATAAATTGTACCCCTCTTGTAACTTTTGAATCATAACCCCCATGAAATTAATAACCTAAAAAATATCCAATTAAAAAAATTATCCATGATATAAAATATTAATTACTTTTTATTTTCACCACATTAAATAAAAAGTGGTGAATAGGGAATATGTTTCACCAAAAAAAAAGTAAGATGAAAAAAACCCTAACATCTGGCCTAATTTCATTCGTATCTCATTCAACCTCTTGTATAAATAATATATATTTATTATATGTCTATTAAATAACCATAAAGAGATTTTTCATACCAAATATTATTTACATAAAAACATTTATCAACAATTTATTAATAATTATTTATTAATATCACTATTTCGAGTGATAACTGTTTCACTTTTATTATAGGTTTTTTTCTAGTTATTTTGGTCCCTGTACATTGAACATGGTTCCAATATATCTAGAATTTAAATATTTATATAAATATAATATATATTATTTAAATATATCCTTATTACCATCCTTAAAAAATTGAAAAATGGATCATATCATTTAATCGAGTTGGTTGTCCACACATTCACATGAGGGACATTTACATTTATCATTAAATTGTAAGGTAAAATGGTTTACATGATATTATAATTATGTAAGAATTTTTATTTCATAATTATCATATATATAAATTATTTCCATATGTATAACTATCCATGTAAAGTGGTGATGAAAAATGAATTTCACTGCTACGTTGATATCGTGATTTGTACATATGCACGTGTGATGTTTTCACTATTCATCGGATGAAAAAGTGATTGAAAATGGTTTTTAAAAAATAATAAAAAATATAATTTTATTTATGATATTATATTTATTATGTTTTTATGGTTTTAATATATTTTTAGGAATCTAAAAAATAAATAATTTTGATTGAGTCGGTAAAGACGATTATATATTATCTGAGAGATATCATATAGATCTCATATTAAGGGACTAAGGGTTGGTCTTTTAAGAATAAAGTAACCTACATAAAATAGTTAAATAGGTTTATAAGTGTTTTTTATTGTTTTATTGAGTTAAGAGGCTATAGGAAGTGTTTTGTAGAGATGGGAGGTGTTGCCATTTTATAGTTAATGAAAGGGAACACATCGAATTAATAAAATGAATAAAATATAATAAATTAATTTTCATTTTAATGTTTCACCATTTATCAATAATTTCAAAAATAATATTTATATTTCATAAATTTCTTAAAAAAATATTTTTTTCAATATTATGTAGTATATTACACCTTATCTTTTTTAATATCTTTGATAAGCAATTTTATCCTTAACAATGGTAACATATTTTTCACTCCTAAATAGTTATAATTTTACATATAAGACAACACATAGATAATAAATGGACAATTTATGAAATTATTGAACATATTTTAATATATATATCAACTTTATATTTTTTTATGGGTTTGAAATAATTTAATAAATAATTATTTTTCATAAAATATCGAAAAAGTCATTTTTGAAATTATTCATTTAATTTAACATTAATGAATTAAAAAAAAGTGAATAAATTATTCAATTTTAAAACATCTCTAATAATTCATATATATATATATATATTGGTTTGATGTAACTCACTAAAATAATATTTCATTTAGAGTTTCTAAAAAAAATTATTTTATTTTTCTATTAATTGAATAAATAAAATATCAACATTGCATAAGAATTTACATTAAATATTTAGACTGTAAATTTATAAATAAATTTACATGGTAGAAAATAGTTTATATTTCACATAATCCTTTATAACCAAAATTTTCCTATGTTTATCATTATAATGAAAATTTAGCGTTATTAAAGTCAAGAGTGTGACATAGTGTATTTATTCTTATCTTAAATTAATATAATGGTCCAAATAATATAAATATGGTTCCTAGTATCCATATATTATTGGATTTGGTGTAGATGCAATTAAAACCCCTATAAAATAAGATATGGGAATGTTTTGGGTTGATTTTGAGACCTTCCTTGATGGTTTTAATCAAATTTTACCCATTTTACCCTTACTCGGGTGCCAAATATTTACCATGATTACCATTCATAATGATAAAAAATAAATTTTACCTATTTACCAAATATGGACATCCTAATTCTAAATAAGGAATAAATTTTACAAAATTCAATTTATAGAAGTGGAATATATTAATTTAAGTCCAAACTAAAAAGTTCAATGAAAAATAATTTTTCCAAACAATGATTTTTAATGCATGAATATGTTTTTTTTTTCAAAAATCAAGCCTAAAACTAATTCCAATAAATTTAATTATATTATTAGAAACAATGAATAACTAATTTTAATTCCTAACCATTGATAAATTAAAATGGATCATTGGAAATGCTTGAAAAAATAATTTTTAATAAAAAATATTGTATTTCACTATTAACAAAAAAATAAAACATCTTAGAAAAATCCTAAAAATTCACAATATGATATTTTTCCATGATTATTAGAAATATTATATCATTTTTTTAAATATAATTTATAAAAAAATTTATATTATTTACAACATTCACCCAAAAAAAGAAATAAATATAAATTTTTTTGAAGAAAACATATTTCAAAATTAAAATATCATTTCTAAAAATTCATTTCTTATTTACTAAGAATTTATAATTAAATTTATATTAAAAAATTAGATTATATTTATTTATATATCATAATAAAGTTAATCTTATTCATACTATTCAATTCAATGACTAGATTATAATATTCATATATAAATAATAATATTTTTTTGTTCATTTCAGCTCAGTGTTGCAAGTTTTAAATGGTATCGAATTTAGTGTTTTATTAATACAATTGTTTATTAAAAAATATATAAAATAATAACACTATTAATTGAAGAAAATTTTTAAAAAACAAAAAAAAATACTTTAATTAAAATCTTCCATATAATAAATGTTCCAATTTTGAAAATACTAAAGTTAAATCTCCCCCAACTAAATAACATAAAGAAAATAGTATTCATAAGTTCACCTATGCCATAATTGTGTTGATAAATTCTAAAATATCTATTCCCAATTAAATTATTCTTTTTAAGAAAAAATGATCTCAGTGAAAAATTATGTTTATGATTAATTTACAAATATAATTTTTCTAACTAAACAATGACAAGGAAACGATAACCATTGCAATTTCCATCTTTTTTTTACTTTAAAACCCTGATTATACAAAAAAATCATGATGATTTGGAATTATATACCCTTGGGCCTCTAATCAGTTCCCACACTATGTCTCCAACATGGCCTAAAACATGCGTCCTTATTAGGTAGAAACTTTCAACAAGTAGTGAGCTCCAAATCCATTCAATTATGAAGATATACACTTAAATTACTGTCATAAAATCTGTGAAAAAATACCAAACATCTAAAAACATAATCATAGTCTATAGAAATAAATAAAACTGCTATGTGATAAATTTCATGTGGAAGTATTCCAGTTATACATACACTGATCACCCACTTATCCAATCAAAAATAAAAAATAGAACAAAGTACAATACATGCACCAATGCATTAGTTCCAATCTTTTTCATCACAAATCATGTCTCTAAATACCCACATATCTTTCCATATCTCTTAACTGAATGTCCCATGCTATACCTAAAATCTAGAATATGGTCTTCATGTTTACTGAGGATCTCATGTAGACTGTTTCAAACACATCTCAGTAGGGTCTCACTATATTACCCAATTATATGCCATAATATATGTATATAAATGATGAAAATAAAAATTTCACATAAGATTCTTGGATGTTGGGTGCTAACTAGGCCACTAAACTTCTTACGCATCAGGTTGTCATATGCTGACCTAGCCACCATGAAACCGGATCATACCTACTTCATCTCTATGACATAATTCACCATTTCCCCTCAGAATCTCATGAAATCAAAGTAATGCCCAACCTATAACCGAATACTCGGGGTAGGGTAGCTTCTAAAACATTGACACTCTACCCGCAGAGATTGGGAATAGTTATATGTTTATATCTCAACCCACTAACATACTACTCAAGGTAGGGTCCATATGTGTCATCAATTTTTCCAACAACCCATCCTCATGGGTGATCCACAATCCATCCTCTTATGAAATATCCATCATCATATATCAACCCACACCCAATATCTTAGGACATGAATAGAATGCACTTCTCACTTTAGGACAAGTCCCCTTCTACAACCACTAACCTATCACTCTGGGTATGGGCTGACCACATACACATCGACCAATGAAATTTCCATGAAGTTTCATGACTCAATACCAAAAGTTTCAGGTCCCAATCATCACACTTTCCCTTCGTTGAAATCAATGATGAGTTCGTTTGACACTGAATCATCACTAAAAAATCTGGGGAGGTCACCTTATGCACACTAAATCATTAGTATTTAGGAAAAGTTCCTATAACCACATGAAACATAGGTGGTACCTGTAGTATATCACACAACTCACCTATTTATAACAGGGTTTTAGTCACTCAAAACCTTTTCCCTCATCTCAAACTATTGACATATCCCCCATTAGGGAATCCATTTTGTCTTCTAAAACCTCTGTGGTATCACCTCCCTAATACCATCTCAAACCAATAAACCGTTACAATAATTGCATCATCATGTATAACCTTATCCCAAATCCCAAGTACCAATCATCATCCCCATAAATCCCCTCATACCTCCTTGTTCAGCTACCAATGGACTTTCCAAAGTCATACAGCTCTAAACCCCCTTGGAATCCATGTGCCAAGTCATTAGAAATTACATCAACCCTCATTTGGGTCTTATCGCACAACTCCTAAGGTAGATCCTTCAGTCCTTCACTCAATGGAACCCCTCTCGTGATGCCCATCATGTCCCAAAGTATTCATCATACTAACGACACTCACCACACCTCATACCACACTTTGGGGGGAAGTCCCTCATTTGGATGAGATGAATGTTCTTCTCATCCATAATCATTAGTCATTTGTTCCACATTCCCATCCAACTAGCCCTAAAAGAAATAGTCTTGGCTACCCATGAATCATCTCACATCGTGAGACAACCCAGGGTATCTTGTTATATTATCATACGCCCTCATCACTCTGAGATATATTTAGTGAGTGATCTCAACTCACCAAAGTTTTGAATAACATACATTATAAGTATATAAGACACAACATTATTCTATCTATTCTCCTTAACAACTCCCATCCCCTATCCATCTACCTTATCATGTAGAACATGCATGAATACCAACTTTTATGCATAAACACACATGTGGATATGTATTAAAGAGGTCACATACCTCCTTCATGGAGTTACCCCCCAATCCAAGATGCATAATATCTCGATCAAGACCGTATTTTACTTTTTTGGGCATGTATTGCCTCCCTATCTTCTAAATCATTTCACACATCATAAATAATTATATATAAATAGGTATAATTAATTCTAAATTTAAAACACAATAGAATAATTGATGAACAACTCACTATGAATGGTCGCCCATTGGAACCTCAACCAACTGCACCCAAAGTGTTTTCATCCCACGTTTATTACTAACCTCATAAAAATACCTAACCATAAGAACATATTAATTATTCATGTTATTTTAATTTAATCTAAAAATGTTACTAAAATAATCAAAACCACATACCTCACCAAAATAGAACATTTCGGAAAGTGGACATTATCTCGAGAAGACCCTCTACCTAAGATGCCATAAATTCCAATAAATTTCAAAATATTCCACTATTTATTGGTGGAATTGACTCTAAATACCAAAATAGAATCAAATATAATCATTGGATAGTGAAGAGAGGTTCATGAATGAAATAAAATTAATAAACTCACATTTGATCACCATTGGAACACACACTGATTCACCCACATTAGATGGGGGAAAGGGAGAGAAAGGGGGGGATTGGTCAACATTTGCTTCTTCCACAACCCAAACCCCCTAAATATCGAAGGCCCTAAAATAGTAAAATGACCCCCCCTCTAAAAAAATCCTTAGAGACCTATAGCTAGCCGCAATGCTTCACAGACCAGCCGGTGTCCTAAACTATTGAATTTCAACATTTCTAACCACCCAACACTTCCTTGAATGCTTTATCAAACAATTTTGTATCCATTCAGGCCATGAAATGCGTCCATAATCATCTATTATGGAAATCCAAAGTCTCGTAACTTTGTTTTGAGTCTTCATTCTAAAAAAACCCATCCACCAAAAGATAAACTAAAATTCCTTCTCAAAATTTATACCAAAAAATCTATAGGTCGTTACAAACTCTCTATTATAATTCCTATCTTTCATGTGAAGTCATGTAAATCCTTTAACCATGACTCCAAACCATCTAAGGGCATCAATTCATCGATTACTCATTTTTTATGCTCTGGAACACTCAATCATGTTTCTATTGTGCTACACCAAACACCAAATTTATCTATCAAGAGAATAAAATCCATTCACTCATTACAAATAATAACACCAAGATATATTCCACCACACCATTATCATCAGACACACCATGGTTTCCAAAATCAATTAATCCTAATTTTATTGTGATACTTACCATAATTACCCACTCTCATATGTATATTTCTATCCATAGTCCTCCCCACTATATGTATTCCCTATTGAAAATTATTTTATAGCAGTCCATAAACCTTCTGACCATGTCCTACATGATGTTCCCAAAGTGGAGCTAATATTACTATCTCCAAACATGTGAAAACTCACAAGTCAAACCTCTATTAATTATTATTCCCCAAAAACACTCGATCACACCTGATGATGCATCTTCCAAATTAAAACCGACCTCCAACGCTGCATTTTCACTATCAAATCCCACATATAGGGTCCCTATCATTGCTCAATCCATAGAAATAACAATATTTTCAATCCCAGTAATTTCCATCTCAATGGAATAATTCATGAAATTTCATCACATGAATCTCCCCCTTGAATATTGTGGTGAATCAAGATCACCCCTGAACCATGTAACCAAACAAGATTCACCCGCTTGAATTATGTAACGAATCATGGATAACCAAATAGTTCACCCTTGGATCATACTGAGACCACCCTAACCCTATTACCTAATGTAACAACATCAACATATTTTATATCCCACATTCAAATGTTGTATTACACATGGATCCAAATATCATTAGATCTTAACAAACATTAGAAACCTGACACCATATCATCCATCCACTAAGTGGCCTCAAGGAACCCACGACCCATTCTAACATAAATTATATCTACCCTTGAATGGTATAATTATACCAATAATAGTAGAATTTTTATCATCACCCATATAACACAAACACTTATTCTACATGTTTAGAACTTGATCCATCATTGAATGATATATTTGAATATAGCCACATTCCTCATTCTCGAGCACCAATATTGATCCCCAACTTCCAACCATTCCCATCATACCAAAATCAATGTTCCCCAATAGATAATGGTGAAATCCCATCCATATGGATTCCTACACATCGTTCCATGATTGCTGAACCCAGTGGATCCCAACATTGTATGAGTGACTTACTTCCTTTGCCATTCTCACCTCTATCATGCCCTTGAAACCCATATCAAGGTTTAACCTTGATAAATTGTGTTGATGTACCTTGATCCAAATCTGATTTCATCTCCTACCACTATGTGACATCTCCTATAACACCGAAATCTAGGACACCACACATATGAGTGTCTCATCAAATACCATGGTCACCTCACTCCGAGAGTGACCCAAAAAAAACCATCATGGCGCCATGACCCTCACATATCTCTCGTATATCCACCACCATGAAAATTATCAATGGAAAAATATATGACCACTTTTTTAAATATAAACTCAAATAGAAAAAAAATTTACACAACATGAACTTATACTCACACACTAAAATAGTTCCCAAAATGTATAATAAATGATATCTCTACCTCTCAGCTAGAGTAGTCCACCAAGAACCCACTCACGGTTCATCTCCCACTACCAACTCTAGGTTTCACTATTCCTGATAACTTCACGCTCCACTGAAACATGATCACACACCCTGATTTATGATCTCACAACTCTTGTCTCAATGAATCTATTCTCACATGCCTAACCCATTGGAAATGACCCACACACATGTTAGTCACTTCTAACCATTGTTTCCTTAGTGATCCTTTTCAAAACTAAGGCATCTCACTCATTACAAGATTTATCAAACATCCACAGAAAACATGATCACCGTTATAAATCCATGATAATCCTTCCACACTTCCACCACACTATATGAAACCACATCTGAGTACCTACTGCACTAGGGATCAAAATAGTCTCACCCTTAAACCACAACCTTGATGAAAGAATCTTTCAAATAACATCATGTATATAAATAACTAGGAATCATATATACTCTTCCTTAACCCTTTAGGGTTTCTGCATCCTCCAAGATACTAGTGTCTATTTCAAATCAATCATTGGGAATATATTCATTCACCAAACATGTTAGGGTTCCATCATCGAGGAATATAATGCTTATCCCAGCCCACTATGTGTCCCCACACATCCTGTAATGAATGTAATACATTTCCATAGTCGAAGAACATCATTCACTAGGTTCCAAATGACATCCATCAAAAAAATCATGGTCCATCTGAGTATAATTTCACCACCAAGTTATAATGACCCACAATTTTCACACATTGATATCACTTATGAGTAGATTATTTTTATTACATAATATAACGATCCAAACCAAAAATAATTTAGGTCTATTGACTTTTTGAAATTGGATACATACAAAATTGGTTCATATGTGGACTACATATTCTGCTATAATTAGAACCCTTTATAGAAATATCATACATAATATCTTTGTTCTTAACCTCGGGAAAGGGAAAAATAAAAAAGGGTGAGATCATATACATAGTAAGGGTAATCAAAGGAGATATAAACATACCATGAGAATAATGATGTGAGAACATTAGGATGACATTTCATGAAAACACCATGGAAATAATAAATCATAAACTCGAGTCATTAAATAAATCATATAATTTTATAATAAAAGAATCATAATAGAATCTAAGAACATGACCCGCGAGAAAATAACATTGCAATAAGAAATATATTTATCGCATACACATAAGAATTGGAAATCATATTCAAAGGATACCCACCAAGACATCCATAACATGTTATTAATATTATAACCACCCATGTCCCTACTTTTTCCTAGGGTTAACCTCTTCTAAACACTCTTTGGGGATTCGGATAGTACCCCATGTACCCTATATAAGGATTTGGATAACCTCTCATGTACACCTTGATATCATAGAACATTAATCATTTCCCAATAAATTAGGGGGAGATGTAGGTCCCACCAATAACATAACACATTCATTTGTGTTTTAATAGATTACTAAACATTCATCATATCAAAACCATAAAAAGTAAATGTGTTTCATTAACATTTCATCATATCCTAACCTGTGGAGAATAAATGGGTGTCATAAACATTTTTCATCATAAATTATATAGATAAATAATAAGGATTATATCACTAGATCATATCCTTACTAAAGCTTATGTATCATCAAAGGATGATATTATATATAGAAAATTATTTCAAAGGATTAGTAGGAACATTTTTTTAGGGAATCCACCATTCCACTATGAAAAAATTTGTTTGAAATATAAAAATTCATAATTATCAAAATAAATTGTTTATTTAAAAATAACTTGGAATCTTGTAAATATATATTTAAATAATTTTAAAGTCATGACTCCAAATAATATTGATCATGTTTTACCTAATAAAATGATGATTCCGTTAACATTTCCAATAATAATTTCAAAGGGAGTTTATTGGAAAATGATAATAAGATTCATTGTAAATACATTATTAAATGTTAAATCATGTGTAAAAATTTCTTCAAACTAACATTGGAGATTAAAATTTCAATAGCACATTTTAGAGAAAGTTCACATGGAAGAAAAAAAAATTCTACAAATGTGGGAACTAAAGTCAATTTTTCTAAAAAAAATATTTCGACATATTAATATTTTAAAGAGTGGAAAATTAAAGGGTAACATGTATTCTTTATATCTAACCATAGGGGGAAAATAAATTATTTTCTTGGTATGTGCGTCATAATATTTTTCATCAAAATTAGAATCAAAATTAATGTCGATAAATAATGAGATTTTATCATAAAACATTTAATACTATAGAAATATTAGAATCATAATCCTCATGTAAGAAAAAACATTTATGGATATTAAAAATCCTATAATTTTCAAAAAAAACAATAACAAAATTAATTCAAGGGTAGAATATATACCAAACAAAATTCAAAAATGGTGAATATGTAATGTTCCCACATAAATAAAAGTGATAAAATAATCTCTTACCTCAAGTATTGAATTTATTCTTAAACATTGAATCCTCTTGCATAATAAATATAGGAATATTATACATGATTTTATAAATTATGTTCATATATATAATGTCATATATGATTTAAATTTGACCATTTATTACCCATTTATTAAAAATTATATTTTCAAATCATGTTTCATGTAATTACTGGTTCGTTTTTTATTTATGTAATATTTTGGTTTTTTTGGTCCTTTTACTTTAATCATGCTTCCATCATATCCAAAATGTTAAAAATTATAAAAAAATTATACATATTAATTGTGTATTTATTTATAGCAATCAATAAAAAAAAATAGAAAATTAATAACACAATTCATTGGGATGTTAGGTTGTTTGTATGAATGAATGTTGTTAACAGTTTCATGGTGGATTAAATGAAGGAAAGAAAAATATTAATTCATCTTTAAGAAATAGCTTTTAAATCATATTTATTAATTAAATATACCCAAACTACCAATCATGTCAAAAATCATTTTAAATAAAAATCACATTGTTTCATTGAGGCAGTAGTCCAAACCTATGGATGATTGACACTGCCTCTTTCCAATGGATTGAAAGGTAAGAAGGTAGATGTTACATTATAAATCTATAAGTATAATTTTGTTATAAAAATAAAATATATACATTGATTACATCGTTATATCCATCCGTAAGGGAAGTTAGTAATAGAATTGAGATGCTCATGGACAAAATAGAAGGATCATTGAGTGTGTATAGGAGTGGAGAGGATATGTCCTTATATAATTTGGGAATAAAAAACACTTGAAAACTACTTGGAAAATTCACAAAATAAACCAAAATTATTAATTCATTCCCAATTCAAATGATTCTAAACAAATATAGAATTTAATTGTGGAAAACATATGATTTAATTAATTATATTAAATATGACTTAGACATGTTTTTTTGTAAAAAAAATCTTTATCTTTGGATTAACACCCTGGTAAACCTATTTCAACAATAACACTAATAATTAATTTTTACTATTTAACAAATAATTACGAAGAAAAGTTAAGTTGTAATTTGTAAATAATATTAGTAATTATGATTACAAATATGGATTCTAATTTTCAAAATTCAATTCAATGAAGTGGTGTAATTTATTTTAAATTTCATCCTATGAATGGGTTATCAAAAGTTTCCCCATGAAAAATCATTCGAAAGTATAAAATGTTTTTATATAAAATGTGAGGATTAAATTCATTCAACTGGTCTAAGTTAGATAAAAAATAATATAATTAAACTAATTTTAATTTTTATCCATTTTATATCAAATGTATCTTTATAAATACTTCAATGGAAAAGATTAGTATATATTAAAAATCAGTATTTTCACTATTCCTCGAGATATTTATCTTTTTAGAAAATTTTAAAAATAAACCCTAATATAATTTTTACATATTGATTCGAAACATCAATTTATTTTTTTTGATAAATTTTATATTATTGGAATAAATAAATTTTTTTATTTTCCCACAATATACACTGAAAACATATATTAGTCGAAATTCATTTACGAAGTATATAAATATTTTACCAAACATTAAGTACATATTTATCATTATAATTTTCTTATATAAAACTAATATACTTCATTTTAAAAATGTTCATATTTCTATTCATACTAATAAATTTAAAATTTTTCTTATAACATTCATATTTAATGAATAATATTAATAGTACATTGTTGTTTTTTAAAACTCAGTGTTTCATGTATCACAGAGTATCATAGAAATTAAATATAATTGAATAAAAAATATCATGTAGATGTATTATACCACCCCCTATAAAATTTATTTCATACTCAAAATATAATTACATTCATATAAAATATTGTGGATACTTATAGCTCATCATATCCTCATGTTCCTATGTAGCTTCTTGAAGTTGGTGGATTCCCCCAAAAAACCTTAACAAAGTTAGTGTTAATGTTTTCTAGAAATTTCTCTCTATGTTCCAAAATCTCAGTATGTTTTTCATTATCTAGAAGATAAAGATCTAAGGTTAAAACCATTGAGTTTACTAAATATTAATGGATAGGTATTTACTTCATCATCATAGGTACACGGAACACATAGTGTACATGAGAGAGGTTCAGTGGATGCTCTAAGAAATAAGTAATCATACCAACTATATCATGATTCTCTAAAATCACAATAGGCATAGGACTAAAAATACCTTTCTTAATAGTCCTAATAACCATATTATTTGGATAAATTCTTGGGAATACATTCTCATAAACATTAATTTCTAGGCCTTGAAAACAATTGTTAACATAACTTTTTTTTCAACACTAATCTTTATAGATGTGTTATTGAATGGATGTAAAATTCTCAATAATTTCCTTCTCTAGATAACATCCCAGTAGATTTATTTCTTATATTTCATCCCAGCATTTTTGATCTGTACACTTATTACTATAAAGGGCTTCATAAGGCTTCATCTTGATTCTTGAGTGAAATCTATTATTATAAGAAAACTCAACCAGAGGATGTTGTTAATACCAACTACATTTTAAATATATAGAAATAGATATCTATATATAATCTATGGTTTAAATTTTTATCTTAGACTAAAAAAATATCTAAGGATGATACACAGTACTGAAATATAGCTCCTTATAGAGTCCACAGAAAAGGATTTACCAGAACATAGAGGAAAACATTAAATCCCAATAAAATACAATATAACGTTGTAATCCATGAATCCTTACCACATCATTAATTTATATTATAGAAATTTGTTCAATTGAAAAAAAAATTGATGGAGTTTACATGTGTTGACATTATAAGTTGTTCTGATACCTCCCATATAATATTTTTCCATTTATATATTTTGGGGAGTCTAAAAAAATTCATTATGATATTTTCCCATTTCTATTATGGTTGGGTAATTGGTGTAATATACCCATAGACAATTTTTATTGACCTTAACATGTCAACATACCATGCACCAAGATACCGAATCTACAATATCTCTATTAATGCCATCCTACTATAAATACTCATATAGATCTCTATAAATTAGGTTTATCTAGGATGAATATAGAAAGATAAAATATAAGATACATCTAATATTTATTTATTCAAATCTAGTATTGATAGAACACATATAATGTTCACGAAACATTCCAATCTCTTATAATGGGATGGAACCCAATCCCTTATTTGACACATCACTATATATTACTGACTATTATCAACTAAATGGTAATATAAGAATGGGTGAACTAACTAAACTTCCATTTAGTTCCTTGATATTTTCCTCACATTCACCTTTCCAAAGGAACTTCGTTACCTTTCAAGTTATCATGGTGAGATGATTATATAGTCATGATATATTCTTCATAATGAATCGATAATATCCATAAAAACTTAGAAAACAACTAATCGCTACTGAAGTGGTGTTTAGGGTCATTTTTAAACAACATATAACTTTGATGGATCCAATGATACACCATCTCTTGAGATGATATTAGAAAAAACATTAATCTTTCTATATCCAAAATTCAAAATTAGTAATTCTTTAATACAGTTTCTCATTCATTAGGGTCTTCAGAACATTTCTAAATTTATATTCATGTTCTTATTTACACTATGAATATATAATGATATCATCTATAATTAAAACTATAAACTAATCAAGGTATTTTATAAAGGATATAATCATTAAATCCACGAACATAGAGGGGGAATTAGTTAGACCACGTGGAATCACTATATAATCATAGTCTATACAGCTCACTAATAATTCTATATAAGGTGTATACTTCTTAACCATTAATTTATGATATCCAGATGGATGTACAATCTTTAAAAAAATGTGTGCTTTGAATAGTTGATCAAAATTTTAATAAATATGGGGTATTGGATAACTGTTCTAGATTGTGATATTTTTTAGTATCTAGTATTCAATACAGAGTCACATAAATCCATACATCATAAAAATAAAATGAGATAGTGTGACTCATGGTGGTTTACATAGCCTAGTGAATCCCTTATCAAGATTCTCCTAGAGTTTCTTTATCAATTCCAGCAACTCAATTATGTCCATTCTATATAGAATCATTTAAATAGGCATAACTACATGTATGAGTTCTATTAAAAACTGAAATTCTTGATTTGAGGTATAATATGCGACACTAAAAGATACACATCAAAAAATTCCCACTAAGTATGCATATCATCGATGTTAAGTTTCTCCTCAATGATTAGGGATAAATAACCCTTTTATGGGAATCATGACCTATACAATGGATGTGATTTCCAAGGATGGTCATATTTATCATCACAATGATAGATGATCATAGGTTAGTTTGGAATATAAAAAATAACATCTCTTCCTCATAAATTTATCTGTTCAATATATAAGGAAAGGCAATCTATGCCATTGATAACATCAAATTAAGCCAGAGGAAGAATAAAGATACATCCCAGAAAAAATTCCCTAAAATAATTAATCTGGAGAAGAATCATAGATTTAATATGTGATCACAATACCATTAGGGGTTTCACAACAAATTTAACACCTAATCAATTATGTGGTAATATGATACCCTTATAAAATTATACAAATATAAAATATTGGGTAGATCTAATGTAAAATAATATATTTTTAGATTTATAGTGGATGATAAATGTAAATTTATAAACATCATTATCACACCCCTCATCTAAAATAGTGATCGCATAGGATTTCTATTTATCCCTAAATATATGAGGTTTTTTATGTCTATCATCATCAATAACCTTTATATTTTTTCACCAGTTATCCTAATTACCATACACAATTAACTTTAAAGACTAAAGTGTAGGGTGTGTATTTTGTGGATCTTTCTCTCTATTCACATCATTATCTAACATCTTCTAATAAAATTAAAATTTTATTTTTTTATGACCTTCCCTTCCACAAATAAATCATATACCAATCATCTTATGAAAAGTTCTACTATGTTTCATCCAACTTTTCGAGCATGAAAAAAATCTCATCTTATTTTCTCCATTTTTTTTAGAGTTTCCTTTTATTTCCATATTTCTGTTCTTATCATAACCTTGAGATTGATTGGTAACACCAATATCCATTTCCAACATGATATCACATTGAATTATTTATTCATATCTACTAAATTACATTAGGGTTTACCTGCTTTTGAGACATGGTTTTAAGACCCTGAATAATCAATCATACTTACTTTCAGGTTGAATGATAATACTAGAAGATTATCTCATAAGTCCTGTAAAATTTCCCCCATAGGTACCAACTTATTCATTACCCTTCTATTCTCTCCCTAATAATTTCTTATAACCTTCCTTATAAATAATAAATGGAATATAATTATTAAAATTATTCCCTTAATCTTATCCCACTTTATGGTTTCAATTTCATATTGTTGCTTCTTATTCTTTATAATTGTCAACTATTTATCCATGTTTCCTCCCATATGATAGACAACCAAAATGAATTTCAACTCTCCAAACACATTATAATGGAGAACAAATTTGAAATGATACTAATCCATTTCTCATCACCTAGTAGATTTAATGAACCACTAAAATAAGGAGGGTGTTTCCTCAGAAAGGACTCAAAAAATATTATTCATCCTTTGATAGTTTGGATGTACAATATGATTCATATCTTGAGGAAGAAGAGTAGGAATAAAAAAATAATTTTTTTATTCTATATCCTATAAAATTTGGTTTCCCATATGGAAAATAATTTCATTTCTAGTTACATTATTCATTAAAAAAATTCCTATGGGTTATATCTATTGACTAAAAATAATTACCATCATTTGAGTAAAAATAATCGTAGTGGGAAACCACATAATCATGAAAAAATAATTTATTGGATGTATAAATCATGAATACTTATATCCAATATATTAAACCATATGTATATCCTTTTCATTCATATTTATCATGTAATCATATCATTCATGATGGTTTGTAAAGTGTTCTTGAATTTCAATAACATATCCCCCAGGAGGGTCAAACAAGGTGTGAACCAAGGATTTCTATCATGCACCTTGTGATGATCAATTCATTCTAATGGATCCCTTTTGGAGTTATTAAACCAAGTTACAACTATTTCAGTGTCACCTCAACTTTTAGTATCCATATAGTGTTGTAATTTCATGGAAACCACTCACTATATCCATCCCCAAAATTATAATAAATTTTCCTATACATTGTCTTATCCTTAGGATTATCCTTATACACTCTATAGACTTATCCTTAGGGATCTCGCTGACATTTTCTCATCAAATATTCTAAAGGATTAATTAATCCTTTCCCTGATACCAACTATACCAACCCATAATTTTTATAAATAGATATCACTTCTGAATAAATGAATAATCATTACATAACATAACAATATATAAAATAACATTTATGTTTAGTGCCTTTGGAAAATTGAATACAAAAACAACTAGTTCATAGGTGAGATACAATATCTCTCATAACATGAACCCATTTTAAAAATATAATACATAATAACCGTCATCATAATCTAGTGAAATTAATCTGAAGAAAATGTGAGATTATATGCTCAATATGGGTAAACAAGGGACATATCTACATACCATGAAAATATAGGTATGATTACTTGAGGAAAAAATTATAAAAATATACCATGTATATCATATATTATATACCTGATCCATGGAATAAATCAATGTAGTTTACAAGACGTAAATCATATTGGAATATATGAACATGAACCATGAGAACATAACATTGGAATAAGAAATACATTTTTGGTACACACATAAGCAAATAAAATATTATGTTAAGGCCAGCCACCTAGAGATTCCTAACAGGTTATCCTTTAGTTAACTACCCCTGTACCTACTTAAAGCATGGTATAACCCCTTGTTTACCCACATTCAGTTATGGGATAAGCTCATGTATACCCCCTTTTATGCTTAGAATAACATCTCATGTGCCTTAATTTTTCCTTGGGATAATCTCCCATGTACCCTCTTGTTGGGTTGGGATAACCTCACATGTACCCTTTGATCTCATGAAACATTAATCATTACCCAATGAATTAGAGGGAGACATAGTTCCAAATGAGACAATAAGAATCTCTTATTTTTCTAAATAAGTGCTAATAGAAATAAATTCCATCACTAAAATAAAGCACCTATGAGTTTCTCTTCAGTGTATCTTAATAAAAACATTGATAATTTTTCATACATGGTTTAATTTAGAAGAATCCAAATTTTTAAAAATATGTAAAATTGGAGATATAACTACTGATAAAACACACCTCCCTTCCAATTCGACTAAAAATTCTCTACAATCACCTTGTAGAAGGGTTTCATGACAGTTTATAAATTATAAAATGCTCATCAATTTATCATAGTTTCTTCATTATGGACAATTCTCTCGAAGAGGAAATGATATCTTCCAGAGTGTGTCTATTAATTTTATATTTTAATTTTTAAAATATTCTGAAAATAAGGGAAAACAAAGTCAATGATGATTATAATATGAAATTAAATATGAATGTGGAGGGATGAAATGGGATGCAGGAAATGAATGTCAGCTAGAATCAGCATGGAAATTAAAAAATTGTATTGATTTTCAAACTCAGAACCCACATCCCAAATTCCATATCGTAAAATACAGAATCTATTTATCTCTCATGAAATTTATATGGGAGATCAAGAAATGAGATAGGAAGATACATCACTTAAGTAGAATATGGTATCCCAATGAGAGGAGAAGTGTAAAACCTAATAGAATATAATCAACACAAAATTAAATGAATGTGTAGTCGATGCCAGAGAGAAGAATACACTCATGATTTAGAAGAATAATTAATCAAATATATCTCTAATTAAAAAAATAATTTCGAAATAAAAATAATGTGGGGAGGAATGAAAAAAAACTTTAAATGATTGTATTAGTATGAAATTAGATGGGGAAAAGTAAAGATTCAAGCACAAATAGTGGGAATTTATTTACAGATATGGAGAGTAGTAGTAGTCGAACAAGATTCCCTATAGGATAATTAAAAATAGAGTAGCAGTAATGAATTTAATGGGGAATGAATATTTTATATACCTTCATGACATGTCTTCTCTAGAACACCATTTGGGTTGGTAGTAATGCTAATTGTTACTCTGGAAACTCATCTCTAATAGGACATGGGTTGGAGAATTACACATAGTGCATAAAAAATCATATGGGATGTAGTACCATAAAAAATCCCTCATATGTAATATAATAACAACTCATAAACACCATAATATATAAAACCCCAATATATCACCTATTCATGTAATGTCACACAGGAATTGAAAAAAACCATCTCCAATAATAAATCTAAATGGAACATCTCCTATGGAATAAAATTAATCTCTAAATAATAATTGGATCAAAAGCTACAAATGTATAACTCGATCAGTAACTAAATCTTGAAAAAATGTAAAAAAACTGAATATAATGTTTGGGTGACCATAAAAGTATACTATGTAGGTTTATCTTTTGAGTTTTTCATGAAAATTTATAAGAAGCATGTTAAATAACCAGTAAATAAATAATTGAACCAACTTATTACCCATACCATGTCATCTATCACCCAACTTCTCCATGAAAAGATCAAAAAATACATATGTAAGAGTAGTAATAAAGTAATAAATATAATATATCGATAAAAATACATTGTACATGAATCTCCAAGGAACTGGTCACTCTCACGCCCAAACTAATTATATGTTAATGCTACCATCCCATCTATATCCTCAAATGGAATCTTCATACCACATCTGTATAACTAAATACTAGAACCTCATACCATATACTACATATAAAGATCGCATTTTGGATGAGATACATCATTGAAAGTAGTTGTGGATTGTGGCATGTGATTTTGGTATGTGGATATGGTATGTTGTTATGTGGATGTTTAATGGGGTTACTATATGTAGATATTTAAGGGATGGTAGTTTTATTATATATTTCTTCCATACATGCGGGTGATTGATTCAGTGGAGAAGTTGGTTAAGGGTACTTTCTTGATATATTCTCTTGATTATTATATTGATATTTTTTTAGGATTTAGTGGAAATACATTTATGTAGTTCTATGGTAAATGAATGGTTATAGATAGAGACATGGTTATGGTGTTTATTCACTGATGCTTTAGTTTGATTATACCATATTTTGAGGATATTATTTATACGATAGAGTTGATAGGTGTTATTTATCTTATATTCATATGATTTATTTAAATAATGTCTCCCATATCTGTGTCTTATAATCTTGATACTTTTCAATAGCTTTTCGCCTATTAGAAGCTCTCTTCGATGAGTACACCCAACGTTGATGCCAACCTAGTGGTGATTTTGGTGAGCAATGATCATGATAAATATCATTGGTCCTAGTGGAACCATATGGTTCATCTCTTTTAACAATCTAACCATTCCACAAAAAAACCCATGAAATTCTATGTGTACCACTCTCCTCATGTGATCATGGCTTGTGTTATAGTTTATTGGAGTTGGGATGTATGTAGTTTGTTGTTTTGGGATAAGTTTGGTTTTATTTATGAGGGTAGTCCTAGTTGAGCATGAAACTACTAGGCCTTTTATTGGTGGGATAAAATGTTTTAGGGTTTCCTATTATAATACTATGGATCAACATTTTTTAAATGGGTAGCACTCTGTCCATGGATTAACTCTAGCTCAAACCTCTTGTACAAATCTAATTTTCAAGAAAAATGCTCATATAAGAAAAAATAAAAATATAATTGAACTGCCATGAAATGAAATCCTCTTGATTTAAGAAACAATGAACTGATCCCATGAGGAGAGTGTATCAAGGATGCAATGGACCAGCCCCATCAACCACCACAAAAATACCGCTTCGGTTATAATAGTGAAATGCATCGCAACACTAGTCCAGACCACTCGAGTCACCTGAAAATTCCCTTCATTTAATGATATCCAATACACCTAGTCCTCCATGAATGAATGATCTTGTGTTGAGGGTATTTAAATATCCATGGGAGAAATAAAATCATATTTATAGCAATCTCATTCGAGGTCAAATACATAAAAAAACTCAATTACCCAACCTTAGACATGGACCAACACCAACAATAGTTGAAAATTTATCATTGAGTAGTAGTATAATTTATAATGAGCCACCTAGATAGGAAGTTAATAGGGGTAATCTGATGTGGGATGTACCGATACTCTGAATTTTTCCTTACTACGTCTAAGGTATTGACATAATAAACCCTATACTCTAATCAGATATGGACATTAGTGAACAAATAACACCATCAAACAACTCTTCTAACTGAACAGCATAATTACCCAAACATATATTTGTAACATACCAAGAGCAGCCCATATTTATGGTCGTGTAACACCACATGAATGAACATGAACCATCATCATTTATTCCACTTCAGTGATGGGATCCAAATTTGAGATCCCTTATTATCTCTTTGGGATCCAACACCTTCATTAGAGCAACCTTTTGTTGTAGTTTCTGGCCCACGCAGCTTGTAAAAGACCATCAATGTTCCTCAAGAAAGAATAGAACTCCATATTATTTTATTTTAGTGGAACCCAATCTACAGAAATCTCATGCCTTGATACTATAAAGGAATCCAAATGGTTTTTCTATTAATATTTCCTTGATCAATTGATTGGCATCAATCTGGCCAACCTGCCTTTTCTTTCACATATCCTTGGTTAAGGTTTCCATGTTTATCCTACATCTCAATTTCATATAATTACAATGATTAGTAACATATAAATAGATTTAAAAAAATTTAAAATTAATCATAATTTATAATAATTTTAATATAAATTATTAACATGTCCATTTCTTAAAATGGTTAGTTAATTGATTTCACATTAAGTATCCAAATAAGGGGAGAACACTTGAATTTTTTAATTAAAAATTATATCCAGAATTCAAATTTGAGGAATGATATTTAATTTCCCAATAAATATTTCTCAAAAATATAAAAAAACATATATTTTATATAATATATTTCAAAATTAGATTTTTAATTAAATTTTAAATTATATCTGCATTTTCAAATTAATGTCTAAAAGATATGTCATATTATATAATTCAGTGGAAGAAAACTAAAAAAATTAGAAACCCAATATAATGAAATTCACACTAATTTGTGGATAATCATAACCAATTACACAATATCATTACATGTTTGATCATTGGTGACATTTAATTCTCACCATCAATTTCTCCAAATGGTTATTGTTATAGTAAAAAAACACAAATGAGGAAAAAATACAAAAAATAGTCAAATATAAAGAAATTTTAATATTTTTAAATATATTTTTCATATTTTCAATTTGAATGTCCTTTGAAACACATTTTATTATATAATAATATGTTCTTATGAATAAATAAAAATATAATTTTTCTCTGTCTTTTATTAAACTACTCAAAGACTTCTTATTATAAAAAATGAAAATTTTAAAATGAAATTATACTTTTCCTTTAAAAAATCACTACATTTAACAAGGGAATTTATTTTCTTGATAAAATAAGTATATTTATTTCTATAATTAAAGACTTATAGAATGTATAAAATTATTCTCATTTTTTTCAAATTTTTAACTAAAATAAGTTAAATTCTTATGTAATTGCAAATCGTAAGCCTAAAATTTCAAGATAAATATTCATCAATTTTCACATAACCCATATTGGGATCATGAAGTTTTCTTTATGTTAATGAATGTACACTCACCAAAAGTCTACTCACTAATAGTTCACTTCTACATTTCGAAAACAACAATAACATGGTAAATCAAGACATGGGTTAGATTGTTGGAGGTTCACTAGACTCCCAATGAATGATGTGGAGACTTGTATTTGGATTCCATGAATTTTGTACCAGCTTGGTCAGTTTGTTTATTGGAAACCACAATTTAAGTGAGTATTCAGTAGATGGATAACTGAAAATTTAAGATGGTGATACAACCTATTTGACTGATAATGAACCTCAATAGATGGAGGTGGGACTTACTGTTTAGATTATAGTATACAGAGTTACGAAAAGTGCACAATTGGCCTACTTAGTAGTAGTGTTTGTAAATTTCATCTTTTCTATAATAGAAAATAGTTTATAGTATTCCCCCATTAATGTGGTATGAATATCCCAATAATATAAAACCAGTTTTTCTTACATGTCTTCCTATTGTATACATAATTGTGTGCATGTTATAGTTTTGAGTAAAAGATAAAATTGAATGTGGGGAAGGAATTAATTTTTAAAATAATTTAGTTTTTTTATAAATTCAAATATTTTGACAGTAAATCATTCCATTTAAGAGTTAAATAATAATATTCAAGTGAACATAGAAGAAATTAAAACATTAAGCATTGTAGTAAATAAAATACTAAAAATTAAAAGGTACACTCTAAAAAATGAGTTCAAAAATAGCTTAAAAATGTTCTCTTATGTATCCTCCCATAAAAAAGGCATGAAAGAGTTATATTTCTCTCTTGTACTTAATTTAATGACAAGAACCATATCATAAGAAAAAAATCCCTTGGGGTTAATGGAAAACTATAACCAAAAGAAGACCCTTTGTTTTAATAGATACCATTACACATGATTCCCCACTTTAATAGTGGTGAGAACCTGAAGTAGAAAATATGGCAGTGGTATGTTTTTAAAAATCATTTAAAAATAAATTATTTATCCATATATAATATTTCAATTAACATTAAATAGAGAGTTATTGAGGAGAAGATGTTGATTATTTATGAAATTATAACAAGGGATAAATTTTCTCCAAGAGAAAGAGGAAAAGTGAAAAGGATTTCAGATACTGAAGCTGAGATTGCCTTTTGAGATTTGGAAGAATTATTTAGAACACTTAAAACCTAATTATAGAATCAATTCAGAATTAAGTTATCATAAAAAGGGTTTTTTAATTCATATATAAGAGTAAAGCATCATCAAGTCTCTATTTATAGCTATTATAGAATCTAAGAGTCTCTAGGTTTGAGCCATCACTTTAGTGGTCCAATTCAATGTCATTAAAAAATAAACTAATTATATTTAACTATTTTGTATTAAATATACCAGATAGCCAAATGATATCAGCAGTTATCTAGTGGAACACTTGTAGGATGAAGTTCTATAGATCCCGTTGGGAAGCCACTGGTCTGGATAGATTAGTAAGAGCTATAGATGCTTTCACTACTGGAAATCATACTTTTCCCAACACTTATATACCAACGGTTCTTTTGAACTGTTGTTATAGGTGATCTTTACTAACAATTTTCATAAACATTTGGTAAAGATCTGTAAAAATTGAGTTTCCCCAATGGTTTGATGAAATCGTTGGGAAAGATGGGGGGAAAATGAGGTTTCCCAATAGTTTCATTAAACTATTGGGAAAGATTGAGTTTTCCCAATGGTTTTTAAAAAACATTGGGAAAAAGTTGCCCCAAATTATACTTAGTCAAGCAGCCCCCTCCCCACGATTCCAAAAGCATTGTGCGCCTCTCCCAGATGCGATTCCGACTTGGAGAAGCCCTTGAGAAGCCCCAGCACAGGTGCACCTCTTCCATCGGATCAGCTTCCAGGTTAGACTCCTTCCACCTTTTCTCTAGGATATCCTTCCACCTCTTCTCAAGGATATCCTTATATTCTCAAGGATATCATTATACCCAATTTTTAGGGTTTTTGTAAAATTTTATGATTCACTACTCCACGAATTGTGTACTCAAATCACTACATTGGTGTACACATTGTCTGATTAATGTTTTCATTACACATATACATTTATAAGGGCATGGTGTCTCTTTATTGAGTTATAATTTTAAAGATTCATAGTTTTTTTAATCTCAATGCTTCAAATATTACATCTTCATGTATATGAACTCATAATAAATTGTTTGTAATATTTATTCATAGTATTTAATGAAAATCACTTCTTTCATTAAGATCATGTAAAATATGAAGATCTTGTTCATCTTAATTTTTGTACACTATGAGTTTTACATAACAAGTATGTAACATGTTTCAATAAAAATCTATATATATATATATATATAATGACACAGTGTTCACCTATCCTTTGCACAACAGAACATATGGAGTATCTTCTTGAACATTGCAAAATAGTATGTGGTCCCTAATTAGTACTTCTTCCTTCTTCATGAAACTAATTCACAGAATGTCAAATTTGCAATATTAGTGAATATTATTTTTCCTAATATAACCATTAATAATTATACCTTAAACATCATACATGAGTTATTCAATCACCTTTTTAAAACACAATGACCATTTTCACGGATTTGGGGTTCCTCAAAATGCTTGGGAAAATCATAAAAACACATGTATATAATCGTGTTTCTCATATGGTTTCATGGATACAAGTTCATCTCAAAAAACATGACTATGTGGTTCAAATATCATGAGGTCCATGAGATTATTATTCTTCACACATATAAAGTTGTTTTCTATAACTATGTTTTGTTGTATTCACTTTTGATTTGGCCGAAAGGGGAGCTTTGTGGTCATCAATCATGGTTGTGGGTGGTCATTTTGGATGTAAGATAGTATGACTTCATTTTACTTGATATATCCAATATTATTATTGATTTATGTTCAATTTTATTATCTTTGACAAGTGATGTTGTTTAATAAGTTCTTATTAATGGTTGTAATAATGACGATATGGTATAAGGGTTCATATGGTGTGTTTAAGGGTTCACATGGTGTGTATAACAGTTGACATAGTATCAGTGAACTCATGTCTTTAATTCAAGACTTCATTCTCACTAGCATGTAAGAAATTGAATGGTGTAAAACCATCCTCACATGATTTCTTACCTTAGATAGTGTCCAACATATAGAATACGAGCTTTTCAATTCATCAGTTAATCAGGATCATATATTCTGTTTCCCTCAAGATGATTGTACGAATATAACTTTAGGGTCAATTAAATATGGTTCTCATTGTACGTTGTATATTATGGGTCCTTCTTGGCCAATACTCTCTTTTAAGAGGGTGGGGTGCATTTCACTACCCATGTTGGCATGTGTAGACATCTATAAAAATGTTAGATAAGTCCCAAGTTTAATTTAGTAATGTTGTTATCATTGACATACTTTATTATTAATCTCAAATTAAAAAATAAATGTTTTTGACTATACATAATGAAATTAAATATTTTTACAAGCCATGTCAACCTATTAGTGTAGAAGACTAAAATTTATTCACCCATGGGGTGTGCTTAACTTGGGGACGTAACTGGGTAATGAAAGGTATGGCCATAGAGGTTCCAATAATGAGTTATTGAACATGAGTGAATGAATTGGGATGCCTATAACACATAATGGGACCTCAGGCATGTGCCTCTTATAGTCCTAATGAAAATTAATATAACTAAATTTTAATTTAATTTATGAGTACTTGTTCTTTACATTATTTTAATAGTTCACTACATCGACTAGAAACTTCTTTATTTATCGTTTACTTAAATGTATTTTCTATTAAATTTCAACCCTATTGAATTGTTTATGAAAAAATGACTTATATAAATTATTTTTTACAGAATGGACAGAAGTTGGATGTATGAAACCGATCGGATCTCAAGTGATTTTCAAAACAATTTGGAGACCTTTATAGATTTTTCATTTCAAAATGCTTCAGATAGTGGTCGCATACACTGCCCATGTTCCAATTGTGTTGGTAGACCTTGGTTAAGCCGTGAAGAAGTCTGCTACCACATAACCAAAAATTCTTTTCAAGCACACTACTTTGTCTGGTATCACAATGGGGAGAAAATGAAATCCCAAATTGGTGATGATCGAAATGAATGTACTGGAATGGAGAATTTGTTAGATGATTGGATTCCGTTTATTCGTCGTCATGAAAAAAAGGATTTTGACTCAAGAAGACTTCGATATGAGGACAGTTGATGCATCTAATAAAGCCGATGATATTGATAGGGTGAAAAAATTGAATGATGCTACCACAACTCCAGTATATCGAAAATGAGATAAAATGAAAATGTTGGAATTTTTAATCTGATTGTTTCATAGGAAAACTATGTATGGGATTTCTAATACAGAAATCTATTACATTCTTACCCTCTTGAAGTATTTACTTCTAGATGATGTTGATATTACCTCAAACCACTATTTGGAAAGGATGTTAGTTGAGGAACATAAATTTTCAAGAATTAAATTTCATGCTTTCCGAATGATTGCAGTTTATTCTGGGAGGAAACCACTGAACAAAATGATTTAATAAAATGTGGAACATCCTGCTGGAAGTCAAAATCTGATGGAACACCTTCCCGAGTTCCACAGAAAGTAATGTGTCACATTCCATTGATCCCCAGACTCTAGAATCTTTTTATGTCTCATGAAATATTAATTAAAATTAGATGGCATGATACTGAGAGAAAGAAGACTAATGATGAGTTGGTTCATCCTACAGATGGATTTTCATGGCAGATATTTGATGCTCTACATCCTGATTTTGTAGCTGACGTGCGTAATGTGATGCTAGGTCTTTCATGCGACGGTTTTAATCCGTTTGGGCAGATGCTTACTTCGCACAGCACATGGAAAATTTTTATACACATTTATAATCTTCCCCCATGGTTGATTATGAAAAAACCATTCACTTTCATGAGTACACTCATATCTAGTCCTTCTGATCCATGCATTGATATTGATGTATAGATGAAACCTTTAATAAAATAGTTGAATCTTCTTTAGTATGTGGTTGTGCGCACATATGATACATGTTTGAAATACATATTCCAGATGTGTGTTGCGCTTATGTGGACGATCAATGATTTTATAGCTTATGCAATGATGTCTGGATGGAGCACGAAGGGAAAACTCTCATGCCCAGTTTGTATGAAGAATACATTATCCAGAAGACTGAAACATCTCTGTAGTTTCTATTTTATGGGACATCGAAGATTCTTTCCAAATGATCATCCATATAGAATGAATCATCAATGATTTGATAATACCATAGAGACTGATGATCCTCCTCAGCATATTTCTGGAACTGATGTGCTTAATGAATTGAAAGATTTCAGTTTTTCATTTGGGAAGGGTCAAATGAAATATGGAAAGAGAAATAATGTTTCCACTAAAACCTATTACAATTGGAGGAAGAGGAGTATCTTTTTTTGATTTTCCTTATTGGTCAACCAATTTTTAACGTCATTTAATAGATATAATTAATATTGAAAAGAATATATGTGAAATGTTTCTTTTGAATCTTATAAATGTGAAGGGGAAGAAAAATGCTGATTTATGACCTCGGTGTGACTCGGTGGATTGGGGCATCAGACCAGAATTGCATCTTGTGCATATTATTGAAAATAAATGGAAACTTCCATGTGCTTCTTATATGATGACACCTATAAAAAAACAATTTCGTGTAATTATTAGAGACAATTAGTGTTCGAGATGGCTATTCAAGCAACATATCTAAATGGGTAAACAGAAGAGAGTTGAAGCTAAAATCGTTGAAGACTCATGATTATCACGTTCTACTGCATGAGTTGCATCCAATAGCAATATGTAATCTTTTGTCTAATAATGTAAGGGTGACTTTTATTCGGTTGTGCCATTTGTTTAGAGATCTTTGTGCTAAGAAGTTTTCCACATCTTTTTTGAAAAAAATGTTGACAGATGCCCCATTAATTTTGTGCGAGTTGAAGAAAATATTTCATCCATCATTTTTCACATGCATACTGCATCTGACTGTCCATATTCCCACTAAAATACTTCTTGGAGGAAGTGTTTCTTTTCGTTGGATGTATCCAATAGAATGAAATATGTACACATTAAAGACTTATGTCCGATACAGGAATCATCCTAAAGGTTCAATCATGAATGGTTATTTGGATCAAGAATGTATGGATTTCTGCTCAATTTATTTGTCTGATCTTACTACAAGAATGAACAAAGCAATGAGAAATAAAGAAGAACAGTATGAGCAAATTGAACCCTGTTTTCCAACACTTCCTCAAACAGGAAGAATTTCTGGATCATATACATTGAAGACATTAATCCATGAAGAGCGGGAGATGGAACATCACACAGTTTTGTTCAATTGTGATTTGTTCGATGACTATATCAGGTAACTAAATGAAATATGTATATCTAACATATATATCTGTTAAACTATTCATATTTTTTATTTACAGGGAACATAAAACAATGATAAATAGGAAGCATCGTTCTTTATCTTTGAGAAGGAGAGAGACTTTTCATAGAAAAGAGTTTTCTGCTTGGTTAAAATTGAAGGTAAAAATATTACTATTTAAAATAATTATATCAATCTTTAATTAAGTTTAATATTCATTTATATTGCAAGTATTGAGTTTGTCGGCTGACTCTGTCTCTGAGGAAATAAGAGCTTTGAATTTTGGTCCTAATACCATGGTTCGTGACTGTAAATCAATTGTTATCAATGGGTAAAAATTTATTGTCACTGAACGAGCAAATAAAATTAGAACACAAAATGACGGTGTTATGGTTATTGACACAACAGATTGTTATGCCAGTGCATCAGATAGTAGACCGCGATTTGAAAATGTGGGTTATTATGGAGTCGTTGAGAAAATAATAATATTGGATTATTACTCTCATGGACGAGTCACAATGATGAAATGTCATTGGATTGATTTGATGACGAGACATGGAACATTTATTGATTATTGTGGATTTTGAGTAATTAATATGACTCGCACTCTTACTACTGAAGAACCATATGTGTTGGAATCAATGGCTAAATGAATTTTTTATGTCAGAGACCAACTTTGACCTGAATTTGGTGTCATAGTTAAAATAATTCCAAGACAAATTTTTGATGATGGTGATGATGGAATTGACTCTATACCTAGTGCCATTGGAACCAATCCATTTATTTCTTTTGATGACTCCAATAGCTCAATTGTCAGAGTTGATTGTGAACCAGAAGTTGTGGTTGAAAATATATAGATTCATTCAACCATGTTCTCAATCCTTTTGGTTTACCTCGAGTTGGGTTGTTATGGTTGGTAATATTAAAATTGATTTAGTATTGATCACAAATATGTATTACCAGACATGACCGTTATGTGAATTTTCAATGTTTATTGGTTGTAGTTTTATTTTAATTACATATTCTAATTTGGAATTGAACTGTATTCAAACCTAGTCAAACAATATTTCTAACTTTGTGAACATTATAACTTGTATGATTTATTAAATCCATTCAAGATCTTTTAAAACAATTGATATCTAAATTACCAATGAATCCCTATATTCCCTCAGATATTTAGTTTTTTGGGATACACATTATTATCCTTATCTAATTAATTACATATTTTTTTTCAAAAGCATGAAAAATGCCAATTGAAGAGAGACAAAGGAAAAATATGATGGAGAACAATCGTTGAATGGCGGAGATGGGAGTTCCAACATTAGTGCCTACAGTGAGTAATTTATTTCAAGTATATATATTTAAAGAATATATAATGTCATGTGATTAATTTTTTTGTAAAAATTTTTGTAGGATCCACCTATACGTCGAAAGTTATTCGACGAGGAGTATAGTACTGGTACTAGTACTCAGGCCGGTGGTACGTGTAGGGTTCATACCAGAGGGGGATGAGCAAGTTCGCGTACCCGACTAGACCCTGCCCCTCCCACTGACATGTCATACTTCCCACATTCTGATCCCGGTGTGTCTTTAGGGAGAGACGGGATATTTAGGCCTCCCATGTTTTCGCCACCTTTTGCTTCTTCTGGCCCATCATTTTCATATCCCATGATGATTCCCACTCCCCAGTCAGAATCTGGTCATACAGCTGTCTCATCTTCTTTTCCTTCTACTTCTGTTTCTCCAAGCTTCTATATTCCATCATCTTCGACTCCTGTTCCACCATAGGGTGTTCCATCAGTATCTGTGGATCCAGCGGTGCTCAACAATTAGACTGGTGCAAGTATATTTATAGAACCCTAAAAAAATTTATAGCAATATTTATTTTCATTATAACATTTTTTGATAAAATATTTGTTTTTATTTCATGACAAATACATCTACTAACAGGAGGAAGGGTAAGGGGAGTACACACATGTGTTCGGTGTGGAACTGCCGCACACAGGTTATGGTGGATTAAAATGAAGAAAACCAAATGGTTGATAAAACAGGGCAGAAATGTTAGAGTTTTTTTCCAATGCTATAAAAATACTCCGACATCATTCCTGTCAGCCCGCTATCATGGAGTCATTTGCCACATGAGGTCAAGGATAGATCTTGGGTAGAGATATGGGTAAAAAAATTTGTTGTTTTTAATTCCATGAATTATTTTTTTATTTATATGAATTAATATTTTGATGTCAACATCGATTTAATTTTCCCGATGGTGAGGGTGCACGATCGGAACGTCTAAAGGATTTAGGCGGGCTGTGGAGATCCTATAAGCATGAGTTGTATATTAGATAGAGTGCTAGAGTTGGCACTGAGTTAGAGGTCGTACCAGTCATGGATGATTGTCCTATAGAGCAGTATTATCAGATGATTACTCATTGGAAGACTACCCAGTTAAAGGTATGAATTACATTTTAGGTATTTAAATAATTACTTTCATGTTTTTCATTAATATTTTCTTTTTCATTATCGAATTTTATTTAGTAATCATCTAAAAAAATTTAAAAACATTGATGCAAAAAATACCTCCACACACTAGGACGTACTACGATGTCAGATCATGGGAGGAAGCAGGTATGACAATTGTTTATAAGTTTTCTTTACGACTTACACTTTATTTTTATTCCTAAATTATTTAATCATTTTCTAAAGTTTTCATATAACTTTATTTTTCAATGTCATTATAGTGGAAAATGCAGAATATTTAAGGACATGTGCGTCGAGAAAAACTGTTTTGCTCGAGAAGACGGAAAAAGGATGGAAGTTCCATCAACAAAGCGACTCAGCAGCAGATTGTAAGTTTTAATATGTTTCTTTTATATTTTAATATCTATTTTGTAAATTAATAATATATTTATATTTATAACAGGATTCTTTAGAGGCCCTCAATGCCCAAGAACCAGACAATTTTGGGCCCACTGATCACTTACATCAGGTGTTGGGAGAGGAGCATCCTGGAAGAGTACTCTACCGACCTAGGATAGCCCCGAAGAGGTATTGGCCCTCCTCAGGTATGAGTTGTAGTTCCACTGAGATGTATCAAGTTAGGGAAAAGGCACAACAGGCTGAGAAAATGGCCACAGAGACGGCAGAACAGTCTTCTTGGGAAAATAGTGCATTTATGAAATTTATTAAAGTTCTACATCCAACACGTCCACCTGAGGCCAGCCTAGCTTTTGATGAATATATTTCGTCGATATGTTCTATATATGGTGCACCAGGTTTCAGTTCTAGTGGTGGTCAAGATGATGTCCATCCTGACGATGATGAGGGAGAGGAGTCTGATGCGGAAGAGGAGGGAGAGGAGGAAGGTGATGCAGATGGCGAGGGTGAGGAGGAGCGCGTTGAGGAGGGCGAGGACGATGATGGGAACGAGGAATATGGTGATGATGATGGAGATGATGGTGATGTTGATGTGGGAAAAATTGATATATTACATTTTTTAGTAATATTACTGAGATTTGATGTTTAATCTATTCAAGTTGTTGGTTTTATCTAGACCTGTAGTATAGTATTGGAGTTGAGTTATTTTTATATATTGTCTGTTTTCATGGATGTTGTTGTCTTTTAGTGGTTACGGAGTATCTTGATAATTTTTATAGTGTTTTGTGTGTGTGGGAACTCCCTGGATAGCTCCCCTCCTTCATAGACCCTGGACAACCCCCACCATCCTCCTTGGACCCCGAACAGCCCCCAGAAAGCCCCCCGGACATCCCCCCAGACAGCCCCCAACCATCCTCCTTGGTCCCCGGACATCCCCCCAGACACCCCCCCAGGACAGCCCCCACGCCCTCCTCCCTAGACCCCGGATAGCCCCCCGGACAGCCCCCCAGACATCCCCCCCCCCCCCCCAACCCTCCTCCTTGGACCCCGGACAGCCCCCCCCCCCCCCCCCCCACACCCCCCGCACAGCACCCCGCACAGCCCCCCACCCTCCTCCTTGATCCCCGGACAGCCCCCTGGACATCCCACCCAGACAGCCCCCCCCCCACCCTCCTCCCTGGACCTCGGACAGCCCCCCCCCCAGACAGCCCCCACCCTCCTCCTTGGACCCCCAGACTTCCCCACACCCTCCTTGATTTCACATGTTTTTTATTTCTCTGATCATGCAATGTTATTTAGGATTATTACATTTCTATGTTTCTTGAATTATATGAATGTCTTGGTAAGATTATTAAGTTAAAACAAAAACTAGCATACAGAAAACCGCCTTAATCCGAGGCCTGGTGTGGCCAGCACTACTCCAAGTGTCTGAGGTTAATTTGAAATGGACAACATTTTATGTGAAAAAAACAACTAGCATACGGAAAACTGACCAACCGGATTCTGATTGTGTTGATAATTTAGCATAATGATCCATGCGTCATATGTGACGTGTACGAGTCAACCTTTCCTCAATCTGAGGCACAGTGTGGCCGGAGCCACTCTAAGTGTCTCTCTTTTGTTTCAAAAGGACATCATTTTAAGTGAAAACATCAACTGGCATCCGGAAAACTGACCAAAAGCATTTGGATTGTGTTGATACTTTAGTAAAATAATCCATGGGTCATTTGGGATGTGTACGAGTCAACGCCGTCTAAAAACGAGGCGTAGTGTGGCCGGTACCACTCTAACTATGTCTCTTTTGTTTAAAATGGACAGGATTATAAGTGAAAAGAACAACTAACATACGGAAAACCAACCAAAATCATTCGGATTCTGTTGATAATTTATCACAACAATCCATGTGTCATATGTGACGTGTATGAGCCAACCTGGGATCAATCTGAGTCGTGGTGTGGCTGAGATCACTCTAAGTGTCTCTCTTTTGTTTAAAATGGACAACATTTTAAGTACATATGGAAAACTGACCAAACGCATTCGGTTTCCATTGAAACATTAGGAGAACGATCCATGGGCCATATGTGATTTGTACAAGTCAACCTCACCTCAATCTGAGGCGTGGTGTGTCCGACACCACTCAAATTTTCTATCTTTTTTTAAAAATGGACTTCATTTTAAGTGAAAACAACAACTAGCATACGGAAAACGAACCAAACGGATTCCAATTGTGTCGATACTTTAGCACAACGATCCATGGGTCATATGTGACGTGTACGAGTCAACCCCAACTCAATCTGAGGCACGGTGTGGCTGACACCATTCATAGTGTCCCTCTTTTATTTAAACTGGACATCATTTTAAGTAAAAACAACAACTGGCATACGAAAAACTGACCAAACACATTTGAAATGTGTTGATGATTTAGTAAAACGATCCATGGGTCATATGTTATGTGTACGAGTCATCCCCGCCTCAATCCGAGGCACGGTGTGCCCGGTACCACTCTAAGTATCTCTCTTTTGTTTCAAAAGGACATCATTTTAAGTGAAAACATAAATTGGAATACGGAAAACGGACCAAACACATTTGGATTGTGTTGATAATTTAGGAAAACAAACCATGGTTCATTTGAGACATGTACGAGTAAACTTCCTCTAAATCCTAGGAATGGTGTGGTAGGTACCACTCTGATTGGGTCTCTTTTGTTTAAAATGGACAGGATTATAAGTGAAAAGAACAACTGGCATACGGAAAACTGACCAAACGCATTCGGATTCTTTTGATAATTTATCAAAATGATCCATGGTTCATATGTGACATGTAAAAGCCAACTTGGGATCAATTCGAGTCGTGTTGTCGCCGGGATCACTCTAAGTGTCTGTCTTTTGATTAAAATGGACAACATTTTAAGTACATACGTAAAACCAACCAAACGCATTAATTTTCTATAGAAACAATAGGAGAATGATCCATGGGTCATATGTAATGGGTAAGAGTCAACCTAGACTCAATCAGAGGAACGGTGTGGCCGACACCACTCAAAGTGTCTCTCTTTTGTTCAAAATGGACTTCATTTTAAGTGAAAACAACAACTAGCATATGGAAAACCAACCAAACAGATTCTGATTATGTCGATACTTTAGAACAACGATCCATGGGTAATATGTAAGTTGTACGAGTAAACTCCGCCTCAATAAAAGGTGTGTTGTGGCCAACACCATTCACAGTGTCTCTCTTTTTTTAAATGGATATTATTTAAAGTGAAAACAACAACTGACATACAAAAAATTGACCAAACGCATTCGAAATCTGTTGACTCTTTAGGACAACGATCCATGGGGCATATGTGACGTGTACGTGTCAACCCCGCCCCAATCCAAGGCATAGTGTGGCCGGCACTACAATAAGTGTCTCACTTTTTTTCAAATGGAAATCATTTTAAGTGAAAACATCAACTGGCATACGGAAAACCGACCAAACACATTCATATTGTGTTGATACTTTAGGAAAATGATCCATGGGTCATTTGATACGAGTAAGAGTCAACCCCATCTAAATCTGAGGTGTGGTGTGGCCGGTACCACTCTGACTGTTTCAATTTTTTTTAAAATGCATTGGATTATAAGTGAAAAGAACAACTGGCATACAGAAAACTGACCAAACGCTTTCGGATTCTGTAGATAATTTATCACAACGATCCATGGGTCATATGTGATGTGTAAGACCCAACCCGGGCTCAATCCGAATCATGGTGTGTCCGGTATCAATCTAAGTGTCTATCTTTTGTTTAAAATGGACAACAGTTTTTGTACATACGGAAAATCTACCAAATGCATTCGGTTTCCAATGAAACATTAGGAGAACGATCCATGGGTCATATGTGACATGTAAGGGTCAACCTCGCCTCAATCATAGGCGCAGTATGGCTTACACCACTCAAAGTGTCTCTCTTTTGTTTAAAATGACTTCATTTTAAGTGAAAACAACAACTAGCATACGGAAAACTGACCAAACGGATTCTGATTGTGTCGATACATTAGAAAAACAATCCATGGGTCATATGTGACGTGTATGAGTCAACCCCACCTCAATCTGAGGGGCAGTGTGTCCGACACCATTCATAGTGTCTCTTTTTTGGTTAAAATGGACATCATTTTAAGTGAAAACAATAACTAACATACGAAAAACTGAACAACGCAATCGAAATGTGTTGATGCTTTAGGAAAACGATCAATGGGTTATATGTGACGTGTACAAGTCAAACCCGTCTCAATCTGAGGCATTGTGTGGTTGGAACCACTCTTAGTGTCTCTCTTTTGTTTCAAAAGTAAATCATTTTAAGTGAAAACATCAACTAGCATACGGAAAAACGACCAAACGCATTTGGATTGTGTTTATACTTTAGGGAAATGATCCATGGGTCATTTGAGATGTGTACAAGTCAACCCCATCTAAATCTGAGGATCGGTGTGGCCGGTACCACTCAGATTGTGTCTCTTTTGTTAAAAATGGACAGGATTATAAGGGAAAAGAACAACTGGCATACGGAAAACTGACCAAATGGATTCGAGGTGCGGTGTGGCCGACACCACTCAAAGTGTCTCTCTTTTGTTTAAAATGGACTTCATTTTAAGTGAAAAGAACAAATAGCATATGGAAAACCAACCAAATGGATACTGATTGTGTTGATACTTAAGAACAATGATCCATGGGTCATATGTGACAAGTACGAGTCAACCCCGCCTCAATCGGAGGTGCGGTGAGGCCGAAATCATTAATAGTGTCTCTCTTTTGTTTAAAATGGACATCATTTTAAGTGAAAACAACAACTGACATATGAAAAACTTACCAAACACATTCGAAATGTGTTGATGTTGTAGGAAAATGATCCATGGGTCATATGTGACATGTACAAGTCAACCCCACCTCAATCTGAGACGCGGTGTGGCCAGCACCACTCTAAGTGTCACTCTTTTGTTTCCAAAGGATATCATTTTAAGTGAAAACATCAACTGGCATACGGAAAACCAACCAAATGCATTGTGATTGTGTTGATAATTTAGGAAAATAATCCATGGGTCATTTGAGATGTGTATGTGTTAAACTCGTCTAAATCTGAGGCGCGGTGTGGCAGGTACCACTCTGACTGTGTCTCTTTTGTTTAAAATGGATAGGATTATAAGTGAAAAGAACTACTGGCATTCAGAAAACTGACCAAACACATTCGGATTCTGGTGATAATTTATCACAACTATCCATGGGTCATATGTGATGTGTAAAAGACAACCCGGGCTCAATCCGAGTCGTTGTGTGGCCTGGATCACTCTAAGTGTCTATCTTTTTTTTAAATGGACAACATTTTAAGTACATACGGAAAACTGACCAAACACATTCGGTTTCCATTGAAACATTAGGAGAATGATCCATGGGTCATATGTGACATGTATGAGTCAACATTTCCTCAATCTGAGGCGCGGTGTCACTGACACCACTCAAAGTATCTCTCTTTTGTTTAAAATGGACTTCATTTTAAGTGAAAAACAACAACTAGAATACGGAAAACCTACCAAACGAATTCTGATTGTTTCGATACTTTATCACAACATTCCATGGGTCATATGTGACGTGTACAAGTCAACCTCACCTCAATCAGAGGAATGGTGTGGCCGACACCATTCATAGTGTCTCTCTTTTGTTAAAAATGGAAATCATTTTAATTGAAAACAACAAATGACATACGAAAAACTGAACAAACTCATTTGAAATGTGTTGATGATTGAGGAAAATGATCCATGGGTCATATGTGAATTTTATGAGTCAACCCCACCTCAATCTAAGGCGTGGTGTGGCTGACACCACTCTAAGTGTCTCTCATTTGTTTCAAAAGAATATCATTTTAAGTGAAAACATCAACTGACATATGGAAAACTGACCAAACGCATTTGGATAGTGTTGATACTTTAGTAAAATGATCCATGGGTCATTTGAGACCTGTATGAGTCAATCCCATCTAAATCTGAGGCGTGGTGTGGCTGGTACCACTCTGACTGTGTGTCTTTAGTTTAAAATGGACAAGATTATAAGTGAAAAGAACAACGGGAATACTAAAAACTGACCAAACGCATTCGGATTCTATTGATAATTTATCAAAACGATCCATGGGTCATATGAAATGTGTACGAGCCATATCGGGCTCAATATAAGTCGTGGTGTGGTCGGGATCACTCTAAGTGTCTCTCTTTTGTTTAAAATGGAAAACATTTTAAGTACATACGGAAAACCAACCAAATGCATTCCGTTTCCATTGAAACTTTTGGAAAACGCTCCACGGGTCATATGTGATATGTATGAGTCAACCTCGCCTCAATCAGAGGTGCAGTGTAGCCAACACCACTCAAAGTGTCTCTCTTTGGTTAAAAATAGACTTCATTTTAAGTGAAAAAAACCACTAGCATACGGAAAACCGACCAAACGGATTCTGATTGTGTCGATACATTAGCACAACGATCCATGGGTCATATGTGCCGTGTACGAGTCAACCCCGCCTCAATCTGAGGCGTGGTGCGGACGACAGCATTCATAGTGTCCCTCTTTTATTTAAAATGGACATTATTTTAAGTGAAAACAACAACTTACATAATAAAAACTGAACAAAAAAATTCTAAATGTGTTGATACATTAGGAAAACAGTCCATGGGTCAAATGTGACATGTACGAGCTAGCTCCACCTCAATTCAAGGTGTGGTGTGGCCTGGATCACTCTAAGTTTCTCTATTTTGTTGAAAATGGAAAAAAATTTAAGAACATATGGAAAAATGACCAAACAGATTTTTATTATGTTGATACTTTAGCATAATCATCCATGTGTCATATGTGACGTGTAATAATTAACCCCTCTTCAATCTGAGGCGCGGTGTGGTCAGCACCACTCAATGTGTCTCACTTTTGTTTGTAAAGGACACCATTTTAAGTGAAAACATCAACTGACATATGGAAAACTGACCAAACACATTCGGATTGTGTTGATACTTTAGGAAAATGATCCATGGATCATTGGAGATGTGTAAGAGTCAACCCTGTCTAAATTGGAGACACGGTGTGGCCGGTACCACTCTAACTATGTCTCTTTTGTTTAAAATGAAAGGGATTATAAGTGAAAAGAAAAACTGGAGTACGAAAAACCAACCAAATGCATTCAGAATCTGTTTAAACATTAGGAAAACAATCCATGGGTCATATGTTACGTGTACGAGTCAACTGCCCTTCAATCCAAGTTACGGTGTGGCCAGAACAACCCAAGGTGTCTCTCTTATGTTTAAAATGGACAATATTTTATGTATATATCGAAAACTGACCAAACGGATTCTGATTGTGTAGATATTTTAGCACAAAAATCCATGGGTCATTTGTAACGTGTATGAGTAAACCCCGCCTCAATCAAAGGTTTGCTGTGGTCAACACCACTCAAAGTGTCTCTCTTTTATTTAAAGAACACTTCATTTTAAGTGAAAACAACAACTAACATAAGGAAAACCGACCAAACGCTTTCTGAATATGTTTATACTTTAGGACAACGATCCATGGGTCATTTGTGATGTGTACGAGTTAACCTCGCCCCAATATGAGGCACGGTGTGGCTGGTATCACTCCAGGTGTAGGTATTTTGTTTAAAATGGGCATCATTTCAAGTAAAAACATATGGTATACGAAAAACCGATCAAATTAGGAATTTAATTTCAGATTCCACATATAATTGTCATCTAAATTTTAAATTTAATTCTAAATGAATTATGTATATTTATAATTACGTTATGAATTTTGACTTAATTCTAGATGTTTATTTTTCTAGGATGCATTATATTTTAAATGTGTATGAATTAGTTCTCTCTATGTATGTGTTTGTTGGTTATTGTAGGTACAATAATTTTATATGTATGTGTTAGTTTATTGCAGGAACAATAATTTGAAATGATTGAAAATGAGAGGGAATGGACTGGATGCTGTGCAAATTGCAAGAGGCTATGAACTTTCCAGAGCATAGGCTATGCCAACGGTTTGAAACCGTTGGCATAGAATTCTGTTTATTTTTTTTTACCAACGGTTCATACAACCATTGGTAAAAATCCTTTCCCGTCAATTTCTAAACCATTGGGAAATAAGTCGGCTGCTTGGTTTTCCCAATGGATGAAGCCAAAGCATTGGGAAAAACTATCCCAACGGTTTGTCACAACCATTGGGATAGGTTAATTTTTTCCATCCTATCCCAACGGTTCTATGTAAATCATTGGGAAATGCTTTCCCAATGGATTACTTCCCTATGGTTTGCAGAACCGTTGTTATAATATATACCAACAGTTTTGCAGCCTTTCCCAACGGTTCAGAACCATTGGGAAATCCTACATTTCAAGTAGTGCTTACCGACCAGTCAGTGCTGTTGGGCAGAGAGCTCCCTAGAATTTTCCTTCCATGCACTCTTGGATTCAATACTACAAAAAATTCCTCTAACATTGAATTAGTTTCCCTTTATCAGCAATTGGAATGCATTGACTACTATATCTTGATTAAATGAACTAGACTTTTAGTAGTTCTAAAAATTACTCATAAATGGGACCTTTTTCAATGCCAAAAAATCGCAGATAAATGGTGCATTTCTCATTGATTTTAAAAGAACTAATAAAGGACCCATTTCTCAATGCATTTATAAGTTCTTATAAGTGATTCATTTATAAAGTATTTTAGTAGTTATTATAAAGAGGAATATTTTAGTGTGTTTTAATAGCACACTATAGCACCATAAATAATAAAAATAAAATAAAAATATAGATTTAAAATGAAATAAAATTTTCAACAAAAATACAATAATGAAAAAGAAATATTATAAAAAATTCAAACATTATCTTATCCAGTTCCATTAGTATGTATTAATTATCACATATATATAAAAACATCAATGTTCATTTTCATTTTTTCCCTGACCACGAAACATGTTATTGTCAAACAAACCACTCATGTTCATGAAAAATAATTCAACTTTATGAGAAAAAAATTATTATGTTAGTAATATTATAAATTATTAAATTAAATAGAAAATATTAATTTTAAACAAAACATTAATTAAAAATATGAACATTGTGTATCATATTGAGAAGAGTTTTATTTTGGCCCATCACACCATTTTTTGTTCTAATCAAGCCCATCTCAGTGAAAAATAACTAAATAAGTATTAGGAAAAAAATGAGGTGGAAATTAATTATGAAATTGAATATAAGATAATGAGAAAAAAATAGGGTCATTTTCTGGATTTTGGTGATGTGATGCATGTTTTAAACTAAAATGACTCTTATATATTGAAAACATTCCCTCGAAGTATTACTGGTTATATCATATATCAGATTGCAGTGATGCTAATTTCTAAACATACTAAATGACTTATTGATCATGTTCAAAAATTATCATCAAAATGTGATCATGATTTCTCAATATCTAGTGAATGACACTTTTTAAACTAAATTGAAAATTTTAAACTAAAAGAAGACACTTCATGTCATACCAAGAAAATCCTATATCGAATTGAGGTGTGTCTAATTCCTAAATACAAAAAATGACATATGGATAATTTTTATAAAGTATCAAAACAAGTAGAATGGGTTTTCTTGGTTTTTATTAGCATAGTTGTCTTTTTTACTAATATTAATGTTAATTTTAAATAAAAGGATGTACTTAGTTTCACATAGGCGACACCCAGCATTAGATTGAGGTGTGACTAATTCTTACAAATCTCAAACAACATATGGACCCATATACTAAATAATCAAAACAATATGAAAGTTTTTCATCTTTTTTAGTACATCACTTGTGCATTTTACTAAAATTGATTTTAAACTAAACATAATAACATTGAGTCATACAATTAACATCCTGTGTCCTTTTTATTAGAGAATCATTTTTATATTGAACAAATCACTTATGAATCATTTTACAATACTATAATTTAAAAACAATCATGTTTTCTTGGTTTTTAAAGAGTGATACTTTCTAAACTAAAATATAAATTTTAAACTCATAATGGACACATTGAGTTATGTCATTCACATATTGTATCAGATTGTGGTTTTTATGATTCCAACATGTCACAAATGACTAATGGATCATGTTAGTAATGTATCAAAATAGGAAGAATGTTTTCTCCCAATTTTGAGTAGGTTAGTTGTCTTTTATACTAAAATTAATGTCAATTTTAAAGAAAAAACACATAAAGTCTTAATACTCATACCTTGAATTGTATTGAGGTTCAGTTGATTCATACACATCTCAAATGAAATATGGATCATTTTACTTATGTATAAAAATAATTTTAAATCATTTTCTCAGTTTTATGTATGTCAATTGTGTTTTCTTCTAAAATGTAATTTCGAAATGGTAGCACACACTTTGAGTCACACTAGTCACATTGTGTGTTGGTATGACATGAGACTAATTCCTACAAATAAAAAATGACTTGTGAATTTTTTTCCCAAATTATCATGAATATCTGATCATATTTTCGTAATTTTAAATGAATGATACTTTTTGAATGAAAATATCAATTTAAGACTGATAAAGGATACTTGGTGTCATATCGAGAACATTGTGTATAATATTTATGATAAGTTGATTCATACACACCCCCAATTACTTTTGGAATGTTTTACTAATGTATAATAATAATATAAATGTGTTTTCTCATTTTTTAGTATGTTAGTTTTTAGTTTTACTAAAATTAATATCATTTTTAAATAGAAAGACACACTAAGAGTCATATAAGTCACACCATGTGTTACATTGACGTGAGGGTGATTCCTACATGTCCCAAATCACATATGGATTATTTTACTAAATTATCATAACAATAAAAATCCATTTTCTTTTTTTTGATAACATCCCATCTATATTTTACTAAAATGTCATTTTAGACTAGAAGCATGCACTTTGAGTCATAAAAGTCACATTATGTGTCTTATTCAAGTGAGAATAATTCCAACATGTCATAAATTTATTATAAATAACAGTACTAAATTATTAAAACAATCCAAGTGTATTTTATGATTTTTCTATGAGTGCAACATTTTGAACTAAAATTTCAATTTTAAATTGACAACTAACACATTAATTCATACTAGGAAGATCGTTTCTCAGATTGAGGTGTTTCTAATTCTTATAGGCCAAAAATGATGTATTGATATTTTTTCTAAAGCATCGAAACATTCAACATGTATTTTCCTAGTTTTGACTTTGCAACATGTATTTCTTTTTGAAATTAATGTCAATTTTAGATTAAATGGCGTACTTTGAGTAATACTAGTCACACAATGTGTCAGATTGAAGTAAGGATGTTCCTATATGTCCCAGTTGAACTATGGATCATTTTACTAATGTATAAAAACTATAAAATGGAATTAGATTGGTTTTGATTATGTTACATGTGTTGGTTACTAAAATGTAACTTTAAATTGGAAAATGTATTTTTAGTCATTCCGGTCACACAGTGTGTCTTTTTTATTTCAAAAAACATTTATACATCAAATATGACTTATGAATCGTTTTCCAAAAATATCAGGAAAATCAAATAATGTTTTCTTGATTTATAGTGGATGAATATTTTTGAACATAAATGTAAATTTTCATCTAATAACATAAACTTAGAGCCACACATAGAACATAGTGTATCATATTGAGATGCGGAAGATTTGTAAGCATCCCAAATTACTTATGAATTATTTTCTTAATCTCTCAAATCAATCTAAATTCATTTTCTCAGGAATCATTACAACAGTTGTCTTTTTACTAAAATTAATTTTAGTTTTAAAAAGAAAGACACACATGGAGTCATACCAAGTATACTATGTGTTATATTGAGCCGATGATGATTCATATAAGTCCAAAATTTCATCTAGACCATTTAACTAATTTATCGAAACACTCTAAATGCATTTTATCAATTTTGAGAAAGTCATATGTGTTTTATTCTATAATTTCATTTTAAACTAAAAATGTTCATTTTGAGTCATACAAGTCACAACATATGTCAGTTTGATTTGATACCAATTCCAACATATAAAAAATGATGTTTGAATTTTTTCCCATAAATTATCATGGAAATCCATGCACATTGTCTATATTTTTAGTGAGTGACATTTTTTCAACTAAAATGAAAATTTTAAACTGATAATAGACATTTTGAGTCATACCAGGAACATCATGTGTCTTATTGAGGTTTAAATGATTCCTATATCTCCCAAAAAACATATTAATATTTTTATTATAGTATCAAAACAATCCAAATGAATTTTTATTGTTTAGAATATGAAAATATTTTTACTAATTTTATTTTCCATTTTAAATAAAAAGAAACAGTTGGAGTCATATCGGTGACATCATGAATTGAATTGAGTTTACGATTTTTCCTAAACAACTAAAAAACATATGGATATTTTTTCATAAATATCAAAACATGATAAATGTGTTTTCTCGGTTTTCATATGTCACGTTGTTTTACTAAAATATCATTTTTAACTAGAAATGAAAACCTTGATTCATACCAGTCAAATCGTGTGTCAATTTGAAATTATATTGATTTCAAAATTTCATAAATGAATTATGAATAATTCTCCTGAATTATAAATATAATATAACTGTGTGTTTTTTGATTTTAGATAGTGATACCTTTTTATGTAAATTTTCAATTTTAAAATGAACATGGAAACTTTGAGACATACCGGGAACATCTTGTATCAGATTAATGAGAGGAATATTTGTACATATCGCAAATAACATATGGACAATTTTCCTAATGTATCAACACAATTAAAATACATTTTTTTTTGATTTTGAGTAAGTCATTTGTCTATTATATTAAAATTAATTTCAATTTTCAATAAAAATAAACACTTGGGTTCATACTCGTAAAACACTATGACATATTAATGTGTGGAAGATTTTTACACATCTAAAATGACATATGGATAATTTTTATAATGTATCAAATTAATATAAATGGGTTTTCTCAATTTTTTGTACATCAATTTTGTTTTTTTACTAAATTGTATTTTTAAATTGGAAACAAACACATTGATTCATACCAGTCACATAGTATGTATTTTTGAAATGATACTAAAAAATACACATATAAAATTACTTATGAATAATTCTCCTAAATTATCATTTAAATATGAGAAAGTTTTATTAGTTTTCAGTGAGGGACACTTTTTGAACTAAAATTTCCATTTCAAAATGAAAATGGAATCCTTGAGTCATTCTAGGAACATCGTGTATCTGATTAAAGTTTGAATAAGTCATAAAGACAAAAAATGACTTATGTATTATTTTCCAAAAGTATAAAAACAATAATAATATATTTTCTCAATTTTACATAAATCAATTTTATTCTTTTCTAAAGTTAATGTCAATTTGCTATACAAATACACACTTGGAGTCATACCGATCACACCATGCATCATATTGAGGTGAATATGATTCTCGTACATTCCAAATTACATATGTACCTTTAAAAAAATAAAAACAATATAATTCTGTTTTTAGGGTTTTGAGTATCTCAATTGTGTTTTTTATAAAAATAACCTTTTAAAGTGGAATCATGCACATTCACTCATACTGTTCACATCATGTGTTGGTTTAATAGGAGGAAATCCTTACATGGAAAAAAATATTCATAATTAATTTTCCTAAATTATCAAGGAATTATAATCATGTTTTCATAGTTTTCAGTGAGTTAGTCTTCTTAAACTGAAATGTCAATTTTGAAATAATAACAGAAAATTAGTCATACCAATAACATGACATATCAGATTAAGGTGCAGATGATTCATACACATGTGAAATTACATATTTATAGTTTTAATGATGTATTAATTTAATTTTATTACCTTTTCTTGGTTTTGAGTATGTTAGTTGTCTTTTTTACTAAAATTAATAGAAATGTTAATTAAAAAACACTTAGATCATACCAGCAACATCGTGCATCAAATTGAGGTGATGTTGATTTATACATGAACCAAATTACATATGATTATTTCTTCTTATGTTTAAAAACAATAAGAATGTATTTTCTCTATTTTGAGTATGTCACTTGTGTCATTACTAAATTGTCATTTTAAAATGGAAACATGCACTTTGAGTCATACAGGTCACATCAGGTGCCATATTGATATGAGATAAATTCATACACATCAAAAATTAATTATGAATAATTTTACTTAATTATCAAGCAAATATGAGGGTGTTTTATTTTTTTTATTGAGTGACACTCTTAGAACAAAAAATTAAATTTTAATCTCATAATAGATACATTGACTCACACATAGATCATTATGTATCATATTGGGGTTGTAGGTAATTCCTACCCATCGAAAATTCCTTATAGATAATTTCCCGAAAGTATCAAAACAATATAATGTGTTTTATTGGTTTTGAGTACATCATTGGTCTTTTTTCACTAAAATTAATGTCATTTTTAAATTTAAAGACACACTTGGAATCATACATATCACATCTTGAGTGAGATTAAGGTTATGATAGTTCCTTAACATCAAAATGACCTATGGAAAATTTTCAAAAATCATAAAAAAAATCTAAATATTTTTTATTGGTTTTGAGTACATCACTTATATATTTTTACAAAAATGACATTTTAAATTGGATACACACACATTGAGTCATAGAAGTCACATCGTGTGCCTGTATGACATGAGACTGATTCCTAGACATCACAAATTACTTTATAATTGTTTTCCTAAACTATAATTGTTGGGAAAAAATCCCTCAAGGTAACATTGAAGTATTTTGGGGTTGATTGTGTTTGTTGACAAAGCAGGTTTCCATGGAGAATTGTCGAGTTCCGGAGAAGTTGTTGACATTCCATGTTGACAAAGAACTATGACAAAGGAAAGGACTATCTGGAGGCGGTACAAAAAGAGCAGTACAAGGTGGCGTTGTTTCCCAGTGTTTGCCAAATTTTTGGGGTCCAAAATTTGGAGTTTGGTGAGCATCGCGAAAAGTGGATTTCCATGAAGAGCATAATTTCATATGGCAATGGCATGAATTTCGCGAAGATAGGAAGCATGGTTTGGAAATCACGAAGACCAGAAGAATGGAGGCGGTGATGCTTCGCGATTATGTCAAGCTTCGCGAACGGCAGAGGCTGAAGCGCATCGCGGCGGTGAAGGGCTTTGCGAGGGAGCTTCTCGGCGATGGTGCGAAGGAATGTTGGGATTTGCGAGGGAGCTTCGTGGCGAAGCCGTGAAGGTATGTTGACAGTGATTATTCGCGACTACGTCAAGCTCCGTGAGTGGAAGATTTCCGTGGAGCTTTGCAATTTGGACAGAATTCCGGTAGAAACTTTGGAGCTTCGCGATTTGAGATGACGTGGCGTTGACTTCGCGCGGAAGGGAGGAGTGTCGGTGGAATCGCCTATAAATAGAGGACGACCCCTTCGAGCGAAGTAGAGAGAATTTTCATAGAAGATCATTTTCTCTCGATTTGCGAAGGTGGTTCGCGGAGCCAGTGTGCTTCGCGAAAGAGGTGCTTCGCGGTGGCTATTGTAGCTCCACGAAACCTGCGAGCTCTACATTGGCTTACTAAGCTTCGTGAGGGTCGTTGCTCTGTGACGGCTTGAGCATCGCGAGAGTGCTTCGTGATAGAGCTTCGCGAGAGAGCTTCGCGAAAAGGTAGGAGCTTCGCGAAGGCTTGTTTGAGCTTCGTGAAATTGGGAGCTTCGCGAAGTAGGGTGCTTTGCGAAGGTGTTTCCAAAAGGAATTGCCCAGTGTTCAGAGGCAAGGAGGTATTCATCAGTGGATGAAAGTTGAACTTCAACAGAGCAACTACATATAGAGAAAGATGCATTCCTTAATGGAAATGAAGAGACCTACAGGTCTATAAACTATGACTGAATCCCTTCCAAGAGCAGTGAGCTTAGGAAGAGGAAGAAGGTGATCCTCTCCACCGGCAGTGAGCCAGAGAGAGAGAAACAGGGAGTGACCCTTGGGAAAGCAGTGAGCTGACCCTAAACATTGTATAGGCAGTGAGCCTGGGCATAGAAGTGATCTAGCCCGAACATTGTAATCCACAGCTAGTGAAGTATAGTGGAATTGGTACGACCAGCAACTTGTCGGTGTATGCTCCTTGGACGTAGCCTTTTGCGGTGAACCAAGTAAAAATCTTTGCATCTTCCTGTTTATTTGCCTGTATTGCATTTAAAGCATCATCATCAGATAAAGGAGAAAGTAAGTGATCATAACATACACACAAGTGCAAACAAAGTGACCCTTGTAACAAAGAGGTCAAGATCCAGCGGGGCAGGAAGAACATTGAAAAAGAATATCCATACCCTGATTCACCCCCCCTCTCAGGGAATATAGGCCCCTATTGGTCCTAACAATAATGAATATTATATGTAATTTTCTTTGTTTTCAATGTGTCCCTTTTCTTTTTTACTAAATTTAATTTCAATTTAAAATAAAGAGACACAGTTTATGTCATACCAAGAACACATTTCCCTGGATTGAGGTGAAGATGATTCCTACATTTCACAAATTACTTATGGAATATTTTCAAATTTTAAAAAAATAATATTAATGTTTTTTCTAGGATTTATGATAGTAATGTTAGTTTTGAACAGAAATGTAAATTACAAACTAAAAACATAAAGTTTGAGTGAAGCCAAGAACAATTATATCTGATTGAGGTACTACTGATTAAGTATGTGTTATGTTTTTGGATTTCAACTATCTTCAAAAATATATAAAAGAGAGTACATTATGATTGAAGAGGAAACCTCATGCTACCTCAAACACATTAATTTTTAGGCTGCTTATGGTTTCATCCTCCATCAAAAAGGAATGTAATCTCTATTTTCTATCTTGTTGGAGATATATGGAATAAGAATATGAATTCTAAAAATATATGGAATAAAAATAAAAAATTATAATTAAATAAACATACAGATTTCATATAAAATTTTGAAAAAATTACTTTAATAAGTAGTATGAATTAAACTATTCATGATGGTCGTATACATTCTTGAACCATTTCCTTATTTTCATTATCTAAGTCACAACCTCTATGTCGAATATCTTATGAGAATGATCAAATTTAAATAAACCACCACAACTCAAAAAAAGGTCCCAAATGTATAAGAAAACTATTATTATGTTATAAATATTAAAAATAAATAAATTAAACATAAATATAAAATAATACATTAATTTTATGGATTATGATTTTAATATGAAAATATCAATATTGGAAATACTGTGAAAGATAAGATTTTTTTTGAAATATTTAGAATGAACCAAACAACCATGTTTTATTTTAGGTCAAATAATTTAATTGATAAAATATAGATATCGGTGAATGTAGTTTAGATATTAGGGAATGTGTTTTCTCAGTTTTGAGTATGTGATGTGTGTTTTGAACTAAAAAGTAAATTATAAATTAAAAACATAGAGTTTGTGTCATACATATCATAATGTGTATCAGAATGTGGTGTGGATGATTGAGTATGTGATGTGTGTTTTTATTTCAACTATCTATACCAATCTAGAATAGAAAAAAATGTCTTATTTATATTGATGAAGAAACATTATTCTTCCTAAAATGCCTCATACAAAAGCAACATGTTATATCTTTTCTGGTTTGTTGTGGATGATTGAATAATATATATGACTTCCCAAAAATATCTATGAAAATCTTAATAATTATTAGATAAAATTATAAAGAAATAAACTTAAATATATTAGACAAAATGGTAAAAAAATGAAATAAATCATTATAAGGAATTCACCCTTTTAAGATCACAGTAAATGAGTGAATCATCCTTTTTAACAAGGTCATTTCTTCCTGATATCTATTATAAATAAAAATATTACAATTATAAAAAATGATGAGGAAATTAACTAAACAATAAGACAAAAGGAAGATAAAATAAACTGAAATAAATTTATACAAGTTATATAAAATTAAACCATAACCAATTTATTTTTAGTAATATGAAACTAATATACAAGAAATTTAGTTAAACTTACATCACCCTAAAAGAAAATATTTTAGAATCTCAATCACAAGATTATTGTAAGTTTTACAACTTTAAAATAAAGTGAAATAAACATATTAGAAAAAAATTATCCTTTTTGGTTGGAGTAAAAATATTATATAAACATTTTCCTTTTTATTTTCTTTATAAAACTAGCATAACACACTTTATATTCTACGATTATAATAAACATTAGTGTATCCCTATAATTATTTATAGAAAACATTAACCATTAGTGTAAACCTATTAGCATTTATTGATTGAAATAAAATAAATATTTACATTTTATTTTTTTTAAAACATTCTAAAATATTCCTTTCCATTTCACCATTATAGATAATACAAAATCCATGATAAACCATTTGCATTGTAAAATGGGAACAACATCAGTGTGACCCATTATGTATTTCCATAAGACACAAAAACATCGTTATAAATTTTACCTCATTTTGATAGTATTATACATAGTCATAGCCCATTATAATATACAAATGACACTTATATATAGAAAATCTATTAAATATTCCCATATTTTTCTATATATTAGTATATCATCTTCAATATTATATGTAACGATAGATGCATACAAAAATCATCTTTATTTAAAAATGAAAATTAGAATATCCATATTCTAATCTATTTTATATAGAGAATTATGATGAGTTTTTTATTAATAATATTGTAAACATGGATCATATTACATAATTAATGTGCATATTCACATTAGTGACAAACCATTGGGCACATTGTTTTATGGTGGGCCGATGAATAAGAATCTATATGCAAAATAAGGATGTGTTAAACACCTATACTAATGTAATGATTGTGAGATTTTATGTGACACAATGGCGGGGTAATTTAAATCACATCCTATTCATTAAAAATAATTAGTTTTTGTCAATCCATTTAACTAATATAAATATGATGTATTACTTATATGTATTTCACAAGAATTTTGGATATTATATCATGTATTAAATTCATTTTTTAGGGATTAAATCATAAAGTAGTTTTGTAACACCCCAAGGTTTTAAAAATAAAATAAAATGCTTCAAGAATTTTTTTAATTATATAGTTATAATAATCCTTTAAACATAATTTTTCCTCTACTATGTTTTGAATATTGAAAAAAATGTCATCTATAATTGTTATCAGTATGTTATTTGGAGTTTGATGGAAAAAACATAATTTTTGGTGAATAGTAACATACCCTTATGAATAGTAATATGACCCTAATGAATAGAAAATTGTATTATTATTTTATTTTCTTAAGGATTTAAGATAATGACATCTTGAATAATTTTTCAAGGTGATATAAAATGAGTTATAATTTTAAAATTTTTAATTTTTAGATAAAGTGTGATTTTATTTAAATTTTAAATTAATCATATTTAGAATATTATTTTCAAAAAATGGTATTCATTTAGGATTATACAAATTGGAAAATGATAAGGGTGAATTTTTGGTTTTTTTCTGAAATTCATGATTTTTTGATAAATATGGAAATACGGTAAAATGTCGTATATTCAAATTATTAGTTTAATACACTATTTTTGACATCATGGGTGATGTAATCCCACTTGTTTCGAACTCACAAGATTGATTTACTATTTTTATCACAATAATGAATACTACTCATATTTTTGGAAAAAATATTAAAATAAAGATTAAAATATTGAAAAATCCCCCCTCACCTCCACTAAAAATACCACAATCATTCCCCTCTACGTCTCACACCTCTCAAGGATTGGGAATTTTCTAATTTCTACCAAATCTTCTCCCCATGTCTTTTCCCCACGTCCAATACCATCTGGTCTCACCAAAAGTCCAAAACCAGTGTCCTTAAAGAGGAATTCATGGAGAAGAGATCCAGAGGAGGTTTAAACATGTTTGAAGTAAGACAAACCAGAGGTAAATCAATTCATAACTTGATATCCATAATTTGGGTTAACCTTATACATCATTATGTATGTGGAATTAAAAATTTTTGTGTGATAATTTTTTTATTATATATTTAATTAAGTGTATTTATAGTTTATATACAAATTCCTTTCATTCTATTTAGTCTCGGATCTATTACATGTTTTTTGTAAGGGTATTTTCTTTAAAAAATCCAATTTTAAAAATCCAATTTACAAAATTCAATAGCAATATTTTTATACAATTATTCATGTTTTATGATTATGTTCTAGTTCTTGGAAGTTGTTTATTATGAAATGGGAGACCTATATTTCCCTCCAATGCATTGGGTATGTATAAGTTAGAGATCATTTGTATGGTTACTCCAAGTGTAACTGCGATGGTTACATAATAAGGTAGCCCTGATGGTAAGAGATTAAAGGGTATCCAAAAGGGTTACGAGATTATGTTAGAAATGCGTCAATATAAATTTATTTTTCTTTTTATGTTCTATATGTTTTATGTAAATCTCATGGAAATATGAAGTTCCACAAAGTATGTTTATATGTGTGACATGTTTGTCTTTTTTTTAAAATGATTTCATACGTTACATGTATTCATGGACTAATTTTTTCAGTATTTTTATATAAATTTCTTTGATTGTTTTTCTTAACACAAGTTTTAAATAATTTCCTTAGGTTATAATGACGTGTATGACAAAGAATGAAACCAAGTTAAATTTTATAAATATTTGTCAAAGAAAACTTGTTTAATATGAAAAGTTTTATATTTTGGACAAAATGGATACTTTTTTTGTGGTATCCGCTCTATATAAATGCGGAATGTTAGGTATGTGTTATATCCCAATTCTCTAAAACTCAATACAAGATAAGATCCTCAATGTTAAAGGTAGTGAGTTCATGATTAAAATTCAAGGTTATGTAATGTAATAAGGTCATGTCCTTATAAGTTTGTTTTCATTTGATGTCCTATTTTGTTTGACATTGCCCCTAGTTGAGGACCATAATCTCTCTATGCTTCTTGTTTCCCAATATTTCTATCATACACCTATTGGATTCAGTGGTTTATTATACATAATTGTTTTCAAACATTTGATATAGTGTATATAATTTTTTTATTATTTGATTTCTGTTGTATGCCTCTCATGTGACTATTATTTCCACTAATTTATACATGTTTGGATTCTATATGGTAGTTATATGTCATATTTTTAAATTTCTCTTGGTTTTAGTGTTGAATTATTCTTTTTCAATACATTTATGTTCATTATTGCTTCCAATTGTGAGCTATTTATTGCATATGATGGATCTTTCTCATCAAAAAAATAAAAGAATTATTGATATGTCGTAAAGAACATTCCTTCCATTTGTTTTTGTATGCATGCACGCATTAGTCCAAACTTGTGTTATTACAAAGATTACACTGATATGATTTCTATTTTATTTAAGTTTCCACAGCTATGAAATTTATTTATTTGGAATCCCCACATTATTAGTGGAAATATATATATATGAATATTTAATAGGATCTTATTTTGGTTATTTTTTTCTACTAAGACCCTTTCTTTTAATTGTAAATTATCTATGGTAATGAAACTATATATGTTTTTTTGGTTATTGTTTAGTCTATTATTGATAAGGGCATACATTCAATCTTCTGTAATATTTAATATTAATTGGAATGTTTGATCATAAATTTTATACTATGATAACTTGTTTAAAAAAATAATTTGTGTCTATGTAGTTTATGAAAAAAATACTCTTTTTAAATATCTATACAAAATCACTTATAAAGTGGAAAATAAACATTTTATCAATAAGAAACCTGAAACACTTGAACGATGGATGTTATCATTAGTGATATGTGTTGTGAAGTAATTCCTATATTTTTCTCAAAAATAACCTTAGTATGATCCTCATTATAATATATTTCCAAACAATATTATTGTTAGAAAGGTAGTACTTAATCTCCTCATCCACCTTAGTCTAGACCTCTAACTCTTCTTCCACCTAAGTCTTCATCTCCACCTCTACATATTCATCAGCATCTGCCTCCACCAATGGATAAAAATTTTATTTTTTTAGGCTATTTATTCTAAAAGAATTGATTTATTCCATTATACTTCTCCATGATAAATAGATCAAAATATTATATAGGAAATCTCATACTCATTATTCACACCTAAAATATATTTCTATAGTCAAAAACCATAATAAAAAAATAGCATTAAATCACATAAATGTTTTGTCATAAAATTTTCTAACACCATGAACAATCCCCACTCATCTATAAAGAAATTTACTTCTTCTTTTGAGTGCAAAGGTTGTAATAAATATGGGTAGTACCAAAAAAATTTATAAAATTTATTGAGAAATATTTCTAATGAAATTTTAATTACATTTGAAATATACCACTTCAAGTATGTATGACTTTAGGTGGTTTATGATCTCTTTCATAAATTCGTAAACAAAATATACATAATTATTATAGTTATATTTCTTCGAAAATTATAAATAAAATTGACCAAAATAAGTAAATTGGTTTGAAATATGTTTTTATAGTTAATTATTCCCATATAAACCCATATATATTCCCATTTTATGTAATCTAGAGGGTTTTTATCTTTATTCACCAACTTCATTCCATGATTTAGCCTATATTTAGTTACCAACCAATAATAAAATATTTTGTGTTAAAACATAGAATAAAGCATATATTTTTATGTATATCTATTAAATTTTGATTTAAGTATTTTAGAAATTCATAATTAACATAATGTGTTATCGATTTATTTGGAATATCCATGCTTTGGATCCAAAAATAAATATTTTGGGTATCTATATTTAGTGCGATCAGTATCCACTACTACCTAAAAAACAAAATCAAATAAGTAAAAAAAAAATAATAAATATATTTATGAGATTGGATTGATGTATTTTACACCTAAATTATAGAAATCAAAATGATTCTTTAATCTTTTATATTTTTCTCAAATGCATCAGATAGCTCATTGTTTCTTCCCAATTTGTTCCTTCTCCAATGAATTATCTTCAATTAAATGATACATGGATTAATGAATCCAAATAATTCTTCACACATTCTTCTATTTATATATTAGTAATATAGAAGATATAATAATATAATAGTATTTATTGACATTAATAAACATTTTTTGTCATTTTTTGGATATAAATTTAATGAAAATTTACCTTATGTATGTATTCACAACTGATACTCCTAGCCATTCAAACACGATAATCTCATTTATACTCTCAATAATGATCACAAATTTCATGAAAGTTAAATATTTTTTTTCATATATAATGTATGTAGTATTTTAACCTTTAAATTTGGCCTCTGTATGAAGTTGCAATGAAAATAAATGTCTCTCTAGAACATGTGGGGAGAAGTTCCTCTAAGAAGGTCCTATTGAATTATTGGTCAATTCATTATATTTTCTTGATTTAACCATTTGATCCCCCATTTCTATATCTATCAGTAATATCATACTTCACATCATACATTTTTTATTTAACTATTAAATGTTTTCTAGTTGAAATTTTTTTTTAAAGAAATATCTCATTTATTTTTATATTATTAGACAGCCATGTTATGAAAGATCCATTAGCATCATTGATCATTGTAATATTTGGATCTTCAATTGGAATATGAAACATAGTAGTCAGATCCTAAAGTAACTCAATCCCTAATCTCGTGTGATCTTTTTGGAGTTCATTATAATGTATATTGTCTCCCAAGATATTATACACTATTCCCTTCACAATAAGGAAGTGTTTTGGTGTTGACATATATAAATCACATAAAACATTACCATGTAGAATTTTTGTAGTAAAAAGTTATCATATGTAGTTTGATTGACATTTAGGGGAAATAGTAATGAAATAACTGATTATATTAGGTAAGGTATTATGTTTAGGGGAAGGAATAGCCTCAATTATACTTGGTTCATTTTTTTATTCATGTTTGTTTCTTCTTTCCACCATGGGTTTTATTTAATCATTTCCCATATATAGGTCCACCAAACTAGACTAGGAAATAATTTCTTGAAAAACATCTAATTATTCATGAAATCCATTCATCATCTTATATGTAACTTCTTGTAGTTTTCTCTTCTCAAAATATATTTTAAGAGACACTAAAATAATTACTCATCTAATGAAACCATATTGTTTGGGCTACTTCAAAGCTAGTGAAAGTATTTTTTTTCTAGTATGGTCACTATGGATTATTTTTTCTAAACCGTATAAATAACTATGAACATAAATATAGATTTTTATGATATAATTTTATAAATAATAATGAATTTATATTATTTAATGCATTCAAATATTTCCCATACTAATTTTCTTTTATTAACTACTTTTACCTCCTTATTTATGCTAGCCTCATTCCATAGCACATGTAGTGATTGAAACGGTTAAAAATAAAATTCTAAATTTTATTTAATTAAATATATTATAATGTATTAGGAATACTAATAACAAATGAATTATTTGGTTCTATCCTTTTTAATTTAATAGTTTGGTAAGAGTTATTTCCATTGATAATATATCCATTGAACTATTATCACAGGATGAGTATAATTAAAGGATATGGATAAATTCATATGGCACATACAAAGTGATGGCCTCAACTTGTAAAATTATTCCCTAAAAAATCCATTTATTGAAGCTTTTGAGTGAGATAGAATCTATTTTATTTTCCCTTGACTAATCCCAATTATAGAACTAACAACATAAGAATGAGCAAAATCATTTTTGGGAGAAGTTCAACCTCATCAAGATCAAGGGGGAAACCATGTTCATCAAACCATCGAAAGAATGAATCACTATCGGGCACCTTACTCATTAAGAGTTTCCTGGAGTATTAAAGGGATAGGTATCAGAACAATAATAATATGAATAATTAAATTTTTTCAATAAAATAATAATCATATTTTCTTCTTATCGTTTCTATAAAGATTATTTCTAATTTTGTACAATAAAAACAAAAGATGTTTTTAATTAGTATAATATTTCAATTAAAATGTTTATATTAATGAATGAATGGATTTTTGAAATGAAAAATATTTTTATAAAACATTATTATTAAATAATTATTATCTAATATAAATGATCAAATAATTTTTATGACGTCAAGTGTAATTTTTCTAAAGGTTCAAAAACCATTATTTTCAAAAAATTGCATTTCTCAATAAATGTAAATTATTACACTAAAAGAGAACATACATATATTTAGAAAATTATTTATATAAAATTGATATTATTTTTTTGAATCATAACTTAGAAATTATACAATGGTTAATTTTTCAATGTTTTTTGAGACATTTGAATTTTCAGATAAAAATTAAATAGTGTATAAACATAGGGTGTGTACTATAACATCATAATGTCCCAAAAGTAATGTAATAAATACTATATAGAGTTTTATTGACAAACATATTTTTTACATTTAAAATTATGTGATTTTATATTTATTTTATTCTTTTTATAAGGCCTTTTTCAAACCCTCAAAACCCATTAATATATTTAATGGCTTTGAAAATTTTTTTGTAAGAGTATAAATCACTTACCCAGAAGAAATGGTATTGTATTGTAATGTTTGAACCTTTACCTTATAAAATAATAAAAAACACTCCCATTTTGTATAATTAATTGGAAAAAGGGAAGATTTTGTTATTGTTATTGTTTTATTATATAGACTCCAAACCCTATGTTTGATAAATAATAAATCAAATACCCACACATTTCCTATATAAACCCAACCAATCTTGCACTCCTTTTCAATAAAAATTCTTTGATCACGTTATTATTCTTCCATCCCCTCTATAGTGTCCTTATAGGGTTCCCCAAGCTCTGAATAATCTCCTCCCAGACATTTTCAATCACACACTCATGTAAGGGAACCTCACCTTCTACTCTTCATTCAAGTTTTTTTATTTTCATATACCTTATATTTCTAATTTCCAATGTTTTTATATTTTTTTACATGTCCCTATTACTTCCCATTTTATGTCTAATTTATTGAATACCTTGTTCAATCTTAATGATCCATTTTATTAATTTTGTAGTGATGTTGTTATGCTTCCAAAATTTCACAGTGATTTTCATGCCAAAACAATTGTTTAGGGAACACCATGATCATTTTCTATCAATGGTGTTCACCATTACAAACATAGAGTTCCATGAATTAGGAATTAAATTTAGGTATTCCACAATCCATAATCATGAAGAAAAATGTTATGATAAATGGTTCCATTTTTTATGATCTATGTTGGACACTTAAGAATTATAATGAAATGAAAGTGAAGGGGGGCCTAGAATTATATAGAACTCAACTTAATTGGGTAATGTTTAGTCTCATGAGTTATAATGTTGGGATAGATAGTGATACTAATTCCATTATGGAACTTTTTACGTCATGATTTATTGGTACGTATCCCTGAGCTATGTTTATGATGATGTGTATTATTATTTTGTGATATTTAACATGTTTCCATTAGGATTATCATGCTATATAATGCATTATTTTTCATGTCTATGATTATCACTCCTTTTATGAACCATTTATATGAATTATGTATAACATGTATAAATTTATTCATGTTATTCCATTTTTATTCCCTTACTGGGATTTATATTGTTTCTATTTATTATGTATATCTCATGGTTATCCCATGGATATTTTAGTATGGTCATGTTAAGGAATATTTCAATAGCGATGAGGTTTTTATTTATTTAATTGGTCATTTCATATACCAAATTCCCAAAGAAATTGAAATTATCTATCTTATAGTTTGTATTATGTTCTATCTTATGTAAGAAATCATGTATTAATTTTTAATAAATATCGTGGTTGTTATAGTTTAGATCAAAGGAAAAGTTGATATATTTTTCTGATTTGGATTTGAAATTACCAAAAAATCCATAGGGATATGAATAAGTATAAAAAATCCCTAAATTTTGGTATGTATATTCAAATTAGTTTATTAAAAAAATAAATTTGATACTGGATAATAAATTTCAAGGTGTCTCTGGAATAGATGTACATAAGGGTTAATCCTGAAATCATTTTGTTGAGCTAAGCACAACAGGGAACTGGTGAATGACAATGGGCCTCATTTCACACCTAGTTTCACACTCCCAGAGGTTATGTTGTGATAAATTCATAAACTCATTATAAACCATTATTAAGGGAACAGAAAAATAAAAATAAAAATCTATTTTAGGAAATTGATGATGGATAACATAGATTGAATCCTAGAAATTCATATTTAATGAAATATTTATAATTTATTAGTTATCCATTTAATTAAATGGTATTACCCATTATGTGGTTAATATTTTAAAAAAACTCAACCCTAATATTCCTTTTATTCTAGAAGATGGCATGAAATCGGAGAAATCAAGTAAATAACCTATGTGATGGGGTATGTGATGACTTCCCCAACAAGGTTCAAAACCCTATGGGAGCAGGAATCACAAAAAACATTTATGATACTCTTTCAAATGAACGACCATTAGAATAAAAAAATAGTTTATTAAGATCACCCGAATCCCTCTAAGAAATAACAAGCTGAAATTAAGAGATCTATGTGAAAAATGACATGACATTCAATGGATTATATGATCCCTAAATCATGGAACAATGGATCAACTCCATTGGAAATATGTTCTCTATATTTTAATGTTCTATAAAAGAGATGTTTATACAAGATGTTATTCATATAGAGGGAGAAGTTGAATAGTGGTGTAAATTGATAAAGAATACAGATCCTAAGGAAGATATCTAATCGATTTGGTGAAATGAATTATGGAAAATGTATTTTGATAAATATTTTCCTCAAAATATCCATCATTAAATAGAAATGCATTTACTCTCACTTAAGAAAAAAAATATGAATAATATATTAGGGTGTACATGGAAAACTTCATAAGAATGGTATGATAGGCCTTTTAATATTCTATGACCCCCAAGTTCAAGTTTGACTGCTTCATTATTAGGAAAACCATATCTAGGGAAATTCCTTGTGATCTGACACTTTTATAGCTATGACAAAATTGTCTTCTGTGTCCTCAAAGTTTAGATAGAGATTAGATAATCTGAAGGGTCTAAATGGGGTAAAAATTATTATGAGGAGTTTAATTCTAGATATTCGATGGAGAAACATAATGATGCCAAGAAATTTCAACATCCCACTTTCTAAAGGTGTGGAAATAAGCACCTCATAAATTTCCTAATGGGGATGAAGAAATTATTTAGATATGGAAAGGGAGGGAACCTAGGTAATGATTTATGGCCAGAGAAAACCACCATTTGGATGGAGGAAATGAATGTTCTTGTTAACCCTCAGTACATTTTTCAGGGAATTAACTACAAGGAACTAGAGAACTTTTCAATCCAATGCACTAAGACAAGGGTTTTTTGAGACCAACAACAAGCTCTGAGGTAGTAAGGATGAGCATTTTATATCACAACTGGTGATATGGATACTAAAAATTAAGTGGTGATAGGTATTCAAGTTACTCAATAAAGAATAGGGAGAATTCCTTTTTTCTGGTTCAATGCATTCAATAATATCATGCATGTTTAGTATAACTCCTTGGAAACCACCATAATGAATAGAAGTGGAGATGTTGGTGAAGATGAAAAATGGGGAAATTATTTCATATGATGTATATAACTCCTACCATATCAAAATTTGTTGGATAAACTTCCCAAAAAACCTTTTCATACTCTCTTTTGTGGAATTATGTGTAATTATTGGTATGGATTAGATTTCCCTATATATATACATCCTAAATTTCTGTGAGAAGGAAGTCCCTCTCAATATTCTGAATTGTCCTCTGATACTATACAAGTGCATGGAGGAGGATAAATCTTCATTATATCCAACATCTCATGAATGGATATTATTACCCTATGATCAAGAATATCTAGATAAAGTTATTTAGTTTAGGGGAAGAATCATCCTTGAAAAAATACCGATTGGCAGGGAGTATGTTGATGTGTTTCGTGAGGAATTACACAATCTTACTCTTTGTTAAGAGGATGAATTTTTAATCTATATTATACCTGGTGTGCTTCCATTATCCAATACTCCTTATAGAATGGATATTATAGAACTCTGGTAGATAAAGTAACACCTATATGATAACATAGATAAAGGGTTCATAGGACAATGTTCTTCACCATGGGGTGCACCATTCTTATTCATTAAGAAGAATTATTGGTCAATACGCAATTTCTTTGATTATTGTTAGAAAAAAATGATCATAGTAAATAATGAGTATCATATTCCATCGATTAATGACTTGTTTAGTCAAATATTTGTAGAACCATCCTTCTCTATATTGGATCTATGGTCAAGATATTACCAATTTAGTGTGAATAAGGAGGATATCCCCAATACTAGTACTAAAACAAGGAATGGTCAATGCGAGTTCATCATAATTCCTTTAAGACTCACTAATTCCCATGAAATATTTAATTACTTTCTGAATAGAATATTTAGATATTACCTTGAAAAAATTTTAGCATTCATTATTGTTGGAATTCTAATATTCTTTAAGACCAAGTAAATCTTGAGGAGAATCTGAGCATAATGTTAAAGAAATTATGAATGTAGAATCTTTATAATTAGTAAAAAAAATGTTAGTTCTAGTTGAACAATGTATTATTCTTGTTGAATATCATCACAAGAAATGTTATATTAGTGGACCCTTAAAAATAATAAAATTTCGAATTATGAATGTGGTTAGAATCTATGATAGATATCCATAGTTTCCATTGATTAGCTAGGTAATATCATCAATTTGTGAGAAGTTTCTCACGATTTTTTAAACCTCTAACCCTGATAACATAGATGGGAGTTATGTTAACTTGGAATGATTATTATGAAGAGATCTTCATGGAGTAAAACCTAAGGATTATCACTGCACACACACTCACAGTACCCACGAGTGATGAACTTTTTTTGGTAATAATAAATTATTCAAAGAAGAACATGGGATATGTGTTAATGAGAAATGAAAAGTTGATGGCCTATGATTCAGAAAAGATGAAAGTTCATGAACAGAACTACCCAATGGATGATCTGGATTCAGCTGCATTGATCTTTTGATTGAAAATATGGTATCAATACCTCTTTGTGAAGTATTTTCATATATATACAGTTCAAAAAAGTCGTAAGTATATATTTACAAAGAAATATATGAATATATTCCTACACTAATGGTTAGAGTTAATCATGGACTATGACTACTCGGTACACTACCATACTAGTAAGGAAAATAAAGTGGATGAATGTCTATGTGGAAAAAATATTTCAATTCAATCATTGATGAGAATTGACAGGGATCTAATGTTTAAGACTTGAAGCGGATATACGTGGTAATTATAAAGGAAATAAAATCATCAATCCTTTCAAAAAAATTATCAAACAATTGTTTTGTAAAATATAATGGACTCTCAAAGTGATTAAGTGATAATTTAGAATCAAGTTGAATCTCTCAAAAAAGAAAAATCCTCAGAGTTCAAAATTGATAAGTCATGATTCATATAATTTTGTCACAATTATGTACACCATCCAATCAAGGGATAAAGAGAGAGCTTCTGAATGACACATGCAGCTCAACATTCACTATTAACCAAATGAGAAAAAACATGTATCAAGGTCTATGAGAGAACTATTGGTAAGACAATATAAAGAAGGAGATCAACGTATATTCATCCAAGTGCCTGGTATATTAGTCAGTTATGGATGAAAGGAAAAATTCTAATGGGATGACGCAATAAATACCCATACAAACATAAAAATTTGAAAATATCAGCATGGAAATTGTCATAAGACATTTGAAGACATTAATAGGAAGAAATGATATATGGGATGTTGTGGATTGTTCTACAAAGATAAATCACTTTGTCACAATTTGATAGAACCTTTCACATGAACATGTTTCATGGATATATATCAAAGGATTAGTGAGGCTACATGGAGTAACACTATTGATTTTATTCAATAGTGGTCCAAGATTTACCACCATGTTTGGTAAAAGTCTCCAACATGCTCTATGTACTAAAATGAACTTCAGTAAGGCTCATGATCCACAAACTGATGGCCAGTCTCAGCAAAAAATCACAAAACTTGAAAAAATGTTTATAGAATGCTCAATTGACTTCAAATGAGGATGAGATCAATATATTACTCTAGTCGATTTTTCATGAAATAAATGTTTCCACTGAATAATCCAAATGGTTCCTTATGAAGCCCTTTATGGGAAGAGGTGCAGAACTCCTGAATATTGGGATGATGTTTGGGAATAAAAACTGTTAGGTCTTGAAATGGTCAAGGAAATAGTGGAAAAGGTTAAGATCATTTAGTAGTACGTAATGCCTACTCAGAGTTTATCGAAGAGCATTGATAATAATCATCGATGAGACCTAGAGTTTGATCTTGGAGAAATGGTATTCCTCCATAGATCTCCTTGGAATAAAGCCATGATATTTGGGAAGAAAGTAAATCTTATTCCAAGATATATCGGCCACTTTGTGATCCTTGATCACATTGGAGTGTTGGATTATTGATTATAACTCTCACCTAACCTATCTCAAATACATTATATATTCCTTTTAGACATCTTAAGGGATTACTTACCAAAAACCACAAATATACTCAATCCAGAAGTGGTACTATTATATAATGATATTTACTATGTACAGAAGCCGGTGAAGATCTTAGATCATAGAGACAAACTTCTACAAAATAAGACAATTAACCTTTTCAATTTGTTATAGAGAAACCAAAAATATTGAATAAGTAAAGTCGGAACAAGAGGATGTGATGAAATAAAATCACCCTCATATGTTTCAGTGTGTAAAATGAAATTTTCTATGGAGAAATTTCTTACGGGGGGATATTTTAATCATCCAAACTATTACAAATAAAATTCCCATTTTGATATAATAAAATGTTTTATAATGTATTTTGGTTTCATAAAACACCTTAAATTATTTTTTATATCCTATTGAATTTAAAATACTCTAATGAATATTCATCAATGATAATATTTCCATTTAATATTGATCATATGATGGGTGTAATTAAAGAGTTAGATAAATACAATTGATATAGACAAAGGAAGTGATGACCTCAACCAGTAGGTTCACAACCTATGCTTCCCATTTATCATATAATTTGAGGGACATAGAATCTCATGGATTTTCTCTTAACTAATAGCATAATGGGATCCAAATTTAGTACCATGAGATAAAACTTTTAGAGGATAAGTTCATGATCATCGAGATCATGACACAAACCATGTACTCTAAACCACCCAATGAATGTATCACCATCACGCTCCTTACCCTTTGGGTTTTTACTTGAGTATTAAAGAGATATGTTTCAAGACCCTGATTATTTGAATATTTATATATTTTTTCAATAGAATAATGTTCATATTTTCTTCATGTTGTTACGTTGTATATGTTTTTTATTAAGTAAACAATAAAGAGAAAATGGTATTTTTAATTAGAATTCAATATCAATTAAGGAATTTAATTTAGTGAAATAATGGATTTTTTAAATAAATTATATTTTTAAAAACTATTTTTATTAACTCCACCAAATTATTTTTTTTTAATTTTCAAATAAATCACTTTTTGGTTTAGTGGGAACCTCACAATACAATTAAAAAAATAAACCATCCCAAAAACCAAATTAACATATCAAACCTAGAAACCAATAAAAGGAAATAGATAGAATAGTTGCAAATTTCCTCGAGCCCACTACAAATTATTGGGTCACATATCACTAAACATGATTGAGAATTTCAAAATATAGATTTCAAAATAACCCCACCAAAAAAGATTCAAAATTTCGAAATTCGGATTTCAAAGGAACCATTGTGACACTGCCTCGGTTAAAAAAATTATCAATAACTACGCGAGAAGATGGAAGCTCGCAATGGAAACACCTCCACACATTTGAAAAAACACACAGTTGGAAGTAGATCCCACAAACCAGAATAATTGTATTGCAGCACTATCTTCATCAAAAAAGAAAAACATAAGGACACCTCATCACAGAAAACAATGTCTGAAGAAGATCTCGTTAGCCATAAGATCCATCTCACCACCATCGTCATCTCCAAAAAGACTAATAAAGCAACAATGCAGCTATTTCTTGAACCCCTAACTAACCATTGGAACAAACCTACCACTCCCATGAACACCTCCCAAAGCCACCTCAGAACCATCGAACCCTACTGACCTGGGATGGAGCAACAAATATGGAATCTGAAGCTGAGTAGGAGCCAAAAGACCTCCATAGCGAGTTGCGTAATGACTAGTACCAGTAACCCCAGATAAAACAACATCATTGAACCTTATCATTAATCATCATCAACAAAATAAAAAATAGAAATGAACTGTCTGGTTTGATTGGAAACCAAATCGGTGAACGTTGCTAGCCAAGATGAGCCCTCGAACCGTCATGAAACCTCCAAGACCATCCCAAATCCTCCCTGAACACCATCGTATGAAAATAAACAATAGTAAAGAAAAATATGAGGGGTAGTAAGAGAAGAGGAGGGTAGACAGGCTAATGAAGAATCCACCTAACCTCCCACCAACAAAATCCCAAAACACATGAGTGACTACATGACAACCAAGATGGATTTTATCATGAATGTTCATGTGAAAATAAAAGAAGTGGGAGTGAAGGAAGGAAGACAATTTAAAACAAATATCCACTGAAATAGAACTAGTAAAACCAGACTCTGAAAAAACCTAACAGGAATGAGGAAAAAGAGAAGAAATAGATGAAAATGTGAAAATCCAAGAACTTTTTAAGTACCAGCACAGAGTGGGGAATTGGAGCAGCAAGAAAACAGTGGGAGAAGAAAGAGACAAAGATGGAAAACAAGATTGTTGATGTACGAAAAAACTGAGAAAGTGAAGGAAGAATGAATTGGTCATAGAAGCTAGGAAGGATAAAACATGAATCATGGAAAAGAGAATATGGTCTCTATCGCCAGGGGGAAGAAACCCAGAAGGGGATTAAGATTGGGGAGAAGCACTCTTGAGAGAGGGAACCTAGAGAAAAAGGGTCCATAATGGCATTTTAATTAATTAATTTTTATCAAATATAAATGATGAAATAATTTTTATAATGTCAAATATAATTTTAATAAGAGTTAAAAAACTAGTATTTTCCAAAAATCAACATTTCACAATAAATTTAGATTATTATTTTAATAGTGTAAATACACATATATGGAAAATTATTAAGAAAAAATAAATTTTATTTTTGGAATTAAAACATAAAAATTATCCAATAGTGAATTTTTCTTAATTTTTTGAAATAGATGAATTTTTAGGTAAAAATTAAATAATTTATAAATATATGTTAGGTATCATGAAATCATAATGACCAAAATGTGATGTAGTAAATATAATAAATGTTATCCACAACAAAATATTCATTATCTCTCTAAAATAATGTGATTTTATTTTTATTTGATGAATTATAAAGATGATTTATTTCCTATTTTAAGTTTTTATGTAATGTACCTAATTCCCAAAGAAACTATAATTATTGTCCTTATATGTTTTATTATTTGTAATATTATGTAATAAATAAGTTTTTAATTTGTAATAAAGTGAAGTGTTATTTTAACAGATGACATGGGTGTGAGTGGATTCAAATTTTGATCCATTAATTTGAATATAAAGAAAATAACTTATATTTTCTCATATCACATTAAACAGTTATTGTGGATTAAAAATTCATTCCAATTTATTATATAGTTAATAATACCCCATATCTATAATGCAGTTGTCATACAGTGGATTTTATGAATGTTATTTATTTTTAACACACTTTTTTTGTTTTATAAATTAACAATTTTTAATCAAATTGGATAAAATAAATAATGTTAAATAATGTAGCATCGAATGAAATGCACATGAATTAATTTCTCACCACTAATCCGATGAAATAATTCCATGTCTCTAGATTTATAATTTTTTCATAACTAACTAGTGAGTGGGGATTTACATTCCCCTCAACATCCCAAAGATGTAACTTGGTAAGAAGAGTCCAGAAGCCTCTATGGACTTTTCTAATGACCGTGAAGATATATTTCATAGAAAAATATTCTATAATAAATAAAATATGAAAAAAAAATATTTAAAATTATATCCACATTTGATTATATATTTTTTGTTAAAAACAGAAAATATATTGTAAAATAAACATTATATTTTCCAAATGGGTTTCCTTTCTTATGGGTTGGACGTGGGACTATGAAGCAATATCAATCAGCGCATTCATCATCATTGTAACCCCTAAATAACTAACAAACATTGATATATTGTGATCAACTGGATGGAATCATTGATTCCATCCAAACTCAAATTTTATACCCTTACTTATTACCTTGAAAATTTTATTCAACATTATGATGATGAGTCACTCTTGTTTCTTTCATCAACAAGCTATAGATGACCTACTAATTATGTTGTTTCAGCATCAATAATAAATTATTCCCTAGAATTTTTAACATAATATTGTTTAGAAGTCATTTTTTGTTAATTAGTAGTCAAACAATTAATTTAGATTATGTTAATATTGCATATGTTTGATTATATTTTGATGAAAACATAGTATATTAAAAAAAATCCAAACTTCTCATTGAACTCTAATTTTTTATTAATGATTGAAGGGAATTTGATCCTCTATTTAAAATACAGAACCCCTCTTTTTTATCCCCACTAACATATAATAGATTGTCTACATTGGGAATAACATGAACTGATTGGGATCTCCCAAAGAAAGTGTCATCCTCAATTAAATTTTCATCTGACCCTATAATTGGTTTAGTTTCTAGCAAGAAAATCGAATAATTCTTGTTTTGGATCTAAGGTATAAAATAATATTCACTAATTGGGATTACATTATGAATAGATCGTCATTTCCCCCTTCAAATTTGAAATTCTCCCACATGATTCTAATTTCATCAACTTTCACTGCAATCCTATTTTTAACCCATTTTCAATGGAAAATCAGAACATGAAATTTTTAATAATGCAACACATATAACTATTTAATCAATCCAAAATACGAAATATTCACACATATGTGATTTATATCCTTATAATCAGATAAGAGTATTACTTCCACCTCAAACGTAACTCGAATTTTTTTCATCTGCTACAGCCATCACGTTCTTTTTATAGAACATATAAACATTGATTAAAAAACTAGTGCAAGATATAACATTTGAATTTCATCCCATGACTATCCATTGAAATCGTTCATCAATGAAATTCAAATTTTCAAATAATTATATAAAAATTTGGATTTGGAACCATCATATAAACTATATATTATGTGTATTTGATATCAATCCATCATCCCATGATGGATTCAAATTTCTAATAATTTCATGGTGGGATTAAGCATATGGGCCAACATATTAACTATTATATAAAATGAAAACGTGATCTTACTCCCGATCTATGAGGTTAATTGTAATAACAAAAAAAATTCTGGATATCCCTTCTCTCATTAGGCATTCATTGTGATGAGACATAGGGAGAACGATGATGTCAACATTTAATAGGAAATCGGTATATAATTAAACAACTTCTTTAATCATATATCTTTCTTCAATTCAACCTTATATATGACTTTAATTATTCACATACCATTAAAATATATATATATATATATATTGTTAAATGGGTTACATCCATCTATAATGGAAAGGACCACATAATTGAACCTCCATAACTAAGTGAACCATTAGTTAGACCATTATATCAAAGAATGATGGTAGGAATAATATATCTAATTCATGTAATATGAATTACAACTTATTATTCATGAATATAAAATTTCATGGGTCTATACATTAACTTTATATGACTTTGAAAAATATGCTGAGTCTGGATAATTTATGTCGAGCATTTTTATAAATAATACAATGGAATGAAACATGCCTCAGATCTCGCATCAAACCATAAAATTAATGTTAATTTAGTCCATGATATTTTAAATTAGTCATTGAAATGTAATTTTTTATTATATTTTGAGTACACCTATATAACATTGACACCATTAATGAAAATAAAAATGTGTAATTTTTCCTGTCTTGATAGAGTGTAGGCTACTAGAGGAAGAAAAGAATTCCCTTTATCCTTCACCAGTGACAACTCTTCCCTTATCCCTTTGTTAGACATTTTTATCCTAGCCTTTATTCCATTTATAATATTATAGGATCATTTAGTAATGGTCCTATAACACTATAACATATTTTTTTATACGTGGATTAATTCAATAAAATAGCGGACGTTCAAACAATTATAATACTGTAATTCAAAGAAAATTGATCAGTTCTTCCAACCTTGTTTCACAAGTATTTTCAAAATAGTTTAACAAAATTAGTGTCAATATATTTTACATTATTGGACTATTGATCAACCGTTATTGTAGACATTGTTGTAATTTTTTCGGTATTCACATCGATTGGTGTCATCCATGCTCATTAATTATGTCATCGAGGTATAAATTTCGGATGTCATAAAAACATCATCCTCATAGAATGTTTCAACAAAAAAGATTGTGTTCATTCTCAAAAAATGGGACAAAAAAACACATTACAATTATTATATAGCCTCAAATAATTATATAAGTCATAATATCATTTATCATCACATACCACATGTATTGTAATGTAAATTATTCACTTCAAGGAGTATCATACATTATAACAATTGTATCCCACATAAATTTCATATCTTTGATCAATGGATCCAAGTAGACATCAATACATTTACTAGGTTTATTTATTACAGATATAAGTAGAGACAACATTAAATATTTGTGTATCATGAATAAACATGGTGGAAATTTATAATTTCCCAACATGATGGGCCATGTACTGTGAGTACTATTCTGTACATCAAAAAGAATTATCCCCTTGGCATGTAATGCAAGATGAAATTTTCTTGGGATATTTCCAAATTCAGGATACTCAAAATCAATTTTATTTAAATATAAGGAATCTACTTGATGATATATTCTCTGATATTTAATTCATGTATTTGCATTCCTGGTCAATTTTCTCATGGTTTTCTAACATCAATATAGTCTTCTAAACCATGGATTGATTATAAAGTACCACATATCTTTCTAAGGAATTGATTCATTTTTCTTGCATCGATCCACAACACACCTAGGGAATATTATAAGTGATTCATGAACCTTTATAAACAATATGAAATCATTTGTGAAAGCAGGTATTTTTTAAAAATCATTCCCATTGATTGTAAAATAATTTAGAATCATAGGTTCAACATGGAAGTTCATTTTATTCTGGTTTTATACATTTCAGTAGACCAATTAGTTCTATAATGTCTGTGTCACTCTAGCTTCTTCTATAATTAAAATTATATAATTTCAATAGAGGTGAATGTGTTAGGTATTTTGTACAATGGTAAAAAATGGTCTCTTAGAACAAAAATTTAACTTCTCATACAAATTTGGACAATCTCTAATGTCATCTTCTATTTCAATTTTCATTTATTCCAAGCAGTCTACACTGTCATTTACACTTTTATTCATATCAAATGATCCAAAAACTGTAATATCATCCCTATTAGTGTGTATATTCTATTTTTCCCATGTTTAGTCCAACATTTATAGATCTTATCTATTCCATGAAAATTAAAATGTTCTTCCAACTATTCCGGAATATTATTTATTGAATAAAAATAGTGTAAATACGGACAAAGGATTTCAGAAGGATTATACACATTCTTTATTACAAACTTGGTAAACTTCATAACTCCATATATTTTTATTTTTTTCATAAAATTTGAGTACATCCATTTTCAATACATATCCATCTTATGAGGTTCATAAAGTATTTATTTTTTATAATAAATAAATAAATACACATCAACAACTCTATTAATCTGACTAAACTATTTCTGATGGAACTCTACTTCTAATGAATTATCAGTGTCAAATTCTTGTTTGGTATTAACAACTCTTCTGATGGATTTGTGTCAAAAAATCTATTGGATTAGTTTGAACAACACAATTGATAAAAAAATCATTAAACTCGCAAATTTCATTAACATAAAAGTTCCATTCATTTAAAAACAATTACATTTGGTGCTTCTGGATATAAAAATCAACATCTAATGAACATCAACTTTGGAAATTCTAACAACTCAAATATCTCTTAACTTCTACAAACATCTATATGTATCTTGAATCCATATTGATTTCTTATGAAATTGAATTAATCCAAAAGAATCATTTGAAATTCATTTGAATGTTCTGTGAATTCCCATATTCTTAACTCTAAATAACCATCAAACTAATTTCACTTCTAGTGATTCTTCATTTATTCATTTAAGAAACGTCTAAATAAAAAAATTCATTTTCCAATGATAATCATTTCCATAAAAATTCAAACATTATCACATCCAATTGGATAATTCCAATTTAGTGTGTCTAATGGAATTATTTTAAAGAAAATGTTATTTGTTTGAATTTTAAGCAACATCTAAATAAAAAATTCATAATATTCCGACCACACTTCTTTAAAATAATTTACAAAATCAATATTTTATAAAAAGTAGGTTTCACCCAATTTTTTTTTAAAACAAAACATCACAAAGGTTATTAAATATAACCTTTTTTATTTTTTACTACTCTCATTAATAACTTTTAAAACACAATATTTTCAACACTCAGACATTTTCACAACTCAGTTTTTTGTTTTACCAAAACATTTTGTTTCTCAAAAGTGAGTGTCCTTACACCACTATAATGGATAAAGAAATGTTCTTGAAAAAAATATATCCCTTGGTGAAAAGAAAATTTGTGGACATATTATGATATAAACTTACCATTTATTTTATCTTTTCTGGTCACTTTTTTCTCTTCCCCATTTTATTATAACAACATATTAAGATTCATTTTACTAAGAAAAAGTAGACCCCATTACATTTTACGATAAATATTTATAATTTACCCCCTATGAAAAAATTATACAAAGCATGGTTGGGTGTTCATTATGATGTTTAGGATGTCTTGGGTGGAGGCTAAAAATAATGTTTCAACCCTAATTCCATAAATATTTCTTTGTACATTTCTTTTGTGAAAATATCCACAATTTGATATCTAACTTAAGTATATTCCAACACAAAATCTCAACCTGAAACTTTTTATTTTGAAATTAAAAACATTATATCAATATGTTTTCAACTTGAGTGATGGATATAATTTTTATAATGATCAATTACATTCTTGTTTTCAAAAAGTATCTTTAATGGTTTGAAATCATTGACATCCAAGTATTCTAACTGAACCTCCATCTGTAACATTTCAGTACATGCCTATATAGCTACAACATATTTTTAATCTATTTTTCTCAAGGTTACAAAACTCTATTTCCTACTATTCCAGATCATGCAACATTCTATCAAGAAAATTTTCCTCCTGAAGTTTATTTTCTATCGTTAAATTCACTATCCTAATCAGCATTAGTATAACCATGAAATTTCATTTCAAAACAACATCATTATAATATACCATGTGATGTTATTACTTTAAAACAATTCAAATTTATCTTTTCTACCAAAATATTTTATCCTTTTTTATCACTCAAATATCGGTAAAATATTATACAACCTTAAAAATTTCATGTTTTAAGGCTGTGAGAAAAAAGCACACACCCAATCATTTAATCAAAATATTTCTAATTCTCAATTTGTTAGTTTCATCTTTACTCAACTTTATTCTCACTGAAATATAAGTGTAATATTAATTAAATTCTATCATAAAAAACATCTTTATCAATTACTCAGTATACTTTTCTTGAGATAAAAAAATTTAATTTTCCTTTTGTTGAAATTGTAAGGCAAGGAGGAAAGCTGATTCTCCCATATATGAAATCTCAAAATTCTTCTTCATCCTCAATGAAAATTAAAAAAAATTGATTTATCCCCCTAAAAAATAATTTCATGCACCTAAACAATTAAAATTATCACTCTATAAATAACTAGATTAACATATATATCACTATAAACTTTTCCTTTAGAAAAAATCTATATTCTAGAATAGTTTTCATGTTTGGAATAAGAAGAATGTAGTTCTTGTTTTAAACCATTCAAGGATTTATTCAATTTTCAAACCATGATTCCATATTTATAAAGTAGAAACACATAAGGTTTCTCAATGTAAAACTCTCCTTTAATTTTACTATCTAGAAGTGACGTCTTTGCATCCATGCAATTTTTTTAAATTTAAAAACACAAAAACAATAAAAAAACAATCTGATAATTTATAATAATGCAACTGGGGAAAAGGTTTCTTCAAAATCCACCCCTTCATATGCATATATTTTAAAAAGAAGTATTATTTGTATCATTAGTCATCTCCATGTTCATTAATATTTTTATAGACACCTATTTTGTTCTAATTATATTTTGACTAACAGGTATTTAAATAAGTTAAAATTCAATTTTTCCCAATATGATATAACTCTTTATTCATTTATTCAAATAATTATCTATGTTAAACTATTTTCTAAACTGATTTTGTTGAATTTTTTGAAATGAGTGTTTTCTAATAGTCTAATATTAATCTTTTTTCCTGAACATGAGATTTCTAATTCCCAAAAATACTTTTAGTTTCCAATTTTGTTTGTAATATAGTAAACTTCAACATTTCAATTCGAACATCACTTACCTCATCACATGATTCCTATGAATCTTGACAAGACTAGTTTCAATCACATTAATTTTAATTGGAAATAAATTTTTTTTCATCATCAATATTCTCAAAAACTTATTTTAATGAATTTGTTTTTTGATAAAATTAACATCATATGAATCCACTATTTATTGTAACCATTTATTCAATAATTTTTAACATCATCCATTGGTTGAATATCCCATAAAAATTATTTATTATTCTTTATCATCAAATTTTCCAAGATCTGGATTTTTTTTAATCATGGAATTCTATAAACATTGAATTTCTTCAATGATGTTTTTTATAATACATTTTGTGGGATGTCTTGTTGGATTTCAATCCCAAAAAACATTTATTTTGTACATGTATAGTATTACTAACACAGTCCCTCTAGTAGAAATTTGAACATTTGAATTATAATAACATGCTTCTTCTTATTTTCATAAAAACATCTATTACTATGAGAAAAATAGAATTTTGAGACAGGACATAATCCCATCTCAAATAGTTCGTCCTAGAGTATATTTGCGATGGGGGGTTCGGACCATCACAAAAAGTAAGGCGCGGTTTGGTATGGCCTATGTGCGAAGGCGCATGAAGATTATTTTAGATGGAGGGATTCCCACATTGCAAATAGTGCATAGCTCTGAGGGTATTAGTGACAGGACCCATCGCAAATACCGGAAGTGTTAAATAGATTTTTTGTGACGGGATGTTGTCCCGTCAAAAAAAAGTGACTATTGTGTGACCGAAAGATTCCCTCATCGCGAATAGTGCGTCGGTCGGAGGGTATTTTTGATGGGTCTCGTCGCAAATACTTGCAGCGGTAAATTGGTTTTTGCGATGGGATGATGTCTTGTCGCAAAAAGTGTGTCTGCGGGAATCTATTTGTGACGGGACCCGTCGCAAATACCCTTTTAACCGCTGACAATAATTAATGCGGGAAAAGGTATTTGCAACGGGACCCCTCACAAATAGTAATATCGTAACTAATTTAACCTATATATACCCCCTTCAATTTTTCTTTCTCTTCCTCTCAATTCTCACTTCATCTCTCTCTCTCTAAACTCTATTTTTACAGTGAAAATTTCTCTGAATTAATTTTTTTTACGTAGAAGTTGTGAAGTCGTCTACATCAATAAGAGATCAAGTTTAAATGTATTTATATTTTATTTAATTAAGTATTTATTTAATTTTTTATGTTAATTTTAATTATTGTTCATTAGTTGTAATTAAATTAGATTTAAACTGTTTTGTTATCAGTATTTATTTGTAATAATAAATTGAAATTATTAGTACTAATTCATAAAAATTTGTAATAACTAGTAATTATTAATTATTAATAATGATTAATGAAAATTACTATTGTATATAAATAATTAGTGGTAATTAGTAATAATTAGGGGTAATTAGTAATAATTAGGGGTAATTAGTAATAATTAGGGGTAAATAGTAATAATTAGGGTTAAATTGTAATAAATAGGGTTAAATGGTAAAAAATAGGGGGAAACATTAATAAATAGAGGTAGATTGTTTTAAATTGGGGTAAATTGTAATAAATAGGGGTAAATTGTAATAAATTGGAGTAAATTATAAAAAAATTTAATAAATTGTAATAAATTGTAATAAATTGTAATAAATTCTAACAAATTTTAATAAATTGTAATAAATTGAAATAAATTGCAATAAATTGTTATAAATTGTAATGAATTGTAATAAATTCTTATGATTTTCTATTTTGTAATATTTTTAAAAAATTGAAATAAATAGTAAAAAATTGTAAAATATTGTAATAAAATGTAATAAAATGTAATAAATTGTAATAAATTGTAATAAATTGTAACAAATTTTAATAAATTGTTGTAAATTGTAATAAATTAAAATAAATGGTAATAAATTGTACTAAATTGTAGCAAATTGTAATAAATTATAATAAATTGTAATAAATTTTTATGATGTAATAAATTGTAATAAATTGTTATGATGTAATAAATTGTTATGATGTAATAAATTGTTATGTGGTAATAAATTGTTATGATGTAATAAATTTTTATGATTTAATAAATTGTAATAAATTGTAATAAATTGAAATAAATTGTAATAAATTGTAATCAATTGTAATCAATTGTAATAAATTGAAATAAATTACAATAAATTGTAATAAATTGTTATGAGTGTAATAAATTTTTATGATTTTAATAAATTATCAGGATTGTAATAAATAGTTATCATTGTATTAAATTGTTATGATTGTAAAAAATTATGATTATAATAAATTTTAATAAACTATTATGATTGTAATAAATTGTAATAAATTGTAATAAATTATGATAAATTGTAATAAATTGTAATAAATATTTATGATTGTAATAAATTGTAATAAATTTTAATAAATTGTAATAAATTGTAATAAATTTTAATAAATAGTAACAAAAATTTATCATTTTATATTTTGTAATGAAATGTAAAAAATAGTTATGATTTTATATTTTATAGAAAAATATGGAACAAGGAAGTCAAAAAATGTCTTTATTGGATGATCTCACCTGGACAAATCAGTACAGAAATCCAAACGGTTCGGGTGTAAATCCTATATATATTGAGGGTGTAGAATATTTCTTATCATTTGCATAATCAAAACCAGAATATGTTTCAGAATTCACAATAAAGTGTCTTTGTAAAAAATGTGTTCTGAGAACGTTCAACACATTTGACAAGACTGGAGGAAAACTCTTGCGGTTTGGTTTTCAACCAGATTATGTTTTTTGGTATCAACTTGGTGAAATCAGTTCCAGTGAAGATACTAAAAACTTGATTCCAGATCCATCACAGTTTCAAAATGTTGTATCTGATGTTGTAGGTACATCTGTTCAACAAAATAAAACTCAAGATGATATGGATTAAACCCCTGAGTTGGAACCATATGAATTTAATGAGTTATTGAGGCCTACAGAGGATGAAATATATCTTGGTTACAAGATAAGAAAATTAAAATCAGTTTCAAAATTTATGGCTATTAAACTAGATAATAAATCATCAAACAACTATTTTGATCAGATATTTTTTTGGCTAAAACTCTATTACCTGAAGGAAATGTGTTGCTTGCAAATTACTATTATAGCAAGATGATAGTTCTTAATCTGGTCCTTAGTTATCGGAAGATTTATGCATGTCAAAATGATTTCATCTTATATTCTAATGAAAATGAGTCACTGGTTAGTTTTCCAACATGTGTACAATCGAGGTATAATGAAGCTCAATCAGAGAAGTCTAGATCAATTCCTATAAAACAGTTGAGATATTTCTCTCTTACACCCAGGTTACAACATTTATTTATGTCTCATAACACAATGTCAATGATGTCAGGGAAAAAAACCACGATTTCACCTGATAAAAGCTTGAATCATCCATCTGATGGTGACTAATGGAAACATTTTGACTGTCTCCATCTGTCTTTTTCTTTAGATGCCCGAAACGTGTGATTGGGTATTTCTACTAAAGGTTTCTGTCCATTTGGATCTTATGGTAGACAATATTCATGTTGTCTTGTCTTTATAAATCCTTACAATTTACCTCCATGGATGTTGATGAATGATCCCTATATCTTTTTTACCTTAATAATCCTAGGACATCTGAAAATGAATATTAATGTTCATTTGAAACCATTTATTGATGAATTAAATGCATTTTGGAATAATGGTGTTAGTACATATGATGTTTTTGTGAAACAAAATTTCATATTAAATGCTACATTGATATGGATGATTAATGAATTTCCGAAATATGGCATTTAATCTGGATGGAGTACACGTGGTCCAAAATCATGTCCTTACTGTATGAAAGACAACAAAGATTTTATGCTCATCAATCGAAAAAAATCTTTATATTTTGACTGTCCAAGTATATTTCATCCAACCAATCATCCTTTTTAGAGGAGAAAATCTCATTTCAGAAAAGTTACAATTGAATGGGATGGAGCTCCAAAATTGATCTTAGGTACACAGTTAAAATGAGTTGTATTTTCATTACCTCCCATTATATTTGAGCCAACAGTAATCCAACAGAAAATTCATGTCTTTGGGAAAGAACATAATTGGATAAAACAAAACATTTTTTGAGATCCTCCATATTGGTTTGATTTTTTGGTCCGCCACATGTTGGATGTAATTCATATTGAGAATAAAATTTTTGATAATTTATTTCATACTGTTTTGGATACAACAGGTAAGACTAAAGATACAATAAAGGCACAATTAGATCTTGCCCAAATTTGAAGGCCATCAGAACATGAACAATTTTAAAATGTCAGATCACAAAAGTTAATAAAGACAAAAATAGCTTATAAACTATCCAAGTTGAGTCTCTTATTATTTTTTTAGTGGATTATAGATTTGAGACTTCCATATGACTTGGCTTCCAATATCGGTAGATGTGTTAAGAATGGTTATATTACCAAATTAAAAAGTCATGATTGTCATGTTATAATTGAAAGACTTATGCAGATTGGATTTAGAGATTTGTTGAATTCTATGATTTAGGATTCGATAACAGACATATATTATTTTTTTAGATATTTGTGCAGCAACAACAGACTACGATGCGGGACAAAAACTGGAAGAAGATGTTGCCATAATTATATACAAACTGGAAAAAATGTTCTGCCATCTTTCATTGACTCAATGGAACATATGATATTACATTTTCTACAAGATGATAAATGTGGAGGTCTATTATAGTTTTTATGGATGTACCCATTCGATAGATTCATGCAGAAATTGAAGAAAAATGTATGTAACATATCATCTATTGAAGACTCAATACTGAATCTTATTTTCATGTGGAAATTTCTTTTTTCAGCTCTCATTATTTTGAATCTGAATATCCCTCAAAACACAACCTCATGGGATGGAACGAGGGGAATGCTAATGATTAAATGGAAAATTAATTATCATTTTTTAATCATCCAAATATTGTATTCAGTGGAGTTCATGAATTATGGCTTTCAGATGATGAACATTATAGAGCTCATACAAATGTTATGCTCAACAGTGAAGAAATGACATCATTTATACTGTGATTTCTTCTATCACTTATTCTATAACTTATGTTACAGTATTTAAACCTATTTTATTTGTAGGTTATATGATAATCATATCAAGAAACAACTTCCAAAAATTACAACAGTTTCTCTTGAAGAACGCAGACAAAAAAAATTTCACAATGGTTTAAAAAACTGGTAACATAAATTATTGATGGTTTAATATCAATTCTGTTTATTATTTATTATATTTATAATTGTTTTACAAAATTTCATGTGTCTTAACATGCTGAAAAAATTTATAAGAGGCTGTGTATATTGAGTAACCCACCATCCAAAATGGTTAAATCTTATAATGCATATGGGGTGAATGATTTTCAGTTTCATACATGTGCATATGGGGAATCAAAAAAACAATGAATAGTGGAGTTTTCTTGAGAGGATTGCATTATAGGGAAACTGAAGTTGACTTTTACTGCATTCTGGATAAAATTATTGAGCTGTGTTATCCAGGACAAAATAATATAACGATGTTTAAATGTCGGTTGTTGGATACTGAGAGAGGCTTGCATGTTCATCCGACTCATTGAAAAACAATACATCTTCTTCGGGTATCCTCTTTAAGTTTTCACTAAATCATTCCCAAAGACCATATCAGTTTAGTGCTTTTGGAAACATGGAACAAAAATCTTCTAACACAAATAAATAAGATCAATGTTTCCCACAATGATCGTCCTCCTTAGTATTCCTACTTAAAAAACATTTACATAAACTAGGAAGGGAAACATAAGAATGTGGTGGGATAGAATTATTAGTAATCATAAATAAAGAAAATGTGTAATAATATCATGAACATAAGAGTATGATAATTTTTATCACGATCATTAGAAGATCATACCCTATATATCAATAAAAATAAAAAAAAATAATGGAATAAATAGTTGCAGTTCATAAGTAATTTATCATATAGAAATAAATAACATGAACCATGAAAGAATAATATAAAAATAAGTCATGTAACGATGGTAGACACATAAGGATATAAAAACCCTAGGTCAAGTATTCGAAACCAGACCATTGTAATATATCAGCCTTGGTCTAATCACTTTTTTATGTACTTCGGGCTTGAGATTCCCTCATGTATACCCTATTCTTTTGGGCTAAGGATGTCTTCCCATGTAACCTCTTGTTTTGGTCTTAGAATTTCCTCTCTTTTACCCTCTTGTTTCCATCTTGGGATATTCTCTCATGTACCCTAATGTTTGAGGCTTGGGATTCCCTCTCATATAACCTTTGAGAACCTATAACATTTATCATTAACCAATGCATTTGAGGGGGATATGGGCCCTACCCATATCATTTTTAAATTATACTTACATGTGTCAAAGGATAATAAATAATAATATAAAAATTCATTAAATGAAATTCATGTCATTAACATGTAATAATATCTTAACCGGTGGAAAATATAGGTTTTACAATCATTTCATAAAAGTATGACCTATTATAGGAAGCGAGTTTCAAAATCATATAACTCGTGGAAGAGAAATAGGTTTCATAAGCATCATTCCATTAAAATATAAACCATTCAAGAAATAATATGAATTTAAACTTTGGATCATTTCATATAAGGGAATTATTAACATCCATAGATATCATCTTAGATGGAAAATAACTTAGAAATATTTTTTGAAAACATTTCTTGATTAAAATATCCATTATTCCTTGAAAAATGGATCAATAAACATAACAACCCTTTGAAAATCATTTTCATGTAAATAAACATTAATGATTATAAATAAAACATTTTAAACCATTTTTAAACCTTTTTCTATGAAAAAATAAAAGGAGATCTTGAATATATTTTGAAAAAAAAATTCCTTTAACACATATAAAAGGATATTGATAATGTTTTGAAAAGAATTTATTTGAAAACCCATTAAAAATTTATAAATGAGTCTTAATAACATTTTCAAAACCATTTTCCTTAAAAACATATAAAATATTCTTGAAAACCTTTTCAAAAACTCATTCCTTTAAAATATTTTCGAAACATATAAAGAAATCATGAACATGTTTTGAAAACAATTTCATTGAAAATTATTTTTGAAAAACATTTTCTTTAAAATTAACAATTTATATATTCAAATGAATCTTCAATTAAATGATGGTGGGTAAATCCATATATGTCGTACAAGGTAAGAAGATTATTCCTTTTCACACGGTAAAACATTTGAAAAATGCCTCTTCTGAAATTGACCAGAATAATCCTTTGAAAACATTGATAAAAGTAAAAAATAAAAAATGAATTTTATTTATTATTTAATAATAGTATAATATTCATCTAAAAACTTTTTATAATATAGGGTTTTCAAGTAAAAAATATTTTTGACCGGAGATAGGATAATGTTGAGGTTTTATAAAAACAATTTCTTAACTATGTTCTATACAAAAGATTAGAAAAATGGTTCCAATACATGAATACAGAATGAAAAATGAGAGGAGAATAAAATTAAGTATTATTCTTGAAATATTTATTATTATATTTAAATAAAGTAAGCATAATCCTCAACAACTCCAAAATCAATGTGATTATTTCAATAAACTATTTTCACATTGTAACTTTGAAACAAACTCCAAATGTATGAAATTAAAATTACATGGAGCATAAAACATCAGGAAATTAATAATATTCAATTTATAACATGTAAAGTGGATCTATATACCCCTCGAAAAAAAATTAGGTACATAATAAAACATGTGTCTCAATGAAAGAAAATTGAGACAAAATTGTCTTATTGATTTGGTATCTTTTGAAACTTTTACCACCTGAAATTATGTTAAGATAATGGACATTTAGATAACCATATATTTAAGTATAGGAATAATTGAATAACCCCATGGTCAGTATACACACCACACAAAAGTAATGGGTTGTGAATAAATATTGAATCTCCTATAAATAAAAAATGAGATGAAATCCCCTTACCCTGTGTCTTGAATCTCAATGTACTTGGTCAAACATTATTTATAATAAATATAATTTTATTATAAATATATCACAGTGAAATTTTATTATATGAAATATCTTATATTATTTCATCATGAATCTTAATTACCCTATTGTTAGGAATACTATGTTAATGACTAACTTTGAGAAATATCTTCATTGTTCTTTGCATTTATTGTAATTTCTTATATCATTGTTACATATACATATATCATGATTCCCAGAATATAAAACATGATATAAATATCATTTATTTTATGTATATTTTTATTATCATAATCGATAAAATATAAATGTTGGAAATGGATTACATCATTCATGGAGACAGTAGGTTGTACGTACACATGAATGTTGGTTCCGTATAATAGTTGTATTGATAGAAAGTAAGTAAATGACATATATGAATATATGTATATGTATATGTATATGTATCATTATCACTATAATTATTATATCATATATATAATATGTTTCCTAAACCAATCCCTAATACATTTTATCTAGTGTTTGAATGAAGGCCATAATGAAAATTGAACAATTATCATTTTGTGAGGCGGTAGTTCTCCATACACGTAAACAATAGGTTTGTTACCCATTATATGAAGGTGTGTGTAAGTGTGGGTAGAATCCATAGAATAAAAAATACTATTATATTTAATATAATTTTGTTTTTATACATTGATGGTATAAATAGAGTGGAGTTGGTGGGGAAATAAAACAAAGTAAAAGAGATTGAGGGATGAAATTACATCTTAATTAGGTATATCCTTTTGGTTTGTACCAAAAATCTTCCTTGGGTTTATTTCTGACCAAGGGGAGGAATTTATGAGTAATTTAGGGATTTTTTTCAGTATATTTGGAAGATATTGGATGAACTTAGGTGAATTTAGATGTCTGAAGAAGAGATAAAGGTGGTGGACATTTATAGGGAAGGTAAATGACACACATGGAATTTTTAATAACATGTTATGTGTGCCCACGTTTTTACCTATAAAAAGTCGCAAAAAAACAAAAAAAACCAGGAATTTATTGTTAATTTATTAATAAAGGTTATAAAATGGATTTTTGGAAAAGATCCTAGGTCGTTTTCAGTTTTAAATTTAAGGTTTAGTACTCAATTAGCCTGATTTTTCTCTTAACCGTTGTCAATAAATTTAATCACTTTCACTAATGTTTTTGGTAAAAAGAAAAGTTAATATTATAATAAATTACAAATAATTTTGATTACAAATATTTACTATTTTTAAAAAAATTATAATCACAAAAGTTTCAGAAAGTAATTTAAAATTAAATCTACATAAGGGGCGACACTTCAGGTTTTTAAAGTAAAATAGTCCTAATGTTTGTTTAGTTTTTATATACAATTTCAAAATGAAATTTATTTCAATGACCTAAATTGGATTAATTTATTAAATTATTATATAATTAAACATTAAATATAATTTAAAATATAATTTATCATTTTAAATGAATTATATGAGAAATCATTTTTGACTTAAAATCCTGTATTTTTAACAATTCATTAAAAAATGAAACCTTTTATAAAAATATAAAAAACCAATAATAACCTAAATTCTAAATTAATTTTTAAAATATGATGTTTAATTTTACATATTAGACCAATAAAACTGCCAAAATGGATTTAAAATATGTTCTCTATTAAAAGGTGGTAAAATAACCTTTAAAACATAATTTTTTAATTATAAAATATTGTTTGTTTTTATCTTATATCTATCAAAACTATTGCATGATTATCAAAAATATTTTTTTATATATATAATTAATAATTTTAAATAATATCATTCAACATTTGTAATTAATTTAACCTATTTATAAAAATCATCTTGTTCTCATTAAAAAAGACTTTTATAAAATATGTCTGTTTATTTTCATTTAGTATCTATATTCTTTTCTAATTAATAGGTAACCAACATATTAGACTATATATATTCATATGTTAGTTAATAATATATTCATAAATTTAATTTATAAGTTATATCCTATTAAATAATTATATTTTAATAATTATTACTTGTTCAATAACACTCAGTCTTGTGTGTTACTTAAGCCATCAAGGAAAGCCGGTCTTCTGGTTAACGTAAGCTAACATCAGTGTTCTGTGTTGAGAATGATGAAATTTGTCTTTATTTTAGTGCATTATTAACTTGATTTCTCATATAAAACATGAAATATATAGTTATTCAATATAAAATACATTATTTATGGTTTTTTGTCAACTAAAAAATATCAAAATGATTAAATTAATTCAAAAAATAATAATTTACAAAATCTCAGGGGGTTACATTCTAACTCCATTAAAATGAATATATCCCTATAAATTCAAATGGGATATTAGAGGATTAATAATTGAATATTGATTTCTTATAAAACCACATCATAAAACTGAATCCAAAAACATACTTTAAAAGGGAATGTTGGACACATAACAGTTACCCAAAGTAACATATAACTAGGGTTCTACATAAGAGAACATAAGAGGAATGTGAAAACATGGACTTGGAGGAAAATTGTAAATATTTATACGGATTTATTGAGGTCATAAATAAAAAAAAGTGAATTATCAATGAAAATTTTAGGGCTTCAAATTAATAAATCACTGATGACTTAAAAGCCAGTCACTTCAAAAAAATTAATGTATTTGGAGAAGATATTGTTTTTATCATTATCCTATATTTGTGTAATTATTTTATTGACCAATAATGTAAGGAAATATACTTACTTATAAAATTTATATAAAAAAAAATATCATTCTTTGGTTATGATTTTAACTACTTCTTATTCATCCCTTACATTATGAAATGGATGTCCCGAAAATTACATTGATGCCCAAAGCACTAAAATACACTTTTATCAGATATTATGGCCTGTAAAAAAATAAATATGGTTAATTAATTAATATATGAACATAAAAAGTAACACTGCTATTTCATCATAAAAAAATTATTCATCAAATATAATTATACATTAACATGGAAATCGGGTAGGCTATTGGTAATCTTGAAACCTTGATAATCCCTCGGTCATAGGTTCAGGACCTGAAAACCTTTAGGACATGATTGGTTATCACCCAACATACATTATTTTCATTATAAAACAACGCTAATATAATTTTAAAAATATATATTATGGAAATCCTTGAATTACTTTTAATCACTAAATAATCTTTTAACTGAGGTTTTCATTACGATCTCAATACATAGATACATCCTCTGAAGTTTAACTTAAACTTTTCATGAATGGTTATCCTTATAAACCTTATAAAATATTAAAATGAAAACCATTAGGAAGAAACTCATGAAATGAACTTAAAATTTATCCCCCATATATCACGAAGTAGCTCTTCATTATCACATTCCAATTTTCTGAATACACTCATCATATATTCCCTTGAAACATGGTAATAACCTAAATTACCATAATACTTCTGGAAAACATTCCTGCTTAATTATTCAATATAATATATAATATATTAAATTATTCCATGAAGTTGTAAAATTTATCCATGATAGCATAAACAACATATTAACAAGTCTTTAATTAGTTCCAAGGATATTTGTATCATCCAATTTACTCATGTCCAAAAAATCATTATCCAAATAATATTATCGAAACACAAGGAAAATATTAAGGGTTATATTTCCATAAATCATGTGTTTTACATTGTCTTAATATTTCCATTAAATTGTATTTCTATTCCATCTAATCCATTTAATTTATTCTTATAAATAATTAAAGATAAAAACATAAGCTAGTAAATCCTTGTTTTATTCACCATTCATATAAAATAATTCATCAATCCAAAATTAATAAAAACATTGATTATTACACATCATATATAATCCATAATAAGGATACCCAATCATATTACCTAATACCTATCTCTATTCACATTTCATTTGTAGTCTCATTATCTTTAGAAATATAACTATAACTCACACAACCTTGTTGATTCCTATTCTAGAGCATTCTTCGAGGTACATTGAGATGCATAATTACTACTAACTCAACAGTTAAAACACTTAGGCATATATGATGTATTAGGGAGTCCAATATTCTCATCCATTTCATTAAATAAACTATTGTTTTTTCCACTGTCACTTTCTGTATTTCCTTCTTTTCTATAGACAAAACACCATTTTGTTCCCCGAAGACACTCACTTAGGTGATTCTTTCAATATTCTTGACACAATGGAAATTGAATCCTCTTTTCTCCACGATTTCAATTACCTAAACTCTTAGCGAACTCCTTCATTATTTTCCCTGGTGAGTTTGAGAGTTTGTTTAGGTCTATATTGTTAATCATGTTCCATGAAAATTTATTAGGCATGATCATGACAACTTTCACTCCAGTGATCATTCCACTTTACTACTCATCAGAAAATATTCCATCACATTCAATGTTAATATGTTTCTTTCAGGTTCTCGGCATTGACTAAAACTTGAAGCATAGTATTACCATTACTTATCATAAAAATACACATATTCAAAAAAAATAATTACTTATATGATTTCTAAATCATAAACAACTTCTTAAATGTATGACACCCTAGGTTCATCCTAGGTTATTCATAGCCAAATTATCTTTAAATCCTTCACGATGGATTGTGAAGAGTTAGTGAATTCCAATATCATATCCCTAGGAGCGTAAAACTAGGTGTGAATCAAAGCTTGTAATCATGTAACATATTACCCTAAGATAGTCTCGTGACATATTGCCAGATTTGTTTCCCATAGGTACAACTGTTCTAGATCCACATCCAGTTGTTGTAACCAGATAGGGATGTATTTCGTGGGAACCACCAACTCTATCCTTCACCAAAATTCCATGAAATATTTCTAAACCTTTGTTTATCATGAATCATATACTTAAACATTTCCTTCAGGTTATTAATAATTTATTCTCATCCTAGTTTTCAAAGGTTAACTAAACCATTTCTCTAATACCAACTAAATATACCCACTATTTTCAAATATTAACATTACATAACAATTATGGAATACATAAAAAATTATAAAAACATCCACCCAAATACTTTATTGGTTTAGTGCCTTTGAAAAAGGGGAACATAAAACTTATAAATCAGTGATATATATTTAATGTTTCCCATAAAGGTCTTCCCCATTTCTATTTCAACATAAAAACCATTATTCATAACCTAATGGAGGAAAACATAAAAATGGGTGATCTCGAATTCTCATTAATGTTAAATAAAGGAAATCTGTAATAATATCATGAATATAAGGGTATAAGAACATTATCATGACCATTAAAATATCATACCCAACATATCAAAAATCATAAACATGAATCGTGGCATAAATATTATTACTTCATAATATATGAATCATAAGGAAATAATTAACTTTATCCATAAATTCATAACATAAGAATATGACATAGAATTATTGTAGACACATAAGGATAAAAAAACCTATGTCAAGGCATCCTACTAATATTTGTGTAACATGTTAGTCTTGGGATAATCACGGGTGTACCTTCTTTGGGAATGGGATTCCCTCATGTGTACCCTCTTATTTTGGTCTCTGGATTTCCTCTCATGTACCCTCATGTTTCGATCATGGGATATCCTCCCATGTACCCACGTGTTTTCAGTATTGGATTCCCTCTTGTGTACCCTCGTGTTTGGGGCTTCAAATTCCCTCTCATGTAACATTTTATATCCTAAATCATTTATCACTTGCCAATTAATTAGAGGGAGATATAGGTCCCACGATTCTCATAATGAAATCATACATACAAGTTCTACAAGATCATAAATAATCATATCATAATTCATGAAATGAAAGGGGTGTCATAATCATGTAGTAATATCTTAAACTATGTAAAAAATAAATGTTTCACAATCATTTAATCAAATCATTACCCATTAGAGGATGAGGGTTTTAAAAGCATATATAACTTGTGAAATAAAATGGGTTTCATAAGTATCATTCAATAAAAACATAAACCATTTAATAATTAATATTAATAGAACCTTTAGATTGTTTCTTAAAGGGGTATGAGTAACATCAACCAATGTAATATCATATGTAAATTAACATGGAATGATATTTTGAAAACATTTCTTGAATAAATTATCCTTTATTAAATGAAAAAGTCTCTTTAAAACACAAAAACCTTTTGAAAACCATTTTCATAAAATTTAAAATGAAATATTAAAAATAAATCATTGAAAACATTTTTGGAATATTTTTCTTTGAAAACATATAATTAGAGGATGAAAAAATTTAGAAAATGATTTTTAAACTTATTAATAAGGCTTGAAATAATTTTAAAAACTATTTTACTTGATTAAATATGAAAATAAACTTTGAGAACATTTTTAAAACCAATTTAGATAAAAAACTTATAAAGGAATAAAAAAATTTTGAAAAACACTTTCCTTGAAAATACATTAAAAACATAAATAAGAAATAAAGAAAAGTTTTTGAAAAAAATTTCTTTAAATATTATTTTTTAAAATATGTTTCTAGAAAATTAACATTTTAACAATCAGAGTAAAGCTTTACGAATATGATAGTGGGTAAATTCGTACATGCTTTATTATGTAACTAGAAAATTATTTTTTCATGGTAAATGGTTTGAAAACTATCTTGATCGGAAAGTGATAAGAATATTAATTTGAAAAAATAGGATTAAAAAATGGAAAATTTTCTTTTAAATATTATAGTATAATAGTAGAATATTCATGGAAACCCTATTTATAAAACATGGTTTTAAAGGAATACATATTTCTGACCAAGCAGAGGGAAATGTCAGGATTTCTTAAAAATGATTTCATAATTATCTTATAAACCAAGGAGTAAAGAAATTGTACCAATACATTGATATATCCAGGATAAATAGAGGATAAGAAAATTCATGAATTTTCTTGAGATAAGGATTATAAGATTTCAAAAAAGGAAGCATAATAATAAAAAATCATGGAAATAAATGAGATAATTTCATTATCCTCTTATCACATCGTAACTTTGAAACGTACCACCCATATTAGAAATTGAAATTACAATAATCTTAATATAAGGACCCAGCCATAAACATTACATATTTTTTAATAAAATGGATAATTCTCATTGAGGATATTTTTAGGATTAGAGTTTTTGAGAATTAGGTCATAAAATTTACATAACAACATTAATATTACATGTAGACAATTCTACTTAGTATCCATTTTTCATAAAATAAAAACTCTTAAAAAAATTCAAGTGTAGTTCCATGTTTTTGAAAGCAAGACTTTTCCTTGACGCATCCTTGACCCTATTCAACTTTATGTCCTGTGAAAAAACATTTCAAAACATGGGATGAGCATAAAAAGCTCAGTAAGGTTTATAAAATAATTAAAAGAAACATTATCCCAAATATAAATATATGAAACCATACATTTCAATCATAACATACTTCATGAAATCATATGATTTAGGAATAACACACAAAAATCATAAATCATTAAGGAAACTTATGGAATCCATATAAAACGTACATTGTAGCTATCACAGCTACGTAGGGAGTTACACTTGGAATACCCATCATAGTATATTCCCTAAATCTCTTAGAAGAAACATCATGTTTACCTCTGTCATGTTACCCAATGCATTGGAGAGGTATCTCGACCTCACCTGCCCTAGGTTTATCACGGATCCACCCGTATACATAAACAATTACCAATAACCATAAGATATCTAGACCACATAATACAAGAATAAATTAACTATATAATTTCCACATTCCAATCAAAATATATCAAATCAAGATATTTAAATAAACAATGCCTTATCAAATAATTTTCAAAATCATTTAAAAGATATTTTTTAATCAAAGTGTTTCATACCACATTGAAGCTTTTAAATGAATTATCATTTGAAAACATTAATTTCCATAAAAATAAATACTAAAAACCATTTTGAAAACATGGAAATTAATGAGAAATATTTAGAAGGATAAATCTTAAAAACATTTAATATTATATTTTAGTTAAAGAGTTTTTTAACAAAAACAGAGACGCTTGAATACAAATAATTGAGGAATAATATTTAATAAGAAATTTATAATATCATGAGAATAAAGGGATTCATGATATATTATGCCACAGAACATTATATACACCACATAAGTGTGAATTGGTTCATAACAACAATGAAGTCTCAATGGAATTTAAATTGACATGAAATCCCTTATGAAGATGTTATCCTTAGATTAAGGATAAATCAATGACATAATTATGAATGGAAAATCCTAATACAACAATTATTAGTGTATATTAATTGTAAACCCATCAGAGGTTATTCACACTTATCCATATCACAATATAATGATTAAGTAGGAGTCTAACCCAAAGAATTGAAATTTGGAGAAGAAGTTGTTGAGTCAATAAGGTTTTCCTTATTACTTTTCCATTCCTTCTAGTTTTGAAAATCACAAACACCTTATCTTAAGGAAAATTGCTTTTATAAGGAAAATTTCTTTAATAAGAAAAATTGATTTTATAAGAAAAACTTATTTTATAAGGAAAATCGCTTTTGTAAGAAAAATTATTCTTATCATATTTTCATCCAGATTTTTCTTAAGTATGAGATTCGGTTTCACTTTTATTTTCTCGGATTTACTTGAAAATTTCATATGAAGTATTCTGTTTTAGGATCCGAACTCTAGACAAGAACTGTAATAAAGTTTCACTCCGAAATCCAGAATGAGAACTGTGATAAAGTTTCATTCCGAATTCCGGATACGAACTCTGATTAAGTTCTACTCCAAATTCAGGATAACGAATTCTTATGACGTTCGATGACGAATTCTCATTACGAAATCTAATGATGAATTCTCATTCCGAATTCTCATTCAAAATTCTCCTATCAAACAAAATCTGATCATCTTTGTTTTATACACTCTGAATTAATTCAGACTCCGAAAAATATTTTGGTTAAACTCCGAACTTTTATTCTGCTTACATTTCTATAATCTGTCTACTCTTTATTATTTCCATTACACTCCGAATCTTCACTCCAAAGCTTTCATTCCGAACCTTTGAGTCAGAATTAAAATGATGTCGCACATTCTGTTACACTTGTTTTGTTATAAAACGATGTCGTCTGTTTTGTTATAAACTAACCGTTGTCTAAGTGACACGTGTACAGGTCCCTCCGATCTTTAAGGAAAATATGACCGTTGGAGAAGGAGCCGACCTTACCTATAAATAGGATCTCATTTGAAAGAGCTCAAAGCTGTTGCAAGTGCTGAAAGGCTGACAGATCTTCGACTCATGTGATTACATGCTTGAAGTGATTTCTAGAGAGAGAGGCTCTTATTAACTCTCAAAGCTTCGTGCGACTCTGAATGTTGGTGATTACATTCGAGGACTTCTGGGGATAGGAAGACAGAGGTGCCGACTACCTTGAAGTTTGAGGGCTTCCTTGCTGAGGAAGACAGAGGTTACCAACTACCTTGAAGTTGAGGGCTTGCGGGGATAGCAAGATAGAGACTCCGATCTTAGTATCGAGGGCTTACCCTGGTGTGGGTAAGACAGACTTTCTTGAAAGTATAAATCAAGGGAACTTTATCCAAGGTTGTTGTATACCCTTCTCTTTGGGTTAAAAGATTATTATCCTGTTACTTGTAGTTTAACTACTTGTTTTATTTCCTCTGCAATTTGTATCTTAAGGAAAGTATAACTTTATTATACTTATTTACTTAATCTGATTCATTTAGATTCTATACGCTTTAAGGTAGAATCTCATATTGTAACTTTTGTTAAGTTTCAATTTCCGGAACCATATTTCTGGAACCCACTTTTGGAATCTTATTTCTATTTTGTATTTGGTGTTAGAGGTGTTTTGAATTTACTTAGTTTAACTTTGTTAAACTTATCCCTTTCCTTTGCTTAAGGAAAACATAGTTAATCGTAACTAACTTTAAGGGTTCCAAAGGAATTTTTAAAGTATACAATTCACCCCCCCTTTTGTATACTGAGCATCTACATCATTATTTCGATCCTACAATTAGTATCAGAGGAGGTCTCTGAAATACTTATACTTACGAATAAGTTTTTCTTGCTCATTTTTCTCATTCCGAACTTTTCCATTCCAGAAATTTCCTAATCTGAACTTTGTGATTACGAAACTTTTGTTACTAACAAGTTTGTGTATACAAGGTTATTTCTGGTATGGAAGGAATTAATGTCGGTTCAATTGATAACCTAAATCCTACAAGACCACCTATCTTTGATGGTAATGATTATGAGTACTGGAGAGATCGAATAAAGACTTTTGTTATCAACACTGGAGTAGACAATTTTGTTATGCTTACTGGTGATTATAAAATTCCTGACAAGGAAGTCAGAACTTTTACTAACCAGGAAAAGCAGGAATATCAACTCAACTATAAGGTACGCAATACTCTACTATGTTCCATGACTAGAAATATATATAGACAAATTTCTTCTTGTGAAGCAGCTAACTATATCTGGAAGAATTTAGAGGTTACACACTTTGAGACTTCTAAAGTGATTGAGACTAGAAGAGCTATGCTTAGAGCTGAATATCATGGCTTCAACTTTCCTTATAGAGAACCTATCTGTAAATTTCAACAAAGATTTATGACTATCGTCAACAGCCTACAATCTATGGGAGAGAAAGGTTTATATGATGAAGCTATTGTGGATAAAATAATTGATATTATGCCCAATGAGTGGGAGTCCAAGAGAACAGCTATAGATGAAAATAGGAAGGCCATCCAGATATCTCTTGATGAGCTTTTTGGAACTCTTCTACAACATGAAACCAGAATGAAGAGAGATGCATATAACATCAAGAAGAAGAATGGAAATGGTACTATTTCTTTTACTACAACTTCAAATCAGATGAAAGCTAAGATTCCTGAGAGAGTAACCAGGTCCAAGTCTAAGAAAGTTATTTTCCAGTCCGAATCTAGTGAGAGTGAAGTCTCAGAAAATGAACTAGAAAATCTTGCTCGAAGGATGAACAAGATAGCTGGCCAGAGAAATTTCCCATCCAAGTATAAGAAAAAGGACAGGAAAGATAAGAAAGATGGAGAAGTGACTTGTTATGAATGTAAGAGAGCTTTGCATATTAGACCAGATTGTCCTATGCTCAAAAAGAAAGAAAGAAAAGAAAGGCATTCAGAAAGGAACAGAAATAAATATTATAAAGCCAAAGCTAAGAAAGTTTTGAAAGCCAATGATACCTGGAGTGCCAGTGGTGGTGACTCTTCATATGAATCTTCTGATTATGAATCTTCAGGACAGAAGAATCTTGGTCTTATAGCCAGATTACCTATTGATAATCATTGTTTTATCACTAAGGTACGAAATGCTGAATCATTGACCAATGTTTCTTTAAATTCTAATGATAGTAAGTATTATAACTCTTCTGATGAAGAATCATCTTCTGATGAGGAAAATACTCTACCTACTTATGAAGAAGTCTCTAGATTTGCTGAACTTCTTGAGATTGATAATTCCAAACTCAATAAGAAACTTGATAAGGAAAACTCTAGGAATTCTATTATTACAAAAGAGATATCATATCTTTCTAAATATCTTGATAAGAAAAATGTTGATTTTGAAAGTATTTCAAATAATCTTGAGGAAGTAAGTTCTGAGAAGAAAAAACTTTCTAAAGAGTTAGAAAAAGTAATTTCTAATAAAAATGTTTTCGAGCCTAACTCTAGTTCTAAAACTAATGATTTTGAGGATAAAAACTTGGTTGTAAAACTCAAGTCCGAAATTTTTTCCTTAAAGAAGTGTTTATCAAATATTACCCATGGTAAGGAAAATTTTGATAAAATGTATTCTCAAATACGACCTTTAAGAAATAAATCCGGATTTGGTTATACCCATGCAAAACCAATTTTCAGTAACAATTATTTTGTTCCTCAAAGTGCCCCATTTTGTAATAAGTGTCAATGTGGTGGTCACTGGGCAAAGAATTGTTCCTTAAATAAAACCCAATCTTTAGGATTTCACAAAGCTTACTTTTCTAAGAAAGTGTGGGTACCTAAAATTTTATTTTCTGGAAATCTCGGATCCAAACAAGTTTGGATTCCGAAAATTTAATTTTCTTTTTGATTTCAGGAAAATAAAGAGAGTACCAGCAACAATACATGGTACATGGATAGTGGATGTTCCCGGCACATGATCGGTAACAAAATCTTTTTCGAAAAGATTATTAAAACGAAAGGAGGAAAGGTAACTTTTGGAGATAATGCTAAGGGAGAGATTGTTGGTATTGGTAATATTGTTCTTCTTGGTAAAACCTTGATTTCAAATGTTCTTTTTGTTAAAGGTCTTAAGCACAACCTCATTATCATAAGTCGGTTATGTGATGAATGTTACCTTGTGAATTTTAGGAATGATAAGTGTTTAGTTCACAATTCCAAGGAAGAATTTATTCTCTCAGCCAACAGGCAAGAGAATGTTTACACCTTAAACTTATAAGACCTCAGAAGCCAAGATTTACCTTTCCTAAGTGCAATGGAAGATCATTCCTGGTTATGGCATAGAAGACTAGGTCACTGTAACCTTAGTAACCTATGTAAACTCTCTAACAAGAAACTAGTTAAGGATCTACCGGATCTTAGATTTGATTCTTCTAAAGTTTGTGATCCTTGCCAATATGGTAAGCAACATAAATCTAGTTTTAAATCGATTGGTGAAGTCTCAACAACCGATGCATTACAGTTAGTGCAGATGGATCTTTTTGGTCCAACACAAACTGGAAGTATTGGAGGCAAGTACTAACTATTTGTTCTAGTTGATGACTACACTAGATTTACTTGGGTCTATTTTTTAGTAAAGAAATCTGAAGTTTATTCCTATTTCAAAAGTTTTAGAGCTTAAGTTAAAAATGAGAAAAACCTACCATTGAAAACTATTCATAGTGATCATGGAGGAGAATTTCAAAATTCTGATTTTGAAACTTTTTGTAGTAAGAAAGGTATTACTCACAATTTTTCAGCACCTAGAACTCCTCAACAGAATGGTGTAGTTGAAAGATGAAATAGAATTCTTCAAGAGATAACTAGAACCATGTTGAGTTAATATTCTATTGCTAGACATTTCTGGGCTGAAGCTGTAAGTACTGCTTGCTATACTATAAATCGAGTTTTAATTAGACTTTTTCTTAATAAAACTCCTTATGAGTTATGGAATGGTAGAAAACCTAGACTATCCTACTTCAAGGTTTTTGTTTGAAAAGTATTCATTTTGAATACTAAAGATAATCTACATAAATTTGCACCAAAGTCTGATGAAGGGATTCTCTTAGGATATTCCACAACCTCTAAGGCTTATAGAGTTTTTAATAAAAACACTTGTACTGTTGAGGAAACGGTACATGTAAAATTTGATGAGTCAGATCCTTTTGTTTTTAAACCATCCCTACCTACATCCTCGGATGTGTTTTCAAAAACTGATTGTCAGCCTTTGATAGAAGAACCTTCTGATAAGGATAATGTTCAAGAAGATACTTCTGAAACATTTACCCCAGAAGACTTTCTACCCTATGTTGATGAACAGGTTTTACAAAACCCAAATCAGGTGTTTCTTAAGAATCATCCTAGTAATAGTATCATTGGTGATGTAAATCAACCTGTAAGGACTAGAAGTTCCTTAAGAAATGAAGTAGAACATCTAGCATTTCTTTCCCAATTAGAACCTAAAAGCACTGATGAAGCTTTAGGTGATGATGATTGGATTAAAGCCATGCAAGATGAACTAAATGAATTCGAAAGGAATAACGTCTGGACCTTGGTTGAAAGACCTAAGGAAACTTTTGTTATTAGAGTAAAATGGGTTTTCAGAAATAAATGTGATGAAAATGGAATCATAGTAAGAAATAAAGCTATACTTGTTGCTAAAGGCTATAATCAGCAAGAAGGAATAGACTGTGAAGAAACCTATGCTCCAGTAGCTAGACTTGAATCTATCCGTATTCTACTTGCCTTTGCAGCATTCTTTAATATCAAACTTTTTCAAATGGATGTGAAATGTGCTTTTCTTAACGGTTATGTTCAAGAGGAAGTCTTTGTTGAACAACCTCCTGGTTTTGAAGATACAAAATATCCTGATCATCTTTTTAGACCTACCAAAGCTTTGTATGGCCTTAAACAAGCCCCACGACCATGGTATGATAGACTTACTGGATTTTTACTTCAAAATAACTATGTTAAGGGAAATGAAGATCCAACTCTTTTTATAAAGAAAGGCAACAAAAATGTTTTTATTGTTCAAATTTATGTTGATGACGTCATATTTGGTTCAACTCAGCAATCTTTGACTAACTCTTTTGCAAGTCTAATGAAATCTGAGTTTGAAATGAGTATGATGGGTGAGTTAACATTTTTCCTTGGTTTTCAAATTTCTCAAAAACCAGAAGGAACCTACATATCTCAACATAATTATATTAAAGATCTTCTTAAAAAGTATGGTTATGACAACACTAAGAGTTTAAGTACTCCTATTAGTACCTCAAATTCATTAGATCTTGATGAAGCTGGGAAACCAGTAGATCAAACAGCTTTTAGAGGTATGATAGTAAGTTTACTTTACTTAACAGCTAGTCGACCAGACTTAATGTTTTCAGTATGCTTATGTGCAAGATATCAATCCAATCCTAAGGAATCTCACTTAAAGGCAGTAAAAAGAATTTTTTTCTACCTTAAGGAAACCATGGATCTAGGATTATTTTATTCTTCTGGAAATTATTTTGTTCTAAAAAGATTTTCTGATGCTGACTTTGGTGGATGTAGAATGGATAGAAAATGTACATCCGGAACTTGTCATTTCTTAGGAGATTCTTTAGTTTCTTGGTCCTACAAGAAGCAACATTCTGTAGCACTTTCCACTGCTGAAGCTGAATATGTAGCAGCTGGAAATTGTTGTGCTCAAGTGTTGTGCATGCAACACACACTCACAGACTATGGCCTGAGTTTTACTAAAACTCAAATTTTGTCTGATAACACAAGTGCCATTGCCCTAAGTAAAAACCCTGCACATCACTCTCGTGCAAAACACATAGATATTAGGCATCACTTTCTTAGGGATCACACACTAAAAGGAGATATTATTCTTCATTTTATCGGAACGAAAGAACAACTTGCTGATATTTTCACAAAATCTTTGCCTTCTGATAGATTTGAATATATTAAACAGAAGTTAGGAATGATAACCATAAGGTAATCATTCTTAATTAACTTTCTGTTAAAAAAGTCTTTTTACAGTAATAAACTCCTTTTCATAGGGGGGGGGTACATTTGTTTGTTAGTTTAACAAAGTTTTTCAAAGTTTATTTTCAAAATTTTCGGAACAAAGATTTCCAGAATGAAACTTCCAGAACTACAATTTTTCAGAAAGGATATTTTCGTAAAAAATACTTTTGATTTGGAAGGGTTTGTATTGAAAACATCCGGAATGAAAATTTTGTACTGGTATTTTCATAATGGAAATTTCGTACTGAAATAAGTTTTTTTTGGATTTTGTTTTTCGTAATCAAGTTTCCGTAATGAGGTTTTCCGTACTGAGTTCTATAATGATGTTTTCCGTACTGAGTTTTCCTATACTAAGTTTATTTTCTATAGCAAAGCTTTTGCGAACTCTATCTTTTCATTATAGATTTTTTTTTCTCTCGTAGTTATTTTATATTACCCATTATGAATAATCCTCTAAAGCTAATCCGAAAAATATGATTACCTTACTCAAGTTTTCGTAGTCATATTTTACTTGCTGGCATTTTCTTGTATTATGTTTTCGGATTATAGTTTTTTTTAATTTCTTGTTTTAATAAAAATTACAAAAAGATCGGATTCAAGTTTTCAACCGTCAGATCTTATCTCAGTTTCTCCCAACCGTTAGATCAATTGTGGAAGGTGAATCGTCATTTCGTTGCCTATATAAAGGGGACCCAAATACTTGTCCCACATCGTTCTCAAGCTCTCGCGTCCCGAAGCTCTGCCCCTCTGCTTTAAGGCTGTTCCGAACTACAGTTTTCTCCGTTCCGAACTTCTCAGAGGATTACAGATCCGAATGTCTGCGGAGTTAGCGTCTCAAGAAATGTCATCCACTAAGACTATTTCACAATGGTTAGTTTACAGAGAAAGGTTAGTCCATCCAGATTTTTTCAGCAACTACGATTCACTCATCTCGAAGAATATTAAGTTGAATGGTTGGGAAGATATTGTTGTATCCAAACCTGGGAACCAAGATGATGTCTTTTCGGAGTTACTTGTTGAGTTCTATGAAACTGTTTCATTCTTTCAGGAAGATAATAGGGAGAAATTTTCTTTCAAGTCTTATGGCAAGACTTAGAAGATGACTTATACCAAGGCAGCAAGCTTGGTAGGGCTGTCCTATGAAGGAGAAGCCGAATTTATTTCTCATGTTTTGCCGGACTCTAAGGGTAGCTTCGACAAGGAAAAGCCTTAGAAACTCTCGGACTGGTTGATGACAAGGCTCCGAAGATTGCTAGTTTGCCTACAAATTTCCGGATTCTAGAGTTGTGGGTGCAAGGGCTTATCGTACCGAGGAAAGGTGATAAAGACAGCTTGAAGAAGAGTGAGATCTATATCGTAGATTTTCTGATAAATCTAAGGAATTTTAACTTCATGAGGAACATTCTTATAACCATTGAGAATCTTAAGAAAGGAAATCTTAGAGCCCAGATCGTAATGTACCCAGCAATATTATCAAAGTTGATAGTTCGGTGCCTTGAATCTTTCAAGGAAGCCTGCAGATCTAAGCCAAGGGTTTGTAAAATTTTGTTGGTTAGTGATGAAACCCTTAAGAGGATGGATGTGGCTTTCAACAAGGATATTGGTGAGTTCGTTGATTTTCCTAATCAAGAAGAAGCGGTTCTGAAGGTTGTTGAACCGGAATCATCCAAACCAGTAAAGAAAAGAAAGTTGAAGGAAGTTGTAGCTGAAGTCGAAGATCCTAAGTCTAAGAAAGCTCAAACCGCACCTCCCAAACCAATGAAGAAGAAGACCTATCCAGATGAGGTTGTGGCGAAGTGGAGAGCAGATAAAGAGAAAAGGAAACAAGGGGATCCGCTGTTCGGATTGGACCCTGCGGAAGCTAAGGCATTAAAGGAGAGAACTGCTGATGAGCTTGAAAAACAAGGAAAGGAGAAGAAGATGTCAGAAGCCGAGGCAGTCCAAGCATTGTTGAAATTTAATGAAATAGTATCCGGAAGCATTCCAGTTCGGAGTTCTTTCTCCTTGGAATCTCTACCTGAGACTCTAGGAAGAAACCTTGATTTACCGGAAGAGACTACAGCTGAGCATGTTGATCAAATCGAGCAGATTCAGCAAGTGGGAGAGGAAGAAGAAGTTTCTGAAGGAAGTGGTGAAACAGGAGATCTTTTGAAACAAGTGGATGATTATAAAAGATCACCTTTGGAACATCTATCACTCCGAACTTCAGAGGCTGAATCCTCTAAGTTAGTAACTCCAGAGAAGGATAAGAATGAAGAAGATGTTGTTCAGAAAGTTGTTGATGAGATTGTTCAAGTGTCTACTGGCGAGCAGAAAACTCCTTATCAAGAATCGATTCCGAAAAAAGACAAGGGAATGAAACTCCTTGTTGAAACTCCGAAATCAGTGGCTAGCAACAAAAGAGAGTTTGGTGATTCATCTAAAAGGAAGTTGGAGATTATTGAGGAATAAAACTCTCCAAGCAAGATTTCAGATTCGGAGTCATCCTCGTTGGGGCATGATTTTGTTGTCCAGTCTTTAAAGAAGTTGGTGGGATCCATTCCGACATTCTCTAGTATTGACTCAAGATGCCAGATGCTCCAACATGCGTTGAATCAGAAAACTGACTCTGTATCCATGGTTATGGACAAGTGCGTTGAGATTGAGGCTCAGTTCAAAATGTTTTCTGTTGGTTATGAAACTCATAGAAGATCTTGCAAGAGGATGACAAACTGGTCGAAAAAGACCATGGAAGAGATGAGGTTGTTCGATGAGTTTCAAGACAATGTTAAAGATGCTTTTGAAACCGAGGACAAGAAGATAATTGAGTTAACTACATCCTTTGAAGAGAAGTTGACAGAAGAAAAGAACTTCTGGACTCAAGAAGTGAGAGATCTGAATGGGAAGCTGAATTCCGTTTCTCAAAACTGGATGTTTGAAAGGTATCATCGGATTGATTTTGAAGAATGGATGAAGGCTCAGGAAGAAAAGATCAAAGCTCAGGAAGAAAAGCTGAAAGCCCAGGAAGAAAAAATTAAAGCTCAATCCGCAAGAATAGTTGTCTTAGAGAAGCAAGCTGAAGAAGATCATAAAGACCTAAAGAAGATCAAGACTATTCTAAAGGGGCTCATGTCGAAGGAAAAAGATCTGAAATAACCAAATCCGATCTTTTTGTTGTATTCATTTTGTTGCTGAGATTTCAAATTTAATGAAAGTTGTGCTTGTCGTTTCTATTGTTGTCATTACGAATTTTTCAGGTACTTTGTTATTTTTTTTTCCATTCCCTCCAATTCTTTTTGAAAATCACAAAGGGGGAGAAGGAAAAGATCCTTAAGAAAAAGAAGAACTCTAATAAGAGTTTATCAAAGGGTAAGAAAAAGATCCTTAAGAAAAAGAAAAACTCTAAATAAAGAGTTTGTTTAAGGGGGAGCTTTTTCATTAAAGAAGACATTCTTATCTATCACTTCGGAAATCTGAATACGATCCTTAGAGTTTCAAAGCCTAAGGGGGAGTTAGTCGTATTCATCAATATCCTTAAAGCAAAGGGAGATAAGCCTTAATGTTTTTCTTTCTTCTTAGAATTTATTTTTCGTAAGGATGTTTGTGCTTTCCAAAAAGGGGGATATTGTTGAGTCAATAAGGTTTTCCTTATGACTTTTCCATTCCTTCTTGTTTTGAAAATCACAAACACCTTATCTTAAGGAAAAAATTTTTTTATAAGGAAAATTGCTTTAATAAGAAAAATTGCTTTTATAAGAAAAACTGCTTTTATAAGGAAAATCGCTTTTGTAAGAAAAATTATTCTTATCATATTTTCATCCAGATTTTTCTTAAGTATGAGATTCGGTTTCACTTTTATTTTCTCGGATTTACTTGAAACTTTGATATGAAGTATTCTTTTTAGGATCCGAACTCTAGACAAGAACTGTAATAAAGTTTCACTCCGAAATCCAGAATGAGAACTGTGATAAAGTTTCATTCTGAATTCCGGATACGAACTCTGATTAAGTTCTACTCCAGATTCAGGATAACGAATTCTTATGAAGTTTGATGACGAATTCTCATTACGAATTCTAATGATGAATTCTCATTCTGAATTCTCATTCTGAATTCTCCTATCAAACAGAATTTGATCATCTTTGTTTTATACACTCTGAATTAATTCAGACTCCGAAAAATATTTTGGTTAAACTCCGAACTTTTATTCTGCTTACATTTCTATAATCTGTCTACTCTTTATTATTTCCATTACACTCCGAATCTTCACTCCGATGCTTTCATTCCGAACCTTTGAGTCAGAATTAAAACGATGTCGCACATTCTGTTACACTTGTTTTGTTATAAAACGATGTCGTCTATTTTGTTATAAACTAACCGTTGTCTAAGTGACACGTGTACAGGTCCCTCCGATCTTTAAGGAAAATATGACCATTGGAGAAGGAGCTGACCTTACCTATAAATAGGAGCTCATTTGAAAGAGCTCGAAGCTGTTGCATGTGCTGAAAGGCTGACAGATCTTCGACTCATGTGATTACATGCTTGAAGTGATTTCTAGAGAGGAGGCTCTTATTAACTCTCAAAGATTCGTGCGACTCCGAATGTTGGTGATTAAATTCGAGGACTTCTGGGGATAGGAAGACAGAGGTGCTGACTACCTTGAAGTTCGAGGGCTTCCTTGCGGAGGAAGACAGAGGTTACCAACTACCTTGAAGTTGAGGGCTTGCGGGGATAGCAAGACAGAGGCTCCGATCTTAGTGTCGAGGGCTTACCCTGGTGTGGGTAAGACAGACTTGCTTGAAAGTATAAATCAAGGGACCTTTATCCAAGGTTGTTGGATACCCTTCTCTTTAGGTTAAAAGACTATTATATTATTACTTGTAGTTTAACTACTTGTTTTATTTCCGCTGCAATTTGTATCTTAAGGAAAGTATAACTTTCTTATACTTCTTTACTTACTCTGATTCATTTAGATTCTATACGCTTTAAGGTAGAATCTCATATTGTAACTTTTGTTATGTTTTAATTTCCGGAACCAAATTTCCGGAACCCACTTTCGGAATCTTATTTCTATTTTGTATTTGGTGTTAGAGGTGTTGTGAATTTACTTAGTTTAACTTTGTTAAACGTAGCCCTTTCCTTTGCTTAAGGAAAACATAGTTAATCATAACTAACTTTAAAGGTTCCAAAGGAATTTTTAAAGTATACAATTCACCCCCCCCCCCCTCTTGTATATTGAGCATCTACATCATTATTTCGATCCTACAGAAGTTCCCTTATAGAAACTTGACAGTCTAACGGCGTCACTTTAAAATTCAAAAAATGAATTTATTAGAGAAAAAAGGGAATCACTTCACATGGACATAAAATTTACATCAATAATGATATATAAGAACATATCCCAACATAATAATATGTAAATTAAAATACATAACAAAAATAAGTCTTTTAAAAAGAGGAGGGTGAAAAGTTCCCTTACTGATTAGGTAACTTACAAAACATATGACACATAAAAGAAACATCATACAATGAAGATTTAATTACTCATATATTAAATTATATTACACAAATAGTACAATAATTGGCTGTACATACACCACACAAAAGGAAATATTGGCCAATATAGCATGAATCTCACGGGAATAAAAAGTGAGATGAAACCCTTTACCACATTGTATTCTACTGAGTCGTACGACCAAAAGTTAATAACAACCAAATGAAACACAGAATAACATGAATATAATGTGGATCATGATAATATATATCAAATGGAAGTAAAAAATATACCACATGAAATAAATTAGTGGCGAACAATGAAAATATCACAGAATTAAAAATGAGATAAGAAACCCCTTACCTCGTGTCCGACTTGACATGTTTATTCCTTGTTCTTCCGGAATATTAAACTTAAGTTAATTTATACTTTTTTAAGAACCCTTTTTAAAGTTTTTTATTTCTTTTATATCACTTTTTAACATGTTATAAACAATATGTAATCATTTAAGTTAATAAAGGTCTTTTTTCGATATTTGGTACTTGAGACAAAAATGGACTTCTTATAATTACAAGTTGTTCACATGGTCAAAAGTTCATTATATCAAAAATTATATTCATGATTTATATATCATATATATCATATATATCCAGTATATACATTTATTTATAATAGTACATAACATTTGGAGGTATGAAAGGAAATGCATCGTTCATGGAGATGATAAGTCGTACGTACGCACGAACGCTACTTTCATTTTTATTTCATATTTAATGGAATGAAAACATAATGGTACATAGATATATTATAATTCTAGTATAATATAATATATATAATCTCAGTAACTCCATCCTTTATATGTCCCACATATGGTATGAACAAGTCATATCACTTTTAGGGGCGGTAGTCTGCACTTCCTCAAATTAAATTATATTGTTTACACATATTGGAAAGCAGAAAGGTATGTTTGTAAATAAAAATTACAAAATCTTAGATAAAACATAATCAAAACATATATCATATATAAATATATTTCCATATTAATGGGCACCATGAGAGGCGGTAGAAGATAATTGAACAATCTTCGTTCCGTGAGGCGTTAGTTTGGCACACATAAAAACATTATGTTCTTTAACCATTAGATGGAGGTGTGTGTAAGTGTAGTTCTGATAAATATCATAAAAACATCCTATAATATTTTGGATACTAGTGTTTTTATAAATTATAGGAATAAAAAGTGTTTAGGGGTTGGATAAGTAAAATAAAATAAATGAATTTAAGAGAAACTATTAACTTTAATTTGAGTAACTCCATTTGGTATGAACCAAAAGGGTTTCATGAAGTTACTTATGCCTAAGGTAAGGCTTCTAGGAGGAGGATAGGTATGTAGGGAGATTAATTGGGCCGATTTTGGATGAGTCAAAAGGCTTTAATGGTGTTAAGAATTGGTTATCAGTGGTGTCCTTTTATAAGAGGGAGGAGGGGTACTTTAGGAATGTGTGAAACAATTATTTTCTATATATATAGTTATTTCGTTCCTAAAGGTCCAAAACTAATTAAATTCAAAGATAATATGACTCATAGACGAAATTAAACTCATCCAATAGAAATTTTATAGGTTTTGGATGTTATTTTAATATTTATAATCTTATTTATTTAAATCATTTATTAATGAGGTAAATACTACAACATTATTGTGTCATAAATAATTTATTTAATTTGATCTCAAAAAATTATAAAAAAATACCATGATGTAGGAAATATTTTTATCTTGATAATTAATATTTATTGTTGAAAAGATAATTTATATAACCCCATGTATAAATTAATTTACTAAAAGATATTTGTTTTTGTCGTTTTTGTCATTACTTTAATTTAATTAATCTAAAGTGCCATTATCACTCATAAGTGGCTCCATGGGGTCCCAAAATAGACCAGATGATTCTCATGGTCATAAATGACTCATCCAATAAGGTTATGACAAGTGTTAAGGTAATTTTGTAATATTATAATATTCTTTCTACCATAAATTTCCCTATTTACCTTTAACCGTGGTAAATAAAAGTCAAAAGTTACTATTCACCAAAATTATTTTCATCTTATTGAACCACATTTTATTTACTAATAACAACCATGTATATCGGATTTTTTAAATTCAATTCATATAAGAGGTCAATTTTCATTTCAATGAAAAAGTCAGTTTTTTAACTACTACTAAGTGGTTTCACTATTCATCAAAAATTGATGTTGTTCAAAAAATACCAAACATTTTTCCAAAGATATATTTGATATTCCGAATTGAAAAATGATGTCTATTTTTACCAAATTCAAAACACAGAAGTCAAATTAATTAATTTAAAATTAATTCTCATTGTCCAAACAAATAGTGTGTTTTTAAGAAACAATAACTATCAAAAGATTGATACTTGTTTATGTCCAATTTAAAATTGAAATTAATTACAATGACCAAAATTTTATTAAATTGTAAAAGTATATTATAATTACAAATTAAAACCAATTAAAAAAGGTAATATAACCATCTCAATAAATTATATTAAAACGCAGATTTGAAATAAAATACAGTATTTTTCACAAATCATTAAAAAAATGAATTTAATCAGAAAAATACCAAAAAATTACCCAAAGTAAATTTTTGTGTCCCGGTTATAAAGAATAATTTTATATGGTCAAATAGAATTTATAAAAGTTACCAAAACTATTTTTAAGGAGGTTTCACCTTCAAAAGGCGGTAAATCGACCGTGTAGTGAATATTATAGTATTTATGCTTAAAATTGATTTTTTATCAAATTTTAAGCCTCTAACTTTTATTGGATAAATTTTAAAAACATGTATAATCATATTGTAGTTAATTATATTCATTCCCGCCAATAAAAAGGCTAGGATTTAACTTCCATTTAAAATAATAATATTATATTATTAGTGTGCAACGTAAGATTTCAAAGAAACTCATTGTTGCGTATCGGGTAAGCCATAGAATATAACATCCCCATTAAAGTAAAATTAATTACTAATTTAAAAATATTAATAAATATGAAAATTTCATATTATTTATTTACCTCAGATGTTAGATCATTCCCCCTTTTGGGAATTGAGTCCTCAAAATTTTAAAATTAGGCTCAAAAACATCATTAAAAGTCCCACATCGTTAAAAGAGTCAATAAAACTATAAGATTAAAATAAAGAAAGATATATAGAAAGGTAACATGAGAAAATAGATACTAGGATTCCATGAAAACATGGATATGGAAGAGAAATCCCAATCGCACTTTGGTTGTGGGTTTGATTCCCACTGCTAGGTCCGACACGACGGGTTGTCATGTGGTCTGGGTGTTGTCCTTTTTCAAAAACTATATAATTTTATAACATTTCCAAATATAGATAAATTCACAGAAAATAACCATAACACATTTTAACCACAAATTTTATCTAATAACATTCATTTTGCATCCCAAAATGTATTAACTTGTAATTTCCTCAAATTCAAGGATCATATAAACCCAAATGGTTCATTATAACTATATCCACAAAAGAAAAGATAATTATTCCTTTAATAAAATGTTCATATATCAAACTTCATGGTTACACCGTCTATAAAAATACATCTAATGTAATCTCATCTTCAAAAGAGCCTTAATACTTTTAAGTATTTCACCATCCTAAAATCTACCATAAATATTGAATCCCTTATATGTTGACTTCATACTCATTCAAAATTATTAATTATCAATTAACCATTCCTTTCCAACTTCTCCATAAATACTTCCTTCCTATAAACAAAATCATGAATCATATCCTAAGATTCAATATTATCAAAACATATGTTAAGAAATAATCCATACCATTCGTTGGTCATTGTCAGTTTCTTCATCCTCAATCGGAATGGATTTAGGGGTTGACAAACAAAACATTGTACTGTCCTAGTGATCCCATTCCTAAAACTTCTTCGTAGGACAGTTGTTTGTATAATGACAATGCACACCACATTTAAAACATTCAATTGATCCCTCATAAAAAACTTCTTTCCCATTCCTAGATTAAACTAGATGCTTCCTTTTTCCCTGGCAGGTTCTTTCTTTATGACCTTCATTCCAACATCTATAGAATCTTCCAATCCTTTTGAATAATTTTCCTAGGTATTTATTTCCACATCCTTGAATCATAGGTTTTTGAACATACATACCTTTATTATTATTACCTAAACTTATGAAGGGATTTGTTTCTCGCATATACAATGCCTTACTAAAATCACTAAGGTTCATGCTTCCAATCATGACTCCAGATAGTTGGTTCAGAATAACCACAAGAGTTATCACTACAGCTCCTATTTCATTTAGTTTCTCATTCAGAAAACCATAACAGTTTTCATCACATCCACTGTTACTTTTGTTCCTGCTAGATCCAGCCATTTACTAAAACCAAAAAGGTAAGTGTGAGTATATCAATAAAATCATCATATAATATCTTATGGGGAGGGTATATACAAAGATATAATTATTCTAGTTATCTTAAACTCATTCACTTTATTAAAAAACTAAGACACTTTCTAAAATCCTAACCATTATGGTTTTGTCAGTTATGCATAAAGAATACCCTAAGCTCTAAAGTTATCTAAATTGACCTCTGATACTAACTATAAGGACCTGGCCTTAAGCATTATAAATTCCTGAATTAAATGGATTATTCACATTTAGGAACTTTTTAGGCTTATATTTTTAGAGAATTTGGTCATAACATTTACATAACAATATGAATATTACATGTAGACAATTCTAATCAGTATCCATTTTTTCATGAAATAAAAACTCATAAAAAAGTCAAGTATAGTTCCATGTTTTAGACTTCTAGACTTTTCCTTGAACCCATCCATGACCCTATTAATATGTAAGTACTGTGAAAAATATTTCATAACATGGGATGAGCATAAAAAGATCGGTAAGGGTTATAAAATTAAGAAAATAAGCATTATACCAAATATAAATCTATGAAACCATACTTTTTAATCATAACATACCTCATGAAATTATAATATTTATGAATAACACACAGAAATCATAAATAATAAAGGAAACTTATGGAATCCATTTCAAACATAAATTGAAGCTATCATAGCTAAGTAGGGAGTTACACTTGGAATACCCATCATAGTATATTCCCTAAATCCCTTAGGATAAACATCAGTTTTACCTCCACCATGTGACCCAATGCAGTGGAGAGCTATCTCAGGCTCACCGGCCCTAGGTTCATCACAGAACCACCAGTATACGTAAGAAATTCCCAATAACCATAACATATTCATAAAAGACAATACAAACATAAATAAATGATAACATTTCCATATTCCAATCACAATATGTCAAATCAATATATTGAAATAAACAATTCTTTATCAAAAATTTTCAAAATCATTTAAAAAGATATTTTTGAATCAAAGTGTCCCATACCACATTGAAGGTTTTAAATGAATTATCATTTTGAATCATTAATGTCCATATAAATAAATCCTAAAACCCATTCTGAAAACATGCACATTAATTAGAAAAATTTAGAATAATAAATCTTTAAAACATTTAAAATGATATTTTAGTTAAAGAGTTTTTTAACAAAATGAGAGCTGCTTGAAAAAAAATAATTGAGGAATAAAATTTAATATGAAATTTATATTATCATGAGAATTAATTGATTCATGATATATTATTCCAAAGGAAATTATATACACCACATAAGAGTGAATTGGTGCATAAGAACAATGAAGCCTCGATGGAATGTAAATTGAGACTAAATCTCTTATAAAGACGGTATCCATAGATTAAGGATAAATCAATGAAATAATTATGTGTGACCAAAAATAATACACCCAATAAAATTGAATATTAATTGTAAAACTATAATAGGTTATTCATACTTATTCATAGAATGATATATTGAATAATTAAGAGTTTAACCTAAATAATTGAAATTGGGTGAAGAAGTTCCCTTACAGAAACTTGACAGTCTAACGGTGTCACATTAAAATTAAGAAAATTTGTTGATGATAGAGAAAAGGGTATCTCACCATATGGACATAAAATTTACATCAATAAGGATATTGAAGAACATATCCACACATAATAAGATGTAAATTAAAAGATATAGCAAAAAATAAGTCTTTTAAAAAGAGGAGGGTGAAAGGTTCCCTTACCAATTTGGTAACTTAAAAAACATATTCCACATGAAAGAAAGATCATACAAAGAAGATGTAAATAATAATAAATTAAATTATATTACACAAAGAGTGAATTCTTGGGCAGTACATACACCACACAAATGGAAATAGTGGCCAATATAGCATGAATCTCACGGGAATAAAAAGTGAGATGAAACCCTTTACCACATTGTAATCAACTTAGTCGTATGACCAAAAGTTAATAACCACCAAACTATTAATAGAATAAATTGATTATAATTATATTCATGATAATATATATCAAATGTTAGCACCCAATACACAACATGCAATAAATTAGTGGTGAACAATGTAAATCTCACAGAATTAAATGTGAGATAAGAAACCCCTTACCTCATGTCCGACATGACTTGTTTGTTCCTTGTTCTTCCTGAATAATAAACTTAAGTCAACTAATACATGATTAAGAACCCTTATAAAGTTTATTATTCCTTTTATATCACTTATTACCATGTTATATAAAATATTTAATCATTTATGTTAATAATGGTCATTTTGTAAATATTTGGTACTTGAGTCAGAAATAGACTTTTTATAATTACATGTTGTTCACATGGTCAAAATTTCATTATATACAGAATGATATTCATGATTTAGATGTCATATATATCATATATATCTACTATATACATGTATTTATAATAGTACCTAACATTTGGAGGTAATGAATGAAATTCACCATTCATGGAGATGTTAAGTCGTACGTGCGCATGAACGCTAAATTCATTTCTATTTAATATTTAATAGAATGAAAACATAATGATACATAGGTATATTATAATTATATTATAATATAAAATATATAATCTCAGTAACTCCATCCATTATACATCCCACATATGGTGTGAATGAGTCATATCACTTTGAGGGGGTGGTAGTCCGCACGTCCTCAAATGAAATTATCGTGTTTGCACATGTTAGAAATAATAAAGGTATGTTTGAAAATAAAAATAACATAATCATAGAGAAAACATAAACATAAAATATATCATATATAATTATAGTTCCATCTTAATTTCCACAATGAGAGGCGGTAGGAGATAATTGAACAATCATCGTTTCGTGAGGCGTTAGTTTCCTACCCACAGAAACATTATGTTTTTCACCCATTAGATTGAGGTGTGTGTAAGTGTAGTTAGAATCCTTCTCATAACAACATCATAGTATATTTAGAGTACTTTTTTTATAAATGAAAGGAATAAAAATATTTTAGCTGTTGGAGAAGTAAAAAAAAATAAATGAATTTAAGAGAAACAGTTACATTAAATTTGGGTAACTCCCTTTGGTATGAACCAAAAGGGTTCCTTGAAGTGACTTCTGACTAAGGTATCTCTTCTAGGAGGAGGATATATATTTAGGGAGATTAATTCGGTAGAGGTTTGATGATCTAATAGGCTTTAAAGGTGTAAGGAATTGGTTAGAAGTGGTGTATCTTTATAAGGGGGAGGAGGGACTATTTAGGAAAGTGTGAAAATATTATTTTATTATATAATGATATTCGATTTCTAAAGGTCCAAAACTAATTAAAGTCAAAGATAATATTTCTCATGGTAGAAATAAAACCATCCAAAAAGAATTGGACAGGTTTTGGATGTTATTATAATATTTATAGTCATATTTATTTAAATCATTTATTAATTAGGTAAATACTGCATCATTATTATGTCATAAATAATTTAATTAATTTGAAGTCTAAAAATTATAATGAAAATACCATTATGTTGGAACTCATTTTTTCATACCAATTAATATTTATAGTCGAAAATATAATATATATAAACCCATGTAAAATTTAATTTACTAGAAGATATTTGTTTATGTCATTTTTTCCATTATTTTAAGTTAATTAATCTAAAGTGTCATTATAACTCATAAGTGTCTACATGGGGTCCCAAAATCGACCCAAAGATGATCATGGTCATAAATGACTCAACCAATAAGGTTAAAAAAGTGTTACAATAATTTTTTATTATTATAATATTATTTTTACCTTAAATTACCCTATTTATCTTTAACCGCGGTATATAAAAGTCAAAAGTTACTATTCACCAAAAAAATACTTTCATCTTATCGAACCAAATTTTACATAAAAAAAACAACCATTTATCATATTTTATAAATTCAATTCACAGAAGTGGTAAAATTTCATTTAAGGGAAAAATTCAGTTTTTTAACTACTACTAGGTGGTTTCACTATTCATCAAAAATTGAATTTTTTCAAAAAAATACCAAAAATTCAGCCAATGGTATATTTGATAGTCAGAATTAAAAAATTATTTCTATTTTACCAAATTCAAAACATATAAGTTGCATTAATTAATTTAAAATTAATTCCAATTGTCAAAACAAATAGCGTGTTTTTAAGAAATAATAACTATCAAAAGATTGATACTTGTTTATGTCCAATTTCAAGTTGAAATTAATTAAAATGACCCAAATTGTATTAAATGGTAAAAATATATTATAATTACACTTTAAAAACAATAAAAAATATAATCTAACTATAAAAATAAATTATATTAAAAAGAAAGTTTGAATAAAAATACAGTTTTTTCATAATTTATTATAAAGTGAATTTTATGAGAAAAATACCAAAAAATTTACCCAATGTAAATTATGGTGTACCAATTCTAAATAAAAATTTTGTTTGTTCAAATAGAACATATAAAAGTGACCAAATCTATTTTTAAGGAGGTTTTTCCATCAAAATGTGGTAAATTGACCTTTTAGTGAATATTAGAGTATTGATGCATAAAATCGAATTCTTTTCTTATTTTATGCCTCTAAATTTTATTACATAAATGATAAAACATTTAACAAGCATGTATAATCATATTTTAGTTAATTATATTCATTCTTTCCAATGCAATGGCTATTCTTTAACTACCATTTAAAATAATAATATTATATTATTTGTGTGCAACGTAAGATTTCAAAGAAACTCATTGTTGCGTAGAGGTTAAGCCATAGAACATAGCATCCCCTCTAAAGTAAAATTAATAACTAATTTTCAAATATTAATAAATATGAAAATTTTATATTATTTATTTACTTGGGATGTTACACTTAAAATATCAATAATTATGTATATTAAATATATAACATGTCAAATAGAATTATATACACATTAAAATAATGTAGGATCATAATTAAACACATGTCTCAAAGTTGGAAAATTGAAACCAAGGTGTCTAACCAATTTGGTAGATTTCGATACATTATACACATAAAATAAATATCATATAATAGAAAATTAAATACTCATGAATTTAATTATAATAATCATTTAATGAATACATGGGAAGTATACACACCACATAAAAGGAATGGGTGGTGAATAAAGCATGCATCTCATGTAAATAAAATGTGACATGGAATCCCCTTACCTTGTGTCTCGACTCTTGTCATACTCATTAAAACCTCTGGTATAATAAATATAATATTATTATAAATCTATCATAGATCCATATTGTCATAACTAATTCCTTATGCGGTTTTATTATTACTTTATATTACCCTTATCTTGACAATTATATGTTCATTTTTCACTTTTGGTTACATCTTCTTTTTTCATTCCATGTGTCTTTATTTTTTATTTTTTTAGTCCTTATACATATATCAATATTTAAAGAATATAAAACGTGATATAAATATAATTTATATTCACTATATTCTTATTATATTATTCTATATTTGTATATATAATTATTCTATTAGAATTATTATATCATATATATCATATAATTTCACCTAACCCATCCTTAATATATTCCATGAAGTGAATGAATGAATCACATCGCTTTGGCGGGGTAGGAGTCCACACAAACTCAAATGAAATTATCATATTTACACAAAATTGAAAATATAAAGAAATATGTTTTAAATGAACTAATAAAGATTAAAAATAATAATAATAATATATATATTTAGTATATTTATATATTTTCAATCATAATTTCATCCATTATAGGTGGAAAATGAAAGTTTAACAATCATCGTTTCATTAGGTGGTAGTTCCAGATACACGTAAAAATTATGTTTGTTGCCCCTTAGATGGAGCTGTCTATAAGTGTAGGTCGAACCCAAAGAATAAAAAAAAATTATTTAATATAATATTTTTTATACAATCATGTAATAAATAGAGTTGAGGGGTGGAGAAAGAAGATAAAATAAATGAGTTTGAGAGAAGGCATTACCTCTTAATCAGGTAACTCGTTTTTGTTTATGAAAAAAATATTATATGGATGTTTGGATTTTTATTGGATGTATATTGGACAAACCTTTGTTTTTTGGTAGGTGTGAAGAATATGGGGAGGTGGTGGCCTTTTATAGGGAAGAGAAAGGACACACATAGCATTTTGGAAATTAAGCAAGGTTTACTAATGTTTTTTCCAAAAATAAGTCCGAGAAAACCAAACAAAAAACTCAAAAATATAGGTTTATGTTCGAATAATTTCTCTAAAACGGGTGTTGGAAAATTTTCTATGCCTTTTAGGGTCTTAAATTTAAGGATTATTACGTTGTTAACCTAATTTTTTCTTAGTTATTGTAATTAATATTAATCAATTTCACTAATACTTTTGGTCTAAAAATAATTTTACCTTATTACAAATTATAAATTATTATTATTCAAAATAATTAATATATTTTTCCAAATTATATTCACATAAGTGGTAAAAATTAATTTAAAAATAATCGTGTATACTGGATGACGTTGCGGGTTTTTAATGTTAAAATATCCAAAACCATTCTATGTTTTTATACCCAATTTCAATGTGAAATTGATTTCAATGTCTGAATTGGATTAATTTACAAAATTGTTACCCAATTAAACATAAAAAGTAATTTATATTATAATTTAACCATATAAATTAATTATATGAGACAACATTATTTCATTAAAATTTAGTTCTTTTAATGATTCACTAAAAAATGAAACCTTACTAAAAAATACCAAAACGTTATGCACACTTAATTGTTATGATTCTATTTCAAATTTGAAATTTATTTTTACATATTAAATCTATAGCAGTGTCAAAAATTGGATTTAAAATTGGTTCTCTATTAAAAGGTAGTAAGATCACCTTTATAAAAATATTGGTTTTTAGTATAAAATTAGGTTTATTATTATCTTATATCTATAAAATCTAATGTATGACAGCAACAAAATGAATATAAAGAATTTAAATTTTATTAATATCATTCCTTATTGGTAATTTATTTTTCTTATTAATATGAATCTTCATTTTCCCAAGAAAATAGAATTTTATAAAATCATTCCCTTTATATTCATTTGGTTTTTATATTCTTTTATAATAATAAGATAACTAATGAATTCAACTATATATATTCATAACATAGTTAACAATATAATATTAAATTTAATGTTCATTTAATATCGTATTAAATAATAATAATTTAATAATGAATTATTTTTCGGTAACAGTCGGTCGTTCATGTTATGCAAGCCATCAAGGAAAGTCAGTATTGTGTGTTATATAAGATAAACTATGTGCCATTTGTAGAGAAATATAAAATTTATGTTGTTTATAGTTCATGATTTACTTGTTTTTTGTATAAATCAATATAGAAAAAGAGATTTAATATAAAAAAATTCTTGTTCATGAAAAAAATATCAAAAGGATTAAATTAATTCAAAAAAATAATTCACAAAATCTCACGGTGTTACTGTAATCCACTAATGAACTAAAATAGAATAGTGTATAATGTTCTATGAAATTATAATATCATTATATGTGGTCATATAATTACCATAACATGTGAATCAATATGATTAAATGATTTTCTAACAAATTTTATGAAAATATATATGACTTCTCCATCTCATTTCTCATGGAAAAAAATATACACATATCTTCACTGGTTGATGTAAATGTGAACCAGAAACAAATTTATAAACTTATGAGATAAAAATTCAATAAAAAGTGGTGTGATAAGAATAAAAAATTCCCTAAATTCTTTCAATTATAATTAATTAGATCAAATATCCATTTTCAATTCATTTTTCAACCTTATGAAGAGAAAAAATAATAATTTTACCTATGATAAAATATTGGGCAACAATATTCTTATGAAATGGATTTTATTTCAATAGAGAAAATAACATAACATATCTTTTATACTTCCCAAATTATCAGAAAAATATAACGATTTATTTAATAATAATAAAAATTAATTCCTAAAAAATACTATAGAAAGTTTACATGAATAAAATTGATCTAATTATTATTTTAACGCAAAATATATATATGATATACTGAAAAAGTGAGGCTTATTTTACCTAAAAGTGTCCATTTAGCCATGGATCTCCTAAATATGATTCTAAGTCCATGGATTTATTTTTTTTCATTTTTTAAACATTCCATTCCCATGGGTTTTGACTTGGTATAATCCCACTTTCCAAAAAAAGGGGTCATTGGGATATACCGGTGACACTTTGGGTTCTGAATTGGTCGAGAAAATAGGACATTGGGTAATCCCTGAAGAGTTTTTGATAAATATTTGAAAATAATATTATATATTTCAAATATGAAAATGAATCTTTGAAAATAAGAATACCAGATACTCATATGAAATTGATTGATTGGAAACATGAATATAAAAGGGAATTAAACATTATAATTATACAATATCTTATTTGACCTAAGTATTTTATTAAATAATAGATTAAATATATATTGGATAGAACTTGGGAGTTTATATAAATTTATATTTTCATTGAGATCCTATTAATGGAGGTTGGATATGTTTTAGAGTTAGTATATGACCTGTGAAAGTGGTTTCCTTTATAACCATATTAATGGAATGAAAACCAACATATTTTGTCTATACTCAATAGGAAACATAATACCTTTTATGATTTTGTGATAAGGATCATAATGTGTCCTTTTATATTTTTTCAACCATGACCACTTCTACATATTTTAAAGACATGAAAAGTGGACTAATTAGTGAAATGTAACTAAAAATTGTTAGTGTTAGTGTAACTTATAATCATCCATTTATAATATATCATGTATACATGAAACCTGATAAGATAGGGTATGGTTGGAACATACACCTAGTAGGAGGCCAAGTTATCTTCCTCATTTCTTGACATGAGAGAACATTATGCACTTAACTTAAAGGAAACAGAGATGGCTTGTCTTATACTTTCTAGATAATGAATGAGGTTTCGTCATATTATTTCACATAGGGAATCCCATAATTGTCACATAATATGCTCATTATCTAATTCTCATTAGAAATATAGTTGATAATGTATGGAATATAGTACATCATGAGGGATATATGGGATAATAATGGTGCAGATATATTGGGATTTAACTTTAAAATGTGTCCTACATATCCCATCATAATACGAATAAAAACCAATTTAGTATAAATTTGTTACAACAACAAGTCATTTTTTTCTTTATTGTTTGTTATTTTATTTTATTTTGTGGTGTATTATATTAACATGAATGTTTTTTCCATAACATTATGAATCTGTACTTCTTCCTTCTATTCACAATTTATATTAATGACTTAGGGGATAGTGTGGGACCACCTTTATGTAAGGACATTTCCAGTTTTTATTTTATTTCACAAAACTATTCTTCATGATTAGAACATGGTTTGGCAAAAAATATGTGAGGAATAAGACAAAAAATATAGATTATTATGGGGCTTGGAGTACTGGGGCATGGAATCTAAAATATTAGTTAAATCTTGCAACAATTATATGGAATGGGTCTATAATTTGACGGTTCCATTTAGTATGGTTGGTGCATAGTTAGTAAAATCAAGTAGGGTTCCCAAGAGAACTACGTGAAAAGATCTTTTCTAGGTAATGGGTTCTGTATGGATAAGACATGGTTATGAGAAATGTGTTTCCAACCAATCTGTCTTTCCAAATCTTTGTTTAATGGGTGAAATATAAAATTTCCCACCACATGTTTCTATTCTTTGATAATACATTCTCTTCCTTTTGTTAAACTGAACCATGGTTTTTTTATGGTATCTCTATCCCTCCTTATTCTTTTATCTTGTGCCTTTTTCTTCTCAATTTCTTATGGTAATTTCCCTATTTCTTCATCATTTCTTATCCTCTATTATTCTCATTCCCCATATCATAGCTTTTCCAACTCTTGCAAACCCTAAATATTGTTTTGGTTGGTAAAATGGTCAAGAAAGGTTCTAATGAAAATTATTCTTGTATTTTATGTTAGAGGAGAATATATCTTCTCAATATTATGCATTTTCCTTTAAAGTCTATATGTATTGGATTGTTCCACTTCAAATGAGGTTAGTGTTTCTTTATAATTATCTTTTAATACTTTGTATGAATTGATTTAATATTTGGAAAAGATTTTTTATGAATTAAAAATAATATCATATTCCTCTAGTAGGATTAAAATGTTTTTAAATTTTATTTTCCACATGGCCTGGGTGTGTTTCAGGATAAGTGTTTCCAAAATTTCTTGAGTGGTTCTTTTAAAAATGTTTTAATGCTTTAAAATTTTCATATGGAATGAAATGTGTATGAAAAACCCATGTTAGTTTTTTAATGACATTAAAATGGTTTAATAACCTGACATAGTATTAGGTATCATTCTGGGTGTTCATCAAAATTCCTAAGTGGACATTCTAAGGGAATTTATGTTTTTTAAAATCATGTTTAATTTAGATCCCATTCATGAAATAGTTGTGAGATATTTTAATTGTATTTGAAAAGTATATGGAGTTCAACATCATTATTAATATGGTTTTTAATATGTTGGGACTCATAGTGACATGGTTTGTTTTCAAAAGGAAAATTTAGTTTCTTGAAAGGGTGGATAGAATTGGTTTATTTTTAATATAAATAAATTTATTACATAGGAAAATGATTTGTAGAAATTGTTTGTATTTTCCAAATGAAATTTTCAAGGAACTTTTTAATTATGGTTTTTAAATAATATCAAAATATATTTTATTCTCGATAAAATCAGTGAAATCCTAGATGTAACTTTAAGTTATGTGGTTTTATAAATATTTGAATTTTTATTTGAGAAACTTGTGACATTTTTTGTAATTGTTTCTTTTAAACCTCTGGGTGTTTTGAAATCGTGATTTTTATTGTGAAACATTTGACTGTTTTTAATAAAGGGATGTTTATTGAGAGGATTTTGAAGGAAGGGTTTGGGTTTTTTATAATTCATTATATTTGTTTTTTGTGATTGATTCTTTATGCTCAGATCAATTTGATCTTTCATTATAGTTATAATAATATAGTAGGTGACATGTTTGATGGAAATACCTAGATTTCTAAAATGGGATGACTAAATAATGTTTCTTGGATATACCTCACATATTATACTAAGAGGTTCTACAATATGTGATCTAGGAACTTCATTATTTTACTTTAATAGTGGAATGATTCCATAAGTTTTTATTCAAATATTTTATGAAAATTCAACCAAGGACATAGAACATATGAGTATTGACAACCTTTATTTTATCGTATCTAGTGAATTTATTTTTCAGTGTATCTATAGGGATGTTTCCAATGTTCCTTAATTCCTTCTCAACGTTGTTTATGGTATTTTGTTTCATAATTTTATTTAATTTCCTTAGTTCCCTATATTATTTTCACAATTTTTGGGGTATTTATTTGATTGTGTTTGTATGAATCTTGGGTTCCTATGTGTGATTTATGTATCACCTTGTTTCAGTTTTGGTTTACATTCACTTGAATTATCTTAAAAATGATTAAAAGTATACTTTAACTGTGAAAATTGGTTTGGTTATTTCTTATAATATTTATAATAAATGGTTTTTCATTGAGGTTTTTACAAAATGGAGGTTTTAATAAATGTTAGGAAAGAGTGATAAATAGTGTTTTATCCTTATTTATAATCATTTAAAAACCTTATTTCCTTTATTGGAAATGTTTTAAGTAATTTTTTAACAATACTTATTTTGTTTTATAAAAATTGAATTTATTTTAAAATGTGTACATAGTATGTTTATTGGATTTGTAATATAAATAATGTGAAAACCCATTTTCAAATCATATGTTCAAACTAGGACTTTGTGAATTATGTTACTTAAGTTTTTTATAATATCTCACCTAGTGATGAATTACTAGGATTTTCATCTCTATCCTATAGATGAATTATATATGTTTTCCACTAATCATACATGTATCATCTATTTGATCTGGGTTCATCATCAGATGAATATTTGGGACATAGCATGTAAATAAGATTCAATAGTGAGAGTGTTGGAGTGGTTGAGGTGTTTTTCCCTCGGGTTTTTTTATTAAGATGTTGTATAATCCGTTCAGCATGGGATGTTTATGTATTTACTTCAGAATTGTATTTATTGTATTTGTATTCTTATCCTTGTATGGATATTTATTTATTATAACATGTTGGTTAGTTGTTTTATTTATTTCCATTAAATTTCTATTTTATATTGATTTTAGTGTATGAAATCATTCCAAATGATAATTAGTGAGACTTAAGAACTGTATTCAATTACATCATTACCATTAATTCCCTTCGGTCTAGTGGTGAGTCTATTTTGGTGGTTATTCAAATTGATCCATAGGGATCGTTGTTTTAAAATGGTATCAGACACAAGTATTATTAATATGGATATTGGTTCTTGAGTCATGTTCTTATTATTTAGGGTTACTATCATAAAATTGACTTTTTGAATGTTATTGGGACTCATGTAATTTTTTATAAGTGCGTGATTGATCACAAAACATCATGAGGATTCAAACGATGCCTTGGGTTTTGGCATTTGAATTTTTAATTCAAAATTTATTTGTGTTTATAGTTAATGATGTGGTCATACTCAAGTAATAATGTGATTTTCCATGGGGTTTATTTTGGTATTTTAGGATGGGAACATAAAGTGAATCAATGACATGAGTATGGTTTTTACGGATTTATAAACTTGTCAAGTACCAAATTATCAATCTTTTAAATAATATATGAATTTTTTTCATTATTGTCCCATGACCAATCAAACAAGGTGTTTAGTATTGACCACATTTCCATATCATATTTTTCTTGTCATTTATACACTTATTGAGAGATCTCCTATGATTGGGGATGATTCATGGTGGGTCTTATGTTATATTGATGACGTGGAATAAGAATTTTTGTGTTCCCCCTTTTTTAGTGTCTTTTTTATAAATTTTTTTTTTGGTGAAAATGAGAATTTTATGGAATTGGTTTTCAAGGATGGTTATTGGACACATTTTCTATTTTATATTAGTTCATTTTCAAAAAGTATTTTTGGTTTTCAAAATACATTATGTTAAATTTTGAAATAAATTTTCACTCATTGGGTTGTGATTTTAATTGATTAAAAGTTGTTTTTTGAAATATTTTGGTGAATGATATTTGAGATGGACATGTAGGTTACTTGTTTTTTTATGAAGGAATTATTGTTTTCTAATCCAAGTAAAATGATTGGGAATTACCTTGGGGAAATGGGATTTTAATTGAGGTGAGATGTTTCCTAATGGATGGTTGAGTTAAAAATCACAATCATTTTAAAAAAATGGGATTTTTATTCATTTGGGAGTGTGGTGATTTTAAAAGAAATTTGATTTTGGGCATCTAATTTAACAGTATTGATCTGTGTTTTTTGGTTTTTTCCCTTCGTATGGTTTGAGAGATAATTATTTGATAGTGAAACATGAATTTGTTCGATATTGATCCTAATAGAGAGAAATGGTGATTGATACTAAGATAAATAGTGGAGGATGGAGAGAGTTCGAGAAATGTATTTTCAAAATGAGGATGTTTATTCTTCATGGATTCAACACTTTATGGCTTAATGGATTCATTGATCCATCATGGAAGTTCAACTTAAACGATGGCACTCAACATTCCTTTAAATATGGTAAAATAGATGAAGGAATAGAGTAAAATTTATTGAAAATAAAAGTTATATCATTCATGGAATAACTTATTATGTTATCAAATCATGTCAGCTAAGGTATTCTAAAAGCATAAAAAATTATCATGTTTGATGGTGGTGGTTTTTCTAAAATGGAGGAAAAGGATTCACTTAATCAATGGTTCAATCTTTTTATGTTCTCCCTCCATGGCTAAGACACATACTCTATGGGAGAAAACCCTCCATCCTTTACCGATCTAAAATAATGTATTTGGAAATTTTGTAAAATACAAAATTTGATATAAATTCATTTTTGGATGGGATATTTTCATGTCATCTTCCAATACCAGGAGGAACTCAATGTAGCTTTCAAATATGAGAAAATTCAACTCAAGAAAGGAATTACCTGGACCACTGAAATGGATTGTAATTTAAATACATTCACACAGAAATAGTCTAGTACTCAAATTTGGGTACAACAAGTTACCATGAAATGGTTTTTTTGGTATCTAATAATTTTCATGGACCTGGTCTCATGTATTAAAATACCAACAAAATTAGAGAAAAAACACTTAATGGGGATCTTTTATTTTATGCTCAAATTTTGGTGGGTGATAATATGTAGTCTAACATAATATTTGTTCACATTTTGATTTCTAATGAGTGTAATATTAAGATAATGGTTTATTATGAACACATGTCTCATTTTTCTGATGTTTGTTAAATGGGGGGTCATTAATTTTCTAATTGGTGGTTTATACAACATCAGGATAAATCTCCTCATTGTGGGAATTCTTGGAAGGTGGTATAAAAAACGTAACGATAAAAGGGAACATTTTTAGAAAAGGGGGAGTCCTCTAAATTGTTGGAGCAGTATTTTTTAATCCACTATGATGTTTTATCCTTGAATCCTAAACAAAATGTGTTATGTGGTAGGATCTTAGAAGAAGATGAAATGGAAAACCACAACTCTTTTACTAATGAGAAGTCTAAATATGTGGTTTCTTTTCTAGATGATGTCAGTTTAAATGATGAAATTTTTCATGGTATACAATAAATTCTTCTTCTATTATATATGGAATCAGAAGGATATTTTGATCCCCATATCAATTTTTCCACTCCAATTAAAAATTATAAAACAATAGAGGAAAGGATGAATGATACTATTATTGTAAATACCTCACCTGATAAAACTCACATTAATGAATGAACTCGTGAATCTGCTATATTTACACCTAGTTTATATGTCTCTACATTAGACAAAACCTCTAGAGTTCAAGGAAATGTGAAAAAAAACCTAAGCTGAATTCATACACCCACACCCTTTGTGAATATCTTTGACGAACTAGGTTAAAAGGATATACTAAAACAACCGGTGATGTCCTTTTGACTCATAGTATTATAACTCGGTTATCATACCTCTAAACAACAATGGAAATGATTTTGGGTAATAATATGTGGGCTCTATATCAATAATTTTATATCTTCATATAAGCCAATACCAAACTCATTTTACACCTAACAAAAAGGAAACAATGTAATCTTATGTCGACTCATCTTCATCAAAAGTCAAGAATACATCAAAAATTCATAATTATACTATAGTAAAAATTTGAATCCCTAAAAATATCCTATATTTGTGAAAATAGGGGTAATGGGTATGGTGTCTCCAACTTGTAACTTGAATGACTATAAATATCATGTTTTGGAACTACATAGGTCTGGAAAACCCAGTAAATTTTAGTACAATTAGGACTTCCATTAAAAATAACAAACCATATATTCATATACTATACTAAAAAAAATTATATCTATTTGGGTATTGACTATTTTGAAATATCATCCCATCATATTCTTGGAAAAAGTCAGTCATCTACAGAAGTTAAAAAAATGGGTTCTAACATAACTAAGTGTGGGGAAACCTCACTTGTTATAAAGAGTGAACATATATTCACTTAAAAAATTAAAAATATTGGAAATAAGCATTTATATTATTTTTTTATTTTTATAATATATTTAAATATCATAGACCTTTATTATAGGAGATTCATTCTCAATCAATAAAATTCATGGACCATGGATATTTATTATGGCATTCAACACTATTCTGAATTTTGATGAAAATATGGGTACCATATATTGTACTATATAATCAAGGTAATTTAGAGACTTTCTGGAGTATTGTAATTTGTCTCTTTTTAATCTTATAGGATCCAAATATACAAGTTAAAAAAATATATAAACAAACTGGTTTTTAGAAATCTTTATAGAGCGATTATAAATGATGCCTCATTGAATGCATGGGATGCGATATGTTATCCAACATTAACTTTAATAAACGTTGACTATTATCCTATGTTGGTGAGTTTAATTTATATATACATTAATCCTTCCTTATCATTCAAATTCAACATACTTGGGCTGCATAGAGTAATTATCGAATGATTATTCAAGATATGTGGAATTTTATGAAATATATGGATAATGGAATAACTTTTACTCTAAATAATACATTTCCAAAGAGAAAAATGAATGACAGGATCAAGGAATGTTTTAGCTATATGGATAAAGAAATTTCATCTCCTGATCCATCCCTTCAATCTATCTGATATGGAAACACATAACATGACTTCTTGGTGGATTTCAAGAATTAAACTGAGGTATCCCTTGAAATTTCCAAACAAATAGCCCTTAAATAAAATATTCAAAAAATAATCCATTAAAGGAAAAATAATAAAATAAGGTGATTTAATTTAATATTCTTCAATGATATAGAAAAAAACAAAAAAAATACAAAAATCATGTACCTGTTCAAGGTTGTTGATCATTTATTTGGTAAGTCGAATGATATTTTGTATCATGTTTTATCTAATTTAATGAATCATTTCAATGGTCCATGAATTAATTCAAAGTTGATAGAATGGACTATTCATAATCATGTTAGTAATGTTGATAATGAAATTTATACCACATTTCATTTGGTGTTTGAAATAAAGGATGTTCTCTTTATTCTTAATACTGGGAGTTCCTCGGGTGTGGATGGATTTACTTATGATTTTTTACAAGTTTTTTAAGATTTCATTCATCATGATGTTTGTAGGTTGGTTTTCCACTTCTTTCTAGTTGGTCCTCTCTCCAATGGTATTGATTCTAAATTTATTTATACAATTAAAAAATATTATAATTCTAATTAAATTCATTAATTTATACATATTTCCCTTTTCAACACTTTCTAAAGAATCATTAGTAAAATTCTTGTTACCAGAATTCCTGGAATATAAAATAATATAATCTCTTTAAATCAATTTGGTTTCATTAATGGTTGTACCGTCAATTATTTCTTTATTATATATTCTGAATGTGTTAATATATTAACATGATCTACTATAAGTGGTAACATTTCTTCGATGCTTGACATTAAAACCAAATATGATACAATGGATTGGGGATTTATTGGTAAGGTTATTTACATGTTTGGATTTGAAAAATATGTCATAATTTTGATCAAAACTATTCTAACTATGGAAAAATTTCAATTATTATTAATGTCTATTTAGAGGGATACTTCCCTTTTTTGAGAGGCATGATATATGGGTACACTTTTTTAGATATTTTTTTCAATTATAAAGGATTATACTAGAAGGATTATTCTTAATTTTATTGATAATGAAAAAATCAATACCATTACGTCTTCCAAAAGTATTATTTCTCTATCCTAATTATTATATAAATGTGATATTATCATGTTCACACAACGATATAAAATGATTCTCAAGAACTCCAAATAAGAAATTTTCCATTAAGAAATGATTTCGGGTCATGAAATTGACATTAGTGAACCATTTTTTATTTTTGGAATAACATATTTTCTAAGAGGGAGACTGACATCTCCCATTTTTTTGGTATTAAAAATTTTATTTTTCCATTCAAATACTTTGGTGTACACATGTTTCAAATTAGACCATGAACTTCACACATTAACCATATTATAGATCAATTTTTAATTCAATTGGGTTTATTTAAAATTAAATCCCTTCCAATGGAAAGAAGGATGTGTCCTATGAAACATATAATTGACCCCACATTTTTGTACTCATTCATGGTCTTGAAATGGGCTTATTCATTATTAAAAAAGATGAAAAAATATGTTAAAAAAATGAATTGGGAGATTACTTGAATTGAGAATCATTAAGGTGACTTGGAAAAAATATTCAAACCAGTTTCTCTTCATGGCCTTGGAATAGATAATCATTGAAAATTTAATCTGTCTCTTCAAATATATTTCATGTGAAGGTGAATAAATGATAAATTAGAGACTCATGGATTTTATAGGTCCAAATTTTTAAATAATATCTATGTAACACCCTAATACATTACAATATACTTATTTTTAAATAAATTCAGTCTCTTCGATATCTTGTGTTTCACACAACACTAGGTATAAAGAAAACATTATAATATATTAAAATATTATTATTTAAATAAGCCTGTTATAACCTAGCCATTATGTTGGAGGGAATGAAAAATAACAACTATATTATGAAAACTTATATGTCTTATAAATGTATAAAATAACTTTAATAGTTTTCTACTTATTACAATTAAATTAAGAACAATTTTAATAAAAAATAAATTTTTTGTAATAAAAAGTCTTTTTTAAAATGGCGGTTTAGTTTCACTTAGAATTTATAATTAAAAATGAATTTTTAGAACATTAAGAATTTTTTTTTTGGAAAAAAATTAATATAATTTATGAAATGATCATATCAAAATTATCTTAAGGTGAATTTTTATTATTTTTCAAAAAAGGTTCATCTTTCGATAAATAGTGAAAAATACTATTTTTATTAAAATCGACCATTTAATTTAATGAATTTAAAAACCCCATTTTATTCTAATGTGTCTTTAAATGTAAAATTTGTTTAATTATATATTTAATAATAAGAGTGATTTCATTGGAATAAATTTCATATTGAATTTTTATATAATAACTTTTTCAACATTTGAATGTTTTTCTTTTGGAAAATCATTTTTTTGACATGTCTGTGTTGTTAATTTTGAATTAAATTCGTCAACTTATGTGAGTTGAATTTTAAAATGTGGATTAAATATTTTTAATCATTATAATTAAAATTTTATAGTAATTTTATCCAAATTTTTTGTCATAATTAATTGTGAAAAAAGTACAAATTATTTACTGTTCTTAATGTAAAAACAGTTTTACCAGGGGTTAATCTCATGGTACAAAATTACCCAAAACCAGTATAATTACTATTTTATGATCTTATATCAACCTTATATCTTAGAAGGGTGGAAAAGTTTCCTTTTCATATCCTTTTTTGAATGAGAAATTATTTTATGTAATTCATTCGTTTCCAAAATTTCAAGTGTTCCCTCTCCACCACATATAAAATCACCCCTCTCATATCCTTTATAGACATTGAAAACAAATTTATTAAGAACATTTCTACAAAATTTCCATTATTAATTCCCTCCCCTCACACTATAAACCTTTTTTTTCATAAATCCACCTTATTCAGGGTTTTAATGAAAACCAAAAAGAAGTTCTCTAGAGAAGATGTAACATCATTAAGTGGCCATTTTATTTTAGTTCATCCTCCACCTCATTAATAATTTATAAAAAATTATAATATCATAAAATTATTATATTCCATATAAATATATTTTTTATGGTTATTTTAATGACCTATAATCCTCTCTTCCTCCAACAAATGGGAAACAAAACTGTTGATCGAGTGTAACTCGGACTACAACCTCACAAACTAACATAATTTCTTTCCATAAATTATTCTCATAGATAGATATAATAAATTATATAAATTTTATATATTATATTTATGATATAATTATACTTATTTAATTATAATATAATGTATTATTTTTTATATTATATTCCGTATAGAAAATTATATCATCACTCGTTAGTATGGAAGACTACTACCTCATAAAATGATGGGATTCGTTTTTCTCATGTGCATTACATGGAAGGTAATAAGAATTAATTTTAAGATAATATATTATATTAATAAAGTAATAATAATCCATGAAAATAAATATATCATATACTTTCTTAACTTATCAACCATTTAACAAATGATAACGTTATTCATGTGTATAGTAGAATATAGCCTCATGAAGCAATGTGATTCATTTTTGTCATTGTATCACATGGACAATATTTTTAGGTGTATTTAATGAAATAATATTATTTTTAAGATATAATTATCTTATTTTAAAGATAAAATAACACTTTAATTCTTTTCGTTATCATATTCAAAGAATGTAAACATTACTTATTAATGTATATAGACTACCATCTCTATGATGGTAACAACGATCATTTTTCATAACCAAATTTCATGTTTGGTTTAAAAATTAAAATTTATCTATAAAAATTATAATTATTTCATTTTTAGTATTTTTTATATTATTATTTAATAATATATTTTCCCTTATCCAACCTACCAATGTCATTTTCGACATATGAGTCATTTATCACTAAAACATCTGATATTAAATTAATTGGTTAAGTAATTGAATACTTCATGTTAAAAATTAAAATAAAAGGAATAATAAATTAGAAATTTTTTATTTAGAAGCTAGATAATTAAATTATAATTATTATTCAATAATTTAAAGAAGACACGTGAAAAATTAGGCTCAATCTTAGGGATATTTCAAACCCACACTTTTCTTTGGTTTATGAAAAATATCACTCTAATTCAACTTCTCACACATTAAAATTAAGAAATGATTTAATATTCTATATATATGTTTGTAACATGTAACCCTAACATATTCTTTATTTTTTATAGTTTAATTCATTCTTTATGAGCATATCTCAAATTAATTCATTAAATAATATCTTTTGAATTTTTCATGAGATAGTATTTTGTATCCTTTTAGTTTACAGGGGTAATTATTATATTTATCACATATTATTGATATACTTGTGTTGAAAACATATATATGTAGATGAAATTAATGTAACTAGTGGGACCAGAAGTATATATCTCTATATTTCATTAGGTAATGTTTTAGTCAAATGAGACGTCATGTATGGGATTATGGAGTGAACATAAACCATTATGGGAATTTTTCCACCATCTGATGATGTCATATTAGTTATCCTTGACTTATGTTTATATCATGTTTGTGTCATTGATAATTTCCCATTTTTCATTGATCTTATGATATCATTCTATTTATGTTATGCTTCAACTTCATTAATCAAGTAACCTATCTTTTATGATAATATGTTATACCATTAACTCACACTTTATGTGTCCTTGTCGGGTTAATTCTCATACTATGATTTTTATTATCCAACAAATTTATTTGATTTATTTCCCAAGTTATCAAATATTGTTTTAGGATATCATAAGTATTTAAGAGGTCGTTATGGAAAATATAAAAATATGGTGTCTGTGTTTTAGTTCCATTTCATGTGTTATGAAAATATTATTCTAACGACATTGGGCCTTTATGATTCTTGTGTTATGATTATTGTATATTTATTTTTATGAATCTTCTAAAAATATGTGTAAAATGATTGGGTCTCTATAATCAGGGTTTTAAATCTAAATTATATGGATTCTTTTGTTAGTCCATCCCTCAAGGTTTCCTTCACCAATATTATTTCTCACTCCCACCAGCTAGTTAATATAAATAATTCCCCTATTTTATGGTTTTATAATTGGATATGAACACACCTATTAGTCCACCTTAACTCTAGTGCTCTAATGATGGAAATCAATTACTTGATAAAATAGAAATTAGACACCCCATATATTGATCTTATAGATACAGTTAAATATGTCATTAGTAGTTATATATTAAATAATCAAGATTAATATATTATCTGGGAATGAGTGGAAAATGGAATTATTACATTAAATCCATTTTTTCACAATTCCATATATATGGGTAATAAAGGATAGATTTAAACAGAGAAAAAAAATTGATATCTGCATCCATATTTTTATTTTCATGGATAAACACCCACTCTAAATTTAGATTTTATTATTTTATTCAATCATTAGGTATATAAATATATTCTAGGAATTTTTAATTTCATCATCATAGGGAGGATAACAATCACCCCTTTTGTACATATTCCACTACATCTCCACTTTTCAACTTCATATTTAACATTTTTGATGTGAAACTACCATGGTCTAAATATGTATATGTGTTCCTTGAAAATAGTACTAAGATTTCAATTTTAATTAAATCCTTCAATCTATTTTAAGTTTCATGTTTTAAACATACACAAGTAATTTAAAATAGGAAAAATATTATAAGTCATGAGTATACTATTTTTAATTCTTAATCTACATGAGTACAAATTATGATGGTAGTGGGTGATTATTTCTCACTATAGTATGGTAGTTGCAGAAACATTTTACATGATTTTATTATGTTGAAATGAGTATTCATAACAATATTTTTTCCTCCAATTCATGTTACTCAAGAAATTATTTCCAATTCCCCTTTCATTGGATGAAATAAGTTCATCTTAGATGGGAATCCCAGAGGCATCACAGGTTTACCATGATATGGGGAAGTATTCAGAGATTAGTTTACTACTATCATGGGGTGTATTTATGAACCATATGTTACTAGATCATGTAAGGATAAAGAAATATTGGGGATAGTAAATGTATATTATATAAAAATATAGAGAGTATGAAATAAGATTTTTTTTGGAGCGTGACTCTAACATCCTTGTACAAGCTTTAAAAAATGGTCAATTACATATTTCCTAGAAACACAATACCCAATGTATTAGATTTTTTATCTTAGTTCAATAATGTGATACTTCATCACACATGCATATCGAGAAGTAAATTTCTTAGCTGATGGACTAATGATCTAAGGGATAAGAAGTGATGACCTCATTTTTTATAACTACTTAGAGGATGATATTATTCACCTTTTTAAATGGGATCTTTCTATAATACCATAAAATTTATTATATTATTTTTTCTTTTGTATAATAAAATATTCTTTCCATATTAATAATGTTCCTCCATTTCTTTTAATAATGACTGGGTTGGTCTCTATTATGTTATATTTAATATAGGAATCATGTAAGTTTATCAATTTATGGTTGAGTATATTTTTATTGGGGTAGTTGCTATATTATTATCATCTCTTTTCTAAACTCAAAATATGGTGGAAGTTGTCATTATACAATCATGATGGTGTACTGGAGTGTCACCTGCCAATGTTGTTTGGGAGACAATTCTAGGTGATCCATGGATAACTCTATGGTTTAATTAGTGATTGGTGGTCTCTATGGATTTTGTGGTGATGGCCTACTTTTAGTATTCATGATCAGTGTTTTTAAATCTATCTTTCCTTGATGTGAATTTTTCTTTATACATCCTTCATGTTCCCTTTTTTTCTCTTTCTTCAGTGGTGGGTGCTTTTAATTTTCTCATGGATCATGTTATTTGTTCCATCCATTGATTCTTTTGGTGATGTTCGATTTGTATTGGGTTCCATGGATACGTTTTTATCCATTTATTTCATGTTTGATAATAATTGATCTATAATCTAGTTAGTTAGGACTGGTATTCTACCTATAGATAATATGGTCTTGTAGGTTTTCATTCAGATTGTGTTGGGTTTTCCATGAGATGATAACCCTAGTTTGAGGTCCTAGTCCACCCCCACTCCTTTTAGTATATGATAAAAAGCTATATCTAGTACTATTTTTTTCTTTAATCATTAATTTAATCAATACATTATTTTAATGTTTTTATATTTTATGGTTTGGGTAACCTACATTCATTGTATTTTGTGATTTTTGATGTAATAGTTGTAGATAGTTTTGGAAACCCAATAATATGATCTTGGGTGATTCTTTGTTTCTATTTCCCTTTTATATATGAGATGGCTAGTAGATGTATATGGTTTCTGGAATGTTGTGTTATCTGCCAAAAGTTTTTTGATTCACATATGGACAGGTGACACTCTGATTATTTGATTGGTCTCTTTTTGGATGCTTGTATTTATTCTTTATTGGGGTTTTTGTTATTGGTTTTTTATCATAGATTTTTTTAGAACAGATCATGTTTGAGGTTTCCTTTTCATTATGATCTATGACCTTCCCTACCCCACTCCTCTTGTTGTGAGGAGGTGATAAGTATCACTTTTTATCCATTACCATTATTTTCAACATAGTCATTCTTGGGGAATCCATGGACTAATATTGATATATTTTACACCAAATTGTAACTATTGTTTATTATTTTTTGTAGTTATATTTTAACATTTGTTGTTTAATGTGTCTGAGGTTTTTTTCCCAAAACATATAGAATCAGTAAGTATTCCTCTACGAAAGTTTTTACTCCATAATTTTTTTAAACCATGCATCCACATTTGGGTATGGACATTTTCTGTTGATTTTTTATAGAGAATGTAATGTCTATATGGGGATTACATGGTTCTTTCAAAACCTTAAGAGGCCTACAATAAACTCTATGGTTTAATTTGGGGGTTAGATTTCCAGTGTAATAAAAATATACAATTAAGTAAAAAATTTAACAAGTGATAGACTGGATTTATAATTTTATTGTTCAATTTGAAATCATTTGAACACAATTTTCCCAATCATGTGGCCAAATCATAATACCTTCCCAATTATCATCAAATGGGAGAAATGTACATTTTTTCTAACTCATGTCTTAATGATTATTCTGTCATTTCTCTTCCTTTTCCTTATTCAGTGAATTTTTATCTTGGGGGAACTTCATCAACCCTTATTTATTTTATTTTTATCATTTTTCTTCTAGACATTAATTGTTTGAGTACCACTTTAATACTTTATACTTCTCCTCTCTTCCCTTCCCATATCTTATGATTTTTTAACTCCCATGACCCCTGAACTTTTTTTGGGTAGATTATATGGTTTGGATATCTTTTAATGATAAATATATCGATTTCATTGGGTACCATATCATGTCTCTTGGATCGGTTGTGCATTATCCCTAAAAGGAATCACGTTTCAGATGGTTCAACATGAAATAAGGTAGGGGATTTTTTTGAGTTCCATTATAATTCATGTTATGAATTATTTTAATGTTTTTAAATTATTTATTATGAATTTAGAATGATATATTATTTATTTAGTGGTATTTAAATACATTTTAAATTGATTTTTCAATTAACATGGATGTGTTTCATTCCATGTGTTTGTGAAATTTTTTGAGTAGCTATTTTAAAGGGGTTTTAATGTTTTTAAATATTTATTTATATGATAAAATGTGTTAGAATAAACATTTCTAAATATTAATTAGGATTAAAAAGGAGTATGAACTGTCCATGTGCGTTCTTTTCATGAAAAGTGGTCATTAAAATTCCTAAGATGCTTTTTTGAAGGGATGTAAATGTTTTAAAATCACGTTTAATGCTATTCCCAATTTAAGAAGGGGTGTGTGATGTTTTAAATATGTTTTCACATGTCAAGGGATATGGAATTCATTATTTAAATGGTTTTGAGACCATTTGGTCTCGTTGTTCCTTCAATTATTTTCAAATGGATGTTTTGCTTTCAAAAAAGGTTGATTGGCACAGGTTGAGTTTGTTAAATTAAAAATTAATTTATAAAAATTATTTGTATTTTAAAATTTTAATCTTAAAGATTAATTTGATAAAAAAATTTCAAATAATATATGAAATTTATTTTCAAAATTTTGTGAAAATGGATTGTCTTCTTGAGAACTTATAGGAAAACCTAGTTTTCGCATTAATTAATATAGTTATATAAATTTGAATATCTATATATGAGCCTTGTATGATTTTAATTATGAACGTTGTAGATTGTAACCACTTTGGGGTGTTTGGAAATTTTTATGCTTATAAATATGCTTTTGATTAATTGTATGAAGGGTATATTTCATGAAATATTTTAGGAGGTGAGGTGTGAGTTATATAAAATTATTTATATCTTATTATTGAGTTCTTTTATCACCACCATTTGAATTTTCAGGGGAATACTAATAAAATATCAGGTGGCCTATGTGAGAGAAAGTCCTAGTTTTTAATAGTGGGTGGAATATGAAATGTTTCTTTTCTAAACCTCATAATTTCGACTAAGAGGGGTGGGGAGTAGTGTGAGCTATCAACCATATTAGTGGCCCATGGTAGTTATAATTTTCAAGGATATTTTATTCTCGGATATTTTGAAGAAGATACAAGGGATGTGGATAGGATCAAGAGTTCCATATTAGGTTTCCTAATTTCTAGTGTTGGTCTTTATTATTAGAACCCTATAGAAAATTTATAGGACACACTATTCCTTCTCAAGTCATATTATGGGATTTCATTTAATGATTCGATTTCAGGACATTAGTTTACATGATTATTGCCTCTAGTTTTAGTTTTTCTCTTATATAGTGTTTCCTTGACGCTAGAGATCCAATTCCTAATTTATGAATCAAATTGAGTTTTTTGTTTACATTCAAATGATTTGTTTTAAAATGGTTTGAAACTGTGTTGTAAAAATAAAAAATGATTCACTTATTTTATAAAATAGTTTTATAAAATGTTTTATCATTCAGTTTCATTATTAAAAAAGTATTTAGGAAATTTTAATATATAGTGATATGTGTTGTTTCAAATTTTTCTCTAGGATTTTAGAAAATATTTTTCTTTAAGGTGGATTTTTTTATAAAAATGTTTAACTATCTTTATTTTTTTAAAAGGAAGTTGGTTGAAAATGTTTTAGTGGAATGATTCTTGGGTTCTTTTTAATAATAATGTGTAAAACCATTTTTTATATCATACATTCATACAAAAACAATATAAAAATTATTACAATTTTCATTTAAATAGTCTTATGAGATGGGGAACTAATAGGTTGCTTAAATCATGCATATATAGAAATTTTATAGGGTTTCCATTACTCATTATAACTTACATTCATTGATCATGGTTCATCCAAGGAGGGATGATTGGGATGTGTCATGTAATTAGGGGTCACTAGTAGTGGTGGTGTAGTCCTTTGTGTTCTATTTGAAAATTGTTTTATTTGGGAAATAATATCGTCCTTTTGATCTGGGTTGTTTATGTATCTAATTTTACTTCATAATTATTTCATTTAACTACTTATCCTGCTATGAATATTTATTATTTATGCAATGTTGGTTGGATGATTTTTATTTTCGAATACTTGTTTATTTTTTATTGATTTCTGATATTGAAATCAATCTCAAAGAGAATTATTAAGACACATGAACTAGTTTATCATCCATGGGGATCGTGGATTCCATTGGTCAAGTGGTAAGCCAGTTTGGATCCCAATTTTGATGATATTCATGGAATAATTTTTTGAATACATACAAATCATAAGTGTGTATGATATTATTTCACCGAGAAATTTAATATTATGTGATAACAACAATATTATATAAAAAATAAATTCATATGTCTAGGAATATTATATGAATGATTTCAATAAATGGGTTGGTTTGGGACTTATTTATTGGATCCAATTTTAGGATTAACTTCACATGTGAATTTGGTGAGTGTATTTCTAGACACAAAGAGGAGAATCTCGACTAAATAAATTTTAAGAAACCAAGAGTATATCAAATTTTAAAATTTGGGTGTGGATTTCGTGTGACCAAATCCTTTTAATTCATATTTTATGTTGGTAGGAAGATAAGGGAGGGGATTTCACCTAGTGGGTTTCCTATGTAAATTTATGTTACTCATTGAGTGAAAATGGGTAAGATCTTTAGTGAGTGTATGATTTGGTCTTAAAAAAGGTAAGAGGCCCCTATGGGCTCTCACCATGGCACATACTTCCCAATTCAATATCTGAGTAGTGTATCTTATATATCATATAAAAATAAAGTGACCCTATGGTAGTATATTAGGCATCCAAGGAATGAATAAGAACTGGAGTCTAGGTGGGTATCAACCTAGAAAAACAGTATCCTTGAATCGGAATGGGGTTCCTGAGACCCAAGGTATTTTCCTCTCCAAATCCATGGTAAGATCAAGTCAGTCCATTCCCATTTGATATTGTAATCATGTAGCAATTCATTTTTTCATTCCTTTAATTAGTGTGGATAGATCATGTAAATTTGAATCCATTTATTTTCTGGTCCAAGCCTTGTCTTCCATTAGTGTGGATAGGCCAAATAGAGTTTCAACCATTTAATCATGTCATAGCTATCCATTAAGGCATATTCAATTATTGAGGTTCACTCCGCTACCATCCATCAACATGGAAGGGGGTGCTATGGACATGTAACCTTTATTATGTCTCTTTTATTAAGGCCAAGATATATACTTAGTATACATTCCATTTCACAATTCACATTTCACTTTTATTAAAAAATTTAAAGCACTTAGCTAAGGCAAGTCAAGTGGTGAGCATACATGGTACAAGGAATAATGAAATTCTCATTTAAACAACAGACAATTTGTTATTGGAAGGATCTCCATTAATAAGGTCAAGAAAGGTCACACTCGAACAGTGGATCAAATGTGTCAAAACACTAAAAACCAAATTATGGAATAACATTCGACATGAGGCAGATTGAGTTGTGGGTCTAACCACTAACAACAAATCAAATAATTAGAAAGATATAAATCATACGTTTATATAATGTATAATCATGGCATGAAATGTTAATAAACGATTTCCAAAAAAATCATTGGGCCCCACATGAACATTCCAAAAACAATGAACTTAAGGGATGAATTATAGACCACCCACCATAGGTATGTACAAGTATTCTCCTCTTGTATCAGCCCTTTATTTTCATCGGATCAGATTTGATATATGAAAAGGTGAAAAATGCCAACATGGCAATATCTAGGTCGAGAGTGAAAGAGAATAATAACAGATAATGATGAATCGAGTACATACTAGTGCGCAACCAATGTAATGAATGGAACCTTGATCGGAAGTTGGACGAATGAGATCTCTTGATCCCAGGCTTTAGCCTTCAAAAATCTCCAAATGGGTGAAAAAGGAGGAAATTCCCACAGGTTCTCATATTAGGAGAAAGGAGTATGATTAATATATCATTAAGGGTGTTTTGAACATTTTACACAGGTGTTTAGCCTGCGCATGGTATGTCTACATGGTTTATCAAACTGTGTGCAAACCATATGAGACGTTTCTTCCCTAAATGTCTTCTTCCACACAGCTTGATCAAATTAGGTTCCACCCATGCACGGTTACCTGGGAAAAAAGGGGGTTTTACATAGTTTGTATGCACACCTGTGTGCCAACATTGTGACGTTCTACTTTCTGAAAACAAAACACCTTCCACATGTTTTACTCTAAACTGCGAGTAGTCTGTTTTGTACAAAAATATGTGTTCCTGACTCTAACCAAGTCCCAAACACCCTTGAAACCTTAACTAACTCATTATTAATACATATTAGGTCCAAAGTAAAGATAAAGATATAAATTTTAAATGATCCATAACAGAGTGAAAAAATGGGTTCTTACATGGGTCGACAAGAAACAAACACTCAACCCTCTAAAAGATTCCCAACAATCCAATGGTAATTATAAATGTTGAATCGAAGAGGTCCTTCCATGTGTAACTCATTATACCTACTGCCACAACACTTTCTTACCCCAAACACCAACATCACCTTCACAATAAACCACATAAGTAAATCCTCTAAAGGTTTACCCATCTTTTAACAATCCTTTCACAAATTCCAAACATGCCATCACATCGCATAATCTTTCATCCCATTTCTCAAAACATGCTAAGATGACAACCAAGAATTTTTACTTTCAAAACTTCAATCATTTCCCAAACATCACAAAGTACCAACTGGTCCTTAAATCATATCCATTTCCAATTAATTTACAAAACATTTCCAAATCATTACCATTATACTATAAAACACTAATTTTATGAATACAATTCCAAATGGTCCTTCGTACCAATTATTCATCAAATATATTTTAAAAAAACCAAATGGGAAGAGAATAATTTAACACAATTATTTTACCATTTTAATGTCACTTGAAGAAATACTTCATGATGTAGAAATTGAGGTATCATTTTTGGAAAATGGAAGAGAGAAGAAATGAGGAACCATTTGAAAAACTGAGGCTCAAGGAAAATACCACTGGTAACATCCATCATCTTTTGAAATATCATCAATGTGTGAATCATGTTCACCCATAGATGTACCAGCATCTAATGGTACACTCAAAATGTCCACTAAACAATTAGAATCCAATTTCCAACAATTCCATTTCTGTTAAGCAAACACACAAAGCCACACAATTTCAAAATCTTCAATAAGCATTTGAAAACTGGAAGAACCTTTCCATAACATTTTAACACAATTTATCAAACCATAAAGAGGATTAAAAACCACATAAAATACACATATATTAATTAATATCATTATATAAAATGTAACCAGGACCTGACATCACCACAAGTGCTCAAACACACCTTTAGAAAACAAAATTCCTTTTATTGAACTCCTAGAAAGAAATTTAATAAAGTCACGATTAATGAAACCTTTGGAAAAAAAAATCACACACATTTTCCTTCATAAAATCACAAAATCACCTACAAATATCTCATCAAAATCATGGATATTATAATTTTAAATAACTAAAGTAAATCCTAAGTATCAACATAATGTGACTGAAAAGAAATGGATGGAAACACCTACCTCAAAAATGTGTGAACGCAACGAAACTTTGGGAGAAGGAATATCCAAGACCGATACAAAAACTTCAAACCCTAACATGAAATAAATAAAAACAAAAAACAACCTTAACCCTTAGGGTTTGTCCATATGAAAAACCACACCACGTAAGAGCCATGAAATCAAGAGTAGAGGGAAAGAAAATGAGAAAATCGATAACAAAACCAAAGGAATATTACCTTGGAGCCTTAAAGGGGATTCAAAAATATAGAGAGAGAAAGGGAGAAGGAGTTTGGTGGACCCCATAATGAAAATAGAAAAAACAAGGTAGAAGAATCTATTTTTAGGGTTAAAAAGAGAGGGTAAAACTTGGAATTTCAATTTATTAAGAATCTGGGCAGCTCACATGGTTTGGTTACATTGTTTATCAACCCGTGTTCAAAATATAATGGACCATTTATTTTATACATGTATTTTAATTCAAAATTGAATAATTTTAATTACAAAACATAAAAAAACCATGCTATTATCATATAGGTTTAGTGTCTTTAGTAATTGTGAAACATAAATATCTTTCTCGTAAGACATCTACATTGCCTCCTACTTATTTATTCATTACTAGAACCCTTTTGACATATCTTACTTAATACTCTTATTCATGACCAAGGGAAAAGAAAAATAAGAAATGGTTATCTTAAAATCATAGTAAGGGAAAAAAGGGAGACAACAACCATATCATAATCATAAAACATAAGAACATTAAATTTGAAAATATTATCCAAAATATGAATAATCATGATATCGTGTCATGGAATAAATCATAAAAGTTCATAAGAATCAATTAACATAATCCCAAAAATTCATAACATAAGAAATGAAATTTTGTGTAATATACATAATCATAGAAAATCGTTTCATATTAGTCAAAGCTCATTGTCAAGACCATCATAGCATACCAAATCAATTACTGAACGGAGTTCACTCCTCGTTCCAGCCCTGTATTACTGAACCGTGATCATTTCGCATTCCAGCCTTTTCTGTCTCATGAGACATAAAACATTATGCAATGAATTAGGTAGATCTATAGGTTCCACATATCTAATATTTAAATCCTTATTTATGTTCCACAAAAACCTGAATCGTTCATCATAGCATAACCCAAGGAATAAAATAGGTTTCCTAAACATATTTCCTTCAAAACACAATAAATTTAAAATAAATGGATTTTAAAAATATAATTACATCATAAACACAATAAAACCATATAAATAATAGTGATAATATACCTGGAATATAACCTTATTAAATAGTCTCTTCTTATATGAAAAATAATTTTGATACAACTCTTAAAATTAACTACTGAGAAAAATATTCATTCTTCTTTAAAAACGTTTTCTTTTCACAAAATTCCTTCTAATTTGAAAAGAAAATATTTTATTTGAAAATAAACATGAAATCCTGGAAATGAAAATTCATGAAAAAGGTGTTATTAAAGTGTAAAAATCCATTCATGGCATATAAGTTATAATAAAACATTCTTCTCATACTTTTTTTGAAAGACAAAAGGTACCCCAAATCAAAAATGAAAAAAGACTCCATTAATATCATTTTATAACAATTCACCAATAGGTAAAATTCACATTAAGATATCGTAGAAGAATATGAAGAATATTTTATAATAAATATGTATAAAACATGGACATGAATGATAAATATAAATCAAAAAATACTTATGTATATATAAAATCATATAAAAATGTGATTGCGAAATTATCCCTTACCTTAGGTATCATATCCTATGTATGAATCTAAATTTCATGTATAATGATATAAATAATTTAATTTAGCTATTCTAGAATCATATTAATTTTTATGACATCATATGTGATAATATTATCATCTGTTTGTTAGTAAAATTTCATTATTACTTGTTATTCGGGTATTAATGGATTCGTTTTCTTGTGTATATTTTGTTGAATAAACTACAGTTCTCCTTATTTGGTCATAGTTATATAATTAAAAATGGTATTAACATAATATATAACATATTAATTTATTACATACATTTTTATAATCATGATTTAATGGATATCGTGTTGAACTAATCGCATTGTGGAGACAGTTGGTCATACACACGCACGAGAAACGATATCATTAACCTAACTGTGAAATAGTATGGAAGTGTTGGTATATATTTTTTTCAAAAATCTATATCATGATATAATAATAACCTATAGTTATTATTTACATCATTATACCCATCCATGTAAGGTTGTGGTGAAAAAAATTACACCATAGTGTGGAGACGGTAAGTCATACGTACGCATGCATGGTGATTTCGCTTTTTATAGGATGGAAAGAAGGTGGAATATGATTGTTTCATAATCATAATAATATCTCATTATATAATTTATACTGGATTTATTACTATATAATTTAAACTCCTGCATATGAAGTAGAAGAGTAATTAATTTTGAATGAATCGGTAGAGGAGATTACCTCTTCTTCGACGAGCACCCTCAATATCACCTCTTAAAGAACTAGTATTTATCTTTAGAGAAGTCCAAAACCTCTATAATGTGAATATGTAAGTTTATAATGGATATTGGAAGGTTATGTATAGTCTTTAAGGTTCCAAATGAAGTGAATTAAGTGATATAGGAGCTGCCCTTTTATAATTGAGGTGTGGGTAAATTATGGAATTTCAAAAAATATTAATTCAATATAAACTAATTTTCAAATAAAAATGAATCCAAATTGTGTAATGTATAATATAAAATGACTCTGGTTCTAAATACAGTCATTAAATTTTTTTTATACTTGTATTGACTTTGTTTTAAACCTTATCTTTTCATTTTACCCTTAATTAATTTATTTAATTACTAATTGTGGTAAATACAATTTAAATATTAAGAGACACTAAATTTTACTTAAATGATATAAATTTTCCTTAAATGGAAGATTTATTAAAATTTAGACCTTATAATAGTAACTTTTTCATTGTTAACCATTTATATTATTTTTAAATAATTTAATAAAATATTGTTTTTATAAAATATCAATGCTGTCCATTTTGACACAATTCATTTCATTGAATTTAAATAAAATCAAAAAAGAGAGATAACTTTGAAAAAAACATTTAATAGACTTATAATATTTCAAATTCACCTATAAAATTAATGAAGTACCCTAATTAATTAAAATTATATTTATTTTAATATTTTCATATCATGTATTTGATATACAATAATTACAGTATCAATGTTGAGTCAATATTTCTGGTAAATATTTAATCTGTAAAAATTCTAAATAAAATACCATAATATAGATAACTTCAATATATTACTAGAAACTATTTATTATTGAATTTAAATCATATTCATCACTCTATTAAAATTATTATACAAATAAGAATTAAGAGGGCGACATTTTGTCACTTTCTTTTACATTAATAATATTTATATAATTTTCATGGAAACGAGTCAATTAAATAAGTAAATTATGATCCTTAGGTGGTAATGATTGATTAGTACTCCTAAAATTCGATTTTGGTTGGTTTTAAGGTAATTATAGTGTTCTTAACATATTATTTTGTTACCTAAATTACTTGATTTACCATTAATTGGGTTAAAAAAATACAAAGTTACAAATAATAATATATAAAAATAAAGGTAACCAATTAAAATAATTTTTTACCACTATTTAAAAATATGGAAAACATTTTTCAAATTTTTGGAAAAAAAGTATCTATAGTTAAATTAAAATTAATCCAGTTGTGGGAAAGAGATAATCGGGGTTTTGAAAAGTAAAACCCAACAAATGATTTTCATGTGTGTATATCCAATTTCAATGTGAAATTTACACCAATGGCCTATATTGTATTAAATGTTAAAAACATGATATAATTATACTTTAAAACTAAATAAAAGGATAATCTAACAATATAAAAAAATTATACAAAATAGCAGTTTGGAATAAAAATGTGGTATTTTCACTATTCATTATAATATGAAATGTGTTGGAAAAATACCAAAAAATTAATCAAAGTAAATTTTTATGTTTAAATTCAAAATAATAATTGTTTTTTTTCATTTAAAAATTATTAATTTATCAAAACATTATTTTAAAATGGTTTCTCCATTAAAAGGTGGTAAAATTACCATATTAAAAAATATTGGTTTTTATCCATCAAATAGGGTTTGTTCAAACCCAATGACTAAAATATATAATGGATGAATATAAAGAATAATTTATTTAACATATAAAATTTATATTTAATTTTTTTTATTTTACTAATTGTAATTAACTTAATTTATTAATACAAAATTTACAATTATATAATGAATTTATATTTTTCTTAAATAATTGGTAGCCAATGAATTTAGCATACATTTCCATAAGTTAGTTATATTTATTTCTACAAACCAAACAACTGGGTTTTAATGGTAATTTAATGCTAATGGATTCTCACAGTTTGTTTAAACTCATGATTCCAAGGAGTACAAGATATTAACAAAAAATTATTTAAAGAAGATATTTCAAAAAAACATGTGGGTGTTACGTTCTACACCCCTTATTTATTATTTTGCACTCGAAATGAATCACTTGGATACAAACAGATGAAGACAAATCTACCTCATTTCATCCTCAAGTTACCATATAGCATCCTCAAATTGGTGGTTCTACCATAAATGTTTTTCCAATTGAGTGGTCTTGTTTCATAGAGCTTTTTTATTAAAATATAGAATCTCTATTGGTTCTTCTTTATAAGAAACATCATGCACCAATTGTACAACAACTATGTTTAGTACATGTGATAGATCAAGTTTGTGATTTCTCCTGAGAGATATATGGAACATATCATGAACTTGAGAGAGAATCGGTGGAAGTTCCCGTCAATAAGATACCATCCCAACATGATCCAGAAGATCAAAATGGTTTATATACCTAGGGATCAACATTCACTTATTTCAAAAATCTCATTAAACTCTTCTTGGGAGATATTCCTAGAAACAGTTTTTCATCCACTTTAAACTCTAGGTCATTTCATTGGTTGTTATCATAAATTTATCGTTAAATCTAAGCTACTCTTATGTGTTGTTGAATAGATATGAATTTATCTACCATTTACTCAAAAATATCATGTCCTAATATCTTTCATTCCCAAATTCATCCCAGCAAGTTGAAGTTATACACTTCTTTCCATAAAGGGATTCCTAAGGATCCATCTGAATACTAGATTGATAGCTATTTTTGTAATAAATTTATACTAAAGGTAGGTGTTGATCCCAACTGCCATTAAAATTTATATATAAATCCCTTATTATGTCCTATAGAGTTTGAATTTTCCTCTCAGACTGTCTTTCTATCTGAGGATAATAAGCACTACTAAAAAATAAGTTTTTATCCAAAGCCGAATTAAAACTTCTCTAGAACATTATGGTAAACGATAGGCCCCGATCAGATATAATGGAATGTGGTACTCCATGTCGTATTACCACTACCTTTGTATTTCAACTCACTAAATGATCAAGAGATAAATCTCTTTAATCATAATGAAGTGTTCTGAAATCATAAGGTAATCAACTTTAACCCATATAAAATTATGGCCTTAATATGTTTTGTCAAGTCAAATTAAAAATTAAATAATTATATTTTCCCAATTTCATTCTATTATGGGTAATAGTTGTATAAACCACATAGACATTTTTCTCTTAGCCTTAACTTTCTGAAAACCCAAGAACCAAGAGACATAATCAGCAACATCTCTTTTTATTCAATCCCACTAAAAATACTATCTAGGGTCCTTGTACATCATTTTTCTTCCAAGAAGAATAGATAATGAAGAACTATGAGCCTAATCCAATAAAACCTTCTTTAATTCTCCTATTGGAGGAATATAAACCCAGTTCCTGAACCTTACTATTCCATCATAATCAAGGTTGAATACAAGAAAATTTCTCACCTTCTTTTTTGGCACTACATCTTCCTTATGCACCTCCTTAATCATCACTTGTATTGATTGATAAAAATTTAATTGGGAAATATAAAATCCCCCCACCCTTCATTTAAAATTTCACAATCCAACCTTCGTATGTTCATAAATATTGGATCTTTTTTTATTCACATCATGGAGTGGCTAGAATGGTCTTTCTGACACAAAGCATATACCAACTTGTTTCCTTTCCTAGGGTGGTAATGCATCGAGCACTCATAATATTTAATTAACTACATACATCTTATATGGTTCATATCCATCGCCTTTTTTGGAATATATACATTAAACTTTTATGATCATTATAAATATCACACTTTTCACTGTAAATATAATGCCTCCAAATCATTAATTTAATGATTACCACATCTAACTCCAAATCATGAGTTTGGTAGTTTTCTCATGGATTTTCAATTGTATTGAGGTATAAGATAATATGATATCATTTTCCAGAAGGAAAAATCACATCCCCTTCTTGAAAGCATCAATGTAGGTCACAAACCATTCTCCACTATATGGTAGATTGAGTATAGGTGCACTAGCTATCCTTCTTCTAACTCTTTGAAATTATTTTCACATTCCAGAATCCACGTGACTTTCACTATTTTCTGAGCCAACATGGTTATTAGATTAGATTGTTTTGAAAAATCATTCACAAAAAATCTATAATATCCATCCAAATCAAGAAGAGATTGAATATCACATTATATTTTTGGTCTAGGACAACATTCAATAACTTTTTTTTGCTGGATCCATAGATATCCCCTCTCTTGAGAATATGTGACCTAAGAATGAAACTTTCTTACTCTAATTTTCACACATGGTAATTTTTTAATAAATGTTCTATTTTCTCAGGATCATCAGTACAATTCTCAAGAGATCTTAATGTCCATCATTTCTTTATAATATACTAGAATATCATTAATAAAGACTACAATAAACTGATCAAGATAGTCTCTAAATATTCTTTTCATTATATATATGAAGGTAGTGGGGTAATTATTAAGACCAAAAGGAATCACTATGAATTCATAGTGTATATACCATGTACAGAATGTCATATTTTCTATATCCTCATTCTTGGCCTTTAATTGATGATATCCTGAATGAAGATCAATCTTGGAGATGTATGGAGCTCTACATAGTTGGTCAAATAATTCATCAATACAGGGAAGAGAATATTTTTTATTTGTAGTGACCTGGTTATGTTCACTATATTCAATGTAGAGTCTCATTGGTCCTTCATTCGAATTTAAAAATGGAACTGGTGCACCATAAGGTGATGCACTAGGGCGTATGAATCCCTCATCAAGATTTTCTTGGAGTTACTTCTTCAATTCCTACAACTCAATTAGGTCCATTCTATATGGTGTCATTGAAATATGCATATCACCTGTTATGATAACTATTGAGAAATGAACTTCTCGATTTAGTGGAAGACCATGAAACTCTTCTAGAATCACATAAAAATTTCATATACAATTGGTGTATTCTTATTGGTGATTTTCTCCCTAGCCATTTGATATAGATAACATTCATTTATATGCATTAAGACCCATAATTTGGAATAAATTCCCACTGGAAGTTCATACTCATCCTTACACTAATATATGTTCATATATTGATTCGGAATAAGAAATGTGACTTCCCTTCCTTGGAAATTGATATGATCTCCATATTGATAAATCCAATCCATGCTAAGAATCACATAAAATTCCACTAAATTAAGGATCACAAGATTTACCAGAAGCACTTGCAAACAAACATCAACTTTAGTAGAATTATTAACTTTTCATGTGACCGTTGTTCCAATGGGAGTTGCCATAGCTAACTTTATCTAATTTTTGAGGTAATACAGCGATACCATTAGAAAATTATTCAGATATAAAAGAGTGGGTGGATCCAAAATCAAATAAAATATTTTTCTAATTTTTAGTGGATGTTAAGTGTACCTTTCTCCACTTAATTATTTCATTCCATATCACTGATAGTGATTACATGTGACATGCCTTTGTATTGGGAACTAAGACTATTCTATCATTTATCATCATCGATAACCCTTGGATTAGGTCATTGGTTAGCATAATTCCCAATTTACTTTCACTTTTAGTATTGATGTGTAGGAGGTTCTTTTTATGTATCCTTTTCTCTATTCGCATCATTCGACATGTTTTTCAAATCACATTACCATTAAAATTCTTGATGACCTTCGCTTTCACACATAAAACATTTTTTTGTCCCTTTAAGACAATTTCCTCCATGTTTCTTTTCACACATTAAGACTGAGGGAAAATTCATCTTCTTTTCAGTGTGGTCTTTTGATTTTCCCTTAAATCCATTTTTCTCATCTTATCAATTCCATAGGACTGATGGATTTATCCAATCTCCATTTCAACCTTGAGATAACATCAAATGATTTCCTAATAGTTATTGAATTACCTTATAGCTAATTCCCTTCAGATACATGCTTTAATGACACTAAAGGATTGATCTATTTTACACTCGGGAAGGATAATAATTCCATAAGAATATATTGTAAGTCTGGTAAAATTTTCATCATAGGTACCAAAAAATTCGTCATTTTTTCCATAAGCTCAAGGAACACATTCTCCATCTTTTATTGAAGAATACAAGGAATATACTTATATGAAAATAAGTTTGTAAACTCATCATATTTCATAGGGCCAATTTTATCTCTTTACCTCATATTCATTATAAGATTCCATCATTGATCAGCTTCACATTTTGAATGATAGACTATGAAGATGAATTAATCATTTTCTAAACATTGGATAATTGAAAATATGATTTCTGTGGTACAAATCCATTGTTGAGACACTAGTGGATCCTAAGACCTATTGAAATAAGGTGGATGATTCCTCATGAAGGACTCAATAGAATGATTTTACCACCTTTTCTCATTTGGAAATATTTAATGATTCATATCTTGGGAATGTTTTGTGAGCATAGCTACATTATTTTTCATTATAACTCCCATAACATTTGGTTTCTCAGGCATAAAATCATTGCATAGCCCCTTGCATTCATCATTAACAAAGTTCCCTCAAGTTTTATCAACTGACCAAAACCAATAAGCATAGTGTGAGAAACACTAATCATAATGGGATAACCACATAATCAAAAATAAAATTTCAATTTTTGACACATTAGGTTTTATAAAAGGTTATTCATGGTCATTTATAAGACATAGGAATGGTAACCTATATCCTTAGGGTTTTTACTACTATTTTCTCATCGTAGTTTCTAATGGTTTACTATACCTTTGGTCTCATTCCAACTATAATAGTCCTTACTTTTCATACATAAATTTTACTTCAAAATCGATGAATAATCATCACAAAAAATAAAAAACCATTCCATAACCATATATGCTTAGGGCCTTTAAAAACTGGGAAACATAAACAACTGGTTCATAAGACGTCAATATTGTCTGCCACTTATTTCTTTATAACTATACCCATTTTGACATATCATACTCAATACAATTCTTCATGCCTAGGGGAAAACAAACATAATAAAGGGTGACATCAAATTATATATAAGGTTAAATTAGGGAGATATAAATCATATCATAATCATAAAACAGAGTAACATAACACTGAAAATCATATCATGTATATGATAGATCATGATTTCATGTCATGAGATAAATCATAAAAGTTCATAAGAATCAATTAATATAACCCACAAAATTCATAACATATGACATGAAATTTTATGGCATACAAATAATAATAGAATATCATTTCATATTAGTCAAATATCATTTCCATGACCATCATTGAGGATAAATTCCATTACTAAATCGAGTTCACTCCCCATTCGAACCCTGTATTACTGAATCGAGATCATTTCCCATTCCAAACCTCATAATATCATGAGAAATAAATCTTTATCTAATTAATTTTAGGGATATATAGATCCCACTCATCTCACAATGAAATCATTCAAATGTTTTATGAAAAACATAAATCATTCATCATAGCATAACCCAATTAATAAAATGGGTTTCTTATGCATCATTCAATCATAACAAATTACAAATAAAATAAATGGATTTGATAAATATCATTCAATAAAAACACAATCAAACTATATGAATAATTGGGATAGTAAACTTGAAAAATAACCCTATTAAATTATTTCATCTTATATGGAAAATAATTTTGATAAAGCAACTTAAATTAAGTCCTCAGGAAAATATATTTTCTTCTTCATAAATGATTTCTTTTCTCCAAATGATATGCAATTTTAAAAGAAAATAATTTCATTTAAATTAAATATGAAATACTGTAAAATAAATTTTTTAGAAAAAAAGGGATTATTGATGCCTAAAAATATTTGTGTGTTGTATAAGATAGAAGAAAACATTTTCTCTTATTTTTTCGAAATGTCAAATAGAACCTTGTATCGAAAAAGGAAAAAAGATTTCTTTCATACCATTTCATAAAAATTCACCAATGGTTAAAATTAACATTAAAAAAGTTTATAATAATATTATGAATAATGTATAATGCATATGTATAGAACATGGATAAGGATGATTAATATTCCCTAGTTATAATTATGTATAAGCAATCTCGAATTTAAATACGATTCCTAAATTATCCCTAACCATAGGTCAGATATCATTTGTATATATCTAAACCTATTGTATAATGATTTAGATAAAATCATTTACGTATTATAGAATCAAATAAATTTCTATGATATCATATATGATCATATTATCATCATTTGGTTAATATCATTTCATTATTTCTCTTTATTCCGATATTAATGGTTTCATTTTCTTTTGTATGTTATACCGAATAAGATATAGTTATCCTTTCTGGATCATATTTTTATCATTAAAGAATGATATTTACAAAATATATACCATATTTATTCATTTTATACATTTATATAATCATAATTTAATGGATATCATGTAGAAATAATCACATCGCATCATGGAGATTCTTGGTCGTACGTATGCATCAGTGATGATATCATTCCCATAATTGTGAAATGGTATGGAAGTGGATGATATATTTTTTTCAAGAATCCATACCGTGTTATAATATTCACCCATAGTTATTATTTATACCATTATACTCATCCAAGTAAGGTGGTGGTGAAAAATATATTATACTACGGCGAGGAGATGGAAGTAATACATACTCACAAGTGGTGATTTCATTTTTCATAGGATGGATTTTGGGTGGAATATGGTTGTTAAATATTCATAATAATATATAGGTATATAATTTATACTTTATAAATTACCTTATAATAGAAATAACCCATGAATAGGAAGTATAATATGAAAGAAGTTTGAATAAATCAATAGAAGAGATTACTTCTTATTCGACGAGCTCCCACTAGATCACCTTTTAAGGCACTAGGGTTGGAAATTGGAGTAGACAAAACCCTCTATATTGTGACTAGGTATGTTTATAAGGTAACTTATTAGAGTATTTTATAGCATGAAGGATGAAAATGAAGTGAATAAGTGAGGGATATTTTTCCCTTTTGTAATTGAGGTTAGCGGCACTTAAGAAATCTCTAAAAATATTAATTTAATATAAATTAATTGTTAACTAAAAATAACTCCAGATTTTGATATATATAATATAAGATGATTTTGGTTCGGAATACTCTCCTTAAATAATTTTTAGACTTGTATTGACTATATTTTAATCCTTATCTTTTTGTTTTACCCTTAATTAATCTATTTAATTTTTAATTGTGGTAAAAAAAATTAAATATTAAGAGGCTATAAATTATACTTATATGGGTTAAATTTTCAATAAATGGAAACTTTAGAAACTTTTTAAACTTTTAATTGTTTATTTATTATTTTTAATTTTTTTTATTTTAAATCTAAGTAATTTAATAAAATATTTTTTCAATAAAATATCAACAATTTCAATTTTGACACTATTCATTTCATTGATTTTAAATAAAGTCCAAACAGAAAGATAAATTAGAAAAAACCAATTTAATAGGATTATAATAGGTCTTAGTAACCTATTAATTTCATGTAGTACCCTAATTAATTAAAATTATATTTATTTTAATATATATCATATCATTTATTTGATAAATATTATATTTGTATCACTGTTGTGTCAGAATTTATGGTAATTATTTAGTCTATAAAAATTATAAATAAATTTTCATGATTTAGATATGTTCATTATATTTCGGGAGACTATTTATTAATAATTTTATATAATATTTATAATTATATTAAAATTACTATACTTATAAGAAATAATTAGGTGACATTTTGTCAGTTTCATTTATTTTAATAATTTCTATATCATTTTCATGGGAAGGATCTAATTAAATAATTACATTATGATCAATAAGTGTTAACGGTATATTTTTACTCATCTAATTGTATTTTGGCAGGTGTTAGGGTAATCCTATTATCAATATCATATTATTTTATTACAAAAATTACCTGATTTATCATTAATAGCTTTAAAATAAAAATTTCGGTTGTTATTATTCATAATATCCAAAAATAAAAGCAACCTGTTAAAAAAATTTGGACTCACTGATTAAAAATATGTAATCCATTTCTCAAAATTTAACACACAGAAGTTGTAGAAATTAAATTAAAAGTAATCCTTTTTTGGGAATGATATAATGAGTGTTTTGAAAAGTTAACCCATCAAATGATTATCATGTGTGTATATCCAATCTCAATATGAAATTTCCTCTAATGGAATACATTTTATTTGGTAGTAAAAAATATAATTATACTTTACAAATAACTAAAATGATAATCTACCAATATAAATAAATTAGATAAAAAAGCAGTTTTGAATTAAAATGTAGTATACTTCACTATTCAATAAAATATGAAATGTGTTGGAAAAATAAAAAAATTTCAGTAAAAGTAAATTTTAATGTCTTAACTACAAAGAATAAGTTTATTTTTTCATATTAAAAATATTACTATGTCAAAATATTAAATAAAAATGGGTTCTCTATTAAAAGTAGGTAAAATTACCCTTTTAAAAAATATTGTTTTTTATAAATCAAATAGGGTTTATTTATACCTTATGACTAAAATATCTATTAGATGAATATAAAAACTATTTTATTTAATATATTACATATATATTTCCATAATTTCATTTACTAATTATAATTCACTTAATTTATTAATTTAAAACATACATAAATAAAATTGATTTATTTTTGTCATAAGTAATTGGTAACCAATGAATTTACCATACATTTTCATAACAAAGTTATATTCATTATCAAAAACCAAAAGTATTGGTTATAATGGTCATTTTAAACTAATGGAGTCTCAAAATATATTTAAACTCACAATTTTGTGAAATTAAAGCTGTTAATGAAAAATTATTTAATGAAATTTCTTCACAAAACCAACCGGGTGTTACACAAACCATGTGGATGCTAGTGTCCAAATGGACAAAATCTCATGCACAGTTGTCTAATGGTTTCCAAAAACATTCTAATATTATTTTATCTGCTCATAGGCCCCAAAAAATCTATGACATTACCATGGAAACACTGAAAGTCTTCCCTAATCGTTTGTTAATCCTACTCCCTTTGCTGCCAAACCCAATAAATTATATTCTCAACAAAAACTCAAAAATTCAAACCAGGACTCAACGAGAACCTCCACAAAAAAATATAAGATCATGAAAATAATTAAATAATGAAATTATAAATTCCATGTTTTAATATTTATCTTTATTTTGTTATGTTTATATATGACAATGATATATGATATATTGATATGATAATGATTATAATGTGTGAAAAAAATACTTGGTTTTTCTAAGAATGAAAGTTATTTTTGTCTAATTTAAATATGGAAATGGGTAATATTTTATTAACATATGATATTGTAAGTATAAATATAGTTTTTATATAAACTATAAGTAGGTACATGAGATATTAACATTCAAGGTGTTGTGGGATAGAATTTCATATTTCTATTCCTGGGTGTGGTATGGGATTTCAACACTCGGGATAATTATACCTATTACCTTATTACATTGAGTGAGATTCAAGATTACAAAGGTCTGATTCTATTAAATTCATGTGGAAAAATATGAAACTGAATTCATTTTCCCACATTTAATCATATGTGTGTCTCTACATGTCTTCATGTGTGAGATATTAAATGTTTTGGTATTTCTCCTATTGGATGTGGATAAAGACTATTAACACAAAATTTTATCTCTATGCTTAAATCATGTATATAATGTGTGGATACTATTAATATAAGAATTTATGAATTATAATTTTTTATATTACATCTAATTTTTATGGTTATTCTCTAATTTTTGTGTTAAAATGATTTCTTATATGAATGTTAATGATTACATTGATTTATAAAATATAGATGAGATTTTTCCATGTGAGTTAGAATCATTATGGTTTCATATAAAGTATTATATTCTCACACCCTTAACGTTCACCTGAATGGAAATTTATATTTACTAGAATTTATGATTGTACATATATGTGATAATGGATATTTTGTATTTTTTACGTTGTAAATGGTTATTGATGGTTCATGAGGGGATCTATTAGATGATAAATTTTGTGAGTGTGGATCATGTTGTAACTTATCCACTGGATTTACCATCATATTTGATTGCATATATTATTACTTTTGTTTTAGATTTGACTATGTTTTGATATAATGTAACCTTAAAAAGATTAGTTATTCTATCTTACTACTATCATTGTTTTGTTAGTACTTGATATTCCTAAAGGGTTTTCAAGAATAAAAAATAATTTTTTTAATAAAATAGAAGACACTAGAAACTACCAACCAATATAACCATGCTATTAAAAACTAAAACAATATAAATACTTATTCAAGAACATAAAACATAAATATATGATTTTTATTTTTGCTATGTTTGATTAGTAATTGATGAAAATCACTTAAGGATAATTGAAATACTCTCACACTAGGGTGTATCTACATATCGGCTGAATCACACAATGCTTAGGTGGGATCCTCTATATCTCTTATGGTATGATATTACCTATCAGTTTCTAAGGGGGTAATGAAGAGATAGAAATGGGGAAATCGAATATCGTTCTAGGGTGAGGATTAAATAATCACAAACATCTATCAAAATTCCTTGGCCATCTAATATATCCCTTGGGGAAACTCTTGATCCATAATAACAATTACTCATAACATACATAGCATATAATTAATTCCCCTATTATATATATATAACATAAAAATTAACATTTAGTTTCCATATATTATTATTATTAATGATTTATCAGGTGACTGATATCAAAACATAAACCTCTTCGTTTTAAACTACCTTGAAAAATCATAATGTACAATATGGATTTTATAATATGATTTATAATGACTCATGAAATTTTAAATCATATAGCATGATTTTAATTGAAAAACATAATGATATATTAATATATTTTTATTTTTGACATTCATGTACAAGGAATATAACCCTCCTTGTAATAATGGATACCATCTCATATGATATCTCAATATCATACACTATGATACAAGCTAGAATGTATCGAATATATATTACACTTCAAGGAATATCACTATTAATCTCCTAATTTAACTAAATCTTAATATACTTTATGAAATTCCACCTTTTATTTTATTATATAAAATTTCTTATCATGTCCTATCCAAAACCCTTTTTTATATCCCCAGAACACTTTTATAAAGTTATATTTAAATTAACCTTATATCATAGCATATGAAATACATTACAAATATCGAGAAAAAATATTTTAGAAAACCTCTAAAAAACTTTTATATATTTTTTATGAGTTTTGTGAAACTCAATCCCCATTAACTAAATTCTAAAGTGTTACCCCATGGTCCTTTTCAGCATTGAAAAAAATTATGAATTTATTAATTCATATATATAACTAAAGAGTATCTCCTAGAAATTCATCAATGATACTCAAGTTATAACATGATCTAGTATGATCTCTATGAAACACACAAACTTCTATATTCATATCCACTATTTCAAACATATAAAATCCCAAATTTGAATATTATCCATTTTTTATAAGAATTCGTGTAACCATATGACACCATTCATGTCAATATTGTATTTATAATCATATAATCTTGATTCTATAAGTATATATTATTCAATAAAATGAATTCAACGCATGTTATTCACTCTTATTGATAAGCACATCACATGTCCTTCATCTAGTAGATAAGAACATAATATTAATTATCGAGGTAGGAACATATACTCCATTAGTATATCTTATTCAAGAGACCAAATTATATACTCATCAAATAGGGGTGAAACCCCCCATCTTGTTTAATACTCAAATGTTTAAATTATCCAAAAAATGAAACCACCCCATGATTAGATAATCGATTAGGGTTTCATAAGAAAGGAATAAAAGTATAATGTTTCTCATGCTTCGTATATTTCCAACGATTAGTATGGGTAAATATATATATAAAACATGCTCCCCTATATACTAATGATAAACTGTGTAACAATACATTTTGTATACATAGGGGGTCATCCAACACCCAAAACACTATTTGTGTCTCATGATCATATTTCGTATCTCTATATGAAGTCAGACCCATTTTAATATTAACATTTCATTACAACCTACAATACACCTTCATGAAAATTGTTTAGGTATAATTTAAATCCACAGTTTAGGAATTTAGTTATCAATTCATTTTTCAAAATATATATATCCAACATAAAAGAATGATAATTTGGAGTCATAATTTTTTATAACATGTTATATTTTATATTCTTAAACTTTTTTAGGAAAATTAAAAAACCCATACACAAGAATCTATCTAATCATAACATATATGATTTATCACTATATTGGCCCTTTGTTTGCTATAATTTTAGAGGTATGATAATTACATCAGATTACTATTAAATTCTTCCCATATCTCTACATGACCAAATGGTAACCCCTCACGCCCCTCTAAACACTTTTACTGAATAGAATCTTTTATGAAAAATGTTTTCAATAATGGTGAGATTTATAAATCATATTCTTAATGTTAAATTAAATGAACATAATATATAAACGTTATTTTTACATTACATTAATTGTTCCAATGTTAATAATTCTGGTTTTCTTCTTAGAAGTCATTGTAATTTCATTATCATATCTGTTATTGAATATTTCACATAAAAAATCTTACATGAAAATATTTTGGTAAATATTTTAAAAATTAATATATTTTATAAGCCTTATCATACTCATTTAGGTTTTGATATTATTTTAAATTAATTATATTAACCAAATATAAATATTAATGTTATATTTATTAATATCGAATACTCTATTGAAGGATATTAAGTGAAATTCACATTGAAGTTGACATGCATAATATTTTATATTTAACAGTTATGTTCCCTAATTCTAAACATAATCCAAAAAAAATCATGAAAAATTATATTTTCATTTGATTATCATATTATGATACACCAAATTATTTGTTTCAAAAAATATATCTTATTAATTTGAGATAAAATATTTGTAAAATAAATAATTAACATTCATATCTTGTATTTGATTCTATGTTTTTTAGTAGTTATTATGAAAATATAATTTCATTTTTTAAAATATTTAACTTTTGAGGGGAAAGAATGTTGTCTATAATATTTTAATAAATAAATATTATAAAATTATTATAATACTTTCAACATTTTTATCCTTATCTTTTCTAAATTCTATTATATAATCTGGTGAATCTAAAATAGTTTTACTAAATATATTATCTCATTTTTTCATGAAAATAAATTTTTGAACAAAAACTTGTCTTATGATATAATATAATTGACATAACAATACAAATAATTTTATTTATATCCATATGGTATTTATATATTTCATTATATTTAATTTCATTTTTATAAACACTTTTATTCTATTTTTGAGTACAAACCAAATTCTACATCATTCCTTACATTAATTTTAGACACTTGTATAATTATAATATTTTTAAAATATAAAATTAGTATCATATATAATTAAAAATTAAAAAAAATCTTTCTATAACAATGGTAACTGTAATAGACACTTTGTGGAGGTTTTAAAACCCCTTTAATAGTCCCAAAACTTTCTATGTCATGGAAACATAACATTTTCCTTATAAAACCAACTACATGTTTCAATCAGCCAAATTTTCAATTAGATAAATCCAATATTCCTTTCAGAAGAAAATTTTACCCAAATATATTTTCAATATAGTTTTGGAAACTGTATATGTAATTCCTTGTTCATATATCAAAAATATTTTGAGTGGATAGAATAAATTTTTTTTCAAACAAATTCACATTGTCAGAACATCTATAAAAATTATTATGGAATGATTTATGTATCTTGAATAATGCATAAAGGAAACTAATTGTCTCTTCAAGTAATTTATGTAACCAATGATAATAAATATATGAGGGGATAATAAATGTTTCTTTGGTCTCATATCACCTAATGAATTTGAAAACATAAGTTAATCAATTTATTTTTCTCTTGAGAATCTAGATTCAGGTGTTGAACAACCTCAATATATTTTTCGATATAAAGGGGTTACTATAACAAAAAAAATCTAGATAAAGAAAAAATCATATGTTTTTATATGATTACTATAAGTTTATTATATTAAGTTTTTCATCTTCATGGATTACTCTCAATGTAAATTTTGATGATGATAATTTTATTATATATAAAATAGAATCTTTTATTATATGAGAATGGTATATTAAATTCATTTAATAAAAAAATTATTTAATTTTTTCCTAAACAAATTATGACCAATTTTAATATATATCATTTACATTAGTGATTCAGTATCCATATTTCATTAATAAATGAATCATATTTTTTATTCCTCTTACTACATAACGATTTATGTAGGCTATAATTCGAATAATATCATATATAAATTCTAGATAGTGGAGTGAATAAATATTTTCTCAATTTTTAATATGGATAAAATCAATACTATTCCTCAAGTTTCTCTCATAATGCTTTCTTAGATAAATAAAACCTATAAAAATGTCAAATGGTGGACCCTAGTGTGACGTCCTGGCTCGGGTGCCACTAAACGGTGCCCTGATCTGATTGGCCACATGTCCTCTAGCGCACCTCCTTGTATGCTAGAGGGAGATTACTAGTATGGAGGGTTAGTTAAGTTAGTATTAGGTATAATATACCATCTTTTATCATAACAAAACACCAAAAGAAGCAAACAAAAATAACCAAGTGCGGAAGCGTATAAACAACCCGAACAATACCATGTCATATGATGTTTAAAACAAGAAAATAAATACTCAATGAAAAGGTAAAATAATATATGAAAATGAGAATTTAATGTGTCTACAATGCAACTAAAAGTAAGGACACAATGAATCCATATCTGGTCTTGAACCGCATTCAGTTCGCTCTCCCATGTTCCAATCCCAAACAACAACCTACCCCAAGGCCTTTCCCATATCCTACACTACAACAATGAAGTCTACTCAGGTGCTGATTAGGAATCCCAAATAGGGTGTTAGTACAAGTCAATAGGCAACCACTAACGGTGTCTAAATCAAGTGTAGTCAAAATATAGTGTTTGCATTTTTATGAACAAATAAATACAATGCATAATTAAACAATTGTCACATTGTCATTTAATCATTAATCATCACATTAGGTCGAGTTTCAATTCATATTTTTCATTTGAATCGTCATTAATTATTATAATTAATTTTGTTTTGAACGCCATTTCAAGAATCCAAAATCTCATCCATTATAGGTCTTAATGCCTATCACTCTATATCTCATTCAATGTAGGACTTCATGCCTAGAACCCCAAAATCTCAAGCTTTGAAAACTATTGGGGAAGAACACCATATCCAAAACTCATATTCTAATCGGTCTATATTTTCATGACTAGCACCACTGAAATATCATCAATTTAATAATACTTTAATTAAAAAGAATTAGCCATATCATTCCATTATTAATCAAAAGATTAGTTAAACTTTTCAAAGGCCATTAGTTAACTTAATAGTTAACAGAGAACATAACTCATTAATTAATTCATCAATTAATTAATTAATCAAAACAATTATGATTCAATAATTAATTCTTTACAATTAATTAACCATATTAAATCTCAACTTTGCATAATTAATTCTCACAATTAATTTTCTTTGATCACCATCATGGAACATAATAAATTCTCATAATTAATTATCTTATATAGCCAAACATCATATCATAATTAATTTCCCCCAACAAATTATCTTAAAACAATCAATTCAAAATGTTAATTGAAATATCTTAACCCATAACAAATATCTATTATGGAAACTCCCTTTCATTTATTCTATGATTCAATAATCAATTAATCACCAAGGCAATCACAATCCATTTCCACATTCCTAATTTCTCTAATTTAACAAATAAATTATAAAGGGAAGCTAGAAAATCCATAAAATCACATGCACATATCCAATCCATGAAAATGGGTGTTCAATTTATACCACTAAACGTGTTTTATTGACCAATTTTTTCCCAAAAGAAATCTCCAAAATCAAAGAGGCACAACATTGTCAATCAATCTCCAGATATAAATCCTTAAACCAAAATTATGTTCAAAGGCATCAAGATCTTTCCAATCTCGATCTATATCCACAATCCCTGATCTAGATCTCAACTCATATGTTTAGATCCATTTAAATAGAAGATAAATTCCACAAAAAGATCAAGGAAAGATTGAGGAATGAATGGGAGAAGAAATGGGATGAAATCCACTTATTGGAAAGAGAGTGGGTCTTCAATTCGGGCTTTTGATCTTGGAGAATGATATTCGAATCACCTTGGAATCCCTCCAGAAGGATTTTGTATAAACTAAAATTTTTCGAGACCAAGAAAATGTCGAGATATGGTAGTCTTAGGGTTTTGGGTTTTTTGAAATATATTTTCTAATAATTAATCCCACATGCACGGTTTCCTGGGCAGGGGTGCACGGTTAGGGAAAACAGTGTGCCAACTGTGCGGACCTCTGATCTAAGTCTGAACAGTTGGAATGGTTTAGGTGATGGATTTTTCAACCCAGGCTCAATTCGTGCACATCCCACCATCCATTATTTTTTGTTAAAAATTTACCAAAACGTACCGAAAGACAATACTCCAAAACAAAGGTACATAAAAACCTCAAAACGTCCTTGAAAACGCTCCTGAGATGACTCCAGAAAAGGCCGAGATCTTACAATTTCCCCACAATATAATATATCATCCTCGACAAGCACTCCCAAACTTCTCTGAGATACTGAGCCAAAAATATTGGTCCATTGATCCCTCATCTCTACTTACCATTCCCAAGTTTACTCTTGAACACTTCCATGTTTACAAAATAAATGAACTAACGACATTGTCTTTCCCCGTAACATATTATCACTACAAACCAACACACATATCAGATTATATTCAAATGAAAAATCTATCTTGAGATCATCCTCTTCCACATCAATCACCTGAGAAGGGTCAAGATGATTCCACCTTAGTTCTGACACATGGAAAACATCATGCATAGTGCTGAATTTCTGTGGAAGGGATAATAGGTAAACCACCTTCCTGATTCTCTCCAACACCAAAAACGGTCCTAAAACCCTAGGATCCAACATTCCATACCTCTATATCCTATGGAGTGAAAATCTAGTAGACACCCTAAGGAATACACGATCACAATTTGTAAACTCTTTGGGTTGTCTCTGTCTATCACCATACGACTTCTTCCTACTCTGAGCCATAGCCATATGTTTCTGAATCAACTTCACCTTCTCTGATGTATCTTAAATGAGACTTGGTCCCAACAACTCTGACTCACCCACCTATAACCAACATAGCGTATATCTACAAGGTCTACCAGAAAGTGCCTCATATGGTGACATTTGTATAATTCCCTGATAACTATTGTTATAGGAAAACTTTACTAAATCCAATGGATTCTCCCAAGAACCACCAAAGTCAAGAACACATGCCCACATCATATCATCTAACACATGAATTGTACACCCTGACTTCCCATTTGTCACTGGGTGGAAGGCTAAACTTAATAATACCCTTGTACCAAGTTCCTTCTATAATACCTTCCAGAAGAGTGATGTAAAGCATGAATCGTGATCTGAAACTATAGCTCGTGTCACCCAATGTAAATGAACTGTCTGCCACTTGTATAGTCCTCTCAACTGTTCTACTATAAATGGGTCCCTAATAAGAAATAAATGTGCTAAATTCATTAGTCAATCCACAATGACCCATGTAACATCATTCTTCCTAAGTGTCTTTGTAAATCCTACCACAAAATCCATAGTCTCATCATCCAACTTCCATTCTGAAATTTCAAGGGTTGTAATAGGCATCTATGTTTATGATGCTCTGCCTTCACCTGCTAATAGGTGAAACATCTTTTCATGAACCATACTATCTCCTTTTTCAGGTCTGACCACCAAATTTGTTTTCATAGGTCACGGTACATTTTTGTCACCCTAGGATGTACCACCAACTTTGAGGCATGAAATTATCACATGAGTTTCCCTCGCATACTCGTAGGCACAACAACCCAATTTTTCACATAGAAGATATCATCCACAAATATTATTTAGTCTTAAGGTGTCTCCCTACCATCAAGGATTTACCTTAAGTGAAAACACTTTGTATCCTCATGTGGCATGTCCCTAATCCGTCTTAGGAGTGTAGAATCTACTACAATAGAAACTAGAGTCATCCTCTCATAACTCTCTTGAACTACTAATGCATTTCCACAAGCTAGGTCATTATTTTCCACTCTGCACTTAACTTATATACCAACTGGGTCTGTGTTTTCTTGCTCAAGGAATATGCCACACTATTCCCCTTTCCATGTTTATATTCCAAATCAAAATCAAAGTACTACATATACTCTACCAATCTTCACTGATGAAGATTCATGTCGCGCAATGAAAATATATACAACAATCTTTTGTGATCCATAAAAACTGTAATCTTTTGACCCAAAAGATAGTTTCTCCACCACTTAATGTCATAAACCATTACTTCCTACACAAGGTCATGTGTAGGGTAATTCTATTCATGTGGCCTCAACTGCCGAGACTCGTATGCAATGACTTGACCCCCTTGCATCAACGCAGCCCCAATTCTGCTCGTAGAAGCGTCACAATACATTGTTTACTCCTCACCTGAATAAGGTAAGATAAAAATTGGTGTCGATGTTAAGTGCTTATTCAACTCCTGGAAAGAATTCTCGCATGCTTATGCCCAATCAAAAATTATCCCTTTCTTTTTCAAACCTGAAAGTGGTGCTTCTAATTTGGAAAAGTCTTGGAAGAACCTCCTATAATAACCAACTAATACCAAAAATATTCAGATTTCAAAAACATTCTTTTGATGCTCCCAAGAAATCAATACCCGTACTTTTTCTTGTTCCACTACCATACCTTCTTCCAAGATGATATGCCCAAAAAATATTACCCTTTCAATACAAAGATGGCATTTAGATAGCTTCAGATATATCTGATTCACTCTCAGTGTACCCCAGACAATGAACAAATATTGGGCATCATCATTATGATTCTTATAGTACACCCAAATTTCATTCACATACACCACCGCAAACTGATCTATGTACGGATTAATTATCATGTTCATTATGGCCATAAAAACTACTGGACCATTTTTCAACCCAAACAGAAAAACTACAAACTCATAAAGGCCATACCTACTTCTGAAATAATTTCTTGGTATATTAGAGGTCCAAAATCTCACCTGATGATACCCTGATCTCATATTGATATTTATATACCCACAATCCCATTTCAGCTGGTCAAACAGTTCATCAATATATAGAATCGGATATCAGTTTTTCATGGTCATTTTATTCAACTTCCGGTAATTGACACACAAGCATAAACTCATATCGGCCATCTTTACAAACAAAACGGGTGATCCCAATGAAAAATAATTTGAAAAATAAAACAATTATCCTCTAACTCCTCCAACTATGTTTTTATATCTTGAAGATCAGTCAGTTCCATTATGTAAGGTGGAATAGATACTGAATCATCCCCCAGCATCATCTCAATAGTAAATTCCACATCTCTCTCAGGTGGAAACCTTGTATAGTCTTCAGGAAAGACATATTGAAATAGATTTACTATTGGTGGAAGGATGCCTTGCCTACCCCTCCCATCACCTAACAAAAGACTAGAAATTTCGTATGTGATCTCTCCAGTTTCTGAGTAATTGGCCCAACTTGGCCTTTATGGATATCCCATTTTCCATGATGACCATACTGGTCACCCTTAAGATATATAACGGCCACTCTCCTAAGGTAAAAATCAATGTGGGATAGGTATTCGGCTCGCTAGTCCATACCCAAAATCAGGTCATAGTCCATTATATCGATGACATAGATATCCCAATGAAAATAATTCACTTTGATCTCTAGAGAACATTCATTACATAAGTAGATATCCCTGGACCATGTTCAAAATGGTGTATCGATTTTGATCACCCCGCTTACGGACTCCACCTCTAGGTCCAAGACATTTACAAGATTTTTAGATTTAAAGGAACGAGAGTCACTAGTATCAAAAAATGAAATAGATAAAGTAGAAGAAACTATAATAGTACCTATCACTTTTGAAGGACCCGCCTCACTCTCCAGAAGTGTAGGATACATTTCCTGTAACTGTCATTTCCCACTTCTTTATGGTGTTGTCTGACTCCCTTGAGTAGAACCACTTTGATGATACGAGCTCTCATACTCCGAATCACCACATATACTACCTATACCACATCAACCAGTAGGGTTCTAGCTTCCTGACCTATATGGTTTAGAAGACCCCCTTCCCACAATCTGACTCTGAGAAGCTGCTCCATCTGCACCCGCTTACCGCTTCTTCCTACATAAATTATATAGGTACCCCATCTTTCCACAAAACCATAACTCCCCTGCTAATCGAGGACAATGTGTATGATAGTGTCCCTACCTACCACACTAGTGGAAAATCACATGTGTAAGATCCAGTGCAAACTATTACTCCTAGATATCTACCTCACCTTTCATAGTCCTAACTATGGTTGTCATAATGGTAATTCCTGCACTTGGAAGGCACACTCCGTGAACATCCAGTGATGTCTACATGTTTAGTACAAGAAGACTCCTTCAGGTTCCCCTCTGAAATGAGATCCTTATTAACCATTTCTTATAATTTATTCACCCTATAGATATTTACCAAGTACTTAATTTCACACCTAATTATATCCTAAAATGGTTTTTCCGAAGAAGCCTCATCTTCCACCAAAGATAGAGAAAATGTTGTAAATATATGAAACTTTCATCATAATCCATTACAGACATGCTTACTTGGGTCAGATGCATTAACTGTAAATCCTTCTCCTGTAATAGCATCTCTGAAGATATGTTATCCAAGAACTTCTTCAGAAACACCTTCCATAACATGTCATCAATCTTTCCAGATCATAGTTGATTGTCCCACCTATGCTTCATTGAACCCCATAGAATATTAGTATCCATCTGGACCCTCCTCCTAACCGGTGTCTCCAAATGGTAATGTATCATCTCTATGGATTCAATCCAGAATTCATCTCCCTCATGTCCACCCTCTATAGTAAAAGTAGGATGGTGTTTCACCTGAAACTCCATTGTCAACTAAGAGATTCTTTTTATAACCTTCTTAGGGTCTCTCTCCATGAATTGTATGAAATAAGAAAAGTTCTCTCAAAACTGTTCTCCTTCCACCTCATCATGCACAAATGGTTCCACAATTTTCCTATATAGAAGTTTGATTTGGTCCATACCCCTTAGTCTCACCCTCAACAATCATCATGGAGGAATATCACTAAAAAGAAAATCATACGTCTTAGGTCTCATAACGTAACCTTATAACATTTACGTAAGAGGAGAAACTTAGACAACAGGTTTCAACAAGTTATTTCCCCCTTTTCTCACCACACAGTCAACATTGAGGCCTTATCACTTCCCTTAACCATCCTAATCCCAGGTCATGGTTAAAAATAGTAAAACATTCTCATTAACTAATTCGACCATTAATTTATCACATTTCCCCAAATTAATTAATTATAAAATAATTTAATTAATAATATTCATTTCATCAATCAAGGTTATCATTAGACACCATTGTATTCTCATTTTTCATCAATATTTCAATCTCACAACAAGGAAAATATTTCAAGGTCAACAACTAACCCATAATTCGTTTTCCTGTGAGGGCCTAGAATGATGCATGTTGAAACAAGACATAGTGCCTAGAATGATGTAAGAAAACTCATGAATTATTCTTCTATAGGCCATGAATCTAAATTCAACAACTATTAAAAAAATATCACATCACACCATAGGTGCATTACCCAAGGTGAAATAATATCCAACCATAACAAGAAATAACAATCACACATTGAGTACTTAGATTTTCCCACGTACATGCGTTTGAAACTCCCATGCATGAGCTCATTACCAATCCTCAAATATTCCTAGATTTCTATCTACCTTTACAAAAATAGTAAGACAAAAGTGGAAAAAATAAAAAACACCTTTGATATCAGTTTTGACATCCCAACCCGGGTGCCACTAAACGGTGCCCTGAGTCGATTGGCCACATTCCCTCAAGTGTGCCTCCACATACACCAGAGGGTTCCGACTAGAAGAAACCGTCTGGTAAGTCATTCATAGAGATATTATACCTTATTTTATCAAAAAAAACACCAATAGAAGAAAACAATAATAACCAATTGTGGAAGAATATAAATAACAAAAACAATACCATTTCATATGGTGTTCAAAACAAGAAAATAAAATACTCAACTAAAAGGTATATGATGATATGACAGTGTGAATATCAAGTGTCTACAATGAAGCTGAAATTAGAATACACAATGACTCCCAAGAGGGTCCCAAACCACCTCTAGTTCCCTCTCCAATTCTCCAATCCCAAATAGCATCCTATCCCAGGGCCTTGCCCTTATCATAGACTGTAACAACAAAGTATAATAAGGTTCTGATCATGCGGCCCGAATAGTGTGTGAGTACAACATAGTAGCCTACCACAAACAGTTACTAAAACAAGTCCAATCAAAATATTGTGTATGCAGTTTAATGATGCAATAAATACAATGCTTAATTAAACAGTCACCAAATTATCATTTAATATTTAATCATCACATTAAGACTAGTTTCAATTCATGTCTTCCATTTGAATCACCATTCATTATTATCATTAATTTGATGTTGAACATCATTTCCATTACCCCAAATCTAATTTCATGTAGGTATCTATTCCTATCACCCTATATCTCATTTAGTGTAGGTCATCATGCCTAGCACCCCAAAATCTCAATCTTGGATAACTATTATGGTGGAACGCCATGTCCAAGTCCCATCTTCAAATCGGTCTAGAATGCCATGTCTAGCACCACAAAAATATCATTCATTTAATCATTCGTTAATTAACAATAATTATCCATATCATTCCATTATTAATCAAATGATTAGTTAAACAATTCAAAGGCCATTAGTTAACTCAATAATTAACTAAGAACATAACCCTTTAATTAATTCATTAATTAATTAATCAATCAACAAAATTCTCATTCCATAATTAATTATTCACAATCAATTATACATATTAATTATAAACTTTTCATAACTAATTATCACAATAATTTATCTAATATCAACATCGTAGAACATAATTAATTCTCTCAATAAATTATCTTACATAGCCAAACATCATTTCATAATTAATTTCCCCAATTTAATTATCATAATACAACATATTCAATATCTCAACTAGAATATCTCATCCAATAACAAATCTCCAAAAAAAATACCAATTAGGGAAACCCCCTTTGTTTATTTCATGATTCAATTATCAATTATTCACTAAGGAAATCACAAGTCAAGTCCACATTTCTAAATACTCCAATTTAGGAAATCAATTATCATGGGATGATATAAAATCCATAAAATCGCATACACATATCAAATCCATGACTAAGGTAGATCGATTTAGATAACCTACCTTAGTTTATTGATAGATGTTAGCCTAATGGAAATCCTTAATATCTGAGCTACACAACGTCATCAATCAAGCTCCAGATCTAAATCCCAAAACTAAAATTAAGATCAAAGGCATCTAGATCATGAAAATCTAGATCTACATCTACAATACAAGATCTAGATCTCAACGCATAGGTTTATATCCATGTAAATAGTTGAGATATTCTTTGAAAGATTAAGGAAATATTGATGAATGAATGGGAGAAGCAACAGGATGAAATCCACTTACCAGAAACTGAGAAGATCTTCAATCCGGGATTTAGATCTCAATAAACGATGTTCAAATAATACCTCTAGAAGGATTTGGGATCACCTATAATTTTTTATTCATGATCCAAGGTCAAAATATGTGATTCATGGGGGTACAAGTGGTTTTATAATTGATTTTTAGAGAATTAATCCCACACACATGATTTCCTTGGTAGTGGTGTATTATGATGGATCGGATCCCTCAGCCCAGCAATATTGTCCGCTCTGGCCCAGTTGCTATCCCAGGCCTCACGGCTTTAAAACGCGTTGCTGAGGGGAGGGTAGGCACGGGAATTTCAAGCACCCACCAATCTCCCTCCACAACCGATGTGGGATTGGTTACCGGGGCACAGGCGCCAACAATCCTGGCGGGGGCCCAACAATCCTGGGCCCAGGACACAACATCCCCCCCCCAAGCCCACACCGGTCCCGAGACCAACCACCCTTTGATACCAATTGATGGATCGGATCCCTCATCCCAGCAATATTGTCCGCTCTGGCCCAGTTGCTATCCCAGGCCTCACGGCTTTAAAATGCATTGCTGAGGGGAGGGTAGGCACGGGAATTTCAAGCACCCACCAATCTCCCTCCACAACCGATGTGGGATTGGTTACCGGGGCACAGGCGCCAACAATCCTGGCGGGGGCCCAACAATCCTGGGCCCAGGACACAACATATTATTGGGAAAAGATGTGTGCCATCAATGTGGACCTCACTATCTTGGTTTTCATGGTTTGTATGGTTTAATCGCATGGTTTTTCAAACCATGAACAAACCATGCGGACCCATCTTTCTAGGTTTTCCTGTTTGGATGGTTTAGTCACACGGTTTGTCAAACAGTGCGCAATCCGTGCATACCCCACTATCTGTTGGAGTTTTTTAAAAATTCACCCAAATGAACCTGAACCACTACTCCAAAACCAAGGTACTTAGAACCCTCAAAAAGTACATGAAAACACGCCTGAGATTTATCAAGAAAATTCTTGGATCTTACACCACGTTCTTAAGGTCACCACCTCAATTTCTTACCTTAATCAAGATAAATTAATGGAACCTTTATTTAGTATAACCAACCTAGTTAAATTACTTTGGTCATAAAAATTACTTTCATTAGAAGGAATAAAACCCTTTTTAGTTTTAGAGGGTATTTAATCTCAAAATTTTATTTCATATTTTTCCTTTATCTTATATTCCTTGCTCTATTTATTTAGTTGGAAATTAGATTCCTTCCACCAAATCAATATGTTCAAACCTTATTGATATATTACTCATTTAGAAACTCATAGACTATGATACTAAGGGAAATTAAAATCCAACTATATTTATACAAATCCAAATGAATCCCATGTATTCGGTATATGATAAGATCTCATGTAGAAGCTTAAAGTCGTGTGAAATTATCAATCCCCATAGGAGAACGATTAGAGTGATAGATTGCCACCCCCAAAATTTATTGGCAATGCATAAGCCTCTAGTCTAGTGTGCAGTTCAACCAAATTTCTCTCTAACTAGGGTTACATAAATTAAGTTACACCTCAATTCCATCATAATTAGAACACTTAATATGTGTAAACATTAACTAACCTCTAAATTCATGTTCATAACTGAATATAAGCTGAGGTCATGAAAAAAAACTAAATCAATAATATGGCGGACAATCGCTTCACGAAGCGATGTGATTCATTCATTCATACATGGATGGTAATAATGATGGGTTTAATGAAACTATATGATATATAAGAAAAATATTATTCTTGAATTTATATATATTATTTAACTTTCTTTCATTAATTCATTCCGATAAATGGATGGAACATTCATGCATCTGTACAACCTACCGTCTCCATGAATGGTGTATGTCATTTTATATTTATATATTTTATGGATCACTATAAATACATGTATAATGAATATTTATATTATGTATATCATTTTTAAAATTATTTATATCATTTAAACTTTATCAATGAATGATGACCAAAAAAATACAAACAAATATGGAAAATAAAGTAATTATTGTCGAAACATGACTTTAACAAGGAATTGTTAATAAACGGGTAGTAAATGTTCATAAGTAAATCATATATAGTATTGATATATATATCTATAGTTCATTAATATATTTATTATAAAATTATATATATTATGAATGATTTTTTAACATTTATGAAGGAAGTCAGTACTTAAGGTAAAGAATTTCTAAACTCTCTTTTATTTCATGGATAGATTTTAAAATTCACCACTCATTTATTTTATGTAGTGTATATGTTTCTCCTTTTACATGTTACAGTATTAATCGCTTTATTTTTCATATTGTCAAGGTTTCATTATATGATACTCTTTATTGGGGATTTAATGAAAAATTTAACTAAATTGTTATGGGATTTTGCGTCACTTTTTACTACTTTGAGACACATTCCATATTCACAACCTCATTCTTTTTGTGGTGTATATTCTTCCAATGAATTTATTTTATGCTTCTTTTCCTCAAATTTTTTTTGATTTATATATCCATTTTATTATCTCTCTTTAATTGGGTTTATAGTTCAATATATACTAAAGTGGTATGGTTTTTGTGATAGTATCTCTTCATTTATCGAGATTGGTAATGTAAATACTTATATTGATGAAATCTTATGATCCATTTCTCAGAAAGAACATAAATTTTCATATACTCTGGTTATGTCATCATAAGATATTTTTAACATCATTTTCCTCTTTATGTACTCAAGAGTTCAAAATAATGTCTTCAAGAAAAATTATCATTATTTCTCTTTTCGGTTGTAAACCCTTTTCTTCCAAAACCATGATTTTTTTAAAAATTAAATTATTTTTAACATTATTAAAATTATTTTATGAAATAAATTTTTAGCATTTTTTTTCTTTTTTACTAACTTTTAATGTGTTTAAATTTTATTTTATAAAAAATTCCCATTAGGATTAAATGAAAATATGAAATTAATCTTTTTTTAATATGTACAAGATTAATATAATTCCCCACCATCATGTCTATTCTTTTTATTAAAGAATCCTTTATATGATTTAATGATTTATTCAAAGAAAATTATTTCCCAAATATTTTATGAATTTTTAATTTTAGAAAAGGTTAATTCTATTGAAAGGTTATTTTTTTCAACAAATGTGAAAAGTGATTTTTCTTTTATATTAATTTTCCATCTAAGATGATATATTTTTATGTGGCTTATGATTTACTGGATATATGAACCAAGGATATAATTATTATTTTTTATTTGGATGGTTTATGTTTATAATGAGAATGGTTTTATGAAACTCCTTTCTCTTCTATGGGTAATACCATGATATAATGCATATTAAACCCACTTCTTTCCATTCTTATGATTTGGAGAAATGATAAAATAATTATGAAACAAATTTATTTTCATGGGTTCATATATGATGAATTTTTTATGATATTTTGGCCCAAATATGTGTGATTTTCATCTTTTGGTTAGTGGGACGTATATCTCATTTCAATTCATTGTATAATGATTCATGTTATCTGAACTGAAAGGGTACATGGGAGGTTATCTCCATACAAAAAGTGGGTAAAAAAGAGGTTATCCCAACCCCAAAAGAGGGTACCCAAGAGGTTATCTCAATCTTGAAGTTGGTACCAGAGTGTTTTTCCCAGGAATTTTTTTTAAAATTTCTTAGTGGGTATCCCTGACATAATATTTTTTATGATTATATATATCTCAAAAATATATATTTTATGCCCATGTTATGCTCTAGTAGACCACGTTCATTGATTTATTTTTGATTTATGTCTTCTGAATAGCCATATTTATTCCACGACACATGTTTATGATATATGATATATATGTTAGTGTTTTTATATATTATTATTATTTTCTTAAACCTATATTGTCATGTTATATTGATATCTCCCTTGTTAAACCTTATTGAACATCTGATCTCACCTTTTTATGTGTTTCCTTTCCCTATGATATAAAGAAATGTATTATGTATGATATGTTTATGAATGGTTCTATTTATAACAACATAGTGGAATATTACATAACTCAATTATGGACCATTTTTTATGCGTCTATGTTTCCAAAGGCGTTTTTCTATTATAATCCTCATGCATGTTCTTGTGTAATGTAATTAATAGTCATTTAAAAATATGTAATATCTTTTTATCAAAAGTATGGATTACTATATTTCAAGGGAGAAATTATTTACGGGGTAAGAATGTAACACCTTGAAAATTTATGATATATTTATTTTTAAATAAATTCAATCTCTTTGAAAGCTTGTGATGAATGTTGCACCAAGTTTAAATGAAACATAAGAACCTATTAAAATATTATTATTTATACATGGTCATTATAACCTAACCATACAGTTAGAGTTTATTAATAGTACTAACTTAATTTTTATAAATAATATGGTTTTCCCATGTGTAAGATATTTAATGGTTAACTACTGATTAGATAAAATATTAAAAAAAATTAAAATAAAATAAAATGTTCTCTACAAATATTATTTTTCTAACGGGTGGTTTAGTCTCTCATTGAACAAATGATATAAAATTATTTTATACTAATTTTATAAAATTTAATTTACAAAATTAGCTTAAATTTTTAAATTACCAAATCCAAATTATCTTATATTGAATTTATGGTATTTTTCAGAAACAAATTCATATTATGATGAATAGTGAAAAATAATATTTTTTATTAAAAACTTCCTTTTGAATAATGAATTTACAAGAACCATTACACATTAATGTATTTTTAAAAATAAAATTTAGTTAAATTATATATTAATTAATTGATATTTTTTCATTATAATCAATTTCATATTGTGTTTTGTTATAAAAACTTTTACAACTTTTTATTTATTTTCTTTAGGAAACTGTTTTTTAGACAAACCTATGGGTTTATTTTTAAATTAAATTATGCCCTATATGTGATATTAATTTAAAATAAATTTATTCCACTTATTGTTTAATAAAAAATATACATTTTATAATATTTCAACTTAATTTTTGACCATAATTAATAGTGGATATGATAAAAAAAAATTTCCATGATTAAGGTAAAAACTGGTTTACTATGGGTTTAAAATAAAATAATAAGGGTCCAAAATAACCGAAAACACATAAAATTACTATTTTATGGTCTTACATAGACCATAAATCTTAAAAGTTTCTAAAATTCTCAATTTTTTATCCATTTGGCATGAGAAAAATATGGTTTGAATTCTTTCTTTTCAAAAATTCCATGTGTTTCCTCTCCCCCACTTATAAATACCTACCCCCTCTTACCTCCATTCCACACATTAGAAACCAATTGGTTCAAACAATACCTACCATAAAAACCTACCCTGTTACTTCTTCCTATACTATAGTCCTTTTTTTATAAATCCATCCTAGGAAGGCATTTGGTGAAAACCAAAAGAAGTTATCTGAAAAAGAGGTATGGTATTTAATTGAGAATTTCAATTTATATCATAAAGTACCTCCTAAAAATATTAATAAATAACAAAGATATAATAACTTCAATTTTTTAAATATACATATATTTTTTATGTTACTTTAATTACATAAAATCATATACCCCTTCTTCAATTAGAATATTAAACCCTTGGTCGTGTATGAGGCGAACTACCACCTCATGAACCTAGGTTATTCTTTTTCCCTCACATATTCTCGCTAACAGATATAATTAAGTATATAATTATTATATATGATGCATAGGATATATTTATAATTATATTATTATAATATCTTATAAATATTCTTACTTGTCATATCATATAGAATATGATAACGTTGCTCATGTGTATTGTGGACTACCCTCTCGCGAAGTGTTGTGATTTTTTTCACATACACATTACATGGAATGTAATAAGGATTAATTTTATATTTATATATTATATTAATTATATATTAATAATTATGTAAAATAAATATATCATATAATTTATTACCCAATCATCCATTGAATAAATGATAACGTCATTCGTGTGTAAAGCATATTGCTGCCTTATGAAGTGATGTGATTCATTTTTATTACTTCATCAAATGGATTTTATGTGTAATGGTATTTAAATAGATAATATTATATACAATAAATAATTATCATATTTTTAATATAAAATAACAATAAACTTATTTCCATGATGATCTTCCAAAAATGGAAATTTTACTCATTTGTACGTACAACCTACCATCTCCATGATTGAAATGTAATTCATTTTCATAACAATATTTCTTGTTTAGTATAAAAAAATATTAATTTATATATAAAAAATCTTATTATTTCATGGTTTCCATTATTAATATGATTAGTAAATAAAATCTTTAACCTTTTTCAACTAACAAATGTGATTTTAAACATATAAGTTATTTATCGAAAAAATGTCTAACATGAAATCAATTTGATATGTAATTGAAATAATGTGGTAACAAATAAAATAAAATGGAATAATAAACCTGAAAAAGATTATTAATAAAGTAAATATTTATCTTATGTTTATTTATTTAGGATGAAGAAAAACGCAAGTAAAAAATCAGGTTTGAGGTTAAGGATATTTCTAACCCACCCTTTTCATTTGGTTATAACCATTATATCTCTAACTCCCTTTATATCTCTTTAATGGTATGGAATTACTATAAATATTTTTTATATATCTCTCACATGTATGACAATCTTTTTATCACGACCTTTTATGGGGAATACATTCCTTATGACCATTTCTCAAATTCCTTCTTCAAGAAATCTCGTTCGATTATGTTATGAAACAAGATTATGCAACCCATTACTTTTCATGGTTAAGTAATATTTTTCTGACTTATAATTGATATTCTTATGTTGGAGAAATATGCATATACATGAAATAAATATTAATTGTCGACCTATATTATATATCCCTCCAATTCATTGGGTAATTTGTTTCATCTCATGAGACTTAATTTATAAGATTTGGGAGTGAACTTGATCCATTAATGGAATCTGTCCACTATGTGATATTTCCTTGGTAGTTATACATACCATATATTTATGTCATGTTTTATGTCATCTACACTTTTCCATGATTCCATGATATTATGATACCAGGATCCTTTTGTTATGATTCCACAAGATTTCTCATGTATCTTCTCTTTTATGATATCATGTTATATCTTTTACATGCATGTTATTATTCCATTACATTTTTATTCAATTATTGGTATTTTTAGATCACCCATTTATCTTATGCATTCACCATGTTATCTCATTATTTTTTTGGAGCTTGATATAATTTATGATCTCATTAGGGAAAAGTAAAAAAATAATTATTCCATATTTTAGTTCCCTCTGATGTATTATTAACCTAGTATTCCAAAGACACTATGACCTTACGATCCTTGTGTTGTAATTGTTGGATATTTATATTTAAGAGTCTTGTAAAAATATGTGTAAAATTCTTGGGTCACAAGAAATTTTCCTTATTATGATTTAAATTCTAAAACCATGTTAAAAATTTCTAATTAATTCTATTTTTAATATTTTTATCCCAAATTTAGTCACATATATATAAATTCATGATAAACACAATATCACAATATCAAATTAAAATAACTGTGTGAGAGTGTAGTGCAAGTGGGAAGTCACAACAATAATGAATGATAACAAACTCCAATCAACTAAACCTATAACAATGAGTTAAAAATATTCCTAAAAAATTGAGCACACCTTTTGTTCCCAAGCTTCCCTGATAACATGAAGTATAGAATATGTATAAAAAAAGAAAAATATACCTTTTTATGCTATATATTTCAATTAAAAACAATTACTATATCATTGATTCCAAACAAACTTAAGGAAAAAATAAATATTACCATTTGTGGAAACCCCAACCAAACCATTGGGTTTGGTCGGGTTGGAGGTTTTACTAACCTAGGTGACATTCCGAGAACACAAAGGATGGAAATAAATGTTGGGGGTTAGCACAAGAACATATGGGGGGATGTTATTTCCTTAAAAATACACACACAACCAAAAACATGTAACAAGATGAAAAATAACATATTAACCTTATATATGAAAACTATAAGTGATGAATGAGATAATATCCAAAATCTCTAAGGAGTCAAAAAAACAAAATCAGAGTAAATTTAGAAATAAAAGAATCAAATTACTAAAACTCTAGAGTAATGATAGACTTAGGATCCCAAGGTGGATCCACACTATGTACAAGAATAACCAAGCATTTGGGAACCTTCTCTAAAATCCACAACTTATTCTATCAAGATGATCCATTATAGAAGTATGAAACCTACTACCTTCCTACATCCTAGAATACAACTTCTACATATTAACCAAGGGGAATATGAAAAGGTGAGTATAAAAACAGTGTAGGAAATCCTAAGATACCTCTCCAAAATTACAGTATCTCTAAAATCATGTTATAATAGAGTTTTTTAAAATAGTAAGAGGAGTATCGAAAATAATTTATAGATTGCTCTAATATAAATAGTTAAGAATATTTGACTAAAAGTGTACAAATCTAGAAATCATAAATTCAAAATAGTTTTTTCAAAAATAAAATTTTACTTTAAATTTAGAATAAATAATATTTTCAACATCCATTCTCTAATCCCACATAAACACCCCTGAAATCCAAGACCTATATAAATGACCATGTGATCATGGTGACTTCCATCCATGATCCATACACTAAATAATCATTTGAAACAACTCACACACACACACACATTCTTATGAAAAACCTCAACTTACTAAAATAGTCATATTATCATGGTTACATCCATCCATAATCCATTCTTCTAATTCACAAGAACACATGAAACCCAATCAATGTCATTAAATCCCACCCAAATCATATTTTCTTTATCAGAAAAAATATTTTTGATACTATCCATTTAAAACAGGAGTGGTGTCCTCCACATATCCAAAAAAAGAATAAAAGGAAAGGAAATAACTTGTATAGATTCAGAATATTTTTTTCAATCAAATTAAATGAACCAAAAAAACTAATCAGAGACATGAAAGAATATACATTCTATAAAAATGTTGAAGTAAAAAATTCCTAACTTATATTTTATTGAAATAATTATTCTTATAATATCCCATAAATATGACCCCTTACATTAGTTCCTCTATCATACCCCAAGAAAAGTCGATCAAAACTCATTTTATCCCATAGATCTAATAAAAAAATTTGGTCAAAGGTTTATTTCAAGAAACCCCAAGGAAATCCCTGATAGGAAGAGAGAATAGGGTCCTAAACCATTAATATCATGATCAAACACATAAATATGTTGTATAATCAAATTAAAAATGTGTAATATATTCATAAATATCCTATGGAAAGCCATTAAATCTCTAGATTATGTTATTGGATGATGACTGGGGATTTTTATGTACGTTTCAGGTCTTAAAATCAATTTATATACAATTTATTTCCTATTCGATGGTTAGGTTGCGCTGTTTGAAAAAATGAATGTTAACTATGTGAAATAGTTATATCTCAAAATACACTGAGTCATACAGTTAGCTACATGGTTTTTTCCAATCAATGAGGTAACTGTGAACATTCCTAGTAACCCCCAAACACCTCAAACTATTTCCTTGAGACATGAGCATGGTTTCTACTAACCATTTTTAAACTATAAACCATAAAAATCCCACCATAACATTCATAAACCTTCAATAAACTTATGAATTATTAACCAAAAAATTACCTAACATTAAAAATTAATAAAATCAAAACATACCTCAAAACTGGGGTGTTACAAAGATATTGTTTTTATGAAATGTACAATTTGATTCATCTTAAACCATAATTACTAAAGAAAAATAATTTTTTCTCCAATGTATGATAACAATTTTGGGGGCATGTTTTATTTTTATACATGACATAGATAAATACTTATTTAAACTACTTCAATAAGAAAAATCAATAAATCAGAAAACTTTTCTTCTTAATGCTTGATATGATTCATAACATTATAACCATTTTTAATTATATAAATTATAACACATATGGTAAAACTTCCACCAAACCATATTGAATAACCATGCATATATTAATGAAACTATAAGGTCACCTTTATGGATTCTAAATTGTTTTCCTTCCCATGGAGAAAATTAGTGGCACCCTTCACCTCAAAGATAACCCATAGTGTGCTTCTCTATACCATGTCATGATTCCCATATATGTATGAATTATTATTCTTATATGTAAAATATAACAACATGGTTTTTGTCCCACAATTCCATGGTTTCCACAAATATGAGATTTATTCATTCTTTTACAACCTGTTCAACCTTAACTATTCCAAAACTAATCCCTAGTAATTTTAAATATATATATAAGATAGAAATTTATAATTTTAAAGGATTGAAAACTCAATAAACTAATTGTTTTAGTCTCCCAAAGTAAGAGTTATCAAAACACTATATTACTAGACATAATAATGTCTATTATAAAAAACCTTTGTCGCTATGTAAATAAAACACTACACTAACAAAGTCACATTATCTCGAGGAATCATTTGTTAACTCTCTTTTAAATATAACTTGAACATACCCTTGGTTTCCATTAATATCATAATGAATTATTCTGTATCCCCATTTAATTTTTGTTAAGAAAATGAATTAAACTCAAAATGGAATTTTATCATGCATTTTCTTAGGAATTATTCCCCTCATAAACACCACTTAAAACTTCATTACCCCTTTGTCTTCACATCCTCATAATTTTTATCCTCTAGGTTTTCAAGTAAACTACCCAAATTTTAACCCCTTAATGTAAAAATTAAATGATATAAAATTGATTAAATAGAAAACAACTTCGCACTATAAATTTTAGAGAGACAAAACTATTAACAACACTCCCAAGTAATGAAATAAATCCTTCACCCTGATATTCTTCAAGATAAACCTGAATTGTTACATTATTAAAACATTATCCATGTTTACCACATAAAAATCAACCTTCCCTATATAAACCCTGGGATTTATTAAAATTATTTCCCAAAAACTAATTTTGTTTTCATCAAAACTAGTATAAAAATAAATTATATGAACCATGATATAAAGTGAAAATAATTTTATTTATAACCGTTCATTATAAAATATGGATGAATAAAATAGATAAGATAAATAAATGTATAATGGAATAATAAAAACATTTAATTAACATTACTACAATTTTAAAACTAATTGGGTTTTGTTATTCTAGAAATACCTTATCAATAATCAAATCTTTTCAAAAAAAGAAAAACAAGGTCAGTATTTATTAAATGAATTACATAGAAATTGGAGAGAATACTGAGTGAATAAGGAATGATTTAAAAAAGTGGTATTTATTGTATTTTAATATTATATAACCATCTTAAATATGACTGTTGTAATAATAACATGATCGATAAAATTTTAACTATATGAATAGAATACTTATCTAATAACTGGAACATTAAAATAAAAATTAAGGTAACTAATGAAGTAAAATTATAATTAATTTTTTCTTTGAAAAATAAATAAAATATAAGTAGTAAAATACCAGAAATTAATTACTCATACATCTACCAAGATGAATGTGAAATTATAATTTTTTAGTTTAATGTGTTTTATATTATTTAATAAAAAAACTCATTTTTGGTACTAAAATTAAATATCCGAAATACCTAAATTTGAAATTTATTTTTTAAATATGGTTATAATTGTTTAAATTAGTTCATTAAAATTTGGTAAGGTTGATGTTTTCCTGATTTTGATAAATAATGAAATATAGTGATGAATCGTGAAATATGGTAATATGATATTTTGTATAATAAGGTTTATACATGATAGATTTTATAAATTCATGATATAAAATAATCATGGATTAGAGTCACATGAATAATTTTTATCCAGTTAAAATAATCTATATTGTTCATGTATATATAATGAATTATTATTTAATCAATATTTTACTTCAAAAAAATGCCTCCCTTTCACTTATAAATACCAACTACCAACACTCATTTCTACCCAGTCAGTAACTCAATATATTTTTAACAATATAACAAATTATATCAAAAAACCATTCTTTCCCTTCTAGGGATGATTTATTCTAACAAAAATAACATTCTTACAAGCCTTAAAGAGAGTTATAAAGGAATCCCCTCCAAGAGGAAATGTATTTTATCGATTGAAAAATATTTCAATTAGTTATTTTATTTAGTCCTCTTTTCCTTATAACGATCAAAAACAAGAATTTAATCATAAAATATGGGATATTATTCTACTACAATATTTTTTATCATAAAATGATTAATTATATATATTTCATAGTTGTTTATAATGACCATATGATCATGGTCTGCTTAAAACGCCTATATAGATGATATAATGAATCAAATATTATTTACATAAAGGAATGTTTTTAAAATGTATTTATATAATAAATACAATATTTATTTCATTTTGAATATTATTTACTGATAAAATGGTTATATTATTAATGATATTAAATGATAAAAATTGTGGTAATTTTAATTTATTTAAATGAATATAACAAGATAGATTTATTAATCTTCAATATTTTGGACTATATAATTAACATGGACTTTAATAATACTAGAATGACTTGAAAAATATTACCTTTACACTGATATTTCTTATTTAATCATTAAAAAGTATATTTCCACATGCCATTTATAATAAAGTAGTTTTGGGAACTTTGGATTGGATAACATAAAATAAAACACACAAGAAACCCCAATTTAAAACATGAAATATAAAATAGTAATTTATTAGGATTGATTAGAAATGAATTAATTATTTTCATAAATATACAATTAGCATAGTTAATTCTATCATTTAAATGTTTAAAGGGGTTTTTGGATTAATTATGGGCTTTATGTTAGGGGTTCTTTTGGAATTCTGAATTCTTTTCCTGTATTGTTTTATAATTTTCTATAATCTATCATATTTAATATCTATAAATTATTAAAAATATAAATTAATATTTTTCAACATAATTTTTTGTTTATTTCATTATTCTTTACCTTTATTATATATTTATACATTCGGCCTTATGTTTTTTTAGGGGACTCTATCACATTCCTTTTTCATATCACTTTATAATCTCTTTTTCCATTCCTCTTTTACTATTTCACTTATTTGATTTTTTCTTCTTTATACATAATTCTTTTATACATTCAATTTAATTTTTTAATTTATTATTTAACGATATTATTGTTATCTATGTTTCATTTTTGACAATTTCTTTGAAATAAACCATATAAAAGAGAACATTTTTTACTTCTTAAATATTCTCAAATATCACTCTCCTAAAGAGTATTACCTTTTATGATATCTAAAAATAGTAAATTTATAATCATAAAATATTTTATTTCCTTTATCTTTTGCGTAAACCATATGATATAATCTCTTTTAATTATTGTTTTACTAATTTCTTAGAGGTTCAATAAAAGTATTCATTTACATAACTTATTTTTAATTCTTTATTAATATTTTTTATCATGTTGAGAACTATATTTAAAAACTTTCATTGTTAAATAAATTATGAAGTCCAAATATGTAAATTAATTTATTATAAAATCACAAAATTCTTTAACAGTTTCTTATTTTTTGTTTTATTAGGAAATGTTTTTTTTCTCTCAATGTTCTTCTTGTTTAATCGTTATTATTTTTTTTCTTCAATATAGAAAGAAATTTGAATGACATTATTGGATGTAATGGGTGAGCCTATACTTACAATACCCCTCAATTGATTATTTAATTCTATAATATCATGAGATTTTATATATGGTACATATACAATTAATGTAACACAGTATGTTATGACATCTTGGTTGTAAGCCTAGACTAATATTTTAATTGAATATTTTATAATTGGGTAAATTTCATATGAATATTATAATTTCAACATTAAAATTATTTTATTTCACCTATTATAGGATTTCATGTAATTATACATTCACATAAACTTTTATGATTCCATGTAGTTATTATTGGATATTGTGATATCTCAACATTATATTTAGTGACACATTATTGGGATTTTCTATAATGGACCAGAATTTTATTAATTGAAATTCCATGTATATAATTATGTCATAAATTATGAGAAATATAAAATCACATCAATAACATAATAAATACTTTATAAATGAAGTATTAATGGAATAATAAGTATTTTTAAAAATTAAGAAACCCATGCTGATTGAATTGTAACATCACCATTAGAATAGGGATGTGACAATTAGGAATAGTAACTTAGCCAATAGAACAGTAACCTCACCTATAAAATTATAAATAACATTTTGGCATATTATAAATGAAAATTAAATATATTTATTTCATGGAATAAGTTAATAAGTGTTTTAAAAATGATAAATTATGTATTGAAATTTTCATCAAATGTAAATGTTTATTTACAACTTTATAAATAGTATAATTATTTAAAAGAAAATTTATTTTCAAAAAATAGATACATAATTTATATTTTTTGTTTTATTCATAAGATAATTTTTTTAAACTATAATTATTTTTAAAAACTGTCATAAAATCAGTTATAATTTAAAAAATGGCCATTTTTGAATAAATGATAATTTTTATAAAAAATAAAATTTATATTATTTAGAAAATTATTTTCCTAAAATGGAGTCCCTTTTTTATTTAAACAAATAAATAATTGGTTAGTTTGAATTTTTTGGATGTTTTAAAAAAGTTGAATTATTGGTGAATAGTGAAATACTGTCATTTGCGTTATTTATCATTTTAGCCAAATATATGTATTTTTGAGTCATGTTTGAGTGAAGGATGATGTAAGTGGACAATATATAAAACACTCATTATAAATTTACTATATTTAGTCACCAAAATATTCCATACTTATAATCCAGAGCCAAAGTAATAAAATAATCAAAAACAACCCTCTCCTCCCACTATAAATACCACCCCTCACCACCTCTTCTCATCACACCTTACAAGCCTTGAACCTTGATAATATTCTTCCAAATTCATATCCCAATACTATTACTCACATTATGTTCTTTCTATTGTCACCAAAACACAATTTCATTTTCCCTTGAGGAGGTTCTCAAATAGACTACACTCAAGAGGTAAAACCATCATCTCTCTCTTTTAATTTCTTTTATTTTCTAATCCTTTCCTCACCTCCCCTATCCAAATTAATATGATATCTAAAGTATGATATATATATATATACTGTAAAATTATTATATTAATGGTATTTGAACCATCTATTCTCATCTCTTCACCTTTTGTTTGAAAAATGAAAACACTTCACGTGAGGTCTCATTTCACCACCTTCAGGGGTGATCATTTTTCATTTTCTAATACCACTTTAAATTATTTTAAAAAACCATTATAATGGTTAAACCCTATGTAAAAGTTTATATTAAAACATAATTATTTTTTTAAAACCATTATATATAAAAAAATATTAATTAATAAAACAAAACTCTTTCTTGATGATCAAAAAAATGTCAGAATAATCTAAACGGTTATCATTAACATTTTATCTAATGAATCATTCTCATATCTAGAAAAAAATTATTTCTAAGACAATTTAATCTTATTTAAGTTAATTAATACCATTTAATTTCAATTCTGGATAACTATTCCCATTTGACATGTACTTTCATACATCTATACAAATGAACCAATCATGAAAGAGAAGGAAAAAAACACTCTCGAATAGCGGAATTAAATATTATAATGCATGAAAAAGGACATGCATAAATGTGAAAAAAATATAAAAAAATAAATACATGTTTAATATATTATATATTAAACTATTGATTAATCTAATTTTATTATTTTCTACATTGAGTTCAGGTGTAGAACACCTTTGGAAATAAGGTAATGATTCTCTCAGATCCACCATTTCCCCTTCGGGTTACGATTTCTCTCTCTTTACCCAAATGTAATTATTAATTATTCTTATTTATTCCTACTAAATTATATGGTTATGCTCCAAAAAGATGTTCCCAGACTAATTCTTCTTTCTTTGATGGGGAAATACATGTTTTAAAATGCTCCACTTTCAATTCATCAAGATAAGATAGCCCGATTAAATGGAACTTCCCGGTGTCTTACAAATTTACAAGTACACTGCGAAATCAATTTTAAGTCACGAATATTTTTTTAAAAGTTATCTATTTCATCATTAAAAAATGTGTAATTTAATTTATAGTTTTATATAAAACAATTATACATTTTACATCTTTAAAACTCTTTTATATTTTCCCTTAAACCGCACCAAAGTAGCTCATTTGTAAAGTTTCTAATACACTCTAATTACTTGTTTTCACTTAAATTGGACATCATTTATCATGGTATGTTCCTAAGATCATTTATTTATTTCCATACATATTTTAAATATATAATTTCATAGACATCATTATGATACTCTCATTATTAATTCCTTCTAATATAATTATGATACACATTTCTTTCCATTGGTAACCTTTATGTTTGTACCTTATGTTTGATTATTCATGATGAACACCTAAGCATGAACATGTTTTGATCGGTGAACCTATTTTATGACCTGATTCATTAGGATATGTTTAGTCACATGAGATTTCACGTTGGTACATGGAGTAAACCTGGTTCATTTATGGGACTTTGTCCAACATGTGCCATACTCATGGCAGTTATCCTTAACTCATGCTTATGAAATGTTGTATGTTTGTTTTCATATATCTCTGATTCCATGATTAAATGATCCCATGACCCCCATTTTATGATTACTTATGTTTATTCAAGTTCCATTACCTTTTATTTCATCATTGTATGCCTTCTAACTAATATATAATGCTTTATTCGTATGTTTATTCTCTTACTGGGCATTTCAGCTCATCCCTTTGTTCATGTATTCCCCATGTTATCTTATCTAGTTGTAAGAGCATAAAGGAAGTTAGGATATCATTTTGGATATGAAATAAAATATTTTTTAAATTATTTTAATTCTTTCTAAACATGCACCTAATCTTCCAAAAAACTAGACTTTATGATCCTTGATTTGTATTTGATGGCAAGTTATGCTTAAAATAATTTAATAATATGTTTAAAAGGATAGGTTCATTATAGTTGGTATCAAAAGATGTTTATTTATTTTTTGAGATTAGGATTCGAAAACTTTAGTAAGAATCATATGGTTAATTTTGTCACCATGGATAACCTAGATTGGAACATAGGGAATCCCATGTTAGGATATACTTTTCATTTACATGTTTATCCTTCTATGATAAAAGTTTCCTTTTTATGTGCTTATTATATATGTTTAAAACCCCCCTAATTTTTCTTTATTTTTCTTAGTGAATGGATGGAAATAGAAGAAATAATTCTAACAATGTATGTGATCAGAAATGTGATAATTTCCCTAACAAAATACCAAATCTGATAGGAATGGGTGCTCAAAACATGCTAACAGTACCGGATCAACTAGATCAAGTTAAGAATTATAGCTGGTATCATGGGTAACACCCTCCTCATAAGAAGTACCAAGTTGTGGTCAAATCCATTATGTGAAAAATTCATCCAATCATTAGTGGATATTTTGATCCTCTCATCAGAGAACAATTAATTAAATCCATTGAGAAGATATTATCTATCCTATAATTCTCAAAAGAAGAAAAAAAATTTTGCTGGCCTATTATTTTTATGGGGAAGAAGATCAATGGGTGACACTAATCAATAACACAATGTATAAGGATGAAATTGATTACATGGAATGAGAAGCAATCAAGAAAATATTTTTGGATAAATATTTTCCCCAAGAACTCCATCTTAAGAAGGAAATGTATTTCCTTAGACTGACGCAAAAGGAAGATGAGTATATTAGCGAATATGAGGAAAACATTACAAGGATTGAATTCTACGCCTTTGGATTTTTCATTAACACTGAATGAAAGTTGGATCAAAACTGCCTAATGAGAATTATGATATGAATTAAATGTGTAAGAGAGTGGAATCCAACTAATAATTTCCAAAGGTATATGAATAATTGAAAAAAAATGGAGAAATAAATGAAATTTCATATTAGCACTCATAATGTATTATATTCTTTCAACTACCTAGAACATGGGAAATATGAGAGGTGTTTCCCAAATCCAATGGTTTTTTAAGGCAATCAACAAAAAAAACCTTCACGGAAACAGGGAAGGACATATGTTGTAGCCACTACAAAGGTAGAGCCCAAAAATAATGTCAGGACATGTATTATGTTGATTCATTAAATATTAGAAAACATACTATTTGATCCTAGTTCTATGAATTATTTTATTTCTTTTATGTTTAGTAGAACTATTCAAACACCACCTCAAAATATAGAAGGTTGAGTTATTAGTGGTAACATCAAATGGGGAAAGTATTGCATTCAAAACACCTCCTCCCTAGTTAATTTTTGTGGACTGAACCTCCTTGAAAATATTCTCATACATCCTCTAGTGTAGTTTTATTCCATATTAGGCATGGATTTTATATCTTTATACAAGTGAAACATAAACTGTTGGGAAATTGAGATCACTATTTACATCCAGAAGTATCCTCTAATAATGTATATGTGTAAGGAGGATAATGAATCCTCCTTAGAATCATCATCTAAATTTATGATATTATTTCATTATGACAAATAATATTTTTCTTGAATGATTTATAAAAAGGAGAGAATTGTAAGAACCCAAAACTTTTATTCAGGTATGTTTTTCCTTTTTTCTGGAGTTTTTGAGAAAAGAGGAGTTTCTGGAAATTTTTGAAGTACACGTTGTGTACATTGATGCCTCTTGAGGCCGTGTGATAGTCGTGTCATGGCTACACACATGGCCATGTAGGGGTGATGTGTAGGTCACTTAAAGAGGATTACGAAAATTCCTAATACACATAGTGTACTCCAAAAGTACATGTCGTGTACTTTCTTTTTTTCATTAAACGGACCGGGGTTGCATCTTAACCCCAGAACAGTATTCTTCTCCAGCTTCTTCGATCGAGAGCATCTCGTACAGCCATGGATCTTCTCAAAGCCCCCGAGCCTCTTTCCGTTCTCTGAATCAACGTCCTTCGATTGCATTTGAAACGCAGCGGTAAGATCTTCCTTCTCCTTGAGATTCATTTTCCAATTCCTCCTCTTTTGCAAGTTATCTTGGGTTGAATGTTTTGAGTGTTTTCAAATAACTATGATGTTATAAGGAGATTCAAGCCTCGTGGTTCAAGTATACTGATCTCCTACATCACGGAATGTGGTTTGTGCCTTTCCGTTAAAAGTATTTAAGTTTTATGTGCAATTTCCACCAATACCCTTGAATGGGGTATTGCATGTTTATTATTTTTCCCCTTTTGTCTTCCTAACTTTCTTTTATGCTTGTGTAGAGGTAATTTGGTTATGTATGAGGATAATTTCTAGGATGGTATGTTTTTCCCATGCCTTGTTCTATTTACAACCTTTTGGTCTTATTTAGCCTTCGGTCGTTATACCTGTTTTCCATGCCTTGTGACCATAGGATGGAGTGTTGTTCCCTGACTAGCTTGTTATGATGTAGACTGGTTATCCAAGTAGCTCGGTAGGTTTACTTTGGCCTTATATCATTATTTTTCACTGACTGTCACGAGGCCGTGAGAACCTGGTGCTATAGACTATAAGGGGATAGACCGAGTGAGCTTCCTTAGAGAGTCTTGGACATTATAGACTATAGGGGATAGATTGAGTGAGATTCCCATAGAGTATTGGATATTATAGACTTCAAGAGGGTAGACCGAGTGAGATTCCTCAGAGAGTCTTGAGCTTTATAGACTATAATGGGATAGACCAAGTGAGCTTCCTCAGAGAGTATTTTTTTTTGTTTGAATTTCCTTTAACCACTCTAGGATATAAGAGGAATTGACCGAGTGAGCTTCCTAAGAGAGTATGTGATCGACCTAAGGCTATAAGTGGAATTGACCAAGTGAGATTCCTCATAGAGTCTCTAGACCTTTGGGATATAAGGGGATTATACCACGTGATCTTCCTTAGAGAGTCCCTGAATACCTTAGACTATAAGGGGAATTGACAGAGCGTGCTTCCTCAAAGAGTCTTATAATTTTGTATGACCAAACCATAGGGGTTAGGCTGAGTGTACTGCCTAGATTTTTGTTGGTACTTCTTGGATAGGACTAGAGGGGATGGCTGTGAGTAGTTCCCAGAGGAATTCCTATTTGTGGTTAGTTGTTTGCTTCACTGGTGCTTATTGATCTGTGGATTGTTAATTATGTGTATCATCCTATTTATTGTTTACAATTTACTACTTACTTTAGTATTACCTGCCATATGCTCACTGACTGTTAGGTACAGATTTTCGGGTGGTTACCTTTTCAGATTTAGTCTCACACCGTGTTTGGGTTATGCTTTTGGTCCCAAACTGGTTATATCGTTGCAGGTATGGACAATGGAAAGTGTCATTCTACTTCAGGCACTTGATTGCTTTGGAGTTGGAGAGCATGGGACCAAGCCGAGGCTTGCAATACTGAGGAGTTGTTTTTCTATTTTCTTTGGTACTTTGGTTTAGTTCTATTTTCAGCATTGTTACTTGTTTGGCTGCTTTCCTAGACATATATGTATCATGAATCATTTATATATATGTGTGTTCTCCTACTGTTTCACATATTTAGTCTCCCGTTGTTCACTTGTGTATGGATTGTTGATTGCTTCTGCTATTGTTATTGTCTTCTCTTCCGATGTGTACTCTGCCAATGAGGGCATAGTTTCCCCACTATCACACTCAAGGCCCTCACTACTAGTCTGCAGCCTCTGGCATTTGGGGAAATTCACTTGAATCCATTTGACCAACCGGGTACGGGGCGGCTCTGTGTGGCTTCTGGAACCGGGACGTTACAAAGTGGTATTAGAGAGATTCTTTTCTCTTGATTTGTTGTTTGGAGCCTATAGCTAGGGATAGGCTAGAATAGGTACTTGGTAATAAGTTGTGCCTGAGAGTAGCTAACCTGTGTATAGGGAAAATCCATACTACCTCATTTATTGCAATTTAACTGGTTTTCACTTTTATAGTTGATTTGATTTCACCATTGGGTGATTCACATGCTTTGTGTTGCTACCATTGTTGTTATTGCGGTTCTATTTCTGTCACAACCCGACAAGATGAGGGTATTCCATTTCATACATCATAGAGACACTTGTAAGAAATCACATTTAATGCATTCTTTTCATACCATCTAGGATTCATCCACAATTTCATGTTGTTGTGATAGACAATGTGTAGATTATGCATGCTGTTGTGATAGATGCTTTGATAGAATCCCAGCTATTTAATAGGGAAATTTTCTGTATAAATGCTTTTCTTAAATGAATGCCAAATTTTGATTCATGACATTTAATGGGGACACATGAATCGGGACTTGGTAAATCATTGACCAGTTTCCTTTGTTTATGACATGTATAAGATGACAATCTTTCATTGGCGGGGATTATGGGCCCCCACGGATCGAAATTTGGCACCTTAACTCCTCCTTTATATGTTTCTTGGGCTTCAGAGCAGTTTCTGAGCTACTTCCCAAAAAAACCCAGAATATACGGTGTGTACTTTATTAATACATGTCGTGTGGCTTTTAAACTGTGTCACTGACTGTGTAGGAAGAAACCCGGGGTTGTGAAAAATCTTTCGGAACATGCCGTGTACAGTATGTAAATGCCATGTTGTAGTGACCATGTGTCTACCCGTGTGGCTAACAACATGTATCAATGAAAATTTTACTTTTCACGTCATGTCCTATTATCACATGTTGTTCCATGTAAGCTATGTACCCGACCATGTCACGAACAACACGGGTCAGGGAAAACCTTCAATTACACGCTGTGTTCTCAGGGAGAATGTCGTGTAGAGTAAACCATGTAACTGACCGTGTAACTAACCACACGGGTCGTTAAAACCATGTCTAGTACATGTCGTGTCCTTAGTGAACACACCGTGTAGTCTAGGATTTAGAGGACTATGTGGGTTATCCATGTAAGGAGACTCAAGTAGGGGAATATAGTTAAAGTGCACAACATGTGTGGGGACAACACGCTGTGTGGTTGGGGCGTTACACGACCAGTTGTGGAAGAGGTACACACCCATGTGAATGGCTTAAAACAACATGTCGTGTAGTTTTTATACACGCAATGTAGTCATGTTTTGAAAAACTTGAATGTTTCTTTATCCTGTTTCCCGTCTTGTACTCTTGTGTTCTCAGTATTTGATAATCTTGATCTATGTTGTTATTTTATACTTTAAGAGTTATTCAACCGATATTTCTTCTTGTTGTACGTCAGCTACCAGACGGTGATCAGACATAGGATATGGCCGATCAGGGACCTCTTGCAGATCCTCCTGTTGTACCAGCCTTTGCACCAACGGTTATACCAGTTGCAGGCGCCTATGCGCAGTTTAGTAAAGATTTTCTAAGGATGATGCAGACCTTCCAGGGAGCGTCGCCTCCAGCCCCGTCGAAGGTAGAGTTGACGCAGGTTTTCAAGCAGCAACATCCTCCCACCTTCTCAGGGGAAGGAGGACCTCAGGCTATAGAGTCATGGATAGAGGCCACACTCACTATTTTTGAGCATCTGAATATACCTCTAGAGAAGAGGGTGAATATCACGACCTATATGATCCAAGACTCGCCCAAGAGGTGGTGGGAGATGATATCACATTTAGGAAACCAGTAGAGTATGACTTGGGATGTGTTTTGGTTCATCTTCTATGATTAATTCTACCTGAATACCTTGAGGGCAGATCGAGCCTGGGAGTTTATGAGTCTGGAGTAGGGTACTCTTTCGATTATGGAGTACTTGTATCACTTTACAGAGCTTCCGCATTTCACGCCTATTCTAGGAGGCGATGAGTTCTTCCTTGCATGGAAGTTAGAGGATGGTCTGAGGCACGACATCCACTCGCAGGTGAACATCTTCACGTTGAATTTGATATCCTCTATCGTCAACCAGGCACTAATCACTGAGCGCAATCTGTGGGATTCTGGAGCTATAAACCAGGGCGGTTCGACATCTAGAGTCAGTGTTCCTCCTACTAATAGTAGGAAGTGCCGCCGGGAGTCTGCTCGAGGAGATCAGAGTAGGCAGAATGTATCTTCAGAAATCCAGGTAGTATGCTACCAATGTGGGAGGAGCGGTAATACTAGGCCTCATTTTCAAAGAGACCCGATGGAGTTCCAATCTTGTGGAAAGATCGGCCATCATCAGTTTTTTTTTCAGATCTTCTCACCTACTGCTGGTTGTAGGAGTTCTTTTATTACCCCACGTACAAAAGATGCATTGCCAGTTTCTCATCAGTCTGAGAACTGGAGTTCTTCCGGTTGTTCGGGCTGAGGGGGAGGTCGCAGCCGTGGTGGTCAGTCACCGGGCTACCAGCGACAGTAGATTTGATCAGCTCAGAGTGGTCAGGCAGGGTCGCAGGGTCGCGGTACAAGCCAGACTTTTGTAGTGGAGCGATCCCATCAAGAGCAGGATTCCAGCTCTTCTACAGATCAAGGTACGATCTTAATATCCTCAGTTTTATCTTCATATCTTTTTAATAATGGTGATATGTATATCTTTATCTCTATTTCTGTTCTGGAGAGACTGGGGCTCTGCATCTTTTCCTCTGCCGATACTTTGACTCTAGACACACCGTTGGGGACTAGAGCGGTTAGCGTACATCAGTGTAGAGAGTGCCCTCTTGAGGTTGCAGTGTGTCACCTCTTATGGGACCTCTATTTCCTAGAGATGATAAGCTATGATTTCATTCTCAAAATGGACTGGTTAGTACCCTTCCAGGCATTTGTTGACTGTTATTTCCACAGAGTGAGTTTCGTATCACCAAAGGGTGGATCCTTTCTTTATAGAGGTGAGTTGGATGTCAAGGCGAGTCGAGTAGGACCCAAGCATCATGGGCTAGAAGGATTTATAGCCTATATTTCTTGCCGTTATCTGGATGAACAAGGGACATCACAGTTAGACTTTCCCCCAGTGGTGGATCGTTTCATAGATGAATTTCCAGAGGACTTTTCAGGTTTTCCTATGGAGCGTGAGGTAGACTTTTTTATTGAGCTTTTTCCAGGAGTGGCACCGGTGTCCATTCCTCCTTATAGTATGGCTACACCTGAGTTTCAGGAGCTCAAAAAGCAGTTGGAGGAGTTGCAGGCGAAGGATTCTATCTGACAAAGAACTTCTCCTTGGGGTTCGCCTGTTCTATTTGAGAAGAAGGCAGACGACACCCTCAGGCTTTGTGTGGATTATCGGAACATAAACCTATTGATGGTCAACAACTGATATCCCTTGCTGATGATTGATGATTTCTTTGATCAGATTTGAGGAGCCCGAGTGTTCTCAATGATTGAATTGAGATCCGGTTATCATCAGTTGCGCGTTAAACCATATAATATACCTCTTATAGCCATCAAGAGAAGGTATGGTCTATACGAGTATATGTTTATGTCGTTCGGTCTTACGAACGTGCCTGTAGTTTTAATGGCACTGATGAACCAAGTGTTCCATCCATACTTTTATTCCTTCATGGTGGTTTTCATGGATGATATCTTGGTGTACCCTCACACTTGACAGGACCATGCTACCCATCTTGAGATTATTCTGAGTACACTGAGAGAACAATAGTTATATTCTAAACTCTCGAAATGCCAATTTTGGATGGATCAGATTCACTTCTTGGGTCATGTTATCTTAGAGACAGAAGTATTAGTTGACTCGGAGAAAGTGAGAGCTGTAGTTTCCTGGGAGCAACCGAAGAATTTCTTTGAGGTGAGGAGTTTTCAAGGGTTGGTTGGATACTACAGACATTTCATACCGGACTTTTCACGCCTAGCAGCACCACTGACAGGTCTGACTAAGAAAGGGGCAATGTTCTTATGGTCATACTCCTGTGAGTCAGCCTTTCAGGAGCTGAAAGGGAGATTGACGTCAACACCGATACTAGTCTTTCTAGAGCCAAGAAAGATCTGTATGGTCTACTATGATGCTTCAGGTATCGGTCTGGGAGCTGTGCTTATGCAGGGAGATGGAGTCGTTGCGTACGGGTCTCGACAATTGAGTCCATACAAGAGGAATTACCAGACGCACGATCTGGAGTTGGCAGCTATTATTCATGCCTTATGCTACTGGAGACATTATCTTCTGGGAGAGCACATTGTGGTGTTTACTAATCACAAGAGTCTCAAGTACATCTTCACTCAGTGTGATCTGAATCTGAGACAGCGCAGGTGGGTCGAGTACCTTCAGTCCTTCGAATTTGAGCTTGCCTATACGCCAGGAAAGACCGTTACAGTGGATGATGCGTTGAGCAAGAGAACCCAGATACATGTAGTTCATGAGGCCAGCAGTGAGTGGCTTCATATGACTTTGTTCTCTAAGATACATTTGGAGGTGCACTATAGAAAGGGGTAGAACTTTCTATCTTATGTAGCTGTTACCTATATACTTATTGATCGGGTACGGATGAGGCAGCTATCTGACTTAGAAGGTCTAGTCTTGCAGGAGAGTGCATCAGGAGAGGATCCTCTTCCTGGATGGATAGTGGTAGAGGATGAGATCTTTCATTTTAAGGGGCACATATGGGTGCTAGAAGACATATACGAGGAGCTGATGTGGGATTTTCATTCCTCAGTTTGGGTAATTCATCCGGGCATCACCAATATGTATCATGATCTACACCGTGAGTATTGGTGTCCAGGTTTGAAAAGAGATGTTTCTGGTTTTTTCATGAGGTGCTCCACATGTCAGCAGGTTAAAGCGGAGCATCAGTGACCAGTAGGCCTTCTACAGCAGTCACCCATTCCATAGTGGAAGTGGAACGATGTCGCGATGGACTTCATGGCCGGTTTGCTGAGGTCACCTTGAGGTAGTGATGTTGTTTGTGTTGTCATCGACAGGCTTACGAATGTTGATCAATTCTTGCTGATAAAGGAGACCATCAGTGTTGATGACCTGGGACGGTTGTACATTTGAGAGATTGTACGTCTACATAGAGATCCACACTCCATTGGTTCAGACAGATATGTGTGTTTTACTTCTCGGTTCTGGAAAGGGCTTTAGAAGGCTTTGGGTACGCAGGTACTTTTGGGTACAACATACCATCCCCCAACAGAAGGCCAGTTTGAGTATACGATTCAAGTGCTTGAGGATATGATCAGAGCTTGCATTATATACTTTGGAGGTTTTTGAGAGAAGTATATACCTCTTGTGGTGTTTTCCTACAACAATAGTTTTCATGAGACTATTCAGATGGAACCTTATGAGGCTTTGTATGGTAGGTCATGCAGATCACCGTTATGCTGGCTGGAGGAAGGATAAGCAGCTTTGTTGGGACCTCATCTTGTTCAGGAGACCTCAGAGAAAATAGAGTTGATTCGGAAGTGGATGGCTACAGAGTAGTCTCGACAGAAGTCTTATGCTGATCAGCGGATACGACTTCTGGAGTTCAAGGTCAAGGATCAGGTTTTTCTTCGTGTCACACCAAGATTGGGGAACAAGAGGATTATGAGATAGGGTAATCTTTCACTGAGAAACATCGGGTTGTTTGAGGTGTTGGAGAGTGTTGGTCCGGTTGCCTATCGGTTGCAGTTACCTCAGAGGTACCGGGCTATGCACGACGTCTTCAATGTTTCTCATCTTTGACGTTACATTTCAAACCCATCTCATGTCTTTCAACCTTAGGAGGTTGATCTTCAAGCAGACACATCATTTGAGTAGAATCATATTCAGATTGTCGACTACAGTATGAATGTTATCTGTTTCCAGTATGTTCCTCTATTACGGGTGTTATGGCAGCATGGGTGAGTACAGGATGAGACTTGGGAGAGGGGGGCTGACGTACACTCTTAGTGGTCGGAGCTGTTCGGGGTATCTTCTTCTATGCCCTAATAGGGAAATTCAGGGAATAATTTCTTTAAGGGGGGAAGTAGTAAGAACCCAGAACTTCTTTTCAGGTATGTTTTTCCTTTTATCTAGAGTTTTTGAGAAATGAATTGTTTCTAGAAATTTTTGATGTACACACTGTCTACTTTATATGTAAAGGATGTGTACATTGATGATGCTCGAGGTCGTGTGTTGTTTGTGTCATGGCCACACACATGGCCATGTAGGGGTGATGTGGAGGCCGCTGAAAGCAGAGTACGGAAAATCCTAGTACACACCTTGTACTACAAAAGTACACGTCGTGTACTTTCTTTTTTTTCATTGAACAGACAGGGGTCGCATCTTAACCACAGAACTATCTTCTTCTCTATATTCTTCGATTGAGATAATCCCGTACGGTCGCAGATCTTCTCCAAGCCCCTGAGCCTTCGTCCATTCTCTGAATCGACTACCGTTGATTGCATTTGAACCGCAGCGGTAATCTCTTCCTTCTCCTAGAGCTTCGTTTCCAAATTCCTCCTCTTATGCATGTTATCGTGGGTTGAATGTTTTGTGTGTTTTTGTATATATATGATGTTCTAAAGAGATTCAAGACTCTTGGTTCGAGTATACCGATATCCTAGCATAAAGGTAGGTGGTTTTTGCCTTTTTGTTTGATGTCTTTGAGATTTATGTGTAATTTCCACCAATACCCTTGAATGGGGTATTACGTGTTTACTATTTTTCCCCTTTTGTCTTCTTGCCTTGATTGTATGCATGTGTAGATGTAATTTGGTTATGTATGAGGATAATTTATATGCTTGGATTTTTTTCCCATGCCTTGTTCTGTTTACGGCCTTTTGGTCTTGTTCATCCTTCGGTCGTTATACCTGTTTTCCATGCCTTGTGACCATAGGATGGAGTGTTGTTCTCTGACATGCTTGTTATGCTGTAGACTAGTTATCCAAGTAGCTCTTTAGGTTTACTTTGTTATTATAGCATTATTATGCACTGACTGTCACGGGGCCGTGAGAACCTGGTGCTATAGACTATAAGGGGATAGACCGAGTGAGCTTCCTCCGAGAGTCTTGGACATTATAGACTATAGGGGATAGATCGAGTGAGCTTCCTAGAGAGTCTTGGATATTATAGACTACAAGAGGTTAGACCGAGTGAGCTTCCTCAGAGATTCTTAAGCTTTATAGACTATAAAGGGATATACCGAGTGAGCTTCTTCAGAGAGTCTTGGTTTGTTTGAATTTCCTTAAACCACTACAGGCTATAGGAGGAATTGACCGAGTGAGATTCCTCAGAGAGTCTGTGATCGACCTGAGGCTATAAGTGGAATTGATCGAGTGAGCTTCCTTAGAGATTCTCTAGACCTTGGGGCTATAAGGGTATTAGACCATGTGATCTTCCTCAGAGAGTCCCTGAATACCTTATACTATAAGGGGAATTGACTGAGCGTGCTTCCTTAGAGAGTCTTATAATTTTGTGTGACCAAACCAGAGGGGTTAGGATGAGTGTACTACCCAGAAGGGTTGTTGGTACTTCTTAGATAGGACCAGAGGGGATGGAAGTGAGTACTTCCCAGAGGCATTCCTATTTGTTGTTAGTTGTTTTCTTCACTACTACTTGTTGATCTTTGGATTGTTTACTGTATGTATCATCATATTTGTTGTTTACTTTTTACTACATACTGTACTATTACCTGCGATATGCTCACTGATTGTTAGGAACAGATCTTCAGGTGGTTTCCTATTGGGATTTAGTCTCACACCCTATTTGGTTCATGATTTTGGGCCGAAACAGATTATATTGTTGGAAGTACAGACAAGGGAATGTTCCCTTCTACTTTAGGTACTTGATTTCATTGGAGCTGGAGAGCATAAAACCAAGCCAAGGCTTGTGATGTTGAGGAGTTGTTTTTCTGTTTTCTTTTGTACTTTGGTTTAGTATTGTTTTCAGTATTGTGACTTCATTGTCTTCTTTCCTGGACCTATATGTCTCATGCATCATTTATATATATGTGAGCTCCTACTGTTTATCATATTTAGTATTTCATTGTTCACTTGTGTATGGATTGTTTACTGCTTCTGCTATTGTTAGTGTCTTCTCTTCTGCTACGTACTATGCCAATGAGGGCATAGTTTCCCCACTATCACACCCAAGGCCCTCACTGCTAGTCAGCAACCTCTGGAATTTGGGGAAATTCACTTGAGGCCATGTGACCAACTGGGTACGGGGCGCCTCTGGGTGGCTTCCGGAACCAAGATGTTACAAGAATCATGCTTGAATACATGCCCATTGTGAGGGAAAACACTTATGTGTTCCATGAAAATTTTTTTGGTCTTCCTCCGAATTGAGAGTTTTAGTTCTCAATTGAATTTATTATGGGATATCTACCTATATCAAAAACTCCTTACACCATGGCCACCATTGAGTTAGAAAAACTAAAGAAGTTGTTATAGGATAATCTGGACAAGGGTTTTATATTCCTGAGTGTTTCAATATGGGGTGTTCCGATCCACATTATCAATAATAAGGATAGAACAATGCGCCACAACATTGATTACACAGAGATCAATAAATTCATGATAAAGAAAAAGTATCCCCTTACAATATTATATGACTTGTTCATTTTACTATATTGGTTGATATATTTCTCTAAGGTAGACCTTCATTCAGGATATCACCAATTAAAGGTGATGAAATAAAATATTACCAATACTTCCCATTGATTAAATTATAAACGGTGTAAGTTCATAGTGATTCCCTTTGATTTCACTATTTCTCCATCACTTTTCATGAAATTAATGAATAGAGTCTTTCGATATTACCTCGACAAATTCTGGGTATCCTTTATCAATGATATTTTGATATAATTTAGAACAAAGGAGGAACATGAGTAGGATTTTAATATTGTTCTAAAGTATTTTTGAAGGGAGATGTTATACGAAAAGTATAGTAATTTGGAGTTATGGGTGGAGGATGTTTCATTCTTGGGGTATGTTATAATTAGAAAATGATCATATGTGGACTCCTCCAAGACAATGTTAATTGAATATTGGCCCAGACCAACATATATAATAGAGATCTGTAGCTTCCTTGGTCTATCTAGGTACTACCGAATATTTGTGAGGAACTAATCCTAATTTTCAAACCCATTAAGAAGATTACATGAAAGAGATTAACGTTTTTTCTGGACCAATTAATGTGAAGACTACTTCAAAGAGTTGAAAAAGAGGCTTATCACTACACCTGTACTAACATAACCGACAAATAGGGAACTCATTTTGTTATATATATATTCTTCAAATAAAGGATTAGGATGTTTACTAATGTAAAATGATAAAGTGATAGAATACGCCTCGAGGTAGTTTAAAATTCAGGAGTGAAACTATCATATTCATGATTTTTAGTAGGAAGCTATTATCTTTAAATTGAAAATCACGGGGTAGTATCTATATGGGGAGAAGTGTGAGATATATATTGATCATAAGAGCCTCAAATATATATTCACATGGAAGGATATTAATATTACCCATCAATGATGGTTATATCTCATCACAGATTATGACAAATCATTCCACTAAAATCATGGTAAGGGAAATAAAGTTGTTTATTCTCAATGTAGAAAGGGTCCTACAAAATTTACAATGATGAGAATTGGGAATGTTCCAATATTCCTATATTTGAAAAGAAATGACATGGGAATCCTTAAGGAAAGATCATCATTAATCCTTTCTCATATGACTACTCAACCATCCATTATGGTGAAAGCAAATGATTCTTAAATAAATCTTGAGGAGATTCAGAAAAAGGTGGAATCTATTAGAAATGGTAAATCCTCAGAGTTCATAAATGATGAGGTTGGAGTCATAATAATTAGGTCACAATTATGTGTACCATCTAATCCATAAATAACAAGAGAGCTGTAGAATGATGCACATATCTCAATATTATCTAATACCTAGGGAAACAAAAATATGTATCGAGAACTCTGAGATCACTATTGGTGGGACAATATGTTGAAGGAGAACAATAAGTATACATAAAAGTTACAGGTATGTCAACAAGTTAAATATGAAAGAAAAATTCTAAGGGATGATAAAACCATTACCCATACCAACATGGAAGTAGAAAAACATCCCCAAGTATATTTCCCCCAAACATCTAGAGGCATCCAGTGGATATAATTCTATATGTATTATTGTGGATCATCTTACAAAGATATCTCCCATTATCTCAATTTGTGAGTAATAATAACTCAATAAACTTACACGGATATACATTAGAGAAGTGGTGAGGATACATGGAGTACCACTATCGATTGTATCTGATCAAGATCTAAAATTTTCTTCCAAATTTTGGAAAAGTATCCAATATGATCTAAACACTGAGCTAAACTTAACTGTGGCTTATCATCCTTAAATCTATGTCGAATCTGAGAAGACTATTGAAACATTTAATGAAATTTTAATAGCATGTTCTATGGACTTCATGGGATGATGGGACCAAAATATACATCTATTAGAGTTCTCTTACAATAATAATATCCACTCAAGCATCCAAATGGCTTCATATGATGCCCTTTATGTAAAATAATGTAGAAAGCCATCATTATGGGTTGAAGTCGGTTCATAGAAGCTTCTAGGACCTAAAATGGTCGAAGAAATTGTAGAAAATTAGAAAATAATTCAGCGGCATATTTTCGATGCCCCAAGTCGTCAAAAGATCTATGAAGATAATGGTAGATGGACATAGAGTTTGAAGTTAGAGACATTGTATTCCTTCACAAATCTCTATGAAAGTGATTCATGATATATAGGAAGAAAAGAAAGATAAGTCCTAGATACATCATCCCCATCAAGATTCTTGATCACGATGAAGTTATGACCTATCAACTAGAAATTCCACCAACCATGTCTCAAGTACATGATGTATTCCAAATTTCCCTCTTGAGGAAGTAAATACCATATCCTTCAAATTTACTAAATTCATAGTTGGCGTAGTTGGAAAATGATCTCACTTATGAGCAGTAGCTGGTGAATATGTTTGACCATAGAGTTAATGTTCTACGCAAAAATACTACTCCCCTAGTTAGAGGACTATGGTGGAACCATAAGTGTGAAGAGGCAACATGGGAACAAGAGGAATAAATCAAGACAAGTACCCTCACCTATTTTCAAGTTAGAATGTAAAAATAATTTTCAAGGGAAAAATTTATAAGGGGGGAGAATATAACGAACCATAATTTTTTTAATGTAAATTCATATCTTATAATTATGTCATATAGTATACAACACCTAAAATAAAATAGATAACATAATACAAACATTATAATTGAATAACGAATTAAATAAGTGGTATTTTATGAAATTAAGGAACTTATACTAATGGAATAGTAACTTGATTGTTGGAATAGTAATCTTACCCTTAAGAATAGTAACTTGGATAATAGAATAGTAACCCCGCCTATGAATTTATAAATTATATTTATGCATACCATAAATGAAAATAAATTATATTTATATCATTGATAATGTAAATAAATGGTTTAAAAATGGTAAATTAGTGATTGGTATTTTTTGAAATTTAAATGTTTATATAATGTTTTATAATTAATATATTTATTTATAAGAAATTTTATTTTCATAAAATAGATTCATAAATTAATATTTTTTTTCTTATATTCATAATAAAATTTTATGAATCTTTAATTTATTTTTAAAAGTTTCATAAAATCAGTTATAATTTTAAAATCGATATATTTTGAATAAAATATATATTTAATTAAAATAAATTAATTTCTCATATTTAGAAAAAAAAATTGTAAAATTTATTTCATTTTTTAATTCTATATATCGAAACAAATTTGGGTAATGTTTTTGTATTTATCTAAAATAGTGGTTTTTTATGATTTTTGAAATACCATAATTTATGGTATTTAACATTTTAGCCAAATACCTGAATTCTTGAGTCATGGTTGAGTCATGGATGATGTAAGTGGACCCGGTATTGAACTCACATTCTCTAGTTACTATATTTATTCCCAATAATCAACACAATTTATAGTCTTGATAAAATTAATAAACTAATGAATAAAACAATAAAAAACACCACTCTCCTCCCATAATAAATACCACCCCTCACCACCTCTTATCCTCGCAATTTATAAGACTTGTAGATATCTAATATTCTAACTAATTACTCTCCCAAACCTCTTACACACGTTCTGGTCAATTTGATCTCACCAAAAGACCATTTTCATGTCTCCTAAGGAGGTTCTCAAGGAGATGACACTCAAGAGGTAAAACTTTCCCTCTCTTTCGATTTTTATTATTTTTTTTATACTTTAATCACCTACCCAATTCAAATTAAAAGGTTTCATCAGGTATCATATATATACTGTAATATTCTTATTTTAGTAGAATATACACCATCAATTATTTTCCCTTCCCCATTTGTTCTAAATTTGAAAACATCCCCCGTGAGGTGTCGATTAACCACCTTCGTGGAAGAAGATTTTTCATCTTCTAATACTTCCTTAAAGGCTGGTCATAAAACCATTATATTGGTTAAAACATATTGTTAAATTTATATTACAAATTTGTTTTCTAGAACCATTATATATACATAATATCCATTAATAAAACAAAAATAGTTCTGGATGATAAAAAAATGCCAAAATAATCTAAATGGTTATCATTAATGTCTAATCTGATGAATCACCCTCATGTATAGAAACAAATGATATATGAGGTAATTTAATATTATTTATGTTAACTAATAACAAATAATTTCAATTCTAGATAACAATTCCCATTTTACATGATATCTCATACATATATACAAGTGAACTAATCTTGATAACCAAATAAACAAACACTTCCAAATGACATAATAAATTCTTATAACTCATAAAAAAGTCTATAAATGAACTTAATAAAAGTATAATAAATTAAATATATGTTTTATTGGTTCCAAATAAAATTATTAATGAATCTAATTACATTATCAAGAACATTGATTACAAGTGAAGAACACTTTCAGACATAAGGTAAGGGATTCTCTTAGAACATCCATTTTTTCTTTGGGCTATGATTTCTCTCTCCTTACACCAATATAAATATTAATTATTCTTATGTAATCCTCTTGAATTATATGTGTATGATCCAATAATATTTACATGTCTTGATTTTTTTTCAATGATGGGTAAATGCATTTTTCATATGATCTATGTTCAATTCCTCCTGATAAGAAAGATCGATTAAAGGGAACTTCCCAATTTCTTGCCCATTTCTACGTACACTAAATAATCTATATTAAGCCACCAATATTTTTATAAAAACATCATTTTTATCATTAAAAACTATCTAATGTCATTTATGGTTTATTTAAACAATTATACTTGTTCTCTCTTTAAATATTGTTTTATATTTTCCCTTAAACCTCACCAAAGTGTCTCATTTCTAATGTTTCTTAAAAATTATGTTTACGTGTTTTAACTTCATTTTAAAATAATTTTTCATGATATATAACTAATTTACCATATTTATGTCCTTTTATTTTTTAAATCCATTATTTCATGAAAATAAATATGATACACCAATTTTTATGCCTTGTGATTTGATTATGATGTCAATTACTTTCCATGGGTAACCCATATGTTCGTACCTTATGTTGGACTCTTCATGTGGAAAAAATATGCAAGAAACTTTTATGATGGGTGTGATTAGATATTGATCCAATTCATTGGTCAGTGTTTAGTATCATGAGATTTCATGTTGGGATGGGGAGTAAACCTTATTCCTTTATGGGGCTTTTTCCACCATGTTCAATAGTCTTTGTAGTTAGCCTTGAGTCATTATTATTTCATGTTTTATGTGATTAAAAAATTCTTATGCTTTCATGATTAAATTATTCCATGTTCTACATGTTATTATTCCTTATTTTTATTCATGTACCAAGCCTTTTTAGATCATCATGTTGTGCCTTATAACCCATATATTATTCTTTATTCGAACATTTTTTCCATTACTAGGCTTTTTAGCTCATCTCTTAGTTCGTGTATTCACCAGGTTATCCTATACAGATGTAATAGAACATTAGATGTTATTATATCATTATATATATTAAATAAAATATTTATTTATTTTGGTTTATGATTTCTAATCATGTACCTAATCATCCCATAAAACTAGACATTATGATCCTCGATTACTATTTGATGGCTACTAACATTTAAAATCATGTAATGATATGTGTAAAAGGATAGGGTCATTATAGTTAGTATTAGTACATGGTATAGTTATTTTTGAGGATTGGGGTTATAAAACTCTTTTAATAACCCTAGTAATAATTCTATCAACTTGGATAACCTAGATTGGAACATATGGAATCACATTTTTGGATATAATTTTTTTTTAAATATTTATCCTTACATGTTCAAAGTTACCTTTTTATATGATTTTTAAATAATTATTCAAGCCCACATAAATGTTCATTACATTTCATAGTTAATTTTTATAAATATTAGAACCATTTCCAATAATCATAGTGGTTATAAATTTGATGATTACCCTAAATAAATTTGAAATATTTTGGTAAAGGGACATTAAAACATCATGATTGTACTGGGTCAACTGGCTCAAGTTAGGAATAATAACTTGAATATTGTAGAAATCCCTCCTTCAAAGAAGGATAAATCTGTGGTCAAATACATTATTTAAAGAAGTCCTCCCATCCTTAGTGGATATTCTAATACCCTCATCAGAAAATAATGTATCAAATCCATTGAAAAGAAATTCATTGTCTTATAGTACTCGATAGAAGAGGTTGTTTTGTTGGAGGTCTGTCCATTTTTTGGGGAAGATGATTTGTGGTGGAAACTAATCAAGAACACAAAATCTATAGCAAACATTGATTCCATGTAATTGGAATCATTCAAAAAAATATTTCATGAAAAATATTTTCCCTAACACTCCATATTAAGAAGGAAAGGGAAGTCCTCATACTGAAGTAAAAGGAACATAATTAAATTGATATGTATGAGGAAAACATTACAAGCCTCACATGATACACCTTTAGATTTTTCATAAACACTGAATTAAATCCAGATCCCTTATTCAGAGAACTAATGTTGAGTGTACAAAAAGTGTTAGTAATTGAGACTTTGATATCTAAGATGAGATTCCATGTTATGCACTTAAGGTTCAAATGGAGATCAGAGACACTCAGTGGTCTCGTGGTACTATAGAAAAAAAAATATATAAATGAATTTTAATATTGGTGGATCAACAGATAAATCCCATGATAGAAGGAAAACACAACATCCATTGTGTCAAAATTTTGGGAAGAAGAATCTTGTAAACCACCTAATGGGAACTAGGAGATTCATATAATTTGAATGAGAGGGAAATATGGACAATAATTTCTAAAGGGATATGATGAATTCCAAAAAATTGGAGGTATAAAGGATGGTTTATATTAACACTAATTATGTAGTGTAGTTCATCAACTATAAGGAAGATGGCCATTTTGTGATAAATTTCCCAAATATAAGGGTTTTTTTGAGGAAATCAACAACAATAACCTCTAAGGCCACAAGGAATGGGATGTACTATCACTACTACTATATGGATCCTGACAATGATGTGGTGATATATTTGTTGGTTATTCATGCAATAATTGGAAATGTACAATTTGATTCCATTTCTATGCGTCAATTTATATCTTGAGTGATTAGTAGAAATATTCAAACACCACCTAAAAATATGGTGGTTGTGTTATCTGTGAGAATTAAAAATGAGGAAATTATTGCATCCAAAGTATAAAAATCCACCCTAGTAAATGTTTGTGGACTAAAACTATTATAAATATCTTGTCATACATCCTTTGGTTGAGTTGTATTCTATATTGGGAACGGAATGGATATCATTATACAAATCCAACATTAAATTTCTGGAAAGGGAGATCACTCTGTATATCCCGAAGCACCCTCCAATTCTATAAAATTTGATAGAGAATGGTGAATCTCCCTTAGAATATTCATCTCAATTGTTGATATTATTTCCTTATGAGAAATAATATATAAATAGAATGATTTATAAAACAGAGATAGTCATTATTTAATAAATTCTCTTTCTAAGTTACTATAATGATTTGATTTATGAAGAATTGTATGGTCTTCCTCCATACCGAGAGGTAGAATAAGGATGTGAACTTATTCCTAGATCTCTTACCATATCAAAGACCTGTTATCCAATTGACACCACTACATTAGAAGAACTAAAGAATTATTTACAAGATAATATGGAATAGTTTTTAATATACCCATGTGTTTCGTCATGGGGTTTGTTAGTCCTCTTCATTAAGAAGAAGGATGGATAAATTCGTGTCTGCATTGATTATCTTGAGTTAAAAAATCATGATAAAGAACAAGTATCCCCTTCCAAAGATATATGAATTATTTGAAAAAATACATGGTTTGTGTATTTCTCTAAGGTAGTCTTTCATTGGGATATAGCCAATTAATTGTGAAGAAAGAATATATTCCCAGGACTAGCTTTTAAATGATTTATGGAAACTATTAGTTCATACTGATGCCCTTCGAACTAACTAATTCTCTACTGATTTTCATGGACTAAATGAAAAGAATTTTTAGAGATGAACTACATAAATTTATGGTATCCTTTATCAATGATATTATGATATAATCCAAAATCAAGGTGGAGCATGAGGAGAATTTGAATACTATGCTAAAGACAATGGGATGGGAGAAACTATATAAAAAGTAATGTGAATGTGAGTTTGGGATTAAGTATCATTATTAGATCATTTTATCACCATTAAAGGAATATTTTCGGTCCCATTTAAGAAAAAGGTTATATATGATATTCTTATGACAACATGTGTAATAGAGATCCATAACATTCGTGGTCTAGTTGGGTACTACCGATGATTTGTGAGGAACTAATAATGATGGTCAAACCCACTAACCAAGTTTACTTATTAGGTAGTAATGTTTTTCTGGAATAATGAATGCGGAGACTAATTCAAAAAGATTAAAAAGAGTTTAATAACTACACTAGTACTGAATTTACCACCAATTTGGGGACTCTTTGTGGTATATAGTGATAATTCAATGAAGTTATTAAGATGAGTATAAATGAAAATTTATAAAGTGATGGCCTACACCTCATGCCAATTGAAAATTCATGTGAACAACTATACTATTAATGATCTGTAGTTGGAAGCTGTGATCATCAGGTTGAATGTCTTGTAGAATTATCTCTATGGGGAGAAGTGTGGGATATATACCAATAATAAGATCGTCATATATATATTCTCATAGAAGGATATTAATATACATCAGTAAATATGGTTAGATATTATCAAGGATTATGACTACTCAATCCACCACAATCCTTGTAATGATAATAAATATGTAGATTCTCTAAGTGGATAGGATCCTACAACCCTATAAATTTTTAGAATTGAGAATTGTCCCATGTTAGTAAGTTTGAAAATGATGGAAATCAGAATCTTTATGGAAGGAACATAATGAATCTCTTCTCAAAACATTTCTCAACCATACCTTGTGGTGTAAATAATGGATGATCAACAAAATGATTAAAAAATTCTAAAAATGATGGAAGCTTTTAGAAATGGGAAATTCTCATAGTTCAAACTTGATGAGGAAGGAGTCGTAAGATTTCGGTCATGATTATGTGTTCCATCCAATCTAGAGATACATAAATAACAACTAAATGACGCACATAGCTCTACAAATCACTATTCACTAAGAAAGCACAAAGATGAATCGAGATCTCTGAGATCACAATTTGTGGGACAATATAATGATGGATATTTCTGAGTATACATAAATGTTCTTGGATTGTCATCAAGTGAATCCTGAATGGAAAATTTGTAAAGGGATGATGCAATCATTACCCATATAGACATGGTAGTGGAAAAATATCACCATGGACTTTGTCAACGAACATCTAAATACATCAAGATGAAATAATTATATATGGTACATTATGGATTGTATTTCAAAGAAATATCACTCTATGATAATTCAAGAGGAAATATAACTCAACCAACATACCCATATATACATCAGAGAAGTGATGAGGCGGTATGGATCACAACAATCGATTCAATCAAATTGATATCTAATATTTCCATCCATGTTTTGGAAAAGTATCCAACAATATCTAAACACTATGAGAATATTAAGTATAGATTATGATCCTCAAACTGAGGGCCAGTTTGATTGGATTATTCGGAAACTAGAAGACATGTTGAGACCATGTTATATGGACTTTATCGGAGGGTAGGACCAATATCTTCTTCTAGTTGAGTTCTCTTACTATAACAGTTTCCAATCGAGAAACCAAATGTCTCCACATTTAGCCCTTATTGGTAAAATATATAGAACACTAGAATGATTGCATGAAGTTAGTGAAAAAAACCTCCCAGGACCTAAAATAGTCGAAACAATGGTCGAAAAGGTGAAAACCATTCAGCAGTATATCTGGGCTTCCTAAAGTCAAAATAAGATCATTTCGTATAACCATCAATAGGACTTGGAGTTTTATGCTGGAGGCAAGGTATTCCTTTTCATATATCTGCTTAAGAGTGTCCTGAGATTTTGGATTAAATTAAAGCTAAGTCTCATGTATTTTAGACCCTTCAAGATTCTTGATCATGTTATAGGTGTGGCCTATTGACTAGCACTTCCACCAAACATGTCCCAAGTACATGATGTATTTCACATATCCCTCATGTGTAAGTAAATAACAAATCACTCACATGTACTAAATTCAAAGGTGGTTTATTTGGAAAATTATCTCTCTTATGTGGAGTAGCTGGTGAAGATTTTAAACTATAGAGAAAATGTTATACACAACAAGACTACTCACCTGGTCAAAGTACTATGGCACAACCATTTGTACAAAGAGGAACTATGTGAACTATAGGAATCAATGAGAAAGAATTACCCTCACCAGTTTCAATCTTATAATGTAAAACGAAATTTTGAAGGAAAACTTTCATAAGGGGGGAAGAATGTAATGTACCAGAATTTTATTACTGGAAATTCCCTTCTTATAAGTATTTCATATTGTATAAACCACCTAAAATCACCTACAGAACATAATAAAAACATTAAAAATGAATAATTAATCAAATAAGTGGAATTTCTAGAAATTAAGAAACCTATATTGAAGGAATAGTAACAAGACCATTGGAATAATAATTTTACCATTAAGAATAGTAACCCAACTAATAGAATAGAAACAAAATCTATGAATGTATAAATAAAATTTAGTCATTTTATAAATTAAAATATAATATATTTATATCATGGAATAAGTAATTAATAGTTTTCAAAATGATAAATTGTGTATGGGTATTTCATTGAAACATAAATATTTATTTCAGGTTTTATAGTTAATATAATGATTTAAAAGAAAATATATTTTCCTAAAATTTATTCATAAATTTATATTTTGTTGTATTATAATCACCAGATAATTTTATGATACTTTAATTAAATTTTCAATGTTCCATAAAATCAGTTATAATTTTAGAATCGTTATTTTTCAAATAAATGATTATTTTAATTAATATACATGACCATTTTAGTCACAATAACCAACAAAATTGAGAAAATTGATCTAAATAATAAACTAAATAATAAAATAACCCACACTTCTGATAGAATTGATCCATATAATAAACCAATGTATAAAATAAGAAAAAACACCTCCCTCCTCCAACTATATATTCCACCTTCACCACATATTATCCTCACACCTTATAAGCCCTGTAAATCGGTAATATTATGTCCAATTCCTCTCAAAAACCCCTACACAACATTATAACATTTTTTGTCTCACCAAAAGACCATTTCCAAGTCCCTTAAGTAGGATCTCAAGGAGATGGCACTGAAGAGGTAAAACCTTTCCTCTCTCGCATTTAATTTCTTTTATTTTCTTATCATTTCCACATCTCTCATTTCCCAAGTAACATGATAAATCTAGTATCATATTTTTACTGGAAATTTATTATGTTAATGTAATATCCACCATCAATTCTCCAATCTCCCTTTTTTCTAAAAAAGAAAACATCTACTATGAGGTGTAGATTTACCACTATTGTGGATAATGGTTTTATGATTTCTAATATCACATTCATAGCTAGTAATAAAACAATTATAATGGTCAAAACTTATAGTAAATTTTATATTAAAACTTATTTAGTGTTTTGTAACCATTATATATTCCTAATATTAATTAATAAAAAAGAGGCAATTTTGATGGAAAAATGATAATATAATCTAAATGGTTATCATTAATATTTTATCTAATGAATCATCCTAATATATATATAAAATGATATATAAGGAAATTTAATATTCTATAAGTTAATTAATAACATATAATTTCAATTCATGATAACTATTACCATTTTAAAAGAGTATTTATACATGTATGCAAGTGAACCAATCATTAAAACCAATGAAACAAACACTCTAGAATAACGAGATTAAATCTTATAACTAATAAAAATGGCCATAAATGAAATTAATAAATTATAATAAATCAAATAAATGTGGAATATGTTATAAATTACATTATTAATGAATCTAATTTCATTATCCAGGATATTGAGTGCAAGTGAAGAACACTTTTGGACATAAGGTAAGGTATTCTCTCGGAACTACCATTTTTTCATTGGGATAGACACCTGGTCCCTTTACCCCCAATGGATTCATGGACTGAATGGTAATGAACAGGAAAGGATGGAAGGTTTCCTGATGTTTTCTTCTGGTTTTCGATGTATCTAGACAACCTAGAATAGAGCATTATATGAGGGAGTTAGCATTACTAAAAGAGCAGTGGTTACTAGGTTCAGGTCCACCTTGATTGATTTAGACCGATCGTGTAAAGATTGGTAGGAGGATCCTACTTTGAGGCCGCTCATGGTGGGCATACAGCCCTAACATTTTATTTCTACTCGCATGTGACGTTGGGTGAGATGGTCCCCTTACTCCACATGGACAAATTTGAACACTGACAGCTTGTGTGTTATGGGTGGCATCAAGGGAGGTGGTGTGATTCGTGATTTAGAGGGCTTGGGAATGGCTATTGCCAATGCCTCCTATGGTATCAGACACACATTATAGGATAAAGCTCTCTCCATGCTCTCCAGACTCTATCTATCCAAGTAGAACAACATCACCCTAGTTGTTTTGGGGACTTAATCTAACAGTATTCATAGCTCGTTGATTTGAAAGGGCTCTACTCATTGGTCAATATCCTATGTCATCTGCAAATATCCCAGCATCTTGGGTACTCAGATGGAAATTCTTCATACTTGGTGAGAGGGGAACAAGGTAGCTAATCATCAGGCCTCCCTATCAATTCATGGGATGCACCTTATTTTCTCACCAAAAATTATTTCTCAGTCTCCATAGGGGGAGGCTCTTGTTAAGGATGATTCCCCAGGGTTACATTATTTTAGGCCTCCAGGAATGTCCTTTCTTTCTTCTTACATGGTGCCTCCCTAGTACTCTTTTGGAAAATTTATAAATAAATGATTTTGATGATGATGTTTTTATATTCCAAAAATATGTACCTAGATCAATTCATCTTTCTTTGATGGAGAAATATGTGTTTTAAGATGTTACCATTTCGATTCCTTCCGATAAGTAATCCCTATTAAAGGGAAAATCCTAGTTTCTTTCCCAATTTCAAGGCCACTACATAATATTTTTTAAGCCCCCAATATTTTACTAAAAATAATATTTTTATCATGAACAACTATATAATGTAATTTCGTGTTTAATGGAAACAATTATACATTTTCCATCATTAAAGATGCTTTTTTATTTTCCATTAAACGCACCAAATTGGATCATTTTTAAAGTTTCTTAAAATCTATTTTTTAATGTCTTAAATATAATAGACATAATTTATCATGATATATTCCTAATATCCCTTATTAATGACCATGTATGTTTTAAATCCATTATTTTGTGGGCATCATTATGATACACCCATTGTTTATGCCTTATGGAGTGATTATGATACTCATTTATTTCCAAGGGTAACCCCTATGTTTGTACCTTATGTTTGAATCTTTATGTGCAACACATGTTAATGAACATTTTTTGATGGGTACACATAGATAGAACTCCAATTAATTGGTTAATTCTTAGTCTCATGATATGTTATATAGGGATCGAGAGTAAACTTGATTTATTTGTAGGACATTGTCCACCATGTGAAATACTCTTAGTAGTTATCCTCGACTCATAATTATTTCATGTTCGCTGTTTTTTCTACATTCCATTAATGTCATGATTACATTATCACATGTTATGCATGTTATTATTTCATATGTTTTTTCATGTTTCATTCCTTTTTATGTCTTCACGTTAGGAATTCAAACCAATGTAATATGATTTATTCCAATATTTATTCCCTTATCAAGATTTTTAACTCATCCCTTTGTTTAGGTATTCCACAGGATATTCTATGAAGATGTAAGTGCACAAAATAAGTTATTATCCCATTATTGATATTAAATAAAAAATTATTTAATTTTGGTTTCATGATTTCTAATCATGTACCTAATCTTCCAAATACACTAGATTTTACAATATTTAGTTTTTATTTGATGAAAATATATGATTAAAATCATGTTGAAATATGTCTAAGATGATAAGGCCACTATGTTTTTAGCTCATCCCTTTTTTATCTATTTTCCTAGAATATCCCATGTAGTGATAGGAGCATGATGAGATCCATGGTCTTATTATGAATAGGAAAATAAAATATTATAGATTTTACATTTTATTACTTACCTAATATTCCAAAGTTAATATGCCAATTACTTTATGATAGGTTTAATTATATGTTCATATCTTAAAAATATTGAAATATTATTTATATGACATGAATATTGTTATATTTTCCACGATAAAATAGTATATAATTTACAAATTTCGTAACCAATAATACAACAAGTAATTCTAAAATAATTTCATTATGATTTAGCTATCACATCCAATAATAAAAGGATATTGGACTTCCACATTGGTATTCTAATATTATTATTTCATCCACATAATTAGAGTTATAGTTTTTGATTTAATAAAATTATATTATTCTATTTTTCTAAGTGTGACTGAATATTTCTCCACATATTTCCATGAAACACACATTCCTCTAAAATATAATGATCCTCCAAAAGTTATCTTTCAACCACAAACATACCCTAATCAATAAACATAAGAAAATATATAAATCATAACAGAATTATCTTTTCCATGCCACAATCTATTCTCAAGAGTTACTTTTTTTAAAAGTTTAACCAGCATTGCGGTGAAAATATGTGATTCCTTTGTATTGTTTTGTAATGTAATATTATACACAGTATCCCATTTAGATATAATCTAATATATAAAATTTCAAATCAACCTCATGAATTTATTTTTATATACACCCTTTCCCTCACCATCTTCAAATAATTTCATATAAATACACATGGTATCAAATTCCTCTTAGTAATTATTATTTCTAGATCATTTAACTACACAATATGAAATTTTTTCTATGATTAAAAGTTTTAATCATCCATATACATAACCTGAAACCCAAATTAAAATTTCTTCTCAACAATCACAAATATATCATAGTTTTTCTCCATGTGAGAAACAAATTCTTGAAAATATTTAACAAAATATTTTGAAAACCCAATATCGTTAATAAGAACTATCATAATGATTAATTTGGTTTTGTATTAATCAAAATAATTATTTTTATCCACCTTCCATATTTAATTTCATTATCATAAACCTAATGAATATGTTTTAGTACCATGGTCAAGGAACCAAATTAATCTCATGTGATTCTTTATTTACAAATCACAATCAACCACCACCACTATTATTAATATATCCCTCTAGTCATTCAGTTTACACCTCTTCATCGTGTTATACATTCAATAAATCATAATTGATTTCTATTTCAATGGAATTATAAATCATTTGAGAAATTTTTTTAAGAAAAATATTATTATTTCATTTCATAAAACAATATAAAATGTATCATCAAAATCAATACCCTCAATTTTAGAATATCTTTTTCAAAATAAATAAGATATATTCCATTAAATATCTCTTTTACAATATAGTTTATTACAAATAACCTATTTACTTCCAATCACATTTTACTTCTTGTGACATGACACAAACATCTATGCATTATTCGAACCAATTTTATTTAACTCATCTCCCATAAATGAAATACAATACTTCGGTTATAAATCAGGTTAATAATTTATTACTTAAAATTTTGATTGAAAGCTTGTGTATTTGAAACAACTCATGGTTCTTCGAGTTTTAACTCAATTTTTAATATCTCAAATAGAATTTTTTAACTCAATATATTTTCAATTCCTTATGAATTTTGATGAAATTATTTTTTGGACTTCCTTATCAAATGAAAACTCTAAATCCATTTGTTATTCATTAAAACCAATTATACCAACTGATAGAAATATGTGTGCATCATTAAAGATATTTTTTAACATGAGTCTCTTCAATCACATTATAAAATAAAAATGTTTTTTTATAAATTACCTTCTTCCAATATGTCAACAATATCTATGATGTGAATTATATTTTTTGAGATTATTATTATAACACCCATAAATTATTTCATTAGGTGTATAACCATGAAAAATGTCACCATGGTCTAATTTATCATATATTCCAATGTGACTTACTTTTATAAAATTAAATAAAGGAATAATAAGTACTCTAAAACAATTTAAAATGGATTATGTTTCACCCAAATATCATTAATATTTTGGGTAAATTTTTTCAAATAAAACATTGACTCTTAATAAAGAATTTAACTGGTATTTACTATCACTAAAATTACTTTGAGGTTCTATGATCCAATAACATATCTCCTTCATTGTCATTAAAATGGTTTTTTACCACTCAACTATTGTATTTTTAGGTATGTACATATATCTTATTCAAGACTTATTTTATATTTCTCAGGATATGATTTAAACTCGCTATTTATTTATATTAAACTTATGTCAAACTTAAATATCTTGATCACAAATACGTTTTTTCAACATATCACTAATATTTTTTTAATATTACAGGGGATTATGATTTAATAAATATAAATGATACAAAATGAATATAAGTAAAATCACTAAAAAATTATGAAGGGGTTATCTCCATTATAATATTTCATACACATCATACCTCCTATATCTGAATGTGTGAGTTAAATGAGCGTTATTATTTTTATTTTAACTGATTTCAAATTTGGTCACCATATACCATTTGTGATAAACTTTATAAGAGTTTCTTCATTATGAAAATAAATTTATATTTATTCCCATAGAATCATAATAAATCAGTCATATCATATTCTATTAAATAAAATAAATAAGTCTATGATATTATAGTTTATTCTTCTCTTCCATGATAAAGTTGCATTAATTTTTCTCCATACTGATATGAAAAATTATTCTTCTTGTACACTATTACATCTTAATAATTTTTTTCCGTCCAATTTTCAATTGAATTATCCATTTTTCCAAAATATATAATTATTCCCATTTTCAAACAATTAGGATATGGTAAAAAAATCATGAATCCCCTGATAAAGAAAACATCATTTGATGTGAATTTCCTCTACCTCATTTATGTTCACTTAAAACCTTTAACATTTCTGGAGTTATAGCTCCAAAAATTAATAACTCTTAAATAATATTTTTTGAATTATCTTAAGAATATTTTAATATGTTTTCATGTGTAATTGGAAACTTAAATCCAATATCTATGGTTTTTTAGTCTTCAATAATTTGTAAGTAACCTTGACAACCATTTATTATTATTTATAAATTTTCCTATAGGATTTAGTGTTAACTAGTTTTTTAGATACTACAGTCGAATATGATGGTACCCGGGGATTGTAGGAGAAGACAGTGTGTTGGGGATTTAAAATATACCATCAATAGATAATCAAAACATCATCATCTCATGTGATCTGATCCTCTGAAGAGGTCCAACAATCTCACATGAATTATCCAAGAGATAAAATTTAAATTGAATTGTTAACTAGTTTGAATCTAAGTGTACTAAATAATATCTCATCATTGAAACCCATTTAATAAATGATCTAAGGCTAAATCCCTCTTGATCATCCACACATTCTTCAAGAATCCCAGGGTACATCGATTTTTGTATTCTAGGTTCTCTCATGGAGTTCATGATATTCATTCGATATCAGGATGATCACCTAGATCTCATCCCTTTGATCTATGAATGTGTTCTTTGATGGATCACTCAAACATTGACTTTCTCTCTCTATAATGTTGTTGGAGATAGATGCTCATAATTTCATTGGAAAAAATAGTCATCTATTGACTATCTCAATTATTTATAAATAGTGGGAGGGTCAAACACTTGAAAAGGGTTCCCTGGCCCCAAGAAATAAAACCCCCACTAAATAAAAATTAAGTGACATGTAATGAAAAACTAAAAAATTCATAATATCATTTTTATTTTTATCACATACATGTAATATATAGTAAATATATTACATGATAAAACTAAGTCATTAACTCGACCTGTAATTCCTAAAATATTAAACAAGCCTTAAATATTAAAATAATATTCATTCATATAATATATTCCATGTATTAACTTGATCCATTGTGAATACTTATAATAAATAAATTCAACGTAATTATTATATAATTTAATAATAATTAATTGATTTATTAGTTGGTGATTTATAAAACATATAACACTAGAACCCACGGTGGGTCCCACCTTGTCCTACATACCCAAACATCAAAATATGGAAGTGTATTGAATAAGCTATTGTGTGTATTCCTCTAGGCACAAATCTCATTAGTGGTGAATACTATTCAAAGACCTTGAGAAAAGTTTTGTAACCCATCAAGAACCACAAATAGATAAGGAAAATTCAATGTAATGATAACCTTTTCTATGAATATGCTTTGTGTAATTTAATCTCCATGTCTCGTGATGTATCATAAATAAGGATGGACAAATAATTCCACTAGCTATTATTTATTTATTATCTTATAATCAAAATGGAAAGACATACCCCCAACTACCTTCGCTAAAGAATTATTAGGGTACTATTATCCTAATCAACTATTCCTGAGATATCAATTCCTCAACTCAAATCAGAAAATTATATCTTGACCATTCAGCCAATGTGATACCACCATTGATGCACCCAACACTAGCTACCTCACCCCAACTTCAATTTCATGGTTTTTTTTCTAACATCAAAGTTCACGATCAAATGGAATGCATTCATTATGCTCTCATGATAGGGGACTAATAATCAGGTTCTTGGATAGGAAAAAACAATGACACTCAAAACATATTATTTTCCTATTAGAGGATCTATCATCATTATCTCACCTACTAGAGAACACTAATAGGGGGCTTAATTTAATGAAGCCTAAAATCTTATATTCCCATAGCATATAATAGTTAAACATCCATTTTTTCCACTCATTATGATGTTTCTAGACCAGAGAACATATGTTTAAGATTAATTTCATACCATATAGAGTTTCTCATTATAGAATGGGAACTGTTACACCATTTTAGTATGACATTTAATCAATGTAAATTAGCGTTTAAATAGTTTACATATAAATAAAAACACTATATTTCTATGTGGATATCATACCAAAATCATTGTATACATGGTATGGTAATCTAAAGTTACTTCTAAATATTGGTCTAGGAAACGCAATTTTACAAAACTACCACTTTAATTTTATCCAAATTTTCAATTATCTATGTTATCTCTCACAAGATAGGATCAATTTCCTATTGAGATATGTCTATAGTCATGAACCTATGACATCTCCGATGATGTTCTATTCTGGTATATGCAACCTCACATCCTTGAGTAAGACTCCTTAATGGATACAAATAGTCAGTGTATATCCATTTTTTTCACTTTTAAAACATGACATCTTGGATAGTACTAGTTTTAGAATTATCATAATTTATTTTATGATAAAACATTACTTACTTGGTGTGATTCTAAAAACAAGAATAAGTCATTTCATATTATATTCATCTCCATTAGCTAACTTAGAATCCACAAGATTCTTGGTATTTGTAGATACGGCTCCCACTAGTTTAAATGAGTTTATCATGCTCATTACCTTAGAATAACTTGTGATATGATATCTTATTGACTCAAATGATGAATATTTTATATACCCTAAAAACTAATATACATTACTCTCCTAGTATGAGGTACATATCCTTTATGCTTCCTCAAGTAAAAGTGTATAGTTCTAACTACTTCCTATGTAGTTCTCTTGGATATAACAAATTTTTCTTTCCATTATGTATATGTTTGAAAAACCTGTTACACTACATAAAATAGAATATGTGATATATCCATAGTTATTTCTTTCTGAATTCTCCTTAACAATATAATCACCTCTTATACCTATGCATATGTTCTTAGAGAGATTTATTCCATGTGACACTAGTAATAATTCCCTCTTGGATTGTTCCAACTTTTATTTTTCAAAGCTTTGATAGTATATGTAATATTTACTAGGTCTAAGAAACATATAGATCTACCATATTATATCTTATTAGATATAACATAGTTTTCTAATTTAATTAAATCTTTTATAGTTACTTTTATTCTAGTCTTAACTAACCATAAGACCAATAAATATTTCCCATATGTTAGAAATCATATTTTTTTTGAAAAAATTGGAGCTCCCACTAACCTCTTATAGACACGTGGATAAATTCATTACAAATTAATATTTTATGATCTTCTATCTTAATTCATTCCAAAACTTGATTTTGGTAACTATCACCCCTTATCGTAATCCAAAGGTGTCACCATCTCTTTTTGGTCTTGCCTTATAGAAACCTTCAATGATGGATGGTCTTGAAATCCAATTATTAGTAAAATGATCTTAGAAATTATCTAGGATAAGTAAAGTTCTAATGGATTTGGTAATAACAAATTAGTGTTACCTATCGAGCCTTATTGGAACCACCAGTGTACCATCTTTTTATAGTCTTACTTCAATTACCACCATAATATTCGAGATAATTATCCCCTTGTGCTTTTATACATTGAATCCATTATTTAATTTTAATTGATATTTCTAATCTCAACTTATTTCAATTTATTAATTAATTATAGGTTTAATTATTCTCAAATAATAATTTATCACTAAACGTGGTGAATACAAAACCACCACAATGGTTTCATTCTTTCTATGAATTTTGTGTCTCTAGAACATTCTTTTTCCATGTGATCTTATGGAACTACTTCATTTGTCAAATATTTATGCATCTCTAGAATCTGATAAACCCGAGTCAAATTTTCTCCCACTATCTCAAATATATATGTAAACCATTTTATAGAAATATTTTGTATAATTTGACTATAAACTTTCTATTATAGAAATTTAGATAACACTATAATAAACCTTAGGCTAATTTTTATAGATGTAATTTGTGTTTTTGTTGATTCGTGTTTTTTTATATCCTCAGAAAATCTTTTCATTTAAGAACTTGTTCTTAAGAAATAATAGATTTATATCATTATATTACTCATATGATATCTATTTTTCATAATAGGAATATGATTAAGAGATAAATCCCCTATTATCAATGCATTTATGTAAAATAATGTAAGTATTTTCATTGTATATAGGTCTCAAAATTTATGCTATTTTCATATACATAATCACTATGATGTGTATAAAAAAATGTGCATTTAGGGATTACTCTACACTACACTTTTGTTGACCAATGTTAACATGTAAGACTCATCATTGATCCACATTATTTTCATATTATATTTGATTCAGATAAGGTAATGTGTGTTTAGTAATTAATCAACGATACATTATAATGATCGATGAATGAATGGTCAAATATTCTTCATTACATGGGCCTGAAGAAACTCATATCTTTTTAGAATATGAATATATTTTTTCTTCACTTTTTCATTCCTTAAAATTTATAAAGGAAACTTAGGAATTATAGTTACCTTTAGCTTACAAATAGAATAGTTCACGCTCTCTAGCTAAACTAATTCCAAAATATTTATGACTTACCTTTATTTATAAAGGTTTCTATGTCCAAAACTATGTACAAAAGTGTGTCGATAATACATGAGGCCTTTAAACCCAAATATTATAAAACCATATTGGGTATATCCATGATAAATATTTTTTTTTCATGAAAAATATTATATTTCCACAATTGGGTATACAAATATTAACTTTTATATTCATCACATATTTCCAATTATTTAAGTTTTATTGAACTATTAGTTTATTGTTAGACACTAAAGATTACATTAATTACAAAATTGTAATAATTTACCTTTGTTTCCAATAGACATGTGAGATAAATGTTTTGGTGGAACATAACAAAAATTAAATAGAACCATTTACATGGAAATTAGAAGTTGTGTACGTCTCTCTGTTATCTTAAGAACCACCCTTTCTCAGCCACTTGGGAGAACACACCGTACTTCTTGTAACGTTTTTGTACATACTTGGTTACTATATTCTTATACAGATATGTTATAGGAATATTTTATTCAATACCCAAAACTTATTACAGTAACAATACATACAATTGATGAATATACTTGAAGAAGAAATTACTACTTTAATCTTTAATTAAATTAATTTAATTTTAACATTCAAAGTAATATTTCCAGACATGTGATGAAAATAACCCCCTATTTGATGTATTTCCTTTTTTATTTGAATGAAGTTTTGAAGGTAACATTGTATTTAGACTTTCCATTCACCCTTTCTCTTCGTCTTTTAATATTTTCACCATAAGAACTAAAGATAACACATTATTTTACGTTCTTATTTACTTAGTGAAGCAAACCCAAAAGGTAATAAAGTGTTTTCATTATTATTTTTAGTTTTAAATCTTAAACGGTACTTGACTAAATTGGTAAAAAAAATATAAGAATATTATGTACTAATTTATCATGATTCATATTTCAATTTTACACATATATAGTGTAAACATCATTTTATTCATATCTTGCTTCTCTTTATCCTCATAATATTCTCGGAGATGAAACAACATGTTGAACCATCCATGTCTTGATGTTGTATCCACAACTCACATTGAACGATGATGATAGCATTATGTCATTACCATGATATGTGTCATACCTGAGTCTACAATAGGCATTTTTATCACCCTCACTTTTGTAGGTGGATCAATAGGTATTGGGGTATCCATCACCTTTAATATACTTCATCATAGGACTTGGTTCATGATATGATACTACTCTTGGAATCTCGGGCATGTTTGGAAATTTTCTTTTTACAGTATTATTTGTATTTTGTTTGTGGTATTACATTTTTTATACCAAAAAAAACTAGCATATTAATAATTTTATCTTTATTATTGATTATATATTACTTATAAATTTAATCATCAAATCTCTCCCACTATTTTATCAAACTCTATAAACAATCTATAAAAGAACCACAATACTATGTATCTTGAGTATTCTTGTGGAAATGATCCTTAAAACATCTCCTCATAGTATAAAATCTATGGACACACCACTAATCAAAGAGTTTCATGGTTAGTGGTTGACTATCCAACTGTATTGACTCACAGCTCCTTGATCTATTTTGTGATGTCTCAGCTTCTAAAATCATAAACATGATTTACACAATGTTTTCCTCCAATGATTCAACAAGCTATCAATGGCTACTTATTTTCATCCGTAATTAGTTAATTCAAATAATCACTCTCAAAATAGCTCACTCTTAGTAAGATACACCCTCAAATTTGGATAATGAAAACCTTGTACACCATATTGTGTTCAAATTTAAATGACCCATGGTATTTGTGGCTTAATGTTTCTTTAAGGTGTTTTAATATTTCCAACAAATATAATCCTTTCCTAATAATCATTTTCATACAATGTTATAACACTCATTAATGAACAAGTATTATTAGAATAAATTAATCACCTCTTTATGTTTATAATAGATATGAAAATGTATTAAATAATAAATAATGCATAAAGAAAATAAAACTATCAGGAAACTCATGAGCATTTAATATTGGTTGATACATTAAAAATTAATGGATCAACCATGACCAAGGAGTATCATACCTAAGTTTGTCTTGACTCATAAGGAATATTTCCCCCAATACAGCATTTTCACTCCTCATCTAGAATATAGCTTCGTATTTATGTGATCTTAGTCTTACATAATCATCATCAACACTACAAATGTGCTCACACATAGCATAGTGGGTCACGATAAGTGAAAAATACATACAGTAACACTCATGAACATAGAATCCATTATACATATATATAAATTAATAAGAAGGCGTGTAGACCATTGAAAAACTTAATTAAATATTTAATACATCACACAATGGTAATAAATAATTTAATTAAATAAACTAGATTTACAATTTTGGTCACCCAACATGTCTAGTCTATGGGAGAATTTAAATCATGATAAAAAATAAAATAAAATAATTTTTTTTAAGGAATTTAATAAATTAAATGAATTATTTTAAATTTAAATAATTTAAATCAGTTTGGTCCCATAATTAATTTAATTTTTTTAAAAAAATTAATTAATTAATTAATTTCATTTATATACCAAAATTAAATTAATTATTTTAATTAATAAAATTATTTATTATTAATCCAATAATTAATAAATTATATTTTTATTTTATTGAAAAACAATTTATAAAGACATAGAACCCTATGTAGGGTGAATGCGGGTCAGAATGACCCATGTTAACCCATTCATATCCTAATAGATCCTGTGAATGGTTGTTTCTAGTTAGGTTAACCTTCCATAACCCATTCAAAGTCATGAAAACTAAGACAAACCCATGGTTGGGAAGTTCGAATCACAATACTCGTGGTAGGGGCCTAAAACCCTAATCTGGGAAAAGCAACCTCCAGAGAGGGAGGTAGTGGGGTCTGATCACAATGGTGGCGGCATTGGATATATTTACAGTGAGGCCGACTAGAACAAATAGATGGCCTGGGAAAGAGCACTAGGAAATGGGGAGCTAGGTCAGTGGGGTTCAAGAACACTTTAGAGTAAGGTCTATCTTTGCAGGAGGGGGATACTGGTATCAATGGTGCATGAAATAGTGGTCATTCTCGATGAAGTGCACTTGAGGAGGCCGAAGCCGAAAATGGATATTCGGTGACCTCTGTATCTAGTGGGTGGAGGCGGAATGGCGCAGTTGTTATGACCAGATGACAGCAGTGGGTCAGCCAAGACAAGTGGCAGTGGATGGGGGCGGTAGTAACCAAGAGGAAGATGACAACTAGGAATAAGGTCGGGGAAGAAACATTCCAACATAAGCTTTCCTATTTTTTTAATATTTCCTTTCTATTGAACAAAAAATGCATCTGATAGACACAAAAAAAATTAGTGTTTCTAGATTTATTTGGGACCTACAAGGTTGTTGTGTCTCCCCGTATATTATTTTAATCCTACATTTTTAATCATGAAGGGTTTTCTTAAAAAAATACTTTTTTTGGTCCTCCATTTTTCAATAGTCTACAATCATTTGGCATTTTAATTTTTTTGATATGGGGAAATAACCACATATAAGGACCTGGCCTTAAAACATTACATAATCTTGAATTAATGATTAATTCACATTGAGTATATTTTCTAGTTAAGAGTTTTACATAATTAGGTCATAACTATTACTTTACATCTCAAAAGTTACAAAGTAGACACTTCTACTCAGTTCCCATTTTTTTACAAATTAAAAACTCTTAAGAAAAGAGTCATGTCTAGTTCCTTGTTTTAGATAGAATGACTTTTCCTTGATCCCATCCTTGACCCTAAACATCTTTATGTCCTGTGAAAATCATTTCAAAACCTAGGATGAGCATAAAAAACTCAGTAAGGTATATAAAAAAAGTAATTACAACATTAGACCATCAATTAATACAAAACAATGAAACCATACTTTTCAATAATAACATACCTTATAAATCATAACATTTATGAATAACACACAAAAATAATAAATCATAAAGGTAACTTATGGAATACATAAAATAATTACATTGTAGTTATCATAGCTATGTAGGGAGTTATGTTGGAATAGCGATCATAGTATATTCCATAAATCTCTTAGGTGAAACATTAGCGTTCACCTCCGTCACGTTACCCAATGTATTGGAGAGCTATCTCAGGCTCACCAACACTAGTTTTATCACAAAACCACCCTTATACGTAAAAAATGTATAAGAACCACAAAATATTAAAAACACTTAAAACAATAATAAAGGAAATATAACATTTCTACATTTCAATCACAACATATTGTTTTAAGATATAGACATAATCAATGCTTTATCAAACCATTTTCAAAACCATTTAAAACATTTAAAAAAGTGATTTTTAAATCAAAGTGTCCCATACAACTTTGAAACTTTTAAATAAACTTTCATTTTAAAACATTAATGACCATATAAATAAATCCTTAAAAACATTTTGAATACATGGACAGTATTGATAAAGATTTGGAAGAATAAATCCTTAAAACAATTAAAACGATATTTTAGTTAAAGAGTTTTTAACAAAATGAGAGACTTTTTAATAAAAATAATTGACGAATAACATTTAATTAGAGCTTTATAATATCATGAGAATATAGGGATTCATGATATAATATTCCAAAGGATGGTATATACACCATATAAGAGTGAATTGGTGTATATCAACAATGAAGTCTCAAGGTAATGTAAATTGAGACGAAATCCCTTATAAAAATTATATACTTAGATTAAGGATAAATAAATTACATATTAATGTGTGAAAAATATTAATACACTAAATATGATTGTATATTAAGTTTAAATCAATCAAATAACATTCACGCATATTTTTCTAAAAACAACACCAATGACTTGGATGTTTAACTCAATCAAGGGAAATTGAGTTAAAATTACTCTTATCAAGTTCATATCGATGAATTGAGAATTTATCAATGGATTTATTATGTGTAACAGAAGTATATATCCACACAAAGGGGAGGGGAAATTATTACATAAGTAAATAAGTAGTGATTTTACACATAATCTTGGAGTAAAATAAACAATGAAGTATGCGTAAATCCCAATGAGTGGAAATGGAAATTTGAAATTCCTATATCGATTTGGTAACTTATGAAACATAAAACCCATGAAATAATTATCATAAAATGAAGATGTAAATACCCATAAATTAAAGTATATTACACCAAGAATTCAGTCATGGGTAGTAGATACACCACATAAAAGGAAATAGTGGCTAATATAGCATGAATCTTACGGGAATAAAAAGTGAGATTAAAAAACCTTACCACATTGTAATCAATCGAGTCGTAAAAAAACGATAATAACCAAAAAATGAATCACATAATACCATGAATATAAATATAATCATGATAATATAAATCAAATGGTAGTACACAATACACCACATTCAATAAATAAGTGGTGAATAATTGAAATCTGACTAAATTAAAAGTGAGATAAGAAACCCCTTACCCTATGTCTGACATGACTCGTTTATTCCTTGTTCTTCCTGAATAATAAACTTAAGTTAACTTAAAGTTTAGTAAGAACCTTTTTAAATTTTATTATCCCTTTTATATCACTTATTACAAAGTTATAAACATTATGTAATCATTTACGTTAATAATGGTCATTGTGTCGATATTTGGTACTTGAGTCAAAAATGTACACCTTATAATTACAAGTTGTCCCTATGGTAAAGATTCCATTATCTCCATAATGATATTCATGATTTATATATCATATATATCATATATATCCAGTATATATATTTATCTTTAATATTATATAACATTTAGAGTTAAGAAATGAAATTCACCGTTAATGGAGACGGTAAGTTGTACGTACAAATGAACACTACTTTAATTTCTCTTTCGTATTTAATGTAATGAAAAAATAATCATACATTGGTATATTATAATTCAAGTATAATATAATATATAATTTCATTAACTCCATCCTTTATACATCCCATGTATGTCATGAATGAGTCATATCACTTTGAGGGGGCGGTAGTCCACACTTCCTCAAATGAAATTATCGCATTTACCCATAATGGAAACCATAAAGGTATTCTATAAATGAAAAATACAGAAGCATAAAGAAAACATAAACATAATATGTATCATATATAAATAAAATTTCATCAAAATGGCCCCCATAATAAGTGTTAGGAGAATATTGAACGATCATAATTTCATGAGACTTTAGTTTGTCGTCCACAGAAACAGTATGTTCGTTACCCATTAGATGGAGGTGTGTGTAAGTGTAGTTCGAATACTTCTCATTAAAACAACCTATTATATTTAGGATACTTTATTTGTTATAATATAAAGTAATAAAAAGAGTTTTGGGGTTTGGAGAAGGAAAATAAAACAAAATAACTTAGGAGAAGACATTACCTTTAAATCGTGTAACTCTCTCTCGTTTGAACCAAAATGACTTCTTGAAGTGCCTTATGCCTAAGTTATGGCTTCTAGGTAGAGGAGAGGGATCTGAATAGATTTTATGGTATGTGTTTGGATGATCCAAGGGGCTTGAGGAGTGTGAGGAATGGTTTAGAATTGGTGTCCTTTTATAAGGGGGAAGAGGGGCTCCTTAGGAAAGTACGAAAATATTATTTTATTATATTATGATTTTAGGTTTCAAAAGGTCCAAATCTAATTAAAGTAGAATATAAGATTACTCATCGTCTAAATAAAGTCATCCAATAATAATTGAATAGGGTTTGGAGGTTATTTTAATCTTTATAATCTTATTTATTTAAATCATTTATTAATGAGGTAAACATTGCATCATTATTCAGTCATAAATAAAATTATTTAATTGATGTCTAAAAATAAAAATAAAAAAACTTATGTAGAAAATTTTGTTAGATTTCCAAATAATATTTATATTTGAAGATATAACTTATATAACCCTATGTAAAAATTGATTTACTAAAAGATATTTGTTTATGTCATTTTTGTCTTTACATTAAATTAATTAATATAAAGTGTCCTTATCACTCTTAAGAGGCTCCATGGGGTCCAAAAATAGACCCAAGGATTACCATGGTCGGACATGACTCATAAAATAAGGTTAGTACAAGTGTTAAGATAATTTTGTAATATTATGCTATTCTTTTTACCTTGAATTACACTATTTACCTTTAACCGTGGTAAATAAAAGTCAAAAGTTACTATTCACCAAAATATATTTTCATCTTATTGAACCAAATTTTATTTACTAATATAAACCATGTATGTAATATTTTCAAAATTCAATTCATATTAGTGGTAAATTTCAATTAAATGAAAAATTCAGATTTTTAACTACTACTTAGTGGTTTCTCAATTCATCAAAAATTGAAGTTTTTTTAGAAACAAATTCCAAAAAAATATGCCTAAGCTATATTTGATATTCCAAAATAAAAAGTGATGTCTATTTTACCAAATTAAAAATATATAAGTTGGATTAATTATTTTAAAAATAATTCCCATTGTTAAAATAAAAAAGCGTGTTTTTAAGAAATAATAACTATCAAAAGATTGACACTTGTTTATGCCCAATTTCAGAGTAAAATTTCTTCCAATGAAAAAAATTGGATTAAAACATAAAAATATAATCTAATTAAACTTTAAACCCAATTATAAATATAATCGAACAACATAAATAAATTAGATTAAAAGGCAGTTTTGAATTAAAATACAGTATTTTCCACTATTCATCTAAGATTGAATTTTCTCAGAAAAATGCCAAAATTTTACCCAAAGTGAATTTTGATATCCTGATTCTAAAGAATAATATTATTTGGTCAAATAGAACATATAAAAGTGACCAAAACTATATTTAAATAGGGGTCTCCATTAAAAGGTTGTAAATAAACCTTTTCAAGTGAATTATGATTAAAATTAGATTCATTAACATTTTAAGACTCTAAATTTTATTGGATAAATGTAAAAACATTTAACAAAAATGTATAATCATATTGTAGTTAGTTATATTCATTCCTGCCAATACAATAGCTAGGCTTTAACAACCTTTTAAAATATTAATATTATATTATTATTGTGGAATGTAAGATTTCAAAGAAACTTGTTGTTGTGTATCAGGTATACCATCGAACATAGTATACCCTTTAACGTAAAATTAATAATTAATTTTCAAATATTAATAAATATGAAAATTTCATATTCTTTATTTACTTGTGATGTTACATCCTTCCCCCCTTTTGGGAATTGTGTCCTTTCAATTTTAAAATTGGGCTCGGAAACATCATTGAAAGTACCACATTGGAAAAAGAGTCAGTAAATATATCACATTAAAATAAATTAAGAGAAGTAAAAAGGTCACCCAAGACAAAAGATATTAGGATTTCATAAAAACATGGATATGGAGGAGAAAACAAACCATCATGTTCTGATGGAGAGTGATAGAAAACATGACTAGGAGAAAGTTAACCACCAAAAAATCACAAACTTGTGATGGGTTAAACGGTATTTGATTACCCAAAAAAAAAGTTAACATTCAACTTTTTTTTAAGTTACTTTTCATAATGTTGAGGAATTTATTTATGAGATTAACTAAAAACATAAGGAAACATACGAAATTTTCATGTAGACTGTCATTTGTTGCTAAATTCCTACCATAAAATCACATTTTCGTCAAATGATGAGTATTCAAGATGACTTGTTCACATTGAATGTGCTATAATAATCTTCTAGAGAATCACATAATACAAATAAGATGAACTATATTTTTCCAATGTCATTATACATTAACCAAACCCAGAATGGTTAGTAGAAGATTAGATAATCCCCAAAAAGGATAATCTTTTACAAAAAGAAAAACTGCTCTTAATCTCCAAATTTTTTCAAAAAATTCCCAAAGTTCAATAAATACCATTCAATAAACAAATATCCATAAAATTATTCAAATTAATCAAAAATAATATTGAAACCCAATTCTCAAAAATATTTAATCACATAGTCTTCTAAGATTAATCTTAACATTTTTCTCCAAATAACATCAATTACTCTTAAAGTGTCATATTGAAAATTAATTCACTTAATCACATATTCTCCATGATAGGTTAATCATTTCCATAGATATCCCAAAATCAACTTATTCATGATTCATAAAATCATCTAATTAAAAATAATTAGTCATGCTTACCAGGGACATAACGTAGACGATTGGTAGGTGATAAATCTTAGTTGCACTTTACTTGTGTGTTCGATTCTCGTATCCTTTTCTGACGAAACAGGTTGTCACGTGGTCTGCGTGTTTTCCTTTTTCAAAAACTATATAATTTTATAACATTCCCAAAAAAGAGTTAAATTCATCAATATTATCCATAATATAATTTAACCAAAAAGGTTATCTAATAACTTTCATTTTGCATCCCAAAATGTATTAACCTGTAATTGGCTAAAATTCTAGGATCAAATAAACCCAAATGGTTCTTTATAACTATATCCAAAAAAGAAAAGATAATCATTCCTTGAATAAAATTTTCATATATCAAACTTCAGGGTTACACAAACTTTAAAAATTCATCTCATGTAATTCCATCATCAAAAGATCCTTAATACTTTTAAGAATTTCACCATCCTAAAATCTACCATAACACATGAATTCTATATATGTTGACTTCTTACTAATTCAACATTCTTCATGATCCATTAACCATTCCTTTACAACTAATTCTGAAATACTTCTTTCCTACAAAAAAAATCATGAATCATATACTAAGATGAAAAAATGTCTAAACATCGGTTAAGAAATAATACGTACCTTTCATTGGTTGTTGTCAGTTTCCTCATCCTCAATTGGAATGGAATTAGGTATTGGTAAACATATATTTGTATGATACTGGTGATCCAATTCCCAAAACTTCTTCGTAGGACATCTGGTTGTAAAATGATCATGCACTCCTCATTTAAAAAAAATCAATTGATCCTTCAAAAAGAACTTATTTCCCTTTCTTTGAGTAAACTGGATGATTCCTTTTTCCATGGCAGGTTCTTGCTTTATGACCTTCACGTCCACATCAATATCATCTTCCCATCCCTTTAAAACATTTTTCTATGTGCTTCTTTCCACATCCTTGACACATAGGTTTTTTAATATACATACCTTTATGATTATTACCTTTACTTTCGTGGGGATTTGTTTCTCACATATACGATTCCTTATAAAAATCATTGAGGTTAAGGTGGTCAATCATGACTCTCGATAGTTGGTTGAGAATGACCATTGGAGTTCTCATTTCATCTCTTATTACATTCAGTTTCTCATTCAGAAAACCATCACACTTTTCTTCATATCCACATTTACTTTGGTGCTTGCTAGATCCAACCATTAACTAAAACCAAAAAGGTAAGTGTGCGTATATTAGTAAAATCATTATATAATATCTTATGAGGAGGGAAAATACTAAGATATACTTATTCAGGTTATCTTAAAATCATTCACTTTATCTAAAATAACTAAGACTCTTTCTAAAATCCAAACCATTATTGTAATGTCACTTATGCTTAAAGAACACCCTAACCTATAAAGTTATCGAAACCGACCTCTGATACCAACTATAAGGACCCATCCTTAAAATAATAAATAATTATGAATTAATGAATAATTCCCATTGGGGATCTTTTTAGGTTTAGAGTTTTATAGAATTAGGTCAAAAAATTTACATTACATATCAAATGTTACAAACTAGACACTTCTACTCAGTTCCCATTTTTTTCAGAATAAAAACTCTTGAAAAAAGAGTCATGTCTAGTTCTATGTTTTAGACAGCATGAAATTTCCTTGATCCCATCCTTGAACTTATACATCTTTAACTCCTGCAAAAAACATTTCAAAACCTGTTATGAGCATAAACATCTAAATTAGGGATATAAAATAAGGAATGAAAACATCATACAATCAATAAATACAAAACAATGAAACCATATTTTCAATCATAACATACTTTATGAAATCATAAGATTTATGAATAACACACAGAAATCATAAATCATAAAGGTAACATAAGGCATACATAAAATAATTACATTATAGCTATCAAAGATATTTAGGGAGTTACGTTGGAATACCCATCATAGTATATTCCCTAAATCTATTAGTAGAAATATTAACATTTACCTCTGTCTCGTAACCTAATGCATTGAAGAGCTATCTTGGGTTCACCCGTCCTAGGTTTATCACAGAACCACCTGTATATGTAAACAATGCCCAAGAACCGTAACATATTCATAACACATAAAACAAGAATAATCGAAATATAACACTTCCACATTGCAATCAAAACATATAATTTTAAGATATAGACATTATCAATTCTTTATCAACCCAGTTTCAAAACCATTTAAAACATTTAATAAAGAGATTTTTGAATCAAAGTGTCCCATACCACTCTGAAACATTAAAATAAATTATCATCTGAAAACATTAATGTCCATATTAATAAATCTTTAAAACCATTTTGAAAACATGGACATTAATGATAATAATTTATAAGAATTAATCTTTAAAACATTTAAAATGATATTTTAGTTAAAGAGTTTTTAACAAAATGAGAGTCTCTTGAATACAAATAACTGAGGAATAACATTGAATAAGAACTTTATAATATCATGAGAATAAAGTTATTCATGATATAATATGCCAAAGGATAGTATATACACCATATAAGAGTAAATTTCTTCATAAAAACAATGAAGTATCAGTGAAATGTAAATAGAGACGAAATCCATTATAAAAATAGTATCCATAGATTATGGATATATCAATTACCTAATAATGTGTGACAAATATAAATACACTCAATATGATTAGATATTCATAGTTAATCAATCATAGTACATTCACATATATTTTTGTAAAAACAACACCAATTAATTGGTTGTTTGACTCAATGAATGGAAATTGAGTTAAAATTACTCTTATCATGTTTTTATCGATGACTTGAGAATTTAAAAATGGATTGATTAAGTGTATTAGAAGTATATCCAAACAAAGGGGACTATAAATTACTACATAAGTAAATAAATAGTGATTTTACACATAATCTTGGAGAAAAATAATCAATGAAGTATGCGTAAATCCCAATGAGTGGAAATTGAAATTTGTAATTACCATACAGATTGGTGACATATGAAACATACACCCCATGAAAGAATGATCATAAAATGAAGATGTAAATACCCATAAAATAAATTATATTACACCAATAATACAATAATTGTTAGTACATACCACCACAAAAAATGAAATAGTGGCTAATATAGCATGAATCTCATGGGAATAAAAAGTGAGATTAAAAAACCTTACCATGTTGTAATCAATCGATTCGTATGAACAAAAGTTAATAACCACCAAATTAATCACATAATACCATGAATATAAAGAGAATCATGATAATATATATTAAATGGTAGTACAAAATACACCACATGAAATAAATAATTGGTGAATAATGGAAATCTCACTAAATTAAAAGTAAGATAAGAAACCCCTTACCTTGTGTCCGACTTGACTCCTTTGTTCCTTGTTCTTCCTGAAAAATAAAATTAAGTTAATTTATACTTGATTAAGAAACTTTTTAAATTTAATTATTCCTTTTATATCATTTATTACAAAGTTATAAACATTATTTAATCACTTAAGTTAATAATGGTCGTTTTGTCGATATTTGGTGCTTGAATCAAAAATGAACAACTTATAATTACAAGATGTCAATGTGGTCAAGATTAAATTTTCTCCGGAATGATATTCATTATTTAAATATCATATATATCCATTATATATATGTATTTATAATATTACATAACATTTAGAGGTAAGAAATGAAATGCATCGTTCCTGGAGACGGTAAGATGTACGTACGCATGGACGCTACTTTCATTTCTATTTAGTATTTAATGGAATGAAAAAATAATGATACATAATTATATTATAATTCCAATATAATATAATATATAATTTCATTAATTCCATCTTTTATACATCCCATGTATGGCATGAACGAGCCATATCACATTGAGGGGGTGGTAGTCCGCACTTCCTTAAATGAGATTATCGCATTTACCCATAATGGAAACCATGAAGGTATGCTAAAAATGAAAAATACTGAAGAATAAAGAAAACATAAACATAATATATATTTTATATAAATAAATTTCAATCAAAATGTCCATCATAATAGGTGATACGAGAATATTTAATAATCATTGTTTCATGAGGCATTAGTTTGTAGTCCACAAAAACAATATGTTTGTTACACGTTAGATGGAGGTGTGGGTAAGTGTAGTCAGAATAATTATCTTAAAAACAACATAGTATATTTAGGATACTGTTTTTTGTTATAAAATAATGGAACAAAAAGATTTTAGGGGGTTGGTGAATGAAAATAAAAGAAAATAACTCAAGAGAAGATGTTACCTTTAAATCGGGTAACTCCCTTTGGTTTGAACCAAAAGGACTTCGTGAAGTATATTCTATCTATGTTAAGGATTCTAGGTGTAATAGAGGGATATTTAGAGATTATGATTTCTAGTTTTGGATGATCCAAGGGGCTTGAGAGGTGTGAGGAATGGGTTAGAAGTGTTGTCCTTTTATAAGGGGGAGGGGCACTTTAGGAAGGTGTGAAAATATTATTTTATTATATAATCATTTTCTGTTTCAAAAGGCCCAAAAATTATTAAAGTAAAATATAATATGACTCATGGTCGAGATAAAATCATCCAACAAGAATTGGATAGGTTTTAAATTTTTTTTTAATCTTTATAATCTTATTTATTTAAATCATTTATTAATGCGGTAAACAGTGCATCATTGTTGTGTCATAAATTATTTTATTTATTTGATGTCTAAAAACTATAAAATAAATACCATTATGTAGGAAATATTTTTAGCTTTCCAAATAATTTTTATAGTCGAAGAGAGAAATTAAATAACCCTATGTAAAAGTCGATTTACAAAATGATATTTGTTTTTGTCATTTTTGTCTTTACATGAAATTAATTAATATAAATTGTCATTATCACTCTTAAGTGGATCCAGGGGGTCTCAAAATACCCCCAAGGATGTCCATGGTCGGACATTACACATCCAGTAATGATATGACCATTATTAAGTTAATTTGGTATTATTATGATATTTTCTTTTTACCTTGAATTACCCTATTTACCTTAATCCGCGGTAAATAAAAGTCAAAAGTTACTATTCACCAAAAATTATTTTCATCTTATTGAACCAAATTTTACTTAATAATAACTACCATTTTTTTTGTATTTTAAAATTTTAATTCATAGAAGTGGTAAATTTAACTTAAATGAAAAATTCATATTTTTAACTACTACTTAGTGGTTTCACTATTCATCAAAAATTGAAGTTTTTCAGAAAAATACCAAAAATTAAGCTTAAGCAATATTTGGTATTCCGAATTCAAAAATGATGTCTATTTTACTAAATTAAAAACATATAATTTGGATTAATTAATTAAAAATTAATTCATGTTGTCAAAACAAAAAATCATGTTTTTAAAAAATAATAACAATCAAAAGATTGACACTTGTTTAAGCCCAATTTCAATGTGAAATTTCTTACAATGACTGAAATTTGATTAAATGGTAAAAATATAATCTAATTACACTTTAAAACCAATGAAAAATAAAATCAAACCATATAAACAAATTATATTAAAACGTAGTTTTGAATTAAAATACAATATTTTCCATTGTTCATCAAAAATTCAATTTTATCAGAGAAATAACAAAATTTTACCCAAAATGAATTTTGATGTTCCGATTATAAATAATAATTTTATTTGGTAAAATAGAACATATAAAAGTTACCAAAACAATATTTAAACAGTGTTCACCATTAAAAGGAAGTAAATCAACCTTTTGAAGTAAATTATGCTTAAAATTAGATTCATTCACATTTTAAGCCTCTAAATTTTATTGGATAAATGTAGAAACACTTAATTAACATGTATAATCATATTTTTGTTAATATTATTTATTCCTGACAATACAATGGGTAGGAGTTAACTACCATTTAAAATAATAATATTATATTATTTTGCAATGTATGGTTTCAAAGAAACTCGTTGTTGTGTATCGGGCCTGTCATCGAACATAGAATCCCCTTTAAAGTAAAATTAATAATTAATTTACAAATATTAATAATTATGAAAATTTCATATTCTTTATTTACTTGGGATGTTACATCCTTCCCCCCTTTTGGGAATCGTGTGTTCACAATTTTAAAATTTGGCACGGAAACTTCATTGAAAGTCCCACGTCGGAAAAAGAGTCAATAAATCTATCACTTTAAAATAAAGTAAGAGAAGTAAAAAAGTCACCCAAGCCAAAATATATTAGGATTCCACGAAATCATGGATATGGAGGAGAAAAAAACCATCAAGTTCTCATGGAGAGTGATAGAAAACATGATTAGGAGAAAGTTAACCACTAGAAAATCATAAACTTGTGATGGGTTAAACGGTCTTTGATTCCCCAGTAAGAAAAGCTAACAGACAAATTTTTTTATTTATTTAATTTTCATAAGGTTGAGGAATTTATTTATGAGATTAACTAAAATACATAAGGAAACATACTTACTTGTCATGTAGACTTTCATCCTTTACTAAATTTCTACCACAAACTCATTTTCTTCTTCAAATGATGAGTATTTAAGATGACATGTTCACATTGAAACTGTTATAATCAACTTATAGAGAATCACATAATCCACAAAAGATGAACTATATTTTCCCCATGTCTTTAGTCATTAACCAAAACCAAAATGGTTAGTATAAGATCAGATAATACCTAAAAAGGATAATCTTTTACCAAAATAAAAACTACTCTTAATCTCCAAAAAAATCAAACAGTACCCAAATTTCTACAAAGACCATTCAACAAACAACATTGCATAAAATTCTTCAATGTAATAAAAACATAGATTGAAACCCAAATCTCAGAAGGATTTAATCACATAGTCTTCCAAGATAAATCATAACATTTATCTCCAAATAACTCCAATTACTCTTAAAGTCTCATATTGAAAAGTAATTAAACTAATCACATATTCCCCGTGATAGGTTAATCATTTACATAGATAACCCAAAATAAACTTAATCTTGATTCATGAAATCATCTAACAAAAAAAATTATTTATAGTAATGTGGGACTTCACGTAGTCTAGTGGTAGGTGATAAATCCCAGTCGCACTTTGGTTGTGGGTTCGATTCCCACTGATTTGTCTGATGTGATGGGTTGTAATGGGGTTTGCGTGTTTTCCTTTTTAAAAAACTATATAATTTTATAACATTCCAAAAAAAGAGATAAATTCATTAAAAAATCATAATGTACTTTAACCAGAAAGGTTATCTAATAACTTTCATTTTTCATCCCAAAATGTATTAACCTGTAATAACCTAAAATTATAAGATCATATAAACCCAAATGGTCCTTTATAACTATATACAAAAATGAAAAGATAACTATTCATTGAATAAAATTTTCATATATCAAACTTTATGGTTACAAAATCTATAAAAATTCTTCTAATGTAATCCCATCATGAAAAGTGCCTTAATACTTTTAAGCATTTCACCATCCTAAAATATATCATAACACTTGAATCCCTAGTATGTTGACTTCTTACTCATTCAATATTTTTCATGATCCATTAACCATTACATCACAACTTATTCTGAAATACTTATTTCCTACAAAAAAAAATCAGGAATCATATCCTAATATTCAATAATTTATAAACATCAGTTACGAAATAATCCATACCTTTCATTGGTTATTATTAGTTTCCACATCCTCAATTTGAATGGAATTAGGAATTGGTAAACATATATTTGTATGATCTTGGTAATTCCATTACCGAACCTTCTTCGTAGGATATCTGTTTGTATAATGGCCATGCACTCCACATTTAAAACATTCAATTGATCCCTCATAAGGAACTTCTTTCCCTTTCCTAGAGTCAACTAAATGATTCCTTTTTAAATGGTAGTTTCTTGCTTTATGACCTTCACTTCCACACCTATCACATCTCCCCATCCCTTTGAAACGTTTTCATATGTGTTTCTTTCCACATCCTGGACACATAGGTTTTTATATATTCTAACCTTTATGATTATTACCTGAACTTCCATGGGGATTTGTTTCTCGCATATACGATGCCTTATAAAAATCACCATGGTTCATGTGGTCAATCATGAATCCAGATAGTTGGTTTAGAATAACCACAAGATTTATCATTAGAGATCCCATTTCATTTAGTTTCTCATTTAAAAAACCATCACATTTTTCTTCACATCCACTGTTACTTTACTGCCTTCTTGATCGAACCATTTACTAAAACCAAAAAGGTAAGTGTGAGTATATCGGCAAACACATCATATAATATCTTATGAGGAGGGTAAATACTAAGATATACGTATTCATGTTGTATTAAACTCGTTAACTTTATCTAAAATAATTATGACTTTTTATAAAATCCTAACTATTATGGTAATGTCACTTATTCTTAAAGAACACGCTAACCTCTAAATTTATCTAAACTGACCTCTGATACCAACTATAAGGACCCGACCATAAAACATTACATAATCTTGGATTAATGAATAATTCAAATTGAGGATCTTTTCAGGTTTATAGTTTATAAATTAGGTCATAACTATTACATTACATCTCAAAAGTTACAAAGTAGACACTTTTACTCAGTTCCCATTTTTTTACAAAATAAAAACTCTTAAAAAATATTCATGTCTAGTTCTCTGTTTTAGATAGCATGACTTGTCCTTGATCCCATACATGACCCTATACATCATTAAGTCCTATGAAAAACATTTTCAAACCTGATATGAGCATAAAAAGATCATTAAGGGATATAAAATGAAGAATTAAAACATTTTACCATCAATAAAAAACAATGAAACCATGCTTTTCAATCATAACATACCTTATGAAATCATAAGATTTATGAATAACACACAGAAATCATAAATTACAGAGTTAACTTTTGGGATACATAAAATACTTACATTGTTGTTATCACAGCTACGTAGGGAGTTAGTTTGGAATACCCATCACAGTATATTCCCTAAATCTCATAGGAGAAACCTTAATGTTTACCTCCGTCATGTTACCTAATGCATTGAAAAGATATCTCAGTCTCACCTGCCCTTGGTTTATCACGGAACCACCCGTATACGTAAACAATTCCCAAGAACTATAAAATATTCATAACACTTAAAACAAGAATAAATGAAATATAACATTCTCACAATGAAATAAAAACATATCATTTTATGATATTGACATAATAAATGCTTTATCAAACCATTTTGAAAACCATTTAAAACATTTAATAAAGAGATATTTTAATCAAAGTGTCCCATTACACTTTGAAAATTTTAAATAAATTATCATTTTAAAACATTAATGTCCATATAAATAAATTATTAAATCCATTTTGAAAACATGGCCCCAAACTTTTAAAGAAATGAGGTTCCCACTCACCCTTAAAGTGGATTATTCAGAAAATGGAAAAAAATGATTTGGCCTTTAAAACATTTAACATGATATTTTAGTTAAAGTGTTTTTAACAAAATGAGAGAATCTTGAATACAAATAATTAGGGAATAAAATTGAATCAAAACTTTATAATATCATGAGAATAAAGGTTTTAAAGATATAATATTCCAAAGGACAGTATATACACCATATAATCGTGAATTTTTACATAACAACAATGAAGTCTCAATGGAATTTAAATTGAGACGAAATCCCTTATAAAAACTGTATCCTTAGATTAAGGATAAATCAATTACATAATAATGTGTGATAAATTTAAATACAATCAATATGATTAGGTATTCAGTGTAAATCAATCAGAGAATATTTCACATATTTTTGTAAAAACAACACCAATGACTCGGATGTTCAACTCAATGAATGGAAATTGAGTTAAAATTACACTTATCAAGTTCATATCAATGACTTGAGAATTTATCATGGGATTGATTATGTTTATCAGAATTATATCCACACAAAGGGGAGTGGAAATTAATACATAAGTAAATAATTATTGATTTTACACAAAATCGTGGAGTAAAATAATCAATGAAGTATGCGTAAATCCCAATCAGTGGAAATTGAAATTTGTAATTCCCTTACCTATTTGGTAACTTATGAAACATACACCCCAGGAAATACGGATTATACAATGAAGATTCAAATATCTATAAATTAATGTATAATACACCAAGAATATAATCATGGGCAGTACATACACCACAGAAAAGTATATAGTGGCTAATATAGAATGAATCGCACCAGACTAAAAAGTCAGATTAAAAACCATTACAACGTTGTAATCAATCAAGTCTTATGAAAAAAATTTAATAACCACAAAATTAATCATATAACACCATTAATATAAAGAGAATAATGATAACATATATCAAATGGTAGTACACAATACACCACATGTGATAAATAAGTTGGGAATAATGGAAATCTCACAGAATTAAAAGTGAGATAAGAAACCCATTACCTCGTGTCCGACTTTACTCGTTTGTTCCTTGTTCTTCCTGAATAATAAAATCAAGTTAATTTATAATTGATTAAAAACATTTTTAAATTTTATCATTCTTTTTATATCACTTAATACCATGTTATAAATATTATGTGATCATTTATATTAGTAATGGTCGTTTTGTCGATATTTGGTACTTGAGTCAAAAATGAAAACCTTATAATTACATATTTTCCATGTGGTCAAGAGTAAATTATCTCAAGAATTATATTCATGATTAATATATCATATATATCAAATATATCCTGTATATATATGTATTTATAATATTACATAATATTTAGAGGTAAGAAATGAAATTCACTGTTCATGGAGACGGTAAGTCGTACGTACACATGAATGCTACTTTCATTTATATTTCATATTTAGTGGAATTAAAACATAATGATACATATGTATATTATAATTCCAGTATAATAAAATATATAATTTCATTAAATAAATTCTTTATACATCCCATGTATGGCATGAATGATTCATATCACTTGGAGGGGTGGTTGTCTGCACTTCCTCAAATGAAATTAACGCATTTACCCACAATGGAAACCATAAAGGTGAGATATAAATGAAAAATACATAAGAATAAAGAAAAAATAAACATAATATATATCATATATAAATATAGTACCATCATAATGGCCACCATAATAGGTGGTACGAGAATATTGAACAATCATCATTTCATGAGGAGTTAGTTTGTCGCCCACAGAAACAGTATGTTCATTACCCATTAGATGGAGGTGTGTGTAAGTTTATTTCGAATAATTATCATAAAAACAACCTATTATATTGAGGATATTGGTTTTGTTATAAAATAAAGTAATAAAAATATTTTAGGGGGTTGGAGAAGGAAAATAAACCAAAATAACTTAAGATAAGAGGTTACCTTTAAATCAGGTAACTCCCTTTGGTTTAAACCAAAATGACTTCTTGATGCGCCTTATGCCTAATTTAAGGCTTCTAGGTGGAAGATAGGGATAGTTTGAGATTATTTAAGTAGTTTTGGGTTGAAAAAATGGGTTTTAGAGGCGTCAGGAATGGGTTATAAGTAGTGATCTTTTATAAGGGGGAGGAGGGGCTCTTTTGGAAAGGGTGAAAATATTATTTTGTTATATTATGATTTTCAGGTTCAAAAGATCCAAAACAATTTAAAGTAAAAGATAATATGAATCATTGTCGAAATAAAATCATCCAATAATAATTGGACATGTTTTGAATATTAATTTAATCTTTATATTCTTATTTATTTAAATCATTTATTAATGAGGTAACCACAACATCATTATTGTGTCAGAAATAATTTTATTTATTTGATGTCTAAAAATTATAAACAAAATACCATGATGTAGAAAATATATTTATATTTCCAAATAATATTTATAGTATAAAATATAACTTATATAACCCCATGTAAAAATTTATTTACTAAAAGATTTTTGTTTTTGTCATCTTTCTCTTTACTTTAAATTAATTAATATAAAAAGTCATTATCACACTTAAGTGGCTCCATGGGGTTCCAAAATAGACCCAAGGGTTCCCATGGTAGGCCATGACTCATCCAATTAAAGTTAGGACAAGTTTTAAGATAATTTTGTATTATTATGATATTCTTTTTACCTAAAATTACAATATTTATCGTCAACCGCGGTAAATAAAAATCAATAGTTACTATTTACCAAAAATTATTTTCATCTTATTGAACCACATCATACATACTAATAAAAAGAATGTATTTCTAATTTTATAAATTCAATTCAAAAAAAAGGTAAATTTCGTTTAAATGAAAAAGTCATATTTTTAACTACTACTTATTGGTTTTACTATTCATCAAAAATTATAATTTTTTAGAAATATACAAAAAAATAAGCCTAAGATATATTTTATATTCAGAATTTTAAAATTATGTCTTTTTTAACAAATTAAAAACCTAGAATTTTTATTTATCAATTTAAAATTAATTTCCATTGTCAAAATAATAATCATGTTTTTATGAAATAATAACTATCAAAAGATTGACACTTCTTTATGCCCAATTTCAAAGTGAAATTTCTTCCAATGACAAAAATTGGATTAAATGGTAAAAATATAATCTAATTAAACTTTAAAACCAATAAAAAATATAGTCATACCTTATAAATAAATCAGATTAAAAGATAGTTTCAAATTAAAATACAGTATTTTCCACTATTCATCAAAAATTGAATTTTATCAAAAAAATACCATAATTTTACCCCAAGTAAATTTTGATTTCCCAATTCTAAAGGAGAATTTTATTTGGTTAAATAGAACATATAAAAGTGACCAAAACTATATTTAAATATGTTTCTCCATTAAAATGTAGTAAACCAACCTTTTAAAGTAAATTGTGCTTAAAATTAGATTCATTCACATTTTAAGCCTCTAACTTTTATTGGATAAATGTAAAAAAAATTAAAAAACATGTATAATCGTATTTTAGTTATTTCCATTCATTCTTGATAATATAATAGCTAGGCATTAACTACCATTTAAAATAATAGTATTATATTATTATTTTGGAACATAAGATTTCAAATAAACCTGTTGTTGTGTATCATGTATGCCATCGAACATAGCACCCCCTTTATTGAAAAATTAATAATTAATTTAAAAATATTAATGAATATGAAAATTAAATATTCTTTATTTACCTGGGATGTTACACCACACACCCACAGCCCTATAAAAATTAATTTCCAAAATTGGTGTGAAATTACTGGCCATATGGAGCAATTTTGATAGCCTGATTCTAACTGGATATTTGTTGTAATTTGGGGGTGATCAGAATCGTCACTGAAAACTAAAGTCATGTTTTAAAAAAAATCCCAAAATTTAAACCCCCAACTCCCACATTTTAATTATTTCAATCCATATTAAAAATTTTGTATGGATGTAACTTTTTCATCCAAAATCCGATTGACTCAGGTTCTATTATATTAGGATTGAATTAAATACCACTACTTAAATTTAAGGAAAATTAATTTTCCCTTATCATTGATAATATAGGTGATCACTGTTATAGTAATTATTGGTACTGAGGGATAGATTAGAGAAAATTGGGCTAGATATTAAAAACAATTCATCACTAGAGTGAAAAAATTTCACCATCTCTGTTGATATGAGCCTTATTACATGCCTTTCTAGCTCACATGGATTATCATACAAAAAAAATAATCTAAATTAGTACCTTGTAGGAATCGAAGCATGCTCAACAACAGCGCATTGCCCACAACTATTGATTGGGGATCTGATGTTGAACCCATTTATATCTTTCACTCGCACTTAAATAATTCACAAATACATCGAACATAAAATTTGAGCTGTTAGTGCTGATCATTGAAGATTCCATCAACATTAAAATAATCACTTCAGTCTCATCTTGTCTATATGTGAAGGCATTCATAGATCGGTCGATAGGACAGAGACACTCTCTCCCTAGGATGTGGGATGAGGTATTTGATCTCAATTATGATGTAATTAATAGTCATTGATTTAGTCTCTCTCTCTTTTTATTTTATTGTTGGAGGATCAAATACATAGAAAATGGTTCCATGACCCCTATAAATAAAATTCCCACAAAATAAGTAGTAAATGACATGATTGATGAACTAACTACATCATAATGGATTTTATATTTTTATCATATAATTGTAATATATAATAAGTATATTACAAGATAAAACCATGTTATTAACTCAACTTTGGATTTTGGAAACATTAAATGAACCATGAATATTAAAATAATATTATTTTGTTTAATTTTATCCTTGTATTCAAATAATACCTTGCGACTACTTTTAATCAATAAATTCATCCCAATTATTCTATTCTCAAATAAATAATAATTTATTAATTCCTTGCTGATCGTTAAAAATTGGACTACTCTCAAACCACTTGGTAGGTCCCACTATTCCATATTTTCTTATTCATTATAATATAGAGGACTCGTGAATATGTCATTGTGTGTGACCCCCTTTAACCTTCTCTTGATAGTAGCGAATATTAATCATAGACCAAGAGTGGAGTGTAAAAACCCATCAATTCCCCTAAATATATAAGTAAAAGTTATAGTAATGATAGCATTTCCTACGAACATACACTGTGTAATATAATCACTTTGCCTCACGATATCTCCTAAAGAATGGTGTTCAGCTTATGTTATCACCCATTATTTATATATTATTTTTTGATCTAGATGGATATATTTACCTTTGAATACCTTTTTCATAGATTTATGAGGTACTAGAATCTTGTTCAACTAGTCTTGAGATATCACATCCTAAACATGGAAGCAAAAAATTCTATCTTGTCCATTCAACCAATGTCACACAACCAATGACACACCCTATACAAGATACCTCTCCATGACATCAATTCCTTGTTTTTTCCTTGAATCAATGTATGAGATTAAATGGTACACAGTGATAATGATCTCAAATCTGGATACCAATACACATGTTCATAGATAGTAACAACCAATGACACTTGAACCACATGGTGTTACTATTTGCATGTATGTACTCATGATCTCACCTTCTAGAGATTTATATGTATTAACTTCATTAGTATAAGTCTTAGTGTTCATGATCTCCAAGCACCTGATAGTCAAACATCAATAGTGACCAGCCTGTATCTTGTATCTAGACCAAAAGATATTTGTTTGTGATTAATTTCATAGTACCGTGAGCTACTCATTATAATGTGGGAACTGCAATAACATTTTGATACAACAATTAATCTATGGAAATTAACTTTTAAATAGAGGATGAAGAAATAACAACTCTATTATGATAAGTCTAAATAATTTATAACTCATTGTATTATTGGCTTGTTAATTGAAAATTATTGATAATGATGGGTCCATAGAGCCAATTTTACAGCAGAATCATGAAATAATCATTATCTTTGTCTGCTAATATTTCTACTCTACAATGACACCAATATAACAGACCAAATCAATTTGTCACTTTCACTAATAATTTATCAGGTTCAATTGTTTTATTTCATGTATTTTTAGATTTTATCCCTCTAAAATCATACTCACTCTATGATAGATATAAAGAGATATTGTAGTATCGAATTTATTCAACTTTACTATGTATAATTAATCATCATTATCTACCATCTAATCTAAATCTTATATTAGTATAAAAATTATAACTACAAAATACAAATGTTTTACTTGTAATTTTTTTTACAACATTATTTATACTTAAAATTACAATTTTTTAATATGTTTATGATCTTATTATTTTATTTCATAGCCTTAGCCTTTACATCTATAATTTGTTTTGGACCGTTTTTCTTAAGATTTTTGGTATAGACACTATAAAAAATTGATAGGAATGGTTTTCTTTTGATTTGGAGGTGGTTTAAACAACCACTTTATGGTTTTAAAACAGTTTCCAAAAACCAACTCTAAATTTGGAATTAACATCTAACTTGGTTCACTTCAATCCATTTTGTGGCGGTGTTGGGATAATATCACAGAAAATGTTTTTAACAGCATTTATTTGGTTTTAGAAGAGGTTTATACTCCCAAAAAATGTCGAGAGTATATAGGTAGTTCAAACCACCACTATCACCTCATCATTATTTTGAAGTAGAAACTGCCACTAAAAACATTTCAACCTAATATAGTTGTAGATTCAATTACTATTAGAAAATAATTTTAAATATATAGTTTTATTTTAAACTACCACAATATATCGCATTTCAAAAAAAACAAATGTGGCATCTAATTCCCCAAAAAAGAAAAAATAACAAACCAGTTGAAAATAACCAAACTAAACCAGATTCAGTAGAATTTAAATGTATATATATCCACATTCATTACATGTTTCAAAGAGGTTAATATTGAATACATTTTAATCCAATCATTAAAACTAATGGATTCAATAAGATAAATCACCCAAAGTCCACATGAAATAGGAAACCAAATCAAACAACAACTCAAGAACTTAACATTTTCATATGAGAGCATTTGAAATCCAAAACTCCAATTGAACAATTAGAATCCACAAAAATTCCATTTTTCTATTTTATCAATCATATGCAATAAGTATTTATCCTTTGAAACTAATTTATAAAATCATACCTTTTATTAATAACTATATAAAACCATCCAAAATCACTAAAAATCAAAATTATAAAACCCAAAGGTTCTCTGGTTCAAACTAGTGGTATTAGAGACAATTGGTTTGGTTTCATTTAGTAAATATTGAAATTATTGGTGAAATCAACAAAATGATATTCAAACCATGAAAAATGAAGTACAATTCCTAAAGGTCAAAGGTGGAAGAAGTTGTGATATTTTTAATTATTTAGTGAAATCCATCATAAAAATGAAAAATAAAATGAATGAACAAAGTGATAAATTTAATGAACATCTTCATGAAATGAATATAATCCTAGAATAGGATAATATTAATGAAGCTTTTGTGACTACCCTTATAGAACTGTGTAAATAATGAGTTAAGAATTTATATAGGGAAAAGAATTTTCAATTTGAGAATTTAGAATGGAAAATAAAACAGAATAATGTATAGATTAAGAATCATTAGGGAGAGAATTAGGATATAAAAAAGATGTGAAATAGTTAGGATTATCATGGGGGATTTGGGTGGTAGTATGAAATAAATTGATATAGAGTCAAGTAAAAGGTTGTACATACCTTCTTACCAATATGTAAATGGTTCTCAAATATTGTGTTATAGTGATTGTTTTTTGGTAGATTTAGACACAGTATGAGTATGTTTATGGAATCTAAAAGGTTCAAAAAAAAAGAAGAATGATTTGATGTAACTATATCTCTATTGATAAAACATTATCATGGTATGATATTAATGGAAGATGCTATATTTTTTAAAAAACATTCTGGAACAAAAGTGATGGAAATTATAAGATCAAATTCCTAGCATTAATGAAGTTTACCATGGATTATAATATTTTGAAAAGAAAAATATAATATATTCAAATACTATCTAGCCATTTTTTGGGAAGAATTTTAGTAATTTTCAAGATGTGAAAATACTAGTATAATTAAATGGATACAATGCTTAAGAATATACTTCACTCGTGAAGGAATATTTTTTTTTAACTATAAATTCATCATAATTTATATAATATTTCCAAGTTACTAAAATTATATTGAGAAGAATTATTTTTGGTCCATCAAGTGTGTAAGATAAAAAAATATTATTTAGGAAATGTTTCAAGATACCATCATATGTTTAGTTAAACATCATCTCTAAATCCAAAGTGAACCCTAATCACTACCAAGTGAACTTTCATAAACACCCCCTCCATCTACATCACCACTTCCTACTATGGACACATTCATGGAAAATTATTTTGAAAATTAAATAATTTTGTATATTTAAATTTAAACTTAAATCCATTTAAATTTTGTGTACTAAATGATTTTAAATTTTTGTGATTTACCTCCTCACTACTGGTCATCTATGAAATATTATCAAGGATATATCCATTCATCTTATGATAAAATTCAATCAATGATTTTTGTAAAGCATCAACCTTTTCATCTTGCATATTTATATGAGCCTCATGTTCTTGAATTTTTTTACATTAAAACAAAATACCTATGTCTTTCTTGAGGTATTGAGTAACTATAATCAAGCGTAGATATTTTTGCAATCCCCAGTGGACTTCCAAATACCTTATATAGTAATAGTCCTAAACCCTTCCCACACACTCGACCAGGATGCTCCCTACAAAGGTCTTGACCAAGGGGGTCATCTTGGGAGATTTAGAAAGGCCACTCAGGATTCGCATCCCATAGTTCTTTTATTTTTACATATAATTAAAATATCAGTTTTATTTGATGGAATACAAATTAACATTGTGAAAACCGATATTAATTTATACTTAGTGAAAAGGGAATTAATACCCCAACTTATTTGGTTGGCTCATTAACATAACACCCATCAGATTTTGTATGAAAATCCAACCATAGTTCTGTTCGGTAGAATTGGTTCCCTAAATTATTTGACTTCATTAAAAATGATAAATAAAAATTTTAATATATGAAATAGATAATGTTGTATTATAAATAATTAAACTAATTAAAATATTTATGGAGTCAGTCTATTTCTTTAAAAACTATTTGACCAAGCTGTGTGGGGGATTATTTGTTTAGATCATCTTGATGAATTTTTCCTTTAAATGTCCTGAAATAAATAACATATATTTTAATAGTAATGTATGTAATTTTATCTCATTTTCATATGAATCTATATATATATATATAATGATATTAATAAAATAATATATATTTCAATACCCTGTGCTTCTCATGACAATGACTATCAACAAAAAGATTCCATTTATCTCTAGGTACCCCTTCAGTTGCCTTATCATATAGATGTTGACTACTCAATGAATAATCATTGAATTAATTAAATTATATTTATTAAAAATCATTCCATTTTTACACAAATTTTTCATTGACCACTTCGCGTGAAAGTATTTGTAATAGTAAAGTGAAAAAAAATATGTACAAATAGTTTATTTATAAAAATATTCGAATTTAATAACATAATGAAAATAAATTACACCATAATTTATTATAATTACCTTTATCTATGAATAAAAAACATCATTTTTCCTTGTCAGAGGCACATGCCTCCAATCCGTAGAGTTAATCAAATGGGTAAAAAGCTATGGATCCATTTATCTTAGAATATAGCCACAAAATCCTACAGCATCATTAGTGGGGACCTTGTAGTAGTCTAATGGGAAAACTATATTCCTTACATCAAATTCTAGACATATAAAATCTATATATTTATATATGTAGTAAAATTATTTGTATCTTTAATGAAAAAATATTCAGTAGGATGAAAAAGGTGAAATAAATTTATCCACATTAAAATTTGTACCTATAACTACCACCCTTCAATATCCTCCTCAGACAACCTTTTCCCTCACTACTGAAGTAGCTTAATGGGGAGCCACTATCTCATATTCTAATGGGATTCTAATAGAGGGCATTCTAAACAATGATGTAATGGAGGGTTTGAGATATGTTAAGGGGGGAAGACAGAGTGGGTCTCAGATGCTATTGGGAGGGATACTGGTGGATCATAATGTGCTCGAGTGGTCAAGGGAACCTTTAATGAGAGTCCAATAGGATTAGTTAAATGCTTTATCCTTGGAATTCCTATCATTTAATCAAATAAAAACAGCTATAATAGATAATTTTTGTGTAGTGAATTAATAATATAAATCTCTAGTAATACCCCTAAATATTTATATAAAATAATAATTTAAATATAGAAAGTGTAAAATGATTTCAAAAAACAAGGAATGATGGTTTATAATATGGAATGTTTAACTTCAAAAATACAATCAAGAAAATACCATGATATATGAATATATTTTTCTTAAAAAAAATAATCATATAAATCTTATGAAATCAATCTAATTTGATTATTATGTTTAAATTAATAAAACCATGATGTAGTTACTTGTTCTAAAGAAATGCCTCTTATGGATACATGAAAACCTCTTATAATGTGTCTAATAGACAAAATAATTTGTTTTGAAAAATAATTAACTCAAATCATTGAATAACAATGAAATAATCTCTATAGTGTGTTATACAGTAATTCACAATTTCAGAATATGTGTTTTTATTACAACCTAGTTGACTTTGACATGTATACTAAGGGAATTCATCTTCAAACATACTCATTAAATCATGATGTTTTGTATCATAATTATTTGATATTTTTTATTTTTTCAAAAAATATAATTCTAATAAACTCTAGAGATAAAATATGATGTGATAATAAATATTAGACCAATATTTTTTCTTTATTTACCAAATCCTCAACTATACATCTATTAACATTGAGGTATAATTATAACCATATTCTATATATTAAAACCAATTAAAGACAATAACTATTAAATTTTAACATGTTCCATCATTCACCTCAAATATATGACACAACTTCCAACACATAGATATAAGAATAGAAAAAAGTAACAAGATCATGGGCTATAGTACATAATCAATTTGGGAAGTAAATAAGTGTTTGTCCAACAATATTATGGACTGAAATATTTGGAACCATAAATAATTAAATCTGTGAAATTATCAATTTAAATAATATATATAAATAAAATTATTTTATAAATCAATAAAATTTTCCAATCTAATAATTCATTCTAATAAACATTGGAAATGTAATCCATATATAAAACAAAAAAAATATTGGTTGTTGAAAATAAATACATGCTAAAGAAAACATGACCCAATCCTGCAAGAATACTAACATGATAAAAAAATAAATCAATAAATCATTATGATAGTAATAAACATACACACCGCATGATTCCCAGAAATATTGAATGAAAAAACAAATATTGGGGGAACATTGGTTCTGTATTGCCAAATAACCTTCAAAAATTCATTAATTTCAACCTATGAAAAACACAACTTAAAATAAATTTAAATAGAAGATAGATAATCCTGGATACAGAGTCAATAACCAGAATAAATGACACATTCATCATCTATTTGTCTTCCTCTTGTAGGGAGATGGGTTGAGGATCTATGATTGAGGTGGAAGGAGTGGTGATGAGGGGTAGGGGTCAGTGATGGGGGGTGCAGTAGTAGGATAGTGAAAAAGGGAGTAGTAGTAGTGATAGTTTAGGGGAGAGAGAGGATGGAGGATTGTGCTCAAGCTTTGGGGGGCTTAGGAGAGAAGGAGGCCAAAGCTAAGGGATCAGATTTGGGGGAGTATGGAGAGAAGGGGGCCAGTGACAATATATTGAGGAGAAGGGTGCTGACAGATAGGTAGTGCTCTTGGTGGATCAAAGGGAGAGGGTTCAGGGGGTCAGGGGGTACAGTTCTAGGGGTTTCATGGAATTGGTTTCACTTATTATAAAAAATTAAAAGTTTTAGCATCGATTATCTGAAAAACTGCCTCTAAATTTTGTCAATTTTTTTAAATTGGAATCTTAAACTGCCACTAATATATAATATTGGTGTAGTGATACACATAATATATTAATTCATGAAAAATATTTTATAGAATAATATAATATTGAAATAGCATTATAGTAATTTTCCATTACATTTTATAGATATTCATTTATCATATGTGACTGTTTACCACATGTTCAAAAATATATTATGTTTCATAATAACATTTTCAAATTTCATCAAGGATTTTGATTATTCTTCCACTGATTTTGTAACACCCTAAGTTTTTAAAGGAGGGACATAATTATCGATAGCATGTATGACACAAACCCCGAAGATTATAATATAATATAACTACTTGAGACTTTATGATATATATTTTTTAAAATAAATTCAATATCTTTAGTACCTTATGATGCATGAAACACCAGAAAAATGAAATGTGATACTCTATTAAAATATTATTATTTAAACATAACCATTATTACCTAGTAATTAAGTTGTTAGGTATGAATCGGACTACCTAAATTACGAAAATTATATGGTATACACATTTATAAAATAAATTAAAAGTTTATTTATTGATTACAAATAAAACAAGAACAATTTAAAAAAAGAGAAATGTTTTATAGAAATCATTATTTTTTAAAGGCGGTTTAGTCTTATTATGCCACATAATTTACAGTTTAATTTTTCCATTTTTGGAAAATAAATTCTAAAAAATAAACTTCATTTTTTAAATCTACATGACTAATTTCTATTGGGGTTAATTGTTTATAATTTTCTAAAAAGATTAATTTTTTAATGAATAATGAAAAATACTGATTTTTATTAAAAACAAAATTTTATTTTATATTATCTATAAGGATAAATAATTGTTTAAATTTTATTTAAAGTAACATTATTTTAGTTAAATTATAATTTAACTAATGCAGGTAATTGGAAACATTTTCATATTTAATTCTAATATAAATTTTTTTAACATTTAATGTTTTGTTAGAAAACATTTTTTGGACAAGTTTCTCAGTTTAATTTCAAATTGAATTATTCTACTTAGGTTAATTGGTATTAAGAATATGGATTCCATGTTTTTAATCATCATAATTAATATTATATAATAATTTCAACTTAATTTTTTAAAATAATGAATTCTTAAATTATAAAAAAGTAATTATCATGGTTAAGGTAAAAATAGGCTTATCAGGGGTTAAAATAAAAAGATAATGGTTTAAATGAATTAAATATTTTCAAAAAACCGTTTTATGGCCATATTTGGACATTATCACATATAAGGCTTTATCCTAACCCATTTTAGATGCTTTCACAATGATAATAACTTGGGTATCACTTTATATTTTCAAAAATTCCATGTTTATCCTCTCCCCCACTTATAAAAGGCCACCCACTCTCCTCCCATTTTAAAACATCCAAAAAACATTGGTACACCCAATAACTATTAAAAATCTTCCTTAAATCACTCCTCACATCCTATATGCTTACTTTTTTTATTAATCCATCCTAAAAAGTATTTAGGTATAAAACTATATATGCTCTCTGAAGAAGAGGTAAAATTATTAAACATGTGTACTTGTTTTATTTATTTTTAATCCTTCTTCAAATAATATTAAAATATTATAATATAATAACCTAATTTTATTTTAATAAACTGTATCCATATCCAATTCCATCAAATGAGACACAAAACCATCGACCGTGTGTATAGTGGACAACCGCTTCGCGAACCAATGTAATTTCATTTACATGGCCTCATTTCAAGGATGAATATAATGATGGATATTACATTACTATATTATATTTATGAAATTATTATAATTATATAATTATTATATCATATATACCTTTTTTACTTTCTATTCAGTTGGGGATATGATAATGTCACTCATGTGTATGGTGGACTACCGCTTTGAGGATCAATGCGGTATGTTTTTCTCTTACACTTTATATGGAGGGTAGTATGGTAAAAATTAATGAATATATGTTATATTTCATAACAACCCATAATACCTGAAATATAATATCACATATAACTACTTAAATTCCAATCCGTTATAAAACCATTGCATCACTCGTGCGTACGTCTGGACTAGTGCCTCCACGTAGCGATGTGAAATTTTTTTCATTTAATTTTTACATGGATGGTAATAAGGATGGATTTATTTAAAATAAATTATACATATAAAATAATAATGATTATATAAATGTTTAATAATATTTATTTTCTTTTTATTCCATCCATCTAGAAAAATGGAAGCAGTGTTCATGTGTACTTATGACCTACTGTCTCTATTATCAGTGTAATCCATTTTCAATATCTAACTTTTTATATATTGATATAAATATATATATATATATATATAATTAATATATATGATATTTATATCATTTTTATAATTCTATATATGATAAAACCATGATATAAGTCAAAGTACTGAAATTATCTAACCATAAAATTCATTAAAAAAAAGCAATTATCCCCAAAATCAGAAATATTAACAAATTATTATTATAAAAACTTTATAAAAACTATAATTAAATCATATATGGTATGAAATTTTTTATTATGGTTATATAATAGATTTATAATATTCCAAAAGTTTTTATATATTATTTTTAAGACATATGAAGTTAGTCGAACTTAAGTTAAGGCCTACTCAACTCACTTTTTGTTCTGTGAGACATATACCATATTCACCACATATTCCTTTATGTGTTGTATATATTTTCCCTTTGATATGTTATATCATGAATATATTTATCTTTATGTTATTAAAATTTTCATTTTATCTTATCCGTTTAATGGAGCTTATGATTCATAAGATACCAATGTTGTAAGATATTTATGTTTCAATCACATTTTAATCAGGATTGTTTTTATTAACGAAAATTATTTTATCATTGTCCAATAAAACCATTATATTTTATTATCCTCTATTTATTTATGAATTTTTCATGAAATTATACTATATTCCTCTCTTTGGTACTTAAAATGGTTGATAAAATGTTTTTAATAAAATCTGACTTCATTTCTCTCTTTGGTCAAAAATCATTTTTCTTCTAAATTCATGTTTTCTAAAAATGATTTTATCATTCAAAAATTTATTTATTAAATAAAATTAACCATTTTTTTACTTTTTACAAAAAAAATACTTGAATCATCATGTCTTTTTCTAAACAAGGCACGTTTTTATTTTACCGAAAATATGAAAGGAACCTTGTTTTATATATACGTTATGTATATAATTTCTTGGTTTCATGACCAATAAATGTTTTAAATATTATTTTACAAATATCCAAATTTATTTTCAAAGAGAAATATTTTCAAAATTTTATATAAAATTTTGGTTTAAAAGTTTATTTTCAAATTGAAAAGGATATTTTCCTCAAGAATATTATTAGTGGAATTTTTATGTTATTTCTATTAATCATCAACAACAACCATCATTTTACCTTTTTCTCAATTGGGAATATGATGTAGTGATACTATCCTTATTATTTATATAGAAGATTTATGATAATTTGACTGAGATGTGCAATTTTGATATCATTCTCCATATTAACCAGAGTGGTTTATGATTATTTTTATTGATTGGGGAAAGTGTTAACATTTCCTATGCTATATTTTTCAACATGAATGTTTATATTGATTATTTTTCACCCCATTCATAAGAGGACTGATTTGGACAAAGTATGTGATGTGTGGGGCCCACTATAGATCCTCAATGCATCATTAGGTCTCATGAGACCAACTAGATTTGGTTTTTGGTCTATGCCTTACACATTTATGTAATATGCTTGTCACGAGGACTAGAATGTATGGTTATGATGACCGACATTATGCATTCGATCATAATGATATTAATTATTAATGTTCCATGTGATTATTTGTTTAGTTATAATATCCATGGAAATATTTTAAGCTCATGTGATTTTTATATAGAATTATTTGATTACCTTTTATTCTGACCATATTATGATCAAGTAATTGATTGAATTTCTTGTGTTTTAGTTATTTACCTTTCCATATTAATTATGCTTATTTATTCATGACATATTCCTCTATACACATAACCTTACTAAGTATTTTAGCTCACCCCTTTCTTATGTTATTTCCTTGGGATTCCATTATTTGTATTATGATTGATATGTCTGGTAATTATATAAGAAATAATGATTCACTTGAAGAAAATACTATGTAATATTTTATGTTTTCAATAGTAAAATGAGATTCAAGTATATATCTAGTTTACGAAGACAGCTAAAATATTAGGTCCTTCAAGAGAAATTCCTTATATCTAATTCCATTGAAATAAATTATACATATACTCAAGGATGCTAGGTTTCATCCCTTTATAGTGTTTATTTGAGGAAGTTAAGAAGAAATCTTGGAAACGGGATATATGAAAATATATATTAGAGTACATATGTCGAATATTGAATTTGATGAAAATTATAAAATAACAACATAAATTTTTAGATGGAATTTATTGTGTGGTTTATATATAAATACATCTCTATATTGATACTAAAAGTATATATGGTTTTGTAATAGATATACCTAGGGGTAATAAGTCAAAACAAGGGGTGTTTAGCTTGACTCAAGTAATAACTGGTATATAAAAAGGGGACTTACTACACACCAGCTTTGAAACTCCATGGGATATTCTTTGGATTATTCACATTTTCTTTAATAACCATTACTAAGGATTCAAAAATATTTTAATGATTTGAAAACATTCAAAAATAAACCATTTTTTTTATTATAATATTGTCCATGTATAAATTCTTCCATTTATGTTAAGTATTTAGGGAATATATGTTATTGTTCTACATATTTTTTTTAATCTAGTGTATAACATGGTCTACAAATGTCACCTAGTGGAAGGAATGGAAATTGTATCAACTCGCATACCCCATGTAGGTATTTCCCTCCTTGGAAAGATAATGAAGCTTGAGCTAGAGCTACAGCTAGAACTGATTAAATTATAACCATATTCAGAAAACTAACTTAGGTTATGAGTAGTAACCTTTCCGATATAGATCATCCTAATGACCCACCATAAGGTGTAGAAAATTTAGATATCTTCATGAATCAGCTTCCATTATTCAATGGGACTACAAATCTATTTGCTTCCAATAAATGGACGAGTTCCTTAGAGAAGTTATTTACCACTCTAGGAAAAAATGAAAGGGAGAAATATTTCATGGAAGTTTATGTTTTCTTAGGATACGTACATCATTATTGGTAATTGATTCAAACACAGAGTATGAATAAGAAATAACAAACATTTAATGGAAGGATTTTAATGTAGTCTTATTGGAAAATTATTTTCCTCATGAGAAATGGGTGGATAAGGACTGATAATTCATGAGTTTAATAAAAAAGGAATATGAAAATTTTAATAAGTATAATACAACATTACAAGGTTATAACGGAATGTTATGTACTATTTACATCATTTAAAGATAATTATTGTCGGTTTTGTTGATGGTCTAAAGAAAATTATTTGAAGGGAACTAGTATCCCAAAATTTCCCATCATACGGGGACAAAATATAAGGTGGTATAAAGTCAAAGAAACAATTCTCCAGAAATTATGGATTTTAAGGGATGCAATTAAAAAATTGGATGGTTTAGAAAAATATAGATAAATGGATGAAGAGAAAGAAGGATTGTCCCCCAAGTGATAATTTTGGGATGAAAAACTATGATACTTTCTTGAAGGGAATGTAAGTTTTCTATAAGTTTGGATACAATGTAAATAATTATCAATATTGAAAAAAAAAGAATCACCCAATGTTTAATTTTCCAACTATAAGAATATAGGACACTATGTAAAAGAAAACCCCAAGAATAAAGGGAATATTCCTTAAAAGTAACTAAGAGATCAAGTTCAAGATTATGATATTACTATAGATGAAGTGGAATGATTAATTTTCATATTTTTGGGTTTATGAATTATACTATATATTTATTTTAACAATGAAATTCTGGTTATAAGAACATTTAAATTTATAAGGTTTGTACTGCAATACTTTTTCTTTAAGGATTTGAGAGCATAGGCTGAATAGTATCAATGGCTAGGAAAAGTTATTCAGTGGAAATATTAACTTCTTAGAAAACATAATTTTGAATGGGGATAACCCTTAATATGTTTCAGATGTTGAGATTATAATCATAAATAGGTTTTTATGAAGGTATTGGTAACATTTATGTTCATCTTACCTTCAAACATGAGGTAATTATGGGTTATTACAATTTGGTAACATTATAGGTTTTAAACTTATAATATATTGGAAAAATTACAACTTGTATATTGGGTACATCCCATCAGATACAGAAAAACTATGGGGATTGAAACCATAATCACAGGGTGATAAGGGTTTTGCACCTACAAGTGGATTATGTGATTTTTTTGTTAATATTTTATTATTTTTACTTAAACTATTTCATGGATAAATATTAATGTCAATCCAGTAGTGTTAAAGTTTATATATAGATATTAATGAAGTAAATAACTTCTTCCAACAATATGGGTATTGGGAAATATTTAGATACAAGTGCAAATACTTATCACTATTTTACGGGTCTTACGATCTGTTAAAAGTTAATTTTGGAGTTTTAGGAATAAACCATTCATTTTTGGTTATTAATTTCATGGGGAATCATATGAAGTTGAAATTAATCAAATAACAACAAAAGGATGATATTTTTCTTATGAAATAGAATGATATCAAGTGATTATATTTCTTTATATTCTTGGACAACAAATAATTTCTCAACTTTTGGAAAAAGATATTGAAACTAAAAATTATCATATTACCTTCGCATAAGATAAATCAAATGGAATTTTAAATAATTATAAATTTATGGTATTTAGGTCCTTAACATTTTATTGATCATTCAATTTCATGTGATCAATGATCTATATCACTCTCTATAATTTTTTATGCTTTTCTCCACGTTTATATCCTCACATCCCAATAATTTTCTATTAATTTGAAACTAAATTATGTGTTATTTTATTTGACCTTTTTACTTACATTTATCTCTTATCAAGAGTATTTTTTATTAACCCTTTGTACCTTGTATGTTTCCAACAAATATTTTTTTATATTTTTGGGTTCAATATTAAATTGTGAGGATGTGATTTATTTACTGGGGTAAAATGTTTGATAGAATTTATGACATAGAATACCAAAATTATAAGAAATTATTACACATCAAGGATTTATGATATGTTTATTTTAAAATAAATTCAATATCTTTGATAGATTGTGATGAATGCAACACTCATTTGAATGAAACATGACACTCTATCAAAATATTATTACTTAAACACTACTATTTCAACCGATATATTTTGTTAGAGGGTATGAATAGGAGTAACTAAATTAATAACATTTTATTGTTTAAATATGTATAAAATAATTATAATGGTTATATATTTGTTAGAAATAATATAATAACCATTCTAACGAAGAAGAAATATTTTCTAAAAACTATATTTTTTATAGGATGTTTAGACATGAATTGAACACATAATTAAAATTAATTTTTACCAATATAGTAAATTTTATCTCAAAAAATAATCATTATTTTTAAAATATACATTTCAAAATTATCTTTAGATTAACATTTGAGATTGTTTTTAAAAAAAATAATATTTTCATTAATACCGAAACATATAGATTTTTTTGAAAATAATCCCTTTTATTTAAAATATTTATAGTGTTAAATTATATCCTAAATTAGTTTTTATGGAAAATTGGTTCAATTATATTACAATTTTAAAAATTTAGGTCATTGGAATCAATTTCATATGGAATACTAATATAAAAACTTTTAAAACTTTTGAAATTTTTACTATGGAAACCCTATTTTTCGACATGTATGAGGGTTTAATTTTAAATTGAATTGTGTCAATTTCATGAAATGAATATTAAAAAAATAATTCCATAAATTGAATAAAAATAATTAATATTATAAAATATGTTTACCTAAATTTTTAACCATACTGAATAGTGAAAACTAAAAAAAATTATTTATTGTGGTTAAGGTAAAAATGAGTTTACTTGGGGTTAAACTAAGAATATAAAGGTTAAAATGGCCCAAAAATATCCAACACCCATTTTATTCTAATATTTCGACCTTATCACTTATATGGGTCTATAATGAAAAAACATCTATTCTTATTTCATGATAAAAACATGGGTAACACTATATATTCCAAACTTCCATGTTTTTCCTGGACCTAACTTATAAAACACCACCCCCTATCTTCCCCTATTCACACATCGAAAACCATTTGATTTGTAAAATTCCTACCCAAACCGCCACTCACATAGACCGAAAGGAATTATCGATCCCCATGGGTTAGAAAATAGAATCTATAATCATATTAGATAAATAGGGAGTGTATTTTCCAAAAAATAAAGGAAGATAAAATATACAATTCATTATTATCAACACACCAAAGGGATAAATTACTAGAAAAAATGAGGTAAAACATTACTCAGATGGAAAGATTAAAATCCCAAAGGAAACAACAAATACAACCAAATGAGAGTCTCAATTGATCATTGTAACAAGTGCTAAATAGGTCCACTAGACACTATCATCACTCCATGATCCCAGGATCAAGAACATCCACCTTTTCCTAGTTTCTCTTTCACTTTTCTCAGACCAGGCATATGAAAATATACAAAAAACTGAATTGAAAGGTACGGTGTGAGCTATAAGACTAGTAGGGTCTCACAAATTGTTCAATAATAAATGCTATGATAATTAACCAAATTATTCTTTAATTATAAAAAGTAAAACAAGGAATGGTATTTCATTCACATATTTTAATCATAAACATTATTTCACATTTGAATAGATGGATGATATATCGAAGTAGGTTTCAATGAAAATTCTAAATAAAACACTTCTATAATGTATTCAGGATGAATGAAACAGTTTAATATTCAATGGAATTTATATTCAATAAAATTAATTGTAAAACCTTGTAAAGAAGACCCTTGGTATATCAATTTACATAATATGATTCTCACACATCTCAATAATTATCTCATCTCAATAATGACATCATCTCAAGAAATGTTTTTACATTAAAATCTATCTACATCCCAAATGAGTAAACCTAATGGGCCATCGACACCCCTAAAGGGGAAACCTTCTAAGAGTTCATACCGAAAATGTATAGTTATAGTTTTCAATGTTATTCCAATCTTAGGGATTCAAGCTCTTAGAATGCTATTCATAGTTACCACTAACTATCCAGGATAACATTTGTTTCAAAAACTCATTGCATCAAAAATGGGAAAATTAAATACATCAAATGAATTTCAATTAAAATTTCTTAGTTATAGTTTTCAATATGCCTTTCTCATTTCAAAACCAAAATATATGTTTTCATCAATTCATTCCATTTGAAATAATCTTTTACTTTTATTCGTTTTTCTCAACGTTCAGCATTAAATAAATTTCCAAATCATGTCACCATTTTTCAGAATCTTTCCCACATTTCAATTCTATTATAATTTGTCTTTTATTTTCACAATTCCCATTGCATTTAAAATCACACATAAAATCCCATAAAATAGAGTGTCCTAAATCAATTAAAAACTCATTTCAATTTAATAAAAAAAATTATGGTTCTAATCATTAGTAAAATAATTATGGAATCCCCTACCTTTAAATCATGACATCACAATGTACTACGCCTGTAATGGGGAATGTTAATGGAGAAAAAAGGTAAGAGATATCCATAAAATCCTCCAAAAATCATGATACATTTAAACAGAAATTATATCCATCAAAAAGATGATGATCCATCACTTTAAAATTTTTAGATAAATTTATATCCAAAGAAACAACAGGAGAGGAGTTCCACTTACCTAGATGAGTTCAAACACAATCACTAGAGTTTTGATCCACCAAAGAAAGGGTTGGGAGGAGTAAAAGTCACATATTTGATCCATTAAGGACCAATAAATAACATTAGGGTCAAAATAGGGTTATTATGGTTAAACCATAAGGTTTAGGTATTTTAATAAAAAAATTGGGGGATTTAAAACCCGTGTACATGGTTTTCTAGGTAGGGTTGTATGGTTTGACAAACAATTCACCATAACCATAAGAAAATACTTTTAGGGTTTATAGTTTTGAGGGTCTATCCACGCTGTTTGAAAAGATTTTCTTTCCTCTTCTAGTGGATAATAATAGGGCACACTTTTTTCAAGACTAAACTGTAGGTTTTTTCCTAACCATGTACCTACTATGCACAACCCCTTCGTCATTCAAACTTTATCCAAATTCTTCGGAAACGACCCTAAAGAAATACTAAACTAAAAGGACATTAAAATATGTTCAATGAATACCTAAAATAAGGTAACATGATGTTACAACATCCCCACCATAAAAACATTCTACCCTAATAAATCATGTAATGAAGAGTCTATATTAAATATATGAGGCCACTAATCTATCGTCAAAACCTCAGGTTCCCAAGTCTCGGGTAAGAAAAGGTATCATCATCTGACTAAGTACTTTTTCCTTAGAGTCATCAATATTTACTAGATTCACAGTCACAAAGAAATCGAACATAACATCTAGATCCTACCAAATCAAGGCATGAGATCAGTCAAAAAGATGTTTTTACAGTTGTGATATATGCAATAGACTATGTATCTATTTCAACTATGGTAGAATTCCTAAACTATAAGACACTTTCCCCACCTTCTCAAAAACCTCAAAAGGTACCACAAACCATCATGCTAGATGCACATATTTCCCAATCCATTGATATCCCAAATGAGTTGAAACTCTCACAAACACGGGGTCGCCAACTAAAAACTACAAAGTTCATCGACAAGGGTCAATATAAGGTTTTTACTGTATCTCCTTCATAAAAATTATTTTCTAAATAAAATAAATCATTGTTATCATCTCTTGGTGAAAACTGGGTCTAAAAAAATAACATTCACCAATAATCCACCAACATAGTGGATATTTATAAAGATGGCCATAAAAGGACCCAAAATGATCCATTCTGATAGTGGACTAGTAATTATTGATGTAAGAAAACTCAACCAGTCCCAAATAGAGATCCCAAGCTCCACCAATGTCAAAAATTAAAATGTGAAGAATGTCCACAAGAATATATAAAGTTCACTCTGTTTTTCCATCCATCTATGGATGATATGTTGTACTTAGGCTCACTTGAGATCACATTTCCCCTAGTGGTCTCTCCAAAGGAGAGATGTGAACCAAGGATTTCTATTAGAAAAATAGATGGAATTAAATCCAACCTAAAAATATCTTGTACATTGAGATGTCTCAATTATTCAACATTGGTTTTATCATGAATGGGTATAAAGTGAGGAAATTTTATCAGATGGAAAATCACAACCAATATCACATTTTTTCCCCAAGGGGTACACGACAACCCTTCCACAAAGTCCATAAATATCTCTTCCCACTTCCAAGTCTGCATTGGAAGTGGATGAAGAAAACATTAATGTATCTAGTTCTAATGATTGGCATGCTGACATGTATAATAATGAGAAACAAAGTTAGTGATGTATCATATCATACCTTCACATTAAAATCATTGATTCATATCATAAAGCAACTTCATGGTTATATGGTTCACCACCAACTTGGAATTATGGAAATCCCCTATTGTATCCTTTATTACAGGAAAATTTACAACAAACCAATTCCTAAAACATAGGATTCCTTCAGAGGATAATTTCTATTCAACAATGATCTCCCCAAAATAAAAAGATTCCCAGATTCTAAGGAATTAATAAACAAGAAGCTCCTCTGGAAAAATCATCTCATGAAGAGTCGAGTTAAATTATACACTATCGAAGATAACCTCAACCTCTTACTCCTAAAATATTTAATGGAAATGAGAAAAATGATACATAAATTTCAACTATTGTAATTATTTTTTCATTTCCTATGTAGGATGTTTCCTGGTCAACATATCAGAAATGACATTACCCTTTCTCAAGGTGAAGGAAATGTCAAACTCAAAAGATTGTAGATAATCCACCCAATACCTTTGTTGTAGGATAAAATATTATTTATAGAATATATATAAATCATGTTTTTTATATGAATTAATGATAAACCTTTATCTAAAAAGTAATTCCCTCAAATATTAAGACCATGGATCACAACAGTGAGTTTCATATCATGGGTCGGAGAATTATTCTCATGTGACCTAAGCTATATGTATCTGCAGGATAAGAGGTGATCACCCTATATACGAACACATCAAAAAACCAAACCTTTTGTATCCTACAATAATAGATAACCTTAATCATCCTCTATGAGATTCAACACTATTGAAAAATAAAAATATGTTTTAGCTTAATAAAATTACTCTGAAATGTTTCATTCCATAAGAACATTAGTCCCTTCTATGTGAGTGTGGTCATTAGAGAATCTATCTTCAATAGATATTAAATAGACCTATAACAATACCCATATAATACCAAGTATATTTATATACAAATAACATTACATGGTTTCTCCCATTTAATAATATCTTTCACCTTCTTTGGATCGACTGGTATGCCATGTTTTGAGACAAAGTGTCCAATCAAATTCAAATCACATATCCAAAAATTATATTTCGAAATATTTTCATAAATTTTTTTATCTCTAATGATTTATAGGACTACTATTAGATAACACACAAGATCCTCCTTAGTTTTGGAGTATACCAAAATATCATCAACAAATACCACCATAAACAAATCGAGGTACTCATGGATTATTTGAGTCATCATGTCCATAAAGATCATATGATAATTGTTCTATAAAAAAGGCATAAAAAATATTCTAGGTGACATTACCTACTCTTGAATGTAGTATTTGGAATTTCAGATTCATTAATTATCAATTGGTGATAACCATATTCAAGATCAATCTTCGAGAACCACTTCCCCCTACCAATTGATCATAAGGGTCATATTTTTGAGGAAAAGGATACATGTTATTCATCGTAACTTGATTGAGTTTTTTATAATCAACACATATATGAATTTTTCTATCTTATATATTTTAAAAGAGACAATTTTTATGGAATCATTCATTTTTATAGCATTACTTTTCATTTAAATGATACAAATAGAGGATCTTTTAAAGTTTTGTTTCTTTGAAAAAGGTACACAATAAATGAAAACATAAAGCATTATTATATTCCAATTGAAATTATTTTTCAAGTTTTATCCTAAGTAAAAAAAATTATCTCATAACCTAGGTAAATATATAAAATTAAAGGCTGGTCATACAGCCCCTTAAGGGAAAACAAGGGAAACAATTTACTTGTGATCATGAGGAATATCAGTAAGAACATGAGGAAACACATAAAGGAATGATAAATATGAATATAATTTAAATAATAAAAATAATAAAATGAATAATAATATTGAAATGTGGTTAAAACATTTAATTGAGTCATTCATAAGAATCTCACCAATGTTTATCACTGAGGTGTCATAAAACATACCAAGTTTATTCACCAAGGTATCGTAAAACATGTCACCACTAGAGATTAAATTTTAAACCCAATTCATTGGATTATTATTAGGTAGTACCATTAATATGTCTTATACTAATAAAAAATTTCATAATTAACCTGTGGATAATAAAAGAAATGTGTTTCATATCAGTATCAGGGAGATTTAAAAAGTGTTTAAAAACAAGATCATTATGTTGTTTATAACCCATAGAAATGGAATGATATCTTAATGTTTATAAATTACAGATTAAAATAAATAATTTTTATATATTTTTTAATAATCCTAGAGAATAAATATGTTTTGGTATTCACATAAACAAAATAAAATAATATTTTGAGAAAAATAGAGAAATTTTGAGGGGAAAATTCAGCAGCAGAATGGGTAAGAAACAAGGATTTAGATAACATTAAAAATAGTGTGGAAAAGGATATAACATTAATTAAATAATATTAATAAATCAAATGGATATAATAAAATTGATATAATAACATATTATGTTAATTAAAATGACATACCACATAAAAAGGAAACATTAAAGGAAAATAGAAGTTGAGATTTCTGTTACCTTGAAGTGTGACTACTAAAAATTGATGATCAAGACCATGGGGGCTTGAGGACACCTTGAGGGGACTACATAGGAGGTAATGTTATCATATATTCATGTAGTGTTAATTTTTAATGAATTTAAATGATAAAATTTGTGGGTATTTATAGAAAAAATGAGGGAGGGTTTTATTAATTTCCGTGGACACCTTAGTAGTTGTATTTGAAAACCCATGGGATTTCCCATAGTATTGGAAAATTGGGAAAACTAATATAATATAAAAATCTAAAATTTTATACAATCATTTTATATTACTTATTTCATCATTATAAAGTCATTAAACATAGAAAAAACTGAAAACTATATTTCTTCTATTCACCGAAAAACCAAATATTTCAGAAAATTATCATAAATTCAACCTAGCCTAATTTTTATGTGATAATTTCAAAAATTATTTTTATTTTATCATAATAGTTTTCTATGTATGAGAAATTGAACTTTTAAATAAAAAAATCCATATTTACTAAAAATAATTGCAAATAGAAAATGAAAAGTAAAATTCATTATAAAATTTCTAACACTTGAAAAAACAATTATCATTTAAATTTAAATAAGAATGTTTTAATCATACTATTTCATTAAAATAAACATTATTAACAATAACTTAGTTTATTATAATAATTATATCTTCTCTAAAAAGTATCACTTTTTCCCAAAAATAAATTTATCAAATTCATCAAATTTAAAAAAAAAATTATACTCAAAACAAAAATTGATGGAACAAGGATATTATTTATATAAAAGGTATTATATAATAATTAACTAATTTCTTGAACTATAACCCCTTATAAAACCTCAATATTAACTAAGGGTGAGGTGAACGATAGTGATAGACACATGGGATGACCCAGCTGACATTGCATGAGTGTTAATATCTACTAACTTTAACTTCTCCCAAATGAAATTCATTTAAGATTAACATTTTAAATCTAGGCTTGGTATTGGTCAAGATTGAAGCCCAAAGACACTTCCTCCCTCCTGAATTTTGACTACTGGACTTCGTCCAACATGACCCTACAAAATTAGGTCATCAAATATTCTTTCAATATTAATTATCCATTATAATTTATATTTATAATACTAATTATAACGTTAAAATTATTATTAAGAATATTGTTTACAATGATCATATTAACTGACAGTCATAATTGACCAATGTTCATATAATGGTTAAAACTCAATGGCCACATTTCAATTATAATCACTTTATTATTAAATGGATATAGTTTTTTTGAGTAAAAAATAATATAACACACATTTCCAGGAAACAATTATATTTAAAAAATTTCGATCATTACATTATTCCCCCTTGTGAAAATTTTTCCCCAAAATATAATCTTGTTACTTATGTTTAGAAAAGTTTTTGCTACTTCTGAATCATTGTTTTATCTAGTTCTCATGGGGATTATTCATATTTTTGGTTCCTCCACAACACTTTAACAAGGTCGGTAGTATTTTTACGTAAAACCTTATATCTATGTTCCATGATCTCCATAAGATTTTCCTCATAAGATAGGTCATGTACCAGATATACTACCATAGGATTTAGTATGTGTGAATGTTTAGGTATGTAATTCACAAGAGAGATATATGGAATAAATCATTAATTTAATCTATATTTGGAGGAAGTTCAAGCCAATAGGCCACTATTCTTATGTGATCAAAGATTTCATAGGGTCAAATGTACCAAGGTTTGAGCTTCCCTTTATTCCCAAACAAAATAAATCTCTTACAAGGTGAAATTCTAAGGGAGACATTATCTCCAACATCAAACTCAAAGTCCCTTCATCAGTTTCCAGCATATCTCTTCTTCCAAGTCTAAGCAGCTGTTATGTATTGTATGATGGCATGAAACTTTTACGTTATATCTTTCACAGGATCAGTCTCAAGAAGCATTCTCTCACCACTCCATTACAACAAGTAGGAGTTCTATATTGCATCCCATATAGAGCTTCATTGGGTTCCATATGTATACTTGAATGGAAGATGTTGTTTTATGAGAACTCAAATAGTGGGATATGTTGACCCCATCTACCATTAAATTCCATTGAGTATATTCTTAGCATGTACTCAACTATATAAAAAGTACATTTAGATTGTCTATTAGTTTTAGGGTGATAGGTCATACTAAAATTAAATTTAGTATCCAAATCATGTTAAGTACTTCTCTATAATTTTGATGTGAACCTAGGATCACGATCAGAAATGATAGAAAGTGGAACTCCATATAGACTTACCACTTCCATTATGTATATCATGGTGAGTTGGTCAAGATAGAAATCTTACTGAATACAGATCGAATGGGCAGTCTTAGTGAGATGGTCTCCTATAGCTCATATCGCATTATTTTTATTGGATACTTTTTTGGAGACTAGTGAAAAAGTTCATAGTGATATTATCCCACTTACATGCTGGTATAGTTAGTGGTTGTAATACCCCATTAGGAAGTTTTCTCTATGCCTTCACTTGTTGAAACACCAGGAACCTTGTAGTGTAGTCACCAATCTCCCTTTTCATGTTATCCCACAAATAATGATATTGATGGTCCCTATACATTTTCATGCTTCAATGATGGATAAAAAAAGTAGAGCTATGAGCTTAATCCATATTCTCCCTATTTATTTTCATAATATATGGAATACATAGAATTGTATGAAACTTCAATACACCTTCTTGATCAATATTGAAGTTATGAAACATCCCATTCTTCACAGACTCTAACTTCTTTGGAAACAAAGGATCTTCTCTTTGATATTTCTTTATCTTCTCTTGTAATAAGGGTAAATAAATCATTTGGGATAGGGTTGATGATGTCCCTTACCCTACGATGCCCATGTATAGTTTTCTTAGGTCCTTGATTAAAGGATCTCCTTGAATCCTCATCATTTCCAACACAATGGGGACTCTCCTACTTAATGCATCAGTAAATTTGATTTCACTTCTAGGATGATAATGTATTGAAAAATCATATTCTTTAATAAGTTCTAACCATTGCCTTTATCCCATGTTCAATTCCGTTTTTATGAAAATATAATTGAAACTTTTATGGTATGTGTATATATCACATTTCTCCCCATAAAAATAGTGCCTCCATATCTTTTGAGAAAAAACTACATCATCTAACTCTAGTTCATGAATAAGATAGTTCTTCTCATTAGGCTTCATCTGTCAAGATTCATAACCAATCACCTTCTAATTTTTCATGAGGACACACCCAATCCCTTTTAGAGATTCATCTCTAAATATAAACAATCATTCTATGAAATAGGGTAGAGTTAAAATTGGTCAAGTAACCAATATCTTCTTTAGAACATGGAATCTTCCTTTAAACTCCATTATCCAGATGAACTTAACCCCTTTTCGATTTTACATGGTTAGTGTACTTGAAAGTTAGGAAATTTTGTAACTCCTATAATATCTCACTAATCTAATGTAACTAAAAATCTTAATTACTATTGTAGGATGAGTCCATGCCTCCAAATCTTTTTTCATGGCAGGGTCGACTGAGATTCCTTAATTGTTTACAATGTGCCTCAAGAAAGAAGCTTATTGTAACAAAAATTCACATTTTATAAACTTTACAAATAATCTCTCCTTTCTATAAGTTTTAAATATAACCCTTAGATGATCTTTATGCTCATTGAGACTTTTGTAATATATCAGAATATAATCAATGAAATCTACCAAAAAGTTATCAAGGTTGTCCTTAAAGACTCTATTCATCGAATCTATAAAAATAGCAGGATCATTAGTCAAGCTGAAGGACATAACAACAAACTCATAATGCCCATATCTTGATCAGAAGGAAGTCTTTGGAATATCTTCTTTATGTACCCTCAATTTATGATAACTAGATCAAAGATAAATATTGGAGAATAATTGATCCCCACGAAGCTGGTCAAATAAATCATCAATTCATGGAATAATTTGGTACATCTTCTTCACTATGACCTCATTAGGTTCTATATAATTAGTGTGTAGACACATTGATCAATACATCCTCTTCACAAAGAGAATATGTGATCTCTAAGGGGACATACTTGGTCAGATAAACTCCATGTCTAAAAGATCTTTGAGTTGTTTCTTTAATTCCTCTAGCACCATATTTTCCATTCTATATGGGGTCTTTGATATAATCTTGGTTATAGGTTGAGTTCAATGGAGAACTCTGCCTCTCTTTCTAGGGAGGTCCAGGTTACTCCTCTAGAAATACATCAATATATTCCTGAACTATGCGAATATTCTATATTTTTATACCTTAATTTTCTTTCTTCATCTTCACCAATCATTTCCATAAAGAAGGATATGGGATATGATTCTAGAAAAAAAACATGTAGAGATATCTCTCCTTTGAAATAAACTGTAGGTTTTCCATTTAAGACTACTAATTTTTCATTGGTTCTAAATTTGATCTTAGAATTACACTTTGATATCCAATCGATACCAAGTATTTTGTTAAATTCCAGCATGAGAATGACTACTATATTTTCAATGAAATTTTTCTCTCCAAAGTGAATACTATAGTTTCTAAACATTGTTGGTCCATGGATAATCCCTCGAGGAGTCTTGATTGATAAATATACAACTAGAAGTTCAAGTATTGATTCTATATTATTTTAAAACATGGAGGAAATAAAGGAATGTGTAGAATCAGAATTAAACAATGTGCATTCTATCATGGAGAGGAAAATGATAGTACCTACCACCACAACATTTGGATATTTAAATTAAACCATAGTGATAGAAAAATCCTGACATTTATCCCTCAGACTTTTTTGAGGTTGATGGTGATTCAAATCCTTTAACTTTGGATTTTTATAGTGATTAGCAAAGTGCCCAAGTTTTATACACTTGAAGCACTGGACTTTAGATAGAGAATTCACCATATTCCCTTTGTTTTTTGTGTTGATAAGTTGAGGATTCACTTCACTATGATAGTTTCAAGCAACATGGCCATCTCTTCCACACTTGTAACATTTCCTTCTCCCAAGAAAGTAGTTTCCTTAAGGCTTCTTCCCAAAGTTATTTCATTGGGAAAGTTTCCATTTCTTTCCTCCCCTTCCATGATCGAATATCCTCCATAATCTTGGATCCAAAGACCTCTTATTTTCATTTGATTTTTGAGACCACTTTATCTCACCGAACTTCAGTTCAACCTTTATATAAATTCATACTATCTCTTTTTAGTTTCCAAAGTCTCGGTAGGAAATATTCATCTGCATATGGGCTCTTATTTCACCTAAGAAACTATCAACCTTTCTATTAGGATCCATGAAAACCCTTGATATGTAGCAATAAAGTATTATGATTTTCATCTCATAGCTTCCCATAGATTTACTCTCCTTTTTCTTCAGATCTAATAATTCCTTCTTCATTTTTGTTTTCCTTGAATGACAGATATATTTTTTTGACAAAATCTCCCAGAACTATTTCCACCCCATTTCACTAATCTACCCTCTTGGATTCATTTTTTTAACCAGTGTCCACCAATGATCAGATTCTACATATAAGTGGTACATATCCAGGGTGACTATCTCTTGTTCTGAATAGTGGAGTATGGAAACGAAATTTTATGTATAGCATATATGTTGTTCAGCAATCAATGGGATCATAAATCCACTAAAATAATGTGGTAGTTGACATATAAAGGACTCCAAGGAATGTTTTTCCCATCGAGTTAAATCTAGTCTCTCATATTGGTTCAAGTTATTGCTCATAACTCGAGTCAGTTGATTTTGTATTCTCATTAAGTTTTCCATTTCGTCTTCCTTCAGAAAGCTGTCAGTTCCTGATCCATTTTTCTCACTATTTATGTGGTTTCTATTATTTATTACCATTTTTAAAAAAAATACCACCTTAGTTAGAATTTTTTTCATTTATTAATCTTATAATTCTAATGTAATTTCATATATTAAAACATTATTCTTTAACAACAACTATATTTTCTATAAATCCATCATAATGGCTCATAAAAGGCTTGTTATTAACCAAACATATCCCTCGAGAGTGCCAAAATAGGAGTGAATCAAGTCCCAAATTCGTTCACTAATTACCATTAGATTCTAGATCAAATTGGTGTTTTTAGGATTTACCCCTAAATACATCTGTGTCAAAGCCACATCCACTTGTTCGTATCCAGACAGGGATTTCATTGCCCAGAACCCACATAACATTTCACTGAAATAACTGGATGTTTTCCAATATTTTGACTTGTACTTGAGGTTCTTCCTGATGTTTTAAAATCCTAATTTCAAAAAATAACTGAACTATCCTTTGATACTAACTATCGAATCCCACCTTTTTATTACATTGTTTTTCATTTACTTGGTACAAACATAGGATCCTTTAAAGTTTAGTTTCTCATAAAAATGTGCATGATAAATGAAAACATAAAACATTATTCTATTAAACTTTAAAGGATTACTCATGTTTCATACTATGTAAATTTATTGAATCTCATAACCTAGGTATATACATCAAATGAAAGTGTGAGAATAAGGCCCAATAAGGAAAAAACAAGGGAAACGATTTACTTGTGATCTAAAGGAATATCAATAAGAACCTGAGGAAATACCTTAAGAAATGATAAAGAGATCTATGATAATAATAATAACATGAATAAAAACTTTGAAATGTGGATAAAATATTTAATTTATTCATTCATAATCATATCACCAAAGTTTATTACTGAGGATTCATAAATATTACCATGGTTATTCACCAAGGTATCATAAAACTTGTCATCTCTAGAGATTAAATTCTTTACAAAAAGAATTGGAGTGATGTTAGAGAACACGCTTAAAATGTATTAATTAATATGAGCCACATATTTCATAATAAAACATTTCATAAATAACCTATGTATAATAATTTCAATGGGTTTCATATCAAAATCATGACGTTTTAAAAAGTGCTTAAAAACATTATCATTATGTCATTAATAACATATGAAATGGGAATGAGAGTTTTATGTATGTAAATTACAGAATAAAATAAATAAGTTTTATATATTGGTCAATAGACCTAGAGAATAATTAGGTTTTTTTATCAACATAAATACAATAAAATAATTTTATGATAAAAAGAAAGAAATTTTGAGAGGAAAATTCGGCCGGATAATGGGTAAGAAACTTGGTTTTAGAAAACATTAAAAACATAGTGAAGAAGGATATAACATTCATAAAAGACTCTTAATATAGTAAATGGATATAATATAACTGATATAATAATTTGGTCTATGAATTGTAAATACGTACCACATAAAAAAGGAAACATGAAAGGAAAATATAAGTTGAGATTTCCCCTACCTTGATGAGTGACTCCCAAAACTCAAAGATCTAGATATTGGGGTCTTGAGGACACCGTAGAAGGACTCCTAGGGAGTTAATAATATCAGATCATATTATCTGATGAATTTTTAATGAATGGAAATAAATAAATGGGTGGATATTTATAGAAAAAGTTATGGAGTTTTTATTAATTTCGTTGGACACCTCAGCAGTGGTGTTTGTAAAACCATGGGTTTTCCCATGGCATTTGACCATAGTATTGGCCACATGAGACACTTAATATCATATTTTAATTCATAATAGTTGAAAATTATTTTATATTACTTATTACATCATTATGATGTCATTAAATGTAACACTCAAAGCTTCCACGGTATGTTTCCCTTTGAATAATGCAGAATCTTGCATTGTACACAACTTGAAGTTTAACACACCACGACCAATCAGAATAGCTGTTATGAATAGTAATATTCAATTTTTGAAATTTTATAAATTTTATTTTTCAAAATGTACTTCATTTTTGAATTCAGAATAATGAAATTACCTTAGGATGAATTTTTGGTATTTTTCAAAAAACATTCAATTTGTTAGGAATAGTGAAAAACATTGCGTTATTGATTAAAACCAACTTTTTATTTAAATAATTAGTTACATTATGTTAATTTATTTTAGGTCAAAATAGATACATAATAATTATATATGTTCAATTTAATTAATTGGAGAAATTTTATAATAAGTTTAGATTTATTAAATTTTATTGTTCTTTTTACCTTCTTTTACCCACCTTCTAGGAGCATTTACAAATTTTCATAAAACATAATTTTACCAATTCTACAAGTTGAATTTAAAAAATATGAGACACAAGATTGAAATCAATAAGTAAAATTTGGTTTAATAAGATGAAAATAATTTTTGGTGTATAGTTACTTTTGACTTTTATTTACCATGGTTAAAAGTAAATTGAGTAATTGAGGGTAAAAATGATATTATGTTTACCCTAACACATGTCCTAATTCTATTGGATAAGTTTAGTTAGACCAAAAAAACCTTATGAATAAAATATTTTCCTTTTGGTCCACTTGGATTAGATTAGGACATTTATTATTATTTTATTTAAAGAAGAGTTAAAAGAGTAAAAATGAAAGTTTAATAACAAAACCATTTTAAATATAGGGTTAAACACAATATAAATTCGTCTATAAATATTCATTATAAATAATATTTCCAAAATTATTGTTTTTTTATAATTTTTAGACATTAAATAATTTTATTTATTTATGACATAACGATGATGTCGTAATTACCATAATAATGAAATATTAAAATAATTGATATTATAAATATCCAAATAAATGTAAATTGAGAGTTATGATGAATTAAACTAATTTTATAGGATAATATTACATTTTAAGGTTTATTTAATAAATTTTATTCTAAGTGATAAAGTTTTTATGGCTTTCAAAAAAATCAAATACTAAATAGTGTCAAAAATGACATAACTGAGTTTTTAAAACAAATACTATATTATTAATTGATATAATATTTATAAAAATCTATGTTTTGTCCAAAGGACTTATATAAGGTTATATATATTAATAATGAACCACATGGGGTTCTATTGGCTTGTTATAGTATGTTTATTAACCATAAAATATAAAAATTCAAAGAGACGTGGTAAATATCAAACTATTTAACTAAGAGTTAAATCTAAATGATAAGGCTAATATTGTGACCTAAACCAGCCCAAAACCTATTCGTTGAGTTTTTCTAGACCCATAACCACCGTTTCGTCAAAATAAATCATCTTGGAGCCATTATAAACCGAAAAATATTTTATTCTAAAAATATATTTCAAACTTTTCCTAAAGTGACCCTCTCCTCTCTTATAAAACTGTACTTCCCATTCACATAATTTCACACTTCCAAGTCCATTTGTATCGGCCAAAACCTACCCAAATATCCTCCAAACTTTCATCCATTTATCCTAGAGGCCTTCCATTGGTCATAAATCCAACCTAATGAGCACTTTTGATCATATCAAAAGGAAGAACCCAAAGAAGAGGTAAATATTTGATCACCTCTTTCACGTTATTTTCTACATCCACTTCCTCTTTCATTGTTGTTTATATTATGAAATAATAACTCCAGAATATTCTTTATATTTTTATGTTATTATAAAAGTTTTACAAACATATTCATTATTCTATCCATCATATGAATGTCAATGTCACCAAACGTGCGTACGTACGGCTTACCGTCTCCACGTCGAGGAGTAGTTTGTTATTCAAACACTTCATTATTTGGATAGGTATAATAATGAGTATAAATGATTTAAATAATAAATATAACATGTTAATGATTCTGTAAATATTATATACCATCCAATTACATACGATTTCACAATCAATATAATGATATTGTCGCTCATGCGTACGTACGGATTACCGTCTCCACGAACGCGAAGAGATTCATTCCACATCGTAATAATTCAAGAATAATTTTCATTTTATGATCAAAAATAATGATTATAAAAAAAATATAAATCTGTATATGAATAAAACACATATTTTCCATAATAAACATGACTTACATAACCAAGCATATAAAGGAAAACAAATCCGTTTACACCCGAAATGATGATACTACTAAAATATTATTAACAAAACAATATAATAAGAACATAAATTATATCAGATTTATATATATTATTATTGTATAATTTAATAACAATGTTTTAACTATTATACAAGAGGTTAAAATACCATTGACTAAGTAAAATTCCAAGGTAAGGGTTAATTTCACAATCTCTTTATTATCCGAGGTTGTTTTTACATAAGTATCTATTGGGACCTCTTTATCATCCACATTTATATTTCATAAAAATGTATTTCAAAACATTTTTACTATTTACAAGATTATGGGTTATTTTCATTTATACCCTTTTTTACTTTTAATAAAATCATTTTAAAGGAATCTTTCGTTCATTTTCAAAACAAGGTTCTTTAATACCTTTTCGACAAAATTAAGATAAGAATGTCTCTTTTAACCTTATATGGATGGTGTGGCTATTTTCCGCCATTATATCATCATCGAAGCTTCCCATACAAGCTTATAATAATATTTTCAAAATAAATGTTTCTTTTATAATTATGTGACTTTTAAATGATTTCGAAATAGAAAGAGGTATTTATTTCAAATAGTTTTCATTTAATTTATGTCAACATCCTTTGATGGATTTTAAACTTGTTTAAATTTGATTTTCTATGACACAAATCTTCCATATTGTATTGAAGGTTTTGTGATATTTTTTACTTTTTAAGTGTTATTTTAACATTATTCATGGTTTATGGATAAATTATTGGCATTTTGTATGCTAGTTTTAATACAAATATTTATATTATGTTTAAACATTTTCATATGAGGAATGCATTGGACTTAGTAAGTGAAGGGTGGGGCCTTATATAGCCCCTCAATGCATTAGTAGGTCTCATGATACAAACTAGTGTCTTGGCACAAGGTCTTCACAAAATATTATTTGTTGTCTTGGCACAAGGCCATGACTATGTGGTTATGAAATTTGGAATTATGCATTCCATCATTATGAAAGTGGATATTGATATTGCATGTGATTATTCGACTAGTAGAATATCCATGTGAATAAGTAAATGGAATTATTTTATTTTATCTTTTCCAGATTATGATGAATTTTATGATTAAAAGGCTTTTTTTTAGTCTTATACATTTCCTTAAATATTTAAGATTATTTATGAATTTTTTTGAAATATTGTTATCCTTACTGATCATCTGATCTCACCCCTTTCTATGTTTTATTTTTCCCAAGATATGAAGAAATATTTTAGGGTTGACCTGCAGGGATAGGCTAAAAATATAATTGAGGTCAATGGGGACAAAATGTTGTTTATGTTTTTATTTCATGATGTAAAGTAAAACTTATGAATGTATCTAGTACTACCAAGGATACTAAACTGATCGTTCTTTCAAGACATGATTCCTTGTATCATGCAAATTTTATTTAACAATGCACCGACTCGGGGTAACTGGGGTTGGGGCATTATATTTGGTATCATATGAAGTTTAGTAAAAACCTTGAAACTAGATTTAGATAAACTCTGATTAGAGTACATTACCCTAAGATAGACTTTGAGGATTGGTATAGAAGAACTTCCCAGAATCTTGGTTATGTAGAGATTTTGTGTATTTTCCAAGAAATAAATCCTTGTTCGGATACGAGCTCGTAGAGGCAGCTCTGTCATAGATGTTCCTAGGAGTGAAAACTCTGACAAGGAGTTTCGGTCTTGACCTGGGGTATCCTGGTACATGACAACGGGCCCTGCTGTACTCTTGGTTACGACACTCCTGGGGGATATGCTTAGGATAATTCAAATTTTCTTTACAAACCATTATAAAGTATTTATGAGTATATACCTCATAAAAGAAAACATATTTTTTATGATTAGGGATTATATCCCTAAATTGTTCGATCGTTTCTAAGTGTTTTACAAGTTTGGAATTATGTGTTGTGATTCATATACAAATTTAGTGTTTGCCATTGTTTAGAAATGGCACCTAGTGGAAAGAATGGAAACCTTATCAACACATGTAATCCATGTAGGAATTTCCATCCAACTCAAGATAATTATAGTGGATCTGATGATGCAACTGGTGTTTATCAGCTTATCGCCATACTGGGACAACTCCCTCAGGTTATGAATAATAACCTTACTCGTATGGAGCACCCTGATCCACAATGCGAAGGATTAATGTTAGATCACTTCATGAGGAAACAACCACAAACATTTAATATGAGTACAAATCCATTAGTAGATAAGCAATGGATAAATTTCTGAGAGAAAATATTTCATTCTTTGGGGAGTTGTGAAAGGGAAAAAGTTTTCATGGAAGTTTTTCACCTCACGGGAGAAGTAGATCAATGGTGGTTGTTAAACCAAAACCCAAAGGAAGATGAATAAGTATAGAACATGGAATGGAGGGAGTTTAAAGAGATTTTTTTTAGAAAAATACTTTCCTCATGACCACAGAGCAGATATAGAAAGACAATTTCTGAGTCTGAGGCAAAAGGAGGATGAGAATGTCGCAAAGTATGAGGCTAACTTTAAAAGGTTAGCAAGGCATGCATCAGATTATATACATAACCCAAGGATTAATATTTATTGATTATTTGATGGGATTAAACCATTTCTCCATCGAGAATTAGTCTCACAATCGTTCTCATCATATGAAGATATTGTCTCATGCGCTATCAAGACAGAAAAGGAATTCTCTAAGTCTTATGACTTTAAAGAAAATAAATAGAAAAAGGGATCTTCTGAACACTCTTGAAATTGAAATAAGGGAAATAATGGAAAAGTTGAATCCCACAGTAAATGTGGGAAGAAACACCTCGGTACTTTCCGGAAGGTAATGGGAGTTTGTTATAAGTGTAGTGAAAAAGGCCACCAAGTTCGTGATTGATAGAGGAAGAAAGAGGCTATCAATGTTGAATGATATAATTGTAGAGAAAATGGGCATTATGAAAATGAATGTCCTAAGTTACAATGGAAAATACCTCATAAAATGCCATGGGAGAAATCCCATTCTTATGTGATCACTACTGATGAGTTTGAAGCTCTAAAATATGTGGTGGCAAGTAATTTAATGGTTTCCTCATGTTTAGCCAATGCTTTATTTTATTCTGGATCATCGCGTTATTTCATATCTTCCCAATTTTCTAAAAAAAATATATTATAAATTTGACTTAACAAGGGAGTTTTCAGTCAAAAATCCTAAGGGAAGTTTGATCGCTGCAAAGTTTTGTGAATCAGTTCCCATTAGGGCATATAAATGTTCTTTATCTACTGATCTCATCCTCATAAAAATTATTGAATTTTATATAATCCTCCGAATGGATTGGATTTTCGACCATGATGTGAAAATTTATTGTAAGAAGAAGTAGGTTACAATTTTCGATGATGATAAAGAGTACCTTATATTTAGAGCAGAAATGTCCCCACCTAATTCTTATCTATATCCACCCCCAGTAGCTCTACTAAATTCAATTATTGGGGAGGAAGAGAATGAAATAACTATGGGTGAGGAAAATAATGTTCTAATAGAGGAAATACCTATTGTGCAAAAATATGTTGATGTGTTTCCAGAAGATTTACCAATACATCCTCCAGAACGAGAAATTGAGTTTTCCATTGATTTAATTCTTGGTTCAAGGCCCATATCGAAGACCCATTATAGAATGGCCACTGTGGAATTAGTGGAACTAAAGAAACAACTAGAGTAATTCATTAATAAGGGATTTATTCTCCCTAGTGCTTCTCCATGGGGATCCCATGTCCTTTTTATTAAGAAGAAAGACAGATCTATGAGGTTGTGCATTGACTAGAGGGAGATCAATTCTATAATAATAAATAACAAGTATCTTCTACCTCGTATTGATGATTTATTCATCCAACATCATGGAGTTCAATATTTTTCAAATATTGACCTTCAATCTAGATATCATCTGTTTTTTTAAAGAAGGAAGACATTCCGAAAAACACATTTCGAACCAGGTACGGGCATTACGAGTTTATAGTAATGCCTTTTTGGATGGACTAATGTACCCTATGTCTTCATGGATTTAAATAATAGAGTTTTCAAGGAATATCTTGAGGAATTTGTAGTGGTATTTATTGATGATATCTTGGTATACTCAAAATGCTATAAATATCATAAAAATCACTTGCACACTATTCTGAAAACCCAAAGAAGAAATGAATTATATGGGAAGTTTAGAAAGTGTGAGTTTTTTTCTTCAAGAGATTTCTTTTCTTGGTCATATTGTCTCTAATGATGGAATCTCTGTTGATCCTTCAATGACCAAGGCAATCTCAGAATGGCTAGCATTGATGAGTATAACTAAGGTACGCAGTTTTATTGGTTTAGCAAGTTATTATCGATGATTCTTCCATAATTTTTATCAGTTGTCTAACCCATTAACCAAGATCACACGTAAAGGGATTAAATTTTTCTAGACAAAAGAGTGAGAAGAATGTTTTGAAGAACTAAAGAGAAGATTATTCAATGCTCAAATCTTGACTCTACCATCAGGGAACGATGGGTTTGTTATTTATAGTGATGCATCAAATAAAGGACATGGTTGGGTCTTTATGAAAAATGATAGAGTTATTTCCTATGCATCACGATAGCTAAATATTAATGAGAAAAACTATCCCACTCCTAATCTGGAGTTAGTAGCTATAATATTTGTACTGAAGATATAGAGACATTATCTCTATGGTGAAAAATGTGAGATTTATACTAATCACAAGAGTGTGAAGTATATTTTCTCACAAAAAGAACTCAACATGGGGCAAAGGAGATGGCTAGAACTACTCAAGGATTATGATTTCGCAATACACTACAACCTGGAGAAGGAAAATAAGGTGGCATATTCTTTGAGAAAAAAGGATCATGGAGTTTTTAACAAGATGAGAGTTGAAAGGAATCCTATTTTCAAGGATCTAGTAATGATGGATATGTTAATAACCATGGAAGGTGAAACATAAATACATTTTCACATGTTTTACAAACCATCATTACTAGAAAGGATAAAAATTATTAGACTAATGATGAGGAGTTTCAAAAGAATATTAAAGATGTGAATGATGGGATATTGAGTGACTTCGTATATGAAGATGGAATTTTGAAATTTGGGAAGAGACCTTGTGTTCCTAACATACCTAATCTAAAAAGGGAATTGTTGGATGACGCTCATAGCTCCAAAATCTCCATACACCCTAGGAGCTCCAAGTTGTATAGATATTTGAAAAAACATTTTTTGTGGGACAACATGAAGAGGGATATTGTGGATTTTGTGTCAAGATTTATGGTTTTTCAAAAAGTGAATTCTAGAAGGAAAATGTCTGAAGAAGTCATACAACCTATCCCCATACCTGATTGGAAATGGGATAGTATTATGATGGATTTTTTTCATGGGGCTACTAAAGACTCCTAGTAGGAATGATGCAATATGGGTCATTGTTGATCATCATACAAAGTCAGCATGTTTTCTTGCTATAAGAGAATATTTACCACTTGAACATCTAGCAAGACTATATATTAGTGAAATTGTAAGACTCCATGGTGTACCCCTATCGATTGTTTCTGATCACAATCCCTGTTTTACATCAAGATTTTGGAAAATTCTTCAGAAGGTCTTGGATACTGAACTTCGTTTGAGCTCTGCCTACCACCCTCAAATCGATGGACAATCAGAATGGACTACTCAAACCTTTTAAGACATGTTGAGATCTTTATCACTTCACTTTCACGATACGTGGAATCAATATTTACCTCTCGTAGAATTTTCTTATAACAATGTCTTCCAGTTAAGTATTCGGATGGCACCATATGAAGAATTATACAGAAATAGATGTTTCACACCAACTTGTTGGGATGATGTTGGTGAAAGAAAAATCGTAGGCCTAGAACTTGTTGAGGAAACAATGAAAAGGGTGAAGATTACCCAAACCCACATCAAAGCAGCTCAAAGTAGGCAGAAGAGCTATGCCGATATTTAGATGAAGGATTTGAAATTTCAAGTAGGAGATCATGTTTCCTTGAAGGTATATTTATGGAAGGGTGTTATACGATTTGGTAAGAAGGGTAAATTGAGTCTCGGGTACATCGGACCTTTTGAAATTCTAGAATGAATTGGGGCAGTAACATACCTTTTGTCAATTCCGCCAAGTCTCTCCAAAGTTCATGATGTGTTCCATGTATCACTGTAGAGAAAATACATGCCTGACCCAACACATGTACTCGCCTATGAAGAAATTGGACAGGAACCTAATATGTCTTATGGTGATGATTCTATCAAGATTCTTGATACCAAAGAACATGTTCTGAGAAACTAGAAGGCCCGTCTAGTAAAAGTTATATTAACAAACCATAAGATGAAAGAGGCTACGTGGGAACCCGAGGAACTAATGATGAAGAACCACCAAAATCTTTTTATGTAGTGATATTCTAAAAATTTCATGGAAAATTTTATTTTAAGGAGGAAAGAATATAACACCCCAAGCTTCCATGGTACGTTTCCAATTGAATAATGTAGTACCTTACATTGTACGCAACATAGAGTTTTAACACACCATGACCAATCAAACTAGCCATTATGAATAGTAATACCCAATTTTTAAGATTTTATATATTTTATTTTTCAAAATGTACTTCATTTTTGAATTCAGAATATCGAAGTTATCATAGGGTGAATTTTTGGTATTTTTCTGAAAACATTCACTTTTAGATGAATAGTGAAAAACAGTGTGTTAATGTTTAAAACCGACTTTTTGTTTCAATAATTATTTATATTATTTTAATTTTTTTAGGTCAAAATAGATATATAATACCTATATAAGTTCAATGCAATTAATTGGAGTCATTGTTATAATATGTTTAGATATATAAAATTTTATGAAACTGTTTATCGTCTTTTACCCACCTTCTAGGAGCATTTACAAATTTCCATAAAACATAATTTTACCGCTTCTATGAGTTTAATTTCATAAATATGAGAGAAAATGTTGAAATCAATAAGAAAAATTTGGTTCATTAAGATAAAAATAATTTTTGGTGAATAGTAACTTTTGACTTTTATTTACCACGGTTAAATATAAATTCAGTAATTAAGGGTAACAATGATATTATAATTACCCTAACACATTTTCTAATTCTCTTGAATAAGTGTAGTTCGACCAAAAACAACCTTATAAATAAAATATGATCCTTTTGTTCCATTTGGATTAGATTAGGACATTTATTATTATTTTATTTAAAGAAGAGTTAAAAGAGTTAAATTCAATGTTTAATAACTAAACCATTTCTAATATAGGGTTACACACAATATAAATTAGACTATAAATATTAATTATAAAGTTAAAAATACTTCCTACATAAATACATTTATTTTTATAATTTTTTGACATTAAATAATTTAATTTATTTATGACACAATGATGATGCGGTAATTCTCTTAATAATGAAATTTTAAAGTAACTGATATTATAAGTATCCAAATAAATGAAAATTGAGAATTATAATGAATTACACTAATTTTATATGTTAATATGACATGTTAGAGTTTATTAAATAAAATTTATTCTAAGTGATAAAGTTTTTATGGCTTTCAAAAAAATAAAATACTAAATAGTGCCAAAATTGACGTAATTGAGTTTTTAGAACAAATACTATGATATTAATTGATATAATATTCCTAAAAATCTACGGTTCTGCCAAAGAACATAGATAAGGTTATATATATTAATAATTTACCACATGAGGTTCTCTTGGATTTTTATAGTAAGTTTATTAACCACATAATATAAAAATACAAGGAGACATGATAAATATCAAGTTATTTAACGAAGAGTTAAATCTAAAAGATAAGGTTAATATGGTGACATAACCTGTCAAAAACCTATTTTTTGAGAGGTTTTGCGACCCATACCCGCCTTTTCCTTGAAATAAATCATTTTGGAACCATTAGAAACAAAAAAATATTTTATTAATAAATAATATTTCTTACATTTCCTAAAGTGACATTCACCTCTCTTATAAAAGGGTACTTCCCCTTCTCTTAATTTCACACTTCCAAGGCCATTGGGCTCAGACAACCCCTACCACAATATCCTCCCAAATTTTCTATCTTCATACTAGAGGTCATCCATTGGTCAGAAATCTAACCTAAAGAGTCCTTTTGATCAAATCAAAAGAAAGAACTCAAAGAAGAGGTAAATATTTCATCACCTCTTTAAAGTTCCTTTCTTCTTCCAATTTCACTTTCTTTGTTGTTTCCATACTAAAATAATAAATCTAGTATCCTCAATATACAATAATGTTATTATAAAATTTTTAAAAACATTTTCATTATTCTATACATCGTATGAATGACCAAGTCACCATACGTGCGTACGTACGGCTTACCGTCCCCACGTCGTGGTGTAGTTTGTTATTCAAACACTTAATTATTTGGATTGGTATAATAATGAGTATAAATGATGTATATAATAATTATAACACATTGATGATTATGTATAAATGATATACCATCCCATTACATACGATTTTATAATCAATACAATGATATTTTCGCTCATGTATACATACGGATTACCGTCTCCAAGAACATGATGAGATTAATTCCTCATCGTAATCATTCAAGAATAATTTTCATTTTATGATTAAAAATAATTTTTATGAACATAATATCATTATGTATATGAATCAAACAAATCTTATCCATAAAAAACATGACTTATGTAATCGATCATATAAAGGAAAACAAATCAGTTAACACCCTAAACGATGATACTACTAAAATATTATTAACAAAGAAATATGTTAAGATCATATATGATATAATACTTATGTATATGATTCTTTTATAATTTAATAACAATGTTTTAACTATTATACAAGAGGTTAACATACCATCGACTATGGAAAAGTACAAGGTAAGGGTTTATTTCACAATCGCTTTATTATCTGAGGTTGATTTTACGTAAGTATCTACTAGGACCTCTTTATCATCCACATCCATCTTTATTAAAAATGTATTTCAAAACATTTCTACTATTTAAAAGATTATGGGTTAAAATCATTTATACCCTTGTTGGACTTTTTATAAAATGTTTTGAATGTAATCTTTCTATCATCTTCCAAACAAGGTTCTTTATGACCTTTTCGAAAAAATTAAGGTAAGAATGTCTCCTTTTAACTTATACAGCGGGTGTGTCTATTTTCAACCATTATATCATTGTCGAATCTTCCCATACAATCTTATAAGAATATTTTCAAAATAAATGTTTTATTTTATAATTATGTGACTTTTAAATGACTTCAAAATAGAAAGAGGTATTTATTACAAATGGTTTTCATTTCATATATTTCTACATCCTTTGATGGATTTTAAACTTTTTTGAAGATGATTTATTATGATCCAAATATTCCAGATTGTATTGAAGGTTTTGTGATATGTTTGACTGTAGATGTGTTATTTAAAAACCATTCATGGTTTATGGATAAATTATTGACATTTCGTATGCTAGTTTTAATATGAATGTTTATGTTATGTTTAAACCTTTTCAGATGAGAAATTAATTGGACTTAGTAAGTGATGGGTGGAGCCCACTATAGCTCCTAGATGCATCGGTAGGTATCATGAGTCAAACTAGTGTCTTGGGACAAGGCCTTGACAAAATCTTATTTGTAGTCTTGGCACAAGGCCCTGATTATGTGGCTGTGAAGTCTGGAATTATACATTCCATCATTATGAAAGTGGCTAATGATCTTGCATGTGATTATTAGACTAGTATAATATCCATGTGAATATGTAAATGTAATTATTTGATTTTATCTTTTCCTTATTATGTTGAAGTTTATGTTTAAAAGGATTTTCTTTTAGTCTTATACATTGCCTTAAATGTTTATGCTTATTTATAAAAGATTCCGCTATATTATTATCCTTACTGAGCATCTGAGCTCACCTCTTTCTATGTTTTATTTTCCCAAGTATGTGAAGAAATATTTTATGGTTGACCTATAGGGAAAGTCTAATAATATAAGTGTGGTCAATGGGGAAAAAATGTTGTCGATGTTTTTATTGTGTGATGTAATGAAAATCTTATGAATGTATCTAGTACATCCAAGGATACTAAACTGATCTGTCTTTCAGGATATGATTCCTTATATCATGCCAATTTTATTTAATAATGCACCAACACTAGGTAACTAGGGTCGGGGCGTTACATTTAACATAGAGAAAACTCAAAAATATATTTTTACTATTCACTAAAAAACAAAATATTTTAGAAAATTCTCATAAATTCACCCTAACCGAATTTCAACGGGATAATTTAAAAAAATGATTCTTATTTTATAATAAAAATTCTATAATAATAATACATTTAACATTTAAATATAAAATCCCTTATTTATTAGAAATAATAGCGAACAGAAAATGTAGAGTAAAATTTCTAACGCTTGAAAAAAAATATTTTATCACTTAAATTTAAATAAGTGTGTTTTAATCATTATATTTTATTAAAATACACATTATTAATAATAAGTTGTTTATTTCAATATTTATATCTTTTATGAAATGTAAAATTTCTATCCAAAAATTCAATTTATCAAATTCATCAAATTTTCAGGAAAAACTAAACTCAAAACAAAAATTTATGGAAAAAAAATATTATTTATAAAAAATGGATTATATATTAAGTAACTATGTGATTGACACATAACCCCTTAGAACACCCACATACAAGATAAGGGCGAGGTTATAGATAGTGATAGACTCATAGGGTGGCTCGGCTAACATCTCACATGTGGTAATCTCCACTAACTTAAACTTCTCTTGAAGGTGATTTCGTACGAGCCTAACATGTTCGAGATTGACTTGGGATTGGTCAAGAGTGAAACCCAAATATGCTACCTCCATCCCATGTTATGACAAATATGATTTTTATGGCCCAACTCTACCGGAATAGGCCACCAAATCATCTTTTTCCATTAATTAACGATTATAATTTCTATTTATAATTCTAATTATGATGTTAAGATTATTATTATTAGTATTGTATCCAATGGTCATAGTGACCAATGGTCATAATTGACCAACCATCATAAATGACCAGTGATCATATGGTTGTTGAGACACATTAGTCACATTTCAATTATACTCACTTCATTATTAAATGGATATAGTTTTGTTTAGTACAAAATAATATAACACAAATTTACAAGAAATAATTTTATTTTAAAAATTTTGGGTTGTTACAAAGTGACACCATAGGTTACAAACTCATGAATATGAGTCCTTTATCTAAAACATCATACAACCTATTCTTTAACTCTTTCAACATTGTTGGTATCATATTTAATGAAGTAATAGATATTGTATTAGTAACTAGTACTAAATCAATTGGGAACTCTACTTTTGTCACCAGTGGCATACCAAATAAATCAGAAGGAAACACATTAGGAAACTCTATGATGACTGGAAGAATATCATCACTCAAATATTCTCTCTCCATGTAAAAATAAAACATTTAAGTTACCCTCAAAAGGTCTAGAAAATAAAATCTTGCTATACTCGACCTATGGACCAATTCTCTCGAAAAACATGACACACCCCATCTGGTGCAGTAAAGGAGACCCACTAAAGGTAACATCCAATTTGGGCTTTATGATAAATCTACCAATACATCTTAAAAATAATGTCAAGGGGTTTTATGTATATAACTAGAAAAGTTTAGGTAATATCAATCTCTAATAAATATAAAACCCAAGTAGTAAAATGGATTCCCCTCTCTCTCTCTTTATTTCAAGGGGTATAGTAATATCCACCACATAAGAAAAAATCTCCATAAGAAGATTTAGTAGGTTCACAATACATGTCTATATCAATGAGTTGGATGCACCGGTTTCAAATAATTTAGTCACTACAGATGATTATATAGTGATGGTTCCTCTCATAGTAACTGGACCGGTATAATCTTCCTCTTGAGAATCATACACTTCATGAAGAAGATTAATTCCTAATACCAGTGGCTAAAACACTTAAATTTGGAGGCATATTATTTCACCATCATACATTGTGTCGATAATAACCATGTGCCACTATGAAAAGTAGACAATAAGTGGAAAAACGCCTGTAGATTTTCTGATTGACCATAAGAACACAGATCTTTGGCACCTCAATACAAACATATCTATAACTCCCAACCTTTATGCACTAAAATCAAGTCAATTGACCTATTCCAGGAACTACATGAATAATGAAAGGTTTGATTTTGGAAGAACCTCAATGAGACTCATCACACTTTCTAGGTCCTTTAAATGTGTTGGAACCACTTTGTGTATGAAGATTGTATTTGTTGTCAACTATTTTCAATGCTAGTCAAAATGAAGAAGGAGATGAAGAAGAACGACAATGTTAATAGAGATTGGCTAAAATAAAAAAGGACTATAGAATCAGGAGGAGGCACAAAAGAACAGTTTAAGGGTGCGCTTTTTTCTAGTGTTTTCCAAATTTTAGGGCCGGGAAATCGAGAGATGAAGAAATGTGTTTTGGGAAATGGAGGTTGAGAACAAGATTGAAGATGGTTTATATTTTTGCGCGCAAGGAATGATTCATGGTTGGAACATCAAAAAATGGAAAAGGAATGAATTGCATGGGAATTTAGGTGATGTGCACAAAAAAATAGAGGTTGCATGAAATATTTATGGGATGCGCGAAATATCAGTAGGAAGCGTGAAAAATAATGTTGTGCCTGAAATATCAGCAGGATTCATGAAAAATAAATCTAAGCACAAAATTTGAGTGGTATGTGCAAAAAATAATGTGGTTCGTGAAATATGAGCGGGATGAGCGAAGAAATGAAGCGGTGCGTGAAATATCAACAGGCTGCGTGAAAAATAAAGGTTGCGTGAAATATTGGCATGGTGCACGAAATAGAGGAATGATTTTTTTCACGCCAAAGGTGTTTCAAGATCACAAGCTCAAAAATTGGAAAAGGCATGATGTGCGCAAAATATTGGAGCATAGTGCGAAATATGAAGTTATGTGAAAGAGTTTTTACGTGTATGAAGAGGGTTTTAAACGCGGATTAGTGTTTTACGCGTAGGGTCAAAAATGACTATAACTATAAGGTGAACCCCTCTCATTTGATAAGGATCAACACTTAGAAAAATCATGAACTCTGACATGTGGAAAAATTGATGTACTGAGTAGCACGTGAAAAGAAAGAGTGAGGCCCGAAAAATCCAATGTTGTGTGAAAAAGAGAGTTCTGTGCAAAAAATACCATGGTACGCGAAAAAGGGGTTGTTGTGCAAAAAAGTGAAGTGATGCGTGAAAATCCAGTGCTGCATGAATAAGGAGAGTTTCACAAAAATCCATTTTCATGCCAAAAGGTGTTTTTACACGCAAGGTTATAATTTTAGGCACACGTCACCTAGAAGGGTGCACAAACAATTTGAGGGTACTGAAGGCCTTTAACAAGTGTTATGCACTCTTGAAGTGTCTTTCGAAGAAGGATAACTACACCCTCTATGAGAAGAATAAAGTATATAAAATTGATTGGTTTTCTGAATCCCTCACGATGTTTTATGAAGGACATCACGTGAGTACATAACTGGTGAATAATCACCCGTGTAGTGAATCAGGAAGACAGATCCACGAATCATTCCTAGTTCTGTGAAGAACAATCACACATCCTCTGCATGAAGAAGATGACTCGTGGAGCTATCTACTTTCATGAAGTTGAACACACTTTGGTTGCACGATTTATATACACTATTTGCAGGGGTGTTGTTGCTTGTGTGATGAGGAGATAGATGTGAAACTAAAATCATATCTGCGAAAATGAAGAAGGAAGTGTACTGAAGCACTCGTGTATTGGTATTGAGAATTTAAGAAATAGATTAAGACACTGTACTACTATTCCTTATTATACTGTGTAAAAGAGAAATAAGAGAAGAAGAAGAAGAATAGAGTATTCCCCACTGAATGATGACAATTATTCCGGGTAGTTTGATTCAGATCATTCCAAGTGAACCAGTCTTTATTTCCTAAATAATCACTTTGGTGTATGTGATTCTTTCCAAGAAGAGAGAATAAGTTTTAGGGAAGTTGTTTGCTGCACTAAGAAGAATAAAGAAGAAGTCTAGTGCATTTAGCATTGCACTAGAGAAGAAGAGAAAGAAAGAAGGAATAATTCCTTTCCTACTATTTTGCTAGTAACCAAGTGAAGAGCACTAAAGAAGGCCAAGAGCAGAACCTACCTTTTGAAGAAGGAAGAATTCTGTCTCCATAGGAAGTATAAAGAACCAACTAGAGGCTGCATGTTGGATTAGGCCATCACCAATCCAGGGAAGAGTATTTTTTTCCACCCCCCTCTAAATTGTAGGGACTCACACTGGCTAGGGGATTGCTTTCCTAGCCACTCCACTGTAATATCATTTCACATCATAGTGGAGAATCCATACACAGGTCATATCCATGCATGAAAAGGACATAGATACTCTTATTGAGTGTTGAACCTTGTAAAAATATCATGTGCATGTTTTTATTACTTTCTATTATTTCTTGTGATAGGGAAAATAGAATAATAGAATCATGATCCTAATAGGTCAAGAATAAGAGGGATAAAAGATTCAATTAGAGTTAAAAAGTTCCCAACACTGATTCACTCCCCACCCCCCACCCCCCCTCAGTGTTAGGTATATCCCAAACCGGTCCTCTCAATTGGTATCAAAGGGAGGTTCACCTATACTGGATTATCTATAGTGAAGATATTCTCTTTTAATGACTTGAGTTCCTTTACTGAGTCATCAATGAAGAGCAGTATTGGTGAATATTCAGTTACCATTGATCGGAAGGCAATATCTACCAAGACCATGATGAACAGGAAATATAAAGATAAGAGAAAGTTTAAGAAGAATTCTCACTTATCCGAAGAAGAGGAAGAATCTGGTTCTCCATATCTATCTAACATTAAAGACACACCAGAATTGGAAAGTAATGAGAATATGTCTCATGTACCCACCAAGATGATGGAAAACCTTCCAACCTCAACTGAACAAGATGTGTGTGTTAGTACATTTAAAAATTATTCACATGATGAAAATGTTGGCACAAGTGGTGATGATCAATCTACCACACCTCAAGAAATATCATTTGATAGATTAAGAATGATTCTATAAGGTATTCCTGAAGAGAGTATGTCTCTGGTTTGTGGATTATTTCAATACATGCAGGAAAATATCACTCAAGAGGAAGACGAAATAGATGTATTGGAGAAATCATTACAATAAAAAATTGTTGAATATCTAAAGCTCTCCAGACAGGTGGGAGCCTTTGAAGTAATAAAGAGGTAATTTTAATTAAGTTCTTAAAAGTGGCTCAAAGATGTTGAAGAAATAGAGGGAGTCAATAAGACTCTAGGAGAGAAGATCCACGCATTTGAAGATGATCTGAAAAAAGACAATGATGTCAAGGAATTATATTTTGAAGATGACTCCATGAAGTTCAAATAACTTGACTTCTTTGTTACAAAACAATGTAAGGATGAATTAAGATGAATTTGAAATGTTAAAGAAGGCTTGTGAAGAGAAGATGACTATGATTGAAGACCAGGAAGTCATCCTCAATATGAGATGTCTAGAATTTGAAGCTCTATTGACAAATCTAGAGAAGACACATATTGAGTCTCCACAAAAGAAAGAAACAGTTGCTGCTAGTAATCAATACTAACTGGAGGATTCTAATTTCAAAAGACCTCCAACATGTGATAATAAGATCATGGCTTCACACATTGATCTATCCCAAGCACTTGATAAATTAAAGGTACCATCTATACCAACTTGTACTAAGGTCTCTAAAATGGCTTCTCCAAAAGTGCAGGTTGGACGAAAAATTCTAAACAAGTATGGATGAAGAATAATGAGAAGGAACCTACCACCATGGATATGGTGGATAGGGGAAAGAGTGTATAATATTTCTCCCCATATAAAGAACAACAATTCAAGAAGAAGATTAAGAAAACTTATAAAGAATATGGAAAGAATTAACGGTTTGCTGGTCAATGCTGGTGCTGTAATAGATTTGGGCTTTATGCACTGGATTGTTGGTACGACCCATAAAATGTAAGAGCAGAGAAAAATTCCATCTCAAGGGGGATAAATATAGAGAATAATAAGAAACATCCACAAATCCAGAAACATCTGTATACTGCAAATAGATTTGAAATGTTAGATAACATCTCTGATGTATGAAATTGGTGTGGTCGTACGAATGGTGCATGTTCATTTCAACATTCATCCAAAACTGATAATAAAAGAAGACCACCGAAGCTGGGTATGAATGAAGAAGCATCCTTGGGAAGAAATCAGATGAATAATGTAAAAACAAATTCTTCCAAGAAAAATTCAAGCATAAAAGATGAGAAGTCCTATGATTCTAAATCCAAGAAGGTGAAGGGTGGTGCATCCAAAAGAACTACTGAGAAGGAATCCACTTAGAAGAAGCCATATAGAAGATCCAACCTTGATTCCTTAGTCCCTAATGATATTTTGGTGGTTTGTCCAGAAGATTTGTAAATAATGAGAAAGATGGAAGATGCACAGTCTAAGAGTTGTGCTAAAAGAAAAAAGAAGATTCAACATGAATAAAAATGAGTTTAGTGTGTGAGGTGAAACAAGTCTTGTCATACTGTTAAAAGATGCTTTGAATTTACTCCAGCACAAAAAAAATTCTACAAAAAGATGAATATTGCACCAGGAGATTATAGTTCATTAAAATCCCTTGAAGAAAGAAGATTCACACACAAAGAGATGGAAGAAATAGTGAGGTCCACACAATCACAGTTATCATTGAAGATCAGTTGTGAATGTTTGAATAATGGAGCATCTCGGTTGAGAACATCACCTCAACTTTTCTGTTCACATTGATGGAATAAGAAGGATCCAACTTATTCCCTTAAATATTTTAGAATTGAATTCGTTCTTATAATATAGGGAATTGAAGGTGAGGCAAGATATCAGGGGGAGAAACTGATATTTAGTGATGATAATTGTTCCCATAAGGGGAGTACAAATGAAGAAGCCTCCAGATTCATTGTCTCAATTGGTATCATCATCCATTGTTATAAATTTCATTTACAATGAAAATTGTCTGAAGATCATGTCAATTGAAAAGTTATGTAATTTCCCAATCTCTCATCCTTGGTTACTCAAAATAAATATTATTCTTTTATATAGGGATTAACTAAAATTACTCAGTGACATAAGAATAATGGAAGTCATCCAAGGTAACATATCCCGCCTTTTGTAGTTGAATGTTTTTTATCCATTTGTTGAAGTGAGTGCAGGAGTTTCAGGTTAATTATTCCATATCACACTTACTATCTTATTCCTAGAATGAAAGTGGAAACCACTTGAATTCAAAGCTCATGATTTCTCATCTCATGAGGTATCATGATTCAATGGATAATGGATAGCTTTGTTGTCTAAATAAAATCCTCTTATTTTCTACACCGAGCATTGCTCAAGTAGATTTAGAGTGACATGATTTATGGAACATTACTTGAGTAAGGATTGATACCCCTCTTCCCTTGAACTTTTTATTTCTTGTCAATAAAGGGGAGAGAAGGGAAATGAAAGTTTTAAGAGATAAAGAAGTGAAGACTCACATTGGAACACTCATTTTGAAGCAAAACATTGGTTATTTCCAACAAATACAATGGGGGAGATTGTTGGGACTACTTTGTGTATGAAGATCATATTTGTTGTCAATAGTTGTCAATGCTGGTCAAAATGAAGGAGGAGATGGAGAAAGACTCCAATGTTAATGGAGATAGGATGAAATGACAAAGGAATGGACAATCTGGAGGCGGCATAAAAGAACAGTTTAAGGCGGCACCATTTTCTAGTGTTTTCCAAATTTTAGGGCCTGAATGTAGAGAGATGAAGAAATGTGTTTTTGGCAATGGATGTTGCGTGCAATATTGAAGATGGTTTAGATTTTTTCATGCAAGGAATGATTCCTGTTTGGAACCTCGAAAAATAGAAAAGGCATGAAGTGCATGGGAATTTAAGAGAAGTGTGCGAAAAAATAATGGTTGCATGAAATATTTGCGGGATACGCGAAATATCAGCAGGAAGTGAAAAAAATAAATCTGTGTGTGAAATATCAGTGGGATTTGTGAAAAATAAAGTTGGGCATTAAATATGAGTGGGATGTGCAAAAAATAACGTGGTGCACGAAATATGAGTGGTATGCATAAATAAATGAAGTGGTGCACGAAATATCAACGGGCTACATGAAAAATAAAGGTTGCACGAATTATTGGCATGGTGTGCAAAATAGAGGAATGAAGTTTTTAACGCCAAAGGTGTTTCAAGATAACAAGCTCAAAAATTGGAAAAGTCATGAGGTGTGTGAAATATTGGAGCATTGCGCGAAATATGAAGTTGCGTGAAAGAGTTTTTACGTGCATGAAGAGGGTTTTATCACTAGTGCAGAAAATGTTTTTTACATCGGTTATTTTTAATTTTTTACGTCGGTTTCTAGCCGGCGTTAATACAGGGGACTTTATAAATAACGTTTTTTACATCAGTTATTTAAAAACTGACGTCAAAAACATAAAATCGCGATGTTTATCATGTCGGTTATAAAATAAATGATGTGATAAAGAAAATGGGAAGGGTTTATAACGTCGGTCATTTAATAACTGACGTGATAAAAGGCATGGGAAATGGTTTATCACGTCAGTTATTAAATAACCAACGTGATAAAAGTACTGGGAAATCGTTTATCACATCGGTTATTTATTAACCGACATGAGAACCCCCCCCCCCCCACCCGGACTGGTTTAGAACGTCGGTTATTATATAATTGACATGATAAACCGGGGGGGAGTGGGGTTTATCACATCGGTTATATAATAACTGACGTCATAAACCCATCCCCCCCCCCCCCCCCGTGTTTCACGTCGGTTATTTAATAACCGACTTGATAAACCAGTCCGAGGGGGTTTCTCACGTCGGTTATTATATAACCACCGTGATAAACCGGGGGGAGGGGGGTTTATCACGTCGGTTATTTAATAACCGACATGATAACCATTTCCCAGTCCTTGTATCACGTCTGTTATTAAATTACCGACGTTATAAACCCTTTCCCAGGCCTTCTATCACGTCAGTTATTAAATAACCTATGTTATAAACCCTTCCCGTTTTCTTTATCACGTCGGTTATGAAATAACCGACGTGATAAACCCCTCCTATTTTCTTTATCACATCAGTTATAAAATAACCGACGTCAAATCCAATTTTTTTTAAAAAAAATTGAATGCACTCATCTGCTCTCCCTCAAAATCAACCAGAAAACAAATCAAGAAATCGTACCACAAAAACAGAAGGAGATCAAATTTAAGCATTTACATTGATAACATATAAAACTTTCCCCACTAGACAGCCCCCACCCTCATCTATCCCCATGGACAGCACTCCCCCACCCCATTGGAGCCCCCACCCTCATGTATACCCCCTGGAAAGCCCTCCCCCACCCCATTGGAGCCCCCACCCTCATCTATACCCCATGGACAGCCCTCCCCCACCCCATTGGAGCCCCCACCCTCATGTATACCCCCTGGACATCCCTCTCCCACCCCATTGGATCCCCCACCCTCATGTATACCCCTTGGACAGCCCTCCCCCACCCCATTGGAGCCCCCACCACACCCCTGGACTGCCCCCCGACCCCTTGGACATCCCCAAACACCCCTCGACAACCCCCCCCCCCCCCACCCTCCTGAACAGCACCCCCTCACCCCACTTGATAGCCCCCACCACACCCCTGGACAGCCCCAAACACCCCTGGACAACCCCACCACACTCATGTATACCCCCCCACCCCCTGGATAGCACTCCCACACCCCGGGACCGCCCTCCCACACCCCTGGACAGCCCTCCCACCCCCTGGACTGCCCCCCCCCCACCCCAACGGATAGGCCTCCCAGACCCCTAGACACCCCCCAACCCCACTGAACACACCCCCATACCCTTGGAACCCCTCCCCCACAGACCAAAATCCATACCAGAAAAACCATCATAAGTAGACCAAAACAAGAATTAGAGAAAAATTAAACATTCACATATATAACATTCAAAACATACACTGTCAACTTCAAAAAAAACTAAATCCAACCTAAAAAACTACCAAATACTCAATTACAACGACAATATTCAAAATTACATTTTACATTACAAACAACTAAAATTCAATCAAACCTGTAAAATGATTTGACCACTCCACTTGTAAGTGTTTGATGTCTTCAGCAGTATATGGTTGAGGGTCATCAAAAAGCTACAAATGAAAAGTAAAGTTGTAAACGTGTATAATGAATAAATCAAATTGAAATATTATGGCAATGTTTAAGAGGAAATCGTACCAGGTCAAAATTCACAACTGTCCTAGTTGTAATTATTTCATACATAAATATTAACATATAATATCCACATTCGATGACACCTTGTTTTTCATGACAATTCTGTTTGTATGAGTGTAAATTCAATATATTATTTTTATGTAATAAATCAAAAAGTAAAAATTATAAATGGATATTTACCTTCGCATTTACATATTTGATCTTTACACTCATTTTCTTTGTGTTTTTTCAAAAGTAGGCACATGCACTGTTAGAAAATAATACGAATGGGGTAAATTTAAAATTAATTATAATATATAAAGCTATTGAGAAATCGAAACTTACTTTTCCAGTATATTCTTAAAACTTTCCCGCACATCACCATGGACAGAGAATATCCAATAAAGTGATTTCTCCCTTGGGAAAAAACCCCTAACATCCAATGATCGCTGATAAAAGGAAATTTAACATTAGTGGTTTTTTATGTAAAAAGATAATTAACTATTTGATAGAAATGTGTTTCATACCTCTCACAAAAAGGCATCATCCAACACTGTGTGACTATATTCTTTTCAAGTATTTCAGCAATATAAACCATTCTTTGTTCCTCATTCAATGAACATGCTTCAGGGGAAATCAATTGCGGGTCCATGAATCCATATACATTTGTCATCTCATTCCTCTCACAAATTTTATAAAGATACCTAATACAAAACATACATAAGTATAAATTTTTAATAAATATAATGCAGGGAAAATGTGTTAAGACTTACATGAAAAAAATTTGCACCACGTTGATGCCCAACTTATCTCCAGTAACAGGCTCCATGATATCATTTTTCATATTCCCCACACTTATTTCACATCCACAAACATGATCTTCCATTGGAAACTCATAATAACCCACCAACAAATTTGAATATCTTGACAATCTGTCAAGACTACTAGATTCGGTATCTGATGTCATAGCCATTTGTCTTTGTTGTTGTCTATACAGTATTTCTTTACCTTTTAAGTATTTCTATAAAAATAAATTGAAAAATATATTAGTTTTTAAATGATAATACAACTTTAATAAAAAAACAAAATAAAAGATATAACATTCATACCTCTATGGTAATGAGTCGAAGAAGTCTGGATGGCCAAATTAAAAAATGGCTGATACTCTGTCTAAATTTTGCCACCTCATCTGTAGGTATTGGTACCCTAGCTGATCTATCTATAATATCATGTACAGTGATCCTCTGATTCTCTACCTCTAATTGTTGATGATGAACTGTATCTCCTATACAATATACCAACCCATATGCTACTATATAATGTTGAGAATCATCAACATACAACTCGCAATAAGTAGGAAGTTGTGGCAGAGGAGTAGGATATAAAATGGGGTCCACAAGCTGAGGTGGGGGAGTGGAAGCTACTGGCGGAGGTGGAGGATAAATAATGGGGTCTGGAGGGGGAGGTGGAGGAGTGGGAGCTGCAGTCTGAAATTGTCTTTTCATTTCTACAAACATAGACTGCATCGATGCTCTAATCTTGTCCTCCATCGTCGCATTAATATTTTGAACTTCAGCCTCTGAGGATTCTATTTTTTTTATAAACCCCCTCAACGTTAGAAGTTGAAGAACGTGGAAACACTTTTCTTACCGATACACCTTCCGTATATCCTCTTACACGACCAGGATATTCGGGCCTTCCCAATGTTGCAGGTAAAATATCTTCCCTCCCAGTAGTTGTAAATGTCCCCTGTGAAATCTGCTACTTAAGAGAGTCCTGTATTAATTAATTGAACATTTCTGTAATGATTGAAATTATATGAAGAAAATAGTTAACTTAAATAAATAAAATAGATATCTTACAATCCTCTCAGCTACGATTCTTGATTCTTCCAAAAGATATTTCCCTTTTTTTCCTTCCGATCTCTCTTCCATTTTTCATGTCTAGATGGAGGGGATGGAGGGTCCACCTCTCCAGAGCTTAAAGACTCGGCTCTTAGTTGTTGAAATTTTTCCACCATCATTTGTTCTTCCAATAATGCATACCCTCCCCGAGATAAACTATGAGGGTATACATTTTTAGATTTGATATCCTGATGAGCTTTCCTTGTTTTCTATAATTTAAGAATAAGAAATCATTAACAAAACATTAATAAAATAATTTATATAAGATAGTTTATAAAAGTTTACATTGCCCTTACCAGAAATGACTCTTTTCTTCTACTTTCAAAAAACTGTCTCCATGTTTCTTCATCCACAAAAGGATATATACGACATGGATTGTCATGACTCCTATGACCATAAATGAAATCAGATGAGAGGGTTGATTTGAAATCCCTCCATCTCCTGGCAGCCAACGATAAGCATTTCTTCCTAACTCCTCCAGTGTCAGGAATATCAAATGTCATCTTATAAAGAAGAGGTTAAACATATTATATATACGAGACACATTAAAATAATAGTCAAACAATGAAAAAAAATCTTACCAAAATCATCTCCCACAACTGAGAGATTATCGCTTTATCCATACTTCTCCAATCATCATACAGAATGCTTACTTTTCTCTTAGCCTGATTTGCTACAAAACTCTTAAAATATTTTGCATTCGGACCTCTAGGAATATCATCATCATCAAAATCAACGACTATCCTCTAATCCTGCATACGGGCAAGTGATAATTTTGGTAAACGTGTGCACCCACATTTACCAACCTTTGAACTCTTTGTCTTAATAGGAGCATGTTAATGTTCATCCCTAAAGGTATTACCAGCAATATTCTCATCTCCAGAATCATGTGGTTGATCAAGTGAATGATCTGTCATTATCCTTTAAATCAAAAAAACAAACGTCAGTTCACAAATATACAAATTCAAATATTTTAATACTACTATAATCAGAAAATAGAAAAGTGTACTAAGTTACCTAATAGTAAACATTGGTAATATGGTAAGCATGTTAAACAATGGTAAAGATGGTAAATATGGTCAATATGGTCAAGATGGTAAACATGGTAAACATGGTAAACATGGTAAACATGGTAAAGTAATTTTCACTGAACAAAAATAATAGATATATAATTCATGTAATGGTTATAAACAAGATAATGTAAACTAAAAAAACTTAAAACAAACAAAAAATTATACTTATTTTGTTTTAAAACATTTTTTAATAAATAAAGAACTTACAATATCTAACATTTATGAAAAAAATAAATGTAAATAGGAAATAAACATATGTTTCCGGTAATTTTAGGAATGTGCAAATGGATTCTTTTCCCAAATTCCTTCATCGTGATCGTTCCTTATGGCACAAACTATGTCTTCAACATGCTAATCATTATGTTTTATTAATCATTCCATAGAAGTAGGGATCTCACATAAATCAGCATCTTCATCAAGTTCATCCTCACCAATATATTGTTTTTCCCTTGTAAAACAACATCCCACTGCATATCTGATTGATCTACTACATAGAAAATTTGTTTTGCATGTGTTTCCATTATAAAAGAATCAGTTGTGTCTTCCAATCTATTCAGATTAACAAGTGTTATTCCAAATTCCTCGTGTCTGACACTGTTGTTACCGATAAACCATTTACAGTTCAAAACAGGAACTTTAATTTTAAAGTAATCAACCTCCCATATGTCTTCAATCACTCCATAATATGCACTTGATGCAGAAATTGGGTTTTTGTCCTTATCTCTCGAAAAATGCATCGCTTCTGCAAACACCAATACACCACAATTTTGAACTGCACTTCTGTTGTTCTGAGCTTTTTTATGAAATGTATAACCATTAATGTCATAACCGGACCATGTTATCACATTTAAACATGGACCACCCACTATCCATTTTAATGTCTCTGATACATCTGATCTACCAAGCAAAGTCTTTTTAATCCATGACAAAAAAGTTTTTTTGTGCTCATTCAAAATCCACATTTCATTCTTCTTTGGATGACATTGTTTCAACTCATTAATATGCAATGTGATATATGGTTGAGCATCAGCAATGTTATTCAAGATGTATGATTCTAACTTATTCATCTGTTCAGTGGAAAATAATTTGATTTTCAAGCCACGAATCCCCTTTCCCTAATTATTAACTCGTTCATGGCGAGATGGAGGCAAACCTATGTGTTGCGCTGCAGCCAAGTAGCTCGTACAAAACTTTTCTACCTCCTCAGAAATATACTTTTCAATAATGGAGGATTCAGGTCGATATGGATTTTTAACATACCCCTTTAATATTTTCATATACCTTTCAAAAGGATACATCCAACGAAGATATAAAGATCCACAAAGCTTTATTTCTCGAACCAGATGAATGATTAAATGCACCATTATATCAAAAAAAATTGGAGGAAAATACATTTCCAATTGACAAAGTAAAAAAATTGCATCCTTTTCCAAAATGTTCAAAGCATTCACATCAATCGCCTTGTTACAAATTGAATTGAAAAAATAACACAACTTCATTATAGTCTTTCTAACACGAATGGGAAATATTTCACGCAATGCAACTTGTAGAATTTGTTGCATCATGACGTGACAATCATGTGATTTCATACCTATCAACTTCAAGTCCTTCAATGAGACAAAAAAAATTTACATTAGAAGAATAACCTTGAGGCACTTTGATATCATGAAGACACTGACAGAAGCTAATTTTCTCCCTCTTCGATAATGTATGAAATGTCGGGGGAAGATATGTTCGTCTTCCTTTAGGAGTGGGAGCTAACTCCAAACGTATTCCCATTGATAGTAAGTCTAATCTTGCATTCAACCCTTCTTTTGTCTTTCCTTTAATATCTAACAATGTTCCCATCAAACAATCATAGATATTCTTCTCCATGTGAATGACATCAATATTATGTTTAACTTCAAGATACCTCCAATATGGTAGCTCAAAAAATATTAACCTTTTCTTCCAAATATGTCTATCATTACCAGATTTCTATGTCTTTCCCAATGTCACATCAAGGTTTTTCACCCTCTCAAAATACAGATCAGGGGATAAAGGTTTTGGAGAAGTATCAAATTCTTGTGAGCCATTGAATGCATTTTTTAGTCTTCTATAAGGATGGTCCATTGGCAAAAACTTTCGATGATGCATGTACACTATTTTCCTCCCATGATGCAATTGACAATATGACGTCTGTTGTTCGCAAATTGGACATGCTTTATTCCCTTTAAAACTATATCCAGACAAATTTCCATACGCTGGGAAGTCATTTATAGTGAACAGAAGCACTTCATGCAGTTGAAAATATTCTATTTTGTAAGAATCATACACCCTAATACCATCAGCCCATAACAGTTTCAAATCATCAATCAACTGTGACAAGTAAACATCGATATCATTGCCGGGTTGCTTTGGACCAGAGATCATTATACTCAACATGACATATTTGCGCTTCATACAAACTTCAGGAGAGAGGTTGTAAATTACCAATAAAACAGGCCATGAACTATGTGTGCTGCTGAGGGTTTGGTATGGATTCATTCCATCTGTGCACAACCCTAGTCTGAGATTTCTAATTTCATTTCCAAATGTAGAATATTGTGCATCAATTTTCTTCCATTGTGGACAATCAGCTGGATGACGTATTTTTCCATTACATACCCTCTCATCAACATGCCATCTTAACCTTTTTTCATCATGTGAATTATCAAATAAACGTTTGAAACGATGAATTATATAAAGATACCAAAATTCCTTTGAAGGGAGATTTGTAATCTCTAAATCAGCCTATGATTTTTCTTTCACCTTATACCGTGATGTCCCACATTTAGGACACTCTAACAGAAACTCATATTCCTTCCTATAAATAATGCAGTCATTCAGAAAGGCATGTATTTTCTTATATCCCAATCCCATCAGGCATAATATTTTCTTGGCCTTGTAATGTGAATCCAGAAGATCGTTATCTTTTGGAAGAATGTATTTCATCAATTGTAGCAGCTCTGTAGAACTTCTTTCAATCCATCCATGTTTCTCCTTCAGGTTAATCAATCTTAACACCGCTGACAAAACCGTAAAATCTGTACGACCAAGATATAATAGTTTTTCAGCATCACCATATAGACGCGCAACTTTCGGTTCTATCTCAATTTTTTCTGCTACAATATCGCGAATCATTTCTTCAATTCCATCGAAGTTACCATATTGTGAATCATCCTGATCATCAGTGACATTTCGTCCAGTTTCACCATGCCAAATCCAAGGGTTGTAACTCGGATTAAAACCATGACATATCAGATGATCTTTTATCTCTCTACTTTTCAACTTCTTCATATTCAAACATTTCAGGCATGGACAGAAAAAAAAATGTCACTACTTAGAAAATTTCGTTTAGAAAATTCCAAAAAGGCATCAACACCTTCCTCATATTCATTACTCATTCGATGTGCCATAATCCAACTTCGACTCATTATTACCTCTAAAAAATATCAAAAATAGATATATTTTTAAGATAAGACAAATATAAGTTTATATGAAAAAAATCATAATTTGAATGTAAAACAATTTTGAAATATAAAACAAATCTATGCGTATTTAAAAAAATATGCTTGAATATTATTATTAAAACAAAATATAGTTAGATATAACAGTTTTAAATTCCATTTAACAAATGAAAACCATGGCGCCTACATGGTTGATAGAAAATTGGAGAGAATGGAGTAAACCTGAGAATCAAATCATATTTAAAATAAAAATTCAGATGGATAAAATCACAATGTAAATCCAAACACCCCTGGACACCCCCCAACCCTCTGGACAGCCCCCCACCCCCGGGACAACCCCCAAAACCCTCTGGACAGGCCTCCACCCCCTTGGACATCCCCCCACACCCACCCACCCCCCAGGACACCCCCTAACCCTCTAGACAGCCCCCCAACCCCCTGGACAGCCCCCCACCCCTCTAGACAACACCCCCACCCCTCCTGGACACCACCCCCACCCCTACCCCCTTGGACACCCCGCTGGACACCCCCTAACCCTTTGGACAGACCCCCCCCCCCCCCACCCCCTGGACAGCACCCCACCCCTCCAGACAGCACCCCCCACCCCTCCTGGACACCACCCCAACCCCCGACCCCCTTGGACACCCCCCCCCCAACCCTCTGGACAGCCCCCACCCCCCGGACAACCCCCAAAACCCTCTGGACAGGCCTCCACCCCCTTGGACAGCCCCCCACACCCACCCACCCCCTTGGACACCCCCTGGTCACCCCCCAACCCTCTGGACATCCCCCACCCCCCGTACAACCCCCCAAACAATGGATTACATATAAAACTAGGGATGGTGAACAACGAAAAACACATGCATTTAATATATACTTCAGCATGAAATAGATGGAATTAAATATTATTAAATATGGCTACTTAAATGATCGTATGATAATTAAAAATAATCATTGATATTCAACTTTTCAAATGATCACAAGTTTCTCGATAACTAATATAATAATTTATTTTATCAAAAAAGTCACACAAAATAGTCCACAAACATGTTTCGCACCAACATCACAATTTAATAAAACAATTCCTCAATTTATAAAACATTCTGAAAATTTTTGACATCTTAAATCACCTCTTTACCTTTCAAAAACCCTTATTAGGTGAATAACATCGCCAAAATATTGAATTTACACCATTTTATCACTTTTTTTAACTCACTAAATCATTTTCAATTTTCATAAAACAATCCCAAGAGTAACAACCATGTTTAGCACACAAAAGACATTCAAAAACCCCCATTCAAGAAAAAAATCATACCAAAACAAATCCAAAATATAAATTTCAGCGCAATACACATTTATTCAACCACCCCAATATTTTAATAATTTACCTCAAATAATGTCACAAACAATACACATGAAAAACAAACTTTTTCGTAAAACACCTTCAAGAAGTGTGACAAGGTTTTACACATAACACCCATTCAAAACCCCCCTTTTGAGGCCCACATGACAACAAAGAATTAAAAAACCATAATTGGATTCCCCTTTCAAAATTAATGAATCACATTCATAGGTTATAAAATACACCCAAATATTAACCTAAGAGTCACACATTAAAAGCACCCAATTTCAAGATAAAATGAATATATAAAATTAAAGACATATCCAAATCCATCAAAAAAAAATTGGGACCACAAAAAATATACAATGTAGGCAAAAAAATGAAAAAAAGCACACAAAAATATAGTGTTGCGAGTTGAAGGCTTACATGAAATGGGGGTTTTCGAATGCCTTTTGTGTTGTGAGTTGAAAGAACACAAAACGAGTTGAGATGATAGATCCGGGAAAAAAAAGCACACAAAAATCGAATGAGTTGAAAGCACACAAAATGAACGAAAAAAAGCACACAAAATCGCAAAACATAAATATAGACTATCTGGGGAAAAAACGAATGAAATAAATTCGTGGAAGGCTTACTTGAGTGTTGCGAGTTAAGATAATAGATCTGAGGAGAGTAAAGATGATAAACATTGTAGGCAAAATGAGTTTAACGCAGCGAGATCGACGAGCCGATTAGGGTTTATCACGTGAGAGAGACGAGCTGCCGAACTGTCGAACGAAAATTTGTAAATGAAAAACCTCAGGGGTTGTTAATTTTTTAAATGTTTTTATATTGTCGATTATTAAATAACAAATGTTATAAAGTGTTTTTTTTTACATTTATAACGTCGGTTATTATAATAACCGACGTTATAAATGTATCAGATACGGCTTTTTTTACGTCGGTTATACAAAAAATGATGTAAAAAAGACATCAAAAATCACAGTTTTTTACGTCAGTTATAATATAACTGATGTAAAAAACTCGTAGATATCTCATTTTTTACATCGGTTATCAAATAAACGACGTAAAAAAACCCCCCGGTGCTTTGGTTTTTTATTTCAGTTATTTGATAACCGACGTAAAAAACTCATAGATATCTCATTTTTCACGTCTCTTATCAAATAAATGACGTAACAAATCCCCCGCACTTTGGTTTTTTACATTGGTTATTTGATAACCGATGTAAAAAACTCATATATATCTCGTTTTTTACGTCGGTTATCAAATAACCCATGTAAAAAACCACCCGTTCTTTGGTTTTTTATGTCGGTTATCAAATAACCTACCTAAAAAACCCCCCGCGCTTTGGTTTTTTACGTCGGTTATTTGATAACCGATGTTAAAAACTCATAGATATCTCGGTTTTTACATCGGTTATCAAATAACCGACGTAAAAAATCCCTCGTGCTTTGGTTTTTTACGTCGGTTATTTGACAACCGACATAAAAACCGAACACGTGCGATTTGTAACGTCGGTTATAAAATAACCGACGTAAAAAACCACGTTTCACATATTATCACGTCATTTATATATAACTGGCGTAAAAAATGGTGATGTAAATAACGTTTTCTACACTAGTGTATGCATGGATTAGTGTTTTAGGTGCAGGGTCAGAAATTCCTATAAATATGAGGTGAACCCCTCTCATTTTCTAAGGCACAGCACTTAGACAAATCTCGATCTCTGATGCGCGGAAAAATTTATGTATTGAGTAGTGAGCAAATATGAGGAGTGCTGCATGAAAAATCCATTGTTGCGCGAAAAAGATAGTGTTGCGTGAAAAATCCAGTGCTGCATGAAAAAGAGGTTGTTGCGTGAAAAATTGAAGTTTTGCACGAAAAGCCAGTATTGTGTGAGAAAGGAGAGTTGCAAAAAAATCTGTTTTCACGCCAATAGGTGTTTTTACACGCAAGGTTTGAATCCATTCACTGGCTAGAGGATTTCTTTCCTAGCCACTACACTATAATAACATTTCACATCACAGTGGAGAATCCATGCATTGGTCATATCCATGCATGGAAAGGATGTAGCTACTCTTATTGAGTGGTGAACCTTGAAAAAATATTTTGTGCATATTTTTACTGCTTTCTATTATTTCATGCGATTGGGAAAAGAGAATAAGAGAATCAAGATCCTAATAGGTCATGAGGTACAGGGATAAAAGTTTCAATCAGAGTTAAAAAGTTCCCAACACCGATTCACCCCCCCCCCCCCCCATAGTGGTAGGTTTATCCAAACTGGTCCTCTCAAAATGAACTCATATAACTTCTTTTATTAGAAAAAGGAACTCCTATTATTCATGACTTACCTACTAGGTCGATATCAACCTTTAGCAACTTATCCAACACATTAGCATAAGAATCCATTTATAGCAATAAAACCTAAGATCAAATGTTAGGATGAAGTCCCATATAAAATATTTTAGTTTCTTAAGATACTCATTAGTCACCACATCAGTTGTAAACTAAATAATCTCAACAAAGTATTTTTAATATTGAGTTACAGTCTTGTCACTCCACTAGAGGTTGAAAAACACAATGAATTTTCCAATACCATATATTCTAGAAATAAATGGTAAGTGAAAACAACATAAAATCACATCCATTAAAAACCCTCATTCCTCTTCACTATCATAATAGAATCACACCATATCGTATTAGGCCATTCTATCTTAAATGTAGCACATTTTACCATAATCGATTTAGGAATTTCCAAGAACTCAAAAATAATATCTATCTTTTCCAATAAGTCCTTATCATATTTGTGGATAATTAGATACTTGGAAAGAAGCTGGATTTTGGTGAATAAAAATTTTATAATGATCAAGAGATCCAACACTTTGAGGTTACACTACCGAATCTTGAATGTGAATGAGTTTAGGTACTTGTCCCAGATCATGGATAGACTAAACCACCATCACGATAAGATTTTAGTACATTAGATGATTTTCTCATTATGGTTCACCAATAGATTACTCCGAGGGTCTATTCACATGTCTTCTCAGAGGCATGATGCTACACTACATAAATAGATAGAACTGAAGGACAAACATATCAAAAACATAGACAATATGTATAGGACAATAAATTACATATATTAGAAATTTAATATTGAGATTTCAATATAATAATATCAAAGGTTGGGAAACAACTTGAATTAGATCAAAACATTCCTCAAATTCGTTTTTACCAAACACCCATGGTGACTTATAGATCATTAAAGTGATATTTAGCTAGGAGCTCTCTCAGAACTACCACCAAAGTCCCATAAAGACATCCAAAATGTCATACTAACATCAAGGAAATATTCATAACTTACACTTATAATACCACTTTTTCATGAAAGGGTCTAGATACCCTAGTACCCTAATACTCAGTATGTCTCTAACATAACCTAAAATCCATTATCAACCCCCAAAGGTTGGTGACTAACACTAGAAATCATATCATGTTCTAGAGGGAATGAATTTAACACATAATATGGGAAGATAAAGGAAACAAGTTATTATTCTCAACACTCCAAAGGGGGAAAGTACTAGAAAAAAACACATAAAATAGTACCCAGATAGAAATACAAAAACAACCCAAATTAAATAACAATAAATAGTAAATTAAAGTATCAAAATATTCTATGTAATAAGTGGATAACATCTCCACTAGTCACCATCATCACTCCTTGGTCCTTAGGATCAAGAAAATGAGCCCCCATCAAGTTGTCTTTCCCTTTACTCAGTCCTAGAATAAGAAAATCTATAAACACCCAATGAAAAAGGTAAGATGTGATCTATAAATCTTAGTAGGGTCTCACAAAGTGTTCTATAATCAATTCTATTAAAATTAACCCAATTATGATTTGATATATAATGAATAAAACATGGAATTTTATTTCATTGACATATTTTAAACCAAAACATTCTTTCAAAACAAAATATATCATAGATATATCAAAAATATCTTAAATTAAAATCTTATATAAAACACTTATATAATGTAATTTACATGAAAAAAATAATTTCAATTATCAATGAAATGTATATTCATGATAACAAATCATAGAACTATGTAAAAAATCCCTGAGGAATGTTAGTTCAGGTAATAGGATCCCCACACATCTTAATAATGAAATTAGATCAAGATATGTGTGAGTTCTCAAATCAATCTATATCCCAAATGGAGAACCCTCATGAGATATCTACACCCCTTAATTGGAACCCTTCTAGACATTCATGATACAAATTTTTAGTTCAAGTTGTTAATTAAAATCCACATCTATGGAGTAGGGGTCTAGTATGCTTGTACCAGTTACCACATACTACCCAGGATAACATGTTCTTCAAAAAATAAATCAATCAAACATGGTAAAAACATACATTTCAAATCAATTCCAATTATAATTTCCCAGTTTCAGTTTTCAACATGACTTTCCCATTTCAAAACTAAAATAGTGGTTTTCATCAATTCATTACATTTCAAATAATATTTCACTTTAATATATTTTTTCCAAGGTTAAACATTAATTAAATTTATCATATAAATTTCAAAATCAAGTTCTAATTTACATAAATTCTTCCCCATATTTCAATTCCCTTAAAATTGGGGTTTTCATTTAAAAAATTTCTTTACTATATGAAATAACACATAAAACCCTTTCAAATAGGGGGTTTAAATTAAATTAAATCTTATTTCAATTAAATAAATAAATTTGAGGCTTCAATCATTGGTAAAACATTATCGAACCACAAACCTTTAAATGAAGAGATCACAATGCACTACCCCCACAATGGGGAATGCCAATGGAGACAAAAAGATAAGAGGGATCATTAAACACAAACTAGAATAAATATCCAACAAAAATAGATTATATTCATAAATAACATGATTATACATAAATTTAAAAGGAATATATAAATTTATATTGTAAATAACCACAATATAGGAGATCCACTTACCTGGAAGAGCTCGAACGCAATTATTGAAGCATCGATATACAAAGAAAACAGTTTGTAGGAGATAAAATCACCCATTATGAGCCTTCATGATCCAAGGATTAAAGGTATGGTCTAAATATGGTGATTAGAGATAAACCCATAGGTTTTTGGTATTTAAATAAAAACAATTGGTGAATTAGAACCTGCATGCATGGTTTGCTGGGTAGGGTTGCACAGTTAGACAAATTATGGTCTCTAACTATGCTCCAACTATGAAAACCATCACTGTATGAGGGTGAATGGTTTTGATGGTTTATAGAAACTATTTTAACAAACCATTAGCATCCCCTATATTTTATCACAATAAGGCTCATGGTTTTCTAGGATAATTCGCGCAGTTTCCATTACCATGCGCCAACCGTGTATATCCACTTGGGATTCTAAAGGTTTTATAAATTATCTTGAAAAAACACCAAAGAAAGACCCAACATAAATGATATTAAATAATGGTTCAATTCATACACAAATTAAATTAATAATATTTTATAATATGCCCTCTTATGATGGATTTAGGAATAAACCTAAAGCGGCACTCTGAAGAAGAGGTAAAATTATTAAATATTTGTATTTGTTTCATTTCTTCCTCCATATTCTTCACATCATATTCAAGTAAGATAATAAAATAAAAAATCATTTCCTATATTATTATACTTTATTATGTTAATTTAATAACATATATACATCTTCACTTCAATCAAATGAGAAATGAAACAGTTGATCGTGTGTATGGTGGACTACCACCTCACAAACTGATGTAGTTCGTTTTTTGTAACAACCATTCATGGAGATATATAATGATGTATTTAAATTTTATATTTTATATTCATGATATTATTAAAATTTTTAAATTATTATATCATATATACCTTCTTACTTTCAATTCCACGGGGTATACAATAAGGTCTCTCCTGTGTACAGAGGACTACCGCGTTATGAAGCGATGAGATCTGTTTTTCAAATGCGCTTTAAATGGAAGGTATTGAGGTAAAAATTAATTCATATATATTATATTTATGACCTAAAAAAATTCTACAAATATAATATCACATCAATCTTGTTACCTTCCAATCCATTATAAAACAAAAGTGTCATTTATGCGTGTGTGTAGACTACCACCTCCCCGTAGCGATGTGAAATGTTTTTCATTTTATTTTTACATGGATTGTAATAAGGATTGATATAATTGATATAAATTATGTATATAAAATAATAGTTATTTTATAAATTTTTATAAATTTTTATTTTTATTTAATTTTGTTAATCAAAAAAAAGTGAAACAATGTTCATGCATACGAACGGCCTACCATCTCCACGAGTGGTATAATCTATTTTCTATCTCTAATTTGTATATATTACACTAAATAGATATATATATTTATATATATGATATTTATATCATTTTTATAATTATTTATATTACGAAACCACAATCGAAATGAATGGAATGAAATTACAGAACAAAACCATAATGGAAAAAAAGCAATTATCGCCCAAAATAGTGATTAAAAAAATAAGTATTAATAAATAGGTCATAAAATAATATAAGTAAATAATATATTATAATAAATATATTATTATGGTTATATAATATATTTATAATAAACCTATATATATTATACAATAGGCTTAGATACATTCTAAGGACGTCAAACCATAGGTAAGGGTTTCTCGTCACACTTTTACTTTTGTGAGACATATACCATATTCACCACTTATTCATTTTCATGGTGTATATACTAAATATTTGATATGTTATATCATGAATAAATTTATATTCATGGCATTTAAATTTTAATTTTTTTATTCCTATAATGAGGCTTGCAATTTAAAATTTACCAAAGTGGTATGATATTTATGTTTCAATGTAATAAAGATTATTTATAGTTGAATTTACATTTGAAGAAAATCATTAGATCATTGTCTAAAAAACCCAATTATTCTATTATCATTTATTTATAATGAATTTTTAAAACTATATTACCATATTATTCTCTTTGTTACTTAAAATGATTGGGAAATTGTTTTTACCAAAAAATATGACTACATTTCCATGTTCAATCAAAAAACATTTTTCTTAAAAATAAATTTCTAAAAATGTTTTCAAAAATGTTTTTAACATCTTCCATATGATTTATTAAATACATTTTTACCCATTTTTTACTTTTTACAAAAAAATGAATGGAATATTCATGTAATTTTCCAAAGAATGCTCTTTTGTCTTTTATCGCAATTGTGAAAGGAATGTTTTTTTGAATTATACAACATAAATAAAATTTCCTTCTATCATGACCACTAAATATATTAAATTCTATTTTACATGTTTATATTTTTATTTTAAAAGGAAAAAATTTCAATTTTTTTAACTTTTTTTATCAAATTTATTTTTAAAATGAAAATTATATTTTTGTCAACAATTTTTTAATAGAATTTTTATATTATTTATATTCATCATTAAATTCAACCCTAATTTATCTTATAATACATTGGAAATATATATTAATGATATTGTCATTATTAATTCTATAGATGGTTCATGATCAGTTAACTGAGATGTACTATTTCAAAACCAATCACTATATTACTTTAAATGGATTATGATTTTGTTTTTTGATTGGGGAAACTATTAACATTTCATACAATAATTTTTCCAATAAAATTGTTTTTATTTATAATTTTTAACCTGTAGCACCCCAAACATTTTATGGTATGTTTTTGTTAAATACATTATATTCATCATTGTGTTCCTTCGAAACAAGACAAGGTTATTTAGGATATAGTCAAAACCTATCCATTAAATATAAATTTTCCACTTCTATGTATTGAATTTCGAAAAATGGTCATCTAGAGTTGTGATTAGTAAGTCATTTGGAGTCTAATAGAACAAACATAATTTTAATTAAATAGTAACATAACCTTATGAATAGTAATATGATAATTATGAATAGTAAATAATATTATTATTTCATTTTCTTAAGGCAACAAGATAATGAGATATTAATTAGTTTTTCAATGAGAAATAAAACTAATTTCACTTTTAGATTGTTATTTTTCTAATTAACTGTGACTTTAATTAAAAATTAAATTAATAATATTTAGAAAATTATTTTGGAAAAATAGATTTCACTTTTGAATTCTACACGTTGAAAAATGGTTAGGGTGAATTTTGTGAATTTTTCCAAAACAGTTTCTTTTTCAGTGAATAGTAAAAATACGGTTTTTAGTTTCGGTGTGTTTATGACATCTTTAATGATGAAATAATGATGTCGTAAATCTTTTCGACTTGTTTATAGTTAAATAATATTTGAAGTGTCCTAAGTGTCTTATAACATGGGTAAATACCTTGGTCAAGCCCATGGTTTTTAAAAAACCACTCATGAGTTTTCCCTTGAAAATTATTAAAATAATCCCTCACTTTTCCTATAAATACCAAATATATCATTCATTGAATTCATTACCAATTCTACCTCAATGATGTTATGGACTAATTAACTTCATATTAGTCCTCCCAAGTTTTCTTCAATCCCCCAAGGTCCCAACCTTCATGTTCTAGGGGTTACTCTACAAGGTAAGAAAATTCTCAATTTCTTTCTTTGTCCTTTCAAGTTCTCTTTTATGTGGTATATCTTTCATGTTTCCATACCATGTTCTTATTTTTATTATTATTATTGATCTAATATATATTATGATTCATTTAGGGATAGGTGACCCTTGTCCCCTCTCTTTTTAATATTTTCTAAAACCATGTTGCGCAGCCGTTTGGCTGCCAAATTTTTGTAAGCAATTTCAAAATTATTCTTTTATTTTGAGTTCTATATTTATTTTTTCATCATCTCTTCTGACCCAAGAGGAATGAAATCTCTAGAATCCTTTATATTCAGGATGTTATAATTTTCATGAGAAATTCATCATCAATCCTCTTCTTTCCCCCACTTGTTCAAGGAATTAAAAACATTGTCCGTGAGTTGTCGAATTACCGACATCGTAGACGATGTGATTTCAATTTTCAAAAATTCTTTAAAGTATGGTCATGAAACCATTTATATGGTTGAACCAGGTTATAATATATGTTTTATGACTCACCCATGGTTCTGTAATTCTTTGGTACTCATGGTTCTAATTTATAAAACAAAATGAGGTTGTTATTATCAAAGAACCACTAAAACGATCTAAATGAACATCATTAATGTTTTAACTAATGAATCATCATCATGGTATATAACCCAAAATCATTATAAGATAATTTATATCTCCATAATTTTTTAAAAAATATTTATTAACAATTCTGGATGTTTAACCATGTTTCAAATGAACTTCCATTCATGGAAACAAGTAGTGAACCATGAAAATCAAGGGAGAAAATGATTCCAAAATATGAAAATTGAACCAATTGAACCCATAGAAAGGGCCATGAGTGAACCTAATAAGGTTATAATAAATCAATTACATGTATATGAGGTTCTGGATATACTAATTAATGAAGCTAAATTTTATTATTCTGGTCATTAAAACAAACGAAGAACACACTTGAGCATCAGGTAAGGGGTTTCTCATCTCACTTTCATTTCTGTGAGATTTCCATTTTTCACTAATTATTCCTTATATTTGGTATATGTGTACTTCCATTTGATATATAATAACATGATTATATTTATATTCATGTTATTCAATGATTAACTTGTTGATTATTAAGTTCTGGTCCTACGGTTCGACCGATTACATTGTGGTAAGGGACTTTGTCTCATCAGCCATTTTCGTTCTGACTATCTTTGTATTGTGCACCTAATAATCCTTATTTGGTGTACCTACTACCAATTTGAGATCACTTTTCATTTGAAATTATATTTATATTAAATATACATAATCTCATGTCATGGATATGTTTTTTGTCTAAACTGTATACCAATTTACTTACGGTGTTTATTTGGAAAGTTATTTTAATTATGGAAATATTGGGGAATCTGTATAATCTACTCTATAAGGATATTGAAAGGGCATATTTATCTTGTATTAAATAAATGTATAAATAATTATTTGGACATGAAGTGTTTTTTCGGGCCCGCTACATCCCCTCGATGCATCGGTAGGTCTCATGAGACAAAACAGTATGGCGACAATCCCTTCGAGTTTGTTTCCAAAAATCAGATGGGTTTCTACCAATAGAACTAAACCGTTTTTACAGTATTATGGTTTCATGTTCCAGATACATGATGTCCAATTAATAATCATTCTATTTATTCATAATCATTTATTATTATCCATGAGGTTTTCACTATGACAAAATCTATGGATGCAGATTCATTTTCAGTTTATTAATGGAATTAGTTGTTCATTTATTCACTATGCCATATTAATTATGTCAGATTGATTGTGATTCACTTATTATTGTACTCATGATTCTGCTATTTGTAACCCTTACTGAGCGTCTGATCTCACCCCTTTCATTGTCTACCTTCGACAGGTGATGAAGATAAGGTCTTATTTTCAGTCCCTGTGGATGCAGTTTTGAGTTTTTTGTTATGTATTGTATCTTGTAACCTTTTACAATGTAATTTGAGTTACATATATGTATATAGTTTCTTCAAGACTACTAAATGGATTGTTCCTTCAGGATTCTCATTCCTTCTAACCATGCCAATATCACAAGTACTGCACCAGCTCCAGCATATATGGGTCGGGGTGTTACAGTTGGTATCAGATGAATTTTAGTAGAACACTTGGAAACTAGACTAGGAAATTTATAGTAGGGAACAAATCCCTAAGGTAGTATTTGATTATAAATGTACAAGAACATCCTGGTATTTTTGTAAGGAATAGATTATGTATATTTTTCAAGCAATACATCGCTGTCTGGATATGAGCAGGTAGAGGCAACTCTGGAACATATGTATCTAGGGGTAAAACCCAAAAACACCGCTTTGACATAGACTCGAACTAGAACTATTGCACGACAATGGGCCTTACTTCACTCATGGTTACAACACTCCCAGGGGATATGGTTAGGATAATTCATGTTTTCTTTACAATCTATTATGAAGGAGTTAATGTAAATTTTTCCTTAGAGGAACCAAGTTTATAAGATTAGATATGCATAGAATTTAAATCTATGTTGTGTGATTTTATATTTAAGATTCATAAACTAATATAGTGTATCCCATTATTTAGAAATGGTGTCTAATTGAATAAGGGGAATCAATACTCGTGGGAAAGGTAGGGATCTCCCTACTGAGAAAGTCAACACAGTCAACATTGGAGATGATTAGATCATGAACATATTGGTACAACTTACTCAAGTTGTAACGAATAACTATTCAACACCTGTGTTGGATCATTTCATGCGGCAGAAGCCCCCATCTTTCAACGGGACTACTTATCCAGTGGTTTTTGAGCAATGGATCAAGTCCCTTGAAAAGATATTCATGGTGTTAATATGCAATGAAAATGAAAAGGTAGTACTGGCAGTATATTGTCTCATGGGAGACGCCGATCAATGGTGGTGTCTAATTCAAAATACCACGGAGGAAGAAGAGATAGAGGATATGGAATGGAGGACTTTTAAGGAAATATTATTTGAAAAATATTTCCCTCGTGATCAATGAACTGAAATGAAGAGGAAATTCCTTGGCTTGAAATAAAGGGAAGAAGACAGTGTTGCGGAGTGTGAGGCTACCTTCACAAGGTTAGCCAGGTATGTTGTGGGGTACGTACGTGACTCGGTGGACAAGATTGGTCATTGTTTTGAAGGTCTTAAGACAAGTCTTTAAAGGGCACTGGCTTCTCAATCATTTTCATCATATGATGAAATTGTATTAAGTTCCATCAAAACAGAGAAGGAATTTTATAGTTCAAATTTTTTCAAAGGAAACCAAGATAAGAAGCGAAATTCTAATTAAAAAGGAAAAGGAGAATCACCAAAGAAGAGCAAGGGAATGAATAGTTTCCTATTATGCTTGAACTGTGGAAAGAATCATCCTGGGAAATGCTTGAAAGGCAAGGGAGTATGCTATTACTGCGGAGAAAAGGGTCATCAATCTGATGAATGCAAGGGGAAGAAACAATTCAATTATGTTCAATGCTACAACTGAAAAGAGATGGGACACTATGAAAATGAGTGTCCTAAGCTCCAAAGAAATATGCCTGAGAAATAGCCAATAGATTAAGGGAGAGCCTATGTGATTATAACCACGGAGGTTTATGTTCCTAGTGATGTGGTGGTAGGTACTTTAATTGTTTCTTCAAACTTAGCCAACACTTTATTTGATTCTGGATCATTGCATTCATTTATATCCTCTCAGTTTTACAAGAAAATTATATATGTCCAATTTGATTTAAGAAAGGAGTTGTCAGTCAAAACTCCTATGTGATGTATCATTGCAACAAAGGCATGTTGACTAGTCCCCCTCCAAACACCAAAACGTGATTTAGTTGCTAGCCTTATCGTCATACCCATGACTGAATTTGATATAATTATCGGTATGGATTGGCTATCAAATTATGATGCGAGGATTTATTATAATAAAAAGGAAGTTGCAATTTTTGAAAATGGTGTAGAATCCCTTGTCTTTGGGGCAGAAACATCGCCACCTGATTCTTATCTAGAACCACCCCCAGTAACTCTATTGAATGAAATACTTTGAGAGGAAGGTAAACCAATATCTATGGGAGAGGAAAGAAATATTCAAATTGAATATGTGCACATAGTTAAATAGTACATAGATGTATTTCCATAGGATTTACCTGGACATCCTCCAGAGCTGAAAATTGAGTTTTCCATTGACTTAATTATGGGTGCAAGACCGATATCAAATACCCCATATAGAATGGCCATTGTGGAGCCAGTGGAGCTGATGAAACAACTAGAAGAGTTGAGTGAAAATGGATTTATTCGACCTAGTGTTTCTCAATGGGGATCCCCGATCTTGTTTGTAAAGAAGAAAGATGGATCCATGAGGTTGTGCATTGATTACAGAGAAATCAATGTTATTACAGTAAAGAATAAGTATCTTATATCCTGGATTGATGATTTATTTGACCAACTTCATGGAGAAAAAAACTTTTCAAAGATTGACATTTGATCTGGATATCATCAACTGAGTATGAGGAAGGAAGATATTCTGAAGACAGCATTTTGAACCAGGTATGGGCATTATGAGTTTACAATGATGCCTGTTGGACTGAAAAATGCACCCTCTATTTTCATGTATTTAATTAATATAGTTTTCAAGGAATATCTTGATAACTTTTTGTGGTATTCATCGATGATATCCTGGTATACTCAAAAAGCTACGAAGATCAGGAGGATCATTTAGGGAATATTTTGAAAACTCTTAGAAGAAATAAATTATATGGGAAGTTTATCAAGTGCAATTTATGGATTCAATCAGTTTCTTTTCTAGGCCATTTTATCTCTAAGGATGGAATCCTAGTTGATCCTGCGAAGACAAAGGCAATCCAAGATTGGCCCACGCCAAAAAACATAACTGAGGTACGCAGTTTTATTGGCATAGCAGGTTACTATCGGTGTTTCTTTCATAATTTCGCCTGACTGGATAACCCACAACCAAGATCACATGTAAAGTAGTTGAGTTTGTCTGGAAAAAAGAGTGTAAAGAATGCTTCGAATAATTTAAAGGAAGATTTTTCAAGGCTCCAATTTTGACACTGCCACCTGGAAGTGATGGATTTGTAATATACAGTGATGCATCAAAGTATGGACTTGGTTGCATCCTTATGAAAAATGATAGAGTTATTTATTATGCATCAAGATAGTTGAAGATTCATGAGAAAAATTATCCAACTCATGATCTTGATTTAGCAGCCGTAATCTTTGCTCTGAAAATATGGAGGCATTATCTCTACGGGGAGAGATGTGAGATCTATACGGACCATAAGAGTTTGAAATACATTTTCACACAAAAATAACTCAACATGAGGCAGAGAAGATGTCTCAAGTTACTTAAATATTATGATTTTTCAATACACTACCACTCAGGAAAGGCGAATAATGTGGTAGATGCATTAAGCAAGAAAGATCATGGCCTTCTGACTCAAATGAGGATTAAAAGAGATCCTATGTTCAAAGATCTGCTGAAGATGGATATGGGAATTGTTAAGGAAGGGGAAACATCACTCCTCTTTCAAATTATTTCTAAACCATATTTTCTAGAGAAGATAAAAATTTCTCAATCTGATGATGAGAATCTGCACATGAAAATTAATGAATTCAAGGATGGGAGACTGGCTGACTTCGTGTATGAAGAAGGAGTTCTGAAATTTGGGAAGAGGTTATGTGTTCCATCATTACCTGAGCTAAAAATGGAACTATTAGATGATGCTCATAGCTCAAATTTCTCTATACACTCGTGTAGCACCAAGATGTATAGAGATATGAAAGAATATTTTTGGTGGGATAATATGAAGTGAGAAATTGCTGACTACGTGTCAAGGTGTCTAGTTTGTCAAAAAGTGAAGGCTAAGAGACAACATCCCAAAGGAGTGATGCAACCTCTACCTATTCCTATATGGAAGTGGGATAATAATACAATAGATTTTGTCACCGGAATAATGAGGAAACCTAGAAGGAGTGATGCAATATGGGTAATTGTTGATCATCTCACTAAAACAGCACATTCTCTTCCAATAAGAGAGGATTTACCACTTGAGCGACTGAAAAGACTTTATATTAATGAAATTGTGAGACTTCATGGTGAACCTCTATCAATTGTCTCTGATCAAGATACCCTGTTTACATCAAAATTCTGGAAAAGTCTCCAGAAGGCTTTGAATACTGAGCTTCATATGAGTACCGCATACCACCCCAAAACCGACGGATAGTCTAAAAGGACGATTCAAACTCTAGAAGACATGTTGAGGTCAGGCTCCCTTGACTTCCTAGGTATGTGGGATCAATTCATTCCTCTAGTGGAATTTTCATAAAATAATAGTTTCCATTTTAGTATTCAAATGGCTCTATATGAAGAATTATATAGAAAGAGGTGTCGAACTCAAACTTGTTGGGATGAAGTTGGTGAGAGGAAACTTATAGGCCCAGAGCTTATTGAAGAGACCATGACAAAGGTGAAGAAAATGAAAGCTCATATTAAATCATCCCAAAGTAGGCAGAAGAGTTATGCTGACAACCGGAGAAATGAATTGGAATTTCAAGTGGGATATGATGTATTTTTGAAAGTATCTCCATTGAAGGGCGTCTTAAGGTTCAGTAAGAAAGGGAAACTGAGCCCCAGGTACATCGAACCATTTAAAATTTTAGGAAGAATCGGAGATGTAGATTACCATTTAGCGATGCCTCAAAATCTCTCCAGAGTTCATGATGTGTTCCATGTATCATTGTTAAATAAGTACAGGCTAGACCCGACGCATTTACTCGCATATGATGAAATAGAACTGGAACCATATTTTTCATACTGTGAAAAGCCTATCAGGATTCTTGACATAAGGGAACATGTATTGAGTAATATGAAAACTCATCTGGTAATGGTTCTCTGGAGAAACCAAAATATGGAGAAAGAACCATGGGAACTAGAGGATTTTATGATGAAGAACCACCCACATCTTTTTGGTGGGCTATGTACATAAAATTTTGAGGGTGAAATTTCTGGAGGGAATAATGTAGCACCCCAAACATTTTATGGTATGTTTTTGTTAAATACATTCTATTCATCACTGTGTTCCTTCTAAGAAATACTAAGATATTTATGATATAGTCAAAACCTAGCAATTAAATATAAATTTTCCACTTCTATGTTTTGAATTTCAAAAAATGGTCATCTAGAGTTGTGATCAATAAGTCATTTTGAGTCTGATAGAACAAACTTAATTTTTGGTGAATAGTAACATACCCTTATGAATAGTAATATGACCCTTATGAATAGTAAATAACAATATTATTTCATTTTATTATGGAAACAGGATAATGAGTTCTTAATTAGTTTTTCAATGAGAAATAAAACTAATTTCACTTTAAGATTGTTATTTTTAGAATTAACTATGACTTTATTTAAAAATTAAGTTAATAATATTTAGAAAATTATTTTTCAAAAATGGATTTCACTTTTTAATTCTACACATTGAAAAATGGTTAGGGTGAAGGTTGGGAATTTTTATGAAATAGGTGTGTTTATGACATCATTAATGATGAAATAATGATGTCACAAATCTGGTCGACTTGTGTATAGTCAAATAAGATTTGAGGTGTCCCAAGTGGCTTATACCATGGGAAAATACTATGGGAAAGCCCATGGTTTTTCAAAAACCACTCATGAGGTGTCCCTTGAAAATTATTAAAATAATCCCTCACTTTTTATAAAAATACCAACTCTTCCCTTCATTGAATTCATTCCCAATTCTCCCTCAATGATGTTCTAGACTCCTTACCTTCATATTAGTCCACCCAAGGTTTCCTCAATCCCCCAAGGTCCCAACCTTCATGTTCTAAGGGTTACTCTACAAGGTAAGAAAATTCTCAATTTCTTTCTTTTTCCTTTCAAGTTCTCTTTTATGTGGTATATCTTTCATGTTTCCATACCATGTTCTTATTTTTATTTTTATTCTTGATCTACTCTATAATATGATTCTTTTCTGGACTGTTGACCCTTGTCCCCTCTCTTTTTTATATTTTCTAAAACCATGTTGCGTAGCTGTTTGGCTGCAGAATTTTTGTATACAGTTTCAAAATTATTCTTTTATTTTGAGTTCTTTATTTATTCTTTCTTCATATATTCTTACCCAAGAGGAATGAAATATACAGAATCTTGTATATTCTGGATTCTCTAATGTTCATGAGAAATTCATCATTAATATTATTCTTTCCCCCACTTGTTCAAGGAATTAAAACCATTGTCTGTGACGTGTCGAATTACCGACATCGTAGACGATGTGATTTCAATTTTTAATAATTCATTCAAGTCTAGTCATGAAAAAATTTATATGGTTGAACCAGGTTATAATATATGTGTTATGACTCACCCGTGGTTCTTTAATTCTTTTTTACTCATGGTTATAATTTATAAAACAAAATGATGTTGTTATTATCAAAGAACCACTAAAATGATCTAAACGAACATCATTAATGTTTTAACTAATGAATCATCATCATGGTATATAACCCCAAATCATTAGAATGTCATTTATATCACAATAATTTCGTTAAAAATATGTATTAACAATTATGGATGTTTAACCATGTTTCAAATGAACTTCCTTTCATGGGAAACAAGTAATGAACCATGAAAATCAAGGGACAAAATGCTTCCAAAACATGAAAATTGAACCAATTAAACCCATATAAAGGGACATTAATGAACCTAATAAAGTTATACTAAATCAATTACATGTATATAAGTTTCTGGATATATTAATTAATGAAGCTAAATTTTATTATTCAGGTCATTGAAACAAACGAATAACACACTCGAGCATAAGGTAAGGGGTTTCTCATCTCTCTTTCATTTATGTGAGATTTCCATTGTTCGCCAATTATTACTTATATTTGGTATATGTGTACTTACATTTGATATATAGTAACATGATTCTATTTATATTCATGTTATTCAATGATTTACTTTATGGTTATTAATTTCTGGTCATACGGTTCGACTGATTACATTGTGGTAAGGGACTTTGTCTCAGCTGCCATTTTCGTTGTGACTATCTTTGTATTGTGCACATAATAATCCTTATGTGGTTTACCTATTGCAAATTTGAGATCAATTTTCATTTTAAATTATATTTATATTAAATATCCACAATCTCATGTCGTGGATATGTTTTTTTTCTAAACCGTATACCATTTTACATACGGTGTTTATTTTCAAAGTTTTTTTAATTATGGAAATATTGGTGAATCTGTATACTCTACTCTGTACAGATTTTGAAAGGGAATATTTCTATTGTATTAAATCAATTTATAAATAATTATTTGGAAATGAAGTGGTGGGTGGGGCCCGCTATAGCCCCTCGATGCATCAGTAGGTCTCATTAGACAAAACAGTTTGGCGACAAACCCTTCGAGTTTGTTTCCAAAAATCAGACGGGTTTCTACACATAGAACTAAACTGTTTTTACGTTATTATGGTTTCATGTGCCAAATACATGACGTATAATTAATAATAATTCTCCTTATTCATTATCAGTTATTATTATCCATGAGGTTTTCACTATGACAAAATCTATGGATGTAGATTTATTTTTAGTTTATTAATGGCATTAGTTGTTCTTTTATTCACTATGCCATATTGATTATGTCAGATTGATTGGGATTTAATTATTATCTTACTCATAATTATACTATTTTTAACCCTTAATGAGTGTTTGATATCACCCCTTTCATTTTCTACCTTTGACAGGTGATGAAGAGAAGGTCTTCTTTTGAGTCCCTGTGGATGCAGTTTTGAGTTTTTTGTTATGTATTGTATTTTGTAACCTTTTCCAATGTAATTTGAGTTACATCTATGTATCTACTTTCTTCAAGACTACTAAACTAATCTTTACTTATGGATTTTCATTACTTATATCCATACCAATATCACAAGTAATTCACCGGCTCCATCCTAGAGGGGTCGGGGTGTTACATAACCCATTTCATTTTAGAAATTCATTGGACCTAGTAAGTGATGGAAATAACCTATTATTTATCGTTGATGTGTCAGCAGGTCTCATTAGAAAAAATTTCTTGGTTTTTTGGCCAATTACATACCCATTTTTATCGGATGTCCTAGAATTAGGCCTTGATGGTATGGTTATGGTGGCATACATTATGAAATCCATACCTTTGAGACTAGTTATTGATGTTTCATGTGATTATTCAAATTGTTAAAATATACATGGTTAATTTTCATGATCATTTGATTATATAAATGGAATTACATGATCATATTTTATTCCCACAATATTATCCTCATGTAATTGATTGAATGGAATGTGTTTCAGTTATTTACCTTTCCAAACTGATTATGATTATTTATTCATAAAATATTATACTATACACATACCATTACTAATCATTTGAGTTCACCCTTTTCTTATGATTCTTTCCCCAAGATTTTTAGATGTGTATTATGATAAATAAACATGGTAATGTGAGAGGAAATAATAATTCACTTGAAGAATGTAATATATTGTATTTTTTTCAATAATAAAATGAGAATCAAATATGTATCTATTTTACAAAGAATCATAAACTATTTATCCTTTTAGGATGAATTTCTTTATATCTTATTCCAATGTAATAAAGAAACCACCAACTCTATGATACTAGGGTCTGGGACATTACATATTTTACTAAATTCATAAAATAAAATTTAGCTTTCTTAATAAAATTATTACCTAGATATATATTTACATTAAGTGAGTGAATATTAGATAGCATCATGAATAATGCATTTGGAATATCATTAAAGTTATTATTATTTTTGTAAATTATGAAATTTAGTTAGTTAATCTTACTCATAGATTCACCTTTCATTATAACATATATTTATACAATTTATGTGTCCATTATTTTCTATGTTGATGTATTATATGAATGAGGTTTTATAATAGATTAAGTATATAACATGAGTGTTGTTCTCAAAATATATTCCTTCCCTGTTTCATTGTCCTCATTATCCTATTCACCATCTAGTTCTTCACTACAGGATTAAATAGAGTGTTTAGATTTATCCTTGAAATCTTGAGCACCTTTTATCATCCAATACATTATATTATGAATTAATCTATTCATAACAAGGGGAAACCTCTTGTGTAGATATAAAATTCCTTATTTTTGATGATTTATCATTTCCTTTTACTCTATATAATTTCATTAAATTATTATTACTATCCAAATTATTTTTTCTTTTATTTAATTTTAGATCTATCATGTTTACCTTTATCATGATTTTTCCCATTGAAATTACTATAATTTTTTTAATATTTCAAGAATTATAAAATTCATGTGGAATGTTACCCTTTAATATGAATTTCTTTTGGGAGAAATTATATAAAGTGAAAATATTTCTTTTATCAAACTCAAGAAATTTATCATGAGGCATATTTTATTTATTTACCTTTAATCCTTTAAAATATTTAAGGTATCTATTTTCATTCCCTACTTCTTCTTCAATGTGGGTATTTTATCATTTTTTAATAAATAAATATATTTTCTATTTTTCTATTGTGAATTTATCCAAATCTTGTACCTAAATCCATTAATTATTTGAATCAAATGCATCATGTTGGATTCACATTAATTATTCCTAATAGTTAAATTTTTAATTGTTTTAGAGTAGATAATAATAAATCTAGAACTTGTTTGATCATCTAAAAATTCATCAATAAGTTCATCAGAATCCATCCTTAGGTTTTTAAATTGAGAACTATAATAATAAAATGTAGTATCTTTCACCTTATCTTCTATTTATTAATACGTAAATGATTTATTTCATTTGTTATTGGAAGATTTAGAACCCATCTCCATTGTTATTTAATTCTCCTAGAGTGGTGAATATAATCCATTTAAGTATCTTCCATAATCTTGAATATTCTTTTCTTCCATTAAATTGTAATTCTCTCTTACTTTAGGTGGATTAAATATGTTCATCATGATACCCTGACCATATAAACCTAATAAATGAAAGTACGTGATTATAATCTATTTTCATATATGAAATCCAATTTTATTTAATATAATAATCTCTAGGGGTTTATTCTATTTTATTACTTCATGTATAGACATCATATCCATTGTTTCATTATTTACTTAGTACCAAAACACGCTAAAGTAATATAATCTTGTTACAGTAAAGATAAGAATATGAATTTATAATATATAAATAATTTTGAGAACATGTATTATAGTAGGGGAAAAATAAATTGTTTTGTATTTACAAATATGATTTGGGATGGAAGTGTTAATAATTTATAGCTATTACTAGGTATATTATTCTTATTTTGAGAAAAATGTGAATATTTGAAATATAAATTACAAAATTTAGCTACTCTAAGTACTATAAAACAAAAATATATGGAAAAAATCCAAGTTCAAATGTTATTTATATGGATGAAAACTTATTTATAATACTAAATAATGTAAGTGAGTTTCATTTGATACTAAGAAATGATTATGAAGTACTATTTAGCCATTAAAATAATATGTTTTATCATTATTTATCAAATCATGTTGGAATAAAGTATCACTTTATCAATGAAATTGTGGAGAATAATATTTTGATGTTTTTTTATGTTCCTATAATGGATAAAGTGGTGTACTTGTTAACTAAAACATTACATAAAGATACATTTTTACAAATTTAGCTTGATGATTTGAGTTCAAAATCATGTTTCTCAGGATTTGATGTATGGGTATAATAACCTTAATTCTTTTTCAATGGAATTATTCATCAAATATAGTGATTATTATATTAATATAGATAAATACGTTCTTATATAAAATAATGAGTATATATTTCGATGGATAAGATTAAAGGGATGACTATGAATTTAATAAATGTATTTCATATGTGTAAAAGCAATTAGTACGGAGTGTGTCTGCCTTGGTGAATATAAAACACCTTGATGTGTTTTTTCAGTATGATTTAAGTTATTGTGTTTCCATATATAAAATGGTTTTTTAATGAATATATAGATAATTTGATTAAATAATAAATTATTAGTTCAAATAATTTTTATGGAAATATCTCTGGTATAATAATGTATATGTGAGTGATTATTTTTAAAAAAATTAGAATTTGTTTTAGTTATTATTATTTACATTATTGAGTTTTATCATATATTCTTAGAATTTAATAATTAAAATAAAATTTATAATAACGATAGATTTGGTTAAAGGTATCACCATTAATTAAAATTGAAGGTATTGTAAAAATATATCATGATTTACTCTTGAGATAGAAAATTCATTATCAAATATTATATTATTAAATAGATAAAATATCCTAAATAAACTAGTTGTTTAAAAATATATTGATTTATGTTGAGTCCACTTTGTGGGTATTTTATTTTTTGTCATAAATATTTTAATATGATGTATAAAAGAAGACTGGTGAAGATGAATAGATCCCAAAAAGTTATTTCGATCCTAATAAATATTCTTTGAAGTTTAAGAATTATTTTTGAAAATATAATAATTAAAATATCTATTATCATGAGGAATTTATTGAAGACCATGTAAATAAAGTTTATTCTTGTATGAGTAGAAGTGAAAAATTATCTATGGATTTAGTTATGAATAATTCCATGATTATAAAATTCAATAAAAAATATTTCTTTTTTTTTTGTATGAATATTATTTTAAAAATTATGAAAATTGATGAAATGATCTTATTATTTAAAGAACATGTACTAGTGGATATCATAATGTACACTCTAATGAATATGTTCAAAGATGATGAAAATATTCATTTTCATAGAGATGGTTGATGGCCATGCATAAATAAAAGGATAGAAAACATTTATATTTTACATGATGAATTTTTCAGAAGAAGGATTCAAAATTTCATACTTAGTGATATTAAACTAAGTATATGGAGAGTTAATAAACAATAATAAAACAAATTACCAATCCAGAAACCACTCAACAAAATTTATGGGATCCTTGGGTCAACCATGAGGGAGAGGATCGACCTAGCTAACCATAAAAGTAGTGGAACACCTACATATGTTGGAAGTAAAGAAGTGGGTTTATAATGTCACCCACATGGATCATGCATGGAAGGTAGAAAGATACCTAGGTGAGAGTTCAAGACTTTGTTACAATTGGTGTTGGGAGAGATTTTTTTATTTTAATGAGTGTTAAACCCCTATTCCATCTTGAAAAAGTTGAAGGAATTTGATTATTTAGAAAGAGGTTCTCAGTCGAACTCGATAATGATATAAGAGATCCATAGTATATTCAATATTAATTATTTTAAAATTATAGAAATATAATTAAGGCCACTAGAGTGTTATTTATTTGACAAACTATAAGGCTCCATTTCTTGGTGTTCAACCTCTTCTCAAATTCCTCACCTATGAGCTTCTCTATGCCACTAGTTTGATACCATGAACTACACCCAACATCCTCCATATATAGTGATCACCAATACATGTTCAAATTAATGGATCCCAAGAAAATGAGAGAAAAAACCTATATGAATTGAATCTCCTCTTTTCAATAAAATGATATTACATGTATATTACACAACTATGAAATTATAATGACATAAAGTTGATGATAATGAGAATGCAAAGTTGATGATGATGCACATGGTCATCTTTCATTTTAATGTGAGTATCCTCTCATGATGCAGTATTATGTATTGTGAATATACCATGATTATTTTCATTTTTAGAAAATAATAATGGAATCCTACACTTGAAAAATACCATGATCTTCAGTTACTTAAAATAACATGTTCGAAGAATTTCTAAATCCTGAGATCTTCTAGAGTTTTAAATACAGTTTTATTGTGGACTAATTTTAAGATAAGAGGTTTTGAAATGAAATTGCTAAGTAGATGGCTCATCACATATAAATACCGAACAACCATGGATGGTATATGTTGCTAAAAATTTATAGACATATCACAATCCTTTATGTAAATATATTATCTATTAAACTAGTTTTTTTGTGAAGAGGTTCCATAAAAAATCATGTATCAAATAGTATTTATGAGAAACTTAGTTTTAGTGAAGTATAAGAAGGCCTCCCACGAGCATCATTCGACTATGTGAAGGAGATGATTCACTAAAGTAATGTATGAGGAGCTTAATAGAAGTTGATCAAAACTTTAAGAAGAGTGGATCAACATAATCCAAGAGAATGATCAGACCACAAAATAATATGATAAGAAGATAAATTAATTGGAAAAAAGACGAAAAATAACATTGATTTTAATAATGCATAATTAGATCATAAATATTATAGAATCAAGGAGCTTCTATCATTATTATAAGATATAAATTTTATTCAAGGATAGGGCATTAAAAATATAAGAAATGTTTTTAAAGGAAAAGTTTCATTGGTTAGAGATAATAATAACCCCCTCAGTTTGAGGTTTATTTTACTAGAAACAAAATTTTCCAATCTTGAAAATACACATGTTGAGGCTTCATAATCAAAGAAGTATGGAGTTGCTTCCACACAGTGTTCTCTGTATGATTCTATAGACATAAGTCTTCCATTGTATGGAAATGATATTATCACATCTCTTAATGATCTTTCTAAAGTAGTTCTGAAGAAATAGGTTTGATCCATATCTCAATGTAATAATTTTACTAAATATTATTCCAAAAAAAGTGAATATTTAAATAAAAAAAATTACATTTAGGGATAAGGATAAATGATGGAGTGCCTTCCACTACGTCTATAGTGGGAAGAAGAAATGTGGAAGTTGGTTCACTAAGAAGAGAACTACATGTAACACAATGAGATTTTTTTGAAAAAAAATTCCAACAAATTCTATTTCTTTCAATATCGTATGTTACACACAACACCAAGTTTGGTTTTTGTTACATGAAACACTGAGTTTAAGCAAAACCTAAAATACTATTAAAATATAATTATTTTTTATTTGAAAGTTATCCCTGAGTTACTGGAATATCGGGTATGAATATAATTAACAAATTTATGAAAATATATAGTTACTCATTAATACAAAAATAATTATTAGGTTCCTAATTAATTATAAATGAAAATAAGATCCATTTTAAAATTAAAAAAAATTCTAAAAATATATTTTTAAACGCACAAATGTGTTTTGCATCAATAAATTAAAAAAATAAAAATTTTGGGTGAATTATATTAATGAAATTTATTTATTATATATTAAATCTAATATTAAATATTTATATTATGTTTTTTCTAACTATTAGACAAAATAAAACCAATTTTCACTTAAAACTATATTTTTCTAAAAATAAATTTTGACGCGTTATGTACAATTTTTTTGAAATTAATTTTTAATGATTTTATAAAATTTATTTAATAAAATTAAATTCCTTTTTTAAATATTATTTTCAAAATTATATTTGGGTAAATATCTAGTATTTTTCATAAAAGAATAATTTTTTAGTGGATATTAAAAAATACATGTTTTTATTGAAAACTACATTTTTATCTTGAGTATTTATATAGTTTGTTTTCTTAAATGGGATTTAAATTAAAATTAAATCAATTATGTATAAATAATTCCAATTTATTTCATTGGAATCATTTTCATGTTTAATTATTATATAAAAACTTTTTAAACTTTTTATCATTTTCTCTTTGAAAAAACTACTTTCTCGTCATGTTTTATGTTTTAATTTTAAGTTAAAATTTTCTAATTATTTGAATATAATTTGGAAAAACTGATTAAATAATTTTAATAAACTTAACTTTCATTATCTAATAATTCTAAAGTAAATTTTGGCCATAGTGAATAGAAAAAAATATTTAATGTGGTTAAGGTAAAAAAGGGTTTGTTGGGGTGTTAAACTAAACATTTATGGGTCAAAAATGACCCAAAAATCATTCAAAACACATTTTAGGGACATATGTATACCATATCATATATAATTATAGATAATGGATTATTTTTTATCTATTTTAAAGTGAATGAAAGGGTTGTACATTTTTTTCCAAAAATTATAAGTGTGACACTCACCTCTCTTATAAAATGTCACCTCATCTCCTTTCTTCTTCACACTTCCAAGACCATTTTGTTTTTCAAATAAATGATAAAATATCTTCCATTATTCCATCCTCTAATATTATAATCCTATTTTTTCATAAATGAAACTAGGAGGGCTTTTGGTCCTATCCTAAGTAGGTTATCCGAAGAAGAGGTAACATTCTTTATTGAGCTTTTTTATTTTATTTCTTCCTACACCTCCTTCAATTACTATTAAAGAATTATGATATAATAACCTCATAATATTAAATATATTTATATGTTTTTATGTTAATGACAAATATTATAACCATATTTACTTCTAACAAATGGGATATGAAATCATCATTTGTGTGTATAGAGGAATGTCGCCTCATGAACCGATGTTATTCATTTTCCATCACCACCTATCACAGATGGATATAATGATGGATTAAATATTTATATATAATATTTATGATATTATTAAACTTATTGAATTATTATATAACATATACCTCCTTAATTTCCATTATATGTGGATACGATAGTGTCGCTTGTGTGTTTGGAGGACTATCACCTCGAGAAGCAATGTGATTCATTCTATCTTTAAATAGAAGAAAATAAAGGTAATTTAACTAAAATATGAGATAAATATTAAATAAAAATTATTATATAATTTTAATATATTAATTATCATTAATTCTTTCAATCCTTCATGAAAATGTAAATAATATCCATCCATATGCATGCCTTACTGTCTACATGAAAGGTGTATTTTATTTTCTTCCTCTAAATTTTATAGATTACGCTAAATAAATATTAACATAATATAAAAATTATTTATATAAGTATTTAAATTTTTTAGATAATGGGACCATGATCAATTTAATAGGATAACCAAAATAAAAAAATCAAAAAATACATGAAAAACAAAGTAGGTATCACCCAAAACGTGACCTTTACATAGAAATATTAATAAGATGGTAATAAAAGGTCATAACTAAATAGTATATGGTACGATATATATAATTATGGTTCTATAATAAATTTATAAAAAAAATATATTTATTATATAGGACGTTTTAACATGTACCAAGGAAGTCGAAACTTATGTTAAGGGATTTTTTAAATCACTTTAATATATGTGTGATACATGCCATATTCACCACTTGTTTATTATATGTGATCTATATAATTATAGTGAATGTATTTTATATTTATATTCCCAAAAATTATGGGTATTTAAATATAAATTTGTATCACACTTTCATGAGTCTTATGGTTCAAAAGATACAAAAGTGGTAAAATATTTTTTGTCTCACTTTTATTTTTTTTTTGTGGCACATGCCATATTCACAATATGTTTTTATTATGTTGAGGATATACTATCCAGGAATAATTTTTTTTATTCTTATCCTTAAAATTATTTTGATTTATATATCCATTTTAGGCTCTCTATTTTATTGGGTTTATAGTTCAAAAAGATACCAAATAAGTAAGGGATTTTTGTCTCAATTTACCTTCTTTGAGACATATGTTATGTTATGAACCTGTATTATTTTATGAGGTGTATATACCGCCCCTTCGAAATGTAATATACTGAATTTATTTATTTTCATGATATTTTAAGATTCATTTATTGTTATTCTTTCTTGTATATTACTATTCAATGTTATCAAAGTGGTAGGAGTTTTATGTTAAAATTTTATTGTTTTCAGGATTAATCATGATTATGCTTCCAATTATGAAATATTAGGATATATCTTTCAAGAAATATATGTATTTTCTTATCCTGTGGTTATTTATAGGGAATACATGTTTTCCATTCAGCTCCTCTCTTAATCTACTCAAGATTCCTAAATAATGTTTTCCAATAAAACTGACCTTATTTATATCTATGGTTGAAAACCCTTTTTATTTAACACACATTTTTTCTTAAACAATTTTATAAATTTTTTTAATATTATCCAAAGGATTTATTAATGAAATATTTAACCATGTTTTACTTCTTACAAACTATTTTACAATTAATATTAATTTCATTTTCCAAACAAGGAATGTTTGGATTTTATTGAAAATGTGAAAAGAATATATATTTTAATGTGTATGGAATGGAGTTGATTTCCTACCATCATCATTACCGAATGTTTTAAGTATTTCATTATATTTTTTTAGAAGGTTATTTTTCTGGAAGATTAATATTAAAATGTTTTATGTTTTAAGAAGAAAAAATATTTTCAAAGTGTAATGGATATTTTCCTCATGAAATGTTCTAAATTGTCTTTAAATATTCTATTATAAGATTCCAAATTTATTTTCAAAGAAAATAATTTTTAAATTTTTTTATGTTTTCAAAAAAAATCAAAGTTGAAAGGATATTTTCCTCAAGAAATGTTCCATTTAAACTTTCAAAATCATTTCTTATCTTGCATGAAATATCTTTATGTAACATATTCTTTACTGGGGATATTATCCAAGGAAACCATTATTATTATTTCTCTGAATCTTTTATGTTTTTTATGACATGATATTTATGAAACCCATTTCTTATCCATAGGTTTTACCATGATAAAATTCTTATGAAACTATATTCTATTTCTATAGGTTATGTTGGGATGAAATGATGAATGGTTATGAAACCTTTTTCTTTTCCATAGGTTGTTTTGTGATGAAATTTTTATAAAAACCATTTCTTTTCATGGGTTCTGATATGATGAATTTTTTATAAGGAACATTTCTCTTCATGGGTTATGATATGATGAATGTTTTAGGATCTTTTGTAACACATCTGTATGACTTTAATTATGTGATGGGTGGTAACTATATACCACTACAATGAAATGGGTAAAGATTCATATCTCTTGAGATAAATAGGACTATAATAGGGTGTGGACCCAATTTCATTAGGGACTTTATCCACAATGATAATCTTGTGAGTGAACATTGACTACTACAATGGTTTAGGTAGTGAATCCAATACACTATGATAGTCTTGTCAATTATCCTTGAACTAATAAATAAATCATTTTATATACAAATGTGTATACCAAATTTTTTTTTCTATTTATAATATTATTCTCTCATGGGTCAGGTAATTTGATTATAATATGATTCATATCTTATGAACTATCAATATTTATACCATGTCTAAAGTTTATGATCTATTATATTAAGGGTATGGTTTTCAAATTATATTCTCATTTTCTAATACCATTAAACTCATGATATGTTCATATCACCATTTTCCACCTTACTGATCATTTCATCTCACCCTTTCTTATGTTTCCTTTCCCCAGGTTTTAATGGAAGGTATTATGTATGATATTTATAAGAAGGGTGATAGTTATGAAGAACATAGTGGGAGATGATATGTATCACTTTGAACCAGTGTGTGCCAACAGTAGTACTGAATATGGAAAGAAAAAGGAGATAGTGGGGCCATGATATAGTTCTTGTCATACAACATATGATTATATGAGGAAAATACCCCCCCCCCCTCCAAACTCGAATGTAGATTTGGTGTTTGATAGATTGAAGAGGGGCCTAGGGGTTTGAATCCTAGGGAAATGGTGATCAAAGACACTACATCCAGCATGAGTGCTAATGACGTTGTACCCCAGGCTAAATAAGTTTTTGGTCACGGTAAAGAGGTAGGAAAATACCTATGGATGATTTTAGAAGGCAGGTCAATTGGATGTAGCATTGATCGATTTAAGGAGGTCCATGTGGGGGAAATGGAAATCCTGATGTTTCTAACAAATGCAGCCAATGTTACTGAGGTGATTGAGGGACCTTGTGAGGACCATGACTCTGGTGAGTATTCCCAGTGTCTGGACCTGGAGGACTCCCAATACAATTTAAATATATGATATGAGTATATTAATAAGAAGGAACCTCCTATATGCCAATGCAGGCCATGCAAGAGACCCATTCATATGCTTAGAAGGTTATAGTTGGGAGATCAAATATCAACTTTCAAAACTGGTATGCAGTATTGGGGGATGATGAATTCCAAGCTAGTGGGGAACTAAACAAGAAGGAGTTTACACAAGGATATGAACACTCAGTGGATGTGGGAGAGACCCTAGAGGATATGGATGAAGTTTTGGACACCTCTGCTGAGCCCAAGGAAGTGACCATTGCGACGGAATATCTCAGATCCTCCTCACGGAAGGGATAGTTCACTACTATTGATTCTAATGGATTTATAAAAAACAGCCGAAGGGGGTGATGTATGAAGGATTATTATAACCTAACAATTCCACCTATCACTTGATTTTAAAGTAAGGAAAATGTGCCTCCAAAGTCTCCTCTCACTATGAGAAACTCGTATGTAGTGGCCAAACCATATAGCGACTTGGTGTCTGTAGGTGGTGAGGTCGGTGTCTCTACCACTCCCTTGATGAAGAAAATGGGTCCAATAAAGAAACGTGACACAATATTTGTCTGAGAATCTCAGCGAAAGATATACTCTATGCAGGAACACAAGGACCAATTTTTTAACTTAGACAAAGAAATGGCAGAGAAAGATATGGAAATTAAAGTGTTGAAGAAGACGAGAAGAACGCTTTCTGTGACCACTACAAAGGAACAAGGTGAGTGGATTGATAATAAGACTAGTATTCTACTCAGAGGCTTCAATATGGGGAAGATTAATAGGGAGGAATTCACGAAATATCAGGACAACAACGCACATCAGTATGAAGGAATCTTAAAGTGATACCCTAACTCCCAGGTAAATTCTATTCCCTCGATATTGTTTAGGGAAATCGATTCCAATCGGCTCAAACTGTTCTTCAAAAAATAAAAATATTTTTTTGGTGTTTAATGTTTTGTTAGGTTTCTCACTATCCCCTTAAAAGTGTTTAAAAATAAATAAAAGTAACTTTGGAGGATATATATCACTTATGGGCTAGTTGTTAATCTTTTAGAGCTTCCAAAGGAACTATACCTTTATGATCCATACGTGTGTGTCTGTGTAATGTAATGAATATTCATATAAAAATATATAATATCCTTCTATGATAAATTTAGGTCATTTAAAAATATATGGTAATGAATAACCGAAATAAGTATGTTGATTATGATATAAAATCAACACCGCCAACAAAAGATAAAATAAGCTCAATATTTTTGGTTCAATGTTGGTTTTTAAACAAATTCAGGCATTATGAACTTGATTTAAACGCTAAAACACAAAATAAGACTATTGAAAGAGGGATAAACCAGGTAAATATGTGACATTCAAAGAAAAACTATAATCTATCTCTTTAAAATAGATTTGATGCACTCCTTGATTCCTATGATGTGGGTAGAAGTGGTGGTCACAAAAGTGATACATGTATATCTCAACATGTAGCAAAGAAGAATGATAAGATAAGAATATATAATAATGAATATGAAAACATTTTTATAAATCTTTATAATTTTTTAAAATAGAAAACACTCATTGGGATTCATAAGAATTCATCATTCGATATAATGCACAAGAAATATCGGGTTCAAAATATGTTCAAGAATACATTCAAGTGAAGTGACACATCTCAGAAGAATTATGTAAAGAAGTGAACACATGGGAAGCCATTTTAATACTCTACGAAGGTTTTAAATAACCTAAAAGATATATTAGTTTCTTTAAATTATATTTAGATAGATAAATAAATTTGGAAGAAGTCCAAACAAAGGCTTATGAAAAGGTAAAAAAATATTTCATCAGTGGATGAAGATTTTCATGAGATGTTGTCAAAAATGACAACTCTTATGTTTAATAAGTTCTTTTTGGGTGGTTAAACATGGATAGACACACTCCTAAATATTTTTTTATAATAATTATATTATATGAGTTCTTAAAAAGGATGAAATTTGCACCATGGGACACAAGTTCAATCAAATATATTATGAAGATAAAGTTCAAAAATAAACATTTTGAAGAAGTGATGAGTTACATGTTTCATACAGATAAAATAAGAATTGAATATCATATGTTAAATCATAAATAATGGATAATATATAGAAATATTTTTGGGAAAAAATCTCAAACTTTCTATTCACATTGAGGAGAAAGAAGACCCACCTTATTCTCTAAATATTTTTATACTGTATTTAGCTTTATAATATAGGGAATTGAAGTTAAAGAATGTTATCAAGGTGAGAACACAAGATGTTTTAGGAATATAATATCAATACTAAATAGAATAAATGATGATGAACCCATCATGGATTGACCTAACAAGTTGGTATTCAAAATAGGATCCATTAAAGAAGATCATCATTGAGGATGATTTTGAAGGGGTCAACACTGTAAAACAACTAATTGAAGATCCATTTTTGTTTATAATCTATTTTAAAACACATTTTAATTCATTATTAATAGTTTCAAAATAATGAATATATCAAGGAGTATTTCCCTTTAGGGGGATACAAATGAAAGTTTTAATATGATAGAATTATTTGCCTCATGAAAATATGAAAATTATTGAAGGTGAATTTCTGAAATTTAATTGAAGAGGTTTTCAATATTTTTCTCTAATACATTATAAAAAATATTTTAAATAAAATTGGGGGAATATTATTTTTTTTAGTGACATGAATAATTTAATGAGGAAGAAGTTCCATGGCTATTACAAAATCCTTCCATTTTTATTTCAATGTTTTTAATTTATTTTTTGAAGTGATTTTATGAGTATTAGGTTGATATTTATTGTATTTCAATTAGTAATTATGATTAATCTTAGACTATGATACATTTTTAAAATCATTGAAGTAGATTTTGAGTTCTCATTTCATTTGGTATAATTCAATTTTTATATAAACATCTTTATAGTCTATATTAAACCCTCTTATTTCTACATCAAACATAGATCTAATTGACATAGAGTGGTGTGTTTGGTGGAACTTTTCTATGTGTAAATTGATACCACTTTTCCCATATACTTTTTATTTAATTATAATAATAGGGGAAAAAGTGAAATTAAAGACTGATAACAAAGGGAGAGAGAATGAATTACACATATTGAAACATGATTTCTATTTGTGTATTGACCTAAAAATAAAAAGGGGGTGATTGTTGAATCTAATATTTTGAATTTTTATTTGTTTTCCAAATATAGAAATATTATGTGAAGATGAATTTGGGTTAATATGAATAGATCCCAAGAATTTTTTCCATGCCTATCAAATATTCTTGGATGTTTATGAAATATTATTGAAAATAATTCTATAAAAATATAAATTCAAATGGGAAATTTATTAATGGCCATGAAAACATAATTTATTCTTTAATTATGAGAATTGAATAATTATTAGAGGATTTTTAAATAATAACTCGAATAATATTGAATTAAATTTAAAAATATTTATATTTTTAATGAAGAATTTTTTAAAAATTATGAAAAATAAAAAATTGGACTAAATCATTAAAGCTCATATGTTTGTGGGTAGTCCATTGCTACTCCAAATAAAATGTTTAATGTCCATGAAAATATTCATTATAATGAAGGCAGCTAATTTTCATGCAAAAAAAATAAGATAGAACACATTTATATTTTTCATGATGAATTTTTTTGAAAAAAGATGGTAAATTTTATACTTATTAAAATTATAGTAAGCTCATGGGGTGTTAATTAAAAATGGTCCAACCAATGGCCAACCGAGGACCCTCCATAACCACACATGTTTTTCCCATGGGTCAACCACAAGAGAGAGGAATGGCCCAACTAGCCATGGTAATATATGAGAGCCTATATGGGAAGGTAGGATAGAAGTTGTCTCACAAAAGAACCCACTAGGAGGGAACATGGAATAGAGAAGGATGTTCAAAAGACTGTTAAAGGGTTTTACATGACTCGTGAGAGGTGAGGTGTGTATATTGTTCCAGGTGTCAAACCCCACTTGAGAAATCAATGGAAATTATATTTTATATAATGTTAATATCAATTAAACTAAATATCAATGTGGGACAAAATCTTAAAGATAATTTTTCATCAATTTAAAATTATATTTATATATCATGGTTCATTATATTTATATTGATTTGTTGATGTGTATGGTTATATATCTTTATCTTCAACCTCCAATTATTAGTCGCACTTATGAGCTCCCCAATTCCACTACTTTGTTTTCATGATCTACACTTGACATCCTTTAGATTTGGGGATCATCAAGCTGAGATATAATGAATTTATGTTGATATAACTATAAAATGAACCAATATGAATTCATGATTTACTTTGTATGCAAACAATCAATTGATTATGTTCTACTACCTTGAAATGAGAATAAAATAATGTTTTATACAATTATTTTACAGGATTTAGGGTGATGAACATGATGATTTTTTATATTCACATGATTATTCTCTAATAAAGGAAGAATAAATAAAATGAAAATTTGATGATTCTTAGTATCAACAAAAAAATTAAACATGCAAAAGAAATATACAAAGATCATTGGGAATTTAAAATACCCAGTTCAGAAAATTCCAAAATCCCATGCTCTTAAAAAGTTTTATATATAGTTTTCACCTGGCATAAAATGAAGATCTAAGGTATTGAAATTAAAACTCTTAGGATATTGATAACCATCTATAAATAGAAAATCACTATTAATGGGTTATGTTACTAAAAATATGAATTGGTGTCAATTTCCTTTGTTAAAACAGAGAATCCATTAAACTTTATGTTTCATGATGTGGTTTTTTAAGAGGTTTTTTGTGAAGAAGTATTAGTGATCCATCTAGGTGTATTAAAGAATAATAAGGCCTCCCATGAGTATCATTAAACAATGGATAAGATCTTTTGTGAAAATTTTCAAGCCTATGTGAATCATTTTGAATCTCACACACTTTATATTTTAACATACTCCTCATTTTCAGGAATAATTCATTCCATGTATAAAATATTATGTGACTATTTAGTAGTTTTATATGAGATTAAGTTCTTCATGAGAGATATTATTCTCATATTAAACATTATAAAAATAAGGATTTATTATAAGTAAAATAATTACACAAACATGAAGACAAAAAATTTCACATATATTTTTATGAAAAGGTGGTATCATGTTATATTTATTTTAAAAAATAAGAATATTTAATAAAGTTTTGGGATGAAATATTAAGTTTTTCTCCATGAATAACATTCAATATTATGAATGAATAAATTAAATACAATGATATAGTGTTAGGGTGTGGCTTTGTGGAAACATATAACTCGTTATTATGGATTTGAGAAGAATTTTTTAGAAGTTAAGTTATTAAGTACAAGGAATGATAAATTTCATGTAATAATAAATTGTGATTTTACACTTAGAAAGGAAGAATAAAACTTTCAGTGTGTTGAGGAGTCCGTAGTTATTCATTCTAATATAACAGTGAGTTGAAGTTTAAGTGATATCTTCTACTCAAACATAATACTACTGAACAAACATTAATACAATATTATTGAATATATTTAGTTAAATTCAAATAATTATTGATGAGACGATTTATATTTCATACTAGAAATAATAGTGAAATATCAGAAGTTGAAATGTTTTGAAAATTGAAGGTATTTAATGCTAGTAGTGATTAAAAATAATATTTAAATATGTGGACTTGAAATAGAAAAAGGCCAACATGAAAATTTCATCAGTAAGAAGAAGTAGTTGAAGAACTGTTCATGAGAGATTTTTGAATATCCATTGAATAATTGGTGGTGCCAACAAAAATAATTCCATTTATCCATTATATTGAATGGAATTTCTTGTATAAACCAATTTTTAAATTTTACTTCATTTATGATCATTGAAATTAATATTGATAATAAAATATGTGAATCAACCATAGGTTGATCATGAGATGGAGTGTGCTTTTTCATTGAGGTTCAACCTTGTAAAATTCCACATTTTTATTTTAGTGATTTCATATTTTTGCATACGAAGAAGGTCAGACTTCAAATAATTATGGATAGAGGATTTAACTTGCCATATATATTGAATTGACAAAATAAATTTCATAAAAAGTAACCATATAATCACCCCCCCCCCCCACTTAGGGTTTCTTTCATCCTAAGGCTCAAAATTTTATGAGTTTTGTTTAATTCATTTGTTGTTAATAAAATATAAATAAAGATATTTCTGAGAAATTTCAGTATCATCATGATAAAGTTAAAAATTATTAAGATTTTATTTTAGTATATAGAAAAAAATGAATTTTTTATATTCAAGTTAGTAGATTTTCTTGAATTCATGGTCTCCTTAGGTTATCTTTTGTTATCAACCAAAAAAGTGAAATTAATTTATAATAAATTGCTGATCCAAATGAATAATTTAAGATATTGATGAAGTTATAAAAATTATTGGATATTATTTAAGAAAATAAGGGTTCATGAAATTAATATTTTAGGTTTTATGTGAAAAATAAATCATTCAATTATTTATAAACATCATGGTTCTTGAGGAAATTTTGTGAAATAGATTGATTTTGTCAAAAAAAAGTTCCATTGATTAATTATTTAGGAATTATTGAATAAGGATTGATGTTATTTTCAATTGTTAACAAAATTCATAAAATATAACATATTTATATGCCTTGGATTCCAGTGTAATGTTCTGATCAACATTGACCAGTTGAATTTTTGTTATTAAACATTTTAGTTGTGATTGAGATTTAACTTGTTGAAATGATATGTGATATATGATGTGGTGTATTCCATGTTGATTTCATTGGTTTTATATGATTGATACAATAAATATGACATATTATGGTTAATTGGGTGTGGATTTAGAGTTAATGGAAACAATTTCATGTTTTTAACAAATATGTAGTGGTTATTTTCAATTGGAATTTGTCTTCAAGTAAATTGGAAATAAATATTATGAAAATTACAAGAAGTGTATCAAACCCACCTGGGTCAACCTACCACATTACCTGGTTTATCCAACTATGAGGCGTAAATAACATTTCTGATCATTATAGGACATTGAAAAGTACTGTTGGTGTTAAATATAACAAATTGAACAAAAAAATACAATCAATGTCACATAAACCACTACACAGACTCTGTACACAAATTTGGTATAAGGTATCTATAACATAGAAAACTATAAAAATAAATAAGTTTTTCTAATAATAGTAAACAATATAAAAGAGAATAATGTAACAAAACCAAACCAAATACCTAAAAATAAAGTTATAATCCAAAGGTAAATTGATATACTACGTCACATAAGTGTGTAAAATTTGAAATAAGGACTAATTTTAAATAAATCATACACCAACATCTAAAATTAATTTCTAAATGATCTGAAAAATTGTTCATATGTTCTAAATAATCATAACATGTGGTCACCAAAAACCATCATATCATAAAATGTTAAGGGAAATCAAGAAGTTCCCCCAAAAGATATCATGCCTTTACCTTTACCTGCATCGGATATAACTATGTCAACTTACATTAATATGATGTATGTAAGGTTTAATGAAAAATATTAGTAGGATACCACCATGAATCTAGATAATATCAATCATATTGTAAACCATTAGTACAGGTTAAAAAATAAAATTCCAAAACCACCCTTTTTAAGAAAGTATATTTTTTTCTAAAACAAAACATTTGTAAATATAATTCACATATCATTGGATTAAAATAAATAACCCAAACATTGAAAGTAGAGAAGAACATGGAAATTAAAAAATATAACTAAAACAATTCCACACAAAAAACAAGTATCAATATAAATACAAACATGTCACAATAATACATAACATGGGATCTAACCATTGGGTCACACAAATAAAAAATGGGTAATGCATATCTTCAATCATTTAACATTTGATGACTATGTAAACCTAATAGAACTGCACCTCAACTTAATCTTACATCCTTATAGGGTGAATTCCCCTATCGAGGAAGTTGAATCTAATAGGGGAACTATCCAATGCTTAATGTAATCTAGTTAATCACTCATTTGAATTACCCAAACACATTCCCAAGGTTCCAATGTCCAACTAATCAACAATAAATTCTCATAATGTATTTAGAATCATATAATCATCTCATGAAACATAACAATCCAATAAATTATATGGTCAACATGATAAATAATATCAATCTCAAATAGTCTCATATAAAAAAATCTTTTTTAAGAAATAAGGGATTATAAATAAATTAAATGAAAATATCTTTAAAAAATTGTTTGAAAAATAAATTTAGACCCAAAATACTCTTTAAAACATTTTATCAAATGCCTTATAAAAAATATGATTTTTAAATGAAAATTGAGTGAAACAGTCAATTTATTCATCATAAATATGATAAACATATGGACTGAACATAAACAAATCCTAAATAATCAATTTCAAGTATATATTGTTAATAGAAACCGTAGAATATCTCAAACACTGAGGGTATTCCAAGAGAGAGTGTGTTAATTTGAAACACCTAACATTAAATCATTGCAACCACATCGCCTTCATCCAATATCATAAGATATTGGTTAAAGTGGTCCTAAAATAGTGGAATCTATAAAATACATCTTTAGAACCATTCATAGTCATACAAAAAGAAAGCATGACAATCTTAGGTAAGATGAAATAGTGAAAAACAGAGGATTAAGTTACTAGAAGAAGAAAGAGGAAGAAAATATATGATACTATGATGAAGGAAAGCACCAAGGGATTCCCAAGAGATATTGGATGGGGAAAAACTCTTGTATATAGTCAACTAGGTACCATAAATGGTAATTTTGAAATAGAAATGGGGTTTAAATTAGTAATGGTAGAATAGAAATTTTATGATTTTAGAAATTCTGGATAGCTGAATAGTTTGGCCATATAGTTTGGAAAACCCTACCCCAAACATTTGGTTTCCATTGTGGAGGAGCCCCATATATAAGTATTTCCATATAGTTTGTCTATATTATTTTGGAAAACATAAACCAACCATGAACACTTCACTATAAGCACCCCCCCCCCTCTTGTTTTGGATGTATGGTTAGCACTAACTCTTCCACCACTCATGTTTACCCATTTCTCAAACTCTTAATAATAATTAAAATAAATGAAATAATAAAATTAAATATACACTAATGACCTGGTTGTGTCACAATTATCCCCCAAAACACTTTCTTCCCCCAAAAAATATTTTTCAATCCTCATCATAAAATAAGTGAGTCCATTACCCTATCATCAATAAATCTAAGTCTCGTGTATTGTTGTTATCTCAACAATGGTTCTATAATATATAGATAAAAATAATATATTTTCCCCTATGGAATTCTATCAGGAGGATCCATAATAAGTATGGGTTGCTCAACCATGGTGTTTTGGGGTTCCAAATCTACATCCTCCCACTCAACCATGTGATACAGGACAGAATGACACTTCTTCAAATGGGAATTTTGAAGCACATAATGAACAAAAGTCATTTGGAATGGTAAAACCATGTAGTATTTTCATATCAATAAATTATATACAATCATAAATGTCCTAATATACGGTAGCATCAACATAACCTACTTCCCCACTAGAGAATTTGTTAGTCATGGAGACACACTAAGAAAAAACTGATCACCAATAAAAAACATCAAAGTATATTTATCTTTTATTCCTTACTTGACTCATGCAATTTCCAAAAAAACCACCCTTACTCGATCAAAATAAATTCACTTGTATAAGAAAATAATTCTTATGTTAGTAATAATATAAAGAAAAAAATTAACATAAAGTGTTAGTTTTTCTAAAATCGATGTCAATTTTAAATTGAAAGATGAAATTTTAGTCATCCTAGTCACACTATGCCTCATATTGATATTCGGGTGATTCCAACACATCTTAAATGACTTGTGGACAATTTTTAGAAATTATAAAAATAATATGAGTTGCTTTAATAGTTTTGAGTACGTTAGTTTTCTTATTTACTAAAATTTCATTTTAAACTGGAAACATGCACTTTTCATTTATTCTGATCACAATGTGTGCTGGTTTGATATGAAACAGATTCCTATATATCACAAATAAATTATGAATAATTTTCCTAAATTTCCAAGAAAATATGATCACGTTTGATCAGTTTCAATGAGTGACCCATTTTTGTAACATCCCACGTAAATAAAGAATATGATATTTTCATATTTATTAATATTTGTGAATTAAATATTAATTTTAGTTTAAATGGGATGCTATGTCTAATAGCATACTCATCACGTAATAATGGGTTTCTCTGAAATCTCATGTTGCACACAAGGCTGAGTCATACTGAAAAAATAATAATATAATATTATTTTAAATGGTAGTTAACGCCTAGTCGTTGTTTTGAATGGAATGAACAAAACTAACTAAAATATGACTAAACATGTTTTTTAAATTTATTTACATTTATCTAATAAATTTTAGATTCTTAAAATAATAATGTATCCAATTTTAAGCATAAAATACTCTAATAATCTTTAAAAGGGTCGATTTACCACCTTTTGATGGAGGACCCATTTAAAATATAGTTTATTTACTTTTTTATGTTCCAATTCACAAAATAAACTTCTTCTTTATAATCAGGACAATAAAATTTACATTGGGTAATTATTTGGTATTTTTTGGAAAGTTTATTTTTTATGAATACTGAAAAATACTGCATTTTAATTCAAAAATCACTTTTAATCTAATTTATTTATATAGTTATATTATTATTTTTATTGTGTTTAAAATGTAATTGGATTATATTTTTATCTTTTAATCCAATTCTTTTCATTAGATGTAATTTCACTTTAAAATTGGATATAAAAAAGTGTCAATCTTTTGATAGTTACTATTTCTTAAAAACACACTTTTTGGTTTTGACAACGGGCATTAATTTTAAATTAATTTATGCAACTTATGTGTTATAAATTTGGAAAAATGGATTCCATATTTTTAATCAGGATATCTAAATTATGTAAATAGGTTAACTTTATTTTTAGACATTATCAATAGTAACTTCAGTAAATATTTTATTTACCATGGTTAAAGGGTAAATCTGGTAAATAAGGGTAAAAACATAATTTTATAATAATATTAAATTACCATAACACGTTTCCTAACCCTATTGGATGATACATTTCCGACCATGGGAATCCTTGTGTTGATTTTCGGACCCCATGGAGCCACTTGTAAGTGAAAATGACACTTTAAAAAAAATAATTCTAAGTTATGGAAAATGTTACATTAAGATATATCTATTAGTAAAACTATTTTTTATGGGGTTATATAAGTGATTATTTCAAGTATAACTATTAATTAGAAAGATAAAAATATTTTATACGTCATTATATTTTATTTATAATTTTGAGACATCACAATAATAAATTTATTTATGACACAAAGATGATGTAATGATTGCCTAATTAATGAATGTTTTAAATAAATGAGATTATTGTATTAAAATACACTTATTTTGAAACTTCTTATGACGTCCACGAATTTTAGAGATAATTATGACTTGTTTTATTTGAATTAATGAAGTTATTTTTAAATAATAATGTTTTTTGGTATTTTTAAAAAAGTCATTATATGAGTAGTATATAAATTGACATAAATGAGTTTTTAAATCAATTAATATTTTATTAAATAATAAAATAGTCCTAAAAATATAATATTTGGAAAAATGATATATATGACGTTAAAAATGTAATTAATGATCCATTTTGGGTCTCTTTTAATTTTATAGTAAATATAATAACAGTATAGTATGAATATACAAGAAGACATGGTAAAAGTTGAATAAGTTAACAAAGGGTTAAATAAAAAGATAAGGATTAAAAAATATCCAAAACCTATCCAATTATTATTAGATGATTCTATTTAGACATATATTCATATTATATTCTAATTTAAGTATTTTTGGACCTTTTGAAACTGAAAATCATTTTTATAATAAAATAATACTTTCAAACATTCCTAAAGTACCCCTCCTCCCTCTTATAAAAGGTCACCACTTCTAACCCATTACACACTAACCTCAAACCCCTTGTATAGTCCAAAATCTACTCCAATAGGCTCCCAACATCCCTCTATTCTACCTATAATCCGTACTTTGGGAAGAAGGAATTTCCATAAAGCCTTTTGTTTCAAACCAAATAGAGTAACCCGATTAAAAGGTAACATCTTCTCTCACGTGCTTTTCATTTATTTTCCTTCTCCAACCCCCTAAACTCTCTTTATTAAATTATATTATAACAACACTAGTATCTCAAATATACTAGGATGTTTTTATGATGAGTATTCAAACTATACTTTCACACACCACCATCTAATGAATAGGAACATTCTATTTCTCTGGACGGAAAACTACTGCCTCACGGTACGATGATTATTCAATTATCTATTACCGCCTATCATGGTGGCCATTATGATGTAAATATATTTATATGTGATATATATTATATTTATATTGTCTCTATTCTCCTACATTTTTCATTTATATCATTCCTTTATGGTTTCCATAATGGGTAAATATGATAATTTCATTTGAGGAAGTGCGGACTACTGCCCCCTCAAAGTGATATGGCTTTTTAATGCCATCAGTGGTACGTATAAAGGATGAAGTTAATGAAATTATATATGATATTATACTGTAATTATAATATACCTATGTATCATTATGTTTTCATTCTATTAAATATGAAATATAAATGAAAGTATCATTCATGCATACGTACAGTGTACTGTCTCCATGAACGGTGCATTTCATTTCTTATCTCCAAATGTTATGTACTATTACAAATATATATATATATATATATAAACTGGATATATATGATATATATGAAATATAAATCATTAATATCATTCTGGAGATAATGGAATTTTGACCACATGGACAACTTGTAATTATAGGAAGTTCATATTTGACTCAAGTGCCAAATATCCACAAAATGACTGTTATTAACTTGAATGATTATATAATATTTATAATGTGGTAATAAGTGATATAAAATAAATAATAAACTTTAAAAAGGTTATTAAGAAAGTATAAATTAACTTTATTTTATTACTCAGCAGATTAAGGAATAAACGGGTCTAGTCGAATACTAGATAAGGGATTTTGTCTCAATCTCCTTTCATTGAAGCATATTTTGATTTATATATGACATGCTTTTATAAAGTGTATAAACCCCTTTTAATTTTAATTTCATTAAAACGGAATATTTTTCTACATATCGTTTTACTAAACAACAAATGGAACTTTTATTTTTAACGTACACGGTGACACCGACCTTTCCGCCGCCGCGAACATTATTTGATATTTGGCTTCCTTAACAAGACATAATATTTTTAAAAGGAAAATAAATACCATATACTCTTTTTATGTATTTTGGTATTGAAAATTGTTTTGGGAATGGATTGATTATGTCAATATATTTAAATTTAATATTTTTATTTCAATATGGTAATGTTATATTTCTTTTATGCATGTTCATGTGTTATGATTTTGTTATGGATCTTTGGAATTGTTTACGTATATGGATGGTTTTGTGATAAAACTAGGTCAGGTGAGACCGATATAGCTCTCCAATGCATTGGGTAACGTGATAGTGGTAAACATTAATTTTTCTCCAAATAGATTTAGAGAGTATACAGTGATCGGTATTCCAAATGTAACTCCCTATGTAGCTATGAAAGCAACAATGTAAGAATGTTATGAATTCTAAAAGTTACCTTTATGATTTATTATTTCTATGTGTTATTCATAAATCTTATGATTTCATGATGTATGTTAAAGAGTTTATGGTTTGTATGTATTGATGTACTAATGTTTTATTTCTTTATTTTATAACCATTACTGATATTTTTTATGCTCATAACATGTCTTTGAAATATTTTTCATAGGGTATAAGGAAGGGTAAGAGAAAGGAAGAATTCAAGAAGATTTAAATCAAGAAAATAAAACTTTTTTTATTTGAATAGTTTTTATTCTATGAAAAAAATGGACACAGAGTAGAAGTGTATACTTTGTAATATATGAGATGTAATTTAATAGTGAAGGCATAATTCTCTAAAAATCTATACCTGAAAAGATCATCAGTGTGAATTATTGACATAATTCAATATTATAAAATGTTTAAGGCTAGGGCCTTATAGTTGGTATCAATGGTCGGTTTAGATAACTTTAAAGGTTAGGGTGTTATTTATACATAAGTGACATAACCATAATGGTTAGAATATTATAAAGAGCCATAGTAAAATTAGATATATTGAATGAGATTAAGATAACATGAATAAGTATATCTTAGTGTTTACCCTCATCATAAGATATTATATGATGATTTTACTTATATACTCACACTTATCTTTTGGGTTTTAGTAAATAGCTGGATCTAGCAGGCACCAAAGTAACATTGGATATGAATAAAACTGTGATGGTTTTCTGAATAAGCAGCCGAATGAAATATGAGATTCAATAAAAACTCTTGTGGTTATTCTATACAAAATATTTGGAATCATGATTGACAAACTAAACCTTTGTGATTTTTGTAAGGCATCATATATGTGAGAAATTAATCCCTATGGGAGTTCAGGTAATAATCATAAAGGTAAGTATTTTCAAAAACCTATTTTTAAGGGATGTGGAAATAGACACCTAGAAAAATGCATCAAACGGATGGAAAGATAATATATATATCGTAATGAAGGTCATAATTCCAGAATATTCCATGGAAAAAGAAAGAATCAAGTTGACTCCAGGAAAGGGAAAGAAGTTCATTCTGATGGATCAATTGAATGTTTTAAATGTGGTGTACATAGTCATTATTTTGTTTGTAGGAAATAAGTATTAAAAATAAGATGTAAAAACATGGATAAAGGATCAGGAAGAATGTTCGATGATTGAGATGTCTACATTTTAGGAATTTATGATTTGTGTTGGATCTATGGATGATGATATATTTAAATGTGTTAATGAAATGATTACATTGGAAGACTTTTTCTAGTATGTTTAAAATCGATGTTTTATATGTGAAAATGTTATTCAAGGTTGAATTATCTCTTATTTTTTGATATAGTTATAAAGAAACATTTGGGGTTATTTGATCCTTGAATTTGAGGGAATTATAGGTTATTACTTTTTGGGATAAAAATGTGAGGTATGAGATAACATTTGTGGTTAAAATATGTTAAGGTTATTATTGAGGAATTTATCTCATTTTTTGGAATGTTATAAACTTTTATGATTTTTTAAAAATGACAACACATAGACCATGTGACAACCCGTCATGTCATACAAAGCTATGGGAATCAAACCCAGAACCAAAGTGTGATTCAGATTTATCTCCTATAACTGGACTATGTGAAGTCCTAGGTTAGTATGGCTAATTCTTTTTTAGTTAAATGATTTTATGTATCAAGAGTATGTTGATGTTTGGAACTTATTTTTTATCAAATGTATATCCTTAGTATATGAAAATTATTTGGTGATTAAGTGATAAAGGTTATTTTGGAGGACCTTCTCTCTTTTGGGAAACATTATATGCCTAAGGAAAATAGAATACTATGGGATTTCATTTGTGGAGTAATGGTTGAAATTTTATTTTCAAAGAATCTATGTTTTCATAGTGGATATATACATATTTCGGTTATTTATTGAAATGATTAACCATCTATAGATAATATGTGATTAGGTTAATTACATTTCATTATGAGACTTTAAGAGTAGCCGATGTTATTTGGAGATAAATGTTAACATTTTTGTGGAAGACTATGTGATCAAATCCTTTTGAATTTTGGGTTTCAATCATAGTTTAGATTATATTTAATATTTTAAGGTCAATTATTTGTTAAATTTTCTTTACTGATCTTCTAGGTATAGTTTTTTCAATTTTGGGGATTATGAGTAGTATTTATTTTTATGATATATTATCTTTTTTATGGATTATCTGATCTTGTACTAACCATTTTGATTTTGGTTAATGTATAAAGATAGGGAAAATATATATTTCATATTTTTTGGATTATGTTATTCTCTTTAAGTATATTCTAGTGCTTCAGTTTTTCCCAATTCATCTAGAATACTCATCGTTTGGAGAAAAGATGAGTTTTTTGTAGAAACTTATTAAAGGATGACACTCTACTTGAAAAGTACGTATATTTCCTTATGTCCTAAGTCAATCTCATAAATAAATTTTCCAAATTTATGAAATAGAACTTAAAACAAAAAAAATTGTTTTTTTACTTTTCCTACTGGGAAATTAATGACTTTTTAACCCATCACATGTTTGTGGTTTTCTTGTTATTATCTTTCTACTGATCATGTTTTCGATCACTCTCCATCTGAACATAACACTTAGTTTATCTTCCATATCCATGTTTTCCTACATGAAATCCTAGTATGGTTTATCTCTGTTGACCTTTTGACATCAATTTATTTCTTTTAAATTGATAGTCTTATTGACACTTTTTCTGATGTTTTAATTTTAATGAAGTTTCTGAGCACAATTTTAAAATTGCGAGGACGCAAAACCCAAAAGGGGTAAGGATGTAACATCCCAAAAAAATAAAGAATATGAAATTTTTAAATTTATTAATATTTTTGAATTAAATATAAATTTTACTTTTAAGGTTATGCTTTTTCTGATAGCGTACTCAACACGCAACAACGGGTTTCTCTGAAATCTCATGTTGCACACAAGGCTGAGTCATACTGAAAAAATAATAATATAATATTGTTTTAAATGGTAGTTAATTTCTAGTCATTGTATTGGAGGGAATAAACATAACTAACTAAAATATGGTTAAATATGTTTTTTAAATGTCTTTACATTTATCCAATAAATTTTAGATGCTTAAAATAAGAATAGATATAATTTTAAGCATGAAATACTCTAATATTCATTAAAAGGGTCGACTTACCACCTTTGATGGAGAACCCTTTTTAAATTTTTTTTTCAATTTTATATGTTCCATTTGAAAAAATAAACTTCTTCTTTATAATCAGAAAATCAAAATTTACTTAGGGTAAATTTTTGGTACTTTTCTGAGAAAGTTCATTTTTTATGAATAGTGAAAAATAATGCATTTTAATTCAAAACTACCTTTTAATATAATTTATTTATATAGTTATATTGTTCTTTTTATTAGTTTTAAAGTTTAATTGGATTATATTTTTATAATTTAATAAAATTTTGTCCATTCGAAGTAATTTTACTTTGAAATTGGATATAAATAAGTGTCAATCTTTTGATAGTTATTATTTCTTAAAAACACACTTTTTGGTTTTGACAAAAGGAATTAAATTTAAATTAATTTCTTCAACTTATTTGTTTTGAATTTGAAAAAATGGATTCTATATTGGGAATCAGGAGGTCCAAATTGTGTAAATAGGTAATTTTTATTTTTATACATTATGAATAGTAACTTCTGTAAATATTTTGTTTACCATGGTTAAAGGGTAAATCTATTAAATAAAGGTAAAAAATAATATTATATTAATATTAAATTACCCTACCATGTGTCCCAACCCTATTGGATGATACAAGTCTGACCATGGGCATCCTTGTGTCAGTTTTGGGACCCAATGGATCCACTTGTTAGTGAAAATGACACTTCATACAAATTAATTTAAAGTTAAGGAAAATGTAACAAAAACATATATATTTTAGTAAAAACATTAGGGGGTTATATAAGTGATATTTTCAAGTATCAATAGTCATTTGTAAGAAAAAAATATTTTCTACATCATGATTTTTTATTAATAATTTTTTGACATCAAATAGATAAATTTATTAATGAAACAAAGATGACGTAATGATTACCTCATTAATGAATGTTTTAAATAAATGAGATTATAAATATTAAAATAAAAAAAAATTGAAATTTTCTTTGACATCCAAAAATTTTAGATATACTTATTACCTGTTATATTTGAATTTATGAATGTTTTTCTAAATAATCATGTTGTTTTGGATTTCTTTTAAAAGTCATAATACGAATAGTATATAAATTGACAAAAATGAGTTTTTAAATCAATTAATATTTTATTAAATAATAAAATAGTCTTAAAAATATAATATTATTCCAAATGACATATATGATATTACAAATTTCATTAATGATCCATTTTGGGTCTCTTGGAATTTTATAGTAAATATATTAACTATATTTTATGAATATACAAGAAGACATGGTAAAAGTCAAATAAGTTAACAAAGGGTTCAATAGAAAATATAATGATTATAAAATACCCAAAACCTATCCAATTCTTATTGGATGATTTTATTTAGACTTATATTCATCTTATCATAGAATTTAATGAGTTTTATACCTTTTGAAACCAAAAATAGTTTTTATAACAAAATAATACTTTCAAACTTTCCTTAAGAGCCCCTCATCCATCTTATAAAAGGCCACCACCTCTAACCCATTACTCACACCTCTCAAGCCCCTTGACTCATCCAAATTCTGTTCCAATAAGCTCCCAACATCCCTCTATTCCACCTATAAGTCTTACCTTTGGTATAAGGAATCTCAATAAATCCTTTGGGTTCAAACCAAAGGGAGTTACCCAATTTAATGGTAACATCTTCTCTCGCGTTCTTTTCTTTTATTTTCCTTCTCTAACCACCTAAACTCTCTTTATTACATTATTTTATAACATAAAAAGTATCTTCAATATACTAGGATTTTTTTATGTGGAGGATTCGAACTATACTTCCATAGACCACCATCTAATGGATACAAACATACTGTTTCCGTGGACGGCAAACTATTACCTCCTAAAACGATGATTGGTCAATTATATCATGTCACCTCTCATGGTGGCCATTATGATGGAGATATATTTATATATGATATATATTATATTTCTATTATTTCTATACTTCTGTATTTTTAATTTATGTCATACCTTTATGGTTTCCATAATTTTTAAATACAATAATTTCATTTGAGGAAGGGCATACTACCACCCCCTCAAACTGATATGACTTGTTCATGCCATCTGTGGAACGTATAAAGGATAGAGTTAATGAAATTATATAGGATATTATACTTTACTAATTATCATATACATATTAATCATTAAGTTTTCATTCCATTAAATACAAAATTGAAATGAAAGTAGCATTCATGCGTACGTACGGCTTACCATCTCCAGGAACGTTGCATTTCATTTCTTATCTCCAAATGTAACATACTATTATAAATATATATATATATATATATACTGGTTATATATGATATATATGATATCTAAATCATGAATATCATTCTGTAGATAATGTAATTTTTACCATATGGACAACTTTAAATTATAAGAAGTTCATTTTTGACTCAAGTACCAAATATCGACAAAATGATAGTTATTAACTTAAATGATTATGTAATGTTTATAACATGGTAATAAGTGATTTAAAAGGAGTAATAAACTTGAAAAATGTTATAAAGAAAGTATAAATTCACCTTAGTTTATTATTCATGAGATTAAATAAAGAAAGGGTCATGTCGGACATGAGGTAAGGGACTTCGTCTCAATCTCTTTTCATTGTGACATGTTTTGATTTATACGTGACATGATTTTATATGGTGTATAAACCCCTTTGAATTTTTTTTATTCAAAGGGAATATATTTATATGTAGCTTTTTACTAAATGACCAAGGGAATGTTTCTTTTTAACGTATATAGTGACATCGACCTTTCTGTTGCCACGATCACTATTTGATATTTGGCTTCCTTAACAAGCCATAATGATTTTAAAAGGAAATTAAATGCCATATACTCTTTTTATGTATTTTGGTATTGAAAATGGTTTTGGGAATGGATTGATTATATAAATATATTTAAATATTATATTGTGGTTGAAATGTGGAAATATTATCTTTCTTTTATGCTTTTTCATGTGTTATTATTATGTCATGGTCCTTGGGCATTGTTTAAGTATAAGGGTGGTTCCATGATAATCCTAGGGTGGGTGGGCCTGATAAAGATCTCCAATGAATTGGGTTACATGATAGAGGTAAACATTAATGTTTCTCCTAATAGATTTAGGGAATATATTATGATGGGTATTCCAAACATAACTCCCTACGTAGCTTTGAAAGATACAACGTAAGTATGTTTTGAATTCCACACATTACATTTATGATTTATGATTTCAATGTGTTATTCATAAATATTATGATTTAATGAGGTACATTAAAGAGCTTATGTTTTGTATGTATTGATGCACTAATGTTTTATTTCTTTATTTTATAACCCTTACTATGCTTTTTTTCTCATCACAAGTCTTTGAAATGTTTTTCATAGCGTATAAGGAAGGGTAAGAGAAAGGAATAATTCAATAAGATTTATATCTAGAAAATAAATCTTGTTTTCTTTTTAAGAGTTTTTATTTTATGAAAAAAATGGATACTGTGTAGAATTGTCAGCTTTGTAATATTTGAGATGTAATGTAATAGTTATGGCCTAATTCTATAAAACTATAAACCTAAGAAGACCCTCAATGTGAATTCTTGAATTAATTCAAGATTATGAAATGTTTAAGGTTGGGGCCAGATAGTTTTGAACTAAAATGTCAATTTTAAACTGATAATATACACATTGAGTCATACTGGGCACATCTTGTATCGAATTGAGGTGTAGCTAATTCTTACAAATCACAAATGACTTATGGATTTTTTTCATAAAGTATCAAAATAATATGAATTTATATTCTAAGTTTTGAGTAAGAAAATTTTTCATTTTACGAAAATTGAAGGGAATTTTAAATAAAAAGACACAGTTTGAGTCATATCGGTCACACCATATTTCGGATTGACGTGCGTCTAATTACTAAAAAACCAAAAGGATGTATATATCATTTTCCAAATGTTTTAAAATAAAATGAATGTGTTTTCTTAGTTTTGAGTATGTCACTTGTCTTTTTTACTAAAACGTCATTTTAAAATTGAAACATGAATATTTACTCATACTGATCACATTGTGTATTGGATTGAGGTTTGACTGATTCCTACACCTCAAAAATAACTTATGAATCATTTTCCAAAAGTATTTAAACAACATGAATGTGTTTACTCGATTCTAATTAGGTAGGTTGGCCTTCTTATTAAATTTAATGGAAATATTAAATAAAAAGATGCACTTTCACTCACACTGTTCACACCGTTCATTGGATTGTGGTTCGATTGATTCATACACATCCCAACTTAATTATAGATCATTTTTGTAATGTTTCAAAACAATATAAATGTTTTTTCCTGGTTTTTAGTATGCAACTTGAATTTTTTACTAAAATGTTATTTTGAAATTAAAAAATGTAATTTGAATCATATCAATCACATTGTGTATCAAATTGATGTAAGACCAATTTCCTAGACATCACAAATGATTTATTAATGGATTCCCTAAATTAACAAAAAAATATGAGCACATTTTCTCAATTTTAAGTGAGTGAAACTTTTGAACGTCAAATGTCAATTTTAAATTGATAACTAACTTATTGAGTCATATCGAACACATCATGTATCAGATTGATGAATGGATTATTCTTACATGTCACAAATTACTTATGGTTCATTTTCTTAATTTATCAAAATGATTTGAATATTTTATCTCAGTTTAGAGAATGATGGTTGTCTTTTTTACTAAAACTAACGCCGATTTTAAATAGAAAGAAGTACTTGAAATCATACCAGTCACATCGTGTGTCGGATTGATGTTTGACTGATTCCTATACAACCCAATGAATCAAAACAATCGTAACTATAAATGTCACCATGATTTACATTTTCATTCTTGGTCTAACATCCAACAGTGTAAGAGTATCATCGAACAAACCACATCAACTCAAAAAAATTATCCACCAGTATAAGAAAACACTTATTATGAGTAATATTAAAAATAAATAAATTAAACAAAAATATGTAATAATACATTAATTATATAGAAAAATATTCTACTATGAAAATATCAATATTACCTTTGTGATTAAAAAATTAATGGAACTAAAAGCAACATGATAAATTCCAACACTGCATCGGTGAAATATTTTGAGTGAGGAGAAGTATGGGGGTGTTTTGGTGCAAAAAGGCATGAAAAATGGATAGATCACCCCAACATAATCAAAAGAAACCACATGTATAAGAAAAAATTATTATGTGAGTAATACTAAAAATAAATAAATTAAAAATAAATATGAAACAATACATTAATACTATGGACAATTGTTTTTCTATGAAAACATCATGATTACCTCAATAATTGAGCGGAGGTAGAATCGTTGTTCTTACTACAAAGAAAGTGGATGTTACATGAAATAAAGTGATAAATAAACCATTATAGGGGTGAAAAAGTTGTAATGGAGAAGAATTTTGTGGGTGTTTTGGTGATGAAAGGCATGTAATATGGATAGATCACACCAACTAGAACAAAAAAATCCACCTATATAAGAAAACAATTATTATGTAAGTAATAATAAAAATAAATGAAATAAACATAAATATGAAACAATATATTAAATTTATTGAAATGTATTTTACTATGAAAACAACAAGATTTCCTTTGTAATTGAGAATAGGCAGCATCTGTCCTCTTCTTACAAAGGCATCAGAGGAACTACAAAGAAAGTGATAAATGCTCCACTACATGGGATAAAAGGTTTTGAGGGAGAAGAAGTATGTGGAATTTTTTATGTAGAAAGGCGTAAAAGATGGATAGAGAACCCCAAATCCAACAAAATAATCCACCTATATAAGAAAACAATTATTATATGAGTAATACTATAAATAAATAAATAAAACATAAATATAAAACAGTACAATACTTCTATGGACAATGATTTTACTGTGCATACATCAATATTACCTATGTGATTGAGCAAATATATCATTGTTTCTCTACTTACAAAGACATGAAACATGGATATGAATCTTTTTAATTAAATTAACTCTACAAGGAATAATGAAAATTAAATAAATGTTCTATTATTTAAATTTTCGGTAAAATAGAGAATGTATATCGTAACATTACCTTTAAATATTTCCAAAGGGTTTCCTTCATTATATTTTATTGTTCTCGGGGATTGGTAATATCATCATGGGCATAATACATTGTTCATATGAGTTGTCAATCATTTAATATAGATTACATTAAGGCAGTATAGAACATATAATATTATGAGTAAAATCATAATATATTAAAAATGATTTTACCTTCTCACTAAGCCCTCTTTATTTTTAATGGTTTCAATGATTTGGTTCCTCTATCGAAAATCCAAATACCCTCTTTATGGTCCCCTCTAACATAAAAGACATTATCTACATTGGGACCAACATGAACTGATTTTGAAGTCTTAATATAAATATTATCTTAAATTTAATTTTTATCCCAATCAACATTGTTTTACTCACCAGCAAGACAATCATCCAATTCTTTTATCATGGATCAGAGACATAAAATACTTTCACTACTTTTGATTCCATTATGAATGGCTCGTCTTTTTCCTCTTCCATAATGAAATTCACCTTCACAAATCTCATTTCATCAACTTTCACTCCATTGATATTGTCAACCCATTTGTAATTGAATAGAGTCCCTTGAAATATTTTATAATCCAATCATACTAAAGTCATGCTGTTATTATTTATAGAATGTATAACCACTGATTAAAAACTAGTGTAAGATATAAAATTTTTATTCAGTCATCTGGGTATCCATTGAAGTTGTTCGGAAATTGAATTTGGATTTTCAGATATCTTCTTATAAATTTGTTACTTGAACCATCCTATAAATTATTGAATATGTGTATTTGTTATCCATCCTTTATCCCTTGATGAATTAAAATTTATAATAATTTCTTTGTGGGTTTCAATGTATGGATCAACATTTTCAATATAATGTAATATGTAAAGATGTTCTTGATCCTACTCTATCATGGTAATTGTAACAACAACACTTCCAGAAATCCCTTCACCCATAAGGCATTCATTGTAACAAGAATTTGGGAGACCAATGCTTTCAACATTGATAGGTAATCAGTACATAATTCAATATCTTCTTCAATAATATATCATTCGGAAATGCAACCTTCTATACAACTTTTATTATTGACATACCTTTTCAAAATCTTCATATACCATTCAATGGGGTACATCTATATATAATGGATAGGACTACATAGTTGAACCTGTCTAACCAAGTGAACCATCAGGTATACCATTATATCAAAGAATGATAGTTGGAAGAACATATCAAATTCACATAATATGAATGAAATATCCTTATTCATGATGGGAAACTTCACTGAGTCTACATATTTACTTTATATGGATTCGAAAAAGAAGTAGAGTCTTGTTAATGTTTGTCATAAATTTTGAGGCAGAATAGAATGGAACGAAAAATAAACTAAATCTTAAATCAAAATATAACATTGGTGTGATTTTAGTCCTTGTAACTTCAAATTATTTACTGACATGACATTCTTTCTATTTGATGAATAACCATAAGGAACATTTACACTAGAAATGAAAAGTAAAAAATTGAATTTTTTCCTATCTAGATAGTGTGTAAGTTGCTGGAGGAGGAAACGCCCACCCTTTACCCTTCACTAGTGCCAAATCTTCCCTTATCCCCATTTCAATCAAGTCCAACCAATCCTATATTCCATTTTCTTTTTTTTAATAACATTTAGAAACGTTCCAATAACATTATGAGATACATTTTTTTCTAAATGCATGACATCAATAAAATTTCTAACATACAAACGGTTATAATACGGTAATTCAAAGAAAAATTCTCTCTTCTTCCAACCTAATTTTTTATGGTTTTTGAAAATGGTTTACCAAAAATAGTTTTAGTATTTTTTACTTTTTTTTATTATTGATCTCCCATTACTAGATATCGTTTTGTAAAATTTTCAATATTCCCATCGAATGTTATCTTCCATGATCGGTATTTATGTCATCAAGGTAAATAATTCTGATGTCCTAAAAACAAAGTCTTCGAGAAATGTTTCAACCGAATAGAGTATGTGCATTTTTCAAAAATGGGACCCCTAATATTTCTTTAATTCTATAGCCTAATAAATTTCCATAAGCAGTGAAGTAAATTATCGTTCCATACAACACAACCCTCAAAGTGAATTCTTCACTTCTATGAGCATCATACATTATAACACATGTATCACACATCAATTTTTGATCTTCGATCAATGGATCCAAATAGAAATCAATATCATTACCAGGTTATTATGGTCCAGATATAAGCAGAGACACCATAATGAATTTTTTCTTCATTAATAACCATGGAGGAAAGTTATAATTTACCAACATGTTCGGCCATGTACTGTGAGTACTACTCTATACACAAAAGGGATTTATTCCATTTGTAGATAATACAAGATGAATTTTTCATAGATCAACTCCAAATTCAAGAAACTCATAATCAGTTTTATTCCATTGAGGGGAATCTATCAGATGATATAGGTTCCCATATTTAACTATTGTATATGCATGCTATGTTAATTGTTTCTTGATTTCTTCACATACATATAGTTTTCTAAATCGTGGAATGATAGGAAAGTACCACAACTATTTTGAATGGGTTGATTAGTTTTTCATGTATTGATCTACGCAACACTTAGGGAATTTTATGAGTGATTCATGGTCCTTGTGAAACAATATTCAATAATTTGGACAAGCGTGTATTTTTTAAGGATCATTACCATTAAACATAATATTTGTTAATCTTCATGTGTCTAATATGGTAGTTCATTTTATTTTGGTTGCACATCTTTTAGAATTCCTAGTCGTTCTATAAATTTGGTGTCACTCCATCTGCTTCCAGCTTTAAAATTATATAACTTCATCACGGCTGGCAATGTTTTGTATTTAGTACAAATGGTATATAATGGTTTCTTAGAATAGCTATTTAACTCCTCAAATCACTTCAGAAAATCATGAAGGTCATATTAAATTTATATTGTCAAATATTCCATGAAATATACATCATCTTTTAAAAATAAATTTACATCGAATTATTTATAAACCATAGTATCATCCTAATTGATGACCACATTTTCCCCATCTTTAGTTCAACATTTATAGATTTGATCTATTCCATGAAAAATAAAATGTTCTTCCAACTCTTCTAGACTAATTTTACTTGAATAATGACAATGTAAACACAGACATAGGATTTTCAAAGGGTCATCTATATGCCATATTACAAACTTGATGATCTTTTTAACTCCATCATCATATTAGTTTGTGAAACAATTATCATGCATACATATTCGGTTCATATCCATAATATTGAGTTCATAAAAGATTATTTTTCTATAATATATAATATAAATACACATAACATATTCTTTATCAAAAGTGAAAGTTATAGATAATTATAATAAGGAAAAATCAACATTTGATTATTTTAAAGAGTTTCAGTAGGTTAAAGAAAATGGTTAATTGACTTAAGAAAATAATTACTCCAAATAAATTCATTCTTAAATCCCCAAAACAAATGAAAATATAATATAGGCAATTAATGAGTAGTAATAAAAAAATAAATGATAAACATGAATAATAAACTCTCATTCAATCAACTAGATCACTGGTTTCCTAGATCGAGGAATAAATCTAATGGTAAAATGGAGAGAACTATCATTCTTTTTGTAGAGTTTTGGTGAATTTGAAAAAAGGAATAAATCATGGTTCTAGTGGATTAATACATCGATGATAGGAAATATGGATCATTTCTATTAGAATAACTGAGTGCCTAGATATTCCAAATCCAACAATAAAGTCAGTTTGGATTTAAAAACATATATTGGTAGATATGATATAATCGTTAATAATATCACAATCAGTAATCATTAAAATGTAATATATATTATATGATTTTTGTAGATAACATAAAGTTAATTGACAACATCACTTTCATTATGATCTAAATTGGAGAAAGAAAAACTCATATATAGTGAAAACTTCTAGAAGCAGTACAGACATTATGCATTATATTATATAAATAATATAAGTTAAATTTGATGGAATCTATTACACCTAATTGTCAAAGATGTATAGAGAATTATGGTGGGAAGCATTCCTATATAAGTCACATAGGGGATGCATCATATTTTTGAATAATCATGTTATTAGTTATGTATCTGATCTAAGGATACATGATATGGACATGGATGGATTCACTATGTTGAATCATCTCAAAGAATATGATAATGAGAGGGAGATAAAGGAAGATAATAGATGATATTATCACTATATTTTATATGTGTAAACCAAAATATGGATAGTGTAATGACCCTATCCTGAATTACATAAACAACACCTAGCTAGTTCATCGTATGACCTCTAACACAACTTAATGTTGCTAAATGATGGTTTAATATTTTGGTGTAAACCACCATAAATGGGAGGTCCCCCCCCCCAAATAGAAACAATTTGTACCAAGGTTCAAATAAAATTCTATCATGACCCTTGGGGTCAATGGACATAGAGACCCAAAATCATCATTAACTAATATAAGCCTACCTATTAGACTAAAAAACTATGGAAATAAGTGAAGAAATAGTTATATAGACACACATTCATGTCATGTATGAAAACTAACTTATAGTCTATAAGAAATATCAAATACATAAAAACATGATATTTAAATATAATGTGAACTAAATGCACCATAATGATTCATAAAGGGAAGGATTGATGTGATAAAACCTCATGTGCTTAACAGGGGATGGAACCTTTGAATCTATTCCATATGAAAACTAAGGACCATAGTCAATTATAAGATAAAGTATATCATATGATACATATAACCAATAGAGGAAAAAACATCATACCACTAACATGGTTCTTGAAAAATAGCATCTAAAGCTGTATGTCCACTAAGGTGTCCCTAAAAGGTGTCTGCATATATATATTCATTAGGGAACCACTAATGTGCCTCAAATCAGTAGTAAATAAATAAGAATATACTTCAAAATTTATTCAAATTTATATACATATATGAAAAAATAATTTAATAAGAATATATAAAACATGGAAGTAAAAAAATAATGAAAAAATCCAAGGTTCAGTGTTAAATATAACCAACAACTCCATAGATTGAGAGGGTCCATATATCGTTAGTCAATCAAACAACAAATCATAAACAAATAGTTTTTTTCATAATTTGAAAAGAAAATTGTATAAAATCATCGGACCACAAATAATAGCATCATCGAAGAATATATCACAAATGAAACCAAAAATAAACATAGAAAATTGGAAGGCCAACCTCGCTAGCTTGAAGAAAATCTAAGACCCTCTTCAAAAACTCTAATAGAAATCAAACACCAAATGTTCGATGAGATTTTTGACCAACTAGAGGGAGTCAAGTGGTGTGATTCAAGCTTCGATTTACCAAGGAGGAGTGCTAACAATGGTTGGCATCCATGAAAAATTTATGATATCACGATGGGTTTGCAAATGGTAAGGGTTTTTTAAATCGATCGGGAAACTTTTATCAGAAATGATAAAAGTATGTATTTATCAACGCTAAAAAAGAACTGATAAAATCAATATTTATCAGTGCTAAAGTTAAAGAATAGATTAATATTAATTTTATCAATGCTTTATTTAGAACTGATAAAGCCTTATCTTTATCAGTGTTTATTACTTAAGAACTAATAAAAGATTTATAATTATAATTATAAATAAAAAATATAAATATTTATATATACTTAATAAATATATATGAACATAAATATACTGAATATATTTCTTTATAAATATATTTATTTTAACTGTATAATAATTTATTTTTAATAATAGAATTATTTTAAAAATAATGATAGTTATATCACTATATATATTTAAATAATTATATATATATATATATATATTTAATAAATATATATAAATATAAATATAGTAGATATATTCATTATTTAAGTAAATATATCAAAAAATAATAATTATTTAAATATATATAATTATTTATTTATAATTAAGTAAATAATTTTAAAAAATATTTATTTATTTGTATTTATAAATATATAATTGTATAAATATATTAAATGTAGATTTATAAATATTTTTATTTACAAATATTTTTTTAGAAAAATATATTTTTAACATTATTGTTGAATATCTAATGTGAAGTACCTAAATATTTTGTAATATATAAATCATATTTATATAAATTAATAAATATCTATATATTTAATATATACAATTTCATAACATTAATTGTCATAATTATATAATTAATAAAATGATTAATATTTAATAATTTATAATCAATTTATTCATTTTTATCAATAATTATTTAATTAGTAAAATTGGTAATTTTTTTAATATACCTGTTTTTTTATTTTATTTTTATATATTTAATTATAGAATTTTATTTATTCGTGCCATTATCAACACTAAAAATATATTTGATGAAATAAATGTTTTTCAGTGTTGATAAAGGATCCCTTTATTTGCACTAATTAAAGCACTGATAAAAGGATAAATTTATCACTACTTTCTTTAACACTGATAAAGATGTCAATTATCATTGAATTTTTTTAGCACTATTAAATATCAGTGTTGTTAAATATAGGTTTTGTAGTAGTGAAGCAACAAATACTAATGTTTGTAATCATAAACGTCTTGGTCTCCTAGGGTGCCCAACCAAACTAAAATGGTTCTCATAAACCATTAGCATCTACCTCAAGGTAAATTGAACTAGTGGCCTCTTTTTGAAACAAATAGATCTATTTATAGACTACTATTAATTATCTAAGGTATTCCAACTATTTATAGTTCTTATAATACACTAAAAATAAGGATTCACTCTTTACTCTGGATAAATTCTACAATCAAAGGAGGGTATAAATTTTTCACAAGCCAAAAATACATGGTCAACCTCCACTTTTAAATCTATATGCATATCATTAAATAAGATCATCCAAATGAATTTGTACTTTAATTCATTCCCCACAAAATTTAAAAATATATATGTTAAGAAATCATCCACCACATCAGCTTTTTAGTGTTTTAGTCTATGTTAATATCAATGGTTTAGATGTAATCAACCATATAACTCTAATTAATATTTAGATACCTATGAGAGGAGATTCATGTGAAACTTTCTTATCATTATACCTAGTAAACATCTCCCTAAATAGATAAAAATTCTAATTATTTGTAGAATACAGTGCCACTACTAACTCATTGTCATGGGTTGGGTAGTTTTTCCTTTGAATTCCAATATTGAGAGAGAAATATGACATAACATGGTCACACTACATCAGATCACACCTTGACCCCATATCTGGGGCATCATAAAATATTGAATAACCTACACTAGGTTCTAGATGAATCTGAATAGAAGATAATATCAATATCACTTTTTACACAATAAAATATATCTAACACACTTCATCCTAATAAAATATTAGTCTGTTCTAATTAAAATCCATCAAGGGAGTTGCTAACTTAGATAAATCTTGACTAGAATACTCTTGATTTTTTATGAGACTGAGAAAACTTCTGATCTCAAATATATTCCTAGTCCATTCCCATGATATCACAACTCTGATCATCTTGGTATTTACATGATCTACAAAAATAACTTATTAGACTGATAAATAACATTTTTACAACTTGGTATGACAGAAATTATTCATTATGTTCCTAAATATGACCTATATATAGTCCTCACAATCAACTTTCATCTTAGAACAAATAAGTTCATCCTCAACAAACACCACAATAATGGTTTGAAGATACCAATGGATGATATGGTTTGTAAAATTAATCAAAATATAAGTGGAATTAGTAAGGATAAATGGAATATAAGTACACTAATAATTCATATACCCTCTCTAAAGAGAATTCCTAGGAATATCCACTTCCTTTTCTTTCAGCCTACGGTACCCCAACATAAGGTCAATTTTATAAAATCTTCTCTCTAACCTGATATAGTAAAAAATAACATCATTTTTAGGTAATGGGTGATTATTATTGATGATTACCTAATTGAGGGTCTGAAAATAAATTTACAGTGAGACTCTTCCATTTATCTTCATTACAAAGTGAACCAGTGACACCCAAAGTGGCATGCTTGGATAAATAAAACCCTTTCACTCAAAATCTTCAAACTAGATCTTTAATTACTTTATATCAGTATGAGATAATGTATATGATAGTAAATAAGTGTAACCAATTATAGGTTTGGACCAATAGATAAATCTACCACACACTCTAGAGTTAATCCATAGAAATCATCAAGAAAAATTCTAGGATACCTCTCTACCAAAATCATTAACTGACCATATTAACACCACTCAATAATATCCTAAAGAAAATTGTATATCAGATATGAAATAAATGAAATATTTTTAATATCATGTTCTACCCTATAGGATCATATATCCCACTCATCTTGGAATATGTGAGTGTTTCCATTAGGTGAAGGGAACTGAACATTGTAATGGTAGTATACAATCTAAAAATTAGATTTAATTATCTAACATATACACATATAAGATCAAAGATAGTAAAATAAAGAATCAAATAATCTCAAATAAACTAAAAATTTGTTACTATCATATGGTACTCAGGGAACATAAATCCATGTTCCCTCTTATTTCCCAAAGGATTAGAATGAACCATCACGTAAAACATCATCTTAGATCAAAATCAAAAAAAATCATTGAATTTTGAAGAAATAAATAAATGTGATGAACCTGTGTAAAATAAATTAAAGTCCATTGATTAAGAAATAAACATAGTACCTATAATGGTAACTATCAAAATATCATATTCCTTAATCACATGCTATGTTTTTTATAAACACCTTTATTCAACAAAACATTGAGACTACTTGTAAAGATAAGAATCTATTTTTAGTTTTTCGAAAATACCCATATCTCCAAGATTCATCTAAATGCACTTGAGATTATTTAGTATAAGAAGAAAAAACATAACACTATTAGGAGTTTTCCAACAAAATAACTGTAGATGATCCAATCAACCCACAGATGGAAATTCCTAGGAGCTACCTAGTAATCTGGTTTAGTTTGATATGTCTTCCTCAATTTAATGAACACTACCAGCCTATACGCAAAAGGTTTCATGGGAGTGGAATTATAAAGATAACCCAAACCGCCATTATTAACTCATCAATATTCTTTGTGCTTTATCTTCTAAAAAAATAAATAACTCATTATCCTTCCTCTCATAGTGAAGGAACCACTCAAATCGGGTATCACTACCATATTTTTTGAGCCATCACTTACCTACCGATTGCCTCAACATATGATGGTATGTAGAATTGAATAATACTTGATCTAGCCTCTAGATTCAAGCTCATATAAAACTATCAAGCCTTAAGTTAATCACTCATGAGAAACATAGTAGAATGGTAGAGCAATTGAACAAATCATATGACATACTCTTTAACAATATTTTCTCCTTTATTCAGGGTCATTGACTATCAGACCTTCACCACCCTAAAATTCAATGTGTAAAAATAGTAGTTGAACATATCATTGGACATTTTTAAAGTTATATCCACATGCGTATTGACATTAATGATGTATTACCCCAATTTATTGGCCAATACCTCCATCATATTAGTGGAAGAACTAAATTTTTACCTGTATATGTATAAGAACCTGGCCTGAATTACCAATATTAATCCAATGTGCCATAGGTCTTCATGTGCACTTCTCCATTCAAAAGAGGATTATAACTAGTTTTGAGGGTATAAAATTTCATGTGGAAGACTATACACTACATGATAATATTCATAGAGAAAAATAAAATAAAATATACATAAAAACTAATAGTAAAATGTAAAATATCAAAATCAAGATGTTAAAACTGATTTCATTTCAGGTCAAACAATGTAAAACCAATGGACCCCCAATGTGGTGGGGAAACAAGTATAAATAGTACTACTACAATAAATTGAAAAAAATTGTGGAATATTTTTGGAGTTTTTCCTAGTATTGTGTCCATCTATAAACTCAAATTTCCTCAACAATATCAACTTGTCCCTTTCCCTTCACTGAATTCCAAATCATGATGTCTATACACACAATGAGATTCCAATGCAGGGTGTGATTATAAACCCATTAAAACACAATCATTGATTCCTTAATACAATTTCACATGTATATATAGGTTTATTTCATGATATAGGTGATAATTCATATAAAATCAATCACATTTTGAGTGATCATGCACAAAAAAAAGATTCTATGAAACCTGATCTTACTTGGTACAGCTCCATGTCGAAATAATGTCTTCTGTAGTCACCACAGGACTTAAAACATGATATATGTCTCTATATTACTTTAATTAAAATACACATTTTACCTTTAATGGAACCAATTCATTCCCCATTTAATGGTAATTTTCTCCAATGATGAATGATTATCCCTCGATCGTACACATTTTTGGTACTCCCACAACAATGGAACTATGCACATACAAAAGGTTTTTCCCCATTGGCACATCATACCTTGCTATGAAAACAAATCTAATGTTGTATGAGATTATTTTCCAATTGGATAATCACATTAAAATATTGGGCGCTAGACATTTTATATCCAGAGCCACAACCAACGAGTCATGTCATCTAATCTCCCCCTCTAAGGGATCAACAAAATCCATCAGGGCCACCTATCAACCTAAACATTGAAATAGAGATTCCAATAGCTATGTGAAAATACACATGTACGGAATGACATATTAATGAAAAATGTATCAAAATATATATTCCATGGGATAAGAATTAATGAATAAGAAATGAATATAATAACAAGGAACCACCATGGAAAATCAAATATTCAAGGACATTGAAATATCTACATATAATATACAACATTATAAGGAATAGATAATAAATACAAATAAAGGTCTCCCGGGATATCCAAACATGTGAAAATATAATATCATACAAGTTTCTATACACTAAGAACATATAAAAAGGTAATGTATTTCTAACAACTCCATATAATGTCCCAAATAACTAGGGCTTACTAACTTTAGCATGTTGATGTCAACTTCCATGATCTTTCAAGGGATTAAAAAATTCAAATTTTTGCACCAAAATTCTATAGATCAACATCCAATACATAATAATATGGTATCTATAATTGTGTTTCATGGAATATATCTAGCCAAGAGGGTATAACCACATCAAGTTACTAAAAACCACCACTATCAACGATTTATCTACACCTATTCAATGGAAGAAAATACAACACTCTTGGAACAACGACTAGAGAAGAGAGCCTGATATCCCCTTGATCCTAAATCAATATGAAAAATCCCCCAAAATTAATTATTTCCTCAATATATTGGATAGATAATGAAAATCATCAAAATAATAAACCTATATTTTTTGAGAAAATGTTTGAATCTAAGTAACTCACAAGATTATAAGGACCAATGGATTAATATTGGGAAAACTGACTGAAAGGGAATTAAAAATCCTACCTTGAATATTGAATGCTTTTACTCTTTAAAAATCTTCGAACCCAAAAATTTCATAAAATGGTACCAACATATAATAGGGACACCCTCAAAGCCCATAGTGGCCTTGATCATTCTATACATATGATATCCACCATGTCTATCCATGATGGAGTGGGAGAAAATTCATGGCCATTTTGAATCCACCATAACTTGCACAATAGTTTAGTGAGGAAAAATAGGCCTTGTTCTATAGGAAGATTCCTAATTTTCCATGCTCGATATATCAACCATCCTAGGTTTGTTAGTCAACTCCATTTCACATTAGTGTGTTTCAAGCATAAGACAACATAAAGAATATCATGGTATTGCCTATAGTGTACCCAAAGGAACCTAAGAATCATATTTTAGACACTAAAAATATCTAACACTTTTCAATCCCTACTAACCATCAGAAGGCATAAAAAATCATAATCTTTTAAAACTGAGTATGCTACATATCTCCCCCTTGAATGACTTCTTTGCCTTAAGAAGTGCCTCTAGTGGTCTTACTTTAATAACATGTTCTATTATTCCCAAACGTCAAAAATGCTCTGTGAAGTATCCTCTTGTATCCAACTATGAAACCATATGTCTCTAACAAGTTTCACCATCTTCCATCATAACACTTTATCTATCTATTAAATGATCAATATTAGGCACTCCACAAATGATAAATTATACTCCAACTCAATTTCATTGTATTATATCACATGTGTAGGATTATTCACATACCTATATAGCTGAGACATAAACAACACATCATGCGTACCTAGATATTGGGGAGGATTATCCAAATTGTTGGACATTATAACAAATTATGCCTTCATGGCCCATTAAATTGCCAGTTTGGGTGGATGGAGGTGTTAAGAAGAGGTTCCCATAGTTTTTGGTGGAGGCTAGAGGTGCATCATAAATGCCTCAGGGAATACATGTAGTGTATTTTTTACACAAAAATAATTGGTTGTTCACGACTTGTGTATCCAAATGGTTCACTGCTTGAATACAGCTAAGGGGGAAGATGTTATAGGGATAAATTTCATGTAAAAGAAATTCAAAATTTGTATTAAATAAAAGGATTTGGAGATTCATTTTTTAGTGAAATTTGGAATAAAATATGAAACAATAGGATTACATGTCCTATAAAAATTACACAATGTGAAACTTATGGGATAAGAGGAATTAATTTATTTTCTCAACGTAATATTATTCATTCATTTCTTCTCTCTCTCTCTCATTTTTTTTTGAGCCCTAGGCACCTTGGGAGGATCTCATATCCCCTTCCTCCTACGTCAATCCATTGGTTTCAGTTGATAATTGTTATTGATTAGTCTTAATACTTTCTATATTCTTCGTAAGTTCCCACTTTTTTCTCTTAGGTATTTATTATGGTGATTTTGTTTTGGTATGGGGTGTTTTTTGGTATGATTTTATATGATATTTGGGGGATTTTTAGGTTTATCTACGGTTTCTTGTGGTTCTATTTTGATTTTTTGGTGCTTCTTATTCACCATGTTATGTACAAAAAGTTGTAAAATCTTCTTCTACATTGGTAATCCCACGTCTCTCTTTATTTTATGTCATATAGAGGGTTTCTTTTGTTCACCTATGAGTGATTTTTGTGTTTTCTTAATCATTGATAAATAATTATTTAATTGAAATTAAAAGGGGAAAGAGGTGATTCACATGCATTTACATCTTTGATATTATTTTGATATGATGGATTGTAATGGATTGATTTCCATTTGAAATTTATTATTATTGGGGTTTTTTTACACTGGATGATATGTATTTTGACTTTTGTAACTATAGTGATTATTAAGATCTAACCCTAAAATGGATATTATCTAACCACTTATACTTTGATAATAAAGTAGTTTCCCCAAGATTATGGCTTGTTTGATAACACCCATAAAAATAAAGTATAATTTGATAAAAGACCCTTTGAGAACCTATAAAATAGATTTGGAAGTTTTTTTATGTTTGGTCATGCTTTTGAGGTGGTGATGTGTGGTTGATGTGTGGTTCGGGCATGTGGGGTTGATGGTTTGATGGTCGTGCTTTTGGGAAGATTATGTGGTCGGTTTTCTATGATTTTTGGGTTGAGATTTGGTTTTTGGATGTTCTATTGGGGTGGTGAGGTGGTTTGTTGGCCACTATTTTGGGGAGGAGAGGAGGGTTTTTTCGTGATCTTGTGGTAGTGATGTGGTTGTTTTTTGGACATGATTTTGGGGTAGTGAGGTGGTGTTTTATTTTCTCTATATGCCCAGGTAGTGATGAAATAAATAATTATTTAATAATGATTGAAATGGTTAGGGATTGGTTTGGTTAATGGGATGAAAATTATTAATTAAAAAATAAATTATTGGTTATGTGGTTTAATGGGGATAGTTCATAATAATGAAATTAATGGGAAGGATAATTAGAATCGGTTAGAAATGTGAAATTTGGATTATAGAATATGTGGTTTTATTCATTCATAGGTGGTAGAAAATGTGTTGATGTTGTGAGTTCGTTAGTGTTGGGTTTTGAACCCATAGTTTGGGCTTGTGTGTGGATATATATATATATAATTTTATATTCTTTGTGATTTCAATACGCACCTCATCCATGCTGAGAACTTTGTGCCAACACCTGCATAGTCAAGTGGGGAGTTTTCCTAACATCTGATGGGGAGGTTGGATGGATGGGTACCAGATCTTTCCCACTCTCCCTTCTAGCTGAGGTAGGTATTTCATAGGTTTTGATAGATGGGGTTTTTTTAATGCACTAAATGGTTGTTGTGATAGACTGTGTGTCTGTATATGAGTTGGGATGTTGTCATGATTTTGGGGAGGTGAGGTCAGGTGTCTTTAGGTGAGATGTGAAGTAGTCCAGGTGTCTATGGGAATGATGAGATGGGATGAGGTTTATTAAGGTGGGGGTCATTCATGCTAGAATTAGGGAATAAGTTTGATTTATTTCATGTTCATTATACCCTAGTTCTCAAGTTATGGTTGTGGATTTGTGACGGATTAGGTGTTTTAGAGTGAGATAAGATTTGGTTGTGCTTGTTGGTTGGTGATCCCAAGTTTCTAAAGGAGTGTTGGGATGTGATCATGATTTTGGGGTGGTCTGGTATATAGAAGATATGGGAGCTCCAATACATACAACACTGGGGTGTGAGAGTAGAATACTAAGAGGAAATTGGTTATGGGTAACCATTATTGATATGATTCTTCCTATATTATATTACTAGGCTTTTGTTATTTAGTGAGTGTGCCTTGGTGAATTTGGGCATGGTTAGTATACCTATAAAGGGGTTGTTTAGTTCTGTTATTCTCATGGGTGCATTAGATTTCTTCGTTCACATGTGCACGATAGACTTTGGTTTTCCTACTAAGTTCACTTGTATGCTAACCCAACATATATAAATTTATTTTCAAGTTTCTAGGAGGGAGGGGATTAGGATGAAGTGGTATCAAGGGAGAATGTTGAGAGAAAAGACTTAGTTCATAGTTTGGCACAATGATGACTACATGGGTTGTTATTGAAATAGTTCTATTTGACCTTGGTTCATGACATAGGCTAGAGTGACCATCTAGGATACAAGATTTTAGGCGCCCTGTGATCTATTGAACAGACTCTGATCTTATTGAATGACCAGGTGATGTTGACTTGTTTATAGGGTAGAATACTAGGAGATGTATTTTCATCATGATAACCTATGATATTGTTTGAATTGGGATGTTTTGGGAATGATAAAATAAATAAAGTAAATTAAAATTAATCTTAACAAAATTTCATGCTACTGGGATTAGGAAGTTCTTGTTTTCTTTTCAGATATGGATCATTTTATTCATCGTGTTTGGCTCAGGTAATTAAGGTTCAGTGGGTGGATCCAATTGATTGATGTAGGGTTGATATGGTAGAGGAGGAAGATTATTGGAATAGGTAATTTTATACTTTTAGTGGCACGTTATGGGGTATTATGAGGGGAGTATTTCATATATGAAGAAAAATAGATGGATGGAGGAGCTCGAGATCTCCTTCAGTTTGATTTGGTCCCTGGTGGGATACATGGTCCCTTTGGTAGTCAATATGATACGTGGATCTTCATTTAATGTAAGAAGTTGTATATAGGTGAACGAAAGGAGGAAGATGTTTTGTGGGTGGAATTTATTAAAGAGTTCTGAATAGAGTTCCTTTCATTTACTATGAAGGTATTGATGTGGCCCGATCTTGTTTATTTTCATCTGGAGAGTATGTCAGTGTTGGGGTAGTGAATCAATTTCAAGGTTCTTCTATATTTTTTCCCAGATATTTTTCCAAAACAAGAGTCTCATTTGATATATCTTGATGTGGAACTCCATCATTTTATCTACCATGAAGTTACTCCTTTTACATTTTCAAAAAATCTAGAGGTTTAGATGAATTTGGAGGCGATCAAGAAGATGCACCTAAATGGAGGTTTACCACAAGAGGGTAACCATAAAAGTTCCTCAAGTAGAATATTTTTTAATTGTAGGTCTCAAGCACTAGTACCATATAGGTTTCAACTAGTGGGCAGTCAACCTCGACAGCTTCCTTTCCAACCCTCTAGGGCCAATTGTTTACATTCTCTTACTGGGGTCTTTGTTCTAGTGTACTTTTTTTGGGGGGTTCATGGCCATAACTAAAACTAGTTCCCAGTGGTTTCATGAGCTCCATTTGGTGAAGGTGGATAGGTTCAGCGCCATTTTCAGTAGAAATTTCTATTGAGACCCTAATATACTAAAGGGAAAAATGATTACAATTTTCCATGGGGATATGAGAAGTTATAGGAAAACCTCAATATGTTTCCCATTTTCAAGGACCTTAAAACATTTTTTTTGGAAGTGGATGTCATTAGAGATGCAGAGGATCTATGTGTGGTTAGTTTTTGGTATTGTATCCGGTGGTTCCCAATATTCTAGAGATCATCAGTGGTCTGACATGTTTTTTAGTACCCTTTCTTATTCTTTATTTGATTCAGTATCTTTAAAATCCTTTTGTTTAACCCACTATATTATTTGATCAAGGACTATATGTTGAGAGGCTTCTCATTCCCCTAGTGTTTAAAACTCCAATCAGAGGCCAGACCAAATTCTATTATGTGTATCGAGGGTGTATACTAATGATGGTTCCACATCAGTCTTATGGGGATATTTATTTCTAAAAATACAGCCATAAAATGTTATCCTCGAAATCATCTAGTTCTATCGCATATGTTTTGTTATCAAATACTTCTATAGGAGAGTCTTCTTCTCATATACAGATGGGAATCCTATCTTTTTCATTGGATGGTAGGGTTTTTAGGTGGTAAATTGGAATATGGATCCCCTAATTTATTTTATGGATGAGTTTTCGAAGGAAATAGTTGACGTTGGGATAGTGGAGGTCCCTAGGGTCATTGGGATGTTCCTTGATATTTTACTTGTGGAGGTTATCATGATACACCCTTAATGTGATGTCGATTTCATGATAAACTTACATCCTATTGTTTCTATTATTTTGATGGCTCTTTATTATATGAAACCTTATGAGTTGATATAGTTGAGTATTTAGATATATTTTCTGCTGTAAAAGGGTTTTATCTAACCTAGGATCTCACTATGGGTTGATCTAATGTTTCTCTTTAAAAATGAGGTTGGCATATTGAGGTTGTGTATAGACTACCAAGGGTTGAATCAGGTGATGGTTAAGAACCATTACCCTCTTCTAAGGATATATGATCTTTTTACTATGGAAGATAGTCGATTTGTTTTTCTAAGATCATTTTGATGTCTTTATATCACCAGTTGAGGGTGATGGAGGGTTATATACCGAAGACCTCTATTAGATGTAGGTATGGCCACTTCGAGTTTGTAGTCATTCCATTCAGTATTATAAAATCATCATCCATGTTCATGGAACTTATTAACTCTATGTTTCATAAGTTCTTATACTCTTTTTCATTGTATTCATTGATGATATATTGATCTACTCAATATCAGAGGATGATAATTCAAATCATATTAGAGTTGTCATATAGGTTCTTTGTCACCACTAGCTCTATATAAATTCATCCAAGTGTAATTATATGATATGATAGGTAATTTCCTCAGGAATGTAGTGTTTAGTTAGGGTGTATAAGTGGACATATGAAAGTTCACTGCAATTGTTTCTTGGGAAACACCCAAGAATGTGGTAGAGGCTTGTACATTCCTTAGTCATGACGGTTATTATCTGAGGTTTTTGCAGAATTTCTCTAATTCTTCATCCCCATTTATAGAATTGACTAGTAATAAATATTCTTTTGGGTTTACTGATCAGTATCTGGTAGTTTTTGGTTACCTAAAAGGGAATTTGGTCAGTTCTTCAATGATTTGGTTACCTGGGGAGGGGTGATGTTTGAGGTGTTCTGTGATGCTTCTTGTTTGGATTTGGGATGTTTTATTATGCATTAGAAGACTTTTATCTCTTATGTGACTAGGAATCTACATCCCCATGAGAGTAAATATTCCACCCATGACTTGTATTTATTTTTGTTTTTTTGTGTTGAACTTTTGGCACCATTACCTCATTGGGAGCGCATTGTGGTCTTTAAAAATCACCAGAGCTTGAGTTATATCTTTTATGAGCATGATCTTAATTTGTGATAGTGGATTTTGAATGAGTTTCTTCTAGATTATGATTTGTATATCTTCTACACCTCAGAAAATAGAAATTTTTTGGTTGATTATTTGAGGAGGAAGTTGGGGAAGGATGTTGTTCGGGATTATAGGGATGCATGGAGAATAATTGAGGGATTTTAAATCAATCATAAAGATGAAATAGTGGATGGGGGTAGAGGGTATTTCTTTCAGATGATAGTTCAATCTTCTCTTATGGAGGGGGTGGAGGAGTCTTAGTGGTGAGACTTGGAGGCATAGGTGATTCATGATCATGTTGGCCATCATGATTCTCTGGATGGATGTTTGGGGGATATTTAGAACCATGTATTGCTTCATGGGAAGTTTTTCTTGTAGTTATGTGGGGGAGATTACATGGTGAGTTTCATAGATAAAATTTCGTGGTAAACCTAGGAGTTTGCAAGATGTATTGTGGCTTGATGATTTCGTTTTAGTGGCTTGGGATAAAGAGGTGGTGGTGGAGTTCATAGAAAAGTTCTAGGTTTTCCATTTGATAAATGTCAAGAATAATGTTCATTGTGGTGTGTTGTAGCCTTTGGATGTTCCCAAGTGGAAATGGTATGAAATATAGATGGATTTATTCACAGGGTTACCTAGACCTTAGGGAGGTTGTGATATTATCTTGGTGATTTTGGATCATTCAAGGAGTTGGGAATCGTGGATTTTTTTGCTAAGAGGTATGTGGATTAGGTGGTGTGGTTTCATGGAGCTCTGATGTATGTTGTCCTGAATCAGGATTCATGTTTTATCTCATGAGTTTGGAGAGTATTATAGTATGATTTTTCACTTATATAAACCTCATAACTTCTTTACACCCTTAGAAAGATGAATATATGGATCATAGTATCTAGATATTGGGGGATATGTTGAGGGTGTTAGTATTAGACTTTAATGAATCTGGGGTATGAAATATTCCCTTGGTTGAGTTTATTTATAATAATAGTTATCACTCTTCTATTGGAATTTATTTTTCTGGGGATTTTTATGAGATAATATATCATTCTCTATTGTGTTGTATGGAGGTTGGGTGTAGTATTTCTTGGTCTGGATGTGGCTCAGATCATGTCGAAGATGGTTCAGCTTGTTCGTGAGAGGTTAAAAGAATTAAAGGATCTGAAAAAGTCTTATTCCAATCATAAGAGGAGGCCCATGGAGTTCAGGATTGGCGACCACATGTAATTTAAGGTTTCCCCTCGATTTGGGATGTGAAGGTTTTGCAGAGGGAGTAAGCTTTCTCCCATGTTTTTTGGGCCCTTTGAGGTGTTGGGTAGAGTTGTGAGGTGTCGGATGGTGTTTCCATCATGGCTGGAGATTATCCACGACATCTTCCAGATATCTCATCTTCATTGGTATCTTCATGATGACTCCCATGTTACTATCTAGGGAAATTTGTATATTGAGGACAACATGATGTTCCTGGAGTGTCCAGTAGAGATCTAGGATCACCAATAGAGGCATTAAAAGGACGAAACATTCCTTTCATTTACGTATTGTGGTGGCATGGTGTTCTGGAGGGGAGTACTTGGGAGTGATAGGCAGAGATGTGTTCCTAGTATCTAGATCTATTTAGAGTTTATCCTTTTATATTATACATGTGATATGATGTTTGAAACAATTATTTATAATCTAATGTTGTTATTTCCTTGATGTATGATGTTTCATAAATTGCTAACTTACCAAAAGGTTGGGACCTGATTCCAATCGAGATGCATTTACAATGATGAAATTAAACTTACACGGATTAGTTAGTGCCAACCAAAGTGGATAGTATCTTGACATAGAGGATGAAATTTTCTAATTTTGATATTCTAAGATGTGTGGTTATTTGGTTGTGATGGTTTCTGGTTTTGAATTTGTGGAGTCGCGATGCTTGTGGTGATGTGGTTGTATAGTGATGAGGTTGTGTGGGATTGTTTTGTTTATTTTGTCTGCCGTGTCTGGTTGGTGATAGAATTTAGGTATGATGAGATCATTGATATGTATCCCACGAGGGGGTTGTTCTGACCCCTTTCATTTTGTCTTGTTTTTAGATTTTCGAGGAATAGAATCATTTGATAGGTATCTGATGTAACAGCTTATTCCCTTTTGGTCTGTATCTTTTCTATTTTTTGTGGTTGGTGGTGTTCGTACAAGGTTCCTAGAGTTTTTACTGGGTGTTGGAAGTGAAGCAGAGATGCTGCTGGGAATAAATGATGTGTATTGGTTACACAACATGAAATGATGGTTTGGGGCTTATATAATGGGATAGATCAAGTATGGTATGAATATAAGGGGTAATTAGTGAGACAGATACACATCATGTAAATTCAAGTCATCACTTGTATTAAATAATGGCTAATGAAACATTTTTTCTCAAATGTTGTAAATTTTTGGGAAACCTGAGGATTACAAAATGTGAAACCTTTGGGATTCTAGGTTTTAGGTTATTTTCTCAACTAAATATTATTCATTTGTTTTCTTCCTCACTCTCTAGTCTTAGAAGAACCCTAGGATCCTTGGTATGTTCTTCTATCTACCTTACTCCTTTGATCTATTTCTTTTTGTTGATACCCATTGGTGATCAGTGGTAATCACTTACTTCTTCTTAATGATATTCTTGTTGTTCTTATCTTTGTGATTAAATGTCTTTATGTTGTTTCGATTTGGGGTGTGTGTTGGAAACATTTTGGTGATAATTGGGTACAGTTTAGGTTGATCTCTGTTTTTTTGTGGTGGGGTTGTGGTTTGTGGGTGATTCTTCTTCTCCCTGTGGTTCGAACCAATTTAGAAAAACTGCTTTGAGTTAGGTAATCACTCTTTACTCTTAATTATGTTCCATATAGGAGGATTTTTCTTTTTTCATCTATGGGATATGGTTATTATAGATTAATAAAATTTAAACAATTGTTTAATTGAAATTGAAAGGGAAAAAAAGAATGATTTTTATGCCTTTACAGCTTAGATATCATTTTGATATAATGTATTGTACATGATTGATGCCCCACTTAAAATTGTGGAATTTTGGGGCTTTCGTGTTAGATAATATTTATTATGATTTTTATTTATATCATGATTTTTTTAACATCACCCTAAAATGGAAATTGGCTAATCACTTATAATTGGCTAATAAAACGTTTCCCTAGTATTATGGATTATGTGATAACACCCCTAAAAAATTGGAATAAAATAAAATCCCCTTTATAACTATGTAAAATTAATTTTTATTTGCATTGATGTGTGGGAAATATTTAATGGTGGGGAATTGTGGTTGATTTGTAGTTAGGGCATGTGGGAATATGGTTTGATTTTTGTACATTTGGGGTGGTAAGGTGGTTTTTTGGGCGTGTTTTTGGGGTGGTGATGTTGTTTGTTTGGTGTGATAACGGAGTGGCAAGGCGGTTTTTTTGTCATGATTTTTTTTGTGGTGAGGTGGTTTTTGTTTGTCAGTGATTTTGGGGCTGTGAGGTGGTTGTTTTTTTTTCTTTCTTTTGGGTAGGTGAGGTGGTGGTTGATTTTTACTAGATTCATGGGTGGTGATGGAATAAATAATTATTCAATAATGATTGAAATGGATGGTATTTTGTTTTTTAATATGATGTAAATGATTAAATAAAAAATAAATTATGGGTTTTTTGGTTGTGTGGTTGATGCTTAATAATGAAATGAATGTGTTGGATAATGGGAATCAGTTGGCAATTTGAAATATTGGTTGTGGAATGTGTGGTGTTATGAATTTTGAGGTGGTAGTAAAAGTGGAGATGTTGTGAGTTGGTTATTTTTTTTTTGGGAACCCATAGGTTGGGATTGTGTGAATGGATGTATATATATATATATACCTGTGTATTATTTGTGATTTCTAAGTCACCCCACCCACATCGAGCACTATGTGACAACACTCGCATACTCATGAAAATGATGTTTTTTCCAACATCTTATTGAGTAGGATGGATGGATGGTACCTTCTATTTTCTATTATCTATTCTAGTAGAGGTATTAATTTCATAGGTTGTGATGGATAGAGGTCTGTTAGTGCACTAGATGGTGGTTTTTATAGCCCAAGTGTATTCAGGTGAGTTGTGATGTGGTTGTGCTTGTTGGGTGGCAATACTTTTTATCTTCGGTGAGATGTGACATAGCCCAGGAGTTTGTGAGAAGGATGAGGTGACTAATGGTGGGGGTTATTCATGTTAGGAGGAGGGAATGATGTATATGTCATTCATGTTTACAATACCCTATTGCTCTAGTTATAGTTGTGGATGTGTGATGGATTTGGTGTTTTCAGGTGAGACAAGATGTGGTTATGCTTATGGGGTGGCAATCCCAAGTGCCTATGAGCATTATGTGATGTGATTGTGCTTGTGGGTCAGTGTGGTATACAGAAGATATGGGAGCACCATGACGTATGACATTGGGGTGTGAGAGAGACATACTAGTGGGAAATCGTTGCAGTGTACCTTGTATTGATATGATTCTTGTTATATTATATTATATAGCTTGTGTTATTTGTTGAGGGTACCTTGGTGAGGTTGGGTTTGTTAAGTATACATGTATAGGTGTTTTTTGGTTATTTTATTTTCTCATGGGTGCATTAGTATGATTCTTTAACATGTTGACAAGAGACTTCGGTTTTCCTCCTAATTATACTTATATTCTCACCCTACATATACAAACTATTTTTTTGTTCCTAGAAGGATTACATGGACCATGTTGAACATTACTAGCTCAGACCTTGGATAGTTGTTGTGTCACTTTTATAGCTTTACATTTTGGTATTTTACTTTGGAGGATTTTATCTATATTAGTTTTATTTATACATTCATTTTGGGATGGTTTTGGTTTCTTTTATATTATTACATGGAGTTGTTTGTGGATAATTCATCTTATCTTCTGATATTACATTATAATAGAGGGTAATTCCTCCCATTTACTATGCTTTTATTACCCTTGGTGCTTGTCACCAACCCGAGGCCTACTAGAGGCAGTACTCGGGAGACATTATCTCTCTACCCTCATTGTGGTATCTTTGTAGGTTGGGTTCATGAAAACCACCCCTGGTATTCTTAGTAATATGAAACGGTATAAAAAATATCAACACTGGATTTACTTGATATAATAATGGATAATTATCTAATCAATGATTCATTCATAAGAAAATTTTATCTCCCATAATGAAATCCAAAGGTCATCTCCTCCTACTTCCATACGATCACTGTCTACTCGGAGTAGTTATTAACTGCTTGTTGGTCAACTTAACTCTTTCAATTTCCATCTTTAACAACATAGCCTCCAAAAATATTACCTCACCAAGCACAAGAAAAGATAATAGTGAGAAACACAGTCGACCATTAAGAGACACATTAGATTACATTTCAAGAAAATCATATAAGTTGTTGTAAATGAAATCTAACAAGGATAGGTGATTGTCCTAAGATCCACTGAAATCCACAACACATGCCCATAACATATCCTCTAATATCTGTATAGTCATCTCAAACTATATTTTTGTATAATAATGATACAATGTACTTAGTTTTGGTTTGGATCCTAAACCATTATTTAAGACCAACCAAAACCATGAGGTGAGGCATAGATCTCTGTCTAATATCATACTCCAAGTAGCTCCATGTAGGAATTAAATATCTCATACATATAGATTTCCTAACTCATCCACTAAAAGGGTCTCTTGAATTAATCTTAAATGATCCATTTTCATCATCTAGTCAACTATCACCAAAACAGTACCATGACTACTTGGAGTCCTTAGTAACCTCATCACAAATTCCCTCATCACAACATCCCACTTTCATATAATCTTTGGGTGTGATTTAAGAAAACCACCAGGATGTTAATGCTAATCCATTGCCATTTCTAGGTAAGGCATAATGAAAAAAACCAAATGATGTCCCTCTTCATACATGGCCACCAAAAATAACATCAGATATCATGGTACATCTTTATTAACCTTGGATGCACTACCCCTTTAAATGTATGAGAGTCTCTCATCAGCACCTCCCCCAAGGAATATTCCATTACCAACCTCCCATGAATGTAGATCATGTCGTCCTCATATAAGGACCATCCTAAGAATGAATCATCAACCACAAAGTGCTCCCACATCACTACACACTCAGGATCTGAATACATGTTAGCCTTTTTCCCGGAAAACTAAAGAATATATGATTATCAAAGGCACACATGTCACAACCCGATAATCCTCATATTCATATTTTAAAGACTATGAACCTATTAACTCAGATCCAGTGGTTTCCTTGTTATATTGGAACCATGTATAATAAATCTCATCCAAGGGGACCAAATTGTTTAATAGTATTGGAAAACAAGACACATAATTGAATTTCACATTACATTTGAAAATAATTCAATATAGTATTTTCTTTATGGATGTTATTATTTCCTTGAGCATATCCCTACATAGAAACCATAATAAACATCCTTGTTTCATGGGGAAAGAAAAATAAGAAAATGATGATCTCAAATTCTAAATAAGGATATGCCTACAGTGGATGGTAAATAAGGTATTAATAATATGGAATGAAATAAAATATAATTGAATAATTCTATATAAGTAACCACGTGAGCTCTAAACTTATTCATGGATATAAAAATACTATTTGAAATAATGAAATGGATAGCAATATCGGATTTCATAATATTGGAATGCATAATGTCAGACATCTAAATATACCTTCAAGGCCTATTGTCAACAAATATATACCATTATGGCCCCATTCAAAGACATATATACCATCAATTTCTTATTCTAATACATTTATACCGTCATGTCCTCATTCCAAGATATCTTACAAAAATGGGTAAGGCCTTGACTAAATACCCAAGATAGTTATTCTTATGATACCTACTAATGCATCAACAGTCTATTTTTTTCTAGTCCCCACTCATCACTTAATAAGTCCAATTATTTCCTCATATGAATAAATAACACAACCTAATCAACATGCCTTAAAATCAATAATTGTAAATATTGGAAGAAGTTGAATATGGAATATCAATACATTACCTATTAAAACTGATTATAAACTATCTATAAAAATATGGTGGATGGTATCATAATATAATATCCTTAGAGAATAATAATATCCAATAATGGATGTTAACATATATGAAAATACATTAAATGATCATTGGAACATTCTTGAAGAAAATACCGTTTTCACTTTGAAATCACATACTTAAAAACATTAAAATTATAAAGGAAAAAATTTCATGGAAATGAATCTTGTAAAATTATTATGGATTATTCAAATTAATGATTATTCATGATGGTGTGAAAAATATTTCATGTCAAATATGTTAAAATACATTCCTTTTACACCATTATAAAAATATTAAAAAGTACCTCACTTAGATAATTACTGAAAGATTCCTTTCAACCCATTTTTTAAAAAGTTAGACATGAGAAAACTATTAATTAACCAATGATTTGATATAATTATTATTTAAAACATTTTAAGTAAAATATGGATATATAATAAAGAGATTCCCCCAATATAGACTTAAAAAATCCCTAATAATAATTAGACTGTGAAATAAATCCTTATCTTAGGTATAAATTCATTCATACATGTTAAAAACTATTATATAATAAATATATACTTATTATTAATAATTAAATGAACCATAATAATATATATCATACCATATATTACTTACTTATAACCTTTTATTTCTTTTTTATTAACAATTCCTTGTTAAAATCATTGTTTCAGGTAATAACTACTTCATTTTTCATGTATGTTTTAGTTTGGTAGTTTTAATATTTATAAATTTATAAATTTCAAATCATATATAAAAATTTAATAATGATATAAAAATAATATATATTCATTATATATCTATTTATAGTAATCCATAATATTTATAGATAGAAAAATTAATTTTGTTATTACTGGAGACGGTAGGTCGCATGTACGCATGAATGTTGTTTTAATTTTTTGATGGATGAAATGAAATAAATGAAGATGGTTATTAATAAACTAAATAATATTTATTATATAATTAAAATAATATATATTAATCAAATCCATCCATATTATTATCTAAGTAAAATAGAAATGAAAAACGAATCACATTGCTTCGTGGAGGTGTTAGTCCACATGTACGCATAAGTGATGTTATTGTTTCCCAAAATTTTGGAGGGTAAGAAGGTAGATAATATATTATCATTCTAGAAGTATAATTTTGTTATAAATATCATATATAATCATTAATCTCATCATAATTCACATCTATAAAATATGGTAATGAAAAATGAAATGTATCGCTCTGGGGATATGGTATGTCGTATGTATGCACGAAAGATACTTTCACATACCATTTTTTGGGAAAGAGGGTGGATAATGGGGGTTTAATAATAATGATAAAATATAAGTATATTGAGGATATTTTTTCTGTTATATTATTATAAACTCTATATATTTAGAGGAGGTAAAAGAATAAGTAAAAAAATAAAGTGTTTAGTTATGGAGATAACCTCTTCTTTGGGCGAACTCCTTTGGATCTCCTCTTAAGGATCCTAGTGTAGGTATTTTTGGGAGATGAGAACCTATATAGTTTCTTAGGGAATTTAATAATGTATTTTTAGGGTATGGTTGATCTAGAAGACTCAAATTGGTGTAAGGAAGAGAAATGATAGATTTCCTTTATAATTGAGGGGTGGGGTATGTAAGAACCCGGGTTTTTAGAACGGGTCAAAATCCTGGCCCTGTTTCAATTTTTGACTTGTTTCTGAGGAAACTGTAAAAAGTGGGTAGTTTTTGGAAATTTCCAGACTACAGGCCGTGTACATTAAAGTACACGCCGTGTATATCTTAAGAGAGTGACTGGCCATGTGCTCACGGAGTACGTTCTGTGTGGTGACCTATAGAAACTTCTTACTGCACGGCATGTAGTTTTTGGCACACCGTGTACCCTTGACTTTGTGGAGGCCATACATGGCGTGTAGTCCTGTTGGCCAGGTAGAATCATTGAAAACAAGTACCGATGTGTCCTACTTGGACACACTGTGTATTATGTCCGTGTATAAGGGATATACATGGCGTGTAGGCCTGTTGGCCGGGTATATTTTTTTAACCAAGTACAGGTCGTGTCCCCCCTCGACGCATCGTGTAGTCCGACAGTGTATGAGATAAATACATGGCATGTGGGTAAGTTGAAGAGGAAGGGAAGAAAAATGAAGTACAGGTCGTGTACCCCTAGGTACACACTGTGTACTCATATGGGCAGGTTCTGAAAAGTAATTCGGTGGAATTCCATCCACCAAATGAACAGTTAAATGATATACATTGAGTGTCGTCATAATGTATGTGTCATGCACTTTCTTTTTTTCGCTAAAACTAGCATTAGCATCGTTTTTTAGGCAGAACACATTTGTGTCACCCAGTTTCGTGAACCAAGCTGGTCGGAGCTTATTTTCTCTCCCAGTTATTCATCTGAAGTCAGATTCGATCACGGTTAGATGCATTGGAACCCCCTCGGTAAGGCCCCGATTCCACTTGAGCTATTTTGTTTAATTTTTGTTCTAGAAAGAGTTATAAGGGTTTGAGCGGTTTTGATACTTTTGTAGATCTACCATGTTTTATACCTAATTGGAGATTGTTACCATAGGATTATCATTGTATGAGTATCAGGTAGGTGGTGCGTACCTCTTTTTGTGTTTTCGTGGTCATTTGGGTGACGCGGCCTTCGGTGTGTTTTCGGGTATTTTGATAGGGAACCATTTTATCTTTTGTTTCCTATTGTATTGATTGTTTGACCTATGGTATGCCTTTGGGTATGCCCTACTAGCAGTTTTTCATGAGCGGGGCCAGGCGAGGGGTTGTAGCTCATTGGGGCATTTTGGATGGGGGATGCCAAAATTCTTATATCTGATTTATATTATTATAAACTCCTGAGTTTAATTTCTTAATCCTGATATAAATTTTTAGAGGAATTCAAGACCTCAGGGATATTTATTGATAACCGTTGGGTTGTTAGAGGCATTCAAGACCTCAGTGTTGTTGATTGATAACTGTTGGTTTGTTAGAGGCATTCAAGACCTCAGTTCTGTTGATTTATAATCATTGGGTTGTTAGAGGCATTCAAGACCTCAATGTTGTTGATTGTTAACTGTTGGGTTAGGGCAATGAAATTGTTTTGAATGTTTTGTTTATTTATGTTTTTTGTTTAAATATGTTATATATGAAATTGCTGAATTTCATATGTTGGACCCTTTGGGTGTTGTTGGGCATGACCCGCATATTCTTGCATGATGCTGATCACAGGTTGGGTTTGGCCTGGGTTACATAGGGTGGTTTTGACCACGGGATTGGGCATCATGGAAGTCGTCTTGAGGCAGTACGACTGTCAGGTTGGGCATCGCATGGGTTACTTGGGTGGTAAGGCCATCAGACTTGAGTGGCATGGTCGCAGGGACACGAGGTGTCATATGTGTGGTGTCTTAGGTACAATTTTGGTGAATACCGCTCACCCAGAACTTTGGGCAGTGTGCACACAGAGATACTCTGTGATGAGGTTGTTTTGACCACTCGTGTGGGTAGAGGCCCCCGTAGATGTGGTTTAGTTACTTTAGTTTGGGTTTCTTGTCGTAGGAAGCCACGTGGGAGGTGAGGAGCCTCCAAGGGATAGCTTTGAGGCTGTCAAGTTGGGGGCTGAGTCTCACCGTTATTTGAGGGCAGATATCGCTGACCCTCCAGATACTTTATTAGAGGCAGACATCGTTGTCCCTCTGGTTACTTGATTTAAGGGCAGGTATCACAGTCCTTCCTGCTATTTATCTGAGGGAAGACATCATTATACCTCTGGTTATTTATTTGAGGACAGGCATCGTTGTTCCTCCGGGTTACCTCTTGCGCGTGCCTTCGGGACGTCGGTACTTGAGGCACAAGGTGTCAGGAGGCACAAGGAGTTGGGTTACTATTCATGGGCGTGCCTTTAGGATGTCGGTACTTGATACACGTAGTGTCAAGGGGGAACATGGTGCCGGGTTACATGACAGAGATTTCGGCGTTGGCTGAAGCAGGTGACACTCCATGGTGGCTGATGAAAACCAGTGGAGTTAGTGTTTATTTTTGCATCGTTTTGTATACTGCTTTTTCTTATAAATGCATGCCTTCTTAAACACTTATATTAGGTACGCACCGTTGGGTGGTATCCTATTGAGATTTGTCTCAAACCTTGCACGGGCCCTTCAGGATGCATGTAGACTTTATGGATTTATGTGAAGGAAAGAGGCCAGCTTCAGGAGCTGGGATGCGTTAGTTATTCCATGGACATGATATGGACCTTGAGGTCTTACCTAGATGGAGTTACTCTGTTTTTTTATTTTCTGTATCATCATGCTTACTTATTGTAGCTATAGTTGGTTAGACATTGGCGCCCATTTTATATTCAGATATGTATGACCTGCTTTGGATGCATGTTTTGTTGTTCAGTAGTAGTTACATGTGATCATCATGTTGTTGTGTTTATTTCTGCTGCTGTTGTTTATATTTATTGCTTCCGTTGTTTATTGAGATTGAATGTGCTTCCGCTCTGCGGGTCTGATTCGAGTCTTATAAGTCATTTATTATGCTGTATCTTTACTGTTATACTCAGACCACTACCATTATTATTATCCTCCTAGAGGGTTTATCCTCCCCACTATACCTATAAGACTCTCGCTGCTAGTTGGCATCCTTTGGAATTCGGGGAGTTTCACCTAAGGTAGTATCACCCGACCCGTTTAGCATTGTTCGGGTGGATGTTTAGGTCCGGGTCGTTACAAAATGGTATCAGAGGAGTTCTTGATATGGATTTAGTATTAGTGTTTTACGGGATACTAATTAGATTGAGACTTCTATTTTATTTCTATTGGTTTTAATATTTGAGATATGGTATACTAGAGATAGGTTGTTTCTAGAACTGGGTTTCAAGCTTGTGATTAGGTGCCTGCAGCCCTAGGTACGAGAGATGGACCAAGTTACCTTGGGTGGGAATTTCTTTTTTTTTCTCATATTACAATTTATATGATTTCCACCTCAGTGGATCACTTGGTTTGTGAGTTTATTGATTGTGATATGTAACCCTTGACCTGGTACGGGAATGTAGAATTAGACCTTGGCTCCGTATGGAATGGCTTGTTTTCTTGGTTTTTGATAGGCACATTTTTTAGGTATTTCAATTTCATAACTGCACGTATGCTTTGTGAAGTGATAATACCATGTGAATAAAATCAATTTCCATGCTTGTATTCTCTGAACTGTGAATAGGTGAAATTCATGATAGAATTTCTTGTTATTTCAAGGTGTTTTCCATGCTTTATATATTTGTAGAATTGAATGTGGCGGGATATTTGGGTCTGGAACTTATGAGAGTAGGCAGGTACTATCATTTGAGGTGATTTTGATCACCGGGATTGGGTGACTCGATCATCGGTTTGAAGCAACATTAGTTGTCAGGACGGGCATGGACCAAGGTAATTTTGATACTTGGCTCTTTTGGGAGAAAGTAAGGAGGCCAGGAGGTCGGGATGCCAGGGGGCATGGGTTCTGGTGGGGGAGAGTAAGGGTAGTAGTTATGCACTAACTTTTTCTGATTTCCTTATCTGCGTAGGATATATATTGTTATATATATATATATGGGATGTCTGACCATTTATAGTATTCAGTATGTTCCTTTTTTGGCGAGTCAGATAGAGCGTCAGACGAGAGATGCTCTAGTGTCGCAAGTGTAGGATCAGGTTCAGGATCCGGTGCAGGCAGAGCAGGAGCCGCAGGTATAGGCTTAGGGACAGGATCAGGTTTAGGATCCAGTGCAGGTAGGACAGTAGTCGGGTTTGGCATCGTTCGGGCCATGGATTGACGAGCAACTCTGAGATAACCTAGTGCGTGTCTTGCAGGGGATCGATAGAGGCATGCAGGGTTCATAGCCATCTATGGAATATCTGAAGCTAGAGTTTTAGTCACAGCACCCGCCGCTTTTTTTGTGTGAGGGTCGTCTGCAGGCAGCTGAGAACTGGATCAAGAGCATGCAGACTATCTTCGAGCAGCTCGAGACGCCTCCAGGGCAGAGGGTCAAGCTGGTGACGTACATGCTGAGAGGACCGACGAAGTGTTGATGGAATGTACATGTTCATGCTCGTAGGCATGATAGACTGCAAAGTAAGGACTTAGAGGATAGGTTCTTTGATCACTTTTACCCAAATACACTAACAGTAGAGAGGGCTCAGTAGTTCTTGAGTCTGCAGTAGGGAGACATGTCTGTCATGGACTATGCAGCTCCTTCCACTGAGCTGTCTCGCTTTGCGCCTGGTATGGTAAGCGATGATGCAGCTAGGGTAACGCACTTCGAGGATGGATTACGACACACAATTTGGTTACAGGTGAATATTTTTAGGCTGGGATCTTTTTCAGAGGTGGTGAATCATGTGCTCATATTAGTGGGCAACCAGAGGGATAGGCCCCAGGTTGGTCGGACGACGGCTTCAGGTGAGGGTTCGGACAGCAGGAAGCGAGGAAGGGATGAGTTCCAGTAGGGCAGTGGGGCCAAGGACTCAGCTAGACCACCTCCTAGCAGTTCTGTAGTGGCTTGCTTCCAATGTGTACAGCCAGGGATTTTCGGACTTAGTGTGATAGGCCTCCAAAGGAGTGTCGGGCATGTGGACAGGTCGGGCACATTGGGAGGTTTTGCACATAGCCATCTCAAACAGCCGGCAGGCAGGGACCAGAACATACAGTTTCATCTAGAGTTAGTTCAGGTTTGGTACTATGAGAGGGTAGCAGTGGTTCAGCTGCACATGGAGGACGTGACAGAGACAGCGGGATCCAGCTGAGGGGTCAGTGGCCGGTGGCTGGAGCAGCACCACAGGGAGGTCAGGCATCAAGCAGTCGTACTTCAGGCAAGGTGCACGTTGTGGAGCTTCCAGAGGCTGAGCAGGCTGGTGAGCTGACGATGGTTAGAGGTACACCGTGGTGTGCTCGTGATTCCCATGTTTCCTTTTTGGCATGACCTATAGAGCCATGTCTGTTTTGAGTGCACGGGGTGCACAGGATCTATGTGGACTGACTAGATGCTAGTCAGTGGGATTGGCACCATATCGAGTGCATGATATATATATATATATATATATACATATATATATGAGATTCATAGCATCAGGGGCATCGAGGATGCGGGTTACATGAGGTGCCTTGGGCATCGGGGCATCGAGGATGCGGGTTACTTGAGGTGGTCGGCATCAGGACCTCATGGAGGTGGACACTGATGTGGTGCGAGATACATTGGGTGTCGGGAATGACACAGGAGCACCAATGAGGTGTAGGGGTAATGATGCATCACAGAAGGACTATGCGTCCGAAAAATAGGTTAGTAAACCTTGTTTTCTTTGAGTTTTGTTGGGTTGAGACTGAGTTAGGTGATTCCTAAGGTGGGCATCCCCCTTGAGGAATTTAGCTGAGACCTTTGAGACCAGGGAATTCTGGGTTACTTTGAATGGGGTGGTATGTTTAGTGATACCTCTGGGATTCTTTTGATAGCTCAGGGACAAGCTATGTTAAGGTGGGGAGATTTTAAGAACCCCGGATTTCAGAACGGGTCAAAATCCTAACCCTGTTTGAATTTTTGACTTGTTTCTGAGGAAACTGGAGAAAGTGTGTAGTTTTTGGAAATTTTCAGACTACACACCATGTACTTATTCCATGTACATTCAAGTACACGCTGTGTATATGTTAAGAGAGTGACCGACCATGTTCTCACCGAGTACATGTCGTGTGGTGACCTATAAAAATTTCTTACTACACTATGTGTAGTATTCGACATATCATACACCCTTGACCGTGTGGAGGCCATATATGGCATGTAGGCCTATTGGTTGGGTAGAATTGTTGAAACCAAGTACACATCGTGTCCTCCTTGGACACGTCGTGTAGTCTGACCGTGTATAATGGGATATACATGGCGTGTTGGCCTATTGGCTAGGTAGATTTGTTTAACCAAGTACATGCAGTATCCCCCCTGGACACGCCATGTAGTCTGGCTATGTATGAGATAAATACATGGTGTGTGGGTAAGTCGGCGGGGAAGGGAAGAAAAATGAAGTACATGCCGTGTACCCCTAGGTACATGCCATGTACTCATGTCAGAAAGTTCTGGAAAGTATGTCAATGGAATTCTAGCCACTAAATGAACAGTTAAATGATATACACGGTGTGTAGTCAAAAAGTACAAGCCGTGTACTTTCTTTTTTTCACTAAAACGGACAGTAGCCTCGTTTTTGAGTCAGAACACATTTGTTTCGCCCAGTTTCATTAACCAAGCCAGTCGTAACTCATTTTCTATCCTGGTTCTTCGTCTGAAGTCAGATTCAATCAAGTTTAGATGCATTGGAACCCCCTCGGTAAGGCCTCGATTCCTCTTGAGTTGTTTTGTTTGATTTCTGTTCTAGAACGTGTTATAGGGGCTTGAGCGGTTTTGATTATTTTATTGATCTACCATGTTTTAGACCTAATTGGAGGCTGTTACAGGAGGAGTAGCACCGTACGAATATCAGGTAGGTGGTTCATACATCTTTTTTTGTTTTTGTGGTCATTTGGGTGGTGTGGACTTCGGCGTGTTTTTAGGTATTTTGAGCGGAACCTGTTTTATATGTTGTTGCATATTGAATTTATTGTTTGACTTATGGGATGCCTTTGGGTTTGCCCTGTTACCAGTTTTTCATGAGCGGGGCCAGGCGAGGTCCATTAGCTCATTGGGTTATTTTGGTCGGGGGAGGCCAAAATGGTTATATCTGATTTATATTGTTATAAACTATTGAGTTTAATTTATTAAGCCTGATATAAATTGTTAGAGGCATTCAAGACCTCAGTGTTGTTGATTGATAACCATTGGGTTGTTAGAGTCATTTAAGACCTCAGTGATATTGATTAATAACTGTTGGGTTGTTAGAGGCATTAAATACCTCGGTGCTGTTGATTGATAACTGTTGTGTTGTTAGAGGCATTCAAGACCTCAGTGATGTTGATTGTTAATCATTGGGTTATGGAAATGCAACTGTTTAGAATGTTTTACCTGTTTATGTTTTCTGTTTAAATATGTTATATATGCAATTGCTGAATTGCATATACTGGACCCTTTGGGTGGTGTTGGGCATGGCCAGGATATTCTTGAGTGATGTTGATCACAGATTGGGCTTGGCCTGGGTTACGTTGGGTGGTTTAGACCACGGGATTGGGCATCATGGATGTCGGCTGGAGGTAGTACGACTATCAGGTTGGGGATGGCCCAGGTTACTTGGATGGCGAAGCCATCAGACTTGAGCGGCATGGTCACTGGGACACGAGATGTCATATGTGTGGTGGCTTAGGTAATATTTTGTTAATTACCGCTCACCTAGAATTTTAAGTAGTGTGCACACAGAGATACTCCTTGATGAGGTGGTTTTGACAACTCATGTGGGTAGAGGGCCACGTAGATGCGGTTTAGGTACTTTGTTTGGGGGCGATTTCCATATTAAGCGACCTGGGTGGGGAGGAGCCTTCAGGGGATAGCTTTGAGGCTATCGAGTCGGGGGCTGAGGCTCATCGTTATTTGACGATAGATATTGTTGACCCTCCGGATACTTTATCTGAGGGTAGACATTATTTTCCCTCTGGTTACTTGATTTGAGGGCAGGTATTTCTATCCCTATGGATATTTATCTTAGGGCAGACATCATTGTCCCTCCGGTTATTTATTTGAGGACAGACATTGTTGTTCCTCTGGGATACTTCATGGGCGTGCCTTCAGGACGTCGGTAATTGAGGCATGAGGTTTCAGGAGGCACAAGGTGTCAGGTTACTATTCTTGGGCGTGCCTTCAGGATGTCGGTACTTGAGACATGCGGTGTCAGGGGGCACATGGTGTCGAGTAACTTGATAGAGATTCTGGCATTGGCCAAAGCAGGTGACATTCCATGGTGGCTGCTGAGCACCGGTGGAATTAGTGTTTATTTTTTCATCATTCTGTTTACTGCGTTTCTAATAAATGCATGCTTGCTTAAACTCTTATATTAGGTATGCTTCGTTGGGTGGTATCCTATTGAGATTTTTCTCACAACTTGCACGGGCCCTTCAGGATGCGTGTAGACTTTATGGATTTACGTGTAGGAAAGAGGCCATCTTTAGAAGTTGGGCTGCGTTAGTTGTTGCATGGAGATGGTATAGACCTTGAGGTCTTACCTAGCTGGAGTTACTCTATTTTGTTTCTTTTCTGTATCAACATGATTACTTGTTGTAGCTACAGTTGGTTAGCCATTGACGCCCATTTTTTATTCATATATATATGACCTCTTTTGGATGCATGTTTTGTTGCTCAATAGTAGTTACATGTGATCATCATGTTGTTGTTTTTATTTCTGTTGTTGTTGTTTATATTTATTACTTCTGCTATTTATTGAGATTGAATGTTCTTCTTCTCTGCTGATCTGGTTCGAGTCTGCTGATTCATTTATTCTGCTGCATCTTTTCTATTATACTTGGACCAGTACCATTATTATTATCCTCCGAGAGGGTATATCCTCCCCACTATACTTATACGACCCTCCCTAATAGTCGGCAGCCTTTGGCGTTTGGGGCGGTGCATCTAAGGTATTAGCACCCAACCCGTTTAGCACTGTTCGGGTGGCTGTTCGGGTCCGGGTCGTTACTGGGTATTCTTATAATTTCTTAAAATATTAAATTAATTTAAATTAATGTCGATGTCCAAATGGATAAAAATTTAAAATATTAAAATATTATATGAGGATCTATTTAAATATTCTCATCCAAAACATTTGGAAACATTTTAGGTAAGTTTTCACCCTAATCTCTTAGTTTTAACCCCTCATTACCCCTTTTGACAATTACCGAAATATTAAAGTTTCCTAGCCTTTAACGGTTAATAATGTTACTATAAAATGAAAAATTACCCATAAATGGACCAGGATTTATTTTTATAACCACATAGCATTTCTTTGTCTGAATCAAATATATTTAGGAATGTTAAATTATTTAATAAAATATTATTTATTATATAATATAATTAATGTCATTTTTATCGCTATAAATTTAATTTGACTTTAATGAAATCAATAAAAAGTTTTTATTAGAATATAATTCTTTAATACCCCACTAATATGTCACGTGGAACTAGAAAATTTATGGGAAACATTTACTCATACAAATTATATCACAATTGAAAATTTTAAAATAATTTTTTTTATATTAAATAAATAAATATTATATTTTTGTTTCATAAGCATTTAAGGAAATTATAAAGTTTATAAAAATTAGAAAAAAAAAATTATATCATGAAAATAATTTTATTAATTTTAAAATAAATATTTATATTCTTTCATATCTTTCTTTTTTCCTTATTTTTACATATAATAGATATTTAAAACTAAGAGCATGAAATTTTGTAACTTTCTTTACTTTAAATATTAAATAAGTCATTTTAATTGAAAAAAAATTAAACAAATATATTTCAAGTCTAAGATGATAAGGGTAAAATTTACATCATAAAATAATAATTAAGATTAAAAATTATGGCTTATCACTTAGTTTTAACCTAGATAAACCTAAGGTATCCAGTACCATGGTGATAAATTTTACCACAGTTACTATTCATAATACCTAAAAATTATAGGCAATTGTTTACCAAATTTTTACACACAAATTTAAATTATTGAATCTATTTTATCAAATTCAATCTCTATAAGTATAATAAATTAATTTTAAAATAATCTCATAAAATGTGAAGAATATAGATTTTAGAATAATTTAGTTTTCAAGAATAAACCAAGATTTTAATATAATCTCATTCCTAGAAAATATTATATCAACATTAGAACATATAATTGAATATATATTAAATAAATTTCGTTAAAATAATTCATCAACAGTTTTTAGTTCATTTTATTAACATAAAAAACACATTACATGTATAAAAATAGGTTTTAAAAAACATCTCTTCTACATTAAAATGTTTTTTATGTTCATTTCTAGTAAATTGAGAAATAATGAATTTATTTTATATGTTTTTAGACCATATTATTTTCAAAAAAAAATCTTATTCATACCTTCCAACCCAATGTCTATGTGATAATTTTTACATAAATAATATTTTTATATAAGATTGCAGGTCATTTAAACTCTGTGTTGCATATAATGAAAGCTATCAAAGAAATAAAATTATTTAAAGGGAAATATATTAAAAAATATCAGTGTTTTATACCCTTATAGTTACCCAAACCTTATATACATAGATATTACATCTAAGTATATGAATATTCATTACAAAACATGACGATCAATTCAATAATCATATAGTTGTAGTATCATTGGAAACATGGAAACATAAACAAATGGTTCATAATAGTTCTTAATTATATCCCACATACATCATAATAAATATCACCCTTCTAAGACATACTATATCTAAAACCTTTAATCATAACCTTGGAAATGAAATATAATAAATGGTAGGCTGTGATTCTCAATAAGGATAAATAAGGGAAATATCAATGATAATATAATAATAACATGAGAAAATTTGTATGGGAACATGAGATAAAAATTTAAAACCATTCCCAGTATGTCATAGATCATAATCTTGAGTCATGGAATACATCATAGATGTTTATAAAATATTAATCATAAAAGAATTGAAGAATATGATCAATGATATCATAATATAGACATAATACATGCACTTATTGCATACCCATAAGAATAAAAAATAATTTCCTTCATAGTCAAGGTTATTTTCCTAGACTATTCTAGTGTAATGGGTTCACTCTCGAAACCATCGTAGTCATTAGGATTCACTCCCAAGACAATCATAGTGGAAATAGTCCCTTACTAAATTTAGTTCACTCCCTATTCCATTCTTTTTAATTTCAGGAGATATAAATCATTACCCAATGCATTAGAGAAAGTTATAACTCTCACGCATCACATAATAAAAAACCGATATATTTGTGCCAAAATATCATAAACTATTCATTGTATCATAACCCATAAAAATATATGGGTTTCATAAACATTTCATCATAGAATAACCCATGGAAAATGAAGAGGATTCACAAGAATCATTTCATCATAAACATAAACTATCTTAATAAAGAATTAGGAAGATATATTTTTCTTATATTCCCAATAAATCATAAACAACATTGAATTTTTTTGTCATTGATGAAAAAAAATATCATTAAACATTATTGATAAAGATAACCCTTCTATTTTGATTTTATTTACTCAAAATAAAAAAAAATCAAAAAACTTTATAGAAAATATTTTAATTGAAAATAATCATTTGACATTTTAAAGTAAAATTAAAAACATTGAGTGTTCATGACAGTGGATAATTTCATCCATGTTGTATAAGTTAAAAAACATATGTTCCATAATTTTTTCAAAAAATTCACAAAGTACCTCATTTAGAATATAACAAGAACATTCCTTTAAAACTATTTTTAAAAATTAAAACATTTCTAAAAATGACATTAAAAATAATAGTATAATAGTAAAAACCCTTTAAAAGAACATTTTTATAAAACATGTATATAGAAGAAAAATATTTTTCAACCGAAGAGAGAAATAAATTCAATTTTCCTTGAAAACATATATTTGGTATATTGTTTTAAAATGAGAAAAATGAAAATAAAAAAATTATTTTCTACAAATAACCATATTAGAATATAATTAATGTGTATCTTGAGAGTTTTATTATAATATTTCATCATCATAAATTAATCATGAAGAATCCTAATAAACAACAAGATTGTAACATAAACCCTTATATCTTAGGTCTCACTTACTTTGTATGTTTTCAAATATCCTTTAAAATAAACATATGATTATTATAGTTCTTATTTCATAACCATAATACCTTTTATCACAAAATATATGATTTATGTTTAACTATTGGTCACACATTTATTAAAAATCCTTTATTAAATTTCATATTTAATGAGACAATTGCTTTATATTTATTGTATGTTTTGCTTTGGTAGTTTTAGTCCTTTTTATTTGAACATAGTTTCATCATATTAAAAAATTTAATCATAATATTAATATAATATTTATTCATTTTATATTTTTTATTAATTTATAAAATATAAAGATAGAAAAAATGAATTACATCATTCATGGAGATGGTAGGTCGTTCGTACGCATGAACAATATCTTCATTTTTTTCTTTGGATGGAAAGAGATAATGTGAAATAGTAAATAATCATTAAAGAATCATTATTATATCATATATATAAAATATAATAATAAAGGATATCCTTATTACTATCCAAGTAAAACGAAAAATAAAAAAATAGATTCGCATTTTGGAGGTGGTAGTATACATGTACCCATGATTGACATTACCATTTTCTAATGATTTGTAAGGTATGACAGTAAGTGTATTATTATCATCCATAAACTATAATAATTTAATAAATATAATATATAAATATTATACCAATCATAATACCCATCCATAAACTATGGATAAGAAAAATTAACAATATTGGTATGTGCAGATGGTAAACTGTACATATGGACCTACGATACTTTAACAACCCAGTTGATGGGAAAGAGGGTTTATAATAGTTAATTAATAATAAAAAAAACATTTATGTATATTTAATATAAATAATGTATTATTTTATTAACAATATAACATATTTACAGGAGGTAAAAGAAAAATTTAAAATAAAGTGATGGTTTGGGAGATTACCACTTTTGTGAAACAACTCCATTAGATCTCCTCTAAATATATCTAGGGATGGTATTTTTATTATACCAAAACCTTTATGATGTATCATAGTAAGGTTATAATAGAAATTGGTATATTGTTTTAGATAAAAAGATATGAGTCATGTGTTGAAGTGAAAGTATTGTTTCCCTTTTATAATTGAGGGAAGGGACACAATTGGAATTTTTTAAAATATTAAATTAATATAAATTAATTTTTATGTCCAAATGGATCCAAATAGATAATATTAAAATATAATATTATTATAAGTTGAAATAATTTCATTTAATAAAATTTGGATAAGTTTGGATCAAATTTTTACCCTTATCTTTTAGTTTTAATCCTAATTAACCCATTTGACAATTATTGTAATATTAAAGTATTATACCCTTTAAGGGTTAATAATGTAACTATAAAATTAAAAAATACCCATAAATAACCCATTAATTTGTAAGAACGTAATGTTTTTATGTATTTTATAGCATTCAATAAAATATTATTTATTATAAAATATCATTAATGACATTTTTAACTCTATTCATTTAATTTAAATTTAAATACATACAAAAGTGTTAATTAGAATTTAATGTTATAAAAACTATATAATATTTCATATACATCTAAAAAATTCATGAAACACATTAACTCACTTAAATTATGTTACTTTTGGTATTTTTAAAATATTTTATTATACTTTTTTATTAAATGGAGAAGTGTTACATCAGTGTTGCATAAGAAATTAAGGTCATTATATACGTAGTAAAAATAAAAAAAATTATATCATGAAAATAAGATCATAAACATCAAAATATAATCCTATATTGATTCATAACGTGTGATTTTATTTATTTGTACGTATAAGAAATATTAAAAACAGAGTGACTTTTTGTAACTTTTGTTGATTTAAATATTATATAGGTAATTTTCATGGAAAAATATTCATTAAACTAATAAATTTAACAATTAAGTTGGTAAGGGTTGAATTTAATTTAGGAAATAATAATCAGAATGAAAAATTAATTCCTTGCTATTTATTTTTAACCTAGATTATCCTGATTTACCCTTTACCAATGTGATAAATTTTACCATAGTTACTATTCGTATTGATAAAAAATAAAAGGGACCTATGAAAAAAAATTAACCTCTTAATTATAAATATGTAATCAATTTTATCTAATTAAATACCTATAAATTTCATAATTTAAATTCCATGTAAGTACATAAAATATGACGAAACACTCTTTTAGAAAAATACATTTTAAAAAATAAAACAAGATAAATTATTATCCTATGAATAATAAAAAATATGACATGAATATGTACACATTTTATTCAATATTTATTATGTAAAATTAAATAAAATCATTCCCCAATTGGGATAATTTTAATTTATTATGTTAAAAATACAACATGCACATAAAAACTATTTTTCCTAAAAATAACTCATTTATTTTCAATTGATTGTTTTCATTTATAATTAATTGATAACTAAGGGATTCATTTTATACATGTTTGAACCATAAAGTTTCATAATTTAGTTTCACCTACTCATACTTTTAGATACAATATCTAAAAGACAATATTATTTTAATGGTATATCATGGTTCTTGTAAACTCATTGTTGCGTGTAATACAAGCTATCAAAGAAATTACATTTATTTGAAGAAATATATTTATTAAAATAATATGGTGTTACATCCCCCACCCCCCTTAAAATTAATTTTACCCTCAATTTTATGTTACTCTAATACAGAAAAATGATGATATCTTTAACTCATTACATCCTCATGTTCCTGAGTAGCTTCCTCAAATTTATTGTTAGGTGAGTGCTCTTGATTCATAGTATTTTCTCCATACAATATAGAATCTTCACCGGTTTTTCCAAATAATTGATATCTTACTACAGTTGTATGGCCTATGATTTTAGTTCAAGTGAAGGATGTGGTATGTACTTCCTTAGGAGAGATATTTGGAACACATCATGGACATAGTAGAGTTTGAGTGTAAGCATCGATTGATAAACTAATATCTCAATATGATTAATAATTTCAAATGGATAGATATACATTTGAGTTAACATCCCATTATTCCCAAATATCATCACCCTATTCTAGGGAGATATTTATTAGAATAAATTATCATAAATGTAAAACACTAGATCATTTAGATGATTGTTAGAATAAATTTTTTGTTGACTCTGAGCTGCTATTATATGATTCTAAATGGCTTTAACGTTTTCTGATGTTTTCTCATCTAGTTCGGGTCTCAATATATTTATTTCTACAAATTTATTCCAACACGTTAGAGTTATACATTTCTTACCGTAGAGATATTTATAAGGGAACATCTAAATGTTTGAGTGAAATAAATGGTTATAATAAAATTCCACCAAATGGGTGTGATAATCCCAACCACCTTTGATATCCATAGAGAAAGTTCTCAACATGTCATATAGAGTTTTAATGGTCCTATCAGATTGACCATCTATATGAGGATGAAAAGAAGTTCTAAAACTTTACTTTGTTTCCAGATCTTATTGGAGACTTTTCTAGAACATTGAGGTGAACCTCACATCCAAACCCATCTAGAATTTTTACCTTTAGTTTTTTGGGGATTATAAAGAAAAAATCCATGGTGATGTTTTACCTTTTCCATTTTGGTATGGGTAATGGTTGTATCATCCCCTTATATTTATATTTCTTAGCCTTAACTTGCTGACATATCAATCACTAAGAAACACATTCTTTAATTTCTCTCTCCATTCCATCCCACTATAAATACTACTTCAAATATCTATATATCATTGAACTTCCATGATAAATAGATAATGAAGAACTATAAGATTCTTCCAAAGTCTCATTATTCAAATATAGTATTAAAGGGACAAAAACATGATTCCTAATCCTTATCATTCATAAATATTCAATGTTGAAATCATGAACATTTCTCACCCCCTTTTTCAGATCCAAATATTACTTTTACAACACTTTAATCATCACAAAGATATATGGTTGAATAGTCATTTTATCCAGATATGATTTCAATCCTTCATTTCATAATATCTAGATTCATACATAAAAAATCTAGAAGTATTATATATATATTATCCATTTCATAGATAATATAGCATGATCCTTTCAACTCGGATCATCAGCAACCGAGTTAACTTTCCTAGGGTAGTAATGTGTTGAGTATTCATAATATTTAACAAACTTCAACCATATTTTATAGAACATATTCAGCTTTTTATATATGAAAATATAGCCTAAAGTTTTATGATAAGTATGTATATTACATATTATTTGTTAAATATAATTCATTTATTTCATTAATAAAAAAATTAATGCCACTAACTCCAAATCAAGAGTTTGGTAATTTTTTTCAGGGTCCTTCAGTTGGCTAGAGGCATAATCTATCACCATGTCTTTCTGCATGAAGATCAATCCCAATGTATTCTTTGATGAATGACTATAGATTATAAAACCTTCTTCACTATATAGTAGTGTAATCATAGGTGAACTGAATAATCTTCTCTTTAGTTCCTCAAAAAATTCCAAACTTTCATCTTTTTAAAGGAACTTATCACCCTTTCAAGTTAACTTGGTAAGTGGATTGGACATCCATGAGTTATTATTTACAAAGTGCTAATAATAACCATCCAAATGAAGAAAACGGTGGATCTTAGTAATCATGGTTAGTTTGGTCTAATGTTTAATAACTTCTACCTTTAATGGATCCATATATATATCCTCCATTGAGATTATATGACCCAAAAATGAAACTTTATTTAGCCAAAAGTTACACCTTTTAAACTTTTCATACAAATTATCATTTCTTAGTTTCTTTAGTAAAATCCTAAAATGATCTTAATGTTCTTCCTTTCTCTTTGGATTAATAAAAATATTGTCTATAATGACTTCCAAAAACTGATCAAGTTAATCTATAAATACATCATTCATTAAAACCATGTAGATAGTGGGGGAATTACTAAGACCAAATGGAATCACTAAAAATTCATATTTCAAATACCTTTTATTGAATATCATCCTAGATACATCCTCCATATTGACCGTGAATTGATTTTATCCAGAATAAAGATCAATCATTGAAAATTATTGAGCTCTTCACAGTTTATCAAACAAATAATCAATATGACTTAGATGATACGTATTTTTAATAGTAATCTTGTTACGTTATCTATAATAAATATAGGATCATATTAAACTATATTTATTCTAAAAAAATAAAAGGTACACCCAATGGTGATGCACTTGGATGAATGAATTCTTTGTCATGATTATCATGTATTTAATTCATCAATTCATGTAACTCATTTAGGGACATTCTATATATAGTATTTGAAATAGTTTTAGAAATATGTATGAGTTATATTGAAAATTCAACATCACAATTTAGTGGAATACTAGGAAAATATTCTTCAAACACATTTAAAACCTCACACACAAAATTCGCATCATCAATATTGAGTTTTAACAAACTATTTATGACAAAAACCCCTTTTTAATAAGAATAAAGACCCATATAATGGATGTTATTTCCATCAATGTTTCATATTTACCTTCACATTTATATATGATCATAAGTTGATTTGTAATATCAAATGTTACTTCTCTTTCTCAGAAATTGATGTTTTATTTATGTACAGAATGTTAATATATTCATATGATAACATAAAATTTGATCATAAGGAGAATAGAAACATTTTATGAAATCACATTCCCATAAACTATTATCAAAGAGTAGTTATTGAAATTTGATATGGATTTTATACTATTATGGGTTTTCATAGACAATTCAATATCTACTTATTTATGGGGTTATTTTATATCTTTATAGAATTCCTTAGGTATAAAAGAGTGGGTAGAACTCGAATCAAATAAAATATTTTCAATCTTATAGTGGATAATAAGTGTACCTTTAACCATTCCACTAGTATTATCCAATTTAGTTGTAGTAATTTTATAATATTGGCCTTCCCCCCTATGATTATTTTAGGGTATGTCTCTTTGGTGTTTGGGGAATTGGTTGGAATAGTGACTTATCTCCTTATTGTTAAAGAATTTTAATTTACCCTTTCATTCATGAGCATGAAGTCCCTTTTACCCACAATTATATCAAACTCATTTTCCTTTTACACATGTTGGAATGTGTTTCATTCCACAAGTATCACATGTTGGAAAATTCATCGTTCTCTTCTTCCCCTAATCTATTTTTTCTATCTCATCCTATTTTTATCTTGTTTTCCTTAAAATCCATAAGTTTTGGAGAATAATTTCTCTTCCTTGAAAGAAAATGATATTATTTCCTCATTTGATGAGAATGTTTGGGAGACTATTTCCCTATTAAGTATTGTATTAAACCCATAAAATAAACAGTATATATTTCTCATTGGATTGTGTATATATTTAATAGTATCTATAGATAAACTTGTAATGTTATATTTATATATAGAAACATTTTTCTATTCCTTTTTCTCAGACATAAGAATTGTATCTCTATATATGTTCATTGTTTATAAGGAAAATATTTTCCAAAGAAAAATTCCTTAAAATCCTTTCATTACATTTTCATTATTTCCTCTTCATCCTTAGTGTTTTGAATCAACATCCACCATTGATCTACATCCCCTGAGAGATGATAAACTATCATGAAAATCTTCTCTAATTAATAACCTCCAAAATGAGAAACATATTCTCCAAATAACATATCCACTTTTATATAACAAAATGGATTTCCAGTCTTACTGAATGATAGAGGTTTTTGATTCATAGTGGTATAACATTATTACACCGCATTTTGGAATACCAAGATACACTGTATGGTTAAGTTTATTACTCATGTCCTCATTCATTTTCCCTACAATAGTTATAATTTGTTCATATCCAGCTCTAGATCTAGCTCCATATTCATTTTATTACCCAAAAGGGAATTCCCTGTGTGGATTATGTGCATTGATATGGATTCAATTATTTCAATTATGCACCATTTCTATAAAATGACATGTACTAGATTTTATAATTTCTTTATGAATCATAATGTATAATTTATAACCTTGGGAAACTCTTAGCATAAATTGGAAATTTTACACATACAAAATCTGAGAATCATAAGCATGGTTTATTTGGGAGAATTATCAATGTTTATCATAGGGATAAGTTCCCAAATATATGTTTTCCTAAATCTAATTTTAAGGTTTCTACTAAACATAATTTTATGCTAACAATAAATACTTTTATCCTAGTATTCTATAGTGGGTTGTCACTTTATTACATTATCATTAAATACAAGAAATCACATCCCAAGGAACTGAATTGTTTAGTAGTCTTTGGAAACAATATGAATAATTGAATTTCACATCACATCAGAAAATAAATACAACATCGTATTTTCTTCAAGAACATCTTTATTTTCTCTAGATTATCCTTATACAACAATAAAAATACACAGCCTGGTATCCTGGGGAAAGGAACCTAAGAAATGTGTGAGATAAAATGTTTAGTAAGGGTATGGATATAGTGAAAGATAAAAAAGGGATGGATAATATATAAGGAAATAAATGATAATTGAATAATTCTATATAAATAACCGCATGACTAAAAAACTTATTCATGTATATAAAAAAGTAATCTTTTCAAAGTAGTCACATAGACATCAATAACTAATTTCATAATGTTTTAATGAATAATGATATACATCTGAATGTATAGTTGAGGTTTCATGCCATGAAATATATATTTTCAAGGCCCTATTTCAACACATATATACCATACATTCCTCATTCCACGACATCCATACCATCAATGCCTCACACCAAGAAATATTAAATGAATGGGTAAGGCCTCATCCAAATACCCAAGATAGTTCATCCCATGAGAACTTCCAATGCATATAGGGGCTATATAATTTAGGGCCCCAACATTTTCTTAATAATTCTAACATGTTTCTCATATGACTAAAAAATAAAACATAATCAATAGCCGGTAAAAATAAATAACTATCCACAATGTAAGAACTAACATACAAAATATCAATACATTCACTAGTAAAATTGATTATAAACCATCCATAAAAATACTATGTAAGGTATCATAGGAGAATAAACATAGTGAATAATTATACTCAACAAATTATGTTGGCATAGATTATAACACATTAAAAATATCATTGGAAATTTCATGATAATAATATCCCTTTCACTTTGAAATAACTTATTTAAAAAATTATAAATTATAAAAAAAACCCTTTTATTTGAAAAAAACCGTGTAAAATTATAAATTAATATTCAAATAAAATATAATTTATAACAGTGGTAAAAAAATTCTTGTCGTATAAGTTAATAAATATTCATTTCAAACTATTGTAAAAAGGATAAAAAGTACCCTGTTTTTAAAATGACATGAACATTCCTTTAAAAAATTTAAAATTATAAAATGGGTAAAATTTCATTAATAAATAATTGGATAGAAATATTATTTATAATATTTTAAATAAAATATGGATATCAAAGAAAAATATTCCCCAAGCAAGGACATATACAATCTCGAATAATGGTGATATTTTGAAATAAACCCTTACCTCAAGTTCGAATTCCTTCATATGTGTTCGAACTACCTACATAATAAATTTTTATTTATTATAAATCTATTATATAACCACAATAATATTTATCATATTGTACATTACTTTATTAGAATCTTTTATAACATTTTTTATTAACAATTCATTGTTAAAATCGTTGTTTTGGGTAATAAATGCTTTATTTCTCTTATTTGTTTTTTTGGTAGTTTCAGTCGTTTTAATTTTATTAAGTTTAAATAATATACATAAATTTAATAATGATATAAAAATAATATATATCAATTATATATGTATTTAAAGTAATCTATAAAAGTTATAGATAGAAAAATGAACTGCATCATTCTTGGAGATAGTTGGTCGTATATATGCATGAACATTGCTTTTATTTTTTGATGTATGGAATTAAAGTAAATTAAATATTTATTCACATTTAAAGAATAATAATTATATCATTTAAATAATATATATTCATCAAATCCATCCTTATTATCATCTAATTAAAATAAACATGAAAAATAAATCACATCGCTTCATGGAGGCAGTAGTCCACACATACCCACGTGACATTATCATTGCTGGATGAATTGGATGGTAAGAAGATTCATCATATATTATAATTAAAGAATTATAATTATTTTATATATATAATATAAAAACATTAATCCCATAATAATTCCTAGGCGTAAAATTGTGTGATGGAAACTCAATTGTATCGCTTTGTGGATATGGTAAGTCGTACATATGCATGAGCGATAGTTTCACTTCCCATTTGATGGGAATTAGAGTGGATAATGGTGGTTTCATAATAACTATAACATTTAATTATATTTAAGACACTAATGATCCATTTTTATGTTAAATTCCATAGAATTAGTGGATTTAAAAGAAGAAGTAAAAAAATAAAGTGATCGGTTAAAGAGATTACCTCTTCTTTGGAAGAACGTATCTGGATATTCATTTAAGGATCCTAGGGTTGGTATTTTTAGGGGAAACAAACCATGATAATGTGTTTATGTAAGTTTATGTTGGAATTTGTTAGGGTATTGTGGTGGTACAATACCCAAAGTGGTGTATGGAAGAGAAATTAGACGTGTCCTTTAATAATCTAGGGGAGGGAAATTTTTTAAATTACATAAAATATTAAATTAAAATTAATTATTTTTGATTTATAAATGGATAAAAATTGATAATATTAAAATATTATATTATTATTAGTCAATATAATCTTATCCGATAAAAATTGGACAATTTGTTTTTGTTTTTTCACCCTTCTTTTTAGCTTTAACCCCCATGAACCCTCTTGAAAACAACTATATTATTAAAGTTTCCAATAATTTGATGGTTAATAATGTCGCTATAAATTGTCAAAAGAGCCAAAAATGGACCATATTTGATTTTTTAAACAATATATCTTTAAATTGGAAGAATATAATATATTTATAAATTTTAAATCATTTAATAAAATATTATTTGTTATAAAATATCATTAATCTCACTTTTAAGTGTATTCATTTAATTCGACAATAAATACACCAATAAAAAGGGTGAATTAAAATAAATTGATATAAAACGTCCCTAATATTTCCCATGGATCAATAAAATTAATATGACACATTAAATAATTCAAATTACATAACTTTTAATATTTTTAAAATTATTTATTTTATTTTTTCTCTTAATTATATAAATATTGTTTCATCATTTCACACACATCTATGTTAATTAAATAATTTAAAAAAATTATAAATAAATTTTTATCATGAAAATAATTTAATTAAGATCAAAATTTATAATTATATTCTTTCATAACTCTCTTTTTCATTATGTGTATATATATGAGATATTTAAAACTAAGAGAGTGACATTTTGTATCTTTCTTTGTTTTAAATATTAAATATGTAATTTTCATATAAAAATGTACATTAAACTAATATATTTGGAGATTAAGACGATATGGGTGTAATTAAATTCATATAATTGGAATTAGGTTTAAAATTTATGGTCTTATCACTTATTTTTGACCTAGATTAACACGATTTTCCCTTCACTGAGGTGGTAAATTTTACAATAGTTACTATTCATAATACCTAAAATTAAAAGGGGAATATACACTAAATTTGAAACTAATAATTAAAAATATGGAATCAATTTTATTATTTAATATCTCAATAGTAGGAAGAAATTTATTTTATAATAACTGAACAAAACATGATGAAACCAACTTTTAGAAAAAAAATATTATTTATGCATAAAATTGGGTTTCATTATTATCTTATTCCTTGAAAATATTAAATGAATATTAAAAAATTATTGAATATAGATTAAATAAATTTCATTAGAATCATTCAAAAATAGTGATAAGTTTAATTAATTAACCTAAAAAACACATTGTGTGCATAAAAACCATTTTTCAGAAAAACATCCATTTTACATTAAAATGATTCTTACTTTCATTTATTGTCAATTGATAACTAATAAATTTATTTTATATATGTGTAAACTATATACTTTTAGTAATATAGTTAGTACTATTCATACCCTCTAACCTAACATCTAGGTGATAACTATTGCATTAAATAATATTTCAATAGAATATCATGGTTTGTTTAAACTCGGTGTTTTATGTAACACATGAAATTGAAGAAAAAAAATAATTTAAAGGAAAATATATTATAAATTCTTATGTTGTTACACATCCACTATCCACATATTCATTAAACTCATCATAATCCATTCCATCGACAAAAGTCCACTCTCTCAGATCATGTGACTCTAACATTTTCTTGTTGAGAGCATCTACAATTTCATTAGCCTTTTCATGAGTATAGGACATGTCAAATTCAAAATCCTATAGATACTCCACCCAAATCCTCTTCCATAGACTGAGATATCATTGACAGAATATGTATCATAATCACTTGTGGCATGTGTAGATCATTATCCTCTCACTAAAAATTTTATGTCTCCAACACTTCATATTATGGAAAACATCTTCCAATCCCAAGATATGTGTTAGGAATTTCTACTTTTGGGGACACAACTAGCATGATCCATAATAAACTACCAGATCACTCTTCATAAGAAAATCTCCCTACCCAACACCTGAGTCATTAATGTACACTACGTATCAAACCCAAGATTTGGAAGAATCAAAACTTGATTTTTCACCAGTCTCATATTTATATCTTGGAAGTGATATTCACACAAATCAAACCACTCAAACATCACCCTAATTTTGGTTAGATCTATCATAAGAGTTTCCAAATATGGTAATTCTTGGATGAAACAGTGATAATAATCTTAAATCACAAGGAAAATACTGATCTCAAACACATTCATAGGGTTTTCCCAAGAAATCGTAGCCTCTAACTCATCTGGTTCCATTAAAATCCCTCCCTTGGAAATTACATGCCTGATTAATCACACCACCTATATAAAATAGTGAAAAATTCTAATGTTTTGCATAAATACGGTGTGTCCTAAGTGTACATAATACAATATCAAGGTGCCCTGCATGCATGTATAAATTCTTTAAATATATCACGATATCATCAATGAATAAAATGATGGAGTCATGGTATATATATGAATTACCCTATTTATGAAATCCATAAGCACTGCTGGAGAATTTATCAAACCAATATCCCTGATAAGATACTCATACAATCCAAAAATAATCCTAAATTAAGTATTGGGAATATCCTCCTCTCTGAACTGTAACAGGTACTAAGATTAGTGAAGGTAAATTTTATAAATCCATATAGATTGATATAATTGATCAAATTGATCATCAATATTGGATAAAGGGTACCTTTTCTATATAGTTACCTAATTCAAATTCCAATAGTCCACAATGATCTATGGACTAACTTATGTCTTCTTAGAAAACAACACCGAGTCACTCTAGGGATATGTTATGATTCTATTAAATCCCTCTTCCTCTAAATCCTCTAATTGTACCTTAAAACCTCTCAACTCAGTTGGTTCCATATGATAAGGTAGAATAGATATTGGTTTCACCCCAGGTATAAGATCAATATCAAAATCAATTATTCTTGGTATAGGAAGACATGGTAATTCAGTTGGGAAGATATCCTAATAATTATCCACCATTGGAGGGAAGATCAAGCAGGATACTTCCGATTCAACTATAAGATCCAGGCCTAACACTTGTGTTGTGATAACTAAAATGTGACTTGGGTCTAGTCAAATCCTTTTAGCTCTCAAATACCACTCACTATTCGATATGAACCTCTCTTTATAAAGCATGTTTAAAGATAAATATCTCTTGTAGTAGTCGATATGAGCTTGATAATTATTCAACCAATCCATTCCAAATATCATATTTAAAATTTTCATCTCTAAGATCATGAGGTCATGTACTTTTCTTAATCTAACTAAAACTGTAGGACACTTAGGACATCACTGGTGAAGGTATTCTTTCTTTCCCAATGGAATGTCAAGAGAGAGAAACTCCTATGATAAATTAACCTATAAATCCATGACAACAGCAACTTGAGTATATATAAAAGAATCTGAATCTCTAGTATCAAATAATATATTTGATAGCATGGAGTTATTAAAAATTATACCTCCAACTATATAATTTAATTCTCCACTAATTACAATTACATAATACAAGACCTATACCCTACCTAACTCTATAGCATGACCATGCCTCTATGGTGTATTACTTTCCCAATTCACTGGGGTTTGGGATTTTTGGGTCTATTGTTGAGGACCCCTATCTACACCATAACTAGACCTCCTTGAGTTTGGATATAATAGCTTTGAAAAGATGAACTGGAGATAAATTATATTTCCACATCAATAAAATTCCATTAGTAGTTTTTCACACAAATTACTAAAATGTCCCTTTAATCCATAGTAGTATTACATGGTAGAACCTACACCCATAGATTCAATAATATTAGTCCTACTCTGATCCACTTATCATTACTACAAAATTGTCCTTTATCAGCGCTAGAATAGGTCTATATCAGTTCTAGAAAAGTTTTGATAATTAGAGTGTGGTTAAAAGCTCGAAACATTTATCAGTGCTAAAAAACCATTGTTAAAGGCCCCCTTTAATAGAGCTAAAAACACTGGTAAAGGGGTCCTTTAACAAATCTTTTTTTAGCTCTCTTAAAGGTTCCATTTAACAGTTCTTTTTTACCATTATTAAATGGGGTCGTTAACAGTTCTTTTTTAGTGCTGATAAATGCAACACAGTTAAATGGGGTAAAAAAATCATATGTCAATTATCCCGACCCATTTTTCAGTGCTTCCTTGACACCATTAATATTGCTCCCACCATCTTTATCAGTTCTTGCCCCCCCACCCACCACCACCACCACATTCATCTATGTTTATATAATTTTTAGCGCCATGACACTAGCATGGATTCAAACCCTGCACCTCCCCTTAGAATATGGAACACCTTTACCACTAAACCATGTTTATTTTTTGACTGTTAAATTATATTTCTATTTATTTATATATATATATATTAACATTTATATATTTTATTCATATATTTATCTAATTATTTTTAAATATATTTATACAATATATGTGAGTGTGTGATATATATACTTATATTTATTTAAATATATTATATATTATATTCATTTTCATATACTAGAATAAAATATAAATATATATCAGTTTAATAATACACACATATGTATATATAAACATTATAAATAAATTTTTATAATGTAAAAATGGCTAGATATTTTTTAAAATATATTTTTAGAATATTTATTTATTTACTTATCTTAGAATCTAAATTTTTATGTAAATATTTTGATATATGTATTTATATGATTGATTTATTATAATAAAATATAATAAAACATGCATATATTTAATTTTAAATAAAATTATATTGTGAAAAATGATAAAATTTCAAAACCATAATATCATTATTAATTTAATCCTTGGGAATAAATTCATTCTTCACCCAAAAAAAGGCGATAATACCCCCCTTAAATGAGGCTTAAAATTCATCAAATCTTGAAAAATTGGGGTACCCCGATGAAAAACTTTGTTTTAGAGGACTTATGAACCTTTTTTCACCTCAAAAAAAAATGTGATAGAGGTTTACTTGTTTCATTGAGCGTGTAGATTACATCTTAAGCTTTGATTTGATATATGGTAGGGCCCAAACTAACACCTGAATCAAAATTCAAGGTCATTTAAAGTTTGAGTTACATTTTTAAATTATTTTAGATATTTTTATTAATTTTTTAATTTTTTTATCTTCAAATAGATATTCAATGACTAATACTCAGTAATAATAAGAAAATTATAATTTATAATTATTTTATAATTATTTTATAAATCATTTTCACTAAATATTTTATATATATAAAGTGTCAATGTCAATTTACCTTATCTCATACATATTTTAAAAAATATATATTGTATTTATATTATATTATATTCTTTTTAATTAAATATAATTTTTTTTATATACTATTATCAGCGCCACTAAAAAAGTGATAATAAGGGGGGTCATTATCAGTGCTTCAAAAAAATGCGGATAACCCCCACCCCCCTTTATCTGTGTTTTTTTACAAGCACTGATAAAAGGTGGGCCTTTATTAGTGCTTGTAAAAAATAGTTGATAAAGTTATGCCTTTAAAAGAACTTTTTTAGAGTTGTTTAAAATTCCCTTTAATAGTGCTAAAAAGGAATTGTTAAAAACCCCCTTTAACAGTTATTTTTTTTACACTAGAAAAGGAGGTCATTAATGGTGCTTTTAGAAAGCCCTGTTAAATCTATAGTTCTAGATAATCCTAGTTTTGTAGTAGTTTATCTATAATTATAATGTACCTCCTTGTCCTCCCTCTTCCTAATTCTAGAATATGAACTCATAGCATCATTAGGAAAACTAGTCATTAAAGCACTAAAAGATGTAAGAAAACATGCAATCCTATCCTTCACTAGAACCTTCTCTAAATTCAAGGCCCTATTAATTACTTCTACATATGTTTTTATCTCAAATACCATAACACTATTTATATGATTTGGATGAAGTCCAATATCAATATTCATACCTTCTATGCATCATTACTTAGAAAATAGGAGTAAATCATAACAAATCCTTAAAGAGAGTAGAGTATGTGGACACAAGAATATTCCTATATTGAAGTTCCAAAAACTCATACACTCATACAAACTACACAATGTTGAGAAATATCTCCTAAAAGGATATCTCCATAAAATTCCTCTCAAGTAAGACACTCATGCTTGAAGTCCTAACCCATAATGACACACAACCTCCTAGCAGTTCCCTAAAGAATAAAGGCATCCCAATTCACCCTTATTTCCTTAGGAATAACTACAATATCAAAGATTCCCATGATAATTCTAATACACTCTTCAACATCTAGAGGACCACCAGTTACCTAGAAGGTTGGTATATGGTGTAGCTGGTGATCTTAGGAATAATCATCCATATTCATCTGTGATCCTTCACCCAATGCAACAATATTCTGAAAGACCGTATGTTGAGGTGGTCACACCAACTGAACAACCATAATGAGTGAAAGAGCATGCTCATATTTATCATCCTACAAAATTTATAGTGAAACTATCACATACTCCCTAACAAGATAATTCTGGTGTGACTTCCCAGACCCAGAAGCCACTTAACGAGTTCCCCAAGCCTGATGAGCCACATGGAATCAAGCACATCTCCCAAAATTCTAGAGGCCGCTGACTAGCAGCGAGGTCCTAGGGTGTGTCCGTGGGGAGAATATTCCCTCACTACCAAAGTGTAGTGTATATGAAGAAAGTAAACATGGGTAAATATGGGAAGCAATATATATATATATATATATATATATATGTATACATAAATAGAAGGAACATTGGAAAATAGAGATAACATTAATGAAAACTCAAATAACTATAATAAGATTCAAAAATAGATGATGATGTGTCATGTACTAGAATGATGGAACACATGGATACAAACAACATTCATAACATGTTCCACAATGTATAATGGAAATCAAATACTATCAGGATTATCCTGAGTTCTAACTCGGTCCTCTACTATCAAGATCCATACTAAACAGTAAGAAATCAATTTTTCAAAGCTGTATGCTTCAATTTGTCAACACCTACACCCATGTAAACTTCCACGGTTAGTAAATAGTGTTCAGAGAATGTGTGAGATAAATCTTAGTGGCCCACCAACAATGGTGTCTATAAGATCTGGCCTGTGTAATGGAAATGTAACAGTATGCAGGCATGAATATATAAAGTAAAGTAGTACAATGTAACTAAATACCCAACTACCTACTTCATCCCTCAGCTGGTGTTTTGACATCTTAACAATACATTATTTTATTATTACTAGTTTTTAAATAAGTCACATGTTAATAATAGAGAAGGTTACAAGATGTAATAAGGAAACCTATTATGATCTTTAATAGTGATTTCCCAGGTAATAACCAAGGCAGTGTAGAACTCAAGAGTCACCAACTCAGTAGTAACTATAGCATGGCTAAGGATAAGAGTCTAATACAAGGAGCATGTTCCAAGGAATTCAAAAATATAGTGCCTAATGAATCCATGGGGATTGTCATAGGTAAAATAGGTCTAAGAAGATACAGGGCCCTATGGGCTGTAACCATGGCACCTACTTGTCAATTCTATATTTAAGGAGTGTATCCAAGATATCTTGTGATAATATGAATGGATCCTATAGTATCATACTGGGAATCTATGAATAGAAAAGGATCAGGATCTCGGTGGGTATCAAGGTGGGTATCAACATATGCATGTTGTATCCTTAAATCAGAATGGGGTTTCTGAGTGTTCATGGAATTATCCAATCAGAATTCAAGGTGATCTCAAGACATTCCATTTCTGGTAAATTATGAATTCAAGTAATATTTTATTTGTTCCAAGCCTTGCCTTTCATTATTGTGATAAGTTCAAGTAGTATGGAACCTTTTAATCAAGTCATTTAGTTTTATCCTTTACTTTCATTAGTGTGATAACTTCTAGTAGCACACAATCATTCATTTAATACATTTAAAGAATATTCCATATTCAAGTTTCATTCCACTACCTTCAATTAATGTGTTAAGGGGTGCTACGGATATGTAAACTACTATTCATTTACATTTAAGGCCAAGTCATGTACTTAATATACTTTCCAATTAACATTTCACATATTATTGTCTAATTAAAGCAATTACCTTAGGTGAGTCAAGTGGTGAGCATACATGGTACTTGACCTTATGCAATTATCATTGTAAAAAAACCATTTAATATAGAAACACTTACCCTTAAGAAGGTCAAGCCAGGGTACACCCTAATGGCGGCGCGAATATGTCAAAACACTAAACAACAATTATGGAATAACCTTTAACAAGGAAGGGATAGATTTGTGGGTGTAACCACTAACAACTAATCACATATTTGTAAAGATAAAAACTATATAGTTCTAGGAATTATAAACATGGAATATAAATTTGATAAATGGTACCCAATGAAATCGGTGGGACCCACACAACAAATCCAAAATCTACAAACTTTAGGGATCAGTTATAGACCACCCACCTTAGAATTTTAAGACTCTCCTCCTAAAATATTGGCCCTTGAGTTGGCTAGGATTAGAGTAGATCTAAGAAAAGGAGAAAAACACTCATACCCTGATAACTTAGTTAAGAGAAAAAATAGAAGGAGAATGGATCAAGAGGACTCAAGTACTTACCTATGCACATCCCACATGATGAACAGAAGATTGAACAGATCCCGGATTAAGGAGATTGTTTATTCCCTAACTTTGATCTTCCAAAATCTCCAAATTAATAGAAAAAGGGGTTAATTCTATTGGTTCTCATATTAGGAGGAAGAAGGAGAGTTAAAAGATCATTAATAGAAAATTTTTTAAATTTACCCAGCAACTTTTCCCAACCATGGTTTTTCCGAATAGTTTGAAAAATTGTGGCCAAACCATGCGAGGATTTATGGGTAGAAAGGTCACATTGTACAGCTTGTCTACATGTCTGAATGCAAAATGTGCGAAGTAGTTCTGTCCAAAAATTTCAATCTACACGGTTTGAAAAAATGTGCACCAACCATGTGATAACCGTGTGACCTATCCATTTTTTACAAAAAGGATGGGTTACAGGCTTTGAACATTCCTCAAAAACCCTTGAGACCTTTACTAACACATTAGGCATCCATATTAGGTCCAAAGTAAATAATTAGACCAAAATTTAAAGGATCCATACCTGATTATAAAAATCGGTTTCTTACAATCTTCCCCCCATAAAAGAACTCATCCCTGAGTTCACCTTACAAGGTCAAAGAAGCATTATTTGAGAAAAACTCTAGCCATTGGACACTTACGTCGACTTCCCTCTCCCAAGTCTCAACCTGTACTCAACAGTGCTACCATAGCACCCGTAATATAGGGAAATACAAGCCTTGGAGAGACTCTGTTCTTTGGTCGAAGATGTGTACTAGATAGTCCTGAAATGTAGCATCGGTATCTAACTCAACTTCCTTGGTATCTAAATTATGAGATAGGTCGACATGATATTGGCGAAGTTGTGAAACAAGGAAGATGTCGTGCATGGAATGGTACCTCTAAGGTAGTATCAACCAATAGGCTACCGGACAGACTCTCTCTAAAATATCAAATGGAACTACTTAGTGAGGTGACAACTTCCCTTTCTTATGTAACCATCTATGAATTAGCCTAGGTGATACCCAAAGGAAAACAAGATCCCCGACCTCGAACTCTATAGTTCATCAACAACGATCAGTATAATATTTGTGTCTATACTGAGCAGTAGTCTTGCACTTTTTAATTCACTAAACCTACTCCAAAGCCTGGTGAAGGAGACTAAGACCTAGTAGGGCTGCCCCACCTACCTCTATCCAGTATAAGGGTGAATGACGTGGCCTACCATATAAGGCCTTAGAAGGATCCATCTGAATTATCTTCTGAAAGCTGTTATTATAGGAAAACTCAACGTGAAGGTAATGCTTCTCCCAAGAACTATTGAAATCAAGGACATATGTTCAAAGCATATCCTCTAGAACTTGTATTGTATATTTTTATTGTCCATCTCTCTAAGGGTGAAATTATTTCCTTATAAGAACCTGTATTCACATATCCTTCTACAATCCCTACCAGAACGATGATGTGAAACGAGCAACCCTATTTGAAATGATAGTACATGGAACCCCGTGTAGTCGTATGATCTCACGGACATATAGTATTCCCAGATCATCAACTGATAAAGTATCCTGAATAGTAATGAAGTGGGATAATTTTTTAGTTGTTTAATAACTACCTAGATTGCACTGAAACCCCTCGGTGACCTAGGTATGTGGACTACGAAATCCATAGAAACATCTTTTCATTTCCATTCTGGTACTGGAAGTGGTTGTATCAAGCCTGCAGGTATCTAGTGCTCTACCTTCACCTGTCGATAGGTGGAACGCCAAGTTATAAATCCTTTTATGTGATTTTTCTTCACATCCTACCAATATTGGAGAAACATGTCCCAATACATCTTAGAGATGCATGGATGAAATTCCCACTAAGAAGTGTGGGACTCACGCATCAAATCCTATCGAATATCTGTAGGAACTCATATAGGCCCATGTAAATTCATGAAAGTTTCTCTATCCACAAACCAATCTAGGGGTGGTTTATATCCTGATATACTCTCACAAAGTACCATGCCTTCAGTATATGAAAATTGTCTACCATTTACCTTCTCAAGGAGGGAAGAGGTAATTGTCAAGGATGAGATGTAAGATTGGTCATCAGTATCATGAAAGTTTAATTCTACCTCAGAAAATAGGTCCATTAACTTCCATTCATCATTGTATTCTCATATTTCTTATGCCTTAGTTTTTTGACTCAGTGTATCTGCAACTACATTTCCCTTCCCAGGTGTATTGGAAAACTCAAAAAAAGGATTGTAGATATTCGAACTGTCTCCACTATATGAGGTTGAAGTCATGTTGAGAAAAGATATATTGGATGATTTTGTGGTCTGTGTACACCAAAAAGCACTCACCCAATAGATAATGTCTCCAGAAATGTAATGTGTGGAAAACTGATGCTAGCTCAAGGTCGTGGGTTGGGTAGTTCCTCTTGTGTGGCCTCAACAGCCAATATCCATACGCAATGAATTTTTCCTCCTACATCAACACTACTCCTAGGGCAACGCCTAAGGCATCACAGAAGATGGTATAACCTATACCTGGCTCCATAAGATTCAGAATAGGTGTAGAAACAAGCCTCCCTTTTAGGTCCTGAAAGGTTTCCTCACATGCTTTTGACCAAAGGAACCTGACACCATTCGTTGTAAGACCAATAAGAGGTGAATAAATACATTAGAAGTCCTGTATAAAATGCCTATAATATCTATCCATACCCAAGAAACTCTATATATCAAACACGTTCTTGGGATTCTCCTATGAAACTATGGAACTAACCTTTTCTAGGCCAATAGATGCTCATGATTCTAATATTATATGACCCAAGAAGTGAACTTTGTCGAAACATAAGTGGTACCTAGAAAGCTTATCATAAATCTAATTTTTTTTTCAGTGTAATCAAAATGATCTCAAGATGTCTGGAATGGTCTCTATGAGTATAAGAATACAATAAGACTTCTTCCACAAAGACCAAGACAAAAGAGTCCAAATAGGGGTGGAAAACCTTATTCATCAAATCCATGAAAATGATGGGTTCATTCGTAAGACCGAACAATATAACTAGGTACTCATACAAACCATACCTACTACAAAAAGTTATACAAGGTATGTATGATGGCCTAACATGCACCTGATGATAACCTGATCTTAGGTCCATCTTAGAGAATACCTTGGATCCATGGAGCTGGTCGAAGAGATCATCTATTTGAGGCAGTGGATACTGGTTCTTGAACATAAGCTGGTTCAACTTTTTGTAATCCACGTATAGATGTAAGGTGTCATCCACCTTCTTAGAGGAAATCATGGGTGAACCCCAAGAGGATGTACTGGGCCATATTAAACCTTTGTCCTCAAATTTCTCTATCTTCTTCTTGATCTCATGAAGCTCTATTGGTGCCATCCTATAAGGATAAATGGACACTGAAGATACTCTTGGAACAACCTCTATTGTAAACTCAAACTCTCTCTTCATAGGTAATCTAGAAAAATCATCAGGAAAGACATCCCTGAAATGATCCACTATTGGAAGGAAATCAACTTGACATAAGCCCTAATCAGTTAAGAAGAAATTTGCAATCTGGGTGGTCACTCCACCTAGTCCATGATGCTATGGTCCCACCCTTCTAGCTTAGACAACCCACTCACCCTTATATAGATAACTATTTCCTTCTTGTGATTTAAATGATACCTTGAGATGATTGTTTTCTACAAAAGTTCTATGATGAACCAACCAGTCTATCCTATATATAATTTTGAAGCCCATAATCTCGAGAAAAATGAGGTTCTCTAAGAAAGGGTAACTACCTACCTTAAGGGGATAGTTCTTAAACTAGAATATTCCCTCTATTCAAACCCCTAACGATATATTAAGGGTCATTAAACATTATTAATATTGTATCTCTAGTCTGAGATTCTCCATGATAGATATATAGATAAAGGAGTTTGAATCGCATGTATAAAATAAAGTAGACACTATAGTAAAGGATACTAGAATAGTACCTCATTATGTAGACAGTATCGCAGCCTAATCCTTGGGTATCAATTGTAGTGCATTAATCTCACCTGATCCATAGCCCTATGCAACAGATAGACTATCACGATCATAACTGATCTGTTAGTGCTTCTGGTGATCAAGGGTCTGGCTACCACGGCCATGACCTCCTCCTCATCCAAACCTACTGGTTCTTTTCAAACTCGCCGCATAATATGGTGTAAAAGAACTTTCTCCTAAAGTTGGAGCTGGCATGAATCATTTTCCACTCGAAGCTGGTGGAATGGTCGTGTATAAACACGAAAGATACCCCATACAGTTGCACGCCCGGCACTCCATTGGGTATCTATCACATTGAGGATTTATATGCCCCCATATTCCATACTAATGACACTCTATAGAGTTATAAAAACGCGCACTCTGGTTGTCATTTCCCTGATGAGAGGCCTTGAGAGGACATTTCCTGCCACTAGAAGAACTACCAGCCTACCTTGGCCCTAGTCCTCTATGATCAGTACTTTTTTCATCCCTCAGGTTATGATTAATGATTAGGGCCTAATTGACTATTGAAAAAATATAGGTAGGCGAAAGACATTGACCTACGTATGGATGGATTTCTAGATTCCATCCTCGAAACATCTAGCACATGAAATCTCATCAATGGATAGAAGTATTGCAAAGCACTGCAACTTTGGGAAATGCACTGAATACTCCATATTTGAAATAGATCCCTGCTCGAGATGTATGAAATCTCTATATCTATCAGCTCTCAGTATTTGAGGAATGAACTAATAATATAAGGATGTCTAAAAATCAACCCATAAAATTACTTGATGATGACCATCCAGGGTAATCAAATCTCACCGGTTCATGGTCTAATCTCAAAGCATGTATGTTTCAAGAATGGACCTCCACTCTATAGGCATTTCAATATGATCAAAGATATATAGAGTGTATTCTATCCAGGACTCATTAGCATGTGGACCACCATCCCCTAAGAAAGTAGGAGGATGCTGCTGCTGGAACTCATGAGTGAGATTTGTCATCGTAGGTGCAAGATTTGGAGCACCATTCATGGACCACATCAAACATAAAAAACTATCACAAAATTGGGTGTCATTTCCCAAATTAGGTACATTATGTGGTACCTCAAGTGTCACTCAACGATGTAAGACTGGCGGTTGAGGACCCACCTTGTCTAGAGAATGTCAGTTTCCACCCTCCAGAAATATGACATGTGGACGTTGTGGTGGCAATGATCTAAAATTTCCAATAACATAACTTAGAACAAGCTTAAGAAGAATGAAAGCATCACTATCCAAAGAAGAACATATGAAAACTCACAACCCAAGGTATACTACCCCAACTAACCACTTAGACAACAAGGAATCAGTAAGTTATCAAGAAAAAGATTCATTTCATTTGACATTTAATTACCTGGTTCACTCATTTACCTTTCATAAATATGAAATGGAGGGATAGGGATGTGGAACCATTTTATATTAGATTTCATGATTCACTTTATAATGGATTGTCATTTCCAATGAATTAGTGCCCATACACCTATAACAGAAATGACACCCATTTATTTATAGCATAATAGCTCGACTTCGTAAATTACTCATCCCAACCCATGAGGTCTCATACACCTCATGAATTGAGATAGGAATTCTATCCATTCCATCCATGAGTAATACAAGCATAATCTAACTATCACAACATCATTCATCATTCATAGGAATATATATCAATTAAAAGTAGATAAATTCACCTATATGACATAGAAATATGCATGACATGTGAATTTGACGTGCCTATGATGATGTATGTAACAATGCTTCATACCCACATATCATCGGTCCAAGGATGAAATAAAATCTGCAAACAAAGTAATATTCAAAAACACCGCACAGTATGTGCATCCCCCAATGGTGAAATAATATCAACCATAATAGGAAAAATCTGAACAACGGTTATAATTTTAGAAACTTGGTTTGTACCATGAACATGGGTTCAGGACATCCAAGCACAACTTATGACCAAGTCCCAAACATTCCTAATCTTCAATTTATTGTCTCAAAATATTAAGGAAATAACATAAACTCCTTTGATACCATTTTTTGATGTCCTAGACTTGGGTTACACTTAATAAGTTCCTCGAGCCCTGTAGGCCACATGGAATCAGGAACATCTCCCAAAACCCTAGAGGCTACCAATTAACAGCGAGGGCCTATAGTGTGTTTGTGGGGAGATTGTTCCCATATAACCAAAGTCTAGTTTAGCTGATGAAATTAAACATATTTAAATAGTAGAATCAATATATATAAAAATACAAGGTACAATGGAAAAAAAGATACATTAGTAAAGACAACTGAAACAACTGTAATAACATTAAACAATAGATAATGATATGTCATGTACTATAAAGTGGTAAAACATGGATAAAAATAATAGGAATAACATGTTCCACAAAGTATAAAGAAAATAAAATACTATCCCATTTATCCTGAGTTTTAACTTTGTCCTCTACTATCAAGACCCATACTAAACAACAATAAATCAAGTGTATGAAGTTGTATGCTTCCCTTTATCAGAACTTGAAACCATGTAAAATACCTCGGGTTCCAAATAGCGCCAGGCTAGGGTGTAAGATAAATCTCAGTGGGCCACCACCAACGGTGTCTATAAGATCTGGCCCATGTAATGGAAATGATGTAGTGTGAAGGCATTCATATATAAATTAAAGTCATGTAATGTAACTAAATACCCAATTACCTTCTTCTACCCTCATTTCATGTACGAACAAGTCAACAATGCATTATTTGATTATTACTAGTTTGTAAATATGAATCATGTTAATAGAAGAAAATATTACAATATGTAAAAAACTAAACCTGTAATGATATTTAATAGTGAAGTCCCAAGGTAATAACCAAGATTATGTAGACCTCAAGGGTCGCCAACTCAGTAGTTATTGTAGACTGTCTAAGTATAAGATCTTAATCCAAGGATCATATTCCAAGGTATTCCAAAATAAGTTTCCTATCAAATCCAATGTGATCATCCAAGGTAAAATAGGGCTAAGTAGAGACAGGTCCCTATAGTCTATAATCATATAACCTACTTGTTAGTGATAGATCCAAGGAGTGTATTAGTGGAATCTTGTGATAATCTGAAGAGATCATATGGTTTCATACTGGTCATACAAGAATAGAAAAGGATTAGGATCTAGGTCAGTATCAGCCTATGTAATATGTATCCTTGAATTAGAATGGGGTTCACAAGTGCTCATGGAATTCTCTGATCTAAATCCAAGGCGAGCTCAAGTCAGGCCATTTATGTTTAATTATGAATTCTTGTAATATTTCATTCAGTTCAATACTTTCCTTTCATTAGTGTGATATGGTCACATAGCATAAAACCTTTTAATTAATTAATTTGGTTCAAGCCTTGCCTTTCATTAGTGTGATAAGATCAAGTAGCATGAAACCATTCATTTATTCCATTTAATGCATCTTCCATATTATATGTTTATTCTGATACCTTCTATTAATGTGTTAAGGGGTGCTACGGATATCCAACCTACTATTAATTTACATTTAAGTCCATGTCATATACGTAATATACTTTCCAATTTACATTTTACATTTTATTGTCAAATAAAATAACTTACCTTATGCAGGTCTAGTGGTTAGCATACATGGTACTTTCCATTATGTAATTCTCATAATAAACAGATCATTTAATTTAGAAACACCTACCCTTGGTAAGGTCACGCCAAGGCACACCAAAATAGTGGCACAAACTTGTCAAAACACTAACCAAAAATTATAGAATAACCTTTTTTGTGGAAGGGATAGAGTTGTAGGTGTAACCCACAACAACTATCACATATTTGGAAGGGGCATAACCATACTATTCTAATGATTATAAACATGGTATATGAATTCCATAAACAGCACCCGATGAAATCGGTGGGCCCCACATGACAAATCCAAAATAAACGAACATTAGGGATGAGTTATAGACCACCCACCTTAGGCTTTTATGACTCTCCTCCTCTGTTATTGTCCCTTGATTTGGTTCAAATTGATGTATATCTATGGAAAATAGAAAAATTCCCATACCTTGATAACTCGATCGAGAGAAAAAGAGAAGGAGAACGGCTCAAGGGGACTTGAGTACTTACCGTTGCACATCCAACGTGATGAACAGAAGATCTAACAGACCTTGGATGAAGGATATATTTAAATCCATAACATTTATCTTCAAAAAGATCCAAATTGAGATAAAAGGGGGTTAATCCTGCTGGTTCTTATATTATGAGGTTGAAGGTGGGTTAAAAGATCATTAAGGGAAAGTTTGTAAATTTACCTAGAAAATTAGCTTGTGCTAAGTTTTTCAACATAGTTTGAAAAACATGTGAAAACTATGTGAGGATTTATAGTTAGAAGGGGCACATTTCATGGTTAGGCTGCACTACCATGCACAAACCATGTCAAGTGGTTCTGTCCATAAATTTCAATCTTCATGGTTAAACAAATTGTGCACCAACCATGTGCAAACTATGTGTCCTCTCTATTTTTTCAAAAATTATGGGTTCTAGGATCTGAACTTTCCTTGGAAACCCTTGGGACCTTTACTAACCCATTATGAATCTATATTAGGTCCAGGGTAAATATTTAGATCTAAATTTAATCTATCCATACAAGATTGTAAAAACCGGGTTCTTATATTAGGTGTTCGTTTCCAGGAAGCCCTCTCAAGTGTCTTGAAGATTTCATTTTTTTTAATTCAAGAAAAATAGTTTAGAACACTTATAAAAATATTATTTTTAGAATAACATAATTAGTTACAATGCACACATATGGTATTTCTATAGGAATACATATCCTTAATGATGTTAGCATATAAGGTATAACCCTCCTAGTTTTATCCAACACTCAATCCTAGAAATATATACCTGCACATTAGTCACAAATATATATATATATATACATCATTACAGCATTCATAAATTAATATAACAAATAATAATACATATAAAACATAAAATAAAATAATTATAGTATATCACAAATAGTTGACACATATCAAGTAATTTAATTGATGAACTATTATGCCAAATATTATAGGTATATACATGATATGTGTTCCTACATGTCTGTTCATGGTGCATGAATGAACCTTGAATCCCATAAAATATAATAAAAATTCCATCATTGTTACTTGGAGGTCCATTACACCTGAGATGGTCAGGCACAAGGATACTCTGCTACTTGAGTTCCACATAGCCTATCTTCTTTGTACCATGTTAGATAATAACCAATAAGAAAATAAAGTAAAGTAATTCTTTGATACGATTTTTTAACACCCAGAACCAAGTCACTAGGTCTGAGTTGATATTCCACATGACCGCACACATGCCTCCCCATATACAAGAGTCTTCTGAATAGTGTTGAGCATATAAATGTTCTATGTGGAGACTATAACCTTGGTAATCAAAGACATGCACTAGAAAAAATCAACATATACCTAATAAAAAAATATTTAAATTGAAAAATAAAAAAATCAAGATGTTTAATAGAGTTCATGTATAGCCAAACAATTTCAAACCATTGGATCGCCAATGTGTAAGGTCAAAAGTTATAATTAGTACAACTAGATTAAAATTAAAAAAATATGTTGTATAATATTTCCATATTCTATCCTAATACTTTGTTAATCTCATAATGATAATATCCTCAGTTTTTTCATTGGGACCTTTCCCTTCTCTGGATCCATGATCAAGAATTCTATACATGCATCAAGGTGCACATGTATGGTTTGAGTATAAACCTATTAGGATACTACAAATTCATCCTTAACACAAGTTCACATGTATATATAGGTTTTTTCAAGATATAAAGGTATATTCCAATACAATAAATATTATACCAATATATTTTGTGCTTACCAAGTTTCCAAAAACTCTGAAAATACCTATTATGGCTCTATACTAGAATAATTTCAATTGTAGTCACCACATGAATGGGATTATGATATATATTTCCATCAACCATTAAGAAAAATTCATGTTCCATCTTTATGGAAAAAATTCATGAATTAATTTAAGGGAAAGTTTCTCTCATGAACGATGACTATCCATTGATGGTATGCATGCTTAGAATTTACATAATAACGGAACTCAACACATATGTAAGGATGCTCCACATCGATACACTGTATTGAACTATAGAGCCTCTTCCTACAACATATGGTGTTCTCCTCCCATGGGTTAATCACATTATAAGATCTAGAACTACCCATCCTGTATCTAGATCCACAATCAATGAGTCATGTCAACTAAAATCCCCCACTAAGGGGGATGCTAAATGTATTTGGGACACCTACCAGCTGGAACACTTAAATAAAGATTCCACTAGATATGTATAAATCCACATATAAGTCATGAAATATCGAGGGAAAATATATCATAATAAATATTCCAAATTCTATGAATTAGTATACAAGAAATGAATAACATAACACGGAATAATAAATACATGTCAAATATCCCACAACTATAAAATAACCACATATGTGGTGAAACCTAGAAAGGAACACACATTCCATACCAAAAAATGTCTCACTGGCTACCCATGAAATCCTACATACCATATAATGAATGTGTATCTACACTATGAATATACACATAAGCCGAACATATAAAACAACTCTCTAAAAAGCCCCCATGATGATGAGTACTTCCTAGTTTGATGTCCATTTCCAAGATTATTTTAGGGATGACACCCATATCAAACCCATGCACTAACATTCACTTGATCAAGATCATATCCATCAAAATTGAGTCTCTATAATTTGGATTCAAGGAATTGAGCATTCCAAGATGGTGGAACCACATCTACTTACCTAAAAACGCCCACCATCTATTATAGATATAGGTCTGGCCGAAGGAAGATAACTCATCGCTGCTATAATAGTGATTAGAGACCAGGGTTTATATAGTGACCCAATGTTTATTACTAATGTTTATTTCTATGATAAATGTGTATTGTACTATATTATATTATATAATACATAAAAAAATATAGATAATTGAATCGTGTCCAATTTTTGTTTATCGACTGTTCAAGGGTCCGGTGCTTGGTTAATGTGTATAGCAGTACTCGGTTCGAATCCTCGGTGATGGTACTTTTTAATGTTAAATAGTTTTTGTTTAGTTTGTATTTTTAATGGGGAGTTTTTTTGTAGAGATTGATTAAATTGATTAATGGATGATATTTGATTTAATAATTTTATAATGATTGGGGTGAGTTCATTATTGTGGAATTTATGCTTATGATAGATATCCTTGGGCATTTATTTATATTGCATTAAATTAACACCCACTTCACAAGATGATTTTGATCTGAATTCCAATGTGTTAAGGAGTTAGTCAAAGCCTTAACTTAAATTAGGGATCTAATATGCATCATAACTTGTTTATAGTAGTTTATTTATGGTTATAATAATCTATGGAATCCATATGTTAAACAAAACTTTTCATTAATCCATGGAATTTTCAGTTCAATATACACAATGTTAACCTAAAGAATATTCATCAAGAAAAAGCTCTCAATCACGTAATATACTCAAATTATGACTCACCCCAATGTTATATTTACTCATAAATTCATATAGTTATTAATCTATTAATATGTGATTATGGTGATTAATTATAAATAGAATGAAAATAATGGGATAAGAAAATAGTTGTGTACCGAACACACACATGAACAGTGATAAGAATTAAACATACTTTTGATTGAATGAAAATGCGGAAAAAGGGAAGGGGTTTTAAATTTATTTAAACTATTTTAAGAAGATTAATATTTAATAACATAGGGTGGATGATTAAAATATATAATGATAAAGAAACATGCAACAAAAAAAATTACAAAAACAAACAGTTAGAAGATTACAAATGAAGAAAAATTCAAAAGTAAATCAAAAGAAGCATGGAGGAATGGTATCTCATGAAGAAACTTGAGTATTTATGATCCCACCAAGCCTTTTTTTAGTGCCTTTTTTGTTCCAAACTTTCCATTTTTCTATTAAATGAAAACTATTTGCAAGGAGAAGAGGGGAATGTATTTATAGCCTAAGAAGGCAGGTTGTTTTCATTCCAGAAATTCCCTTCAAATTGGATTGAATATTTGACCATTCAGATAGCAGAATCTTGAGATAAATTATTCTTACAAGTTGTAGATATATATGTTTTCTGTATTCTTTGAAATTTTTGAAACCATTTCACTTTTTATCCAAATTTATGGTTGTTTTACTAAATAATGTTCTGCATTCCATTTTTATAAAGACGTTTTCAAAGGTTGAAATGTGAATGGGTTTTTGAATTGTAATATGCCCAAAAATCTGAAACATTTATTCTAAAATTGCATCCACCTATATCTTAGATTTAACATTTCAAAATATATGACCAATTGTTTGTCTATATTAGCATAAAAGTCAAGTAGTTTGTTCTAATTTTAATTCCAGTATGGAATGGTGGGATGGACATCAAAATATCCATTGGGATCCATTCAATGGATTTGGTCCTTGAAATTTTTATCAAATATGAATTGTATTGTCACATGTCTTTTTTTCAGAAAATAAAAGAATTTGGACATCAATATTGACCACATAAATTCAATCATCATGGATGTTCTAGTTTTTTCATAGATTCTTTGGGCCTTTTGTGTGGACCACATGACCATTCAAATGGTTGAATTCGAAAAAGGATCCTTATAATGATACGTTTTAAATTGAATAATTGACCCAAAAAAACAATAATAATTCAATTTGGTTTAGTAGGATGAGAGTTTTGATTAAAACATTAAATTGACTCAAGTCTGAATTAATTCAAATAATTCTCAAAAATTATATTTAATATTAAAACATGAATATTTCACACCAATAATGCACTTTTCATATAAAATTAGTAAAGGGAGTAAAGAAACATTTATGAATAAATTAATAACATCAACTCCCCCAAACGTATTCTTGTGAATTTCCTCGTGTAAAACAAATATAAATACATTACTAAATCATTTTCACACACTAATAAAAATAAAAAAATATTAAACAATCATGGGGGTATATAATAGTTCATTCATCCATAATGAATTCCACTACAGATTTTCTCAGAAACAATGTTCCAAAAACAATTCATTTTTCATGATCGAATTTAGAATTGGAAAATGTGGTCACTCAGAACTCACTCCTCTCAAGATGATAATTTTTTTGTAGGTTCACTCATTCACCATAAAAAAGTGAAAATATTAGAGTTTAAAAGTGCTCTTAGCCTCTATTTCCCTATCCTAATGTTCACAAGAATCAAGAGGACTTTTTTAGGTAGGTTTCAGTGGCTATGGGATGGTAGGAATATTGTGTCTGAAATACTGGAAAATAGGTGTAAAAAACCAACATGGAAAAATAAATGCACAATTTGAAATAATATATGGAAGGTTATGAAACACATATTTATAATGGAAAGATTGTGTGAGGGATGAAATAGAATAGATGGATAAAATTTCAAGGGTATGAGAAGGTGAAATATGTACAAGACACAAAAAATCTCCCAATCACCCATGAATATAATACAAGTGTTCTTTTTCACTTTTTTTTGAAAGTTGAAGTTGAACCAAATCTCATAATCATCTCCCAAGCCATGTTTTATTTCGTCCTGAAACTAATTATAATAGTTATAATAAGATCAAAGTTTGATAAAGAGTGATTTTTGGCCCACCCATGACACAACCCATTCTTTTTTCATTTTTTTTTTGTTTTTTATTCAATTTTTTTATTATTTTGAACACTTCAATATCATTTTTACCATATGTCATTAACACATATACATTCCCAGACCACATGGAATGAAAATCTCTCCACCACACTAAGTGGAATTCATGCCCTAAAGAATATTAAAACACACCAAAAAATCAATAAATTGACACCAAAAATGAAATCCATTCCCCCCACAGGTAAATTTCAATAAATTATGCAATGTAAATCCATATAAATGTTGGGTGGAAAAAGGTATTGGTCGTGTTATGTGGTTATTAATGAAAATTTTTTCAAATTCTCAAAGGGGATTTTAAAAGGTGGATTAATGTGAGGGTAATGGGATGCTACTTGGATACTTTGATTCTTATGAGGTTCCAAAAATGACTCTATCATATTAATGCAAACCAAAGTAGAAAATTCAGATCAAAATTCCACAAAATCAAGACTTAAAAATGGGGTGAATAAATTCACAAAATGAAAATATGTTCATAGGGACCTTAGCATGGAATCTAATTTTGTTCTTCATAGTTGGAGAAAATCATTTTTCAAATCAAAAACTAAGCATTTAAAATTTATTGTTCTTAATAAAAATTATCCAAATATATGATGAAAATAACAAACAATTGATGGAAACAAGTCTTTTGACTCCCCAAAATGGTTTGGAAAAATTATCAAAAGTGGACGGTGAGTAATTATGACTATTTTTTTATATTTTTTAAGTTTTTTTAGTTAGGTTTTTTAATTTTTTTATAAATACACAAAAATAAAAAAGATAAAGAGTAAATAAAATGTTTGATGATGAAAGTGGCAACAAAATGTGAATGATAGAGTAAGAATAATAAGAGATCGGAAGATTTAAAGGGAAAGAGGTTACCCCTGGGTTGGATTTAGTGGTTCACCATCTCCATCTAGTAGTGGGTCAACCGTTGATGTTAGGGATCCTGGGGCATGTGTCCCCTTTGGTGATTACTTTGAAAATGTCAGTTACCTAAAAGAGAAAAAATTATTATTCATTTACGTAAAAACTATCAAGAATTTAAAATTTCTTAAAAATAAAAAAATAAAAACTTGGTTTCCTCCCAAGAAGCACTAAATTTATTTCTCTATATCTAGAAAACTATAGTAGACTACCCATAGACCAATAATAGCCACCATATTTTCTCAACTCTTGTGTGCTTCTAGAAAAATTCTCCTTTGGTAGGCTCAATTGTTTATTGGATAATTTCTTCCCATAATTTTTGATGTGATTTTAATTAAATGGGGATGTAAAGGTAATTTTTGGATCCTTCCTTTGGTATTCAACATGAGGAATGATTTTATCCACAAATTATTAGTTCTCAATGATTGGAAATTTAGAATATTTTTCAATTATGGTGGTGAGTTTATGTGTGGTTCATACAATATGAAATTAGTGTACGAGATCCTAGTTTTTTTAATCTATTTTCTCAGTACATTCTAATTTGGAGTAATTAGGATCAAAGGGGACATGATATTGAAGAGATTTTTCAAGATCATTAATATCAATATTTTTTTCTAAATAATAGTCAATTCCAACCTCACTAGTGATCAATTTATTAATTTGGGAAAAAATATCCCAAAAATCACTACCATCAAGAAAATATAAACACATTAGTTCAACGTTCACCTCATATATTAGAGAATTTTCATAATCATGGATGGGAAATGATGAATGTGGGATAATCTGATCTGAATCAGAAAAAGAGCATGAAAGTTCATTTTCTGTATTATCATAAAAGCCGGAGAAGTGAATATCAGAGGTGAGTTGGGATTCCAATGAGTTTTCAAGATACTTTAGATTTATGGAGTTTATATGTGAAATGTCGACATAAAATTCTCCATTTACGACTTGGTTAATGAGGATGAAAAATTAACAAATCCCTCTATCATTAGAATATGAATAAATTGATGGATCAGGGTTCAAAAAACTATCATAGAGAATTTCATAATAATTTATGGATAATATAGAGTGATTCTCTGATGGGTATCACATGGCTTGAAAAATATTGAACTTGACTAGTTGGTCACCAAATTTCATGGATAAGATGCCTACATGGATATAAATTTCAGTTCTATATGTCATGAAGAAATGTATTCCAAGAATCAAAAGAGATTGGAAAAACAATTCTCACCTTCCATGTCAAGGACATAGAAACCAACAGAAAATATAATATCATTAACTCATACCAGGACATCCTTAATTATTCCCTCATGAATGGTTATTCTACGATAGTCTAACTGGATGAAAACACTCCTTAGGTATAAGGGACCTAGAAAAAGGTTGTATAATAGGGATTTGGTCATGACATTTATTGAGGCTTCTAGACCAATGAATGAATCATCAAAGTTTGAGCTCCCCATTTGGCATGGAATAATAAATCTCCCTAGATATTTTCACTTAATGGGAATAGATAGTTTTTTTTTGAAACATTATCGATGGTCCTAAGTTGTCTCTTATGGGTTCACAACTCCTTAAATATCTTTTCATACATATGGATTTTTTATGGCATCTAAGAAGGGAATGTTCACCTAAAAAAGTATAAACATGTCAAAAATTTCAGAATTAGGTTCAAAGGGATTCTTTTTCTGAGAGACAACTTGAGTAAAATGAATTGGGATCCTTAGAGGAGTGGAATGAGGTGAGTGAGTGGTTTCATGTTTTTTTCAGGGTTTTTGTCCTTTCTTTTTCATGATCAATATTCATGGGGGATTTAGATTATTCATAATGATGCATAGATGCATGATTTCTCGATCTAAGTGAAATTTTAATTACATTACCCTTAGGTTTGGGTAGTGGTTGAGCTGGTAGTTGGGAAGAATTGGATAGTTTCTACTGGATGAGGTGGAATGCAAGTTGACCAATTTGGGTTTCAATGTTTTTAAGGCTATAATAGGTGAAAGAGGCGAGATCATTCATAGCACTTTCCCATGGTTTCTTGGAAGAAGGGTTATGTCCCGCATTCGTATTACCTTTATTCTAGTTCTTGGGAAAGTAATTGTATAGGGATAGAAATTGTGAAGGTGTGTTAGGAGAGTTTAATAAAGGAGGAGCAATGGGAGTATTTTTCTTTTGAGGTTGAGGAAAAAAAGGATAAGGTTGGAGGAATTTTCCACAACCTTGTCAATATTGGAATGGGTTTTGATTTTGTTGAGGGAACTATGGGGGTGAGAAGTGGGATTACCATACCTTAAACCTAGGTTAAAGGTAGAAGAGAATGGTTCAGAGTGGGGTTGGTTGAAGTTTATAATGAACCGAAAAAATTAATGAGGGTTGGTTTTCCTTTAAGTATATGATGCATTGAGCTCTATTGGTCCGAATGGATCATATAGATACTCCTGAATTTGTGGACATATATTATTTGGGTGAGTTGGTGAGATACAGATTCGCCAATTATTGATAGTTCTAGTGAATAGAGATTGTGGAGAATATGAGGGTTGGTCTTTGACTGCCACTGCTAGTTGTCTCACAAGACCTATATATTCACTCATCCACTCAGTCATCTTGTCAGGATCTATGGATTTATTATCAAGGACTTGTTTTACTTGAGCATGTGCTTGAGTATAAAATTGTTGTGTGTTTTAATCCATTTTTCTTATGAGATCTCGTGCAACTGTAGGAGTTTTATCAAAAATAGTACTACCACTTGCGGCATCAATGAGTGTTCTATTTATAGAAAATAACTACCCATTAAAGTATTGGATAAATAGTTGGTCGAGGATTTGGTGATGTGGGTAGGTTTATAAAAGATTTATGAACCTCTCCTAGTACTCATAGAGTGATTCATTTGGTAATTAATGGATACCAAAAATTTCCTTTCAAATAGAATCAATACAAGAATCTAGATAAAACTTCTCTAAGAAGAGTTTCTGCATGTCAATCCAGAAGTTTATAGAACCAGGAGGGAGGTAGTAGATCCATGACTTGGTGGAGTCAAATAGGGAGAAAGTGACTGATTGGAGTTTGATTTGTTATTCAAAAAAATCCTTGAGGATTCATGGTAGAGCACACCACTTGGAACTCTTTGATATGAAGATGTGGATCCTCGCCGGTTAGCCCATGGAAATGAGGTAGAAGTTGAATCAAACCCAATTTCAGTTTGAAATCAACTTTAATATTTGGATAGTTAATACTATGGGGTTGGTAATTGATATCTGGGGTAGAGAGTTATTTAAGGGTTTGTTTCCTAGTATTGGCCATATCTAGTTTAATTGGTTGCATGATGATAGGCTCATGAGTGATTTCATTATCCCTAATGTTCTACTTGAGTTGGTGAATAGTTCTCTCTATTTTAGGGTAAAACAAATCTGAGGGATTATTTTTTATGCTATGGGGTATTAATAGATGTTTGGAAAATAAGAGGAAGACAGGGATTTTTAGTTAATTTATGTTTATTATTTTTATGAGAATTTAGGTTTTTATTTCTGTTTTTTTTATTTTTTTGGTTTTTTGTAATTTTTTTTACAAAAACCAAAATATAACAACTAATTAACACATAATACTTAGAAATGGAACCATTTAGAGTGTAGATAATTGTTTCATATGGACCATTTAAGGATATGATGCTCTTCTGAAATGTATAGCGACACTCGGGTCGAATCCTCGATGATGGTACTTTTTAATAGTCAATTGTATTTGTTTTGTTTTTATATTTGGATGTTTTATTTTGAGAGATTAATTAAATTAATTAATGGATGATGTTTTATTTAAAATTTTGATAAATATTATGGTGATTTCATTATTGGGGATTTTATGTTTATGATATCCTTGAAATTTTCTTTATATTTCATTAAATTAGTACCCACTTCAAAAGAAAATTTTGATAAGAATTCCCAAGTGTTAAGGCTTTAGTCCAAGACTTAATTTAAATTAGGGTTCTAATATAAATTATAACTTGTTTATGGGAGTTTTTTTGTGGTTCCAATAATTTTTGGAATCCACATGTTAAACAAAACATGTCATTAATCAATTACATTTTAAGTTCAATATAAATAGTGTTAACCTAAAGAATATTCGTCGAGAAAAATATCTCAATCACTTAATATCCACAAATTATGATTCACACCAATGGTGGATTTACTCAGAAATTGGTAGGGTTATTAATCTAGTAATATGTGTATATGGTGATTAATTACAAATAGAATGAAAATAATGGGGTAATAAAAGATTTTTACATCAAACACACACACAAACGGTGATGAGAATTAAACACAGACTTTTGAATGAATATGAAATGAGAAGAAGGGAAGGGGTTTTAACTTGATTTAAACTATTTTAAGAAAATTAATATTTAATAATAGAGAGTGGTTGATTAAAATAGATAGTGAGAATGAAACTTTCATTAAAACTGAATTACAAACACAAACAATTATGAGATTACAAATGAAGAAAAATGTAAAAGTAAATCAAAACAAGCATGGAGGAATAGTATCTATTATAGAAAAATGAGTATATAAGATTCTCCCAATAATTTGTAAGAAACTTTTTGTGCCAAAATATCCTCCTTTTCTCTGAAATTTGATCTCTTTGTAAAGAGAACAGGGGAATGTATTTATAGCCCATGGAGGTGGAGTGTTTGCATTCCAAAACATCCCCTCTAGTGGGATCTATGATTTGACTATTTATACAGCATAATCCTGAGATATATTCCTCATAGAAGTTGTTGATATTGATTTATTATATCTAATCTGAAACTTTGGTGGCCATTGTACTTTTGTAGCCAAAGATGTGGATATTTTACTAAACATTGTTCCTCTGTCCGTTTTTATAAACACTTTCCCAAAGGATGAAATGCGAATGGGTTTTTGAATATGAAGATTCCCTCTAATATGAACGATATATTCTGAAAATTAGTCCAAATATATTTTATATTTCATACTACAAAATATCATACCAATTTTGTGTCTATATTAGGATAAAAGTTGAGTTTTGTTTTGAAATTTTAATTCCCAGACAGAATGGTTTGATGGACATCAAAACATCACTTGGGCCCCTTATCTATAGATTTGGTCCTTGAAAATTTTATCAAAGATGAATTTTATTGTCCCCCAACTTTTGGTGGAGAATAAAAAAATTTGTACTTCTATATTGAGACTGTAAATTCAATCCTCATGGATGGTCTAGTTTCTTAACAGATTTATTGGGACTTTTGTGTGGACCATATGTCTCTCCAAACGGCCGAATTGGCCAAAGTTTTTATCTCATGATATGTTGTAAATTGAATAAGTAAGCATAAAAAAGAAGAATAACACTATTTGGATAAGTAGGATGAGAGTTGTGATTAAAACATTAAACTAACTCGAATCTAGATTAATTCAAATAATGCTCAAAATATATATTTAATTCTAAAACATGAATATTTCAAACCAATTATTCATTTTTTTTTAAATATCAGTAAAGGGAGTAAATAAAAAGTCATGAATAAATTAATAACATCAAGATCCTAAAAAACATTATATCATTAATAAATACCATTACATTAGTTAGCCATTAAACAAATTAAAAGTCCAAACATTACAATTTCACAAAAAAAATATAAAATATAAAAGCTAAAATGGGAAAATATGGATCACCCCAGTATAATAGGGTTATCACACCCATAGGCAACACTATAGAAATGAAGAAAAATTTTAGTAAACTAATCAACATCTTAGAAAATGAAAATATATATCCATTTAAGAAATTTTAGTTATTATTGGGTGAAATAATAAAGTGGTATATATAGGAGGCAATGTGAGAATTATAATTGTAACCTGGTAACTGGAATAGAAACTTGACCATAGGGAATAGTAACTTGACTGTTAGAATAGTAATTTTTCTTCAAAATAATAAATTTTGATATAAATATAATTTATCATTATTAATTTGAATAAATATAAATATTATAATTTCAAAATAAAAATATCACAATTAAAAAACTCAAAAAAATATAATCATATTTTTAATAAACTATATTTTAAAGTACTTCAGAAAAAATCATAATTTTTATATTTAAAATAAAATTTTCCTATGTTAGAAATTTATTTTGATAAAATAAATATCATTTTTTAAATCATAACATTAAAATTGACTAAGGGTTATTTTTTTGGGAATTTTCGGAAAAATATATATTTTTAAGTAAATAGTAAAATACTACTTTTCACATAATCGTGTAACATAAATTACATCATTCATGATGTAATAAATACATAATAATTTTTATAGCATTCATTTAATCCATGATATATTTAATTTCATAAATTTTTCATTAAAATAAAATAAACTTAAATTGAAAACGTAAAAATAATTTTCAAAAACCTAAAGTCAAAAGTGATCCCATAACATAACAATTTTCCTTTCTTTTTAGTTTCCATTCTAATAAACTGTTGAAGTGGAATTATAAAAAATTTCAACATCTTAAAAACCATTATATTTTATTTATATAATATTTATATTTTAGAAAAATTACTATATTATTCTTTACCTTTGATATATTATTTTATTTAAATTTTAATCTTATAATACCCCTCTCCTCAAGTATAAATAACCCCTCTCCCTCCCATTGTAAAACCAATTATCCCCAACTTTCCAAAGCCTATCCTTTTCCAAAATACTTTATATCAATCCCCTTATAATTTTAGGGAAGTTATGGAGTAATCCAAATCCATACATCAAGGGAGTTTTAGTTTCATACAATAGAAGCTATACCAAGCATTAATTAAGTTTAAATTAATTATTCTCATTTCTTCATTCTCTTACATTTTTCTCCACCTCTTTAAAAAAACATTATAAGATAGATTAGGCCATAATTTAACATTATATTAATTATTTTAACCAATGTTAAGTATCATATGTATTATATATATATAATTCAAAATTATCCTTCCAACTCTTTCGACAATGTCCCATCAAAGTTTGGTTAACCACCTACAGAGACATTTCCAAGTCTATTATTATAACCACATTAATGGGTGTACATTATGACTAATATATAATATATAAATATTTAATTACATTTATTCTAATCTACTTTGTTTATTATACTAATGTATAAATTAATTTTAATGGAATTTGTAAAATAAAAAACAAAATGGGAAAATTTAATGAAAAATTGATATCAAAAAATTTCATGTTTTACAAAGAGTGTTATAAAATAAAATAAAATAACTATAATGGATAAATAGTGGGAAAATGATCATAATTTACTTCTAGAACTATATTTTAATAATTCTGTGTTTTTTATTCATGATTATTAGAAGAAAAAAATAGAGAAGGATTTAAGGTAAGGGGATTTTCAAACCCAATTCCTTTATTTGGGTTATCCTCTATCCCAGAGTATGAATGTTCATAGTATGTACTTAAATGAACATTACCATTTCTTTTTTGGATATAAATTCTCTTACAACATCAAAATATATTTTATGAAAATCCATTTTATCATAGAGACTTTAATTTCCAAAACATCATATTTTACTCCTCTTGAAATGATTTTTGTCCACTCAGGAATAAAGATGGTTTATGTCCAAGTAATATTTTACTTATTCATTTGGTAATAAAAAGGTTTGTTCATGTAAGTATAATTTATTAAATTCTTATGAAACCCGTTCTATTTCTTGGGTTCATTTCATAAATTAGATTATTATACATTCTATAGGGAATGCATGATTATGAGCATTTATGATGTGATGGGTGGGCCAAAAATTATATAGCCCTCTCATGAAATGGTTAATGTGATATATCTCATGGGATTATGTGAAATAAGTATGAAAATGATGTCATGTTTGATCCAAATGGTGACATTATTATTTTTTCACATTTGTTATGTGTGAATATGATGCTAGATTTGTCCACAACTATGTGTGGTATTTGACAACTAAGACATGATGTTTCATATTATTCATATTCTAAATTACATGACATTATCAATTGTTCCACTCATGATTTATATGATGATCTTATGCTTATTATGATGATGATTATGCTCAACCATGCTATATTGATTCATTCCCCTTATACATACTCTTACTGGGATTTAAGCTCACCCATTTATTTGATATATATACTTAGGTGATTGTCTGTACTAAGGAGAACATTATGGAAAATAATATGAGAGATAATAAGGAATTAAATATTGTTTTAGTTTTATTTTTTAAAAGTAATGTTTGATTCTAATTTACCCATGTTACTAAACCTTTAGATACTAGACTTTATTGCTCTTATTTTTTTGTATTAAAAATGATGTAATATTTTTGTAATGAAAAAATGTAGGTTGTTATATTTGGTATAAAATCATAGGTTAGTTAATTATAAAATTAAGAGTGGAAAATTTTGTTTTAAAATCCCATGTATAAGTCTATGTACAGCTAAATGTCCATTTTTTGAGAATTATAAGAGTGTGTGGTTTCCGGGAAATGAAATCCCTTTCTAGATACTAGAAGTGGATGTGGATCTAGAATAGATGTACCTAGGGTTAACCACCCCAAAAACACTATATTGAGAGACTCGATCAGGAACTAGTATATCAAAATAGTCATTTTTTGGAAACCTAGTTTGACACTACTAGAGGCTATACATTGGTTAAATGCAAACTCTTTTACAAACATTATTAAGGACATATATCTAATTTAATTATTACTTTTTAAATTTAGAGAAATATTAAATTACATGATCATACAAGTATCATTTATGGAAAATTATAAGACTAGGTATCTCATAAGATATGTATTTATAATTAATAGTATAAAATAATAAATTTTCAATTCATGATTTGTTGACTTATTCTCAAATATTTTCTATTTTATAAAATGGTGGGAACTAGGAAAAACTGGGCCATGAACCCATATGATGGACAATGCAATGATTTCTTGAATGACACTCCCATTTTAATGGGTGGTGGAGTTCAAAACCTCATGGCGATGCTTACCCAGCTATCCTAGGATATGAACAATAACCTCAATAATATGGAATGTACTACTTCTCCTTAGAATAGAAACTATCTATAAAATCATTTATGTGGAAAATACCACTGATGTTTAGTTGATCTTTTAATCCACTTATTGAAGAATAATAGGTTAACCCAATATAGAATATATTTTTTGTTATTTATCATTCTAAGAAGGTGTAGGTTACTCTAATTTTTTATCATTTAGATGAAATGTACAATCAATGGGGGTTCTAATAAAGAAAACTAAGTCTAAGGATGAAATAGAGGTAAATGAGTGGGGTGACTTTAAGAATTTATTTCTTTACAATTGTTTCCCTTGAAGTATTAGAAAAAAGGTGGAGATATAGTTCATCAATCTTAATAAAAATGATGGAGAATCTATAACTTCTTTTGAAGAAACATTTACAAGGCTTTCAAGATAAACCTAGGGTATTTTTATCAAAAATGATATTAAAATCAATAGATTATTCAATTACTTAAAACCATATATCCTAAAGGCTATAGCAATCTAAGACTTTGGGAATTATGAAGAGGTTTCTCGGTGTTATCTATAAGTATACATGGAGTTTTGATAATGGTCCCATGGATATGGATATAATAATTAAAGGATGATGTTTCAATATAGAGGATATGAGGAAAAAGGTGTAAATAAGGAACAACCACCAACATGTCATAAATGTGGGAAGAAGCATCATGAGAACAGCCTCAAAGAGACAAGAAAATGCTACAAGTGTAAGAGGGACTTCCACCAAGCTTATGAATTTCTATGAGACATGAAGAAATTTTCCAATGTGATAGATTAAAGGAAATAACCACATGTGGTTCAATGCATCTAATGTAGGGAGAAAGAATTTTATGTAATCTAGTCCACTAAGTTGTGTCTCCCTGATGGTAATCATTGTCAACAACCATCAATTCTCTAAGATCAGTGGAAAGCTTATTCCATTACCACTACTGATTTGGAGCATGAAAATGTATTTTAATAAGGTACGCATCCTATTAAAAAAAGAATATAAATATTTTTAATTTATTTTTGTTCTACACATTCCTTTATATCCAGTAATTTTTCTAGATTTGTTGGATCACAACCTATATACCGTGGAGTAGAGATATCCTAAAAAACACTTAGTGGTATGATCAATGAAATCCAATTTTTAAACTCTTATTTTGTTAAAAACTATGGAAAGATTATTCTATTGAATCATGTAAACCTTACCATATTTGAAATTATTGCTATACTAGGCCTAGATTGGCTCTCATTATATAAATCGCACATCAACTATATGGAAAAATAAATATCCTTATATATTCCAAACAATCCCATTCTCATGTAAAAATATAAGGAAGATCATGAATATCCCTTGAAAATCCCTCAATGTTGTGGGTAATGATACCCTGTGAAGAAGAATACCTTTATCAAATAGTTGAGTTGAATCAAAGTACCAACCATGAGGAAATTCCCATTATGAGGGAATAAAGTTATATATATCCGGAAGAGTTACCAAAACTTCCCCTAGATTTTTTGGTATAGTTCTCAATATAACTTATACTTGGTGTAACTCCTATCTCCAAATTCCCTTATAGGATATCCCTGATTGAACTAGAGGACTTAAATAGTAGCTAAAAAAGAATTTGGACATCGGGTTCATATGCCCTTGTGCATCACCTTAAGGTTCTCAAGTTCTCTTTTTCAATAAGAATGATGGATCAATGCAGTTTTGTATCGATTATCGAGTGCTCAACAAGATAATTATAAAGAATAAGTATCCTCTACCAAGAATTTATGACTTGTTCAATCAAATTTGAGGAGCTCAAAGTTTCTAAAAGGTGGATATTTGTTCTGGATATCATAACTGATGGTGGAGAAGGAATATATACAGAATATAGCCTTCCGTTCAAGGTATAGACAATGTGAGTTCATAATGATTCCATTAGGACATAAACATTACCCTACAATATTCAAGGATATGATTAATAGAGACTTTATAGAATATCTGGAAAAAAAATTGGCCTTTATCTATGATATTCTCATCCAATCAAAGAGTAAGGATAAAAATGAAGAGTATCTAAGGATTTTGATGGTGACATTAAGAAAGGAAAAAATGTATTCTAGGTTCATAAAGTGTGAGTTTTCGATGTGGAAGGTCAATTTCTTGGGTCATGAGATCACAAGTAAGGGAATTTTTATGGACCCTTCAAAAATAAAGGCAACTGAGGAATAGATTAGACTCACTAGTTTCATAGGAATCCATAGTTTTCTTGTGTTAGCAAGGTACTATCGATGTTTTGTGAGGAAGTTATCATGATTTTCTAGATTTGTAACTATGTTAATACATAAATTTGTAAATTATATTGGTACAAAATAATGTGAGGAATGATTTATTGTCAGGTTGTGGATGCTTTGTGATGGTGAGGACTTATTTATCATTGGGTTGGATGTTTCAATCAAGTATGCGGCTATCTTGTACCATTAATGTTTGTGGGATTTAGATTTGTTCTTGGGTTCGATATCTTTTTCACCTTGGAGTTTACCAATTATGTCATATTATTCATATTGTGGAAGCCTTCGGGAGGTAGATAATCACCTATAGAGGACATTTTATGGTCCAGCTTTCAGTGATACCAATTAAGGCATTCAACATCCTAGATGACCCTCATGTTCAGCATCACAAGTGACCTCATTTGCAGTGATCATTTCAATTCTATATAACACTGGTGTGTGATAGAGTTCAATGTGTAAACCAAGTGACAACATTATTGGAGAATTTCTACTCTATCTTGATTAAACATGACATAATGCTACTAAAAGGTCGATGATCACTTATGTATATAAAGTAAGAAATGACTATATCTTTAAAGGAGAAAACCTTATTTTCATGCTTTCATTGTCTCCACAAGGTTTTTCAAACTGCTAACAAGATCCATAGAAGTACTCTGTCATTCTAAATTTAATTTTTTTTCATTATAAATTGAATTTATTTTTACTAGATTAATGAATTTAATGTAGTGCTACTATCTTATAGAATTTTGAGTTATGTGTCACTCTTAATTAAAAATAGTGTTATTCTCATTAGTTTGTGGTGAAAGTTTTAGTAATATTTTTTATATTTTTATATAAAGTATTGTTATTTTCTATTTTTATCACCGGTTAACTTTTTTTAAAATGGTCACTTGTAAAAAAAATAGTCACTGGTTCTTTTATTCATTTTTCCACTATTTTTCTCATTTTTCATTTTTATATCATGCATTGTGGGAGTTTCTATGGTCATTGGTTATATATTTTTATTGTGGTCACAGGACATAATCTGGTCACTTTTATCCTTCTATTAATGTGTTCTTTGGTTATCTTGTGGTTTTTGGTCCTAGGTTAGATAATATTCCCATTATTTTTATATCATGTGTTGTTATTTTCAATTATTCTGGTTATCTTATAAAATAAAATTATTAGTCAAAAATTTATATCTTGTAAAATTTCAACTCATGTAGGATGGTTTTTTTAATGGTTAAAATTTTTCATGCATTCGGTTGAAGAATATGATCGGTATATGACTCATTTGGAATATTTGGATTTGGAAATTCTTTTATTTAGTGTTGTTATTGTTTGCTATGTATGTCTCAGTTTTTTCAAAATGAATTCACTATTGGTTCTAGATTTCTTATGGTGTTTGAATGATTCTACTAATTTCCATATATAGAGGCCAGTTTGATGTGTATTTTCTATATAAGAGTAGGGTTCACACCTATTGTATTCGGTTTTTTAATAAAGGAGAAACAAATTGTTCCTTTGTGTGTCTTAGTATTTTTTCAGGGGGCGTTCCATTTTAAGCATAACAGGTGCCCATGACTAGTCTACAACTTGATGGATGAATGCATGATGGTTTGAATTGATACTTAAAGGAATAAAATATTAGAATTTAATTAAGATAATAGTGGGTTACTTGTCTTGATGAATCCTCTAACCATGTTCTACTATGATCAAATGGATTGATTTTTTTTCATCATCTATTTTTTGAATGGTTGTTACTGTATTTTGAAATTGTGAAGGATTATTTTTTAGAGTTCCCACTAAACCCCTAAACATGGTCAATATAGATATTACATTATTAAATTGGAAGGTTATATATTTTTAATGCGGTAACCATATCCAACGAATTATCGATAAAAAATAGGATCTGTTATAAATTAAAAGCAACGAGTGCTTCCATTATAAATTAAAAGAATATTTACTATATTATATCATGTGTTATTTCTTGACATGATATATCATGTTTTATTATTTTAAAATATTTTTTTAAATGAAAACTATTTCCTAATTGTTGTGTTTCCTTGATCAGAACCATGGTCATGATGGTGCATGTTTAAAGTGGAGAGAGCTAGGTCAAGTGTTTCTTCAAGCCTAGAAGGGTGGCCCACTACAATCAAATAGATGATGATGATATTATTCATGTTCAGATCCACTATAGGAGATAACAGCCCATGTAAATTAATGGGGATTCCATGACAACAGTGTCTGATGTTTGTGAGGAATAGATTGTAGACTAAGTTTCATTGAGTTCAATGTAAAATCTATTAGTGTTTGAACATGTTTAAACATGTTTTCAATACATTTCTTGGATATTATTTCCTTTTCATGAAATATTAACATCTATGTAAATTATATTTGATTATGTTTTTTAAAATAAAGCCTCAGGTTATTAGTGTTACATATAAGATAATTTTATGATTATGATATATTAAACATAATAATATATGGTATATAATTATATTAATAAATATAATACAAAATTTTTACATTAAATATTGGAATAACAATGCATAATATTTTATTTAAAATATAATTTATAAACATATATTAATTGTTGGAATTGTTTATAAATGCTAATAAAATTACCAACAGATATATTAGTTTTAGTAATCAATTACTAAATATTTTGACCAACATATATATTATATATTGGTATTATTATAATTATAACATAACTATTGTATCTATTACAATAACATTTAATGCTGGAGCTTTTACTGATAGTTTAGTGATAGGAAAAAAATTTCAAATAAAAAAATCACTTTTACCAACAGATATACCCCTATTGGAAAAATATAATTATTTTTTAGTGAGTTATTAATTTGTCATCAAATAAAAGTGGAGTGAGAGAAATCCAAGGGGATGATGCAACCATTACTCATACCAATATTGAAATGGGATAATGTCATCATTGAATTTGTAACTGGTCTACTAAAGTCATATAAAGGAAACAATATGATATGGGTTTTGTTGGAACGAATCACCAAGACTTCCCACTTCCTCACCATTCAAGAAGATTTCTTACATGAACAACTTTCTAAGATATATGAAAAGGAATTATTGAGTTTACCTAGGGTTCCACATCCAATCATCTCTAATTTTGATCCAAGGTTCACATCTAAATTCTGTAGACATCTTCACTGTTCTTTGAGTGCGGAATTGAATCTTTGTACTTCCTATCACCCCAATCTGTTTTCCAATCTGAAAGTACTATTCAGACACTCAAGGACATGAAAATATCCTTCTCATTTGAATTTAAAGGAGGATGGGATCAATATCTCCCATTATTTGAGTTACTATACCAAAAAAGATTCCAATCAAGTATTCAAATGACTCTATATGAATCTTTATATGGGAAGTGATGTATAATTCCTAATTATTGGGATGAATTTGGGGAACGATAGCTACTTAGACCTGATCTTGTGAAATAGATGATAGATAAGGTTCAAGTCATCCATCAACGTATTAAAGTTTTTAATATTTCTAAAAATATTTATACTAACAACCATCAAAGGGAATTGGATTTTGATGTGGGAGAAAATATTTTCCTTTGAATATCACCAAGGAAGAGTTTCATGCAGTATGGAAAGAAGGGAAATCTCAGGCCATGGTAAATTGGCCCCTTTAAGATAAATGATCAAATTAGATCAATGCCCAATCAATAATCACTTCTACTAAAGAAGGATCAATTTTATAGAGTCTTCCATATATCTCTTCGGAGTATGTATATACCCAATCCCTTATAGGTACCAAATATGGTGGTGGTACAACTAGAGAATGACCTCTCTCATGAGGAGCATCCGATCGTGGACCATAGAGAGAATGTTTTATTCAACAAGACAACTCACCATGTCAAACTATTATGGAGGAACCAAAAGTATGAGGAGTTGATGTGGGAACTAGAGGGAAAAAAAGAAACAGAAGTTCCCTCATCTATTCTCAGCTGAGAATATGAGTTGAAATTTACATGATGAAATTTCTAAAGGGGGGAAGAATGTGGCGACCCAATGTTTATTATTACTATTTTTTTCTAGAACAAATGTGCTTTTATTATATTATATAATATTATACACATAAAAATATATAAACCAATAAAAACATTATATCATAAATAAATATCATTACATTACTTAGCAATGAAACCAATTAAAATTCCAAACATTATAATTAGAACAAAAATTTAAAATAGAAAAGATATAGTGGGAAAATATAGATCGCCCCAACCTGCTGGTATTATCACCCCCAAGGCCAACAAAATACAAATGAGTAAAAATGTTAATAAACCAATCAACATCTAATAAAATTAAAATATAAAACCTTTGGAAAAGTTATAGTGAATATTGAGTAAAATAATGAAGTGTTGTATTTTTGAGGTTATGTAACCATTGGAATAGTAATTTGACTATTGTAATAGTAACATAACCATTAGGACAAGTAACATGGTCATTAGAATAGTAATTTTACCTCAAAATAAGAAATGTTTGTATAAATAACATTTTTCGTGACAAATTTAAGTAAATATAAATATTACAATTCCGAAAGATAAATATCCTGATTAAATAACTCAAAGAAAGTATAAGCCAATTTTTATTAAATTTTATATTAAATTATTTTGAAAAAATAATAATTTTTAAGTTAAGAATTATAATTTTCTATGTTATAAATTTATTTTGATAAAATGAATATCATTTTAAAATCATTCTGCTGAAAATTTTCAAGGGTGATTTTTTGGTAATTTTCTAAAATACTTCAATTTTTTGGTGAATGAAAAAAATAAATTATTTCACATAACTAGTGTAACTTAAGTTACATCATTCATGATGTAATAATTAAACAATCCTTTCTAGAACATTATTTTTGGCCATGATATATTTAATTTCATAAATTATTCATTAAAACAAAATAAACATAAATTCCAAACATGAAAAATATTTTTCTAAAACCTAAAGTCAAAAGATATCCCTTACAAAATTATTTCACTCCACTTTCCATTGTAAAAAACTAATTAATTAGAATTATAAAGATTTTTTAATGTCTTAAAACCCATTATATTATATTTATATAATATTTATATTTCCATAAATTAACTAATACAGGTTTTAACTTTGATATAGTATTTTACATAATATTTTATTATAAAAATACCCATCCCCCTCCCCTGGGATGACCAATAATCCCCATATTTCCAAATTCTAAACTCTAACAAAATAGTTCATATAAATACCCTTATAATACTTAGGTACATCCTGGTGTAATTCGACTCCAAACATCTATGTAGTATCAATGTCATACAATAGAATCTATTCTAAGGACTAAGTAAGTTTAAACTAACTCTTCTCTTTTTTTATTACTCTCTTTATTCATTCACCACCCCTTTCAAAAAAAACCTTATAAAATTAATTAGGTGTTAATTTAACATTATATTAATGATTTTAACATACTATAAGAATCATATTTACAATGTATATAAATTTTAAAATTCACTTTTCTACTATGTCGACAATGTCCCATCAAAGGTTAGTTAACCACCTACAGCAACATTACCTAGTCAATGATTATAACCTCCATCAGGGATGGATAGTATAAATTATATAAAATATATAAATATTTAATTAAATTTGTTTTATTATTATAGAGTCAATTAGACTTATGTATAAATGACTTTGAAAAAAAATCATGAAACCAAAACAAAATGAAAAAATTTAATGAAAACATGATATCAAAACATTTCATTTTTAAAAAACTATGTTATAAAATATAATCTAGTAATTATAATGTATAAATAGTGGAAATAAATAACATAATCCACTTTTGGAACTATTTTTTCATAATTCTGATTTTATTATTTAGAAGGCAGAAAAGATACAAAATAAAGTAGGATTTAAGGTCATATGATTCTCAAACCCAATTCCTTTATTTAGGTTATCCTCTCTTCCATAGTATGAATTTTCATATTCTATCCTTAAAATTTCCTTTCCCTTTTATTTATAGTATATAATTGTTCCTAGAATGTCAAAATATTTTTCTAAGAAATTTTTTTTTCAAAGTCAATTCAATTTCCAAAAAAATTGTTTTTTACTCCACTTGAAATTCTTCTTGTACACTCAAGAATAATGATTTTTTATGTCCAAATATGATTCCCATTATTCATTTAGGAACAAAAGGGTTTATTTTTTAAAGTGTGATTTATGAAATCCTTTTCAAACTCATTCCCTTCCTTGGGTTTATTTCATAAATATGATTGTTATACGTTCTATGTGGCATGCATGATTAAGAGCATTTATGATGTGATAGGTTTCCCATAAATTATATAGCACTCCAATTCATTGGGTATTGTTATTTATCTCAAGATATTATGTGCAATATGTGTGAACATGATTCTAGATATTTTCACAATGATTATGTTATGATTTAGGAACATATTTTATGCATGAACATGAAGTTATGTGTGTTCACAACTATGTGGGGTATTTTACCACTAAGACATGATGTTTAATTTTATTCATATTCTATATTCAATGCCTTTATAAAATGTTTCCCTTATTATTTTTATGATTATCATGTGATTATAATTATGATAATTATTCTCACCCATGTTATGTTGATTCATTTCCATTATTCATCCTCTTACTAGGCTTTTAGCTCAACCCTTTCATTGTTGTATATCCATAGGTGATTACTTGTACTAAGGATAATGTGAGGTCCACTAAGAGGATATATAATAAGGAATTAAATAATTTTTTTGATTTATTTTGTAAAAGTAATAATTAATATTGATTTACCCAATATACTATACTTTTGGATCATGTATTTTTTCACTATTTATTGTTTATCTTAAAAATGATGTAATAGTTATATAATGAAAAATCCAAGTCACTATAGTTTGAGATCACAAAAATCCTAGATCAACATGAATAAGACCCTATAGGAAAGGATCAACCTAGGATAATTTTCAAAGAAGTAAAATTGTACAATGTTTCACCATATATTCATCTAGAAAATTTTTGGGCCTAATAAGCTCACAAGAGGAGAAGTACTGGTAGATTAATAGAGTGAAAACCCAAGTCAAATGGAATTAAAATCCATCATTGAATATCATATTCATTTCCTCTTAATAACATTTGGAACCTACAAATCATGGATACCATTTTTCCATTTTGATTTTCAGAATATGGTGCCAATATGATGTATCAACACCCTCCATGCCTATGGTGGGCCCAATTGAGTTACACTAAGGTTCTCCACCATGTAGATCCACCATCATATTGGATAAAATCAATGGACATGTTGGATATACCACACCTTTTTCTATGGTGTAGTGAGGCTAAACTAGATATGGTCAACATAAAGACTTATAACGTTCCACGCTTGAGACTATGTCTAACCTAGATGTGTTTTGGTATTTCCTATTTAATAGTGGAGCTTCCATGTATAAATTAGACTACACCACGGAATGTTCCATACCATGGTGTACTGAAAAATTTTAAAAAACTCTATTTTATCCCCTAAGAACCTCTAACACTTTTTAGGCCCAAATTAAACCTTTATAAGATCAAAAAAATATCCTTTTAAAACTGAGGATATGACACCATGATTCAAACAAAATAAAAGATATGATCAATCTTATCCATCTATTATTCAAGTTCATAATACCCTTGGTCCCATGGAAAAACAAGTGGATCATACTTAGATAATTCTTAGGTATGACCCACCACTTTATCTTGATTTTTCTCACCATACCTACCCAATTATTGAATACTTTAGATGATAGAATTGATGATAATAGGGTCCATATGATGGTTGACCTATATTATATTGTCCTTATCTTCTTCTCAATGATTCAATGAATACCTTCATAGATTAATCATATATATAATTATATAAAGGCTAAAAAAAGTATTATTTAAATTCCAATAACATGGATGAAATGTAATAGTTCAACCAATACCTCCTAAATAATTAAAAACTATAAGGATCAAAATCTTAAATATCAATGTTGGAACATCAAAATTTCAAAAATTTCATCACTCCACATGGTTTGGTATCATGGATTGATAAAACATGCACAACCATGTGTGTCCCATTATGAATTATTCTTGGACCAGTCACACAATTTCAATATTGTTTTTTAAACCATTCCCTAAAAATGTGTGCTTATGGTTTCCTTCTCTTTTACACCCCTAACATGAAATTTTCTAACATAACTCATGAAATTCCCCTAAATCTCATCATAAAATAAAACACATAAAATAATAAAAGAAATATTTAAGAACAATGCTCATATGAAGACACAATTATAGACTATCCATGGTAATATGAGGCTGATCATAAAGAATAGTTGTCCAAATACTCCCCTAAAATCACCAATTGAGTTTCGTTGTTCCTATATCAATACTAAAAATACCTTCAAAATGTCAAGAGGGATTTGATACAATTTTTTAGGAAATAATGATAGGTCATCCTACCATGTCACTCAGGGCATCCTTCCATAATTCCTAAAGCATGTTCTTACTTACTACGAACCAATGACAACTACTGAGTGTATAAAATAAAACCAATGGGAATGATTTCACTCTCAAAGTAACATAAAAAATATAGAATCCACCTAGAAATAGAGAATGAGTTTTCTATAAATGGGATAATTATTCACTTAAATGAGTAGCTTAAATTAGAAGACACAACCGGGTATATCATTACACAATGAAAATAATTAAACCTACCCCCATAACATTATATCATATGCTAAAGTTATATACAATATCTCATAATAACATCAACAAAAAAATAAATATGAGGATGAAATTGATGAAATATCATCATCCCAAAATCACTACTCAAGGATCCCCATAATGATCCACATGATCTAACTCTTCACTACATGGTCTCCATCAACCATTATTCCACAGAGGACAAATAGGAATTAAAAAGTGACAAAAAATGATATGTATTATTTCCATTTATCCATATTGGATATAACCATGTCATAATAAACCCATAGGATATGTATATATATATATATGGTGTGAATAAAAATTATAACATGACCCAATGAATATATAAAATATCATCCAAAATGGAAAGTGTAAGTATTAGTATGAAGTTAAAAATTAGAAAATATATATATTTAGGAAAATTTATTTTGGTTCCCTAATATAAGAATTTTTGAAATCTATTTCATTTCATTTTGGTTTTATATAAAAAACTAAATATTTATATTTGATAAGAACATATAAATCATAAAATATAACTAAAAATAATTTCATCTAAACATAAAGTATCAATATGAATAGAAACATGTCACAATAATACATCATAAGGGCTCTAACCCTTATGAAACACAATTAAATGAAATGTTAAATCATGAACCTCACTCATGAAAAACATGGAATCAATGTGAACATGATAGTATCAAACCCTAACTTACATGTATGGACTCACCTGGTGACATCCTCTAGATATGGAATTCCATACACTAGGGGAAGTAGCCATTGTATAATCTTTGCTAGTATAGCACTCACTAATATTATACAAACACATAGCCAAGTTTCAAATGTATAACTCATTAATAACCAATTATCATAAAAAATTCACCATTACATATTCATCATAAGAGAGATAAAAATCCACTAAAGTAAGTGGTAAAAAATATATATATAATAAAAATCTCAAATAGGCACATAGCTAACCAATCCATTTTATGAAATAAATTATTATAAGTCAAGGAAACATAATTATTCTTCAAAAAATCCATGGAAAGTCCATTTAGAGTTGAAAGACTCTTTTAAAAATTTTATCAAATTTCTTATAGTCAAAAAGTCGGTTTTAAAATGAAAAAAGGTGAAAACGATGATTTTTCAAACACAAATTCAATAAACAAAAGGAATCAATATAAATTATTTCTCCATATTTCATTTTAATTATATAATGGTAATAGAACCCATATAAAATCCCATTCACTAAGGGTATTCTATGAGAGAGATCATTATATAGAGACACCTAACATAAAATCATATTAACACTATCACCTTAAATGAATTTCAAGATACAAGGAACTAATGGGACCTTTAAAATCCTTAAAGCCACAAAATCCAAGGGTAGAACCATCCCTATTTTTAGACTCAACCACTATGGAAAACATGTGTAAGTAGACATGGATAAAATAAAAGAAGAAAAGACAAGAAAAAAAACAGGAATAAAATACATGTTACCATGATGAAATATCACTATAACTCTATGGAAATCACTATGATACCCTGAATTTTGTTGATATATTTTTCTAAAATTAAATTTAATTTATTCAATACCTTGTGACACATGAAAAACTGGTTTTAATTGAATATCATTATAAATAATATTATTTAAATGTAAAAGTTTAAACATAGTTATTGAAATTTATATTATTAATATGAATAACCAAATTTTTAAATTTATGTATAATGTTTTTATATAAATAATATATATTTATAAATAAGCACTCAGTTTTTAGTAAATCCTTTATATACTTCAAATATAACTTTTTTCCCAAAAATGGTTTCTATTGTTTTTAAAAAGAAAATAATATAATTATTTTGTTCAAATTTAAAAAAAATTGAAAAAATAAACTACATTTTTGAAATCGTAACATCAAAATTATCTTAGAGTAAAATTTAAAGAATTTTCTAAAAATATTGATTTTTAAACGAATTGTGAAAAATACAGATTTTTATTTATAACATTATTTTTTTTTCAAGAATTTAAAATTAGTCATTTTATTTTAAAATGATTTTAATGTGAAATTATTTAATTTATATTTTTAGTAATATAATTAACATCATTGGAATTAATTTTTTATAGGATTTAGTTATAAAAACATCTTATACTGAGGAAAACATTTTTCATGTAAAATGAGTTCTCATCACGCTTTTTGGGTTTAATTTTAAATTAAATTATACCACTTATTTGAATTTAATTTTATTAAATTTATTAAATATTTTTAATCATAATAATTTATATAATTTAATATATAAAACTTCATTTCTGTTTATTATAAATAGTAACCATGGTATATATTTTTCACCTCAGTAAAAGAGGTAAAATTAGATTAAAACCATGGGGTAAAACATTAAAATCTCTCTAACATATTCCTTTATTCTATTGGATTTGTTTTTTAGATCAAATTTATTCATGAGGAGTTAAATAATATATTTTAAATCATTATTTGGAAACTAGGAACCCCATATTGACTTATGAGAGTATAGGCTATATTTTATTAAAAATTTAAAGAAAATGTGGGTCTTTGCATTTAATGGTATGTTTGGAAGATTCCACTAGGTTTTGGAATGACCCAAAAGTCTAAAAACATTAATTTTTTATTATCTAACAATAAAAATTCTTTTGAAATGATTTATTATTTATTTCAATTTAAAATTATTTTTACTCTTAAATCTGTTATTTTCTTAAAAAAATTCATTCATTTGTGTTATCATATTAAATGTAATTTATACCACCTATAAATATTGAATCTAAAAAAATGAATTCAAAATTTGGAATTATCAATTATGCACTTATTTATAAGTATACTGCTATTTTTTCATATAATTAATTTATCATGGTGAAAAGTAAAGATATCACGGATAACATTAAAATAGGTTTAAAGTGGGTTAATGAGAATATAAGGCTTAAAATGTATCCAAAACATTCCTAAATGTGATTTTTGGAGTTTATTTAGACCTTATCACATCTTATATTCAAAAAAAATTCACTTTGGTTTCACTTTTCATTATTAGTATATATATATATATATATTATTTAATCATTTATATAATTACAATTGTGTACTTTTCTTCCCCTATAAAAGGATTCCACCTCTAGTATCATTTACACACTTATTGAGAAATATATCTCATCCAATACCTACAACAATTCCTTCTTATATTCATTCCTCGGTTCCTCGATCTTATGGTATTTCCAAAATATCATCCTTTTAGGGATTAAAGTGTATTCTAAAAGATATTTCTGAACAAAGAGGTATAACTCTTAACTAAGTACTTTCAATTTTATTTATACTTATACCTCCTATAAATATATGGTATCAATTATAAAATAAAAAATTCAGTATCCAAAATATAATTAAATTTTTTGATGATTATATAACCACCATTATCCACTCTCTTTTCCATCAAATTGGAAATGAATGTATCACTAGTGCATACATGTGGACTACCACCACCACACAGAGATATAATTCATTTTCCTTCACTATCATTCATGGTTAATTGTTATGATGGATCTAATTTTTATATATGATACTTATGATATTATTATGGTTTTTTATGATAAAATAATTTGTATCTTTATTTATTTCCTTTAATTTGAAAACAAAAACCACATCCATACGTACATACAACCTACCATCTCCATGAATAGTGTAAATCATTTTTCTATATATAAATTTTATAGATGAATATATATATATATATATAGTGAATATATATGATATTTATATCATTATTAACATTTTCGATATTATGGAACTGTAATAAAAGTTTAAGGACTGGAACAGTTGATTTGAAACTCTCATGATAAAAAAAATAGATAACACACATAAACAATGTTTTAATAAGGAATTATTAATAAATGGGGGTAAATTGTTACAATTGTATCATATATGATATTTAAAGTATGAAAATAATTTTGGTTTAAAATTATAATAAATTCAAATTTAATATATAGGTGGTTTGAGCACATTTCATGTAATAAAAATGTGAGGTAAGGGTTTTATTTAACAATCGCATCATTTATTAATATTGTTTCTGATTATTTTTTTGATGATGAAATATCATGATATACGTCTCAAGAATCTCAATAATTTTTTCCTTTGATTTTTCAGAAAAATTTCAAGTAATAATACCATTTTCATCTCTTTTGTAATTAAGAATATTGAGAAAATGTTTTTAAAAATCATACCTAATTTCATCTTTGGTAGATAATATTTTTCTTCTATGCCCATATTTTTAGGAATTCATGTAAATTTGTCAAATGATTTCTTAAATTTATTTTTACAAGAAATTTACTTTTTAAAAATTGTTTAAATGGTGTTAGTTTTTTTTCTTTCCAAATGTGGTATTTTTTACATTTTATAAAAAATTTAAAAGTAGTATTTTTTTAAAATACATGAAATGAACAGAATTTCCCACCATCATGACTATTAAATACATTGAATCTTCCTTTACATGATTCCAAGTTTATTTTCAATAAAAAAAATTCCTTAATTTTTAGTAAATTTTTTACTTTTGAATAAGTGGTTTATAAATTAAAAGGGTATTTTCCTCAAGAAATATTCATTGAGATCCTTAGAGGAATTTTCCAATTAATAGAACATCCTTTGAAGTTACTTATTCATTATTGGGGATAAAATCTAATGATACTATCATTATTCTTTATATGGATTTTTATGATTATTTTGATGATATGTTTATGGAACTCATTTATTTTCCATGGGTAATGTTAGGATTAAATATTGAAATGATTATAAAACACATTTCGTTTCCACAGGTTATGATATATGATGAATGGCTTATGATATTATTGAATAAATGTGAATGGATTATGATTATTTTATAGGTGGGATCATAATTATACATTCTACCAAAGAATTTGTTAATGCTGGATATCTCTTGAGATAATAAGGACTGGAATGGGGTATTAACCCAGTTCATTAAGGGACATTGTCCACTATGATATTATTTGGATTAAACCTTCACTAAGAATATTATGGAATTAATAGTGAACATATTCCACTAAGATAGTCTTAGAAGTGATCCTTAACTATGGAAATGGTTTTCTATGAATATGTGTATTCTGAAAACTTATATTTTACGCCAATGTTATGATCTCATGGCTTATGTTCTTTTACTCCCTTCTAATTCATATAATACAAACTATAAAGCTTTATAACATGATTCAAAATTATGATCTATGATATGTTGGGTATTTATTTTCAATTGTAAATCTCATGTTCTCATAACCTTATTCCTATGTTATGCTTAAGTAATCATTTATATCACCCTTGTTTACCCTTACTAAGAATATGATCTCTCTAATTATTATGTTTCATTTCCCCAGGTTATGAAGAATTGTTTTTAGTAAGGTATATCTAAGAAGATTAATATGTGGTAAGATCTTTGTTGGTGTTTTGGACGATATTTAATGAAATAAAAATCTTGTGTATCTAGTCTCCATAGAAACTCAATTTCATGAACTATTTTAGACTTATATCCAACCGGACACCTGAACTGATTTGAGATAAGGCCCGAGAGGCATTCCTGATCCTCCCGGGTTAGTGACTACTGCCAGGAATCAATTATAATCCTAAGTTGAATGATTTATTACCAAAAATAGAGATAAAATAACAATGTATATCATACAACATAGACTATAAAACTGATAATAATAATTATATAAATAGGATCCAAATACAAAAACCGAACAGAAAGGAAATTGAAAAAGACAAAAAAACCAAACTAGAAATACAAAATCTCTATGTGGCCTCTTGGTCACAACCAACCACAAGATCAACAAATTCCAAAGGAAAAGCTAAATAAAAAACATGGAACTTATAAATAGCTCAAGCCTACCAACACTGAGTAGTAAAAGTATGGTGTGAGAAAACAACAGCTCATTAGTAAATCACCACAGAGTATATGAATTTCATTTCCTAAAGTAATCCACAAACTCTAGTTTGGAATATATATAAAAATAGGTTTTATAATTTTAAAATCCAAACAAACCTTTCTAGAAAAATACACTTTTCTAAGTAACACAACACATTTATTTTTATAATTGGTTTCTATTTTAATACATATCAGTTTCACAAAAAAGATAAACAATAATACAAACTAGGTAATAATAGGGTTATGCTAAAAATGATGGGAAAAGAAAAGTTGGCATACACTAATTGAACAGATAACCCAACATGAAACAAAGTAAAAAAGGAAAATACTAATATATAATCATGAGAATTTCCTAAACATATCTAGAATAAATCCCTGAATGTACTCATATTGTAATCGCATGATTAAATATGGTGAATCTCCACAATCATTTACCAATTGGCAGCTCTAAAATAGCCAATCATGTGGCATGTCCCACCTAGCCTCTCTATAAATCCAGGGGTACCAACCCATCTAATCAAGGTCAGTAAGAAACCATCACTTATCCCTTTAGATGATTCCCAGAAATCCCATGATAAAAGTACATGGGGATTGGGGAGTTACACACATGTGTTTATCAAACCAAAACTCACTACCACCATGCTTTCTTAGCCCAAACATCGACACCACCTATGCAATGACCCACACTTCTATAGATCCACCATAGAGGTGCATGTCTCCCAACAACACATTCAGAAGTTACAACTGATCCATCACATTATAAAAGTTTCAAAACACTTTCACAAATATTATTAAACAATACCTAGGCCTTCAGATCACATAATAATCAAAACTATTTTTCAAAACCAATTCGAAAACAAACAACATTCATGAAAGGTGCCAAATGGTCCTTTATATCATTTAGTTACCAAACCACGTTTCAAATTTTAAACAACCCATGATTTCAAAAACACATTTGAAACTATAATTTAAATATTTTGTGAGGAAATTAAACTCTTAGTAAACATTTTTGTTTTATAAGAATGGTTTAAAAGATATGAGGTTAAATAAGAAAAGAAGGATAAAAATTTTATTTTGAAGTCTAGGGTTTAATGGGAAAATGTATAAATAAATCCATTTTAATATTAAAGTGTGTCTTATATACACCCAATGTACATAAGGATATACCCAAATCAAATGGAACACCTGTTATAAACCGTCAAGGTATCCAAAAAACCACTTGAAGAGTTACTAATAATGTCAACATAAATCACGACAACACACACATGCTCTAAAACACAAAATAGAATTTCAATCACACTTGAAACTAAATTTATGATAAGAAACCATTTACCAAAATCTAACCAATGATGAAACATAATCCAAAATAATTTAATTTCTTTTTAAAATAATAATTGACATTTCATCGAACACCTTAAATGCATATATTAGGGAATAATTTAATAGAAATCTATTGAAAACCCATTTTTCACATCTCCAGCATGGAAATACCACTAAAATTCATAATATCACACAAAAAACATGGGAAACGCATTTATATATTACTTAAAACATCCAATCATAAAATACAATGGTTTGAAACGAAAATATATCGAAAGACCAACCTCAATGACATGTTCACACAATAAAACCTTCAGGGAAGGAAGAACTAAGCCTGAGAGACAATTCAAAAACCCTAACATCCAAGAAACACAACCCAAACATCAACCCTAGCCTCTAGGGTTCATACAAGAGACAACCCACCAAAGTAATACCAAGAAATCAAGGAGAATGAATAGTAAAATAGAAAATCAATAAAAAAATCCAAAGTAACTCACGTTATATTGGAAGAAGAAGCACCCAAAGATGGAGAGGAACCATAGGAAGGGAGATTGGGAGACCCTTCATGTTACAAAAATGATCTAAGGGGGAGAAAATTCTGAAAGGGGTTAGAACATAGGAGGGGGAAATATGGAATTTCATGTTTTAATAAATCTAGGAAACTTGCACGGTAAGGTTTCACGGTTTACCAAACCATGCGCCAATCGTGTACACTATACTGGAATAAGAGGGTAACCCCACATGGTTTGTCCATGAAGTTTTGGAAACCATGCGTCAACCATGTGATTTGAATCTTTCAAATTATAGAGCCTCCGCGTACGCTTGTCGCATGATTTTTAAAAATTGTGCGCAAGTCGTGTGCCATGTCCCACACACCCAAAGACTAGTTGTACGGTTACTCCTAGGCCTCACATGGTTTAGGATAATACATTCTCAAACCATTAAAGTCAAAACATGTAAGAATAAAATTTAATAAAAACAACATCATCCTCAACAGGTTGTACAGTTAACCCCCAAACCATGTAATGGACAAAAATCGACCAAAAACTCCAAAACTCAAAAATTAAAGCAGTTAAATCACCACAAACCTCAACTAAATGAACCAAATTCAAGAAAATAATAAAATAAAATTAAAATTTATGTTTGGGTTTTGACAATTATCCCTACAAAAGAACCTTTCTTCCACTAGAAAGTCACCATGTTGAACAAGGACCTATAATGACCCAGACCCGAACAGCCACCCGAACAGTGCTAAACGGGTCAGGTTCTACTAACTTGGGTGCACCTCCCCAAATTCCAAAGGCTGCTGACTAGCAGCGAGGGTCTTATAGGTATAGTGAGGAGGCTATACACTCTTGAAGGATAATAATAATGGTATTGGTCCATGTATAATAATAAAGATGCAGCGGAATAAATGACTCTACATACTCGAACCAGACCTTCAAAGTGGAAGCACATTAAATATCAATAAATAGCGGAAGCAATAATTATAAACAACAGCAGTGGAAAGAAACACAATAGCATGATGATTACTTATAACTACTACTGAGCAAAAAAACATACATCCAAAGTAATTCACACTTATCTAAATAAAAAGGGCACCAATGACTAACCATCTGTAGCTACAAAAGAAGTAGTCATGCTGATACAGGAAATAAATAAAAACAAGGTAAACTCCAGCTAGGCAGAACCTCAAGGTCCATACCATCTTTTTGCAATAGCTAATATATCCCAACTCCTAATGTTGACCTCTTTCCTGCACGAAAATCCATAAAGTATGCACGTGTCCCGAAGGGTCCATGGAGGGTGTGAGACAAATCTTAGTAGGATACCACCCAACGGTGAGTACCTAATATAAGTGTTTAAGAAGACATGCATTTATACGAAAAGTAGTAAAAATAATGATGAAAAAATAAACACTAACTCCACTAGTGCTTAGGAGCCACCATGGAGTGTCACCTGCTTCGGCCAATGTTGGAATCTCTGTCGTGTAATCCGGCACCATGTGCCCCCTGACACTGCATGTCTCAAGTACCGACGTACCGAAGGCACACCCAATAGTAGTAACACGGAGAAATAGCGATGTCTGTCCTCAAATAATTATCGGAGGGTTATGGATTTATGCCCTCAAATAACATAACCGGAGGGACAGTGATGTCTGCCCTCAAATAAATTATCCGGAGGGACAACGATGTCTACCCTCAAATAAAGTACCTGGAGGGACAGCAATATTTTCCCTCAAAAAAATGCAAGACTCTACCCCCAACTTGATAGCCTCAATGCTATCCCCTGAAGGCTCCTCACCTCCCATGTGAATTCCTATGGTAAGAACCCCCAAACCAATAGTGCCTAAACTGCAACTAATGGGGGACTCTACCCATACGAGTGGTCAAAACCACCTCATCACAGAGTCTCTCTTTGTGCACACTACTCAATGTTTCTGGGTGAGTGGTAATCACCAAAATAGTACCCAAGACACAACACCTCGGACACCTCATGTCCCTACGACCATGCTGCTCAAGTTTGATGGCATTTCCATCCTAGTAACCTAGGCCATACTGAACCTGACAGTCATCCTGCCTCAAACTGACACCCATGACACCCAATCCTGTGGTCAGAACCACCCAACGTAACCCGGGCCAAGCCCAACCTTTGATCAGCATCACTCAAGAATATTCAGGCCATTCCCAACAAAACCAAATGGGTTCCAGTATATGCAATTCAGTAATTACATATATAACACATTTAAACAGAACACATAAACTGGAAAAACAATCTAAATAGTTTAATTTCCATAACCCGGCAGTTATCAATCAACAGCACTGAGGTCTTGAATGCCTATAACAAATTTATATCAAGATAAATAAACTAAACTCAATAGTTTAAAACATTATAATTCAAATATAACAATTTTGGAATCCCCCGGCCAAAATTCCCCGATGAGAAATGGCCCCAAGCCCGGCCCCTCTCAAGAAAAACAGGTAACAGCACATACCCAAAGACATCTAATAGGTCAACAATCAATTCAAAGATGTAATAACAGATAAAACGAGTCCTTCTCAAAATACCCGAAAACATGCCAAAGGCCGCATCACCCAAATGACCACGAAAACACAAAAAGAGGTATGCACCACCTAACTGAGACTCATGCAGTGCTACTCCTCTGATAACAGCCTCCAATTTGGTCTAAACGCGGTATATCTACAAAACAATCAAAACCACTCAAACCCCTATAACTCGTTCTAGAACAGAAATCAAACAAAATGGATCAAGTGGAATCGAGGCCTTACTGAGGGGGTTACAACGCATCTGTCGGTGATTGGATCAGGGTTAGGAGGAAGATCTGGGAGGGCTTTGAAGTCCTGGATGGCTAGGTTCACAAAACCCATCCAAAAATAGTTTTTCCTCAAAAATAAGGCTACATCCCATTTTAGTGAAAAAAATGAAAGTACGCAGCATGTACTTCATGACTACACACCATGTAAATCATTTAATTGTTCATATGGTGGCAAGAATTCCACTAACATACTTTCCAGAACTTGACGACAAGAGTACAGGACGATTACATAGGGGTACATAGTGTGTACTTGGTTTTCCTTCTCTTCCTCGCTGACTAACCCACATGCCATATATTTCTCTCATACACATCTAGACTACATGGCGTGTCCAAGAATGACATGTCATATACTTTGTTAAACTATTCTACCTGGGCAATAGGCCTACATGCCATGTCTATTCATCATACACGGCCCGACTACACGGCGCGTCTAAAACTACAAGCCGTGTAGTAAGAAATTTCTACACAGTCATCACATAGCATGTACTCAACGAGCACATGACCGGTCACTCGCCTTACATATACACGGCGTGAACTTAAAGTACATGGCATGTAGTCTAGAAATTTCCAGAAACTGCCCAATTTCTCTAGTTTTCTTAGGGACAAGTCAAAAATTTCAAACAGGGTTGGGGTTTTGACCTGTTCTAAAAACTCGGGTACTTAACATATCCCCACTTTAATATAGCTCATCCCCTATCTATCAAACAAAACCTGGAGATAGAACTGAACAAACCACCTCGATCAATGTAACCCGGACTTCCCCAGTCTCAGAGGTCCCGACTAAATTCCTCAAGGGGGCTCCTTACCTTAGGAATCGCCTAACCCGGTCTCAACCCAAAAAAACACAAAACAAACAAAGGTTCACTAACCTGTTTTCCAGATTCATAATTTTTCCGTGACACATCATCACCCCTGCGCCTCATTGGTTCTCCTTTGTCGTTCCCGACACCCAATGTCTCTCGCACCGCATCGGTGTCTGCCTCCACAAGTTCATGGTGCCTAACACCTCAAGTAACCTACATCGTCAATGCCCCAATGCCCAAGGAACCTCAAGTAACCTGCATCCTCGATGCCTCAATGCCCACGAAACCTCAAGTAACCCGCATCCTCGATGCCCCGATGCCCACGACACCTCAAGTAACCTAAATCCTCAATTCCCCTGATGCTACACATCTCATACATATATATATATATATCACGCACCTAATATGGTGCCAATACCACTAACTAGCATCTAGTCAGTCCACATAGATCATGTGCATCACATGCACTCAAAACAGACATGCCTCTACGGGTCATGCGAAAAAGGAAACATAGAAATCACGGCCACACCCGTGGTGTACCTCTAACCATCTTCAGCTCACTAGCCTGCTCAGCCTATGGAAGCTTCACAGTGTGCACTTAGTCTGAAGTACGGCTGCCTGATGTCTGGCCTTCATGTGGTGCTGCTCCATCCACCGACCACTAACCCATCAGCTAGATCCCACTATCTCTGTCATGTCCTCCATGTGCAGCTGAACCTAGGCTACCCTCTCCTAGTATCGAACTTGAACCAACTCCAGAATCCACCGTCTATCCTGGTCCCTGCCTTTCAGCTATCTTTGAAGGCTACCTGCAAAACCTCTTAAGGTGCCTGACCCATCCACATGCCTGGCACTCCTTTGGAGGCCTATCGCACGAAGTCCGAACGTTCCATGGTTGTCCACACTAAAAGAAAACCACTGAAAAACTGCTATGATGTGGTCTAGCTGAGTCCTTGGCCTGACATCCCTGCTGGAACTCATCCTATCCTCGCTTCATGTTGTTCGAAACCTCACCTAAAACTATCTTCTTGCCTACCTAAGGCCTATCCATATGGTTTCCCTCCTCTATGAGTGTCTGATTCACCACCTCTGAAAAAGAACCGAGCCTAAAAAAGAAGTGGGTGCTGCAACTGGAACTCCTGCGTCAGATATGCCATAGATGGCTCTATACCCTACGCGCCTCTATCGATCCCCTGAAAGACACGTACCAATCTTGCTCGGAGATGCTCGTTGAGCCATGGCCTGAATACTGCCAAACCCAACTGTTGTCCTGTCTCCACTGGATCATCGACCTGATCTTGTCCCTGAGCCTATACCTGGGTCTCCTGCTCTACCTGCACTGGATCCTGAACCTAATCCTGCACCTGCGGCACTGTACCATCTCCAGTCTGACACTCCATCTAAGTTTCCCCAAAAGGAACCCGCTGAATACCATAAATGGTCAGATAGCCCATATACGCAGATAAGGAAAGTAGTAAAAGGCAGTGCATAGCTACTACCCTTACTCTCCCCCACCGCAACCATGCCCCATGGCATCCCGGACTCATGGCCTCCTTACCCACCCCTAACAGAGCTAAGTATCAAAAGTGCCTCGGGCCATGCCCATCCTGACAACTAACATTTCCTTAAACCGACGACCCGGTCGCCCAATCCTTGTGATCAAAATCACCTCAACCGATAGTACCTTCCTACTTGTACAAGAGCCAGACCAAAATACCCTATCACATACATTTCTACAAACATAAAGCATGGTGTACCCATTGCAAGAAACTAGAAATTCTATCAGGAATTTCACCTATTCACATTTCAGAGCATAAAAAGCATGTAATTTGATTTTATTCACATGGTATTATCTCTTCACTAATCATACATGCAGTTATGAAATTGAAATACCCTAAAAATGTGCCTATCAAAATCCAAGCAATAAAGCCTTGCCATACCGGACCAAGGTACAATTCTCCCTTACCACACCGGGTCAAGGGTTACATATCAAAATCAATAACATCACCCACCAAGTGAGCCACCAAGGTTTAAATCATATAAACTGTAATCTGAGAAAAAAAGAAAAAAGCAATTCTCACCCATGGAAACTTGGTCCATCTCTCATACCTGGGGCTGCAGGCACCCACGAACAAGCTAGAAACCCAGTTCCAGTAACAACCTATCTCCATTCTACCATATCTTAAATAGTAAAACCTGAAAAATAAAAGAGAAGTCTCAATCTCATTAGTAGCTAGTAAAATGATGCTACTAAATCCCTGTGAACTCTTATGATACCACTTTGTAACGACCCGGACCCGAATAGTGCTAAATGGATCGGGTGATACTACCTTAGGAGAACCTCCCCAAACCCCAAAGGTTGTTGACTAGAAGTTAGGGTCTTATAGGTATAGTGGGGAGGATATACCCTCTCAAAAGATAATAATAATGGTACTGGTCCAAGTATAATATTAAAGATACAGTGGAATAAATGACTCAGTAGACTCAAAACAGACTCGCAAAGCGGAAGCACATTCAGTATCAATAAATAGCAGAAGAAATAATTATAAACAACAGTAGCAGAAATAAACACAACAGCATGCTGATTACTTGTAACTACTACTGAGAAACAAAACATGCATCCAAAGAAATTCATACATATCTAAATAAAAAGGTTGCCAATGGCTAACCATATATATCTACAAAACAAGTAGGCATGCTGATACAGGAAATAAAGAAAAACAAGGTAAAATCCATCTTGGCAGAATCTCAAGGTCCATACCATCTCCATGTAATAGCTAATACAGCCCAGCTCCTGAAGCTAGCCTCTTTCCTGCACACAAATCCATAAAGTCTTCACACGTCCCGAAGGGCCCGTGCAGGGCGTTAGATGAATCTCAATAGGGTACCACCCAACGGTGTAAACCTAATATAAGTGTTTAAGCAGATATGAATTTATACAAAAAGCAGTAAAAATAATGATGCAAAAATAAACACTAACTCCGCTGCTGCTCAACAGCCACCATGAAGTGTCATCTACTTCGGCCAATGTCGGAATCTCTGTCGTGTAACCTGGCACAATGTGCCCCCTGACACCGCGTGTCTAAAGTACCGACATCCCAAAGGCATGCCCAACAGTAGTAACCCAAAGGGACAGTGATGTCTGTCCTCAAATAAGTATCGGAGGGACAGCGATGTATACCCTCAAATAACTTAATCGGAGGGACAACAATGTCTGTTCTCAAATAAAGTATCTAGAGTGACAGTGATGTCCGCCCTCAAATAAAGTACCCGGAGGGATAGCGATATCTGCCCTCAAATAACGGCAAGCCTCTGCCTCCAACCCGATAGCCTCGATGTTATACCCTGAAGTCTCCTCACCTCCCACGTGGAATCCTATAGCAAGCACCCCCAAACCAATAGTACCTAATCCGTAACTAACGGGGGGCCTCTACCCACACGAGTGGTCAAAACCACCTCATCACGGAGTCTCTTTGTGTGCACACTACTCCGAGTTTCCGGGTGAGCACTAATCACCAAAATAGTACCCAAGCCACAACACCTCTGACACCTCATGTCCCTGCGACCAAGCCACTCAATTATGATGGTCTTGTCATCCCAGTAACCCGGTCCATGCCCAACCTGACAGTCATCCTGCCTCAAACCGACGCCCATGATGCCCAATCTCGTGGTCATAACCACCCAATGTAACCCAGGCCAATCCAAACCTATGATCAGCATCACTCAAGAATATTTGGGCCATGCCCAACACAACCAAATGGGTTCCATCATATGCAATTTAGCAATTACGTATATAACACATTTACACCGAACAAATAAATAGGCAAAATAATCTAAATAATTGAATTGCCCTAACCCAACGGTTATCAATCAACAACACTAAGATCTTGAATTCCTCTAACAAATTTATATCAAGTTCAATAAACTAAAATCAATAGTTTAAAACATTAAAATTCAAATATAACCATTTTGGCATCCCCTGGCCAAAATGCCATGATAAGCAACGACCCCTCACCCAGCCCTGCTCAAGAAAAACTGGTAAGAGGTCATACCCAAAGTCATCCCATATGTCAACAATCAATTCAAATATGTAATAGCAGATAAAACAGGTCCAGCTCAAAATACTTGAAAACACATTAAAGGCCACATCACCCAAATGACCACGAAAACACAAAAAGAGGTATGAACCACCTACCTGAGACTTGTACGATGCTACTCCTCCGATAATAGCCTCTAATTAGGTCTAAAATGCGGTAGATCTATAAAATAATAAAAACTGCTCAAACCCCTATAACTAATTCTAGAACAGAAATCAAAAAAACGGATCAAGAGGAATCGAGGCCTTATCGAGGGGGTTCCAATGCATCTTTCGACGATTAGATCAGGGTTAAGACGAAGATCCGAGAGTATTTTGAAGTCATGGCTGGCTTGGTTCGCGAAACCTAGCCAAAAAATGAGTTTTCCTAAAAAACGAGGCTTCTTCTCGTTTTAGAAAAAAAGAAAGAAAGTACATGGCGTGTACTTTATGACTACACGCTGTGTATATCATTTAACTGTTCATATGGTGGCTATAATTCCGCTAACTTACTTTCTAGTACTTGCCGACATGAGTAAACGGCGTGTACTTAGGGGTACATGGAGTGTACTCGATTTTCCTTCTCTTCCTCACCAACTAACCCACAATCCATGTATTTCTCTCATACATAGCCAGACTACATAGCGTGTCCAAGGAGGACATTGCATGTACTTGGTTAAATTATTCTAACCGGCCATTATGCCTACACGCCATGTATATTCCTCATACACGGCCAGACTAGACGTCATGTCTAAAACTACACACCGTATAGTAAGAAATTTCTACATGGTCATCACACGGCATGTACTCAGCAAACACACGGCCAGTCACTCACCTAACATATACACGGTGTGTACTTAAAGTACATGGCGTGTAGTCTGGAAATTTCCAGAAACTACCCAATTTCTCCAGTTTTCTCAGGGACAAGTCATGAATTTCAAACAGGGTCAGGATTTTGATCCGTTCTAAAAACCCAGGTTCTTACAATCACCCCACCTTAATATAGCTTGTCCTCAAGCTATCAAACAAAACCTGAAGATAGAACCGAACATACCACCCCGATCAAAGTAACCCGGACTTCCCCAGTCTCAGAGGTCCCAGCTAAATTCTTCAAGGGGTCTCCCCACCTAAGGAATCACCTAACCCGGTCTCTACCCAACAAAACTCAAAACAAACAAAGTTTCACTAACTTGTTTTTCGGACGCATAGTTCTTCTGTGATGTATACCCCTGCACCTCATTGTTTCTCTTGTGTTATTCCCAACACCCAACGTATCCCACACCACATTAGTGTCCCCCTACACAAGGTTCTAGTGCCTAGAACCTCAATTAACCCGCATCCTCAATGCCCCGATGCTCAAGGCACCTCAAGTAACCTGCAGCATCGATGCCCGGATGCCCATAGAACCTCGAGTAACCTGCATCCTCAATGCACTGATGCCCACGGCACCTCAAGTAACCCGCATCCTCGATTACCTTGATGCTACACATCTCATACATATATATATATATATATCACGCACCTGATATGGTTCCAATCCCACTGAATAGCATCTAGTCAGTCCACATAGATCATGTGCATCACATGCAATAAAAATAGACATTCCTCTATATGTCATTCCAAAAAGGAAACATGGAAATCACGGCCACACCCATGGTGTACCTTTAACCGTCATCGGCTCACCAGCCTGCTCAACCCCTAGAAGCTCCACAGCGTGCACCTGGCCTGAAGTACGACTACCAAATGCCCGACCTCCCTGTGGTGCTACTCTAGCTACCGACCACAGACCCCTCAGCTAGATCTCATTGCCTTTGTCATGTCCTCCACATACAGTTAATCCTCAGCTACCCTCTCCTGGTACCGAACTAGAACCGACTTCATATGCCACCATCTGTCCTGGTCCTTGCCTTCCGGTTGTCTGAGAAGGCTGCCTGCAAAACCTCCCAAGGTTCCTGACCTGTCCACATGCCTGACACTCATTTAGAGGCCTATTTCATTGAGTCCGAACATGCCATGGCTGTCCACACTGAAAGAAAACCATTGAAGAACTGCTACGAGGTGGTCTAGCTGAGTCCTTAGCCTAAATACCCTGTTGAGACTCATCCCATCCTCACTTCCTACTGTCTGAACCCTCACCTGAAGCCTTCGTCTGACCAACCTCAGGCATATCCCCCTTGTTTCCATCCGCTATGAGTGCCTGATTCACCGCCTCTAAAAAAGAACCCAGCCTGAAAACGTGGCAGGTGCTGCGACTGGAACTCCTACATCAGATATTCCATAGATGGCTCTGTACCTTGAGCGCCTCTTTCAATCCCCTGCAAGACTCGTACCAGGCAAGCTCAGAGCTGCTCTTCAATCTATGGCCCGAACACTGCCAAACCCAACTATTGTCCTGTCTACAATGGATCATGGACCTGATCCTATCCCTAAGCATGTACCTATGGATCCTGCTCTGCCTACACTAGATCCTGAACCTAATCCTACACCTACGGCACTGTACCATCTCCCGTCTGACTCTCCATCTGAGTCGCCCCAAAAGGAACCCGATGAATACCATAAATGGTCAGACAGCCCATATAAGTAGATAAGGAAAGTAGTAAAAGGAAGTTCATAGCTACTACCCTTACTCTACACCACCGCAACCATGCCCCATGGTATCCCGGCCGCATGGCCTCCTTACCCACCCCTAACAGAGCCAAGTATCAAAAGTACCTTGATCCATGCCCATCCTAACAACTAACGTTGCCCCAAAGGGAAGACTGAGTCACCCAATACTAGTGATCAAAATCACCTCAAACGATAGTACCTTCCTGCTCGTACAAGAGCCATACCCAAATACCATGTCACATGCATTTCTACAAACATAAATCATGCCTCCCACATTGCAAAAAACAATAAATTCTATTAGGAATTTCGCCTATTCACATTTCAGAGCATACAAAGCATGGAATTTGATTTTATTCACATGGTATTATAACTTCACAAAGCATACGTGCAGTTATGAAATTGAAATACCCTAAAAATGTGTCTATCAAAAGCCAAGAAACCAAGACTTTCCATACCGGGCAAGGTCCAATTCTCCGTTACCACACCAGGTCAAGGGTTACATATCAAAATCAATAACATCACACACCAAGTGAGCCACCAAGGTGGAAATCATATAAACTATAATCTGAGAAAAAAGCAAATAGCAATTCCCACCCATGGAAACTTGGTCCATCCCTCGTACCCGGGGCCGCAGGCACCCAATCACAAGCTAGAAACCTAGTTCCAGTAACAACCTATCTCCAGTATACCATATCCCAAATAGTAAAACCAAAAAAATTAAAAGAGAAGTATCAATCTCATTAGTAGCTAGTAAAACGCTGCTACTAAATCCTTGTCAAGAAATCCTCTGATACCACTTTGTAACGACCCAGACACGAACAGCCACCAGAACATTGCTAAATGGATCAGGTGCTACTACCTTAGGCGCACCTCCCTGAACGCCAAAGGCTGCCGACTAACAGCGAGGGTCTTATAGGTATAGTGGGGAGGATATACCCTCTCGGAGGATAATAATAATGGTACTAGTCCATGTATAATAATAAAGAAGCAGTGGAATAAATGACTTAGCATACTCGAACCAGACACATAGAGCGGAAGCACATTCAAAATCAATAAACAATGGAAGCAATAATTACAAAAAACAGCAGCAGAAATAAACACAACAGCATGCTGATTACTTGTAACTACTACTGTCCAAAAAACATGCATCCAAATCAAGTCATACATATCTAAATAAAAAGGTCACCAATGGATAAACATCTATAGCTAAAAAACAAGTAGGCATGCTCATATGGGAAATAAAGAAAAACAAGGTAAACTCCAGCTATGCAGAACCTCAAGCTCCATACCATCTCCATGCAACAGCTAATATAGCCCAGCTCCTAAATTTGGCCTCTTTCCGACCCACAAATCTATAAAGTCTGCACGCGCCCCGAAGGGCCGGTGCAGGGTGTGAGCCGAATCTCCGTAGGATACCACCCAAATGTGTGTACCTAATATAAGTTTTTAAGCAGACATGCATTTATACGGAAAGCAATAAAACGAATGATGCAAAAATAAAAACTAACTCCCCTAGTGCTCAGCAGCCACCAGTAGTGTCACCTGCTTCGGCCAATGCTGGAATCTCTATCGTTTAACCCGGCATCATGTGCCCCCTAACACTATGCGTCTCAAGTACCGATATCCCAAAGGCACGCCCAACAGTAGTAACCCGGAGGAACAGCGATGTCTGTCCTTAAATAAGTACCGGTGGGATAGCGATGTATGCCTTCAAATAACGTAACTGGAGGGACAGCGATGTCTGTCCTCAAATAAAGTATCCATAGGGATAGTGATGTTTTCCATCAAATAATGTACCCGTAGGGACAGCGATATCTGCCCTCAAATAACGGTGAGCCTCTAACCCCAACCTAATAGCCTCAATTATATCCCCTAAAAGCTCCTCGCGTACTATGTGGCTTCCTACGGCAAGCACCCCCAAACCAATAGTACCTAAACCGCTAATAACAGGGGCCTCTACCCACACGAGTGGTCAAAACCACCTCATCACGGAGTCTCTCTTTGTGCACACTACTCAAAGTTTCTGGGTGAGTGGTAATCACCAAAATAGTACCCAAACCACAACACCTCTGACACCTCGTGTCCCTATGACCATGCCGCTCAAGTCTGATGGCCTTGCAATCCCAGTAACATGGGCTATGCCCAACCTGACAGTCATCTTGCCTCAAACTGACGCCCATGACGCCCAATCCCATGGTCAGAACCACCCAACGTAACCTGGGCCAAGCCCAATCTATGATCATCATCACTCAAGATTATTCGGTCAATGCCCAACAAAACCAAACGGGTTCTAGAATATTCAATTCAACAATTACATATATAAAACATTTAAACAGAACACATAAACAGGCAAAACAATATAAGCAGTTGAATTTCCCTAACCCAACGGTTATAAATCAATAGCACTGAGGTCTTGAATGCCTCTAACAAATTTATATCAAGTTCAATAAACTAAACTCAACAGTTTAAAACATTATAATTCAAATATAACCATTTTGGCATCCCCCGTCCAAAATTCCCGGATGAGCAATGGCCCCACGCCCGGCCCCACTCAAGAAAAACTGGTAACAGTGCATACCCCAAGGCATCCCATAGGTCAACAATCAATTCAAATATGTAATAACAGATAAAACGGGTCCCATCAAAATACCTAAAAATGCGTCGAAGGCCGCATCACCCAAATGACCGTGAGAACACAAAAAAAGTGGTATACACCACCGAACTAAGACTCGTATAATGCTACTCCTCTGATAACACCCTCCAATTAGGTCTAAAATGTGGTAGATCTAAAAAAGAATCAAAACTGCTCAAACCCCTACAACACTTTCTAGAACAGAAGTCAAACAAAACGGCTCAAGTGGAATTGAGGCCTTACTGAGGGGGTTCCAATGCATCTGTAGGTGATAGGATCGGGGTTCGGACAAAGATACAGGAGGTTTTTGAAGTCTCGGCCGTCTTGGTTCACAAAACCCATCCAAAAATGAGTTCTACCTCAAAAACGAGGCTACTGTCTGTTTTAGCGAAAACAAAAGTACACAATGTGTACTTCATGACTACATGTTGTGTATATCATTTAACTATTCATATAGTGCCTAGAATTCCACCGACGTACTTTCCAGAACTTGCCGACATGGGTACACGACATGTACTTAGGGGTACACGGTGTGTACTTGGTTTTCCTTCTTTTCCTTGCCAACTAACCCACATGCCACGTATTTCTCTCATACATATCCAAACTACACGGCGTGTCCATGGAGGACGCGGCATGTACTTGGTTAAACGATTCAACCTGGCCAACAAGCCTACAAACCATGTATATTCCTCATACATGGCCAGACTACACGGCGTGTCTAAAACTACACGCTGTGTAGTAAGAAATTTCTACACGATCATCACACGGCATGTACTCAGTGAGAAAACAGTCGGTCACTCACCTAACATATACACAGCATGTACTTAAAGTACATGGCGTGTAGTCTGGAAATTTCTAGAAACTTCCCAATTTATCCAGTTTTCTCAGGGACAAGTCAAAAATTTCAAACAGGGTTGGTATTTTGACCCGTTCTAAAAACCCAGGTTCTTACAGGACCAAAACTCAATCTTGAGATATAATAATTCCAAAATAAACCACAAACCTAGGGGAAACTCTTTTAAACACACATGTCACACCCAACCAACTCTATGGAAAACCACAATGAATGATCCATGGAAAAGATGAGTGTTATCCCCACCATAATAACCTGACTAGCATGACCAATATAAATATTCCCAACACAAAGAAACTGATACGATAAATCCCAACCAAAGCCAAAAAAACTCAAAACGAACCTCAAACCAAACCATGATCCATCAATTCCTTATGACATGAAAATATCTAAAAAACAAAATAAAAAACTAGAATTGTTCTTATAGAGGATAAAAATATCTGATTTAAAAAATGAAGAACGAGCACTAGAATTTCAAAGTTTCAAGACCCCCAAACCATTCACATAGAAAAATTTCAATAACCTCGGAAACTATAACAAAAACACTTAGACAATCTCCACTCCAAAACTGGGGAAAATATCCGAGATAAAGTATCCTACACTACTGATGGTCTCTGACTGCATGCATGCTTCAATCTTGGACCTATGGCTGGAGCCTGGATGTCTAAAGCATCCACTACCCCACATTTAGTCACTAACATCTACCGATTGAAACTTAATTTTCTAGAAAATCCCCTTGTAGAGCTTCTCCATGTGACCTAGATGACCACATCAATGAAAACCCTTCATAGGATTATGTAAATTTGGATTTGAATGATTGAATCATCCACACTGAAATCACATGATCAACCCATCCAACAAACCAGAGGACAGAACTAGCAAAGGATATTCCTCAAAAAAATTTCCTCTGAAACATGCCTTTCTCCAGATGGGAAACCGTTACAAGCACTAAGTGAAACAGTTTCATCAACCACCATGAACTACACTCTAGGAACTAACTCTTCTAGAAACACCTCCTCGACCAACTTCTCAAACTGAACATCACTGGTCAGAAGGACTCACTACTTGATCCATGGTTGAAGACCTCAAATGAAGAGAGTATCTTTCATCAAATCCACTAATGATGTCTCCAAAGAGAAAGAAACCATATCCTTGAAATGGTCTATATAATCCTTCACTATCTGTTAGCATTTTTGAACACTCATGTGCTTTTCCTATTTCCTTTTCTTTACCTCCTTGGGTATAAAACTTTTCATGAAAGTGTTGTCAAAAAATACGTGGAAATACCAACCTAAAATGATGCTGGGATGATCACCTTCCACTGATCCAAACCTGAACCATCAAATGAATGCAAAACGGAATACACTTTCACAACATCGGGAGTTCCCAATGATCTGAAGACACTCTAAACTTCCTAGATATTCTTCCTCTTCTCCAACAGACCATGATCTCCATGGAAAACTAGAAACAATTGATAAAAACTCAATTCCTCCACCCCACTACAATTTTGGGTAGGTCCAACAACTGAGAGAGACCGGCTAGGGACCTTTGGGACCTTTTTGGGCAGCAAACTCTAAGAAGAAAGAGAACACAAGGCCAAAATCAACCTCAACCAAAATTTAACCAAAAATGACACTTAAAGAAAAAATGACCACCCTTAAATCCAATCATCACAAACTCAACCAAATTCGGATTTCAAAACCACCATTTAGTTCCAATTTTTCAAACACACTTGAAATATCAATCCATGTTTCACAAAACCTCAACTCTCTTCCAAATACAATTCAATCACCCAAGACCCCAAATCACACCTTGAAACAATTTTCCCTTAGAAAATCCTTTTTCCTGAATAACATTTTAATTTTGAAAACCTACTCACACAAACAAAAACCAAACCAAAACACAACTCACACTAAACTACCGATATATAGAACTAGTATATGTACATTACCCAGTGACATGGTTAGTAGACCATTCCCTAAGAAATCACTAACCATTGGGAATATCTAGAGCAATGCACTTTGGCTCCAAACAGGTCACTACTCCATATGAGACCACAGCACAACAATGGATCACATATTTTGTCACCCCCTATCCATGCAAACTAAAACCAAAACCTCAAATCCCAAACCACCCCTAGAAACTTGAGGATCATAATAAGAAATGGTTCATGAATTCCTTCCCATACCTACCTATTGAGTCTCTAAAGTCCTAATCTCCAAACTACCGGACACGCCAAACCACATAGGGATGCTCGAATACAATTTTTCATGAACCAATCCAAGAGGTTATCCAACCTGACACCCGACCCGGTCTAAGACAAGGCCTGATAGGTATTCCTAATTTTCCCGGGATGGTGACTAGTGTCCTTCATCACCAATAATCCAAACTGTAATTATTTCTTCCCAAAAACCCAAAATAAACAACGTAAGAGAGAATTCATCATAACCAATACAAATGGTAACAACAAATACATAAATAGGATTCAGATACAATAGATAAAAGAAATGGAAACTAAAAATGAAACAAAATTCAAATTGGAATGACACAATCTCCATTTGACCTCTCAATCACCACCAACCACAAGACCAACAATCTCCAAGGGAATAATTGAACTGGGAACATGAACATGGAAAACAAATTGGGTGTACCAACACTGAGTGGAACCAATAGGGTGTGATCATAAAACAACCTAGTTGGAAATTACCATAGAGCCCATGAATTTTTTATCCTAAAATAATCCACCAACACTAGTTGGAAAAACATATAAAAAATAGGTTTTACCATTTAAAAATCCAAACAAACCTTTATAAAAAAATCAATTTTCAAAACAACACACCACTTTTCTTTTTAAAATAGGTTTTCATTTTAATACATATCAGTTTCATAACTAAAACCCAAAGAATAATCCAAACTAGGTAATAATATGGCTACACTAAAAATAAAGGAAACAAAAAAATGTAGTAAGATACTAATATAATAGATAACCCAAAATTTAGCAATGTAAACAGGCACATATCGATAGATAATAATAAGAATTTACTACAGATATCTTATAGAAATACTTGGATGTAATCAGATTAGACTAACATATCATTGTATGGTGCATATACACAACCAATAACCAATTATCCTCTTTAAACTATCCAATCCAGTTACACATCCCACTTGTCCTCTTAGAAAATCAAGGGTTACCCACCCATCTAATCAGGATTAATGGACAACTATCACTCAACCCTCTAGATTATGCCCAGGAATACCATGATAATAGTATACAGTGATTGTGGAGGTTATCACACATATGGATCAAACAAAAACACATATCCACCATGCTTTCCTAGTCCAAACACTGACACCACATATGTGATGGCACCTACCTCAGAGGATCCACCATAGAGGTTCCCATCTCACAACAAGTAATTCAAAATTTCGAACCGGTCCATCGCATCATATGAGTTTCAAAACCACTTTCAAAAACATTATAAAATACCATTATTCCCTTCACAACACATATGCTTCCAAACTATTTTTCAAAACTAAGTCAAAATCTTACAACATTCACGAAAGGTGCCAAATGGTCCTTTATCCAATTTAGTTACCAATCCATGTTTCAAATTTCAAATGGGAAAATCATTTAAAACACATTTGAAACCAAAATTTAAATCACATGAGAGGCAAGTGACTGCTTAGGAAACAATGGTAGTTTAGAATAACTGTTTGAAATAGATGAGGTTACAAAAGAGAAGGAGAATAAAAAAGGTCATTTTGAAATCTTGGGTTTAAGTGGAATGTGTTTAAAAAAAACATTTTCATTTGTGTGTGTATCCCTATATGAACCTAGTGCACATAGGGATATTTATTCATGCAATGGTAAACTTGTTATAAACCATCAAAGTATTGGAAAAAAGCACTTCAAGAGTTACCACTAACATCACCATGAATCACAACAACCTAGAAATGCTCTAAACCACCACAAGGCATTTAAATAACACTTGAAACTCAATTTAGAATAATAACCAAATTAAAAAAATCCAACCAAAGAATAAAATCAATAAAAAAAAGTATTTAGTTTAATTTTAAAAGACCAATTGACATTCCACGGAATAGGTTTCATGCATATATTTGGGAATACTTTAATATAAATCTATTTAAAATAAATTTTCACAAAATCTCTAACATGGAAACACTACTAAAATTAATAATAGCACACCAAAATCTTAGAAAAAACTTATAGAAATTTTTTTGAAAACAAATACATAAAATATAATGTTTTAGAATGAAAATGGACGGAAACAGCTACCTCAATGTCATGTTCACACAATGAAACCTTCAGGGAAGGAAGAACTAATCCTTAGGGACAATTCGTAAACACTAACATCCAAGAAAAAACATCCAACACATCAACCCTATACTCTAGGGTTTATCCAAGAGAGAATCACTAATGGAAAACAAAGAAATCAAGAGATAAATAATAAGAGAAGATGAAATTAACAAAAAATTCCATGTAACTCACCTTATATTGGAAGAATAAGCACCAAAAGATGGAGAGGAAAAAAGGAAAGGAAGATTGAGAGCCCCTTCATAATCCAAAATTTATACAAGGGGGAGTAAATCGCAATGTTTTAAAACATAATATGGGAAAACATGTAATTTCATGTTTTTAGAAATCTGGGAAACTCACAAGGTTGTGTCGTACTGTTTTCTTAACTGTGTGCCAACTGTGAACACCCTACTAGAGAATAGGGGAACCCCACAAATTTTGGACACATGATTCGGGAAGTCATGTGACAACCCTATGATTTGGATTTTTCAATTTGGAATGCCTCCCCACACGCTTGCTTAACTATTTCTACAAATCATTCTCAAGTCGTTCAGCATATCCCAGACACCCAAAGACAAGCTGCATGGTTACTTGTAAACATTTCATGGTTTAGGCTAAGATGAGATCAAATTGTGAAAGTCAACCCATAGAAGACTAAATGGAACTGAAAACACCCTAAACCTCAACAAGCCTCATGGATAACCCCCAACTGGTCTATACAAACCATGCACTTTCCAAAATTTCACCTAAAAACTCCAAAACTCAAAATGTAAAGTTGGGAACTCAATCTAAACCACAACTGAATGATCCAAACCCAAAAAAGAATAAAACTAAAAGAAAAAAATATGTTCAGGGTGTGACATTAAACCTTTATAGTCCTTTATTGTGTATTTTTAAAATACATTAAATAATTGTATATTAAGATGTAATATTTATGTATGAAAATCTTGGGTCTCTATAGTTGGTTTCTAAGGTAGTATCAGTCAAACTTTAGATATTACTATTAGATAACATTTTTTGAAAACCCTAGGGATAAGTTGAAATGCTTGATAACATCCTAATGTTTTTATAAGGTATATATTATATGGTACTCAAAAAAACACATATCTATCTAAATACTACAAGTAGATGTAGTTTCAGAATATATACTTCTATGATGAATGGCCCCAAAACGAGTTCATCGTGTATATATCCACTGTCATTCTAGTGCATTGTGAGTATTATATTACTTCACACCTAGTTTTAAAATATAGATAGATATTCACGGGTTGATTCACATTTCATTTCAGAATTATTATGAAGTATTTGAATATATTATGAACATGAATGACCTTGGTTAATCTTAAGGCCTCATAGATTTAAAAGAAAGTGTCATTATTTAGACATCCTATAAATAATTTATCATTATTATATGGTTTCCTGCTCTGATTATTGTTTCTCACACAATCCCTTTTATTTTTAGTCAATTTATGGAACCTAAATAAACACGATTAGTATTAAATATTAAAGAAAATTAACTAATTATCCTTCCAATCAATCAAATGTTATGGGATCTAGAATGAAAAATATTTTTTCTATGATTATAATATTCTCTCAAGATATGAATCATGATGATATTTTAAATAATAAAATAATAGAACAATGTTCAACATATTACTTTAAGAGGAAAAATCCCCTTTCTTTTAGGGGGTCCACTGATCCACTAGTTGCTGATAAATGGACCAGTACCACTGAAAATATATTTTCTGTTATCCAATGTTTGGAACATGAAAAGATTATTTTATCTCTTTATTATTTGGAAGTAAAAGAAGATAAATGGTGGAATCTTATCAAGAACATGAGGAATGAAAATAAAATTTAATCTATAAAGTGGGACGAGTTTATGAGGATATTTTTCAATAAGTAATTTCCTCATAATATTCATGTAAAAATAGAGAAGAAAATCCTTGAGATAAAGTAGAAGGATGGTGAATCCATTAGTAAATATGAGGAATATTTTATATTACTTTTGAGGTATACATATGGAATTATCATCCAACCTAAAAGTTATATTTTTAAATTTCTTAGTTTCAAAAAACCATGTCTCTAAAGGAATTTATCCATAATGTAATTTAATAGATATAAAGAATTTGTTTGATGTGATATCGTGTTAAAATTTTTATTGGATTTACCCAAAAATATAATTTTTTTATATGAAAATATTTTTTTAATTCGAAGGAAATTCTAATACTATGACCATAGAAAGAAGAAGATAAGAATTTATTTTTTCTTGATGTGAGGAATGAAACATTGAGGAATTTATTTTAATGGTATTGGTAAATGTTTTAAGTGTTTAATGGAATTTCATTATAAAATTTAATGCCAAACTAATGGGAATAATAATTTATCTAGTGATGGGTGGAAAAAACCAAAAAATACACCATCCACACTCTAGTGTTTCAAATGAAAGGAGTATGTACATTATGATAATCAGTGCTCAAATCCATTTTTAATTATGATGATAAACATCAGAAACCTATTTTTCCTAGAGACAAAGTGAAATCACATGAAATCACTTTTGAAAATTTGGGGTATGGTAATGAAGTTGTGAAAGGTATAATTACCATCAACTTTATAACTAATACTTCCTTATTTTATTATGGATCTATCCACTCTTTTATTTATAAATCATTTTCCAATGGTATCACAATACCACCCCAATTATTTGATGTTAAATTACCAATGAAAACACTGAATGGTATGATCATCACATATCATGTATATGATTATTCTTTAGTTAAATTTTGTGTGAATTAACTTCCTCAAAATCTATTTATTATCACTATATTAAAAAAAATTATTTTTCATTTGTATTAGTTTTATTTATATAAATATCATATCAATTTCCAAGGAAGGGAAGACACATTTTGTATTCAAAAATGACCTATGATCATCTATTAGTGCGATAATAAATATGAATTTCCAATGGAAATAACATCTATTGTATGAGTATTGATTAATATTCAGAAGGGGTGTTTATCTAATATTGTTGGTGAGAAACTCAAAATCAAATATAATACTATTATACAAGAATTTTTTTAATTCTTCCTAGAAAAATTTACTAGTCTTCCACTAAATTGTGTTCTTAGGATTTCAACTGTACTCATACCTAGTGTTTCACCTATTTCAAATACTCCATATAGAATGGACCTAATTTAGTTATAGCAATTAAATAATTAACTCCAAGATAATCTTGATATGGTGTTCAATAATCCAAGTTAAACACCATGTGGCATGCATGTTATTTTTTGTTATGAATAAAGATAGATCAATGAGACTCTATATTTTTTTAGGAATATAACATGATCAAAATCAAGAATAAGTATCCTTTACTTCATATTGATGATTTTTTTATCAATAACGAGGAGCTTAATATTTTTGCCTGACTGATCTTCATTATTGATACAATAATTTGTGGTTCAAAAGTGAAGTCATTCCCAAGAAAAACTTCTATTTGAGGTACGGACATTATGAATTTATAGTGATTCTATTTTTACATAATAATTCCCCCGCTATCTTCAAGGATTTAATGAATAGAGACATTAGATATTACCTTGATCAATTGGTGGTAGTCTTTATAGATGATGTTATTATATACTCCAAGAGAAAATAAGAGCATGAAGATCACATGAAGATTGTACTAAATACCTTACAGAAATAGAATCTATATAAAAAAATTATGAAGTGAGCATTTTGGATATAGAAAGATTCATTTTTTGGTTATATAATTTCATACAAGGGTATATCATTTGATTCATCATACATGAAATCTATTGAACATTGTCCCATACTAACTACTATGAATGAGATATATATTTCTATTAGTTTAATTGGATATTATTGATGCTTTTTGTAGAATTTATTAGAGATATTTATTCCACTCGCCATGTTAACTTGTAAGGGAGACAAGTTTATTTAGAATTATGAATGTGGAGAAAATTTCAAGGAACTAAAGATATGGTTAGACAACACACTTGTTCATACAATACCCTATTGTGGATATGGGTTTGTGATCTTTAGTGATGCATCAAATAAGTGACTAAGATGTTCTCACATGCAGGATGCTATAGTGATTTCTTATGCCTCATATAAAAATTGATGGTTTCAGACCAAAATTACCCTACTAGTGATTTTTGAGTTTTATGTGGTAATTTTTATTAATTATATAGAGGTATTACATTTATAGAGAAAGGTGTGACATATATACCAATCATAAAATTTTAATGAAAATATTCACTCTGAAATAGTTGAATATGCACTAAGGAGTATGATGAATTCTTCAATAATCTCTAGATTTTGAGTTTTATTTCATAACTACATATCATCCTCAGATAGAAAGAATGTCTTAGTGAGACATTAAAACACTTAAGTATATACTGAGATATTGTTCTATAGATTTGAAAGGTGTTTGTGATCAATACATTCCTCTAGTCGAGTCTCCCTATAAGAATATCTTTCACTCAAGCATTCAAATGGATCCTAATGAATACCTATATAGAAAGAATGATAGAAATAAAATATAATGGGATGATGTTAAATAAAATATTTTATTGGGATTTGAGTTTTTTTAGTAAATGAAAAATAAGGTTAAATCTATTTAGCAACACATTAGGGTAGCTCAGAGTTTACAAAAATGTTGTGTTGACAATCATCAGTGAAATTAGGAATTTGAAGTTAGTGATAAAGTATTACTATGAATTTCTCCATGGAAAAAGGTAATGATATTCATAAATAATGTAAAAGAAATCTCTATGTATATTTTACCCTTCGATATTATTCATCGATTATGGATGGTAACTTATTGCTTGATGCTTCTATGAAACCTCTCTCAAGTTCATGATGTGTTCCATGTATTTCTCCTGAGAGAGTATATACATGATCCTTAACATGTTCTGAACTCAATGTTTGTACCAATTCATCATGATATTTCCTATAAAAAATAACCAATATAAATCTTGGATTGTAGAGATTAATTTCTACAAAATAACCTGTTTAAAGTTCTCTAGAGGAATTAGAAAATCGTAGAAGCTGCATAGGACCATGAGAATGTGAGGAAGTGGTGATATGCTTATTTTTTGTATCAGAGTGATGAAATTTTGTGGTAGAAATTCATTTTATGTGGGGTAGAATGTAGAACCTAGAGATTTAATGACATATTTATTTTAAAATAAATTTAATTTCTTTGATAGTTTTTGATACATGGAAACCTGAGTTTAAACAAATTGAGATATAGGTAATATTATTTAAACATGACCATTTTATCCTAGACATTAAAATTAACACTATGAATTGGAATAAAAACATTTTAAAAATTATGTATAAAGATATTGGATAAATAAAAATCAATTGATAAATAAGTAATCAATTTTTAGTAAATTATTTATATGAATTAAAAATAAATTTTCACACAAAAATGATTTTTATTTCTTTTTGATAGAAAATAATATAACAAATTTTTTACACATACAGAAAATAAATTTAAAACATTAACTCCATTTTTGAACTAATCCAATTAAAATTATCTTAGAGTGAAATTTTGAATTTTTTTTTTGAAATATTGATTTGTAAACAAATTATGAAAAAATACATCTTTTAATTGAAAATTAACTTTTATTTTTAAGAATTTAAATATTTTAAAATTTTAAAATATGATTTAAAAGTAAAATTAGTTTATTTAAATAATTAATAATTTAATTAATTTCATTGGAATAAATTTTATATTGGATCATGATATAAAAACTTCTCATACTTAAGATTACAGCTTTTTGGGAAAACTGTTTTTCAATACATTTTACGGGTTAAATTTTAAATTAAATTCCAAAACTACTATGAATTTAATTTTATAAAATTTATTATTTATTTTGAATAATAATAATAAATTTAATTTAATAGTTATTACTTAATTCTTGGTCATTATGACTTGTAATAATAATAAATATTTATCACGTTAGTAAAAGAGGTAAAATTGGGATAAAACTATGTGTTAAAACATTAAAATCTCTATGAAACATTTCTTTATCTAGTTTAATGAGTTTTTATATAAAACTATATTAATAATATGTAAAATAATTTATTTTAAAACATTACTTATAAATTGGGAACCCAATCTTGAGTTTTTTTAAGAAAATATATATTTTATTCAAATTAAAACCTATTTTTTTGTCCATGAATTTAATGGAATGGTTGGAAGATTCCCTTATGTTTTGTAGTTTCCCAAAATTATAAAAACAAATATTTTATTATTATTTAACAAAAAATTCATGTAAAATAATTTATTAAATTATATCAATGTAAAATATTTTTTACTCTTAAATCATGTATTTTCCTCAAAATTGTTTTTCATATTTTTTGTGTCCATATATTAAAAGTAATTTATAATACCTATAGAAGTTAAATAGAATAAACTTTATTCATAATTTTTAATTATCATATAAAAAATTATAATTTCCCTTTTATTTTTATTTATATACTTAAGTTATCATGGTAAAAAGTTAAGTTATCTTGGTTAAGGTTAAAATGGGTTTAAAGTTGTTTAAGAAAAAGAGAAGGATTAAATATATATATAACACTTAATAAAATGTTTTTTAAAATTTTATTTCATCCCTATCACATATTATCTTTTACTTTTTTCCCTTGGTTATACATTACATGATTATGAAATATATATTATTTAATATTTTAAGTAATTCCACATGTGACAATCCCCTACCCAACAAATAGGTACCACTTATCTTAGATTCTCCACAATTCATGATCCTTCTATCATTGAAAAGAGTTGCTATAATACATTTATATATTCCTTTACCAAATAATAGATATTTTCTTCTTTCCAAACAAATTTCCTTTTATGTCTTAAGGTGTAAGCCAAAATAAATTTCTCAACAATGAGGTACAACTTTTAACCAGGTAATTTCAATTTTATTTCTTCATATGCCTACTATAAAAATATTGTATCCATTCTAAAATATTTACTTCATTATCCTAAATATAAATAAATTTTATTATTATTATTTAACCTCTTTTATCCAAAATTTTTTCCTTCGAATTGGAAATTAAAGTATAACTCATGCATATATGTAGACTACAGCCTCTATGCAGCGATGTAATTCATTTCCTATAACCATAACTAATATCTGATTATTATAATGGATTTTATGTTTATATATTGTATTCATGATATTATTATGTTTCTATAATTATAAAATAGTTTTTATCTTTCTTTTCATCTTTTCATTAGAAAATTAAAATAATGTTTATACATACGTACAGCCTACCGTCCCTATGAACGGGGTAAATAATTTTTCTATATATCCCATTTATAGATGAATATATATATATATATATAATGAATATATATGATATTTATATAATTAATAAAATTTTGGATGCTATTCCACCATTATAAAATTTCAAGGACCGAAACTGTCGAATTGAAACTCTCATGAGAAACAAAAAAGTTAACACACATAAACGATGATTTTATCAAGTATTTATTAATAAATGGGTATTTAAATATTAAAAGTGGGTAATATATGATATTATAATATATAAATTATTATTATATACAATTATAATAAATTAAAATTTATAAAAGTGGATCTTATATCACATTTAAAGAAATTTGAACTTGAGGTAATGGTTTTAGGTTACAACTCTTGGTTTATCGAGATTGTTTATGATTAAGTTTTAAATGATGCAATTTCATGATATAACTCCCTTGAATCTCATTAATTTCCTTTTACTATGGTTATTCATTAAATTTTCAATAAATAAATACATTTTCCTCTCATTAATACAAAATATGAATGAGAAATTGTTTTTATGAAAAAATTATTTATTTCCTCTTTGTTCAGGAATCTTTTTCTTCAATGTATATTTTTTCTATAAAATATTTTCAGGATTTTTTTTAATATTATACAATGCTTTTTTGAATTAATTTTTACCTGTTATTTACTTTTTACAAAATGGATTGAATGTAAAATTGTTTCCATATTCCGAATGAGGTAATTTTGAATTTTTAGAAAAATAGTGAAAGGAATCTTTGTACTAACTTACAAGGAATGAATGTAATTTTCATCCATCATGATAACTCAAGGATTTTAAGATTCCTTTAAAATTTTCATGATTATTTTCAATGAAAATTTTATTCTTAGTATTTGGTAATTTTTATATCATGAATATGTGATTTTGAAATTAAAACAGTATTTTCCTCGATAAAAATTCCAAGTGATCTCTTCATGAAATTTTTCAATTAAGATAACATCATCTGATGTTACTTATGATTTACTAAGGATATGATATAATGATACCATCCTTATTATTTCTATAGATGATTTATTATATTTATGATGTGATATTTGTGAAACCCATTTATTTTCTACATGTTATGATAAAAGGTTGTAATGTTTCTCATTTCCATTCCACTAGTTAGGATATAAGATAAGTAACTTATTATATTGTTGAAAAAATAAGAATGGATTATGATTATGTTATGGGTGGGACTAAAATTATATATACCTTAAAGTTATTAGGTAAAAATTGATATCTCATGAGATAATAAGTACATGAATGGCGTGTGAAGCTAGTTCAGTAAGGGACTTTATCCACTATTATAGTATTGGGAGTAAACCTTGAATAAGGATATTATGGAATGGGGAGGGAAGATAATACACTATTATAGTCTTGTTAGTGATCCTTGACTAAGGAAATGATATTATATGAAAATGTGTATGCGAAAAACTTATGTATTATGACAATGTTATGATCTCATGGATTATGTTGTTTGATTACATTATGATTTATATCTTATAAACGGATAAGATTTAGTCTATTATTCATGATTATGATATTTGATATACCAATAATTGATTTTGAAATGTTAAGATCATTTTCTCATGACCTTATTTCATGTTATACAATTGTGATCATTGATATCTCCATTATTTACCCTTACTGCCCATCTGACCTCACCCTTTCTTATGTTTCCTTCCCCAGTATTATGAAGAAACTTTTTAATTATTATATTTATAATAAGAAGATATTTGGGATGATATTTCTGGTAAATATTTAAGATATTTAATGAAATATGAATATTGTGTATCTAGTGTCTAAATACACTAAACCTTCACGGTCCTTGAATGTGTATTTGTAAAATATATTGAATATGGATCTAATAAGATGTAATATCTATGTATGAAAATGTTAGGTTGATATAAAAATTAAGTTAGGATCAAGGGATCCTAGAGTAGAAATAACTTGTGGATGGGGGTGTCTAGGTCTTGAAAATGCAAAGTAAAAAAGGAGAAATGGGTTTCAAATAAGAAAGCGAAGAAGTGCGATTTAATGATTCTAAAAATATAGGAAGGCCACATGGTTTAAGAAACCAAGTTCAAAATGTTTTTTCCACTATGAAGGAACCCCATACATAAGTAATTCATCCTAATTCTCTACATATTTTGGGAAACCTATGCCAACTAGGCACACATTATTGGAAAATACCACTGCCCTTCAAATAGTCTCACGGCATGGTTATCACTAACTGTTCCACCAATCCAATTTTTCCATTCATCAAACTCATAAACCTAAAACTCAAAAAAAATCCCAATAATAAAGTAAGTGAATGAAGTATTTAAATTTAATTTACACCAGGTACCTGGGGGTGTCACAAGAAAACCCCTGTGTTTGTGAAAACCATGTTATGATTTATGAATTATGTATATATACTTATGGTTTTTTATATTTAGGTTGTTTAATTGTGAAAAAAGTGTCTTAGAAGTTGTTAAAGACTAATAGAATAGTTTCTGAACTTGATAAAGGGTAATAAAGAATAAAAAATAAGATTCTTTAAGGAGGAGAATCATTCTATCTATTAATTAACTATGTAAAATTTTAATAGGTGTTTGAGTTTCTAATTTTAAGAATAGAGAATTCATATTTATATATTTATAAATGTTATTATTTTTTATTTTAATATAAATTCAATATCATGTCATCTAGTAGGTACATATTGACTATGTTAAGAAGAGAATACTCAATAAAAGCTAATAGTTCTAATGATAAGAGGTGTTGGGAGAATATGGTTTATGCTATTTGACTTTATCCAACCTATCCATATATGTAGAATCACTAAATAATTTGTGATATTTACTTTTTTTGTGAAATAATATAATCTTATCATTTCCATTCACTAGTTTTTACTAGTGGATCACATAACCATTAGTGTTTCAAAGTCAAGGCAATGATGTATCTATTAATGATTGATTAGTGAACCTTGTAAATGATTATGTTCTTATTTATTTTTTTACATATAATTATTAATAAAGTTAATAACACTATTATTTAATATAAATAATTAATAAATGTTTAATTAATGTTTTTAAAATAATGTAAATGAAAAAATAGTCCCTGGTTTACCTAATTCTTAGTAAGTATATCTTCCAGTCTTACTAATTCGGGCCATGTAAAAATTATTATAATAATATATTATAAACTATAAATGAAATTAAAATTAAAATTATTTAGTTAAATTCAATCAATTATAATTTATACAAATAATATATTCAATTTATTATCATGAAAAATAATGAAAAGGCTCATATTTTAAAAAATAATTTTTTCAATATGGACTAAATTTTTATTTTGTTATTTAATGAATATGATTTTATTTATAATGTATATAGATATATATAATCATTTATAAACTCATTACTCTAAATATATTACTCAAATATTCCACTATTATACACCATTCTATTTTACTTTCAAATTTTATTCATAGAATATCGACGTTCTTTTTTAGTACATCCTTGAAAACTTTTAGAAATGTTGAGAGATTCATATTTGTACTTCCAATACATTATACATGTAATTTATTTTAATTCATTAAAATAGGAAAAATTCATTATAATTTTTTATTTACTTTGTATTGATGGGTTCAAAAATATTAGAATTAATAATCTATAATGGATTTGATATTTGATGCCAAACCCTCATATTTATGGAATTTACTATAGTATATTTTTAAAAATTATTGAGAAATAAATTATTCTCTATTTTAATATTCTATGCATCATAAAAATATTCATTATCAATTTATTTATTTATATTTTTTTGATCAAGTTAAAAAAAATCTACAATTTCATAATGAATTTATCTCTTTCATGTAAATACAGCATGAATCCTCCAAAACCCAAGTAAATACATTTTCCACTTTTTATTTGGCCTCTATTCAATGATATTTTATTAAAAAATATCAATAAATTTGGTTCAATCATCATGAAATTTTCAAAAACATATAAGGTTAATCTTTGAAACAATGATAGTCAAATTATTCTTTGATTTCAATATTTTGACACTGATTTTATTCTAATCCAACTCAGATTATTTTTTGGGTGATATAATTAAAACATGTAACATATCTAACATTTTTAATTCTCTGTGACTTTTTGTATATGATTACCTCTCATTATATATGAATAAAAAACACTTTATAGAATCCATGTATGATCCTTTGTTAATGATTCCAATTCAACTTCAACCATATGATTTAACTTCATCCATTTCGTTAACAATTTAAAACATTTAATACCATTTTTAACACTTTATCAACCCAAATATATTTCTATAAAATCTTTAGAAATATTACCTAGTTGGTCACATCTACCACATAATTCATTCAACATCCAAAAATTATTCATTAAATATAATATTTATTTTTTTAATTCATTATTGAATGTACTTTCCTTATACATTCCCCCTAAACGTTATAGATGGATTTTTTATATACATTTTTATAATTCCTAAAATGAACCAACATCATGTGAAACCTATGATGTCACTTCGTGATATTTGTTTTTTTACTATTTTTTATTATATATTTGTTTTAAAAAAATTATATTCATTACATATTACTAGAATTAATGGTCTTATTCAATGATCTTAGGGACTATGCATTGGGACCATAGGAGGGGTATAATGATGGGACTATAGGACTTTCATGGTGTCATGCACTGTTTTGGTTACCATGTAATCAATCTGTTCATTTTGAAAAGAGGTATATTTTTTAATTTTGAAACTCTATTTTAAATAATTTCACTCATGCTTTACTTCCTTCTCACTAAATATTATTCCTAGATATTCCTACTAGTTGGATATATCATTATCCCTTTATAAATTGATAAATCTCCCATTATATTTTTTGAAATCAAGTTGTAAGAGTTTTAAATATCTTTCTTTTATTATTCTTCTTCAACATATTCCCTAGTTCATCCCTAATCATAATATTCTAGAAAAGGATTCCATTTTGGTAAAAATCAATTATCCATTTTCTATGTAGGGATTTTAATCCAATATAAATACCTTGGCCACCTTTTTATTAATGTAATAATAATTGTTTATTGGATTTATGGTATATGATTCTATCTCATCACAACTTTATGAAAACAAATTACCCATACCTTTTTATAACTTTAAATTTAAATGATTCAAAATATTTAATAGTCTCTAATGTTGCTTTTAAATTAATTTTATTGTTATTTTGAAACTATATGTGTTTTCATGTCACATTCATTTATATATATATATATTATGAATTTTATCACAATGTGGTTTTTTATGCTCAAAATGGATACAGTAAATCATTTCGGTGTGAGATATAAATCATTTGGGTTATCATAAATTCATACATGATTTTAATATGGATTTAGAGTGATTTTATAAAAAATTATAGGATTTCTACTTGATTTAATGAATTTTTTGGCTTGTTATATTTTTTTGGATTTGTATATCACACACGATTCTCTCTTTATTTGTTTTAATTATATATGGTGTTATCTAGTATTTGGTCTGATGAATTTTATTTATAAATTTGAATGGGGTTACTTTTATATTTTTAGATTGAGTGGTGAGATTTATGCTTTCACTATAATGATTTATATTTTATTACTTGTTTGAAACATTGCAGGTAGACTACTCATAGTGGGTACTTGAGGTATGGTTGGTCCACTGGTTACTTGTATATCACCCAAGTTATGTGGAATCAATGAATATTTTTAATATCTTACATGTGTTGTGATTGGATAGGAAAAAATCACTACTAGAAGATCAGTTCCATTTAAATGAATTATCTATGGGGTCTCTAGAGTCTAGTAACCCATGATGATTTTTATGTTGTGATTTTAGGGATTTAGGGTTTTATTCTAAAATTGTGTGTGTATAATTTATGATATATACTGAATATAATCGTTTTTAAAATATTCGAATAAAAAAATATTCTGATAAAAAATTTTTACTTCTTTTATTAAAAAAAATTGAAACTAAAAACCTTGATGTGAATTTTTTTCATTTTTATTTAAAAAATAAAATACTAGTTTTGTAATTTTAGTGGGATTAGAGAAAACATTTATAAGTATCCTACAAATATTTTCGATTTCAGAATAATTATACACTTTATTATATACGTGGAAATTTTTTTATGGCACATGAATTGGAAAATATCTCATTTTATGTGGTGAAAGATTTTAGTGGTGATCAAGATGTATATGTGGTGATACGTGAAATAGATTACTTTTCATATGGTGATGGTTGACTTTGGATTCATTTAAATTATGTAATTTAGAGATTTTATAATCATTATTGTGAGAAATATTGATCTTTTATCCCAATTTCATTCCATTTTATTATTATATAGGTGATATTTATACTTTATTTATATACAGTGGTTTATTCTTATAGATAACATAATGTCATTATGGCTTCTATTTATTTTTCATTTTGTATAAAATTTATATATTATTTCTCATTTAAATATTATTCATTTAAATATTTATTTATTTACACGTGTGATTTATCTAACTTATGGATACTCCATGTCAAATTCCATGTAGGAATACATTTTTTAGTTTTATTTTAAACTCAGATAAATTGCTTCCAATGTGTAATTTTTTACCCTTGGAAATTATTTTAACCCCTAAATATCAGAAAAATTCTTGGAATTATTAAAAGATGTCTCAGGTTTTGAAATATGATGAATGGATTTAGTTAAATATAAAATATAATCAAAGTACCATGTTTAAATATAGTATTTGAGAAATAAGGTAGATAAAAGATTGGACTGTTAGAATTCAAGGGGTAGGTTGTAATTAACCTTTTGGATATAATTCTTCATAATAATACTTCAGTTACTATATGATATGAGAAATATATATTTTCATTTATTCATTATTTTATCATTTATTTTCATTTTGAATTTATTTAACTATGTTTTATTACTATTTTTTTGAAATTCAATGCTTTATTTTGAGATAAATTGAGGTTTGGAATGAAAATAGATGAAATTTTATAATATATGGTCATAATTCATCGATTATAAATCAACCATGGAAACTTTTTAAGTTAGAATCATGACTTAATCTGGTGTTTCATGATCATATACCCAATCTTAAGAGAATGTGTTTCTAATTTGGAAAGATTTGTGCCCTACCTTTATTTATTAAGGTGTCTTTTTCCAATCTAAACATTAATTTGTGTTGATAATACCTATAGTCATTAAATCTAAAAAAACTGAAACCATATTATTGTGAATCCTTTAAAACTAATTAGTTTCACCATAAAAAGACTAATATTTCCACAACTGGGCAGAACTCAGACTTAAATTTTTATATTTATCAGGTATTTCTAATTATTCAAGAATTATGAAACTATTGGTTGAGTATTAAACTCAACAAACAAAATTTATTCCAAAAATGGAATAACATCTCCTTGTTTCCAATGTAAATTTGAGATAATTATTTTGGTAATACATTAAAATATCCGTTATAATCACTAAACATGGAAATTAGAATGTGTATTTCACACTGTTGTCTTAGTAATCACTCATTCTCTATTGATTTGAGAAATCACCTTACTTATTGTAATGGTTCTATACTTACTTGGTTACTTTATTCTAAATACACATGTGTGATACGCATTTTTTAGTTAATACCCAAGTATTAATATAGAAAAATTATATAAAATGATTAATATTCCTAAAGAAGAAGTGACAACCTGCTTCTTAAATTCAGTACATTGAATTTAAACCTCCATAAACTTATCTTGTGAAATAAAAAACAAATAGCCTCCTATATAATAATCAACCTCTATTATTTTAAGGATGTTATAAATGTTCCTTTGGCATTACACTTACAATTGTTATTTTTCCCTTTCCTTTAAGATTTTTCACCATAAGAAAAAATATTAATATTTGAAAAAGTTCTTATCAACTTGGTGAACGTTACCCAAAATATAATGAAGTGTTTCTCCATACCATTTATTTTTTAATCTCTAACATGACTGGATTAATTGGGTGAAAAATTATTTTAGAATGAGATATATTGAAATATAATTATTCATATTTCAATTTAGACATATCCAGTGTAAACATCACCTTATTTAGATCTTGCTTCACTATCTCCTTGTAGATTTCATAGAGATGAGACAACATGTGGTATCATCCATGTCCTGGTGATGTATAATCAACTCATTGTACATTGGTGATAGCATTATGATTTATAAATCAAATGTGATATACATGCATATCCTATAGGAATATTTCACACCCTTTCTTCCTAAGGTAGCTCGACAAGTATTGGGGACTCCAGCACCTTGAATTTCCTATATAGTAATACTTTTCCCAGTGGTCTATATTACCCATAAAAATTCATTCCAATAAGGAAATGTTATTCATCCAAAATTAATGATAGTGAACTTGTGGTATTAATTTCTATTTTTTGACAAAATGAAACATTAAAAGACTAGTACTTTTTTTATGATTACTGATTAGACATTACTAATTAATTAAATCATTAAATATCTCCCACTATTTTATCAAAACCTACTAGACCTAACAACTAGACTCTGAATACTCAGATACGTGATTATTCTTATCAAAAGGATACCTAAAACCTCTCCTCATAGTACATGTTATAGATACTTCAATACATTAAGAGTTTCAAGGTAGGTGTATGGCTAGACAACTACATTATTTCTTAACTCCTTGAACTGTTGAGTGAAGTCCCAAATTCTAAAATCAAAAACTAAATTTACTCAATGATTTTCCTTTAAATATGTAACAATCTAGATATAGAAACTTATTTGATTCTGTCTTTAATTTAGTCGACTCGTTGCTCTCATAAGAACTTCCCAATAGTATGAGGTGCCCTCAACTATGGAAAATGAGTACCCCGTACAACCGGGTTTTTTCAAATTCAAACAATATAAGGCATTTAACTTAATATTAATTTTTTATTTTTTATTATATCTCGATGAATGGAGTCAATATCTATGGGATATGCACGTATTATGTGATCACACTCACAATTGACCATGAAAATATAGAAATCATTCATCATGTCTTTAATTTTTTTAATCTATGCACTATTTTTTATAATTTATTGTTTTCTAAAAAACATGAATATTTAAAAAATAATAAACAATGTATAAATTAACAAACTACCCAACTGATCATGAGAACCTATTATTGGTTGATCCATTTAATTTCAAAGGACCAACCATGCCATAAGAGTATAAAACCTAGTCAGGTCTTGACTCATATCACAGCTCAAACCACAATTCAATATCTCCATATCTCATCTATTATACTGCCATGTATCGTCATGGTTCACATCATACATCATCATTATCATGATACATTCATACTCTCTCACATGAGATGGAATCTCTGGAAGTGAAAAATACACTTAAATCACTTTTATCTGGGTGTGTAGGCCCCTATACATATTAAATGATAAAAAATGATGATGCGCATACCGTCTTATTTAAATAAATAATTACATGCATCATAAGTAATTAAAATTATTAAATAAATTAATAAGATCCCAGATATTCAAAATTCATTCAATCCTCAAGACCAGCCAATGTATATTTTAAATATGCAATAAAATAAAATTGTAGAAAATTCATGTTTGAGGGAAATTTAATGAATAAAACAAATTGTTGTTATTAAAATAATTTAAATCATTCATACCCGTAATTAATTTAATTTTATTCCAAAACTAAATTATTCAATTGATTTATTTTTTTTTCAAAATTATTTTTTTTGAATAATAAATTTTTTAATATTTTTTATTACAAAAATTAATAAATTAATTTCTTGTATATTTAAAATTTTTCATGTGCCTTAGAATCACCCAGGCCCATTGTGGGTCGGGTAGATTTTATTTATAAAATATTTATGTGAAAAAATATTTTGATGTAATGTTATATTTTTAATCAACAAATTTTGTGTCATGTAAATTAATTTTGATTTGTTATATTAATAAAATTATTTAACATTTCAGTTATTTTTTATACGTTTAATCCATGTCTTAAGTTTCATTTATATATTACTAATAGTTTATATTTTATAGGTATCCAAAGTCACCTACTTGAAAAGTAATAATATTTCTATTAGGTGGCTTTGAAAGCCTATAAATTATAATGTATAAATACAATCTAAATGAAATTTGAAACATAGACTAAACATATAGAAAATAATTGAAAATGAAAATAATTTATTAAAATGAATTCATGAAAAATAATTTCATCTGCTCAAAATATTATTTTTTCAAAACATAACATTTTTACTTGTAAATTATGTTTTCACCAAACATTTTTTGTGCACATTTATTTTTAAAATTATTTTTTTTTATTTCCTTTTATTTTCAACTACTTTTTATTTCTATAATATACATCTAAAATTTTATTTAGATTTTATTTATAATTTATAATTTATAGGATTTCAAATTTACCTACTCGAAACAATATATTTTTTCAAGAAGGTTTCTTTGGGTGCTTATAAAATATAAAGTATAATTTGAATCGAAATGAAACATAATACATTGATTAAAAAAATAAAATATAACTAGAATATATACTAATTTCCTTAATATAAGAAAGAAAAATTAATTTACATGATATAAACATTATTGATTTTAAACATCAAATTTATAGTTTAAAAAATCTATGGACATAAAATATAGTACAAATGAAATATATATAAAAATTTAAAACATTGAATTTACAAATAAAAATTAATTTAATATAAAACGAATATCAAAAAAATAATAAACTAAAAAATAAATTTACACAAAACATATAAGCTGGAAAAATAATTTTTAAGTATAAATGTTATGTTTTGAAACCACAATATTTTATTCCATTGAAATTATTTTTCATCATCATTTTTAAAAAAAATTCTTTTTATTTTCAATTATTTTTTATATTTTTATTCAAGGTTTCAACTCTGAAATATATTGTACCTATACATTATAATTTATAAGCTTTAAATGTCACCTACATAAAACATTATTATGTTTCAAGTAGGTGAATTTAGAAGCCTATAAAATATAGGCTATAAGTACAATATAATTGAAACTTAAATCATATATTAAACATATAAAATATATTTGAAAATAAAAACAAATTTCATAAATATAAAAAAACAAAAATAATATACATGACATAAACATTATTGATTAAAAACATAACATTTAAACAATCAAAAACGTATGTGAAAAAAATATAGTGAAAATTAAATTTATATGAAATTTTAAAAATTTACCGTACAAATAAAAATTAATTAAAAATAAAATTAATGTCAAAAAATAATAAACAAAAAAATTAATTTACATTAGACAATATTTTTTGTAAACATAATTTATAAGTAATAGTATTTATATAGATAATCTAATTATTAATATTCATTTATAACAATCATAATTACAAAATAATTAATATATAAATAAAAAATTAATAATATCTATAAATTTTATATATAATATAATTATTTTTTATTTAATAATACTTAATAATAATATAATTAATAATGTAATTTATTAAAAATAATCATTAAATTGAAATAAATTTATGCACATAATTATTATATAAAAATAAAATAATAATAATAATAATGTAATTTAATTGAAAATAGAAAGTAAATATTAATTATTTTAATAAATAAAAAACAAATATTTTTTATATTTAATAATATTATTATTATTGTTTTATTTAAATTATTTTATTTATAAAATTCTTTATTATTATTAACATTATTATTCATAGATATAATCTATATAAAATAATTTACATGACAGAAAATTATATTTCCTAATAATAATTCATAATAATTAGATTATTGATTATTATTAATTATTACTAGTTATTTTGAATTAGGAAATTATTAATATTACTAACTACATTTTTTATATTTTATATTAGAAATTATTGAGTATTTTTAATCCCCCCACCAAGAACATCTATAACTATTAAAAATTATTTATAATTATATTTTTATTATTATTTATATTATTAATCATATCATTTTCAAAATATTATAATTATTATATATATACACAAAAAAAATTAGAAATTAAAAAAATAAACGGGTGCGTGCTATCATCATAATCATTATATATTTATTCAAAGGAGATAAAACAAGAGACCAAAGATCTTGGGGATAGAGCAACTCGAGGACTAGGGGCTCTAAAATTGTGAATATTAAGGGAATCCCCCCAAATTAGGTTCACACCCTCAGCCTTCAAGGAGGTGACATTAGGAAGGTAGTGTGACATCGGAACCAGGGATAGCAAGCGAAATAAGGTAGTTTGTGACTTTATTCCCCTCTCTCCTTGGTTGTGCACTATCAGAGATAGCGCCTTCCACAAATTTATTTTGAAGAAAGAGATTTCTTTGAAATAATCTTGAGGAGATAATTCTACAAGAAAATTACCACCCTTCTACAAATGGCTGCAAAAAGACAACCCTAGATTAGGAAATAGTTTCCCTATCTAGGTATTTTGGGAAACAGTTTTATTTTTCCCATTGGAGGGGGAAATTTTCCCGCATGGTGATATGGACATCAGAGGGATCTACAGTGTTAGGAGTTCTGCTTGGAGGGGGATCTGATGATTTTTAAATTCCATGAAGGGAAGATTCGGCAGCTGTAATCCTGTAAGGTAAGTCTCTATCGAGGGGAAACCGGTTGGGTAGAGGCCACAGTAGTGCGACTGCAGTAGAAGGGATGGAGAAGATGACCTCACTTGTCTATTTTTAATATAAACTTTTTTCCTAAATTCAAATTGAATCTACCCATATAAAATGGGGTTTATAAAATCTACCTAAAGTGGTGTGGACAACCCCCCCACCCCCCTCCATTTTTCTATTGTTTTTTTTCGAGAGTTGACCTGTCGAAAAGATGCACCCCCAATAAAATATCTCTTCTCTAATTTTTCAAAAGGCCTATCATTATGCACTTTAATTTTTTGAAATTCCACAATGTGGTGGAAGAAACTTGCCACTGGAATCCGGCTGGATACTGGATGGAAAATAGGATTTCATCGAAATTGCCACCAAAAACAAAAATCAGGTAAATTTTAACATTTATAAAAAAAATGTTTTTATTTTTAAAAACCATAAAAACTATGGGTAATTAATCTCATTTTTTTATAGAAGTAAAATGATCATTTGAGATCAAATCAAAGCATTATTGGATCTGTTGAAACCAAAATGAAACCCGCTAAATAATTTATAGAAAATTAAATTTTTTCTTAGCTCAAAAAATTCATTTAATTTCTATGATACCAATTATTGTTACCAGGGGGTGCAATAAAAGTCGGTGGCCTGGGGAATTAAAAAATTTCATCATCATAGTGAGGAAACTATATAGTTGTTGTTGATCTAAGCCCTAGTAACGGTTTGATGATTATATCTGAATTTATTAGAGCACAAAAATTTAATCGAACGATTACTTCATTTCAATCAATAGCATGTTCGACTACATCTCATCACTTTTGACCGTTACTTGAAGGATATAAGCTTGAACCCCTATAGATCATCCAAAAATACTTCAAGAGTCTGTGTGAATAATGATCACCAAATTCCAAGTGCTAGCATAGAGATCTGATGAATTCTTTGGCATCATGATGATCTTTATGATCCCATCCATTTGATTCATGAAGGAAATAAAATATCAAATGCTTAAACATAATATTTCTCTCTCATGGATGTGGGAAGGAGAGAGGATCTCTCATAATTGTAGGTAAGAATAGTACCCCATTAATTAACTCCCTCTAATATATATAGTGGATGTTAATTACCTTGAAAGTGTTCCCTAACCCTCGAATAAGTAATGACTAGTTAATAAGAAATAAATGACATGTTATGAAAAATTAATTGTGTCATAAAAATCATTTAAATTTTATCACATACTGGTAATATATAATATATGTTATGTGATAAAGATGAGTCATGAACTCAACTCATAATTCTCACAAATATTAAATGAACATTGAATATTAAAATAATATGCATTCATATGATATTTTTCATGCATTCACTTAATACCTTGTGAATACTTTTATTAAATAAATCCAAATCCAATTATTATATACTCAAATAATAATTAATTAATTTATTCATTTGACATAGATTATTCTCAAACATATCTCGAGCTTTACGGTGGGGATCACCATGTTAGATTCTCCTATTCATTAGAATAGGGAGAACACTTCAATATGCTATTTTGTGTGACCCTCTAGGCCCTTATCTCGATAGTAGTTATTATTATTCATAGATGAGGATTATATTTTAACAACCCATAAAGACTCCTAAAGAGATAAGAAATAGTCATAACAATGAAAACAATCCTTTTGAACACACACTATGTAATATAATCTCTTTGTCTCATGATATCTCCAAAATTGAGATGCATAGCTTGTTTTATCATCCATTCTCCGATTTATAATTTGTTGATATTTCTAGATGAACATACCTTATTCAACCATGGCCATAGATTTAGTAAAATAACTACCATCCTGGTCAACTAGGACCAATATATCACGTCCTCAAATCAAAAGAAACAAATTCTATCTTGATCATTAAACTAATGTCATTCCACCCGTGATGCCCACAACACAAGCTACCTCACCACAACTTCAATGTCATGCTTTTTTCCTTATATCAAAATACGTGATCAAATGGTACACATTGATAATGATCTAACATCATGAGACCAATAAACAGGTTCGTAGATAGAAACAAGCAATAACTCCTAAAACATGTGTTTTCCCTATCTGGGGTTCAATCCTTATGATCTCATCTACTTGAGATCACCAAGTACAAGCTTCATGAGAAGAACTATAACAGTTTATGAGCCCCCAACACCTAATCCTGAAACATCATATATTTCCAATTAGTATAATGTATCAAGAACATAGGTAATATATTTAATATTATTGTCATTGTATCTCAAAATTCTCATTATATCTTGAGTACTATTATAACCTTCATATATGAAACCTAATCTATGAATATTTCCATGTAAATAGTGGACCCAGAAAAATAAACACTATTTCTAGAAAATATACATGCTTTGTTAATGTAAAATACTATTTGGTTGGGTCTAGGGAACCCATTATTACAATAGAAACCCCCAACGACCTCACCACAGAAGTCTATCCACAAGAACTATGTCCTGGTGTATATAAAGGGCCACTAGCATGTTCCCCAACATCATCTGAATATTAAGAAATATATTCCAACATGCTTCTGAGACTCAAAATCTTTACCTCCAAAAAACCTTGAAAACTACATCAAGAGGCACTACTATAAAAGTATGAAACCTTCTTATTCCCTGTATCATGAAATATAATGTCTAAATACTCACCAAATTGCATATGAAGAGGGTGAGTATAAAACCCCAATAGAAAAACCCCCTGAATTATGACACACACCACTATAACCTTAAACCAGTTAGATTCACAGTTATAAAAACAAGAGGAAGAGATGCTACTATATTTTTGGGTTTATTCAGTGCTAGTAGAAAGTACTCATAAAGGATGTCTTTATCAGTTCTAAAAAAATCAATGATATAGGGTTCCCTTTATCAACACTTCTTTTTAGAACTGCAAAAGGGTGACCTTTATCAGTGATTTTTCTAGAGATGATAAAATCATCTTTACCAGCTCTAGTTAAAGAACTCATATAACTAATAAGTGAGTCCCTTATTGAAAATGGGCATGGTCAGACACTTTTTTTATATCATTCGGCCACATCTCAATTTCTGAAGTCTGCTGCGGGGATGGTCTCCTGCATACATGCTCCACATACACTAATATGGGTTAACGCCTCTAGGCACAGGCCCATGCAGGACTTGGGGAAACCTATTCTCTCTGCGATCTGTTTCCTACCTTCTGTTTGGTAGGCCTTCCTTGTGGGGATACCTGAATGGATGACCCTTCAGGTTGAGGGCCAGCATACTTGATAATTTTTTTTTAATTAAATTCTTTTTTCATATATAAAAATATATATTGGCTTGTATATATATATATATATTCTTTTTTAATATTTATTTATATTTATTCATTTTTATAATTAAATTATTATTTTTATACAAAAATATATATTGATATATATTAATATATATATATATATATTTTTTAATATATATTGAAATATATTAATAAATAGTATATTTGGTATTTAATTTTTATTATATATATATATATATATTATTGATTAATATATTCATATATATAAATACTAATATTTTTTAATATATGTTTTTTTAATATATTTTTAAATTTTTTAATTTTATTTATTTTTATTTAATAGTTTTTTATAATTAAATTATTATTTCATATATAAAAATATGTATTGATATATATATAAAAATATATTTGTATATATTAAATATTGATATATCTTAATATATATGTATATATATTAATATGTATTGACCTATATTAATAAATAGTATATTAATTATTTAATTAAAAATTGATAAATTACAATAATATTATATTTATGATTAAAAATATAATACATTATATATAATTAATAAAAATGAATAAATTTTTTAAATACTTAATATACTAATTAAATAATTAATATACAATTTATTATTATATGTGTGTGTGTGTGTTAAATTTATTCATTTTTATTGATAAACTTTTCATTAATAGATTTTTTATTAAGATTTTTTAGAATTTAATTTTTTTAGTATAATTGTAATTTACATAATTAATATATATTCATTTTTAATTAAACATATATTTATGTGGGTTCACGAGCTGGACCAGGCCAACCCCCAATTTTTTTATAATTAAATTTATTAAATTTAATATATATATATATATATATACTAATAAATTTTATATTAAATAAATAAATATATATATACATATACATATAAATATTTAATTAAATTGTTAATAATTGATTATAATTAATAAAAATGAATAAAATTATTAAATAATTAATATACCAATTAAAAAATTAATATAATATTTATTGTTATATAAAAATTAAATACTTGATGTATTAATTAAATATTTAATATACAAATTAAATAATTAATTTACTATTTATTACTATATATATTAAATTTATTCTACTATAAATAATTTTATTCATTTTTATTACTTATGAACAATATATATATAATTTAAATATATATATATAACTAAATTTCATTCATTTTTAATATAGATTCTTTTAATATAAATTTATTCATTGATAATGTTAAGTGTGTGATTTGTTTTTTATAATGTATAGATTTTAAAAAAAAACTTTTAAAATGTCTTGTAATTTATTCATTTTAATGTTATTTATACATAAGTATTCATTAATAGAGAAGAATGGGGGGAAATGTTGGGGAGAATTTCTCTATGATCTCCTACAAATTTTTAGTTGGTTCTGTAATGATCATCCATGGAAGACCCTATAGAATGTTATTTTGATCCAAAAGATATATATTTATCTCCTTTGAAGGTTATAGCGATGGAAAGTTGCATGCCTCGGTCACTTAAAGCTCGGTCGGGTTTGGTTGATGTATTGAAGAATAATTCATAGAACCCGATGAGAATTTATGAGGATTTAAAGAATAATGCTTTAAATAATAGGTTCTTCTCATATCTTCATGCACTACCACAAAAACAGTTTTTCCCAGCGCCACACTTTTATCAGCGCTAACAAAAAAGCGCTAATAAAGGGGGGTAGCTTTATCAGCGCTAAAAAAAGCACTGATAAATGGTAATTTTATCAGCGCTAAAAAAATTGCTGATAAAATTACCCCTTTATCAGCACTTTTTTTTATCACTGATAAAGGTACCCCCTTTATCAGCGCATCTTTTAGCACTGATAAAGGGACCCCCTTTATCAGTGCTTTTTTAGTAGCGCTGATAAAGGGGGAGCCTTTATCAGCGCTTTTTTTAAAAGTGCTGATAAAGGGTCGACTTCAAAAAAAATAATTAAAAATAATATATATATATATATATAGTTATATTGATATGAATATAATATATAATTTTTAAATATATTTTAGATAAGTATAAATATACATTTACACTTAATATACTTAATATATATAATATTTTGTGAAAATGGCTTATAAAAAATTAAAAAAATATTTTTAATTAATAATTTTCTAATTATTATGGAGTAATAGTCTTTTAATAACAATTTAAAGACTAAAAAAATAAAAAATAAATAAATAAGATCCAAAATATGTTGAAAATGCAACTCGAACTTTAAACGGCCATAACTTTTGATTCGGCTGTCTGTTTGAGCTCTACCACATATCAAATCGAAGCTTGTAACGAGCTCTATGTCAATATCAAGTAGGGTATCCCTAATCATGGTTTTTTCGAGGCCAAAAAAGGCCCAGAAGGCCTCTAAAACTGAGTTTATAGTCGGGGTACCCCCGATCTTTTAACATTTTTGTGGAGTTTCAGCCTTGTTTAAGGGGGTGTTATTGGCTTTTTTTGGTGGGGACTGAATTTATTCCAAGGTATTACATTCATATTGATATTATGTCTTTGAAATTGTATCGTTTTTTATATTGCACTGCTATTTATAATAAAATATATAACAATATATACATATTTTTTATATATTCACACATAAAAATTTAATTATAAATATAAATAATAAAATATATTTACATATAAAATATATTAGCTTTATCTATATAATAACTAATATCCATTTTATTTAAAATAAAAATATATTAATATTTATATACTTATATATTAATCTAACTATATATATATATATTAATCTATATATATATATATATTAATATAACTTCATATATATATTAATATTACTATAAATATATATATTAATAACATTATAAATATATATATTAATATCACTATAAATATATATATTAATATAACTATATATATATTAATATAACTACATATATATATATATATATTAATATAAATATATATTGTTATACAAATAAATAAAATTATATATATATAAATAGAGATATATATTAATATAATTATATATATATTAATATAAATATATATATATATATTAATATAACTATATATATATATTAATATAACTATATATATTAATATAAATATATATTACTATACGAATAAATATAACTATATATATAGAGGTATCATGAAATGGAAAACAAATCAAAATAGAGGAGTGGTAAGGGCATAGGTGTGCAGGGGGGAGGTCTCGTGTTCAAATCCTGGTGTAGGCAGGGTCGCACGTGCGTTGGGGAATATGGGAGCTAGCGCTGATAAAGGTTGGAGGGGTGCATAGGGGCGCTGTAGAGGGGTGGAAAAGTGATGTAAAAGGGGGGATCAAGCGCTATAAAAGCCCCCCTGGCTGGCAGGATTTTTTTAATTTTTGTTAATTTTTTTTAAATTTTTTTTAATTTTTTTAATTTTTTTTATTTTTTTAACTTTTATCAGCACTTTTAAAAAAGAACTGAAAAAAGGGTTCCTTTATCAGCGCTTTTTGGAGTGCTGATAAAGGGGACCCCCCCCTATCTTCGCTGGCATTAACAGCGCTTTTCTAGAACCGATAAAAGGGGTTTTTTAGCACTGCTAAAAGTGGTATTTGTAGTAGTGATGATGCTTTAGTATCTATGCATAAACTAATTGCAAGGAATGGCTTCATCGCATTCATGGAGGCTAACCCTAAAATCTTAGAAGAACACCTTGAGGAGTGTAGGTTCTCCATCCTTGCTCGGATATCAGTCCCCTAGATAGATTCCCCATAAAACGTGGGGATATGAGGAATTGTCTTCACTAGTGTTGGGGATTTAGTGATTAGAGGTTGGTTTCAATTGGTAAGGGTGTTAGTCATATGGTTTTCTCTTCGCATGATCTCAGATATTTTTTTTGGATTTTTGGTCTTGTTTCTCTTACACATGTTTTTTTCACCTTCCAAGAATGTGATCCACTATTTAATCTACATTCATTTAGGAGTTCTTCTACTCAAGAGTGGATTAGAATTAGGGGTCTGAGTTGATTTTTTATACACCCGTCAATTTTTGTGGGAGGTCACGTCTACAGTGGTAACTTCGATCAAAATTGATAAATAGATTGAGAGAGATCGGTATTTTCATTTCACTAGAGTCCTAGATGAGATTTATTAGTCCTACGATCTTATTGAAACTATTTTTTGGTTATGTAATACTTCAAGATGGAGTTTTTGATCCAATATGAGTGGCTTCCTGAGTTTTATGAAAGATTCTCTTGCATTGGGCACTCCCTTACAAAATAATGTAAGAACCTATAATGTAATATTTTTAAGAAATGTGGTCATATATCTAATAAATGTAGTTCCAAGCTGTATGTTGGTGAGCATCGAATAGTGGGATAGCCCAGTCCCAAGAGAGGATGATAGGTCTTCACACAGGTGCAAAAGGATGCTACCCCTACTAATAAGGCTCATGTTGTTGGAATCTCTTTTACTAATGTTTTCAAATAGGGGCATGTAGATTCTAGTTTAGGGACTCCAATTGTGATGGAAAAGGCTACTCAGGGTGTGAGCCCCATTCAGGTTCATGCAAATGTGTCTTAGTATTACTATTCATTATAGGGGTGATGCTTCAAGCCATGATCTTAGGAGACAGGGAGCTAGCAAGGCCTCAAGTGAGTTGTCTACTAAATCAAATGGGGGATAGTTTGTGTCAATTTATCAGACCTAAAGGATTCTTGGGATTTTATTTCTATAGATGAAGAGGAGGAATAGTTTGAGTATATTGCTTCTACTCAAGGATTAGATAAACCTAAAATGAGGCATACATTACTTGTTTGTACTAAAAGAAATGTAATGTATAAGGTGATGGATGATAAGGTATTTCAATTGTTGTTAACTAGGAATCCCAAAGCTCCTTCAGTTGTGCATTGACAGGGCGCACCTATTCAGATGCATAAATAGGAGAAGGTGATCATTGTGGATCCCAAAGAAGGTCAGGTGTAAAAGGACACGGTTGAGAATCAAATTAACAATCCCTAAAGAAAAAGTGTTGATGGTTCTAATATTTTGGTGTAGTCTTTCCCACCTCACATTATTAATATAATGAAAAATGCATATGACTTTTTTTGGTAAGGCCTCAAATGAGGAATTTGATATTGTAAGTGTAAAAAACTCTAACATTATAGCTTTTTAGGACCAGGAAGGTTGGAGGCCCACTAAAGACCGCAACAAGGAAGCAAAAAATTGTTCTTTTTCATAGAATAATGTTTTTTTCAAATATGGATCCATAGGTTTTTGGTTTTAATGATTATTTCACAGTTTAAAAAAATTATCCAATAATATTGGTGATGGAGTATGTTCCAATCTAGTGATGAAGTTTTAGGATTTATCTTGGAAATTCAGGATTTGTTCCAATCTAGAGGACTCTCGATCATCATTATATGATGGATATGAGGCTCCACAGAAGGAAAAGACAGGGCAGATAGGTGTACATTCAATGGGAATGGGGTGATTTCCTTGAAATCTAGGCTTTACAGTGAGCAGGGATTGATTTACTTTTTTGTATGACATGGGCACTTATGCCTTATTTGGAACACCTCCTTTCTTGTATGTTTTTTTATTTTAGTAATAAATTTGGGGTCATAGGTTTGGTTGAAAATCCATGACTAAGTAGTTTTCATAATTATAGATTAATATTTTTTATATTTTTAAAATTTATTCATTTAAAATTTTCCATTATTCAGTATTTTTGTAATTTTATCCATTTTATAATATTGATTTATACATGTTGGTTCATTAACATTTAATGTGTTTAATATGGTTCTAATTTATATTATTAATATGTATTAATTCCCATTTTAACATATATAAATATTCATTTTTAATTTTTTTTAATAATCTATATAATTAACAATAGTTATTCATTTTTTAAATTTATTCATTATTATTATTATTTATTTAATTAATAAATGTTGCATATTAGATAATTTCATTTTTCAATATAACATATATCAAACTTGTATATATATATACATACATTAATTTCACACACAAATATTTACGTAATTAATGAAATCTTATATAGAAACACGTACACCTAATATTTATCTAATTTATTCATATTTCCATATTCATTTTAGAATTTTATTTTGTAACATATTATATTTAATATATTATGTTTTTAGTCTGTACATTTAGTTTTTTTATTTTTAATATTATTTAAGTTAGTATTATTTATTCATTTTTAATATTTTTATTTTATTTTTTATAAGTTAATCATTTTCAAATATTTATTTACGCATATTTTTTCATTATGTATTAATATTTAGAAAATGTATTCATATTCATTTAAATATATATATATATATTATTTTTTTAATAATTTGTAGGATTATTAAAAATTATCCATTTTTTTCAACATTTTAAAGTCTAGTAATTTTTAATTATTCAATTTCACTCATTTTTAACATTCTTTCATTTAAGATTATATGTTCATTAATAATTATAGAAATACATTTGTAAACAAATATTTATAAATAAATATATTTATAAATTTATATTTTCTATATTTATAAAATTATATATTTATTATTATAAAAAAATATATATATTTTTTAAAAAAATTATTATTATAAATAATTAATTATAGATTTAAATAATTATAAAATAATTATAAAATAATAAAAAAATATGTTTAAATAATTTATATATTTACTATATTTATATTTATATTTATATTTATATTTATATTTATATTTATATTTATATTTATTTATTATATATATATATATATAATTATATTAATATATATATATATATAATGAAATAAACATATTTATAATTATAAATAAATAATTATAAATATATTTATAAATATATTTATTAATAAGTATATTTATAAATGTATTTATTTATAAATATATTTATAAAATTATATATTTATAATTATAAATAAATAAATATTATTTTTTAAAAAAATATTTATATAATTATAAATAATTAATTATATATTTAAATAATGAATATATTTAATGTAAAAATATTTATATTAATATTTATTTATTAATTATATATTTATTTATATAAATATATATAATGATATATATATATAATTATATAAAAAAATTTATAACTATGTTTACAAATATATTTACAAATATATTTATTTATAATTATATATATATACACACATATTTACAATTATTTTAAAAAAATTATAATTATATACATTTTTATTTATTTCTTTATTTATTTATAATTATATTTGTCTTTATCAATGCTAAACAAGCACTGATAAAGAGGTATTTTATCAGTGCTTATTTTTTTAGTACCGATAAAACTTATCTTTATCAATTCTTTTTTGAAAGCGTTGATAAAACTCTTCTCGGTTTTTTAAAAGAACCCTAACCGAACTAATTTCCATCGCATCGTTCAAACTCTTATGGAAGTTCATATCTTTCGCTACTCTCCCTCTATATTCTCTCTAAAAAATCAACTCTCAAATCTAATGTATCTTTTTTTTCTCCTTATCTGTCATTTATTAGTGTCATCGATCATCTCTCTTCATATTGTAATCTCAATCGTGGTGTGAACTTAACTCCACAAGTATCAAGAATCACTCTTGCTCTCTCTAGGATGACAACACTATGGTGACTCCCCCTCTAAATATGATCTGAGGGGAACAAATTGGTTTAGATTCTGAATTTACTCCTTCACCTCGCATGAAAATTAGATAATCCATATTCTACTTGTTGAGGTGTTTAGGGTTATCCACATTGGTTGATATGAGTGGGTCGTATTGCCCTTGTCGATCGAGCTGCCCTAATAGGCCATAGAAAAGTGATTGGATTATAAATAGGGGTGGATCCAGTATTGCTAGAAATAAAATAATTCACATTCTACTCTCTTGAACATGTTAGAGTTTTTATTCTTTATTATTTTAATTCATTAGATACCCATAATTATTATTTAGTGTTTTCCTAAATGGATATCATTGATAATCTATTTGATTGAAACATTTATTAATTTATTTTGATATTTTTTTTTATTCGATGGTGTGCATGGTGATTTATTGTTTTATTAATTAATCTATAGAATGATTTATCAGGATTCATAGATTAAATTAATTCTCTTATTCTAATTTTTTTCTAAATATTGAAATTTAAACTTCTCCATGAAATTATTTTTCCAAAAAAATAAAGAATAATATTATCATGATTTATAATAAAATGAGAAATTTTAACGATTCCTTTAAACATTTTTGATATCAAAGAATTCAATGATCACTTTATTATGAAAGTTTGATGATAGATTTAATGTTTTGATGTTTTATTTGAAATAAAAAAATTATGTTTCGGTGTTTTAGTATTTTTAAATGTGATAATCTTGGGTTAAATTGGTATCTATAAAAGTGATTTTAGAAACATGAGGTTTTAAAGAGAATAAATTGAAACATATTTCATTATTTTATCTTTATGATTTTCCAAAAAGGTCAATATATGATTTGAATTCATTGGATGATTTTAATTCATATTTTTAACATGAAATATATCAATTTAAATATCATTGAACAATACCATAAACTTGATTAAAAGTTTATCTAAAGTAGTAGCCTAATTAGTGAGGGTTTGATACTTCATTTTATTGTTTGTGTGTATCATTTATAATAATATTTTATGTAATTAGTTTTAATGTGTTGGTTATAGGTAATTAGTGTAGATTTTATGGGTTCTCTTCATTTTTATTGGTTTCAAATTATTTTTAGAACATTTATTTAAAGTATCTTTAACTTGATAAGAACTTGAATTATTTCCAAAAAAAATTGTAATTGATTTGATTTTGTATCATTTAATTTTATTTTTTGGAATATACATTTTGAAAGTATACCTTTTTAAAAAATGTTTTTAGTTTCTAAAAAAATTGTAATTTGAATGAAAAAAAATTTCTTTTCATTTCATTTATTATAATGATGGATTTTTTAATTCCAATAATTTTTTAAGGTTCTTTATGATGTGTTTAAAACAAAATTGAGTGGTATTTAGTTTGAATTAGTTTAATTTTGTATATATTATGGATTTCTATTGGGATTTTTTTGAGAATAAAGGATTTATATTCAGAAAATATATCCTGAAAAATCTAAGGAAAAGTGTTTTCAGTATAGTCTAAAGTATTCTTTATGCATGTTAATTACTTTAAGAATATTAAATTCATAATTATTATATTAATTTTTTTTGAACCTATTATAGTTGAAATGTTTAAGTGATTCTCATGTTCTTTCCTTTTAAATGTTTATAAGTGTTTGATTAATTTATATTTATAGTTTTCATGTATATATATATATATATATATATATTATGATTTCCATGTATAGTGATTTTAAAAACTGTTACATTTTAGTATAAAGGATACTTAAATTCTTTATTAAATTATTCTTATTATTTAATAAAATGTTTTAAATAAATAGTTGATGTTGGTTATTTCTTGAGTAAAATTAAAAATTTGGATTTTTAAAGTGAGGTAAAGTAATTACAATTGAATAAAGTCTCATTTTCTTATATTAAACTTAATAATATTTCCATATATACATAAACTTTTATCTAATAGGAAATTTTAATGATTTTTGAAGTGTATATAAATTAAATTTATGAACGAATTTCTTGTTTGGGAAGTTTTATTTGGAATAAAAATGTTTAAAGGATTCAAAATCTGAAAATATCTTTGTTTCTTTGGTTTCAAATGTTTTCTTGGAAATAAATGATTTTCCTTATATTTTAAAAAACAAATTTGATTGTTATTGACCCATTTTAGGTATAATTTCTTATTTGGGTGATTTGATATTTTTTAAAAAAATCATTTTATGATATTATAATTTTAAAATCCTTTTATTTTAGGTTAATATAATTGGGTTTTAATTTTTTTGGTTACATGAAAATGGAATTTTTTTATGAACCTGGTCTGGATTCCATCCATCTCGACACCCGACCTAGCCTGTGGGAAGACCCGAAGGGCATTACTGATCCCCATGGGCTAGAAACCAGTGCCTGGGAATCAAGCACTACATGTGGCAAAAATTTCACCCATAGTAATTAACCATGAACAATCCAAGAGAATCACACAAAATATAACAATCAATAACCATAAACAAAATCATAACTTAAAAGAGTTAAACATTTTACATTTTTAATAAAAAATGATAATACCAAAATGGTAAAAGGAACCAACTATATGACCAAGCCTCCATATAAAAAAAATTATCAACACCCCCATTCCACCACCACCAATACCTGCAAAAAGGGGAACCACTAGAAACTAGATCCACTATCTCCACCACGTAATGACTTTCCTTTACCTGGATCAAACATAATATGGTCAATATACTCTCAAGGGTGTATTTATGGTGTGTTCCAATGTTCCCTGTAGGATACCACTATATATATTCCATTAAATGAAATTATAATAAAAATTAACACACTCATTTTATGAAAATTAAAGTTATAATTTCAAATAAAAACATGCTTTAAAACTAAAAAGGAATGTACAGGAAATAACAAGCATAATGATAAGCATAAAATGAGCACCATGTAAAATCCCTAAGTCACTAGCATTAGCAGGGTACTAGGATCCTCATACTCTTGGTGATCAAACTGTCTCTCGAGTGAAACAACCCTTCTTGATCCACCAATCCCCATAACAAGAATGTTTTTTAGTGTTGTTACGCCAATCCTATTAGGGAGACTGAGCCTCATCCCTGTTGATTCGTCTAATATACTAGACCTAGTATTCACACTATATACCATGGATTCCCTCGTTCTCAATTCCATTTCCTATGTCACATGAACCACCTCTTACATAAACAAACTTCCAAAAATTTAACACACAAGAAAAAAACAATTTTCATTAGTAAACCCAATATTAAATCCTTATGCGCACCAAAACCTTTATAAAACAGGATTTTCACTACCCATAAAAATTGTAGAACCAATTTAGAAATAATAGAAAGCATACTAAAATCATAAAACAAAGTAAAATCATGGGAAACAAACCTCTTTATCTAGAAACATTTTAAAACTAGTTGAAAACTGAAAGCATAATAAGGAGAGAGCCTATAAAGGAAATAACACACCACATCCATAAATATTTCACCAAAAGAATCAATGTTAAACCCACTTTCATTCGACCAATCCTCTGGAGAATAGAGAACCCAAGAAAGAAGAATGAGGATACCAAGAATTATAAAAAGGGGAAAGGATGATCCAAATCATTGATTTCATGAAGATCCAAATCCAAATCACCCATGAAATGGATTCCAAGGGATCAAGGAGTAAGGGGAGGCATGCCTAGGGATGGGGTGTTTGAATCGGGAGGAAAATTAGTTATTTGGTGTTAAATTTGGGGAGGATCAAAAAGGGAATTTCAATATCTTTAAAGACCTAGAACACTGCATTTTTTTCCTCATGGTCTGCTAGACCATGTGCTAACCATACAAAACCTCTATCCAAAAGAAAAAGAGGCCACATGTTTTTCCTTGAGTGGGGAACATGCGTGTACGCTTAAGTCATATGCCTTAGATAGATCCAATATCCTATGTTCACAGTTATCATGCATGCTTTTGCACTAGGTCATGTGACATGGAAAATGCCTCTGTCTAGGACACATTGTTTCCGCTGGGCTAGTGCATGGTTTCCACCAACCATGTGCCAATCGTGGGACACCTACTCTCCAACCCAAAAATCACCATTTTGTCTAAAAATTCTTGTGAAATATAAGAGAATATGAAAATAAAAAAAAATATAAGAATACCTCAAATTAAAACAATGTATGTAACTATTATCTCCCCCATGAAAACATTACACCCTCAAAAAGTCATCTTAAAGACTGATCATAAAATAAATGTGTATAATTCTCCTCCACCTAAGACTTCTTCTCCCATATCTCATGCTCATCATTAACATGATACCAAAGAACTCGAATCAATTCCATGGATTTCACCTAAATCACTCTCTTTTGAAATATACTATACTCACTTGTCACGCAAAAATAGATAAATCAGATTCCAACTCCAATTCCTCATTGTTCAGCACGTGATATGGGTCTAGGTAACACCTCTTCAATTGAAAGACATGGAACATGTCATGAATTGATATTAGGAGGGTCAACAAAGATAATTGGTATTCCACCATTACAACTCTATCACAAACTTTAAAAGGTCTAACATACCTTAGCATCAGCTTCCCCAGCTTACCAAGATGACGGTGACCCAGGGGAGGCTCCACTTTTAAAAACACTTGATCACCCACTTTGGATTCAAATGCTCGGTGCCACTAATCGACATAAGACTTGTGGAGGCTCTATTCTATCAACAAATTCTTCCTGATCAAAGAAACTTTTTTAGATGTCTCTTGAACCATGTTTGGGCCCAACAATGAGGTCTTGTCTACCTCTACCCAGCACATAGGCGACTAACATGGTCGACCACCAAGAACCTCAAAGGGATCCATTCTTATTAAGGATTGGTAACTATTATTATACAAAAAATCGACCAATACCAAATGGTTATCCCACAATCCTCATAAATCCAACACAGATTCCCAACTCACATCTTTCGGGATCTAATTTTTCCACTTCATCCGACCATCCATTTAAGGATGGTATGCCATACTAAATTTAACTTATGAACCCATTTACATTGGAAGGCCTTCCCAAGATCGATAGGTAAATTGGAGGTCCCTGTCTAAGACAATAGTTTATGAAATACCATAAATCCTCACTATATCCTAAAACTAAATCTATAAAAAATCATCCACCTTAGTTTAATCCTTGATTGGGATGAAATAGGATGATTTGGTCATTTGGTCGATAAACACCCAGATTGTGCACCTTCCTCAGGGTGTATGAGGAAACCCAATGATAAATTCCATTGCGACCTCATCCCACTTCTTGATATGAATGGGGAGTGGCTGGAGAAAACCGGAGGGTCATTGGTGTTAAACTTTAACTTCCTGACACGTATAGCACCTGAATACGAAGTAAGATATATCCCACCTCATACCTGTCCACCCTAATTTTCATCGCACATGATAAAACAAATTGGTATTCCTGGGATGAATGTCCAAATGAGACTAGTGGATATCCTACATAAGTAATTTTTGAAAATATGAAGGCACTATCATATAGTCCTTGAAACCAAAAAAACTCCCTTTAGAGATAATGACCACTCACTGGGAACCTCCCCACCATTTAGAAATTTCATAGACCTTTTGAACATTTTATCACTAGGATAATCTTTCCGAATTAGATTTAGAAGGGAGTTTATCAACTAAAAATTGTCTAAAAATGTTCTTCCATTTTTCTTTGTGAATTTTAGGTGCATCTGGGAAAAATCCCCATTAAAGTCCACTCATCACTAAACTCTTTCAAGTCCATCATTGTCACTTTCCTGCTTATAGATTTTTCTACCACCTTACCTTTGCATGGTGTATAGATTTTTTCAAAGACAAACCTTTAAAGGTACTCAATCTACTAGAACTGCCTCAGACTCATATGCTTCTTGGAGAAAATATAATCCAATCTATTATAATCCGTGTATAATAAAAACTTCTCCAGGAAAATATATCTAAGTTTTATATTCAAATAATTCATCACTACTACCAATTATAGGTCATGTTTTGGGTAATTCCATTCATGTGGATGGAGTTGGCAAGAACCATACACCACCACATGGTCAAACTACATCAATACACACTCAATAACCATACCTAAAGCATCACAAGAAACCATGTACCCCTTTTCAGATTCTGGTTGGAACAAAACATGGGCTATGTTCACCTGCCGCTTAAGCTCCTCAATAGATTCCCGATATTATAGGCTAAATTAGAACCTTACCCATTTCAAGGTAAGCATAGTCATGGGTGAAACAATCTGAGATAAATCCCTGAAAAACCACCTGTAGTACACTTCTAGTCCCAAAATTTTCATGATCTCAAAAATTCTCCTTGGTTTCTCACGTGACATCACCACTATGATCTTATTAGTTTCCGTTGAATCCCTATGTTCTGAGATTACATGGAACAGAAGAATTACCTATCCAATCTTGATGGTAAATTTAGAGATCTTATCATAAAGACAATTATCTTGAAGAGTTCCCAACATGATTCTCCAATATTGTTCATGTTCTCCCCTGATCCCATAGTAAACTAGGATATCATCATAAATAAGGAAAAAGGGATTTAAGGTATTGATGGAAAATTCTATTCATAAGAGCCAAACTACTGAAGCCTTTTTCAACCTGAATGGAATGAAAAAAATACTAAAAGTGTTCATACCTTCTATAGAAATATTTCTTGGGAATATCTGCCTCTCTGACCCTGATGTGATGATACTTGGAGCATTGTTCGATCTTGGACAACAACCTTTCCCTATTGAGCAAGTCAAATAGTTCATCAATGTATGAAAATGGTATTTTTTTCTTGATATTTACCTTGTATAACTTTTTATAATCGATGTAAAAATGAAAGTATCCATCATGTTTCCTAAAAAACATCATTGGGGTGGCCCAAGGTGAGATGCTTGGGAGAATTAATTCATTGGATTCAAAATAATACAACTGTATATTTAATTTTGTTAACTCAGTGAGGGCATATGATATGAGGGGAGAGATACCAGTTGTTCTCCCAGTGCCAAATCAAAGGTAAAAAACACATCCCCTTAAGAGGAAAACCTAACAAATAATCTAGAAACACCTCTAGGAACTCATCCACCAAATGAGGTAATCCATCCTTATAATTTAAATCATCATCCACCAACATGAGAGATGAAATTTGAAAATCAATTTTGACCATCATCGAAAGTGGTGGTCTAGATTTCTTTGACCAAGGATCCCACTAACCTTGACAAACCTGGGAACTCCCATATGGTTCCACAAAGATCACTCTCCAATGGTAGTAATAGATGTATGCATTGAAACACACCATCAAATCCATTCTGAGGATCATGACAAAGAGTTACATTACTAGAATTAGGAAATCGCATTCCATCTCAACCCCTAATAGAGTGAGAGCACATTACGAATAGATGAAACCTTTCTCTCTCTTCTAACCAAGAGGTTTCACCAACTGCATTGCATAAGACATAATATTGGATAGTAATTTCAATAAATTCAAATGACTGGTAAATATAAAGGAGTTAGAAGGCCCCATAACAAATAAGTAAAGAGCTATAGATGATGCAATATAAATGGTGCCTAGAACTATCATAAGTCCAACATATGATTCCATTGGTGCCTGATCCATAGCATGTAGGTTCTTTGTTTCTATTGAATCCTATGGTTAATTTCTAACTTTTGGCTCTACATTGATCTAACTCCTCACATAGAAAGATCCAATTTACCACCATGCCCAACCTATTTGGAACCCATTGTCCTTGATGCATTAGACTGAGCTGGTAATTACCTATAGATTGAGGAACTTGTGCCACTCTGAGTCAGCACACCACCCATATAGAAACCTTGAAAATGACCTAAGTTTCCACATTGATGGTTGAGTCTAGGTGGATCTATACATGTTGTATGCACGTTCCTTATCCTTCCACACTAGTAGCATACAACTGACCCACCACCAGTGGTTGTAGATTAAGTAGGTTGGGATGGGTGGCATGAGTTACCACCTCATTTTTTCTCCATATCATCATGCTTCCTTTTAATTTCATAAGAACCACTTCTATCCTGATCCACTGCTACAACTACCCCAGAGAAACCCAAATTCCTGGCATGATCAATATACACCATCAAGGATTAATCAAATATATCAACATGAATCTTCATCTTGAACAAGATAACCTAGGATGAAATGTATACCTGTAACCCCATTTAAAAATGATGTTACTTTAACTATTCATTGGAAACCTCTTCAGGTGGGAAATTACCAACTCAGTAAAGTGGTTTATGGCATCCCACATTTTTATTACATAACACTTCATTACATTTTACAAATAGAGGATATTTAAAGTCTAGTGTCTTGAAAATCAGGAACATAAAACACAAAAACATAAAACATTCTTCTAATCCACTTTTACGGATTTATCATAATATCATCCTAAGTACAATTATTGCATCTCATAACCTATAGACATACATCAAAGGAAAGGGTGGGTAGAAGGCCCAGTAAGGAAAACAAGGGAATCAGTTTACTTGTGATATCAATAAGAACTTGATGAAAAACATAAAGACATGAGCAATGGAAGTAGAGGAATTTCATAATGAAAAATAACTTGAATATGTGGCTACAAAATTTAATTTATACATTCATGAACATATCACCAAGGTTCATCCCTGAGGTGTCATAAAAATTACCAAGGTTATTCACTAAGGTATCGTGAAACTTGTCATCTCTTGAGATTAAATTCATTACCCAATGTATTGGAGTGCTATCAGGGCGCACACTTAATATGTATTTATTTTCATGTTATCCACATATATCATAATCAATCATTTCATAAATATCCCATGGTGAATAAAATAAATGGGTTTCATTTCAAAATCGTGATGTTTCAAAAGTTCTTAAAAATAAGATCATTATGTCATTTATAACCCATGGAAAGGGAGTGAGGGTTATATGTATGTCAATTCCAGAATAAAATTTATCATTTTTGTGTATTTATGAATACCCATATAAACGAAATAGTTCTAGTTATTCACATGAATAAAACAAGAGAATTTCTTGAGAGAAAAAGAGAGAGAAATTTGGAGACAAAATTTTTGCAGCATAATGGCTATATAACATTGTATTAGAAAACAATAAAAAGAGAGGGGAAAAGGGTCTCCCATAAATAAATGAATCATTTAAAGTAGAGTTACAGAATAAAAATAAATAATATCATGGTGTGGAATGACACACAACATGAAAAGGAAACTTGAAAGCAAAGAGAAAATGTGATTTCTTTTACGAAAATTCACCTTCCTAACGGCGTCACTTATAATTCGGAAAAATAAGTTGATGAGCGGAAATGGTATATCATCAATTTTAAATTAAATGTATGGTAATAAATATATAGAAGAACATACCTCCACATAATGAAATGGAAACTAGAAGACATAACATAAAGGAAGTCATGACTTTAAAGAGGAGGGTGAAAGGTTCCCTTACCTTGAAGAGTAACTGTGAAATCTTGAAGGTTGGGCCATGGGGGCCTTGAGGGAACCTTGGGAGGACTCCATGAAAGGTAAAAATACTAGAAGTTAGTTGAAGAGGATTTTGGAATGAAATGAATGAGGTAATGACTTGGTATTTATAGGAAATTTGAGGGAATATTTAATTAATTTCCAAGGGGCACCTCATCGGTGGTATTTGCATAACCATGGGCTTTCCCATGGTATTTTACCATGGTATTGGCCACTTGGGACACCTCATAGCATATATTACTATTCACAAGTTGACCAGATTTATTACATCATGATTACATCATCAATGATGTCATTAAACACCTGAAACTTAAAACTGTATTTTTAATATTCACCAAAAATTCAACTGTTTCAGAAAAATCCAAAAAAAAGTACCCTATCCTAATATTTATGTTATGAATTAAAAAATGAAATCCATTTTATGACAATAATTTTCTAATTATTTTTAATTTAATTTTTAAATAAAATCATTATTTATTCAAAAAAACAACTCTAAAACTATAACTTATTTTTATCACCTTGAAAAAGTAATCAAGGTTCCATAAAATTATCGTATAACCATAAGACAATAAAGTAACAATTTATGATTAAATTTTATGAAAATAAATTTTCATTTTAAATTATTAAATTAATTGTAAAATTTTAAATAAAATATTTATGACCTACAAAAATAATAAAACTTATACTATGATCATTTTTTCACTTTTAAGATGTCTAAATTGTATTTATACATTCATGGGTGAAGTTTCTATTTTTTTGGCCGATTTACTATTCATTACTATTCATAAGGTATGTTTATATTCATACTTTACTATTCACTAAAATCGTTAATCTTATTAGACTCTAAATTTCTTACTGATCACAACTATAGAAAACCATATTTTAAAAATCATTTCACATTATTAATTATTTAAAGTTTACAAGAATATTCTAAAATGCCCTTTTTACAAAATTCATCAATAATATTCATCCTATATTTATCCAGACATTTGAAAATCACAAATTTTACCATAAGAATAAATAACAATTTTATTTATACCAAGAGATTACAAAAAGTTTCTAAGGCTTCGTTACATAGCCCCTTATAACACCTGCATAGGACCTACGTGTAAGGTGTTCTATGGTGATAGAATCTTGGGGTGGCCTGGAAAACATTTCTCTAGTAGTGATTTCTATCATCTTGAAATTCTATCTTAGGTGATTCCATTCAAACTTCACATGTTGAAGCTCAGCTTGGGCTTGGTCCAGAGCAAAGCCCAGAGATGCTACCTCCTTCCCAAGCTCTGACAGATGAGCATTGTATGGGCCGAGTCTATTAGATGTGGCCATCGACTCTTCTTTCTCTATTAATTAACCAAGATCACTTGTATTTATAAACAATAATTTTAACATTAAGTGTTTAGTTTCCAACGGTCATATTGACCAATGGTCATATTGACCAACGGTCATATAATAGTCCAAACCCAATAGTATCACTTCATTAATTAAAGGATGTAGTTTTGTGGAGTATAAAGTGAAATAGCACACAAATTTAGGGAAAAAATATTATTAAATTGTTCGGGTTGTTACATTCTTCCCCCTATAAGAAATTTCATCCTCAAAATTTTAACTCGTACCCTAAAAAGAGAAAAGGTGTGGGTACTTCTTCCTCATAGACTCCTATGATTCCCACATGTCTTCTTCGCATTTGTGGTTCCTCCACAACACCTTAACAAGGTGGGTAGTCTTGTTGCATAGAACCTTGTCTCTAAGATCTTAGATATCCACTGGTTGCTCCTCATAAGATTGGTCATGTTCCAGTTGAACCACCTATGGATTTTGTACATGTAAAGGGTCAGGTATGTACTTCCTCAAGAGGTATACATGGAAGACATCATGAACTTGTGCTAGATTTGGAGGAAGTGTAAGCCGATAGGCCACTGATCCAACGCGATCAAGGATTTCATAGGGGCCAATGTACCTTGGGTTGAGTTTCCCTTTTTTCCCAAACCTCATGACTCTCTTCCAAGGTAAAATTCAAAGAATGACTTTGTCACCAACATCAAACTCCAAATCCCTTTGATGGTTGTCAGCATAGCTCTTTTACCAACTCTGAGCATCCTTATTGTGTTGTTGGATGGCATGGAATTTTTATGTCATCTATTGCACAATATTAGTCCCAAGAAGCTTTCTCTCACCATCTTCATGCCAACAAGTTGGAGTTCTACATCACTTACCATATAGAGCTTTATAGGGTGTCATTTGAATTCTCTAGTGGAAGTTGTTGTTGTAAGAGAACTCAACTAAAGGGAGATGTTGATCCCATCCACCTTTTAATTCCATTGAGCATGTTCTCAGCATGTCCTCAAGTATTTGAATAGTCCTTTTATATTGGATACCAATTTGGGGGTGATAGGTCGTACTAAAATTCAATTCAGTGCTCATATCATGTTGAAGACTTATCCAAAATTTTGAATTGAACCTTGGATCAAGATCAGATATGATAGAAAGTGGAACTCCATGCAGCCTTAACACTTCCTTCACATAAATCGTGAAAATTTGATCAAGAGGGAAATCTTCTATAATGGAGATAAAATGGGTTGTCTTGGTGAGGCAGTCCACAATAACCCATATCACATTGTTTCCTTAGGAATTTCTCGGGAGACCAGTGATAAAGTCCATAGTGATATTGTCCCACTTCCATGCTGGTATGGGTAGTGGTTGCAATACCCCTTTAATAATTTTTCGCTCTAACTTCACTTGAATACATACCAGGAACCTTGAAGTGTATTCAACAATCTCCCTTTTCATACTATCCCACCAATAATGATCATGAAGGTTCCGGTACATTTTTATACTTCCATGATGTATAGAGAAAGTATAGCTATGATCTTCATCCATCAGCTCTTTCTTTATTTTCGGAATAGATGGAACACATAGTCTTGTATGAAATTTTAGTACACCTTCTTGATCAATATTGAACTCAGGAAAATTCTCATCCTTCACAACCTCAAAATTCTTCTGTAACAAAGGATCTTTTTTCTGAGATTTCGTGATCTTCTCTAGTAATGACTGTTATTAAATAATTTGGGTTAGGTTTGATGATGTCCCTTACCTTATGATTCCCATGTCCAAATTTACTAGGTCATTGATCAAAGGATCTCTTTGAATCCTCATTATATAAATAAAAATTGGTTCTTTCCTAATTAATGCATCAGTGACTTTTTTTCTCTTCTGGGATGTTAATGAATTGAACGGTCATAGTATTTGAGAAATTCCAACCATCTCCTTGTCTCTTGTTCAATTCCTTTTGTGTGAAAATATACTTCAAACATTGATGGTCTCTGTATATATCACATTTCTCCCTATAAATATAGTGCAGCCATATCTTTAGATCAAAAACTACCGCAGCAGGCTCCAGATCATGCGTAGGATAGTTCTAGTCATGAGTCTTCAACAGTCGAGATGCATAAGAAATGACTGTCATTTTTCATGAGGATGCACCCAATCCCTTTCAGAGATGCATCACTAAAAATAACGAATCCTTCTCCACTTGAGGGAAGAGTTAAAATAGGTGTAGTAACTAATCTCTTCTTTAGCTCTTGGAAACTTTTCTCACACTCTTTTATCTAGATTAACTTCACCCCTTTTTTGAGTAAACTTGGTTAATGGAATATAAATTCATGAAAAGTCTTTCACAAACCACCTATAATATCCCACTAATCCAAGGAAACTATGAATCTCAATAATTGTTGTAGGATGATGCCACTCCTTTACAAATTTTGTCTTTGCAGGGTCAATTGTGATTCCTCCATTAATAACAATGTTCCCTAAGAAAGCAACTTGTTGTAACTAGAATTCACATTTTCTGAACATTCCAAAAAGACTCTCCATCCATAGAGTTTTCAAAATAACCCTTAGATGATCCTCATGATCCTTGGGACTTTTGGAATATATCAGAATATCATTAATAAAAACTACCACAAAGTTATCAAGGTAGTCCTTAAAGACTCTATTCATCAAATCCAAAAAAATAGTAGGTGCATTAGTCAGTCCAAAGGGCATAACAACAAACTCATAATGCCCATATCTTGATCGAAAGGAAATTTTCAGAATATCTTTTTTCTTCACCCTCAATTGATGATAACCAGAATGAAGATCAATCTTAGAGAAGAATTAAGCCCCACAGAGTTGGTCAAATAATTCATCAATTCTTGGAAGAGGATATTTGTTCTTTAATGTTATCCCATTCAGTTCACTATAATCAATGCATAATTGCATCGATCCATCCTTATTCTTTACAAAGAGAACTGGTGCTCTCCAAGGAGACACACATGGTCGGATAAACCCCCTCTCCAAAAGATCTTGGAGTTTTTTATTTAATTCCACTCACTCCACATTTTCCATCCTATACGGAGTCTTCGATATCAGATGGGATCTAAGTACTAGTTAAATGGAGAACTCTACCTCTCTTTCAGGGGGAGGTTCAGGTAAATCCTTAGGAAATACATCAATGTATTATTGGATGATGGGGATATTTTCAATACTCAGACTCTCATTTACTTCTTCTTCTTCACTGATCAACTCCATAAAGAAGGATATAGGAGGTTCTTCTAGAAAAATTTCAGGTTGAGATATCTCTCCTTGGAAGATAACTGTAGGTTTTCCATTCAAGACTACTAATATTTCCTTGCTTATGAATTTGATCTTAGAATTGTACATTGAGAGTCATTCCATCCCTAGTATAATGTCGAATTCCATAATGGGAATTACTACTATATTTGTGATAAAATTTTGGTCACTAAAGTAAATACTAGAGTTGTTAAATAGTGACGATGCTTGGATAATCCCACCAGAAGTGTTGATTGATAACTCTACTTTTAAAAAATCGGGGGCGGATTCTAAATTCATTGAAAACATAGAGGAAATAAAGGAATTCATAGAACCAAAATCAAACAAAGTACTTTATAGATTTTAGAGAACAATAATAGTACCTGCCACCACATCATTTGGCGATTCAACTTCATCCGAAGTGATTTCAAAAGTACGACAATGTTCCCTTGGACTTTGCTGAGGCTCACGGTGATTCCCCTCCACTACCCTCAGATTTGGACATTGATCGGAAAAGTGCCCAAGTGGTCCACACTTATAGAATTGGACATCAGGTAGGGCCTGCACCATCTTCCTTTTGTTGTTAGTGTTGGAACGTTGTGGTTTCACCTCACTATGACAATTCTGTGCAATGTGGACATCTCAACCACACTTGTTGGACTTCCCTCTCCTGATTAGGTAGTTCCCCAAATGCTTCTTCCCACATTTATAACACATGGGATATTATACTTCATTGCCTCCTCATCCCTGATCGATGCTCCTCCCTAATCCCGGCTCCATCGATCTTTTATTTTCTTGGATTTATGATACCATTGCGTCTCACCAAACTCCAATTCTACTTTCATCGCACTTCGCACGATTTCCTCATAGCTATAATAATCTTGGTTGGATATATTCTTTTGTAGATGAGGTCTCAGTCCACCAAATAATCTATCAACCTTACCATTTGGATCCATGATGAATCTAGGGGTATAACGTGAAAGCCTTGTGAAGTTCATCCCATAGCTTCCCACAGATTCATTCTCCTTCTACTTCAGCTCGAGAAACTCCTCCATTCTTATTCACATCGATCAAGGGAAATGTTTGTTGAAGAATATCTCTCTGAACTCTCCTCACTCCATAGATTTGACTTCCACTCTTGTCCTTTTGTTTTTAATTAGTCCCCTCCACTGATCAGATTCTCCCTCTAAGAGATAAACAGCCAAGGTAACCTTCTCTTATTCAGAACAGTGGAGCATAGAAAAGATCTACTCGATAGAGCTGATCCACTGTTCAACAATCAATGGGTTGGTAGATCCACTAAAGTTTGGTGGTCATTAATGCATAAAGGATTCAATAGAAATTTGTTCCCTTCAGGGTGAAATTGTTCTCTCAACTTGATTCAAGTTATTTCCGATAACTTGAGTCATTTGGTTCATCATTCGTATAAAAGTTTCTATCCTGGCATCCATCAGAGGGCCATCAGTGCATGGTCCATTGCGGTCTCCATTTGAACGGTTCCTTCTATTTCCCACTATTTTATAAAATAATAAAACCTTAGTGAGAAAACTTATTGTACTTGTGAATATTTTAACTATAAAGGATTTTATTTCTTAAAATTTCATTCTTTAAACAATTACATTTCTATATAAATCCTTCATAATGATTCATAAAAAGCTTATGATTAACCAGACATATCTCCCAGGAGTTTCATAACTAAGAGTGTAGTAAGTCCCGTTGTCATGTACCCTGATACCCCAAGTCAAGCCCAAAACTCCTTGTCATAGTTTTCACTCCTAGGTACATCTGTTCCAGAGCCACCTCTACCTGCTCGTATCTAGACGGGGATATATTTTCTTGATAAACTACTTACTCAATACTCACCTAAATACTAGGAAGTACTCCTATATTTAAACTTTTCTATAGGGTTATTCCTATAGTTTTCATAGCCTAATTTCCACAAATAACTAAACTATCCTTTGATACCAACTATGACATCCCTCCTTTTTATTACATAACTTTTCATTATATTTTACAAATAGAGGATCATTAAAGTCTAGTGTCTGGGGAATCAAGAACATAAAACATGAAAACATAAAACATTATTCTAATACACTTGTAAAGCTTCATCACAAGATCATCCTAATTAAAATTTTTGCATCTCATAACCTATAGACATACATCAAAGGAAAGGGTGAGTAGAAGGCCCAGTAAGGAAAACAAGGGAATTAGTTTACTTGTGATGTCAATAAGAACTTGATAAAAAACATAAAGACATGGGCAATGGAAGTTTAGGAATTTCATAATGAAAATAACTTGAATCATAAATTGAATATTTTTCTACAACATTAAATTTATAAATTCATGAACATATCACCAAGGTTCATCCCTGAGGTGTTTTAAAAATTACTAAGGTTATTCACCAAGGTATCATGAAACTTGTCATCTCTAGAGATTCAATTCTTTACCCAATGCATTGGAGCACTATCAGAGAGAACCCTTAATATGTATTTATTTTCATGTGATACACATAGATCATAATCAAACATTTCATAAATAACCCATGGAGAATAAAATAAATGGGTTTCATTTCAAAATCGTGACGTTTCAAAAGTCTTCAAAAATAAGATCATTATGTCATTTATAACCCATGGAAAGGGAGTGAGGGTTATATGTATGTCAATTACAGAATAAAATATATCATTTTTGAGTATTTATGAACACCCATATAAATGAAATATTTTTGGGTATTCACATGAAGAAAACAAGATAATTTCTTGAGGTAAAGAGAGAGAAATTTTGAGATGAAATTTCTGCAGCATAACGGTTATATAACATGGTTTTAGAAAACAATAAAAAGAGAGTGGAAAATGGTATCCCATAAATAAATTAATCATTTATAGTAGAGTCACATAATAAAAAGAAATAATATCTTGGTGTGGAATGACACACAACATGAAAAGGAAACTTGAAAGAAAAGAGAAAATGCAATTTCGTTTACGAAAATTCGGCAGCCTAACGACATCGCTTATAATTTAAAAAACTATTTTGATGAGAAGAAAGGGTATATCATCAATTGGAAATAAAATGGATAGTAATAGATATATATAAGAACATACCCCCCAAATAATTAAATGGAAACTAGAATACATAACATAAAGGAAGTCATGACTTAAAAGAAAAGGGTGAAAGGTTCCCTTACCTTGAAGAGTAACTTCGAAAGCATGAATTTTGGGACCTTGGGGGCCTTGAGGGAACCTTGGGAGGACTCCTTGGGAGGTAAAAAGACTAGAACATAGTTGAGGAGGATTTTGGAATTAAATTAATGATGGAATGGCTTGGTTTTTATAGGAAATCTAAGAGAATATTTAATTAATTTCCAAGGGACACCTCATCGGTGGTATTTGCAAAACCATGGGATTTCCCATAGTATTTTCCCATGGTATTGGCCACTTGGGACACCTAAAAGCATATATTACAATTCAAAAGTTGACCAGATTTATTACATCAGGATTACATCATCAATGGTGTCATTAAACACCCGAAACTTAAAACTGTATTTTTACTATTCCCAGAAAATTCAACTGTTTCAGAAAAATCCAAAAAAAAATTTACCTTATCCTAATATAGATGCTATTAATTAAAAAATGAACTCCATTTTATGAAAATAATTTTCAAATTATTTTTAATTTAATTTTTAAATAAAATCATTATTTATTCAAAAAACGACTCTAAAATTATAACTTATTTTTAACACCTTGAAAACGTAATCAAGGTCCCATAAAATTATCGTATAACCATAAGACAATAAAATAACAATTTATGATTAAATTTTATGAAAATAAATTTTCATTTTAAATTATTAAATTAATTATAAAATTTTAAATAAAATATTTATGACCTACAAAAATAATAGAACTTATACTATGATTGTTTTTTCACTTTTAAGATGTCTAAATTGTATTTATACATTCATGGGTGAAGTTTCTATTTTTTGGCTGATTTACTATTCATTACTATTCATAATGATGTGTTACTATTCATACTTAACTATTCACTAAAAACAAGTTGATCTTATTAGACGCTAAATTTCTTACTGATCACAACTGTAGAAGACTATTTTTTGAAAATCATTTCACATTATTAATTATTTAAAGTTTACATGAATATTTTAAAATACCCTTTTTACAAAATTCATCAATAATATTCATCCAATATTTATCTGGACATTTGAAAATCACAAATTTTACCATAATAAGAAATAATAATTTTATTTATACCAAGATATTATAAAAAAGTATCTAAGACCTCATTACATAGACCCTTATAACTCCTTCATAGGAACTAAGTGTAAAGTGTTATATGGTGATAGAATCTTGTGGTGGCTCGGACAATATTTCCCAAGTGGTGATTTCTATCAGCTTGAAATTCTCCCTTGGGTGATTCCATTCATGCATCACATGTTGAATCTCAGCTTGGGCTTGGTCTAGAGTAAATCCTAGAGATGCTACCTCCTTCCCAAGCTCTAACAGATTGGCTTCATATGGCCCATGTATACTGGATGAGGCCATCGACTCTTATTTCTGTATTAATTAACCAAGATCACTTGTATTTATAAACAATAATTTTAAGGTTAAGAGTTTAGTTTCCAACATTCATATTGACTAACGGTCATATAACAGTCGAAACCCAACGGTGTCACTTAGTTAATTAAAGGATATAGTTTTTTAGAGTATAAAATGAAATAACACAAAAATTTTGGAAACAAATATTATTAAAATGTTCAGTTCGTTACATGGTTGGCCTATTCCAACATGGTCTGAACCCCCTGATAGAGATCCAGAAACTCTTAGGCCTTGTCTTGGACCAAATTCTCTAGAAAATACTACTCATTAAAGACAACCTTAATGTTCTTCTAGGACATATGCTCATGATTCCCAGCCAGGACCATTGAGTCCCACCACCTGTGACTAGGTCCTTTTGACGTGAACAATGCTCACTTAACTTTAACCACTTCCTAAGTCTCAATAAACCTAAAAATCTTGTTGATATTTTCAATCTAATCCTCAAATTCCTAGGGGTTTGTGTTACCCACCAAGGAAGGTGTTATTTTCTTGAGAAAATCCTAAGCCTTATCCCTTTCTAGACATGGTTCAGATTCCCTAGCATGATCAAGACCAAATCTGAATCTCTGTTCCATTTCCTAGAAATCCCAAACCATAGCTTCCACTAATCTACAATCAACTGGTGAGGGATAACTCTCTCTATCCTCTTCCCACAATAGCATAGGAATTCTCCAAGGAGTAATGATGCTACATCAATTAGAAAACACATGTAAACCATCAATACACCCTATAGAAAATTTTCAGCAATAAAAACTACTTTAAAACACCTCTATAAGTTAAAACAAACCCACAATAATCATAACAGTGACTAAAACCACTCCACCCCTTATTGGTGTCCATGCATAGTCTGCATCCTATACATCAAACCTAGAGGAGAAGTCAAAGAAAATCACAAACATCCCACGGTGACCTAATGTTTGTCATGAGGTGTGTTGTCAAACACCCCCCTCACAACTAGAACCTCAATCCCTAAAAGTCTTATCTCTAGTATATCCCGACACTCACAAATAATGTGACCCAAAGAAAGGGAAACCCAAGTCGAAATGCAATTTTTCACGAACCAGGTCAAGATTTAATCCAACACAACACCCGACCCGGCATGTATAAAGGCTCAAAGGAAATTCCTAATCCCAATGGGCTGGAAACTAGCTCCTGGGAATCAATAATCACATGTGGGAATGATTTTTCCAATAATAATCAACCATGAACAACCCACAAGAATCACAAAACTTATCATAATCAATAACCATAAACAAAATCATAACTAACAAGAGTTAAACATTTTATATTTTTAACCAAAAAATATATACCCAAACTGTAAAAGGAACCAACTATACGAAAAATACTCCATGTAACATAAGGGTCAACACCTCCATGCCACCACCACCAACATCGATAAAAAGGGTAACCACAAGAAATATGATCCACCATTTCCCCGCATAATTAATTTCATTTAACTTGGTCAAACATAACGAGGTCAACATACACTTGTGGGTGTATATAGGGTGTGATAAAATGTTCCAAGTAGTATACCACTAATAATATTCCATTAAATTATATTATGATACAAATTAACATTTTATTTTTAAGAAAATGAAATATATAATTTTAAATAAAAACATGATTTGAAATTAAAAAAAGGAAAGTAAAGGTAATAAGAAGTTTAATGATAAGAAAAACATGAGCACCATGAGAAATCCCTAAGGAACTAGGGTTATCAGGTTCCTAGGATCCTCGTACTCTCAGTGATCAAACCATATTCTAGGTATAACATCTTTTCTCAAGACACTAATACTTATAACATATATGGTTAATTAGTGTTGTTTTTTCAATCCGGTTAGGGAGACTGGGCCTCAACCTAGCTGACTCTCCTAACATACTAGAACTAGTCTTCACACCTATATACCTTGGATTTCATTGTACTCAATTCGATTTCCTATGTCACATGAACCACCTCGTACACTAACGCACTTCCAACAATTTAACACAAATGAAAACCAACCATTTTCATTTGGTAAACCAATATTAAATCCCCAAACACACAAAAACCTTTGGAAAATGATTTTCACCACCAAAAAATTATAGAACCCATTTAGAAAGCATTGCAAGATTACTAAAATCATAAAGAAATTTAAAATCATGTAACCACCTACCAATTTCTTAGAAACATCAGAAACTGGTCGAAAACCAAAACCACACCAAATAGATAACAAATAAAGGCAATAACACACCACATTCATCAAGATTCCACCCAAATAATCAAGTTTGAACCCACATTAGGTCAACCAATCTGCTAGATAATAGAGAAACCAAGGAAGAGGGAGGAGACTAAGAATAATAAAAACAAGAATAAGAATAAGAATAAGAGGAAAGGATGATCCTACTCATGAATTTCTTAAATATCCAAATCCAAATCACCCAATAAATAGATCCCAAGGGAGTAAGGAGGAAGGGGGAGGCTCATATAGGTTTGGGTGTCTGAATGGGTAGGAAAATGGGTGATTTGGAGTTAAATTTGGGTAGGGGAAAAAGGAAATTTCAATCTTTTTAATGACCTAGAAGGCCATACGGTTTGGATGCATTTTCTATCCGACTTTGCGCCAACTGTGAGGAACCTCTATCCAAAGGGAAAATAGGTCACATGGTTTTCCTAGAGGGGGTGAACACCCATGAAACTAGGCCATGCACCTTAGTCAGAGGCACAATCCTAGGAACATGGTTATCCTTCATGACTGTGCACTAGGTCATCCGACCAAGACAGTTCCTCTATCCAGGGCACAAAGTTTTCACTAGGTTGGTGCACGATTTCAACTAATCATGCGCCAAACATGCACCACCTATTTTTTAATCCAAAAGCATCCATTTTCTCTAAAAACACCCATTAATTCCAAGAGATAAGGACAAAACCGAAAATAAAAGATAAAAATACCTCAAAATAAAAGGAACGTTGTTCCTTGGTGTATATGGTGGACCTAGTTACTAGTGGTTCCCCTTTTTTAGGTGTTGGTGGTGGTGTAATAGGGGTGTTGACCCTTTTGTTTCATATAGGGTTGATTATATAGTTGGTTATTTTTCCCATTTTGTTAATATGAATTTGGTTAAAAATGTAAAATGTTAAACTCTTGTCAGTAATGATTTTTGTTATGGTTATTGATTATGATATGTTGTGTGATTATTATTGGTTGTTCATGGTTGATTGGTATGGTAGTGGACACTCTAAGAAGGAAGGTTCCAATGAATGACTTTAAAGAATCTAATGATGAGTGGAGTTTAATGGGGATTTTTTTCCCAGATTCACCTAGAAGCAAAGGATCACGGTGAAGGCACAATCTAGGACAATGTTCAACTAACACCCTTCCTTTTGAAGCTTATTCAGAAAGAGAATCCTGGTGATGAATTGTGCCAGTAGTCTATGAAATTTATAATTTTTGGGGTGGTTCCCAGCGAGTGTTCACTTTCTCCTGTGGGAATTATTTATTTCCAATGTCACCACATGGTGTCATCATCTTTGTGGAAGGTGGTGATGTAGGGTATTCACCAGACTTAGTGGTCCATTCAACCAGGGACCACCAAGATGTTTTATGATGTGTGATGTTGATTCTTGTGTCCATGTATGAGTTAGTATATAGCTGAATTTGTATCTAGGTTCTATATGTGTCACCGGGTTAAATATGAACACCAAATACCCTCTATTTTTTTCAGCCACTCCCCATTCCTGCCTGGAATTTAGATGAGGTCACCATGGATTTTATCATTTGGTTACCTCAAACACCCTGTGGAAGGTGCGTTATTTGGGTGGTTATAGATGATCTAACAAAATCATCCCATTTCATCTCAATCAAGGAATCAACCAAGGTGGTTGAGTTGGGCCGATTGTATGTTTTGGGGATAGTGAGGCTTTATGGTGTTCCTTCACATATTATCTCAGATAGGGACCCCTAGTTTACCTCTCAGTACTGGGAAGGCCTTCATAATAAATTTTTTTCACAGGTTAATCTAAATACGACATGCCATCCTCAAAGAGATGATCACGTGGAGTGGTAAAATCATATCCTGGAAGATATGATATGGGCACGTGTGTTAGATTTTGGAGGCTTCCGGGATAACCATTTGAAATTGGATGAATTTTTGTGCAATAATAGTTAACAATCCTCAATAAGAATATCTCCCTTTGATTCACTTTATGGTCGGTCGTCTCATTCTCCTTTTTAGATAGATGTAGTTGAGACCACATTGTTGGAACAAAGTCTTGTACAAGAGATGTCTGACATGGTTCATTTGATCATGATGTTTTTTTTATAGCACAAAGATTCCATAGGTCATATTTCAATCATTGTTGTCGAGCTTTGGAATTATAAGTGGGTGATCATGTGTTTTTGAAAGTGGCTCCACGCCTGGGTCACTGTCATCTTGATAAAAAGGGAAAGCTAATGCTGAGGTATGTTGGATATTATGAGGTTACTAAGAGAATTGGTAAGTTAACATACCGTTTATCTTTTTTGACCCATCTAACTTCAGTTCAATACTTGTTCCATGTCTCACAATTGAGAAGGTGTAACCAGGACCCATCTCACATGCTGAACTAAGAGTAATTTGAGTTGATATCTCATTTATCTATATTTGAGAAATCAGTGCATATAACATATTTTCAAGAGAGGGTGAATCAAGGGAAATCTATAATATTGGTTTGATTACATTGGATGCACTAGAACAATGATCATGATACATGGGAAGAAAATTCTTTTGTGGTGAAGCAAAATCCAAAAATTATTCTCTGATTAAAAATTCATTTGGGATCCATTTCATGGGTGATTTGGATTTGTATCTTCAAGAAATAAATGTTTAATCTCCTCCTTTCCTCTTTTTATTCTTCTTCTTAGTCTTCTACTCCTTTCTTGTGTCCCCTCTTCTCCAATGGATTGGTTTTTTCCTTATCTCTTGGATTTCCCTGGTGTTTTTATAGAAAATGATAGTTTTGGGGTTGGAAAGTAAGTGGAACACATTTGGTGAATGGTTAGTGAAAAAAATGCTCCAATCATGTGGAAACCATGTGCCCTGGATAGAGGCACTTCCCTTTTCCTTTTGGATAGAGGTGTTTCACGGTTGGAATACAGTCTAGAAGACCATGTGGCCAAACTAAGTGGCCTTCCAGGTCATTAAAAATATTGAAATTCCCTTTTTTACCATCCCCTAATTTAACCCCATATCAACAATTTTCCTCCCCATTCAAACTCTCCAACCCTAGCCACACCTCCCCTTCCTCCTTGCTCCCCTCGACTCCATTTATTGGGTGATTTGGCTTTGAATATTCAAAAAATCATTGGGAAAACTCCTTTTTTACTCTATTTATTCTTCTTATTGGTCTCATCCTTCTTCTTTCTTAGGTTATCTCTTCTCTAGTGGACTAGTTAACATAAAGTGGGTTCAATATTCATTATTTGTGTGAAATATTGATGGATGTGGTGTGTTCCTGCCTTTATAGTGTCTCTCCTTGATGTGGTTGTGGTTTTCGACTGGTTTCCAGAAGTTTCCAAGAAATAGGTATGTGGTTCCATGATTTTACATTATTTGATGATTTTAGAATGCTTTCTATGCTTTATAAATAGGTTCTAATTTTTTTTGGTGGTTTGAATCATTTTTTCCAAAGGTTTTTGTGTTCATGAGGATTTAATATTTCCTTTCCTAAGGAAAGTGGTTGTTTTTCATGTGATTTCAATTATTAGAAGTGTGTTTGTGTAATTGGTGGTTCATGTGACATAGGAAATGGAATTGATCATGAGGTAGTTCAAGGTATCTTGGTGGGTAGACTAGGTATAGTATGTTAAGTGATTTTTCTGGGCTAAGGCTTGGTCTCCCTAACATGATTGATATTCAAACAATAAATAAACATACATGTGATGGGGATTGGTGGATTGAGTAGGATCATTGTTCCTAGGAGATACTTCTATCACCAAGAGTATGATGATACTTGGATCCCACTAAACCTAGTGAGTTAGGGATTTCCTATGGTGGTCATGTTGTGCTTATCATTCATCTTTTTATTTCCTTTACATTCCATTTTAATTTTAAAGCATGTTTTTATTTAAAATTGTATCATTATATTTCTTAAAACTAGCATGTTAATTATCTTATAAAGACATTTCATGGAATCTATTTGGTTGTATCCTATTTGGAACATTGAATCACACCATATATACAAGCTCGTGTGTATTTCTAAATTTTTATGTTTGACCTAGGTAAAGGAAATTCATTCCTTGGTGGAGATAGTGGATTTGGCTGCTAGTGGTTCCCCTTTTTATAGGTGTGGTGGTCATGGCATGTGTGTTTTGACCCTTTTATTTCATGGAGTCTTGGTCGTATAGTTGGTTCATTTTCCCATTTTGGTATTATGATCTTTGGTTAAAAATGTAAGCTTTTTAACTCTTTTCAGTTATTCTTTTTGGTTAAGGATATTGATTGTGATATGTTGTGTGATTATTGTGGATTGTGAATGATTGATTCTTATGGGAGAAATAATTCCCACATGTGATACATGATGACTAAGAACTAGTTTTTAGCCCATGGGGATGAGGAATTTGATTTGGTCCTTACCGCGTACCAGGTCCGGTGTTGGGTTGGATTGCAGCCTGGCCTGGTTCAGGAAAAATGGTATCATATCTAGTGTTTCCCCTTCTCTGGGTTGTGTCATTTGGGAGAGTCTTGATAGACCAGAGCTTGGACTATCAAGAAATGAGGTTTGGATCGTTAGTGGGGTGTCTGACCAACACACCACATGACAGGCCTTAAGTCACCATTGGATGTTTGGGATTTTCATTGACTTCTCTTCCAGGTGTAATGCACAGGCTATAGAGTGTGTATGGAAATTGAGTGGGGATGGATTGGTTTGAACCATTATTGTGCTTATTGTGGGCTTTTTATATTTATAGATATATTTAAAAGTTTTTATTGTAGATGAAAATTTTTTGGACAGTTTATTAATGGTTGTATCTTGTTTGTTATCTAAGGAAGTATCATTGTAACACCCCGAGCTTCCATGATACGCTTCTCATTCAATAATGCAATAGCTTGCATTGTACGCAACTTCGAGTTCTAACACACCGCAACTAATCAAAGTAGCCGTTATGAATAGTAATAACCACTTTTTAAATTTATAGAAATTTTATATTTCAAAATGGACTTCATTTTTTTATTCGTAATATCGAAATTATCCTAAGTTGAATTTTTTGTAACTTTCTCAGAACTTCCAATTTTTTTATGAATAGTGAAAAAAATACTTAAAACAACTTTTTTAATCAAAATAATTTATTGTGGTAAATTATACTATTTATTGGTTTTAAAGTATAATTAGAATATATTTTTACCATTTAATCCAATGGTGGTCATTAGAATTAATTTAACATTGAAATTGGACATAAACAATTGCCACTCTTTTGATATAAATTGTTTCTTAAAAACACGCTATTTGTTGTAGCAGTGAGAATTAATTATAAAATTAATTAATGCAACTTATATATTTGTAATTTTGTAAAATAGACATCATTTTTGAAATCGGAATATCAAATATAGCTTAGGGTGAAATTTTGGCATTATTCTGAAAAACTTCAATTTTTGATGAATAGTGAAACCACTAAGTGGTTGTTAAAAAACTGATTTTTCATTAAAATGAAACATTACCACCTCTGTGATTTGAATTTCAAAAATCCGACATACATGGTTGTCATTAGAATGTAAAATGTGGTTCAATGAGATTAAAATAATTTTTTGGTGAATAGTAACTTTTAAGTTCTTAATCGCGATTAGAGGTAATTAGTGTAGTTTAAGGTAAAAATAAAGTTTTAATAATATGAGATGAGCTTGAAACATGTCTTACCCTCATTGTATGTTCCATGGACGACCAATAAAATCCATGGGTCAACTTGGGGACCCCATGGAGCCACTTTAGTTGGAAAATGACATAAATACCTTTTATTTAATGTTAAAGTAAAAAATGACACAAACATGAAATGTTTTACTAAAACAATTTTTACATGGGGTTATACAAGTCATATTTTTTAATATAAATAGTAATTGGAAAGCTAAAAAGCTTTCCTACATCATAGTATTTTTTTATAATTTTTAGACATTAAATAAATTAAATTATTTTGACATCATGATGATGCAGCGATGAGCTCATTATTTAACGATTTAAATAAAATAAAACGATAATGTAAAATCCAAGGCTTACACTTGTCAAAAACCTGTTGGATCAGTAGATTTCTAACCCTTATCACCTTATACTGGAATTATATAAGTGTGGGACCTCTAAAATCCGAAACTCATTTTATAATAAAGTGACTTTTCTTTACTTTCCAAGAGTGCCCCTCCTCTCCTCTTATAAAAGGCCCCCACCTCTACCACCTTATTCACACTTTCAAGCATTTTGGTTCGGCCAACATCTGCCCAAATACTCTCCCAAATTCCCTCCCTTAATCCTAGAAGCCTCACTTTGGGCAGAACTCTTCCCAATGAATCCTTTGGCTCAAATTAAAAAGAGTTACCCGATTTTGAGGTAACGTCTTCTCTAATGTTGTTTTTTTTTATTTTTCTTCTCCAACCCCCTAAACTCTTTTTATTCATTTCTTTTGTAACAAAACCAGTATCCTAAATATACTAGGATGTTGTTATAAGAATTATTCGAGCTACACTTACACACACCTACATCTAATGGTTAAATAACATACAGTTTTTGTGGATGGCGAATTTCTGCCTCACGAAACGATGATTGTTCAACACTCATATAACACCTTCAAAGGTGGACATTAAGATGTCACTATATTTATATATTATATATAATATGTTTATGTTTTCCTTATTCTTCTGTATTTCTCATTTATGTCATACTTTATGGTTTCCATTATGGGTAAACGCGATATTTTCATTTTAGGAAGTGCGGACTACCGCCCCCTCAAAGTGATTTGAATCGTTAATACCATATGTGGGATGTATAAAGGATGGAGTAAATGGTATTATATGATATATTATACTGGAATTATATTATAAATTTATATCATTATGATTTCATTCCATTAAATACTAAATAGAAATGAAAGTAGCGTTCATGCGTACGTATGGCTTACCGTCTCCATGAACGGTGTATTTCATTTCTTACCTCTAAATGTTACGTAATATTATGAATGAATGTATATACTGGATATATATGATATATTTGTTATCTACATCATGAATATAATTCAGTATATAATGGATATTTCACCACATGAACAAATTGTAATTATAAGAAGTTTATTGTTGACTCAAGTACCAAAGATCGACAAAACGACCGTTATTAACTTAAATAATTACATAATGTTCATAACATTGTAATAAGTGATATAAAAAGGATAATGAAATTGAAAATGGTTCTTAATAAGGTATATATTAACTCTAGTTTATTATTCATGAGGTTAAAGAATGGTTGAGTCAAGTCGGACACGAGGTAAGGGAACTTCTTAACCCAATTTCCATTCTTTGGGTTAATCTCCTACATTCAAATTATGTCATGATATTATTATGTACTATCTTGTATTTGTAATTTCATTATGTGTACTTATAGTGAATACACATAATTGATCTATTTTATTTAAAAATTATCATTGTAAGGGACTTTGTCTCAATATCCTTTCATTGAGGCATATTTTGTTTTATACACAACTTTCTTTTATACGGTGTATAAACCCCTTTGAATTTTACGTTTATTCAAAAGGAATCTTTTTTATATGAAGCGTTTTACTAAATGACAAAAAGGGAATGTTTTTCTTTCCGTACATATGCGGCGACAATGACTTCTCCGCCGCCGTGCCCATTATTTGAGTTTCAGCTTCCTCTACAAGCCGTAACTTTTTTTTTAATGAAAAATAAATACAAAGTTTTAACATTCTCTTATTTTGGTATTGAAAATGATTTTGAAAGCATTTTTACTATATCAACGTGTTGTGTTGATATCTTGTGATTGAAATGTGGAAATGTTATGTTTTCTTTATGCATGTTTTATGTGATATGATTATGTTATGGTTTATGATATGTTTAAACCTATTCATATGAGGAATGCATTGGACTTAATAAGTGACGGGTGGAGCCCGCTATAGCTCCTCGATGCATCGGCAGGTCTCATGAGACAAACTAGTGTCTTGGCATGAGGCCTTGACAAAATCTTATTTGTGGTCTTGGCATGAGGCCTTGACTACGTGGTTATGATAGTCTGGCATTATGCATTCCATCATTATGAAAGTGGCTAATGATATTTCATGTGATTATTCGACCAGTAGAATATCCATGTGAAGAAGTAAATGGCATTATCTCATTTTACTTTTTCCATATTATGTTGATGTTCAAGTCTAAAAGGCTTTTGTTTTAGTTATACATTGCCTTAAATGTTTATGTTTATTTATGAAAGCTTCCGCAATATTGTTATCCTTACTAAGCATCTGAGCTCACCCCTTTCAATGTTTTAATATTTTCCAGGATGTGAAGAAGTATTTTAGGAATGACCTGCAGGGATAGTCAGAAGGGGATATGAGTGTGGACTATGAAGACATTGTTATTGTAGTTTTTCACCTTATGTTGTAATGTAACATTTATGAATGTATCTAGTGTTTCCAAGGCTACTAAACTAATCGGTCTTTCAAGACTTGATCTTTTGTGATCATGCCAATGTTACGAAGTAATGCACCGACTCTGGGTAGCTGGGGTCGGGGCGTTACAGTTGGTATCAGAGGCAGTTTAGTACTAACCTTGGAAGCTAGATTTAGATAAACTCTGATTAGAGCACATAGTCCGAAGATATACTTTGAGGATTAGTATAGAAAAACTTCCTAGAATTTTGGTATTATAGAGATTTTGGGAGTTTTCTGAGCAATACATCCCTGTCTGGATACGAGCAGGTAGAGGTGGCTCTGGCACAGATGTACCTAGGGGTAAAACCTGAAAACACCGCTTTGAGCTAGACTCGAAGGGGAACTGGAGCACGACAACGGGCCTTGTTGCACTCTTGGTTACAACACTCCCGGGGGATATGCTTAGGATAATTCTCATTTTCTTTACAAACCACTATGAAGGGTTATGAGTATATACTTCCTCAAATAAAACATTTCTTTTTATGATTATGGATTACATCCATAAATAGTTCAATTTATGTAAAGTGTTATACATGTATGGAATTATGTATTTTGATTCATAAACTAATCTAGTTTATGCCATTGTATAGAAATGGTGCCTAGTGGAAGGAATGGAAACTGTATCAACGCACGCACTCCGTGTAGGGATTTCCCTCCTACGCAAGAAAATTATTGTGGATCTAGAGATACAACTAGTGCTGATCAACTTATTATCATACTGGGACAACTCACTCAAGTTATGAATAATAACCTTACTCATATGGATCACCCTGATCCACAACGTGGAGGATCAATGTTAGACCGCTTCATGAGGCAACAACCGCCAAAATTTAATGGGGGTACAAATCCATTAGTAGCTAAGCAATGGATAAACTCCTTAGAGAAAATATTCCATGCCTTGGGGAGTAGCGAAAGGGGGAAGGTTGTCATGGCAGTTTACCGCCTCACTGGAGATGTCGATCAGTGGTGGTCGCTAATTCAAAACACAAAGGAAGATGATGACGTATCGAATATGGAATGGAGGGAGTTCAAAGAGCTTTTCCTAGAAAAATACTATCCTCGTGACCATAAAGCAGATATGGAAAGACAATTTTTGAGTCTGAGACAAAAGGAGGATGAGAATGTCGCAAAGTATGAGGCCAACTTTACAAGGTTAGCGAGGCATGCTGCGGATTATATACGTAACCCAAGAAGTAAGATTGATCGTTTCTTTGATGGGTTAAAACCATTTCTCCGTCGAGCATTAGTCTCACAAACCTTCTCGTCATACGAAGATATTGTCTCGTGTTCTATCAAGACAGAAAAGGAATTCTCTAAGTCTTATGACAACAAAGTAAAGCAAGAGAAGAAGAGAACAGTGGAACAAGAGACAGATAAATGGAAAAAGGGAAAGAAGGATTTTCCATTATGCGATAATTGTGGGAAGAATCACCCTGGTACTTGCCTAAAAGGAATGGGAGTTTGTATGTGACAATAAGAAAAAATTTACTTTGTTTGGGGAATATGAGGTTATAATTGATTTTGGAATTTAGAGACCTTTTAGAGAAAGTCTGGACGGAGGTATTTTGGATAACTATAAAGGTTGGAATGGATTAAGTTGGTCTTTGGATAGTATTGTTTAAGGTTAAAACATTTCTGAAGATTATTTTTGGAATATTATAATACTATAGTTTTAGGAAAAGGACAACCTGCAGGGTGGGGCATAACCCATCGCGTCGGACAAAGTTGCAGGAATCGAACCCACAACCATAGTGAGATAGGCCTTTATTACCTGCCACTAGCCTACAGGAAGTCCCTGGTTATTACAAAATAGTTTTACTAATCTAAATGGTATGTGTTAATATTTGGAACCTTATAAAATTAGGATAAATAAAATATTTTTGAGTTGTATTTCCTTTTAGAGTGAAAGATGGGTTTTTGGTAAAAATTTATTAAAGAATGAAAGTCTACATGACAAGTATGTATATTCCCTTACATTCTTAGTAAATCTCCTAAATAAATTCCTCAACTTTATAAAAGGTAACTCAAAACAAAAATGTTGTCAGTTAACTTTTCCAACTGGGGATTCAATGACCATTTAACCAATCACAAGTTTGTGATTTTCTTATGGTTAACTTTCTCCTAATCCAGTTTTCTATAACTCTCCATCAGACCTTGATGGTTTGTTTCTCCTCCATATCCATATTTTCATAGAATCCTAGAATGGGCTATCTCGGGTGACCTTTGTACTTATCTTGCTTTCTTTTAATGTTATATATTTATTAAACTTATTTCCGATGTGGGTTTTCCACAAAGGTATTTTCTATTTTCAACCTTTTGTTTTCAAAGAAAATTTTCAAATTGCGAGGACGCAATTTATTGAAGGAGGGGAGAATGTAACACCCCGAGCTTCCATGATACGCTTCTCATTCAATAATGCAATAGCTTGCATTGTACGCAACTTCGAGTTCTAACACACCACAACTAATCAAAGTAGCCGTTATGAATAGTAATAACCAATTTTTAAATTTATAGAAATTTTATATTTCAAAATGGACTTCATTTTTGTATTCGTAATATCGAAATTATCCTAAGTTGAATTTTTTGTAACTTTCTCAGAACTTCTAATTTTTTTATGAATAGTGAAAAAAATACTTAAAACAACTTTTTTAATCAAAATAATTTATTGTGGTAAATTATACTATTTAGTGGTTTTAAAGTATAATTAGAATATATTTTTACCATTTTATCCAATGGTGGTCATTAGAATTAATTTAACATTGAAATTGGACATAAACAATTGTCAATCTTTTGATATAAATTGTTTCTTAAAAACACGCTATTTGTTGTAGCAGCGAGAATTAATTATAAAATTAATTAATGCAACTTATATGTTTGGAATTTTGTAAAATAGACATCATTTTTGAAATTGGAATATCAAATATATCTTAGGGTGAAATTTTGGCATTATTCTGAAAAACTTCAATTTTTGATGAATAGTGAAACCACTAAGTGGTTGTTAAAAAACTGATTTTTCGTTAAAATGAAACATTACCACCTCTGTGATTTGAATTTTAAAAATCCTACATACATGGTTTTCATTATGATGTAAAATGTGGTTCAATGGGATTAAAATAATTTTTTGGTGAATAATAACTTTTAAGTTCTTAATCGCGATTAGAGGTAATTAGTGTAGTTTAAGGTAAAAATAATGTTTTAATAATATGAGATGAGCTTGACACATGTCCTACCCTCATTGGATGTGCCATTTATGACCAATACAACTCATGGGTCAACTTGGGGACCCCATGGAGCCACTTTAGTTGGAAAATGACATAAATACCTTTTATTTAATGTTAAAGTAAAAAATGACACAAACATGAAATGTTTTACTAAAAAAAATTTTACATGGGGTTATACAAGTCATATTTTTGACTATAAATAGTCATTGGAAAGATAAAAAGATTTCCTACATAATAGTATTTTTTTTATAATTTTTAGACATTAAATAAATTAAATTATTTTGACATCATGATGATGCAGCGATGAGATCATTATTTAACGATTTAAATAAAATAAAAAGATAATGTAAAATCCAAGGCTTACACTTGTCAAAAACCTATTGGATGAGTATATTTCTAACCCTTATCACATTATAATAGAATTATATAAGTTTGGGACCTCTAAAATCCTAAACTCATTTTATAATAAAGTGACTTTTCTTTACTTTCCAAGAGTGCCCCTCCTCTCCTCTTATAAAAGGACCCCACCTCTACCACCTTATTCACACTTTCAAGCCTTTTGGTTTGGCCAAACTCTGCCCAAATACTCTCCCAACTTCCCTCCCTTACTCCTAGAATCCTCACTTTGGGCATAAATCTTCCCAAGGAAGCCTTTGGCTCAAATTAAAAAGAGTTACCCGATTTTGAGGTAATGTCTTCTCTAATGTTGTTTTGTTTTATTTTTCTTCTCCAACCCCCTAAACTCTTTTTATTCATTTCTTTTGTAACAACACCAGTATCCTCAATATACTAGGATGTTGTTATAATAATTATTCGAGCTACACTTACACACACCTACATCTAATGGTTAAAGAACATACGGTTTCTGTGGATGGCGAATTTCTGCCTCACGAAACGATGATTGTTCAACACTCATATAACACCTTCAAAGGTGGACATTAAGATGTCACTATATTTATATATGATATATAATATGTTTATGTTTTCCTTATGCTTCTGTATTTCTCATTTATGGCATACTTTATGGTTTCCATTATGGGTAAACGCGATATTTTCATTTTAGGAAGTGCGGACTACCGCCCCCTCAAAGTGATTTGAATCGTTAATACCATATGTGGGATGTATAAAGGATGGAGTAAATGTTATTATATGATATATTATACTGGAATTATATTATACATTTATATCATTATGATTTCATTCCATTAAATATGAAATAGAAATGAAAGTAGCGTTCATGCGTACGTATGGCTTACCGTCTCCATGAACGGTGCATTTCATTTCTTACCTCTAAATGTTACGTAATATTATGAATGAATGTATATACTGGATATATATGATATATATTATATCTACATCATGAATATAATTCGGGATATAATGGATATTTCACCACATGAACAACTTGTAATTATAAGAAGTTTATTGTTGACTCAAGTACCAAAGATCGACAAAACGACCGTTATTAACTTAAATAATTACATAATGTTCATAACATTGTAATATGTGATATAAAAATGATAATGAAATTGAAAATGGTTCTTAATAAGTTATATATTAACTCTATTTTATTATTCAGGAGGTTAAAGAACGGTTGAGTCAAGTCGGACACGAGGTAAGGGAACTTCTTAACCCAATTTCCATTCTTTGGGTTAATCTCCTACATTCAAATTATGTCATGATATTATTATGTACTATCTTGTATTTGTAATTTAATTATGTGTACTTATATTGAATACACATAATTGATCTATTTTATTTAAAAATTATCTTTGTAAGGGACTTTGTCTCAATATCCTTTCATTGAGGCATATTTTGTTTTATACACAACTTTCTTTTATACGGTGTATAAACCCCTTTGACTTTTACGTTTATTCAAAAGGAATCTTTTTTATACGAAGCGTTTTACTAAACAACAAAAAGGGAATGTTTTTCTTTCCGTACATATGCGGCGACAATGACTTCTCCGCCGCCGTGACCATTATTTGAGTTTCGGCTTCCTCTACAAGCCGTAACTTTTTTTTAATGAAAAATAAATACAGAGTTTTAACATTCTTTTATTTTGGTATTGAAAATGGTTTTGAAAGCCTTTTTACTATATCAACGTGTTGTATTGATATCTTTTGATTGAAATGTGGAAATGTTATGTTTCCTTTATGCATGTTTTATGTGATACGATTATGTTATGGTTTATGATATGTTTAAACCTATTCATATGAGGAATTCATTGGACTTAATAAGTGACGGGTGGAGCCCGCTATAGCTCCTCGATGCATCGGTAGGTCTCATGAGACAAACTAGTGTCTTGGCACGAGGCCTTGACAAAATCTTATTTGTGGTCTTGGAACGAGGCCTTGACTACGTGGTTATGATAGTCTGGAATTATGCATTCCATCATTATGAAAGTGGTTAATGATATTTCATGTGATTATTCGACCAGTAGAATATCCATGTGAAGAAGTAAATGGCATTATCTCATTTTACTTTTGCCATATTATGTTGATGTTCAAGTCTAAAAGGATTTTGTTTTAGTTATTCATTGCCTTAAATTTTTATGTTTATTTATGAAAGCTTCCGCAATATTGTTATCCTTACTGAGCATCTGAGCTCACCCCTTTCAATGTTTTAATATTTTCCAGGATGTGAAGAAGTATTTTAGGAATGACCTGCAGGGATAATCAGAAGGGGATATGAGTGTGGACTATGAAGACTTTGTTATTGTAGTTTTTCACCTTATGTTGTAATGTAACATTTATAAATGTATCTAGTGTTTCCAAGGATACTAAACTAATCGGTCTTTCGAGACTTGATCTTTTGTGATCATGCCAATGTTACGAAGTAATGCACCGACTCTGGGTAGCTGGGGTCGGGGAGTTACAATCATGCTTCCCCAAAGACATCCTGTGTAATTACAATAAGAGGAAAGAGAGAGTTCCTCCACTCCAGTTGATTATAGATTAGTGGAAGTTGTGGTTCAAGCTATCCACAAAATGGATCAAGGAGTGGGATATATTCCTGCTCATGATAGGAAAGATGAACCAGTCCCAAAAAAGTACAAGGATCAGGGTAGCGGTGGTTTTTCTAAAAGGAAAAGGAAGTTCCAAAAGTATGAGAAAAATGAAGGTGGTAGCTCCAGCCACCCATCTTGGCCTCCATCATATGCAACCACCGGTGGTGGGTAAGTTGTATGCAACCATTTTGGAAGTTAGGGGCACATGTTTCTATCTTATCTTGATTCACCTAGATTATGCCTTCAGTGTTGGTGTTTGGGTCATTTGCCAAGGTTTTTTAAGGGTGGTGTGCCAACTCATGTTGTTCCAAGTCCCTCATCCCATAAAGAATTACCAGCTCAGTCCAGTGCATCAAGTATTATGGGTTCTTGATCGATTTGGGGTCCTGGTAAAGTTTTATCCTCTTATGGGCAGAGCTAGCTCAAGATAGAGCCACAAGTCAAAAATAGTATATAGTATTTAATATAAATGGAGCACCTCCATGCTATGGATCAGGTGCTAGTGGAATTGGATTCCATATATGTGTTGGTTTGAGGCACCGTTTATGTTGCATCCTCTATAGATAATGACTTATTTGATATGCATTCTTATAACTCTTTCATTTTTCTTGTATTGTGTATCTATTGATATTTCTAATCGATCTTATGTTATATGTGATGGAGTTTTTTTACAACACTTGATAATAATAGAGAGTAGGGTTTTAGGGTTCTATCATGTTCTTTCACTCTGTTAGGGGTCTAGCTGTAATGTATTTTCATGGTTCTGGAAATGAACCTCTTTGATGTGATCCTCAGCATGGATTGGATGGTGTGTTTCAAGGCACATGTCGATTACTATCATCGATGAGTCATATTTTTGGCTCCTAATGGGAGTACCAAGGTTTTTCAATGTGATTGGGATCCTCGGTCAGGGTGATCTGGACCTCCACTTCTAGAGTTGGGAAATATTGTTTATCAAATCTCATTATTCATTTTGTAGTATGATGATAGAAATTATAAGGATGGATTACCTCATGTGGTGGATGAGTTTCTTAAGGTTATTCTAGATTATTTCTTGGGTCTTCCTCTGGAGTGGGATGTGGAGTTTTCCTTTAATTTTTCATTAGGATCACAACTGAGATATCTTCCCTCATATCGTATGGCCCCCCACTAAATTGTGGGAATTAAATATATATTTGGATGATTTGGAATAAAAAGGATTCATTCACAAAATAATCTCACCTTTGTCCACCCCGGTGATATTTTCTAAGAAAGATGATGGATTCCTTCAGTTTTGCATCGATTACCAGAAGTTAAATAAGGTAATGTTCAACAAAAAACACCCATTTCCCCACATTGATGAACTCTTTGACCAAATCAAGGGGGTAAGGTTGTTCTCCAAGATCATTCTATTCTCCTTGTATCATCAGGTGAGGTTCATAGAGGTCAATGTTCCTAAGACAACTTTCTGAAGAAGTTACCACCACTTTAAGTTTTTTTCATGTCGTTTGGGTTGAAAAATGCTATATAAATCTTCATTGAAATTATGAATAGGGTATTCCATCGATACCTTGACTCTTTTATTGTATTTTTGTGGATGATATCCTGGTATAATCTGGTTCTAAGGAAGAACATTAACCACATTTAAGGATCATGTTGGGAACTCTTCAAGATCACCATCTTTATGATAAGCTCCCTAAGTGTACCTTCTGGATCAGGGATGTAATGTTTCATGTCCATGTAATCTCAGAACACGGGGTTTTGATGGACCCCATGAATATCTGAGAAGAGATTTTATAGGATAAATTGAGTAACATTTTCTATATTATGACATTTTTGGGCCTATCATGGTACTAGTGGTAGTTTTTTAGAATTTCCCTAGGTTTAATTTTCCCATGGGTGCTCTTACTTGAGAAGGGGTAATATTGGAATGGGTCCCAAAATGTTAGTAATCCTTTGAGGAGCTTAATTGGTGGTTGAACATAGCCCCTATTTTGATCCTACCGTAATTTTTAAAGGGATACATGGTCTATTTTGATGCTTTAGGTACAGGTATTGAGTGAGTTCTGATAAAGGAATACTATATGGGGGTATTTATTTCTCGCCAACAACAAACACATGAAAGGAATTACCCAAAAGATGACCTGGAATTATCATTAGTGATTTCTTCTTGGAAGACATATCACCACTGTCTCTTTGAGGGAATGTTTTTAGTCTACTCAAATCATGAGAGCATGGAATACATTTTCTCTCAGAAGGATTAGAATCTGAGGTAGCACTAGTGGGTTGAGTAACTTCAATGGATCAACATTGATATATGTTATACCATAGGGATAGGTAATGTGGTAGCAAAAACTCTAATCTAGAAAGTTCCAATTCATCCTTGAAAGAGTCTAGAGATGAGTTTAATTTAATGGGTATTTTTTCCTATATGCACTTGGAACTAAGGATCACATTGGAGGTAGGTTCATTGAAAGTGTTCAGCTGAATCCCTCTCTTATAAATCCAATTTTGAATTAGTGGATTAGTGATAAACTATTCTAGCTATTTATGAGATTTCTACATGGTGGGTAGGTTCCTAGCGAGTGGTTGTTGTCTTATAAGGGTGTTATTTATTTCAAGACCCATCTCGTGGTGATATAGACTTTGTGGAAGGTGTTGATGTAGGATATTCACTGGTCTCAGTGGTTCATTCATACTAAGACCACCAATATGTTTTACAATGTGAGATGTCAGTTCTGGTGGCCAAGGTATAAGGCGGGATATAGATGACTTTGTATCCAGGTGTTATACGTTTAAGTATGATAATGTTGAGCACTAAATACCCTCTAATTTTCTCTAGCCACTCCCCATTCCTACCTAGATGTGGGAAAAGGTTGCCTTTGATTACATCATTTGGTTTCCTCATACAACCTGGGGAAGGAGTGAGATTTGGGTGATAATTGATTGTCTCACCAAATCATCCCATTTCATCCTAATCAAGGATTAAACCAAGGTTGATGATTTGGGATGGTAGTATGTTCATGATATAGTGAGGATTCATTATTTTTCATTTTCTATTATCTCAAAAAAGGAACCTTGGTTTACCTATCAGTATTGGGAAGGACATCAGAAGGTAATGGGGTCATAGTTTAAACTGAGTATAGCATACCATCCTCTAATATATGTTCAAACGTAGAGGAAAAATTAGATTCTTTAAGATATTCTTCGATAATGTGTGTTGGATTTTAAATGATCATGGGATAACCATTCGGTTTTGGTCAAATTTTCATATAATAATAGCTAACAATCCATAATAATAATGTCTCCATTTGAGGAGCTTTATGGTCAGCCATATTAGTCACCTTTATGATTGATAGAGGTAGGTGAGACCTCATTGTTGGGACCGATCCTGGTGAAAGATATTTCTAACAAGGTTTATTTGATCCAGAATTGTTTATTTAAATAACAGATCTACCATAGGTATTACTTTAATCAGTGGTGTCGAGCCTTGGAATTATTAGTGGGTGGTTAGGTTTTTTTGAAAGTGGCCCCTCGCCTGGGTTACTATCATCATTGTAGGAAGGGGAAGATGATGCTGAGGTATTTCATACCTTTTGAGGTTACCGAGATATTTTTTAAGTTATCATATCAGTTAGCATTTCTAACCTTGATAACATCGGTTCATGACGTGTTCCATGTATCTAAATTAAAGAGGTATAACTTGGATATTTCTAACATAATGAACTATGAGGAATTGGAGATGGAATCTAATTTATCTATATTTGAGTGATTTGTGCGGATAGTGGATTTCTATTAGAGAGTTCTTATAGGGAAATCCATATGGTTTCTTTGAGTTATTTGGAAGTGTGGAAATGATTAGCATGAAATTTGGGAGTGTAATTATTTGGTAGAGGAGAAGTATCCCCATTTATTCTTTGATCATACTTCCTAATGACTTTCTGAGGGCGTAATGTTTTCATGATGTAGAGAATTGTCACATCTTTAGTTTTATTTTGATGTATTTTTCTCTATTATTTTTTCCAAGTCCTTATCTCTTTATTTTCCTCGATGTTTTTTTAGAAAATGGTAATTTTGGTTTGGACATCAAGTGGTGCACGGTTACACATGGTTAGTGTAAACTATGTGCCATCCAGAGGAAATTGTGTGCCCTAGATAGAGGCACTATCCAGGTTGCACAGACTAGTCCACAGGCATAAGATCTAATAGTGCACCTAGTAACATGTCTCTATATAAGTCACACGACATATGTTCATTGGTGTGCGCCCCCTCTAGGAAAATTGTGTATCCTTTTTTCCTTTTGGATAGAGGTGTCTCATAGTTGGCACACAGTCTAGAAGACCATGCAACTAAGCCATATGGCCTCCCAAGCCATTAAAATGATTGAAATTCCCTTTCCCCAAGAATTTAACTCCAAATAACCCCTTTTTATCCCCATTAGGAATCCACAACCCTAGGCACACCTCCCCCTTCCTCCTTCCTCCCTGGGGATCTATTTATTGGGTGATTTGGATTTGGATCTTTAGGAAATAAATGACTAGGATCCTCCTCTAATGTTTTTATTCTTCTTCTTAGTCCCCTTATTCTTTCTTGTGTTATATATTCTCTAGTGGATTGGTTAACCTTAAATGGGTTCAACCTTGATTTTTTGGGTGAAATTTTGATGGATGTGGTGTGTTCGTTCCTTTATAGGGTCTCTCTTTGGTGTGGTTGTGGTTTTTGGCCATTTTTTAGAAGTTTCTAAGAAATAGGTAGCTTGTTACATGATTTTACATAGTTCAATGATTTTAGTATTTTTGTAATACTTTCTAAATGGGATCAACAATTTATATGGGTGGTGTGAGTCCTGATTTCCAAAGTTTTTGGTGTGTGTGAGGATTTAATATAGTTTTTCCTAATGAAAATGGTTGGTTTTCATGTGTGTTAAAATGTTGGAATTTTTTTTGTGTAATGGAGGTTCATGTGAAATATAAAATGGAATTTATCATGAGGAAATCCAAGAAATCTAGGTGGGAAGACTAAGTCTAGTATGTTAGGTGAGTTGGTAGGACCGAGACCCAGTATCCAGTAGGATTTACATAACAACACTAACTAAACTTACATCTGATGGGGATTGATGGATTTAGTAGGGTTGTTGCACCTAGAAGATGGTTTGATCACTGATACTATATAGATCCTAGGACCCCGATAACCCTAGTTCCTTAAGGATTTCTCTTGTTTATCATGTTATTCTAATCTTTCATCTTGTTATTATTTTTTTACTTTCCTTTTGTAATTTCAAATCATATTCTTATTTAAAATTAAATCTTTCTTTTTCTTAAAACTGGAATGTAAATTTGTCTTATAATGTCATTTCCTAGAATTTACTTGATGGTATCCTACTGGGAATGTTGTCTCACAACCTACATACACCCTAGGGTATTTGTAGACCTTGTTATGTTTGACCTAGGTAAAATCAAGTCCATCTGTCATGGAAATGGTGGATTTGGTTTATTGTGTTTCCCCTTTTTGAAGGTTTTGGTGGTGTTGTCTTATGGGTGTTGTCCCTTTTTTCAAGGATTCTTGGTCATATAGTTGGTTCCTTTTCCCATTTTTGTATTATAGTTTTTGGTTAAAAATCTAAATGTGTAACTCTTTCTAGTTATGCCTTTGGTTAGGGTTATTTATTGTGATATGTTGCATGATTCATTTGGATTTTTCATGGTAGATTATTATAAGAGAAATCATTCCCACATGTGATGCTTGATTCCTAAGAACTTGTTTCTAATTACAGGTAACGAGGTTCAACTTTAATATTGTCTATACATAATGAAATGGTAATTTCGTAGTGGATTCTCTAAGAAGGAAAGTTCCAATACAAGACTTTATAGAGTCTAGTGATGAGTGGAATTAAATGGGGAGTTTTTTTCTAGATGCACCTGGAATCCAAGGATCATAGTGGAGTCATTTTCTTAGATAGTGTTCAGCTGACGTCCTCCCTTCTGATAGTTGGGCATGTGGTTGGATTTTGAGGCTCATGGGATAACCATTTGGGATTGATAAAATTTTCATATAATAATAGTTACCAATCCTTAATAAGAATGTATCCCTTTGAGGCACATTATGGTTGGTAGTGTCACTCACCTTTGTGCTGGACATAGGTAGCTGAGACCTAGTTATTAAGACCAAGCTCGGTGTAAGAGATGTCCGATGAGGTTCATTTGATCAAGAAACATTTGTAGATATCACAAACCTCCATATGTATTATTTGGATCAATGGTACTAAGTCTTGGAATTCTCAAAGGTTGATCTGGTGTTTTTGAAATTGGCACCTTGTATGGGTCATTGTTGTCTTGGTAAGTAGGGGAAACTAGCGCCAAGGTATGTCAGTCCTTTTGAGGTTACCAAGAGAGTTGGTAGGGTGGAATACCAGTTTGATTTTCCAACCCATATAACATGGGATCATGACATTTTTCATGTCTCTCAATTTAAAAGGTATATTCCAAACCCATATTACATGTTGAACTAGGATGAATTAAAGCTAGAATCTGATTTTTCTATGTTTGAGTGATCTGTGAAGATAGTGATTTTCTAAAATAGAGTGATTTAGGGGAAATACATACTATTGTTTTGAGTTCTTTGGTATCATGAGAATAATGAGAACAAGACTTGGGAAAAGAAGTCTTGGGTGGAGGATTAGTATCCTCATTTATTCTCTGATCAGACTTCCTGTGGATTTTCTGAGGGTGAAAAGTTTTTATTGTAGGAGAATTACCACATATGTGGTTTTATTTTGAGGTATTATTATCTTTTATTTTTGGTCTTGTCCTTATATATTGTATTTCTCAGGTATATTTGGATAAAATGGAGTTTTTGGGTTGGGAAATAAGTGGTTCATGGTTGGTGAACAGTTTGTGTAAATTGTTCCCCAGCAAGTAGAAATCATGGACCTTTGATAGAGGCTTTGTCTAAGTCGTATGGCCTAGAAAATAGGCATTCAGACTAACTATGTTCCTAGGAATGTGTCTCTTTTTAAGTCTCACATCCTAGGTTCTTGAGCATCCACCCCCTTTAGAAAAATTTTGCATCATCTTTTCCTTTTGGATGGAGGTGTTGTACAGGGGGGCATGGTCTAGAAAACCATGCATCCAAACCATGAGGCCTTCCTAGTCATTGAATAGCTTGAAATTACCTTTTCCCCCTCTATGAATTTAATCCTAAATCACCCCTTTTCCTCCACATTTTTACTCCCCATCACTAGGAACACCTCCCCCTTATTCCTTTCTCCCTTCGGCTCCATTTCTTGGGTGGTTGAAATTGGATCTTCAATAAATCAATGAGCAAGCTCATCCTTTCCTCTTTTTATTCTTCTTCTTAGTCAATTATTTATTTCTTGGGTTCTCTATTTTCTAGTGGATTATTTTACCTAAAGTGGGTTTAACATTGATTATTTGTGAGAAATATTGATGGATTTTTTGTTTTCTTACCTTAATAAGGTCTCTCCTTGGTGTGGTTGTGGTTTTCGATCATTTTCCAGAAGTTTCCAAGTCAGAGGTAGGCCGTTCCATGATTTGACATTGTTTTATGATTTTATTATGATTTCTATAAATCATAAATGGAATCTATAAATAGTGTGGGTGGTGAAAATCATGTTTTCCAAATGTTTTGGTGTTCATGAGTATATAATATTGGTTTTCCTAATTAAAATAGTTAGTTTTCATGTGTGTTTAATTGTTGGAAGTTTATTTGTGGAAGAGGTTGTTCTTGTTACATAGAAAATATGATTGATCATGATGTAATCCAAGGTATCTAGGTGGGAATACTAGGTCTAGTAAATCAGGCGATTAGGTAGGGCCAAGGCATGGTCTCCTTAATAGGATTCATGTAAAAACACTAACTAAACATACATGTGATGGTGATCAGTGCTTCAAGTCGGGACATTACAACCAGGATATGGTTTGATCACCAATAGTATGAGGATCCTAGGATACCTCTAACCCTAATTACTTAGGGTTTTCTCATGGTTATCATGTAATGCTTATTTTCCATCTTTTTATTTCCTTTAATTTCTTTTTTAATTTCAAAAAATATATTTAAAATTGTATCTTTACTTTTCGTAAAACTATCATGTTAATTTCTATTATAATTTAATTACACGGAATCTCATTAGGGTATCATACTAGGCACCTTGTCTCAAACCCTACATACACCCTTAGGTATATGAGGAACTTTTTATGTTTGAACCAGGTAAAGGAATTTCATAATGTGGTGGATATAGTGGATCTAGTTTCCACTGGTTTCCCTTTTTGAAGGTGTTGGTGGTAGTGACATAGGGGTGTTGACCCTTTTTTCATTAAGGCTTGGTTTTGTAGTTGGTTCCTTTTACCATTTTTATTATTATGGTTTGTGGTTAAAATTTTAAAACATTTAACTCTTATCAGTTATCCTATTGGTTATGGTTATTGATTGTGATATGTTGTTTGATTCTTGTGGGTTGTTCTTGGTTGATTCCTATGGAAGAAATAATCCCCACATGTGATTCTTGATGCACAGACACTAGTTTCCAGTCCATGGAGATTAGGAACCCCATCCAGGCCATACCATGGGCTGGATCAGGTGTCTTGTTGGATGGAAGCCTGACCTATTTTGTGACAGTTTTGGTTATGATTTCATTTATTATAAATTTGTTTGGTTTTGGTTATGATTTCTATTAGGTATGATGAAACTTTTAGTTAGATTTTTTTTGGGTTACTGAATTTAGTATGAAATTACTTATATTAAATTAGTTACAATATATTTGAGGGATATAGATTTTCTTACGTTCCATATTTATTTAAAAATGATAATTCGTGTTTGGGTCATCTTTCATATACTTAAATGGGTATATTGGGTATGGGTCTGATTGGTTTTTCTTATGAATTATGAAAGTTGCATATTTAGTTGTTGAATTGTTATAATATTTGAGACTTTTTATAAATAAATATGTGATATAATGAGTAAAAAACATTAAAACATGTTTTTAGAAGCTAAATCACACAAATAATAGGTGGGTTTTAGTGTGTAAACAATCTCAGGAAATCTTAAAGTTAGAATTATCAAATGCAGGCATCGGGTGGGTATTAATAGCAGATGCATGGTCTGTTGGAAAAACATTCATGGTTAGTTTACATTATTAATTTTGATTAATCCATGTACATAATATTTTTATTTTTATTTTGATAAATTGTGTATAATTATGAATGGTTTGAGTGTCACTCATAAAATGTTCTAATTTAAAACACATTTATCTCATACACATAAAAGATTAAAAGATAGTGGAAGAATTTTATAAAGTTTACTATAATCTCCCCTAACCATACATGTGATATGTATATTATTAAGAATGATAATACTCTTTTTGGATATACTGTGAAGGATTTTACTACTAAATGTGGGAGATAAATTGAAGTGATTCATGTTATTTTTAGAGGTGGAATCAAAATGTTTTGGATCTCAATGATATGAAATCTATGCTAATAGAATTTTTTTGAATGTTTATTAATGAAAGTTATTTGTATTTTTTTAATAAAATTAAATAGAGGTTTTTTATATTGTAGTATATTTGAAATATACCTAATATTGATAATTCTACTATTTTTTAAATTGGGGTTCATCAGTGGGTTATTGTATAAATATATTTGTTGGTGTTCCTATAATACATGGTTTTGAATAATCTGTAGAAAAAGCGAGTAACATGTAATAAAACATCACTTATATCATCAATTACATTTTCATCCATTTGTTCCATGAAATTCCTAGCTCCTTGACCCTATGTCAAAATGTGATGATTACATGACCTTGTATATTCTATAGAGAGATACTTTACACAAATTTTGAAAGCCAGGTCACAATTAAATGAAAAGAAAGAATAATAGTTTCCAAGGGAATAATTTCATCTAATGATAAATATATTTTATTGACCAAAATATTTATTACCATATTTTTGTCCCACGCAACATCAAATCAAGAACCTAGACCAATATAATTGATGGAATTAAAATGTTGGGTTCCCCTTGTTAGAATTATCTATTACTTTATCCTTTGATTATGAATATATTATGTGTATTTATTTATTTTCTATAAAAAATGAATATTTTATAAACCTAATAAGATTAATATGAATCAAAAATTTATTAATGATAATCATATGACAAAAGAGTGTGAAGATGGAGTTAAAGAGTTCATAAATTTTGAAATAGATCATGCATATAACCCTTATCAAATCCTTTTTTTTTGTGTTTTATGTAACGTCCCAGATCTGGAAGCCAGTCAATGGGTGCCCCAGACCCAGTTGATAAAATGACCTCAAGTGCATTTCCCCAAATACCATAGGCTATCGACTAGCAGCGAGGGCCAAGGACTGATAGTGGGGAAACTATGGCCTCATTTTTCAAAGTGTAGCGCATCGGAATAAAATATAAATACATAATACAACAGCAGAAGCAGTAAAAAATATACAACTGAAATGGACAAAAGAGAACCAGTAGTCATATATATATAAGAATGTAGCATGTCACTAATTATATAAAAGTAGCCAGAACAGGATACACTGTAATACAATACAATACAACTCAAAATAAATGGTACAACCAACAAAAACAGACAGAGTAAACAAAACGCAGCAGTATCACAAGCCAGAGCTTGGTCCCATTCTCTCCTACTCCTCTAATACAATCATGTACCTGTATAGAGACCCTTTCCCTTATCCACACCTGCAGAAATGTAATATGGTTGGGCTGAAGACATGACCCAAATAGGGTGTGAGAAATAAATCCCAGTAGGCACCCATCGAAGGCCCGTGCCCAACTATCAGTGAAATTGTGCAACAGCAGTGTGCAGTAGTAAATGCAATAAACTAAGCAGTACTCAAAAGTAACTAACTTTACCAGTTACATTTACATTGTAATATTTATTTAACCATTCCAAGCCTGTGCTTTAAATTGGCAGGTACAACATATGATAATCACCATGGTGAATATTCATGATAACACTGTCCTCAGACATACAATCCTTACCCTCAGGTAATCAGAATCCAAACCCACAGGTGTCTTCCCATAGGCATAACGGATGTTGCCTGCAGGCGTATGAAGTGTCGCCCACAGGCACAGAATCTACTCCCCACGGGCATAGAAAGGTTTCTCACAGGTTAAACGAAACACTGCCCTCAAGCTAAGAAAAACTCTACCCACAGGCTAATAAAAACCTCCCACATGCTAAAGGAACCAGGCTGATCCCAAAGCATAAACAAAAAATTTATATACACTTTCTCTCAAGAAAAATAAATGCACAAAATAATCATGGCATACCCTCGGGTATCCTAGCCAAATGGCTAAATAGAGGAATGCACCCCCGGGGTGGTCTTGGATCCAAGCAGTGATCCCAAAAAGCAGTTTAAACATACCATTAGATTATCTATACAATTCTAGATATATTTTCATTAAATGTCTCAGCCATACGACACCCCAAACATGGGTTTACAGCACAACGGTACACAATAACACACAGTAGTAGGAATTTAAACACCAGACCACCTACCTCGATCGTCTCTGATCAGTATACGTGAATGATGCCTCCCGAATAATCCAAGAATGACGTAGATATGAGTTGAACATAATCCCGTTCAAACTCAAATAACTTTCCCTCAGGAAAGAATTAGTAAGAAAGGCTCTAGGAGAAGGAAGAGGTTACATGTGTTGTTCCAAGGAGATCAACGACGTATGAATCGGGTTCCTGGTGTGCGGTCGGGAGATCCTCCAAGCTCCGACCGTCTCTCCCGCTCTCCTTTGGCATTCTAAGATTCCTCTACAAAAAGAGGAGGCTACTGCTCTTTTTAAGTGAAAAAAACAAACTACATGGCATGCACTCTCAAGTACACGGCGTGTACTCTCAAGTACATGGCGTTTACTTATCATTTTTTTAACTGTTCCTCTAGAGGCTTCATTCCCCTGCAACACTGTTCATCTGTCGACATGAGTACACGACGTGTATTCCTGATTACACGGCGTGTACTGTCGCTCCACTGGCGGCTGCCTCCACCGCCTTTCTGTTCACCTTCCGACTGATTACACGACGTGTAAATTCCCTATACACGACGTGTAGTCGGTTTTTACACCCTTCATTGCTGACAGGCCTACACTCCCTGTGTACCCATCCCACATAGCCAAAGTACATGGCGTGTGGAAAAGTACATGGCATGTAGTCACAAAATTTGGGATTTTTCCCCATTTTCCTTATTTTATCAAAAACACTTAAGGAAAAAGGAAAAGAAGAAACTTGTACCTCAAGAATAAGAACTGAGTTCTTACAAACTTCCCCCCTTAAAGCAATTTGTACCCGAATTTCCCTTCCAAGGGTAGTGAATATAAAGCTGTGAAAAACTCTGGACACTGAGCATGTACGTCGGTCTCCCGCTCCCAGGTTTCGTCTTACACTCAGCCATGCTGCCATAGCACCCGTATGAGAGGAACTGACCGGCCTCAGAGAACCTTCATGCGCCTATCAACGATACGAATTGGATGCTCCTCAAAAGACTCATCGATCTAAATCTCAACCTCCTTGGGCTGAAAGACGTAAGATGGGTCTGAATGATAACGGCGCAGCTGAGATACATAGAAGACGTCATGCATGGCCTGGTACCTCTGTGGTAATTGCAACCAATAGACAACCGGACCGACTCTCTCCAGAATCTAAAATGGCCCCACATAACTTGGTGAAAGTTTACCCTGTCTCCTGATCCGCCTGGGTCCCAACCTCGGTGAAACATGCAAGAAAACCTAATCCCCGGCCATGAACTCCAAGGGTTGTCTGCAGCGATCAGCATAAGATTTCTGTCGAGACTGTGCAGTAGTTATCCACTTCTAAATCAACTAGACCATCTCGGAAGTCTCCTGCATGAGACATGGTCCTAGTAAAGCTTCTTCACCTACCTCCATCAAGCACAAGGGTGATGGGCATGGCCTACCATATAAAGCCTCTTTAGGTTCTATATCAATAGTTTCCTAAAAACTATTATTATAGGAAAACTCAACCAGGGGTTTGTGATTCTCCCAAGATCCCCCAATGTTAAGGACGCATGCATGCAGCATGTCCTCAAGCACCTTTATCGAACACTCTGACTGTCCATTGGTCTGAGGGTGGTAAGATGTGCTCAAAAGAACCTGTGTACCCAGTGCCCTCTGAAAACTCTTCCAAAAACGAGATGTAAAGCGGGTGTCCCTATCTGAAATGATAGAAAGAGGGACCCCATGAAGATGTACGACCTCTCGGATATACATCTTCTCAAGATCATCAACATCAAAGGTCTCCTTGATCTGAAAAAGTGAGCTACCTTCATGAGTCTATCCACAATAACCCACATGAGATCATTTCCTCGAGGTGACCTTAGAAATCCAGTCATGAAGTCCATTGCGACATCATCCCACTTCCATTCCAGAATGGGTAACTGGTGTAACAGTCTCGTTGGCCTCTGATGCTCCGCCTTCACCTGCTGACAGGTGGAACATCTCGTAATAAAACCAGCTACCTCCCTATTCATACTCATCCACCAATACTGGCATCTCAATTCACGATACATTTTGGTAACTCCGGGATGAACTACCAAAGATGAAGCATGAAACTCCCACATCATCTCCTCGCGTATATCCCCTGGAACCCACACTCATCCATGGAAATTTAGTACCTCATCATCTCCTATCGTCCATTCAGGAGGAGGGCCCTCACTTGCCACTGACTCCCGTAGAACTAGGCCTTCTAAGCATGATAGTTGTATCATCTTCAATCTATCCAGGAGGGTAGAAGTCACAGCTAAGGAAGAAAGATAGGTTTTCCTCGGACTATCATGCACCTCCAAATTCATCTTAGAGAACAAATCCATATGTTTCCACTCACCACTGGCCTCATGAACTGCCTGTGTTTGAGTCTTCCTACTTAGTGCATCAGCAACTTTATTACCCTTACTAGGTGTATAGGCAAGCTCAAAGTCGAAGGACTGTAGGTATTTAACCCACCTTCACTGTATCAAGTTTGGGTCACGCTGGGTAAAGATATATTTGAGACTTTTGTGGTCAGTGAACACCACAAAATGTTCTCCCAAGAGATAATGTCTCTAACAGTGTAACTAATGAACAACTGCATCCAACTTGAGATCATGTGTTGGGTAATTCCTCTCATGTGGCCTCAAATGCCGAGACCCGTATGCAACTACTCGATCGCCCTACATTAACACAGCTCCCATCCCATTACCTGCTGCATTAAAGTAAAATGTATAGCTCTTCCCTTGATCTGAAAGTATCAGTACTTGTGTTGATGTCAACCTACCCTTCATCTCCTGAAATGCGGTCTCGCAAGCTTCCGATCAAACGAACTTCACACCTCTCTTAGTCAAACCCATCAACGGCGCTGCTAAGCAGGATAAGTCCTGTATAAAGCACCTGTAGTAACCAGCCATCCCCAAGAAACTTTGTATCTCAAATGCGTTCTTAGGCAGCTCCAAGGAAACTACTGCTCTCACTTTCTCTGGGTCCACAGAAACTCCTGCCTCTGAGATGATATGACCCAGGAAGTGAATCTGGTCCATCCAAAAGTGGAACTTTTAGAGCTTATCATATAGTCGATGCTCTATCAGTGTACTCAGTATGATCTCAAGATGGGTGGTATGGTCATGTAGAGTGTGAGAGTACACTAATATATCTTCCACGAAAACTACCACAAAGAATCCAAATAAGTATGGAACACACGATTCATCAGAGCCATGAAAACTGCTGGTGCGTTCGTGAGTCTGAACGGCATAACCAAGTACTCGTATAGACCATATTTGATCCGAAAATCTATAAGCAGTATATCCAATGGTCTAACGCATAACTAATGATATCCAGATCTCAAGTCATTCTTTGAGAACACTCGTGCTCCATGAAGTTTATCAAAAAGATCATAAATCCTAGGTAAGGGATATCGGTTCTTGACTGTCAGCTGGTTCAACTTCTGATAATCCACACAGAGTCTGAGGGTACCATCTGCCTTCTTCGCAAAGAGGACCGGTGAACCCCAATGAGAAGTACTGGGTCAGATAAAACCCTTTGCCTGCAACTCCTCTAACTGCCTCTTAAGCTCTTGAAACTCAAGTGTATCCATCCTATAAGGAGGAATGGACACTGGTGCCACACCTTGCACAATCTCAATAGAGAAATCCACCTCTCGCTCTGGAGGAAGACCTGAAAAGTTGTCCGGGAAGACATACCTGAAACGATCAACGACTGGAGGGAAATACTTCTGACAAGTCCCCTGATCATCTAGATATAAACTCGCAATCTGGGTTGTCACACCATCTCACCCACGATGCTCAGGTCCAGCTCAGCTCGCCTGGATATCCCACTCACCCTTTTATAGAAACTCTCTGCCCTCTGGTGACATGAATCTCACCCTGCGATGATAGAAATCTACAAAGGCTCGAAAGGTTACCAACCAGTCCATCCCAAGAATGACGTCATAAGCTGTCATCTCTAAGACATAGAGGTCCCACAGAAAGTGACACCCACCAACCTCTAGGGGGAACTCCCTGTACTAACGCACACTAACCACTCTAGTCCCCAACGGAGTGTCCAGCATCATAATATCCAAAGAAAAAGAAACACAGAGCACAAGGCTCTCCACAACTGGCACAAATATAAAGCTATGTGTAGCACCCGTATCGAAAAGTACATAAGACAAAACAGAAGAAACTAGAATAGTACCTCTGACAGTGGAAGGTTCAGGATCCTGCTCCTATTGGGTCTGTTACACTACATATGTCTGCCCAGTGCTGCGGCCTTACGACACAGCCTAGCTACCCTGAGCTGACCTGCCCTGTTGTCTCTGAGATCCTGGTGTATGGCTACCACGGCCACGACCACCACCTCTACCTATACGTCCTCACGTATCCCAATTGCCTGACTAGTAAGAAGTTGTTGGTCCTACTCTCGCACGCGGAGTCTGCACCGAACCCCTCTCACTATCCACTGGTAGTAATTCCCTACAAAAGCGCTGCAGATGACCCATCTTACCACAATCTCAGCACTCCACTGGGTCTCGAGGACACTGAGGTCTCTTATGCACCTCTTTTCCACACTGGTAGCATGTGACCTGGCCACCTGATGAATTCCTATGGCTAGTTCTACCACCGTGAGATAAATCCATCTACCGTTTCCTCTTACCGGTAGAAATAGTACCAGAAACTGGTGCCGAACCGCCCTGGCCCACACCACTAGCTTCCTGCAGGTTCCTCTCAGTAATCAGTGCCTGGTTCACAATAGCATGTACCATAGGTAACTTGAAAATGTTCACCTATGCTCGAATGTCATATCCAAGACCATCCTCAAAATGTCTAGCTCTCAACACCTCATCACCCACCAGAACGGGTGAAAAACGCTGAAGCGAGCAGAATAATCCATCACTGACATGGTGCCTTGCTGCAGATTCCTAAACTCTCGAGCTCGATCTGCCATTAGTGTCTCTATGAAGAAGAATTCATAGAAGGCTTCCTGAAAATCTTCCCACACCATCTCTCGGTGATTCTCATATTGGGTGGTAACATCCCACCACCTCTTGGAGAAATCACGCAGCATGTATGTAGCGAGCTTGACCCTCCTCCTAGGAGGCGTCTCTAGATGATCGAATATCGTCTTCATAGAACCCAGCCAAGACTCCATAGCCTTTGGTCCGCCATCCCCTAAAAACATAGGCGGATGCTGCTACTGGAAGATATGAGTTAGCTCTTCCATAGATGTGGCGGCCTGCGGTGCTCCCTGGAAGGTCTTCATAAACCGCATGAAGCCTTCATGGAACTGCGCCTCCGCACCTGTGTCCAGTATAACGTTTTGCGCCACATCTGGCTCTACTAGAGGATCCATTGGTAACCCATGGACTATCATATCTGGAGTATAATCGTTGCTGCTCTCCTGGCGAACAACCGGTGGTCGTCTTGGTGGAATGACTCTACAAGTTCAACGCACACCATAAATCAAGATTTATCAAAGACAAAAAACAAGTAGACCAAGAAGGGAACTGGAGAAATAAAGAATTCAGGATTTAAAAAACTTGACTACATGGCGTGTATAAATACTACACGGAGTGTTCTCACAAGCCATCCACATGGGCATGTACTCCAGCTTAAACTGGTCATGTAACACCCCAAACACACGGCGTGTCTCTTAACTACATGGCGTGTACTTGAATCTTTCTTCCCTACATGAGTCCTTCTACATGGCTAATCCACACGGATCTTCTAAAACATAACTACACAGCGTGTTCCAAAAAGACACGGCGTGTTCAAAGAATCCCCAGATCACCCGTGTTGTTCACTGCACGGCCGGCTACACGGCTGACACTACACGGCATATTCCAAGAAGACACGGTGTGTACTAGGAAAGATAACACCGACTCGTGTTATTTGTGACATAGTAGGGTACCTGGGTCAGACTACACAGTGTTTTCTCAGTAGACACGACATGTATATCTTAAGGTTTCCTCCGTCCGTGTTGTTAGTTACACGGGCGGACTCCGGGTCAACACTACACAACATGTACTACTGGTACACGGCATGTTTTCCCAAGCCATTCCCTACCCCGTGTCCCCGACCACATGGTCTATAACACATGAAGATACTGCACTGCGTGTACTGAGGGTACATGGCATATACTTAAAAAAATTTCATTTCTTCCTGAACAGAAGAACACACGGCGTGTGTCCATAGAACTACACGGCGTGTATGCTAGGTTTTCCGGATAGTATGCCTCAGAAACTACTCCAGAACCCATAAAAACACGGAAACAATCATCTAAGTGCCAAATTTCGATCTGTGAGGGCCCATACTCCCTATGAATCAAAGTTTAGAATCTTAAACATGTTATAACAAAATAAACACATAGATGATCCCCCAAATTCTGGTCATTGAGGGCCCATACTCCCCAAAAACCAAAGTTTGGCATTCATTATATCAAAACCTCACACAAAAATACCTTATCAAATAGAAGATATTTATCAAAGCAGCTATCACAATAGCATACTTTTCTAGCACAACAACTATCACAACAACATGCAATTTCTAATGCACCTACATGGCATGGAAAGAATGCATGACATGTGATTTCTAGCATGTGCCTAAATGATGCATGAGATGGAATACCCTCATCTCATCGAGTTTCAACTAAATAGAACCCAAGTATAACATATAAACAGCACACCACAAGTGTGCACCCAATGGTGAAAATAAAATCAATTGTAAAATTGCAAAACCAGTAATAATTGCAATAACTGAGCTAGACTGGGTTTTCCCTGTACATGGGTTAGCTACTCCTGGGCATAGCTTATTACCAACTACCATTTCAGTATTATCCCTGACTCTAGATCCAAATAGTAATTCAAAGAAAAGAACTCCTTTGATACCACTTTGTAACGTCCTGGATCCAGAAGTCACTCAACGGGTGCCCCGGACCCAGTTGGTCACATGACCTCAAGTGCATTTCCCCAAACTCCAAGGGTTGTTGACTAGGAGTGAGGGCCAAGGATTGATAGTGGGGAAATTATTCCCTCATTTTTTAAAGTGTAGCGTAGTGGAATAAAATATAAAAACATAATACAACAGCGGAAGCAGTAAATAATATACAACTGAAATGGAAAAAAGAGAACCAGCTGTCATATATATAAGGATGCAGCATGTCACTAATTCTATGAAAGCATCCAGAACAGGATACACTGAAATACAATACAATATAACTCAAAATAAAAGGTACATCAAACAAAACAAAGAAAAGTAAACAAATCTCAGTAGCATCACAAGCCAGAGCTCGGTCACATGCTCTCCTACTCCTCTACTACAATCATGTACCTGTATAAGGACCCTTTCCCTTATCCAAACCTACATAAATATAATCTATTTGGGCCGAAGACATGACACAAATAGGGTGTGAGAAATAAATCCCAATAGGCACCCACCAAAGGCATGTGCCCAACTGTCAGTGAAATTGTGCAACAGTAGTGTACAGTAGTAAATGCAATAAACTAAGTAGTACTCAAAAGTAACTAACTTTACCAGTTACATTTCCATTTTAATATTCATTTAACCATGCCAAGCCTGTGCTTTAACTTGGAAGGTACAATATATGAAAATCATCATGTTGAATATTCATGATAACACTGTCCTCAGACATACAATCCTTACCCTCAGGTAATCAGAATCAAAACCCACATGTATCTTCCCACAGGCATAATGGATATTGCCCAGAGGCGTACGAAGTGTCTCCCACAGGCACAGAATCTACTACCCACGGGCATAGAAAGGTTTCCCACAAGCTAAACAAAACACTGCCCTCAGGCTAAGAAAAACACTACCCACAGGCTAATAAACACTGCCCACATGCTAAAGGAACCGGGCTGAGCCCAAAGGAAAAACCCAAAATTTATAAACACTTTCTCTCAAGAAAAAGCGATGCACAAAATAATCATGGAATGCCCTTGGTAATCCTATCCCAATGGCTAAATAGAGGAACGCACCCCCAGGGTGGTCCTAGATCCAAGCAGTGATCCCAAACAGCAGTTTAAACTTACCATTAGATTATCTATACAATTCTAGATATCTTTTCAGAAAAGGCCTCAACCAAATGAAACCCCAAACATGGGTTCGTAGCACAACGGTACACAAAAACACACTACGGTTGGAATTTAAACACCAGACCACCTACCTCGATCGTCTCTGATCGGTATATGTGAACAACGCCTCCTGAATCGTCCAAGAATGAAGTAGATATGAGGTGAACATAATCCCATTCAAACTCATATAACTTTCCCTTGGGAAATAATTGGTAAGAAAGGCTATAGGAGAATTAAGATCTTACCTGTTCGGTTCCAATGAGATCGACGGCGTAGGAATCAGGTTTATGGTGTGCGGTCAGGAGATCCTCCAAGCTCTAGCTGTCTCTCCCACTCTCCTCCGGTGTTCTAAGCTTCCTCTATGAACAAAAGAGGCTAATTCCTATTTTAAGAGAGAGAAAACTACATGGCATGTACTCTCAAGTACACGGCATATACTTCTCATTTTTTTAACTATTCCTTTGGCGGCTTCTTTCCCCCACAACATTGTTCATCTGTTGACTTGAGTACACAACGTGTATTTCTGATTACACGGTGTATACTATCGCTCCGTTGGCGGCTACCTCCACCACCTTTCCATTCACCTGCCAATTGATTACACATATTTTAAATTCCCTATACATGGCGTGTAGTCAGTTTTTACACCCTTCATTACCGACAGGCCTACACGCCCTGTATACCCATCCCACATGGCTAAAGTACATGGAGTGTGGAAAAGTACACGGTGTGTAGTCACAAAATTTGGGATTTTCCCCATTTTCCTTATTTTCTCAAAAACACTTAAGGAAAAAGGAAAAGAAGAAACACGTACCTCAAGAATAAGAACCAGGTTCTTACATTTTCATTGTTTTTATTCTAGAAAAAATGGTCCGAAAGATTTGGAAGAAGATTTTATTTTCCATGTAATAGATCAAAGCAATAAATGTTGGACTGAACATGGGAAAAAACTGAACATACACATCAATGTGGATGATACTACAGTTTTACTTTCATTTGATATGAATGCATGGGTAAATGATGATGGAGATCATATGGAAGAAATGAAAATTTAAACTGAAGATGGCCTTTGTGATTGTCCAAAGTTGTTTGAGAAGATGAATAATTTTTCTAATAGACCATTATTTTCTAGTTTTACTAAAAAACATTATGTGTTGTATTGATGTTATACAATTTGAAATATGGAAGTGGATGGAGTGACACGATCTTTAAAGAACTACTTGGTCTCCTAATTGATATTCTACCTGTATAAAATGAACTTACTTGTAAAACATATGATGCTAAATTAATGTTATGTTTAATGTGAATTATCTCTAAAAAATACATGTTTTTCCAAATGATTTCATATTGTTTCTCAAGGACCATGAATCCCTCATAAAATACCCTATGTGTGGTGCGAATTGATAAAAGAAAGATGAATCAAGTCCTTCAAAAGTTTTATAGAACTATCCTATCATTCCACGGTTTAAAAAACTATATAGATTTTAGGAAACCATGATAAAATTGACACGACACGTAGATAGAAAAATTAAATATGTGAAACTACGTCATCTAGCTAAATATCCTTAGTGTAATATAATTGATTATATTTATCCTAAATTTGGAAATGAGTTGAGAAAATTATGTTTTCATTATCTATATATGGAATTAATCCTTTTGTTGTATAGAGTTGTAATCATAGTACAAGGCTATTTATGTTGTTAAATTATAACATTCTACCATGGTTATGCAAGATGCACATATATATTATATTGTCTCTACTTATATATGGACCAAAACAACTCCATGATCGTGTTGGTGTCTATTTGGATCCATTGATTGAATATCTTAAATTAATTTCAGGTGCATTGTTATAAAGTATGATGCTCGTAGAAGTGAATAATTCACATTGAAGACCATGTTTTATAAGATGAAATATAACTTTACTACATATGGGAATTTGTCAGTCTATAGCATTATAGGATTGTTGGGGTGTCTCGTTTGTGAAGAATGCACACACTCAGTTTAGTTGAAACATTCCTTGATAAATATCTTTTTAGGTCATTAAAAATATTTACCTTGAAAACACAAATATTGATCAGGTATGTGATCATTCAATAGGAATATCAAAAAATGGTACAACACCATCTCCACTAATGGTTGAAACAAAATTTGATAAAGTAGAATATATTTAAACTGTTTTTAGTAAACCATTTTTGAAAAACGTTAGTCAATCATGTTCAAAAAATAGATCAATTTACTTTGAATTACCATACTAGAATTATTTGTACGTCATACTTTTTTTGATGTCATTCTTGTAGAAAAAAATATATTTGATAGTGTTATTGGAAAGTTACTAAATGTTCTTGGAAAAACAAGATATGGAATTAATTCTAGGTTGGACATGATTGAGATGGGGATAATCGAAGAGTTGGCACTGATGAAGGGTAAAAGTTGGAATTTTCTTCCTCCAGCATCTTACACTCAATCAAGATAAGAAAAATTTAAAATTTTCATTCTCAATAATGTTGTAAAGGGTCTAGAGGAGTATTCATAAAATATAAATAATATTGTGTTAATGAATAATTTTAAGTTATAGGGACTAAAATCACTTGACTACCATGTTTTGATATTAGATGTGGGGTCCATCACTTTATGTAGCATTCTTCCAAAAAAATTATGACATACATTAAGTAGACTCTACTTATTTTTCAAATCCATATATAGTAATGTTTTAGACCTGGTGAAGTTGACAATCATTATAAAGGATGTTACAAACATATTATGTGAATTAGAGATGTGCTTCCAACCCTAATCCATTGATATAATGGTCCACCTAATGGTTACTTGGTTATAGAGGTTCAACTATGTTTTCCTATCCATTAAAGATGGATGTACCCCATTGAATTCTATATAAAGATTTTTAAAGGGTACATCATCAATTTATGTCATCCAAAAATTTGTATTGAAGAAAGATATAATGTTGAAGATGTTGTTGAATCCTATACCAATTACCTATCATTTTTTGATAGAATCAGTAATTCAAAGTCTCATCACAATATATGCTCTATGGGTGAAGATATTTCCCAAAGATATTTTTCTATAATTTCCATCACAAATCTATAGAAAACTCACCTTTAAATTTTACATAATATTGAAGATGTTGATCCGTACATTGAATCCCACAACAAAATTCTTAAAAATTTGAATCCATCAAGGGATGAAGAATGGATATCAAATACACATAATCAATAGTTTATAGGATGGTTCTGGGATCATATTTATAAATAGTTATTTAAAAATATGAATTCAATTTCTGAGTGACCTCAATGGCTAGCCAAGGGACCAAATGAAAATGTAATATATTAAAATGATTTTTTAATTAATGGTTATAAATTCTATAAAAAATAAAACTATGACTGTAGTATGATGAAAAATAGTGGAGATATGCTTATGGAGGATTCAATGCACATTTCTGGTTCCAAGGATAAAAATCCAATTTATGAGAATATGTTATATTTCTACATCATCAAAAAAATGTACATGTTTAATTATGCATATTTTAAGTGTAAATTTTCTATTGTAAATGGGTTGACAACAGAAGGGTAGTAAAAGTTGATGAAATGGGAATCGTGATGGTTAGTTTTAGTGTGTAAGTGTATAAGGATGGTCCAATAATAATGGCCTCACATGCAATGTAGGTAGTTTATGTAGCAGATCCAGAAAACAAGAATTGGTCAATTGTCATGCTGGAAACTAAAACAATAGTAGGTTTAGATGAAAATTAAATCAAGGATGACCTTTCATTGGAAAATCAAAATAATTTAATGGTGGTTCCAATATAGATAATGTCTTTTATGTTATAGGGGACCACAAAGAGGGGATTTTTATTCTCAATAAATAATTCAAATCCCTACAACCTTTAAATAATATAAAGATACTTTAATGAGTAGGTTAAAGTTTTTTTAAATATACTATGATTTTAATAATAATATTATGTGTTCTATACTATTTTAACATAATCTAAATTAAATGTTTGAATACTAAAAGAGATAATGACTTCTGTGCATGATAATATTACCAATCTTGGGGAAGAACAGGTAGTTGATGCTGAAACTGTAGAATTATTAGGGGATCAACAACATGTTGATGAAAAAACTAAAATTGTAAAGCATCATAGTGTTGACTAAAATTATCATGGAAAAGAAGAGTGGGGATAAAAGTTTAGGTTGTATAGAATCAATATGGATAACATGTTGGCCCCAATAAGTCAATGTTAATTAGTTATGTTGGGGTTATAATTAGAATGAATGTTCAAATTGAAATAGAGTTTTGGTTCCATTTCCATCATGTAACAAATAAAAAACTTTGGGAAAATGTTAAGGTAATGTTAAGATGTACTTTCTCTATTTTACTGAAAAATTATATAATAAACCACTGATATAATTTTCATTATTCCTTAATGCATTCAATTATTTTAGATGATTTATCTAATAAATAAGTCTTAATGGCTACTGGAAAATACCATAGAGCCTTTCATACACTTCTTACCAAGTTTCATATTTGGGATGTTGAGGGGAAAGTAAGGCCCCACCCATCAGTTACTTATGAACGCATTATAAATCAGAAAAAATGGAATGATTTCATTAGTAAAAGAAATGATAAATAGTTTTATATTCATTTTAGTAGATAATATATTATTTAAAATTATTTATTTTATCCAATTTGATTCAAAAATTAATAATTTATTAAACAAAAGAGTACTGAAAATAAACAACATGCATCAAAACCAACATACCCCTATCGCAAAGCAAGGATGGGGTACTATTCACTTGAGAAGGAAATTGTATGTATTTTAAATATAAAATAATAGTTTATGTGATATGAAGCATCATATGTTCCTTTGTTTATATGAAGATTGATGAATCAAAATCCAAATCATATTTTATCTCAGGTCGTGTGCAATGGAAAGAGGCCCGTGTAAATAAAGAGGGTAAACTAGTTAATAAAAACACAAAGGTAGTATGGAAAACATGTGTAAGTAGGAAATAATAGTAATTATTAATGATTTATTAAAATATTTCATAAAAATATATATTTATGTTTATAGGTTATTTTAATGTTTAGACACAGGAATCGGCAGTGATCGCACCTGAATAAAAACAACTCTCAGTAGATTTGAAGCGGTTGGAACAATATGATCATGTTAGAGGTTTTAGTTTTGGAGTGTCTCCTAAAATATATTTCAAGAAGACAAAACCGTAAGAATATAAATGTAATATGATTAAATTATTTCAGGTGAAAATAGATTCTTTATAAGATATTATTGTCTGGTATGGTTTGGTAGATCAATATAAGTAAAAGGATCAAACTAAACCAACAATGGAATAAAGATCAGCTCATTAAAAACCAAATGAACCACACTTTATTTGTGTCTAGTCATTCCCCTCAACTTCATACCTTACCTGAGGTAATTGATTTTTTCATTACTCTTTCTCCTAAATGTGAATCAAACAATTTCCAATAACTTTATTTTTCTAAAATTATGCAAGGTAAAGTTGTATGTGATTTCTGTCAATCAACTCCTATAAAACACATTTTTGAGAGGTACAGTGTATAATATCTTGTCATAGATGCTACACACTAAATAACTCCCAAAATATCACATGAGAGTGGGGATTTAAGTAGTTCAAGATTTGAGTGTTTTGTTATCAATTCCATTTGATGATTCAAATATTACAACAAACACAGATGTTATTGTAAATTTTTTAGCATGGTCATCTAATATTATAAATATACATGAGGTATTCCCTTAAAAAAAATCAAATGAAAAACCTATAACAGTTGATGAAAAAAGTTCTGAACTGATGTATGGTATTACATATGGATATAACGATAAGGAGACAAAAGGACGGATCAAGTCAATCCAGTGAATAAACCAAGAAAACAAAAAGACCTTCTAAGAGTTCCTTATCCCTACCATTTTCACTGCAACATATATTATCATTATGACTTCATTCATACACCACATTTAAAGAAGGTTATATTATCTACATTCAATATCAAGAATAAATATTTTGAACTATCATTACAAATTTAGTTGGTATCTAGAGTATAAATGAGACTCCCAAGTTTGAATGGATCGAAGTTTCAGTTATGAATAGATACATAAGGTAAATTTTCATAATATGTATGTCCAAAAAATTATCTACTATATTAATTAAAGCTAATAACTATTCATATTTTCTGTGGGATTTTATATTACTAATATATAAAGGGAAAATCCTGTAAAGCATGATTTGGATTCATCAATACATATATCATTTCTTCATAAGAAATTCCTTTGTATTAGAAATAAATTGATAAGTAAAAAAGGTGAACTAAGAGAGGAGTTTGAGAATAAAATAACAAATGATACAATATTTTTTATTCCTACAGTGAAAGGGTAAAACTCTACAATCTATTCATATAATTTGTTTTTATTTTTTTCATTGTTATTTGTTTTTCTTTTTTTGGGAATCACTGGATACTGATCGCAATCAGTTTGGATACACCAAATATTTATTTTTTGGATCCAATGCATTGATTTCCATCAAAATTACCACTCATGATGGGTATTCGGAATTTTTAATGCACTTTAATCAATATTTTATATATAAAAATCAAATTATATGTTTTTATTTGTGTTTTAATGATAATTGTTTTATGATGGGGTGATCTGTAAATATAGGATAAATCATGTTATGAGGTTAGTGACTAAAAATAAGAAGCCTATGGATTACTTACAATGAAAACAGATTAAGGTATTTGTAGAAATATTTAACCATCAAAAAATATTTCCCAATAATTTGCTTATTTTTTTTATTGTTTTTGCAGTGTTCAAATCATGATAACAACAGATATCAGAGATATTGTGTTTTACCATTAATAAAAGATATCATATACCCTCAAAATAATAGATTCCATGAATAATTAATTTCTAAAGGTAATTAAAATTTCATTATAAATACTTCTTGATCATTTGTTTGTCTATATTTTCTCAATACTAACAAGATTTCCCACAATCTACGTACTTAAAAAATAAGTAAATTTTATTGGAGATGGGAGGGTTGTGTGGATGGTGTCGGAATATTTTCCAAAATCAAATTTAGGTGATTTCATACTATTTTTATGATCTAATATGGGATATGACCTTAGATATGCACTTGATATGTGAATAATTGGTGTCATAATTCATATATAATACTTTTCATCTGTTTCTCAAAAAGAATTATAATGGAGGAAATTGATTTGTTTAGAAATTAATGGGAAAAATACATGGTGTTAGAATGTATATAAACATCATGAACAAGTGACTTACTACTATTTATTTAGTTAATATTATCATCATTTTATCTAATTTTTTTAATTTCCTTATCATTTTTATCTGATACTTATTTTTTCAATTTATACATTAGTTCAAAACGTACATCACATGATCAAAACCAGGTGATAAAATTTGTATTGTTTTGATACTTTAGGAAATAATTCATAAGACATTTTTGATATGTAGGAATATAATACACATTAATATGACACCTGATGTGGTCAGTATGACTCGAAGTTCATGTTTTCAATAAAAAGTTTTAATTTTTGTTTAAAACACATGTCACATCACTAGATCTAAGGAAATGAGATAAGATTGTTTTTAAACTTTAGGAAAATGATCCATAATTTATTTCTGATGTGTAGGAATTGACAACATGTCAATCTAACACTTAAATTAGTCAGTATGACTCGAAGTGTGGGTTTTCAATATAAAAGTGTTATTTTAATTTAAAATGTGCATCACATGATCAAGACCATGAAAATGAGTTTATATTATTTTCAAACATTAGGATAAAAATACATAATTTATTTGTCACGTGTAGGGATTGATGACACATAAATATGACACATGATGTGGCTGGTATAACTCAAAGCGTGTGTTTTCAATATAAGTGTCATTTTAGTTTAAAATGTGTGTCACATAACCAAAACCAAGTGAAGAAGAAAAAAATACTTTCAAACATTAGTAATGTTAAAATTGTGTTTTATATTAGTGAGATTTCAAAACAGTTTACCAAATCCATAGTTATGAAAGAGGTAATGGGGCCAATTCAATGTGTTTTTTCATTCATCCATTCCATATGGAAAACCCCTTTCCTGTTCACACACACACACACACAAACATTAACATGCATGCCCAATGAAATCCCCTATTCTCACAAGCAGTGACTCAACCATTCACCAGGTTGGCACATTGTGATATATCCATTATGACACCGTCAGGAACAGAGCACCAAGTATTTATCAATAAGGCATTGTATAATTAAAATGAACACATTCAAACAATCACTATAATAATTATAGAAATTTACAGTGCTTTTTTAGGTTTAGTGGTGGTTTTAATCGTATCTAAATGGTTTTGCAATGGTTTTTTCATATCACCATGAAATAGCATGTTATTGAATATTTAATAGATTTTTTTCATGAAATTTCCATTCATAATGAGAAGAATTCATATTTAGTGGAATATTTTATTACTATAGTAATTTTTCCATGATTTCATATTTAGCGGTGGTTTTTTAAACTAGTGGTGAGTTTTTATTAAAAAATATATTTATTGGTGGTTTTAATCACCACTATATTTTACACTAGTTCGAACCACTAATAAATTAATAGTGGTAGTTTAAACCACTGAGAAATGTGAATTCCTAGAAAAAATAAAGATTTCATTTTAGTCCAACCCATCAAAATACAATATTATATATATATTTATATCATCCATCTAATCCAATATAACACAAATAATAATTTCTATTCACCAACAAACAACATTACATTTCATACAACATTAGATTACATTATAAATTACAAAATGTCATGTTTTACATAATTTTGAAAAAGAAATTAGTCTTGACACTATATAATCTATAGAGATGCATGTTTCTCACTCTCTATTATATGATCATGCCATTGTAAATCATCTATGTCCGCACTTGTTTCTTATGGTTCATGTATTTAAAGTAGTTAACCATCCATCAATAATAAGAATATACAATTAATAATAAATTTTTATAAATAAAAATTATATGATTTGATCTAAAACAATTTCAATAATAGTATAATAATGAATTATAGGTATCCATGATCATTCCCATAAAATTAGATGAGACACTATATGATGCATGACACTCACTACTTAATTTAACCCATCAAAAGAATCTAATAGTTGTCCCTTGAATTATTTTATATCATTCTTAATATTTCAACACTAAAAACAAACCCAAATTTAACTAGGACCATCCTTACTGTGAATTCCTCTCAAGGAGATAAACTCTAAAATTACTTTAACTTATTTTGAAATATTGACTTCCTCCCCATATGGGAGTAGTTCACCATCCCATGGTTAACATCCATCATATTAAGAAAGAAAATAATGATCTATATTTATATACAATAATATATTTAATGAAATTAATTTTCTATAATTGAATTTTAATCCCATAACTGAATTTTTAATGGTAAATAATAAAGGATTTAATAATTCTTTTCAATATTTTTTGAACAAAAAGTAACTACTAAAATAAAGAATGTGAGTGTAAATTTATGAAATTTAACACTTCTAAACCCTCAACGATTGTTTTTATTTTTTAGGAATATTACTACTCACCCTCTAAAACACAATAGTTAATGACTCTATGCCACTTCCCTAAAAAATCATCATCCCAGAAGTTGGGGAATAAGTTTCTTCTCTAGATTAATAGAATTTATTACTCAAATAAGATGAATAAATTATATCTCAATAAAACATCAAATGTTATTAAAACATTATTATTATTCTATTGATATTTAATAAAATATATTATGTGATTTAGCATGATGGTGGTCCCCAAATATTTTCCATTGGTTCGTAGGCATGCCTTGGAGGACCTTCTCATACATTTTATACATTGATAGAGATGTATCATTAAATTCTAACCATAATATTCACTTTAAATCTCTCTATTTTTTTCCTAAATTTTTCAGTGTCCATGGATGTGAAATTGAATTGGGCACTTCAATATGGAACATCATCTAAAAATAAATACCTAAAATATAGTATATTATTAACACATTAAGTAACAATTTTAATTTAATAATATAGGAATACATAATGATGATAGTATCTTTATCTAAGAATCAAACTACTCATTTTTTTTAGAATGAGAATCATGTGACGTGGAGAAGGTGATATCACTAAACCTCTTGAGGCATGGAATTACTATATAAAAATACAAATACCACTATTAATATTGACCAATTTAAACTATAAATAAATAAACATCGAATTTATTAATATAAAAAAAATAGTATTCATACTCTATTACTAGATTTCCATATCATTATTAGGTTCCATTGTTAACATTACTTCTACTTATTCTCATTCTTCTTATTCTTCTTCACTCTCCCTCACAAGACTAAAATTTTCAATATCTTTAGTTACAAACAATTCATTCAATTGTTGGTGATGGGGTTCAGTTTCACAAATCACTTAACCTCCATCACTTATATCTTACATGTCTCTCAGTCTCATGTGGAAAACAACACTCCACATGTTATCCACTATATTATCTATATAATATACCATTTTTTCTTAGGAAGATAAAATATATGGATTATGTTTTCTAAACTCATCGGCATCAATCAACCAATATAAATTGACATAAGTAAATTATAATGAATCTTTCTTATATCCATGTTAATATTGACTCAGTTACATTTAAATAGAAAAAATGTAAATTTACCATGATAATAAAACTCGTTAATATCAACCAACTTTCTATAGTAACCCTGATCTAAAACTATGAATATATTGATGTTTTGTGTTTTCAATCCTTCCTCATGATCAATAGTACAAAACATGACACCACAAATATTGTAAGCATTGAATCTCCTATAATGCTTTAAAGGACCTCAAACTAGTACTTCAAATTTTCAGATAGTTCTAAACGATTATTATCGTTTATTATGTAAATAAATTAATATTCCTTTTTTACATAATTTAGATAATTTTCAATATATTCATACATATTATATTAAGAACTTACATGATGTGAAAAACATTCAACAATTTTTTTGGAAACAATTTTTTTTTATTTCTATCTCATTCCAATTTTAGCTCCTCGGTTTTCTTTTTATTTGTCTCTATAATTCATTGATATACATGTCAAAAATATTAGTATTGAGTATCACATATATGGGTGCTAGTCTTAAATTTATATATTTCGATGGAAATTAAGAGATTTTTTCAACATCTCAACCTAAATTTTGAATCATTTAGGAATCATTATTGGATTAAAATTTAACTTGGATTATCATAAATACATCCATATCAATTTAATACTATCTCTATTGAATCCAAATATCTTGAATATAAGGTTAAACACTCTTCAACAAGGTAACCTTTTGTAATAGAACCATATGTAGGAGATTTATTTTTCATATAAGACTTAAAATGACAAAGATACCTAATGAACAAAGTTAATAAATCAATAAATAAGGTTTCTAAGTATTTACTAGTAAAATTATAATTATTTAATGAAAATAATATTAAATTAAAATACCACTCTATGGGATACACCCATTAATAATGTATGGTCTCTCCTATTTTAGCTTCTTTAAGGGAATTCACCATTATATGAATCATCACAAAAAATGATGGAAGAAATATCATCCCAAAATGACATAGAATCTATATAATTATTTACTAAATTTTATCCAATTCTTTGGGGTTTAATTTCTTCTCACAATGTTTTCTGAAGAATGTGAAAATTTTAATTAAAATTAAGGTTATTTTTGAGGTAAAAAAATATTCATTTCCAAATTTAGTAACTACGCCATCAATACATTTGATTCATGAATATTTTATCCTTGTATATTACAGTCATTCAAATCAAAACATCTTGAAATATTACTAGAATATCCACTACATTCTTTCACATTTTTCAATCTTCAAAGGAAAATATCTTTTTGATGGTTTTTCATTTTTTAAAATGCCAATGGATACTTACCATTCTCATTTTACCATAGATAACATTTGATACTAATTGCTTCAAATTACTTAAGAGAATATAAATGATCCTTTTATATTACATGCTCATTAAGAAATGTAAAAAATATATTTTCACACACATTCTACTCATTGTGTATACCATCAAGATATGACGTAAAAAAAATAAATTCCCATTATGAAATTTTGAACAATATTATTTTTTTATTCCATTTTTGTGCTCTAGTTGTATATAATGGTTTTATAACTCTTTTAACACTTTTATTCTATTTAATTTTTTTCCAAACTCTATACCAGTATTTGATAACTATTCTATGATCTCTAATCCTGAGAATAAATTTAGCAGAAGCCTCAACTCATTTTTTCCATTGAAACATGGATTCTTAAACTGAAATCTTTGAGATGTATCAAGGATGTGATGATGATAGATGAAACACCACTTTTCTCTATAAGGTAGTCTTTGAGGATCAAAATCAAATTTACAAACTGGACAACCCAAAATAGTGTGTTTGTTCCAAATATACAAATTTCATAGCCCATGAAATTTCCTAAATATCCACATAATGATAGCCTGCATTTTTAATATTTTCATGAAAATAACATTGAATGTTTATTCACCATCATTCTATAATGCCTGTAATTCTTGAATAATAGGCTGAAGGTAGCCATTAATTTCATTTCTAGACATTTGATATCTAGGAATAGTCATTGGTATGATAAATGATTATTTTTCATACACATCCAGAGAAGTAGATTATTAGGGATCAAAACCATCAACCATATGCTATAATTACTACTTAAATTTGTAAAAGTATTGAATACATTAGATTCCAATACCAAGAACACATTTATAGGAACATAAGAGAAATATTTATTTAATGAATCAAAGGTATTAGTTGCTTTTGAATCTCTTGTATGTCAAATTATAACATTGTTATTATTATTCAATGCATTCCACTTTATATGTTCAGTAGTTTTAGATGACATAAACAATATTTTCAACCACATTTTCAATGGAATGTAATATAAAACCTTTACGATGATTTTAATTTTATTTCCTTTTTTTAGTAAATAGATTCATACTAATATTATCATTTTTTAATTTACATCTAAAAGTAAAAATATATTTTTCACTTTTCTCTATTCAAATATTCTTTCTAGTAAAGAATTCAATCACTGGGACATGCATGTATATTTGTATAATATATCCCAAGATTAATAATAAACTTCTACCTCTCATAAAAATTTATAGGGATCTTAGCTTCAAAAAATTCATCACACAAAAATTCCAATAACATGGGCTTTTCTTTCTTTGTAATTTCACATAAACATTTGATGTACTAAAACTTTATTAGAAAATAAAATTCTGAATATTTGAAACATCCTTCATAAAATTACTGATTTTTATCTAAAACTAATATAAAAATATTGGTTGATTTAATATTTAAGTTATCCCTTATAATAGTCTCTTAAACATCATCCATTAATATGTTATCATCTTTACCAAGTTGTCCTATAGAATCATTAATATTTTCAACATGAACAAGTGGATCAACTAATGTGTTACATTAGTGATGTTGTTGACCTATTGTTTCGAAACCATCATTTATCAAATTTTTAATATCATTATCCATTATCAGGGCATTAAATTTTTCATTCTAACTAAAGACATAACATCTTGAATTTTTTATAATGTTTGGTTCTCCATACAAAATCCAACACACATAATAAGGAGGAAATTATTTCAACATCAAGTGATCAAATACTCCATCTCCCATCAACCATCATATAAATTTTCATTTAGGACATTTAAATTTGATTCTTCCATCCATGGATTTATTTTCAATAAAAAATCCAAAAACATTTTTAAACCTGTGACATACTTATTTTTGTTCCAAGGTGAGGTAATACAACATTTATCCATACATAATTGATTTATTATACATTCAAATATATAATATAATTATATTATTATATATATAAATAAAATAAATTTAATCGAAATACATATTTTACAAATTATTTAATATAAATAATCAATAAAAATATAGATAAAGGTATGTAAACATGTAAAAATAGGTTAAATCAATCAATCCATGATATATTTTAATAAAATCAATTTTAAGAAATAATTATCTGAAGAAAAAAACTTTTTAATTAGATTCAATCATTATATCCTGATATATTATATATTCCATATCGATATAATCAATTTAAAAATTTAATCATTTAATATGACGAACATAAAAAAATATAATAGTAAATTAAACTTAATCCACAAACACATAAAATTTAAAAATATTGAAAAACTATTGCATACAACCAACTATAAAAAATATATTTAATGTGGGTCAAATAAAGAGGAATAATGGGGACGTGAAGTAGAAGAGTTTGAATGTATAAAGATTAAAAAACACATAATATAAATTATAACCAAAATAGCCAAGCGCTATCCATCTCCATGTGAAGAACTACACCACCCAATAGTCAACTCCTTAAAATCAAAAGAAAAACTATCATGTATTTTCCATATAAATATGTTGAATTACACTGATATGAATTAATGAAACTATAACTTTAAACACAAATATTTTGTATGAATAATACTAGTTAAGATACAATTTTATATTACAACACATTCCCTATTTATAAAATTATATAATAGACCATGTTATACAAATTTAAAATGAATTTTCAAAGTGGAATTCCACATTTACGAAAATCTTGAAAAATTTAATAGTAAATTTAAACCATTCATTTAATGTTTAACATGTTATATAAATTTAACTTAATATAAAAATCTATAAGTAAAATCATATATAAAAATATATTCATAATCTAGTTCATTTCAAGGAATCATTGGAGATTACCTAGAATACTATGGATTGAATCTCAAGGATCCCAACATCAAGGGTATCAATGAGGGGGCGAGGGTATCTATGAAGGGGGTCCATCATCAGGCATGTTAGGGGTATCATCGAAGGGGGATAGGATATCAATGAGGTGGAGAGGGGAGAGGGTATCATTGAGGGGTCCTGTATCAAGTGGAATCGAGTGTATCATTGAGTGGGAGAGGGTATTGGGGAGGGGGATCCAGTATCAGGCGACATCGAGGGGGAGAGGGTATTAGAGTCGAGGGGGTCCTACATCTAGAGATAGAGGGATTTGAAGATAGGGGTGGATGAGTTTAATTGGTTTTTTTAAATAAATGGTATTATATTAATAAAAATATCATATAAATATATATTTTCCAGCATTTGTTATTAAACCATCACTAAATATCACTATTATCAATGCTTTCTAGAAGCATCACTAGAAAATGCATTGGAATGATTTAATGATTTAACATGGGTATTATATTAATTCATTAAAAACTACCACAATGTACTATAATTATTTTAGTGCATGTATGCCAAGTTTCCATTCCAAATTCATATTTTTAACCAAAAAATCACTTCCAATTTCACAACATGTTGTAATTCCAATTTACCAACATTCTTTCCAAATCAAATTCTTTTAAACAATTTTAACTGAAAACACTTTCCAAATAAATATAAAATTTAAAATTAAAAATCCATTTGAAACAGTGGTTCCATTTATAATAAATCCAATAAAGGTTTTCATTGAAAAACACTAATCATAAATCACACATTTAAATTATCATTTAGAAACTAAGAGATGGTGATTTTTCTAATTAAAACTCAGTAATATGGTTCTTTGGAAATTAAAACAATAAATTATAAAGTAAAAATATTTCCAATTCCAAAGAAAGTGTAGAGATATAGAAACCACCTACCACTTATGATTATCAGTAAAACACAATATGGAAGTCTCATTCATGTCATTGATCACACAATAGTGTTTGAAAGAAGAAGATTCATTAGCAGTAGAAATTTTATCCAAAATCACTTTCAATAAGCCCTAAATCAAAAGAAAATATGGGGATGAAGATAATACACATTAATACTGGGTAAAAATTGATTGAATTTTTTTTAAATACCCCCACAATCTTGAGCATGATTTACATTCAAAGCTCATAACTTCACCCTAAAGATCCATTCTCTAATAAAATTTTCAAAAAAATGTATTAACCATCATCATAGCCTAGTGGTGACTACCATGATCATGATTCTTCAATTTCCTTAATTCCAAAAAACCCACTATGGTGGGACACTAGTATATGTTTCAAAAGCACAAGCCATTTTGGACTAACCACTCCCAAGACCACGATGTGGTGGGGTCTCCTTTGGTTGTGTTTCATCGATCAACCCATAACATTCCATGACCATGGCCACCTAGTGACCACAACCACCCTTGTTAATTTGTTTGTTACTATTTTTCATTGGTTCACTAAAAGAACACCACACTCACCACCACATAATGTTTCTTCCCATAGTGTACCAAGAAATATCCAAACACTCCTAACCTCTCTTGGAAACCTACTAATGATCCCTAAGACCAAATAAAACCATATAAGGATTTAAAATACATAATATGACATGTTAAATACCTCAAACTAGGGGTGTTACATTATCCCCACCATTCGGCTTTCCATCCATATGAAGCTAGAGGTTGGTGGTGAAATTGAATATTTTTGACCATTTCTTAAGAATATCATTAACTCTATCCCAAGTCCCTTCCTAAAAATCACTATGTTTACACAATACCTAGATCAGAGGAATATATTTTCCATAAAAATATTTTTCTTGTCCATCCAAAATATGCATTGGTACATTGATAAATATATAATTTAGCTCAAAACTATCATGTTATTATTTTAACATGACTATGACCCAACTGGTACTTATTCAATTGAGATACATGGAAAACATTATGAAAAATACTTAATATCAATGTAAAATCTACTTGATATGCAATATTACCAATACTTTCAAGTATCTCAAATAGTGATACATATTTTGGAGCTAGTTCACCTTTATTTTCCAAACAACAAAGACCTAATCATTATGAACCTTTTAGAAATACATGGTCACCTACATCAAAAGATAATGGGTGATGAAAATTATCTTCATATGATTTATTTTGGCTTTGGGTCATAGCCACCTGCTTCTTGATCATTTAAATTTTTTTATAGTCTCTAGGAAAAGTCTAGTCCAATTAGTGAAGATTATCCTATTTCCATACAACAAAGTGGAGAGCGAAAAGGATGACCATGTACTACCTTGAATGGAGCCATATTTATCATGGGTTGAAAATTGTTAGTATATGATAACTCTACTAAAGGAATATAATATTTCCATGAGCCACCAATGTACATGCAACAAACTCTAATTGTCACGACCCGACCCAACGGGGCTCGAGCCGCGACTCCCCAAGCCCGCCTCCAATAGGCCAGGGGCTGGCAACCAGCGCTGAGTAGGCTATCACACACATGGGAGGCATTAGCCTAAGGTACCTGTACACACACACCCACAAACACCTCCATGGAACAGTGATGAGATATAGAAACGGAAAAGTAAATGCATGCATACAATCTATCCCAAACCAGAGTGCAACAGCAAAAGTACAAGGGCAAAACATGGCCCACCAAAAGAAAACTACAAAGCGCGTCCAACCTGCTCTGAAGAAGGGAAACGCTGCCACAAACACCCGCCGGAAAGCTCCCTCGGCACAGCTCCGGTAAACACCCCGGTCAACTCGCTCACTAAGCTCCGCCTGCTCCGGGTCCTCCTGGGACTCTGTCAAAAGGTCTGTGGTCTGCACAAGACACAAACATGTGCGGGCAAAGCCCGTGCAGGGGTGAGTATAAACATACTCAGTAGGCACCCCAAAAACCCAAAACCCAAGGGAGCAACTGAAAGGCAACAGTCCGCTCAACCCAGCCAGAGGGAACCCAGACGAGAGAGAAACTCCATCTCGTGACCATCCTCGGCTAAACACAACTAGTCAGCTCAGCTCAGCTCAGGTGTATGCCCATACATACACATTGAACAATCCACATATACACAGCTCACGCCACAAAGCCACAAGAGGTACCGACCTCATCACCAGCAACTGTCCACAACCAGGAGAGTACACCACGAACACTGTCATACCAGATGACACTCATCCGAGAGATACACTCCAACGGGTTACTCGCAAACATCACAGACGCTCACCCGAGAGACCACGCTCATCGGATAGCATCACTGAGGAAACATCACTGTAGCAACATAACCACCAAACTCCTCGGAGAGGGGATCGCCGCTAGGGTCTGCTAGGGGGATACCAAGACCCACTCCGGTATACGTAGCTCTCCGATAGGGGATCACTCCCAGGGTCCGTTGGGGGATACCACAACCCGATCTGGCATACGTAGTTCTCACAGATAGGGGATCACATCCAGGATCCGCTGGGGGATACCACAACCCGATCTGCACTCGACAGAATCATCACACTCAGATAGAGGATCATCGTCCATATAAAGATGGTCACGACGATACCGGAACCCTATCTGGGATAACTCGCGATGTAGGGGATCGAACCGACGATGCCACAACCCTACCGAAACCACGCGCTGAGTAGGGGATCGCATAACCAACGATACTGCAACCCTACCGACACCAAGCGCTGAGTAGGGGATCGTATAACCAACGATGTCGCAACCCTACTATAAACATCATGCTGAGTAGGGGATCGTAAACTCGACGATGCCACAACCCTACTATGCACGACCCACCGCGTAGGGGATCATATTCCCGATGATGCCACAAACCCTACGGGGTTAACCTGCTAGATAGGGGATCGCTGCCCGTGAATAAGTGGTCACAGCGATACCAAGAACCCGATCTAGGGTAAAGATGCTAGAGGATCCACTCCGGGCCCTCCGGAGGGATACCACAACTCTAACAGTTTAAACATCCCATCGAGAGGATCACAAACCCATACGAAGGTTGTGATACCACACGAACCCTCGTAGGAACGAACCAAGGGAGAACCCTCAACCACTGCTTGTCCAAACGTCGCTAACCCGAGCGACTCGCCCCAAAGCCACACTGCGCACCTCCGAAGCCAAAACCGAGGCCATCATCGCGTTCCACGCGGAAAAACACGCAGGATAGGCTGTTTACTCGCCCGAAACGGAGCACCAGTGAAAACGACACTATTCACCGTATCTAGCTCGTGCGGGGCCCACACAACGATCCCGAAACTCATCGGGTGGATCACACCACGGCGATCCCCTCGGAAAAACAAGCGGAATCGACTACTCGCTCGCCCAAAACGGACACCCGGTGAAAAAGGTACTATTCACCGAAGGCCGGCTCGGGTGGGGCCCACGCCTGGATTCCGAAACTCGTCGAACGGATCGCGCCATTGCGATCCTCTCGGAAAAACACACAGGATCGACTTTTCATCCGCCAAAATCGGACTCCTGGTGTAAAAGCTGCGTTTCCCCGCAAACGCCAAAACCCGGCCTCGTGGGGCCCGCACCCCGTTCGCAGTCCCAACACCCGGAAACCATCTCAAAAAGTCCGTCGTACCATCAGGGTCTCAACGCCACTGACGGCACGTCAATCGGACGCTCCGGGTAGAAGTTCCAACGGCCCGAAGTCGTAAAATAATAAAATAATATTATTTTATACGACGTTTCTAACTCCCGGGCCACGATCCCGAACCATAAAATTCTCAAAGTTATTTCAAAAGGTCCGTCTCGACGCAAGGAGTGCGTCACCACAAACGGCTCGCGAATCGGAGTTACGGTTTGCGAGTTACGGGGGTTTAAAGAACCCCCGGAACAGTCTGGCCGGACCACCGCAGGGTCGCCGGAAACCACCGCGCCGCCGCCGGACTCCGCCGTGCCGGAGCCGGAAACCACCGCGCCGCCGCCGCGCCGCCGCCGCGCCGCCGTGGGTCTCGCCGGATTCCGCCATGGCCGCCGCGGGTCTCGCCGGAAAACCGGATTTTTCGCCGGAAAACTTCCGGGAGCCACCGGGAGCACCCCGGTGCTCCAAATTCAGATCCGAAAAAAGATTTGGAAAGATCGGGACCCGAACTATACAAATATTATGAAAATTTGAAGAAAAACAACACAAAAACGGGATCCGGGATTGTAAAACTCAAACCGCCTACCTCGCGGGCGAAACGCCGACGTTCTGCCTCAGATCCGCGCTCCCGAGCTTCCGCTGCGCACTCCTGGAATGTCCGCCGTCGAATTCTAAGCTCGTGGGCGCTCCGTTTGCTCGATTCGGTGGAGTGGCGGCGAAGAACGGCGAAGAACGACGAAGAACGATTAAAAGGGGGGGGCGCTGATATTTATATCAGCCGTCCGCCGGCGCCAAACCAGCCTCGGACCCGACGCCCGATGCGAACAAAAGTAAGGTCACTCCTAGGGTAAACGCACCGTTCTGAACGCAACGGCGGTCTCAGATTTTCCATCTGAGACTCCGTTCAGAAGTTATTTGAGCCGACGCTCGCACACAAACTTGCCACTTATTTACGGAAACGCCTTTGGTGGCGTTTCTCACCGCAGGCCCGCGCCCGCAAAGTTTACACCCCGCCTAGGGTAAACGGCACGTTCCGGACGCAAATGTGCCCTCAGATTCCCGTTCTGAGCTACCGTTTAGGAGATATCACACCCCCGCCACGTGCATAGTATAAAAAAACTTAATATTTTTATAAAATTAATTCCGAGCACACCGGGCCTCGGAATCGCACGCCGTCTTCGCGCCTAGCTCTGGAATTATTCGTAGAAATATTCCAAAGTCTGACAGGACCAAAAACCCGAGTCGCTACATCCTCCCCCCCCTTAGAACTTTTCGTCCCCGAAAAGCCCCAAGCACAAGGAAAGCGACTGAACTCTCAACTGGGTCTCACACACCAGCGAGCTCACCAGAAACAACCACTCAGGGTCTTACCAACGCCCTGAACAAAACTCGAGCAAGTAACGAAAGGAAAGAGTACCGCTAAACAGTGTCTGACAAACTACTGCAGTAAGTAGAAAAGACACAAGGCGTACCTCTATCCATCCGCGGTGCCTCTGGGTCAACAGCCTCCAGGGCATGCAGCTGTCCTCGCCCTCGACCACCAGCTCCCTGAGCTTGGCGTGGACCACCTGGGGGTGGGGGTGGTGGCAACTGGTACTACCTACCACCTCCTCCTGCTGCACGAGCTCCGTCGCCACGTCCGCCGCCCTACGGACCTCCTTGCTCGAGACGCTGCCTCTGCCAAGGCGGTCCATCGACCGGCTCCCTCTCAGCAGCACGTCGGGTCGGAAAATCTCTAGCAAGATGTCCCCGACCATCGCAAGCGTAACACCGCCTCTCCTGCGGCTGACCAAACCTGGCCTGCGAGCCTTGTGAGCCCTGAGGCTCAGATCCCCCATCCTGGGGTCGCCTCCTGAAACAACGGCCACGTCCAGACCCCTGAGTCTGACGTCGGCTACCAGATGCCGATCCGACCGACGAAGTCTCAGTTCTCGAGTGCCCAGCACTAACAGGCAAGATCTGTTCGGCCAGAAAGCTCTCCACCACCAGCGCTCGCTCCAGCACTCCAGTATAGGTGGGCAGACACAGGGAAACCACACCTGCTCGGATATCCCATCGTAATCCCTGCTCGAAGGTCCGAGCCCTAAAGAACGGGTCTCGAACCATATCCAGGGAGTAGCGCGACAGGTCTGTAAACCTCGCGGAGTACTCCGACACAGTCATGCTCTCCTGACGAAGCTGCAGAAGCTCCTGGATCCGCACTGACCTCAGTGTCACTGGAAAGAACTCCTCCCTGAAGAGCCGCTCAAACTCTTCCCACGTGAGCGTCTCCTCGTCATGGGACTGCGTCACCAAACTCCACCATCGCCCAGCAGAACCATGCAGAAGGCTCGCCGCTAGGACCACCATCTGATCTGGAGGTGTCCTTACTAGGCGGAAAACTCGGGTGACTGCCTCAAGCCAGTCATCAGCTGCCTGGGGGTCTGGATCACCCCGGAACCTCAGAGGTCGCTGCCTCTGGAACTCGTGCAGCGCACTCAGCCTGCGCGCAACCTCATCCTGCCCCGCCGGCACAACCAGCTGCTCGACAGGTGGTGGCTCAACTGGCAGACCACCTGGAGGTGCAACCTCAGAACCTGCGCCCTGCTCCACAGCCACTACACGGGGCGGGTCATCAGCACAATCCTGCTGCGGAACCCTTGCTGGTTGTTGTCGTGGAGGCATCCTGAAATACATTCAAGACACACCACAGTCAAAGAGTATATCTGGAGAGATGACTCAAGAAGGACAAGGAAAAACCAAAAACCCAGTCCTATATGATGCATGTACCATGATGTCCCCGCGACCAGTGTACGAATGTCCCGAGTCGAAAGGCAGGTTATCAGAGTCCTGGTGTATGGATACGTCGGCCGCCGCACCAACACTGGAGTCTCTGGCCTGAAAGCCGAACTCGAAACACCCTAACACTGCCGCTATGCAACCCAAACTAAGCTCACAGCTAGACCAGCTACGCTCAGAGATCCCAAAGGTGGAACCTGCTCTGATACCACTCTGTCACGACCCGACCCAACGGGGCTCGAGCCGCGACTCCCCAAGCCCACCTCCAATAGGCCAGGGGCTGGCGACCAGCGCCGAGTAGGCTATCACACACATGGGAGGCATTAGCCTAAGGTACCTGTACACACGCACCCACAAACACCTCCATGGAACAGTGCTGAGATATAGAAACGGAAAAGTAAATGCATGCATACAATCTATCCCAAACCAGAGTGCAATAGCAAAAGTACAAGGGCAAAACATGGCCCACCAAAAGAAAACTACAAAGTGCGTCCAACCTGCTCTGAAGAAGGGAAACGCTGCCACAAACACCCGCCGGAAAGCTCCCTCGGCACAGCTCCGGTAAACACCCCGGTCAACTCGCTCACTAAGCTCCGCCTGCTCCGGGTCCTCCTGGGACTCTGTCAAAAGGTCTGTGGTCTGCACAAGACACAAACATGTGCGGGCAAAGCCCGTGCAGGGGTGAGTATAAACATACTCAGTAGGCACCCCAAAAACCCAAAACCCAAGGGAGCAACTGAAAGGCAACAGTCCGCTCAACCCAGCCAGAGGGAACCCAGACGAGAGAGAAACTCCATCTCGTGACCATCCTCGGCTAAACACAACTAGTCAGCTCAGCTCAGCTCAGGTGTATGCCCATACATACACCTTGAACAATCCAGATATACACAGCTCACGCCACAAAGCCACAAGAGGTACCAACCTCATCACCAGCAACTGTCCACAACCAGGAGAGTACATCACGAACACTGTCATACCAGATGACACTCATCCGAGAGATACACTCCAACGGGTTACTCGCAAACATCACAGACACTCACCCGAGAGACCACGCTCATCGGATAGCATCACTGAGGAAACATCACTGTAGCAACATAACCACCAAACTCCTCGGAGAGGGGATCGCCGCTAGGGTCTGCTAAGGGGATACCAAGACCCACTCCGGTATACGTAGCTCTCCGATAGAGGATCACTCCCAGGGTCCGCTGGGGGATACCACAACCCGATCTGGCATACGTAGTTCTCACAGATAGGGGATCACATCCAGGATCCGCTGGGGGATACCACAACCCGATCTGCACTCGACAGAAGCTTCACACTCAGATAGAGGATCATCGTCCATATAAAGATGGTCACGACGATAACGGAACCCTATCTGAGATAACTCGCGATGTAGGGGATCGAACCGACGATGCCACAACCCTACCGAAACCACGCGCTGAGTAGGGGATCGCATAACCAACGATACCGCAACCCTACCGACACCAAGCGCTGAGTAGGGGATCGTATAACCAACGATGCCGCAACCCTACTATAAACATCATGCTGAGTAGGGGATCGTAAACCCGACGATGCCACAACCCTACTATGCACGACCCACCGCGTAGGGGATCATATTCCCGATGATGCCACAAACCCTACGGGGTTAACCTGCCAGATAGGGGATCGCTGCCCATGAATAAGTGGTCACAGCGATACCAAGAACCCGATCTAGGGTAAAGATGCTAGAGGATCCACTCCGGGGCCTCCGGAGGGATACCACAACTCTAACAGTTTAAACATCCCATCGAGAGGATCACAAACCCATACGAAGGTTGTGATACCACACGAACCCTCGTAGGAACGAACCAAGGGAGAACCCTCAACCACTGCTTGTCCAAACGTCGCTAACCTGAGCGACTCGCCCCAAAGCCACACTGCGCACCTCTGAAGCCAAAACCGAGGCCATCATCGCGTTCCACGCGGAAAAACACGCAGGATAGGCTGTTTACTCGCCCGAAACGGAGCACCAGTGAAAACGACACTATTCACCGTAGCTAGCTCGTGCGGGGCCCACACAACGATCCCGAAACTCATCGGGCGGATCACACCACGGCGATCCCCTCGGAAAAGCAAGCGGAATCGACTACTCGCTCGCCCAAAACGGACACCCGGTGAAAAAGGTACTATTCACCGAAGGCCGGCTCGGGTGGGGACCACGCCTGGATTCCGAAACTCGTCGAACGGATCGCGCCATTGCGATCCTCTCGGAAAAACACACAGGATCGACTTTTCATCCGCCAAAATCGGACTCCTGGTGTAAAAGCTGCGTTTCCCCGCAAACGCCAAAACCCGGCCTCGTGGGGCCCGCACCCCGTTCGTAGTCCCAACACCCGGAAACCATCTCAAAAAGTCCGTCGTACCATCAGGGTCTCAACGCCACTGACGGCACGTCAATCGGACGCTCCGGGTAGAAGTTCCAACGGCCCGAAGTCGTAAAATAATAAAATAATATTATTTTATACGATGTTTCTAACTCCCGGGCCACGATCCCGAACCATAAAATTCTCAAAGTTATTTCAAAAGGTCCGTCTCGACGCAAGGAGTGCGTCACCGCAAACGGCTCGCGAATCGGAGTTACGGTTTGCGAGTTACGGGGGTTTAAAGAACCCCCGGAACAGTCTGGCCGGACCACCGCAGGGTCGCCGGAAACCACCGCGCCGCCGCCGGACTCCGCCGTGCCGGAGCCGGAAACCACCGCGCCGCCGCCGCGCCGCCGCCGCGCCGCCGCGGGTCTCGCCGGATTCCGCCATGGCCGCCGCGGGTCTCGCCGGAAAACCGGATTTTTCGCCGGAAAACTTCCGGGAGCCACCGGGAGCACCCCGGTGCTCCAAATTCAGATCCGAAAAAAGATTTGGAAAGATCGGGACCCGAACTATACAAATATTATGAAAATTTGAAGAAAAACAACACAAAAACGGGATCCGGGATTGTAAAACTCAAACCGCCTACCTCGCGGGCGAAACGCCGACGTTCTGTCTCAGATCCGCGCTCCCGAGCTTCCGCTGCGCACTCCTGGAACGTCCGCCGTCGAATTCTAAGCTCGTGGGCGCTCCGTTTGCTCGATTCGGTGGAGTGGCGGCGAAGAACGGCGAAGAACGACGAAGAACGATTAAAAGGGGGGGCGCTGATATTTATATCAGCCGCCCGCCGGCGCCAAACCAGCCTCGGACCCGACGCCCGATGCGAACAAAAGTAAGGTCACTCCTAGGGTAAACGCACCGTTCTGAACGCAACGGTGGTCTCAGATTTTCCATCTGAGACTCCGTTCAGAAGTTATTTGAGCCGACGCTCGCACACAAACTTGCCACTTATTTACGGAAACGCCCCTGGTGGCGTTTCTCACCGCAGGCCCGCGCCCGCAAAGTTTACACCCCGCCTAGGGTAAACGGCACGTTCCGGACGCAACCGTGCCCTCAGATTCCCATTCTGAGCTACCGTTTAGGAGATATCACACCCCCGCCACGTGCATAGTATAAAAAAACTTAATATTTTTATAAAATTAATTCCGAGCACACCGGGCCTCGGAATCGCACGCCGTCTTCGCGCCTAGCTCTGGAATTATTCGTAGAAATATTCCAAAGTCTGACAGGACCAAAAACCCGAGTCTCTACACTAATAATATCTTCCAATGCCTAAATCATATATTCTGACTTACCATCCATATGAGGGTGATATGTTGTGCTTGGGTTCAACTAGATTCCTAAAACCTTTTGCAGAAACTGCCATAGTTGAGATGTAAAACAAGGATCTCTGCTAGAGATGATAGATGTATGTACTAAATTCAACCTAACCACTTCTAAAATAAATTGAATTATCATATCCTCCACCATGTTGGACTCTCAAATTGGGAATAAGTGTGATAACTCTTTTATTTGATCCAAAATTACCTAGATAGAATCATGTTTCTGGAGCATCTGTAGTAGACTTGTGATGAATTCCATGGAAATTTTATCCCATTTCCAAAACTGGTATAGGGATAGAATGCATTATAATATCTTTAAATTGATTCACAACATTTACCTATTGAAAATTGAGGCATCTCATAACATAATCCACAATCAGTCTTTTCATACCGGACCACAATAAATAATCTTTCATTTCTTTTCTGAGTACCCGAGTGAATATCACATTTATTATGGTGGTACATCAAAATATTATGTTCCTAGAATTTTTGGGGTACCACAACTCAATTCTATAAGAAAAACATCAAATTTTCATCCTTTATCCAAACATCCATGGTCTCCCCATCATTTAGATTTGACTTAATGGTGATGCAGTCAAGATCTGATCGTTGAGAATCTTTGACTACATCCATCAAATCAAGAAGAAGAGTGGTTGGGAAGGAAAATATATTTTCATTCTATTTGGTATAGTCTAGATGCATTTCATTAATATAATTCATCAACTACCATTGGTGATGATCTTCTCTGGACACATTATTATAATAATTCTGATTAAAAGTCTCATGCACATAATTTCCTTTCCTGGGTATATACATCAAGTCAAATTAAAACATTTAGAGACACTCCATCCATTTTCATTTTCTCATGTCCATTTCTCTCTGAGAGAATATATACTTCATTATTTTATGATCATTATAGATCATGAACTTTTTCCGAAAGAGATAGTGGCACCAATTTTTAAGGCATGGACAACTTCATCTAATTATATGTCAGGTGTCAGATAATTCTTTTCATGTTTTTGAAAATGCCTTGATCCATATGATGCAACACGATCTCCTTTCATAAGAACACAACCAAGTCTTGATCTAGATGCATAATAATATAAAACATAACTATTTCCTAGTTTTGGAAAGATAAATATAGGTGTCTAAGTGAGCTGAGCTTTAAGCTCCTAAAATTATTCATTCCCCTTAATGTAATAGCATTCCTCATCAACACATTCCTAGGATAAGTAAGCCTTGATAAATCTCAAACAAATCAGTGATAGTACCATACTAATCCTAGAAAACTACGTATCTCAATTAAATTCTTGGGTGGATTCCAAGAAATGACTACTTTGGTCTTCCTAAGGTCAACTTATATTCCCTTCTCTTAAATGAAATTCTTGAGAAAATGAACTTCTTATATCCCAAAGTCTCACTTAGAAAAATTATTATAATTCTGGTGATCATGCAACGTGATCAACACAATCTCCAAGTGATTATCATGGTCATTTATACTTCAAGAGTAAAACAAAATATCATAAAAAACAACATGTCAAAGGAATTGAGATAAATTTGGAAGATATGGTTCATTATGTCCATGAAATCTACAGGTTCATTCCTCAGACCAAAGGGAATGATAGTGTCCTTGTAATGGTTTTATTGACTCAAAAAAATTAGAATATACTCTTTACAAACTTTGAGTTGGTGATATCTTCATTGAAAATAAATCTTGTAGAACCACTTGGAATTATTTAATAGATTAGATATATTTTCAACTCATAGAAGAGGAGGCTAATTTTTTATCATATCTTTTTTCAGTTTACGATATTTGGCATGTAATCAAAGAGAGCCATATTCATTATTTATGAAAAAAGTAAAATTATCCCAATATGATGTACTTGATCTAATAAAACCTTTATCCTAAAATCTTCTAGAAGGACAATTAATTATCGCATATTTTTTGGAGTTATTATATATAAGGGAATTGAAATAGGGCTTGTTCCTGGATGTAGATTAATAGAAAACTCAATTTCTCATTCAAGGGTAACCCAAATAGATCATTTCGAAATACATTTTGGTATTATTCCACTATTGTAGTAGAAGTCATAATTTTATTTTCATATGTAGAACCCAAATTCATTGCATCCAGATGACTAGAAAATGTTCCATCAACTTCCAGTAAAGGTCCTGTTATGTCTGTATTCATATCCCAATTCCTGTTGAATAAATGAAATGCTATATATGGGGATGTGAAAATTACTTTTTGGGAATATAATAAATATGTTCTTTGAATTACACTGACCAATCTATTCTAAAGATTAAATAGGAAATATTCATCTCTAAGACAGTAATCTCCCAAAGGAATTGTACTATATCAATGGTAATTGTACATGTTGGAAACTTAAATCACCTGCATTCATGTTGACCAACTTGTGTCTTGATTCTCATAACATGAGGTATCATCTCTATGTGTAATACCAATTATTTAACAACACAAGATGTAATAAAATATTGTGATTCACTAATATAAACCATGACATTTGTAAGGGTCAAGTTCCGAAGAATGGTACCTTGTACCATCGAGGGACCTGGTGAGTTTGTCAAAAATGTCTACTCAAATCCATATAATTGTTGATCATATCCCATAGTCTAGCCCTTTCCCCTTTGTTGTGGTGTCGTTAAGACAATCGATGAGTTTCAGGAGTCATCTTGGTTTATCTAATTCTGAGGGTGATAACTATTCCGATGATATCATTTCATTTGATCATGTGATAACTAAGACCGGTTCGGTCCATCTCCTCCCATGGACTTCTAAGGTATAAGGTGGTATTTATAGAGATTTCCTATTTTTTCATAGTTGTGACAATATCAAGGTGGTTAAATATACTCCTTTTGTGATGGATAGTTCCACACTGAAAGAAACATGGTATTGTGTTGTGACATAGTGCATAATAGAATGATCCCATATATTGATTCTCTAGTGCTATATTGACTTAGGAATAACTCCATATCTTTTTATTATTCCCTGTAATGGAGTTTCTTCCAACACATGAATGGAAAAAGGTATCCCCTCTACTAGGATTCCCTACAAGGTCTCATTATCCCACCGAAACCTTTTTCACTATCTCTATATAGTATGTAATACAAAACATGACTAATTTTGAGAGAATATTAGTTCATAGACCACCATAGAATATTCTCGATTTTAGTCTTTTACTAGCTACTTCCTATGGTGTAAATAAAACTAGGTTCCTGAGCTGGGAAACATATTTATTCACAGATATACTTCGATGTTTTAGCTATATGAAGTCTATCATCTTTTCTAGTTTGAAGGTCTATAGATAAAACTTTTTATTGAATTACCCCTAAAACCCCTCCCTAGTAAGTCACTAATCCATAATTTCTTGAATAGTTTTGTCCCACCATTGTAGTTATAGGTTTTTAAGCATGTATGTCACTAGATTGAACTTTATCTCATCTAGAGTTTCAAGGTAGTTTAAAATTCTATTCATCCTACCCATACATACCCCAACTTTCTGAAGTTCTAAATCACTATAAAATGATGGTGGATTCTGCTTCTATAATTCTGATGAGTATTTCACACAATGATTTTCCTCATCCTAATGCCCCTGGTTTACAGTTTGGAATACTTGTACAATACTTTTTACATGTTTTTGGCTCACCTATGGTTCATGTGGAACCACATTCTCTGTTGTGCCCTCTTACTGATTTCTCATTCTCCCAAATGGTTTCATTCTCATTCTATTATCATAACAACAATTACTAATTTGTTATTTCACCATGACATTATTCAGGGTTATCTTGTATGAGGATGACCAAGATCAAAATAGCATAGTACCAACATCAAATGATCATGTGATAATGAATTCCAAGTGGTAATTCTCTCTATTAATTCATGATACTCTACTCCCATAAGCTAAACCCATGGTGATGATGTAACAACACACCTAAAAGTATTCTAGAATAATTTTTATAATCAAAACACCCCAGTAACTATATGTTAAACATAAATTGGCTACCTATATCTTTTTATGCTATACATTTCAAGTTCTGACACATTTTATCTCCTTTATACCATCCCAACTGATGGGATGAGAAAAACTGATATCATTTATAACAACACAAACCCAATGATTTATTATGTCCTTGGAATTTATTATCATCTTTTTATGTCAGGTGGATTTCACCTAATGTTAGTGGCACTCAACTCTTTCCCATTTAATGGTTTGGGAAAGGTTTTTATAGTGATCCGCAATCTTGGATTTTTTTGGGTCCTTTCTAGCATCTTCTATGTTTCTTTTACAATCTTTATTACATATTTAAACATGTGGTGATCATTAATTATGCACATAAACCATTTTTTCGATGCCTGAAAATCTTCATGTCCATTTTTTGATGTCCATTTTTTGCTTTATTCAACCTTATAATTGGTGAATTTTCCTTCCATTTTGATCCTTCCTATTTATTCAAATATTTTTTAATTAATTTTTTCTTGTTGAAGTTTTTTGATCTAAGGTGATACTTTTATTGGGGCATATGAACTCCTTGGTGAAAAAATAAATTCAAAACCATAGAATTAAAATAAAGAACATGAATTATTTAACATGGTTTGGAAATGGTTTCCTACGTCCACAGGAGAAGGGGCAGTTCTATTTATTCTCTCTGTATGAAACTTCAGAGGATCATATATAGGATTACAATAGGCTTTTTTGATTACAAATTCATGGGATTTGATCTCATTTTATAGAGGAAGTAAAAAATACATTTTTCTTTTGTAGATCATCTATCTGAATATTTATTCCCTCCACTAGATACATTCCACATTGGCTGCTTCAATGGTCCAAGAGTTGGCTGCCAAACCATAGAATACCTTCAACATACTGTTGCTGACAAAGAACAATTTTGTTTTCCAATAATTGTTTCCTCCTCAATGAACTCCCTAATTGGGAGTGGCCCCCAAAAGTATCCCCCTCAAGACCCATTTGGGGTATAATTTATACCTTCTGCCTTCTTGCAGGATTCTAACTTCTCTTTCAGTAGAACCTTCATCATCATGTCTTCCCCATTATCATTGGTGTGGATTTTCTCAAATTTCAACAGTCTTTATTCCATCACATTTCAGATCCCATGGTATCATACGTCAATGTGTTTGGACCTGGAATTAAATTGTAGGTTCTTACTAAGTTGAATAGCACTTTGACTATCACAATAGAGAATGTAATTCTCTTGACTCTGTCCTAGATCCTATAAACATTTCTTCATCTATAACATCTCTTTGCAGCCTTCAATGACTGCAATATACTCAGATTCTATAGTAGACAAGGAAAAAAACATCTGAAGTCGTGATTTATAAAATATTTCTACCCCAGCAAATGACATCAGGTACCCGAATATGGATTTACTTATATAAACATTTCAAATCATATCCACATTTTTGTATCCTTTCAAAAGAGGTTTACCATTTCCAAAACATAAAAAATGACTTCATGTACCTCAGAGATACGTCAATATCCATTTGACTATTGTCTAATGATAAATTATTGGATTTTATTAGAATCTTATCATGATTCCAACTGAATGATAAATATCTAGTATAGTGCACACCATGGCATACATAAGACTACCAACTACTGACTGATAAGGAACTTTTTCCATTTCTTATTTCTCCTCCTCATTTGATGGACTCTGACTTTTTTTTAGCCAGAAAAAGCCTCACAAGTTTAGTGCTAACTGGTTTCTCCTTTATTATATTGAAACATTCAAGAAACATCTCAATGTACCACTCTTGAGATAGCCAAATCTTTTAATTCATCCTGTCATGAGTAATCACCATACCAAGAATCTGAGTAGCATCACCCAAGGACATCATTTCAAAATACTATTTTAAATCCTTATTCAACCTATCAATATTTGGGATATCTCTTCAAATAATCATCATATCATTAACATAAATCATAAAAGATAATAAAATAACCATTGTAAAACTATTTTATGAAGATGTTGTGATCAACAGTCATCCTCCGGTAATCATTTTTCTCCATTAATGAGTTGAATTTTTAGTACAATTGCATTGGTGCCTATTTCAAACCATTTAAACTTTTACAAATTTTTCATACCATATTTTCATTACCTTTCACCTAAAATCCCTATGGTTTCTCTATTTAAATATCTTTATCAAGTTCACCATGTAAAAACACTTTCATTAAATACATTTGTTAAACCTCGAGGATCATATTAACCGCCAAACCTAGAACAACTTTGACAAATGAAATTTTAACCAAAAGAGAGAAAAATTCATCAAATTCAAAACCTTTCTTCTGAATAAGTCCTATCACAACCATTCTGGATTTATAGCATGGTTGTGAGATATCATCTTCTCATTTGATTCTATACACCCACTTATTCTTAAGTTCCTTCTTTCCTTGTGGTAACTCTTCCAAATCAAATATGTAGTTCTTATGAAAGGATCTTGTCTCTTCTTGCATGGCCTTCTTCCATTCCATCCTCTAGTGACTCCTGATTGCACCATCATAAATTTCTAGACCTCCCCCATCAGTGAGCATCACATACTCATGTGGTGAGAATCTATGACTCGGTTGTCATTCTTTGGCGGATCTCCTCAACTTCACTTCGGGGAGAATCTATTCTAGAATATCATATGATGGATACATATCAATAAATAGAGATATATTAATTGGTAGTGATGTATCATCAGTTTCATGTATCTCTCTCACACTAGTTGGAGTTGATGGTGGTGATAATGGTTCCAGATTTAATGGAATTTCATCAAACTACAACTCTGAACTTTTTGGGTTTTCAAAATATTTAATCTCTTAATCCTCAAGAAACACTTCGTCTCTTATTCTAACAATAATCCCACTAATATGATCCCTGAGTCGCTATCCAAACACCTCATGAGCATATCCCAAAATGATACACTGCTTTCCTTTTCCATCAAACTTCACCCGCTCATCATTCAGGATGTGAACAAATTCCCTACAGCCAAATACTCTAAAGTATTTGTATTAAACAACTTTACCTATCCAAACCCTTTATAGAATGTCATAGTTCAGTGGAACTAATGGAGAAAGGTTGATAAGATCAACTTCTGTCCTCATTACCTCCCCCAAAAAGGTATTTGGCATATTTTTATTTTAGAGAATACATCTAACTCTCTTGAAAATTGTCTTGTTTATCCTCTCAGAAACACTATTATGCTGAGGTGTCTTCAGTACTGATTTTTACATCCTTATTCCAAAACTCCTACAGTACTCCTCAAATAGAAAATGGTACTCTCCTCCATTGTCTTCTCGCACATATTTTAACCATTTTCCTATTTCTCTTTCCAACGTCACATGAAACTACTTGAAAACAATATCTAATTGATTTTTAGTTTTCAAAGAAAAGGACTAGAATTTTCTATAATGATCATCTATGAAGGTAACAAAATAAATAGAACTTCTCATTGACTTAGTGCTCATCATGCATAAATTATTTTGAATCAAAACTAAAACATTTGTTTTTATAGATGGTAAATAACTATGAAATGATACTTTGTGTTGTTCTCCCATGATGCAATCAAAACAGGTATCCAAATGCGTAACTTTTAGTCCTTGCAAGAGATCATTCCTAGAGATAATTTTGATTCCTCTCTCACTCATGTGACCAAGCCACCTATAACAAACTTCTACAGGTTCATCTTTTCTGGTTTAATTGACTTCCCCTCCACGCGGTTTGGCATCTGCGAGATAAAGAGATGTATCCTTCTTGCCTTTATCAATTACAATGTTACCATTGGTAAGCTGCCACTTCTCATCACCGAAGGAACTGGCATATCCATCATCGTCAAGCATTCCAATGGATATTAGATTGAGGTGAATATAAAGAACATGTCTCACATCAATCAACAGTAACCTACATCCAATATTATCCAGTAGAAAAATATTAACAATACTAGTGATTTTGGATTCACCATCACTTCTCATATTCTCATGTCTGAAACTCCCTGATGTGTAAGATAAGAAGAAATCTCTTCTAACAATGACATGGTGTGAGGCGTCTGAATCAATCACCCATGTTGAGTTTTGGCTTGCTAGACTGAACTGATTATCTTCTTGAACAATAATGACCTCTTCATTGAAAACTACGACATCCTTATTTTTTTGTGTTACCTTCTTAATTCCTCTACTCTTCCTTCAGCCTCCTATGCTACCGTATGAATTGTTTGGGCTTTCCACAGTGGTGGAACATCATGTCATATCTCGATCCGGATTTTGATTGCTTCCTCCTTTGTAGACTTTGGTCATAGTGATCTCTTCCATTACTTCTTCCCTGGCAATTATGCTTCCCTTGTCTTTTAGTGATAAGAGGTATTGATTCAGGTGTTCATCCCTCATCATTCCTTTGGGACTCTTCATTCATCAATCTATCTTTCACCGTCTCTGGAGTAAGTGTTCCATCTAGAGTTGAATTGTTGACCAACACAACTAGTGTGTCCCATGTCATTGATAAAGAACTCAACATGAATACCACATGCAACTCATTGTCAATCATCATTTCATGGAATTCAACTGATTGACAATACCTTGGAACTCACTCATGTGCTCTGATATGTTGGTTTTGTCTTTGTAATTCAAGTTGAAAAGACGACATATCAGGTTTGCTTCATTATGTGTAATTTCCCCATCATGCATCTTTTCTAATTTTCACCATTCAACAGAAGGATCGTGTTCATTGGCAAAATTCTGAAAGATACTCTTTTCGATCCACTATCTGATTTGGGCAGCGCACCTTCTATTGAGCACAACCCACTCCACATCAACTGACGGGGTACTGGTTGATGACTTCTCACTGGATTGACTTCTTATTAAAGATTCATCTACTTACACTGAAATGGGCTTAGTGGCCTCCACTATTGGTTTCCACAAATCTTTAATATACAAAAGATCATTCATTTTTTGTTTTTATATGTCATAATTAAAGGCGATGAGTTTAATCATATTACCAATATTCTTTTCCATTAATACAGTGAGAATATCAAAAATCTAAAAATTTAGATGCATTCGGAATGGTCGAAATAGTTGGAAATGACTCCTATATTGCTGAAAATAGACTTTGATTGGCCGAGATATAGTTAAAACAATTTCAATGGTCTAGATCGATTGATGATGTGGTGATGACGTGGCTCGCCAGAATAGTTTTCAGAAAACCTACTGGAAAGTCACCGCCAGCATGAACAATATCATATTCTCCGATAGGGGTGTATTGTAGTGCGTAGGGTCTAACTGAATCTTTCACCGCCTCTATCAGCTTCATTTCAGCTCTATTTTTTATGTCGTTTGCACCATTGGAATCGTCTCGATGAGACCTTCACGAATCAGGGTTAAATTTTTTTCGAACACTTTCAATTTTCCGATCACTAGAAAATCTTTCTATATTGACGTTGTTCTTACCTTGGTGTTTATGATACCACTTTGTGGGGGTAGCGGAACTTCTGGATGATGAAATCAAATAAAGAAAAAAATGGAAGAACACACAATGGATTTAACATGGTTTGAAAAGTGTTGCCTATGTCCACAGGGAAAGGGAGCTAGTTCTATTTATTCTCTACGGATGAAACGTCGAAGGATCACACAAAGGATTACAGTGAGTTTCTATGATTACAAATTCATTTGATTTGATCCTGTTTTATAGAGTAAGTAAAAAACCATTTTTCTTTGATTGTTCATCTGCTTGAAGATTTCTTCCCTCTGTTGGTTGCATTCCGCATTGGTTGCTTCAACCATCTGAGAGTTAGATGCCAAACCATAAAAGACATGCAACATGCTGTTGTTGATAAAGAAAAATTCAACCAGTCGACAATGTTTTTCTCCTCTATCAACTCCCTATTTGGGAGTGGACCCCTTTGGTATTTCTTGATTGTTGTATAGATTCTCTATATGTACGCGAACATGTTTATGGTTCTGGAAATGTACATGTTGAATCTAAAAATGCAATTCTCATGTTGATTGATTGTGGCAATTAGAATCATCTTGCATCAAAGAATGTTACCAAAAATATATTATAAGAACATGTTTATAGATTCTGTATATGTACAAGAACATATAGATATTTTTTATCTGAAATTGTAATTCTCATGTTAATAGATTATTTATATGCACAGAAACATGTTTATGATTCTCATGTTGCTTGATTCTAGTTATTAGAATCATCTTGTACAAAAAAATGTTGTTTATGTTAGAGTCGTCATGATTATGGTTATGAAATTGTATTGGTCTTTTGGTATTTCTTGATTGGTGTATAGATTGTGGTTTGTTCATTGGGTGTTGTAATCATTTATTATTCCGGGTTTTGGAAATCAATTTTCGAATTTATTCCTGTTTATGACATGTACGGATTTCGTTTCTGAGTTCTAACAACTGGCCAATGAATCTGGTACCCATAACCATAATATAATTTATCCTAAACCATTTAAATAATTATTTTTTTAAAAATAAAATCTTTTCAAAGAAATCATCATGCACATCTCTATCTAATTTTTGACACGATTCCTTCTCACTTAGTTCCTATACAACCAGGAAATTATAATATAATTTCCATCTGGAAACACGCAAACAGTTGGTTGAACGCAGGAAAATAATCTGTGTTGGGCATGGGTGTACTACAAAGGAATCTTGATCATTCCCCTCGTCGAAGACCGTGAAGAAAAATCCACGCCATCGCTCAACGTCTCCTGCAGCCCAATTGGGTTAAAAGACTGCACCAATAAAGATTTTGTTTTTATATAAAACATTTTATAATTTTCCCTCAGTTTTGACGGTGTGGGTCATATATACACACTACCCGCCCTCCGCCTCCGGCCTTCCCACTCCCCCTCTATTCTCCTCCGCGCAAGCGCCCAGATCGATGGCGGCGCCGTACAGTTCGACGGCATGGACGGCGCAGCAGAACAAGCTGTTCGAGAACGCGCTGGCCATCTACGGCGATGACACCCCAGACCGCTGGCTCCGGGTCGCCAGGGCCGTCGGCGGCGGCAAGACCCCGGATGACGTAAAGCGCCACTACGACATGCTCCTCGAAGATATCCGCCGCATCGAGTCCGGAAATATTCCGCCGCCCCCTTACAAGATCACAGGCAGCGGCGGCGGCTGCGGCGGCCGCGGCGGCCGCGGTTATGGCTGCTCGGACGGACGCCAGGGGTGACGCCGATGCCATCATGCCTCGCAATGTTCTGTTCTGTTATCGTTAATCGCTGTGTCTTTGTTTCTTGCTCTTCATTTTTCTGTCTCTTATTTACCCTCCCCTTCTTCTCCATCTGGATCTTCTTCATCTTAATTGAACTCTATTTAAGGGGACTTGGATTGTCCCGTCGCTTGGTGAGATCGGGAACTCAAATGGGGAACAAATTTTCTAAGCATTACCATAAATTTTAGAAACCAAACAAAAGACGTCGGTTTTGGTAGTTTACTGCAAGGTTGATTAACGATTAATCATAAAAGCAGAAGCATTAGAAACCAAAAATTCCATAATCACAATGGAATAAATATGCATACCATTCATTGAAGAAGTCTCTGTCCACATTCTCGATCCTTGTTCAATGTTTTTGGGGGTAATCACCACTACCACAAAAATTGCCGATAAAAGGTACTTTTAATAGGTAAAAAAAAGTGTTCTTAAAAATATTCTTTTATCACTACTTTTTTTAACGTTAATAAAGATATATACTTTATCAACGTTTTTTTAACGTTGATAAAGATACATCCTTTAACGGCGCTTTTTTTAACATTGTTAAAATAGTTTTATTTATCATCACTTTTTTACTTGCACGGATAAATGGTATATTTAAAAAAAATCACTAAAAATAATATATTTATATTGATATAAATATAATATATATTTTTTAAATATGTTTTAGATAAGGATAATTAGAAATTTAAATTTAATATATAAGATATTTAGTAAAACGGAGCTATTAAATAATTTAATTTTTTCTTAATTAATAATTTTGTAATTTTTATAGAGTAATAGTCATTTAACGACAATTTAAATATAAAAAAAATAATAAAAGATCTAAAATAAGTTGAAAATGCAACTCGAACTTCAAACAACGATAACTTTTGATCCGAGAGTCCATTTGAGCTCTACCACATATCAAATAAAAGCTTGTGACAAGTTCTACACCTTGTTATTAAAGGTAAACCTTCCATCACATTTTTTTCAAGGCAGAAAAGACTCAGAAGGCATTTTTGATCTTTTTCCATAGAGAATGAATTTATTCATAGGGATTACATTAATATTGATATTATAGATTTGAAATTTTATCGTTTTTCACAATGTATTGTTATTTATAATAAAATATATAATAATAAATACATATTTTTTATATATTCACACATAAAAATTTAATTTTATATATAAATAATTAAACATATTTACAAATAAAATATATTTCTCAATATATAAACCTTTTCTAAATAAAAACTAATATCCATTTTATTTAAAATACAAATGTATGAATATTTATATACCTATACAATTATTTATATATATATATATATGTGAGTATTGACAAACAAATATATATATATTTCTATATATTCTAATATATGTATATAAATATTAATATCTAATATATGTAAATAAATATAAACATGTATAATTATATATATAAATGCACACACACACACACACACACATATATATATATGTATGTATCTATGTAGGTATGTATGTATGTATGTATGTATGTATGTATGTATGTATGTATTTCTAAACACACACAAACACACGCAGACACACACACAAAACATATTTTATTTAGGTATTTAAATATATATATATGTGTGTGTGTGTGTGTGTGTAACGAAATATATATAAATATATAGATATATCATAAAATATAGAACAAAACAATACAGGTATATGGAAAATGTAACATCCCAAGTAAATAAAGAACAATACATTTGTTGGAGTTGGTGGCTTAGAACCAACTACTTTGTACTTTATTCATTAATAAAAGTCTTATCACATTTTGATTGTTCTTCTGCGTGACAATGCATGTGATAATGTCCTAAGGACAGCTGTTGCATTAAAGGGTCATAGCGGATCCCTGCTATGATGAGAACCCAAAAGTGTCATAACACTTTTCTTGAATATATGTTCTATGGTCGGATGATATTTTTTGAGGGGCACAAATAATATAAGTCATTAGGGGTGATGACTCATAAAACTTTGAGGCACCTTTTCATGGTGTGCGCCCATGGTAATATCCAGGAGGATATTATGAGAACGAGCTCCGCCAGTAAGAAATCCACATTTCATAGTGTCATTGGATGTTTCTATCTGCGGACGTGTGTATTGATCCTTAGACTTTAAGATTATTATTAATGAGTATTACAACTCGCGCACTTAGATGTATTGACGAAAATTGTGACGACACACTGTTCGCAGCGAGGTAGGATACGTTGTGTGCGTCACGAGTAATACTGCATTAATAGATAATGCGAGAAAGGATTTGTCCCTTCTGTTCCATAATAGAAGTAGATATCTCAGGCCTTTTGATGGAATTGATATAGCCTAAATAAATCTATGGCCACAGTAAGGTATGAACGAGTTCAATTCCGGGAAGTCAAAGAAAGAATAATAGAGCACATGGGTTGATGACACTAGCATGCAACCCGCTTGATTAGAGATATCGAGACAAAAGGATTATATTACACGGTAAGCGTTCGTATGAGGTGACACGTCATTGAGGCGTTAACTTCTTTCTCTATGGGTGCCTTGGCGTGTTGCTATACGTCAACCTTGGACTTTAGGCAGGCTCCGCCTAATGCCACTGGGAAAGAGGCATAGAGGGTTACACACTAATTGTGTCCATGTATCTCTGTTAAATATTAATCTAACAAGTTAAATAAAGATTATTCCCGACTCTGGTTTAATAATTATTTAACACTAATTATTCGAGAGAATATATTGTGGGTGAAATAATATGTTCATTAGCGAGTAATGCAGTTACATTTATTTAAGAAATAAATAGCCATTACTCAAAGTCTAATAAATGTGGTGAAGGAAATAAAGGAAAATAAAAGTACATGCCATGTATATTAAATATACACGTCGTGTAGTTTTATGGAAAACGAGTATACGTCGTATATTAATGATTACATGCCGTGTAGTTTTTCCAGTTGGGATTTTGAGGATATAATATTGTTTTATTAAATGATATTTATTATAATCAACGTGAGCGCATGTCAAGGAGTTAATAATTCGACATGGGGTTTTTTAGTAAGAGTTAATGAAATAAATAAAACTCGTAATGCGTTTATTTATTGTCATAACTCTATAACCTCAAACCCGATTATAAATATCCTCACAACCCCAACACTTTTCCACAAGAGAATCGTTGTGCACAACAATTCTGAAGAATTCTTTCAAGCCCGAAAGAAATCATTCCTCCAAGAACGCTCTCAAGACCGAGAGATCAAGACGATCGAAGGCAGACATCGCATGCAAAGGTTCTTCCGCGCTAGCACCCGAAGATCCCTTCGGCGACGTCCGGAGATACGTGGCACACGTGTGGATCACCGCTAGAGGAATTCTACACTTGGATTCTACGACGCAATGACAAATCACTGAACCGTGACTGGACACATCAACAAAGAAAGAATTCCACCAAGGCAATTCTTGTGAATTAATTAAATTAATTATAACCAACATATGATGATCTTATCTCTATGGTTCCGGGATTCCCTCTTTTGTTTTTCGTTCTTCGTTCTATTCCGAAGATCCGGCGTTTTATATCGTGACGGATCTCGGTTTGAACGTTGTTTAACGCTAAAATTAAAGGTGGTCAAACCCACCAACGCGCTTCTGCTGCGCCCGAAACCTACAATATTTTCATATTTATTAATATTTTTGAATTAAATATTAATTTTACTTTAAAGGGGGTGTTATGTTCAATGGAGTACCCGATACGCAACAACATGTTTTTTTGAAATCTTACGTTGCACACAATGTTGGGTCATACTAAAAAATAATAATATAATATTATTTTAAATAGTAGTTAAACGCCTAGCCGTTTTATTGGCGGGAATGAACAGAACTAACCATATTATAATTATGCATGTTTCTTAAATGCTTCTATATTTATCCAATAAAAGTTAGATGCTTAAAATGTGAATGAATATAATTTTAAGCATAAATACTCTAATATTCTTTAAAAGGTCAATTTACCGCCTTTTGATGGAAAACTCTCTTTAAATCTAGTTTTGGTCACTTTTATATGTTCCATTTGACAAAATAAAATATTTCTTTAGAATCGAGACATCAAAATTTACTTTGGGTAAATTTTTTGTATTTTTCTAATAAAATTCATTTTTTAATGAATAGTGAAAAATACTGTATTATAATTCAAAACTGCCTTTTAATCTAATTTATTTATATGGTTATATTATCTTTTTAATTTTTTTACAGTGTAATTAGATTATATTTTTACCATTTAATTCAATGTTGGTCATTAGAAGTAATTCAACTTTGAAATTGGGCATAAACAAGTGTCAATCTTTTGTAGTTATTATTTCTTAAAAAACACGCTTTTTTGTTTTGACAACAGGAATTAATTTTAAATTAATTAGTGCAACTTATGTGATTTGAATTTGGTAAAATATGCATCATTTTTCAATTCGCAATATCAAATATAGCTTAGGCTGAATTTGTGGCATTTTTCTGAAAAACATCAAATTTTGATGAATAGTGAAAACAATGAGTAGTAGTTAAAAAAACCGATTTTTTCATTTAAATAAAATTTTACCGCTTCTGTGAATTGAATTTCGAAAATACGGCATATATGGTTGTTATTAATAAGTAAACTTTGGTTCAATAAGATGAAAATATTTTTTGGTGAATATTAACTTTTAACTTTTATTTACCGCGGTTAAAGATAAATAGGGTAATTCAAGGTAAAAATAATATTATAATAATATTAAATTACACTAACATGTGTCCTAATCCTATTGGTTGATACATTTCCGACCATGGGCATCTTTGGGTCGATTTTGGGACCTCATGGAGCCACATAAGAGTGATAATGACACTTTATATTAATTAATTTAAAGTAATGACAAACATGACATAAACATATTTCTTTTAGTAAATCAGTTCTTACACGGGGTTATATAAGTTATCTCTTCAACTATAAATATTCATTTGAAAGCTAAAAATATTTCCTACATCATGGTATTTTTTTTATAAATTTTAGACATCAAATAAAAAAAATTATTTATGACACAATAATGATGCAGTGTTTACCTCATTAATGAATGATTTAAATAAATAAGATCATAAAGATTAAAACAATATCCAAAGTCTGTCCAATTATTAATGAATGATTTTATTTCGAACAAGAGTCATCTTATCTGTGATTGTAATAAGTTTTGAACCTTTATAAACTGAAAATCATTATATAATAAAATAACATTTTCAAACTTTCCTAAAGAGCCCCTCCCCCCCCTTATAAAAAGCTCTCACCTCTAACCCATTACTCACACCTCTCAAACCCCTTGGATCATCCAAACTTTTCCAAAATACGTTCTCAAGATCCCTCTCTTCCACCTAGAAGCCTTACCTTAGGCACAAGACACTTCAATAAATCCTTTTCGTTCTAACCAAAGGGAGTTACTTGATTTAAAGGTAATGTCTTCTCTTAAGTTCTTTTATTTTGTTTTACTTCTCCAACCCACTAAACTCTTTTTATTCCTTTCTTTTATAACAACACCAGAATCCTCAATATACTAGGTTGTTTATTTGATAAGTATTCGAATTACACCTACACACACCTTCGTCTAATGGGTAAAGAACATACTGTTTCTGTGGACAATGAACTATTGCCTCATGAAATGATGACTGTTAAATCTTTTCCTACCACCTCTTATGGTGGTCATTAATATGGAAATATATTTAAATGTGATATATATTATATTTATATTTTCTCTATACTTCTGTATTTTTCATTTATATCATACCTTTATGGTTTCCATAGTAGGTAAATATGATAATTTCATTTGAGGATGTGCGGACTGCCGCCCCCTCAAAGTGATATCACTCGTTCATGTCATATGTGGAATGTATAAAGGATGAATTTAATTAAATTAAATAACATATATATTATACTGTAATTATAATATACATATGTATTATTAAGTTTTTATTCCTCTAAATATAAAATAGAAATGAATGTAGCGTTTATGCGTACATACGGCTTACCGTCTCCATGAACGGTGCGTTTCATTTAACTCCAAATGATATGGAATATTATAAATACATATACACTGGATATATATGATATATATTATATCTAAATCATGAATATCATTCTATAGATAATGGAATTTTGACCACATGGACAATTTGTAATTATAACAAGTTCATTTTTGACTAAAGTTTCGAATATAGAGAAAATGTCTGATATAAACACAAATAATTAACTAATTATTATAGCAAGGCAACAAGTGATATAAAATGAATAATAAACTAGAAAATTTTTCTTAAGGAAGTATAAATTAACTTAAATTTATTATTCATGAAGAACACGTAACATACGATTCAAGTCAGACACGAGTTAAGGGGTTTCTTATCTCACTTTTAATTTCGTGAGATTTTCATTGTTCACCACTTATTTATTACATGTGGTGTATTGTGTACTGTAATTTGATATATATTATCATGATTTTATTTATATTCATGGTATTATGTGATTCATTTGGTGGTTATTAACTTTTGGTCTTGCGACTCGATTGATTACAACAAAGTAAGGGGTTTTCATCTCACTTTTTATTCCCCCTGAGATTCATGCTATGTTTGCCACTATTTCTTTTTTTTTGTTGTGTATGTACTGCCCATGATTGTATTCTTTGTGTAGTATACTTTAATTTATGGGTATTTACATATTCATTGTATGATCCTTATTTCATGTAGTGTATGTTTCGTAAGTTACCAAATTAGTAAGGGAACATTTTAACCGAATTTCCATTCCTTGGGTTAATCTTTTAATTCTTAATTATGTCATGCTATGATTATGTGTAGAATCACTATTTATTTATTATGTTTTAATTTTCACTCCCCTTTATATGGATATACTTTTTATACACATAATCACTCCATTGATAAATTCTCATTTCATTGATATGAACTTGATAAGGGTAATCTTAACTCAATTTCCATTCATTGAGTTAAACATCCAAGTCGTTGGTTTTTAAAAAAAAAGAACATGTGTGAATGTCCTCTGATTGATTTACACTGAATATCCAATCACATTGAGTGTATTTATATTTGTCATAGATTATTATGTAATTGATTTATCCTTAATATAATGATACAATTTTTATAATGGATTTCGTCTCAATTTACATTTCATTGAGACTTCATTGTTGTTATGCACCAATTCACTTTTATATGGTGTTAATACTATCCTTTGGCATATTATATCATGAATCCATTTATTTTCATGATATTATAATGTTTTGATTAATTTTATTCCTCAATTATTTGTATTCAAGCGTCTCTCATTTGGTTAGGAACACTTTAACTAAAATATCGTTTTAAATGTTTTAAAGATGTATTCTTCTTAATCTTTCCCATTAATGTCCATGTTTTAAAAATGGTTTTAAGGATTTATTTATATATACATGAATGTTTTTAATTGAAGATTTCTTTCAAATGCTTCAAAGTGGTATGGGACATTTTGATTCAAAAAAATCTCTTTATTAAATGTTTTAAATGGTTTTGAAAATGGTTTGATAAAGCATTGATTATTTCAATATCTTGAAATGATATATTGTGGAAATGTTATCTTTCCTTTATGGTTGTTTTATGTGTTATGAATATGTTATGGTAATTGGGCATTGTTTATGTATACGGGTGGTTCCGTGATAAACCTAGGACGAGTGAGACCGAGATAGATCTCCAATGCATTGGGTAATGTGATAGAGGTAAATGTTAAAGTTTCTCCTAAGAGGTTTAGGGAATATACTGTGATGAGTATTCCAAATGTAACTCCCTACATAGCTGTGAAAGCTTCAATGTAAGTTTGATATGGATTCCACAAGTTACCTTTATGATTTATGATTTCTATGTGTTATTCATAAATCTTATGATATCATGTGGTATGTTAAAGAGATTATGTTTTGTATGTATTAATGAACTAATATTTTCTTTCTTTATTTTATAACCCTTACTGAGATTTTTATGCTCATCCCATGTTTTTGAAATATTTTGAATAGGGTATAAGGCAGGGTAAGAGAAAGGAAGAACTCAATAAGATTTATATCAAGAAAATAATTATTGTTATCTTTTAAGATTTTTCATTTTTTGAAAAAAATGGATACTGGGTAGAAGTGTCTACTTTGTAATTTTTGAGATGTAATGTAATATTTATGACCTAATTCTCTAAAACTATAAACTGGAAAATATCCTCAATGTGAATTATTAACTTAATTCAAGATTATGTAATGTTTAAGGCTGGGGCTTTATAGTTGGTATCAGAGGTCGATTTAGATAACTTTAGGGATTAAGAGTTTTTATTAGACACATGGTTAGTCTCTATGTCTAATCTTTAAGTTAAATCCTTGTTTTATAACTTTTTCAGATCAAGGAAAGTCAGTTACAAATGGAAGGATGAGGATCTCAAACAACATTCCTATATCTTCCTGATGACATTCTTGCAATAATTATTGCAAAGTCATGTTCAGATGATTGTGAAACTTTTTCTAGCATACAACTCACTTGCAAGAAGTTGTTTGAAATATCAAACACCTCCACTATACCTCGATATCATTTTGGATCATGGGTTGTATTTAATAAAATACTATTTTCATAATATTCTCATATTTTCAAGAAAGGTAAATATTATCAAGGCATTTTCAAATATTTTACCTTATCACAGATTTTGAAGCATATTATGATTTTGAAAAAGGTACTGAAGAAGGAGACCCTTGTGCAACCTATTTATATTTGCTTTTAAATTGTAGTCTTTCATCACATACTTATGGTATTTTAAAAGGACCATTGATTGAATGTTTCAAATCAAACTCAGTCCAACTATTTATTAAAAAGACAATTTTATCAGATGTTTTGAAATTATATATTATACATGATTATTTTCCGAAACTATTTTTCTATGAACACTCGTATGAAACATGTTATACAAGGTGTATTTGGATGAAGGAAGAAAATTATTTTGAAGGATATCTAAATCATTGTTGCAATTCATGGACATTCTACCTACGTGAACAAGATGATAATGAAACCATGTGGACACCATGATCAAGGTATGATGCTCTTTCTTTTGGGAATAGTTTTATTTTATCAAATGGAGGTGAAAATAAAAAAATTACAATATATATAAGTATTAATTAAGATGTTGAGGTCTTAATGAGTTGGGATGAAAATTATAGGTATAAGACAACCTTTGAGGTTAAAATATGTAAGGGTTATTTTTGAGTTTTATAAAAAAGACAACCTGTAAGATGGGTGACAACCCGTCGCGTCCAGCAAGGCCATGAGAATCGAACCCACAACCGAAGGGCAAAAAAGATGCATTGACTACCACTAGCCTACGTGAAGTCCATGGTTAGTATGAGTTATTAATTTAGTTAAATGATTTTATGGATCAAGAATAAGTTGATTTTTGGAACTTATGTTTTATCAAATGGATATCCTTAGTATAGGAAAATGATTTGGTGATTAAGTGATAAAGGTTATTTTGGAAGATGTTCTCTCTTTTGAGGAAACACTATATGCCTAAGGAAAATATAAAACTATAGGATTTCATTTGTGAAATAATGGTTGAAATTTTATTTTGGAAGAATCTATGTTTTATGGATCTTTGGGTTATTTATGGAAATGATTAACCTATCATAGAGAATATGTGATTAGGTTCATTACAATTCAGTATGAAACATTAAGAGTAGTCAATGATATTTGGAGATAAATGTTAAGATTTACTATGGAAGACTATGTGATTAAATCCTTTTGAGTGTTGGGTTTCAATATTAGTTTCGTTTACTTTGAATAATTTTATGGATAGTTGTTTATTGAATGGTCTTTGTTGAAATTTTTGTATTGTTTGTCAAATTTTTGATATTAGGAATAATATTTCGTTTTTAAAGGATTATCCTTTTTTTGGATTATCTGATCATGTACTAACCATTTTGGTTTTGGTTAATGTATAAAGACAAGGAAAATATATAGTTTATCTTTTATGGATTATGTGATTCTCTAGAAGTTGATTCTAGCACTTCAGATGTGAAAAAGTCATCTTGAATAGTCATCATTTGGTGAAAATATGATTCTTTGGCAGAAACTTGTTAAAGGATGAAACTCTACTTGAAAAGTAAGTATATTTCCTTATCTCCTTAGTCAATCTCAAAAAACAATTCTCCAACTTTATGAAAAGAAACTTAAAACAAAAAAATGTTTTCTGTTTACTTCTCCTACTGGGAAACCAAAGACAGTTTAACCTATCACAAGTTTATGATTTTATGGCGGTTAACATTCTCTTAATCATGTTTTCTATCACTCTCCATTAGAACTTGACACTTAGTTTCTCCTTCATATCCATGTTTTCATGGAACCCTGTATGAGTTATCTTGGGTGACCTTTTTTACTTCACTTTCTTTATTTTAAAGTGATAGTTTTATTGACTCTTTTTCCGATGTGGGGATTTTAATTAAGTTTCCAAGCCCAATTTTAAAATTGCAAGGACGCAATTTCTAAAAGGGGGGAAGGATGTAACATCCCAAGTAAATAAAGAACAACACATTTTCATATTTATTAATATTTTTGAATTGAATATTAATTTGACTTTAAAGGGGATGCTATGTTCTATGACGTACCGAATACGCAACAATGGGTTTCTTTGAAATCTTAAGTTTCACACAATGTTGGGTCATACTGAAAAATAATAATATAATATTATTTTAAATGGTAGTTAAATGCCTAGCTATTGTATTGGCTGGAATGATCATAAATAACCATATTACAATTAAACATGTTTCTTAAATGTTTTTACATTTATCCAAAAAAAGTTAGAGTCTTAAAATGTGAATGAATATAATTTTAAGCATAAATACTCTAATATTATTTAAATGGTCGATTTACCGCATTTTGATGGTGAACCCTCTCTAAATCTAGTTTTGTTCACTTTTATATGTTCTATTTGACAAAATGAAATTCTTCTTTATAATCGGGACATCAAATTTACTTTGGGTTAATTTTTGGTATTTTTCTGATAAAATTTCTTTTTTTAATGAATAGTGAAAAATATTGTATTTTAATTCAAAACTGCCTTTTAATATAATTTATTTATATGGTTATATTATCTTTTTAATTGGTTTTAAAGTGTAATTAGATTATATTTTTACCATTTAATCCAATTTTGGCCATTGGAAGTAATTTCACTTTGAAATTGTACATAAAAAAGTGTCAATCTTTTGATAGTTATTATTTCTCAAAAAACACGAATTTTGTTTTGAAAACTAGAATTAATTTTAAATTAATTAATGAAACTTCTATGTTTTGAATTTGGTAATATAGACATCATTTTTTAAATTCAGAATATCAAATATACCGATTGCGGGTTTGTTACGCCCCATGTCATTATCTACCTGGTGAATTAAGGTCAGAAGTTTTGATAGACTCTTCTCATTGTTTCTCATGTTATAGTTGAAAATAAAACTAGCGAAGATCTTGGGTGGTGATGATAGGATGAGATCTGTACGAAACTCATCCGGGAACTTAATCCGTAATATGTCCAGGAGTTCAATGTAGCCAATAAGCTTGACTAAACGAGGCCCAGCTGGCATAGAATATCAAAGATTAGTTGTGAAAAAAGCATTTAAGATCTCATATCTCTCATGTCTCACCTATCTTGATAGATATCCTTAAGGCGAGACATCATATTATACGCGTCCATGTTTTCATGTTGCTTCAATAGCTCATTAGACATGGAAGATAGCATGAAACATTGGACATTTGTGGCATCATCCATATGTTTCATATAGAGAGACAGTTCCTCATCACTAGCCTCTTTTCCAGGTGAAAATGGAATAGGCTCATCCAGCATGTACAATTTCCTCTCGTGGAGAAGGATGACGCGTAAACGCCTCTGCCATTCCTAGAAATTGGTGTTGGTGAGAAGGTCTTCCTTCTCGAGTATTATTCGCAATGATATGTTTTAAGTCATTTTTCTTGTCGTTTATACAATTTAATATGAGCAAAGGTTTATTAATTTATCAAGATAAAACTAAGACAAATAAATAAATTAATACTTATTAGTCTCCCACTATTTTATCGAAATCCAATATCCCTCACCATTAACTTCAGAATATTCTGCTTCCTGAATATTCTAGTGGCAAAGATCCATATTTCTCTTCGCATTACCACATCTAGGGTTGGTCAAGAAACTTGAAGGGTTTTAGGTAGGCATTTCAAAAACCAACTTCATTAACTCGCAGCTCCTTGATCCGCTGAGTGGACTCCCCAATCCTGAAATCCTTTTTATTTTGGATTTCATCAACATTTGCCTCTTGGTCACACCAAGTCCTACTGTGGCAGTCAACCCTTGATGCGAACCAAGTAAAGTCAACCCAAAACCTTGAATTAGAATTTCTTGATAATTGAAAGCACCCCAACTGGGGTTGGTCAAGCACTTTGAACTATGGTTCGATTCTAACCAAGATTATGGAAGGCTATACCGACTTAATATTTCTTTGAAGGATTTTATCCTTATATATAAATTTCCATTTTATTATCTTTGATTACATGCTTTTTAATATTAAGTGGGATATACATAAGCGATTAACCATGTCTAAGATAATATTTTATGCATATGACAGTCTTATTTTAGTTCCATCTTGCATTATTGTTTAATTCATTAATTGTGTGATTGTGACAACACACCCACAATAAATAAACCATGAAACTGATAGAAAAATGGTATGATCATGATCTTGTTCTATTGGTTAGTTTATATAGCAGTTGATAAACTAACCCAAGACCCATGGGAGAAACACCTTGAACCATTTGGTTTCATGTTTATAGCTTTCCACCTATTCACCTTTGTATCTCCTTGGATTGGATTCACCATGGCTCCTAAATTGACCCGCCTCCACCAACTTGGGAGCTCCATCCATTACATATGCTTTTATCTCACACACAGGTGAGGGGTAAAACAGGGTTTTATATAAATGAAACCCTGGGCGTGTAGGCCCTACGTATTAATGAGGAGAAGGCTCGTAGGAAAAAGAATTTAATTTAAATAAATAAATTAAAAAAACCATTCATATACAAAGGTCTTGGTCTAGCTCATGATCATCTATACATGCAATGATATTTACGCATAAATAAAACCATCATTCAATTCTTTAATAATTCTTGTTTAAGATAAATCATGTTCAAATCAATTAATTATCTTTAATTAATCAATCATTTTTATATTAAACCCTTTTATGAATTTTCTTGAGATTATCATCCATCATAATTTTAAACAAATAAATTCATTTAAAATTATATTTTTACGTAACTTGTACCTTGGAGGCAACCTGATGAATTCTCGTTCATAACTACCCAATGAGTAGAAATGAACCTTATGAAGATGTTAAATTAAACACATATAAATAAAACACCTATCACGTGTTGTGCCTCATCTTTACATCTTCATTATGGTACACATCTTAAGGGTTTGTATAATATAATAATAAATTTTAATAAATCTGCTTAATTTGGATGAGTACACGGTGTGTAGTTCTGACTACACAACGTGTACTTTTGTTCACCATCCATTTGAAGTACATGCCTGGGGACATGGCATGTAGATGTACTTTGGAAATATTTGGAGTACACAACATGTTCAGTGGGACACATGCCATGTAGTATCCGCGTTACACAGTTTCCAGCCGGGCAAGCTATGTACGGGGTACATGGTCCAACCCTAACCCGAAGGGACTACATGTCGTGTTCAGTGGACCACACAGTGTGTAATCCAGAAACCGTGCGCCACCTGTTCTTGATCAAAACAAGATGTCATTTAAGACTTAGAAATACTCCAACACACAGCCTGATTTGGCGGACCAGTCTGTTGCATTGAACCTAGACTACACGGCGTGTACTGTCGAATACACACCATGTATTCTGGTGTTGTATGACCAGGAACGTTTGGCACCTCTGGATGAGATCCTCTATTTTATATTAATCAAAATTAAAAGAAAATTTCATTTCTGTAAGGTGAACGAGAAACAAGATAGGAGGAATAGATCTCGAGATTCAGATTTATACAACAATTAACTTGAATTGAAACAACTAAATTATTAAATGCATAAATTACCAACAGAAAGCTAAATAATTATAATCAACAATATGACTGATTTGATACCACTTGTAGGTTCCAGGAGCAACAGAAGCGCGTTGGTGGGTGTACCAAACTTTAATTTTAGCATCAACTAAGATACTTGGACACACTTAGTGTGTGACCATCGAGGCCTCTTTCTTAGTTGAATTAGGCGGAGCCTGCCTAAAGTCCTAGGTTAGAGTCTAGAAACATGCCAAGGCACCCATAGAGAAAGAAGTTAACGCCGAAATTACGTGTCACCTCCTACTAAGACTTATCGTGTAATGTAATCCCTTTGTATCGATATCTCGAATCAAGATGGTTTCAGACTAGTGTCATCAACTCATATGATCGATTATTCTTTCTATGAATTTCTGTAATTGAACTTGCACATTCCTCACCATGGTCGTGGATTTATTTAGGATATATGAATTCCATCAAAGGGCCTGAGATATCAACTTCCATTATAGAATAGAAGGAAAAAATCCTTTCTTGAATTATCTATTAACGCAGTATCACTCGTGATACACCTAACATATTCTACCTCGCTGCAAATAGTGTGTCGTCATAGTTTTCATCAATACATCTATGTGCGTGATTTGAAATACTCATTAATAATAATCTTAAAGTCTAAGGACCAATACACACGTCCGCAGATAGGAACATCCAATGAAACTATGAAATTTTGATTTTCTATTGGTGGGTCTCATTCTCATAATATCCTTTTGGATATTACCAAGGGAACACACCATGAGAAGGTGCCTCAAAGTTTTATGTGTCCCCAACCCTAATGGACTGTATTATTTGTATCCCTCAAATCAAATCATCCGAACATAGAACATATATTCAAGAACATTGTTATGGAACTTCTGGATTCTCATCATAGTAGGGATCCACTGTGACCCTTTAATGCAAAAACTATACTTAGGACATTATCACATGCATTGTCACACAGAAGAACAATCAAGATGTGATAAGGTATTTATTGATGAATAAAGTACAAAGTGGTTGGTTCTAGGCCACCAACTCCAACAGGAACTTAAAATTCAGATCATTTCACCATGAAACAAAGTCTCAATGGTTAGTCATTCGTAACCCCATGAAGAATGAAGAACACAAGTAGAAAATAGGGAAGAGAATTTCACATGGAACAAAATTAAGGAACAAACCTTGACCCTTGTTCATTTCGGCCTCGATTTATTTCCGTAAGAATGATCAAAGATCAAATCAATATAATAAATCAACCTTGTAAATCCCACCAATTTAAAACTCATCTCACAAGAAAGACTGAACCATGGATCAACATGTTCGTTGGTTGGTCTGAGTTCATCGTTGAATCAAAGAATGGGGAAAGAAAATCCAAATAAAGCATCCTACCTAGGAAAAGGATCGTTTTCTATTGAAGACCGATTGTTGTTGGTGAATCCCATCAAGAACGATCATCGATCCAAGTCTTTGTCGTCGCCACTGAGAGAATTCTCCAAGGTTTCTCTTCAGAGGATCCAAGGAATTTCCATGGTTATGAGCCTAACCCTGGATCCCTGTCTAGAGGCTCATTTAAAATAAAAAGCATTGTTGCGTGGCTGTTTCGATGAAACGGTAAAAAAAATAAATTCACAATTTATTTTATTCATTAAAAATACATGAAACTACTTTTCACAATTGACCTGCGCCAACCAATGTTAGGCATTTCCTATGATAAAGCTGATGCTCTGAACGCAAATGTACCCTTGAATTTCTGATCCGAATACCTTTTGAGAAGTTATTTCTCTTTTTTTAAGAAAACTACGTGCGTGCTATTTAATATTTTAATAGTATTCAAACATTTATTACATATACTTATATGTGTGTGTATTTGTGAATAATTAAATTAATATATGTATGTATGTTTGTACGTACGTACTTATATTAATATATATGTAGGTGTGTGTGTATATACTTATATTAGTATATATGTATATAAACATGTATGTATATACATAAGTATATTTTTATGCTTATTAATATATATTTTTTGTATTAGACCTATACATAGGTTAGGGGACCCGTTTGACCTGATAAGCCTAGCCCGATAAAAGTCTTATTGGGCATAATTTTTTTTGGCCTGATTATTAAATGAACCTGGTTTTAATGTCATATTAATAATAGGGCTAGACTTAGGTTTTAATAAGTGACTCAATATGGGACATGTCCGATCAATTTAAGTTATATCATAATAATATATTTAAAAAATATATAATATTATGTAATTAATGTTTCAAATTAATGATTATCACATAAAAATGTATTTAATTTCATAATATTTGAGGACTTAATTAATTAACGGTTAAAAAAACGATACTTTAATAAAGTTTTTTTTGTTTTTGTTTTTTCGGAAAATTATCGTCTCAGGTCCAATGATTGGACCTGAGGGTCAGTTACACCGTGGGATGAATTCCACCTAGAAAAAATGTGATGTGGAGGCAGATCTGGTTTTTGATTTAAAATGTTTTTTAAAATTCAAAACGTTTCATTTGAAACGGTTGGACAATAATACCCATGCTGTGTAAACTATTTTAATAAATAACTGTAAAATGTAAAAATAAAATCTGTGATTATAAAACATTAATAATATTAGAAAATAAAAATTGTTTAATAATAATAATAAATATATAATAAATATATAAAAAACGTTTATTTTAGATTTTTCATAATCAAATTTAGAGTGAAAATTTATAGTATAAAATTTCAGTGAAAATTTAAAATTCATGTGTTTTATATAGAAAATTTTCCATTGTTTAAAAATAAAACAAATAAGGTTTCGAGATATTAAAATTTATGGCTATTTTTTCATTATTTTACAGGAAAACTAATAAGGTCATTTTTTTAAAAGATTACATCTTGACAATTTGTTTATTATAAGTATATAAAATATAATAATGGTCATCAAATTACTTTTTAGTGAAAATTTACATTTTTATTTATATATTAATATATTTTCAATTTAATTTTATGTGAAAATTTGAACTATAAATTTCCTATTGATATCTGTATTGGAAATTTCTAATAGAAATTTGTATCAAAAATTTTCACCATAAATTACATTATTCATATATTAATATAGTTACACTAAAAATGTAAACATGCATGTATTTTAGAATTTATTTAATTAAAATTACAGTATAATTATTGTAAATATCAAGTGGAAATTTTAACTGGAATCTTAAATGGGAATATGAACAACAATTTTCCATTGTAAATTTTCACTAAAAGTTTCTAATGCAACTTTTCAATGTAAATTTCCAGTTAAAATTTCCATTTTTTTCTATATTAATTCATTTGCATTGTAATTTTAAGTAGAAATTTGAATTGTAAATTTGCAGTGGAAATTTCCACTGTAATTTTGCATTGTTTATTTGTGTATTGATATATTCTCAATTATAATTTAAATATAAATCCAAATTGGGAATTTAAGATGACAATTTTATTTTCAAATTTTCACTATAATTTTCCAGTGAAAATTTGCATTGTTTGTTTACGTATTAATCTATTTTTACTTGTAATTTAAGTGGAAATCCAAATTGAAAATTTGTATTGTACTGTAAATTTGCACTGAATATTTTCAGTATAGATTTATATCAGTGGAGATTTACAATGTAAATGTAAAACACCAAATGTCAATGAAAATTTACTTGGATGTTTGTTTATAGGTTTGGAAAATTTACACAATAAAATTTTAAATTGAAATATATAATTTAATATTATCATGTATATTTTTATTTTTATGTGTTTATTTGTGTATTTTTAGTTTTCATTGAAAATTTCATCATACATCGAATTTTTATTGGAATTTTTCAGTGAAAATTTGCACTGAATTTTAAATAAAAACATCTAGTGAAAAAATGCACATTAAAAATTTCCATTAGAAATTTGTATCAAACCTTTCACTGAATGTTTTTGATGGAAATTTGAATTAAAGGTTTCTAGTGTAAATTCTCAATGTAAATTTCCGGTGAAAATTTACATTTTTTTGTGTATTAACATATCTTATTTGTAATTTATAGTGTGAATTTGAACTAGAATTTTCCATTCGATGTTTGCACTGAAATTTCCATAATTATTATCTTGGGAATAAAATCTTCTACGTATACATGATTTATGAATTGTTTATAAACTCTTACGAATCCATAAATTTTACCCCATAAATTTTAATGCAAATATTCAATAAAAATTTGGATTTTTTTTACCTATGTATTAATATATTTTCCTTGTAAATTTAAGGGAAAATTTGAAGTGTAAATTTCATGTGAAAATTTTCATAGGAAATTATCGATGGAAATTTACACTAGAAATTTCTAGTGTAAATTTACAGAGGAATTTACAGTGGAAAATTTGACAGGAATTTCCAGCAATGACAGCATAAAAAGAAACCCCAAAAGTGAATAACATGGGAATTTTCATCCCAAACCCCAACCCGAGGATCAGGTTCAGGTGTCCAACCTGAGATGATTTAAATCCTGTTTTTTCAAGACCTAATTCACAAACAATTGTTTTATGGTTAGTCCGGTCATTTTTGAACATACACGATGACACCTTATTCTGGAAGCTTCCTCGTTCTCGAATATTCCTCCCCTCTTCAACAGATCGTGATTGGTGGAATTAGTTCTCAAATATTCCACCTTGAAAAACAAATCAAATGCATTTTCAGTTTCCACTGCAATAGTATTCTGAAATACATCTTCGAAACTCCACTTCTCAACCCTAAATCAGCCCATCCCTCGTATGTATCAGAACTCAAATCATCACCAATATCCACATCATCAACATGTGGACCATTTTATTTCCCTTTGATCATGGATGGTTTTTTACACCGGAGAACCTCCCTCACCAGCATCGCCTTCCAGCTTTACTTGGACGACTCGATGGGGCAATGAGTTTTTTTTATTTTTATTTTTAAATTTTCTACCAAGGGTCTCCCAATTTTTTTATAAAAAACTATTTTTAATTAATTTCTTTATATACATATATAATGAAATAAAAAACAATTTTTGAATCACTTTATTTTTGTTTTGTTTCATTATGTTATAAATATATATAATAATTTTTTATTTGGAATTACCACCATTTAAGTAATCTCAAAATATAATTAAAAACTCTATACATGACACCTTTTTATAGGGGATGAGACATTGACATTAATTATTAATTTTCTATGTGGAATTTATTTTCACTTTTCCACCATTCTAATAATAATACATTAATAATAATGATACATAAATAATAACATTTTTTTAATTATTAGAGCTGGACAAGATCTATCCAATTAAAAATACATAAAAATATAACCAATTAAAATAAATTAGTACCCAACTCATGCATTTTCACAACATGATCGTTAAATTATATATTTTCACACACATGCTTAAAAAATGTGGTGTTGATCTATGTAACTCATGTAACTCATTGAGAGAGAAGAAATTGGAAGAATACATAGAGTGAGTGGGGCGCTCGTGACACATGGAAATGAAGTGAAGGCTAATGGTGACACGTATAGCTATAAGTATTCTATATAACGATAGATGTGCATTTATGTTGTAATACCCTGAAATTCAATGTTTTTTTTGAAAATTAAATGAGATTATTTCGAGATCAGGCACAGAGACGGCGTGCGATTCTGAGGCCTGGAGTGCTCGAAATGATCCATCGAAAAAATGTTATGTTTTAAATAGCATACATGAGTAGTTTTCCTGAAAAAGTGGAATAAATCTTAAATGATTACCCAATTCATAAATCTATGGGCACCATTGCGTTTAGGATGATGAGTTTATTCTATGCGCGGCTGAAGTATAGTCGGCGCAGACCTTCACTGAGAAAACCCGAAAATTGCATAACCATAAATAAAACAATTAAATAAAATTATTTTATTTTCAAATCCTTATAACTCATGAACGGTGACTCGAATTGAAAATCCAAGACCAATTTTGAGTTTGTGATGATATTGTTTTCTTAAACAGAGCCTAACATTGGTTGGCATTGCCCAATAGTGGAAAGTAGTTTTTGGTCGTAAATAAAATAATTAAATAAAGTTATTTTATTTTCAAATCCTTATAACTCATAAACGGTAACTTTAATTGGAAATCCGAGAGTACCGTTGAATTCGTGAGAGTATGCTTCCTTTTGGCGGAGCCTAATATCGGCCGGCGCGGGCCTGCTGTGAAAATTAGTTTTGGGGATGTAACCATAAATAAAATAATTTAAATAAAATATATTTTATTTTCGAATCCTCATAACTCACAAGCGATAACTCAGATTAAAAATTCGAGACCACCATTGAGTTCGTAATGAGATGTTCTCCTTAAGTAGGACTTAACCTCGACCGACGTAGATCAAGAGAAAAATTCATTTTTCAGAGATTTCAGAAAAAAAAACTTAAAAAGTTATTTTAATTTTTTTCTTCATTGTTGAGTAGTGGAATGTCATTACTACGATGTAGAAACAAGGAAACAATGAATCTCATTAATTAACCTCATTAATGAGACAACGTAACGACGTTACAATGCAGCGTAACATAAATTCCAATCCACGTTTTGTCAATTAATAACCTAACATACAATGCAGGATTGTTGGCACAATCCTGGAATTACTTTGAAACTTTGGTGGGTGGTGACGACGATGGAAAACCTCTCCAACGACGAACACTGGTGAATAGGACGATGACGACGACACTCTTGGAGAGTGGATTCAAGATCGAAGATCGACCGATGATGAACGATCGTCCTAAAGCAATCTTCTTTCCCAGACAGAGGTTTAATTCTATGTGAATTTATTTTGTTTCCCATTCTTGGTTTTGAGTGATGAATGCGGGTCAACCCACAAACAGTTGACCCGCGTATTGATCGCCTATGCAGGAGGGTTTGATTTCAGGGTTTTGGATTGGGATAATCTATTTTACAAACTTAACCTCCCCATCCTTTGTTTCAAAACTCTAACGCAGAGGAATCAAACTGACATGAACAAAGCCCCAATTTCTTCATCATTAGGTGTTCGTATGTTCTTAATGACTGAACCCCCAAATCGAAAACATGGCAAAATCGAGTCTGTAACAGGGATAACAGTGACCCGAGAAGTCCGAGGGTGTATATGGTTCGTGAATCGGACCACCGGAACAGACCTGGTGGTCTGCGGAAGATACTTCCGGTGCCGGTGGTGGCCTGTGGTGGCAGCCGCGGGTGAGTGGTGGTGTGCCACGATGCCACTCTAAGGCGAAGGCCATGGCCGGCCGGGGCCGAGTCAGACCCGGTTCAGGTCGGCGGACCCAGGTTGGGTCGAACCGGACCCGGACGCGACCGATCCCTTTTCAGAAAAACGATCATAACTTTCAAACCGTACGCCCGATTGACGAGTTGTTTGCGGATTTGGAACCCTTGAGACGAGGAGGTTATCTTGGAATGATCTAATTAGGTTTTCATTGAATTTTAAATTCGATGAATGATTTGAGGAGTGGATTCTCCCAGAATCAAGGGCACAACATGTGAGAATCCTACAACTGGCTGAGACCCAATGACTACTAACAAGCGGGTCTAAGTAACCCTGTAGACCTAGCTGATAAGAGGCCCTATGTAGACCTTATACAAGTATCTCAGTGTCAAACAGCTACTAGTGGCTCCGTGCGAACCAGCTACAAGCGACCCTAAGTGGACCAACTATAAGTGGCCCTGTGTGGACAAACTATGATGGCCTATGTGGGGAGCAGCTCTATGTGACCCGGTAGACCCACGGTGGGGAGAGACTCTGTGTGACCCAGCAAACCCATGGTACTCATCAGGGATGAGTACCTCAGTAGTCCAAGGTGTTCAATGTTACGACTGAAAATCATGTTTTCCATACTTTAGATTATATCTGTGTGAGCTGTCTTTATTATGTGGTCTTTTTTGTGAGGTCTTTGTTGTGTGGTATTACTGTGTGGTCATGCTTTGGGATATTTTTTTTGGGGTTTGGGGTCCCTAATTAGTATTGTGTTACTCACCCCTGCACGGGCTTCACCTGCATGTGTCGTCTCCTATGCAGGTGATTGATGCTTTGACGAATACCTTGGTGGCTCGGTACCAGGTGGTGGTTAGTGAGATAGGATAGATGAGCATACTTTTTCCGGATACAGACAGATACCCTTCACCTACCTTTCAGGTAGGGTCTCGAGTGGATGAACTATGAAAGTTTTACTTTCCTTTGTGGTTTTGGGCTTGTATTATGCCCCCTTTGTACTTTCAGTTTGTATTGCACTCTCTGTAGTTGTCTCAGTGACAATTGTGGTTTACTTTGTATTTACTTTTCGTAGTTTGAGCTCTCTGTGTGTGTACAGGTTTAAAGGAAAATGTCTTCCCGTTTTTTTGATATGCCTATTCGGTGCTAGTTACCAGCCCCTGGCCAATGGAAGGTGGGCTTGGGGTAGTCATGACATAGGCCCTGGAGGACGGGTCATGACAAAGTGGCATCAGAGGAGTTCAGTTTTATCCGAAGAACCAAGAGTTTGTAAATTTTTATGGGGCAACAATGTTAAGTGTTTCGAATTCGGATTTCAGGCCAGGGAGTCCAATGTTGGTGTGGTGGCCGACATATCCATACACCAGGACCATGAATTCTGTTTTTGGACTCGGTACATGAAAACACCAGTTACATGTGTCTTTGAATGTTTGAGTTAGAGTTATCTCACCAGGTATATTCTATTAATCGTGATTCATCTTGATCTCTTTCAAGATGCCTCTACGCAGACAACCATCCAGGATTCTAGTGAATGACCATGAGGATTGTCTACAGAGTGATGAGGCTTCGGTACATGGACCAGTTCCCAAGATAGAACCTTCAGGCGGTGTCCCGGCTTCACCACTGCCTGTTGGTCAGCAGTTACTATTGGCGCTACCGGTAGAGGATGCACCTAGTCTCAATTCCATACATGAGTTTCAGCAATAGAGACCCCTCAGGTTCTGAAGCGATCCCGACTCACAGGCGGTAAAGGACTGGATTGAGGTGGTGATTGAGTTTTCTACCTATTCAGGACACCATTAGATCAGATGGAAGTCCTGGAAGTGAGCCTTATATGTGGATCAGCAGGGCAATGACGAGGTTTAGATTACCCGATCTTACGATGAGGTGACTTTTTCATGAATATAGCTTGAGAAATTTTCTCAGATAAGGGGCTCTAGAAATAAAAGATAAGGTCCATGCATACCCAAGAGCTTCTACATCTTCAGTTGTGATCTCCTAGTATCAATGTTGAGGCCTTAGGATATCATTCTGGGTATGGAATGTCTATCAGCAGTTCATGCTCATATCGACTGTTTTAGACACATAGTGCAGTGTGTCCGAAGAGATGCGAACCGATTTTCCTTTTTAGGTGAGAAGGAAAATAGAGCATCATGGGATGGACTTGCACATAGGAGGGTGAAGCCGATTACTCATTTTTTGGCTAGCATGACCCTCGATGCAGTGGATGAGATGAGTCAACAGTTTCCTACAGTGGTGGACGAGTACGAGGACGTATTTCCAGAGAATGTTATAGGACTACCTCATCGTAGAGAGGTAGAATTATGCATCGATCTATACCTCTGGAAGACACCAATATCTACACCTTCATATCAAATGGATTATGATGTTCTCTGGGAGATGAGGGTACAATTGGAGGACTTGCAGAGGAAGGGGTTCGTAAGGCCCAGCGTTTCACCATAGGCAGCCCCAATGTTGTTTTCCAAAAAGGAAGATAGAATCTTGAGGTTATGTGTGGACTTCCAGAACCTGAACCAGGTGACTGTGAATAACAAGTATCCTCCACCAAGGATTGATGACCTCTTCAATCAGCTAAAGGGAGCGAGATGGTTCTCGAAGATAGACCTCAGATTAGGCTATCACCAGCTTCAAGTATGAGATGAGGACTTCTTGAAGATGACTTTCAGATGTCACTACGACCACTAAGAGTAATTAGTGATGCCGTTTGGAATGAAGAACGCCCCAACAGTGTTCATGGGGATCATGAACAGGATCTTCTAGCCATACTTAGACCAGTTTTTAGTGGTCTTCATTTATGAAATCTTTGTATATTCAGTGTTCGAGGAGGATCACGTGATAAAACTAAGGTTCGTTCTAGAAACAATCGGAGAGAACCAACTTTACATAAATCTCTTGAAGTGTGATTTATGGATATGAATGGCCTACTTCTTGGGACATGTCATCTCAGAGGCTATATTTGTGGTGGATCCAGCGAAGATCGAGACAGTGCTTTCTTGAGAGCCACCAAGAGCATTACTGAGGTGCGGAGTTTCCTTGGGTTAGATGGGTACTATAAAAGATTTGTACCTGACTTCTCCAGATTGGTAGAACCAATGACGAATTTGATGAAGAAGGGAAGACCCTTTATGTGGAAAAAAATATGCTAGCGAAGCTTTCATCAGTTGGGGAAGAGCTTGACAAGTGCTCCGATCTTGAGGCTTCTAGAGGAGGGAACTGAGTACGTGGTGTTCTATGACGCATCATGAACCGGGCTTGGTTGTGTCCTTATGTAGGGGAATAAAGTGATTTCTTATGGCTCATGATAGTTGATACCACATGAGCAGAACTATGCGACTCATGAACTTGAGTTGGCATCGGTAGTCTTCGCACTGAAGATGCGGAGACACTATCTTATGGGCGAATGATTCATCATCTACTCTGACCACAAGAATCTCAAGTATATATTTTCTTAGAAGGATCTGAATATGAGACAACAATGTTGGTTAAGGTTCTTCAAGGACTATGAATTTGAGGTAGTCTATACTCCTGGGAAGGGGAACGTGGTGGAAGATGCTCTCAGTAGGAGATCGAGTTCACAACTACTGAATTAGGCCTTAGAGAAGTTGACCTCACTCTAGACATCCTTCATGGATAGAGAGGATACAACTTTTCTTTAGTCTATGGTAGTTTTTCCTCTACTCTTACAACGAGTCATGGAGGCACAACACGGAGATGCCAACTGCCAGACTTCACATGCCCAGATGTCCACATGGCATATCCCTGATGGACATTTGAAAGGTGGGGAGCACGTCATTATTTTCAGAGGATGCACCATTTTACCAATGATGTTATGGGAGGAAGTGTTGAGAGAGTTCCATACATCCCATTTGGCGGTGCATCAATATGTGGAGAAGATGTACCAGGACCTCTGACGTCAGCACTGGTGGATAGGGATGAAGAAGGCAGTGGTAGAGTTTGTCTTGAGATGCCTCACTTGTTAGCAAGTGAGGACATAACACCAGGTTCCACCAAGTTTGAAACAACCCCTAGAGGCACTGGAGTGGAAGTGATATGAGATATCAATTGATTTCATGATAGTATTACCATGTATGTCTCGGGGGCACAATACCGTTAGGGTAATCGTAGACTGACTCACCAAGTCGGCCCACTTCCTACCCATTTGAGAGTACGGTTTAATAGAGAGCTTGGGATGCATCTACATGCATGAGATAGTCTAACTCCATGGAGTATCATCTACGATAGTATTATATCGTGATGCATGCTTTACATCTTAGTAGTAGAAGGGATTATAAGATCCATTTGGGACTTAACTGTGCATGAGCCCAACCTTTCACCCCCAGATGGATGGTCAGACAGAGCGGACCATACAGACATTGAAGGACATGCTTCATGCTTGCGTTCTTATTTTTGGTCGTAGTTGGGAGGACCACCTACCACTAGTGGAGTTTTCATACAACAACAACCAACACTCCACCATCGCTATGCCACAATTAGAGGCACTGTATGGATGACCCTGAAAGTCACCGTTATACTGGATAGACCCAGGGGAGTTAACACTCATGGGTCCAGAGATGGTACATGCTACCACTAAAAAGGTGCAGGTCATCCGAGAGTGGATGAAGACTGAACAGAGCTGACATAAGTCCTATCCTGATAAGCAACATAGACCCTTGGAGTTCAAGGAGGGGGACCATGTATTTAGACGGGTATCTCCTCGATGAGGGATACATAGATTTGGCATGGGCGGCAAGTTATCTCCGAGGTTCATCAGACCTTTCTTGATACCGCATAGAGTGGGAGAGGTGGTGTACCACTTGGATCCAACACCGTAGTTATAGAGGGTGCACAAAGTCTTCCACGTATCCCAGCTAAGAAGATATGTGCACGACCCTTCTCACATCATTGACCACAGTGAGATGGAGATTGACGACGGGGTGACATTTGCGGAGTATGAAGTGGAGAAAAATGATCGACAGGAGAGGATCCTTCATGGATGGTCAATTCCTCTGGTGCATGTTCATTGGTAACATGGGAATCTCTAGGAGAGCATGTGAGAGTGGGAGGCTTAGATTTGGGATCAATACCCCCATTTGTCTGATTAGCCATTGTTTTGGATTATGAGGACATAAAGCCCTAAAGTGGGGAGTGATGTCATACCCCATAATTCCATGATTTTTTTTGAAAATTAGATGGGATTATTTCGAGACCAGGAATTAAGACGACGTGTGATTTTGAGACCCGGAGTTACCGAAACGATCTTTTGAAATTTTTTTAAGTTTTAAATAGCACATGTGAGCAGTTTTCTTGAAAAAGTGGAATAACTCTTAAACAGGTGCCCAAATCAGAAATATGAGGACACCATTGCATTAAATATGACGGTTTTTTTCTAGGTGTGACTTATGTTTAGTCGGCACGAGCCTCTAGTGAGAAAACATGAAAATGGAATAACCATAAATAAAATAATTAAATAAAATAATTTTATTTTCAAATCCTTATAACTCACGAATTATGACTCAGATTGAAAATCTGAGACCACTGTTGATCTCGTGTGGGTATCCTTTCCTTAGGAAGAGCCTAACATTGACCAGTGCAGGTCAACAGTGGAAAGTAGTTTTAGGCCATAAATAAAATAATTAAATTAAGTTATTTTATTTTAAAATCGTTATAACACATAAATGGTAACTCAGATTGGAAATTTGATAATACTGTTGAGTTTATGAGGGTATTCTTCCCTTAGGCGGAGCCTAACATCGGCTAACGTGGGCCGGCTATGAAAGTTGGTTTTTGGGACGTAACCATAAATAAAATAATTCCAATAAAAGTTATTTTGTTTTCAAATCCTGATAACTCACAAACAGAAACTCAGATTAAAAATATGAGAGCACCATTTAGTTCCTAATGAGATTTTCACCTTAAGTAGGACTTAAACCTCAACCGAAGCCGGTCGAGGGAAAAGTTATTTTTCAGACTTTTCAGAAGAAAAATAAAATAACTTAAAAAGTTATTTTAATTGTTTTCTTCATCGTTGAGTAGTGGCATGTCAGTGCTGTGGTGCGACGACGAGGCAACGATGAATCTTGTTAATGAATCTCATTAATGAGATAGCGTAACGGCGCTGCAACGCAACATAATAGAAACACTGATTCACATTTCTTCAATTAATAGCCTAAAAAGAAATGCAGGATTGTTGACACAATCCTGGAATTGCTCTGAGGATTTAGTGGGTGGCGATGACGAAAAATGAAGGAAAACCTCTCCAATGAAGAACACCAGCGAATCGAACGATGACAATGTCACCCTTGGAGAGAAAATTCCGGATCAGAGATCAACCAATGACGAATGATCATCCTCGAGCAATCTCCTTTCCTAGGAAGGGGTTTAATTCTAAGTGAATTTATTTTGTTCCCCGTTATTGGTTTTGAGCGAAGAACGTGGGTCAAACCATGAACAGGTGACCCACGGATCGATCACCTATTCAGGAGGGTTTGGTCTTAGTGTTTTGGATCTGGAAAATCCATGTTAGAAACTTAATCTCCCTTTCCCTTGTTTCAAAACTCTAATGCGGAGGAATCAGGCCGACACAAAAAAGTCCCCGATTTCTCTGTCTTTGGGCGTTTGTGTGTTCTTCGTGACCAAACCCCCAAATCAATGACAAGGCGACCTCGAGGCCGTAACAGGGATAGAAACAACCCAAGAAGTTATAGGGCGAAAACGGTTCGAGAATCGGACAACCAGAACAGACTCGATGGTCTGCGGAAGATACCACCCGTGGCGCACCATGATGGAATGCCGAGGTGGAGGCTACGACTGCCTGGGGCTACGGTGGTGCGACAGGGGCCACCGGCATGCAGGCCGATGGCTGGGAGACACAGAAGCGACCACCCGGTCGCATCAGAGGAGTGGCCCATGGTGTGCGCTGGCACGCAGTCCAACGGGGACCGCATGCAGGACAGGGGGTTGCCGGCCTCAGCCGACCATGAAGAGACACAAGCCGGATGCCTCCTGGTGATTGGAATGGAGGAGAGGTGGCCTGCACAACGGGCTGGGCTAGGTCAGTCTGACCGGGTCGGACCGAACCCGGACCCGACCGACCCCTTTTCAAAAAAACAGTCATAACTTTCAAACCATACGCATGATTGATGAGACGTTTGAAGAGTTGGAACCCTTTTGATGAGTAGGTTCTTTTGAAATTTTCTAAGGAGGATTTCATGGAATATGAAATTCGAATAATGGATTGAGGAGGGGATTCTCCCAAAATCAAGTGCACTACATGCAAGAATCCTACGACTGGCTAAGACCCGAAGACTGCTGACGAGCAGTTCTAAGTGACCCTGCAGGCTTAGATAATAAGTGTCCCTATGTGGACTATATATAAGTGGCTTTGTTTGAACTAGCTACAAGTGGCTCTGTGTGGACTAGCTATAAGTGGCCCTATGTGGACCAGCTATAAGCGACCCTATGTGGACCATCTATGATGGCCTAAGTGGGGAGAAGATCTGTGTGACCCGGTAGACCCAGGGTGGGGAGTGGATCTGTGTGACCCAGAAGACCCATGATACTCATCAGGGATAAGTACCTCAGTAGTCCAAGGTGTTCAGTGTTACGAATAATAGTCTTTATTTCCATACTTTAGATTATACCTGCGCGAGCTGTCTTTACTGTGTGGTCTTTTGATGTGTGGTCTTACTGTGTGGTCCTGTTTTGTGATATTTCCTTTGAGGTTTGGAGTCTCTCCTGAGTATTTTGTTACTCACCCCTGAATGGGCTTCTCCCACACATGTCGTGTCACGTGCAGGTGATCGATGCTTCGACAGAGGCCATGGTGGTTCGGGAATAGGTGGTGCTCAGTGAGATGGAATAGACAAACACACTTCTATGAATACAAGAATCTACCCTTCACCTACCCTTCAGGCAGGGTCTCGAGCGGATAAACTGTGGAAGTTATACTTTCCTTTGTGATTTTGGGGTTGTATTCGGGCCCCTTTGAACTTTCAGTTTTTACTATACTCTTTGCAGTTGTATTAGTAACAGTTGTGGTTTACTTTGTGTTTACTTTTCTCATTTTGATCTTTGTGCATGTGTATAGGTTTAATGTCAAATGCCTTCCATTTTTTTGGGATATGCCTATTCGGTGCTAGTCGCCAGCCCCTGGCCCATGAAAGGTGGGCTTGGGGTAGTCACAACACAAGACCTGTGAGATGGGTCATGTCATATGTGTACATGTGTATATAAATTAAATTAATGTATGCATAAAGTACACATACACTTGTATTTGATTTCAAACAATGTTTGCATACTATAATCATAATATTATATGGAATTTTTTAATGTAGAAGAGGTATGAGAGAAAAAATAAACTTCAAGTAGAAAAAATTTATACTATAACTTCATGCAGTATATAATGTATGAATATATTATTGAAAAAGAGGTGATTGTAGGATTCAAATCATATAAAAGCAATTCTATTGAAATATAAAGATTGATAAATTGGAAAGTTTGTATATATTTTTTAGAGATGTTTTATCATTATTAATGAATCTTAAAAATTTTAATTGTGCACATGGAACTAAAACAATAGAATTAATGGAATTTGTATAGACAAACTATCTTAGTGTTGAATAAGTGTACGAAAATCTCATAGTCATGAGTGAAAGGGATTGAGGAGAAACCACATGTGACATTATAAGATAATCCATACTTATTGCAGGACTGTCTGTAGCAATCTATCTTCTAATTCCCAAAAACCCCCTACATGTAACCACTTTTGGTGAGTTTGAAACTGATAAAGCCTACCAAACTGCCTCCCAATCTCCATCGTTTATCCAAAGACTTATATGCTTTAAACCATCTGTGTGCCTATTTGAGTGAAAATTAACCAATAATTTCTAGCCATTCATCTCAATGTTTTCCAAAGTCTGAATAAAAAAAGATATAATTTCAATACTATATAGTATAATATAGATAACATAAAATGTTTACAAATATAAATAGTTCTAACAGAACCCATACAATATGATTGAACAAAGTGAATAGATAATTGAAACAGATTAAACTAATATGGTAACTGATGATTGAATGATGAAATATTTCTAGAAGGATGAGAATGTGAGAGACATTTATTTTGGCTAACCTGAAGATCCTTAGTGAATATTGTTGGAAGAAGAATCCCAGGAAATTGAAAAGCGCACCATTCAATTTTTTTTACTTTATAAGTAACAAATAGGAAAAGAACAATTATCCATAAAGATGCAAATTTATTACTTGAAATGTAATCATGTAACTGTATAAATATCCATATAGGCAAACATGCACTCACTGAAGCATTATGCATACTATAATTGTATTATTTTATAGAATTAATTGCTAATATATATATATACTATTAGAGTGTAGAGAAAAAGGGTATGTACGCTCAAGTATTCCAGCCAAGGAAGATGTTTTTCCCATGTTAGTTGTCTAAATATTGTACTTCATAGTTGCACCATTTATAATCTCATAGAAAAACAGAATATTTTTAGTTTCTAAGAGATTTTAGCAATATTTTGTTTTGTCATTTCTTGTGTTGGAATAGGATATTTACTGACTATAAATAGTCATGATAGGAGTGAAAATGATTGAAGGTAATGAAGCATCGTGTAATATACCAAGATCAAATTTGTAACTAATATTTACGAGGCCTATTGTCAGTTTCACCTGTAAATGTAACATTTTGATCATATGTAATTGGAACACACACATGACATCTGTAATTGAAACACACACAAAACATATGTAATGTAAACACACAAAACATATGAAATTTTTACCCGAGGACGTTATGATCTTTAACATATGTAGTTGAAACACATACAGAACCTACACATACAACATTAATAATTTAAAATGTGATCAGTTTTAATTGTAAGAAAAAGTAAATTACATAATGCTTAAAATGATCAAGTCATTTCTATAAATCATTTGAATAATTATATGGCATATTTCAGTTGAAGGAACTGAAATTCATAATAAAATTAACCCATATAAAAATTAAAATGTATTATGTGTTATAGGTTTAAAATTGAGTTAAAATAGTATAAAAACAGATGGAAGGTCAACTTCACAGCCTAGATGGGTAACTCCTTCAATTGGATGAAATATCAAGAACTCAAATCTCCTTGAAGGGAAGGATTGGGAATTCATTGAATAACCACTTGTTGAACTCATTCCTGATGTATTTAAATGATAAATATATCACAAAAAAATTGTATATATTTTCACTATTAGGAAAAAAACTATTCACAAAATACAATCACACACCACGTTTTAAAAATCATCATCAACAGCCATGAGAAGCCATAAGTTTCATCATAGATAACATTATTATTATGAGTATATAGGGCCAACTGATGTTTAATGAAATCAAACACATGTGTACCTCAAAAATCCAGGTGAAGCCAAAAAACGATAAACCCATGAATTAAAAATGGACCAAAAGGGAGGATTTCAGGAACATCCTAACCTTATGTTGGATATTTCACTAATGATGATTGCAGTATCTCAAATGAGTCTTGGTTATCCAAGTGAGATCCTAAGCTATATGGAGCTGACCTCCTGAAATATTTGTACCTGAAGTCTGAATACAGTAGGAGTAAGAAATCCTTGTAGGTGAAATCTCCTACTCAGTTGAAAAAAATCCAACAAACAGAAGATATTATAGAATAATGGTTCATTGCACAGATAACCCTCCAAATCTGTGTAGTATAATTGTGATAAGGATATCAATGGTAAAGATAAACCCTATAAGGATGAGGCCTTTTCATTAGTTAGAACATATGTTTTTTTCGATAACAGGACTGTTGTGGTTTCTTCTGCCTAGGTTTACCCTTCAACCCAAAAACCAGATCGATGTGGGGACTGTAAGGCTCTACCTATGATCTTTTATGGAGATGGGGGTGAAAAATATAGAGAGAATTATAGTACCCAATAGATTGACTCAAACTCTTCTGAGAATGTTGGTTGTAAACCAGCTAATAGGGTAGTAAATTCAGCATACACTAGGTCTATAAAGCATTCAGTGGTGGATTCTCCTCCTAAATCTATAACTCCTAAGACTTATAACAAGACTAGTGTGGGTTCAAAATCTAGAGATGTTCCAAAGGTTGGGATGCTGGTGCAGACTTCCCCCCTTGGAATCTGTATCAAATTATAATGCAAGAAAGGTCTCTACTGAGACTACCGAAAATAGAGTCTATAACCTATGACATATGGTAAACACAAAAAAAGTTATTTAATATCTTCAAGAATGACTCCAAGAACAAAACATATATGAAAAATGATTATAAAAATTATCAACTATGAGAAATGATTTTAAATAATTTATTGGTCAATATTTTTCACACACTCCAATGATTCTAGATTATACACAAATTATTTTATTTAGGTTTTTGAGAATTTATAATAATATATTTAAGTAAAATCTGAATTAGTGTCAATATATGGAATAAAATAAATTAAAAGAAATCACTTGAACAATGGAAATTGTAAAAATATTAACATGGATGAAAATAATAAAATAAACTACTAATATAAATTTAATAGACTAAATAAAAATAGAATAAATGATAACAACATTAAAACATGTTAAAACAGGGAAATGATAGAAATGTTAACATAAAGTACAATATAAAATAAAATTGTAATAAAAATTGAATAAAATTAATGAAAATAGAATAAATGACAACAAAATTTATACTTAAAACATGGAATGCCAGTTTAAGATATGAAGGCGGTAGAAGATGAATTGAAACTGAGGGGGATTGGAAGTCTGACGATAGAGCAAGACCAGAATATATCAATATGAACAATAGAATACAACTGGTAGGATTGCAATTAGGAATTATAGGGATATGATATTAATTAATGAATGCCGCAAAATTAATTATGATAAATACAAAAGTATAGGAAAAACATAAAAATTGGTGAATTTATGATAATAATTTTAGGTGTGCAATAAATGAAGGAGTTCTTAGTAATAAAGGAAATGACGGTTAGGAAAATAAGATGCGTCCAAAGGCTATGGTCTATGAATATAAAAATAAAATGGTAATAAAAAAATATATTCTACATGGAATTCAGATGTAGGACTTAAAAATTATATTTTCACATGGTATCATTTTTGATACATTATCATATTACATCCTGTTTCTCAAAAATCCTGGCTACATGCATCTTCTAAAAAATTAGCTTGACCTACTAAGTCAACATGGGATCTAATAGTGCATACAATTCCAAATCCATGGAACTATTTTATTGTTTCTCCTGGAAGTATGTTTATAAGACCACCAAAAATAGAGTATATGGAATATGAAATATGGTAACCCCCCCAATTATTTGATATCATCAAGAATGAATCAAGTAAAACACATATATGAAAAATTATTATAACACTTATCAACTATGAGAAATGATTTTAAATAATTTCCTGGTTATTATTTTTCACACACAATGATTTTAGATTATACACAGATTATTTTACAGAGGGTTATGAGAATTTATTATGATATATTTAAGTCAAATTTGAATTAGAGTCAATATATGGAATAAAATAAATTAAAAACAATCACTTGAACTTTGGAAATTGTAAAAATTTTAACATGGAGGAAAATAATAAAATAAACCAATAATATAAATTTAATAGACTGAATGAAAATAAAATAAATGATAATTACATTGAAACATGTTAAAAAGGTGAAATCATAGAAATATTAACATAGAGTACAATATAAAATAAAGCTGTAATAAAAATTTAATAGACTTAATGAAAATAGTTTAAATGAAAACATTGATACCTGAAACATGGAATGTCAATTTAAGATATGAAGGTGGTATAAGATGAATTTAAATCGAGGGGGATTGGAAGTACGATTATGGAGATGGACCAAAACTAACCAATTAGTGAAAAAAATTAAAATGAAAAGAGAGAGAAATTGAAAATAAATTGGTATGTAGAAGGAAGGCGTTTTCAAGAACATACCTATGATACTTTTATAATCACTCAAAAATATGAAATTCACAGAGTTCAAGAATATACCTCTATGTATAATAGTAGATATCATTCCAGAATAAACCCATTTGGGAAAATAATGAAATTCTATACAGTAGTGTAATAACATCCAATAACATACCTAATTATGGAGACTTGATGACAAGAGACACAAAAAGTGTATTATAATTGCATCGAAACAAAAAGAGAATTAAAATAAAATTGAATAAAATTTTAATTTCATATAGAATATGAATATATTAATTTTATACAAAACATGGAAATTCATTAGTTAATTCATACTACAAACACATCCGATAAATTCATATAAAAAAAACTAAAGACTAAAAATCTAAAATAAAAAGATAGAGAATATGTAGGATGTGAAATCATTTTCTTAAGAGTAATCAAAATAGAGAAAAAAAATTGAATACTAAAACTCCAAATGAAAAGGAAGAGAGATATTGAAAAAATTGGTATGCAGAAGGAAGGAGTTTTCAACAACATATTTATAAGACTTTTACAATCACTCAAAAACTACAAAATTCATAGAATTCAAGGACATATCTCTATGTATAGTAGTGGGATATCATTCAAAAAAAACATATTTGGGAAAACAATGAAATTATATATATATTACTTTAACAACATCAAATAACATTTAAAATTTAGATATCAATAATAATCCATGTGTGACATTATGGGATAAACTGACAGAAATTATGAGGAAGAGAGAAATCAAAACCTATATGGATAAGGAAGGTCCGGTAGTTAGAGAGGTGACACCAACCTAATTAGGTAGTCTATAAAAAATTGAGAGAGAGATCAAATAAACTCTACACAATGGGGAGATCATGAATCTGAAGGCATACATGGAGGTTTTGGAACTGAAATCAATGAAACCCTACCTGACATGAGAAACTAGATGCTGATTCGAGGAGACCAGACTGTTGAAGAAATGATTGAGGATGATGTGAGTTTATTACTAGGTTAAGGAATATATGATATTGTAGATATATTAAACCATAGTTAAACATAGAAAAAAAATAGGAGGGGGTGAATTTAGATGAGAATTTTTTGAAGGAGAAGGGTTTTGAGGAGTTTTAGATGCTGAGGATGAGGATGAGGTTTAGATAGTGGAAAATTTATAGGTATGGACTGAGGCTGAGGTGGATTTGTAGACCATGGTGGAGGAGGAGTTTTAGGTAGAGAAGGAGAACATGGAGGTAGAGTGGTAGAACTAGGTGTAGGTGTAGACCAAGGTGAAGGAGGAGTTGCAGGTGGAGAAGGAGAATGCATAGGTGTAGAAAAAGGTTGAGGTAGAGGTGTAGACCGGGGCTGAGTCATAGTCAGAGGGGGAGGCATATTCAAAGGTAGATCCCTAGGTGGAGGGGGTGGCAGCGGAGGAGGAGGAGGAGGTGGAGATAGATTAGGGATCACATAGAAAAATGGAGTTGGGATTTAGAGTAAATTAGAAAACACAGAGAGCTTCCATGTAATGTTGAAAGGTTGTGGAGGAGACAAATTTATTGAAATAGGTACATCCTATAGTATAGTTAATAGATAATACATTTTACCCAATCAAAATTTTATAATATATCAAAAAGGAATTATATAACATGTATTCCCAATGACTGGTACCACTATTATTTAATAAGAAATAGAATATCTACAATTGTAAATAGAAATATTCAAGATAACAAGTAAATCAATGTAGTCAACTGTTATCGAGTCTTCTTAAATGTTGAAGTTTCATGATTGAAACAAATTATGAATAATCTTACAAGACATCTTTATTTATCAAAATCATGATATAAATCATTATGCAAATAAAACAATTAGTAAAAAAATGCGAGTGGTGATGAAAAGAAACAAACAATTTATTTTAACCAATGTATACAATTTATAATCATTTGAGTACATTTGACTAAATTAGCTAGTGAATTGCTCATGTAAATGATATATATAAGGAATAGTAGTGAAAGAAACATTTAATATAAATAATACATGTAATTTTAACACATAATAGGTTAGAAATAATAAGCCAATTGGAAATCAAAAAACCAAAATCCTGAAATAGTAAACAAAGTGAAAGAGAGAAACCTTAAGGCATTAAAAACCTGAAATATATTAGGCCAGGAGAATGTTATAGTGTATAATTTGTCTGATATACATATCCAAAAACTTATATGATCAACATAATTATTGTTCATCCTTGTTAATCATACATGAAATATCTCTCCCATGTAAGTGGCTTGGAAATTGAAATTCATGTGTGACATATTTTTAAATCAATAGAAACTTATATTTAACCAATAAAACCTATTGAGAGTTTCAATATAGGAATAAAAAGAAATTGAAGAGTTTAATTTTTTTTATAAAAAATATAGGTAAAAGTATTATATAAAGAAAAAAAATTATTGAATACATAATAATTAAAGAAAAAAAAAACTTTATCTAGATTCTACCAATGCAAGTGAATAAGAATATAAATGCTAAAAAGGTAACTATGGAAATTACATATAGAAAGTTATTTTAGAATTAAAATTCTATGAAAATAATATTTAACATATAATAAAAAAATGTAGAAATTATTAGAATACAAATGAAAAGAAGATAATACATAATAATAAAAAATTAAAAATGATACATATGATGTATTTCTAGAATAAGGCTACAGGGAAATAACTTGAAAAAAAAGTAAATTTAGAGTATGTGGTATATAAATACAAAATTATATTACTAAAGGATTCATTATTCAATGTATAGAATATTTCAACAGGCCATCATCATCATGTGGCTTCCATAATGCTAATAATAGAAGCATAAAACATCATCAGCATTATCCACCTCATTTTATCTAAAAACCACATCAATGTTAGTGTAATTCACCAGCTATATTTGAACCCCATATGAAATATTAAATTATGTCCAACCATATCTAGTTACAAACCTCCTTAATCCACCCAATCAATATCATCTCTGCAAATCCTATCCAACCACATAATCAAAATATAATTGAAATTAAATATCTCTTTAGATAGTCTATATTAAATAATATCAGAAAAACAAGGATCAATAAATATTTGCTGATATAATACATGTATAACTATTACATATAGAATTATATGTATATTGCATAATAATTACATGGATAGTTTGTACATATATATTGTAAATATATAATCATAATATATATATATAAATAAAAAATATATAAATTACAGAACACACACATTTATAACCAAAAATAAATAATACCAAACTACTATTGGATTTGATAACTAGATTAAATAATAGTCGCAACTAAAAATCACGAATAACTCATATTTTTTGTAATATGTAGTGCTCAATGAAAAGGTAAAATTGTAATTAGAATACATACATAGTCAATAGACAATCAATATATATTAATAATTGTATTTCAAATAGGTTACAATTTATGCATATACAAAATAATACACAGTCAACATATTCAAAGTGAAAATGATGCATAATTCTTGACAGAGTTGGTAAAGATGCCGAATTACAAAGGAATAATCATTTACCTGAATCAATAGAAATAAATATTATAGAGAATAGAGTATTCACCAGAGACAATAAGAATAATATAAATTGTAAATTGAAACACATGAAAATTTTTATTTAATAAATAAACATATACATATCATGTATACATAATAACACACATTATATAAAAATAACTTACTAAAATCTAGAAATTTTCTGATGGAGTATGTCGCTGCAAAAGATAATACATAGAACAATCTATGTTTAATGAAACATTAGAAAATAGGAAATTGACATCATGATCCTAGGATATTGGGAATCATAAATTAGAAGATAGAGAAAAATCACTAGAAAACAAATATTAAAAAATTATAAATAAATTAATAGCTTTAATATATAAAATCAGACATTACAAAAAAAATATTCATAATCATAACACACTTTACATTTTAAAATTTGTGAAAAGACATCAAAAATAGGTTTAATATGATCAATGATTAAACAACAGAAGGGATATTATAGAAAATTAGGGGGAAACAATTACATATACCTTAAATGTTTTTTTAAGTGTAAAACATAATATCAATCATCATGAGAAAAACTCAAGTCAAACATGTATGATCAAATATTGGTAGGAGAGTTAGTAATATGAATTGAGGTCAATGGGGATTAGAAGTCTAGAGAGTGGGACTAAAAGATACCAGTATGAACAATGGGATATACATAGTAGGATTAACCAATGGAATTAGAGAAATATTAGATAATTCAATGGCGATTGTGAAATGAATTATGATAAAAGGAAGAGGTGAAATATTGGTAAACTCATCATCCATCCGAATAATCATTACAAATCCAAATAATATAAATAATACTTCTCACTCTTATCCTATTCTTCAGTATACTTGTTAGAAGATTCAATAGATTTAAATGACATGAATTCATGCAACCACAGTTGCAATAATTTCACACCATTAATCATGAATCTAATTCAGGTACCATCGAATTTCATGATACCAAAACAAAAAGGGAAAGGAATTTATAGTATAAGGGATACTCGTGAAGGAATCAATGGAGTTTCTATTTGTGTATTCGAACAAAAAGAAAATACAAATTGGAAATAATAGGTGGGAGAAGATGTAAATAGACGAGGATAAAATTTATGAAAACTGGATCAAGAATGGGAGAATGGTAGGGGAGGCAGGGAGATGGGGCTTTGGAGGAGGGAGGAGGGAGATGGGAGGTGGGAGGCAGGGGGTCCGGGAGAATGGGAGAATGGGATGGGTGGAAGGGAGGCAGGGCTTCGGAGGCTGTAGGAGGGAGGAGGGAGGCGGGAGGTAGGTGTTGGGGAGAATGGGGGAATGGTAGGGGAGGTAGGGATGTGGGGATTTGGAGGCTGGAGAAGGGAGGAGGAGAAGGGAGGTGGGAGGCGGGGGGTTGGGGAGAGATGGGGAATGGGAGGGGTTTTGTATAATTGAGGAATTTGGAGGATGAAGGAGAGGGTGACACATACACATGATGGAAGGAGAGAGTGACACGTGTTTGGGGAGGGACAAAGTTTAGTATAGATAATGGATTATCACTAATATAATAATAGATAATATTATAAATAAAAAAGTAGTAATATAATTAATATTATTAATAATTATTATTAAAAATATTAATGAATAACAAATAATAATATTATTAATTAATATTAAATTAATAATTAATAATTAATAATATAATTTACTAATTAACAATTAATAAATAATAAATAATAATATATTTATTTATATAATTATTAATTAATAATTAATAATTAGTATTAATTAATAATAATAGTAATAATTGTTATAAAGGTATAGGGGAAGACTCCCTTTTTATTAAGGAAAGAAATTCCACTTTTCAACAGGGTTTAAAGGTAACCCTTGCATAACCCGAAGGTCCAGTGGTTTGAAGTATAACGATGCAAACTTTTATAAATGAAATTCTCTTTTAAATGAATATATGCCATATTTATGTAATGTGATTATAGAAAACACATACACTTATTTGGTTATATCATGTCAGATTTAAAAGACTGTTAAACATCATGAACATTGAAAATATAACCGTTGAAAAGTGATTATAAGATTAGTATATATTAAGGGCTATGATAAAGTTTCATTGACATACAAAAGAAGAAATGACCTCGACCAGTAGGATCATACCCTATAAAGCCCATTTATCAGAGCTTAAAAGGGAGATAACATCTATAAGATTTCCCTTGACCAAGCTCAATTAAAAATTAAAAAACTAAAGCATGATAGAAACCATTTATGGGAGAATTTCAAGCTCATCAAGATAATGACCCAAACCATGTTCGCCAAACCACCCTAAGAAAATCTCACTGTTGTACACCTTACCCTTATAGTGTTCACTGGTGTAATAAAGAGCTATGTATCTTGACCGTAGAAGTACGGATATGTACATTTTTTCCAATAAAATAATGATTATATTTATTCCTTATTGTTTTTTACTTTATAAATGATTAAGTAATGAGCTTGATAAAAATCAAATTTTATAATACATCAAAACTCTAATTGTTTTTTAGGTAATATGCAATTTCAATTAAGAAAATCCCTTTGATGAATTCATGGATTTTTTAAATAAATGATATTTTAATAAAATATTACTATTAAATAATATATATTAAATATAAATGATAATATAATTTGTTCAAAGTGAAAATGTAATTTTTATAAGGGTTTGAAAACCGTTATTGTAAAAAAACTAGTATTTTTCAATAAACATGGATTTTAATTTAAAAGTTTAATTTTTAATATTTAGAGAATTATTTTGATAAAATAAATATTATTTTTTGAATAAACATGTCTAAATTATCCAACAGTGATTTTTTTCATAATTTTTTGAGACAGTTGAATTTTCGGGTAAAAATTAAATACAGTATGTATTATAACATCATAATGACCCAAAATTGATATAATATATTCCATCAAAGGTATCCACACCAAAATCTATATGCCAAATTTAAAATAATGTCCTTTTGAGGTTATTTGATTAATTTTATAAACCTTTTATGAATTCTCCAAAACCTATATTATATTTTAAGGTTTTAAAATCAATTATTTGTAAACATAACTCACTTACACATCACCAAAGGTATTATTTTAATGTGTTCAGTTAATGGTCTTATAAAATAATAAAAATAAATTCTATTTGGAAGAAACCTTGGACAAAAACCATGAGAATGTTTTTGATTTTTATTACTTTATTATATATAGTCCAAAAAATTAGTTTGGAAAATAATAAAGAACTCCCCTCTATTTTCCTATATAAACCCAAAAAAAATCATATTTCTATTGACTAAAAAAATCATGGAGAAATAATATGTTACAATAGTTTAGGTAGGGGATAAAAAGAAACAAATAAACAAATAAAATCTACAACACCTACAAGTACTCGGGGAGACTCGAACCCGAGACCTCCCCTGATACCCCTCAAAGGCATAACCACTAGGCTACACCCCTGGGGGAACCATGAAAAAAGACTATAACTTTTTACATTCCCATATATATCCCTCCCATGGTACCTACAATCTATCAATAATCTCCTCCCAATATTTTGGAATCACCCTCTCAAGAGAATGAACCCTCTCATCCTCTTTATTCATGCACTTTAATTATGTAATGTATTTTGTATTCCAATTCCTATTGATGAGATATGATTTTCCACATCCATATTAACAACATTATGATGTCCAAGTGATTAGATACTCATTTAATTATCTTTAAGACCTCCCATTATTGATTATATACCCCTGTTATTCTGCCAATATTATCCTATGATTTTTCCATTCCAAACATTCATTCAAGCACCCTTTTTTCCTTTTACCTTTTAATTACCAATTTTTCATTTTGGATTATGTTATTACATATCCCTATTAATTAACTTATGATTTACTAGTGATAATAAACCCTTTTCACTCCCATTAATCCCTCCAATGATTCGTTATGTACCCTCGTTATGCCGCCCAAAATTTCCCCTGATTTTTCCATGTCAAACCTTTATATTGTGAATTTCATCACCATTTACACTCAAGGGTATTAACCTAGACATAACTATAATTATTTGATTGGGGAATTATATGTATTTATATCACAGTTCTTAATCATGGAAATAAATGTTATGAAATTTGATCCTATGTTGAATGATCTATGTGACACACTTATACATGTACATGATATGAAATAAATTGGTGTGCCCAAAATTATATATTGCTCCAATGCATTGGATAATGTTTTAGTCTCATGATATTTCATGTATGGGATTGGGGAGTAAACTCAATCCATTATGGTAATTTTTCCACCATGTTATGATGTATTGATAGTTATCCTTGACCTATGTTTATGATTTGATGTTTAATGTTGTTTCCACATTCCCATGTTACCTTTATGCTATCATGTTATATCATGTATCATTGTTCAATATTATGATTCTCACCCCTTTTATGTTCATATGAAATTCTTATTAACTAACATGTAATACTTTTATCAGGTTATGATTTGTTTATTCCCCTACTAGGCTTTATAGATCACCCCTTTCCATAAGGAACCATCCTTAAACATTACATAATCTTGAATTATGTCAAGAATTAACATTGCGGATCTTTTCAGGTTTATAGTTTTAGAGAATTAGGCCATAAATATAACATAATAACTTGAATATTACATGTAGACACTACTACTCAGTATCCATTTTTCATAAAATAAAAACTCTTAAACAGAAACATGTTTTGTTCTATATTTTATATAACATGACTTTTCCTTGATCCCATCCTTGATCCTATTCATATTTAAGTCCTATGGAAAACATTTAAAAAACTTGATATGAGCATAAAAATCTCAATAAGGGGTATAAAATAAGGAAGGAAAACATTATCCCATCAATAAATACAAATCAATGAAACTATACTTTTCAATCATAACATACCTTATAAAATCATAAGATTTATGAATAACACACAGAAATCATAAATCATAAAGGTAACTTATGGAATCCATATCATACTTACATTGTAGCTATCACAACTACTTAGGGAGTTACGTTGGAATACCCATCACATTATATTCCCTAAATCTCTTAGGAGAAATATTAACGTTTACCTCCATCACGTTACCCAATGCATTGGAGATCTATCATGGGCTCACCCAACCTAGGTTTATCACAAAACCATCCGTATACGTAAAAAATGGAAAATAACCATAATATATTCATAACACATAAAACAAGAATAAAGTAAAGATAACATTTACACATTGAAATCACAATATATTATTTCAAGATATTGATATAATCAATGCTTTATCAATCCATTTTCAAAACCAATTAAAACATTTAATAAAGATATTTTTTAATCAAAGTGTCCCATAAAACTTTGAATATGTTGAAAAAAAAATTAATTTCAAAACATTCATGTCCATATAAATAAATACTTAAAACAATTTTTAAGACATGGACATTAATGATAAATATTTAGAAGAATAAATATTTAAAACATTTAAAACCATATTTTAATTAAAGAGTTTCTAACCAAATTAGAAACACTTGAATACAAATAATTGAGAAATAAAATTAATCAAAGATTATAATATCATTAGAATAAGGATATTCATGATATAATATGTCAAAGGGTAGTATATACACCATATAAAATTGAATTGGTGTATAACAACAAATAAGTCTCAATGGAATGTAAATTGAGACAAAGTCCCTTACAAAGATCGTATCCTTAGATTAAGAATAAATCATTGACATAATTATGTGTGAAAAATAAGAATACATCCAATATAAGTGGATATTAAGTGTAAAACAATCATAGGTCATTCACACATATTTATAGCATGAAATAATCAATAAGTAGAATTTTAACCAAAAGAATTGAAATTGGGTTAAGAAGTTCTCTTACAAAAATTCGACAACCTAACGACGTCACTTTAAAATTCAGAAAATGAGTTGATGAGAGAGAAAAGGGTCTCTCATCACATGTACATAAAAGGTACAATAATAAGGATATAGAAGAATATATCCCAACATATGAAAATGGAACTTCAAGGACATGTCATAAAAGAAGTCTTTGACTAAAAGAGGAAGGTGAAAGGTTCCCTTACCGATTTGGAAACATAAGAAACATACACCCCATAAAAGAAGGATCATAAAATAAAGAAATAAATACTAATAAACTAAATTATATTACACAAATAATACAATAATGGGCAGTAAATACACCATACAAAAGGAAATAGTGTAAAATATAACATGAATCTCACGGGAATAAAAAGTGAGATGAAAACCCATTACCACATTGTAATCAATCGAGTCATATGACCAAAAGTTAATAACCAAAAAATTAATAAAATAATACCATAAAGATAATAATGATAATATACATCAAATTTCAGTACACAATACACCAAATGCAATAAATAAGTGGTGAACAATGGAAATCTCTCAGAATTAAAAGTGAGATAAGAAACCCCTTACCTCAAGTGTGACTTGTATTGTGTGTTCCTTGTTCTTCATGAATAATAAACTTAAGTTAATTTATAATTTATTAAGAACCTTTTTAAATTTTATTATTCCTTTTATATCACTTATTACCTTTCTATAACAACTAGTTAATTATTTTAGTTCATATCGGACATTTTTTGATGTTCAGAACTTGAGTAAAAAATAAACTTCTTTTAATTACAAGTTGTCCCTGTGGTAAAAATTCCATTATATCCAGAATGATATTCAGAATTTAGATATCATATATATCATATATATCTATTATATATATATATAATAGTATATGTCATTTGGAGATAATAAATGAAATGCACCATTCATGGAGACGGTAAGCCGTACGTACGCATGAACACTACTTTCATTTCTATTTCATATTTAATGGAATGAAAAATTAATGATACATAGATATATTATAATTAAAATATCATATGATATATATTTTACATAATTTCATAACTCCATCCTTTATACATTCCATGTATGTCATGAACGAATCATATCACCTTGAGGGGGAAGTAGTCCGCACATCCTCAAATGAAATTACCGTGTTTACGCATATTACAAAGAATAATGGTATGTTTTTAAATAAAAAAACATAGAAGAATATATAAAAAATAAACATAATATATATAATATATAAATATAGTGCCATAATAATGGCCACCATGAGAGACGGTTGAAGATATTTGAATAATCATCGTTTCGTGAGGCAGTAGTTCGCTGTCCACAGAAACAATATGTTCGTATCCATTAGATGGAGGTGTGTGGAAGTGTAGTTAGAACTATTCTCATAAAAACAACCTAGTATATTGAGGATACTGGTGTTTTTATAAAAAAAATTAATAAAGAGAGTTTAGGGGGTTGGGGAAGTAAAATAAAAGAAAAGAACTTAAGAGAAGACGTTACCTTTAAATCAGGTAACTCCCTTTGGTTTGAACCAAAGGGATTTCTTGAAGTGCATTCTGCCTAAGGTATGTCTTCTAGGTGGAAGATATAGATGCATGGAGTTTAATTGGTAAGATGATGGATGATCCAAGGGGATTGAGAGGTGTTCTTAATGGGTTAGATGTGATGGCTTTTTATAAGGGGAGGAGGGGCTCTTTAGGAATGTTTGAAAATATTATTTTATTATATGATGATTTTCGGTTTCTAAAGGTCCAAAAATAATTAAAGTCGAAGATAATATTTCCAATGTTAGAAATAAAATAATACAATAAGAATTGGACAAGTTTTCGATATTTTTTTAATTTTTATAATCTTATTTATTCAAATCATTTATTAATGAGGTAAACACTACATCATTATTTTTACATAAATAATTTTATTTATTTGATATCTAAAAATTATAAAACAAATACCATGATGTATGAAATATTGTTAGATTTAAAATTAATATTTATAATCTAATAGATAACTTATATAACCCCATGTAAAAATTGATTTACTAAAAGATATATGTTTATACCATTTTTGTCTTTACTTTAAATTAATTAATATAAAGTTTCATTATCACTCTTAAGTGGCTCCATGGGGTCCCAAAATAGACCCAAGGATACCCATGGTCAGAAATTTATCATAAAATAGTATTAGGACACATGTTAGGGTAAATTTGATATTATTATAATATTATTTTTTACCCTTATTTACCCGATTTACCCTTTAACCATGGTAAATAAAATATTTACTGATGTAAATATTCATAATGTCTAAAAATAAAAGTTAACTATTTACACAATTTGTACATTATAATTTCAAATATGGAATCCATTTTTCCAAATTCAAAACATATAATTAGAAGAATTTAATTGAAAATCAATTCTCATTGTCAAAACAAAAAGTGTGTTTTTAAGAAATAATAACTATCAAAAGATTACCACTTGTTTATGTCCAATTTTAAAGTGAAATTACTTACAAAGAATAAAATTGGATTAAATAGTAAAAAAAATCTAATTAAACTTTAAAACCAATTAAAAAGATAATCTAACCATATAAATAAATTAGATTAAAAGGAAGTTTTTAATTAAAATACCATATTTTTCACTATTCATTAAAAAAATGAACATCATCAGAAAAATACCAAAACTTCATCCAATATAAATTTTGATGTCCCGATTCGAAAGAAGATTATTATTTTGTCAAATATAACATATAAAAGTGAAAAAAACTAGATTTTAAAAGGGTTCTCCATCAAAAGTCGGGAAAATGACCTTTTAAAGAATATTAGAGTATTTATACTTAAAATCATATTCTTTCTTACTTTAAGCCTCCAAAATTTATTGGATAAATGAAAAAACATTTAAAAAACACATATAAGTTAATTTGGTTCATCCTCACCATTACAATGGCTAGGCATTAACTACCATTTTAAAAAATAATATTATATTATTATTTTTCAGTATAACTCAATATTGTGTGCAACGTAAGATTTCAAAGAAACCCGTTGTTGTGTATGGGGTAACCCCTCGAACATAGAATCCACTTTAAAGTAAAATTAATAATTAATACACAAATATTAATAAATATGAAAATGTCATATTCTTTATTTACCTATGATGTTATATCCTTCCCCCCTTTTGGGAATTGCATCCTCACAATTTTAAAATTGGGCTCAGAAACTTCATTGAAAGTACCACTTCGGAAAAAGAGTCAAAAAAACTATCACTTTAAAATAAAGGAAGAGAAGTACAAAGGTTAACCAAGATAATAGATACTAGGATTTCATGAAAACATGGATATGAAGGAGAAAAAAAACCATCATGAACTGATTGAGAGTGATAAAAAACATGATTAGGAGAAAGTTTACGACCAGAAAATCATGAACTTGTGATGAGTTAAATAGTATTTTATTCCCCAATAGGAAAAGTTAACAGACATCATTTTTGTTTTAAGTTACTTTTAATAAAGTTTAGGAATTTATTAATGACATTAACTGAAAACATAAGGAACCATACTTACTTGTAATGTAGACTTTCATACTTTACTAAATTTCTACCACAGACTCATCTTTTCTCCAAACGATGAGTTTTCAAACTGACTTGGTCATATTAAAAGTGATAGAATAAACTTCTAGAGTATCACATAATCCACAAAATATAAACTATATATTTCCACAGTCTTTAGATATCAACTAAAATAAAAATGGTTAGTACAAGATCAGATAATCTCCAAAAAGGATAATCCTTTATAAAAATAAATACTACTCTTAATCTCCAAAATTCAACAAAAAGTACCCAAATTTCAATAAAGAACATTCAATACCCAACTATCCTTAAAATTATTCAATATAATCCAAACTAAGATTGAAACCCAAAACTCAAAAAAATTTGTTCACATAGTCTTCCATAATAAATCTTAACATTTATCCCCAAATAACATTGACTACTCTTAAAATCTCATACTAAAGTATAATTAACCTAATCACATATTCTCTATGATAGGTTAATCATTTCCATAAATAACCCAAATCTATATATGTCCATAATAAAAACATATAATCTTCTAAAATAAAATTTCAACCATTACTCCACAAATGAGATCACATAGTATTCTATTTCCCTTAAGCATATATTGTTCCCCAAAAGAGAGAACATCTTCCAAAATAACCTTTATCACTTAATCACCAAATTATTTTCCAATATTAAGGATATCCATTTGATAAAACGTAAGTTCCGAAAATCAACTTATTCTTGATCCATAAAATTATTTAACTAAAAAAATAACAAGTCATACTAACCAAGGACTTCATGTAGGCTAGGGGTAGGAGATGCACCCTTGTCTCCCTTTAGTTGTGGGTTCGATTCTTACAGCCTTGCCAGACGTGATGGGTTTTCACCCATCTTATGAGTTGTCCCTTTTTATAAAACTCAAAAATAACCCTAACATGTTTTAACCTTAAAGGTTTTCTTATACATTTCATTTTCATCCCAATACATTAAGACCTCAACATATAAATTCATGAAGCCTTACATATATTGTCCTTTTTTCTTATTTTTCCTCCATATGATAAAATAAAACTATTCCTAACAGAAATAACAACATACCTTCATCATGATGTCCATATGGTTTCATTGTCATCTTGTTCATGTAGTTGGAAGGTCCAAGCATTGAAACAATTATTTAGAGATCCTTCAAAATCATTTCCTTCCTTCATCTAAATATATCTTGTATAACTTGGGTCATATGGGTGTTTGCAGAAAAATCGTTTCAGAAAATAATCATGTATGACATATAATTGCAAAAAATATGACAAATTATTATTTTTATAAAACATTCAGACCAAATTTGAGTTAAAAATTTCAATTAATGGTCCTTTTAAAATACCATAAGTATGTTCTAAGAGACTATATTGTAAAGAAAAACATTAATAGGTTGCGCAAGGGTCTGTTTATTCATCACCTTTTTCAAAATCATAATATGCTTCAAAATCTTGAGATAAGGTAAAATATGGGAAAATGACTTGATAACCTTTCTTGAAAATATGAGAATATTGTGAAAATAGATTTGATTAAATACAAACCATGATCCATGATGATTTTGAGGTATAGTATAGGTGTTTGATATCTCAAAAAACTGCTTGCAAGTGAGTTGTATATTAGAAAAAGTCTCACAATCATCTGAACATGACTTTTCTATAATTATTGAAAGCATGTCATCAGGAAGAGATAGGAATGTTGTTTGAGATCCTCCTCCTTCCATTTGCAATTGACTTTCCTTGATCTGAAAAAGTTATAAAACATGGATTTAACTGAAATAATAGACATAGGGACTAACCATGTGTTTAAATAAAACTCATAATCCCTAAATTTGTCTAAACCGACCTTCGATACCATCTGTAAGGACCCAGCCTTAAATATTACATAATCTGGAATTATGTCAAGAATTCACATTGAGGATCTTTTCAGGTTTTCAATTTTAGAGAATTAGGCCATAACTATTACATAGCAACTTGAATATTACATGTTGACACTACAACTCAGTATCCATTTTTCAAAAAATAAAAACGCTTAAAAAGAAACATGTCTAGTTCTATATTTTAGACAACAAGAATTTTCCTTTATCCCATCCTTGAACCTATTCATCTTTAAGTCATGTGGAAAACATTTCAGAAAATTGGGATGAGCATAAAAATATTAGTAAGGTTTATAAAATAAGGAAGGAAAACATTATCCCATCAATAAATACAAATAAATGAAACCATACTTTTCAATCATAATATTCCTGGTGAAGTAATAATATTTATGAATAACACACATAAATCATAAATAATAAAGGTAGATTATGGAATCCATATTATACTTACATTGTAGCTGTCAAAACTACGTAGAGAGTTGCGTTGGAATACCCATCACAATATATTCCCTAAATCTCTTAGGAGAAACATTAACGTTTACCTCCGTCACGTTACCCAATGCATTGGAGAGCTATCTCGGGCTCACCCACCCTAGGTTTATCATGGAACCACCCGTATACGTAAAAAATTAACAATAAAAATAATATATTCATAACACATAAAACAAGAATAAATGAAATATAACATTTCCACATTGCAATCACAATATATCATTTCAAGATATTGATATAATCAATGCTTTATCAAACCATTTTCAAAACCATTTAAAAAACTTAATAAAGATATTTTTTAATCAAAGTGTCCCATACCACTTTGAATCTTTTGAAAGAAATTTTAATTTGAAAACATTAACATCCATAAAAATAAATCCTTAAAACCATTTTTAAGGCACGGGTATTAATGAAAAAGATTTAGAAGAATAAATCTTTAAAACATTTAAAATGATATTTTAGTTAAAGAGTTTCTAACCAAATGAGAGATGCTTGAATAAAAATAATTGAGAAATAACATTAATCAAAGCTTATAATGTCATGAGAATAAGGAGATTCATGATATAATATGACAAAGGGCAGTATATACACCATATAAAAGTGAATTGGTGTATAAAAACAAATAATTCTCAATAGAATGCAAATTGAGACAATGTCCCTTACAAAGATCGTATTCTTAGATTAACAATAAATCAATGACATAATTATGTGTAACAAATAAGAATTTAAAGACCCGGAAATTTCATGTAATTTTTTTATTACATGGGAATATTATGAGTCCGCACAAATTGACGGCGTATGATTCCGAGGCCCGGTGTACCTGAAATGATTTTCTGAACTTTTTTCGGGTACGTTCAGTAAACATGTGAGCAGGTTTTTGTAAATTTTGAACCGGTGCTCGGAATTGCAATATGAGGACACCGTTGAACTCACAATGCCGGTATGCTCTTAAGGATACCTTTACCTCGACTGTAGTTGGTCAAGGGTGAAAGTTAGTTTACCTATTTTTCATGGAAATAAAAATAAAATAAAGAATAACATTTATTTTATTTTTATTGAAACCTATCTACATGGGTTATGGAGGTGGGGACCACTATAAATAAAAACCCTGAAATTGAATTATAGTGGTGGGGACCACCCTAATCCTCTTTAATGGGAGAAAACCATTCAACTCCCCATTTAATTAATTGAGGAAACTAAAATTAATTAAATGTGTCAACATTTAATTATGCCAATATAAATTAATCTGTTAAACTTATTTTAATTTATATTGGCACCTCTATACCTTGGAGAGGGTTGGGTTGGAAAAGGCAAAGGGGAGAACTTGGGATAATGGTGGAGAATAATTCTTATCCAATGAAGAACACACCATATTCTCCAATAAAGAATGTGGCATATCCAACAAGGGACGTCTTCAATGACGACGAACCGACGTCCTTCCTTCCCTCCTCACCGACGCCAACAAACCTTCGAGGTAAGGGTGTGATTTCGATTAATCATCATTAATTTTATTTCATGCTGAATCTACTCCCATGAGCCTCTTTACCTCTCTAATGCGGAGGGTACGGTCCAAACGAACATGGTCCGACGTCTCTGCAAATCCTTGTGGTTCTTGATGTGTTCTTCACAATGGAAGGGGACGATGACCGTGCCGCTGGAGAAGGGCCACGGCCCGTCGGCCGTGGCGGAGAAAACTGACAGAGGATGGCCACACGAAGGGGATGGTGGCATGCTTCCGCACCACCTGACGAGCAAGAGACGCATCCTTATGCTGTGGCGGCGAAGGGAGGGCGGCCGGCCGAGCCGGCAACCGGTGAAGGCACGACGCGCGACTACGCCGCGCGGAGGAGGGGGCTGGCCGTCCAGCCAACCGCGGCGGGCCGCCGCACCACGGGCCACTACACCACGAGCCCAGTGGGCCACCGTGCTGCAGGCTGGGCTGCAACTAGCGGGCCAGGTCTACCCGAATCGGGCCATGTCGGGCCTGGTCAGTCCGACCGGGTCAGACTGGACCCGGACCAACTTCGACACATTTTTTCTCTTTCACCCATATCTTGAGCTTCGGGTGTCCGTTTGAAGAACCGTCTGTGGCGCCTGAAACCTTGGATTGAGATGGTCCTTTTGGTGTACCCCACTTGAGTTTTGGATAAAGTTGGGGTACAACCAGGTTGGATCGAACACGAATCCAAACAGGCCCTCGGGACAAAAAGGCTAATAACTTACAGACCGAGCGTCCGATTGATGCACCGTATGTTGCATTGAAACCCCTTTTATGTGGTAGTCCATTGGGATAATTCTTCATGGTACTTCATGTTAGTTGGATCATTGACCTGTGACTTGAAAAATGGACCCTCTCGGAATCAAGCAATCTTAGTGCGGGAACACTGTAGCTGGCTATAACATGAGAAAGGGATCCTATGTGGGTCTGTTTTTGGGATCCTTTATGGGTCTGTGTTCTAGAGACTCACTTGGATCCTCTCTAGGAATCCAAATGGGACTACTCTAGGATCCCACATGGGTCTGCTGTACTAGGATCCTATGTGGGTCTGATGATGTTCTAGGATCCTATGTGGGTCTAATGATTTAGGATCCTATGTGGGTCTGATGATTTTGGATCCTACATGGGTCTGCCTCTTAATAGAGTAAGATGATTCAGTAGTTACATCTAATCGTCTTTACTACCGTACCTAAGTTATACTTGGTGTGAGTTGAGTCTTTACCTTCATGGTGATACCTTTTTGGTATTCTTCTATGTGGCATACCTGTGTGGTAATTTCCTTCGTGGTGATACCTTGGTGGTATTCTTCTGGTTTGAGTTGATTATTTACCTTCGCGGTGATACCTTTGTGGCATTATTCTATGTGGTGTACCTATGTGTTACTTTCCTTCATGGTTATACCTTGGTGGTATTCTTCTATGTGGTGAACCTGTGTGGTACTTTCCTTCATGGTGATACCTCTGTGGTATTATTCTATGTGGCATTACCTTTGTTGTACTTACCATTGTGGTGTTACCTTCGTGGTATTCTTTCCTTCTTGGAACAGTTGAGCTTTGATCTAATGAGTTGGGCCTTGTGTTTCCTCATGAATGAGATGGGTATACTTGATAACTTAGGTATATGTATGGTCATATACCTAATTAGGGTTGAAAATTGTTTTCATGCTTTGTGTTTTATCCTTTGTGGATTTTTTAAGACCTTTTAGGGTCTCGGGGTCCCTATTGAGTATCGTTATACTCACCCCTACACGGGCTACGCCCGCACCTTGTTGTGTTTGGTGCAGACGACGGACAACGCTGACTGAGGAAGAGAGTACCAGGATTGGAGGTAGCTCGGAGGTGGACCTTAGATGAGGCTTACCACATAGAAAACCGTTCAAGAGCTATACTTACCATTCAGGTAGGATCCTTGGCAGGTGTTCATAAGAGTTGTTTCAGTTTACTTGTACTTTCTAGTTTTCTTGTACTTTCTAGTTGGGCTTGTATTCTGGCCCCTTTTACTTACTGCACACACTCTTTTGAATATTTATTTTACTTTTTATTGTATCTTTAATTTTTCTTGGTCATGTGTGTTTATTGGATATAAAGGTAATTCCTTTCCGGTTTTTGGGTAATACACCTTTCGGTGCTAGTCACTAGCCCCTGGCCTATGGAAGGCGGGCTTGGGGTAGTCACGACGTGGGCCCTGGGGGATGGGTCGTGAGAAATAATACGCCCAATATAAGTGGATATTAAGTGTAAAAAAATCAGAGGTCATTCACACATATTTATAGTACGACATAATCAATAAGTAGAAGTTTAACTTAAAGAATTCAATTTGGGTTAAGAAGTTCTCTTACAGAAATTCGACAACCTAACGACGTCACTTTAAAATTCATAAAACGAGTTGATGAGAGAGAAAAGGAACTATCATCACATAGACATTAAATTTACAGCAATAAGGATATATAATAACATATCCCAACATATGAAAATGGAAATTAAAATACATGTCATAAAAGTAGTCTTTGACTAAAAGAGGAAGGTGAAAGGTTCCCTTACGGATTTGGTAACTTACAAAACATACACCCCATAAAGGAAGGATCATAAAATGAAGATGTAAATACTCATAAATTAAAGTATATTACACAAATAATACAATAATGTCCTGTAAATACACCACACAAAAGGAAATAGTGGAAAATATAGTATGAATCTCACGGGAATAAAAAGTGAGATGAAAACCCCTTACCACGTTTTAATTAATCAAGTCGTATGACCAAAAGTTAATAAAAAATGAATAAAATAATACCATAAAGAGAATCATGATAATATACATCAAATTTCAGTACACAATACACCACATGCAATAAATAAGTGGCAAACAATGGAAATCTCTCGGAATTAAAAGTGAGATAAGAAACCCCTTACCTCAAGTCCGACTTGTCTCGTATGTACCTTTTTTATCCCGAATAATAAACTTATGTAAATTTATATTTGATTAAAAACCATTTTCAAGTTTATTATTCCTTTTATATCACTTATTACCTTACTATAACAATTAGTTAATTATTTTAGATCATATCAGACATTTTTTTGATGTTTGGAACTTGAGTAAAAAATAAACTTCTTTTAATTACCAGTTATCCCTGTGGTAAAAAATCCATTATCTCTAGAATGATATTCACGATTTAGATATCTTATATATCATATATATCTAGTATATATATATATTTATAATAGTACACGACATTTGAAGATAATAAATGAAATGCACCGTTCATGAAGACGGTAAGCCGTACGTAGGCATGAACGTTACTTTCATTTCTATTTCATATTTACTGGAATGAAAACTTAATGATACATAGATATATTATAATTAAAATATCATATGATATATATGTTACATAATTTCATAACTCCATCCTTTATAAGTTCCATGTATGTCATGAACGAATCATATCATCTTGAGGGGGCGGTGGTCCACACTTCCTCAAATGAAATTATCGTGTTTACGCATATTGCAAAGCATAAAGGTATGTTTGTAAATAAAAAAACACAGAAGCATAAGGAAAAAATAAACATAATATATATCATATATAAATATAGTTCTATCATAATGGCCACCATGAGAGGCGGTTGGAGATATTTGAACAATCATCATTTTGTGAGGCAGTAGTTCGCCGTCCACAGAAACAGTATGTTCGTGTCCATTAGATGGAGGTGTTTGAATGTGTAGTTAGAATAATTCTCAAGAAAAACCTAGTATATTTAGGATACTGGTTTTGTTATAAAAAAAGGAATAAAGAGAGTTTAGGGGGTTGGAGAAGTAAAATAAAATAAAAGAACTTAAGAGAAGACGTTACCTTTAAATCAGGTAACTCCCTTAGGTTTGAACCAAAAGGATTTCATGAAGTGCCTTCTTCATAAGGTAAGTCTTCTAGGTGGAAGATAAAGATTCAAGGAGCTTAATTGGTCAGAGTTTGGATGATCCAAGGTGCTTTAGAGGTGTGAGTAATGGGTTAGAGATGATGGATTTTTATAAGGGGGAGGAGGGCCTCTTTAGGAAATTTTGAAAATATTATTTTATTATATGATGATTTTCGGTTTCTAAATGTCTAAAACTAATTAAAGACGAATATAATATGTCTCATGTTCTAAATAAAATCATCCTATAAGAATTGGAAAGGTTTTGGATATTGTTTTAATTTTTATAATCTTATTTATTTAAATCATTCATTAATGAGGTAAACACTACATCATTATTGTGTCATAACTAATTTTATTTATTTGATGTATAAAAATTATAAACAAATACCATACTGTATGATATATTTTTATATTTCCAATGAATATTTATAGGCAACGAGATAACTTATATAACCCCATGTAAAAATTGATTTACTAAAAGATATATGTTTATGTCATTTTTGTCTTTACTTTAAATTAATTAATATAAAGTGTCATTATCACCCTTAAGTGGCTCCATGGGGTTCCAAAATAGACCCAAGGATGACCATGGTCAGTCATTTATCATCCAATAGGATTAGGACACATGTTAGGGTAAATTTAATATTATTATAATACTATTTTTTACCCTTATTTACTCGATTTACCTTTTAACCATGATAAATAAAATATTTACTGAAGTAAATATTCATAATGTCTAAAAATAAAAGTTACATATTTACAAAATTTGAACATACTGATTCAAAATATGGAATCCATTTTCCAAATTCAAAACATAGAAGTAGCAGAAATTAATTTAAAATTAATTCCCTGTTGTCAAAACAAAAAGCATGCTTTTAAGAAATAATAACTATAAAAATATTGACACTTGATTATATCCAATTTCAAAGTGAAATTAATCACAATGAGAAACATTGGATTAAATGGTGAAACATAATCTAATTACACTTTAAAACCAATTAAAAATATAATCTATCCATATAAATAAATTAGATTAAAAGGTAGTTTTGAATTAAAATACAGTATTTTTCACTATTCATTAAAAAAATGAACATTATCAAAAAAATACCAAAATTTCATCCAAAGTAAATTTTTTTGTCCTGATTCTAAATAAGAATATTATTTTGTTAAATAGAACAAATAAAAGTTAAAAAAAATATATTTAAAAAGGGTTCTCCATCAAAAGTTGGTAAAACGACCTTTTAAATACTATTAGAGTATTTATGCTTAAAATCAGATTATTTATTATTTGAAGCCTCTAAAATTTAATGGATAAATGTAAAAAAATTTAACAAACATGTATAATCATTTTTTAGTTATTTTTTGTTCATTCTCACCATTACAATGGTTAGGCGTTAACTACCATTTAGAATAATAATATTATATTATTATTTTTTAGTATAACTCAACATTGTGTGCAACATAAGATTTCAAAGAAACCCATTGTTGTGTATGAGGTACGCCATCGAACATAGAATCTACATTAAAGTAAAATTAATAATCACTTCAAAAATATTAATAAATATGAAAATGTCATATTCATTATTTACCTGTGATGTTACATCCTTCTCCCCTTTTGGGAATTTCATCCTCGCAATTTCAAAATTGGGCTCAGAAAATTCATTGAAAGTCCCACATTAGAAAAAGAGTCAACAAAACTATCACTTTAAAATAAAGGAAGAGAAGTACAAAGGTTAACTAATATAACAGATACTAGGATTCCATGAAAATGTGGATTTGGAGGAGAAAACAAACCATCATGTTCTAATGGAGAGGGATAGAAAACATGATTAGGAGAAAGTTAATAACCATAAAATCACAAAATTGTGAAGGGTTAAACAGTCTTTGATTCCCCAGTAGGAAATGTTAACATACATCATTTTTGTTTTAAGTTACTTTTCATAAAGTTGAGGAATTTATTTATGAGCTTAACTAAAAACATAAGGAAACATATTTACTTGTCATGCAGGCTTTCAAACTTTACTAAATTTCTACCACAAACTCATCTTTTCTCCAAATGATGAGTATTCAAACTGACTTGGTCACATTAAAAGTACTAGAATCAACTTTTAGAGTATCGGATAATCCAAAAAAGATGAACTATATATTTCCCATGTATTTATACATCAACCAAAACCAAAATGGTTAGTACAAGTTCAGATAATCCCCCAAAAGGATAATCCTTTATAAAAATAAATACTACTCTTAATCTCCAAAATTCAACAAAAAGTACCCAAAGTTCAAAAAAGACCATTCAATACACAACTATCCTTAAAATTATTCAATATAATCCAAACTAAGATTGAAACCCAAAACTCAGAAGAATTTGATGACATAGTCTTCCACAATAAATCTTAACATTTATCACCAAATAACATCTATTACTCTTAAAGTCTCATACTAAAGTGTAATTAACCTAATCACATATTCTCTATGATAGGTTAATCATTTCCATAAATAAACCAAATCCCTATATGTCCACAATAAAAACATAGAATCTTCCAAAATAAAATTTCAACCATTACTCCACAAATGAGATCCCATAGTATTCTATTTCCCTTAAGTATATAATGTTCCCTAAAAGAGAGAACATCTTCCAAAATAACCTTTATCACTTAATCACCAAATAATTTTCTTATATTAATGATATCCATTTTATAAAACACAAGTTCCCAAAATCAACATATTCTTGATCCATAAAATTGTTTAACTAAAAAATAACATGTCATACTAACCAGGGAATTCACGTAGGCTAGTGGTAGGAGATGCGCCCTTATCGCCCTTCAGTTGTGGGTTCGATTCCTGCGGCCTTTCCGGACGCGACAGGTTGTCACCAATATTATGAGTTGTCTCTTTTTATAAAACTCAAAAATAACCATAACATGTTTTAACCTCAAAGGTTTTCTTATACCTTTCATTTTCATCCCAATACATTAATACCTAAACATATAAATTCATGAATCCTTATATATATTTTCCTTTTTTCTTATTTCACCTCCATATGATAAAATAAAACTATTCCTAATAGAAAAAACAAAATTCCGTCATCATGATGCCCATATGGTTTCATTGTCATCTTGTTCATGTAGGTAGAAGGTCCCATCATTGCAACAATGATTTAGATATCCTTCAAAATCATTTTCTTCCTTCATCCAAATACACCTTGTACAATATGCATCATATGGGTGTTTTTAGAAAAATAGTTATAGAAAATAATCATGTATGACATATAATTTGAAAACATATGACAAAACATGATTATTATAAAACATTCAGACCAAATTTGGGTTGAAAATTTCAATTAATGGTCCTTTTAAAATACCATAAGTATGTTCTGAGAGACTATATTTTAAAAGAAAATATAAATAGGTTGCACAAGGGTCCCCTTCTTTAGAACCTTTTTCAAAATCATAATATGTTTCAAAATCTTGAGATAAGGTAAAATATTTAAAAATGCCTTGAAAATATTTACCTTAATTTAAAATATGAGAATATTATGAAAATAGGTTTTGATTAAATACAACCCATGATCCACGATGATATCGAGGTATAGTGGAGGTGTTTGATATCTCAAACAACTGCTTACAAGTGAGTTGTATGCTAGAAAAAGTTTCACAATCATCTGAACATGACTTTTCAATAATTATTGCAGGCATGTAATCAGGAAGAGATATGAATGTTGTTTGAGATACTCCTCCTTCCATTTGTAACCTAATTTACTTGATCTAAAAAAGTTATAAAACAGGGATTTAACTGAAATAATAGACATTGGGACTAACCATGTGTTTAACTAAAACTCATAATCCCTAAATTTGTCTAAACCAACCTTTGATACCAACTATAAGGTCCTAGCCTTAAACATTACATAATCTTGAATTATGTCAAGAATTCACATTTAGGATCTTTTCAGGTTTAGAGTTTTAGGTAATTAGGCCACAAATATTAAATAACAACTTGAATATTACATGTAGACACTACTACTCAGTATCAATTTCTCATAAAATAAAAACTCTTAAAAAGAAACATGTCCAGTTCTATGTTTTAGATAACATGACTTTTACTTTATCCCATACTTGACCCTATTCATATTTAAGTCCTATGGAAAAAATTTCAAAAACTTGGGATGATCATAAAAATCTCTGTAAGGGTTATAAAATAAGGATGGAAAACATTATCCCATCAATAAATAAAAATCAACGAAACCATAATTTTCAATCATAACATACCTTATGAAATCATAAGATTTATGAATAACACACAAAAATCATATATCATAAAGGTAACTTATGGAATCCATATCATACTTACATTGTAGCTATCACAAATACATAGGGAGTAATTTTGGAATAACCATCACATTATATTCCCTAAATCTCTTAGGAGAAACATTAACGTCTACCTCTGTCATGTTACCCAATGCATTGGAGAGCTATCTCAGGCTCACCCGCCCTAGGTTTATCACGGAACCAACCATATACGTAAAAAATGCACAATAACCATAATATATTCATAACACATAAAACAATCATAAAGGAAAGTTAACATTTTCACATTGAAATCACAATATATCATTTCAAGATATTGACGTAATCAATGCTTTATCAAACCATTTTCAAAACCATTTAAAACATTTAATAAAGAGATCTTTGAATTAAAGTTTCCCATACCACATTGATGCTTTTGAAAGATATTTTAATTTCAAAAAATTCACATCCATATAAATAAATACATAAAACCATTTTTAAGACATGGATATTAATAAGAAATATTCAGAAGAATAAATCTTTAAAACATTTAAAACGATATTTTAGTTAAAGAGTTTCTAACCAAATGAGAGATGCTTGAATGCAAATAATTGGGGAATAACATTATTCAAAGATTATAATATCCTGGGAATAAGTAGATTCATGATATAATATGTCAAAGGTAAGTATAAACACCATATAAATTTTAATTTGTGTATAACAACAAATAAGTCTCAATGGAATGTAAATTGAGACAAAGTCCCTTATAAAGATCGTATCCTTAGATTAAGGATAAATCAATGACATAATTATGTGTGATAAATAAGAATACTCCCAATATAAGTGGATATTAAGTGTAAAATAACTAGAGTTCATTCACACATATTTATAGCATGACATAATAAAAAATTAGATGTTTAACCCAAATAATTGAAATTTGGTTAAGAAGTTCTCTTACAGAAATTCGACAACCTAACGAAGTCACATTAAAATTCAGAAAATTAGTTGATGAGAGAGAAAAGGGTCTCTAATCACATGGAAATAAAATTTACATCAATAAGTATATATAAAAACATATCCCAACATATGAAAATGGAAATTAAAAGACATGTCATAAAAGAAGTCAGACTAAAAGAGGAAGGTGAAAGGTTCCCTTACCGATTTGGTAACTTACAAAACATACACCCCATGAAGAAGGATCATACAATAAAGATTAAAATAACAATAAATTAAATTATATTACACAAATAATACAATCATGGGTAGTAAATACATGACAAAAAAGGAAATAGTGTCAAATAAAGCATGAATCTCACAAGAATAAAAAGTTAGATGAAAACCCTTTACCACGTTGTAATCAATAGAGTCGTATGACCAAAAGTTAATAAACAAAAAATTAATCATATAATATTATAAATATAATCATGATAATATAAATCAAATTTCAGTACACAATACACCACATGCAATAAATAAGTGGGGAATAATGGAAACATCATGAAATTAAAAGTGAGATAAGAAACCCCTTACCTCAAGTCTGACTTATCCTATATGTTCCTTGTTCTTCCTGAATAATAAACTTAAGTTAATTTATACTTGATTAAGAGAATTTTTTAGTTTATTAATCCTTTTATATCACTTATTACCTTACTATAACAATTATTTAATTATTTGAGTTCATATCAGACATTTTTTTGATGTTCAGAACTTCAGTAAAAAATGAACTTCTGTTAATTACAAGTTGTCTCTGTGGTAAAAAATCCATTATATACAAAATGATATTCATGATTTATATATCATATAAATCATATATATATAGTATATATATATATATATATTTACAATAGTACATGACATTTGGAGATAATAAATGAAATGCACTATTCATGGAGACGGTAAGCCATACGTACGCATGGATGCTACATTCATTTCTATTTCATATTTAATGGAATGAAAACTTAATGAAACATAGATATATTATAATTACAGTATAATACTATATATATGTTAAATAATTTAATAACTCCATCATTTATACATTCCATGCATGTCACGAATGAATCATATCACCTAGAGGGGGTGGTAGTCCACACTTACTCAAATAAAATTATCATGTTTACGCATATTGGAAAGCATAAAGGCATGTTTTTAAATAAAAAAACACTGAAGAATAGAGAAAACATAAACATAATATATATCATATATAAATACAGTACCATCATAATGTACACAATGATAGGCGGTTGGATATATTCGAACAATCATCATTTTGTGAGGCAGTAGTTTGCCGTCCAGAGAAACCGTATGTTCGTATCCATTAGAAGAAGGTGTGTGGAAGTGTAGTTATAATACTTATAATAAAAAAAACCTATTATATTTATGATACTGGTGTTGTTATAAAATAAAGTAATAAATAGTGATTAGGGGGTTGGAGAAGTAAAATAAAAAAAAAGAACTTAAGAGAAGACGTTACCTTTAAATCGGTTAACTGTCTTAGGTTTGAACCAAAAGTATTTCTTGAAGTGCCTTATACATAAGGTAAATACTATAGGTGGAATAGTGGGAAGTAGGGAGCTTAACTGGGTAGAGTTTGGATGAGAAAAGGGGATTGAGAGGTATGAGTAATGGGTTATAGGTGATGGCTTTTTATAAGGGGGGGAGGGGCTCTTTAGGAAAGTTTGAAAATATTATTTTATTATATAATTATTTTAGGTTTCTAATGGTCCAAAACTCATTAAAGTATAATATAATATGAATCATGTTCAAAATAAAATCATCCAATAATAATTGGATAGTTTTTGGATATTGTTTTAATTTTTATAATCTTATTTATTTAAATCATTCATTAATGAGGAAACACTGCATCATTATTATGACATAAATAATTTTATTTATTTGATGTTTAAAAGTTGTAAAAAAATACCATGATGTTGGAAATATTTTTATATTTCCAATTAATATTTATAGTCTAAGATATAACTTATACAACCCCATGTAAAAACTGATTTACTAAAAGATATTTGTTTATGTCATTTTTGTCTTTACTTTAAATTAATTAACATAAAGTTTCATTATCACTCTTAAGTGGCTCCATGGGGTCCCAAAATAGACCCAAGGATAACCATGGTAGGAAATGTATTATCCAATAGTATTAGGACACATGTTATGGTAAATTTAATATTATTATAATATTATTGTTTACCCTTATTTACCCGATTTACCCTTTAACCACGGTAAATAAAATATTTACTGAAGTAAATATTCATAATGTCTAAAAATAAAAGTTACCTATTTTAAAAATTTGGACCACATGATTAAAAATATGGAATCAATTTTTCCAAATTCAAATAACAGAAGTGGTAGAAATTAATTTAAAATTAATTCTCGTTGTCAAAACAAAAAGTGCGTTTTTAAGAAATAATAACTATCAAAAGATTGACACTTGTTTATATCCAATTTCAAAGTGAAATTACTTCCAATTACCAAAATTTTATTAAATAGTAAAATCATATCTAATTACACTTTAAAACCAATTAAATATACAATCTAAACATATAGATAAAGTATATTAAAAGGTAGTTTTGAATTAAAATACAGTATTTTTAACTATTCATTAAAAAATGAACATTATCATAAAAATACCAAAATTTCATCCAAAGTAAATTTTGGGGTCCCAATTCTAAATAATAATATTATTTTTTCAAATAGAACATATAAAAGTGACAAAAAATAGATTTAAAAAGGGTTCTCCATCAAAAGGCGGTAAAATGACCTTTTAAATAATATTAGAGTATTTATGCTTAAAATTGGATTCTTTCTTATTTTAAGACTCTAAAATTTATTGGATAAATGTAAATTTTTTTAAAAAACATGTATAATAATTTTTTAGTTAGTTATGTTCATTCCCGCCATTACAAAGGCTAGGAGTTAACTACCATTTAAAATAATAATATTATATTTCTATTTTTTAGTATAACTCAACATTGTGTGCAATGTAAGATTTCAAAAAAAAATATTGTTGTGTATCGGGTATTCCATAGAACATAACATCCCCTTTAAAGTAAAATTAATAATTAATTCAAAAATATTAATAAATATGGAAATTTCATATTTTTTATTTACCTTGGATGTTACACTTTCTTATGTATATCCCGAGGTTATCCCATTCAGTTTTAAAAGCTATGGAATTTTAGAAGTATGTTAAGGAATATTTCAACAATATTGTTGTATCTATATATCAAGTTGATTTTCTATGTACCTAATCTCCCAAAGACACAAGGATTCTTAATCTTTTAGGTTGTACTAAGTGTGATTTTATGTAATAAATCGTGAAATAAATTATATTAAAGACAATGGTTGTCATATTTGGTATCAAAGGAAAGTATAGTTATTTTTGGGATTAGGATTAGATAACTCTAGTAATGGAATTAGTTATAATACTAATCATAATAAAACATCCATAAATTTTGGTAAAGTATAGAGTAAGTGGCTTCCAAGAAAATACATCTCTATCTAGATACTACAAGTGAATTTGGCTCTGAAACAGATGTAATTAGGGGTAACAATCATGAAAAAACCATATTGAGCTAGAATTGATTGGGAACTAGTGAATTAAAATGATTCTTTCTAAACAAATAGTTTAAAACTCCCAGAGAATATGCTTTGGTAAATTTATAATCTCATTACGGACCATTATTAAAGGATAAAAAATAACCATATGATTTTATATTAGGAAAAAGATCATGGATAAATTAGATTGAATCCTAGAAATTCACAGGCTAAGAAATATATTTCATTTATTATTTATCTCTTTAATTTTCATAGTTTCCCATTTACATGTTTAATAATTTAAAAATCATCATCCTTAATTTTTTCTTTTATTCTAGTAAATGTATAGAAATAGGAGGAACCAAGTCAAAAACCAATGTGATGGGTAATGTGATGAATAACTAAACAAGAGGCCCAACTCGATGGGAGTATGAATCATGAACATCATGGATATAATTTCTAAATTGAATCAAATTTTGAACTAGAACTTTAATTAGGAGGAACACTCAAATCCCCCTAAGAAAGAGAAAGTTGCAATTGAGACCTTTATATGATAAAGGCCTATGAATTTTAGTGGATATTCCTATACCTTAATTTTGGAAGAATGGATCAAATCCATTAAAAAGATATTTTTTGTCCTTCAATGCTCTGAGCAAGATAAGGCTGTGTTGGCTGTGTATCATATGGAAGGAGAAGCTAATCAGTGATGGATGTTGGTCAAGAATATGAATCCCAAGAAGGATATCAAAGCAATGGAGTGGATGGAATTCTAGAAAATGTTTTTCAATAAATATTTTCCTTTCAATCTCTTAATGAAAATGGAGATGGACTTCCTTAGTCTCAAGTAAGAGGATGATGAATTTATCAGGGTATATGAGACAAAATTCAAAATACTTTCATGATATGCCTTTGGATTTTTCATTACCCCTAAATATAAAGTTGTCCAATTCTTTTTTGGACTAAATAAGAGTCTATAAAAATCCTTATCCATTCTAGACCTTCATAGTTATGAGGAAATTTCCTGATGTTCCCTCAAAGTTGAAATGGAGATCATTGAATCTTAAGGGTATCACTGGGATAAGAAGTGGAAAATATAGTTTAATTTTGGAAGTTTTATGGAGAAATATAATGATGGAAAGAAATTTCAACATATCACTTGTCAAAGGTATTATAAGAAGCGCCCTATAAATTTCCTGAAGGGGATAAGGAAGTGATTTTGGCGTAGGAAGGGAACCTAGATAGTGATTACCAACCAAAGAAACCCACCAATGTGATGGAATAAACGAATGCTCCAGTTAAACCTCAACCCAATGTCCATTGTTTCAATTTCAAGAAACATAGAAACTATGTGAGTCAATTCACTAAGACAACAGTTGTCGATGAAAACTGACTACAACAACCCCCAAGGCCTAAAAATAAAGGGCAAGATTATGCTATCACAACTATGGAGGTGGATCCTAATAATGAAATGGTAACCGATAATCTAGTTATTCATTCAATATTAGAGAATTTATTTTTTTATTTTGTCTCTTTGCATTATTTCATATATCTCAAGTTTATTACCACTATTCAAACACCACCACAAAGCATGGAAATATAACTATTGGTGAAAATGGAAAATGGGGAAATTATTTCATCCTAAGAATATAACTCATACCCTGTCAAAATTTATGGGATGAACTTCCTAGAAAATATTGTTATACTACCTTTTGTGAAATTTTATGAAATTATGGGTATGTATTGACTTTACTTATATAGAGCCAACATAAATTTCTGAGTGAAGGAAATTACCCTTCGTATCGTGAATTTCCTGATGATTCTATACAAGTTCAAGGCAGAGGATGGATACTATTTAGTACCAACATCTTAAGCATTGATATTATTTCCCTATGATAAAGAGAATCTAGATCAAATGATTAAGTATAAGGAAAATATCATCTTTGAAGACATTCCCATTGTGAGTGAATAAACTGACGTTTTTCCTGAATAATTATATGGTCTTCCTCCTAAATGATAGGTTGAATTTTCAATCGATATTATACATGGGGATTTTCCAATATCAAAAAATACATATAGAATATCTATTATTGAACTTGAGGAGCTAAATAAGTAACTATAGGAGAATATGGATACGGGGTTTATTATCCCAAGTGCTTCATCATGGGGTGAACTAGTCCTCTTCACTAAGAAGAAGGAAGGAAGGATGGGTAAATGTGCCTTTTCATTAATTATAATGAGATTAACAAGATAATGATAAAGAATAAGTATCATCTACCACATATTTATGACTTTTTTGATCAGTTACATGGAGCCCAATATTTCTCTAAGATATATCTTTGGCCAATATATTATTAAGTAATGATGAAGAAGGTGGATATCTACAAGATTTATTTTCATAGAAGGTACGATCACTATGAGTTCACAGTGATGACACTTGGTCTCACCAATTCTCTAGAAATATTAATGTATTTTATGAATATAGTTTTTAGGGATTACCTTGACAAATTTGTGGTAGTATTTATTGATTATATTTATATATACTCAAAAAATAAGAAGGAACATGAAAAGAATTTGAATACTATACTAAGGATCTTGAAGAAAAAAATATGTATGAAAAGTACAATAAATGTGAGTTGTTGTTAGAGAAAGTGACAATCCTGAAGTATCTCATCACCGTTAAAGGGATATCTATGGATCCTTCAAAAAATGGAGATAATTGAAGGGTGGTCTAGAACAACTTCTGTGATATTTATCTATAGTTTCCTTGGATTAGCTGGGCACTATCGTCAATTTGTGAGGAACTTCTCATGATTATCAATATCACTAACCAAGATAACTTAGAAATGAGTCAATTTTTTCTATAATGATGAATGTGAGGAAATTTTTAAAGAGATGAGAAAAAGCCTAATCACTGCACCTGTACTCACATTAACCATCGATGATGAAGGATTTATGATCTATAGTGATGTATTTAAAAAATTATTGGGTTGTATATTCATGAAAAATGAAAAAGTGATAGCCTATGCCTCCCACCAACTAAATATCCACAAGAAAAACAACACAACTCAGGATCTAGAATTGGATGCAGAGATCTTCATGTTAAATACTTGGCTAAAATATCTCTATTGGGAGAAGTGTGATATATATAAATACCATAAAGCCTCCAGTATGTATGCACACAAAAGGATCTTAATATGAACCAATGGAGGTGGTTAAATATGATCACGGATTAAAATTATTCAATCCATTACAATCATTAGAAATAAAAAAAAGTGGAAGATTCTCTTAGTAGAAATGATCCTGCAACTATATCCATGATGAGGACTATAAGGGATATAATCTTCCTAGAAATGAAAAGGATGGACATGAAAAAAGGATCTTCATCTTACCTTTCTCAAATAACTTCTCAACCATCAATTCTTGAGATAATTAATGAGGCCTAGAGATATGAAGAGTTTTTAGAAAAGAAGGTATTGAATATTCCAAAGTTTAAATTTGCTAAAGATGAAGTTATAAGGTTTGGAACAAGGATTTATATCCAATAAAAACCAGAAACAAAGAGGTAACTTCTAGATGATGCACATAGATCATCATTATTTATTAATCTAGGAAGCACTAAGATGTATATAGAATTGAAGAAAAATTTCTGATGGGATAACATGAAGGGAGGGATTACAGAATTCATATCTTGATGCTTGGTATGCCAACCAGTCAAGTCTGAATGACTGAAGTCTAAGATTATGATTCAAACATTTACCATATTATTATGGAAATGGGAAAATATAACCATGGATTTCATTGTAGTACTTCCCAGGACACTGAAAGGTAATAACGCCATCTGGGTAGTAGTCAATTGCCTTACAAAGTCAGTGCATTTCATTGATATTATCAAGGAAGATTTATCTAGTGAGCAAATCGCTTATATATACTTAAGAGAAGTGGTAAGACTACATGTAGTTCTAATATCTATTGTATTTGATAGAGATCCAAGGTTTAACTCAAGGTTTTGGATAATCCTTCAGCAAGCATTGAATGTATAATTGAGCTTCAATACTTCTTATCACCCTCAGGCAGATGGTTTGTTTTAAAGGACCATTCAAACTCTATATGATATGCTTAGATCATGTTCAATATATTTCCATGGATTTTGGGATAAACACCTTCCCCTGGTGGAGTTCTCATATAATAATATTTTCCATTCTAGCATTCAAATGAAACCCTATGTGGTTCTATATGGGAATAGGTGTTAGAATCTAACATTCTGGGATAAATTTAGAGAGAATAAGCTTATGATACCTGATCTTATCCAAGATATGATATATAAGGTTCAAACCATTCAACATCATATGAAATCCACACAAAGTCAACATAAAATCTATATAGAAAATCACTGATAATACTCAATGTTTTAGGTCAGTGATAAAGTGTTCCTTTATATATCTCCATTGGAGAAAGTCAGGAGGTTTATAAATAAGGGCAAGATTAGTCCTAGATACATCATACCCTTTTAGATCCTTGATTACTTTGGAGTGGTGGCCTATCGACTAGTACTCCCACCTATCCTATCTCAAGTACATGATGAGTTCCATGTATCCCTATTGAGAAAGTACATACCAGACCACTCACATTAATTGAATCCAAAGGTGGTATCATTCTAGAATTATCTTTCATACAAGGAGTAGCCGATGTAGATCTTAGATTGTAGAGACAAAGTTCTACAAAATATGATAACTCACCTATTCAAAGTGTTGTGGTATAACCATAAGTTTGAGGAAGTGACTTGGGAACCATAAGAGGTGATGAAATAAAATTACCATCATTTTTTTAGTATATGAAATGAAAATTTTGAGGATTAAATTTTTCAAGGGGGGATAATGTAATGAATTAAACTTTTATAAATGAAATCATCTTTTTAAATGAATAAATTCCTTATTTATGTAATGTGGTTATAGAAAACACATAAAATTCCTTGGTTATATCATAAAATACCATTAAGAATCATGAACATTGATAATATATCCATTTAACAATGATTATATGATTAGTATATATTAAGGGTTGAAATAAAGTCCTATTGATAAAGACAAAAGAAGCGATTGCCTCGACCAGTAGGATCATATCCTATGAAGCCTATTTATCAGATCTTCCAAGGCAGATAGAACCCATGGGATTTAATCTTGACTAATCCCAATAAGAGATTCAACAAATAAATCATGAGAAAAACCATTTACAAGAGAAGTTAAAGGTCATCAATATTATGACCCAAACCATGTTCTCCGATCCACCCTAAGAAAATATCACCATCACACACCTTACCATTATAATATTCACTAGTGGAAGAAATGGCTATGCATCTCTAACATAACAATATGAATTTATATATTTTATTTCTAATAAAATAATCATTATATTTATTCTTTATTGTTTTTACTTTATAAATGATCATGTAATGAGTTTTATAAAAATTATATTTTAATATGATAAAACTCAAATTGTATTTTTGGGTAATATAAAATTTCAATTAAGAACATCCTTTTGATGAATTCATGAATTTTTGAAATAAATTATATTTTAATAAAATATTGTTAATAAATATTATATATTAAATATAAATGATAATATAATTTTTCCGAAGTGAAAATGTAATTTTTATTAGGGTTATAAAGCGGTTATTGTAAAAAAAACCGTGTATTTTTCAATAAATAGTGATTTTAATTTAGAATTGTAATTTATAATATTTATATAATTTTTTTTATAAAATAAATATTGTTTTTGGAATCATAATGTAGAAATTATACAATGGTTATTTTTTCATAATTTTTCGAGACAATTTTCCGGTAAAAATTAAATACTGTATAAATATACAGTATGCATTATGACACCATAATGACACAAAGGTGATGTAATATATTCTATAAAAGGTTATCATGACAAAATATATATTTAAATTTTAAAATAATTTGTTTTTTTATTTGATTAATTTTATAAACCATTTATGAATCCTCAAAAACCTAGATTATATTTTAAGGTTTTAAAATCAATTATTCGTAAACATGATTCACTTCTACATCATCAAGGGTATTATTTAAATTTGATAGGTTTATGGAATTATAAAATAAATAAAAAAAATCCTATTTGGTAGAAATCATGGTAAGGTTTTTGGTTTTGATTACTATATTATATAGAGTCCAAAACCTAAATTTGGAAAATAATAAAGAACTCCCCTCTATTTTCATATATAAACCCACCCAATCTCTCATTTTTATTCACTCAAAAAACCCTAGAGAATGAATATACTCTAATATTTTCTTTATATATCCCCAAGGTTCCCCCAACATCTCAAGAAGCACCTCACAAGCTTTTGGAATCACCCTCTCAAGGTAAGAGATCCTCTCTTTTTCCTTATTATTCTAGAACTTTCTTTATGTAATGCCATTTTCCTTCCAATTCCTATTGATGGGATTTGATTTTCCACATCCCTATTATAGCCCTTATGTTTCAAAAGTGATTAGAGACTGATTTCACTCGTATTAATAACTCCCATGATTCATTATATACCCCCGTTATACTACTGAAATTATCCTACGATTTTTCCATGCCGAACTTTCATTTAATCATTCATTTTGTCTTATGACTTTTAATTCACATTTTTTCATATTGTATTATGTTCTTAAATATCCCTCTTACTTATGATATGATTTAAAAGTGACGAGAGACCTATTTCAATCTCATTAATCCCTCTAATGATTCATTATGTACCTCCGTTATGCCGTCAAAATTATCCTATGATTTTCCATGCCAAACCTTTATATTGTGAATACCATCGCCATTTACACTCAAGGGTATTTACTTAGACATACCTATAATTATTTGATTAGGGTCTTCCATGTATGTACCCAACACCCCTTAATCGTGGGATTAAATGTAATGAAATATGATCCTATGTTGAATGATATATGAAACACACTTATACATGTACATGATATGAAAGCGACAGGTTCACCCATAATTATATAGCCCTCCAATGCATTGGGTAATGTTTTAGCCTCATGATAAGTCATTTATAGTATCAACTAGTAAACCTAATCTATTATGAAACTTTTTACACCATGTTATGATGTCTTAAGGGTTAGCCTTGACCTATGTTTATGATGTCATGTTTAATATTGTTGCCACATTCCCATGTTGCCTTTATTCTATCATTATGTACCATACCTCATTGTTTAAGATCATAATTCTCACCCCTTTTATGTTCAATTGAAATGAATATTGAATAAAATGTAAATACTTTCATCTTATTATTCTTGGTTTATTTTCTTACTGTGATTTATAGCTGACCCCTTTCTTATATATATCCCTAGGTTATCCCATGTAGTTTTAAAAGATATAAAATTTTAAAAGAATGTTAAGGTAGTTTTCAATAGTGTTGTTGTATCCATGTATCAAGTTGAAGTGCTATGTACCTAATCTATAAAAAAAACTAGGATTCTCGATCTTATGGGTTGTAATAAGTGTGATTTTATATAATAAATCATGAAATAAAGTGTATTAAAGATATGGATTTTCATACGAATTCCCATTAAAATTTGACGACCCAAAGGCCCTGTGACCTGAATGTCCAAGATGAGAAACCAAACTTCACATCATGATATCAATTTTCTCACTGCGACGCCCCCTTACCAATAGTTTTTGCATTGCATTTCCCCACCGTGATGACATGGAAAAGCACCCCTCTTTAACCCATGTGTGGGTAGAGGGCTAGATGACGAGTTCCGGTGCACCCATCACTCTTTCGAACTACCCACCCAACAATGCATGCATATCGTCATGTCACACTGCCTACCAAGACACATCGCTTCGCCTATCTAGTTGTCAACATTTACATGATTTGTTGCCCCTTTTCCAAGAACCATCATGATGTGCTTCCCATTGCAAATGCTGTGGAAGAGTACCCCTATGTCCCAAGTGGTTAGAGGGGAAATTGATAGGTGTCAATGCACTTAATCGATCTTTCGAGCTGCCCACCCAACAATGCTGCTTGAAGCCAAGATGCACTACCTACCTGATGCACAACACCGATCGGCTTGCCACTCTACGTCACTTACTAATTAATAATTATAAATTAGTAATAATTAATAAAAATTAGTAATAATTAGCAATAATAATTATTAATTACTAATTATTAATAATCATTATTAATTATTATTAGTAATTATTACTAATTATTAATAATAATTAATAATAATTATTAATAATGATTAATAATAATTATTTAAATATTATTTAATTATTATTAATTATTATTAATTATTACTAATTGTTATTTTTAATTAATAAAAATGATTAATTATTGTTAATTATTAATTATTAATTATAAATTTTATAATTTAGTAATTAACAATTAATAACTAATAAATAATAATATAATTATTTTTATATATAAAATATACACAAAAAGTCCAGGAACTGGTCAAAACCGGTCCTAAGAAAATTTATTAAATAATAAATAATAAATAAATAATATAATTATTAACAAATAATATAATTATTTATAATAATAAAATAATATATAATTATTAATTAATTAATAATAAATAATATAATAAATAAGAAATAATAATTAGTAATAATTAATAATTAATATTAATTAAAGAATAACTAATAATAATTAGTAATAAAACCAATAATAATTATTAATTATTAATTATTAATTATTATTATTATTATTAATAATTAATAATAAATAATAAATAATAATTAGTAATAATTAATAATTAATATTAATTAAATAATAATTAATAATAATTAGAAATAAAACCAATAATAATTATTAATTATTAATTATTATTATTATTTATTATTAATTAATAATAAATAAGAAATAATAATTAGTAATAATTAGTAATAATTAATAATTAATAATAATTAAATAATAATTAGTAATAAAACCAGTAATAATTATTAATTATTAATTATTAATTTTTAATTAATATTAAATATTAATAATCACTAATTATTAATTAATTATGATTAATTATTATTAATGGTTATTATTTATTATTTATTAACAATAATAATTGATACTAGTTATTATTTAATTATTAATAATTAATAATTATTTCTAATTATTATTCATTATTATTAATTAATAATTAATAATTATCAATTAGTAATTATTTCTAATTATTATTAATTATCAATTATTATATTAACAATATTTCTAATTAATATATATATTTTATATTGGGGATACAATTATAACAAAGCACACTCACACCTCGCACTCACATACTATAAAGACCTGTTATAACCCCCCAGGGGTAACCCACCCATCAAGCCCTTTAGTTATTATACAGAGGCCTGAAGATCCTATTATATAATGTCCTGAAGACTCTATTATATAGAGGCTTGAAAACCTTACTAATGACTCATAGGACCTCATCAATTTTTTGGCTTGAAGGCCCTCATTATCATGGCCTACATGCCTACTCATGAAAACCTCTACCCCCATTTTTACAGTCGTTACTGCTTGCCTCTCCCAACTTTGGACCCACATTAGAGATCGTCATATTATGCTTCCTGTGCCCACACCACCGCCTAGCGCTCAGATAGATGCTCCGACCCAGCCATAGTCAGAGACCATCTCCAGCACTGATCGCATCTTGCGCCTGTGTTGGAGACTGGCATTCCACACACCTCCAACCGCATCACTACCCATGGAGACCACAACCTGCCTTTCTATGTTTCCATAGCTTTATATTTCATCAGTGACACTAACCTGGACAATCACCCCTACTGTCGAGCGGGGGTCCCTCCTATACTACCACTTATAGCTATTAGTATAGACCACCAATCATGCTTGGACACCAATAATTATTAATTATTATTTTCCATAATAACTATTAATTATATTATTACTTTATTTATTTTTTATTTTTTTATTTTAATAGGTTGGGGGAATCCCCCTTTTTTATTAAATCAAGAAAACCATCTTTCTAACTAGGTTGAGTGGTAACTCTTACATGACCTGAAGGCCTAATGACCCATATGCCCAATACAATGTGATACCCCAAAGGTCCGATGGATTTAATGCCCTTTTTTCGAGGCCCAGAGGCCCATTTTACCTCCAAAGCCCCTTGTGTGAATAGTATTTCTATAGTAACTTCCACCACTGTAGTGTCATTACTACTACAATACCACTACAGTACCCTATGAAATTCCCCCAATATTAGGCGCTATTGGGGGTTGAACCTCCAACCTAATGTAATCTGATAACGTTGCCTTACCACTCAACTAACACCCTAGTTTCATTTTTAATATTATTTATTGTTTATATTAAAAACAATTTATTTTAATTAGTTTCTTTAATTATTTGTTATTATTTATGCGCTTTGACCCGAGGTTATTTCGATTATATGTTATTATTTATGTATGTTTATTAATAATTTAATATAATTAAAATAATGGAAAAGTGAAACCGAATCCCTCATGGTAAATCCATAAGGACTACCAAGGCCCCCTCTCCTATAAAAGGGTGTCATGAGTGGTTTTTTCAGTTATATTTTGAAATTATTTTAATGCTAGTAATTCAGAATAAAATAGTATTTTAAATAGTGTTTAAAATTTTATTATATAGAGCCCCAAGATGATGTGCAACTTGGTTGATTGTTGGATTAATATTATGAATTGGAATAACTCGTGAAATTTGTGTGATTTCTTAACATGGGTTCACACAAACTAAAATATGGTTAATTGGCATGGTAATGACTTTAGGGGTTTAAACGATAATGGAATGGGATATGATGAAATTATGATGATAATTGGGATCCTGGCCTTATAGAGTGTAAATGGCTAGTTAAATGGTAACTTGATGAATTAAACATAATGTATTGTGATGACATGTTTCATGCTTATGCTTGGTTAGGCTGAAATACCTATAGGGCTTGTCCGAGTTATTCTATCATACTTATAGGGTTTGTCCCAGTTAGGCTGCAATGCTTATAGGGGTTGGATTGGTTATGATTTAATGCATATAGGGCATGGAATATAGTGTCCCTATCCTTTTACACATATTCTTACATGCTTTTAAGCATAATTTACCATTATATTCAACCTAGGATCGTAAATTCTAGTGTATTTGGAAGATTAGGTACATAATTAAACATCATGAAACCAAAATAAAAACATATTTTATTTAATATTCATAATGAGATCCCAACTCCCTTTGATCCCTTATATATGCATAGGATAACATGGGGAATACATGAATAAAAGGGATGAGATAAAAATCCCAATAAGGGAATAAGTATAGGAATAAACATATAACATGGGTTAGAAGACATAACATGATAACATAAAAGGCATGGAACATGAATAAACATAAGGAAGTATAAAATGTATAACGTGAGAAAATATAATCATAACATCATTTGAATGTGGAAAAAACATATAACATGATGTAAAAATGAGTCAAGGATAGCTTCCAAGACATGGTGAACAAAGTCTCATAAAGGAATCAAGTTCACTCCCTGTCCCAACATGACGTCTCATGAGACTAAACATTACCCTATGAAATGGAGTTCTATTTGAGTACACCCATCATAACATGTTTATGAATATTCATGCGACATGAAGAATCATATATAAGGAATCAAACATAATCATAAGGGTTATATAGAGACCCTATCCTCTTACATATAACATTACATGATTTTAAGCATAATTATACATCAGAGTACAAGACAAGGATCATAAATTCTTGTGTCTCGGTATACTAGGTACATAAAACCAAAAACATGAAACTAAATAAAACATTTTTTTATTTAATATTGAAATTGAGATCCTAACATCCATTGTTCTAAAAAATCTTCATAGGGTACCCTAGGGAAAAACAAAAAAGGGATGAGCTAAATATACCAATAAAGGAATAACCATAAGAACAAATCATTAGCACTTGGGATAGAAAGCATGGCATTATGATATAAAAAGGCATGTAACATAGGGAATAATAACATATAGACTTGGAATAATATAAACACAGAGTCATAGTAATGTGTAAGAAAGATAAAACATAACTTTATCATGAGTCAAGGCTAACCACCAAGACCGTTTCACATGGTAGCACAAGCCAAGGCTAACCGCCAAGACCATCACACATGGTAGCACAAGCCAAGGCTAACTGCCAAGACCGGCGCACATAATGTCTCATGAGACTCAAATTTACCCAATTAATTGGAGCCCTATCCAATTTCACCCATATTAAATTTTAATGAATATTTTTTCTATATAAAAAATCATACATAATCAATCTTATATAAACATAAGGGTTACCCATGGAGAGAATTGGATACCACAATCATGTCATAAATCATAACAAATGGTCATATCATAAAAGTGTATATGAAATAAAGGAACTAAAATATAAATGTACATTAATAAGGTAAAATATTAATGTATCATTTCAAGTTATTTTAAGTATAAGTGACAACATGTGAGAAAAGTATTTAATAAATTTTAGCATTAAAATATTTTTGTTCGGTTTTAAGGAAAATACTATAGAGACTTTAAAAAAGAAAAGAGAAAAATAATTTATATAAAACCTGAAGTGAACCAAGAAGGTTTTCATAATAAAAGGACTGATTTTATAAATACAATGGTAGATTAAAAAAAATATAGAGTTCACTTGAAATCGGGTAAGAATTAGGAAAGTTCCCTCAAAACAGGTTTGCTTATCGGGAAGTATTGAGGAGGGAATCACTTAAAAACATGTATATCCCTGAAAGATAATGATGAAAGTGTCTTGATAAATTAATTTGGTACATGTAAAAATAATTTATAATATTCACATAAAAATATAATATAACTTAATTTTGGTAAAAGAAAGATAAGACAACCCAAATTAACAAAGGAGGTTCAGGTTGAGCCCCTTATAGATTATCAGCATGGTATCGAGTTTACTTAAGAGGGATTAATGAGAGATAAAGGGGTTTATCATCAATTATAAATCATTATTGAAGTATGTGGGAGGTTATAAATAATACCCCATCATTATGGGTTACAAAAAAATGGGCATAACATAGAGGACATTCTTGAATAAAAGTGGAATATAGAGGATCCCTTACCTTAAGTATGATGGTGTTATCTACTTGATATTAATGACCTGAATAATAAAATTAGGTTCATTATTTAATAACTAAATAATATATTTTACATTTAAATGATTTATTATAAAATTTTTAAGTTAATTCATGACCTTTTTGATTGGTTATGAGGTTCAATTTCATTGTTTAGGTCCGTTTTCTTCCTTGGTTTTAATGATCGGTTCACTTATATTAATGTTCAAACACACATGTATGATGAGAGTGGTTTTCCAGAATTTAATTTATATGGAATTAGTGAAAATCCATAATATTACATGGTTATGAAATTCATTTGGTTATTTGTAGTGAAGGTGAATCATTATATAAAACATTAATGATAAACACTTGGATTAATTTGGTGATTTTGCTTATAATTAACTTATTTTGTATTATTATTTTACATCATGAGTGAAAAAGGATTCCAGAACAACACATAAAATAAAATAATTATTTAATAGTCTGGTTCAACCATAAAATTGGTTTCATTACCATAATTAAAGATGGTAAAAGAAATTGAAAACCCATCATCCTTGAATGTGGTAAATTACACATCTCAGATGGTATATTTATTACTAGTATAAAAGAAGAGTAAAGGAGAGATTATAATAAATTATTACATTATCATAACAAAATTACATTACATTTAAGGTACTTTAGTTTTCATAACATTTGGATGAGGATAGGTAAGGATAAAAGGAAAACAAATGAACATGAAAAGAAAGTAAAAGATTTAAAAAGAGAAATTTACCTCTTGAATCAATCTTCCTTGAGAGCCTCTTAAGGGGAGAGGATTTGGTATTTTTAAAAGACTAAGGGATGTTGGACGTGGGGGAAGATATTGGGGAGATATTTGGATAGAATTTATACAAGGAACAAGGCTTGAGAGGAGTGGAGATAAGAGGAAATGAGTGGTGGTATTTATAGTGTAGGAAAGGAGGGTTTTCATAATATTTAATTCCTTTGTTTATTAATTTCCCTCAAGACCAAAAATAGTGATGATTGAATGAAAAAACAGTAATATGTGTATGTGAGTTCAAAAAAATTTCCATTTACATCATTCATGACTCTAGCATGATGCAGAAATTTAGGTTTTAGCATTTATTGTGAATTATAGTATTTTATTATTAATAAATAATTCAAGTATTTTAGAAAAAACATTCACCCTAACTTTTTTGACATTTATAATCCAAAAATGAAATTAATTTTTCAAATATAATTTTCAAAATCTGATTAATTTAATTTTTAATTAATATCATAATTTACTTGAAAAATAAATATTTTAAAACTATAACTGATCATATAATGGTTTCAAAAATTACATAAGGTCTTATAAAATTATCTTAAAATAATAAGACATAAAATTTTTAATTTATTAACACATTTTAGGAAAATAAATTTTCTTTTAAATTAATTAATTAATTATAATTAATTATTTATGACTTATAAAAATACCAATACTTTTACTATGATCACATTATCACTTATAAGATGCCTAAATTTTATTTATACATTCGTGGGTGAGGATACTATTATTTTGAACAATTTACTATTAATAAAGGTCATATTACTATTAATAAGGGTAGTTTACTATTCACAAGCATATGTTACTATTCACTAAAAATTAGGTTTGTCTTATCAGACTTCAAACATCTTACTGATCGCAACAGTGTATATCAGATCTTCAAAATTCAAAATACAGAGGTGAAATATTTATGTTTAATGGTCATATAGTACTTAATAGTTCATTGTGTTGTAATTTCATGTGATTATATGACAAAATTATAAGAAGGTAATTTCAATTTATAAAATATTAGGTCCTTACAGGTTACCCATGGAAAGAATTGGGTATCATGATCATGTAAAAAGGAATAACATAAGGGAATATCATAATGGTGTCAATGAAAGAAAGGTTTTAAATCATACAAAAACTTTCATAAAGGAAAATAGACATATATCATGATAATTTATGTCAAAATAAAGTGAATTCATGTAAAATTTGTGTTTATGAAACTTTAGAAATAAAACATTTTAGTGCAGTTTAAGAAAAATATTAAAGATTTTTTAAAATGGACAAGGCATAAATATTTGTATAAAACCAAAAGTGAAAAAATATATCTTTTTATGATGAAATTAATTATTTTAGAAAAAATATGGTGTGTTAAATCATATTATGGATAGAAATTGAAAATGGGTAAGAAATTGAGAAGTTCCCTTGAATCAGGTTTGCTAATCGGGAAGAAAAGAGAAGGGAACCTTTTTTAAACATGTATTTCCCCATCAAAGAATGATGATCTAATATGGATGAATAAGTTTGTAAAATATACATATAATTTATAATAATTACAAAAAATATAGAATAATTACATTGGGTTAAATAGAGATAAAGAGTAACCTGAAGGAAAAATGGAGGTTCAGAAAGAATCCCTTACCTTATGTACGAAACTGTTCTGCACTTGATCTTAATATCCTAAATAATCAAATTAAATACATTAATTAATTAACTAACAACCTTTTATACATATATTTTATTTATTATAATTCTATTAAGTTCATTAATGACCTTTTATATGATTTATAAGATATAATTTTATCATTCAGGAGCGTTCGTTTTCCTCAGTTTTCATGACCAATTACTTATATACATGTATGGAAAATCATGTAAAGTGATAATATTTGTCCAGAAATGAAATTATATGTTATTAACTAACTTATATAAGATTAAATGATCTTATAAATCATTTTTTATATGATATAAGGATGAATCATTTGATAATTAGTTAATGATAGTCATTTAGGTTAATTTTAGCTGTTTTCGATCACAACAAACTTGTTTTGTTTTATCATTTATTATTATATATATATGTTAGTTAAGTAACATAAATAGGGTTATAAAAAAATTTACAATATATTTAAACCATTATAATTGTTTTAATACCATCCTAGATGGTGTTAAAGGAAATTTAAAACTTGTCGTCCTTGAATGTGATAAATTAACACATCACAGACGATGTTTTCATTTTTAGAACAAAAGGGGAGGGGAAAGAATTGATGATGGATTATCACATAAACATAATAAAATTAAATTTTATATGAGTTACTGGAGTTACCATTACACTTTGATAAGGGATAGTGAGGAGAGAATAAGAAAATAAAAGAACTTGAAAAGAAATTAAAAGAAAAGAAAAGGGATTTTATATCTTGAATTCTCCTCCTTGAGAACCTCCTTATAGAAATTGGTTTTGGTATTTTGTAGAGAAAAAAGGATCCTGAACATATAGGAGGGTATTGGGAATATATTTGAGTAGAAATTAGACAAGTCTCAAAGCTTAATAGGTGCGAGTAGAAGAGGTGGTGAGGGGTGATATTTATACTGGAGAAGAGGGGTGTTTTCTCATTATTTTATTAATTAGTTTATTATTTTTCTCAAGACAAGAAATAATGAGGATTATTATGAATAAATAAAGTAATTAGTTCATGTGATATCTAACCAATGGTCACTTAAATCATACATGACTCAATCATTACTCAAAAATTCATTTATTTACTTGTATTGTAAATTACCGTATTTCACTATTCACAAAAATTAAACTATTTTAGAAAAATATCAAGAATTCACCCTAACCATTTTTCAACATGTCAAATTAAAAAATAAACTCAATTTTTTGAAAATAATTTTCTAAATATAATAAATTTAATTTTTAATTAAAATCATCATTTATTTGGAAAATATCAATTTTAAAATTATAATTGATTTTATATCACTATGAAAAAATTAATCAAGGTATCATAAAATTATCTTATAATCATAAGAATAAATATATTAATTTATGAATATATTTAATGAATTTTTTTTCTTTTAAATCATTATATTAATTATAAAATTGAAAATAAATATTGATGTTTTATAAAAATATCAACACTTAGATAATAATTTCTAAAACATTTATTAACATATAATATGATATGATTATATAAAATTTTCATTGATAAGATGTTGAAAATTTATTTATAATTTATGGGTGAGGTTACTATTCTATTTGTTGATTTACTATCCACGAGGTTTATATTACTATTCCAAAAGTCAAGTTACTATTTTATCAATATAGGTCCCCTAACTTCTATAAATTCCTTTTATTTCATTCATTCTTTATTTATAAAGTTTTTATCACGTTCTCTAAGTTATTTTATAAGGTTTATACTATATGAAATAATTATAAGAAGGAAATTTCCAATGACAAAATTTTGGGTCGTTACATTCTTCCCCCCTTATGAAATTTCACCCTCAAAATTTTATTTTACATTCTAAGTTGAAAACATGTGATAGTAAATCTCCTTCATCACCTCCTCCAGTTCCCTAGTTACCTATTCATACTTATATTTTCTTCATAGTACTTTAACCAGGTGAGTAGTCTTATTGTGTAGAACTTTATCTCTACGATCTAAGATCTTCACTAGATGCTCCTCATAAGAGAGATCATTTTCAAACTATACCACCTTTGAATTCAGTACATGTGAGGGATCTGGTATGTACATTCTCAAGAGGGATAAATGGAATGCGTCATGTACTTGAGACATGGTAGGTGGAAGTTTATTCGATAGGCCACAACTCCAACTTGATCAAGGATCTCAAAGGGGAAAATGCACATAAGACTTAGCTTTCCTTTCTTCCAAAGTCTTATGATCCTATTCCATAGAGATATGAAGATGAATAACATGTCCCCAACCATAAACTCCATTCCCTGTTTATGATTTTCTGCATAGATCTTATGTTGACTTTGGCATTCCTTGATATGCTGTTGAATGATTTTCACATTTTCTACATTTTATTTGACCATTTCAAGTCCTAGAAGCTTAAGTTCACTGAATTCATCCTCACATGCTGGTGTTCTACATATTTTCCCATAAAGGTATTCATATGGATCCATTTGAATTATTGAGTGGAAACTATTATTATATGGGAACTCTACCAAAGGTAGATATTGGTCCCATCCTCCCTTGAAATTCATAGAATATTCTCTTAACATGTCTTCGAGTTTCTGAATAGTCCACTCATATTGTCCATTAGATTGAAGATGATAGGCTGTAATGAAGTTCATCTAAGTTCTTAGATAATTTTGGAGACTTTTATAGAACTTGGAGGTGAATATCAGATCTCGATCAGATATAATCGATAATGGTAATCTATGCATCATTACCACTTATCTGATGTTTATCCATGCATGTTGATCCAGGGATAAGTCCTCTTGAATTGTGATAAAGTTAAATGTCTTTGTAAGAAGATACAAAACAACACATATGACATTGTTTCATCTGGATGTCTGTAGAAGTCCAGTGAAAAATCCCATGGCAATGTTTTCTCATTTCTATGTTGGTATGGGTAATGGTTGCATCATCCCCTTAGACTTTTACTTTCATCATTCACTTGTTGAAACACCAGAAACTTTTATGTATATTCAGTGATCTCTTTATTCATATTTTCCAATAAATATTTCTCTCAAAGATCTCGATACATATTTGTTCTCCCTGGGTGAATAGAGAAGGTTGAACTATGTGTGTCACTCAGAAGATCATTATTTATCTCTAGATTTGATGGTACACATAGTCATGACCCAAATATCATGATTCCTTCCTCATCCATTTTTAACTCCAATGATTTCCCATTTCTTATAGCTTCCACCTTTTTCGGAATTTCCCCATCATTTCTATGAGAAGCCTTTATTTTCTCCATAATGGATGGTTGAGAAATCATTTGAGAAAGGATTGATGATTTCACTTCCTTAAAGATTCCCAAGTCCATCCTTTGAAGGTCTAATAATATTAGATCCTTCTCAATTATCATTATTTATAAATATGCATGATCCTTTCTACTTATAGCATATGCTACCTTATTTTCCTTACTAGAATGGTAATGGATTGAGCAGTCATAATCCTTGATAAGATCCAACTGTCTTCACTGACATATATTAATCTCCTTCTGTGTGAATATATATTTGAGTCTCTTATAATCAATATATATTTCACACTTCTCCCCATAGAGATAATACTGGCACATTTTCAATGCAAAGATCATAGCCACCAACTCCAGATCATGTGTGAGATAGTTTTTCTTATGAATTTTCAACTAACTTGAGGTATAGGATATCACTTTATCATTTTTTATGAGTACATATCATAAATCCCTTTTTGAAATATTTTTGTATACCATAAAGAGTTCCCCACTTTTTAGAAGTGTGAGTACTGGTGCAGTGATAATCCTCATCTTCAACTCTTTGAATTAGTTTTTAGCATTCACTGGTCCATAAAAACATTACTTCCTTTTGAGTCATCTTGGTTAGTGTATTTGATAATTGTGATAAGTTCATAAAAAATCACCGCTAATACCCATCTAGACCAAGGAAACTACAAATATTCGTTATAAATGTTAGCTTGGTCCACTCTTCGATTGCCTTTATCTAGGAAGGGTCTACAGATATCCCTTTGGTGATGATTACATGCCTCAAGAATGATATTTCTTCCATCCAAAAATCACATTTAATGTAATTTTCATAAATTTTCTCCCTTTACAATGTCTTTGGAATCGTATTCAAATACTCCTCATGTTCCTCCTTGATCTTGGAGTATATCATAATATCATCGATAAAGACCACCAATATTTTTTCGAGGTGATATAAAAAGAGTTTATTCATTAAATCGATGAAAATTGATGGAGAATTAGTGAGTTATAAAAGAATCACAATGAACTCATAGTGTTGTTACCCCATTCGAAAGGTAGTCTTGGGAATATATTCCTTCTTCACCTTTAGGGTGATATCCCGACCTAAGGTCCACTTTACAAAAATTACTATCCCCATGTAGTTGATCGAACAAGTCATCTATCTATAGAAGGGGATACTTTTTCTTTATCATGATTTTATTATCCTTGTGATAATTGATGTAGAGGCGCATTGGTCCATCCTTATTCTTGATAAAGAGGAATGGTGCACCCCCTAGTGAAGCACTTGGGTGTATAAAACCCTTGTCTAGATTCTCCTGTAACTACCTCTTCAGTTATTCTAGCTCAATAGTGGCCATTATATAATGTGTTTTTAATATATGAAGAGATCTAGGAATAAGTTCAATTGAGAAATTAACCTCTCAGTCAGGAGAAAGACTAGACAATTATTTAGGGAAAACATTAGTGTAATACCTCACTTTGGGCATGTATTTGAGCATGATTCCCTCATTTGTCTCAATAATTTGAGCTATATATGCTTGATCATAAGGAGAAAATATCCACAATTGAGATAATGATTCTAAAGAAGATTCATCTTCCTCCTCACACTTGTACAAAATAAGAGGATGCTTCGGGATGTGAAGAGTGATTCCCCTTTCCCAACAGTTGATATTGGATTTATATAAATATATCCAATACATGCCTAATATAGAATAAAACTCTACTAAAGTGAGTCTGCTAATATTTTCTGGGAGGCGCAGTCCACAAACATTAAGCAGGGAGGAGTTATAAAATTTGGATGCAATAATTTCCCCATTTTATCTTCTCATAGATAAATCAACCTCCAAATTTTGAGGTGGTTATTGAATAGTTTTACTAAAATTGAAAGAAATTGAAGAATATATATAACCAAAATAACATAGTATGTTCAATATTCTTGAATGAATAACTGGTGTACTTATCACCACATCATTGTTAACCTCCACCTCAGCAGTAGTTATTTTATATTCTCTTCCCTACTACCTTGGATATTGTTTTTGTTTATTGCCTCCAAAAACCCATGTCTTAGAGAAATGGCTCACATAATTCCCATGATACTTGTAATTGAAACACTGAGCTACAGGTTGAGTGATGATATTAAACTTCATTTCTTCCTTTAATTTAGTGGGATTATTTATATCCCTTCATCAGTTATTAACCATATTCCCCTCTCTTCCACATTTGAAGCATCTCTTGGTTCCCTTTAAGAAGTTTCTATGATTCTTCTTCCCACAAGTTTTACACATGGGATATTGGGTATTCTTTCCAGAATGGGATTTATCTATTGATCCACCCATATTAAAATCAATTTTCCTCCTTTTTTCTCCAGGACCATGAGACCACTGAGAGTCTCTAATCTTCATTTCAACATTAAGAGGACAACGAACAATCTTTTTGTAACTGTCAAATTCTAGAATCTCCAAAACTTTTCATAGACTCAGAGTTAGTCCACTAAATAAGTAATCCACATTGATTTCAGTGTTCATGAAAAAGATAGAGGTGTATATTTCAAGACTTGTAAAGTTTTCCTCGTACACCCCAATAAAATCATCATCCTTTTTCTTTAGTCTGAGGAACTCCCCTTCCATCTTAAGACAGAGGGTTCAGGGAAAATATTTATTGAAAAATATTTTCTTGAAATACTACCACTACATGGAATCAATTTCCTCTTTTTACGTCATTTTCTTGATTAGTTTCCATCGCTAATCAGATTCCTCATCAAAATGATAGACTTCCATCACAAAATTATCTTTTTCTGAGCACTGGAGGATAAAGAATATCTTCTTAGTGTAGTTAATCCATTATTCCATGATGATGGGATCATAAGACCCACTAAAGATGGGAGGCCTTTTTCACATGAACAATTTGACAAAAAATTTATCTTTATTAATAGAAGGAGGTAATTACAAATGATTCATGTTATTATTCATAACTTGATCCAGTTGGGAAATTACTATCATGAAGTTGTGATCACCGATTCCCATCATATTTGGTATATCATTACGAAAATCATCACATTGCCTATCACATTGATTGTTGGAAAGGTTTCTTCTATTTCCATCTATTAACTAAGAAAAATAAATTATGATTCGCGGGATTGAATACATGTCTAATATGTATATAAAACTAATACATTTAACATAGAAGGATAAACTTATAAATGAAATGTATATCCTAACTTGTGATACCCTAAGTTTCAATCTAGGTTATCCATGGTGATAGAATTATCCCAAGGGTTCTTACTAAAGTTCTCTATTATTAATATTAAAAAAATAACCAGACCTTGCTCTGATACCAACTGTAGTAGAACCATCCTCTTACACATATTATTACATGATTTTAAGCATAATTTACCATCAAATAAAATAAAGGATCATAAAGTTTAGTGTCTTTGGAAGATTATGTACTTAATTAGACATCGTGAAACCAAAATAAAAAAATATTTTATTTAATCTTCATAATGAACTCCTGACTCCCTTTGAGCCCTTATATCTACATAGGATAACTTAGGGAATAAATGAACAAAAGGAATGAGCTAAAAATCTCAGTAAGTGAATAAGTATAGGAATAAACATATCACATGGTTTAGAAGACATAAAATGATAACATAAAAGGAATGGAACATGAATAAACATAAGGAAATATAAAATGTATAACATGGGAAGATATAATCATAACATCATAGGAATGTGTCAATAATATATAACATGACATAAATGTGAGTCGAGGCTATCTTCCAAGATATGGTGCACAAATTCCCATAAAGGAATCAGGTTCACTCTCCATCCCAACATGACGTCTCATGAGACTAAAAATTACACAATTCATTAGAGAAATATCTGGGTACACCCATCATAACTTGTTCATGAAAATGTGTTTGACATGAAGAATCATACATAATTAATCAAACATAATCATAAGGGTTACCCATTGAAATAATTGGGTATCATAATCATGTCAAAAGGTATAACATAAGGGAATATCATAATGGTTTCCATGAAATAAAGGTTTTAAACCATACATGGACATTAAAAAATGAAAATTGGCATAGATAATTATAATTTTCGTCAAACAAAAGAGAATACATATAAAATTATTGTTTAGGAAACTTTAGATATAAAACATTTTAGTGCAGTTTAAGGAAAATATTAAAGATTCCTTAAAATAAACAAGGCATAATTGTTTGTATAAAACCATAAATAAACCAAGATAATTTTTTATGATTAAATTATTGATTTTATGAAAAATATGGTGGATTAAAACATATTATGGATATCACTTGAAATTGGGTAAGAAATCGAGAAGTTCCCTTGAATTGGGTTTTCTTATCAGGAAGAATTATGAAGGGAACCTTTTTAAAACATGTCCCATTAAAGAAGGATGATATGATATAGATAAATGAGTTTAGAACATATTCATAGAATGTATAATAATTACATAAAATAAATAATAATCACATTGGTTTAAAGAGAGATAAAGAGTAACTTGAAGGAAAAATGGAGGTTCATAAAGAATCCCTTACCTTATGTTAAAAACTGTTCTGCACTTGATCTTAATGTCCTGGATAATCAAATTAAACATATTAATTAATTAATTAAGAAAATTTATATATTTATTTTATTTATTATAATTTTTTAAGTTCATTCATGTCCTTTTTGATGAGTTATAAGATAGAATTTTATCATTTGGGAGTGTTCATTTTCCTTGGTTTTCATGATCATTTACATGTATACATGTATGGAAAATACTGTAAAATGGGAATATTTGTTTAAAATTGATATTATATGTTATTAATGAACTTTTAAAATATTAAATGATCTTATAAATCATTTTTTTATATTTTACAAGGATGAATCATTAGATAATTAGTTAATGATAATCATTTAAGTTAATTTTGGTGGTTTTCGATCACAATGATCTCGTTATGTTTTATCATTTAGTATTATGTATATATGTTAGTTCTAGAACATAAATAGGATTATAAAATAAATTTATAATCTTTTTTAACCATTATAATTCTTGTAAGACTATACTTTAAGGCAGTAAAGGAAATTGAAAACTCATCATCCTTGAATGCGATAAATTAACACATCACAGACGATGTTTTCATTTTTCAAACAAGAAGAGGAGGGGAACAAATTAATGATAGATTATCCCATAAACATAATAAAATTCCAATATATGTGAGTTACTAGAGTTACCATTCCACTTTTATAAGTGTATTTGAGGAGATAATAAGAAAAGAAAATAACTTGAAAAGAAATTAAAAGAAAAGAAAGAGGATTTTACCTCTTGAATTCTCCACCTTGAGAACCTCCTTATAATTTTTTTGATATTTTGTTTATAAAAAAGGATCTTGGACATGGGGTAGTTTCTTGATAAGATATTTTATTAGAATTTGGACAAGGTTAAAATCTCGAGAGGTCTAAGGAGAAGAGGTGGTGAGGGGTGGTATTTATAGGGGAGGAGAGGGGTGTTTTCTCATTATTTTATTTATAATTTATTCTTTCGCTCAAGAAAATAAATAATGAGGATTATTGTGAAAAAATAAAATAATAATTTCATGTAATTTAGAAACAATTTTCACTTACATCATCTATTACTCAGGCATGACTCAAAAATTCATTCATTTACTTATACCGTAAATTACCATATTTCAATATTCACAAGAATTAAACTATTTTAGAAAAATATAAATAATTTAACCTAACCATTTTGGGAAGTATAGAATTAAAATTTAGACAATATTTTATGAAAATAATTTTCTAAATTTGATAAATTTAATTTTTAATTAAAATATTCATTTATTTCGAAAATATTAATTTTAAAATTATAACTGATTTTATAACACTTTGAAAAATTAATAAATGTATCATAAAATTATCTTATAATAATAAGACAACAAAATATTAATTTATGTATAAGTTTAATTAATTTTTTTTCTTTTAAATCATTATATTAATTATAAAATTTTAAATAAACATTTATGTTTTATAAAAATATCAACACTTAAATAATAACTTCTAAAACATTTATTAACTTATGATATGATATGATTATATCATATTTTAATTTATAACATACTTAATTTTTTTTTACACATTCATGAGTGATGTTACTATTCTATTGGATGGTTTACTATTGATAAAGGACATATTACTATTCCAAAGGTCAAGTTACTATTTCATCGGTATAGGTTCCTTAACTACTAGAAATGCCTCTTATTTTATTCATTATTTATTTATAAATTTTTTATTGTCTTATCTAAGTGATTTTATGAGGTTTATACCATATGAAATAATTATAAGAAATGAATTTCCATTGATAAAATTTTGTGTCGTTATGTGGCCTAGTTATGCTATAATGCTTACAGGGCTCTGCTCAATTTTTCTTGTGATTGATTTATGGGATATACCCTAGGATGGTTATGGAAATGTTTTTCATGGTTCTACAAGATGCTTAGAGATAACCAAATTGGTGCCGAAGTAGGTTAGGGCCGATCCCAAGTGTCAACCCAAATTTTAAGGGTTTGTGGATTTATTTCATGTGTAGTATTAATTGATTAAATTAATACCATGTTTATCACTTTATTGCATGCACTATATATCTTAGACTAGGTTTGTCTAAAAATAGTGGATTCGACCTACTGAGTTGTACTCACACCCTAGACTGGTCTCCATTTGGTACCCGAATATATTTCTTGGATGCAGGTTTGGATAAGGTCAAGGGACCCTCTAGTTGATTGTTTCTTGTTTGATGGGTTGAAGCTTGGAGATGGGACTGAAATGGGGATTGAGATCTAGATCATGGAATATTTAATTACATATTCTTAGTCATTTATTTGTTTGACATTCAATTTTTATTTTAGTTACATTTCAACCTATCATATCATGATCATGTTATTATTGAGTTGTTGGTGTTTTTCTCTATTCTTCTATGAACTCATGTTTGTTGATTATATTGTTTCAGCTATTTCCACTACTCTATTATTATTTTACACTATATTGATACCTTTTTTAGAGGGTATAATCTCTATACTATATTCTTTGCACCCTCGCTACTAGTCAACATCCTCTGGAATATGGGGAGGTATGCCTGAGGTCACATAGCCAACCTGGCTCAGTCACTTGAGGGAAAATTAGGCCAGGGATGTTACAAAGTGGCATCAGAGCCTCATGTTTTCTTTTATATTATTTTACCATTTAGGAAAGGTATAAATTAGACTAGGATGTGTCAGAATATGATAATTATCTTATCCATGGGAGTAGTTAACCCATGTATGGGTGGAAATCCAAGTTCCCATGCTTGAGATTATTGTTCATGTTGTTCGCCTGTTACAATTTTGATGTATTTCGCCTTGGGTGATTCAATTATCATGTGTTGTTATTGTTCATTGATATTTTTAATCATGGACACGTATATCATGAGTTTATTACAAATTCATCATGATAGGAACATATGGATATATATTTTTATGTATTGTTCATGATAGGGTCATATTTATGACATGTGACATACTTACCCATATGAATTTTGAAATTAAATCCCTTAGTATATATGATAAATGAAATAAAATAAAATTGTTATTTTAGGTCAATTCACTTGTTAAGACAAGTATAGAGGAACCTCAAGTTAGAGGTTCTCTATTATTATCACTTGTTTAGGTTGGTATTGTTGATTTCTTGTGTTCTACAGAGTGCATTGGTCTTTTTAAAGAAAATGACCCTGCATCATCTTCGAGTTGAGCTTCAAGAGAGTGGGAATCAACAAAATCTTAATGCAGCTAAGCCAGAACTTCCCATGGATTTGAAGAATTTGATGGAATATTATCTTCATGATAGATTATTAAGGGACATGTGATCCAGGGAGAGGAAGATTATTCACACCACACCTATAATATTTGAGTTGATGTGAGAGTTTTAACTACAACATCTTCCTACATTCATTGGGGAGGGAGTCCCCTAGGAAGCTGAGATCTAGATTGAGTTAGTCTAGAAAATATTTAAGAATCTCAAGACACCTTCTTATAAAAGGGTGAATATTGATTCTTATATTATTTAAGGACCATACAAGCATTGTTGGGAAATCCGAAGGAAAGTTTCACAATAAGAGGAGTTGGTATGGAAGGATTTTGAAGTGATGTTTCTGAGCCACTTCTATATAGATACTTAAAGGGATGAGAAGGCTCCTGAGTTCATGTACTTAAAATAGGAGGGCATGTCAGTGATGGACAAATCTAGATGCTTCACAGACTGATGAGTTCACTAGTGTGATGCGTTTTCAAGATGGGATTTTCTATGAGATTAGGTTGTATGTGGAAGTATTTCATTTAAGAAGCTTTGTAGATGTAATTAATAAGGATATCATCATAGAAGGGAACTTGAGAGAGGACCCAAGTTGTGGATAAGTCATTTCAGTAGGGTATTCCGGGGGCTCTTCGTCTAGTACCAAGAAGAACCTCTAGGACAGTTACCACCAGGGCATTAGTGGTAAGAATATCCAGGTCAATGGGCAGTCATCTCAGGACCATGGTCTGTTGTAATGATTTTAGGGTGATAGGGCTAGCCATAAGTGCCCTTAGTGTCCTTACCCTATTCTCGAGTTTCCTTCCTGTGTCATATTGGGTCATCTTTATAGGTTTTTCATAGTCCCATAATAGAAAATAAGTGATAGGGGATCAGGGTAGGCATCTAAGTTTGGGATGAAATCAACTACTCCTCAACAAACCAGTAGTTGGAGTTCCAATGGACATTCAACCTGAGGCAGCGGACGTGGTACCTAGTACAAGAGTGACAATAGCATTTAGAGATAACTACACAAGGGAGTCTAAATGAATCCTAGGATAGAGGATCAAGTTAGCTACATGCTATGATGTCTACTTCGATTAGTTTGGATATAGGAACTTCTATTGTTAGAGGTATGATTATTGTATCATATATCCTTGATTATGTATTGTTTGATATAATATCATTGAATTACTTTTTATCTTCTCATTTTTCTAATGTTCTGGGTTTGGTTGTGGAGTTTTTATATGGTTTTATGACCATAGACACACCATTGGGAGTGTGGTCAAAGGATTACAAATACTATAAGGCATGTTCACTAGAAATTAGTGGCTATCATTTTATTTGGGAGATATTTATGATGAAAATGGAGGTCTTTGATTTGATTATTGGTATGGATTGGATATTTATATACCATGCTCATATCTAATGTTATCGAATGATAGATACCATTCTATATCCAGAATGGGTAAACTATACTCATCAGGGTGAGTGAGATCTTTAGGATGGTCGTCCAGGGAAAATTCAGTGTAGATTGAATCATCTCATAGTTCAGATATAAATCCTTGTTATGGATGATGGTGAAATATAACAGGTTTATTTTCCTCTAGTTTTGAACTATTTTAATGATGTATTTATTGAATAATTCTCTAGATTACCACTTAAGTGAGAGATCGATTTCCCAATTGAGTTGGTGTTGGGAGCTGAACCAAGTTCTATCCCACCTTATAGAATGACACCAATAGAATGTTTTGATTTTAAAGTTTAGTTGTAAAACCTATAAGCTAAAGGATTCATGTGGCCTATAAGATCTCCATAGTTTTCTCCCATTATTTTAACCAATAAGTCTAATGGGACGTTGTGCTTATGCGTGGACTATCAAAGACTGAACCAGATGAAAACCATTAACCAGTATTGTAACATCCCAAGTAAGTAATTAAAAATAGATATTTTTATCTATGTCTATTAATGATTAAGATAGTGTTATAGAGGCATAAAATGAAAATAAATACAATCTTATGCATGGAATACACTAATATTCTTAAAATATTATTTTACTGCCTTTTTATGGAAAACCATTTTTGAATCTATATTTTGACAATTTTATAAACTATGTTTGTCAAAATAAACTTATCCTTTATGATTGGGACATCAAAATTTACCTTGTGTTAATTTTTGGTATTTTTCTGACAATGTTCATTTTTTAATGAATGGTGAATAATACTGCATTTTACATCAAAACTACTTTTTAATCTAATTTATTTATATTATTATATTATCTTTTGAATTGGTCTTAATGTGTAATATGAATATATTTTTACCATTTAATCCAATGGTGGTCATTGGAATCAATTTTACTTTGAAATTGGACTTAAACTAGTGTCAATCTTTTGATACTTATTGTTTTGTAAAAACACGCTATTTGCTCTGGCAGTGGGAATTAATTATTAAATTAATTAATGTGACTTATATGATTTTAATTTTGTAAAATAGACTTCATTTTTGAATTCAGAATATCAAATATAGCTTAGGGTGAATTTTTGGTAATTTTCTGAAAAACTTCAATTTTTGATGAATAGTGAAACCACTAAGTGGTAATCAAGCAAACTGATTTTTCAGTTAAATGAAAGTTTACCACTAATGTGTATTGAATTTTGAAAATCCGACATACATGGTTTTCATTAAGAAGTAAAATGTGGTTCAATGAGATTATAATAATTTTTGGGGAATAGTAACTTATTAAGTTCTTAATCGCGATTAGTGGTAATTAGGGTAGTTTAAGGTATAAATAATGCTTTAATAATAGGAAATGACCTAGACACATGTCCCAACCTTATTGGTTGTGTCATGGCCGACCAAGAAAATCCATGGGTCAACTTGGGGACCCCATGGAGACACTTTGGTTTGGAAATGACATAAATAACTTTTTATTAAATGTTAAAGTAAAAATAACACAAACAAGAGATGTTTTACAAAAACAATTTTTACATGGGGTTATAAAGATCAGATATTTGATTATAAATAGTCATTGGAAAGATAAAAATATTTCCTACATCATAGTATTTGTTTTATGATTTTTAGACATTAAATAAATTAAATTATTTATGACATAATAATGATGCACCGATGACATCATTATTTGATGATTTAAATAAAATGGAAAGATAATGTAAAATCTATGAACTACACATGGCCAAAACCAATTGGATGAGTTGATTTCGAAGCCTTATCACCTTATCCACGAATTATATCAATGTGGGACCTTTTAAAACCGAAACAAATTTTCAAATAAAGTAATATTTCTTTACTTTCCAAAAGTGCCCCTCCTCTCCTCTTATAAAAGGCCCCCACCTCTACCTCATTTCACACACTTATCAAGCCTTTGGCTCGGCAAACCCCTGCCAATTTACTCTCTCCACATCCCTCTCCTCATCCTAGAGGATTCCCTTTGGGAAGAATCCTTTCAAAGGAAGCCTTTAGGCTCAAATCAAAAGGAGTTACGCTTTTTAAGGTAATTCATTCTCTCATGTTCATTTGTTTTATTTTGCTTCTCCAACCCCCTAAACTCTTTTTATTTACTCCTTTTGTAACAAAAAAAGTATATTCAATATACTAGGATGTTGTTATAAGATTCATTTGAGCTACACTCTCATAAAACTACATCAAATGGTTAAAGAACATACGGTTTCCGTGGATGGCGAAATTCTGCCTCCCGAAACGATGATTGTTCAATACTCATTTAACACCTTCAAAGGTGGCCATTATGATGTCACTATTTTTGTATATGATATATGATATGTTTATGTTTTCCTTAAGCTTCTGTTTTTTTCATTTTGGGCATACCTTTATGGTTTCCATTATGGGTAAACACGATATCTTCATTTTAGGAAGTGCGGACTACCGCCCCCTCAAAGTGATTTGATTCGTTAAATACCATATGTGGGACATGTAAAGGATAAAATTAATGATATTATATATTATATTATACTGGAATTATAATATACCTTTATATCATTATGATTCCATTCCAGAAAATATGAAATAGAAATGAAAGTAGCGTTCATGCGTACGTACGACTTACCGTCTCCATGAACGGTGCATTTCATTTCTTACCTCTAAATGATTATGTAATATTATAAATGCATGTATGTACTGGATATATATGACATATATGATATCTACATAATGAATACCATTCTGGATATAATGAACCTTTGACCAAATTAACAACATGTAAGTGTAAGAAGTCTATTTTCGACTTAAGAACCAAATACCGACAAAATGAACATTATTAACTTAACTGATTACATGATGTTAATAACATGGTATAAAAGGAATAATGAACTTGAAAAAGATTCATAAGCAAGTAGAGATTAACTCAAGTTTATTATTCAGGATATTAAAGAATGGTCGGGTCAAGTCGGATACGAGGTATGGGACTTCGTCTCAATCTCCTTTCATTGAGGCATATTTTATTTTATACACAACTTTCTTTTATACGGTGTATAAACCCCTTTGACTTTTACGTTTATTAGAAAGGAATATTTTTTATACGAAGCGTTTACTAAACGACAAAAGGGAATGTTTTTGTCGTACATATGCGGCGACAATGACTTCTCCGCCGTCTCGACCGTTATTTGAGTTTCGGCTTCCTCTTCAAGCCATACCTTCTTTTTTTTAAAAGAAAAATAAATACCATGTTTTACTTTGGTATTGAAAATGGTTTTCATAATTTTTTTATTATATCAATGTGTTGTATTGATATCTCGTGATTTAAATGTGGAAATGTTATGTTTCCTTTATGCATGTTTTATGTGATATGATTATGTTATGGTTCTTGGGCATTATTATGAAGATGGGTGGTTCCGTGATAAACTAAGGGCGGGTGAGCCCGTTATAGCTCTCCAATGCATTGGGTAACGCGAAGGAGTGAAACGTTAAGGTTTCTCCGAAGAGATGTTAGGGAATATACTGTGATGGGTATTCCAAACGTAACCAAGAGGGTTACTCCCTACGTAAGAATGTTATGAATGCCTCAAGTTACCTTTATGTCTTATGATTTCTATGATTTATTCATGATTTGATGAGGTATGTTAAAGTGATTATGTTTTATGGGTAAAGTATGATTTCACTCTTATGTATGTATGTACCCATGTTTCCTTTCCATGTTTTTATAACCCATACTGAGTTTTTATGCTCATCCCAAGTTTTTGAAATGTTTTTCACAGGTCAAGGGAAAGGTACATGATAAGATGATAGAGTCAAGGATGTGTCAAGAAATAATCCATGTTTTATTTTTAATGTGTTTCCATTGATGGGAATTAAGAATACTATCTTTATGTAACCACTTTGTTTATATGTGGAATGTAATGCAAGTTTTATGATCTAATTCTCTAAAACTCTAAACCCGAAAAGATCCTCAATGTGTAATCTTGTAATAACTCAAGATTAAGTAAGGTTTAAGGCTGGGGCCTTATAGTTGGTATCAGAGGTCGGTTTAGATAACTTTAGGAGTTATAATTCTATTAAATTATTATCCAAAAATATTTTTTTTCGAAATGATATAGCATTTAAAGATTACCATGTTGCTTCATCTAAGACATGTTTGTTCAGAATGGTTTTCCGCAGAGGAAATAGGGAAGCAGTGCTAGGAAGGCATACAGAAGGAAATAACCTTCCAAATCAGCATCCTGTGATGGTCGGAATTGGAACTGAACAGTTTGTTGCAGTAATGGCGCAGTTGACTCCTGCGATAAATGGTGGTGGTATCCATACACGAGATCAGCCAGACCAACCGCAGAGGAACATGTCAGTGGTGGAACATTTCATGAGGCAACATCCACCATCATTCAGAGGATCATCTGACCCTGTGCTAGCTGAAGGGTGGATTAAAGCACTGGAAAATATTTTTGATGTCATGGGGTGTTTAGACAATCAAAAGGTTAGTCTTTCTATTTACCTTTTGGAGGGTGAAGCAGAACAGTGGTGGTCTATGGTTAAAAATATCAGGGATGCCGATGAGATTAATGCACTTGACTGGGATGAATTCAAAGGTATGTTTCTTGAGAAGTATTTTCCTAAGGCTGTTCGACTTAGGATGGAAAAGAAATTCTTGGAATTGAGGCAAGAGGAAGACTCAGTGGCTGCCTATGAAGAAAGGTTCACTCGATTGGCAAGGTATGCTCCAAATTTTATCCGGGACCTTGATAGTAAAATCAATCGTTTTTACTCAGGATTAAATCCAAAGTATCGAAGGTCATTAACTTCTCGTGAGTTTAAAAGTTATGAAAAGCTTGTTCGATGTGCTGAGAAGGTGGAAATGGAGTTTGCCGATGACCAAGTTTTCTATAACAACCAGCAGAAGAAGAGGCCGAGGTGGCAGGAGAAAGGTAAGAATTCTTCAAAAAAGTCTGATGGTAAGAGAACTAAGTTTCCAGTTTGTGATAAATGTGGCAAAAGGCATGCTGGGGAATGTCTTCTGAATTCTGGGAAGTACTACCGATGTGGTAAGATGTGACATAAGGCTCGTGATTGCACTGAAAAGAATCAAGGTGAAGGTAAGAACAAATTTGATTTACAGTTAGTGAAATGTTATAAGTGCAATGAGATGGGTCACTATGCAAACGAGTGTCCGACAAAGAGCTTGAGTGATGGGAAGCAGTTAGACTACAAGCAGAAAGGGGTGGTGAAATCCTTTGCAACTACTTCAGCAGATGTCGGGCCATCAAATGAAGTTGTATCAGGTACTTTGTCTGTTTTTTCAGATTATGCCAGTGTGTTTTTTGATTCGGGGTCTACACATTCTTTCATCTCTGAAACCTTTTCTAGTAAAATGGAAATACCATCTCAAGAAATGACTCCTGAACTTTTGGTAAAAACACCTGGGGGAAGTGTCGAGGCAAAAAGAATTTATAAGAATCTTCCTATCCTTATATGTGGAAAGAACCTACTTGCAAACCTTATTGTTCTACCTCTAGTAGAGTTTGATGTTATCCTGGGTATGGATTGGCTCTCTATTTACCATGCTGAGATTGACTGTAGAGATAAAGAAGTTTCTTTTCAGAAAGACTTTCAATTTGTTTACAAGAATTAACCCTTACTTTTGATAACATATCAAGAGGCCGAGAAACTTGTAAAAGATGGAAATGAATGTTACCTTGCACACGTTGTTGAAAATAAAGGAACTGTTCAGATTAATGATGTGCCAGTGGTAAATGAGTATCCTGATTTTTTTCCTGATGAGTTGCCTGGAATAATACTAGATCGGGAAGTTGATTTTACTATTGACTTAGTCCCTGATGCTAAGCCAATTTCAAAACCCCCTTATCGAATGGCACAAATTGAACTTTTAGAGTTGAAGGAGCAATTGCAAGATTTATTAGAGAAAGGTTTCATTAGACCTAGCATATCACCATGGGGTGCTCCTGTTTTATTTGTTAAAAAGAAAGATGGTTCTATGAGACTTTGCATTGATTATAGAGCCTTGAATAATATCACTGTTAAGAACAAATATCCTTTGCCTCATATTGATGATTTGTTTGATCAGCTCCAGGGAGCTCAGTTTTTTTCAAAGATTGACTTGAGATCGGGGTACCATCAGTTGAAGGTTAAGGAGGCAGATATTCCGAAGACCGTGTTCCGTACGAGATATGGCCATTATGAATTTGTAGTAATTCCTTTTGGGCTAACCAATGCACCTGCTGTATTCATGGACTTAATGAATAGAATTTTCCATGAGTTCTTGGATAAGTTTGTGGTGGTTTTCATTGATGATATTTTGGTGTTTTCTAAAAGTAAAGAGGAGAATGAAAAACATTTAAGGGTTATCTTGCAAACCTTAAAAGAAAAGAAACTGTATGGGAAATTTAGCAAGTGTGAGTTTTGGTTACAACAAATTTCTTTCCTTGGTCACATTGTTTCTAAAGATGGAATAACTGTTGATCCTGCAAAAACAAAAGTTGTGGAAGAATGGCCAAGACCCACAAATGTAACCGAGATTCGTAGCTTCCTTGGTTTGGTGGGTTATTACCGAAGGTTTGTTAGAAATTTTTCATGGTTATCTAGTCCAATGACTAAGCTAACTCGGAAGGGTGTTAAGTTTATCTGGACAAAATAATGTGATGATTGTTTTCAGGAATTGAAAAGAAGATTGGTGAATGCTCTAGTTTTGGCACTACCTTCCAGGAATGGTGAGTTTGTTATATACAGTGATGCTTCATTGAAAGGACTTGGTTGCGTCCTAATGCAGAATGATCAGGTAATTGCTTATGCTTCGCGATAGTTGAAAACTCATGAGGTAAATTACCCTACACATGATTTGGAATTAGCTGCTGTTGTTTTTGCTTTAAAAATTTGGAGGCATAATTTGTATGGAGTAAAGTGTGAAATATATACTGATCACAAAAGTTTAAAGTATATATTCACTTAGAAAGAGTTAAACATGAGACAGATGAGATGGCTAGAATTAATCAAGGATTATGATTGTACAATTCATTACCATCCGGGAAAAGCAAATAAAGTGGCTGATGCTTTGAGTCGAAAAAGTAATGCTTCATTAACAATGTTGCATTTGGAACGTGATCCTTTGGTTAAGGATTTGATGAACTTTGGCATAGAAGTTGTTGGTGCAGGAAGTCCTTATGTTTTGTTTCAGGTATCAGTGAGATCATCTCTATCAGATAGAATCAAGAAAGCACAGAAGCAAGACAGTGAGTTGCAAAAAAGGGTAGAGCTGGTTCAGAAAGGTAAGTTGCATGAATTCAACATTGATAATGATTGCGTTTTGAGATTTGGGAAGAGATTGTGTGTGCCTTGTGATTCACAGTTGAAGAGAGAGTTGTTATGCGAAGCTCATAGTTCTCCGTTTTCAGTTCATCCGGGCAGTACTAAGATGTATAGAGATCTGCGGGAGTATTACTGGTGGGATGGAATGAAATGAGATATTGCTGATTTTACTGTGAAGTGTTTGACTTGTCAGCAGGTTAAAGCAGAGCGGCAGTTACTGAAAGGGATGCTTCTGCATTTACTAGTTCCAGAGTGGAAATGGGAGAATATATCCATGGACTTTGTTGTTGGATTATCGAAGACATCTCGAGGTAATAATGCAATCTGGGTTATTGTTGATCGCCTGACAAAATCTGCTCATTTCCTTGCTATACGAGATACTTTATCTCTTGATCAACTTTCCCGTTTGTATCTTAAAGAGATAGTCAGGTTACATGGAGTTCCTCTCTCCATTGTATCGGATCGGGATCCCAGGTTTACTTCTAACTTTTGGAAAGGCCTTCAGAAGTCGTTGGGTACTGAATTAAATTTTAGTACAGCTTTTCATCCTCAATCAGATGGGCAGTCAGAACGAACAATTCAGACATTGGAGGATATGCTACGAGCATGTTCTATGGATTATCAGGGAAGTTGGGACCACCATCTTTCTTTGGTTGAGTTTTCATATAATAACAGTTTTCATTCCAGTATACAGATGGAACCATTTCAGGCATTATATGGGAAGTGGTGTCGAACTCCAGCTTTCTGGGATGAAGTGGGTGAAAGGAAGTTGATGGGACCAGAATTGGTAGAAGAGATGACAGAAAAAGTTCAGCTGATTCAGAAACACACGAGAACAGCTCAGAGCAGGCAGAAGAGTTATGCGGATAACCAGAGGAAGGATCTATCTTTCGAGGTAGGTGATCATGTTTTTCTCAAGGTTTCTCCTTGGAAAAGTGTGATGAGATTTGGTAAGAAAGGAAAGTTGAGTCCAAGGTTCATTGGACCATACGAAATTCTGGAGAGAGTTGGATCAGTTGCATACCGAGTGGCTTTACCTCCGAGTTTATCTCAGGTACACAATGTTTTTCACGTTTCGATGTTGAGAAAGTATATGCCAGATCCATCTCATGTTATGAGTCAAGAGGTAGTTCAGCTGGAAGAGAACCTATCTTATGAGGAACAACCGGTCCATATTCTTGACCACAGGGAGCAAGTGTTACGGAATAAGGTGATTAAGCAGGTAAAGGTTTTGTGAAAAAACCACATGATTGAAGAGGCAACATGGGAATCTGAAAATGCTATGAGGGATAAATACCCCCACTTATTTTGATAAGTGAATAAAATTGCGAGGACGCAATTCCCAAAAGGGGGGAAGGATGTAACATCCCAAGTAAGTAATGAATAATATATATTTTTATCTATGTCTATTAATGATTAAGATAGTGTTATAGAGGCATAAAATGAAAATAAATACAATCTTATGCATGGAATACACTAATATTCTTAAAAGATTGTTTTACTGCCTTTTTATGGCAAACCATTTTTGAATCTATATTTTGACAATTTTATAAACTATGTTTGTCAAAATAAACTTATCCTTTATGATTGGGACATCAAAATTTACCTTGTGTGAATTTTTGGTATTTTTCTGACAATGTTCATTTTTTAATGAATGGTGAAAAATACTGCATTTTACATCAAAACTGCCTTTTAATCTAATTTATTTATATGATTAGATTATCTTTTGAATTGGTCTTAATGTGTAATATGAATATATTTTTACCATTTAATCCAATGGTGGTCATTGGAATCAATTTCACTTTGAAATTGGACTTAAACTAGTGTCAATCTTTTGATACTTATTGTTTTGTAAAAACACGCTATTTGCTCTGGAAGCGGGAATTAATTATTAAATTAATTAATGTGACTTATATGATTTGAATTTTGTAAAATAGACTTCATTTTTGAATTCGGAATATCAAATATAGCTTATGGTTATTTTTTGGTAATTTTCTGAAAAACTTCAATTTTTGATGAATAGTGAAACCACTAAGTGGTAACCAAGCAAACTGATTTTTCAGTTTAATGAAAGTTTACCACTAATGTGTATTGAATTTTGAAAATCCAACATACATGGTTGTCATTAAGAAGTAAAATGTGGTTCAATGAGATTATAATAATTTTTTGTGAATAGTAACTTATTAAGTTCTTAATCGCGATTAGTGGTAATTAGGGTAGTTTAAGGTATAAATAATGCTTTAATAATAGGAAATGACCTAGAAACATGTCCCAACCTTATTGGTTGTGTCATGGCCGACCAAGACAAGCCATGGGTAAACTTGGGGACCCCATGGAGACACTTTGGTTTGGAAATGACATAAATAACTTTTTATTAAATGTTAAAGTAAAAATGACACAAACAAGAGATGTTTTACGAAAACAATTTTTACATGGGGTTATAAAGATCAGATATTTGATTATAAATATTCATTGGAAAGATAAAAAGATTTCCTACATCATAGTATTTGTTTTATGATTTTTAGACATTAAATAAATTAAATTATTTATGACATAATAATGATGCAGCGATGACATCATTATTTGACGATTTAAATAAAATGGAAAGATAATGTAAAATCTATGAACTAAACATGGCCAAAACCAATTGGATGAGTTGATTTCGAAGCCTTATCACCTTATCCACGAATTATATCAATGTGGGACCTTTTAAAACCGAAACACATTTTCAAATAAAGTAATATTTCTTTACTTTCCAAAAGTGCCCCTCCTCTCCTCTTATAAAAGGCCCCCACCTCTACCTCATTTCACACACTTATCAAGCCTTTGGCTCGGCAAACCCCTGCCAATTTACTCTCTCCACATCCCTCTCCTCATCCTAGAGGATTCCCTTTGGGAAGAATCCTTTCAAAGGAAGCCTTTAGGCTCAAATCAAAAGGAGTTACGCTTTTTAAGGTAATTCATTCTCTCATGTTCATTTGTTTTATTTTGCTTCTCCAACCCCCTAAACTCTTTTTATTTACTCCTTTTGTAACAAAAAAAGTATATTAAATATACTAGGATGTTGTTATAAGATTCATTTGAGCTACACTCTCATAAAACTACATCAAATGGTTAAAGAACATACGGTTTCCGTGGATGGCGAAATTCTGCCTCCCGAAACGATGATTGTTCAATACTCATTTAACACCTTCAAAGGTGGCCATTATGATGTCACTATTTTTGTATATGATATATGATATGTTTATGTTTTCCTTAAGCTTCTGTTTTTTTCATTTTGGGCATACCTTTATGGTTTCCATTATGGGTAAACACGATATCTTCATTTTAGGAAGTGCGGACTACCGCCCCCTCAAAGTGATTTGATTCGTTAAATACCATATGTGGGACATGTAAAGGATAAAATTAATGATATTATATATTATATTATACTGGAATTATAATATACCTTTATATCATTATGATTCCATTCCAGAAAATATGAAATAGAAATGAAAGTAGCGTTCATGCGTACGTACGACTTACCGTCTCCATGAACGGTGCATTTCATTTCTTACCTCTAAATGGTTATGTAATATTATAAATGCATGTATGTACTGGATATATATGACATATATGATATCTACATAATGAATACCATTCTGGATATAATGAACCTTTGACCAAATTAACAACATGTAAGTGTAAGAAGTCTATTTTCGACTTAAGAACCAAATACCGACAAAATGAACATTATTAACTTAACTGATTACATGATGTTAATAACATGGTATAAAAGGAATAATGAACTTGAAAAAGATTCATAAGCAAGTAGAGATTAACTCAAGTTTATTATTCAGGATATTAAAGAATGGTCGGGTCAAGTCGGATACGAGGTATGGGACTTCGTCTCAATCTCCTTTCATTGAGGCATATTTTATTTTATACACAACTTTCTTTTATACGGTGTATAAACCCCTTTGACTTTTACGTTTATTCGAAAGGAATCTTTTTTATATGAAGCGTTTACTAAACGACAAAAGGGAATGTTTTTGTCGTACGTATGCGGCGACAATGACTTCTCCGCCGTCGTGACCGTTATTTGAGTTTCGACTTCCTCTTCAAGCTATACCTTCTTTTTTTAGAAGAAAAATAAATACCATGTTTTACTTTGGTATTGAAAATGGTTTTCATAATGTTTTTATTATATCAATGTGTTGTATTGATATCTCGTGATTGAAATGTGGAAATGTTATGTTTCCTTTATGAATGTTTTATGTGATATGAATATGTTATGGTTCTTGGGCATTATTATGAAGACGGGTGGTTCCGTGATAAACTAAGGGCGGGTGAGCCCGTTATAGCTCTCCAATGCATTGGGTAACGCGAAGGAGTGAAACGTTAAGGTTTCTCCGAAGAGATTTTAGGGAATATACTGTGATGGGTATTCCAAACGTAACCAAGAGGGTTACTCCCTACGTAAGAATGTTATGAATGCCTCAAGTTACCTTTATGTCTTATGATTTCTATGATTTATTCATGATTTGATGAGGTATGTTAAAGTGATTATGTTTTATGGGTAAAGTATGATTTCACTCTTATGTATGTATGTACCCATGTTTCCTTTCCATGTTTTTATAACCCATACTGAGTTTTTATGCTCATCCCAAGTTTTTGAAATGTTTTTCACAGGTCAAGGGAAAGGTACATGATAAGATGATAGAGTCAAGGATGTGTCAAGAAATAATCCATGTTTTATTTTTAATGTGTTTCCATTGATGGGAATTAAGAATACTATCTTTATGTAACCACTTTGTTTATATGTGGAATGTAATGCAAGTTTTATGATCTAATTATCTAAAACTCTAAACCCGAAAAGATCCTCAATGTGTAATATTGTAATAACTCAAGATTAAGTAAGGTTTAAGGCTAGGGCCTTATAAGTATCCCCTTCCGCACATCGATGACATCTTAGATCAACCGATAGGTTCCAATATCTTCTCCAAGATTTACTTTAGGTCATGGTATCATCAGTTTATCGTGATACCGTTACACATAACCAAAAATTCTTTTAGGAGTAGGTATGGATTATATGTGTTCTTGGTAATGTTGTTCGGTCTAACAAAATCACTAGTGATTTTCATAGAACTGAGGAATTAGATATTTCATCCTTTTCTAGATCAGTTTGAGGTAGTTTTTGTCAATTATATCTTGTTTTACTACCATTAAATAGAAAATCACAACCAATATCTTGAAATTTTCCCGAGTACACTAAGAGAGTATCAGATTTGTGCCAAGCTATCAAAATACAACTTATGGATTGGTTGAGTTAACTTCTTGTAGAATTTTATCTCAAATACTAGAGTGTATGTGGACCCAAATAAATTTGTAGTCATTATATCTTGGGAGAAACCTATTAATGTCTTTGAGATTCAAAATTTTATAGGTTTAGCAGACTATTATTAATGTTTCATCAAGGAATTATCTCGTTTGCTAGAATCAATTTCAGAGTTGACTAAGAAATGGGTGAAGTCTGTTTGGTCAGATGCTTATGAGAGATATTTCTAGGATATGAAGAATAGGATGACCTCTGCACCTATCCTCACTTTGCCTATATCAGGTAAGGAATATACCATGTACTACGACACATTCTGAGTTGGACTCAAAGTGGTTCCGTTGCAAGAATATTGAGTTATTTCTTATGGCTACAAGAATATGAGACCACATGATAGGAATTACCCCACTCATGATATGGAGTTAGATGTGGTAGTACATGCCCTGAGATGGTAGAGAAACTACTTATTGGGAAAGAGGTTTGTGGTGTTCATAGATCAAACGAGCCTCATATACATCTTTTCTATCGAGACATAAACCTTTAGCAGCGTAGGTGAATCAATTATTTGCATCCTTTCAACTTCGACTTGACATAAACACCAAATAAGGGAAACATCATTCCTGACACCTTGATCCAAAAGATGCAGACAAAGGAAGTGTAGGAGTCATGTGATGAGTGGTGCCTGATGGAACTCTTTTCAAACATGAATATCAATACTTAGGAGTCCTAGGGATGGGTAGCTATGAATTTGACATCAGTTATACCTATGATTCTTAACCTGATCAAGATAGAGAAGTTATCAAATCTATAGGGATTATATCTAAGGGACAAATTTTATGGTGGGAATCTATCATTAGGATGGTCTCTTAGCAGTGACGATGTTTTTTTTCCTGTGCCCAAGTATGGGATCCTATGAGTTTACGCGAGGAGCTAATGAGAGAGTTTCACACTTCTAAATGGGAGGTGCATACATGTCTTACAAATATGTATCATGATATCCATAGACAATTGTGGTGGCTAGGGATGAAAAAAGAGATCATGATATTTGAGTATTAGAGGTCTACGGGGTTGTTTCAGCCTCTACCTATTCCGAAATGGAAGTAGGATTATGTCACTATGGACATCGTGATATGATCACTCAGTAAATCCCACAAGAATGATTTTTTATGGGAGATCATGGATCCAATGATTATGGAAACCCACTTCATTCCTATTAGATAGAACTTCACCATTGATGATATAAGTAGTCTCTACATGTGGGATATAGTTTGACTGCACGGTGTACTAAGGAGTATGATTTATGATTGAGATCCTTGTTTCACATTTCATTTTTGGTAGTGTATTTGGAAGGAATTGAGATCATAGGTACTTCTGAGTACATCCTGTTATCCATAGATTAGTAACCAATATGAGTAAAAAATTCAAATTTTGGAGGATATGACGTTTGTCTGTGTCTTATATTTTAGTGGTTCTTGGGAGACGAATTTGGAACTCATGGAGTTTTCCTATAATATCTACTTCAATACATCCACTCAGATGTATCCTTCCAAGGCCTTATATGGATGGTCAGTCAGTTAACCTCTTTTCTGGTTAGAGGTAGGTGATTCAATGATTTTTGGACCTACTCTATGTAAGAGATGTCTGAGAAAGTTCATTTGATCAAAAAGTAGTTGGTGACCATGATGATTTGAAAAAAATCATATGATGACCATTGAAGATGACCTATATAGTTTGAAGTTAGTCATCTCATTTTCTTTTGGGTGTCTCCTAGGTTGAGGCAATTCTACATCAAGAAACATGGAATTATAGTGCTTAGGTTTGTTTGGCCGTTTGAGATATTGGAAAGTGTCGGTCCGATGGAATACTGTTTAGATCTTCCATAGTGATACAACACCATGCACAACATGTTTCACATGTCACACAATTAGAGATATCATCTAAACCTTTATCAAATGATAGATATTGAGGACGTCGAGTTGGATGTTGATTTATATTTTGAGGAGCATCTGATTCATATCATGGACCGTAGTGAGAAGAATCTCCAGGGAAAGACCATACCTACAGTAAAAGTGTATTGTAATCATGGTAATTTACAAAAGGATACCTAGGATATGGATTCTGATATGCATACACAGTTGACATACTTATTTGCAGATACCCTACAAAAATGCTTGGAGCAGCTTGGGGATGAGATGTTATATGGTAGGGAGGTTGTAAGATACCATATTTTTATAGGTGCTTCCCTTTTAATGTTTTTAACCTCTTTGTGTCTATTGTTTTTTTAGAACCTTGTCATTGAGACTTTTTTTGGATCGAGTTTATTGGATGAAGGAATCAGGAGAAATGGGGTTGAAAAATCCTTGGTAGACTATAGTGTGGAGCTCCGGGCTGCATTGTAGTGTGGGTTGTTGTGGTGTGGAGCTCAAGACTGTGGCGTTGGGTCCTAGGAGAACATTTTCGAGGCTACTTCCAATTATGTTATAACTATGATGTGGAGTATTGTGGTGAATATGCCCTTCCTTGGTGGTTGATCACTACAATGTGGATATGGTGGTTGCAGAGTAAGAGTCTCGAGGTTGGTTTTGACCAGTTCTTCCAAATCCAATACCCATGTAATGTGGAGGTAGGTTGAGGTGAAACTTATGACTTAAAAAAGGCATGTCTATGACATGGTTTCCTTGTATTTGGCATGGTATACCCTTGGGTAAAGAGGATCTAATTTGTGGAACTCGATATGTATCTTGGACATGATTTATTTAAGGGAAGCTATGTCATGTTCCCTCAGGCTGCACTGTATAATATCCTACATTAGGTGAACCTATGGCATGACCTAGTGGGTTGTGCCATGGTATACTTTTTATATTCCTATCTATAAATACCCATTGGTCCATCCGAACTCCTTTTGATCAAATATTTTCCTCTCAACCCTTAGGTACCCTAGAGATATTTTCAAAGGATCCTAGACCTATTTTCTATAAAATTCAACCTCCTCATTCTAGGGATAAATCCATGGTGATTTGATCTCCCAGTATTTATGTTTTTGGATTATAGTTTAAAGGTAATGAAGAAGGAACTGGATTCTTACTTGGGATGTAATGATTTTTTCTTCTTTTTCTTTATTTTGAGGTGGGTGGTCTAGAACTTATCCCTAATTGTATGTTTCAATTATCCTAGTATATGAAATATGTGTGATCATTCTATCATGTCATGAATGGGAATTAAATAATTTTCTCATTATTTATTTGATGAATTACACAAGTATAGGCCACCCATTGGATCCCATCGAGTCCATTGGCTTTTAGACCTAGAAATTCATCCACATGATAGGTGTGAAAAAGTTGACCTTGTTGAGACTTGGTTAAATTTATTATAGATCCCTAAGATGATATGGAAATTGGATGATTGTTGGATTAAAATTATCAATTGTCATAAATTGTGAAATTGGTGTGATTTCTTGACATGGGTTCATCTGAACTAAAATATAGTTAATTAACATGGTAAAAACCTTAGGGTTTTAAATTATAATGGAATGGGAATTAATGGAATTATGATGATAATTGGGATCCTAATCTTATGGAGTGGGGATAGATAGTTAAATAGAAACTTGATGAATTGACCATAATGGATTGTGATGACATTTGTTACGCTTATGCTTGGTTATGTTGTAATAATTATAATGATTGGTCTGGTTATGTTTTAATTCTTATAGGGATTGGCCCGATTATGCTGTACTAATTATAGGTTTTGGAGCTATTATGATGTAATTCTTATAGGGATATGCCCTTTTTTCCTATGATTTATTTATAGGATATACCCTTGGAGGGTTATAAAAGTGGTAGGCATGGTTCTGTAACATGCTTAGAGATAACCGACTTTGTGCCGAAGTAGGTTGGGGCTGACCTCAGGTGTCAATGCGAAGCTCGAGGGTGAGTGGATTTATTTCATGTAAAATATTAATTGATTAAATTAATAACCTATTTATTGTTTTATTACATGCACTATACATCTCAAGATGAATTTTTCTAAACATGATGGTGTTAACATACTAAGTTATACTCACACCCAGGATGGGCCACCATTTGGTGCCTAGATATATTTCTTGGATGAAAGTTTGGATAAGGGAAAGGAACTTTGTTGTTGTTTTTTTCTTGATTCATGGGTTGGAGCTTGGATATGGGAAAAACACGGGTTTTAGGACTAGGATCTTGGAGTATTTAATAAGTATTCTTAATCATTTATTAGTTTGATATTTATCATATCTTTTAGTTACATTTGATACTATCATAACATGATTTTGTTATTATTGAGTTGTTAGTATTGTGATTTTTTATACTATAGATTCATGTTTTTTGATTATATTGTTTTTTCTATTTCTGTTACTCTGTTATTATATTATTATATATTGTTACTTTTTTATAGAGGGTATATTCTCCCCACTATATTACTTATACTCTCATTACTAGTCGGTAGCCTATGAAATATGGGATTGCGTGCTTGAGGTTATGTATCCAACTTGACTTGATCACTTGAGGGAGCACTAGATCAGGGATGTTACAACATACATAATTGAAAACACAAATGTACATACCTATTATTATAATGATATAGATATATGAAATTATATTAAATAAATACATATTGAACACTTTTTACATTCAAAATTTTTGAAAAAAGTGGTCTAAATATATTTTAAGAATCACCTACAATAAATGAAAAATCAAAACTACACAATGAATAAATTTGAAAAATTTTAACCTCTTAAGTTTTTTCTCATAAGTAACTTTTAAAAGTCATTTTAACCGTTCATTTTGAATTTTAGAAGAATACCACCTCAGAGGTTAAAGAATTCTCAAACTAGGGAGGACACAATGGTTCTATCATAGGCTTTGAAGGATGATGCACTTGAGCATTCTCCCACACATACTATGGTGGTTCTAGTGGTAAAATAACCCCATCTTGGAGTCTTATAGATTATGTATAATCAAGGTGGAGAGGCATAAAGAACTATGGTTTTATATGACTAAGATATTTAACTCCAAAATTATCCAGCATTCTAGAAAACTCGTGGTTATCAAGATACTATGGACCAAATTGAAATAATTGAAGGAATTGTTGAACTGGTGGAGACTCCAATGGATTATAGGGTGAAGTTGGATACCTTTATGCTTCAAGGACCCTCCAGGAGGTGGAGGAGTGCTATGGGATAGAAATCAATGCATGATGGTTTTACATTGAATGCCTTAATGTATTTATTCTTAGAGTATTTCTTTCTAGACACCTTGAATACATACTAATCATTAGCGTTTATGGATATTCAGCATGCAATGATGATAGTTTCTACTTACTATGTTCAATTTATAGAGTTTCTATGATTTTATCTTCTTTTGGATGCAAATAATTCCAAAAAGTCTAAGAAGTTTGAGATTGGCCTTCATCTAAAGCTTAGATGTTCGGTTATGGGCTTTGACTTGATGACATATATAGAGATGATTTTCAAGAATCTAGATTTTGAGAAAGGTATGGAAGATGATAGAGTTGTTGGTATCGTTACAAATCTTGGTGGTTCAGCTGGATGACTTCCCAGTGCTGTAGCGAGTGCCTTTTCAGGTGATAAGAAAAGGAAGGATGAGGAGATACAGTAGGGTGGAATATGGGAAGAGAATATTAGGGATTAATCTACCCTCATTGTGGAAGGTGAAGGTACCTAGTGTTTCAACTATGGGAAGAGTGGGAATTATCACAAATTTTTTCCATGACTCCATATCAAGTTTCTTGGTTGTGGAAAGATGGTGTATCTTTAGTAATTTTGTTTGAGGGTGTTGTTTATAGTGTAAATACCTAAACTTCTCATACATAAATATTACATATTAGTAGACTAATATTCACTACATAACATAACAATCCACACTAGAATATTTTAGGTATAGTGCCTTGGGAAACTTGGACACATAAATAACTAGTCCATAAGTGAGCTACTTAATATCTTACTAAGTTCTTAATAACTAGCACCCTTTTTAGATAAATAATACATAATACATTTCTTCCTATACTGGGAAAAGGAAACATAATAAAGGGTAAGCTAAAATGCTAATTAAGGGTAAACCAATGATATATCAATATAACAAGAGTATATGGGTATGAGAACATGATAATAATATTTTAAAACAATACCCTGCATATGCTAGATCATAAATGTGAGTCATGGGATAAATCTTGGTATTTCATAAGACATGAATCATAATGGAATTGAATAACATGAGGCATGAGAGAATAACATTGGCATAAAACATAGATTTGCGGAACACACATAATCATATGAAATATTATGTCAAGGCTATCCACCAAGATATTCATAACATGTTATGATTAAGATAACCACCCATGTATCTGCTTTGGTCTTAGGATAACCTCTCATGTGACCTCTTTTGGGCTTGGTCTGACCACCTGTATACCCCTTTTAGGTCTGGGTTAACCACCCATATACCCTTTTATCTCATATAACATTCATAATTACCCAATAATATAGAAGTATATATAGTTCCTACCCTTCACATAATGAAAATCATATATATATCTATGACATAAGATCATAAAACATTCATCATATCAGAACCCATGAAAAGAAATGAGTTTTGTAAAACATTTCATCATAGCGTAACCTGTAGAAAATAAATGGGTTTCATAATCATCTCATCATAACATAACCCATAAAAAAAGGAACGGATTTCATAAACATCTTGTCGTCATAAAAATAAACCATTTAGGGAAAAAATAATAATGGTATCCTTGCATTATATCCCTAGTAAATAATAAGTTAAATCAAATGATGTAATCTTGGATGGAAAATGATTTTGAAAGATCACTTAGAACATTTATGAAGGAAAATAACATTTACACTTGGAAAATTTTTAAACATAATACATTTTTAAATAATTTTTTTTAAAAAATAACATTGGAAACTTATAAATGAATTTCTAAATATCAATTAAAATATTTCTTGAGGAAAATAACCTGTTCACTTTGAAAAATTATTTTTAAAAAATAAAAAAAATTTAAAAAAAATTTATTTGAAAATAAACTTGTAAAATTATTAAGGAATATTTAAATCAATATTGTCTATAATGGTGGGAAATACTATTTATTCTGTACACGTTAAAATATATATTCCTTTCACATTTTCAATAAAATCCAAATGGGCCTTGTTTAGAAAATTATATGAATGTTACTTTTTAAAACACTTTGTAAAAATTAAAACATGGGTAAAAATATCTTTAATAAATTATTTTTAGAATGTTAAAACATTTTTGAAAACATTTTTATAAAACATGGATATGGAAGAAAAAGGGTTTTTGACTGAAAAGAGAAATAAAGTCATTTTTATTTAAAAAATTTATTTTGGAATCTTGAGTACATAAAGTGAGGAAAATGAAGGGAAAACATGTATTATAAACAAATTACTAGAGTATAATAAAATTAATAATTATTTTGAGATATATATCATAATATTTTATCATTGGAATCATAAAAATAAATAATCCTAATAAACGATGAGATTGTATCATAAAACCCTTACCACTTTGGTAACTTTAAATCGTAATCCCCATGAAAGAATAAAATCAAATTAAACATAAAATATAATGAGAATAAACAAATTTATGAAATTAAATATAAAAAGGACTATATATACACCTCTTAAAATAAGATAGGCACCTAATATAATGTATGTCCCAAAGAAGATAAATTGAGACAAAAATCCATTACTGCTTTAGTAACTTTTTAACTGTAAACCCCATGAAATAGAGATAATTTAATGGATATGTAAATCCAAATTTTTTTTCAGGATAATAATAATAAAATACATTCAGGGATATTATATACACTATATAAAAAAACACTAGGGAATATAGCATGTGTCTCACTGAAAATAAAAGTGAGATGGAAATCTCTTACCTTAAGTCTTAAATTCCTTAATACATATTTGAAACTCCTATATAATAAATATAGGTTTATTATAAATATAATACAGAACCATAATTATATATATATATATAATACCATATATTATTTACTTATGACCTTTTGTTACCCATTTGTTAATAATTCCTTGTTAAAATCATGTTTCTGGTAATAACTATTGTTTTTCATGTATGTTTTGATTTGATATTTATGATCCCTTTACATTAATAATGGTTTAATAATACCCAGAATGTTAAAAATGATATAAATATCATATATATTCATTATATATTTATTTATAGTAGTCCATAAAATATAGATATAGAAAATGAAATACACCGTTCATGGCGACGGTAGGCCATACGTATACATGATCACTGTTTCCATTTTTTTACAGATAAAAAAAAGAAATGTAAATAATAATTAAACATTATAGTATCATTATTATTTCATATATATCACATATATTTATTTACTTTATCCTTATTACCTTCCATGAAAAGAGTTAGTGAAAAATGAATCACATCACTTCATGAGGTGATAGTCCGCCGTACACACGAGTGACATTATCGTATCCCCCACTGAATGGAAAGAAAGAAGGTATACATGATATATTTATTATAGAGGTATAATTATGTTAAAAATATCATATATATTAATTAAATATATAATTATTATCATATAATTAAAATTTACGTGGAAAAACACATCACATCTGTTCGCGAGGCAGTAGTATGCCCAGTACATATGAGAGACGTTATTGTTTTCCAAAAGGTTGATAGGTAAGAAGATAGATGTGATATTATAATACTATAGGTATAATAATATAATAAATATCATATATAAATATTAAACCTATAATTATATTCAATCATTATAGGGCGTGATGGAAAATGAATAACATCAGTTCGCACGGTGGTAGTCCACCGTATAATAGATCGACAGTTTCATTTCACATTTGATGGAAGTGGAGATGAATATAGGTTATGAAATTAAAATAATAACATATAAATATATGGTTTATAAATTTTTTATTATATCAGTATATTTTAATAATATTAAAGTATTTTTAAGAATAAATAAATCAAAAACACAAGTTTAATAATTTTACCACTTCTTTGGAGAGCCTCTTTAGGTTTACACCTAAAGCCTTTATAGGAGGGATTAATAAAAAAATAATTCCAGTAGGATTATGGTATGGAATTAAGGAAATTATTTTGTTAGTTATTGGCTAAAACAAATGGTTTCGGAGGTGTGAAATATAGAGGATAGAGGGTAGCTTTTTATAAGAGTGGGAGAGTAAACTCATGGAATTATTGAAAAGAATAAAGTGTAACCATGTTTTTCACCTTAAAAAAGGACCTAAAATGGGTAATTATAGAACCTCAGAGGTTATAAGGTCTAAATATGTACATAAAATTTATTTTTGACAAGTTTATAGGTCATTATACACCTTATAGTTTTAGTTTAACCCTTAGTAAACCCATTTTAACCTTAAATATGGTAATTAATTTTTACTATTTCACTATTCACTATGGTAAAAAAATTAAGTTGAAATATTTATATAATATTAGTTATTATAATTCTAAATATTTAAACCATTTTACAAATTACATTCAAATAAGTGGTAAAATTTAATTTAAAATTGACCTACAGATGTGGTGAAAAAGTGGCTTTCCAAAAAGAAAATCTTCAAAAGTTTAAAAAGTTTTCTATAAACATTCAATATGAAATTTATTAAAAAAACTAAATTGGATTAATATATATATAATTTAACTAATTTTACTTTCAAAACCATATTAAAATAATATTTATCTTGTAAATTATTTGAAGGAAAATACAGTTTTTAATAAAAACCAATATTTTTCACTATTCACTGAAAATTTTATCTTTTCAAAAAATTCTCAAAAATTAACTCCAATATAATTTTGAAATTATAATTTCCAAAATTAAGGTAATTTTTTTTAAAATAAATATTATGTTAATGTAAAAAATTTAATTTCAAAATAAGCATGTAAGAGGTGGAAAAATTGTTTTTTAGAAAAATGCAGTTTTAAGTGCGAAATTGGATATATTCTTATCTAATAATTAGAAAATAAAAAAGTTGAATGTTAAAAATTTGATTTAATATATAATAAATAAATTTCATTTAAATAATTCAATAAGTTTTATTTATTTTATTTATTGAGATAAAATATGTTTCTGTGTTTAAAAATATTTTTCCATAAAAAGATTTCTTTTATTTTCAAATGGTTTTTATTTTAATTTTTAATTAATTGGTCACAAAATAATTAATTTTATAATTTTTTTTAAAACATATATATTCATAATTTATTTATTATTATAAATACTCTCCATTCCAATAGATAGCCGAAAACTATCATATTAAATAATAAAATTTTAATAGTATCTCATGTTTTGTTAAAACTTGGTGTTGCAAGTAATGCAAGATATTAAAGAAATTAAATTTATTTGAATTTTTTTTTCATAAAATATCAAGGTGTTACATTATAACCACCTCAAAATTAAATTATCCCTCTAAATTCAAGACTTTAATAAATAATGAAGATACTTATACCTCATTACATCCTCAGGTTTCTACATAGCTTCCTCAAACTGGAGGTTTCACCAAAAAACATTGACCAGGTGAGTGTTATTTTTTATAACACTTTCATTATATTATCCAAAATATCTACCAGTTATTCCTAGAAATTAATATATTTCTCTATTAGTATTACCAATAATTTTAGTATATGTGATGTATCAGGTATGTACTTCCTTAGGAGAGATACATGGAACACATCGTGAAGTTGAGAGAGGTTCGGTGGAAAAACTATTCGATAAGATACCATCCCAATAAGATCAAGAATTTAAAAGTTACCTATAAATCTAAGGTTCAAAATTCATTTATAAAATAATAAAAATTCCAACCTCCTGTTTTCTTCAATAAATTCCCACTTCATCTCTTACTCTATGAAATGAATATTTATAATGATTTTTCTTTCATGCCCAAAACACTAAAATCATAATATTATCCACAAGTCATTAATTAAGACTCTAATTATTTACTAATCCAATATTGGAAGAACAAGTTATCCTATAAAATCCAAACTTCAAATTAATCCATTCTATAAATAGTTAACCTTAAGTATCCTCCCAAAATATGTTTGACCAAAATTAAATCCCAAAGATTGGATTGATTTGATCTCACATAATTAAATTATAAACTTCACTATACTTTTAATCACCCATAAATTACCATAAAAAAATATAAATATCATAATCACTTTAAAAAAGTCACAATAAAAATATATATGCTTCCTAAGGATAATTTACCTTTCATTACTTAAATACACTCTTAACTTATCCAAAAACATTCCCATTGTAAATTAGGGTTCATCTTTAAATAGATACATGATCATAGGTTGATTAAAAAATATCAAATGTGATTTCCTTATTCTAGAATATATATAGGGAGAGGTAACCAATTCTTGGAATCACATCAAATTTTACTAAAGGAATAATAATAATACTTTTATTGAGATCATTCATACAAAATTCAATATGAAAATCTCAAATATAGAGTGCCCTAATTATCATGATTCACATATGTTGTGGTGATTTCATAAGATTTAATTTTATCCATTATATTCAGATGTTTTTGGGGTTTATAATCCTTTTTATACCTTAGATTAGGTAATTTATTTTTATAATTCCCAAAATATTTTCACTTGAAACACTTGAGCATGGGTGGTTCACTCTGTTGAGTTCTCTCTTATCTCATTTCATTGACTGGCTTATTTACACCACTTTAACATTCTTTTTCTCAATTTAAATCTTCCCACACTTGTAACACTCTCTGATTACTTTAAGGAATTAACCTAAGTGTTGATTACCACATTTATGGAATGCATGTGACTAAAATTTCTTTCAACCATATGATTTATTTCGAGTTCTCATGAGTATTTATCTTCCTTTTCTTATCAAAACTACAGGAATGGTCAGAATCTCCAATTGAAATCTACAACTTAAGTGCACATTGAATGAATTTTTTGTAATAGATAAAGTCTCTTATAGCCAATTCCTTTTGAATACTTTGTTTTAGGACCCTAAAAAATTGATCAATTTTGATTTCAAGGCTGTTGAGTAAACTAGAAGTTTACCTTTTAAGTCTTATAAAATTAGCTTCATGGATTCTAATAGATTCATCATTCTTTTGTTTGAGCTCAATAAATTCCTTATCCATCCTTGTATATAGAATAAGAGGGAAATAATTACTTAAAAACATCCTCTTAAACCCATCCTATTCTATGGAGTCAATTTTATCCTCTTGAATCAAATTCTAAATAAGGTTCCACCATTGATCTGCTTCTCCTTCCAAATGATATACATCCAAAATGTTTTTTTCATGCTTCAAACAATGGAGAATGAAAAATATTTTTTAGTGGTACTGAACCATTACTCAATGAATAACGGATCAGTGGACCCACTAAATGAATTTTTATGTTACCTCATGAAGGAATCTACATAAAATTGTTCCCTCCTTTTCCTATTTGGAAGTTCAGTATGATTCATAGCTTGAGAAATCTCTGTGAGCATAACAATGATATTTTTCATTCCATCTCCCATAACATTTTTTTAGTCAAATGGGAAATCATTGAATTTTATAATGTATTTAGTGTTAAAAATATTCCTTTAGGTTCTATACATTTATTTAAACCAAAAATAATAGTGTGAGAAACAGTAATAATATTGGGAAAACACATTGTTACAAAGAATAATTTATTGGATGTATAAATCAAGACACATTATTTTAAATCTATAACACTTTTAGTTTAAAATAATTCATCAATGGTCATCATCTATCCAAATCCTTCATTATGATTCATAAATATTTTGTGAATTTCTAAAGCATAACCCCTGGAATTTTCAAACTAAGTTTATAGTAAGGCCCCTTGTTGTATACCTGGTAACACTTGAGTCAATCCTGATATGCCTTTTTCAGAGTTATTATCCCTAGGTACATCCCTTCTAGACCGCAACCACCTGTAGTATCCAGAAAGTACTGTAATTTCTCAGAAACCACTCTTTATATCCTTCACTAAAATTATACAATATTTATTATACTTAAAATCATCCTTATGGTTCGCACTAATATATTTTCATCCTAGTTTCCAAATATTTAACTAAACCTTGTTTTGTTAGGAAAGTTAAAGACCCAAACTTCTTATACATAAATATTATATCTTAGTAGATGAATATTCGTTACATAATATAATTATCCACACCAAAATCATTTAGGTATAGTGCATTTGGAAACTTGGACACATAAAAAATAGGTCCATAAGTGAGCTAAGTCATCTCCCACTAAGTTCTTCATAACTTGAAATATTCTTATTCATATAATAAATAATAACTTTCTTCATATCCCTGGAAAAGTAAACATAATAAAGGGAGAGGTTAGATGCTTAATAAGGGAAAACAAGGTAAAAATCAATATAACATGATCATATGGGTATGAGAACACGATAATAACCTTTGAAAACCATATCCTGTATATCATAGATCATAAAGATTTTTCATGGCATAAATCTTGGTAGTTCATAATATATGAATAAAAAAAATTGAAAAACATGATCCATGTAAGTATAAAATTGGAATAAGAAATAAATTTTTGGTATACACAGAAGTATAAAAAATTATATTTCAAGGTTATCCAAAAATTTATTCATAACATGTTAGGCTAGAGGTGACCACCCATGTATCTGTTTTGGGCTGGGGATAACCTCTCATGTACCATTTTTTAGGATTGAGATAACCACCCATGTACCCCATTTTAGCCTTGGTCCAACCAAACTTGTACACTTTTATCTCACATAACATTTATCATTGCCATGTGCATTGGAGAAAAATATAGGTCTCACACGTCACAAAATTAAAATCATAAATATTTTTTCCACATGATCATAAAACATTCAGCATATCATAACCCATGAATAGAAATGGGTTTCATAAAACATTTCATCATAACATAACCCATTGAAAAGAAAACAGTTTCATAATAATTTCATCATTTCAACATAACATAACCCATGAAAAAATAACAGATTTCATAAAAATATTTTAATTATAAATATAAAATATTTAGGTAAAGAATAATATTATTATCCTTGGTTTATATCCAGATTAAAGAATAAGTTAAATAAAATGATGTCATCTTAGATGGAAAATGATTTTGAAAGATCACTTGGAATATTTCTCGAGGAAAACATCCTTTCCAATTTGAAAAAACTATTTAAAACATAATTTTTTTAAAAATCTTTTTCTTTTAAAACCTCTGTATAGACTTATTAAATAATCTTTAAAGATAGATTAAAATGTTTATTGAGGAAAATAACAATTTCACTTTAATTTTTTAAAACATAAGAAAATTTTAAAATATTTTTATTTAAAAATAACCTTTGAAACTTATAAAATAAGCCTCAAATAAAATATTGGTCATGATGGTATGAAATTCCATTCATTTCGTACATGTTAAAACAAAGATTCCTTACAAATGTTCGAAAAAAATAAAAACATAACTTGTTTAGAAAATGTAATGAATATTAATTTTTAAAAAGATTTGTAAAATGTCAAAAATGGGTAATATTATCTTTAATAAATCACTTTTATAATTTTATAATATTTTTAAAACATTTTTAGAAAACATGGATATGAATGAAAAAGGGGTTTCAACCGAAAATGGAAATAAAGCCGGTTTTCCTTAAAATAATTCTTTTGTAATATTGATTACATAAAGAGATTAAAATTAAGTGAATCATGTGTTATCAAGAAATAAATATAGTATAATAATATTCATGAGTTTATTTAGAGATAGCTAAATATAGTATAATAATATTCATGAGTTTATTTAGAGATAGATCATAAAATTTCATCCTCAAAATCATAAACATATACAATCACAATAAACGATGATATTGTATCATAAAACCCTTACCAATTTGGTAACTTTGAATCATATAACCCATTAAAGAATAAAATAAAATGAAACTTAAAATATCATGAAAATAAATAAATTAATTATATTACATGTAAAATATATTTTATATACACCTCATAAAAGAAGATAGGTTCACAACAAAACGTATGTCCCAAAAAAGATAAATTGTGACAAAAATCCCTTACCACTTTGGAAAATTTTTAATCGTAAACCCCATAAAAGATAGATACTAAAATGTATATGAAATAAAAATAATTTTCTGGATAATAATCATAAAATAAAATTATTTATAGTATATACACCATATAAAATAAACATGTGGTGAATATGGCGTGTGTCTCATAGAAAGTAAGAGTGAAACAAAAATCCCTTACTTTTAGTCTCTACTTCATTTGTGACCATTAGAAAATTATTTATAATAAATATAGGTTTATTATAAATGTAATTCAGAACCATAATTATATATAACATATCATATATTATTTACTTGTGACATTTTATTTCCTATTTATAAAAAATTCCTTGTTAAAGTCACATTTCAGGTAACAACTTCTTTATTTTTCATGTATGTTTTGATATAATATTTTAAATTATTTTACATTAATCATGGTTCCATAATCTCAAAATTTTTAACCATGATATAAATATCATATATATTCATTATATATGTATTTATAGTAACCCATAAAAGTTAGTGATAGAAAATGAAATACACTGTTTATAGAGATGGTAGGTCGTACGTATGCATGAATGTTGTTTCCATTTTTTATAGATGGAAAAAAGAAAGGTAAATAATAATTCATCATTTAAGTATCATTATTATTATATATATATATAATATATATTTATTAAATTTATCCTTATTACCTTCCATGCAAATCGTTAGTGAAAATCGAATCACTTCGCTCCGCAAGACGGTAGTCTGCTGTACACATGAGTGACGTTATTGTATCCCATATGGAATGGAATGTAAGAAGGTATATGTGATATATTTGTTAAAAGGGTATAATTATGTTAAAAATATTATATATATTCATTTAATATATCATTATTACCATCTAATTAAAATGGAAATGTAAAAATTCAACACATCGGTTTGAGAGGCGACAATTCACCGTACACATGAGCGACATTATTGTTTTCCAACGGGTTGGGATATGATAAGTTATATATGGTATTATAATTAAATAGGTACAATAATATCATAAATATTATATTTAAACATTAAATTCCTCATTATATCCATCCTTTAGAGGTAGTGATGAGAGATGGATTACATCAGTTTGCGATGAGGTAGTCCGTTATACACATGATCGAAAATTTAATTTCCCATTTGATAGATGTGGATATGGATATAGGTTATTAAATTAACATAATAAAATCTAGGTATATAGGAGATAATTTTTTTTATTATATAATAATATTTTAATAATATTACGGGATGTGGAATAATAAATAAAACAAAAACACAAGTTTAATAATTTTATATCTTTTTTGGAGAGCCTCATTAAGTTTACACCTAAATCCTTATTAGGAGGGTTTAATAAAAAAAGGATGATAGGATAAGGGTATGAAATTAATCAATTTATTTGGGTAAGTATTTTAAGAATCAAGGGGTTTTGGATGTATGAATAGGAGAGGAGAGGGAGTGTCCTTTTATAAGTGGGGGAGATGACACAAATGAAATTTTTGAAAAGAATAAAGTGTACCAAAATTTATCACATTAAAAAAGGATAAAAAATGGGTCATTGTAGAACCTTATAGGTTATAAGGTCTAAATAGTTCTATAAAATTGATTTTTTATAAGTTTATATAACATTTTACTCCTTATATTTTTAGTTTAACCCCTTGGTAAATCCATTTTAACCTTAATCGTGGTAATTATTTTTGAGTGTATTCAATATTAAATATGGTAAAATATTAATTTTAAATAATTAGAAAATATTAATTACCATTATTCCAAATATGAAATCTATTTATTCAAATTTAATTAAAAAAATCGGAAAAATTTAATTTAAAATTAAACCTGCTGACATGATGAAAAAGTAGTTTTCTAAAGAGAATATATTCAGAAGTTTAAAAACGTTTTATATAAAAATTAATCTGAAATTTATTCAAATGAAATAAATTGGATTAATATATATATAATTAAACTAATTTTAATTTTAAAAACAAATTAAAATAAAATTTATCTCTTAAATTATTTGAATGAAATGACAGCTTTTTAATAAAAACCATTATTTTCACTATTCACTGAAAATTTTATATCTTTAGAAAATTATGAAAAATTCACAACATGATAATTTTAAAATTATGATTTCAAAAATAAAGTTAATTTTCTAAAATAAAACTTTTGTAAGTATAAAAAATTAATTTTATAATAAGTATGTAAAAGGTGACAAAAATGCTTTTTTAGAAAAATTCTGTTTTAAGTGTAAAATTGGATTTATTATTATCTCATAATTATATGAAACATAAGATTAATGTTAATTTTTTTTGAATATATAACATATAAATTTTATTAAAATCATTCACCAAGTTTTATTTATTTAATTTATTGAGATAAAACCTTTTTTTTTCGTAAAATTAGTTTTTTAGAAAAAGATTTCCTATATTTTGAAATGGTATTATTTTCATTTCTAATTAATTCGTAACAAAATAATTAATTTTATACACATGTGTAAAAAATATATTTTAATTATTTAGTTAATACTATTCATAACTTCCATTCCAATTTCTAGGTGATAATAATCATATTAAATTATAACATTTTAATAATATGTCACATTTCTTTAAAACTCAGTGTTACGTGTAATGAAAGCTATCGAATAAATTAAATTTATTTGATTTTTTTTTCTTAAAATATCAAGGTTTTATATATAATATCTCTCAAGTAATCATTATAGACACACTCTATGACCTAGGGGTCTGGAAGGGGTTCGATAGGGGTCCTTAGCAGCAGACCTAGGCACCCTAGACTTCAGTGGACCAGAAGAGTTATGCGCCATAGGGGAAGGCTCATGAAGACGATGTAAGAATAATATATTAAATGGGCCAAGTTATAATTAGTGTTGTATAAGGTCATATATAATTATAGGTATGGTTTTTATTACCCATACTCTATCTTCTTATTTCTTTAATCGATGAGATTCCCATTCTTTTATATATTCTCATGTCGTTTATGGTCACGATTTACTAGTTAAGTTATCATCTGAGTTTTTTATCTCTTAACATGACTTTGAGAATGAAAGTAGACCATATCTAGTAATATACCAAGTGTAACATAGTTATTTATAGCTACATAAATCTATGGGACTTCTTGATATTAAATTTTACTAGTTTTAATGTGATATTTGGAATAGAATAGTTAAATAATTATCAAGCTCTATCAACATTTATCTAAGATGTGTATATTTTTTGACAATTAGAATAGAGAGGTTTGTGATAATTGGTGAGTGGGATATTATATTTAGCTGTGTAGGATAATAATTGATCCAGATTAGAGTGATCACAACATAATTAATAGTCTTAATTCTTGTAATAGATTTAATATTGACTTCTTCTATCTTCTCTCTAGTGGTGGATCCTTATCTGAATGTTTACCTAGATTAATTATTTGGTCTTCATCATGATAGAAAAATTTAATTTGATATTGAGTACATACCTGGGATATAATCAACATCAATTCTTATTTATTATATGGAACCATTTGATTTGAGATAGCTAAAGGTGTAGTTATATGATTTGAAGGTAAAAGGATTTATATGACTGATAAAATATCTTTGGGATTCTCCCGTGTTGTCCTTCGAGAAGGCATATGGTAGTCTACAAATCTATATGGACTACAAGAACCATAATCAAGTAATAATGTAGAACATGAAACCACTACCCAAAATTGATGATCTTATTGATTAGTTATAGGGAACGTAGAGGTTTTACAAGATTAACCTTTTTTTAAGATACCATCAACTATGGGTCAAGGAGGGGGATATTCCCATGACAAAAAAGTAGATATAGACTATATGAGTATCTTTTCATTCATTTTTTTTTGAAAAATTATTCTTTAGTGTTGTTGTATCTCATGAATCGGATTTTCCATCCATATTTTGACTCCTTCATCATTGCATTCATAGATGATATATTGATATATTCTAGGTCTTCTGATATACATGATAAAGACCTTGAGATTGTACTGAGTACACTTCAAGTACATCATATTTATGCCAAATTTTCAAATTTTCACTTCTGGATTTAAGAGTTTCTGTTCCATGGGAATGTGATTTTTGAGGTTGGGATTTTAGTGGAACCAGAGATGGTAAAGGTTATGGTTTCTTGGGAATAAACCATAAACATATTTAAGATTAGAAGCTTCCTTGGATTTGTTGGGTACTATTAACATTTAATTCATGACTTATTCTATTTGGAAATTATGATTATAATAATGAATAAAATATGGGTAAAGTTTTATTGGTCTTATTAGTGTGAAGATGTATTCCTAGAGTTGAATGGGATATTAATGACAAACCCAATTTTGACCATTCCAGAGATTAGGGTTGGGTATGCAGATTACTAGGATGCCTTAGGTGTTGGGTTAGGAGCTATGTTGATATAAAGAGATCATGTAGTTTCTTATGGGTGACATTATCTACAACCCCATCAGATAAACTACTTGACACCTAACTTAGAGTTATCATCAACGGTACACACTTTTAAGTGTTGGATACATTATCACTTTTACAAGAGGTTTATTATCTACACAGAAAACAAGAGCTTTCAATACAACTTATCTCAACAGGACTTGAACCTATGATAGATGAATTGAGTGGAGTATCTATAGAAATTTCAATTTTATATATTCTATTTTTTGGGTAAGGGAAATCTTATTGTATATACTCTTATCAGAAAAACATTAGAGATGTTGGATCATAGATAACAGCCTTAGTAGTATTAATGATGTTTGATGAGTTTGATGTATAAGTGGATAGTAGATTTATATGAGTAAAATAGAGCTATGACATATAAACCCCCTTTTATCACATCTTATTTGGTGGACTAGGTAAAGTCTAGCCAAGAGTCATTTCTTGAGTGTACGATGATGCTTGAATAGTTTTTAGGGAGTGAACTAGTCCCTAAGATGTCCTTAGATTATGAAAATGCAATCTACGTTTATGGGAGTTTTGGTTGTGCTAATGTACATGATGAAGGAGCTAATGAGAGACTCTCATACTTTGAAATGGTTAGTGTATCTAATGTCTATGAAGATGTACCATAACATATATTATCATTTTTGATGGATAGTTATGAAGAGAGATATCACTAGTTTTGTTTTATGATGCCTTACCTATGAGAGGGTAAAGACCAAGAACCAACGTCATGGTGGTTTACTTCATCCACTTTTGATGAACTTATTTAAGTGGGATGATGTGATAATTTAATTCATGATGGGGTTACCTAGGACCCCAAGGATTCGTGATATTGTTTGGGAGTTAGTTGATCAGCTAACGAAAGTGTATCATATCATACTGATTTGAGAGACCCTTTCAGTGATGAGTTTAGAAAACTATATATACAATAAATTATAACTCTATATGGATATAATTTGATAATTATATCTGAAAGAGATGTAAAATTCATGTCCCAGTTTTAGGAGGCCTTACAGAAGGATTTGGGTACCCTATAGAGATTGATTACAATATATCATCCATTGAACATCAGACATTCAGAGAGGACGATCTTAATTTTAGAGTACATGCTACGAGCATGTGTCCAAGACTTTGGTGGAGCATGGGATGATCATATAGACTTGGTAGAGATTTTTTACAATAATATTTCCTTGGATTCAATTCCTATGTTACCTTTTCAGTCTATTTATGGCCATCCATATCAGTCACCACCATGTTTTCATGGGGCTGGTGAGGCTGTAGTTGTGGGGCCAAGTACGTTACATGATAGCTTCGAGAGAGTGTTGTTTCTCCAAAAATGGTTAACTACCTCTCAGAGTAGAAAAAGATAATATACCGATAGGTGGATAAAACCCTTAGAGTTCACTATAGGTGATCAAATTTTCTTTCAGGTGAATCCACAATTAGGGCATCAATGATTACAAAATCATGGGAATATAGTAGCAAGATTTATTAGACCATTCAATATCACCAAGCATATTGAGAAACTAAATTACCATTTTGATATTCCTTCATGATATGAAGGTATTGATGATGTGTTCAATGTGTCTCATATTCATAGGTAAATTCCCAATCTTGTTCATATGATTGACGGTGAGGAAATTGAGATGGTATACTAGAGAATACTGGAGTTGAATTCCTTAGTCATAGTCAACCATAGTCCTCAATTCCCATTGATCATGAGAAGGAACACTTTATAAGACTTTAGGATGGGGAAGTTTTACCTCTTAAAACATTATAGTAGGTGTTGGAGTATGCTTAGGTGAATCCTTTTGTATACCTAGGAATTCTGGTGGATGTTGAAGTTGAAATCCTCAAGCATATTCAACCATAGTCCATTTTGCTTTTCCACCCTAAGCGGGAAAAATATGCAAGACTCCGAGATGGGGAAATTTTATCGCTTTAACCACTAAAGTAGGTGAGGGAGCATGCTCAGGTGAATCATCCTATATGTCCTATGTTAGAATTGGCATGTCCTCCCAAAGAGTATTCATTCTTATTTGAGGTTACATTTTTTGGAAATTCCAAATGAACTCTTAAAACTCCTTTAACAAATTTCTTTTGGGAAAAACTTAAGAAGTTACAAGGTACATGTAAGGGATCTCTACCAGAAGACCTATCCTAGTAGATACCCACACACAAGGTTTAACCCTCCTAGTTCTAGGAAAGGCTCAAGACTAGTCCTCCATACCAAAACAGTAGTCGCAATCATATATATATATAACAAAACAATGTACTCGAGTTAAAAAAACTAATTCGAGCACATACATAACATCAAAAAGTTATCAAAAATTAAGGAATTTAATTAAATGACTAATATATTCAACCTAATAGTTATATATATATATATATATGACATGTGATCTTATGTTCCTATCATGTGGCATGAATACACCCAAATATCATAAAACCGTAATAAAAATCCATCACTATTTAGTCAAAGGTCCATTACACATGAGCTGCCCAAGAACATGGAAACTCCCCTACCTAAGTTCCAAAATTCCAATCTCTATTTTAACATGACCAAAATAAAAAAAAGGAAACACCTAAACCTAAGATAAAAAAATTAGGTGGAGTATCTATAGACATCTGATTTCAAAATGACCTATGGTCTAGGGAAGGGTAATTTAATTATAGATGCTCTCGATAAGAAAATGATAGAGAGGTAGGAGCTTGGAGAGAATCCTTCTTAGGAGGAATGAAATTTGATGAGTTTTATGGATGAGTGGCTAGTGAATGAATATGTGGATCATGAAGTTATGACATTTCATCCCTTGGTTATGATGTCTTATTTAGTATATTGGGTAAAGGATAGAAAAGATTCATATACTGAGTCTGTGGTGATGTGTGTACAATTTATAGGGAGTAGGACAATCCTAGGGAGTTACTCAGATTATGGTGACATGATCTACATTTATGGGGGGTTATTAGATCAATATTCCTTGGGGGATTAGATAATTTTATACTCTCATAATTTGAAATGTGTAGTGAATCTAGGGTGATGAAGATATACCATGTTGTTAAAGGTCAATTTTGGTGGCCAGGTATGAAGAGAGATATCAATTGTAACATAATATTACTATTTTCATGTACTCCTCAACCCCTTTTTTGATAATTATTTGGTTGTGTCTTGTTTAAGGGCGTTTTAGGAAAAATTTTGAAATTTTTGGAAGGATCTTGTGCTATACACAGTTGGTGCACGGTTTTCCCAAACCGTGCACCCTGCTAGTGAAAACTATCCAAACCTAGGAAGTGAGGGTTTTCACAGTTGATGTATGGTTTGAAAAACTATGCACCCACCTAGTAGAAACTATTCACCCCTTTAGAGGGGTGCATAGTTAGGGTGCACAATTTTCCAAACTGTGTGGCCCTACCCATCTATCCACGCGTATGTGTTTTAATTATTCAAAAAAATGTTTAAAATTTTTCAAAACCCTATTTTTACCTCCATCTCAGCCATAACTCCCCATATCACAATTTAAAAGTTTAAGAATTATCTCAAATACCTTTTTTCTCTCCTATAAACCCTTTTTAGGAATATTTACGCATGTAGAATCATGTTCAATCTTCTTCATGTTTGTGAACCTTCTCCTCTTAGTCTCTCTCGATCTCTTCCTCTCTTCTCCTTAGGGTTTTATAGATCCCCATGTTATTAGAGGATCTAATATCTATTATTTTAGATCATGAATTTAGGTTTTATTCTTGGATCTCTAATACTGACGTTCTTCATTGGAGTTTCTCATTGTGGGTGTTGTGAGATATGATCTCTTTATTTCAGTAGGTGGTTCTGTTTAAGATTGGATAATTGATTTAACCCTAAATTTCTTGATTTAAATTAAATTATTTCAATTATATTATGAAAAACCAAATTTTCATAGAATTGGGATTTGGATTTTTGTTGGCATGAAATTTGGGAAAACCTCCAATTCTATTGAATAGGGGTGTGATTGTGGAATTTGATAGAAAATTTTGAAATTAAATTATGGAATTAAATTGTGAAATTGATTCCTAAAATTGATTTCAAATTTTTATTTGAGAAAAATGGATTAAATTATTTTGAAAAAAACCCATTGGTTTTATCCTAGAAAAAGGCATGAATTGATTAAAAACCCATCTATTGGGTTTTAAAGAGAAATTAACATATTAAAATGGAAAAATGGGGAAATTGTATTTTTAATAGTTCTGAAATAATTTTCCCATTGTTGATTGTTTTTTGAGAACATTCAAGCCTAGGTAGTTAGTGATTTATATGGGAAAACACTCTATTGATGTTTTAAAACTCTAAAAAATCATAGTGCAAAAAATCACATCCCCAATGGGATGTGATGAGTCCTCTTTGACTAGTGTCTAAGGGATGTGTGTACACATATTTCTGTGATCATCTATTTGAGTGTGTGAGGATCCCATAACCTGGAACTATAGTACCTCTTAACAGATGACCATATTGGTCCTTTGTGATTATTTTGATATATATTACATTTTTTGTAAAATTTCTTTACACATGACTTGTGATTTTATATTAAATATCTTATTTAAAATGTTTATTATTCCATTATTTGAAATATTTATATCAATTGAAATGTAAATCATGTTTTTTTAAATATTATTTTATGTTTCCATGACAATTTATTTAAAATTAAAAGTTTTATTGGGTTAATTAATGTGGGATATCATTATGTAATCCTTTGTGGGACCCAAATAGGATATTTGCTCACACCCTACCTTTGACTTCAATATTTTTTATATTTCCATATACCAAGTTCAAGTAAGTGGAAAGCACCACTTTGAGGTGGTATTTGTTGTTAAATCCTTTTATCTTGGAGTGCTATGTCCATTGAGACTTATGTTTTTATCTTTTAGTTTCTAATACCTTTTGATTGTACTTTGGTTTTATATACTCACTTCACTTCTGTTACTGTTCTCCATGTGGAATTTTATTTTGAGAATATTGACCTATATCTATTTATTCCCCTGTTTATGTGGAAAAAATATTACCACCTTTATCTTGTATGATGTCAGGTTCTAGTATCCAAACTGTGGGGATTGGGAATGCCCTTTGGGCCATATAAGGAGAATATCAATTATTAGGGAACCATGGTATCCAGGATGGTTTGTGACAAAGTCGTATAAAAGGTTCAGGTTAATCATATTTCCTTAATGTTAGTATGAATTTGAGTAATCTTGTTAAGAATTTGGAGGTAGTTGTGATTGAGTACCTATCAAGCTCTCACTACAATGAGCTTTAAGTCACCAGGGGTGGTTTAGGAGAGACGTCTTGAGGATTAGTTCTAGTATCCTCCCTTATTTTTATTTAGATATATTGAAATCCAAATCTTGTTTATCTATATTATGGGATTAATTTCCCAGGTTTCTCTATTTGAGTGTTAATCAGATGTCTTCAATGGTTTCTATTCATGTTGTGTAGCATCATGCATCCGAGAAGATGTGTGACTAGGATCCAGGAGGAATATGATGATGAACCACAATAAGAAAATCCTCATTTGGACCAAAATATGGTTGAGTATATTGTGCGTGTTGTCCAAGATTTAGGATAGTCACCTGAAACCATTCCCTTTCAATCTCTAGCTATTTAAAATCAGAGGGATAACTTCAGTATTCATGCTCATGATTTACTTCACCAAAATCCACCAACATTAAAATGATCTAATGATCCTCAACTAGCTAAGGATTGGTTGATAAATATCAATATTTTGTTTGAGTTTTTAGAAATGTATGATGAAATCAAGGGGAAATGTTTCACATTCAATCTAGAGGGACCTAACAGGAGATAATGGGACACTATTGTGATGATGAGGAAGAATGAGGGATTAGAGTGGAAGAGCTTTAAATATATTTTTACTTAACAGTTCTATCTTGAGTCGATGGTATTATCCAACGCTATAGAGTTTTTCAAACTCAAACAAGATGATAGGACCGCCACAGAATATACAAATCAATATGGAGATCTTGTACGGTTTTTAGCTAATATTGCATTGAATGAGAATATGAACACTTGAAGATTAGAGATGGGACTAAAATTTAATATATGTTCTTAGTTTTTCTTTATAAATATACCTTCTTATGCTAATCTTCTGGATAGATATTTGATGGTTGAAATGGACCTGGCTGGTAAGTCAGAGTTGACGAGAGTTACTTTTTCTCCCAGTGGCTGTTCTATGAATTTTTTTAAAGGAAATAGGAAGCCTGATTATTCTTGTGGTGGTTCTTGACAACATGGTTCTTCTATACCTATTGAAGTTCCTTTATGATTTCCTTTTATTTTCTATCAGCATGGTACTCTTGGTCACTCAAAATGAGTTTTCACTAAGGAACCCAAGGTATGTGGTTCCTACGGGTGCTCAAGTCACTTACAGAAGTTCGGTCACATCTAATCTGCTCTCCATAGTGGAATTAGATCATCTACACCAATAAGAACTATTGTGTAGTCATATAATTCATGAAAAAGGGGTTCTAGCCATAGGTATTCGAAACAAAGCTTCTTCACATAGTGTAATATTCTCTAGAGGAAGTAGATATAGGTCTAGTGACTGTGAGAGGTACCATCATTATTGATTCATTTTTAGGGACTAATTTGTTTGATACTAGTACATCTAATTTATTCATTTAAACCTGTATAATTAGTCTAATAAATCTTCCTATGGAGATTTTATCTTTTATAATGGATATTACTTCACCACATAGAATTAATAGAGGGTAGGGTCTTCACTTCTCTACTTGTATATTCTATTTATCAGATGTTGATCATACATAGGATTTCTGATTCTTGACATTAATCCTCTTAATTTCATATTATGTATGGATTGGATCATTGAAAATAAATCCCAAATTGATTTCCATCTTCAATGGGTCACCTTTAATGCACCATATGGGGTGGGCCATGTATTTCAGGGAGAGTGGGACCCAAGGTCTAGTAGAACCAGACCTTCTTATCTAGGGTTGGGGAAAGTAATATTAGTGTTTGATTTGAATCTAGAGTGGGAATCCTTGAGCAGTGATATCTTCCAAATTTCATCAAGTTTCCTGATATTTTTCCGTGTGGCTTATTTGGTTTTCCACTGGTAAGGGAGGTAGAGTTCTTTATTTATTTAGTAATTGGTACTCAGTTGGTATCTATTTCATCTTACCACATGGCACCAATGTAAATGAAATAGTTGAAGGCTTAGTTAGATGATATTTTAGATAATTGATTTATATTATTGAGTGTGTCACCTTGGGTGGTACCTATTCTATTTTCTAAGAAAGATGATGGTTTACTTCACCTTTGTGTTGATTATTGAAAAATAAATCGAAACATGGTAAAGAAAAAGTATTTGTTTCCATGAATTGATGATATTCTTGACCATTTGAAAGGGGTTAAGTGGTTATCAAAGATAAATCTTAGATCTAGTTACCATTAGTTGAGAATAAAAGAATCCAACATTAAAAAAACCAACTTTTGGGGAAGGTATGACCATTATGAGTACCTTTCCATGACATTTGGTCGAACCAACGCTCCTTCAGTCTTTATGATTTTAATAAACATGATTTTCCCTGAGTATCTTGGTAATTTTTTGGTGGTATTTGTGGATGAAATCCTTGTTTACTCCAAGTCTGAGGAGGATCATGTGCTTCATTTGAGAGCAGTTCCAGAATTGTTTAGAAATCACCAAATTCATACCAAGCTATCAATATGTTATTTCTATATTTTAGATGTGATGTTCTTGGGACACATGGTGTTACAACATGTTATATTAGTTGATCCTTAGAAGGAGAAAGATGTTATGACATGGGAACAACTACAGAATGTTTTCAAGATTTAGATCTTCTTGGTATTAACTGAATATTATATCTGGTTTGTAAAGGATTTTTGAAGTTGGATTATCTTGTGACCATACTAACTCATAAGGGAGTTAAGTTTTATCAGGATGAGAAATATCAGAATTATTTTTTTGAGATGAAACGTCTTTTAACTACTATGCCGGTGTGGACTCTTCCAAAGGCTGGGCAAGGATATGTGGTCTTCTATGATGCATCATGTTCAGGTTTGGGATATGTTTTTATGCAGGGTGGTCATGTCATTGCTTACAGATCTCAGTATATCAGGCCACATGAAAATAATTTTCCAACCCATGACTGTGATCTAGGAGTTGTGATGCATGCGCTTAAGAGTTGGTAGCATTACCTTTTCAGAGAATGTTTTATCAGGTTTTCCAACCACAAGAGTTTGAGTTATAACTTCTCTAAAATAAATTTGAATATCCTCCATAGGAATTGGGTTGAATACCTACAATATTTTGATTTATACATCGCCTATACCCTGAGGAAATGTAATGTCATCGTAGATTATTTGGGAAGGAAACTTCCAACCCAGGTCATGAAAGAATCACCGGAAGAGTGAAACTTGATGGATATTTTTGCATAGTTTCATATAGTAGTTCAAGAATCAAGGGATGATGTTGTTTTGGATAGTGTTCATTGACCACAAATATTATAAAGATGATTCTTCAGGAAGAACTACTTGATGATGAGTTACATAGTATTAGAGACTCTCTTTATGGTGGGGAGACTGTGTCTGAGTGGTGGTTCTCCCTAGAGGGTATTATATGTTTTCGGAAGCAGTATATAGTACCTTTCCTTATAAGAAAATATGTTATGGTGAATTTACATATTTTATAGTTTTAAGTTCACCCACGAACCATGAAGATGTTATATGACATGCAGTGGTGATTCTAGTGGCCAAGTATTAGATATGGAATTACTAATTTTGTCTCTCATTATTATAATTTCCAACAAGTCAATTCAAAGTACTAGAGACCTTGGGTTTTGTTTATCTACGTCTGGAACTGACTTGGAAGTGGGATGAGATATTTACGGAATTTTTGTTTATTTTTTTCATACCTAGAGAAATAATAATAAGATATGGGTTTTGATCAATAGACTGACCATATCAACTCACTTTATACACATTCACGATACAAGAAAAGTTGACTAGTTGGGAAATCTCTATGTGAAATAGATATTTCATTTAAAAAGTGTTCTATCTGTTATAGTTTTTGATAGATATTCTTGGTTTACATCTCACTTTTTGAGAGGCCTTCAGGAGGATATGGGATCTCAAATATGTTTGAGTATGGAATACCATCCCTAGTCGGATGGCCAGACAAAAAGATCTATACATATTCTTGAGTACATGATTCACACATGAGTACTTGAATTTTGTGGAGCCCGAGATGACCATCTGGGGCTTGTTGATTTTTATTATAATAATAGTTACTATTGAGTGATCAAAATAGATCATTTTGAGGCCTTGTATGAAAAGCCTTATAAATCTTTGTTGTGTTGGTTAGTGATCAATTAAATTTCCTTGGTTGGACCAAGCTTGGTTGAAGTGATGAAAAAAAAATATTATTTTGATTTTTTAAAGAATGTTGATGACACAAAGCTGATATAAATTATATGATGATAGTCTTAAAAGGCCATTGGAATTTTCATTTGGTGATCAGGTGTTCTTGAATGTTTCAACTTGTTTGGGTTATCAACGACTTGGGAGGAAATGGAAACTTGCTCCTAATTTTGTGGGACCTTTTTAGGTTTCTGAAAATGTGGATAAAGTGGATTACTATTTATCAAATCTTCCATAGTTTATGTTGATACATAACATGATCCATGTATTACAACTAAAAAAGTATCTTCATGATATATCTTATGTTCTAAGATGGAGTGATCTTGATGTTGATTCTAATTTATCCATGACTAAACATCCTGTTAGGATTGTTTATTCTTAAACCAAGTTACTTAATGGGAGGAAAATACATTTGGTTCAAGTTCTATGGCATCATAGTTTTGATACTCATGAGACTTGGGAGAGAAAGACACTGACGAGAGACCACTAGCCACATCTTTTTGACATGGAAGCTTCTTAATATGAATTCTGGGGATAGAAAGTTTCTATGGTGGGGAGGTTTTAACATCCCATTATAGTTTTTAGGTACTCATCAACCCCTATTTTGATCATTCTTTGTTTGTTTCTTGTTTAGGGGTGTTTTGGAAGATTTTTTGAAAATTTTGGAAGGCTCTTGGGATGTGCACGTTTGGCACACAATTTTACCAAATTGCGCACCATGTTATTGAAAAATATTCAAACCCCGATAGTTAGGGTTTGAAAGATTGGTTCATGGTTTGAAAAACCATCCCCCCATTTAGAGGAGTGAATGGTTAGGGCATATTGATTTCAAAATCATGTGTCCCTATCAAGCTAACCATGCACACAAGTTTTAATTATTCTAAAAAATGTTTAATTTTTTTCCAAACCCTCTTTTTACCTCCCGATCAGACCTAACTACCCATATAATGATTTAAATTATTTATAAGGCTCTCAAGGACTCCTTTTGGATCCTAAAAACTCCTTTATAGGTGGATAAAATCATGGTGAATCATGTTCAATATCCTACAGGTATACAAATATTCTCCTCTTGGTCTCTCCTAATCTTTTCCTCTCTCCTCCTAAGGGTTTTATAGATCTCTATGTTATTGGAGGATCTAATATCCATTATATTAGATCTTGAATCTAAGATTTATTCTCATATCTCAATTTCCAACGTTCTTCGTTGGATTTTTCCATTATGGGTGTTATGAGACATAATTTATTTGTTTCGGTAGGCAGTTCAATTTAAGATTGTGCACTTGATTTAACCATAAATTCCTATATTTAAATAAAATTTATTTTAATTATATTATTAAATATCCAATTCAAATCAAATTGGAATTTGGATTTTCTTTGTCATGAAATTAGGGAAACCCCCAAATTCTAGTGAATTGTGGTATGATTGTGGAATTTGATGGAAAATTATGAAATTAAATTATGGAATTAAATTGTGAAATTAAATTTTGAAACTTCCTTCAAATTTATATTTGAGAAAAAATGGATTAAATAATTTTGATAAAAACCCATTGGTTTTATCCTAAAAAAAGGTATGAGTTTTTTAAAAACCCATGTACCCATGTATTGGTTTTTAAATAGAAATTGGCATATTAAAATTGAAAAATGGGACAATTATATTTTGAATAGTTTTGAAATAATTTTCCCATTATTGATCATTGTTTGAGTACATGCAATCTTAGGTAGTTAGCGAGTTATTTAAGACAAAACTCTATTGATTATTTAAAAATCTAACAAAACATAGTGCATCAGGTCACATCCTTGATGGGAGGGTGATGATTCTTCTTTGACCGGTTTCTGAGGGATATGTGTACACATATTTCCATGATCAGATATTTGAGCATGTGAGGATCCCATAACCTATAACTATCATACCTCTTTAAAGATGACCATGTTGATCCTTTGTGATTATTTTGATATATATTCCATTGTTTTTAATATTTAATTACACGTGCCTTGTGAATTTATATAAATAGTTTTATATAAAATTTATATTAAGACATTGTTTGAAATATTTACATAAATTGATATCTAAAACCTGGTTTGTTTTAAATATGATTATGTAATTCCATGCCTATTTATTTAAAATTTGAAGGTTTACTTGGTGAATTAATGTGGAATATTTTAATGGAATCATTGGTGAGACCCTACTGAGATTTTATCTCACAACATACCTTTTACTTTGGTTTTTTTTAGATTTCCTTTTGCTAGGTTCGATCAAGGGGAATGTGCTTATGGAATCCCACCTTTTTATTACCTAAAATTTCATTATATTATACAAATAGAGGATCTTTTAAAGTATTGTTTCTTGAAAGAAAGGTACATAATACATAAAAATATAAAACATTCTTATTATCCACTTGAAAGGATTATTAAAAGGTTAATCCTATGTAAATTTACTGCGTCTTATAACCCCAGGACATACATCCAAGTAAAGGGGTGATCATATGTCCCAGTAATGGAATTCAAGGGAAACAGTTTACAAGTGATCTTGATAAATATAAATAAGAAAACGAGGAATATAATTATGGATTGATCAATATAACATGAGGAATATCACAAAAGGAACATTATTCATAACATGAATATGTGGATATAATATTTAAATATGACATTCGTAATAATATCACCATGGTTTGTCACTAATGTGTCATAAAAATTACCAAGTTTATTCACCAAGGTATCTTAAAACATGTGATCTCTAAAGATTAAATTCTTTACCCAATTCACCTAAGCACTATGAGGGCACACCATTCATATTTATTAATTAATGTGATCCATATATATCATAATGAAACAATTCATAAATAACCCATAGAGAATAAAAGAAACATGTTTCATATCAAAATCTCAATGTTTTAAAAGTGCTTAAAACATTAATATTATGTCATTTTCAACCCAAGAAAAAGGAATGCAGGTTTAATGTATGTTAATACCAAAAATAAAATAAATAATTTTTACATTTAGGTGAATGAACATGAAAAAAAGAGTCATTGGTATTCAAAAGAAGAAAATAAAATGTAATTTCTTGGGGAGAAGAGAGAAATTTTGAGAAGTAAATTCGACAACATAACAGGTATAAAAAGTGGTTTTAGAAAATGTTAAAATGAGAGAGAAAAAGGGTCTCTAATTAATAAAATAATTTTATGAAAATAATGGGATAAATAAAGTGAAAAAATAACTTATTTTTGAAATTGGAAGACATACCACATAAAGAGGGTACTTGAATGGAAAAGAAAAGTAGTGATTTCCCTTACTTTAAATATTTACTCCTAAAAATTGAGTATTGGGAACTTGGGGGATTGAGAAAACCTTAGGAGGACTCATTAAGAGGTAAAAAAACCATGGATTCATGGAGGATGTATTAGAAGTTAATGTAAATGGAGAAATTTGTGAGTATTTATAGTCAAAGTGGAGGATTTGTTTTATTAATTTTCAAATATAGGCCTTGAAAACCCAGGTTGTGGAAAATTAAAAACCATGGGTTTACCCATGGTATTTACCAATAGTTTTGGACACTTGGGTAATATTTTATGTTATTTTAATCCATGATATTAAATCATTTTTTTCTTGAAAATAAAGTTTTGACAAAAATAATGTTTTTAATGTTAAATTTTCTATTTTATACTTTGGAAAGTAAATTATAGGTTTGGAAATTGATTAAAATATATTAAAATACTTGATATTAATAAAATAAAATATTTTAGGTTGTGTATTGTGGTTAATTAGTTATTAAATAAATATTACATAATTTTAAAGTTATTAAACATATCAAAAAACTCAAACTGTATTTTTATTATTTATGAAAAAATAAAGTATTTTAGAAAATTATAATAAATTAATAATAACCTAATTTTAAAATGATTATTTCAAAAATGATATTTATTTCATCATAATAATTCTATAAATATGATAATTCTAAATTTTAAATATAAAATACTTCTTTATTAAAAATAATAGCATATTGAAAATGCATAGTAAAATTTACGACACTTGAAAATAAAATAAATTATTTTATCATTTATATTTAAATAAGAGTGTTTTTATCATACCATTTCATTAAAATAAGTGTGATTCAAAATATATTAGTTTATTAAAAAAATTATATCTCTTATTAAAAGTAAAATTTGGGTCTAAAAATCCAATTCATCAAATTCATCATATTATTTAATTATAAAAAACCATTCTTAAAAAAATTATAGAATAAAAAATTTAATTATACAAAGGAATTAAACTTTAAGTTACTAAGTCCTTGAAATATAAAACCTTATAACACTCACGTACAACCTAAGGGTAAGGTGTACGATGGTGATAGATTCCTGGGTTAGTTCGATTAACATTGAATGAGTGGTATTTTCCATTAACTTGAACTTCCCTAATAGGATATTTAATTCTAGCATTACTTATTGAAGCTCGACTTGGGATTGATCCAAAGTAAACCCCTATGATGCAACCTACCTCCCAAGATCATAAAAATGGGATTCATACAACACGAATCTACTGGTTGAGTCCATCATTTCTCCTTTCTACATTAATTATTATTTATCATTTATAATTACAAATTATAATATAAAAGTTATTACAAAGGGTATAGTTTCCAATGGTCATATTGACCAACTATCATATTTTACCAATGGTTAGAAAAAGGTTGTATTTCAATGGTCACATTTCCCTTTATACTAACTTCATTATTAAAGAGATATGATTTTTTTTGTGTATGATACAACATAACACACATTTTCTCAGGAAACAAATATCATTTAAAATTTTTGGGTATTTAATTTCTTCCCCCCTTAAGAAAATTTTTTCCCCAAAATTTGAACTTGTTCTCTCAATTGAGAAAAGGTGTGGTTAATTTTTCCTCATTGTCTCCTACAGTTCCCACATCAATTCTTTATATATATGGTTCCTCCATAATAGTTTGATGAGGTGGATAGTCTTGTTTTGCAGAACCTTGTCTCTATAGTCCAAGATATCCACTGGTATATCCTCATAAGAGAGGTCATGATCTATTTACACCAACTCTAGATTCAATACATGTGAATGGTTAGGTATCTACTTCCACAAGATAGATACATGGAATACATCATGAACTTGAGCTAGATATGGTGTAAGTGAAAGATGATAGGCTACTGATCCTATGTGATTAAGGATTTCATATAGGCCAATGTACATGGGGCTAAGCTCCCCTTTCTTCACAAACCACATGACTCACTTCCATGGTGATATTCAAAGGGAAACATTATCACCAACATCAAACTCCAAGTCCCTTTAATGTTTTTCAGCATAGTTCTTTTATTGGATATGAACATTCTTTATGTGTTTTTGGATGGAATTAACCTTTTATTTCACCTCTTTCACAAGATCATGCCTAAGTAGATTTATCTCACCAATTTCATCCCAACAAGTAGGAGTTTTACATCTCTTTCCATATAGAGATTTATATAGTGCCATCTGAATACTCAAATGGAAGTTGTTTTTATATTAGAACTCAAATAATAGGATATTTTGATCCCATATACATTTAAATTCTATTGATCATGTTCTGATAAGGTCCTCGAGTGTTTGAATAGAGATTGACCATCAGTTTGGGGGTGATAGACCATACTGAAATTCAATTCAGTATTCAGAGCATGTTTAAAACATCTATAAAATTTTGATGTGAACCTTGAATCATGATCATAAATGATAGAAAGTGTTATCCCATGAAACCTTACCACTCCCTTTACATAAATCTTGGAATGTTTGTCAAGATATAAATCTTCCTGAATAGCGATAAAATGGGTAGTCTTGGTGAGATGATACACTGTAAACCACATCACATTGTTTCCTTTAGATGTTTTCAAGAGATTAGTGACAATGTCCGTAGTGATATTTTCCCACTTCCATGTTGGTATGAGTAGTTGTTTCAATACCCCTTTAGGAAGTTGTCGCTCTTCCTTCACTTATTGACACACCAAGAACCTTACAGTGTAGTCGGAAATCTCCCTTTTCATGTTATCACACAAATAATGATCACGAAGGTCCTGATACATTTTAGTGCTTCCAATATATATAGAGAATGTAGAGCTATTATTTTCATCCATCAACTCCTTCTTTATTTATGGAATATATGGAACACATATCCTTGTATGAAATTTTAGTACACCTTCTTGATCAATATTGAACTCAAGAAACTTCCCATTCTTCACAACCTCTTCTTCAATAAAAAAAGACCTTATATTTGAGATTTATTAATTTTACATAGTAATGGTGGTTGAGAAATCATTTAGGAATGGTTTGATGATGTACCTTCCCTTACAATTCAAATATCCAGTTTTACTAGGTATTTAGTCAAAGGATCTCCTTGAATAATCATCATTGCCAGTACAACAAGGTCTTTTATACTTTATATATCAGTGATTTTTTTTTCTATTTCTTGGTGATAATGAATTGAACAATCATAGTGTTTAAGAAGTTCCAACCTTATCCTCTATCTCATGTTCAATTCCTTTTACATGAAAGCATACTTCAAACTATTTTTGGTCTATGTATTTATCACATTTCTCTTCATAAATAGTGACTCCATATTTTCAAAGAAAAAATAACTATAGCTAGTTCTAGGTCATGCATAGGACAATTCTGCTTATGAGGCTTTGTCTATTGAGATGCATAAGTAATAACCTTTTCACTTTTCATTAGTACACAACTAATCCCTTTCAGAGTTACATCACTAAAAATAACAAATCCTTCTTCGATAGAGGGTAGAGTTAACATGGGTGAAATAAATAATATCTTCCTTAGATCGTGGAAAATTTCTTCACAATTCTTTTTCTAGATAAACTTATACCCATTTTGAGTTAACTTGGTTATTGGATTATAAATTCATGAAAAGTTTTCACAAACCTCCTATAATATCCTACTAAACTAAGGAAACAAAGAATCTCAATTAATATTGTTGGATGAGGCCACACCTCTAAAACATTTGTCTTGATATGATCAAACAAGATTTATTCATTGGTTATAATGTTCCCCAAGAAAGAAACTTTTTGCAACTAAAATTCACATTTTTTTAATTTTACAAATAGCCTCTCCTTCCTCATAGTTTTAAATATAACCCTTAGATGATTCTCATGACCCCCGTGAATTTTGTAATATATCTGAATACCATCAATAAAAACTACTAATTTTTTTTCAAGATATCCCTTAAAGAGTCTATTAATCAAATCCATAAATACAGAAGGTGAATTAGTTAAGACAAAGGGCATAACAAAAAACTCACAATCTCATATCTTGATCAAAAGGAAGTTTTTGGAATATCATCTTTATTCACCCTCAATTGATGATAAATAGATAAAAGATCAATCTTGGAGAAGAATTGAGCCCCATGAAGCTTGTTAAATAAATCATCAATCCTTGGAAGAGGGTATTTGTTCTTCACTGTGATCCCATTAAGTTCTCTATAATTAACGCATAACTACTTTTATCCATCCTTCTTCTTCATAAAGAGAATAAGTTCTCCCCAAGGAGAAACACTTGGTTAGATAAACCCCTTCTCTAAAATATCTTGGAGTTGTTTCTTTAATTCCTCCACCTACACATTTTCCATTATATACAAGGTCTTTGATATATGCTTGGATCTAGACATTAGTTCAATAGAGAACTGTAACTCTCTTTCTGGGGGAGGTCTAGGTAACTCCTTAGGAAATACGTTAATGTATTCTTGAATGATAGAGAAATTTTATATTCATATACTCTCATTTCCTTCTTCATATTCACCGATCATTTCCATAAAGAAGGCTATGTGAGTTGCTTATATACAATGCTCAGGTTGAGATATATCTCCTTTGAAAACAACTGTAGGATATCCATTCAATACTATTGTGATTTCCTTTCTTCTATAATTGATCTTATAATTATACTTTCAGATCCAGTCTATCCCTTTTATAGTGTCGAATTCCTTCATGGGAATGGCTACTATATTTTCAATGAGATTGTGATTTACAAAGTGAATAATAGAGTTTCTATACATTTTTGATGCTTGGATAATCCATCCAGGAGTCTTGAATAATATATCTACTTCATGTAGTTTAGTGATTGATTATATATTCTTTGAAAATTTTTAGAAAATAAAGGAATGCATAGAACTAAAATCAAACAAAGTACTTGATTGCTTTGAGAAAAAAATGAGAGTACATTTCACCACATCATTTGGAGATTCTAATTTAGCTACCAGGATAGAAAAAGCATGACCTTTCTCCCTTAGCCTATACCGAGGTTGATGGTGATTCCCATCCATTATTTTTGGATTTGGAGGGTTATTGGAAAAGTTACCATGATTTCAACACTTCTATAATTGGACATCAGGTTGGGCCTGTACCATTTTACCTTTATCTTTAGTGTTGAGAAGTTGAGGCTTCACCTCACTATGACAGTTCCGATCTATACAGACATATCTTCCACATTTGTAAAATTTCACACTCCTGATCAAGCAGTTCCCTAAATGATTCTTCCCACATTAGATGCATGTGGAAATTTTCACTTGCTTTCCTTATCTTCCATGATCAACATTCCTTCATATGTTTGGCTCATAATATGTCTTCTTTTTTTATTTTATTTTTTTGACCACTACGTCTCTCTAAACTCCAATTCAACCTTCATAGAACTTTTCACCGTCTCTTCATAGTATTCATAGTCTCGATTGGATAGATTTATACATAGATGGGGTCTTAGTCCACTGAATAATCTACCAACCCTTCCATTAAGATCTATAAACAAGATAGTGGTGTAATGAGAATGTATTGTAAACATAATCTCATAGTTTCCCAAAAATTCATTTTCATTTTTCTTCAGATCTTGGAATTCCTTCTCCATTTTCATTCACATGAAATGCGGGAAATATTTAATGGAAAATATTCTCCTAAGATCTTTCCACTCCATAGAATCAATATCTCTTCTCAGATTCATGTTTTTAATTAGTGTCCACCACTGATCAACTTCTCCCTCTAAGAGGTACACAACCAGGGTCACTTTCTCTTGTTCTGAACGATAGGGTACATAAAAAATATTTTCAATAGAGATTATCCATTATTCATAAATAAATGGGTCATTAGATCCACTAAAAGAAGGTGGATATTTACACAAAAAGGATCCAATGAAAAGGTTTTCCCTTATAGATGAATCTGGTCTCTCGGTTAGATTCAAGTTATTGTTCATAAATAAAGTTAGTTTATTCATCATTCTCATGAAGTTTTCCATTAAAATTTTATTAGAGTTCCATTAGCGCATGGTCTATAAAACTCTTCATTTATGTGGTTCCTCCCATTTCCTTCCATTTTATAATAGAAGAAAAAATTAGGTAGAAATTTGTTTCCTTTTTAGAATCATATAATTATAAAGGAATTTTATGTCTTAAAACATCATTCTTAAATAGGTTGTTCTTAACCACAATTTCATTTTCTATATATCCTTTATAATGGTTCCTAAAAATATTGTGATTAACCAAAAATATCCCCCGGGATTATCAAACCAAGAGTGTAACAAGGCTTGTTGTCATGAAATAGTTCATGTTTGATTCTATAACAAAGTGGTGTTTTCAGGTGTCCCCCCTAGGTACATATATTCTATATCCACATCCACTTGTTCATATCCATACAAGTATTTCTTTGCTCTGAAACCACTTACTCAATACTTCACTAAAATACAAGGATATTTTCTTATATTTTAAATTTTTGATAGGGTTATTCCAAAAGTTTTCAAATCCTAATTTACACAAATAACAAATCCATACTTTGATACAAACTATGATATGATCCCTTTTTATTACATAACTTATCATGAAATTATACAAATAGAGTATTTTTTAAAGTTTAGTTTCTTAAAAAAGGTACATATTACATGAAAACTTAAAAAATTATTATAATAAACATGAAATTATTCTTAAAAGGTTTATACTACATCTACTTTGTCTCGCAACCTAGGGACATACATCAAAGTAAATGGGTGAGTATAAGGCCCAATAAGTGAAAGGGAAATAGTTTATAAGTGATCTTAGGGAATATCAATAAGAACATGAGGAATATCATTATGTAATGAGAAATGGAACATTAATAATATCATAAAAAGAACATGATTAATAAAATGGATATGTGGCTACAACATTTAAATGAGACATTCATAATAATATCACTATGGTTTGTCATTTAGGTGTCATAAAAATTACCAAGGTTATTCACTAAGGTATCACAAAACACGTCATTTATAAAGATCAAATTCTTTACCTAATGCAATGGGAAAATTTCAAGGAGAATCCTTAATATATAATAATTAATGAGATCCACATAGATCATAATAAAAAATTTCATAAATAACATGTGGATAATAAAATAAATGGGTTTCATATCAAAATCTTGGCGTTTCAAAAGTGCTTAAAACATGAATATTATTCCATTTTTAACCCACAGAAAAGGAATGAGGGTTTCATGTATGTTAATACCAGAATAAAATAAATAATTTATAAATTTATTTAAATACCCTTGGAAAATAAATAGTCTTGGGTATCCACAAGAAGAAAATAAAAGGGATTTTCTTAAGGATAAGAGAGAAATTTTGAGAACTAAATTCAGTAGAATAACGAGAATAAAATATGGTTTTAGAAAATTTTAAAATTAGATGGAACAAGGAAATATGACTAATAAAAGACTATTATTACAGTAAAGGGATAAAATAAAGTTTACAAAATTAATTAGTTTCTAAATTGGAATACATACCACATAAAGTGGGAACTTGAATGGAAAATGGATGGGAGATTTCCCTTACCTTAATGAGTTACTCCTAAAACTTTGTTATTGGGATCTTAGGGGATTGAGGACACCTTGAGAGGACTCTTTAGGTGGTAAACCACCATATCTTTATAGATTATGTATTTGGAGTGAAAGTAAATGGATATATGGGTGGGTATTTATATCAAAATTAGAGGATTTGTTTATTAATTTCCAAATATAGGCCTTGGAAACCTAGGTTGTAGAAAATAAAAAACCATTGGATTGACCATGGTATTTTACAATGGTTTTGAACAATTGGGTCATATTTTATGCTAATTTAATCCAAAAGAGTCTATCATAATTTTATATTACTTTTTTGGCATGGAAAATTAATGTTTCCCCAAAAATAATGTTTTTGATGTTAAAATTTCCATTTTAGACTTTGGAAAGTAAATTGTAGGATTGAAAATTGATTAAAATATATTAAAATAATTTATATAAATAAAATAAAATATTTTAGGTCTTGTATTGTGGTTAATTATTTATTACATCACTATGAAAGAATTATGAAGTTATTAAACATACCAAAAACTCAAACTATATTTTTACTATTCATGAAAAAATAAAGTATATTTGAAAATTCTCATAAATTCGACCTAAAATAATTTTGACATGATGATTTAAAAAAATGATATTTATTTTATAATAATAATTATCTAAATATTATAATTCTAACTTTTAAATATAAAAATACTTATTTATTAAAAATAATTGTGGATTGAAAATACATAGTAAAATTTCTGACACTTGAAAAAAATAAAATTATTTATCATTTGTGTTTAAATAAGAGTGTTTCTATCATAACATTTCATTAAAATAAGTATTATTAATAATACATTAGTTTTTTTTAATTTTTTCTCTTCTAAAGAGTAAAATTTGGGTTCGAAAAGTTAATTTATAAAATTTATCATATTATTTTATTATGAAAAATTATACTTAAAAAAACAGATAGAATAAAAATTTTATTTATTGAATTAAATTAATCTTTAAGTAACTAAGGCCTTGAAAGATAACCCCTTATAACACCCATTTACAACCTAAGGGTAAGGTGTGAAATGGTGATATATTAATTGGGAGACTCCAAAAACATTGACTGTGTGGTAATTTTCACTAATTTAAACTTCTCTTGTAGGTGATTTCATTCTACTTCACTTATTGAAGCTCAGTTTGGTCTTGGTCAAGAGAAAACTCTAGTGATTCTACCTCCCTCTAAAGCTCTGAAAAATGGGATTTATATAGAACAAATCTACTGGTTGAGTCTATCATTTCTATTTTTTGTAATAATTATTCTTTATCATTTCTACTTACAAATTATAATGTAAAAATTATTACCAAGAGTATGTTTTCCAATGATCATATTTACCAACAGTCATATTTGACCAATGGTTGAAAAAAAGCTGAATCCCAATGGTCCCATTTCAATTTATACTCACTTAATTATTAAATAGATATGGTTTTGTTATGTATGATATAATATAACACACATTTTCTCAAGAAAAAAAATATCATTTTAAAATTTTGGGTCATTACAAAGCCACTTGGAGGTGGTAGTTATTGTTGACACCTTTAATCTTGGAGTGATGTGTCTGTTGGGACTTGGTTTGTTTATTATTCAATTTTTAGTACTTTGTGGTTGTAATTTGGGTTTTTATACCTATTTTACTTTTGGTACTATTCTCCTTGTGGAGTTTTTTTAAGAATATTGACTTGTATCTCTTTCTTCTACTATTTATGTAGAAAAACCATTACCACCTTTATCTTTTATGATTCCAGGTGATATTCACCAACCTTTGGGGATTGGTAACACCCTTTGGGTCATGTTAGGACTAACTTGGTTATCAGGGTATCAGGGTACCAGGGTATATAGGTTGGTTCATGAAATCACTAGTTTTATTTTACGATACCTTACCCAACATAGGGTAAAGGTCGATCATCAGTGTCATAGTGGTTAGGTTCAAAAACTTCTGGAACAATTTTGGAAGTGGGAAAATATAACAATAGATTTCATGATGGGTTTTCCAAGGACCCTGAGGAGTTAATATAATGTTTGTGCGGTAGTTGGTCGACTAATAAAAGTGGATCATTTATTGCTGATTCAAGATACCCTTTCAGTTGACAAGTCAAAGAAATTGTATATATAGGAAATTATATGCCGACATGGAGATCTTTTGAGTATCTTATTAGACCAAGATTCATGAATCACATCATAGTTTTGGTAGAGATTATAGAGGGATTTGGGTACCTAGATGAGTATGAATACAATGTATTATCTATAGACTGATAGAGAGTTAGAGAAAATGATTTGAATTTTAGAGGACATGACAAAAGCATGAATATTGTACTTCAATGGAGCATGGGATGATGATTTGGTCTTAGTGGAGTTTTCATACAATAATAGTCCCTATAATTAAATTCAAATGGAACTATTTTATTCTCTGTATGATTTTCCATTTCGCTTACCACTTTTAGGAATAAGGCCATCGAGGTAGTAGTTTTGGGGCCAGGAATGATACATGAGGACTTAGAGAGAGTAAAATTGATCTAGAAATGGTTAATCACCACTCATAGCAGACAAAAATTATAGGTAGACAAGGTAAGACGAACCTTGGAGTTCAATTTAGGATACCATGTTTTATATTGCGTGACTCCTCAATTAGGGAATTGATGATTATAGAAGAAAGGAAAGTTGGTGACAATATTTTTTTGACTGTTCAAGATTAATGAGAATATTTGGATAATGGCTTACCATTTAGAATTTTTTTATGATATCATGGTATGCATGATGTGTTCTATATGTCTTAGCTTTGGAGGCACAAGCTTGATCCTATGCATGTGATCGATTTTGAGGATGTTGATATGGAGTATGAAACATCATTTTTGGAGCACCCAATATAGATCATAAAATAAAGTGATAAATACTTGCGTATGAAGATGATGCCACTTGTTAGAGTCTAATGGAAGCATTTACAAATCCAATAGTAGACGTGGGAGTGGGATGTTTATTTTCAACCCTAATAGACTGAGCATCTAAAGTATGAATCCTAGAAGAAATTATTGAGGATAAGAAGTCATTAGAGAGGTATATTTTTGATGCCCATAGTTTTTATAAGATAACTTATGCTTGGATCTGTAGGAGAAATTGTAAAGTTGAATTATGTAGCTAGATTCTGTGGCGTAGTATTATTTTATATCGTGGAGGTTGTGGCTATAGTGTGGTTGGGACATTGTAGTATAATATATTGGTTTTGGTGGTTCTGGTTATTTTTTAATAGTTATGGTGTGGAGTGTTGGCTACCACATAGAGGTTGGAAGTTGGAGTTTAGGATATTCTTCCAATAATGGTGTCACTACAACATAGAGCGATGGTTAAGGCATAATCTTCTTATAGGGGATTAAAATTTGTGGTGTTTTTATGACCATTACACTGTAGTACCTTTAAATGGATTATAATATATTTATATTGACCATGGTTTGGATATCATACAAATTTTGACCAGGAACCATTTAGGTAAGGCCAATTCCCTTACATTATAGTCCTTTCCATTTTGGGACCCATTACAGTGTAGCTTAGAGTTTTGCATTGTGATGCATATTTTTGTAGATTTCCTATATACATATAAGAACCCTAAAACCTATCATACAATCATATTTGTATCAAACATTTAGGGAGACACAAGGACTTATTCAATATATCTTCCAACCCCTAGCTCTTGGATTCATTCCCAACATTAGAAGATTACCTCTTGATGATCCTAGTTGAGTTTCCCTCCTATTCTACTTGGATTTTATTCATTATCTTGGAGTGAATCATAAATATAATCTTATGTAAATAAAAAATTTTGGGTTCTTGACCAATAATATATTTTTTGATGAATTTAGATTGATTTTAAATATCCTTGGCTTGATGAATTGATCTAGTTGGTGCATAGGATTGATTTCGTTATCAACTCTTGGAAATTCCTGGCATTGATGTCGGAACACATTATATAGGAAGATAGTTTCCATATAAATATGATTTAGATGATATTTGTTATGATATGTTGGTATTTTATTGTGTGATTAAGACTCATGCTTGAGTTTGGTTGCATGTTTGTGCTTGTAGCCCATGAGACCCATGTTTGATGACAATCACACATGTGTGCATCTGTATCCCATGAACCCATGTTTGATGTTTTTCACATGTGTGTGTGCATGGATATTGATACTCTTTATTTATTTTCTATATTCTAACTATATGTTCTATGTCATGTTGTGTCTAGATGTATTCCCTTTGGAGGATTTTCTTCTGTTAGCAAGAGATAGGTGGAATTTTGTGGCTTGGATAACCCTTAGTGGGGGAGAATGTTTACCATGCAATCGTGATGAAAATGGAACAAGACAAATGGTAGGGGTATGATGACCTAGTGTTCTGACCTAGGAAAGTGCTAGGATATGACAAACATGTGGCCTGAATTAATATAGATGTTGGGTATAATGACCATGTGGCATGACCCGTGATAGAAATGGGGGCTTGACAACACTTTGGCCTGGATCAGGACTCATTATCCTTATGGTTTCATAGAGATACCTGAGGTGGCCTTTTGGTCAACATTGATTCATTACTCCCATTTTTGTTTTTCCTTTTGAAATGGATTCTATTTAGGTATAGTTGGGGTTTGCGGTGTCTTGGATAGCGCACAACCACTTGACATATGATTGATTGATTATTAAGTGATTGTGGAATTCCTTATTATAATGGAATATGTAGAAACCCCAACTTTAGTAACCTAGATCCAAAGTCCATGTTATTGCATTGACAAAATATATAAGGGATATCATCTGGAAGGTCAAATCTATTTAGTAGTATTGAAGAACTAGATACATACATGATTCCCATATTATATAGTAAATATAAAATACATAGATTATAAAATATTCTCACATCCTTGATATTATTCATAATATTTGTCTTCATATATTGGGGAAAGGAAAAAAATAAAGAGTAAGGAAAAATGCTTAGTAAGAGTTATGTATAGAAAATATTATCATGAGTAACTAAGGAATAATCGATATGGAAAGGTAAATAACTGAATACACATGACATTTAATCAATAACTAAGGTAAAAAATTCATCCATGGATAATATAAATGCAGTAATCTTATGGAAAATAATAACTGAATTCTCAATATAGAAAATGATTAATGTTGGAAGTCATGATCTCAGACCTCATGATACATTTACCATCAAGGCCTTTTGTCAGGACAATTTAATCAATGGATAGGTATATACCAAAAACCTATTTAATAATTTTAGCCAACTGATTTATTGCACGAGACCCGTCGATGCATCGAGGGTCTATCTATAATATTGAAATACCCTTCACTACATGTACAAATATTTACTCATATATTGAATGATAAATTTAGATCATGAACAATATGACTTATCAAAAAATATCCATATCAAGTAAAGAATAAAAATATTAATATTTTACCCAGTAAATCCAATAACTTTCATAGTAAAACATCATATATAAAAACAGTACATGGTTTAGAAAATAATAATATCCATGATTCAAATAATACAGATATTTAATAGAAATGTAATGTTTAAGTAAAAATCGTCACAATAAAGTGAATATTTCAAAATAAATTTAATAACCATAAAATTAATAATAGATAAAAATGACCCTCAATTCATTAGAATTATAATTTTGGTAATAAAATAATGTTCTTTATGGAATAAAGGAAAATGGAAGAAAAAAATTAACATAAGATTTCATTATAGTTTTTTCTATTTAAAACCTTTAAATAATTTAGAATAAGTTAAAAGAGTATAAAATGGGTTTGGTGGTGGGAAAATCCGTTAACACAGTATATGTTAAAAAAAAATCCTTTTTTAATTTTTATAAGGAAAGTGAAAGTAAAATATTTCAGAAAGAATTATAAGATTCCTTTAAAAAATTTTAAAAAGTAAAGGATAAAATAAAATGTACTTAATAAATCATTTGAGTAAAAAAATGAAATTTGTAAAGAAAATTTGAAACAATATGGATATGGAAGAAAAATATACCTAATCAGAATGTGAAATAATATTAAATTTTTTTTTAAAAATTTATTTTCTTTATCCAAGTGAATTAGAGAGAAAACATTGGAAAAAAATATCGAAAATCCTTATATATCATTAGGATAAGAAAATAGATGGATTTTTTGAAGGATATATTATAATATCCCTTCAATGAAAATAAGATCAATCTTAAAATAATGAGTTTGTAAAATAAATTCTTACTTCTTTGTGAACTTTCAAATTTTAACCCCTTGAAAGAATAAACATAAATTTAAAATTTAATCATAATGAATAAATATATAATCATAAATAATTTTTTTTAAGTGTATACACCATATAAAAATAAGTAGGTGCATAATTCCAAATATGTCTCAATAGAGTGGAAATTGAGAGGAAATCCCTTACCCAAAGTTTGACTTGCCTCATAAGTTATTTTAACCACTTATATAATATATTTATATTTATTATAACTAAATACGATAACTATATATATATATGTATGTAATATCATATATTATCCATATATAACTTTTTATCACCTGTTTGTTAACAATATTTTATTATTATCCTTGTTTCAGGTGTTAACTACTCCGTTTTTCTGGAGAATTTGGGTTTGGTAGTTCCGTTCCATGTACTTTTATTATGGTTTCATCATAAATATAATTTTAATAATGATATAAATATCATATATAAATATTAATTATATATATATATATATATTTATATTCAACCATAAACGGTATAGAAAAAAAATGAGTTACACTATTCATGGAGATGATAGGCAGTACGTACGTGTGAATGCTGTTTTCACATTCGAAGGATGGAATGAAAGCAATGTGAATAATAATTCAAATTTATATAATCATTATTATATCATATATATCATATATATTCATTAAATATATCCTTATTACCATCCATGTAAAATGATAATGGAAAAAGAATCACATCACTTCGTGGAGGTGGCAGTCCACACATACGTACGAACGATGTAATCATTTTCCAATAGATTAGAGGGTTAGAAGGTAGATATGATATTATAATTAATAAATAGTTATGTTATAAATATCCCTAAAATTTATTAGTTCCAGTTTTATAAGCATCCAAGTAATGTGGCGATGAAAAACAAATTACACTACTACATGAAGATAGTAAGTCGTACATATGCATGAGTGATGTTTTTACTTTTATTAGGATGGAAAAGGTATGGAAAATTGTTGTACCATAATAATAGTAACATATATGTATATTTATGAAACTGTATTTAATATTTTAGAATGGGTAAAGCACATTATGAGTAAGTATAAGAAAAAATTAACTTGAATGAGTCAGTAATGATGAATACCTATTATTTTGTAGACTTCCTTTAGATCCATTATTAAGGACCCTTGTAATGGTATATTAATAAGTAAAAAACCTCTAATTAATCTATAGTTAAGTGGATAATATAATTTTTCATGGTCTTTTCAATCTATAATGATCAATGTGGTGTAAAGAAAAGAGAGAATATGTGTCCTTTTATAAGTGATGGGAGGGACACTCGTGTAATTTTTCAAAATATTAAAAAATAATAAATTCCAATTCATGGTAATGTGGTTATAAAATGAAATATATTAGAATATAAGGAGGATATGGTCTTAATATAATCATCCAATAAAATTTGGATAGGTATTGATATCATTTTAGACCTTATCTTTTAGATTAACCTGTTGGTTAACCAATTTTAACCTTAACTGTGGTAATGAATTTTTAAATAATAAAGGGATATAATTTTAATTATAAGATGAAAATTGAATAATAAATTGAAAAGGGATGAAATTTTAGATCATATATTACCCCCATGTCCACTTTCAATATTTTTAATTTTTTTAAATAATTTAATAAAATGTTATTTTCATAAAACATCATTAATTTTATTTTTGATACTATTCATTTAATTTGACTTGAAAGACACCAATAAAAAGATATAAATTGAATATAATCCTTTAAAACATCCCTAATATAATATATTCATCTATAAAATTTATTTAATATAATAATGTATCCAAATTTTATTAATTCTAATATTTTTAAATCATTTATTTTATTTTTTTTGTTAATTGAATAAATATTATACTGGTGTTGTGTAACAATTTAAGATAATAATTCAACAAAAAATAAATAAATATAATTTTCCACGATAAAAAAATTAATTCGTCTATAAAATTAATATTTAAAACTGAAAATAACCACCTTTTATCCTTATGAAAAAATATTTGAGTTATTTAAGTCTTGAGTGTGACATTCTGTCTTTATTCTTTTTTTAAAGTAATATAGTGGTCAATATCAAAGAAAAATGGAACCAGGTGGAAATAATTTTGATACTTGGATGGAAATATTATAAATAAATTCACAAAATATAACAAATTTATTTTTTATATAATTTTAATGTCTTATCCCAAACTTTTAACCTCATTTTACCCATTTTACCATTTCTATGGTGACAAATATTTACCAAAGTTACTATTCATAATGCTTAAAAATAAAAGGTAAATATTTAATAAATTGAACCTAATAATTAAAAATATGGAATAAATTTTATAAAATTCAATTATTATAAGTGGAACGAATTAATTTAAGATAAAAACCCAAAATACAATGGAAAACATTTTTTTAGAAAAATGAGTTTTTAAGTTCAAAAATGAACTTATTCCAAAATTTTGTATAATGATGATTTAAATGTAATTAATTATACTATTCATAAATAAAGTAGTCTTGTGTTAATTTATGATTAAATTCAAATCATTATGGGGCCTTTTCAAAATAAATGATTATTTTACAAAAATATATTTTTTTAAAATTCCCTGAAAAATCAATATTTTTAGAAAAATAAAAAGAATTAAACTTAATATAATATTGAAATTATAATTTTAAAAATGATATAAATATCTCATAATAATATTACAATTGGTTTTTATGGTTCATTTAAACTTTGTTTTGCGTGTAAATATACCTATCAAATAAATTTGATTTATTTAAATAGGAATATGTAATAAAATCTAATGGTGTTACATTATACCACCCTTATAAGAATTTTTTCTTTGAAATTTAATAATTATTATATAAATAAATAAGGATATTTCTACCTCATCACATCCTCAGGTTTCTAGGTAGATTCTTCAATTTTATTATTTCACCATAAAACTTTGACCATGTGAGTGGTCTTGTTTCATGACACTTTCTCTTTATAGTCCAAAATATCTACCAATTATTCCTCATAAGACAAATCATTATCCAATGGAATGAACTCTAAGTTCAATACATGTGAATGATCTGGTATGTACTTTATCATGAGAGATACATTGAACACATTTTGAACTTAATAGAGATTCTATGGAAGTTCCAAGCGATAAGACACCGTCCTGATATGAATAATAATTTCAAAGGAACTGATATATAATGGGACTATATTTCCTTTATTTCCAAATATCACAACCTTATTCCAATGATATATTCATTGGAAGACATTATCACCAACTTCAAACTCTATAACTCACCAATTTTTTTCTACATGGCATTTTTATTTTATTTAAGCTGGCCATAAGTTTGGTTGAATTGATCTAACATTCTAGGCCATTTACCCAGTTATATTAGGTATTAATAGATTTATTTATATAATTTAACCCCAATATGTTGTATTTTTGAACTTAATTTTATATAGGTCTTCATATGGATTCGTATGAATTCTTGAGTGAAATCTATTTTTGTTAGAAAGTTCTATCAAATGAAGGTGTTGATCCCAAACACATTTTAAATCCTTAGATCAAGTTCTTAATATTCATTATAGAGTTTTAATGGTAATTTTAGACTGAAAATATGTGTGAGGATAATAAGAAGTATTGAAATTCTATTATATGTCTAGATCTTATAGAAATATTTTCTAGAACATTGAGGTAAACCTTGGATCTTGATCAGATACAATTGAGAGTGGAACTCCATGAAATCTCACAACTTCCTAAATGTATAACTGATTAAGATGATAAAGAGATAAATATTATATAATAACAATTATGTGTGACTATTTTTTAATTGAATTGAATACAACACAAATAGAATTATACCCTTTAGATATTTTTTGGAGTCCGATGAAGAAATATATTATAATGTTTTCCTGTTTCTATTATGGTATGGGTAGTGGTTGTAACATCCCATTAGAATTATATCTCTCAACCTTAACTTTATGAAAAACCAAGAATCATGATATATATTTCATAATGACCATTTTCATGTTATCCCACCAAATGTACTATTTCTGATCTCTATACAACATTGTACTTCTAGGATGAATAGAGAATAATGAACTATTAGCTTTATCCAACAACTACTTATTTAACTTTGGTATTAATGAGACACACACTCAGTTATAGAAACTTATGATTCTAGAATGGTCATGATTTAACTCAGGATCATTCCTCATTATCTTCTATAATTCAATAACTTACTTCTATTCCTTCTTAATCCTCTCATTGATGGATGATTGAACATTCATTTGAGAAAGATAAGATCAGTCTCTTCTAATTAAGATTTCGAGATCCAAATTCTGAAAATCCATTAATATTGGATCTATTTCAATCCTCATCATGGAAAAATAGCATGATATTTCTATCTTAGAGCATCATCCACCTTGTTCTCCTTCTCCTGGCGGTAATGTATTGAGAATTCATTGATCAACTCCAACCATATTCTCTAGTGCATATTAAAATTTTTCTGTGTAAATATATACTTCAATATTTTATGATCAGTATATATATCACACATTTCACCATATAGATAATTAATACATATATTCAAATAAAAAATTATTACTGTTAGATCCAAATCCTGAGTTGGGAAAATTTTCTCATGAATTTTTAATTATTGAGAGGCATAAGCTATCACCATATCATTTTGAATGAGTATTCTACCAAATTCCTTCTTCGATGCATCACTATAAATAAAAAAAACTTATCCACTACTAGTTAAAGTAATCATAGGTGTGGTGAGATAATTTATTTTCAATTATTTCAAATTATCTTCACATTTATCTATCCATATGAAATCAACCCCCATTTAAGTCAACTTTGTGAGTGAGTTAGATAGTCATGATAAATCTCTCAAAAAGTATTGATAGTACCCATACAACCTAGAAAAACTATGGATCTCAGTTATCATGGTTGGTCTAGGACATTTATTAATAACTTCTATCTTTGAATGTTCAATCGATATAACTTCACTTGAAATTATATGACCCAAGAATGAGACTTTATATTACCAAAATTCACACTTGATAAATTTTTCATATAGATTATCCTTTCTCAGGGTCTTCAGAACAATTCTAAAATGTTGTTTAGGATATTCCTTAATCTTTAAATATATAATAATATCATTTATAAAAGATACCAAAAACTAATCAAGTTAATATCAAAAGTCTCTATTCATTATTTCCATAAATATAGTAGGAGTATTGGTAAGTACAAATGGTTTTACTATAAATTCACAATGATCATACCATATATGGAGGATGTCTTAGATATAACCTTCTTTATAACCCTTAGTTAATGATATAAAAATCAACGATCAATCTTTGAAAAATATTGAGAACCTTTTAATTGATCTAATAGATCATCAATATGGGGTAGATGATATTTATTCTTAATATTGATTTTATTAAGTTCTAGATAATCAATTTAAAGATGGATTGACCCATATTTCTTCTTTAAGAAAATGATAGGTTAATTCCATGGAAAATCACAAGAGTGAATGGATCCTTCATCTAGATTTTCTTAGTCTTTCTTATTCAATTATTGAAACTCAATCAAGTCCATTCTATTTGGAGTTTTTGAAATAGGTACAACACATGTATGAGATCTATAGAAAAGATAACTTCATGATTCATGGGAAGAACCTAAAAATCATTTGTAAAGACATAATAAAAAACCTATACTATAGGTATATTATCAATATTGAGTTTCTCCCTAACCATAAGAGATAAATATCTCACATGAATAGGTGTCGAAACCCATATGATAGAAGTAATTTACATTGTAATTTCAGGTTCATCCTCACTCAAAAATACCATCAAAGGTTGATTTAGAATATTAAATGTAACTTATCTTCATCAATAGTTGATGTGGTCTCTATATGGATAGATATAGTCCATTCTCAAGATTACATAAAATTAAACTCTAAGAAGAATAAAAATATTTATAGGAAGACTATTCCCACAAACTTATATCTGAGAGGCGATATAGACTTGAGATGCAATCATTCTACCATTAGAAGTTTTTATCTCCAACTCAACATCTAATCATTGGGGTGATGATGTGATACCCTTGTAAAATTATTTTGATATAAAAGAGGGGGTAAAACCTGAATCGAATGAAACAATTTAATTTATTGATAACATGATAACTGAACCTTTCATGACATCACTTGGAACATCCATATAGACAGTAGTAATTCCATATGTTTAGCCTTCTCCCCAACGAATATTCTGTAGTAAGTTCCATGGATTCTTGGGAAACTAGTGTAAATAATTTTCCATCTATTTATAGTTGAATCATTGGGTTACAATGATTTATTTATTATATATAAAATCATTGGCCAAATGACCATTATCTCTACACTTTTAAGAAACTCTCATGCCCTTCAAGTATTTTACAAGAGGTTTCCTTCCATAGTTTTTATATGATTGAAATTTATTCATCCCATCATTCTTCTTTGATGTGTTCCCTTTTTCTTTGTGTTTAAATGACCTCTTCTTAAAATTTCCCTTAAATATAAATGATTTAGAGAATTATTTCATTATATCAATGGTACTTGATACAATATCATAACCTGATGATTTTTTTAGAAACTAGTTCCCTTTAGAGACTAGATTAAGACAATCCGATAAAAAATCAATCATTATTTCTAGATTATGTATGTAGTCTAAAGCATGTATGGATAATCCTATGATGTCAGGCTAATACTAAACCACACTTTCTTCTTCCTTATTCTTTAAAGTGATGAACTTCCTCTCCATTTATGCTCGTTGTTCTTAAGGGAAGTTTTTCTTGAAGAAAATCTCTTTAAAATTTCTCCATTCCATTATTTCCATTTCTTCAACCTCTTCGGTGTATTGGATCAATGAACACCATTAATCGTCATATTCTTTCAATCAATACACTATCAAAATAACCATTTCAATTTAATTATATCCCAATGAAAAGAATATATTTTCATGTGATTTAATCTATTTACGTGCTACCAATGGATTAACAGTTTTATTAAATAATGTAGGCTTATATCATATGAAGTGGTCTAACATAGGTTATTCACACTGTGTAATAGTAGGTTTCTCTATAAAAGTAAGGTTATTCATCATAATATGCATAAGCTACCCTAATATGTCCATGATTACCTCAGTTATAACATGAACTGTATTAGTTGGTTTAGTAGGGAAATCCATAAATTATCTACTCGTGGTGATTCCATTTCTTCTATTATGATTCACCACTAAATAATAGAATACATATAGTTATCTTATAATTGTCATGAAGATTGAGTCATAAAATAAGAAAACCCTATTATAGTAAAAGTTCTCAAATACTATAATGGATTATGATAATTCTCATGTTATCTATGTTCAGTTAAAATCTAGTTATCAAGGTTTGTACTAAAGTTCCTCTTATACTAACTATTGAAACCCCAAATCCATTAACCTAGAGTTGATGTCTATTTTATTACAAAGACATAAGATACAATTGATCTCATCTTAAAGGATTGATCAGTTTTGTAGTCTTGAAGAACCAGATATATACCTGATTCTCATATTACATAGGAAATATAAAATACATAGAATAAAAAAAATTCTCACATCCTTGATATTATTCATAATATCCATATTCATAATCCATGGGAAGGAAAAAAATAATGAGTGAGCTCATATTCTCAGTAAGAGTTATGTATAGTGGAAAATACCATGAGTAAATAAGGTACAATCAATATAGATAGGTAAATAACTGAGAACATATTCCATTTAATCAATAACTCGAGCATCAAATGAATCCATTGATAAAATCAATGTAGTAATTTAACAGATAATAATAATTCAATTCTAATTAATGGAAATTATTAATGTTTTATGCCATGATCTCAGACATCATGATATCTTTACCATCAAGGCCCATTGCTGTAATAGTTTGGTCAATAGGTAGGTGTATACCAAAAACTCATTTAATAATTTTTACTAACTAATTATTCTCATGAGACCTATTGATGAATCGAAGAGTTATATATAACCAGGAACCACCCATCAATAATTTTTAAAATCATTCCTCATTATTATATGGTCAATTTAATTCAAAAACAATATTAATTATCAAAAAATATCTATACTGATTAAATATTATGAAATGTTAATATTTTTCCCAGTCAATAAAAAACATTCATAGTAAAACACCATATTTAAAAATGGTATACGGTTTCAAAAATAATTATATCCATGATAAAAATAATATGGGTTTTAAGATAAATTTAATTTCCAAGTAAAAATTATCACAAGAAAGTTATTATTTCAAGATAAAGTTAACATCTAAAAAATTAATAAGAGATAAAAAATGGCCGTCAATTCATTATAATTATATTTTTTGTAATAAAATAATTTCCTTAGGGAATAAAGTAAAATGAAAGACCAATATAAGTATAATATTTCATTATAGAATTTTCTCTGTAAAAACATTGAAATATTATAGAATAATATAAAATATCATAAAATGTTTTTGGTGGTAGGAAAATTCATTAATGCCATATATAATAAAAAAACATTCCTTTTGTCTTTTTGTAAAGAAAGTAAAAAAATGAAACTTTAGGAAACTGTTAAAAATACTACATTAATTATATTTAAAACATAAAGGATAATATAAAATTTCCTTAATAAATAGTTTTAGTAAATAAAAATTACTTTTGTATAGAAATTTTGAAAAAATATGGATATTGAAGAATAATATACCCAATCAAAAAGAGTAATAAGATCATATTTTTATTTTAAAAATTTATTTTATTAATTACAATTACAAATAGAGGAAAATATAGATGAAAAAATGGAAACAAATTAAATATCTAGAGGTTAATAAAATATATGGTGTTTATTAAGAGTAGATTATAATACCCCTTTAATGAAAATAAGATCAATCCCAAAAAAATGAGATCGTAAAATAAATTCTTACCTCTTTGGTAACTTCAAAATTGTAACCCCTTGAAAGAATAAAATTTTATTGAAAAATTAATAATAATTAATAAATATATATTCTGGTTAAACTCAAAAAAATTATATTATTTACACCACATAAGTAATAAATAGGTTCATAATACCAAATATGTCTCAATGGAGTGGAAATCAAGATGAAATATCTTACTTCATGTTCGAATTTCCTCGTAAGTTATTTTAAACTCACGTATAAAAGGAGGTGAACCATTATATATTATAACTTCATTAATATAGATCTTTATGTTTTGATCAATAGGTAAATATTCTCTTATAGTGAGGAAATGTGCATATTTGGTTAGGAGATCAATAATAATCCATATTACATCATTATTTCTAGGAATCATGGGTAACCCTATGAAAAAATAAATAGTAATTTCATTAAATTCCCACATATAAATAGGAAGTGTTTTCATGAATATTATAGGATATTTTTTCTCATCCTTCACTTATTTACAAACCAAAAATCTAGACACATAATTATTAATTTCACGCTTCATGTTATACCACCAATAATATTATCTAAAATCCCTATACATCTTGGTGTTACTATGGTGTATAGAGAAATTATAGATATGAGAACCATCAAAAAATTACCTTTTTAGATTAGGTATATATGGAACACATAATATCTTTACAAATTTTTGAATGTCATCTTCACAAATGAAGTTGTACAACTTCCCATCATTCACATATTTAATTTTCTTCTCAGAGTTCTCATCATCAAACTGAGATTTTTTTATCTTTTCCAATAAATATTGTTTAGAAATAATTTGAAAATATAATGATATATCCCCTTAATTAATAATTTTAATATCCATATTTAATAGATACATGAATATAGGATCCCTCATAATCCTCATTTGGGTTAGAACTTTATGATATTTCCTAAACAATGCTTCCGCTACCTTATTTGTGTTTCCTGGGTGGTAGTGTTTTGAGAAGTCATAATCCTTGAGTAGATCACACAATAATATTTTCCTCTTGATGATATATTTCTATAAAAATATGTATTTTTGGATATTATGGTCTGTGTATATCTCATATATTTCACTATAGAGAACATGTCTTCATATATCAAATGAAAAGATTATAGATACTGACTCAAGATCAGGGGTTGGAAAGTTCTATTCATGAGTCATTAACTGCCTTGATGCATATGAAATAAATTTAACACTTTTCATAAGTAAACAACCAAGTACCTTCTTCAATAAATCACTATATATCATATATCTATCATTTCTTGATGGTGGAGTAAAAACTAGGAATTGAATAATATAATATTTAATTCTTAAAAAAATTCTTCAGATTACTTTATCCAAATGAACTAATCCCCTTTACGTGTAAGCTTGGTTAATAGGTTATCCAATTTGGAAACATTCCAAACAAATCACAGATAGTTACCTATCCTACCAATAAAACTATGAAACTCATTTTTTTTGTTGGTGTAGGCCATTTTCTAAAAGCCTTCTTCTTTACAGGATCAACTAAGATTCCATCCTTAGAGATAATATGGACAAGAATAGAAAATTCTTAAATCCAAAAATCACACTTAATAAATTTACCATATAACCCTTTTCCTATTAGTGTCTTAGGAATGATCCAAAAGTGATTCTCAAGGTCCTAAATTATTTTATAAAACACTAAAATATCATCAATGAATACCATAAAAAATCATCAAGATATTCCATGAATACCCTATTCATTAGATCCATAAAAACAGAGGGTTTATTATTCATTCCAAATGAAACTACTATAAAATCTTATTGTCAATAACTCATTCGAAATTCTCTATTTTAAATATATTCCTTATTTAATTTCAATTGATGATACCCAGAATAAAGGCCAATCTTTAAAAAATATTTAGATTTTTTAAGTTTATAAAAAAAGTCATCTATGCAAGGAAAAGGATAATTGTTCTTTATCATAATATAATTTATTTCCCTAAAATCAATACATATCCTCATGGATAAATATTTCTTATTAATGAAGAGAATAGGGGCTCCCCATGGTGAAACAATAGGGAGAATAAATCCTTATCACACAAATACTATAGTTGTTTCCTCCACTCCAATAATTCCATAGTGTCCATTCTATAGAGAGTCTTTGATATAGGTCTTGCATCATGGATTAAATCAATGGAAAACTAAACTTCATTCTCTAGTTAATGTCTAGGTAATTCCTCAATAAATACATAAATGTATTCTTGTATAATAATCATATTGTTAATTTTAAGATTAACTTATCTATCCATAGATTTTATTTTATCTTCTTCTTAAAGAATCTCATTCAGAATTAATACTAGGGGTTGATCTAGACATGACCCAGATGATGAATTCTTTACTCCAAAGATAAGTAATTGTACATATGTTTCATGAATTATAATCACCCTCTGCTTACAATAAAATTCCGGCTCATATTTTGAATTCTAGTCTATACCAAGGATTATATCAAATTAAACCATAGGTGTAATAATAATGTCTACAAATAGATAACATTTATGTGACATAATGGGGACTTCTTGACACATATTTTTTTAGTGAAACTTACTCTAAGAGTTTTGACTGATAAATAACTTCTTAAGGTGATAGGGAAGTATTTAATTTTCTGAGAAATTAAGGAAGATATAAAATAGAGTAAATATACAGAATCAAATAAAGAATTTGATAAATTTTAGGCTATGATTAAAGTACCAAACACCACATTATTAGGTACTTCTACCTCAGTTGTAGTGATTTCATAATATTGGCCATCTCCCCTTGGCCTCTTTTATTGCATATTCCATTGATTATTTGGAAATTACTTTGAATAATGACCCATTTTTTTATAGTTAAAGAACTAGATAACAATTTTCTCTTTATTAATGATATAAATGGCCCTTTTTAATGAACTTATATCAATCTCCCATTCCCTTCAAGCATTTTCCAAGATGTTTCTTTTTATAATTTTCACATTATAGAAATTACTCCATCTTATTATTCTTTAATGAATTACATTTTTCTTGGTGTTAAGGTGATATCTTGTTATCTTGATTACCCTTGAATATATTGGATCTATATAATTAATTATCTATTTTTATGGAACATAAAACTATATCATCATACAATGAAATTTTTTGAGATACCAGTGACCATGATAGACTTGTCTTAACCCCTTTAAAGAAATGGTTAATCTTGAATTCCATATTGTGTGTGTAATACATATGTAACGTAGATAATATTTTAAAGGTATCCTAATTATCTGCAACAATTTATTCTTAATTTTTATTTAATCTAAGGAAGTTTCTCTTCATTTCAGTTTATCGCTCATGAGGGGTGTATTTTTATAATAATATTTCTTTAAAATATCTTCATTACATGTGTTCTATTTTCTCCCACTCCCTTGTATTCTAGAAAAAATACCACTATAGATCAATATATCCCTTTATAAAATACATAGAAAGTGTAACCTTTTCTTTTTCATCACATCCCAAGGACAAAAATATATTTTCAAGAGAGTTAATCTATTGCTAAGATACCACAAGATTAATAGTCACACTAAATGATGGGGGATTCTGTCACATGAAGTGATCCAATATAAAATAATCACACTATGGAATGATATGTTTCTCCATTCGGGTATGGTTATTTTTCATAACCTCATTAAGCTTCCCTAATATATTCATGAACTTCTCAGATCCAATAGTATCTATATTGGCATTCTAAACATGGAAATTTCTACATAGACCATAAGTGTTGATTCCATTATTTCTTAAAGGCCCCATTTCTAAGTAATGTAATATAATTAATTAGGTCATAACATTATTAATTTTTAAATAATAATGTATAATTCTAAATATGGTGTAACACTTAACATAAATCGAAAATTTATTCATTTTTAATCTCATAATATTAAACTTAAATTATTTTGGGAAATCATTATATTAAAATACTTCATAATGGATTAAAAATAAAATGTGAATTATCATAAACATATTCCCATTGAGTGTCAAACAAGGTGTTACATAAGGAATATTTCATGCACTAGGTGATAATCGAGTCAATTCCAAATGCCCCCTTTTGATATTTATTACCCCTAGGTACAACTATTCTAGAACCACATCCACCTATAGTATCGAGACTTGGATATATTTCTAGTTAAAACCATATAATCTCTTCATTTCCAAAACATTAGTATATTCTTCTATACCTATCCTCAAAGTATAAAATAGGGTTATGTTACATAATCTATGTTTTTCTTTATCTATTTCCCTTTTTTTATACTATAATTACTTTAATACCAACTGAAACAACCCCAAATTCAATAACCGGGAGATATTTTTCACATTATTATAATGGCATAGACAGAAGGTGTAAAATAAAAATGGACCGATCAATTTAGTAGTCTTGGAGATATATATATATATATATATATTTTAACAATTTTATATTGAGGATAAAAAAATAAAACATAGTAATGAAAAAATTTCATCATCCTTGAAATCATTAAAATATTTTTTCTTTATATCATAGGGGCAGGAATCAAAATATGGGTGATCTAAAATGCTCAATAAGGGTTAGGTTTAATTGAGGATGTCATAAATTAATAAGGAATAATAAATATGTAAATTTAAATAACTATACAAAAATACTATTTAATCTATAACATGACTATCATGATTTTATAAGGCATAATATATATGGAAAAGTAAATAACTGAACAAACATTCCATTTAATCAATAACTTGAGCACAAAAATGCATCTATGGATAATATCAAGGAATTAATCTCATGAATAATAATAACTTAATTCATAAGGAAGGAAATAATTAATATTGGATTTGAGGATCTCATAAATCATGATATCTATACTTTCAAAACCTTTCACAAGATAATTTAAAACTATGGGTAAAAACCCATTTAATTTGGCTAAATGATTTTTATCATGAGACCTACTGATGCATCATGGGGTTATATAATTCCAGGTCCCACCTATCACTACATGTAAAAACTATTCCTCATATATCTAATGTTCAATTAAATTCATGGATAATATAACTTATAAATAAATATCTTTATTGAGTAAATAATATGGATTTATGAGTATTTTCCCAGTTAATAAAATAACTTTAAAAGTAAACACCTTATGTAGAAATGGTGCATGATTTAGGAAATAATAATATCCATGATACATATAATAATTATATTTAATATAAATTTAATTTCCAATGAAAAATTATCATTGAAAAGTGATTGTATCAAGAAAAAGTGAACAATCACAAAATTATTCAATTAATGACAGGTGACCATCAATTCATTTGGAATACATATTTTTACAATAAAATAATGTCCCTTGGAAGAATAAAGGAAATAGATGTGAAATATTAAAAATAATATTTTATAAAATAGTTTTCTTTGTAAAACCATTGATTTTTTTTAGAATAATCTAGATTTCTTAAAACGGTTACGACAATAGGGAAGTCTATTATTGATGAATATGTTTAAAAACATTGATTTTGACTTTTCCTAAAAAAATTCACTTTTGAAAAACTCTAGAAATATTCCTTTAATTTTTTTAAAATTCAAGAATATCTTATAATGTACTTAATAAATCATCTGAGTGAATAAAATGAATTTTTTAAAATAATTTTGAAAAACATGGGCATAGAAGAAGAATATATCTGATTTAATGAGAAATAAAATTGATCTTTCTTTTAAAATTTTCTTTGTCTGATCGAAGTAAAAATTAAGGGAAAATTTAGAAGAAAAAAATGGAAACTTCTTAAATATCTAGTGGATAATAAAATTATTGGATCTTATTAGGGATAAATGATAAGATTCCATTAACTAAAATAAATACAATCCCAAAATAGAGGTTATACAATAGATTATTACTTCTTTCGTAACTTTAAAATTGTAACCAATTGAAAGAATAAACGTGAATTAAAACATAAATCATTCTAAATAAATATTTATTCATGTTAAATACATAAAAGTTTCAGTATATACACCACATAAAATTGAATAGGTGCATAATAACAAATATGTCTCAATGGAGGAGAAATTGATACGAAATCCCTTACCTCACGCTTCCCTATATTTGAACAAGATTTATAATACTATATAATGGTTTAAAAATGTTATTAATATATTCCAGAAAAATATTAATGTCTATAATATCAGATATTACACTCTCATATCATCTTAACACCCTTTCATTAATAATAATTTATTATTACTATTGTTTTGGGAGTTAAATACCTTGTTTTCTCATGATTTTTTATCATGAAAGTTATAGTTTTTGTGTATAGGATATAGTTCCATCATATATATAATTATATTAATTTTACAAATATAATAAATAATCATTAAATACATTTATATAACTATTCATTAATGTTGGATAGGGAAAATGAATCACATCACTTCATGGAGACGGTAGACCTTACGTACGCATGCATAACAATATCATTCCCTTAATGGGTGAAAGAGATAATAAGTGGATGATATAATAATTTTCAAGAATAAATATCATGTCATATGTATTATATATATTCATTATTTATTTATTTATGACTATCTATGTGATTCAATATTGTAAAACAAATTACATCGGTTCGTGAGGTGGTAGTTTAGTGTACACACAAGCGATGACTTTATTTCCCATTTAATGAAGAAAGAGATGGATAAATATTATTCCATCAACATAATAACATCATAGTATATTTTTTATATTATATTATATTTTATTGTTTTTTAATGAATAATTTATGGTTGTAAAAGAAGAAAGAAAAAGAAAGAGCATTGTTAAGATGATTACTTTTTTTAGAGAAACCTATATTGGATATATTCTTAAGGACCCTAGTGTTAGTCTTTTGGATATGCTAGTAGATCTATAATGTGGCTAAGGATTATGGGGATAAATGATTTATGGTTCTAATTTATACAAATGGATTTATATGTGTGAATAAGTGAGGGTATGGAGTGCCCTTTCATAAATGATGAGTGACATTTTTATAAATACCCAAAACTATTCAATAACAAGAAGTCACTCTCACCCCAAGTGAGTAAAAAATTAATAAAAAATGATTTTAAGTAAGGTTTGGTTGAGTCATAACTCCAAAATAAAAAAAAATAATTTTTTTTAAAATGTTATTCCTTATCCTCTAAGTTTACTTTTACCATCTTAGTTATCACCATGACAATTAGTTTTTAACCTAGGTAATTTATCCTTTAACCCTAAATTAAAAAGAGAATTATTAGATAGTTTGGACCCATTAAATCTTAATATTAAATCCAATTTATCAAATAAAAGTTACATGTGTTTATAAAATTAATTATAACATAAATACATGTAATGCGTAAAACCTCATTTTAACCTTAACCACATTAATTATATTTTATTATTTTTACTAATCATGTTGACCAAAAACTAACGTTAACTTATTAAATAATATTAACTATGATTATTAAATATACAGAATCCATTTTATTAAATTCAATTCACATAAATGACAAAATTTAGTTTAAAAACAATCTAGTAGATCATGTCAAAATGGATTTTTTTCAAGAAATGTATTTTTCTAGTATTAGATGATCTTATATTTACTATATGACTAGTAATCATCATTATATGGATTTAAATTATTATATATATATATATAATGTATAATTTTAATTTAAATAATTTACCATTAAATATTATTTTAGTTAATTAAATTGGATAAACATTATTTATTTTTAAAGAAAATAATTATATAAAAAGAAGAGTTTTATGAAATATACCAATTTTTAACTCTAAATGATCTTATATTTTTTATATAAAATTGATCGTTAATAAATTTTTAATTATAAATATTATTATACATTATTATAAATAAAACAAGGAAATGTTAAATACAATATTTGATATTATTTATAAAACATTATTTTAAAGGGAAAATTTTAGAAATTCATTTTCATCTTATTTTGACCAAGTAAGTTAAAAATTGATAATAATCCTATAAAATTTGAAATTTTATTCCCATGAAATATTAAAATTTGTATTTTATTATATTTTTATTAAAATAGAATGATCACCTACTATATTGAGGATTAAGTATTATAGAAATAATCCTTTGTAAATAAGTTCATGAGAAAGAATTATAAATCAAAATAAAGAAAATTTAGTTATCAAAAACCCTTAAAACGTAGTAAACCTTTTAATAAAAACTCCTTGGAAGAGAGAGCATGAAAGTACTGCTAAAATTTAGTGAAAAAAGATAATTCATGATTTTATTATCCAATAGGTAGTGTGAACACTATTTAAATAAAATTATGTGCATAAACAAAACATATCACAATGAAATGCAATGAGTTGAATTAACTTTACCATTATTCTTGAATTCTATGAAAGCACTTTCAACTCCTGTATAATGAAAATTCATATAATAATTAATAATTATTGAACCTTATTAATACCTATATCCTTTTGTAAACATTATTTATAAATATTTTTTAAATATATCTTTGTTAGTTATATTTTATTTTCCTTATTGGATGTTTTTAGCTTCGATTATTTCTTTAGTACTAGTTTTAAAATAGAATTATCAATTTTTTATGGATTCAAAGTTCATTATTATAATATAATTATAATTAATGTAATAGAAATTTTATAATTATTTATAATGTTCAAATTTCAATTGATAAATATTTTGGGTATTAATTTTGATGATGAAGTTATTGACAAGTTTTTTTTAGTATTTTTTAACGAAAAGGGTGATACAATAATAATAAGTTAAATATCAATATAAACATTATATAAACATAAACAAAAAATTTCTTTGACATTAATGTCTAATAAAATCAATAGTTATTTTTATATATTTATCTATGATATAAATTGATAGCAGTGTTCATGTTAGTTGTCAAACTGACCCAAATAAGAACAAGCTAAAATCAAGGGATGACTATGGTTAATAATGTGATTATTTTGTAATTATATCATTATTAAATAATAATAATAATAATATTTAGATTTTATTAATGTGGTGAATCATATTATATGAAAGTTATATACTTAATAAAAAATTAGGCTGGAAAATGAAATATGCAACTTTCATTGAGATAGTAGTCCACACATACGCATGGGTGACACATTACTATTCCATACAAGGGGAGAATTATAGGGAATGATTTATGATTTTGGAATTTTTATAAGGTTATAAGTATCATATTAATCCAATAAATATGTATATTGAACCATACATACATGGAAGTGATGAAAATTCAAATATGTTGTTCATGGAGGTGGTAGTCCACACATACGTATGAAACCATTTTTTTTATAAGTAAAGTGAAAAAGTGGTTAATTATTATTAAATCATAATTTGTTCATAATATTAATAATAAAATTTTTATTATAATATTATATATGAAAAAGTTCCTTTGGAGGTGCAAGAAGAAATAAAATAATTGAAATAGAAAAAGAGTAATTAGGGATTTTTACCATAATCCATGGAAAATATCTTTGAAAAATAACTAATACATTTAAGGATGCGATTTTTAGAATACTAGAACCATTAGGATGTGTCTAGGAATTTTGGGAAGTAATTTTGGAAGAGTTTTGGTGGAACTATGTGGAATGGTTGTGAAGAGAAGTGGGGTGGTGAAAGATCATTTTATAAGTGGACAAAGTAGAATTTTAATAATAATATAAAAGAACAATACACTTTAAAAGAGTAAAATTGATCTAATAATTGAAAAAAATGGATTGGGAGAAGTTTTAGGTTCAAGAAAACCCAATACATTTATTTTAACACATGTTTTTATATATTTTTAAGTCATTTAATCTAATATTTTTTTCTTTTACCATTTTTTGTTTTTACCATGGTAAGTAATTTTTTGACTAAGAAATTTAATTATAATGAATAAAAAAACGATCCTTATCAAATAGGTTTAAACTCATGATTATAAATAGGAAATAATTTTTTTCAAAATAAAATAAAATTTATAATGGTGATAAAAATTAATTTTAATATTTGAAAATATAATGTGAAAAAACTATTTTTAAAAAAATTTATTTTTATGATTTAGACAATATTATTAATTTTGGTGGTTTATATGAAATTAATTGGATTATTAGTATCAAAATAAGTGTTATGTGGCCTTAAAAATAATCCAAAACTGTTTTCCACCTTTTGGATACTATAACACCGTGAGTTTTTATGAATTATTATTTTTTATTAAATTAAATATCCTTAATGGATTGCACTACAAAAAATACTAAGTTAATCTTGCACTACATGAAACACCATTTTAGCTTTCATTTAACACAACACTTAGTTTTAATAAAACCATGATATATTATTAATATAGTTATTTAAATATGAACATTATAACATAGCCATTAAACTTAGTTATATGAATAGTAATAAATAATTTTTCAATATTAAATATAATGGTTTTATATAAAATATACATATTGATTCTAAAACACATAGTGTTTTGGTAAAGTCTTTATATGTTTCAAAAAAAAGTTTTTACAAAAAAATGTTTTAATGTGTTTTTGTGAAAGATAATAAAATTATTTTTTTAAAATTTTAGAAAATTATTTGGATAATTTTTTTTTGAATTCATAATTTCAAAATTAGGTGTGGGTTAATTTTTGGGATTTTTCTGAAAATTTTCATTTTTTAATGAATAGTGAAAAATACTAAATTTTAATTGAAAACTGCCTTTTCATTTAAATTAATTATAAAGTTAAATAATATTTCAAATTCGTTTTGATGTATAATCAGTTAAATTATAAATTTATTAATCTGATTTAGGTCATTGGAATCAATTTAACATTGAAATTGGATATAAAAACTTTGAAAACTTTTGAATTTTTTCGCTTTAAAAACTTACTTTCTCGTCACGTATGCGGGATTAATTTTAAAATAATTTTTACCACTTATGTAAATGGAATTTTGAAAAATGGATTCCATATTTTGAGCCATAATAATATTAAATTTATAATATGTCCAACTTAATTTGTGGTAAAAATTAATAGTGAATGCAGAAAAAATTAATTACCATAGTTAAGGAAAAAATCGGTTTACCAAGGGAGAAACTAAAAAGATACAGGTAAAAATAACATTTAAACTTGTCTAAAAACCATATTTAGACATATTAATACCATTACACCTCTATGTTTTGTGAATTGACTAATTTGGACCATTGTTTCATTAAAACATGGGAGCACTTATTTCTTTTCCCAAATACCTAGTACGTCCTCTCCCCCACTTATAAAAGGCTACCCATCTCCTCTCTTCTCCACACCTTAAAAAATATTTGTTTCATAAAATAACTATCACTTCCATAATTACCTCACCTCATCCCAAAATCCTTATTTTTAGAGGAAATCCATCATAGGAAGGATTTTAGTCCAAACCTAAGGAGGATACCTGAAGAAGAGGTAACATTCATCAATGAATGTTTTTACTTTATTTATTTCTATTTCCACTATAATTGTTTTTATATAATGAATATATAACAATATAATTATATTAAATATTATTATATGATTTTATGATAAGGCAATCACCTAAAATAATATTCACTTCCATCAAATGGGATACTAAATCATCGTCCGTGTGTACGGCAGACTATCGTCTCATAAACCGATGCCATTCATTTTTCCATGACCACCTATCAAGGATGGTCATAATTATGTATTTATTTTTTATATATGATATATATTATTTTTATGATGTTATTATGGTTTTTTAATTGTTATATTACACATACATGATTGATTTCTATTTTGTGGGAATATGATAACATCGTTTGTGTGTATGGAAGACTATTGCCTCGTGAAGCAATGCGATTCATTCATGATTTACATGAAATATATTAAGGATGGTTTTATTAAACACATGTGATATAAATTACATAAAAATTATTTTTTAATGATAATATTTCATATACTTTTATTTCTTTCAATCTGACAAGATATTGGAAACAATGTTCATGCATACATATGACCTAACATCTCCATGAATGGTGTATTTCATTTCCCATTTCTATATTTTATATATTATTATAAATATATATATACTTAATATATATTATATTTATATCTTCTTTATCATTATTAATATGATAAAATCATTATTAAAGTAATAAAACAAAAACTTTAACAAATCAAAAAATTTATGAAAAATAAAGCGGTTATTACCTGGAACATAACTTTAACATGTAATTGTTAATAAACGGGTAATAAAAAGTCATAAGAAAATAATATATGTTATGATATATATTAATATTATTATTTAATACATGTATAATAAAATTATATCTATTATACATGAGGTTTTAACAAGTATGATTGAATTTAATACTTTATGTAAGATATTTTTGTTTCAATTTGTCTTCTTTGAGAGATATGTTATGTTATGAACCTATATTATTTGACAAGGAATATATAAAACCCCTTTAAAATTTAATATCATGAATTTATTCATACTAATTAGATTTTATTTTTCATTTTAGGTTATTCCTTCATGGGTATTATGATTCAATGTTACCAATGTAGTATAAATTTTATGTTACAATCGCATCATTTATTGGAATTATTTATAATTAATTATCCAATATTGAAATATCATGATATAAATCTCAATAATTATCATTAATTTTCTTCCCCTTTGGTTAATCATGATATATTCAAGTAATTTTACTATTTTACCACTCTTTGGTACTTAAAATTATTAAGAAAATGTTTTAAGACAATCCAACTTTATTTATCTCTTCATTCAAAAATATATTTTCTTCCAAACCAATGTTTTTCAAAAATGTTTTATTACACCATTAATATTTTTTAAAATATATTTTTTGACCCATGTTTGAATTTTTATAATTTTTTATTGTAATCTTCGTACCATTTTCAAAATAATCCCCGTTTGGATTCTATCAAAAATGTGAAAGGAACATTTATTCTAAGGTGTAAAACATGAATAGAATTTTATGAAATCATGAAAAATCATTAATTTGAAGATTCATTTATAATTTTTCATGGTTATTTTAAAATAAAATTATTTTAAAAATGTTTTATGTTATAATTTTTTCTAAAGTGGAATGGTTGTTTTCCTAATGAAATATTTTAAATGTTCATTCAAAATTATTTTCTTTATAAGATGAAATCCATTACGGTTACCTAGGAATTACTGGGTATATGATCCAAGGATACCATTCATATTATTTCTCTGAATGGTTTATGTTTTTATATCATGATGTTTATGAAACATGTTTCTTTTCTATGTGTTATGTAAAGAGGAAATTCTTATGAAACCCACTTCTTTTCATGAGTTATTAAATGAAGAAATGATTATGAAACCTATCACTTTTCCATATGTTATGATATGATGAAATATTTATGATACTCATTTAATTTCATGGGTTATGATATGATGAATGTTTATGATCTTGTGGCACACATAAATATAGTTTTAATTATTTTATAGGTGGGACCTATATCTACCTCCAATTCATTTAGTAAGTAACTCATGATATTGATAAGAATGGAATGGGAAGTGAGCCCAATTTAGTAATATAGGGAGAGAATGGTAAGTGAACATGGTTTAATAATATAGGGTTAATATAGGAATGAACCTGATTCAGTAATATAGTGTTATAATGCAACCCATTTCAATAAATAACTTTCTCCATTATGATGGTCTTTATAGTGAGACTTGATTAATATAAAAATGATTTTCTATGATCATTTGTATGACACAAGTTCTATGTCTTATACTCTCATGGATCATGTTATTTTATTCCCTTAAGAATCATGTCTTGTGAGGTTTCAATCTTTATTCCTTGAATCATGATTATGATATTTGATATGAAGGGTATGGTTTTCAAATGTTATTCTCATGTTCTCATACCCTTAAGTTCATGTTATTCATATGTATCTCAGTTATTCACCCTTACTGAGCATATGATCTCACACTTTCGTATGTTTCATTTCCCTAGGTTATGAAGATATATATTATGTTTGACATGTCTAACAGGGGTGTTAGTTATGAATAACATTGTTGGAGATTATGTAACTCGCTTATGGACAAGTGTTTATATTTTCAAGTATCCAAAGGCACTAAACTATTATGGCTCTTGGGCACGCATTTATATAATGTAATAAATATTTATAAAAAATGATGTAATATCTATGTATATAAATCCTGGTTCATTATAGTTTCTATCACAACAAAGGTTTATTTATCCTTTGAAAACTAGGATAAGAAAACCTTAGTGAGATCCCTAAATATATGTCTAAGGATAAGTCTATGGTTGAGTCAAAGTATAGGAAAATGTACTAGAATTTGGTAAAGGATAGAGTGAGTGGTTTCCTAGAAATACATCCATGTATAAGGATAAGTCTCATGACACTATTAATTACCCAATGAATTGGATAAATGTTTTGGCACAAAAATCATATAATTTTCACGCATATGTGTGCCACAAGAAGAATCAATCATAATTAATAAAAATAATGGTTACCCTTAGAAATAAATGGGTATCATAGTCATGTCATAAAGAATAACCAAGGGGTGTATCATAATGTTGTATAATAAAGAATGGATTTAAATAATACTTGTTCATTCATAATGTAAATAGGAATATATCATGATAAATGATGTCCAAATAAAGTGAAAACATGTAAAAATATTGTTTAAGAAACTTTGGAAATGAGCCACTTTAGTGCAGTTTGAGGGAAAATATTAAAGAGTCTTTAAAGAATAAAAAGGAATAATTGATTTCACAAAACCAAAAATGTACTATGATAGTTTTTCATGATAAAATGTGTGATTTTTTAAAAATAATGGTGGATTAAAATAGACTATGGAGTATACTTGAAAATGTGTAAGAAATTGGAAAGTTCCCTTTAATTGGGCTTGCTTATTGGGAGGAATTGAAAAAGGAACCTTATAAAAAATGAATTTACCTATAAAAGAAAGAAGAATTGAGATAGGTAAATATTTTTGGAACATACAAACCGAATTTGGGAGGAGTATATAATAATAATTAATAATTAAATTTGGGTAAAGAGAGAGAAAGAGTAACCCAAAGTAAAATGGTGGTTCAAAGAGAATCCATTATATTATGTCCAAAAGTGTTATGCACATTCACTTAATGTCCTCAATAATAAAATTAGATATATTAATTAATTAATTAATAAAATATTGTACAATAATTTTATTTATTATAAATTTATTAATCTCATTTATGGTTTTTTTATGTTTTATAAGATTTAATTTCGTCATTCCAGGAGCGTTTGTTTCATGATTTTATGATCGCTTCCCTTGTGTTTAATTATGGGAGTTCTTATAAAATGGAAGAAAAAATATAGAAGTTTAATGATATGATATTTATACACTTAAATAATTTTAAATAGTCCCATATATATATTTTTTAGATATGAGAATGATTCATTATATAAAACCTTAACGAAAAATGATTAGTTTATTTTGGTGGTTTTTCGATAAACACGAACTAGTTTTGTTTTATTATTTAATATTATGTACATATATTAGTATCAGAACATGAAAAAAGAGATATTATACATGTTTAAATATATTTTAACCATAATAATCATTTTATGACTATCCTTGAAGGCATTAATGGAAAACGAAAACTCATCGTCCACAAAGGTAGTGAATTGACACCTTACAGACGATGTTTTCATTTTTAGAATAAAAGAAGAAGATAATGGATTTGATGAATGATATTATATTAACCTGATAAAATTATATTATATATATGATACTGGATTTATCATGAAACTTTTTTTTTGTGGAGGAAAGGATGAGGTATAAGAAATGAATAATTTAAAAGAGATAGGTGGATGATTTTACCATTTGTATAATGTCTCCTTGAGAACCTCCTTAAGAAACTAGAGTTTTGTTTTTGTTGATACAATAAGATACCGTAGGTGGGGAATATGCATGGTAAGGTAATGTTTCATAATTTAAACAAGATTCAAGGCTTTAGAGTTGTGAGGAGAAGGGGTGGTGATGAGTGGTATTTATAGTGGGAGAAGAGGGGTGTTTTCAAATATTTTATTTATTTGTTTATTATTTTTGTTCAAGAATATAAATAGTATTGATTACCATAAATAAATATAGTAATTAGTTCATGAGAGTTTGCACTAATGGGTTATTAACTCATCCATACATCAACCATGACTCAATAATTCATGTATTTTTTAAATATTGTAAATTATCCTATTTCACTATTCACCGAAAATTAAACTATTTTAGAAAAATCTAAATAATTCACTCTAACCATTTTTTGATGTATATAATTAAAAAATAGGCTTAATTATATTATTATTTTTCTAAATATGAGAAATTTTATTTTTAATTAAAATCATCATTTATTTGAAAAATACCGATTTTCATATTATAACCGATTTTATGACACTTTGAAAAATTAATTATGGTATCATAAAATTATAATATAATTATAATACAACATAATATTAAATTATGACTCTATTTTATGAAAAATTAATTTTATTTTAAATAATTACATTAAATGTACAATTTTAAATAAACATTTCTGTGTCACAAAAAAACAAACACTTAATTTATCATTTTTAAATCATTTATTCACTTATTATAAGATATAAATATATCATATTTTCATCTATAAGATACTTAAATTTTATTTATACTTTTTTAGGTGAGGTTACTATTATATTTGCTGGATTATTATTTCTAATGCCTATATTACTATTCCAACGGTCTGGTTACTATTCCATGAGTATAGGTTCCTTAATTTCAATGAATACAGCTTATTTAATTTTTAATAAAGTTTTTATTAGGGTCTCTATGTGATTTATCTGTTTTATAATATATAACATAATTATAAGATGGGAAATTTCATTGATAAAATTATGGGTCATTACATTCTTCCCCCCTTATGAATTTTCACCCTCAAAATTTATTTTTATATACTAATGTGAAAATAGGTGAGGGTACTTCTCCCTCATAAATTAATCTAGTCACCGTGTTTCTTCTTTATACCTACGGTTCCACCATAGCACTTTGACCAGGTGGGTAGTCTTGTTACGTAGAACTTTATCTCTACAATCCAAGATCTTCACTAACTACTCCTCAAAAGAGAGATCATTTTTCAACTGTACAACCTCTGAATTCAGTATAGGTAAGAGATATGGTATATAATTCATCAATAGTGATATGTTCAATGTATCATGTACTAAAGACATGGTTGGTGGAGGTGATAGTTGATAGGCCACAACTCTGATACATTCTAGAATCTCAAAGGGTTTGATATACCTGGGACATAGATTTCCTTTCTTCCCAGATCTCATGACTCTATTCCCTGGATATATGTGGAGAAATATCATGTATCCAACCTTAAACTCCACATCCCATCGATGATTGTCTACATAGATCATCTGTCAAATTATTCTACCATGATGTGTTACTGAATATTTTTCACCTTTCTTACCATTCTTCAACCATTTTCGTTCCTAGCAGCTTATGTTGACCAAATTCATCACAACATGCTGGTGTTATGCATCTTTTCCCAAAAATGGCTTCATATGGATCCATTTTGATGCACAAGTGAAAACTATTGTTGTAAGAGAACTTGACCAAAAGAAGATGTGGGTCCTATACTCTATTGAATTCCATAGAATATGCTCTCAATATGTCTTCCAGTGTCTAAATAGTTCACTCATATTGTCCATTAGTTAGAGGATGATAAACCATATTGAATTTCGTCTCAGCGTTTAGAGAATGTTGGAGACTTTTCCAGAACATGGTGGTAACTCTCAGATTTGGATTAGATACAATCGTTAATGGTACTCCATTCATCCTGACCACTTCTATGATGTATATCTTTGAAATTTTATATAGTAATAAATCATATCGAATTGAAATAAATTGATATGTATTTTTAAGATGTTCTATAGAAACCTATATAGAATTTTTTCCTCTGGATGTCTTCGGAAGATCGGTGAAAAAGTATATAGTGATGTTTTCTTACTTCCATGTTTGTATGGGTAATGATTTCATCACCCCTTAGAATTTTTCCTTTAAAATTTTAATTTCTAATATACCGGGAACATTGATGTATATTCAGTTATCTCCTTATTTATATTTTCCCACCAATAGTGATCTTAGAGATCTCGATACACCTCTTTTCTCCCTGGGTGAATCGAGACGGTTGATCTATGTGCATTATTTAAATGATCTTTATTTATCTATGAATTATATGATATAAAAATTTGTGACCCAAATTTTATGACTCCTTCCTCATAAAATTTGAACCTATGAGGATTTCCCTTTTCTTATAACTTATACTTTTTTTCTGAATTTCCACATAATTTCTTTGAGCATCCTTTATTTTCTCTATGAAGGAAGGTAGAGAAATCATTTTTGAAAGTAATGATGATGTACCTTACTTAATTATTCCCATGTCCATCCTCTTAAAGTCTAAGAATATTGGATCCTTATCAATTATCATCATTGATTAATTTATAAGATCTTTTATCCTTGTAGATTTTCTACTTTATTTTCTTTACCAAGATGGTAGTGGATTGAGTAATCATAATCCTTAATGATATCTAACCATATTCACTAGAACATATTAACATCCTTATATGTGAATATATATTTGAGTTTTTGATCAGTATATATCTCAAATTTATCCCCATAGAGATAATGTATCCATATTTTCAATGAATAGATCACAGCTTCCAACTCCTGATCGTGTGTGAGAATGTTTTTCTCTTGAAATTTCAACTTCATTGAGGAATAACCTATTAATTTATCATTTTAAATCATTAAACAACCTAATCCCTTATTTTAAGTATTTCTTTATATGAAAAAGAGTTCCACACTTGTTGGTAGTGTGAGTATTAGTGCAACGATAAGCCTATTTTTCAACTTTTTAAAGTAGTCTTCACATTCACTGGTCTAGAAAAAATTTACCCACTTTGAAGTAATCTTGGTAAATGGGTTTAACAATCATGATAATTTCTTCAAAAATCTTCATTAAAACCCAACTAGACCAATGAAACTACATATCTCAATTACAGATGTTGGCCTATTCCACTCTTCAATTATTTTGTCTTGGAATTGTCCAAATATATTCCTTTACTATTGATAAAATAACCCAAGAATTATATTTCTTCTATGAATAAATCACATTTACTCTACATTTCATAAAGTTTCTCCTTTCACAAATTCATTAGTACAATATTCAAATGCTCTTCATGTTCCTCATTTATCTTGGAGTATATCAGAATATCATCAATAAATACTACCAAATTTTTTTCAAGATCATATATATATACTCTGTTAATGAAGTCCATGAATATTTATAGATCATTAGTGTGTCCTAAAGGAATCACTATACACTCATAGTGTCTATACCTAATTTGAAAGGAAGTCTTAATAATGTCTCCCCTCATTACCTTAAATTAGTAACATATCGAATGAAGGTCTAACTTAGTGAAATACTTGGACCCACATAGATGATAGAACAAGTTATCTATCCATGTTAGGGGATACTTGTTCTTTATCATGATTTTTTGAGCTCACAATAATTAATGTAGTGGTTCATTGATCCATATTTCTTTTTGATGAAGTGTACTGGTGCATCCTACGGTGAAGCACTCGGGTGTATAAAACTCTTTTACAGATTCTCTTGTAATTTCTTCTTTAGTTCTTCCAACTCAATGGTGGACATTATATAATAAGTCTTTGATATAGGTATAGATAAAAGAATAAATTCAATCAAGAACTGAACCTCTCAATTAGGAAGAAGGATAATAAATTATTTGGGGAATTAATCAGTATAGCACTCTACAATGGGAAAGCATGATTCTCTCCTTTTTTCTCTATCATTTGAGGTGGATATTATTTATCTTAAGGAAATACTATCCACGATTGAGAATGATATTCCCAAGTATATTCATCCATCTCCTTACACTTTTACAAAATTGGAGGATGCCTCAGGATGTGAAAAGTGATATCCCTTCACTAAAAATTAGTATTTGATTTATATAAAGATATCCAATACATGCCCAATATTGAATAAAAATCCACCAAAGTAAGTATTAAAAGTTTTTATGGGAGGTTTAATCCCCAAAGATTAACCAGGGAGGAGTTATATACTTCAGATATAATAATTTCTCCATTTTAGGTTCTCATAAATAACTCAACCTCTATATTTTGAGGTGGTGTTTGAATAGTTCTATTAAACATGAAAGATATAAAATAATGCATAGAACCAAAATAAAATATTATTATCATTATTATTTAATGAATAACCATCATACCTATCACCACATCATTATCAGGCTCCACCTCAGTAGTAGTGATAATATATTCCTTTCCTTATTATCTTGGAGGTTGTTGTTGTTGTTGTTGTTTATTGCCTCCCACAACCTTTAGCTTAGGGAATTGACACACATAATTCCCATATTACTTATAGTTTAAAAACTACACTATAGGATGAGTTTTTTTATGAACCATCCTTTCTTCTTCCAAATTTTTGGGCTTCTTCATATCACTTCAACAATAATTTGACTAATACCCCTCTCTTCCATATTTGAAGCATCTCCTGGTTCCCCTTAGGTAGTTACTAGGATGCTTCTTCCCACACTTTTGACATTTGGGATATTGGGTTTTCATTCCTTCATGGTATTTATCTATTTATCCTCCCATAATAAACTCTATTCCCTTCTTTTTATCTATAAACCCACAAGACAATTGAGAGTCTCTTATCCCCATTTCAACATTAAGGGCACTATGAAAAATCTCATCATAGATTTGAAAGTATCAAATCAAAAATTCTTTTTATAGATTCATATTTAGTCTACTAAAGAAAAGATCCAAATTTATTTCAGTGTTCATGATAAAGCCAGAGGTGTATCGTGCAAGCCTTATAAATTTTTTCTTGTATGCCCCTATAGACTCGTCTTCCTTTTTCTTTAGTCCGAGGAACTCCCTTTCAATATTAAGATGTAGTTCTTGGGGAAAATATATATTGGAAAATATTTTCTTGAATGATTCCCATTCCATGTAATCAATTTCATCCTTGGATGTTTTGTTTTTGATTAGTGTCCACCACTAATAAAATTCCCCATCAAAATGATAGACCACCAACACAACTTTCTATTCTTTTGAGCACTATAGGACAAATAATATGTTCTCAATAGATTTATTCCATTACTCTATGACGAGGGGATCAGAAGATAAACTAATTATGGGAGTTATTTTTCATATAAAGTATATGATAAAAAATTTCACTTTCTTAGGAGAATGAGGGTGTCCCACACAATTAAAGATATTATTCATAACTTGAGCCAATTTTTCTAGTACTATCATGAGGTTTTGAGATCTACTTCCCACTAGATTTTTAATTTTATGAGAGAAATTTTCACATTTCCTATCACATTGATTTTTGGCATGATTTATACTATTTACATCCATTAAATAAAAAAATAAATACATAATGTGAACTAGGATTAACATACATGGATATTAAATCATTTTAGATGAATATTAAACACATTAAAAAAATACATGCTAAAGAACCATAATAGTTTAGTGTCTTTGGAAACATGGAACAAAATCTTCTAACTCGGTGAAAGATCTTCAATTTTTCCCACAAATATCTTCCCCTTTAATACTTCTACTTAAAACCTTTATTCATAAGCCGGGGAAAGGAAATATAAGAAATGGGTGAGGTTAAATACTCAGTAAGGGTAAAAAAAGGATACGCAAAGGCATGACATGATCATAAGGGTATGAAAACATGAGAATAATGTTTTAAGGTCATACATTATATATCAAAGATCATATACACGAGTCATAGAATAAATATTAGCAGTGAATAAAACATGAATCATAAGGGAATAAAGAGAACAAACCATGAAAGAATAACACAGGAATACGATATAGAATTTTTGGTAGACACATAAGTATATAAAATTATTTCCATAGTAGTCATGACATCACTTCCAAGTCCATCCTAGTATCATGGTTTCAATCCTCATACCATCTTGGTAGTCATGGTTCACACCCATGACCATCTTAGTAGTCAAGTTTCACTCCCAAAACCATCTTAGTGGAAAAAGTCCTATCTTGAACTGCGTTTAATCCCTATTATATCCATGTATATCTCATGAGAGATATATATTTACCCAATTCATTTTAGGTAGATATCGGTCCCACACATATTATAATGAAATCATACACATGTGTGCCCCTAGATCATAAAAATTCATCATATCATAACCCATGAAATGAAATGGGTATCATAAATATGTAATCATATCATAAATTGTGGAAAATAGATAGGTTTTATAATAATTTCATTAAATCATAACCCATGAAAATAAGTGGGTTTTATAATCATATAACCCATTAATGTTAATTGGGTTTGATAAACATATAACCCTTGAAATAGAAATAGGTTTCATAAAAATATTATCCATGAAAGAGAAATTGGTTTCATAAACATCATGCCATCAAAACATAACCCATTAAGAGAAATAATATAAATGTAACCATTGGATCATATCCCTAAAAAAAGGAATGAGTAACACCACCAACTGTTATTTTATATGGAAAATAATTTTTATATATTTTTTAAAAACATTTCTTGAGGAAAATTTACTTTCAAGTTTTAAATATGATTTTTAAAACATAAAACCTTTTGGAAACAATTTTCTATGAAAATAAACTTGAAAATTATAAAGTAATCTTGAAAACCTTTTCCTTGAAAACATGTAAAAGAATATTGAAAACATTTTGAAAACCTTTTTTCTTGAAACCTTATAAAAAAAGATAGAAAAAATTTTGAAAACCTTTTTTCATTGAAAAAACTTTTAAAAATAATAAATAAATATTGAAAATGTTTTTAAAAAATTTTATTTTAAAATAACTTTGAAAACTAATAAATAAATCGTGAAAACATTTTGAAAAACTTTTTCATTGAGAAATTACAAAGGAATCTTGCGAACATTTAAAACTATTTTTAAATATAAAATAGTTTTTTGATTTTTTTTTGAAAATAACATTAAGAAAATGAATTTCCATAATATAAGGATTTTTTTTAAAAAGTAATATTTTAAACATGAAAAGTAAGCATCAATGTAAGGATGATCATGATGGCGGATAAATATATGCAAGCTGAACATTTCTTTTATACTGTAAAAAGTTTAGAAAAGTACCTAGATCAAAAAATTTCAAGAAGATTCATTTTTTTAAAAACCATTTTGTTTAAAAGGTAAAACATGGGTAAACATGTCTTATAAATATCATAGGATAATATTAGAATATTTCTTAAAATATGTTTAGAAAACATGGTTTTGGAAGAACACATATTTCTAACCAAAAGTAGAAAAAGTAAAATTTTCATAATTTTTTTCTTAATTATCTTAAGTACCAAAGAGTGGAAAAATGGTATCATTACTTGTATATAACTTTAATAACCATAGTTGAAGAAATTTCATGAGTTTACTTGAAATATGGATCGTACAGTTTCATCAATTAAGGAATAATCATAAACAATCCCGATAAACAATGAGATTGTTGTAATAAATATTTACCACTTGGTAACTATAAATCATACTCCCAATATAAGAAAATGACATTAAATGAAGATTAAAATATAATTTAAAGAATTATATTCATAATATAACATTTCAAAGTGTATTTTAATCATTTAATCAAATAATATCGGTGCGTAACATAACATGTGTCTCAAAGAAGTAAAATTGAGGCAAAATTACTTTACCGATTTGGTAACTTTTGAATCATAAACCCCATGAAAGAATGATCATAAAATGGATATGTAAATACCAAAAAATTTAATTAAAAGAATAATAAAGTACATCAATGGTCATTACACATTCTACATATAAGAAATAGGAGGTGAACCTGGCTTGTGTCTCATGAAAAATAAAAGTGAGATGAGAAAACACTTACCTTATGTCTTGACTCTCATCAAACTCATAAAAACATCATTTATAATAAATATAAGTTTTTTATAAATATATTAAATAACCATATTCTTATATCTAATACCATATTTCATTTTATTATGAATTTATATGACTTGTTTATTAACAATTCCATGTTAATGTTATGCTTCCGTTATAATCTCCTTTATTTTTCGTACATGTTTTGACTTGTTATTCTTGATCATATTAGTTATATCATGATTTAATTATTTCTAGATTGTAAAACATGATATAAAGATAATATATATTCATTATATATTTATTTATAATAATATATAAAATATATAAATATGAAGTGGAATACACCATTCATGGCGATGATAGGTCGTACGTACCCATGAATGTTGTTTCCATTTTATTATCATATTGAAAGAAAGTAAAAATATATGTAAATATATATAATAATTAAAGTAGAATTATTATTTCATATATATCATATAATTTCACTAAAACCAACCTTAATACATTCCACATAGAGTGTGAACTAATCCCATCGCTTTGAGGAGACGGTAGTCCACAAGTCCATAAGCGAACTTATCATATTTAAAAAATAGAAATCATAAAGGTTTTCTTTATATAATAATTTTAAAAGAATAAATAAATCATAAATATAATATATATAATATAAAAATAGATTTTCCATCATAATTACCACCCATTATAGGTGGTAATGGAAAAACGAATAACATCATTTCACAAGGCAGTAGTCCACTGTACACATGAACGATAATTTTGTTACACATTAGATGTAAGTGTGTGTAAGTGGAGGTAGAAAACTTATAATAAAAATATCACAGTATATTTATGATAATTATGTTATTATATATGCATGAATAAGTAGATTTTATTGGGTGGATAATGAAAATAAAACAAAGGATCTTGAGGAAGGATGTTTCTCTTATTTGGGAAACTCTTCTTGGTTTGCACTAAATGGATTCGTTGGTTAGATTTATTCCAAACGTGATGATTCTAGGATTAATTTAGGTATTTTTGGAGATTATATATTTATATTTTTTATGATACAAATTGATTTATAGGTGTGAATAAGTGTGAGGGGTGAGTGCCTTTTTATAGTGGAGGAGGAGTGATATTCTTGTAAATTTTTGAAAAGGGAATTCCACCCACATTTTTCCCATGTAAGGTGGATAAATTAATGGTCAAAATAATATAAATAGGATTATAAGGTCTAATTATGATGATAAAATGGATTTTGGAAAAGTTTCTAGGTCATTTTGAGACTTAATTTCAGGTCGTAGTTGTTTACTAAGCTAATTTTTATCTTAATCACTATAATTAATTTTAATCACTTTCACTAATCTCTTTGGTCATAAAATAATTTAACATTATTTGAAATTATATATTATTATTTCAAATATCAAATCTATTTTTCTAAATTAAAATCATATAAGTGGCATAAATTAATTTAAAATTAATCCGATACATAGGATGACAGTACAGGTTTTTAAAGCGAAAAGGTCCAAAAGATTGAATTTTTTTTATATCAAATTTCATTTTAAAATTTGATACAATGAACTAAATTATTTTAAGTGATTTATAATTTATCTAATTATACTTTAAAAACCAAATTATAACATAATTTAACAATATAAATAAATTATATGAAAAAGCATTTTTGAATTAAACTTTCCGTGTTTTTCAGTATTTATCAAAACATGAAAATACTCAGAAAAGTTCAAAAAGCTCACCCAAAGTAAATTTTGATATTATTATTTCATAAATGAAGTTTATTTTTCTAAAAATATTTATAAAAGTGTTCAAAATAATATTTAAAATTTATTTTCCATTAAAATGTTGCAAAATTCCTTTTTAGAAAAATACATAAAAATAGATTTATTCTTGTATAATTCCTATAAAATCTATTGGATGAGTATAAAAAATATTGATTGAATATATAATATTCAAATTTTATTAAAAAAATTAATCAAAAGAATCTTTTTTAATTTATTAAGATAATTTTTTTGTACATAGAAATATAATTTTATGAGAAAAGTAATTTATTTATTTTCGAATAGTTTTTACATTCACTTATAATAATTGATAACCAAAATATTCATTTTATATACATGTGTAAATAATATTTTCACAATTTAATTAATATTATTCATAAATTCCATTTCAATAGGTTGGTGGCGACTATAATAATATTTTAATATTCATACTAATAGTATATTTTAGTTCATTAAAAACTCAGCCTTACATGTAACACAAGCTATTGTAGGGACTTAGTATTGTATGTAATAAAATAAAAACATAGTGTTTAATGTACTAATAGATAATATAAGTGTTTCATGTAGTTAAATATTAATTTTGTGTTGCATATAACACAATCCAAACTTAGTTATTTTAAATAATAAAAACTATATTCAATATTGTGAAAAATGAAAAATACCAAAAAGATTAAATTAACTCAAAAAAAATCACAAAATCATGGGGTGTTACATTCTTATCCCTTAAAATGATTTTTCCCTCGGAATTCATCTAGGTTGTTAAAGGTTTAATAATCAAAAGTTCCTTTCATAGAAACCCACATCGTAGAAATGAATAATAAAAATTCCTTTAAAAAGAGAATGTTGGAAACACTAAGATTATACAAAGTGACTCATAACTATGTTTCCACATGGGAGAACATAAGTGGAAAGTGAAAGCATGGAAATGAAAGAGAAATATAACTACTTGTTTCTGATGGATAGCGATAGAGAACATGGCTAAGAGAAAGTTATAAATCCCAAATCCATAACCCAAAGAGGATTGAAAAAAGTAATTAATATCATAAAAAATGATGATAACTTGCCAAAATTTTATTTCAAGACCATTTCTCCTAAAGTTTCATAATTTTAATAAAAAGGCATACTTACATGATTTCAGTACAACCTTACCCTTTATTGTGCCTTGATCAACATCCACTTCATCTCTTATTCCATGAGATGAAGGTGAATTTTACATTCCTTAACATAAAAAAATCATGAGATATATAAATAGAATGATAGGTCATTACATATATATTTATAAAAAAGAAAGGTTATCAAAATTTTCCAAACATGGATAAATTATTATATGGTGAGATAATACATTAATCTCTAAAAAATAATCTAATGTTTAACATAAACCGTTACATAAATGGTTCAACTTATAACCCTTCCAAAATATGGGAATCCAAAACTTTAGAAATAAGGTCACTAAATTTCTGAAAAATAGATTAGCTTTTATCCCCCATATATCATAAAGTAGCTCTTGGTTGTCGCATACCAAATAAGTGAATACCTTTATCATGACCTAAATTCCCATAAATCCTTATTTAAAACACAAATGTTTTCTTATTCCAAATTTTATTAGATATATTCCTTACATCTGAAAATATTATAAAATTAATCAATGATTTCATAAACCACTTGTCAACAAATCCTTTATCAGTTTTGAGGTAATCAGTACCATCCAATTTACTTATTCATAACATACATATCATCATCCAAATGTCATTATCTCAACATCAAGAACATATTAAGGGTTATCTACATTTAGTTGAAATGTGACCTTTCCATTAATTCATTCAGTCCTTTGGAAACAATCAACATAATATTGTAAATCCTTAGGAAAAAACACAAACTAAATAATTATTACATAATTCACCATTCATATTTTTTGAATCCAAATATATAAATACTTTAATTATTATACTTATACATAATCCATAACAAGGATACCTCATCCCATTGTTTATTACCTCTTTCCTTTCACATTTCATCTTTAGTCTCATCATCATCATCAATATAACCATTACTCATACCAGCTTGTTGACTGTATTCGAGAGCTTTCCACTTAGGACATCGATTTTCATAATGAACATAATTCCTCACATAAATAATTTAATTATCGATGATGTATTAGGAAGGAAAATATTCCCATCCATTGTGTTAACTGAACTCTTCATTTTTACTTTACAGTTACTTGACTTGTGTCCTTATTTTCTACATTTAAAACTTCTTCTTTTTCCTCTAAGACATTCACTTGGGAGGTTCTTTCCATATTCTCAACAAAAAAGAAACCAAATATTCTTTCCTATCTGGTCTCCATTACCTGAACTCTTAGTTAACTCATTTCTTATCTTATTTGGTGAGTATGAGAGTTGGGTAAGGTAAACATTGTTAATCATGTTTGGTGAAAATTTATTTAGCATGATCGCAACATCCTTCACTTCAGTTATTATACCATTTTACTACTCATCAACAAATTATCCATCACATTCAGTATTAAACCAGTTACTTTTGGATTCTTACATTGATTAAAACTAAAAAGAATAGTTGGAGAATCACTTATCATAGAATAAAACCACATAATCATGATAAATCATTACTATGATGTCAAAATTATGACACCTTCCTATGACCCCTTAGGCTTATCCTTAGACACATCCCTTGAAATATTATTAGAAATATCTCTAGGGATCTCATTAAGGTTTTCTCATCCAAGTTTCTAAAGGTTGACTAAATCTCTACTTTGTTACCAACTAAAGAGAACCAGGATTATAATACATGGATATTAAATCATTTTAGATGAATATTTATCACATTTCAAAAAATAAATTCCCAAGGTCCATACTTGTTTAGTGTATTTTGGAAATGTTGAACAAAATATTCTAACTCGGTGAATAATCATCAATATTTACCACAAAGATATTCCCCTTTAGTAAATCTAATTAAAACCTTTATTTATAACCTAGGGAAAGGAAACTTAAGTAGGCTTGTGTTTTACATTTTAGGTTTTGATTTTCTTTCTGTATTTGTCATTTTGAGATCTGGATTGGAGGGTTTCTAATTTTCCTTTGTACCTTCTAATTTTCTTTTTGTATTTGTGCTCCAGTTGTTGTATACTATTTTTTATTTATTATCCATTGTTTGCTTGACTACAATTTTGGATATCCTATTTGGTCTTTTTAAATTGTTGTTTTGAATCAATTTGCTCTACCGTCTATATCTATAACCTATTTTTCTCAGCATGCTTAATTTTGTCGCTATTTTGATATCTTAGAAAATCACCTCTAGTCTATAGATGAAATAATTGAATAAGTATTTATCCCACCAAATAAATAGTGAATGTTTTGGCTCTAAAAACCTTAATTCAATGAGAATATTTATTTAGAAAACCAATTCTCAGTCCGATGATGGTGCAAATCAGCAAAAAAATCCAATTTTATGCAATTCATATATGGGAATTTATTTATTTAAATTCTATTTTAATATTTTAGTTTAAGGGTTTTTCCTTAAAAATATCATTTCCCCAGAATTTTGTTGTTTTATTTTAAGTGAAATCTTAGTAAGGGTGATACCATATTTATTTATTTTCAATGGCTCTTTATTTTTAAAATTAGTATGGGGTTGTATTTATATTACTATATTGTGATATTCTGCTATAAGGGTCATATATATTTTTATCAATTTAAGTTTATTTTATAAATACACACACACAGATGTAAATATATATCTTTCTATATATTTATATTCATTTTTATAACTTATAATGTAAGGGTGATTTTATAATTATTTATTCACTAATTATGGTTCTAGATTTCCAAATTATGAAGGGATTATATTTATTTTCATTAAAAATTTGGTTTATATGTGCATTTTTTTTGAAATTATGCGTAATATAAATTCCATGTTATATAAATATATGTTTAAAAATGATATTTATCCAATAAATATAGAATTTAAAGAGTCCCCAAATATTCATATATCATAACATGTCCCCGTTGAGACCCCTTAATTCACATATAAGAATGTTTATGCCCCCCAAATCTCCCCTTCAATAGGCCACAAGTTAATAACTAGTTCTAATGGTGTAATTATCACAAATGGGAGGCATTTCCCCATTTAGAGAATATAATGAGGTACAATTTTCATCATCATCTTCTTTATCTCCCGAATAGTTAGTATTTCATTTTGTTGCCTTGAGACTCGTCCCCTATATCTTTTATGTTTCTTGTACTACTCTGAGCACTAGTAATCCCATGGATAACTATTGGTTAGAGTATTTCAAGCAGTGTAGGTCCATGTCTACAAGAGATGGAGAATGTGTTTCCAACAAAAAAATACAATGATAACTATTTGGGAGATGATATAATGAGGATGATAGTTTTCTATAACTTTGACCTTTAAATGAATTCAAAGGATAAAACTGACCATAGTGGATATTTTTTTTTCTTAAATTCAATTTTCCTTTTCTTCAAATAATACTGAAATTCATTGAAAAAACAAAATGTCGGGTTTCCCTTATTAGAATTATATATAACTTTCAGTTTTGATAATAAATATCTTATGTGTATTTATTTATTTATTATAATAAATTAATAATTTTTGAACCCAATATATTGGATATGAATCGAAAATGAATTCACACTAATGATTTGAAAAAAGAGTGTGAAGATGGGGTTAAAGATTTTATCATGTTTTCAATAGAGCATGTATATGATCCTTCAGAAATATTTTCCCCATGTTTACATTATTGTTATTAAAGAAATATTAGTTTGGAATAGTTGGAAGAACATTTGATTTGTCACTAAATAGATCATATCTATAAATGTTGGACTAAACAAGAGGAAAAACCGAAATAACTCTTTATTTATTAAAATGTTTTATCAATACATTTTTATATATTATGGTTGATTGAATCAGAGTTTATTATTCTTGTTTATCATATTTGGGTTTCTTAATACTCATTAATTGCCTATATTATATTTTCATTTGTTTAAGGGATTTAATAAAGGCTTGATCTATGTAAAACAATAGTTATTATTTCAATTTGTTTCTTGAGACTCACCCCTATCTATTTTATAGAAAATTGTCATCCTCATCACCTTCATCTCTTGAACAACCATTATTACGATTTTTGCTTGAAAATCATCCCCCATCTCGTTTATGTTTCTTGTATTACTCTAAGCATTAGGAATCCCATGGATGAATACTGCTTTGAGTATTTAAAGAAATATAGGTGCATGTTTATAAGAGATGAAGGATGTGTCAAACAACAAAATGAAATGATAAAATGTCTAGGAGATGAGGTGACGAGGTTGAGTTATCTATAACTTAAAATTTTTAATGAATTCATATGATAACTCCTTCCACAATGGAGTAATTATTTTCTTAAATTCAATTACCCATTTTCTTCAACATAATAAAATTCTTTGAAATAATAAAATGTTGAGTTTCCCTTATTTTAATTGTTTATAACTTTCACCTTTGATAATGAATATCTTACGTGTTTATTTATTTATTATAAAAAATTAATCTTTTATGAATCTAATAAAATGGATATAAATCTAAAATGGATGAATACTAATAGTTTGACAAAAGAGCATGAATATGGAGTTTAAGAGTTCATCATGTTTGAAAAAGAGAATGCATACGACCCTTCATAAATCCTCTATCTATTTTTATGTTGTTTTTATTAAAGAAAAATTAGTTTGGAAGAGTTGGAAGAACATTTTATTTGTTTAGGAATAGATCAGAGCTATAAATGTTGGACTAAACATGGGAAAAAACTGAATGTGGACACTAATTGGGATGATACTGTGGTTTATGGATCATTTGATATGAATACCAGTGTAAATGATGATGGACATCGCATGAAAGAAATGACAATGGAAATTGAAGATGAGTTTTGTGATTATCCAAAGTTGTTTTAGGAGTTAAATTGTTATGCCATGAAACCATTGTATACCGGTTGTACTAAATACACAACATTTCCAACTCTATTGAAGTTATATAATTTGAAAACTAGAAGTGGACAGAGTGACACCAGCTTTATGGAACTACTTGGTATCCTAAATGATATTCTATCAATGGGAATGATCTCTAAAAAAAATCATGCTTTTCCAAATGATTGCATATTGTTTCGCAAGGACCACGAATCACTCAAAAAATTCCCTAAGTGTGGCACACATTGACACAAGAAAAATTAATAAAGTCCTTATAAATATGTATGGTACTTTCCTATCATTCCATGGTTTAGAAGACTATATAGATGTTAAGAAATAGTGAGACAATTGACATGGAATGCAGATGTAATAATTTAATATGGGAACCTATGTAATCAAGTAGATTATCCTCTCTAGAAGAAAATTTATTATGAGTATCCTAAATTTGGAAATAAGCCAAGAAACATTTGTCTTGTATTATCTACATATGGAATAAATCCTTTTTGTGTACAAAGTAATACTCACAGTACATGGCCAGTCATATTGGTAAATTATAACTTTCCACCATTTTTATGCATGAAGTTCAAATAAATTATGTTTTCTCTACTTATATCTATACCAAATAAAATTGGTAATGATATTTATGTCTATTTAGATATATTGATTGATGATCGGAAATTGATGTGGGATACATGTGTTACAATTAATGATGATCATAGAAGTGAGGAATTCACATTGAGGTACATGTTTTATGGAATGATAAATGACTTCCCCACTTAAGTAAATTTATCCGGATATAGAATGAAATGAATTTTGGGGTGTCCCATTTGTGAAAACCACACATACTCAATTCAGTTGAAACATTCATCAATGACTGTGTTTTTTGAACATTTTTTTACCCCGACAACATAAATAACGATCCTAGATGACATCATTTTATGGGAATATTGAACAAGGTACAACACTATCTCCATCAATGTGTGAAAAAATGTATAATAATGAAAAATATATTGACATTTTTTTTCAGTAAACCATTTTAAAAAAACCTTAAAAAATCATGTTGGAAGAAGAGATCAATTTTCTTTGAATTACCATATTGGAATTATTTGTATCTCATACATTTTCTTGATGTCATTTATATAGTAAAAATATATTTGATTGTGTTATTGGTACATTAATAAATATTCCTAAAAAATGAAATATGTCATTAAGGCTAGGTTGGACTTTATTGAAATGGGGATAAGGTAAGAGTTGGCACTAATGAAGGGTAAAAGGAATAATTTTCATCCTCTATCATTTTATACTCTATCCAGATAGGAAAAATTGAAAATTTTCAGTTTCCTTAATAATGTAAAAGTTCCATAGGGGTATTCATAAAATATTATGAATGTTGTGTCAATGAATAATTTGAAGTTACATGGACTAAAATCCCACCAATGTCTTATTTTTCTGTAATATTTAATACCTATTGCTTTCCGTTGCACCCTACATAAAAATGTAAGATGTACATTATCCAGACTCTACTTCTTTTCAAAGCTATATGAAGTAAATTTATAGACCCGATGAAGTTTCCCATCATTAATAAGGAGTTTGTATTCATATTATGTGAATTAGAGACATTCTTCCCACTATTATTCTTTGATATAATGGTCCACCTGATGGTTCAATTGGTTAGAGAGGTTCAACTATGTGGTCCTATCCATTACAGATATATGTGCCCCATAGAACGTTATTTGAATATTTTGAAAGGGTATGTCAAAAATAAATGTTGGCCAGAAGGTTGTATTTTATAATGATATATTTTTGAATAATATATTGAATTATATACCGATTACCTATTATATGTTGATAGCATTGGTCTCCCAAAGTCTTATCACAATAATCACCTTATGGGCGAAGGGATTTCTAGAAGAGATGTTGTTACAAGTACCTTGACAAAGTAGGAGCAAGAGTACCTTTACATTTCAAATAAGAGTAAAGATGTTGATCCATACATTGAATCCCAAAAATAAATTTTTATAGATTTGATTCTATCTAGGGATAAAGGATGGATATAAATAATCAGTAGTTTATAAGATGATTATTAGATCAAATTTATAAGGAGTTATTTTAAATTATGAATTCAATTTCCAAACATCTTCAATGGATAGCTAGAGGACTGAATGAAAATGTTATATCTTACTTTGGTTTTGTAATCAATGGTTATACATTCTATACAAAAGGAAAAAATGACTACATTATGATGAAAAACAGTGGTTTTACGCTTATGGATGAAGCAATGAACATATCTGGTTCCAAGGATAGAAATACAATTTATATAAATATGCCATATTTTGGAATTATTGAATAGATATACAAGTTGGATTATAAAACATTTCAAGTGCCGTTTTTTTCACAAATGGGTTTACAATATCTTTTCTGTGAAAGTTGATGAAATGGAATTCATGAAGGTGAATTTCAATATGGAAGAGGGAAAAGACAATATATTCATAATATAATCATAATAAGTGCAATTATTTTATGTTTCGGATCCAAGAAACAATAATTGGTTGATTTTTTTACTGGTAACTAAAACAAATGTCGGGTCAGATGAAAATTCAATCAAGGATGCCCCTTTAATTGGGAGATCACAATCACTTCATGTTGACACCAATGTATAAAATATCTTGTATGTTAAAGGGGACCACAAAGAGGGGATTTGGATTCCCGATAGAGAAACCAAATACCTAAAACATTAAAAAAATAATTAGAGTTCAATGAGATGGTAATTTTTTTTTAATATACTATTATTTTCCTCATAATATTATATGTTATGTACTACATTAAAATAATCTAAATTAAATGTTTGACTACTCAGGTAGATAATGTATTCGTTATATGATGATGTTACCAATCCCTCAGAAGAACAAACTATAATGAAGGAAACCCTTTGGAAAGGTGTAAAGGTAATGTTATTTTATACTTCCTTAATTTTAATGAAAAATTATATAATGGAATGTTGATTTAATTTTCATTATTCCCTATAGAGTTCATTTATTTTAGAAGATTCATGTCCATTTGTCATGACTTCGTAGGAAGATCAATAATTCTTTCTCTCCTCAATCACATAAGTAATCTTGATGTTTTCATAGTAAAATCATTGATCATAGAATAAATGCATTGTTACATATTTTTATTTAATTTATTTCTTTTTAATATCACTCACATAATTATTGTTTTCTTATACATGTGTATTATTTTGTTCGATTTGGGGTGGTATGTCCATATTTATTTCCTTTATGCGCAAAAAATTTCATAGAATTCTTCTCCCTCGAAACATTTTAACCCCTATAGTGTTTCATTCATCACTTTATTTAATGTTCTCTCTATTTCCTTTTCAAGAAGAGAAAAACACTTTCTCTACTCAATTACAGAGGTAATCATGATGTTTTCACTATAAAATCATTTTCCATATAATTAATATATTGTTTCATATTAATGTTTAATTTATTTTTTTAGTATCACTTACATAATAATTGATATCTTATAAAGGTGGATTCTTTTGTTCGAGTTGGGGTGGTCTATCCATCTTTCTTGGATGTATGCACCAAAACTTCCACAAAATTATTCTCCCTCAAAACCTTTTCAGCCTGTAGTGTTTTATTTATCAATTTCTTTCAAGTTCTATCCACTTCCTTTGTAAGAAGAGTAACAATGCTTCCTCTGCTCAATCACAGAGGTAATCTTGTTGTTTTCAAAAGAAAATAATTGTCCATAGAATTAATGTATTATTTCATATTTTTGTTTTATTTATTCATTTTTAGAATCACTCCCATAATAATTTTTTTTCTTATAGAGGTGTATTCTTTTGTTCTAGTTGTGGTGGTCTTTCCATCTTTTATGCCTTTCTACACCAAAACTTCAGTAGACATATTCTCCCTCAAAACCATTCACCCCTGAAATGATGAAATTTATCACTTTCCTTCAAGTTCCCTCCAAAACTCAATCATAAAGGTAATATTGATGTTTCTATAGTAAAATAATTATATATATAATTAATGTTTTATTTCATATTAATGTTTTATTTATTTATTTTTAATATTACTCATATAATAATCGTTTTCTTATATAGGTGAATTATTTTTTTCGAGCAGGGATGGTTTGTTTGAAGATGATCATGTAGTGTTGATAGTTCAACAAATATAGTGAATGGATATAATGGTAATATTTATAGTTAGGATTTTTTTGAGACTTTGGGATGTGTAGGAATTATCCACACATCAATCCGACACACAATGTGACCAGTATGACTCAAAGTACTTCTTTCTATTTAAAATTGACACTAATTTTAGTAAAATAAACAACTAATATACTCAAAACAAAGAATATATATTCAGATTATTCTTATACTTTAAGAAATGATCCATAAGTCATTTTTGAGGTGTATGAATCAGCCACACATTAATCTGATACATGATGTATCCGGTGTGACTCAATGTGTCCATTATCAGTTTGAAATCGACATTTTAGTTCAAAAAGTGTTAGTTATTTAAAATGGACCAAAAACACTCCTATTTTCTAGATAATTTTGGAAAATTATTCATATGTCATTTGTGAAGTGTAGGAATCGGGTTTCATGTCAAACCAATATAAAATGTGATCAGAAAGAGACAAAAGTGTGTGTTTCAAATTTAAAATGACATTTTAGTAAAAAATATTGACACAATAAAAACCAATAAAATGGATTTATATTGTTTTGATAAATTATAAAATTGATCCATAAGTCATTTTAGAATTATAGTAATCAACCACACCTCAATCCGACCCACAACGTGACAGGTTTGACTCAAAGTGTGTATTTTTATTCAAAATTGACATCAATTTTATTAAAATGGACAACTTACCTACTCAAAACTAAGAAAAACAATTTGTATTATTTTGATACTTTATAAAAATGATACATAAGTCATTTTTTATGTGTAGGAATCAACCATAACTCAATCCGATACATGATGTTCCCGATATTACTTAATGTTTCTGTTATTAGTTTAAAATTGAATTTTTAGTTCAAAAAGTGTCACTCACTGAAAACTGATAAAATGCTATCATATTTTCTTGATAATTTAGAAAAATGAATCATATGTAATTTTTCAAAATTAGAATTAGTTTCACATCAAACCGATACATTATGTGACTAGAATGAGGTACAAGTTTGTGTTTCCAGTTTAAAATGACATTTTAGTAAAAAAGACAACTGATGTACTCAAAACAAAGAAAACACATTCATATTGTTTTTATACTTCTTGAAAATGATCCAAAAGTAATTTGAGACTCATTAGAATCATCCAAACCTCAATCTGATGCACAGTGTGACCGTTATGACTCTTTGTGCATCTTTTTATTTAAAATTGACATCAATTTAAGTAAAATGGACTACTAACCTACTCAAAACCAAGAAAAAACATTCCGATTGTTTTGATACTTTATAAAAATTATCTATAAGTTATTTGTGATATTTAGTAATCATATGAACCTCAATCCAATACATGATGTGCCTAGTATGACATAAGTTTTCTGTTATCAGTTTAAATTTGATATTTTAGTTTAAAAAGTGCCACTCACTGAAAACTAATCAAACATGATTGAATTTTATTTATAATTTAGGATAATGATTCATAAGTCATTTTTTATATGTAGGAATCAATTATACATTAAACTGATACATGATATGATCAAAATGAGGCAAAAGTGTGTGATTCCTGTTTAAAATGACATTTTAGTAAAAAGACAACTGGCGTACTCACAACTAAGAAAAAAAATTCAAATTGTTTTGATACTTTAGGACAATGATCCAAAAGTAAATTGAGACCAGTTGGAATCATCCCCACCTCAATCCGATACACTCTGTGACTGGTATGACTCAAATTAAATCTTTTTAATTAAAATTGACATCATTTTTTGTAAAATTAACATCAATTTTAGTAAAATTATCACTTTCAGTTATTTTATTTGTCTATATTATTACTAAAATAAGAATTGTTTTCTTATATAGGTTCTTTATTTTTTCTCGATTAGGGGTGGTTTTTTTGTAATAGTATGAGTCGGGGTTAGGATTAAAAGACAATGGAACATTGATGTTTTTGAATGTATATAATATTTTTTATTTATATAATTTTATGAAATAATGTTTTAAATGTATATAATATAGTTTTTTTCTTATATTTGTGTTGTAAATTTAATTTAATTTAAATTCTATATTGTGATTTTTTTTTGATATATGGTCTGTTTTTGGTTTTGTGGTGTGATGTTACAACACATTGCAGGGGCGCTGCAGTGTGCTATTGCACCACACTATAGTATAGTCTTTTATCAGTGGTTTTTAAAGTTCTCATAAAGAACACATTTATCAACGCTTTTAAAAGAGATGATAAAGGAAATATTTTTCAATGCTTGTAAAATAACTCATAAAGGTACACTTTATCAGCTCTTATAGTAGCTCTAATAAAAGACCAGATCTTTTAATCTCACTAGGGTAGTCAGTGATTCACTGGCGTTGATAAATGAAATTTCTAGAACTGTTAAATGCCTATTTTGCAGTAGTTCCATCTCATAATTAAATTATACATATGTGTTCCACTAGATCATAAACTTTCATCATATCATAACCCATGAAATGAAATGGGTATCATAAACATGTTATCATATCATAACCTATGGAAAAGATACAGGTTTTTTAATTATTTAATCAAAGCGTAACCCATAAATATAAGTGTGTTTTATAATCATATAACCCATGATAATGAAATGGGTTTCAAAAAAATATATCTTTTGAAATAGAAATGAGTTTCATAAACATATAACCAGTAAAAGAGAAATTAGTTTCATAAAAATCTTGCAATCAAAACATAAACCATTCATAGAAATAATAATAATGGATCCCTTAGATCATATCCCTAGAAAAGGAATGAGTAACCCCAATGGATGTAATATTATATGGAAAAATAATTTTTAAATATATATTAAAAAACATTATTAATGAAAATATCCTTTCTTCATTGAAAACTAATTTCTAAAACCTAAATTTTTTTGAAAACCATATTATATTAAAATAAACTGAAAAAATTATAATAGAATCTAGAAAACATTTACCCTTGAAAACTAATAAAAGAAGGTTGATTTTTTTAAAAACAATTTGAAAAATTATAAAAAAAGCTTTAATTTTTTTTGAAAACCATTTATATTGAAATAACCTTGAAAAATTATAAATATATATTGAAAAAAAATTTAAAACCTTTTTCCTTGAAAAATTATAATGGTTGAAATCATTTAAAACACCTTTTAAACATAAGACTGTTTTTTGAGATTTTTTTCTTTGAAAATAAGTTTTAAAAAAATTAATATCTAGAATATTAGTATTTTTTTCTTAAAAATGAATATTTTCAATTTGAAAAGGAATTTTCAAAGTAATTATGGTCATGATTGAGGATAAATCCATGCATTCTGAACATTCCTTTTGGGATGTAAAATTTTTAGAAAAGTGCCTCAATCAAAAAATAAAAGGAGCATTACTTTTTTAAAAACCATTTTGTTTAAAAGGAAAAACATGGGTATAAATTTTTTTAAATATAATAATATAATAGTATAAAATTTTTGAAAACATTTTTAGAAAATATGGTTTTGAAAGAATATATATTTCCGACTAAAAGGAGAAATAAAATCATATTTCTACAACAATGTTTTTTTAATTATATTAAGTACCAAAGAGTGGAAAATTATACCATTACATGGTTATAAGTTTTATAACCATAGGATAATAAAATTCAAGAGTGTTATTGAAATATTTATTATAAGGTTTCATCAAAGAAATCATAATCATAAACAATCATGATAAAAAATGAGATTGTTATAATAAACTTTTTCCACTTGGTAACTTTAAATCATACTCCCCATGTAAGAAAATAACAACAAATGAAGATTAATATATAATTTAAATAAGGATATTCATGATATAACATGTCAAAAATAATTTTATACACCTCATTGATAATAAAGGTGCATAACATGACATGTGTCTCAAAGAAGGCAAATTGAGACAAAATTACTTTACAAATTTTGGTAATTTTTGAAACATAAATGCCATGAAAGAAAGATTATAAAATGGATAAATACCCATAAATTTAAGTATAATATTCATATAATACATAAATGTTTATTATAAACACTACATATAAGAAATATGTGGTGAACATGGCTTTTGTCACACGGAAAATAAAAGTTAGATGAGAAAACCTTTACCCTATGTATTGACTCTCACCGTACTCATAAAAACCTCAAATATAATAAATATAAGTTTATTATACATCTATTATAGAACCATATTATTATATATAATTCCATATAATATTTTATTATGACTTTATATTACCCAATTATTAATAATTCCTTGTTAATGTTACGCTATAGGTATTATATACTTTTTTGGGTACAAGTTTTGACTTGTTATTCTTGATCCTATTACTTATATCATGATTATTTAGTTAAAGAATGTAATAAATTATATAAATATAATATATATTCAGTATATATGTATTTATAACAGTCTAAAAAATATAGAAATATGAAATGGAATACACCGTTCAGGGAGACGGTAGGCCGTACGTACGCATGAATGTTTTTTCCGTTTTATTGTTGTATAGAAAACAAGAAAGTTAATGAAATATACATATATATATAATATCATTAAAGTAGAAGTATTAAGTCATATATATCATATAATTTCACCAAACCCATCCTTAATACATTCCATGTAATGTATGAGTAAATTACATCGCTTTGAGGAGGCGGTAGTCCACACGTCCACAAACGAAGTTATCGTATTTACAAAAAATGGAAAACATGAAGGTATGTTTTATATAATAATTATAGAAAAATAAAAACATAATAAAAATAATATATATAATATACAAATAGATTTTATATCATAATTACCACCCATTAAAGGCGGTAAAGGAAATACAAACAACATCGTTTCTCAAGGCGGTAGTCCACCGTACACACAAACGATAACTTCGTTACCCATTATATGGAATTGTGTGTAAGCATATGTTAACAAAATAGAATAAAAAAATATCATTATATATATGATACCAAAATTATTATATAATAATGTAATATTAAGAGTTGATTTGCTGGATAATGAAAATAAAACAAAGGATCTTGAGGAAGGATGTTACCTCTTTTTTGGGTAACTTCTCTAGGTTTAAATGAAAGAGATTCCTTGGTTGGATTTATGCACAAAGTGATGATTATTGGACAAATTTATGGATTTTGAGAGATTATTTTAGTATAGGTTTAGTGATAAAAAGGTATTTATAGGTGTAAATAAGTGGGGGCGGGGGGTGAGTCCCTTTTTATAGTGGAGGAGTAGTGGCAATCATGTAAATTTTTGAAAATGAAATTCCACCCACATATTTCCCATGTAACGTGGATCCAATAATGGTAATAATTTAATAAAATGGATTATAGGGTATAAATATAAGAATGCAATTATTTTTTACAATTTTATAGGTCATTTTGGGCCATTAGTTTAGGGGCTAGTCCTTTGTTAAGCCATTTTTTCTCTTAATCACTCTAGATAATTTTAATAACTTTCACTAATGTATTTGGAAAAAACTAATTTGAAATTATTAGAAATTAGAAATTATTATGATTAAAAATATGGAATCCATTTTTCATAATAACAATTATAGAAGTTTTATAAATTAATTTACAATTAATCCCATAGACGGGATGACAATGTGGGTTTTTAAAGAGAAAAGGTCAAAAAGTTTAAAAAATTTTTATATCCAATTTCGTTTTGAAATTGGTTAAAATGAACTAAATATGATTAATTTATGTATAATTTATCTAATTATACTTTAAAAACAAATTGAAAACAATTTAACTATATAAATAAATAAGATGAAAAATAGTTTTGAATTAAAAGTTTAGTGATTTTCACTATTCATCGAAAAATAAAACTTCTCAGAAACATACCAAAAATTCACCCAAAGTTAATTTTGATATTATTATTTCACAAATGAAGTTTATTTTTTCAAATAATAATTATAAAAGTTTCAAAAATAATATTTAAAATGGGTTCTATATTAAAAGACGGTAAAATTTCATTTTTGAAAAATACATCAAATTGGATTTATTCTTTTGTTATACCTATCAAATATATTGAATGAGTATAAAAAATATTGGTTGGATATAAAATATTAAACTTTTATTGAAAAAATTGATCAAAAATGGTTTTTAAAATTATTTTGATAAAATTTTGTTTGTATATAGAAGAATAGTTTTCTTAGAAAATCAATTTCTTTATTTTCAAATAGATCTTACATTCACTTATACTAATTAATTACCAAAGGATTAATTTTATAAACATGTATAAATAATATTTTCAAAATTTAATTAATATTATTAATAATTTACATTTCAACAGTTATGTGGTACCTATAATAATATTTTAATAATCATATTGATAGTATATTGTATTTTGGTAAAAAATCAGCCTTACGTGTAGTGGAAGAAAACCAAGAGACATGGTATTCTGTGTAATCCAATCAAAAAATAATATTTCATATACCAAAATATAATACAAGTGTTGAATATATTTAAATATTAACTTTGTGTTGTTTATAACACAATCCAAACTTAGTTCTTTTATATAAAAAAACTATATTCAGAATTGCTTGAAATGCGAAATATCAAAAAGATTAAATTAACTTAAAAAAATATTTCACAAAATATCAGGGTGTTAAAATTAAATTGGGTGGGGGATTTAATACTTAGATAATAATAATGTAAAAAAGAAAACTTTGAATATATAAGGATAAACTTTCAAATGAAAAGTATATTCTAACATGTGATTACCAATGTTTTAATCTAGGTTATTTAAGGTGATAGAATTATACTTAGGGTTATTATTGAAGTTTTCTAGTCTTAATTTAAAAAAATTACTAGAACATATTATGATACCAAATATAGCAACCCTATACTTGTAAAAATATTACTATATGGTTTTAATCATAATTAACCATGAAATATAAACTGCATATTGTAAAGTCTGGTGTCTTTGGAAGATTAGGTATATTCAACCGATTACATGGAAGTAAAATGAAACAAATATTTATTAATATCCATAAATAGATCCTAAATTACTTTTATATACTACATCTTCATAGGGTAACCTTGGGAATACATAGACAAATGGATGATCTAAAAATCCTAGTAGGGGAATAAACATATGAATAAAGAATAATACATGGGTTAGAAGGCATAACGTGATGAAATAAAAATGAATGAATAGTGAATAAAAATATTGAAGAAAAAATATAGGAAATAAGATGATGTAATCATATAAATATAGGAATATAGAAGAAATATATTACATAAAATAATCATGAGTCAAGGATAACTTCCAAGACTATATCATAAGGTGGACAAAGTCCCATAAAGGAATTAGGTTTAATCCCTATCCCAACATGACGTATCATGAGACTAAAAATTACCCAATTAATTGGAGATCTATCTAGGAGAATCCATCATAACATTTTCATTCATATGTGTGCCACATGAATATTCAATAATAAGGAATAAACATAAGGGTTACTCATGGAAAGAAATGGGTATTGTAATCATGTCATAAAGCATAACAAAGGGTTGTATCATAATGATGTATAATAAAGAACGTATTTAAATAATATTTGGATATTTATAAGTAAAAATAGGTATATATCATGATAAATTATGTCCAACTGAAGTGAAAAAAATGTAAAAATCAGTGTTTAAGAAACTTTAGAAATGGGCCACTTTAGTGCGGTTTAAAGAAAAATAAAAGAGTCTTTAAAGCAGAAAAAGTAATAACTTTTTTCATAAAACCAATAATGAACTAAGATAGATTTTCATATTAAAATTATTTATTTTAGAAAAATAATGTTGGTTTAAAATAGATTATTCAGTGTACTTGAATATGGGTAAGAAATTGGGACGCTTTATTTAATCGGTCTTGCTTGTCAGGATGAATTGAAAAGTAAACCTTATAAAAAATGTATTTACCCATAAAAAGAGAGAATAATTGAGATTGATACATATTTTTGGAACATAAAAATATAATTTAATATGAGTAAATAATAATAATTTATAATTACATTTGGGTAAATAGAGAGAAAGCGTAATCTGATGGAAAAATGGAGGTTCAAAGAGAATCCCATACTTTATGTACAAAAGTATTATGCATTTGAACATAATGTCATGGATAATAAAATTAGATCCATTAATTAATTAATTAATAACCTATTATACATTTATTTTATTTTTTATTATTTTATTAAGTTCATTTATGGATTTTTTATGAGTTATAAGATTCAATTTCTTTATTTCGGGAGTGTTCGTTTCATGATTTTATGATTGGTTCCCTCAAGTTTAATTATGGGAGTTATTTTGAAATGGAAGAATAAAATCAAAAGTGGAATGATATAATATTAATATATTTTAATAATTATAAATGGTACCATATATAACTTTTTCTTCAAATATGATAATGATGAATTAGATAAAACGTTAATGAAAAATGATTAGTTTATATTGGTGTTTTTTCGATCAATTTGAATTAGTTTTGATTTATTATTTATAATTATTTATATATATTAGTTATAGAACATGATAAAAGATATAATATACATGTTTCAATATTTTTTAACCATAATAATGATTTTATGACCATCCTTGAAGGCAATAATGGAAAATGAAAACTCATCATCCATGAAGACGGTGAATCAACACCTCACAGACGACGTTTTCATTTTTAGAATAAACGAATAAGAAAAGGGATTTGGTGGTTGATATTCAATTAACATGATAAAATTACATTATATATATGATACTGGATTTATCATTCAACTTCGGATTGTGTAGGAAAGGATGAGTGAGAAGAAAGAAATATTTTAAAAGAGAAAGGTGGAGGATTTTACCTCTTGTGTAATATCTCCTTGAGAACCTCCTTAAGGAACTAGGGTTTGTTATTTTGTTTATACCAAAAGCTATTGTATGTGGGGAAGAGTCTTGAGAAGTGAATGAGGCATAATGTGAACAAGATTCATGGATTTAGAGGTGTGAGGAGAAGGTGTGGTATTTATAGTGTGATGAGAGGGGTGTTTTTGATTATTTTATTTATATGTTTATTATTTTGGATCGAGAATATCAATAGTGTAGATTAAAAGGAATAAATACCTTGATTTTTTTATGATAATTTGAATAAATGGGTTCTTACCTCATCTATAAATCATCCATGACACAATAATTTATGTTTTTGTTAAATACCATAAATTACCATATTTCACTGTTCAAAAAAATTCAACTGTTTTAGAAAAATCCCAAAAAATCACCTTAACTATTTTTAAATGTTTATAATTAAAAGGGAATCCATTTTATGAAAATAATTTTCTAAATACGAGAAATTTAATATTTAATTAAAATAAACATTTATTCGAAAAATATCAATTTTAATATTACAACTGATTTTATGATACTTTGAAAAATTAATTAAGGTCTTATAATATTTTATTATAATTATAATAAAACCAAATATTAATATATGACTCTATTTTATGAAAATAAATTTACTTTTAAATAATTACATTAATTATAAAATTGTAAGTAGACATTTATGTTTCAAAAAAACCAACACTTAATTTATCATTTTTTAAAGTATGTAGTCACTTATTAAAAGATATAAATATATCATATTTTCATCTATAAGATACTTAAATTTTATTTATAATTTCAAAGGTGATGTTACTATTTTATTTTCTAGATTATTATTCCTAAGGGTCATATTAAAATTCCAATGCTCAGGTTACTATTCCATCAGTATAGGTTCCTTAGTTTCTATGAATACCAGTTATTTCATTCTTAATAATGTTTTTATTAGGTTATATATGAGATTTATGTGTTTTATAATATATAACATAACTTTAAGAAGGGAAATTTCATTGATAAAAGTTTGGATCGTTATAGTTGTCCATAAGAGATTTCAGTAACTCCGAAGTGATTGTTTGATGTGTTATCAAGGAGAAAATGGAGGTTAGAGTTATATATCAATCTCATGGTGTTGAAAATAAAAGGAACATGGATTTTGAAGGAAAATATAAACACCATGAAGAGAAGAAGATGAGATTTCCTTTATTCTCAAAGTGTGGGAAAAAGAATAAAGGAGGTTGTCTCTAGGGTAATGGTAAATCTTTTAAGTGTGGAAGGGAAGGTCATCAGGCAATTGATTGTTGAAGTGATGGGAATTTTTTTAATAATGATTCGAATAAAAAGAAGTCTACAAAGAATGAACCTGCCACACTTTAGTGCTTCATGTGTAGGTAAAATGGGCATTATGATAACTAGTGGCCAAACCTGAGGGTTAATGATGATGATTAAAGTAAGAATCCTATAAATATAAGGGAAAAATGGAAATCTCATGCGATAAATATTTCTGAGGAGGGGTACAATAATGATGTGGTGAAATGTACACTTAAAATGAACTCTATAACTGCTAATTTCTTATTTAACTATGGATCTACCCATTCTTTATTACCTAAATAATTTTCTAATGGTATTAAGATACCACCCAAATGATTAGATGTGGAATTAATAGTGAAAACCTATAATGGAATGATTATTACATATAAATTATATGATTCAAATCCTATTGATGTTGGTGGGTGTGTGCGTCCTGAAAATCTTCTCATTCTCCCTCTAGTTGAATTTGTTATCATCTTAGGTATGGTTTGGATTTCTCTGCATAAAACCCACATCAATTTACAAGGAATGAAAGTTGAATTTGATATCCCAAAAAACCTATGATCTTATATCAATGTTATGATAAATATAAAATACTAATTCAGACCACATTAATTGTATAGGTCTTAATTCCCATTCAGAAGGGGTGTTTATCTGATATGGATAGGGAGAAATGTGACATCAATGATATGCTCATTGTTAAGGAAATTATTGATGTCTTTCTAGAATAGTTTACTAGATTTACAAAAAAATGTGAAGTTTAGTTCTCAATAGAACTCATACCTGGTGCCACACCAATTTAAAATAATTATTATATAATATCCTTGATTAAGTTATAGGAACTGAGGATGAAACTCCAAGAAAATCTTGATAATGGATTCATTCGGCTAAGTGTGTCACCTTGGGGTGCACCTAATTTTTTTTAAAGAGTAATATGGATCAACGTGACTCAGTATTTATTTTCAAGAGTTGAACAAGATAAAAATTAAGAACTAGTATCATCTTCCCCATATTGATGAATTTTTTGTTTAACTACACGGAGCCTAATACTTTTCTAAGATTGACCTTCATTATGGATATCATCAATTGAGGGTCAAGAAGGAGGATACACCCCAGAAACCATATCATACAAGGTATCAACACTATGAATATACAGTGAGGCCCTCTAGTATTACTAATTCCCCTTCTATATTTATTGATTTAATGAATATAGTCTTTATATATTACCTTGATCAGTTTTTGGTAGCCTTTATAGATGATGTTATTATCTATTAAAAAATAAAGGATGAGCATTAATTACACTTGAGAATTATACTAAAGATCATAAAGAATGAAAAAATCTATGAAAAATTTAAAAATTGTGAATTTTTACTAAAAAATGTTTCATTTTTGGGTCATATAATCTCAAGAGAGGGTATATTAGTATATCCATCAAAGACAAAGGCTATTTAATGTTAGCCCAGAACAACCACGGTGAATCAGATACATAGTTTTCTTGGTTTATTTTGATATTATCAATGGTTTATGGAGAATTCATCATGAATATATAATCCTCTTGTAACACCATATGATTTTTATTAAATATATCTTTGAATAATTTTATTTCTTTGATAGCTTGCATTTCACACAATAACAAGTTTAGAAAAATTGTGAAATATTATATGTCTGTTATAACCTAGACATTAAATTGGTGGGAATAAAAATGAATAAATAATTTATGAAATAAATACTAATGTATTGTAATGTTCTTAGAAATTTTTTAATAAGTCACTTTATTCTTCAAAAAATACGTTTTCTTTAAAAATGAGTTTTTCTTCTTTTTATGAGTGAATATTAGTTTATAGATGTTTTAGAAAATATATTTAACAAAATTAATTTAATTTTTGAATTCATAATCTAAAAATTATATTAAAATTATTTTTTATAATTTTCTATGAAAATTTATTTTTAAGGAATAATGAAAATATTGATTTTTATTTGAAACTTTATATTCTTTTAAAGTATTAAATAGGTATAATTATTTTTTGTATTGGTTTTAAATTTTAGTAAATTATTTTTTATTTAAAATAATCCAATTATAGTTTTTTAAAAGTATTTTATAAATTAATTCATTATAATAACATTTTATGCTTAAAAATAGCATTTTTTTGAAAAACTATTTTTCGTGGTGTTTAGCTGGTTTTATTTTAAATTAAATTATGTAACTTCAATATTTTTAATTTTGAAAAATTTATAAGTTATTTTTAATTATATGATTCAAATTTAGTAAATAGATCCCTTTTAGTTTTGACCAATAGGAATTGTAACATTGGTAAATTTTGTTACCACTGTAAAGGGTAAATTGAGTAATTTATGTTAAAAATAAAATGATAAGGACTATAAAATGACCCTAAGGCTTGACCAAATTTTAATGGATGAATAATATTATATCCTTAACACCTAAGGGACAAAATTTAGATTTTAGGGGACACTTTTCCATGGAAATAACTTATATGATATTTAAATAAAAAAGTCACAAAATGTCACTTTTTCTGTCTTAAATAACTCTAGTGTGTCCACATGGGAAAAAATTAGGTTGTTAATGAATATAAATTTTTATTTTTAACTTAATAAACTTATTTTCTGTATATAAGTTTTTTATTATTTTTTGGGTCACTTGCATGAGATTATGACATCTATAATATTTTATTTAAAGAAAACTCAAAGAAGCCATATTCACAATTTTAATTACGATAACATTTTTAATATAGTGTAAATAAAATGATAAATTCAAATCTAAATTTTAATTTTAAAACTAAAATATTTATCTATATCATGGAAATTTATATATAATTTTTAGTGAATAAAAATGTACCTTAAATAATTACACAATTCTAATGCATCACTTCTTTTATTAACTAAAATATCAAATAAATGATATTTTAAATATAAAAATAAATAAAATTTGTGATATTTAATGTCATAAATGATTTTTATAGATTAAATTGACATTTTTGAAATGTAATAAAATAATTTTTTGAAGACATATTTTTTATTGTTATTTTTAAAAGTCAAAGTAATGTATAGTATCAAAATTGACATTGATGATATTTTAAAATAATTAATATTCTATTAAATTATATAAAATTCTTAAAAAACCTAAAATAAATAAAATTATTAGGATAATATTTATTATGTCATAAATGATCCAATTATCAATAATTTAGAATTTTATAGTAAAAATATTGACCATTAAGAAATAAAATCCATGTTGTCACGATAAGAGTTAAAAGGGTTAAATATGGGTTAAAACTAAATGAAAAGGGTAATAATGTGACATAAAATTGTCTAAAAATCATTTTATGAGATTAATTTGACCCATAATAAAATAATATTAAACATATCTAACATTTGAACAATTTTTAATTGAAAATTATTTTATATTAATTTAATATTTTGAGAGTTTCCAAAAGTGCCCCTCAATTTAATTATAAAAGGACCACTCCCTCCCGCTATTATTCACATCACTTTGAGACTTATATCTAGAGAATAATATGATAATTTCTCTTATAAAACTCCCTATACACTTTATATAGTTTCTTATCTTCTTAAAATACCAACCCCATAACTCTTTATAGGATATCCAAAAGAAACGTTTGAAAGAAGAGGTAATTTCTCTAGCCCATCACTTTCTTTTTATACTCTTCATTACCTCATCTAAATCTATGATTTTTATTATAAATAATAACTTAATTATATTAAATATTATAAAATTTTATTATGATTATTTAAACACATTATACACACTCTTTCCCATCAAACAAGAAGTGAAAGTATCACTCTTGCATACATACGACTTACCATTTCCACGTAGTGATATAATTCATTTTTCAATACTGTATTACATGGATGGGGATTATGATGGGGTTAGAGATTATATATGATATTTATAAAATATTTATACCTTTATAATTATAATATCATGTCTAACTTATCATCATCAAATCTTTTGAGAAACGATTTGGACAACCATCTCCACGATGCGATGTGATTCATTTTCACTTATATTTCATATGGATGGAAATGAGATTTATTTTTATGAAAATATATGATATATATATCATAATAATTAATTTTTAAATGTTTATTATTGTTTACTTTATTTAATTTCATTATATAAAAAATTGGAAACAACGTTCATACGTGCGTACGACTTACCGCCTCCTTGAGTAGTGTAATTCATTTTTCTATCTATAATTTTTTTTTGATAGATTATAAATATGTATATAATTAATAAAAAGTACTTTTAAACCATGGTTAAAATTATGGAAATTATGGAAATATGATTAATGTATAAGGATTGAGATTACCAAACTGAAACATGTTTGGAAAACAAAGCAATTATCACCCAAAATAGTGATTTTAATAACAAATATTAATAAAAAGGAGATACAATGTTGTAAAAAAATAATAAATAATATAATATATATATGTTTGTAAAATAAATTTATAATAAATTCATATTTATTATATAATAGGTTTAAACATGAAAAAATAAATACAAGACTGTTGGTAAGGGAATTCATAACTCAATTCCCATTTATTATTTTAAATTATTATTTCATTAATGATGTCTTTATATGGTTATGTGTGAAATTACTTTTTATTATATTATGTTTTATTTACAGATTTTTATATGTATTTATAGTTATTGAATAATCAATTCATTTTATTAATTCCCACTTCAATAATATGATATTTGTAAGAGTTTATTTCACAATCTCATCATTATTCGAGATTGTTTATGTTTGAAGTCTCTATTTGGGAAACTTTATTTTCCATGTCCATGTTTTCTAAAAATATTCCAAAAAATTATTATACTATTGTTTAAAATAATTTTTACCCATCTTTTATCTTTTTATAAAATGGTTTTAAAATAATAATCTTGTTTTTTATAAATAAATTACTTTGTAACTTCTACAACAAAAATATGGAAGGAATGTTTTTTAACTTACATGGAATGAGAATATTTTTCTGCCTTCTTGATTCCTTAATTATTTTAAGATTATTTTACAATATTACAGGGTTATTTTCAAAGAAATTTTTTTATTTTATAAATACATGGCTCTTTAAAAATAAATTTTTTAAAAATGGAAATATTATTTTTCTAGAATTATATCCAGTAATATTTAAAAATTAATTTCCATCCAAGATAAAATTATTTGATGTTACTTATGATTTATTGGGGATATTTTTCAAGTATAATATCCTTATTATTTTATGGTTAGTTTATTTTTATGAGGGCATGATTTTTATGATTCCCATTTCTTTTCTATGAGTTATGTTATAATGAAATATTTATGAAACTCATTTATTTGCATGGGTTATGATATAATGAAAAACTTATGTTCTTATGGAACAAATTTTCATGGTTTTCATTAGGTGATGTGTGGGACCTATATCTACCTCCAATGAATTGGGTAATGATTTATATCTCATGAGATAGGAAAAACTATAATGGGGATTGAACTCCGTCTAGTAAGGGACTTTTTACACCCTGATAGTCATGGGAGTGAACCTGGAATACCATAACGTTTTGGGGAGTGAACCCATTCCAATATTATAATTTTAGAAATGATCCTTGAATACCAAGGAAATAATTTTATTTTCTTACATGTGTTCCATAATTCTATGTCTTATTCCAATGTTATGCTCTTATGGAACTTGTTATTTGATTATCTTATGATTCATGTATTATGAACTAGAAATATTTATTCCATGAATCATGATTATGGTATTTTCTATAAAGGGTACAGTTTTAAAATATCATGGTCATTTTCTCATACCCCTATGTTCATTTTATGATTATGTATCTCTTATGTTTACCCATATTGAGAATCTGAGCTCACCCTTTCTTATGTATACCTTCCCTGAGTTATGAAGAAAGGTTTTAAGTAGGAGTACTAAAAGGGAAGATATTTATGGAAGATATTAAATATATTTCCTAAAATAAAATATTGTATATCTAATCTCCAAAGATTCTAAACCTTTATAGTTTTGGTACAGATTATATTGTTATTCATATAAAAATATGTTAGATCTATGTATGAAAATCTTAGAGGGTTATAATTTGTATTAGAGTAGGGTTTAAAAAATCTTTGGAGATCAGGGTTAGAAAACTTTTATGAAAACCCTATGGATAGTACAAGGTATAGAATAAAATCCCTTAGTTTTGATAATGATCATGAATGACCTAGGTTAAACCTAAGTTGTCATTTATTAAAAAATAAGGCTTTATGATTTAGACATTAATGCACATGATTATGCGGTTTAACGACTTTCATTAGTGTTTCCCACATTGTAGTTTTTTGTTTTAGTCAATGGCTAGAATGAAAAGTAGCTACATCAGTACTGAATGCGATGAGAAATGAAATGATTGTCCTCCTGAGAAACCAAATGTTAGGGGAGAAAGAATAAAAAATATTATTGCTATTATCCCACAACATTCCCAAGATATGAATAATTTTAGACTTCTAAATTAAATTAGGAGGGAACAAAATTATATTGATTCCTTCATGTGGTAGCTCCCAGATCCTTTCAGTGGGTATTTTGATCAAATAGTGGTTGAGAAATGGATTAGTACCACTGAAATGATATTTTCAGTTCTCCAATGTTCAGAACATGAGAAATTCATTTTGGATCTCTATAATTTGGAAGGTGAAGAGAATCAGTGGTGGAGTCCTATCAAGAATATGAGGAAATAAGATGAAACTAACTCTATAGAATGAATTGAATTCAAGAACTTATTTTTCAATAATTAATTTTCTCGTATTATTCATATGAAGATAGAGAAGGAGTTCCTTGACCTAAATTAAAAATATGATGATTGCATTGGTACCTATGAGGAAAATTTTACAATACTTGTGAGGTAAACTTCTGGTATTATCATCCAACCTGAAAGTAACGTTTACAGATTCTTTAGTGGATTAAAAAGAAGTATTAAAAGGGAATTATCCATAAGAGACATCAGTATATATGAAGAAATTTATCAATGTACTCTTAAAATAGGGATGAATATTAGAGCTACCGATCAATCTAATGGATTTAAAAAGAAAATACAAATGTAATTCAATGGAAATTATAAAACCATGGGGAGAATAAGATGATTTTTCCTTTATGATCAATGTGTGGGAAGAAGCATGATGAAAATTTTCTTAAGGGGACTGGTAAATGATTCAAGTGCATAAAGAAATTTCATTTAGAAAACCAATACTAAATAAATGATAAAAATTTATATATGGATATGAATAAAGAGAAGACTGCACATAATACATCCCCACACTTCAATACTTCAATTATAAGGAATCTGGGCATTATGATAATAAGTTCCCAAATCCAAGGGTTAAAAATGACAATAGACACCAACAACCCCTTAAATCTAAATACAAAGGGAAATCTCATGCAATCCATATTGGTGATGTGGAGTATGACAATGAATTGGTCGAATGATTGAGTATTTATTTATTGGAATTAAAGAATAAGGTTGTAGAAGTAATTTTGTGGTATTATGGAATAAGGAAACATATAAGGATTGGTCCAATTGAGTTTTTCCTTAAATATTTTAAAGCATATGTTTAATAGTACTGGTGACCATAAAAAGTGATTGCGGTGTTGTTTTTTGATAAAAAATTATTAAGGGAAAGATAATCCTTAATATGAGAAAAAAAGATATTTGATTTTGATAAATAAATGGGATAGTATTGATAACCTTGGAATTGATTAGTAATAGTATGAAAATGTGTTTTATGATATCATGGATTGAATTTATAGAATTTTGTATTTATGATATGAGGAAAGAGTTAATTTTTAAAAGCATGCATGTTTTCACTAAGGTTTTTTTGGTAATTCTGGTTATTAACATGTTTCAAGAGAATACATGATAATATATTCAAATGTTTAGTATGAGGTAATTAAGATCTAAATCATGTTTCTAAGGGTATTATTTATTAGTTTATTTTGGTAATTTAGTGACCTTATTTCAAAAGTTATAGATTTTAATCTTTTGAAAGGTTTATAAGGGTAACCATTTATGAAATTGTTTAAGTTGAATCTTGGAATATGATTATTGTATTAGTTCATCATATGAAGAATTATCATATTGGATAACCTGTTATAACCATTTTTATATAGATATAAGGAATAACTTATTTTCCTATTATGGATCTTATGATCCACTAATTCTATAGGCATTAAAATTTCATCTTAATTTCATAAAGTAAGAGATGAAGCAGAGATTGATCAAGGCACAAAAAAGAGTCAGATTTAACTTATGAAATTAAATCAAGTAAGTATATTTTCTCAAAGTATTTTAAAACAAAATTTTATCCTATTATCATCATTTTTTATGATATCAATGACTTTTTCAGACAAATTTGATCTATGGTTTTGTGGTCATTAACCTTATCTTGACTATATTATGCATCACTATATATTAGTTATTGGGGATTATTTTTCCCTTCAAAATCCATATTTTAATGTTTTAACTATATGAAAACCTAGTTATGATTGACCTCAAGTAACCTTTATGTTTAAAACTTTCCCCTTTCAAGGGAAGTTTTTTTATTCAGTTTTACGATGTGGCTTTCTATGAATAAATTATCAAATGTTAAAAACTTTGTTGAATGAGATTAATTTAACAGATTAAATTAATTCTATGGGGGGAATAATTCAATACCATGATATTTTTATCAAATGGATATTTAAATAATTTTATTTCCTTGATATCCTGTGTTGCACACAATAACAAGTTTAGACGAACCACACAATATTATATATCCGTTACAACCTAGTATTTAAATTTATGGAATCAAATATGAATAAATAAATTATGAAATAAATATAATGATACATATTAATATGAATTTTTTGGTATGTTCTTAGAAAAATGATCACACATTGTTTAGTAAGTCACATTATTCTACAAAAACTACATTTTCTTCAAAAATGAGTTTTTTTATTTTTATGAGTGAATATTAATTATATAAGTTAAAGAAAATTTATTTATGAAAATTAGTTTCATTTTTTAATTCATAATTTGATAATTATCTTGAAATAATTTTTTTGACAATTTTCTCAAAAAATTTATTTGTTAAGAAATAGTGAAAATATTGATTTTTATTAAAAAAATATATTTTCCTTTAAAGCATTAACAAGGAAAAATTATTTATTAAATTAGTTTTAAATTTTAATTAATTAATTTTGATCTAAAATAATTAAATTATGTTTTCAAATGATTTTATATATTAATTCATTATAAAAAACATTTTACGTTTAAAATGGTCATTTTTTCAAAAAACTGTTTTTCGGGGAATTTTACCAGTTTTATTTTAAATTAAATTACGAAACTTATGTGTTTTTAATTTTGAAAAATGGATTAAATATTTTTATTCATAATATCCAAATTTATTAAATATGTCCCTTTTATTATTTTTGCAATATGAATATAAACCTTGGTAAATTTTTGTTACCACGACAAATGGTAAATTAAATAATTTAGGTTAAAAGTAAAATGATAAGGACTATAAAATGACCAAAAACATGTAAAAAATTTATTGGATGGATATAATTAAACCCTTGACACATAAGGATATAAATTGAGTTATTTAATGTACACTTGGCCATCATAATAACTTATATAATATTTAAATCAAGGAAAGTCAAAAAATTTCACTTTCTTTTCCTAAAATATCACTTATATGTCAATATGGTGAAAAAAGTAGTTTATGAACTAATATAAATTTCAATTTTTAAATTAATAAATTATTTTAATTATATAAATTTATTTATTACTTTTTGGGCCACATGGATTAGATTACGACATTTATAATATTTTATTTAAAGAAAAGTAAAAGATGTCATATTCAGGATTTTAATAAATATAACATTTTTAATATGGTGTTAAATAGAAGATAGAATTTAGTATAAATATTAATTTGAAATAAAAAATATTTATCTACATAATTTTAATTTTTTTACAATTTTTAGTGAAGAAATAAGGACCTTAAATAATTACACAATGATGATGCCGTAATTATTTTATTAATGTAAATATCAAATTAATTATATTAAAAATATTAAAATAAAATTAATTTGAGATAATTAACGTCATAAACTAATTTTATAGATTTAATTTAAATGTTGGAGATATAATAAAACATTTTTTTTCAAAGATATGTTGTCATTTTGGTATTTTTTTAAAATCAAAGTAATGAATAGTATCAAAATTGACATTTATGATATTTTAAAATAATTAATATTTTATTAAATTATATAAAATTACGAAAAATATTAAATTATTCTAACTTATTGGAATAAGATCAAATATTTTATAAATTATCCATTTATGGGTATTTTTTAATTTTATAGTAAAAATATTGACCCTTAATGAGTAAACTCTATGTTTTCATAGTAAGAGATAAAAGGGTTAAATATTTGTTAAAACTAAACAATAAGTGTAATAATGGGACCTAAACTTTTATAAAAATTATTTTATGAGAGTATTTATTCCCATCCCAATCTTAGATTATAAATAAATAATTGTTGATCCATTTTTAATAGAAATATTAATTTATATTAATTTTATATTTTTAGAGTTTCCAAAAGTGCCCCTCACCACAATTATAAAAGGACACATCCTCCCTCACTTATTAACATAATTTCGAGACTTTTATATCCGAAATACCTTGAAATTTTCTCTCATAAACTTCCCTAAAAATATTATATAGTTTCTAGTATTCTCAAAAGACCAACCCTAGAGCCCATTAGAGGAGATCCAAAGGAGACATTTCGAAGAAGAGGTAATCACTCTAACTAATCACTTTATTTTTCTAATATTCCATATATCCTATAAATCTATGATGTTTATTATAAAATAAAAAATTATGTATCCTTTGTATGATAAAATTTTATTATGATTATGAAAATACCATTATACACTAACTTTCCCATCAAACAAGAAGTGAAAGTATTGCTCGTGTGTATGTATGACTTACCGACTCCATATAGTGATACAATTAATTTTGCATCACCATATTTTATATATTATAATTATAATGAGTGATTATATATGATATTTATAAAATAATTATACCTCTTTAATGATAATATTATGTCTACCATATCATCATCCAATCTTTTGAGGAATGATATTCTTGCTCCTGCGTGTATATGGACTACTATCTCCATGGTACAATGTGATTTTTTTCACTTATATTTCACATGGATGGTAGTTAATAAGGGTGTTTTTTATGAAAGTATATGATATATATAACATAATAATTTTTTTATATGTTTATTATTATTTACCTTTATTTTATTTCATTAGATAAAAAATTAGAAACAACATTCATGCATACATGCATCCTACCATCTCCATGAATTATGTCATTCATTTTTTTATATCTGCCTTTTATGAATGATTATAAATATGCATGTAATGAATATATATAATTTTTAAACCATTATTAACAATATTGAAATTATGGGACCATGATCATAGTATAAGGACAGAGACTACCAAACCAATTTTTTTTAAAACAAATCAATTGCCACAAAGAATAGTGATTTTAATAAAAAATTATTAATAAACTGGTTAAAAGATTTTATAAAAAAACCATACACGATATGATATATATATGGTTTTGGAATAAATGTAAAATAAATTTATATTTATTTTATATTATGTTTCCACTCGATCAAAGAAATTCAATAGTATAGGTAATAGAATTCTTAACTCAATTTCAATTCATTGGGTTAAACTATTATTTCAATTCTTATGTCATTATATGATTATGTGTTAAATGAATTTTGATTATCTTATTTTGTATTTAAACTTGTTTTATAGTGAATTATAGAGAATAAACATAACTAATTCATTTGATTAATATACACTTCAATGATATGATATTTGTAAGGGTTTATTTCATAATATAGTCATTATTCAAGATTATTTATGTTTAAAGTATCCATTTGGGAAAATTTATCTTCCATGTCCATGTTTTCTATAAATTTTCCATGAATGGTTTATACTATTCTTTAAAATCATTTTTACCCATGTTTTATCTTTTTACAAAATTCTTTTAAAATAATCTTCTTGTCATTTTCTAAATAAGGTACTTTGTGACTTTTCCAACAAAAATATAGAAGAAATGTTTTTTAAATTAGATGACATGAGATGATTTTTCTACCATCATGACACATTTATTATTTGAAGCTTCCTTTACAATATTACAAGTTTATTTTCAAAGAAAATATTTTCTTTGATAAATGCATGACTCTTTTAAAAGAAATTATTTAAAAATTGAAATTTTATTTTTAAATAATTATTTCAAGTGATATTTAAAAATTTATTTCCATATAAGATAACATTATTTGATGTTTTGTTTTTATTTAATAGGGATATTATTCAAGGATATTATCCTTATTAATTTTTAGTTGGTTTATGTTTATGATGTAATGATGTTTATGAATACCATTTCTTTTTCATGAGTGTTATCATGAAATGTTTATGAAACTAATTTCCATACATGGGTTATTATATGATGAATAAATTATATTCTTGTGTAATTTTTTTATAGTTTTTATTATGTGATTTATGGGACCTATATCTCCCTTCAATTCATGGGTTAATGATTTATATCTCATGAGAAATATAGAACTTCAATGATAAGTGAACTCGGTTCAGTAAGGGAATTTTCCCACCATGATTATTTTGGGAGTGAACCTTGACTACTATGATGGTTTGGGGAGTGAAACCAATCCACTATGATAGTCTTAGAAAAGAGAATTTACTACAAAGGAAATTATTTTCTATGCTTATGCATTTTCCGCAATTCCATGTATTTTTCCAATGTTATTATATTATGGCTCATGTTCTTTGATTATCTTATGATTTATGTCTTATGAACTGCTAATATTTATTCCATGAATCATGATTATATTCTTGGCTATGAATGAAATGGTTTTAAAATATCATTCTCATGTTCACATACTCTTATGTTCATATTATGATTATATATCTCTTATGTTTACCCTTATTGAGCATCTGATATCATCCTTTCTAATATATCCCTTCCCTAGGCTCTGAAGAAATGTTTTAAGTAGGATTACTAAAGGGTAAGATCTTTGTGGGAGTTTTTGAAGATCTTCCATAAAAAGAAAATATTGTATATCTAATCTATAAAGACTCTAAACCATTATTTTTCTCATGTGGATTATATTGTTATTCATCTAAAAAGATGTAATGTCTATGTATTAAAATATTGGTTTGTTATACCTATGAACAAGTTAACTTAGAAGGGATCCAAGTTCCTCTAGATAGATGAATACAATGAAAATTTCAAGGAACTGAATAGAAGGTTTGTTAGTGCACCTGAGATTAAATTACCCTATAGTGAAGAAGGTTTTTTAATCTATACTGATGCATCCAAGAATGGATTTGGATGCGTTATTATACATAATTCCATGGTTATATCTTAAGACTCTTGAAAATTGAATATTCATGAGCAGAATTACCCAAATCATGATTTGGATTTAGCTACTATAGTTTTTGAAATAAAAATATGTAGGAATTATCTTTATGGAGAAAATTGTGATATATATATATACTGAACAAAAAAGTTTAAAGTATATATTAACATATAAGGAGTTGAATATGTTCCAAAGAATATGGTTATTGTTTATGAACTATTATGACTTCTCAATACATTACCACCCTAGGAAAATGAACAAGGTGGATGATATTTTGAGTAAAAAATATCATGCTAGATTATCCATGATGAGGATAAAAAAGATCTAATATTTATATATTCTTAAATTATGGATATGGAAATCCTAAATGGATGGGGAAAAATTTATCTTTCTCAATTTAATGTTTAACCATCTATCCAACTGAATATTAAAGAGGCGTAGAAGGAATATTTAGAGATAAAAAATAATTTTAGAATTATTCCTAAGTTTAACCTTGATCATCATCATCAAAGTTACTTTTCATTGAGAAAATAACACAATCCAGAAAAAAACAAACAGAAACATAGAAACAAAAAAACTTATGGGGGTCTGAAGTAGTGCAAACCGAGGGCATCCCCTCTAATCTAATTGACCCCTTCGGGCTTCAAAGAGGAAAAATCATGCAGCCAGACTGTGTTAGGACCCAAAACATCCATAGAAGCAAGGTGATACACCACTTGGTTATCCTCACGCCATACATGACTGATTCTGGTACCATTAGAAATCATACCTTTTCACTTGTTGATAATATTGAAGATGGACCAAGGATGATGTCAAATATCATTGAGGGCATCATGAATAATTTTTTAATCAGTTTCAACCTCAGCTACATCAAGACCCTTCTGGTGTAAAAGGGTAATAATTGTAAAAATATCCTTGGCTTCTTCCTGGAGGGAGGATCCATACCCTAACCAAGAGGAAAAGGAAATGAAGATCAAACCCCACTGGTCCCGAACCACACCGCCTCCGCACAGGGCACCTGATGAACATGAATATCATTGTTAGAGGAATATCATTGTTATGAATTCTCTATTCATCCTATAAGTATGAAGATGTATATATTTTTGAAAGAATACTTCTAGTGGGATGAAATTAAGAGTGATATTACAGAGCTTGTATCTCATTGATTGGTATGAAAAATGTTAAGGTTGAAAGATAGAAGACCAAGGGGATGTTTCATCCATTACCCATACCTAATTGGAATTGGGAAAACATTAGTATTTATTTTATTATTAGACTCTCCAAAACCTCTAAAGGGAATAATTATATATGTGTGGTAGTCAATCACATTACTAAGTCAAAAAATTTTATTGCTATCAGAGAAGAATTATCTCTTGATAAACATTCCTAGATATACATTAAGTAAGTGGTAAGGTTTCATGGAGTACCACGTTCCATTGTGTATGATTGAGATCTGAGGTTTACCTTAAATTTATGGCGATGTATTCTTCATGATCTTTATATATAATTGATTTTCAGAACTACTCATCATCCTTAAATATATGGCCAATCTGAAATAACAGTTCAAACCCTAGTGGATATGTTTAGATATTATTGTTTTGATTTAAAAATTTGTTGGGACCAACAAATTACTCTAGTTGAGTTTGGTTACAATGATATATTTCACTCAAGAATTCATATGGATTCTTATAAATCCCCATATGGAAAGAAATTTAGTGCTCCAAAATGATGTAATGAAGATGAGGAAGGAAAGATATTGGGACTTGAGATAGGTAAAGAAATGGTAGAGAAGTTTATATCCATTTAGCACCATATCAAAGAATCTTAGAGTTTGAAAAAGGTTATGTTGATAATCACTAGTGTGATCTAGAATTTGAAGTTGGTGATAATATGTTTATAAAAATTTCTCCATGAAAGAAGGTTAAAAGATTAAAGAAGAAAGGAAAAATGAGTTCTAGGTATATCAGTCCTTTTCAAATTCTTGATCATATTTGGATGGTAGATTATCCCTTGTATATTCCACCAAACCTCTCTAAATTCAATGATTTGTTCCATGTATCTCTCATGAGGAAGCATATATTTGACCCTTCACATGTGCTGAACTCAAATGTGATACCACTGGATAATGATATTTTATATGAGGAGAAATATGGATATATTTTTGACTATATAGAGAAAGATCTATGATGGAATACCACTCACCTGGTCAAATTTATTTTTTGAAAAAACCAAAAGTTATAGGAAGCTATGTGGGAACTAGATTTTATGATGAGACATAAGTATCCTCATTTTTTTGTATCAAAACGAGGAATATTAAAGGTGGAATTCATTTTACGGGGGGGTAGAATGTAACACCTCAAGTTTTTCTGAATTATTATTTTTTCAATTAAATTAAATTTCCTCTATTTAATTCACTAAATGAAATACCAAGTTAATCTATTACTGCACACAACACTAACTTAGATTGTGTTTCATGAAAAACCTAGTTTTAACAAAACTACATCATATTATTAATATAGTCATTTAAACGTGACTATTATAACCTAGATGATAAACTTAGTGAAATGAATAGTAATAAAAATTTTAAATTTTAAATATAATGGTTTTATATGAAGAAATCATATTGATAATAAAATACATAATTCTTCATTAAAGTCTTTATATGTTTTAAAAATACTATTTTCTTAAAAAAATGTTCTTATGTATTTTTATAAACAATAATAAATTTAATTTTTGAAAAATTTAGAAAATTAATGTGGTAACATAAAATTAATTTTTTATTTAAAAATTCTAAAATTTGGTTGGGGAGAGTATTTTGGATTTTTTTGAAAAGTTTCATTTTTTGATGAATAGTGAAAAATAAGGAATTTTAATTGAAAACTGCAGTCTCCTTTAATTTAGTTATAATGTTAAGTTATATTTTAAATTGGTTTTAAAGAATAATTTGTTTAATTATATATATTATCCAATTTAGGTCTTTTAAATCAATTTCACATTGAATTTAGATATAAAATATTTGTAAACTTTTAAATTACTTCACTTTAAAGACCTTCTTTCCTGTCACATCTACGAGAATAATTTTAAATTAATTTTTGAAATTTATGTGAATAGAATTTGAAAAAAAGGGATTAAATATTTGTAATAATCATAAAATTTAATTATTAATGAGTAAAACTTAATATTTGATAAAAATTAATAGTGAATTCAGTAAAAATTAATTACCACAGTTAAGGTAAATATATGTTTACTGGAGGTTTAAACTAAAAAGATAAGGGTAAAAATAACCTATAAAGTTCTATAAAAACTATTGGATGGACATATTTAGACCATAAAAAATATAAGGTTTTATAATGGTCTATTTTTTACCCTTTTTTCAAATGAAAACGTGGGAGAACTTATTTATTTTCAAAACTATTATGTGTGTCCTCTATCCCATGTATAAAATTCCACCCTTCTCCTCTATTTTTCACACCTTAAAACCTATTTTATTTGGACAATACCTATAAAATTAACTTCCCAACTTCACTACCATCATACTAGGATCCTTATTTTTGTCAAAAATCAATCTTATGAGTGATTTTTGTGAAAAGTTAAGGAGGATACCCGAAGAAGAGGTAACGTTCATCAAAAAACGTTTTTATTTTATTTCTTCCTCAAACCAATTTAATTATTTTTATTCAATTATTATTTAATAATAAAATTTATTACTTATATTGATATGTTTACATGATAATTTAACTACCTATAATCATTTCCACTTCCATAAAATGGGTTATGAAATCATCGTTCCTGTGTATGAAGGACTACTATGTCACGCAAAAATGTTATCCCTTTTTTTCCATTACCACCTATCAAGTTAGGTCAGAATGATGGATTTAATATTTATAAATGACATATATAATTTTTATGATTTTATTATGATTCTATAATTTTCATATCATACATACCTTCTTGCTTTCCATTTTGCGGGAAGACGATAACATTGTTCATGTATACGGTAGACTACCGCCTCACGAAGCGATGTGTTTCATTCACGATTTACATGGAATGTATTAAAGATGGGGTTTAATATAAATATGTGATATATATGAAAAAAAAATGATTTTGGAATTATAATATAACATATAGACCTATTTCATTCAATCTGACCACAAAATGGAAACAACATTGAAGCGTACATACGACCTACCATCTCCATGAATGATGTATTTCATTTGAAATTTCTATATTTTATAGATTGTTATAAATTAATATATTCTGAATATATATGATATTTATATTGTGGTTATAAATATTTATATAATAAAATCCTTATTAATATATCATAACAAAAAATTTAGCAAATCAAAACATTTATGAAAAACAAAGCGGTTATTACATGAAACATAACTTTAACATGGAATCATTAATAAACGGGTAATAAAATGTCCTAATAAGATAATATATAGTATGATATATATGAATATAATTCGTTAATATTTTTATAATATACTTATATTTATTATAAAGAAGGTTTGAATAAGTTCGATGAGATTCAAGACATAAGGTAAAAGATTTATGTCTCAATTTTCTTTCTTTGAGACATAAATTATGTTATGAACATAAATTATTTCATAAGGTGTATATTCAGAAACATTAACTTGTAATATCATGAATTTATTCATCCTTATGATATTTTACGTTTTATTTTATGTTATTCCTTTATGGGGCTTGTGATTTAATGTTACCAAAGTGGTAACAATTTTATTTTACAATCTTTAAATTTATCAGGATTATTTATAATTAAGTCTCTAATACTGAAATCTCAGGATATAACTTTCAAAAATTCTCATTAATTTTATTAACCTATTATTATTCATGTTATATTCAATTAATGGTACAATTTTCCACTCTTTGTTACCTAAAATTATTAAGAAAATGTTTTTAATAAAACTAGACTTTATTTATCATTTCCATCGAATATCTGTTTTCTTCCAAAATAATTTTTTTTAAAAATGTTTTATTAAAAACATATGATTTATTTAAAATAAAATTTTATCCATGTTTGAAATTTTATTTTTTAAAGGAATCTTCATGTCATTTTCCAAACAATACCCATTTGTAATTTAATGAAAATGTTAAAGAAATATTTGTTTTAACATGTACGACATGAACTGAATTTTATGATGTCATGAAAAATCATTTATTTGAATATTAATTATTATATTTTCATATTTATTTTAAAATAAATTTATTTTTAAAATATTTTATGTTTTAAAAAGTGTTTTCAATTTAGAAAGTAAATTTACTTAAATAAATGTTTTAAATGATCTTTCAAAATTATATTCCATCTAAGATGAAATCCATTTGTGTTACTTATACCTTACTAGGGATATGATCCAAGTATACCATTCATATTATTCCTCTAAATAGTTAATGTTTTTATGGAATTATTTTAATTAAAACCGTTTCTCTTCCACAAGTTATACCATGAGAAAATTATTTTGAAACCTGCTTCTTTTCATGGGTTATTATATGATGAAATTATTATGAACCTTAATAGTTTTCCATAGGTTATGATATGATGAAATTTTGATGGTACAAATTTCATTTCATTGGATATCTTATGATTAATGTTTATAATCTTTTGGAACACATAAATATAGTATTCATTATGTTATAGGTGGGACCTATATGTCCCTCTAATGTATTGAGTAAAGATTTATTTCTCATGAGATAGAGAGGAATAAAATGGGAATTTAAACCAGTTTAGTAATACAAAGATGGAAAGAGAATTGAAAATGGTTTATTAATACCGAGTTGGAATGGGAAGTGAACCTGGTTTAGTAATAAAGGACTAGAATGGGGAGTAAACCCAATTCAGTAAAGGATTTTGTCAACTATTATGGTCTTGGTAGAAATCCTTGACTAATATGGAAATGATTTTCGTTACATATGTGTATGAAAATGTTTCATGTCTTATTATCTAATATTATATTCATAAAAGGTATTATGGTTTATTTTCAGTTTGATATTGTGTATGAAACAATCTATTTAATATTGTATTTATTTAATGGACAATTGAATATTTTAATCTCGGGGTGTTAAAGGAAATGTGGTGTCCAATTTTTTATCAGGTTTATGTATGTGTGGTTATGATATGGTTTATGATAGTGTTGTTGAAGTGGAAATGTTATAATGAATGGAAGAAGTTATACATTATATAGAGCCTAATTTATCAAATGATGATATGATGTTCATTGAGTTAGTGTTAATTTTTATTATCCCATTTCCCATCTAATTGAGTGGGGTTTTTTTACCACAAAAAGATACCTATTATTGAGGGGTCATTTCTTGAACTTCTCGGTTTGAGAAGGGATAAATTATTAGACACCTTTTATTTTTTTTATTTTTATCATGTTTATTTTTATTAGATGATGTTATATGTTTATTGATTTTCTATTTTTATTAATGATAGTTCTAATCATTAGTTTTTAGAATTTTGAGTTTCAAATATTTATTTCTTGTTGGATGTTAATGCTAGTATTTTAATTTCAATTTATTTCTCCTAAATTTATATGTGGTTCACTTATTTGATATGTTATAAGAGATCATTATTAATGGTGTGGTGGTTGATATTTTGGGTATAACTTAGAGGACCGCTATAATATGACGCAAGGACCTTGATAGTCTACAAATCATATTATGTAAAAGTGTGTTGGTATCATGTTAAATTATTAGGATAGGTATATATATATCATCATAATTGATTTCATATTAAATTGAATAAAAAATATTAATTTTGTCTCCATGATTATTGTTATAAAGTACAATGGTATTCATTTTATATAATGTGTGGTAGATTCTTTTATTTTTCAAAAAGTAAAGTGGAAATAATGCTAACCAAAACTTCCATTGATTATTATTTAAATTTATAAAAATTGGTTAATGAAATCCTAGTTTTTGAAAAATCAACTCAATAAATTCATGAGAATTCTTAAATGATTTTATATTGGTTACATTAGTCTAATAGATTACGTGATCATTGATATGATATTATTTTTTTATTTGTATTGATTTTTTTATCGTTTAAAGGTTGATGCATGTTTAAATAATAGATAGTGAATATTTATAGATTTGACAAGGTGTATGTTATAATTTTGATCTATAGATATCTAGAACCTATTTAAATTTGTGATGTACTATTTTAATTATTTAATGTTTAATTTTTAGGTGAAACAAGATTAATCTAATAAGATTTATATTTTATGTACCCAATAAAAACCACATTATTATAATTTGTGATCTTATAGTCAGTATAGATTTTAATTATATGTGTGTATATTGATCTAAATGATTGTTTTAGTACAATTTCAAAATATTTGAAATCATATACAGTGAAAATGTCATACCATGTGACTTTATATACTCCAAATTTATATTTTTTGAATATTTGTTTATCCTAACTCATGTTTTCGATGTAAATAATTAAACAACAACGTGTTAATTTTATTATATTATATTTTATTTTTCATCTATAATTAAATAAAATTCCAGTGTGTGTTGTATTCTTAGAGGTTACATTCATTATATATGTGTTATTAATTAAGCATATCTAAAATGATGAGTAATGTGGTAGGTATGAATATGATAAATATGATGATTATTATTGAATCATGTTTAGTGGTTTAAAATTGACTTCTTAAGTTAGAATACTATTTTTTTGGGAATAACATATATGATAAACTTATTAGAGTTACCCTGTTAAGAATGATATGTTAAGATGTCATATAATTTTGATTTCATGAATGTTAAATTTTATATAATTTTTCATGGACAGATTTTACTTGTAATGATAGTTGTTGATATGTTTTGGTTTATTCTTTCCATGAATAAAGCGTAACACCATAGTTTAGAGGCTACTCAAACGTTCCCAAACTTATTGTGCTATGTGAAATCAATAATTCCTCCTAGTATTTCAATGGTTCTGACTAGTGTTGAGGGCGTATTCTATTCATTGGTGATACATTCCCTTGAATCAAAGTCAAACACACAATAGAATTAACAAAATAATATTCATCCTATATATAATCAAAACACTATAATCAATAAAAAAATTTGTATCAAATTTCATACATTTTTATACATTCATATAATATAATTATCGAACTCAGTTCCCATTGGGATTCCCACAACTAAAAAATAAACAAAAATAAAAAATACTAAGGGGCCCTAATTTCATCCTTGAGCCACACTATAATCCCAGTATCCAGATACCTATGGGATCACATGTAAAATAGACCTATCCTGTGGACATCATATCATATGACATGTAAATCACCAACAAGTTCTACAGATGCACTATGGTTCCATTATAGGTTTTGATAAATACTTATCAGTAGTGTCTCAAGAACCCTTAATAAACATTATTACATGTGTGTGTATACATGAAGAAATATATAAAATAACATGGTCAATGAGTATCATGTACTAACCCAAATACCCCAGTACATGATGAAATATACATGAATCTAGGGTTGTTGTGTGCTAAAAAGGACACCATGATACCTGATTATAATTTCTTTGGAACCATGATGGAATACTATCACATAACAATACCAAAAAAACACCACTCATACCCAAAGAGTTAAGATCAGGAGTTATCTAAGACCTAAGTGCTACTAGATATATTAGGGTAGGGTCCTAGGCCTAAAATTTGGACCCACCTTCTCACTCATTATATTCACATATCTAAGACCAATTCCACCTCCTTTTAATCAAGGTATGTCATCCATAATCCATATATCAACTAGACCATCCTTCTCAGTCAAGTCTATCCACTATTCTGGCCACTTCTATATCACTGAAGTTATAGTCCATCATCTAATCTCTTGTAACATTAGAATGTGGAACTCATCTCTCTCATGATGGTCCAAAAAATTCCTTCTTACTCATGGTAGGATACTTTTTCACATCTCATTCTGGACCACTACCTTCTAACTCATGTCATGGTGCATGATAACACCTTCTCACTCAATGTGATGCCAACTAGTCTCAAGGAACACATTCTCACAAAAATTTATCACAAAAAATACACACAATCAGAACTCCATATCACTCATGGAAGTACAGCCAATTCCATATCACTAATATAGGATATGTTCCTCTAGATACACATCAACTACACTAGAATATATCACTTATCACAAGTAAACCATACAACACCCACATGCATCAAAAAACATGGAACACAACTCTTGGAATCCCAATTTCAACTATTTAATCACTTCCAATAACTTGTACCTAAGTCTCTTCAAACATATCCCAAGGGTGATCTCTCAACCCTCCATCTAGTGGAAAGCTATATCCTTTATACATGTCATGTCCTGGAGGACTCATCCCACTCACCACCTAGACAAATATTCTAATCCAATATTAAAAAATATTTTTTAGTCACAGATGAGATATATGACAGTATCCACTATCATCACCAAAATCCCCTCTTGACTACTCACAAGACCTAAGAACTAAAAATAATATATCCCATTCCACTATTCATACCCTAAAACCCACCCAAGGATTCGATTCAACCTAATTGTTACCTTATCCCCATAGGGATACTTTCCTTGGGGGATCCCAATTCACTTAATTTCTGAAGAGCACTTATTGCAAGAATAAGAGGCCTAACTCCATCTTATATCTTCTAAACAGAGCACCCTCAGTCCCTAATACTCATACTTGACCCTAATGCAGTATACAGGCATGCATGATCATGAAAAAAAATTGAAATTTTATTATAGGGTCCACCTACCAAGGCCATAGTGGTAACCCTTCATCAATCTTGTCTAAGCCCCATCCAAACTCATGTATGCACCTGAGAAAATATCTTATACCATAGGACATAAATAACTATTTATAAAAAATTATATTTAAATATTCAAATTAATTCCAAGGGAATATCTTCCAAAAAAATTATTATGTATAATTTTTTCACAAGATTCTTAATAAGAATTATTCTATCAACATTCAAGTATATCCCCAAGAGAGTACACATGAAATCCAATCATCCCCACCTGATCCCTCCATGATTTAGTGGAATCAGTATCGAAACACTATCTCAAATCATTTTTTAATCAGATTAAATGTAAGGTAGAAACCAAAATTTAAGGAAGACCAATAGAATACACCTTAAAAAACTACAAAATAAACACAATACCCATCCCTTTCAAGGAGGGAGGGGGTAGATTTAGTAATGAGAGTGGGAGTTATGGACATGAATTTCAGCCATCAAGAACATATTTACCCCTAAATCACAAAGGGGGATGAACCCCATAATATGGGTCTTCCCAAAGTTTAAAAAATGCACCCATACATTGGTTGTTGTGTGATCAGGGTAATCACAACACACCAAACTACTTCACCCGATAATGCCATGGTGCAATCAAGGGGGTCACACCAAAACCATACTAGGGAGAGGTCATAAACCTCTTCCTGCCTTAGCTATGACATGAATTATGGTTCATGATGTGATTCAGTTATATGAAGAAACACCCTTGAGGCTTTCAATTTTTATAGAACAAAATCCCTTTATCATATCATGATGTACTTCAGAAAGAAAAACATTTAGGTGTTGCACCATGAACCTTCCCCAACACTCACCCAAGAAACTGAATCACCACGGAGGCCTTGATACTCATCCTGAACATTATTCCCATTATGTTTGAAAAATAGGATGTATTATCAATATAAAATTTCATATAACAACCCCCACACCAAGGAAAAAAAATTAAACCCCCCTTGTAATGAAATGACCATGAAATTTACTAGTCATTACAAACTACTAAATATAATACTTCTAGTCTAGAATATGTTCCGGTAGTCATCCTACAAATAAATCTTACATACCATGAATGTTAGTTCAATTCCAATGTATCACTTTATTCTCTTTAATGATGAATGTTCATCCAATATGAAACTAAAACCACTTAATCACACTATTCATCAAAATCTGAGCCACTAGCTAGCCACTGCGTTAATAATGATTTGATTCTCACATGAACCTATCTTTCTTGAGACAACATGGGATATTTATCTAATTAATCCCAAGTAATATAGTTCTTCCCACTATAATAATCCGTTTATAATAGTTTACTACACATCACAGTGCTCCCCACTGTAATAATTGCCTACCCAAAATGCACTTCTAGTGGTCTATCAACACACTCAATGTGATTTTCACCACACCGCATTGAATTTTTTACAAAAACATTAGTCTGACCTACTCTAGATGGAATGTCCTACAAATGATATATTGTACCCACTAAAACACTATTACACCACTTGAACATGAATCCTTAACTCTTGAGGAATCATGAGATCATCCAACACCCACACTGAAGTTTGAGCTTAACACTCAATGTTGTTCTTGGGTTAGACCACCAAACAAAAAAATAATGTATTATGATTTAACCCTAAACTCCAATATATCTTTGATCTAAATCACTCTCAAATCATATGAAAGCTTACTTAAGTCTCATGAAAATATCTAGACTCTATTAGACACTACATACAAAAATTCCATCTAATATTTATAAAGGAACCAGACAAAGTTGGATCTACTAGCACACGAGCATTCCAATATCCTTCAATGGAGTTGTTTCTATAGAAAAAAAATCCATAGTTATTTAAATTAACTATATATATTTTTAAATTTTTGAATATTAGAAAATTTATAATCACATATTAATTTTTCCTATATGTTAATTTAACATTATAATTTCTTAGAGTATTTTCTATATTGAAATGGTCATAATAGTTCCCTTATTTGATGAGAACCTCAAAATTCTATGAATATATTCTTAAAAATTAGTCCTATGATTATATGACATCATTTAATGGGACATATATGATACAAACTATTAGGTCATTTATACTCAAAATATAATGAATCTTTATCTCATGGATTTCAAATTTGGTAATCTATAATATGAGAGATTATGAGGATAGGCTCACAAGTAGGAATTCCATATAATTACATTTCATTGGATATTCATATATGTGAATTTGTGTAATAATAATTAGAAATTATGATTAATATTAATATATATCATGGATCATGTTCTTTGATGTATAGATGAAAATAATAATTCCATATCGTCATAGAAATGTACGTTATGTTGGGTGCATCTAGAGTGACATGTTATTAACGAAGAAGTCATGGAAGGATTTCCCTTCCAACTTTATGGATGTTGATATCTTGAACCTTTGATTGGAATGGAATAGTAAAATTAAATTCTATAGTCATCGTGTATTGGTGGGTTCATTTCAAATAGTCAAAGAATTACATATCAAGAATATAGGTTGTGGACAAAAGTGTGAATCCTATTTTATGAGATATTTAAATAAAGTGATTAAATTACACAGTTAGAATTCATATGTGGTTATCAATGTTGTGGTATTATCTCATTCCTCTTCAGTGTCTATATATGTTTCTAGATGAAAATATTTAACATTATGTTCACTGACCAAATTCCACAGAGAAATAATTCAAGAGGGTCATAAACTTAGTATTTTTATTGGTAATAAGTAAATTATTTTTCAATTTAATTAATGGAATAAAAATTATTCTCCAAACCATCAAATAACATTTACTCAAATTTTATTGATCATAAATATTTGGTAATCATATTTATATTTTTTTTGAATATTAAAATAAATATTTATTCCCAAGATAATAAATATTATAAATATTTAATTACATATATAGTGAATAATATTTATTATTATTGTTTTAATAAATGCGGAGGATGATGTGTGGACCGGGTTATCAAGTTTGATAGGAATGATATATTTAATACCATTTAAGTTAATATTAATTTATTTATTTAATGAAATGACATATTTTTTCCTTGAGTTTTTTCATGTCAAATAAATAATAATATCATTATTATTATTTAGACACAGGTTTATCCTGGGATTAGGATAATAATAAAGGGGTTATGTGGAATAATTTTTTCTCTAACATAGAACTATAAATATCTAGTTATATCATTTCCTAGGGATAGAAAGGTTTTTACAAAACACATAACTACAAGACATTATATCAACCCTATATAGGATATCCTTTAAAATTATCTAAAGAACCATGAACATCTACCCTCCTCTTAGTCTCAATAATGAGATAATGAAAATAAATCCTTAGAAGGATAATATTATGATAAAATGGAGCAAGGATATATTATCAATATTATTTTACTAGCACCTAGTTTACCATCAATGATGCTTCATGGTTTTCAGAGAACAAGTTGATCACCACTATATAGATTCTGCTTTGGATTCTCTTGAAGCAATGTAGGTAAAATCATATGGAGGTTTTTACAATAAATAAATTATTCAAAGAAAGAATTACCAAGAATAAGATAATTATTTTAATTAAATTAATTTTAATTTTCATGTGAAAAAGAACCACTCTCTTGGTTTTATACATCTTTGTTAATTTTGATCATGTCTTATTCATTGAAAATGATGTATATCATTATGTACTTTTTAGTTTATTCATTTAAACATAAAAAAATTCATGTTTTCCATAGCCTAATAAGAAATTAAATTTTATTTGAAACCATTATGTTTTATTAAATAATTAATTTCTTAATTTATAGGTTATTTAATAATTAATTAGTATATAGATTTACCATTAGTTTTTTATTTTGTAAATCTTTTTCTTTAAATCCATGGGTTGAGATATATTCATCTTATTCTTATTCATTATTACTCATATAACCAATAATAGGTTAAATTCACACAATGAACATATGAAGATCTCATTTATAGGTTCATAGCTTTCTTACTAGATAACATTGGAATACATGGTGTGTAGCTCAATGGTACACATCATCTGCCCAATTATCCACATTAGGTCTAAGTCACAAAAAACATGGATGATCGTGTAGATGAATATGTAGTGCCATTAACAAGCTATATGTTGACCAGAATAGGCCATAACTCATTTTTATAGACTATAAGCAGTGAAATACATGTACATGTCTTGTATTCCATGCATTTTCATGGTGGAAATCATGTAGTAAAATCCACATTATATATTAACGCACTACACATGTGACTGATAATTATGAAACTCTAATAAAACATGGTGTGCATATACCATACACAAAATGTAACAATTTGTTTTCTATATATGATAGAGATATCCAGTACCTAGGCATTTTCAGGGAAAAATATCACAGCGAAATACACATTGTGTAAATGATTTGTACACACTGTGTATCCTACCTATTTAAATGAAAAATAAAATTATTTAACTACTCTATTTAACCTGGTCTACAAATTTTTATGTTTCATTTATTGTTATTATACACTGTGTGATTAGTTATATATATATATATATTAAATTTTTTAATTAATTTATATATAAAACCTTGAACTACATACCACATATGATCCTTACAAGACATTTACTCCATATGAAATAAAATAATATAGGACATTTAATACTACACTTATCAATGTTTAAATTATTTACAAGACACATCATGTAATTCAATTACAGGATATGAATATTAAATACTATGTGAGTTCAAAACACACGATAAGGATCATTCTAGGTAGTTCGAATAGGCACATGTCATCTTTCCTCACACACACACCTTATACATAATTAATTTTAAATAAAAGTCATTTATTTAATTTTTATAAATTTATAGTGGATGGAAATATAAAGGATGTTTTGTGAATAATAGTATGATTAATTAATGAAATAATTAATAATGAAAAATTATTAATTTAATTATGTTTTTTATTTATTTAATGTGATTAAAATGATTTTTTTTAATAAATTCATATCTATTATATGTGTGGATGATCATGATATTTTTTGACCTATGTGGGGATTGGATTTCATTTATTTAAATTTTTTCATCCGTTTTATTAATTATTATTATTTAAATTAAATTTATATACTATGATTCATCCCATTCACTTACTATTTAAGGACTTATGAATATCCATTTTATTTTATATAAACCCCAAACAATCCTATTACCCCCCTCACCTCTGTATGAGTAAAAAATATGCGACTATAGATGTAAAGACCCGTAAAATTCAAGGGAAAATTTTTCTTAATTTTCTTTAGAATTTTACAAGAGCGCGGTTTCAGACGGCACCTGATTCCGAGGCCCAGAGTGCCCGGAATTAATTTCCGAAGTTTGGCTCGGGTACGTTTAGTGGACGAACGAGCGGGAATTCCTAACTTTTGATCCGGTGCTCGGAATTGAAATCCGAGGGCACCGATGAACTCGCAGCGCCGATATTCGCTTAAAGAGACCTTTTCGGGAGTTGCGTTTGTTGCGGGTTGAAAGTTAATTTTGGGGTTTTTAGTTTGAGTTAAATAAAATTTGTGTAGAACAAATTTTATTATAACTTGTTAAAAACCTACCAAAGGGGGTTGGAAGTGGGACCCACACCCACTTAACCTCCCTTGGGAGGATTAAGTGTGGTGGGGCCCACACGAACCCCTAAACCTTTCAAATTCTCCCAACTCCCTTAACGCCTCATTTATTGGCTTGAGTTACCTTTTTAATTATGGGAGTTAAACCTTTTGAATTTCAAACTTTTGAAATTCTAATGTGTTGTGTGATAATAAAATAAGATGTTGTCTTATTTTATTTTGGGGTTATTTGTTTGTCTTCTTGAGAGGTGGAGAGCTCTTCTTCTTCTTCAACTCTGACGAGGAACTCGAAGAACGTTCATCTTGACGAAGAACGTTCAAGCTCCGACGAAGAACGCCGCACCTCCATTCTTCGTTTACCGTGTCAACGAAGGGGACGCCACTTCTTCCTCGGACAACCTTCGTCGGCGTACAAGTTTTGCCAACGACGTGTCTCTTCGAACGCATCCCTTCGTCATCGGATTTGACGAACGGCTACCGTGACGCCCGACCTCCGCGACGTCGTCTTCCGCGGAACGTTCACAATCTTCGAACCTTATACCCGAGGTAGGGGTTGTCGATTTCTTTTTGGTTTCCTTATTTTATTCTTGATCGTGATTTTTAGCAAGACTAACGTGTGACTTGAATTATTTAAGTTGCGTTATTATTTTAACGTGAGGGGGCCGGACCGCCCGAACACGGCCGAACCCCCCTCCAACGTTCTTGTTTATTCTTGCGGGTGGAAGCAAGTGGCGTGGTGCCGTCGCACCATGCGGATGATCGTGCAAATATTTTACGCGGCGCCGTCGCGCTACGCCGAGGTAGAATCTTCAAGAACGCGACGCCGTCGCGCCGCGTTGAATGGAATCAAGGCACGGCGAAAGGGGCGCGGTGCCGTCGCACCGCGCCGGACGATGAACACCGCGGCCGGTTCCGGGCCGCGGTGGAAGAGAAGACCGGAGGCCGGGCCACCGGCGTCGGAAGCCGAAGGGGGGACCGGATTTTCCGGTCCCGTTAGAGAAAACCGGCCGGCCAGCTGGCCGGCCGGATACCATTAAAACCGGGGGAATTAATCCCCCGACCACCTCATAAAACCCCCCTCTTTATGAGGGGGGGCGGTTCTTTGAAGGAGGGGGGCAGACGGCCCCTCGGTTCCGCACCAGCAGGCCCCCCACGTGGGGGGGGGGGGGGGGGGCGTTTTTAAAAATAAAACGGCGCGGCTATGCCGCGCCGCCAGATTGAAGAGCGGGGGCTTGTTCCCCCGCGTGCGGCCCCTCACGGCGCCAGGCCGCCGCGGCCCACCGCGCCGCCGCGCCGCCGCCGGCCGCCGCGCCGCCCCAAGGGGGGGGGGGGGGGGGTCGGGCCTGGTCGGCCCGGACCCGGACCCCCCCGTTTCGAACCAGAATCGGTTTTTGGGACAAAACTTGAGCCTCGGACCTCCGATCGACGAACCGTCAGCGGCAACGCGATACTTGGATCAAGACGGTCGTTTAGGTATATCGCACTCAAGGTTTCGGATTACTTTGAGTTCGGCCGGGTTGGTTCGTTCACGAAACCAACCGGGCCTTCGGAGCGGAAACGCTCATATCTTGAGCTACGAACGTCCGATTGACGCGCCGTCAGTCGCGTTGTGTTCCTCTTAGTGAGACGGATATTTTGACATACTCTGCCCGAGGTTTAGACGTAGGTGGAGTACGGTCGGGTTGGTTTTGCCTTAAAAACCAACCGGGCCCCGGAGACGAAAATGCCAATAACTCTCAGACCGGGCGTCCGATCGACGCGCCGTCTGTTGCGTTGAGTTCCTGTTGACGATACGGAACTTTTGGATACATCAACTCTGGTCTTCGTGACAGTTGATGTATCAGCCTCTCGGCTCGTGGAGCGGACCCTCCGAACGAACTTGCTATGTGCGTGAACCCTAGTGCTGGCTGCGACTGTTACTGCGACTGTTCTACTACTACGACTACTACTGCTACTGTGACTGCGACGACGACAGTACAGAGATCCTGTGTGGATTCGACGATGACGACTACAGCACTCAGCGATCCTACATGGATCAGTGCTACAGGTCCTGTGTGGGCCCGATCCTGTGTGGGTCCTTGCGCTCAGCGGTTCTGTGTGAGCCAGCGCCTACAGGTCCTGTGTGGGCCCGATCCTGTGTGTGTCATTGCGGGGGTTAGTTACCTATCGATCCTTCGTGGGTCCGACGACTTAGATGGATCAGTGATCATCTTTATTGTCCTCTGAAGAAGTATACCTGTGTGAGCTGAATCCTATTGCTTTCCTGTGTGGATTGTGTTGTGCAATCCTGTGTGGATTACGTTTTGCTTTCCTGTGTGGAATACGTTTACTATCCTGTGTGGACTGAGTTGTACTTGGGCTCAGAGGTTGGAGCATATTTGAATTGATGACTTAGGTATATGTATGGGCATATACCTAAGCAGTGTCGGTTGTTACTTCGTGATTGTACTTTTCTTCATGGTTTATCCTTTGTGGATTTTGAGAGACCTTTAGGGGTCTCGGGGTCCCTACTGAGTAGCTTATACTCACCCCTGCACGGGCTTTGCCCGCACTACGTTGTGTTGGTTGCAGACGACGGACATCGTTGACCTTAGCTGAGGCTTGCAGAGCGGGACGGTACCCGGAGGTGGACCACTGGGCGGGACGTGCACGGAGCGGACGGCGGGACCCGTGGAGCAGAGGAGCTATCTGTACCCACCCTTCAGGTGGGATTTCCAGTGGACAGCTCGGAGTAGCGGCTTTTACTTTTCAGTTGCTGTTTTTCCCTTTTCGAGTTGTACTTTACTTTCAGTTTGGGTTTGTATTCTGGCCCATTTACTTTTCCGCACTTTCAGTCGTACTCTGCTATTGTTTAGTGTTTACTTTCCGCTTTTTTACTCTGTGGTGTTTGTTTACTTTTCAAAGGCAATGCCTTCCCTTTTTACTGGGATTTACGCCTTGGTGCTAGTCGCCAGCCCCTGGCCTATGGAAGGCGGGCTTGGGGTAGTCACGGCACGGACCCCGAGGGCGGGTCGTGACAAATTGGTATCAGAGGAGTTCGGTTCTACCGCGAACTCTGATCTTTTCTATGTGAAGCAATAATGTTTAGCGTATTGAGTGTGGTTATCAGTCCAGGGAGTCCAGTGTTGGTGCGGCGGCCGACGTATCCGTACACCAGGACCCTGACTTCTGATTTCTGACTTAATGCACGAAAACATTGTTTGCGTGTGTGTTTCAAAGTTTTCTTTGTGATTACTTATATCAGCTCCCCAGGTATACTGTTCTAACCGTGGCACACCTGTTTCCTATTCAGGATGGCCCCACGACGACAGCCAGCTAGGGTTCCGAGAGTCGAGTGTGACGACAGCCCACCGAGCGACGAGGCCTCGGTGCAGGGCCCTTTGCCAGTAGTGGCACCGGCGGTAGCTTTACCCGCCGAGCCCCCGATGCTTCCAGCAGCAGCCGCTGACGATGCACGTCGCCTCAGCGCACTGCATGAGTTTCAGCGCCAGCGACCACCCAGGTTTCGCGGGGAGACGGATCCCCAGGCAGCAGAGGACTGGCTGGAGGCAGTGATTCGAGTGTTTAGGCTAGTGAGGACACCAGCAGACCTCATGGTGATCCTCGCTGCGAGCCTACTACACGCAGCAGCAGGACGATGGTGGAGCCTGATGCTCCAGGTGCACGATGAGGCATCCCTACTTTGGACGGACTTTGAGAGCCTTTTCCGCTCGGAGTTCGTCCCAGCCACCCTTCGTGCGGTGCGTATCCAGGAGCTTCTACAGCTGCGGCAGGGCAGCATGACGGTCGATCAGTACTCGGCGAGATTTACCGATCTCTCGTGCTATTCGACCGACATGGTACGAGACCCATTCTTCCGGGCCCGGACCTTCGAGCAGGGTTTGAGACACGAGATCAGGGCATCGCTGATCTCCCTCAGCATACCGACTCAGACAGGAGTACTGGAGCGGGCTCTTCTGATTGAGAGCTTCCTTGCTGAGTCTACACCAGCACAGCGACCCACCGCAGGGCGGCACGTGGCAGAGTCATCTGCAGCAGGCAGTCGACGGATGACTCAGGGGTCCAGACAGACCAGACCTTCAGGCAGACGATCTCAGGGCACTGGCTCAGCAGTGCGGGGCACACAGCGCGGAGCCAGTCTTACGAGAGGCAGACAGTGCTACTCGTGCGGCGGGCAGGGCCACATGGCTCGCGACTGCCCGACCCGCCGTGCTGAGGAGCAGCAGTCAGTTGATGGACCACCGAGGCAGAGGCAGAGGATCGACCGTGGCGGTCCGCAGGGAGGAGGCGGACGAGGCAGAGGAGCTGGACGAGCAGCTGGTGGTGGCCGACGCTTTGAGGCTCTACCACCACCACCACCAGGAGGTCCACCCCGACCACAGGGAACTGGCGGGCAGCGACAGGCACAGCTCCAGGCAGCAGAGGCCTACGACCACGGCGCACCCGAGATGATTCGAGGTACTATCTGTGTCTATTCCACCCTTGCTGCAGTTCTTATAGACACAGGAGCGAGTCATTCTTTCATAGCCGCTGCCCTTGTTCGGAGCTCGGAGATTCCGACAGAGCCGTTGGCTCGATCCTTACGGCTAGAGACTCCTACGGGAGAAGACTCGACGATTACGCACTGGTGCCGGCAGTGTGAGCTTACTCTAGGAGGCGAGAGCTTCGGCTGGGATCTTCTTGTAGCAGCGCCGAGGCCTTACGACGTCATCTTGGGCATGGATTGGCTGTCTACGGTCCATGCACAGATTGACTGTTTTAGGCGCAAGGTGCGTTGTGTACGCACCGACGGAAGCAGGTTCACCTTCACCGGCAAGAAGGGAGCCTTAGCAGCACAGGATGGACTTCCGCGGAGGAGAGGACATCCCATCACTCATCAGTTGGCTAGCCTTATCCTTGGAGCAGTTGACGTGCGGAGTCCTGGTTTTCCTGCAGTGGTGGATCAGTTTGCGGACGTTTTTCCCGACGATGTTCCAGGGCTACCTCCTCGCAGAGAGGTAGACTTTTATATTGACTTGTACCCGGGAACAACCCTGATATCCACTCCAGCATATCGGATGGCCCCCGCCGAGCTTTGAGAGCTACGGGTACAGTTGGAGGACTTGCAGGGCAAGGGGTTCATCCGACCCAGTGTTTCACCCTGGGCTTCCCCGATTTTGTTCGCCAAGAAGGCGGACGGGAGCTTGCGACTTTGTGTTGACTATCGTCACCTGAACCAGGTGACAGTGAGGAACAAGTATCCGCTACCGAGGATTGATGACCTCTTTGATCAGCTCAAGGGAGCACGGTGGTTCTCGAAGATAGACCTCAGGTCAGGCTATCATCAGCTCAGAGTCAGAGACGAGGATGTGCAGAAGACGGCCTTCAGATGCCGGTATGGCCACTATGAGTTCTTGGTTATGCCTTTCGGTGTAACCAATGCTCCAGCAGTGTTCATGGCTCTCATGAACAGGATCTTTCAGCCATACCTCGATCGGTTTGTCGTGGTCTTCATCGACGACATTCTGATTTACTCTACGACAGAGGAGGAGCACGCCTATCACTTGCGAGTTGTTCTTGACACACTCCGAGAGCACCAGCTTTATGGTAAGCTCTCGAAGTGCCAGTTCTGGATACGTGAGGTCCACTTTTTGGGACACGTTATCTCTGAGGCGGGAGTTGCAGTGGATCCCGCGAAGATTGAGGCTGTGTTAGCATGGGAGCCACCCAGGAGCGTGACTGAGGTTCGGAGTTTCTTGGGACTAGCTGGATACTATCGGAGATTCGTTCCAGACTTTTCTAGAGTTGCAGCATCACTAACAGCTTTGACGAAGAAGGGGAAACCCTTCGTGTGGTCAGACAGATGTCAGCAGAGCTTCCAGGAGCTGAGACAGAGATTGACTAGCGCACCTATCTTGAGGTTGCCTGAGGAGGGAGTAGGGTACGTAGTCTACTGCGATGCATCAGGGACCGGACTCGGATGTGTTCTGATGCAGGAGCGGGCCGTGATCACCTATGGATCACGTCAGTTGAGGCCGCATGAGCAGAACTACGCTACCCATGACCTGGAGTTAGCAGCAGTGGTCTTCGCTCTGAAGACATGGCGACACTATCTGATGGGCGAGCGCTTTACAGTCTTTTCCGATCATCAGAGTCTCAGGTATATCTTCTTGCAGAAGGACCTGAACCTGAGACAGCGATGATGGCTCGAGTTCCTCCAGGACTATGACTTTGAGATAGTCTATACTCCTGGGAAGGGGAACGTAGTAGCCGATGCCCTCTGCAGGAGGACGGGAATTCAGCTACTTGAGGAGGCGACGGAGCAGCTAGCCTCTTTGCAGATATCCTTCGTGGATAGAGATGGAGCAGCCTTTCTTCAGTCTCTCACAGTCACTCCTCCACTACTGCAGCGAGTCAGGGAGGCACAGCGCGGGGACGCTGACTGTGAGACACGTCGTGCACAGATATCCTCGGGACAGGCACCTGATGGTTTCTCCCTTGGAGCAGAGCACGACATCCTTTTCAGAGGACGTACCATGGTACCAGTCGCATTGCGAGAGGAAGTACCGAGAGAGTTTCACACTTCTCCTTTAGCGGTACATCCTGGAGTGGCGAAGATGTACCAGGACCTCAGACGACAGCATTGGTGGCCGGGTATGAAGAAGGATGTAGCAGAGTTCGTTTCTCGATGCCTCACCTGTCAGCAGGTGAAGGCAGAGCATCAGGTACCAGCAGGCTTGGTACAGGCCTTGGAGGTTCCGGAGTGGAAGTGGGACGGCATATCTATGGACTTTGTGACTGGACTTCCACGCACTTCCAGAGGTCACGACTCCATCTGGGTGATTGTTGACCGACTCACCAAGTCGGCACACTTCTTACCCATCAGAGAGCAGGGCTCAGTGGAGAGCTTGGGACGTCTCTACGTTCAGGAGATTGTGCGGCTCCACGGCGTGCCATCGTCTATCGTTTCCGATCGAGATGCCCGCTTTACTTCCCGGCTTTGGAAGGGGTTACAGGAGGCGTTCAGGACGCAGCTACGTCTTAGCACAGCCTTTCACCCTCAGACGGATGGTCAGACGGAGAGGACCATTCAGACACTCGAGGACATGCTCCGTGCATGTGTCCTCGACTTTGGTCGTAGCTGGGAGGACCACCTACCCTTGGTGGAGTTCGCATACAACAACAGCTACCACTCCACCATTGGGATGACACCGTACGAGGAGTTGTACGGCCGACCATGTAGATCTCCTTTGTGCTGGACAGACCCTGGGGAGTCAGCACTGGTGGGACCGGAGATGGTCCAGGCCACGACAGAGAAGGTCCAGGTCATCCAGGAGCGGATGAGGACAGCTCAGAGCCGGCAGAAGTCATACGCTGACAGGAGGCGGAGGCCACTGGAGTTCGAGGATGGCGACCACGTCTTCTTGCGGGTCTCACCTCGACGTGGTATTCAGAGATTTGGCCGAGGCGGCAAGTTATCTCCGCGCTTCATCGGACCTTTCCAGATTCTCAGCAGGATTGGTGAGGTGTCTTATCGCCTGGCTCTACCACCTCAGTTGCACCGGGTGCACGACGTCTTCCACGTATCCCAGTTGAGGAGATACGTGCACGACCCGACACACATCATTGATCATGGGGAGCTTGACGTTGACGATGGGGCGACTTTTACGGAGGTCCCGGTGGAGATAGAGGACCGACAGGAGCGGGTCCTGCGTGGGCGATCGATTCCTCTTGTGCGCATCAGATGGCAGCACGAGAATCTCCAGGAGAGCACATGGGAGCGGGAGGCTCAGATACGTGCTCAGTACCCTCATTTGTTTCCCTAGTTTTTGATGTATCTTTACGGGGACGTAAATCCCTGAGGTGGGAGTAATGTAAAGACCCGTAAAATTCAAGGAAAATTTTTTCTTAATTTTCTTTAGAATTTTAAAAGAGCGCGGTTTCAGACGGCACCTGATTCCGAGGCCCAGAGTGCCCGGAATTAATTTCCAAAGTTTGGCTCGGGTACGTTCAGTGGACGAACGAGCGGGAATTCCTAACTTTTGATCCGGTGCTCGGAATTGAAATCCGAGGGCACCGATGAACTCGCAGCGCCGATATTCGCTTAAAGAGACCTTTTCGGGAGTTGCGTTTGTTGCGGGTTGAAAGTTAATTTTGGGGTTTTTAGTTTGAGTTAAATAAAATTTGTGTAGAACAAATTTTATTATAACTTGTTAAAAACCTACCAAATGGCGTTGGAAGTGGGACCCACACCCACTTAACCTCCCTTGGGAGGATTAAGTGTGGTGGGGCCCACACGAACCCCTAAACCTTTCAAATTCTCCCAACTCCCTTAACGCCTCATTTATTGGCTTGAGTTACCTTTTTAATTATGGGAGTTAAACCTTTTGAATTTCAAACTTTTGAAATTCTAATGTGTTGTGTGATAATAAAATAAGATGTTGTCTTATTTTATTTTGGGGTTATTTGTTTGTCTTCTTGAGAGGTGGAGAGCTCTTCTTCTTCTTCAACTCTGACGAGGAACTCGAAGAACGTTCATCTTGACGAAGAAGGTTCAAGCTCCGACGAAGAACGCCGCACATCCATTCTTCGTTTACCGTGTCAACGAAGGGGACACCACTTCTTCCTCGGACAACCTTCGTCGGCGTACAAGTTTCGCCAACGACGTGTCTCTTCGAACACATCCCTTCGTCATCGGATTTGACGAACGGCTACCGCGACGCCCGACCTCCGCGACGTCGTCTTCCGCGGAACATTCACAATCTTCGAACCTTATACCCGAGGTAGGGGTTGTCGATTTCTTTTTGGTTTCCTTATTTTATTCTTGATCGTGATTTTTAGCAAGACTAACGTGTGGCTTGAATTATTTAAGTTGCGTTATTATTTTAATGTGAGGGGGCCGGACCGCACGAACACGGCCGAACCCCCCTCCAACGTTCTTGTTTATTCTTGCGGGTGGAAGCAAGTGGCGTGGTGCCGTCGCACCACGCGGATGATCGTGCAAATATTTTACGCGGTGCCGTCGCGCTACGCCGAGGTAGAATCTTCAAGAACGCGACGCCGTCATGCCGCGTTGAATGGAATCAAGGCACGGAGAAAGGGGCGCGGTGCCGTCGCACCGCGCCGGACGACGAACACCGCGGCCGGTTCCGGGCCGCGGCGGAAGAGAAGACCGGCGGCCGGGCCGCCGGCGTCGGAAGCCGAAGGGGGGACGGGAATTTCCGGTCCCGTTAGAGAAAAACGGCCGGCCAGCTGGCCGGCCGGATACCATTAAAACCGGGGGGAATGAATCCCCCAGCCACCTCATAAAAACCCCCCTCTTTATGAGGGGGGGTGGTTCTTTGAAGGAGGGGGGCAGCCGGCCCCCCGGTTCCACACCAGCAGGCCCCCCACGTGGGGGGGGGGGGCGTTTTTAAAAATAAAACGGCGCGGCATAGCCGCGCCGCCAGATTGAAGAGCGGGGGCTTGTTCCCCCGCGTGCGGCCCCTCGCGGCGCCAGGCCGCCGCGGCCCACTGCGCCGCCGCGCCGCCGTCGGCCGCCGCCGCCCCAGGGGGGGGGGTCGGGCCGGGTCGGCCCGGACCCGGACCCCCCCGTTTCGAACCAGAATCGGTTTTTGGGCCATAACTTGAGCCTCGGACCTCCGATCGACGAACCGTCAGCGGCAACGCGATCCTTGGATCGAGACGGTCGTTTCGGTATATCGCACTCAAGGTTTCGGATTACTTTGAGTTCGGCCGGGTTGGTTCGTTCACGAAACCAACCGGGCCTTCGGAGCGGAAACGCTAATATCTTGAGCTACGAACGTCCGATTGACGCGCCGTCTGTCGCGTTGTGTTCCTATTAGTGAGACAGATCTTTTGACATACTCCGCCTAAGGTTTGGACGCAGGTGGAGTACGGTCGGGTTGGTTTTTCCTTAAAAACCAACCGGGCCCCGGAGACGAAAATGCCAATAACTCTCAGACCGGGCGTCCGATCGACGCGCCGTCTGTTGCGTTGAGTTCCTGTTGACGATACGGAACTTTTGGATACATCAACTTCGGTCTTCGTGACAGTTGATGTATCAGCCTCTCGGCTCGTGGAGCGGACCCTCCGAATGAACTTGCTATGTGCGGGAACCCTAGTGCTGGCTGCGACTGTTACTGCGACTGTTCTACTGCTACGACTACTACTGCTACTGTGACTGCGACGACGACAGTACAGAGATCCTGTGTGGATTCGACGACGACGACTACAGCACTCAGTGATCCTACGTGGATCAGTGCTACAGGTCCTGTGTGGGCCTGATCCTGTGTGGGTCCTTGCGCTCAGCGGTTCTGTGTGAGCCAGCGCCTACAGGTCCTGTGTGGGCCCGATCCTGTGTGGGTCATTGCGGGGGTTAGTTACCTATCGATCCTTCGTGGGTCCAACGACTTAGATGGATCAGTGATCATCTTTATCGTCCTCTGAAGAAGTATACCTGTGTGAGCTGAATCCTATTGCTTTCCTGTGTGGATTGTGTTGTGCAATCCTGTGTGGATTACGTTTTGCTTTCCTGTGTGGAATACGTTTACTATCCTGTGTGGACTGAGTTGTACTTGGGCTCGGAGGTTGGAGAGTATTTGAATTGATGACTTAGGTATATGTATGGGCATATACCTAAGCAGTGTCGGTTGTTACTTCGTGATTGTACTTTTCTTCGTGGTTTATCCTTTGTGGATTTTGAGAGACCTTCAGGGGTCTCGGGGTCCCTACTGAGTAGCTTATACTCACCCCTGCACGGGCTTTGCCCGCACTACGTTGTGTTGGTTGCATACGACGGACAGCGTTGACCTTAGCTGAGGCTTGCAGAGCGGGACGATACCCGGAGGTGGACCACTGGGCGGGACGTGCACGGAGCGGACGGCGGGACCCGTGGAGCAGAGGAGCTATCTGTACCCACCCTTCAGGTGGGATTTCCAGTGGACAGCTCGGAGTAGGGGATTTTACTTTTCAGTTGCTGTTTTTCCCTTTTCGAGTTGTACTTTACTTTCAGTTTGGGTTTGTATTCTGGCCCATTTACTTTTCCGCACTTTCAGTCGTACTCTGCTATTGTTTAGTGTTTACTTTCCGCTTGTTTACTCTGTGGTGTTTGTTTACTTTTCAAAGGCAATGCCTTCCCTTTTTACTGGGATTTACGCCTTGGTGCTAGTCGCCAGACCCTGGCCTATGGAAGGCGGGCTTTGGGTAGTCACGGCATGGACCCCGAGGGCGGGTCGTGACAATAGAGATCACATGATATTGGAGATATTTCAACACGAGACTAAGGTGAAATTAAACTTGGTGTTACATAAGATATAGTTGGAATACTAAAAAACAACACAAGACCAGCTCCTAGATTATTCCCTAGGTTAAATGGTTAATTTATTATAAAATAAATAAAAAATGATATATAATGACCATGATCATAAAATACTTTTTATTTTTTATTTTTTATTGTTATTTATTTTATGGATTCTTTATTGTGATATGATAAATAAACGAATTAAGTAATAAGAATGTACATGATTAATTACTTATAAAAAATCCACTTAATATTAAAAAGACATTTAATGATTTAAAGCAACAATAATTACACATAATAAACAAAATTCCTCAATAAAATATTAATTTATACCACACATTCAATTAATTATGTTAGGAATAATACAATAGTTAAAAGTATATGAATGGTCATAGTCAGGGTGATATTCAATTATCATGGAGTTATAAGAATTGTTTTTGGTTAAATCAACTTTGTAGCTTCAAGGGTTGTTTACCAAAGATTGATTTGGTGTTTCTTAGGGGAAAGTGTTGTGTAAATACAAATAATGATTTTAGGATTTGAGAGTCCACTCAATGGATCAAGGATCTGTAAACTTGCTGCTATTAAGTTGAATATCACCTATATAAATACATTTGAAAAACATATCAGGCCATGGTATAGGTTATGAGAAGGTAAATATAGACCCTTTATATAATGAACCAACCTGAGTTATCCCTCCATTAGATGCCCAACCAAGTTCGTAATAAGTCCTGAAGGGAATTCCTGATCCCCATGGGTTGGCGTATGTGCCCAAGAATCAAGGAATCACCACTTGTGAATGATTTGACCCAATAAATACTAATTAAATAAATATTGAAAAGTAAATAATTTTTTTTTCATAACCCGTTCGTACATCAGATTTCTACACCAGAGAAAAAAACATCAATCTAATATCAAAACTTAGAAAGTAGTAAGAAACAAGAGAGCACCAAAAACCTCCCTCACCACCTTAGTCTCCCACTACGGTGAGGAAAATATGCCTACTAAATTCTTTTACTTAGCCAATAGAATATCCATACACCTCCAAAAATAGAAATAAATAAAATCCATAGTGTAAAATGTGATAAAAAAATATAAAATAAAACTTAACTATAAACATTCCTGCCTCTTTGTGACTATACGATCCACCACACAACAAAATAAAAACAACACCCCATGAGAGAGAATAGAAAAGTTGATACCTATAACAAAAAAATGATAATTTTGGCATGAGCATCGAGATGATCAGTAGGGAAGATAAAATAAAAACAATTCCATATTCTTCATATTTAAAGAGTAAATCATCACATTGTAGTTTCAAAATAGAAATATAAAAAATAGGGATTTGCTTTATTTTTTTAAAGAAATTAGAAATAATATACATATTAACAACCATTTTCTTGTTTTTTTTGTTTTGAAAACCATTTCAGAAGAATTGTACACTTTTGAAATACCCATTTATATAAAAGTTCATGAGAAAAAAGAATCATTTCCATATAATTCATAATAGTAGAAAGCATTTCGTAAATGTTCTTGAAAAAAGGAATGTAGTGGGTATATAAATCAAGTTTCATGGGATCTTAGGATATAGTCAAGATGGCCAAAGATATAGAAATAAACATTCATATAAGAAATATCCACCAAAAACAGCTACCCATAATCAACTTTCCCCAACACACAATTTCATCCCCACTGGTTCAATTAAGGTCCATATCCCACAAGAAGAATAAATATATCTTAGGCCCAAAAATTTTAGAATAATACTAAACAAGTTTTTCATGAATACAAAGAGATATCTAATAACTAACCAAGGCTACCAAGGACATACAAATAGAGGTGAGTTTTATTAATCTATCATATACATACATATCATATATCATACATTTAATACACACCACATTTTGAATATATGGGGAATGAATTAAGAGGGATTTTAATTTTAGCGGAAGAATCATAAATTGCCAATCCAACCTCATAATTTTAAAAGGAAACACTTTTCATTAAGAAAAAAACTTTTACCCAAATATTTCATGTTCTAAAACCATTATTTATCATTAAAAATAGATACACCTTGATTATATAAAAACAACCCTTATCCCAATTCACACATTCCCCTCACAATGAGTGAATATATTCAAATAGGGAACTGATATATATATTTATATATATGTAATCCACATTCAACATGAAAAAAAATTAGGAATACCCTCAAGGGTTATAATAAAACTAATCCATTATATCATGCCTTTATGAGAATTGGTCTAAAGGAAAAAAAATACTGGAATTTTCATTTTTCATTGTATAAATTAGTTGAAAAAATAACTAAATATTTATGAATCTTTAAATTTAAAAACTAGATTGAAAAGATAATTTAATAAGAGAAACCCATGCTAAATATTTATATAAAACATGGAAAACAAGATAGGAACCATTTACAAACATTAAAACCATTTTCCAAAGAATTTAAACATTATATAATAATGAAAATGAACTTTAAAACCCCCATAAATTGAAAATTTTCCAATTAAATGATTGGACATAGGTTAAGATACCTCAAAACTTATTGCCATTGACAACAATGTCTCAAATCGACCTCATGGACTATAAGAACCCATATATTATTTTCAGGTATGGATCTTTTTTTCTGGTATTTTTGAAGAAAGTTGAGTTTTTGGAAATTTTAGGAGTACACGCCGTGTACTTAAGAGTAGACGCCATGTACCATGTTACCGTGTACGACCGTGTATTGGGTGTGTAATGGCCAAGACATGGCCATGGGGGGTGACATGACATACCACCTAAATCAGGCCTGGTAAAGGCCTATACATGCTATGTATCCTTAGGGAACACACCACATATTTTTATTTTTAGTTGTTATATCAGACCTAGGTCACATATCACTAAATTTTTTTTCTTCTTCTAGCTTTGTCTCGTCTAGGGGTGATGGGAATTGTCGATTCTTCTCCAAGACATTGATCTACCATCTGTTCTCTAAATCAAACACTTTTGATTGCGTTGGAATCTCCTTAGTGAGTTCTTCCTTCTTCTAGAGCCTCTCCTCTTAATTTATAATCTTACATGAGTTATTCAAGGTTGATTTTTTTTACATTTTTGTAGATCTATGACATTCTAGGTCCATTCAAAGGATAAGGTTCAACTATATAGATCATACAACGTCGATGAAGGTGGTTTGTGCCTTTCTTTAGTTTTCTTTGAATTATATGTGAAAAAATTTCCGAATACCCTAGTTTAGTGTATTGAGTGTTTTGGAGATCTAACCATTTTTTATGCCTAATATGTTTTTTACATGATAAAGGGTTTTAATTATGATTAGGTTTATTACCATGTCTATGGATGTGTTTTCCCATGTTTGTTTGATATTTGTCGTTGGGTCTAGAACTGCTTGTTAGGATGTTTTTTCCAAGCCTAGTGCTGTTAGAATGGATTTCATATTATATGACATGCTTGTGATATGCATTGTAGCTACTTAGCCCTATAGTATATGAGATTACTTTGATTATTGGGTATTTTTTGTGCATGATTGTATTATACAGGGCTGTGAGAACCTGGTGTAGTTAGACCATATGGGGAATTGATGTTGAGGAATTCCCCAAAGTGTATGTTACAATTTTTACATTGTGATACCATAGGGGGTGGATGGTGAGTGCTCCCTCATAGTGTCTATAGTATACCGTTACGAGACCACATGGGGAATGGATGTTGGGTGCTTCCTCAGAGATTTGGTAGTTATCATTAAAATACTATAGGGGTAATCGATGGTGAGTGATTCCTCAGAGAGTCTTTTTCTCAATGAAACTAGAGGGGTTAGACTGTGAGAAAGTTCCCAGAGGCTTTATTGCGAATGAGTGGTTGAATAATTAATAAATTTAAATGAATTTAGTTGCAACTGTAAGACTGTTTACTTTTGATTACATCCTTGTTTATTACATCATTTTTTATATTTTATAGCTATATATATATATATTCACTGATAGTTAGGAACAATTCTTTTGGTGGTTTCCTACTAGGATGCATCACACACCTGTTTGGGTCATGATTTTGGGCCCAAACAGATTATATTGTATCTTGTATAGGTAAGGGAAATAGCCCTTCTATATCAGGTACTTGATTTCTGTGGAGCTGGAGAGCGTGATACCAAGATGAGGCTTGCGATGCTGCTGAAGATTACTTATTTTTTTTACTTTGTTTTAGTACTGTATTTCTAGAATTGTGAATTGTTTGAATGATTTACTAGACATATGTTCCATGCATCATTTATATATGTTATCCAGTTTTTTATTTACTTTATGTCTTCTGCTATTTATTTATTGTATGGTATTACTATTTCTGCTATTGTATATTATTTGTATTCTGCTGTGTTACTCTGCCAATGTGGGAATAGTTTCCCCACTATCACACCCAAGACCCTCGTGCTAGTTGGAAGCCTTTGGCATTTGGGGAAATGTGCTTGAGGCCATGTGACCAACCGGGTATGGGGCACCATTGGGAGGCACCCGGAACCGTGACATCACAAAGCGGTATCAAAGGGGTTATTTTATTTTTTAACTTACTATTTGGAGCCTATATATAGGGGTAGTAAGGAATAATTAGTTGGTAATATGCTTTTCTCGGCATTATCTAACCTCTATATAGGGAAAATCCAACATGCCTTGATTATGGGAATTTTCTAGTTTTTCAATTGTTACAGTTGATTTTATTTCACCATTGGTTGATTCACATGCTTTGTGCTATAATAATTGATGTTATTGAGGTTCTATTTCTGTTGAAACCCAATGAGATGAGGGTATGCCATCTCATTAATCATATATTCACTTGCTATAGATCACATGTCATTCATTCATGTAATTCCATTTAGGGTGCATTACCGATTTCATGTTGTTGTGATAGATGTTGGGAAAGATATGTATGATGTTGTGATAGATTCCTTGATAGAATACCAACATTTTGATAGGGTATTTGCTAATATGTAATGTTTCATTTGAATGGGAACCAAAATTTTGTCCCTGAGGTGTTATGGCCCCCACAGATCAGAATTTGGCACTTTACTGTTTGTTTTAGTGTTTTTATGGGGTTCTAGAATAGTTTCTGAGGCTTACTTTCAAGAAAAACCCAGAATACATGGTGTGTAATGATTAATACATTCCATGTTTCCTTTTGTTTGGGAAGGAAAAACTTTTATTAAGTACAGGCCATGTACTATATGTACACACCATGTAGTCCCTAACCGCGTGACTAATTGTGTGAGAAGAGACACGGGGTTGGGAAATGTTTGGTGGCACACACTGTGTACTTAGAGTACATGCTATTTTGTAAGGACCGTGTATCCAACCGTGTGACTAATGACATGGGTAAGTGAAATACTTCTAGTACACATCGTGTCTGGCATAAAAACGACATGTAGTTTTTTTCTAGGAGAACCGTGTATTTTAGACATGTAGAGGAAACCGGGTAGGGGGGATGGATTCAAGTACAAGACATGTTTATGGAGAACACACCATGTGTATGGGGTGTTACATGACCAGGGTTGGTAGAAGTACACACCCAGGTAAAGGTTTAAGGGAACACGCTGTGTAGGGGTTATACACACACCATGTATCCATGTTTTAAAAATATTGAATGTTTTCTTTCTCCTGTTCCTTTATTGATCTTCTAAGTTTCAGTCCTTGAAAATCTAAACTATGGTGTTCTATCGAACTTGAAGAGTCATGCCACTGAGACGTCCCCTATTTGTATGCCAAATACAGGGCAACGACCAGAAAATAGACATAGAAGATTAGGGACTACCAACAGATCCTCTGGTCATGCCAGTCCTGGCCCCAACCGTCATTCTGGATACAGGTGCCGATGCACAGTTCCGAGAAGGATTTATGAGGTATATGAAAACTTTCGAGGGAGAACCTCATCCTGCTCCATCTATGGCAGAGTTGACATGGGGTTTTCAGAAGAAACATCCTCCCACTTTCTCAGGGGATGGGGGACCTCAGGTTGCAGAGTCATGGTTAGAATCCATGCTATCTATCTTTGATCATCTTGAGATGCCTCCAGAGAGGAGGGTGAATCTCGCTACATACAAGCTTCGAGATTCCGCCAAGATATGGTGGGATGTGATATCACAGGAGGAACGCTAGTTGATTATGGCTCAGGATGAGTTCCAACGTACCTTCTGTGAACAAGGCAGTTCAAAGATGGACTTCCCTCCAGTTGTGGATCATTTTAGGGATGTTTTTCTAGAAAAGTTTTCAGGATTTCCTCTGGAGTGAGAGGTAGACATTTCTATTGAGCTTGTGCTAGGGGAAACACCAGTGTCCATTACTTCTTATAGGATGGCTACACGAGAGTTATAGAAGCTCAAGAAGTAGTTAGAGGAGTTATAGGAAAAGGGTTTCATCCAACCCAATACTTCTCCTTGGGATTCGACTACCCTGTTTGCGATGAAGGCAGACGATACCCTTAGAATTTGTGTGGATTATCAGAAGAAAAACTAGTTGACGGTAAAGAAACGATATCCCTTTCTGTGTATTGATGATCTCTTTGATTAGTTTTGAGGGGCCTGAGAATTATTGAAGATTTACTTGAGGTCTAGTTATCATTATTTTCACGTTAGACCATCAGATATACCTCTTACAACCTTTCAGAGCAGTTATGGTCTATACGAGTATGTGGTTATTCCATTTGGTCTCATGAACACACCTGCAGTTTTTATGTCACTAATGAAATGAGTGTTCCATCCATACTTGGACTCCATTATGGTGGTTTTTTGGGAAATATATTTGTGTAATCTCACACTCAGCACGACCATGGAACACATCTTTAGGTCATTTTTAGTACATTGATAGAGCATCCTTTATATGCTAAGATCTCAAAATGCAACTTTTGGATAGACCAGATCCACTTCTTGGGTCATGTTATCTCAAAGATAGGAGCGTCAGCAGACCTAGAGAATGTAAGGGAAATAGTTTCCGGGGAGGATCCTAAGAATCTATTTGAGGTAAAGAGTTTTCTAGGGTTTTAGGTTTACAAAAAACGTTTTATATTAGACTTTTCATGCTTAGCAGTGCCACTGACAGGCCTGACTATGAAGGATATGAAGTACCTATGGACAAATTCTTGCGATTCAGACTTTTAGGATCTAAAAGGGAGATAGATTTCAGCTCCGATACCAGTTTTTCTAGATTAGGGAAAGAGTTATACTATTTAAAATGATTCATTAGGTATCAGTCTGGAAGTAGTGCTTATGCAGGCGTAATGAGTTATTGCATATAGGTCTTGGCAGTTGAGGCCACATGAGAAGAATTACCTGACGCATGATCTTGAGTTGGCAGTAATTGTTCATGCCTTGCACTGTTAGAGACATTTAATTCTTGGAGAGAATTTTGTGGTGTACAATGGCCACAAATGTCTCAAGTATATCTTTACTCAGCACAATCTGAATTTGAGATAGTGAAGGTGGGTTGAGTACCTTCTGTCCATTGACTTTGAACTAGCCTACATGTCTGGGAAAGGAAACGCAGTGGCTAATGCATTGAGTAGGAGGAATCAGATACATGCTGTTCAAGAGGCTAGTAGTGAGTGAAAACTTATGTCTCTATTCTCTGAGATGCATTTGAAGGTGCATGATAGACATGGGCATATGTTTCTTTCATATGTAGATGTTACCTCTTCTCTACTTGATCGAGTGAGACTGAGGTAGCTATCAAATTCCGAAGGACTAGTTCTATCGGAGAGTGTGTCAGGAGAGGACCCTATTACTAGATATACTGTAGGAAAGGATGATATCTTGTGTTTTCATGGGTGCATGTGGGTTACAACAGACATACGTGAGGAGCTTTTGCGGGATTTTCATTCCTCAGTTTGGGCAGTTCTTCCTAGTGTCACCAAGATGTATTGAGATCTACACCGTCAGTATTGGAGCCCCGATATGAAGAGTCATGTTACTAGATTTGTGATGAGGTGTTCCACCTTTCAGTAGGTGAATGCGAAGAATCATCCACCATTAGGGATTTTGCATCAGTTACCCATTCCCAAGTGGAAGTGGAATGATGTCACGATGTACTTTGTGACAGGGTTACTGAGGTCAATTCATGGGAATGATACAATTTGGGTTGTCATTTACAGACTCATGACGGTTACACACTTCTTAAAAATCAAGGAGAACTTCAGTGTTAATGAGTTGAGAAGGTTGTACATCAGGGATATTGTACATTTACATGGAATTCCAAACTCTATAATTTCAGATAGGGACTCCCGTTTTACTTCTCAGGTTTGGCAGGGACTACAGAGGGATTTGGGTACACAGGTACTTCTGAGTACAACTTACCATCCCTAGTTAGATGGCCAGTCTGAGCGTACAATTTAGGTGCTGAAGGACATGATTTGAGAATGAATTATAGATTTTGGAGGCTCTTGGGAGAAGCACATACCTTTGGTGGAGTTTTCATAGAATAATAATTTTCAGGAAACCATTCAGATGGAACCTTATGAGGCTTTGTACGGTAGGCCATGCCGATCACCCCTATGTTGGTTGGAAGTAGGAGAGGCAGCTATGCTAGTACCTAGTCTTCTCCAGGTGACCATAGAGCAGGTGGAGTTGATTTGGAAGAGGATGGGTACTACACAGACATGAAAGAAGTCTTATGCTTACCGACAATGACAACCTCTAGAGTTCGAGGCCAGAGATCAGGTTTTCCTATGTGTCACACCAAGGTTGGGACATAGGAGGATTTGGAGACAGGGGAAGCTTTCACCAAGATACGTTTGGCCATTTTAGGTTTTGGAGAGAGTCGGTCCGTTTTCCTATCGTTTGTAGTTACCTCAGAGGTACCGATCCATGCAAAATTTCTTCCACGTTTCTTAGCTACGGTGTTACTTCTCAGACCATTCTCATGTTTTCCAACCCGACAAGGCTGAGTTAGAGGTGGAAGCATCATTAGAGGAGCATCCTATCTGGATTTTTGATCGAAGTGTGGAGGTTCTTTGTGGCTGGTGTGTTCCTATGGTACATGTGCTAAGACATCATGGGTGAGTACAAGACGAGACTTGTGTGATGGAGACTGATGTGTGATCGTAGTGGCCAAAGTTGTTCTAAGATTCTTCCTTTCCCCCTTCTTAGGGAAATTCAGGGACAAATTTATTTAAGGGGGGAAGTTTGTAAGAACCCAGATCTTGTTTTTAGGTATGAATCTTTTTTTTCTAGTGTTTTTTTAGGAATGTAGAGTGTTTGTAAATTTTAGGATTACATTCCGTGTACTTAAGAGTACACATTGTGTACTTAGGAGTACATTTCGTGTACCCTATTACAGCATACAACCATGTCTTGGGTGTGTAATAGCTGAGACATGTCCATGTGGGGTGATGTGGCAGACCGCCTTAAGAGGGGCCCATTAAAGGCCTATACGTGAGGTATATCTTTAGGGAACCCATTTTGTATTTTTATTCTTAATTTTTAAATCGGACATGGGTCATGTCTCATTGAAAAAACTATCTTCTTCTCGCTATGTCTCTTCCAGGGGCGATGGGATTCAATGATTATTTTCCGAGACATCGATCCACCATCTGTTCTCTAAATCAAACACCATCGATTGTTTTGGAATCGCCTTGGTGAAATATTCATTACTGTAGAGCCTCTCCTCTTGATTTCTCCTCTTTCATGAGTTATTTAAGGTCGAACATTTTTGATGTTTTTATAGATCTGTGGAGTTCTATGTCAATTCGAAGGCTAAGGTTAAACTATATCGATCATACAATGTCGAGGTAGGTGGTTTATGCCTTTTCATAGTTTTCTTTGGATTATATGTGAATAAAGTGTTGAATACCCTAGTTTAGGGGATTGCGTGTTTTGGAGATTTAACACTATTTGATGCCTTTTATGTTTTGTTTTCTTGAGAAAGGTTTTTAATTATAATTATTTTTATTACATTTTTTTATGGATGTGTTTTCCCATGTTTGTTTGATGTTGGCCGTTGGGTCTAGAACTGCATGTTAGGATGTTTTGTTTTCCATGCCTTGTATTATTAGGATGGAGTTGATATTATTTGACATGATTGTGATATTTATTATAGCTGCTTAGCCTTGTAGATTATGAGATTACTTTGGATGTTGTATATAGTTTGTTCAAGATTGTATTACACATGGCTATGAGAACCTGGTGTAGTTAGACTATTGGGGGGAATTGATGTTCAGGGATTCCCTAGAGTGTCTGTTATACTTTCTACGTTGCGAGACCATAGGGGGTATGGAGGATGAGTGCTCCATAAGAGTGTCTATAGTATACCGTTATGATACCACATGGGGAATGGAAGTTGAGTGCTTCCTCATAGAGTCTTTAGTTATCGTTAAAAGGTCACATGGGGAATTTATGGTGAGAGCATACTCATAGAGTCTTTGTATTTGTGAAACTAGAGGGGTTAGACTATGAGAAATTTCCCAGAGGGTTTCTTGTGAATTATTTATTGAATAATTAAAAATGTAAATGAATGTAGTTGAAACTGTAGGACTATTTACTTTTGAGTACATCCTTTTTTATTACTTCATTTTTCATATTTTCCTGCTATATATATATTCACTGATAGTTAGGAACATTTCTTTTGGTGGTTGACTACTGGGATTCATCTCACACCTTTTTCGGTCATTCTTTTGGGCCCAAAAAAAATATATTATTGCATGTATAGGTAAGGGAAATAGACCTTCTACTTCAGGTACTTGATTGCTGTGGAGCTAGAGAGCATGGTACCAAGTTGAGGCTTGTGATTCTGCTAGAGTTTACTTTTTTTCTTTGTAATTTGGTTTAGTACTGTATTTCCAGCATTGTGACTTGTTTGGATACTTTCCTAGACATATGTTCCTTGCATCATTTATATATGTGCTCTAGTTATTTATTTACTTTTAGTTTTTCACTATTTATTTATTGTCTGGTATTACTGATTCCACAGTTTTATATTGTTTTTATTCTATTGTGTTACTATTCTAATTAGGGAATAGTTTCCCCACTATCACACCCAAGGCCCTCTCTGCTCGTCGGTATCCTATGTTGTTCGAGGAAATATGCTTGAGTCCATGTGACCAACCAGGTGTGAGGAAACTTTGGACGAGACCTGGAACTGGGACGTTACATAGATGTTGAAGGAACGATAATTAACAAAAGGAATACTAAAAATAATATAATCCCAAATTAAAATTAGTCCAAATAATAAGAATGAAAGAAACCCTACACAAAACTTATAGATAACTCACTGCGTTCAATAGTCATGGAAAAAATCATCCTTAATGGGGAATACAAAACATAGGGACAAAGAACCAACCAATAAAATACAAAAAATTAAGTTCCGTATTTTATAGGTTATTCATGTCTTATAAGAGAGAATAAAAACACAAATAGAATGGAAGAAGAAGATAAAATTAGAGGAGGAAATCAAAATTGGCGAGATTATACCTAGAATCAAAGGAGAAAATGATGAAGATATGAGGTTGTATGAAGGGGGTGATGCACATGTATAGGGGAGTCTTGGATGGTTATTTCTCAAAAATGGAAGGGGGAGTCATTAGTATATTTAGGGGAAAAATATAAATCCCTTTTTTAAGTCTAGACAATTTACACGATTTAGCAACAGGACTCTCCAAACGGTGAACCAAACATGCACCCCTATTGGATAACCTGGAACACCCTACTTGGTTAGGGTGCACTATTGAGGAAATATTGCATCAGCCATATGGATGGATCTATAAGGGTCACAGACAGACTCACTTGATTTGCACATGGTTTCTACTGACTGTGAACATATGCTTGAAATCCAAAAAAATTTAAAATCTAATAAGGTTCATCCTAAAACTAATGAAAGAGGATAAATTTAATTAAATATTGAAAAATAATTCTTAAATTAAGGCAAGGGTGTGATAATTCTCCCCAGAATAATGATTTCTTCTCCAAGAAATCCTCAATTAAATAAGAAGAATATATGATCATACAATATCATACCTCCTCAATCGAAACCTAATCATAAAAAATAAATGAACATGCTATCCACTACATGAAAAGACCCATGGAACTATATAAAATGAAGCAATATGACCTCTTAACCTCATATCATTTTCCTACTAACTGAAAGACTCAAACACCCCCTCACCCAAGTGAGAATTCATGAGGGACCCTAAACTAAATCATCAAATGAAATGAGATCAACCAAACATACTAGTCTCCCAACAATAATGACACCATTAACATAAAATTACAAGGAATGAGAGTCCACCTCAAGAGAAAGCACTTTATTTGAGAGAAGATCCTAATAAAAAGAACTTAATTGAGACAATGAATCATGGTTATGCCTAAAATTTCCATTGGCTTGTACATTTAAGTCTCCAAAAGCTCAAAATCAATATTTCTTAAAATAACAAAAACCAAGGGAACCCAAATGAGAGAGTATAAGGAAAATCCAAAATAACCTCAAAATATGCTCCCAAACATGAATATTCAATGATATCCGTAGAAAAATGGTGTAAGTGGAAGTAACTTGGGGCATAAAATAATAAAATAACTATCTAGGATACTACCTACACTGCGGGTAACACCCATCCCGATCATCCATTGTAACACCCCAGGTAAATAAAGAGTATGACATTTTCACATTTATCCATATTTGTGAGTAAAATATTAATATTACTTTAAAGGGGATGCTATGCTCGATGGCGTACCCAATACGTAACAACGAGTTTCTTGGGAATCTTACGTTGCACTCTAATAATAAAATAATATTATTTTAAATGGTAGTTAACGCCTAGCTATTGTGATGGATGAAATGAATAGAACTAACTACAAAATGATTATATATGTTTGTCAAATATTTTTACTTTTTACAATAAATGTTAGAGGATTAAAAATGCGAATGAATCTAATTTTAAGCATAAACATTCTAATATTCTTTAAAAGGTCGATTAACCGCATTTTGATGGAGAACCTCTTTTAAATCCACTTTTGACAATTTTATGTGTTATATTTGACTAAATAAAAGTATTCTTTAGAATTGGGACATCAAAATTTACTTTGTGTAAACTTTTGGTATTTTTTCAAAAAAGTTCAATTTTTAATGAATAGTGTAAAATGTTGTATTTTAATTCAAAACCTCTTTTTAATCTAATTTATTTATATGATTATATTATCTTTTGAATTGGTTTTAAAGTGAAATTAGAATATATTATTACCATTTAATCCAATAGTGGTCGTTGGAATTAATTTCACTTTGAAATCGGACTTAAACTAGTGTCAATCTTTTGATACATTTTGTTTCATAAAAACACGCTATTTGTTTTGACAACGAGAATTAATTATTAAATTAATTAATGAAACTTATATGTTTTGAATTTCTTAAAATAGACATCATTTTTGAATTCGGAATATCAAATATATCTTAGGGTGAATTTTTGGTAATTTTCTGATAAACTTCAATTTTTGATGAATAGTGAAACCACTAAGTGGTACTTATAAAAACTGATTTTCCGTTTAAATGAAAATTTTCCATATTTGTGTTTTTAATTTAAAAAATACAACATACAAGGTTGTCATTAAGAAGTAAAATGTGGTTCAATGGGATTAAAATAATTTTTTGGTGAATAGTAACTTATTATGTTTTTAATCGCGATTAGAGGTAATTAGTGTAGTTTAAGGTAAGAATAATGTTTTAATAAAATTAAATGACCTAGACACATGTCCTAGCCTCATTGGATGAGTCATGTCCGACCAAGACAATCCATGGGTCAACTTGGGGACCCCATGGAGCCACTTTGGTTGGGAAATGACATAAATAACTTTTTATTTAATGTTAAAGTAAAAATGACACAAACATGAGATGTTTTACTAAAACAATTGTTACATGGGGTTATACAATTCCTATTTTTGACTATAAATATTAATTAGAAATATAAAAAGATTTCCTAAATCATGATATTTGTTTTATAATTTTTAGACATTAAATATATTAAATTATTTATGACATCATGATGATACAATGATTACCTCATTAATAAAGGATTTAAATAAAATGGAAAGATAATGTCAAATCGAAGACCTACACATCAGATGGGTGGATTTCTAACCCTTATCACCTTATCCTCGAAACACATCAATGTGGGACCATTAAAATCTGAAGCTCATTCTAAAATAATGTAACATTTCTTTACTTTCCAAGAGTGCCCCTCCTCTCCTCTTATAAAAGGCCCCCACCTCTACCTCTTTACCCACACTTACAAAGCCTTTGGCTCAGCCAAAACCTGCCCATTTTGTATATCCACATCCATATATAACTTTTTGAAGCCTAACGTTGGGCAGAAGTCTTCCCAAGGAAGCCTTTGAGCTCAAACCAAAGGGAGTTACCCGATTTTAAGGTAATGTCTTCACTTGAGTCCTTTTGTTTTATTTTGCTTCTCCAACCCCATAAACTCTTTTTATTTATTTCTTTTGTAACAAATTAAGTATCTTCAATATACTAGGATGTTTTTATAAGAAGGATTCGAGCTACACTTACACACAACTACATCTAACGGTTAAAGAACATACTGTTTCCGTGGATGGCGAATTTCTGCCTCACGAAATGATGATTGTTCAACACTCATATATCACCTTCAAAGGTGGCCATTAAGATGTCACTATATTTATATATTATATATAATATGTTTATGTTTTTCTTAAGCTTCTGTATTTTTCATTTATGGCATATCTTTATGGTTTCCATTATGGGTAAACGTGATATCTTCATTTAAGGAAGTGCGGACTACCGCCCCCTCAAAGTGATTTGATTCGTTAATACCATATGTGGGACGTATAAAGGATGGAGTTTTGATAATATATATGATATTATACTGGAATTATAATATACCCTTATATAATTATTATTCCATTCCATAAAATACGAAATAGAAATGAAAGTAGCGTTCATGCGTACGTACGACCTACTGTCTCCATGAACAGTGCTTTTCGTTTTTTATCTCCAAATGATATGGAATAGTATAAAATGAATATGTAATGGATATATATGATATTTTTATCATTAATAATATTCTGGAAATTATTTACTTATAACTACATGGGCAATAAATTTTCAAACAAGTTCATTTTTGACTCATGTACCAAACATCGGCAAAAACGTCTGATATGAACTAACATTATTAAACAATTATTATAACAATATAATATGTGATATGAACTGAATAATAATATTAAAAGGAGGTCCTTAGGCAATTATAAATTGGCCAAATTTTATTATTCATGAATATAAATAAATGAACAAGACAAGTCGGACTTGAGGTAAGGGATCAGACTCCTCTCTTTCTTTTTAAGTACACTCTTTTATGTCATTCCTTTTAAAGCACATATTTATTGTTATTGGGATGTTATATTATATTAATATTACTGTAATTTTTCTGTTAATATTATGAGAGACCATATTCTCTCTCATCAATCCATTTTGGAAGTTTTGAGTGGCGCCGTTAGGCTGCCGAATTTTTGTAAGAGGTCTAACCTCTCTCTTTCTTTTTAAGTACTCTCCTTTATGTCACTTATTTTAATCTCCTCTTGGTTATGTTGGGGAATGTTCTTTTATATTCATATTTTTGTAAACTTTTTGTTAATATGATGAGAGACCCTATTTTCTCTCATCAATCCATTTTGAAAGTTTTAAGTGGCGCCGTTAGGCTGCCGAGTTTTTGTAAGGGATTTTTCATCTCACTTTTATTCCCGTTGGATTTATGCAACATTTGACACAATTTTCTTTGAGTGGTTTATGTACTGCCCATTATTTTAATAATTGTGTATTATAATTTCATTTATGAGTATTTACATCAATGTTGTATTGTCTTTCTTTCACGGGGTGTATGTTTCGAAAGTTACCCAAGTCGGTAAGGGAACCTTTCACCCTCCTCTTTTTAAAAGACTTATTTTGTTATGTCTTTTAATTCACATACTATTATGTTGGGATATGTTCTTCTATATCATTATTGATGTAAATTTTATTTCCAAGTGATGAGATACCCTTTTTATCTCTCATCAACTCTTTTTCTGAATTTTGAAGTGACGCCGTTAGGCTGTCGATTTTTTGCAAGGGAACTTCTTAACCCAATTTTGATTCTTTGGGATAAACTTGTACTCATTGAATATGTCATTATATGAATATGTGTGAATGTCCTCTGATTGTTTTACACTTAATATCCACTTATATTTGGTGTATTCGTTTTTCACACATAATTATGAAATTGATTTATCCTTAATCCAAGGATACCGTCTTTGTATGGGATTTCATCTCAATCTCCATTCATTGACGCATATTTTTGTTTTATACACAACCTTAATTTATACGGTGTATAAACCCCTTTGAATTTTACGTCTATCCGAAAGGAATATTTTTTATACAAAGCGTTTTACTAAATGACAAAAGGGAATGTTTTTGTCGTACGTCTGCGGTGACAACGACTTCTCCGCCGTCGTGACCATTATTTGAGTTTCGGCTTCCTCTACAAGCCATACCTTTTTTTAAAAGAAAAATAAATACCATGTTTTACTTTTCATTTATTTTGGTATTGAAAATGGTTTTCATAATGTTTTTATATCAATGTGTTGTATTGATATCTTGTGATTGAAAAGTGGAAATGTTATGTTTCCTTTATGCATGTTTTATGTGATACGATTATGTTATGGTTCTCGGGCATTATTATGAAGACGGGTGGTTCCGTGATAAACTAAGGGTGGGTGAGCCCGATATAGCTCTCCAATGCATTGGGTAACGTGAAGGAGTGAAACGTTAAGGTTTCTCCGAATAGATTTAGGGAATATACTGTGGTGGGTATTCCAAACGTAACCGAGAGGGTTACTCCCTACTTAAGAAAGTTATGAATGCCTCAAGTTACCTTTATGTCTTATGATTTCTATGATTTATTCATGATTTAATGAGGTATGTTAAAATGCTTATATTTTATGGGTTAAGTATTATTCCATTCATATGTATACATGTACTCATTTTCCTTTCCATATTTTTATATCCCTTACTGAGCTTTTTATGCTCATCCCCAGTTTTTGAAATGTTTTTCATAGGTCAAGGGAAGGGTACATGATATGATGATAGTGTCAAGGAAGTGTCAAGAGAGAATCCATGTTTTATTTTAAATATGTTTCTATTGATGGGAAAAATGAATACTATCTTTTATGTAACCACTTTGTTTAAATGTGGAATGTAATGCAAGTTTTATGATCTAATTCTCTAAAACTCTAAACCTGAAAAGATCCTCAATGTGTAATCTTGTAATAACTCAAGATTAATTAAGGTTTAAGGTTGGGGCCTTATATCCATGTACACCCCAAAGACATCCACTTTCCAACCCCTCAAAACAATATCACATGTAAATTCTTGCATCCTACCAAACCCTCAAAACAAAATCAGTAACAGATAAAAAAACAACACCAAGGCAACCATCATTTCGCTAAGAGAATTCAAGGATGAACCCAAAGGACTATATCAACCCAGAGTCACCAAAAATACAATTCAGTAATAAACCACTCTAAAGACTCTCTCTACACTTGTTTTATAAATAAAAGTCTCCCAAAGTTAGTATCCATCACTAAAACAAAATATCTACATTTCGAAAAACCAACCTAAGGAAGACACTCCCAAATAAAGACACTCAATCATTTCTTTCAAAAATTTATGGAAGGTAAAATAAAAATAATATAGGGAATATTCCGAAGAAAAAACACAAGAATTTTGGCCCAAATTACCAGTTTATAAATATAAAAACTTGAGAAAAACCCCATTTCATTACCTTTAAATCAATTTAAAATTACATGGTATTTGTTTTGATCTGAAAAACTCAACTCCAGAATTTTCAAAATTCTTAACCCCCTTCCAATTTAAGAACAAGTCATTAATCCAAAATCACCACTTTGAAGTCAGTTTAAATTTCTACATATCCTTTTTTAGAATTTCTGTCAAAATCTAAAACATTAAAATCATTCCAAAATATTTTATAAACCATATTTCCTATTTTAAAAAATTTTATTTACACTAAAAACCATTTTTACATTTTAAAACACTCGCATAAATATATAAATATGCTTCAATGCATTACTTAAACCTAACTTTTTCAGTTTTAAATAAAATTTCACCTGTTTAAATTCAATTATCCATTTATTTAAGAAACATTCATTAAAAATAAAAAAACCAATTTTTTATTTTAATCAAATTATAAAAACTAAATTGCTTCCTTTAAAACCAAAATCTCAAGATTTTAAACACTAGTGAAAATTGGACCATTAACAACGCTAGTAAAAGCTATTTATCAGTGCTTTAGAAGCATTGATAATTTTAAGTGATGTTGAAGGGTTATCTTTAATAGTGCTCGTAAAAAGCGTTAATAAATTCCCCCTTTAACAACGCTAAAAAAATGATGATAAAGGAACCACTCATAAAGGGGAAAATTGTTTTTGTTCATGCACCACACTTTATCATCACTTCCCCCCTTTATTAGTGCTTCCCCCACATCTTTATCAGCACTTTAGATAATCCCACCCTCCCATGCGTGCCCCTTCCTTCATCGAGTTACGAACTTGAGACCTCAAACTTATACACCAGTGCCTTTTCCACTCCCTTATATTGTTTTGTTTCACATTTTATGATATATATATATATATATATTTCATTACATTTTGTATCCATATATTTATATATATGTTTATATATATTTATATATATATATATATATTTTTAAATACATATATAAAATACGATTTTTGTGTGTATATGTGTGTGTTTATAAATACATAAAAACATATATATACCATATATATATATGTGCATATATAAATGTAATTATACATTTTATATTTATTTACATATATTATATATTAATATTTATATACATACATTATAATATATAGATAAATATATATTTTTTGTCAATACAAGCACACAAATATATATATATATATATATTAATAAATCATATATACATTTACTTTATAGGTATATAAATATTCACTAATTTTTATTTTAAATAATATAGATATTAGTTTTTATTTATATAAGGTTTATATATTGAGAAATATATTTTATATGTAAATATGTGTAATTATTTATTTATAAAATTAAATTTTTATGTGTGAATATATAAAAATTATGCATATATAGTTATATTTTTATTACAAATAATTGTAAATTGTTAAAAATGATAATTTTTTTTAAAAAATTATCAAAATTATTATAATACTTGGGAATAAATTTATTCCCCACTGAAAAAGGGAAAATAACCATCTTAAATGAGGATGAAATTCCATCAAATGTTAAAAAATTGGGGTGCCCCGACTAAAAACTCAATTTTGGAGGCCTTATATGAAATTTTTGGCCTCAAATAATAGATACTAGGGTCCCCATATTAATGTGAATTATAGATCCTTTCATGCTTCAATTTGATATGTGGTAGATCCCAAACGGACACCCAGATCAAAAGTTATGGCCTTTTTATGTTCATGTTACGTTTTAAACTTAGTTTAGATATTTTATTATTTTTTTGATTTTTTATCTTCAAATTATTATTAAATGAATATTACTCAATAATAATTATCATATTATTAATTAATAGTATTTTTTAACTATTTTTTAATCCATTTTCACTAAATATCTTATATATTATGTGCAAATTCCTATTTAGAGTTATCTTAAACATATTTAAAAAATATATATTATATTTATATAAATATAAATAAATTTATATACCAATATATTATTTTTAATGATTTCTTTGAAATATACTCTTTATCTGTGCTAGTAAAAAAATCAAATGGGGGGGTCTTTATCAGTGCTTCTTAAAAATCACTGATAAAGACCCCCTTTATCAGTGTTTTTTACAAGCACTAATAAATGATACACTTTATCAACATATTTTTAGAAGTGCTGATAATGGCCACTTTTTATCAGTGCTTTCTTAATAGCCCTGATAAAGGGGGACCTTTATTATCTCTTTTTTACAAGAACTAATAAAGGGTACTCTTTAATAGTGTATTTTTAGCAATGTTAAAGACCTCCATTAACAGCACTAAAAAAGCGATGTTAGTGACTTCTTTTAACAATGCTTTTTCTAGCACTGATAAAGGGGGGGTTTAACAGTGATTTTAGCTAGATCTATTAAAACCCAAAAGTTGGATAAACCTAGTTTTTTAGTAGTTAAAGTTATGATTTTAATAAATAAAAATCAGTTTTTCCCAAAACAACACAACATACCGTAATACAATTAGAATAAAACAAAACAATTGAAATAAATAATTTCAAGAGGGGACTAGTGTTAGTGTGTAGCTTGGCCACCTAACTTGGTGGACCATGTTTCAACTACCCAAATGGAACTGGGAGTCATCATGAACCATTTACTCAGGCTCCACATAGATTTTTATTCCTTACGAGCTCACCAATTAACACCAGTTCACTCCGTTTTGTCATCCCCTAAATCACCAAACAATTGAAAATCCCAAAAAACAAGACTCAAGCCCAACCATAAATGGTAACTTTAGGCTTATAATGATTATTAGTTCATGAAACTCTTCCCATACCTACATTTTGAGTCCCAAAATCCTATCTCCATCATAACTAGCACCTTAAATAATAAATGGTTGCTATAATATAATTTTTTATGAACTGAACCAAGCCGTCTCTCAGTCAGAATCCTGAACCAGTTTACAATAAGGCTCGAATGGAATTCCCAATCCTCACAGGATCGAAAAAGTGCATGATATCATAGAATCACTACATGGGAATGATTTTTCCCAATACACATTAATTATATAAACAACAGAAAGTATATAAATTTTTGACATGACTCATCCATACGTCAGATGACCATGATTGAGGAAAATTAACAAAAACACTACCTAATATCTAATATATGAAAGTATTAAACACCAATAGAGCACCCAAAATCCCCCTCACCACCCCAATATACCTATCTTATAAAGAAATGATGCCCACCAAATTCTTATCCTTGAACACTAGAGTATATATACACATGTAAATATAGAAATAAGTAAAATAATAAGTGTCCAATGATGTAAAAGAGACTAAAATAAAACTAAACTACAAACATACTTTACTCCTTTCGAATATATGGTTCACCACCCATAAAAATAACCACAATTCCCCATGGGATTGAATAGATAAACTGATTCCTGCAACTTAAAAATGATAATGTTGGCATCATAATGGGGATTCTCAGTAAGAATTCCAAATGAGAAACCACACCCTATGCTTCAACATTAAAGACAAAATCATTCCATTTTAGTTTGAAAATATAAATATATAAAATCAGGGGCTTCCATTATTGTTTTTAATGCAATTTTCGAAACATTTACTCTTGAAAACAATTTCCCTTTTTTATTTTGACTAAAATTTAAAAAGAATGATAAAATTTATGAAGATACATTTTTATAAAAGTTCATCTGATAAAATAATCATTTTAGTTGAAAGAATAATAGTGGAAACAAAATTCATAAAATTTCTAAAAAATGGAGGAAAATAGGGCATATATGAAATGTGTATCAATGGATCTTTGTAACTAGTTGAGATGGATGAGGAATGAGGCATAAAAATTTAAATAATCAATCTACACCAGTACTGATTACCCACAATAAACTTACCCCAACATTTAGTGTCACTTTCACTAGTTTAACCAAGGGGAATATCCCACAATAAGAATAGGTTTATCTCTGGTCCACTAGTCAGATGATAATACTAAGCTAGTGCATCATGTGTACCTAGATCTCCCCCATAACAAACCAAGGATTTCCATTATGTAAAAATGGATACAAGTTTTATCAAGATATCATATACATACATATCAAATTATTTTCACAAAAATAACCATTCAATTTCTAACCTAGAAAATCCATTTTAAGCACAACCCATTTTTCAATTTTCACTATACATAAGAAACATACACACCCCTTCACTAGGAATAAATCACATATAACACATTTAATGAACACCACATTTTCAAAACAAGGGGAATTCATTAACAAGGGTTTTCATTTTAGTGGAATAACCTATAAGTTCAAGTCGAGCCTCATAATTTTAAAAGGAAACACTTTTCTTTTATAAAACCACCTTTTCCAAGGGTTTTAAGTTCAAACCTGATCATCCATCCTTAAAAACATATACACCTTGATTTATATATAATCACCCCTTATCTTAATACACATATTCCACTAACCAAGAGTGAATATGTACAAATAGGATACCTATATATATAGATATCTATATATAGCCACATATAATAAGGAAAAAGACTTGGAATCCCCTAAAGTATTCCTAGAAAAAAAAACCATACCTTTAGACCATTATGAAAACAGTTTGAAAGGATAAAAAAATTAAGGGAATTTCAATTTTTCATTTTATAATTAATTTGGAAAAGAAATTAAATATTTATGAATCTATACATTTTAAAACCAGGTTTAAAACATTCTTTAATAAGAGAAACCCATGAAAAATGTTTAGAGAAAACATAGAAAACATGATAGGAACCATTTACAAGCATCAAACCCCTTTTCCATTGCATATACACTTTACATAATAATGAAAACACATATTATAACTCCCATGAAATCTTAATGTTCAAATTAAAGGCTTGGAAATAGGGTAAAATGCCTCAAAACTTATTTCCTTTGAAAGCGGTGGCTCAAATCCACCTCATGGAGGTCCAAAGCACCGTAAAGAGAAAAATAAAAAATAAAAAATAAACAATCCATAATTAAAATTGGGACAAATAATCATGGAATAAACCATACACGAAACCAATATTGAATGGAATCCCTTCAATGATCATGGAAGTAATTGGCCTTATCAGGTATCACAAACCCTAGACACCAAGAATAAATTAATAAAATACTAAAAATCAAGTTAGGATTCATATGGGTCATGTGTTCCACATGGGAGAGAAGTAAAAACATAGAAAGTGGAATAAGAATATGATGGTGGAGGATGAGGATCTTGATACTGAGGAGATCACACACAAAATTAGAGAAAATGGTAAAGAGAATAGGCTATAAGAAGGGGTGGTGTGTGCATTGGGGAGCCCCGGGTTGGGAATGTCACCAAATGGGAGGGGGAGGGGGAGAGGCCTTAAGATATTTATGAGAAAAAGGGGAGCGTAAAAAAGTTAAAACCATTTTTTTAATGTATATACATTGCACATAGTTTGGTCACATGGTTGGCCAAACCATGTTCCCACAATGCATCCCTATTAGAGAACCTCACACCCCCTGTTAGTTAGAGTGCATGGTTATGGAAACTACATATCAGCTATGTGGTTGGCTCTTTAGGTTTACATACACACTCTCATGGTTTACACACGATCATTACTAACCATATGCTAAATATATGCTTGTACTGGAAATACAAAAAAATTGAAAATCCAACTTGGTTTAGTTTGAAATCCCAGAAAAATGCTAAATATTACTAAATAATTAAAAATAATTCATAAATAAATATCAGGGTGTTCCATATAATTATAATGGTGAGGTGTTTCTTTGGAGCTTTTGGATGTGGTGTTCGAGTGGCCAATAGTTTTCCAAGAGGTTGATGAGGGCGATGTTTGTGCTAGTCTATAGTGTCGATTTATGGGGAAACGATGTATGAAAGATGTCCGCGAGTTTGGAATAGTTGATTCAATGATTTTTCTTTTGGATCCTATTTTTTTGTTTCTTCATGGCTGTTGTGGAGCGGAGTCACTCGGATCCGGTGGACAAAATTTTCTGGCGTACTACTGTGAAGATTATCGGCAACGAGGATGGCGGTGTTCGGTCGGCGTCAATGAGAATCACTATGGGGCAGGCGACAACGACATTGGTGAACGGTTCACCAGCAACCTACTTTGATGGGATGAGGGCGACGTGCGATGTCATGGGTGGGAAACGAGGTGGACGTGTGGTGTGCGGGGTTGGTTTCATCATGATTTCAATTGAAGTTTGAAATTTGAAAATTTTAATTGTAATCTGGAAGGTTTGGTTACCGCGCTGTGGTTCTGGTTAGAATTTGGACATTTTGTTTGTACGGTTACCGGTTACCCTTAAACCAGCTATTTAGAAAATTAAAAAAATGGATTTGGATGATGTTATCATCTATGTCCAAAAAATTCATAATGTCTCATTAAGACATGTACTCCTCTATCATGATCAAGCATCTCTATGATATTTATCAGGAGAGGGATAGAGAGGACTGCTTTGAGATCTCTAAGGTTCTATTCATGAGAAAACATAGAGAAGGTGTGCTAGTTTGGCCTCATATTTTCATGATTATTGGTTATTTTGATCATATAAAGTTTCTAGGGTTTAGGATAACCAAATAATTATGCATCGATCACATACTTTCTTCACTCCCCTAGAGATTCTCCATATTTTTTGTGAATTTAAATTTAAGAAACATTGAGAATTATTTTATAGATCATCTTACTTTGCTTCCCCTTGTTGATAAGAACATGAATCATGAAAATCATTTTATGATTATAGTAAAAATGAGAAAGGGAAGTATGAAAATATATAAGACTAGAAATAAGTCTAAGGATTATTTAAAATGACTTACATCAAATAGAATATCAGAGGATATGAAATAGAAAATGATGTTTTCGATTTCTCTAATAGGAAAAAGGGATACTTAAAAAAGAACTACACTACCAGAAGAAGTAATGGGAAGCATCATGTGATTTTTTATTGAGTAAAATAATTCTATTTCCATGAATTTGGTGTTATATATGACTTATAGTGGTAAAATTTTATCTAATTAAATAAACCTTGTAGATTTAGAAATTCTGTATGAGGTGTGGTGGATCTACGAGCTTCTAACAGATCCATGATTTCTATAGTAGCTATTGTAGACCTCTAACCCCCATTCTAACCTTAATGATCTGAGTTTTAAAGAAGTATTATTATATGAAATGGTTTACCAAAAACATTATTTTCCAATCTAGTCTTGATTTGGATGGATTTATTTTAAAATTTGGGAATACATGTTGATTATTTTACAAATATAACATAATTTATTGAAAGTAAAAACTAAATAAAGGTCTTTATGTGTTGGATTTCACAAACCAAGAAAAAAACATTTAATAAAAAATCTAGTTCTCATGATTCATATCATGCCCAAGTAAAGGGAATTTATATTTATATTCATTTTACCTAAATACAGTTGACATATGTCAAACTTGTTTGCGAGAAAAAATGATCAAAGATATATTTATTAGGAGAGGTAAAAGGGACATAGAGCTTCTAGATTTTATTCATACAGACATGTGTAAACCATTTACTTTAAAATAAAGGGTTTGAGAGTCATACTTAATAAATTTTACTAATGAATTTATTTGATATTGACATTTCCACTTAATGAGGCATATATCATATTCCTTTGATAAATTAAAAGAATAAAATAATGACAACATGGTATGAAGATAATGAATCATTTATCAGATCATGGTAGAGAATATCAAAACCAATTGTTCATTGATTAACTATGGGATTTTTGGATTTTTTTCTCAACTCAATATTCCTTATAGACCATAATGGAATTGTAAATTTGAAAGGGGGAACCCCAACATGCTAGACATGATGAGACAAATGGTTAATCAACTGATTATTGCATTATCTTTTTGGGGATAAATATTACAAATAGTGGTGTAAAAACTAAACCAAGATCCAACTAAAGTGGTATATAGTGTTCCATTATGTCTATATAGTAGAAAGAAACATGATTTGTTTACATTATGTGATTGGGGATGTGAAGAGTTTTTAGGGACCTCTTTAGCAAATAATCTATCACCCCAAGGAACTTATTTTACCGTTATATAATATCTTATGGAAACTAAATATTATTACCAATATAATTCCTTATACATGAATTTAATTATGTAATGAAAAGTAATATTAATTGAGATGGAGGAAATATATAAAATAGTAAATGGGAGAGTGATATAATTCATTGATGTTTTGTATCAAGATACACAAGAGTTGGAAAAAGAACATATTCCACAAAGAACCCAGGAAGAAAACATTTTAAAAAAAGTATTATGCTGGAGAATATGAGAGGTTATAGAACCAGTAAGATATATATTTATAGTAACCAAATATGGAGACTCATTATTTTTAGATAATAATAACCAGGTAACCTACAAGGATGAAGTAAGTGGTACATAAGCTACCAAGTGGAAGGAATCCATGAATTTTAAAATAGATTCCAGAAACTTAAACCATTTATGGATTTTTGTAGATCCTCTTGTGGATGTTAATTATGTTGGTTAAAAATTAGTTTTCAAGAATAAAGTAAACCTGGGTGGACAAGTAAATACCTATAAATCTATAATAGTCCAAAAGGGTTTAAAAAGTGTCAAGGAATACAATATGATGAATTTTTTAACCATTTTATATGAACAAATCCATTATATCTCTACATTACAAAGAATATTATCATTACAATGAAATTTGGAATATGTATTTCAAAACATATTTTCTCATTGGTATCCTTCAGGATAATTTCCATATGACACAACCTGAATAGTTTCTGATATAAAATCATGCTCACAAAGAATAAAAGTTGAAAATATCCATTTATGGATTAATATAATAAACTATTTCATGGAACATTCTCTTTGATGAATCTATAATGAAATTTAGTTTCATAAAAAATGCTTGTGATCCTTGTATTTATTACTTGTTTTTTGGAAGTGCAGTCATTTTTCTAGTAGTATATTTTGATGACATATTACTAATTTAAATTGAAATAAAAGTTTTGCAGTCCATTAATACTTGGTTAAATTAATTATTGTCCATAAAGGACATTGGTGAAGTAGTATAAATTCTTGGGATCAAAACAATCTTTATATATATAATAGGTCACTTGGACTATGTCATGGTTCATACATTAATATGATATGAATGTGATTTGGTATGGAATATTCTAGGAGGAGATTATTTCCAATGTCACATATCTTTGATCTTTCTAATAAAATGAATCCTTAGACACATGGGGAGAAGTAGAGAATGATAAGGATATCATTTTCATAATCAATAAGGTTAGTTATGTTTGTAATGTCATGTACTAAGCCATATGTGGCCTATCCCTTAAGCGTGGTTATAAGATATCAAGCTAGTCTAGGAGACCTCCATTGGATGGCAATCAATACTACCCAATATTACCTCAAGTATACTAAGGATATATTACTGGTTAATAGAGGGGATGAGTATCTTGTCATTAGGGGATATAAAAATGCTAATTTATAACCATATTAAGATGATCTAAATTTTTTGTTGAGATATATCATCACTCTCATTGGAAGTGATCTATGATATACGTTCTCAAAAAAAATTCATGGTCTAGATTCTAAAATGGATTATGACTGTTTTACGTAATTTAATACAGATATATAAGTTTTTTGGATATAAAACTTTGTTTAAGTTTATGATGTGGTTCCTTATATTAAAGACCCTATCTTGCTCTATTGTTATAATATTTCAACAATAGATATTATGATGGAGCCAAGGTCACATCAGGGGATAAATAAAAAACTCTATAAATATCATCTCTAAAAGTATTTTTCTAAGATAGTTAACATCATAGTAAGAAATGATTCCATAGAATACAAAATGGAGGAATTGTTGACTAAATCCATTTATTAGCAAAATCATGAACATCATGTATGATCTAGATGACTTATAGTCATTAATAACTTCCTCTAGTCTAAGTAGAAATCTATTAGAGTTTATTCCCTAAAACCAACATCCTTGTACTTTAGATTACATATTTATATTCAATTATACAAATATTAATAAATGTATTATCAAATATTGATTTTTAATCTATGGAACTTTAATATGATAATGGAATATAGTATCTATAACATTTATAAGGTGATATTTATTACCCCTTGTGATGAAAACCTGGAAATTTTTGGAATATATTTGTAAAAATTAGTAATATGCTCATAATACTTCATCTAATAGGATATATATAATGTAGAATATTAGGTTTTTGATACTTATATGAGTATGAGACTTTATCTCATAGATTTTTCACCTCATAATCTCCATGATAAGAGATTATGAGGACCGTCCCATAAGAAGGAATTACAAATATTTATGTATCATTTGATATTCCTATCTTGTATTGTGTCTAATTAGCCTCACAATTCTTGTTTATTATAAATATATAACATGACTCATGTACTTTTACTTTTTTATGGAAACTGCGTTGCCATATGTCCATGGTGAAGAAGGGTATGCTTGGTGCATCATGAGTGATATGTTTTTAAAGAATAAATGATGTAACAATTTGTCCCTTACATCTTTATGGATGTTTATATATCGAACATGTGATTGGAATGGAACAATTGAACAAAATTCAATGGATATAGTGTATTGATAAGTTCATATTGGATAGTTAATGAAATGCGTATCAAGTATATATGTTTATGGTGTAAGTTTGAAACCTTGTAAGTGAGATATCAAGACAAATGTATTATATTACGTAGTGAGCGTTTATATGTGGTTATAAACATTACATCATTAAATTTTTCTTCTTATGTCCCTTTTCATGTTTCCAGATGTTGATATTAGACATTAGGAGAATCTACCTATTTCCACGGAGGAAGTATTCTAGAGGGTCACACACTTAGTGTTTCTATTAATCTTAATCAAATTATTTCTGAATCTAATTAATGGAATATAAATTATTCTCCTGGACATAGAATAATATTAATTTGTAATTTATTGATCATAAATATTTAGTCACCATATTTATATGTGAGTTGAATATTAGAATAATTTTTTATTTTTATAAACATAAATCGTATAAATATTTATTTAATAAATAATATTTTTTTGAGGTTGAGTAAATGTGTCAGAGGATGTGTAGACTATGTTATTGGGTTTTATAAGAATGATATATTAAATATAAACAAAATTAATAAATATTTATTTATTTAATGAAATGATATTTATTTTCTTCCTGAGTTTAGTTAATATCAAATATATTATAATATTATTTTTATTATATAGACATGTGATTCTATAGGGGTTGAGATAATAATAAAGGGACTATGTGAAATTATTTTTTCACTAACCAATATCTATAAATTCAATGTTATATAATTTCCTAGGGATAAACATTATTTCCCAAAACAAATTCCTTGTAGATATTCTATCAATCGTAGAGAATACATTCTATATAATTCCCTTAAGTGACAAAAACTTCCACCCTCCTCCTTATATCAATAATGGTAGATCAAAAATAAATACTTTAAAGTATTATGTTGTGATAAAAGGGAGACATACAATATGATCATTACCATTGCACTAGCACCTAGAGTACCATCCATAATTAAATGAGATTATTAGATCATTGTGGATCACCACTAGAGGGATTTTTAATTTAGATATTGTCAATGAAATGATTCTATAATCAAACAGAGGTTTTTATAATCAACAAAATTTTCAAAGATAGAATTCCCAAGACCAAGGAATTTCATTTAATTTAATTATTTATAAATTTAATGTGAAAAATATCCACTCTCTTGGTTTTGGAGATCTATATCAATTTTTATCATATTTTATTAGTTGGTCTGGAAAATTATCATTATGTAAAATGGGGATTATTTATTTAAACCAAAAAATTTGAGTCATTAAAAACATAATAAGATCTTCACCTAATTCATTAACCTTCAACATCTTGACCGTATACCCAACTAATCTCACCATATCCATAGACCTTCCAACATGGTGGTAATACTATTGTACCTCAAAGTATAATTCTTTTATTGATAATTTTTTTTAATTTTTAAACTTATTTAAATATTTTCAAGTGTTTTTTCTTTGTTTATTTAAGTTATATTGGATTGAATGTATCCAGCCTAAAGATAAATTAAAATTGGGTTTAAAGGGAATATTTCAATCCTTGTGCAATAGTGAACCACCAAATAGCCGTTGTAGGGCTACCAGATAGCTAGTAGCCGGAGGAAGAATACCTAGAACCCCAGAAGTCCCAACATCTAGATAATGGATTACACAAGCTCGCAAGCTGTATAATACAGTGCACAATAGTTTCCAAAAGATCCACTAGTTACCCAATAGTGTCTACCAAGTATCTAGTGGAATCAAGCTTTCTCTAGTGAGGAAGCATTAATAATGGTAAAAAAGACTACCAATCGACTCTTATTGTCTCTAATCAAACTTGGACCACTTGGTAATCCTAGTAGGATATAAAAGGAGGATTTGGGAGGATTGAACATTCATCCAAATATAGTATGACTCAAATGAAATTATCTTCAGTCTTTAAAAACTTCTCAATCCCTCAAGAGATTTAATGTTATATCTTCCTCATCCTTTCCAAAAGGAGAACAAAAGAGTACATCATATATGTGAATTTTGAACCTTAAAGGGTATCATCCATGGTGTGATCTTCAATAAATTTCTTTGAAGACATTGGAGATTTATTTCTTCTATATTTTCTAACCCTTGTTATATTATCTTTCTTCTTCTTAAGAATTTTCTCTTTTTTATGAAACCCCTTGGCTCCCATTCTCTCAGTTTTATTCTCTCTCCCTTTCTTAACTTATATTTTTATATTTTTGTAAGAGATAAGATGAAATTGAAATGGATTTTACAAAAACATAAACCATTATTTTTCTCCCTCATTATCATATCTGGTTTCACGCTTTTATATTCAAATTTAAGGGATTCATTGTTCATTTCTTGGTTCATGTTAAAACCAAGGGTTCTCAATTTCTTAAATTTTCTATTGAAAATCAAGGGGATTATTGAATTCTTAGTTCCCATTAAAACCAAGGGGTTATATAACATCTAAAACCTTCTTTATGGGAGGTGGAATAGGGGAAACTTTGGGTACTATTTCTGAAATCTGTTTTCAATGTGTTCATTGTCTGTTTAATTTACACATTTTCTTTTCCACTACACTTTCCCTTAAATTCCTTTCTTAATTTCCTCTTCCATTTACTTTGATTACATGAAATTATTGTATAAAATCCCTATATCTTTTATAACATATATTTTATTTTATCTCCATTTTTTAAAAGGAAAATCACGCCCTCTATTCATATTTCTTTTACTAAATAATTGGTTGGGATTTTATCAAAAAACGGTTCTTATTTTCAAATTTTTATTATTTTAAAGATCTTTACTAATTTAAAATATTTATTTAATTATGGCATATTAATCTTATTTACATGATCCCATTTTTGATGACACTGATAATTTATATAGGAAAAATAGCTTTTGTATTTTTATTAGAAGAATTAGATATCCTATTTTGAAAATGATAATGCATGATTGTTCCTCTAGAACCAAATAGAAAAATAAATGGACACCTGAATAAATTGAATCTATTAAATTAGATGGAAAGGTTATAAATTATTTACAATATGGTCCAAATCATAATGAGTTTAATCATGTTTACTATTGTAAAATGAATTGTGAAATATGTAATTTATTAGAGTTCCCACATGAAGGAATGAATAAAGTAATAGATACCTTATCGTATATGTATGATAAAGATTTACAATGTTTATCCATGTAAGAAAATAAATAAAATAATATGGGTTTTACCTAGATCATGGGATCCCAAAGTGAAGAAGATCCAAGAATACAAGGATATCAAACATATGGTGGTTTAAGAACACATCAGATCCTTAATGACATATGAGATAATGGTGAAACACTAATTGGTTAAAGAATAAATGGTATCCTAGGAAACTAAGAACATTACTTTTAAATCAATCAAAGATAACGATTCTTTTAAAAGTAACTATAAAAATCTAGGTAATATTAATATAAATAATTTTATTATCTTATTAATATATATTAATTAGATTTTATATATTTTTATTCATTATAATAATATTATTTAATTTTTATTCAAAATAAATAATCTTTATTTCTAATATTTTTTGGGTTTTCAAGAATTATATGATTTTTAAAAGATCAATTTACAAATTATAGAATATTAATTTGAAAAAATTAACTTCATATTTTAATTAAACTTGTAAAAATTATCTTAGTATTATTTTTTGACAATTTTCTGAATATATTTATTTTTCAAATAATTGTAAAAAATAGTAATTATTTTTGGAAATTTTATTTTATTTTCAAGAATTTACAAATAAAACCTATATTTTAGATTAGTTATAAAATTTAATTAGTTTATTTTGATTTAAAAAAATCTAATTATGGTCTTTGAAATGATTTTTATTCTTGAATCTGGTATCAAAACATTTTTATACTTAAAAATACATTTTTTATCTGAAAAATTGTTCTTCCTCACATTTTGGGTTTATTTTTAAATTACATTAAACCAATTATAGAAATTAAAATATAAAAAATGTATTTTGTATTTTGAATCATGAGGTTAAAATTTGGTAAATAGGGCCCCTTTATTTTTGACCCTTATGAATAGTAACCAAATAAAGTTTTATTAGCTTAGTAAAGGTAAAATAAGCAAATTAATGATAAACTAATGTTATAAGGTTTAAAATTCATCTAGAAACTTTATTTTCTTTCTTTGGTTGAGTTTATTTTATTTATAATCTTCCAAGATTCTAAAATATGAAATTTTTTCCTTTCATCTTTGATTTTGACCTTTATATTGTTTTATGTAATAAAAAATACAAAGTGTTTCTCTTTTGATTTTAAATTACCTTTATATGTTCACAAAGGGATATAAATAAGTAATTTAAAATCATTAAATGTTTTTTTAGAATAAAATAATTATTTTTATGATGATATTTTATTTATAAAATTTAGTTATTATATAATTACCTTAAATGATTACGCAACGCTGACACAATACTTGTGCAAGTTATTGAAAACCAAGCACAAGATTTTAAAAACTCTAACAAATTTTTTTTGTAGTGTTAAAGTGTCACACTAATTTTTTAGATAAATATAACATATTAGAGTTTTTTTAAAGGTTTATTTTTTAATTCCATTGTTTTATTGATTAATTTAATGTCAATGTAAATGAATAGTTCAAAAAGTGGCATTAATGATATTTTAAAATAATAAACATTTTGTTAAATTATTTAAAATTCATAAAAATATTATATATATATAATTAAATGGTACATGGTTTCAAATATCAATAATGGTCCATTTAAGGGTCAATTTTTAATTTATAGTATCTCTATTGACCCCTAAAGACTAAAAACATTGATATCAATGTAATTTTCAAAAGGGATAATATGGGTTAAAACAAAAAGATAAAGGAAATAATATAATTTATGAGAGTATGTTAACTCATAAAAAAAATATTATAAATTTTTCAATTTTGAGACACTTTAAAATTAAAAATAATTTATAATAATTATATACTTTTCAAAATTCCATGAATGTATCTCACAACACTTATAAAATTGAACCTCCTCTAATTTCTTCCTCACACTAGTTGAGTACCCTATCTTAGAAAATACCTAACAAAATACATTAAAAAAACCACTAAACAGATTTATTGGTCTTATTTTGGGAATAATAAAATCCTTATAGCTATTAAGGTTTAAAGAAAAGATTTTGTCTGAAGAAGAAGTATAAATTTTAATAGAATGCTTTAGTTTTATTTATTCTTCTACCTCATTAAAATATTATTAAAAATAATGAAATAATTACAAAATTATATTAGATATAATAATATATTTTTATTTTAATTTAATAACCTATATCCATCTCTTTATTCCATTAAATGGTGAATGAATCCATCATTCATCTGTTCGGTGGACTACCTATAACATCCCAAGTAAGTAATTAATAATAGATATTTTTATCTATGTCTATTAATGAATTATATAGTGTTTTAGAGGCTTAAAATGAAAATAAATCCAATCTTAAGCATGGAATACACTAATATTTTTAAAAGATTGTTTTACTGCCTTTTAATGGAAAAGCATTTTTAAATATATCTTTTGAAAATTTTATAAGATATGTTTGTAAAAATAAAATTATTCTTTATGATTGGGATACCAAAATTTACTTTGTGTGAATTTTTGGTATTTTTCCGATAAAGTTCATTTTTAATGAATAGTGAAAATGTTGTATTTTAATTCAAAACCTCATTTTAATATAATTTATTTATATGATTATATTATCTTTTGAATTGGTTTTTAAGTGAAATTAGAATATATTTTTACCATTTAATCCAATGGTGGTCATTGGAATCAATTTCACTTAGAAATTGGACTTAAACTGGTGTCAATCTTTTGATACTTATTGTTTCATAAAAACACGCTATTTGTCCTGACAACGGGAATTAATTATTAAATTAATTAATGCAAATTATATGTTTTGAATTTTTTAAAATAGACAACATTTTTGAATTCAGAATATCAAATATATCTTGGGGTGAAGTTTTGGTATTTTTCTGAAAAACTTCAATTTTTGATGAATAGTGAAACCACTAAGTGGTACTTAAAAAACTGATTTTTCGTTTAAATGAAATTTTACCACCTCTGTGTTTTGAATTTCAAAAATCCAACATAAATGGTTTTCATTAAGAAGTAAAATGTGGTTCAATGGGATTAAAATAATTTTTTGGTGAATAATAACTTTTATGTTTTTAATCGCGATTAGAGGTAATTAGTGTAGTTTAAGGTAAAAATAATGTTTTAATAATATGAGATGAGCTTTACACATGTACTACCCTCATTGGATGTGTCATGGCCGACCAAGACAATCCATGGGTCAACTTGGGGACCCCATGGAGCCACTTTGTTTGGGAAATGACATAAATAACTTTTTATTTAATGTAAAAGTAAAAATGACACAAACATGAGATGTTTTACTAAAACAATTTTTACATGGGGTTATACAAGTCATATTTTTGACTATAAATAACCATTAGAAATATAAAAAGATTTCCTACATCATGATATTTTTTTATAATTTTTAGGCATTAAATATATTAAATTATTTATGACATCATGATGATGCAACGATTACGTCATTAATAAAGGATTTAAATAAAATGAAAAGATAATGTAAAATCTATGACCTACACATGTCCAAAACCTATTTTATTGGTATATTTAGAACCTTTATCACCTTATACTCGAATTATATCAATGTGGGACCTTTTGAATCCGAAACTCATTTTAAAATAAAGTAACAGTTCATTACTTTCCAAGAGTGCCCCTCCTCTCCTCTTATAAAAGGCCCCCACCTCTACCTCCTTACGCACACTTCCAAAGCCTTTGGCTCGGCCAAACCCTGCCCATTTTGTCTCTCCACTTCCCTCTAGTACTCCTTGAAGCATCAATTTGGGCATAAGTCTTCCCAAGGAAGACATTGTTCTCAAACCAAAGGGAGTTACCCGATTTTAAGGTAATGTATTCACTTGAGTCCTTTTGTTTTATTTTGTTTCTCCAACCCCCTAAACTCTTTTTATTAATTTATTTTGTAACAACTCCAGTATCTTAAATATACTAGGATGTTGTTATAAGAAGTATTCGAGCTACACTTATACACACCTACATCTAATGGTTAAAGAACAAACTGTTTCCGTGGATGGTGAATTTATGCCTCCCGAAACGATGATTGTTCAACATTCTTTTAACACCTTCACAGGTGGACATTAAGATGACACTATATTTATATATGATATATAATATGTATATTTTTTCCTTAAGCTTCTGTATTTTTCATTTTGGGCATACCTTTATGGTTTCCATTATGGGTAAACGCGATATCTTCATTTAAGGAAGTGCGGACTACCGCCCCCTCAAAGTGATTTGATTTGTTAATACCATATGTGGGACGTATAAAGGACGGAGTTATGATATTATATATGATATTACACTGGAATTATAATATACCTTTATATCATTATGATTCCATTCTATAAAATACGAAATATAAATGAAAGTAGCGTTCATGCGTACGTACGGCTTACCGTCTCCATGAACGGTGCATTTCATTTCTTTCCTCTAAATGATTATGTAATATTATAAATGCATGAATTTACTGGATATATATGAAATATATGATATATACATCATTAATACCATTCTGGATATAATGGATACATGAACAACTTGTAATTATAAAGGGTTTATTTTTTACTGAAGTACCAATGATCATTAAAACGACCGCTATTAACTTAAATAATTACATAGTGTTCATGACATGAAAATAAGTGATATAAAAGGAATAAGGAACTTGAAAAAGGTTCTTAAACAAGTAGAAATTAACTCAAGTTTATTATTCAGGAGATTAAAGAACCACCGAGTCAAGTCGGACCCGAGGTATGAGACTTCGTCTCAATCTCCTTTCAATGATGCATATTTTGTTTTATACACAACCTTATTTTATACGGTGTATAAAACCCTTTAACTTTTATGTTTATTCAAAAGGAATCTTTTTTATACGAAGCGTTTACTAAACGACAAAAGGGAATGTTTTTTTCGTACGTATGCGGCGACAACGACTTCTCCGCCGCCGTGACCATTATTTGAGTTTCAGCTTCCTCTATAAGCCATACCTTTTTTTTAAAAGAAAAATAAATACCATGTTTTACTTTTATTTTGTTTTGGTATTGAAAATGGTTTTCATAATGTTTTTATATCAATGTGTTGTATTGATATCTTGTGATTGAAAGGTGGAAATGTTATGTTTCCTTTATGCATGTTTTATGTGATACGATTATGTTGAGGTTCTTGGGCATTATTATGAAGACGGGTGGTTCCGTGACAAACTAAGGGCGGGTGAGCCCGATATAGATCTCCAATGCATTGGGTAACGCGAAGGAGTGAAATGTTAAGGTTTCTCCAAATAGATTTAGGTAATATACTGTGATGGGTATTCCAAACTTAACCAAGAGGGTTACTCCCTACGTAAGAATGTTATGAATGCCTCAAGTTACATTTATGTCTTATGATTTCTATGATTTATTCATGATTTGATGAGGTATGTTAAAGTGCTTATGTTTTAGGGGTAAAGTATGGTTTAATTCTTATGTATATATGAACTTATGTTTCCTTTACATATTTTTATAACCCATACTGAGATTTTTATTCTCATCCCATGTTTTTTTTGAAATGTTTTTCACAGGTCAAGGGAAAGGTACATGATATGATGATAGTGTCAAGGAAGTGTCAAGAATGTATCCATGTTTTATTTTAAATATGTTTCCATTGATGGGAAAAAAGAATACTATCTTTATGTAACCACTTTGTTTATATGTGGAATGTAATGCAAGTTTTATGATCTAATTATCTAAAACTCTAAACCCGAAAAGATCCTCAATGTGTAATCTTGTAATAACTCAAGATTAAGTAAGGTTTAAGGCTGGGGCCTTATAGTTGGTATCATAGGTCAGTTTAGATAACTTTAGGATTTAGAATTCTATTAAATGATTATCCAAAAATATATTTTTTTAAAGTGATGTAGCATTTGAAGATTTCCATGTTGCTTCATCTAAGACATGTTTGTTCAGAATGAATTTCTGCAGAGGAAACAGGGAAACAATTCTAGGAAGGCATACCGAAGGAAATAACCTTCCGAATCAGAATCCTAAGATGGTTGGAATTGGAACTGAATAGTTTGTTGCAGTAATGGCACAATTGACTCAAGCGATAAATGGTGGTGGTATCCATGCACGAGATCAGCCAGATCAACCGCAGAGGAACATGTCTGTGGTGGAACATTTCATGAGGCAACATCCCCCATCATTCAGAGGATCATCTGACCCTATGTTAGCTGAAGGGTGGATTAAATCACTGAAGAAGATTTTCGATGTCATGGGGTGTTTAGACAATAAAAAGTTTAGTATTGCTATTTACCGTTTGGAGGGTGAAGCAGATCAGTGGTGGTCGATGGTTAAAAATATCAGGGACACTGATGAGATTGATGCTCTCGACTGGGATGAATTTAAAGGTATGTTTCTTGAGAAGTATTTTCCTAAGGCTGTTTGAATTAGGATGGAAAAACAATTCTTGGAATTGAGTCAAGAGGAAGACTCAGTGGCTACCTATGAAGAAAGGTTCACTCGATTGGAAAGGTATGCTCCAAATTTTATCCAAGACCTTGATAGTAAAATCAATCGTTTTTACTCAGGATTAAAGCCAAAATATTGAAGGGAATTAGCTTCTCGTGAGTTTAAAAGTTATGAAAAGCTTGTTCGATGTGCTGAGAAGGTGGAAATGGAGTTTGCCGATGATCAAGTGTTCTATAAAAACCAGCAGAAGAAGAGACCGAGGTGACAGGATAAAGGGAAGAATTCTTCAAAAAATTCAGATGGTAAGAAAACTAAGTTTCCAGTTTGTGAAAAATGTGGTAAAAGGCATGCTGGGGAATGTCTTCTGAATTTTGGAAAGTGCTACCGATGTGGTAAGATTGGACATAAGGCTCGTGATTGCACTGAAAAAGATCAAGGTGATGGTAAGTTCAAATTTTATTTACAGTTAGTGAAATGTTTTAAGTGAAATGAGATGGGTCACTATGCAAATGAGTGTCCGACAAAGAGCTCGAGTGATGGGAACCAGTTAGACTACAAGCAGAAAGGGGTGGTGAAATCCTTTGCAACTACTTCAGCAGATGTCAGGCCATCAAATGATGTTGTATCAGGTACTTTGTTTGTTTTTTCAGATTATTCCAGTGTGTTGTTTGATTCGGGGTCTACACATTCTTTCATCTCTGAAAACGTTTCTAGTAAAATGGGAATAACTTCTCAAGAAATGACTCCTGAACTTTTGGTAAAAACACCTGGGGGAAATGTTGAGGAAAAAAGAATTTATAAGAATCTTCCTATCCTTATCTGTGGAAAGAACCTACTTGCAAACCTTATTGTTCTACCTCTAGTAGAGTTTGATGTTATCATGGGTATGAATTGTATCTCTATTTACCATGCTAAGATTGACTATAGAGCTAAAGAAGTTTCTTTTCAGAAAGACTTTAAGTTTGTGTACAAGAATGAACCCTTACTGTTGATAACTTATCAAGAGACCGAGAAACTTGTAAAAGATGGAAATGAATGTTACCTTGCACATATTGTTGAAAATAAAGGAACTGTTCAGATTAATGATGTGCCAGTGGTAAATGAGTATCCTGATGTTTTTCCTGATGAGTTTCCTGGAATAATACCAGATCAGGAAGTTGAATTTACTGGTGACTTAGTTCCTGATGCTAAGCCAATTTGAAAACCCCCTTATCGAATGGCTCAAATTGAACTTTTAGAGTTGAAGGAGCAATTGCAAGATTTATTAGAGAAAGGTTTCATTTGACCTAGCACATCACCATGGGGTGCTCCTGTTTTATTTGTTAAAAAGAAAGATGGTTCTATAAGACTTTGCATTGATTGTAGAGCCTTGAATAACATCACTGTTAAGAACAAATATCCTTTGCCTCATATCAATGATTTGTTTGATCAGCTCGAGGGAGGTCAGTATTTTTCAAAGATTAACCTGAGATTGGGGTACCATCAGCTGAAGGTAAAGGAAGCAGATGTTCCGAAGACTGCGTTTCGTACAATATATGGCCATTATGAATTTGTAGTAATGCCTTTTGGGATAACCAATGAACCTGCTGTATTCATGGACTTAATGAATAGAATTTTCCATGAGTTCTTGGATAAGTTTGTGGTGGTTTTCATTAATGATATTTTGGTTTTTTCTAAAAGTAAAGAGGAGCATGAAAGACATTTAAGGGTTATTTTGAAAACTTTAAAAGAAAAGAAATTGTATTGGAGATTCAGAAAGTGTGAGTTTTGGTTGCAAAAAATTTCATTCCTTGGTCACATTGTTTCTAAAGATGAGATAACTGTTGATCCTGCAAAAAAAAAGGTTGTTGAAGAATGGAAAAGACCCACAAATGTAATTGAGATTCATAGTTTCCTTAGTTTGGCATGATATTACCGAAGGTTTGTTAGAAATTTTTCACGGCTATCTAGTCCAATGACTAAGATAACTCGGAAGGGTGTTAAGTTTATCTGGACAAAAGAATGCGATGATTGTTTTCAGGAATTGAAAAGAAGATTGGTGAATGCTCCAGTTTTGGCACTTCCTTCCAGGAATGGTGAGTTTGTTATATACAGTGATGCTTCATTGAAAGGACTTGGTTGCGTCCTAATGCAAAATGATCAGGTAATTGCTTAGGATTCACGATAGTTGAAAACTCATGAGGTAAATTTCCCTACACATGATTTGGAATTAGCTGCTATTGTTTTCTCTTTAAAAATTTGGAGGCATCATTTGTATGGAGTGAAGTGTGAAATATATACTGATCACAAATGTTTAAAGTATATATTCCCTTAGAAAGAGTTAAACATGAGACAGAGGAGATGGCTGGAATTAATCAAGGATTATGATTGTACAATTCATTAACATCTAAGAAAACCAAATAAAGTGGCTGATGCTTTGAGTCAAAAAAGTAATGATTCATTAGAAATGTTGTGTTTGGAACGTGATCATTTGGTTAAGGATTAGATGAACATTGGCATAGAAGTTATTGCTGCAGGATGTTCTTCTGTTTTGTTTCAGGTATCAGTGAAATATTCTCTATAAGACAGAATCAAGCAAGCACAAAAGCAAGACAGTGAGTTGTAGAAAAAAGTAAAGCTAGTTTAGAAAGGTATGTTGCCTGAATTCAACATTGATAATGATTACGTTTTGATATTTGGGAAGAGATTGTGTGTGCCTTGTGATTCACAGTTGAAGAGAGAGTTGTTATGTGAAGCTCATAGTTCCCCGTTTTCAGTTCATCCTGGCAGTACTAAGATGTACAGAGATCTGCGGGAGTATTACTAGTGGGATGGAATGAAAAGAGATATTGCTGATTTTACTATGAAGTGTTTGACATGTCAACAGGTTAAAGCAGAGTGGAAGTTGCTGAAAGGGTTGCTTCAGCCTTTATGAGTGCCAGAGTGGAAATGGGAGAAATTATCCATGGACTTCGTTGTGGGATTGCCGAAGACCCCTCGAGGTAATAATGCAATCTAGGTTATTGTTGATCGCTTGACTAAATCTTCTCATTTCCTTGCTATACGAGATACTTTTTCCCTAGATCAAATTTCCCGTTTGTATCTTTAAGATATAGTCAGGTTACATGGAGTTCCTCTCTCCAATGTATCTGACCGTGATCCCAGGTTTACTTCTAACTTTTGGAAGGGCCTTCAGAAGTCATTGGGTACTGAATTAAATTTTGGTACAACATTTCATCCTTAATCAGATGGGCAGTCAGAACGTACAATTCAGACCTTGGAGGATATGCTACGAGCTTGTTCGATGGATTATCAGGGAAGTTGGGACCAACATATTTCTTTGGTTGAATGTTCATATAATAATAGTTTTCATTCCAGTATACAGATGGCACCATTTCAGGCATTATATGGGAAGCAGTGTCGAACTCCAGCTTTTTGGGATGAAGTGGGTGAAAGGAAGCTGATGGGACCAGAATTGGTAGAAGAGATGGCAAAAAAAGTTTAGCTGATACAGAAACACATGAGAATAGCTCAGAGCAGGCAGAAGAGTTATGCGGACAATAGGAGGAAGGATCTCTCTTTTGAGGTAGGTGATCATGTTTTTCTCAAGGGTTCTCTATTGAAAAGTGTGATGCGATTTGGTAAGAAAGGAAAGCTGAGTCCAAGGTTCATTGGACCATATGAAATTCTGGAGAGAATTGGATCAGTTTCTTACTGAGTGGCTTTACCTCCGAGTTTATCTCAGGTACACAATGTTTTTCATGTTTCGATGCTGAGAAAGTATATGCCAGATCCATCTCATGTTTTGAGTCTAGAGGTAGTTCAGCTGGAAGAGAACCTATCATTTGAGGAACAACCGGTCCATATTCTTGACCATAGGGAGCAAGTGTTATGGAATAAGGTGATTAATCAGGTAATGGTTTTGTGGAAAAACCACATGATGGAAGAGGCAACATGGGAATCTGAAAATGCAATGAGGGATAAGTACCCCCATTTATTCGATAAGTAAATAAATTGCGGGGATGCAATTTTATAAAGGGGGGAAGGATGTAAAATCCCAATTATGTAATGAATAATATATATTTTTATCTATGTCTATTAATGAATTAGATAGTGTTTTAGAGGCTTAAAATGAAAATAAATCCAATCTTAAGCATGGAATACACTAATATTTTTAAAAGATTGTTTTACTGCCTTTTGATGGAAAACCATTTTTAAATCTATCTTTTGAAAATTTTATAAGCTATGTTTGTCAAAATAAATTTATTCTTTATGATTGGGACATCAAAATTTACTTTTTGTGAGTTTTTGGTATTTTTCCGATAAAGTTCATTTTTAATGAATAGTGAAAATGTTGTATTTTAATTCAAAACCTCTTTTTAATATAATTTATTTATATGATTAGATTATCTTTTGAATTGGTTTTGAAGTGAAATTAGAATATATTTTTACCATTTAATCCAATGGTGGTCTTTGGAATCAATTTCACTTAGAAATTGGACATAAACTGGTGTCAATCTTTTGATACTTATTGTTTCACAAGAACACGCTATTTGTCATGACAGTGGGAATTAATTATTAAATTAATTAATGAAACTTATACGTTTAGAATTTTTTAAAATAGACAACATTTTTGATTTCAGAATATCAAATATATCTTGGGGTGAAGTTTTGGTATTTTTCAGAAAAACTTCAATTTTTGATGAATAATGAAACCACTAAGTGGTACTTAAAAAACTGATTTTTCGTTTAAATGAAATTTTAATAACTCTGTATTTTGAATTTCAAAAATCCGACATACATGGTTGTCATTAATAAGTAAAATTTGGTTCAATGGGATTAAAATAATTTTTTGGTGAATAGTAACTTTTATGTTTTTAATTGCGATTAGAGGTAATTAGTGTAGTTTAAGGTAAAAATAATGTTTTAATAATATGAGATGAGCTTGAAACATGTCCTACCCTCATTGGATGTGTCTTGACCGACCATGAAAATCCATGGGTCAACTTGGGGACCCCATGGAGCCACTTTGGCTGGGAAATGACATAAAGAACTTTTTATTTAATGTAAAAGTAAAAATGACACAAACATGAGATGTTTTAATAAAACAATTTTTACATGGGGTTATATAAGCCATATTTTTAACTATAAATATTCAATAGAAATATAAGACGATTTCCTACATCATGATATTTTTTTTATAATTTTTAGACATTAAATATATTAAATTATTTATGACATCATGATGATGCAACGATTACCTCATTAATAAAGGATTTAAATAAAAAGAAAAGATAATATAAGATCTATGACCTACACATTTCCAAAACCTATTTGATGGGTATATTTCGAACCCTTATCACCATATCCTCGAATTATATCATTGTGGGACCTTTTGAATCCGAAACTCATTTTAAAATAAAGTAACATTTCTTTACTTTCCAAGAGTGCACCTCCTCTCATCTTATAAAAGGCCCCCACCTCTACCTCCTTACCCACACTTCCAAAGCCTTTGGCTTGGCCAAAACCTACCCATTTTGTCTCTCCACTTCCCTATCTTACTCCTTGAAGCCTCAATTTGGGCATAAGTCATCCCAAGGAAGCCTTTGAGATCAAACCAAAGGGAGTTACCCGATTTTAAGGTAATGTCTTCACTTGAGTCCTTTTGTTTTATTTTGCTTCTCCAACCCCCTAAACTCTTTTTATTAATTTCTTTTGTAACAAATCCAGTATCTTCAATATACTAGGATGTTTTTATAAGAAGTATTCGAGCTACACTTACACACACCTACATATAATGGTTAAAGAACATGCTGTTTCTGTGGATGGTGAATTTATGCCTCCTGAAACGATGATTGTTCAACATTCTTTTAACACCTTCAAAGGTGGCCATTAAGATGAAACTATATTTATATATGATATATAATATGATTATGTTTTCCTTAAGCTTCTGTATTTTTCATTTTGGACATACCTTGATGGTTTCCATTATGGGTAAACGCGATATCTTCATTTAAGGAAGTGCGGACTACCGCCCCCTCAAAGTGATTTGATTCATTAATACCATATGTGGGACGTATAAAGGATGGAGTTATGATATTATATATGGTATTACAATGGAATTATAATATACCTTTATATCATTATGATTCCATTATATAAAATATGAAATAGAAATGAAAGTAGCGTTCATGTGTACGTACGGCTTACCATCTCCATGAACGGTGCATTTCATTTCTTACCTATAAATGATTATGTAATATTATAAATGCATGAATGTACTGGATATATATGACATATATGATATCTACATCATGAATACCATTCTGGATATAATGGATACATGAACAACTTGTAATTATAAAGGGTTTATTTTTTACTCAAGTACCAATGATCGTTAAAACATCCGTTATTAACTTAAATAATTACATAGTGTTCATGACATGGCAATAAGTGATATAAAAGGAATAATGAACTTGAAAAAGGTTCTTAAACAATTATAAATTAACTCAAGTTTATTATTCAGGAGATTAAAGAACGACCGAGTCAAGTTGGACCTGAGGTATGGGACTTCGTCTCAATCTCCTTTCATTGAGGCATATTTTGTTTTATACACAACCTTCTTTTATACGGTGTATAAAACCCTTTGACTTTTATGTTTATTCAAAAGGAATATTTTTTCTATGAAGCATTTACTAAACGACAAAAGGGAATGTTTTTGTCGTACGTATGCGGCGACAACGACTTCTCCGCCGCCATGACCATTATTTGAGTTTTGGCTTCCTCTACAAGCCATACCTTTTTTAAAAGAAAAATAAATACCATGTTTTACTTTTCTTTTGTTTTGGTATTGAAAATGGTTTTCATAAAGTTTTTATATCAATGTGTTGTATTGATATCTTGTGATTGAAAGGTGGAAATGTTGTGTTTCCTTTATGCATGTTTTATGTGATACGATTATGTTGAGGTTCTTGGGCGTTATTATGAATACGGGTGGTTCTGTGATAAACTAAGGGCGGGTGAGCCTGATATAGCTCTCCAATGCATTGGGTTACGCGAAGGAGTGAAACGTTAAGGTTTCTCCAAAGAGATTTAGGGAATATACTGTGATGGGTATTCCAAACGTAACCAAGAGGGTTACTCCCTACGTAAGAATGTTATGAATGCCTCAAGTTACCTTTATGTCTTATGATTTCTATGATTTATTCATGATTTGATGAGTTATGTTAAAGTGATTATGTTTTATGGGTAAAGTATGATTTCATTCTTATGTATATATGAAATTATGTTTCCTTTCCATATTTTTATAACCCATACTGAGCTTTTTATGCTCATCCCAAGTTTTTCTGAAATGTTTTTCACAAGTCAAGGGAAAGGTACATGATATAATGATAGTGTCAAGGAAGTGTCAAGAATTAATCCATGTTTTATTTTAAATATGTTTCCATTGATGGGAAAAAATAATACTATCTTTATGTAACCACTTTATTTATATGTGGAATGTAATGCAAGTTTTATGATCTAATTCTCTAAAACTCTAAACCCGAAAAGATCCTCAATGTGTAATCCTGTAATAACTCAAGACTAAGTAAGGTTTAAGGCTGGGGCCTTATAATACCACCTCACGAACTGATGCAATTCGTTTTTCATCACAACCAATTATGGCTCTATATAATAAAACTTTAATTCATATATATTATATTAATGAAATATTTATCATTATATAGAGATATTATATCATATAAATTCTTAATTTTCCATCCATTGATGAATGATAACATCATTCATGCATACATGTGGATTACCAACTTCACAAAGTGATGCAATTCATTTTTCATGACCACATCACATGAATAATATATATATCTGTGTATTTAAAGAAATAATATTAAATTTATGCTATAATAATGATAATTATATAGAGATAAAATAATACTTACATTCTTTCTATCATGTTCATTGAACAATGGGAATGTTACTCATGCGTATGTCTGACCTACAATCTCTATGATTTTAATAGAGTTCATTTTTCATAAGCATCATTCATGAATTGTTTTAAAATTAAAATTAATATATAAAAATGATAATTATTTCAATATTATTATTTGAGATTATTGAATAATTATTTCTTTTACCATAGTAAACCTACAAAATTAATTTTGGACATATGAACTGAACATTGTCAAAACACCCGACACGAACATAATTTATTTAGAAATAAACTGTAACATGGAGACAAATAAAATAAAAGGAATAATAAAAATGAGAAAGTTTATAAATAAATTAAATAATTAATTTAGTTTTATTATTTAGGAATATAAATAATGTATATGATGATCTGAACTGGAGATAAGTGACACATTACGTTAAAAACACATTTCAAATGTTTTTAAAGATCTTAATTTATAATTTTTTTATTCCATGTCCATATTCTTAAAATTATATGATGAATGTATTCATGGGGATATAAATTAATTATTAAAGGCATTTTATGTCTCTTTTTTTACTTTCTTTCAAATGTTTTTAAAGGAATATTTTTATGAATTTTATACAAAACGTTTTGACCTTATTTACAAAATGAAAAAAGGAATGTACTATTTTATTTTTGAAAATTTGGTTCTAAGGAAATGGGATATATAAGTATATTAATATAATTTTATTATGGGTTAATGAGTATATATTTAATTATTTTTTGTTTTAAATTACATGTTTTATTTGTTTCATTCTTCTTATGGTCCTTGAAATTATTTTTGGATGATGAGTGAGCCTGATAGAGAACACGATGATATGTGGACCCGATATGGCTCTATAATGCATTGGGTAATGATTATGTTACCCGAAAAATGATTTTGGAAGTTGAAAATATGAGCTATTACACTTTAAGGGTTATATAAAGATAATATCCCAAGGAACCTAGATGAATTTTCGGTACTTTATAATAATTTTATAGCTAAATCATTTGATTTCAAAATGTAATCAAATAATATTTTGTTTTAAAGGAATTATTATTCCCTTTTAGGGTGAAAGGGTATGTTTTTAAGAAGATGTTTTTTTGGGTTCTTATGTTTTATATTAAACCCTCATGATTAATATTTTTCCTTTATGTTATCTTATAATTTGTTTTATGGTTTTTTTTCAAATTAAATTTTATTTTATGTGTATGTAAATTATTATTTGAGGTCAATGTTTATTATGTTAAAGTAAAAATCTATTTTATAATCTCATGGATTTAAAGTGGACTAACAAGTTTCTTTATTATTTTTATGCCACTTATTATGATTTTTATTCTGATCCACCATTTCCAAATTTCATTCATAGGTTTTGGTCATGATTATGAACATTTAAGAAGTCATGTTTTCATTCATAAATTTTTTTCATGAAAATAAAAAGATTTGTATTTTAAAAGGTATGTATTGTTAGAAAAATCAATAATAATAGGAATCATCCAACTTATAATGTATGGGTTTGTTATGTAATAATTATGAAATAATTATAATGGTAAGTTCCATCCATTCCCATTAAGTAACCAGTTTTGGGGGTTGGAGGTGTTTGAGCAAGGTCCTGGGAGTTTTTGGTGGAGGATGGAGGTGTAGCAGAGTTAGTGTAGAAAGTTTATGTCATGCAATGTTTAAACGATGTGTAAAGGTGATTCCCGACATGGGAATATGGTGAATTCAAGGCTTTTACATGGTATAAGTGGAGATCATAAGTTGTATTAAACATCATGTAAGTGGAATTCATGACATGTTTTAAATAGAGGTTGAATGCGATATGATTTTTAGAAAAATTTTAAATTTTAGGAAACCCATGGATTACATGTCATATAATATTTTTTTGACATGAAACCTACAGATTCCAGGTTGTTTTATAAATCCTTTCCCCAAATTCCCTTTTATTTATCCACTCAATCCCTTTTTAATTTTAGAATATCCCTAGGAACCTTTGGAGGATCTTCTATACCCCTTCCTTACACTTTGATCCAATGACTTCAATGGTTGTTGGTTAGAAATCCATGGTGAGCGCTTTGTCAATTCCTCATAGTTTTCTTTCATTCTTCTCTTGGTAATTTCTCGTAGTCAGTTTTTTTTGGTTTGGGTGTGTGTTGGGATATGTTTTGATGATCCTTTGGTGCGGTGTTGTTTGATCCCTGGTTTCCAGTGTACAGTTGTGGTTTGTGGTAATTGTTTCTTTTACCTATGGTGCCCAATGTTTTGGTAAATCTTTATGAGTTTGGTAATCCTTTGTTTCTCATTATTCTGCATCATGTGGGAGGTGTTTACTATTATTATCTATGGTAGATGGTTTTTCTATATTAATCCAAGATAAATATTTTTCTAGTTTAAATTGAAGGGGGAAAAGGTGAATTATTTTCATGTTTTTACAACATTGATATTATTACGATGTGATGGATTGTATGAGCTTGATGCCCCATTGAAAATTTTGACCATTTGGGGACTTATTTAAATTGGATTATATGTATTGTGGTTTCTATTTTTTTTGAATTTTTTGATGTCACCATAAAATGAAAATTGGATAACCTATTATATTTGTATAATGAAATGGTTTCTCTAGGATTATGGCTTGTGTGATAGCACCCCTAAAATAAAGTGAAATTAGATAACCTCAACTCTCTTTAGCACATTCAGAATTCAACTCTTCTACAGATCTTTTTAAGTCGACTCTCGTGGCTCGGTTTCATCAACAACGTCCCTCAGTTGACGCTTTTGATAATTTTGTCTTTGAATCCTGAAATCTTCAAGATCAGGAGATGATTGGTCCTCTTGATCGAAGGCATATCATGATCCGATTTGGGTCTATGGATGATCTCATCAATGCGTGGTCTAAAGCTCCTCGACAGTGTGGAGGTATGCCTTTCTTTCTTCTTCGGTGGAATTTTTAATTTCATATGTAGCGCAATAATCCAAATACGGTGATTTGGGTACGATTCCTGGGCCTCCCTCTCCCATTCCAGAACCCTTCCATTTTGGCTATGCTTGGGAACATGGTCGGCCATTACCTATTCTTTGATACCAAAAGTGATGCTGTGTGTCATCCCATATGCCCTCTCATATGAGTGGAGATTGATGTATCCAGGCCTTCGGTTGATTGGGTGTGGATTACTGATGGGAAAGAATTCCGGTGGATACAGGATGTTATGTTTGAGTCATGGACTATTTACTGCAGTTCGTGCCATCAGCTGGGTCATAGTCTCTCAGCTTGCAGAAATGGTTCTCTAAACAAGAGGATGTGCAGGCGGGAGAGGGATGGATTGGTTGCTCATGATGGTGCTGTTGTGGGGAGTTTGAAGATGCAGGGGAAGGATCAGTTATATAGTGGGTTGCATGAAGAGAAATCCATGCTTCCTCGGAATGAGGTGGTGAATTTAGTGGACAGTGGGGTTAGTGACAAGGGGGATGAGCTGAAGAAACCAGGTGTGGAGCCTCCTGGACCGAAGGTCAGTGATATCTTCACCAGGTTGAAGCTGTACTTGGGGATGGTTGGCTCCATTAATAGTAGTGGTGGACCCCGTTCTACTATTTAGGATGCGGGAGGTATTTGAAATACTTCAATGCTTGAGGTTTCATCTTTGATGGAAAGCCCCCAAAGGGAAGTAGGTAACATTTAAGAGAGGTATTCTCCTTTAGAACCAATATGTGATGTTGTGGAGAAGGCTGTAGACCTGGGTGAACAAACTGGTGGTGCTGCCTTTCTCTGCCTAGACCCTGTGAGTGCATTTGCAGCAAATGATGCATCCCTTGATGAACAAGCCATTAATGAAGGTCCTCTTGCTTCATCTCAATATGGGATTGACATACATCATATTCACATGGAGCATGGGTTTGTGACGCCGGCTGGGAAACGAATAACCCCTGTGAAGGAAATTGCAGATGATAGTGGTGCTTCGATGAGGAGTCTAGCGGGGATACATACACTTTCTAGGAGGCAGGCTTCCAATATTGAGACCGGTAACCGTTTTTATGGCCTGGTGACTAATGAATTGGTTTTGGATCATTATAGGGCTATTGAAAGGACTCATGAGGATGAAGACTCTGCATCTTTAGGTGTTGGTGTTGAGTCAAGGGCAGTTTCTGTTGGTAATTGTGAACAAGAATTGTAAATTGTGAAGCCCTCTAATGCTGTAGAGGGATATGCAATAAATATGGATAGTGGTTCACTTCTGGATAATATAGTTTGAGATTGTATTGTGAAGAAGGGTATGCATGGTGGCAGTGATTTTGGGGACCATTCCCCCTGCTTAGCTATGATGGATGCTAATAGCCATTCTCAACAGGATCAGGGAGTGAGGGAAGGTTATCAGGTGGTGCACACTTCTGGTAAATGGGGGAATTGTTCTGATAGTGAGAAGGAAAATGATGGTGGTATGGTTCAGCCCTCCTATAGTGATATGGTTCAGGGTTTCAAAAATAAAGTTTCTGTGAATGAGAAAGTGAAGACTGACCCACCATGAAGAAGGCCGCGGAAGGACTATTCTCACTTGCCATTTCCTATAGCTACCAGATCTTCTAGTGGGAAGGCTAGATGAATTGTAAAATCTTATAAGGATATCCTTTCTTTGGATAAGCTCAATCTTATAAGGATGTATGCCACGATTCTGAAACACTATGAATGTTCAGAGTGGGAATCTGCTACCACGGAAGAAGTTGTATATTAGGGATGTGGCGATGGGTCTGATTTTTATGATATGTAACAATCTTTCTCACCTTGTTGTCCCTACTTAATGTACTTTTCTTTTATTTTTAATAAATGATCATAGGATTTCCTATGACCAAGCTTTCTAGTTATATAAAATGGTCTTGATGTGTCGTGATGTGTGTCCATTCTTCCATGGCATAAATGTGTGATTGTAATGCGACATGGGGATGATGGGTGGGATGTAACCATGATTTTAGGGTGATGAGGTGGTGTTATTTTGTACATGCTTTTGGGATGGTGAGGTGGTGGTTATGTGCCCTTGACTTTGGGGTGGAGAGGTGGTTGTTGTGTGGATATTATTTTTAGGATATGAGGTAGTGGTTGTGTGGTAGTGATTTTAGGTTGGTGAGGTGGTGGTTTTTTGGACATGCTTTTTGGGTTTCATAGTGCTTGTTGTTTGGCCATGCTTTTGAGGTGGCGAGGGGGTTGTTTTTTTATGTGCTTATGGGGAGGTGTGGCAATGATATGTTGGGGATGATGAGATACTTGTGATTCATGGTTGAGTTGTGCTAGATGCCTGGGTAGTGATGGCATAATTATTTGATAATGGTTGAAATAGATGTGGTTTGGTATGTTTAATGACTTGGGAATGATTAATTAAAAAAATAAATGATGGGATATGTGGTTAAATGTGGTTGATTCTTGATAATGAAATGGATGGCTTGGTTGGAAATGTGAAATGAGGCTTGTGAATTATGTGGTGTTATAAAAATGGAGGTGTAAGTGATGGTGAGGATATTGTAGGTTTGTTAGTGTTTTTTTGTAGACCCATAGGTTGGGATTGCGTGCCATTTTATAAAAAAATGGGTTATGGTATTCCATTAGATTTCTATAAGCACCCCACCTACATCGAGAACTATGTTCTGACATCCATATATTCACACAATGGATGGTATATCCATCATCCCAGTGATGAGGATGGATGGATGGATACCCTATGTTTCCCGATCTCTCTTCTAGATGAGTATATATGAATATGTTATGATGGATGGATCTCTATTAGTGAACTAGGTAATGGACTAGGTGTCTTCATGCGTGATCTGACAACTGTGTCGTGGGGAGGTGGACTAAGTGTTTTCAAGAAAGATGTGTTGTGACCTTTTAGTAGGGAGGTTTATAGTAGGGGATATTCATAGTATGAGGAGGGAAATAGGTTGATGAAATTCATGTTCATGATACCCTACCACCCAGGTTATAGTTATTATGTGATGGCTTATGTGTTTGTTGGTGAGATGAGATATTACCATGCTATCGGGCGATGGCCATGGTGTTTACGAGCATGATGTTATGTGACCGTAATATGGTTTGGGGGTATTTTTTATTCGAAATATACGAGAGACCAAATATAAATTATATTGAGTTGTGAGAATGTAAAAACAGCAGGAAAGTGGTTTGGGGTACCCTTCATCAATATGCTTCTTATTATGTTATTTTACCTGGTTTTCATTATTTGGTGATCGTGACATGGTGATGTTGGGATAGATAGTTGACCCTATTTGGTGATATCAGTTATATTATTTTCTCATAGGTGAATAAGCATGATTTTTTGACATGTGCATTATAGAATTTTATTTTCCTAATAAGTATACCCGTATGCTCACTCTATATATATAAAATTTATTTTTTTTGGTTTCTAAGATGATTACGGGGACCATGCTGGATATTACTAGCTTAGAACATTAGATAACTACTATGTCACTAATTTAGATTTACTTTTGGGTATTTACTTTTGTATACTTTTATCTATTAGTTTTATTTTTACATGCATGTGAGATGGTTTTGGTTTATTTTTATAATATTTCATAGAGTTTTTTGTGGAAGATTCATCTTATCTCATGATCTTACATTATTATAGAGGGTAATTCCACTTGTTTCATTAGTTTTTTATACCCTCGATGCTAGTCACCAACCATGAGCCTATTAGAGGTGGAATTTAGGGTTAAATATCTTTCTCCCCTTATTATGGTATCTTTAGAGGAGGGGGTCATGACAGAGTGGTATCATAGGTGATTATTGAGAGATGTGATTGAATTTAGAGTTAGGAACAATGAGGATTGAATGGGTTGGTTTGGAAATAATTCCAGTTGACCATAGTGCATGACATAAGACTAGAAGACCTGTTAGGACATCATATTTTAGGCCCCCTGTGATCCAATACACAGACTCATAGCTTATTTAATGAACATGTGAGGTGGACTTATTTGTAGGGTAGATAACTAGGAGAGGCACATGCATCATGGTGAATTTTGTTATTTTTTTGAATAAGGGGTTTTTTGGGAAAGTTAAAATGAGTAAATTCAACTAAAATGAATCTTAATAAAATTACATACTACCTAGGCTTAGAAAAATCCTATTTTACTTTCATCTATAGATCTTGTTCATCATTCATTCATTGCTCAGAAAATTTAGGTTTCATAGAATCATCTGGTTGATCTTTGTAGGGTTGATCTAGTCGATGAGGATGATCAATGGTAGAGGATTTTGCATTCTTTCCTATGACTATATTTGGGGAAGCAGAAAGGAAGTGTTTTAGATGAGAATATAGTGAGTTGAATGGAGGATCTCGATATCAATTTTAGTTTGATATGAGCCCTAGTGGGATAATGCATCCCTTTGGTAGTCATTCAGATGTGGGGAGATGTGTGTTAGTGGAGGATGATATATCTAGGAGATCAGAAGGTGGAAAATGTTTCATGGGTCAATTTTCAAACAAAATTCTAGGAATATTTCCTTTCATCAACCATGAAGGTAGAGAATATACATGAGATTATTTATCTTCAACATGGAAGATTATCAGTAAAGTATTTTAGAATCATATTCAAAGAACTTATGTACTTTTCCCCAGGTATCTTTTAGACGAGGAGTCTCGTGTGAGACATCTTGAGGAGGAACTCCATGTTTCTATTCAGTATACAATCACTCCTTTTATGTTTTCGTTATATCCAAAGGTTTATAAGAAGGAAAAGGCAATCAAGAAGATGCACTCATGAGGAGGTCTACTGTGATAGGGGAACTAGGAGGGTTCCTCAAGGAGAAGATTTTTTAGTTGTAGGTCTTAAGTGCTAGGGCCTTTAAGGTTTTGACCAGCAGGGAGTTAACCTCAGAAGTTTCCCTTTTAGAATCTTGAGCATAGTTGTTTATGTACCTTTCTTAGAGATATTAGGCTAGCTTGTTTTGGTTTTGGGATTCATTTCCATTTCTATAACCATTTCCTAATGGCTCCCCAATCTCATTTTTTTGGAGGTGGATAGGTTTAGTGCCAACCTCAACTGCAACTTCCAATGAGATCGTTTCAGTAGTAGGGGAAATAGGGTTATGCTTTTCCAATGGGAGATGATGTAGGTATAGGTTGACCTTAGGATATTAATCATGTTTTGAGACCTAGAATAAATATTATTAATGGAGTTTTTCATCATAAGAGTGGTATATGAGCTGAGTATAGTCAGTTTCAGGTAGTGGAGGCAACAGATCTACAGGGGCCAGAGAACGTTAGAGGTACGGAAAATTTTTTCAGTACCCTTTTCTGTTATATATTTGATTTAGGAGATTCACACTCATTTTTCTCAACTAATCTAGTAGGTTCTCTAGTACTATATGTAGAGAGGCTTTCAATTCCCCTAGTGTGTACTATGCTAGTTGGATACTGGACCAACTTGTTTGATGTGTGTCGGGGGGCGTAAACTGATGATGAGGCCACATTAGTCTCGTGAAGATATTTTTTTGATATTGATGCATCTGTGTAATTTCATCCAAAGTATTAATTGGTTTTATTCATTGTGTGATATTATCAAATAATTCATGAGGAGAGTAATTTTATCATATGTGGATGGACAACATGTGGTTTTCATTGGCGAGTGGGGTTTTCAACTTGGTAGTCAGTGTGTAGAGCCCCTTATTTCTTTGTTTGATGATTTTTCAGTAGAATTAGTGGATTCTAGGATATTGGTGGTCCTTGGGGTCATTTGGGAGTTTCTGGATGTTTTTTCCAAGGAGGTTGTGATGCTACCCCTTTGATGTGATGTTGAGTTTCAGGTAGACTTGCCGCCTAGTTCTTCTACATTTTCGAAGAATATTTTTCAAATGACAACTTTTTAGTTTTGGGTGATGAGGATTCAGATATAAGATTTTATGTAGAAGGGTTTTATTCAGCCTAGTGTGTCCCCACGGGGTGCTCCAGTGTTCTTATACAAGAAGGCAGATCATAGTATGAGGTTGTGTATATAGTAATAAAGGTTGAATCAGGTGACAGTCGAGAACTGTTACCCTATTTTGAGGATAGATGATCTTTTTGACTGGATAATATGGGGGAGTTGATTTTCTAATACTGATCTATGGTTTGGATATCACCAGTTAAGGGTGAAGGAGAGAGATATCTCAATGAATTCCTTCACATGCAAGTATGGGAACTTCAAGTTTATAGTCCTATCATTTTGTGTTAAAAACACACTAGTTATGTTCATGGGTCTTATGAACTATGTGTTATGTGAGTTTTTGGACTAGTTTTTCATTGTACTCATTGCTGATATCTTTTTCTAATAAAAGTCATATGTAGAGAATGCCAATCATATCATATCTATCATGCAGGTTTTTTGACGCCACTGGCTCTATAGAAAGTTATCTATGTGTATGTTTTTGGACATGATAGGTTCATTTTCATGAGCATGTGATGTCTTTGTAAGGTGTGGCAGTAGACTTGTTGAAGGTTGGGGAATTTTTTTCTTTGGTAACACCCAAGAACATGATATATGTTTGTAGCTTCATTGGTCTCATAGGATATTATCAGATGTTTGGGCCCAATATTTCTAGAATTTTAGCTATATTGACAGTGTTGAAGAGGAAATATGAGGTATTTGTGTTAAATAATAAATTCCATATAGATTTTAGATACATGGGGGGAATTTGGTTAGTGATCTAGAGCTTTAGTTTCCTATGTCGGGTGTATTTTTTATGGCATTTTGTGATGCTTCCCATCATGGGTTGGGATACGGGTTGATGTATCAATGGGAAGTGATCTTTTATAGATCTAGGAAGTTATGTTCCCAAAAACATAACTATGATCCCCTGATATAGAACTAGAACGAGTTTTGATTATGCTAAATTTGTGTCAACATTACCTCATTAGGGAGTGATTTTTTGTCTTAATAAATCACAAGAGTTTTTGGTATATATTTTCTCATCATGATCTAAACTTTAAGTAATGGAGGTGGATGAAGTTTCTTTATGATTACGATTTTGATATCTCCTACACCTTAGGAAAAGGAAATTTGGTGACTAAATATTTGATCAGGAGGTCATAGAAGGAGGTAGTTCAAGAGTCTAGGGATTGTTGAAGTGTAATGGAAGAGTTGGAAGCATTGCACTTAGATAAAGGGAGGTTAATAGTCAAGTCTATTTGTTTCATATGATAGTGTAGTATTATTTAATGAAATAGGTGGAGAATTATTAGTGGGAGACTCATAGGAAAAAGTGACGTGTGATATTTTTTTCCTTGGTGATGCTCCAGAGGGATGTTCATAACCTATTTTTTGTTTCATTGGAGGTTTCTTGTTTTGGTAGTGATGCATAAGGGATTCCTTCGTGAGTTTCAAAGCTCAAATTTGGGGGTACCCCCATGAGTTTCTAAGATGTAATGTGACTTGAGGATCTATTTTTGGTGGCCTAGAGGAGAGTACTTGGGAGAGAGAGAGATATAGATTCATGCCCAGTACTAGGAGATATTTTTAGTTTTTGATTTTATATGTTTTTAATTTTGATGTGATGTTTGGATCCTTCTGTGTTATGATTTGGGATTTTTTACTTGGTTTGTGATGTGTGATTAATCTATGACATATGAAAAATGAAGACCTAATTCCTAATCAAGGAAAATTATACTAACATGTGATTAAACCCATGAGGGAAATTTAGTGCTTCCCCGAGAAGATAGAAACTTTATATGGAGGATAGAATTCCCTGATTCTTATGTTTTGGATAGTGCAGTTTAATGGTTGCAATGATTGTTGGTTTGAGATGTATAGATGTTATATGACTGTGGTGATGTGGCTGTGTGGTGATGAGGTTATATGATATGTCTGGGGCTATTTGGTTTAGTGTTTTGGCTAGTGGTAACATTTTGGATGTGACGATATCCTTGAGATGTATCTCTTGATGTGGTTTTTAAAACCCCTTTACTTTTTGAATTGGGTTTGGATTTGTGAGGGAGAGAATCATTTCATAGGTATATGATTTAGTGGTTAATGCATTCCTATACCATTAAATTTCTATTTTTGGTGGTTTTAGGTGTTAGGGTGAGGTTTTGGGAGTTTTTATTGGAGGATGGACCTACAACAGAGATGCTGTAGGAAGTTCACTTCATGTAATGTTCAAAAGATGTGTAAAGGTTATTCACGGATTGTGCAACTAGTGAATTCATGGATTTTACATTGAATAGGGTGATCCTGTGAGCTTTATTACAAATTGTCTAAGTGGAATTCATCATTTTTATTAATAAAAGGCCTAAGGTGATGTGTTTTTTGGAAAAAGAATTTTTTTAGGAAAACTATGGATTACACGCTATGTAATGTTTACATGACATGAAACTGAAATATTCCATGTTATTTTATAACCCTTTTGGATGAATTTATATTCATTCAGACACTCCCTCTCTCTCTCATTTTAGAATATCCCAAGGTTCCTTATGATGATATTTTATCCACCTTATTTCTACTTCAATACATTGGTTCTGGTGGTTGTTGGTTGGAGATCTATAGTGAGTGCGTTCTCCTTTCCCTATGGGTTTCTTTTGTTTTTATCTTTGTGATTTACTATGATGATTTTATTTTGGATTGAGGTGTGACTTGTTATTCATTTTTATGATCCTTTTGTGTGGTGTAGGTTAGTCCATGACTTCCCATGCGTGGTTGTGCATTGTAGGTGTTTCTTCTTCTCCCTGTGGTGCACAATGAGTCTATAAAGCTCTTTCAGGTATAAAATCCTTCATTTCTTTTTATTATATACCATACGGGTGGGGTTTACACTTTTTACCTTTAATATATGGTTTTAGTAGAACAATAATATATAAATAATTGAGTAATTGAAATTTTTGGGGGAAAAGAGGAATGATTTTCATGTTTTTAAAGCTTTGATATTACAGTTATATGATGGATTGTATGGGTTTAGTGCCCCACTGAAAATTGTGGTAGTTGGGGAATTTATTTTGACTAGATGATATTTTTGTGGCAGATATGTTTGTTATGATTTTTTGTGATGTCACCCTAAAATAAAAATTGGATAACAACTTATATTTGGCTAATGAAATGGTTGCCCCAATATTATGGATTATATAATAACTCTCCTAAAATAAAGTGAAATGTGATAAAATCCCCTTTTTTAATTCTGTAAATCATTATGGATGTGTTGTGATGTGTGGTTGTGTTTGTAGTGTTGAGATTCCTGATTACAATGTGATGTGGTGATGATGGGTAATATGTGGTCATTATTTTGGGGTGGGGAGGTGGTGTTTGTTTGGCCATGATTTTGGGATGATGAGGTGGTGGTTATGTGGCCATGATTTTAGGGAAGTGAGGTGGAGGTTGTGTGTCCATGAATTTGGGGCAATGTGGTGGTTATGTGGATTCACCTTTGGGGTGGTGGGGTAGGGGTTACGTGGTAATGATTTTGGGGTGACATGGTGGTGGTTGTTTGGCCATGCTTTTGGGGCAGCAAAGTGGTAGTTTGTTTTATAGTTCTTGTGGGGTGATGAGGCGATCTTATTATGGGGACAATGATCTTCTTATGGTGCATAGTTGTGTTATTCTAGATTCATGGGTAGTGATGGAATAATTATTTAATAATTATTGAAATGGATGGGGTTTGGTTTGGTTAATGAGAAGAAAATTATTAAGGAACAAATAAATAATGGGATGTGCTATTAAATGTGGTTGATTCTATATAATGAAAAGAATAGACTTGGTTGGAAATCTTAAATGTGTATTATGTGGCATTATAAATTTAGAGGTGGTAGTGAAAGTGGAGTTATTGTGGTTTTATTAGTGTGTTTTGTGGACCCATAGGTTGGGATTTTATGTGTATATATGTATATACTTTAATATTACTTTTGATTTTTATACGCATCCTACACACATCGAGGACTATGTGCTGACACCCGTATATTCACATGGGGGTGTTTTTCCCAACATACCAATGATGATGATGTATGGATGGCTACCCAATATTTCCCACTCTCTCATCCAGGTGAGTAGATATGGATAGGATGTGATGGATGGAGGTTTGTTAGTTCACTAGGTCATGGACCAGGTGTATTTGGGAAAGATGTGATGACCATGTTCTTTGGTAGTGGACCGAGTATTTTTGGGCGAGATGTGATGTGACTATGTTTTAGTAAGGCTTATGGTGGGGGTAGTGCATGGTAGGATGAGGGCACAAGGTTTATATCATTTATGTTCATGATACCCTAATACTATGGTTATAGTTGTGATGTAATGAACCAAGTGTCTATGGGAGAGATGAGAAATGATCGTGCTGTGGGGTGGGGGACTAGGAATATACAAGTGTGATGTGATATGACTCTATTGTGGGGTGGGGATATTTGTTGTTTGGATAAAATGGGAGTTATATGACATACGAAGATAGGTTGTGAGAGTTAAAAATTAGTGGGAAAGTGGTACGGGGGTACCCTTCATCAATATGATTCTTATTATGTTATAACACATGTACTGCATTATTTGGTGAGCATGACTTAGTGAGGTTAGGATAGATAGTTGACTTTCTTGGGTTATGTTGGTTTTAATATTTTCTCACGGGAGTATTAGTACGATTCTTTAACATGTGCATGATAGAATTTATTTTCCTACTGAGTATACATGTATTCTCACCCTACACATATAAAGATGATTTTCAGGTTTCTGGGAGGATTATTGGGACAATGTTGGATATTACATTCTCATATCTTTGGATAACTTCTATTTCACTACTTTAGATTTGCTTTTGGGTATTTACTTTTGGATAATTTTATCTATGTCAGTTTTATTTATAAATTCAAGTGGTATGGTTTTGTTTTCTTTTTATATTTTTTCATTGATTTTTTTGTGGATGATTCATCATATCTATCAATATTATTATATAGGGAAATAACTCCCATTTCATGATATTTTTATAACCTTGGTGCTAGTCATCAATCTGGGGCCTACTGGATGTGGGACTCGGGGGTCCTTATCTCTCTCCCCTCATTGCAGTATCTTTAGAGGGAGGGGTTCGTGGTAATAATTTTCTATAACTCTAATCCTAAAAATATCTTTGAGAATTAAAGAGAAAAAATTCTTATTTAAAAAAGAAATTATTTATTGAACAAGGGTCATGTACTTAGAGTTGGCATTATAGAACAGGTTTACAAATTTTAGAGGTTAGGATAATGAAATGAATTACCCTTAAGGGACTATAATTTATGGTTATAATGATATTTCATTTGAATATTACCATGTTGCTTCATTTAATCAATGTTTGTTCAGAATGGATTTCCATAAAAGAAACAAGAAATATGAAGTAGGATGGAACCAAGAGGACAATATAATTTTAAATCAATAAATTATAATGGTTAGAATTATAATAGAGAAGTTTTTTGTTGTGATGACTTAGTGTACAAAAGATATAATTTATGTAGGTATTTACATGAGATAGAAACCACATTCACCACATAGGAACACGTATATGGTGGCACATTTCATGAAACCTAACCCTCCAAAATTCTATTAATCATGTGACACAATGATTGCTGAAGGTTGGGATAAATCCTTGGAGAATATATTTGATGTCATGGTTTTCAGATCATCAAATGGTAACTATTTTTATTTACCATTTTGAAAGTGAAGTTGGTCAATGGTGGAAAATGGTTAAGAATACTAGATAAAGAGAAGATATTAATGGAATTTAATGATACACATTTAATTATATTTTCCTTGATAAATATATTCATATTGTTTTTGTATTAGGTTGGTAAATTAATTTTTGGAATTGTGGTAGAAGGAGGAATATTCAGTGTCCTTGTATGAAGAAGACTTCACCAGATTGACTAGGTACACACCAAATTTTATCCAGGATTTTGACAGTAAAATTAGTCCATTTAACTCATGATTGAAGTTAAGATATCAAATAAATTTGAATTACCATGAATTAAAAATTTATGAGAAACATTTTCTATGTGATTAGAAGGTAAAAATGGAGATCACCAATGATAATGTATTCTATAATGAACTAGATCAGGATTTCATTCGACCCAACACCCGACCCATTCCGACACAAGGATTAAAGGGCGTTCCCAATCCCCATGGGCTAGGAACTAGTGCTGAAGAATCACCAGAATCACTTTGGGAATGATTTTTCCCAAAACAGAGATAAATTGTAGATGAATGTAATAAATGAAAAATCTAAAATAAAACAAAAAAGATAAATAGGCTACAACAAAAACAAAAACTAACTAAAAAGGAATAGCCATAAACAGAAGGTAAACTAGAGTAACCTCCATGTGACCTTAAGGGTCACCACCACCTTACTCACCCCATGAATATAATAAAAAAACGAGTTCCAACAGAGAAATTGAAACCTAAAATGATATAGGCATGAGCTAAAAGTCCAAGTAGGCCACCACCACCCACCGAAAATAAGATGCTGCTTTTGTATAACATCCTATGTGTGCTAGTTTGAAATAAAATAAAAAAATAAAATATTTATATATATCTATATACAAGAAACAATAACACATCAAAAGTGGGTTAAAACTCTCTTTCCAACATTTATCTTACATGAAAATAATCATTATGAAAAGACATTTTTACCTGACCTAAAACACTTATCCAAAATACTATTTTAAAGTCTCACTTTAGAACCATTTCACAACCTCGTCTTTATAAATACAAATTCCCACAGTGAGAGATGTTTCAAAATTTTCATATAGTTTAAAAAAATAATCTTAAAAACCTACCATTTAAATGAAACTAGGGATATTGACCTAAACCCATTTTGAAAAATCACACACACTAGGAGTTTCAAAACAAAATATTTTCTCTTTCCCACTTGATAACCCTTTTAAAACTCATTATCAATTTTTTTTTAAAACACTTGAAAACATTTCTCCTTTAAAAAAGTCTTTAAAAACTCTCTGGTTTTCCAATACAACAAAACCGGTTTTCAAAAACAACTTCTAGAAAAGCTCAAATAAAGAAATAGGGATCAAGGAATAACATGAGAAACACATATCTCAAAAAGAATAATAAAATAGATCATACAAACCATCATCATAAAACCATATAAATTTATGTGGGAATAATATATATCATCACATATAAATGGAACTAAACAAATGCATAAATCATATAAAACAAACAAGCATGAGTAATGTGCACCTAAATAACTAAACATTAGGCCTAATGTGACTGAGTAAAAAAGTTTTCTATATTGCAATAAAAGCTCATAAGGTATTACTTCCCAAAATCTCACTTGGCCTCTCAAAAATAATGGATGCGCACACTTTCCTACCTCTAAGGATCAAACAGTCACCCAAATAACCAAAAATGGATGCTCACATAGTATCCCATCTGAGGATCACATGGTCACTCAAAAAACTCCCCTATCACACCCCAATTAACCCATGTTCCATTCAATTATAGAAAATCACAAGTAAGTTCCCATATCAATCAATAAATAACACAATCCATCAATAAATAAATATTCCCAATTTTATCAAAACATCTTTTCCAAGGTAAAACCATTTCTAAACCACTTTAGAAATCCTTCCAAACACATAAAACTCTTTGATAAATTTTAGAAAATTCTTGGTGTTCCTATGTGCCAAAACCTTTTGAAAAACCCATTGAGACACCCAAATTTCCAAAACAATCCATAATGAAAGTCAAGCATGGGATAAACATCAATAATAATTTAAACAAAAAGAAAATTAGATAAAAACTAACCAATGTAGAATAATAATTTAAAGGAACGAGATGTATTGGACATACAACCATTGAAAAAATTTCAAAAACATTATAAATGTAAAACATTTGGTTAGAAACCACTTTAGATCAAGAAAAGTTTTCAAAAGAACAAGGCAATGTTTTCTACCACTTTCAAATAAAAAATCATTCCATAAAAAAACCAATTGGGTATTTTATTTAAATGATCGCGATGGACTCGCATCCCATTCCATGATTTAAAAGTAACTTTTATAGACAATTAAACCCTCATAAGTCATATATATAATCACACATGAAATAAAAATCATTTTCAAAACAAAAAGCATAAACATGCATGTAATATAATGCAACAGAAAAGAAACACCTACCTCAAAGATGAGAGAATCAAGTCGAAACACTTTGGCACTCGATGCCTTTGATGATGACCACTCACAATTACATGAATATACACTTCTATATATATATATAAATATAAAACCATTAATTCAATGTACATATTCCCATCACCATGAGGGAATATGCAAAATTTGGATATATATATAAATATATATATATACCAATGTATATGTGTGCAAGCTATCAAGGATCCACACAATGTTCTTAACAACCAAGAGGGAACCAAAAATCACCCAAAAATACCTATAAAAATTAGAATAATCAAAATGGTGGAATAATACCTACTTAAATGGCAGTGAGTGAATTGAAATTTACCGAAACACTTCACCTTTAGTGATGGATTCTGAAATTCACATGAAGCTAACTTGAGATACCAATAAAACACCCTAAAAAGAAGATAAACATAAAAAATATGCTCACCCATAACCCTTGGGTTCTACCAAACCAGAATATTTGATGGGGTATATAAAGACACCTGAATAATGAAATATAGGATGATAGAGGATATGAAACACTTATTAGGAATGATCACAGTAAGAATCGGTGGAAGAAACAACAAAACATTGAGGCCACTAGAATGGGGTGGTGGGTAACTCGGAGAGGGAGGAGAGATAGGTGTTGTGCATCACATAGGGGGAGAAGGGAGAAAGAAATAAAAAAGGGACAGGTAAAATAAAAAATAAAAAAAAACTAAAATTAAAGAGAAATAAAAATAATTGTTTTCTCAACAAATATCGTGGTTTGTGCGTGGTTTACCAAATCATGTGCCAACTATGCTGTCCCTACTAGACAGGGATGAGTAACCACATGGTTACCCCTAGGTGAGTCCATGATTAGAAAACCATGATCCAAACATTAAAAAAAATACTTTCCTAATGAAAGACCCTCACACATGGTTTCCACATGGTTACTTCTAACTATGTCCAACCCATGAACAATACATTTTTTCCTATGAAAATTTTAAAAATTTCCACTCAATATTCTCTGGAAGTCACCATAACATAAAATTAATTAAATTAATTAATCAATATCATTTTGACACGGGAGTGTCAGAAACTCCACATCATATCACTTTCTTCCACTAGAAAGTCTAGAATTAATTTTAGGTCCAAAGAGAGATAAATCTAAGGAAACTCTCCAAGGAAAAGAAATAAAACTCCTCAGGCGATATAGATTCCTTAGGTAACTTGAATAAAAACCTATCCAAAAAACTCAAGGAATTATAGAGAAATAGAGATCTAAAATTAGTCTACCCACCATTTCATAATGAACTAAAATGGTAGAGAATTTCACAACCTCTTCCCACAAAACAGTTGGTTGTATCTGAGGAACGAAATTCCCAAACACTCCAAAGTGGATTCAAAAAGATTTCATCGGCCAAATCCAACCACAAGAAACTATTTTAAAACCACAAGGACAACATAGACCAAGAAAAATCCCAAAGGATAATTAAACCTAGATCACATTAAATATGGAATCCAAACAAGAAGACCAATAATGAAAAACATACCTGAATAAGAAATGACATGGCTCTAACATAAGGTACACAAATTTAATATTAAGGTTTTTAATTCAAAATCCTTGGAATACCACCCCATGCTCATTCAAAAAGAAATCACTTCTTAGTGGAATACAAAACCCATCGAGAGAGAAATCTACACAAAAAGTTTCCAAGAATGCACCTAGGCCCTATAGATGTCTAATGAAATAAGTGTAGAGCTACCCAAGTTATACCACACACAAGGGAAACAACTGATAACATCATCTAGTGATGAGCCACTAAAAATTAAAAAAAAGAATACTGCCCAAAACAAGAAACCAAAGAATAACCCATAATATTATATCATCCAACAAAACTAAAATCTCTCTGAAGTAATCAAGAAAACATTCCCAGATAGATCTCACACAATATAATGTATGAGAAACTTATCTTAATTGATCTAACCATTAACCAAATCTCACAGGTCTAAACTAACAGACCAAAAATTCTATGAAGATCCACTATACTAGAACTTGGGTGGGTGGGGTAGGGGGGGGTCTCACATCAATTAACATTATACATAGGACCTTAAACAATAATTTTCCTAAAATCAAAATAAAATATTCCAAAATATGAAATGGAAACAGTAAAACACATTCTTTATTCAAAACTAAATGGAACCTAATTTTGAAACTCAAAATCCATGTACAAATATGAATTATTTAGTTTTGGAATGCTTCTAAAAACAGATTCCTATAAAACAAAAACTTGTTTTAACAACTAAACACTATTCAAGTTTAAAAATAATCACATACTCTCTTTTTGAAACCAAATAAATTTCTCATGAAATCTATTTTTAACCCAAAAAATGAATTTCACACCACATGAACAATATAATAGACAAAGGCATAAAAAATGCCTCTAAATAAATCCAAGGATTCCATTATATCAACAGACCAACCATGAACCTCATCCCATTACCCTCACACCCATTGGTAAATCAAAGGGTCAAGCTGTCTAAATAAAAAAACAACTGGGATGAGGAATCATGACTGAATTTTATACATGGTTGACTGAAACATTCCAATCACACATTGGTTCCTAGTTAATGTCCACAATCATGCGTTTAGTGATCATATGGTTTTCTAGGCCCTACAAACCAACCTCAAGTCATGAATTACTTCTTTATTACCATCCCAAAAAATTCCCTGATAAACTCTAAGGAAACTCAAGTCATGACATTGAGGATCAACTCCACTACCATAGGTATCGACTATAACCCAATAATGCCATCAAACAAAAAACAGAAATCAACAAAAAAATCCCAACTTCCCATGGAAAATTGAGGATTAGTGTGAGAAAGAGATCTCGACACTATCCCCATACAAAATCTTAATTTTTGAAAACCTCATGTTTAAAATACCAAAACATAAAATAACAAATAGAATTGAAGAGGCTTACTATTATATGTAAAAGAACAACCCAATCTTTGATACCCTTATGTAATGAACTAGCACAGACTGCCATCCCACCCAACACCTGACCTAATTTTCCACAAGGCCTAAAGGGCATTCCAGATCCCCATGGGTAGGGAACTATTGCTTGGGAATCATAGGAATACCTTTGGGAATGATTTTTTTTCGAAAAAATAGACAAGATATTGATGAATAATATAATGTAAAAATATAAAATAAAATAAAAAGGCTAAAGAGGATAAAAAAAACTAAAAAAAGGAACAACCAAAAATAGAAGTAAAAACATACTAACATCCAATTAACCTCTCGAGTCTCCACAAACCAACCCACACCATGGTTATAATGAACTGACTAGTTCCAATAGAGAACCTAAAACTTGGAATTATATATGCGTGAGCTAAAAATCCCAGCAGTCCACCACTACCCACCAAAACTAATCATTTTTTCTCATATAACATTCTATGTACTCTAGTTTGAAATATGATATAAAAATAAAAATTTTCTATACAAGTATATAAAAGAAACAAAAATGCATCTCATGTGGGTTAAAACTCTCTTTCTATGATTTATATTAAATGTAAATGATTACTTGTAAAACACCTTTTCCCCCAGACTAAAACACTAAGCCAAAATACCATTTTAAAGTCTCAATTTAAAACCATTTCACAACTAATTATTTAGAAAAAAACACTCTCACACTAATATTAGTTTCCAAATTATCACACAATTTTCCAAAACAATCATGAAAATATACCATTTAATAGAAACTAGGCATAATGAACTAAACTTATTTAGAAACATCACACACACTAGGTGTTTCAAAAAAAACTATTTTCCAATTCTTAGTTGAGAATAATTTTCAAACTCATTATCAAAAATATTATCAAAATACTTGAAAACATTTCACCTTAAAATGAAACTTTAAAAACCATTTTGTTTTCCAATCCAACAAAACCATTTTCTAAAAAAATTCTAACATGGATCAAATAAAAAACATGGTTCAAGGAATAAAATTCTCAACACATATATCACAAGGCATAATAAAAGAGATAATAAACACCATAATCATCAAACCATATAAATTGAAGTGGGAATAATATATATCATGACATAAAAATGGCATTAATCAAATGCATAAAACATATACACAAAACAAGCATGAGTAATGTGAACATAGAGACCTAACCATAAAGCCTAATGTGAGTGAGTAAAGAAGTGTTCTAGCTAGAAATCGAAGCTCACATGGTATTCATACCCAAAACCTCCCTCCCTCTGCTGGAAACAAATGAAGGTTCAAACATTCCACCCTTTGAGGCTCACACAGTCACTCAGACAACCCAAAATAGAAGCTCACTTGGACTTCCCTCTTAGGCTAGCACGATCACTCAGACAAACCCCTAGCTCACACCATGGTTGACTCATGATACACTATATTCCAAATCATCACAAGAAAGTTCTCATATCATTCAAGCTATAACACAATCCATACCATAAATAAACATGACCAATTTTATAAAAACACCTTTTCCAATTTAAAACCATTTCTAAAAAACTTTTGAAATCCTTCTAAACCCATAAAAACAATTGATCAATTTTAAAAAAATTCTTGATATTTTTACAAACTAAAACACTTTGAGAAACCCATTTAAAACCCCCATGTTCCCAAAACAATCCATAATGTGAATCAAGCATGGGATAAACATAAACCATAAGTCAAACCAAAAGGTAGTTTGATAAACATGAACCAAACATGAATAATAATTTAAAGGTAAAATATGGATTGAACCTTTATCCATTATAGACATTTCACATGATTTAAAAATGCCCAAAATTTGGTTTGAAGCCACCTTAGATCAATAAAACGTTTAAAAAAAACAATCTAGTTTTCACCACTATTTTTAAAATCCATAAAAGTTCCTTAAAAAAAGAAAATATGGCATTTTCTTCAAATTCATGGAATGATATCACATCCCATTTCAAGATTTAAAAGTCACTTATATATCCCATTGGCTCCTCATAGGTTTTCTATATAATCAAACTTAAAAGATAAATAATTTTCCAAAAAAGAATCATAAATATGCATGTAATATAAAGCAATGATGAATTAAAATCTACCTAGAAGAGGAGATAATCCAGCCAAAACACCTTAGCACTCGATGTCTTTGACAATGAACACTTTTACTTACACACATATACACTTATATATATACACCCCTTAATGCAATGTATATATTCCTCTCTCTATGATGGAATATATACATAGAGGATATATATATATATATACATACATACTTATGTATATGCATGTGAACCTTAAAAGAGATACAAGATATTTTAAATAACCAATATGAAACCAAAAATCAAAAAAATACACCAATTAAAACTGGAAAATAAAAAGTGTGGAATAATACATATTGAAACGGCAATGAATGAACCAAATCACTTTTCCTTCGGTGGTGGATGCTGAAATATGTATGAAGCCAACCCGAGAGACCCATCATATTCCCTAGGATGAAGAGAAACATAAAAAATATGCCCACTCAGAACCCTTGGGATTAGCCAAACCAGAATGGGAGATAGGGAACCAAAAAACATCGGAATAAGGAAATAGCAGATGATGGATGATAGGAAACAATCATTAGAGATTATCACAATAATAACCCACAGCCGAAATGACCAAATATCAAGTCCATATGAATGGGGTGGTGTGTGGCTAGGAGAGGGAGGCAGGATGGGTGTTTCATATCTCATAGGGGGAGAGGGGAGAAAGAAATAAAAGAGAGGGGAAGAAAAGGAAAAAATAAGAGAGAAATAGTAATAATTTTTTTCTAGAAAATTAACATGGGTTGTGCATGGTTTACCAAACCATGCACCAATCATGCTGTCCCTACTGGACAAGCATAAGGAACCACATGAATACCCATAGGTGAGTCGCAGGGTTAGAGAAACCATATTCCAACCATGCCGAATGGAACTGTCATTATGATAAAAACTCACACATGATTTCATCACAATTACTCATAACCATGCATAACCCCTATATAATACCATTTTCCCTATATTTTTTTTTAAATTTTCAGCTGATATTCTCAGGAACTCATGAAAAATTAAAATTAACTAAATTAATTAATTAATATCAACATGACATGTCAAGTGTCACAAAAATCCCCAACATTCTACATTCCCCCAATAAAGTCTCCAGTTCAAGTAGAGGTCAAAAGAGGGAGAAATCTAAGGAAACTCTATAAGGGAAAAAATCAAAAACCTCAAGCGACCAAGCTTCATTAAGAAATCCAAAAAACAACCTCTCTACAAAACTTAAGGAATTATAAATAAACATAGAATGAACATTGTTTTACAAAATATTTGAAAATTAACTAAAATTTTGGAACAACTGATAACCCCTTAAAACAAAATAAGAGGATGTCTCTGAGAAACCAAATTCCCGAACTCTCCAAAGGGGATTTAAAAATATTTCATCGGCAAAATCTAACAAGAAGAAATTCGTTTAAAACCACAAGGAAAACACTCTCTAAGAAACATCATAAAGGATAATCAAACCCAAATCACAAAAATTGGGAATCTAGAGAAGAATATCAGTAATGAAAAACATTCCTCCTTTATAAATAACATGGATCTATCCAAAGGGTCACAACTGGGATATAATGGTGTTTAAGTCCAACTCCCTGGTCGAATCAACAAACCAATTGGAAAAAAAGATACAATCCAAGTCTCCAAGCATGAACTTAGACCCTACCCATGTCCAAATAAACAAGAACTGAACTACCTAATTTATAAACCACACAAGGGAAACAACCACCAACATCATCAACTGATGAGGCACATAAAAATTATCAAAAATGACCAACGACCACAACATGAATCCCAAGAAGAACCCAAAATATTCTATCATCTACCAAACCTCAAATGTTTCCAAATCAATCAAGAAAACATTCCCAACATTATATCACATAAGAGACTCTATGAAAAAATGATCCTCATTGATCTAACCATCAACCAAAGATCATGCGCCTAAACCATTGGACCCAAAAATATCTAAAATCCACTATACTTGACCTTTTTAGGGGGACACATCTTTCATCAGGAAATAAAAGTCATAGAACCTTACATGGTCAATTAACTAAAATTATATTAAAACATCCTAAAACATAAAAGGGACAAAAACACATTCTTTATTCAAAACCAAACCAAACCCATTTTTCAAACATAATCCACAAGTCTTAGCCCAATATGGTTAATTTTGAAATGCTTCTAAAAATGGTTTCAAATCAAACACCAAGTAGTTTTAAATCCTAAAAACCATTCTGGTTAAAGAAACACATACTTTCCATTTAAAACCAAAAACATTTTCTCATAAAATCCATTTTATACCAAAAAAATTAATTTCACATCACATGAACAATAACATAAACAATGTCATAACACAAGCATCAAAATAAATCTATGGATGAAAACATATCACAAGATCAACCATGATCCTCATCCCATTTCCATCACATCCACTATAAAATACCTAGGTCAAGTTGTCTAAATAAAAAAACAATCAGGATGAAAAACCATGACCGACATGGAAACATGGTTGACGACCACATTCTAATCGTGCAATGGTTACTATAGAGTGTCCAAAATCAGGTGTTTAGTGGTGGTATGCTGTGTTTGGACCTACTAACCATCCTCACATCTTAACTATATTCTTCATAACCATCCTAAAACATCACTAAAAAACCCAAGGAAAACCAAGATATTCCATTAAGGATCAACAACACTTCCAATGTCATTAACCATAATCCAACAACAAAATCAAATGAAAAAGATAAATAAATATAAAAATCCCAAATTCCCATAGAAACTTGAGGCTCAGGGTGGAAAAGAGTTAGAGAAACTCTCCCCCATACCTAACTCCCATGTCCTAACATCCTCCTCTATAAGATTCCAACACAAAAATACTAAATGGAATTCCAAAGGCTTAGGATTGTATGGAAAATAAAAACCCAAACATTGATAACATTATTTAATGAACTGACCTAGGCTGCCATCCAACTCGAAACTCAACCTAGTCTACCACAAGGCTCGAATGGAGTTTCTAATCTCCATGGGCTAAGAAGTGGTGTTTTTTAATCATAGGAATCCATTTGATATTGTTATTTCCAAAAAATAAATAAATTATTTTGGAATACAATAAATTCAAAAGATAAAATAAAACGAATAAGATAAATTGTCTATAACAGAAACAAAACAAACTAAAAAGGAATATAGATAAAAATAAATAAAACTAGAATAACCTCCAAATGACCTTGTGAGTTTCCACCATCAAACTAACACCATGGTTATGATGAACAAATTAGTTCCAATGAAGAAACTAAAACCTAAAATTATATAAGCACAAGCTAAAAATCATTGCATGCGACCACTACCCACAAAAAATAACTAGTCACTATAATATAACATCCTAATAATTCTATTTTTAAATAAAATAGAAAAATTAGTTTTTTTTATAAATCTATATAAAATAAAAATCATCACATGATAGGTGGGTTAAAACAATATTTTCAAGATTTATCTTAAATGAAAGAAATTGCTTGGAAATCACTTCTCCCCCTACGTAAAAAACATGTCCAAAAAACCATTTTAAATTATCACATTAATACAATCTTGTAACCACCTATTTAGAAATACACATTCCCAATTTAATATTGGTTTCCAAATTGTTACATGGTTTTACAAAGAAATCTTGTAAATGGACCTTTTAATAGAAACTAGTCATAATGGCCTAAAACCATTTTTAAAAATCACACACAGTTGGAGTTTAAAAACAAACTATTTTCCCATTCCCACTTGAGAACCATTTTCTAAGTCATCATAATAAAAGGTTTTAAAACACATGAAAACATTTCAACTTTAAACAATACTTAAAAAACAATTTAATTTTCCAAAATAATAAAACTAGTTTCCCAAAAAAATTTCCAACATGGCTCAAATAAATAAACAAGGATCAATGCATAGAATGACAAAAAAATATATAACAAGGAATAATAAATGATAGAATAATAACCTCCAAAATCTAACCATACAAATGTAAGTGGGAATAATATATATCATCACGTTAAAATAACACTAATCAAATGTATGAAGCATATAAACCAAACTGGCATAAGTAATGTGCACATAAGGACCTAAACATTAGAAAAAACATGAGCGAGTAAAAAAGTGTACTAGATAACAATATAATCTCACATGGTCTTCCTACACAAAATCTCACCTAACAGCTTGGAAAAAATGGAGGCTCTCATGGTCCTCCCTATGAGTCTCACACGATCACTCGAACAACCCAAAATAGAATGTTGCATGGTTTTTCTTCTAAGGCTTACATGGTAACTCAGAGAAACCCCTCACTCACAACCTGGTTAACCCATGTGCCACTCCATTCCAAAATATCACACAAAAGTTCCCATATCAATTAATCTATAACACAATCCATACCATAAATAAACATACTAAATTTTTTCAAAAAATCTTTTCCAAGGTAAATCCTTTTCTAAACTAATTTATAAATACATTTAAACCAATAAAACCCTTTGATATATTTTAATAAATAATTAATGTTCCCTAAATCCACACCCCTTTAAAAACCCATTTTAAACTAAAAAATTACAAAAAAAATGCTAAAATGAAAATCAATAATGGGATAAACATCAACCATAAGTCAAACAAAAAGGCAACTTTATAAACACCAACCAAAGGAGAATCCAAATTTAAAGGTATGCTATGGATTTGATGTAAAATCATTCCAAATATTTCACATGCTTTTAAAATGAAAAGCATTGCGTTTGAAACCAACTTAGAACAAGAAGATTATCTAGAACAAAAATTTGGGGTTTTCTACTACATTAAAAAACCAAAGCATTCCTTGAAAAAACCAACCGACTATTTTCTTTAAGTATTTGGTATGGGGTTGCATCCCATACCGAGATTCAAAACTCACTTTTATAGAAAATTTAACCCTCATAGTTCATATATATAATCACACTTGAAAGAAAAATCATTTTCCAAAAAAATCATAAATATTCATATAGTATAATGTGATGAAAAATTAATACCTACCTCAAAGAGGAGAGAATCAAGTTGAAACACCTCATTAATAAACACCTTTGATGATATAAACTCACAGTTACATGTAAATAAAATTATATATATATATATATATATATGAACACCCCTTAATTCACTATACATATTCCCAGGATCATGAGGGAATATGTACAAGGATGATATATATATATATATATTTATATACATGTTACTATGTATATGTGTACGATCCTTAAAGGAGCCACAAGACATTTTAAATAACTAAGAGGGAGCCCAAAATCCCCAAAAAAACCCTTATAAAAATTGGAAAAACAAAAAGGGTGTAATAATACCAACTCAAACATCATAAGTCAAATCAAAATTCACAAAATTGATTCTCCTTAGATAGTGGATTCTGAAACATGCATGAAGCCAACCTGAGGGATGCATCGTATTACTTAGGAAGAAGAGAAACATTAAAATTCAGACCACTTAGAACCCTAAGGTTCAACCAAAAAATAAGGGTATATAGGGAAGAGAAATACAATGTAATAATTAAATAAATTATGATAGAGGATAGGAAACAATCACTAGAGATAATCATGGTAATAATCGATAGATGAAACAACCAAAAATCAAGGCCACAAAAATGGGGTGGTGTGCAGATATGAGAGGGAGGAGGGATAGGCATCACATGTTGCACAGGGTGAGAAGGGATAAAAAAATAAAATATAGGGGAGGAAAAGAAAAATAAAATAAAAAAGTAATAATCATAATTTTTTTGGGACCAATTGTTCAGTTTTTGAATGATTTACCAAACCGTGCACCAATCATGTTGTCCCTACTGGTCAAGAACCATGTACCACACAGTTACCCCCAAGAAAGTCTCGTGGTTGGAAAAACCATGCTATAACCATTATAAAAAGAACTATCCAAGTTAATAACCTCACACATGGTTACTACAAGGTTATTCTTAACCGGCTCAACCTATGCATATTACCCCTTTATGTTGAATTTTTTAAAAATTTCCACACTATATTCTTAGGAACTGACGATGACATAAAATTAATTAAATTAATTAATTAATATCAATCTGAAATGGATAGTGTCACACACTCCCCACCATACCACTTTAATCCCCAATAATGTCTCATGTTTATTTAGAGGTCAAAAGGGAGAGAAATATAAAGAAACTCTCAAAGGAAAAAAAAGAAATCTTCAAGTGACTGAGCTTCCTTATGCTAACCAAACATCAAATGATCTAAAAAGCTATAGGAATCCAAAAGAAACATAGACTGAACATTGGTATCCCCACCATTTAGGAATGAATTGAAATGGTGGAACAACTGATAAACTCTTCCCATAAAACAAGAGGATGTTTATAAGAAACCACATTCTCAAAATCTATAAAGGGGATCCAAAAATCTTTCACTGTCCAAAACTAGCCATAAGAAACTAGTTTAAAATCCCAAGGAAAACATGATACAAGAAACAAAGCAAATGATAATAAAACCCAAGTCACCAAAACTATAACATCCTAAGAAGAATCTCAATAATGGAAAACATGCCTCAATAAGAAATCACATGTATCTAACCTAAGGGTCAAAACTGGCATATGAGGGTGTTTAAGTGTAACACCCTATAATAGTACCCCATGGTTATTATAATATAAAGAACAACCCATTGGAATCCATATCCCACATGGAAAGAAAACTACACCCCATGTATCTAAACATTCACCTAAATGCTACTAATTTTAAATTAAACAAGAAAAAAACTACCCAATGTATACACCCCACAAGGGAAACAACCACCAAAATAATCAAGTGATGAGGCATGGAAAAATCTTCAAAAAGGAACATTTCCCACAATAGGAAACTAAATAATAACCTATAACAATACATCATCCACCAAAACTCAAATTTCTCTAAAGTAATCAAGAAAACAATCCCGACTCGAGCTTACATGAGAGACTCCAAGAAAAACCAATCCTCATCGATCTAACCATCAACCAAAGCTCAGGGGTCTAAATCTCTTAACCTAACAAAATCTATAGAAACACTATACTATACATTTCATGGGGGTGGTCTCACATTAAGTAACATGATACATAGACCCTTATATATTCTTGTTCCTAAAATCACATTAAAATATCCCAAAACATGTAAGGGAAAAAGTTTCTTTATTCAAAACCAAATAGATCCCATTTTTCAAACTCAAATCCCAAGTCCTAAACTCACATGGTTAGTTATTTAATTCTCAAAAAACCAATTTCAAATCAAATACCAATTGTTTTCAAATCCAAAACACAATTCCTATTTCAAAAACCAACACCAAATTTCCATTTTAAACCAAAATAATTTTCTCATGAAATATATTTTTAACCCACACTAATGAATTTCACATCACATGAAAAATAGTATAAAAAATGTATAACAAAAGCATCCAAATAAATACAAGGATTCAAACAAATCAAAAGACCAACCATGACCCTCATCCCATTTCCATCACACTCACAAGGGAATCCATGGGTCCATTGGTCTAAATAAAAAAACAACTAGGATGTGAAAACATTATTGACTTAGACACAGGTTTGAAGGCCACATGTTAATCATATGATGGTTCCTATATAGTGTCCATAATCATGTGTTTGGTGGCCAAATGGCTTTTCATGCCCTATGAACCAAACATACTTTCTGACTTTATTATTCTTCTCCATCCCCAAAAATAATTGAAAAACCCCAAGGAAACCCAAGTATTTCCATTAATGATCAACACCATCACCATAGGAATCAACCATAATACTATAACACCATTAAATGAAAAAGAAAAATCAATAGAAAAATCACAACTAGCCATGGAAACTTATGTATCTGGGTGATAAAGAGCATGTGACACCCCCCTGCACCAATATCTTGTGTTCTGACAACCTTATATATAAAATACCAACATGATAAATAATAATGGGAATTATAAAGTATTAATATTCTATGGAAAAGAATAACCCAACCTATGATACCATTTTCTAATGAACCAGATTAGGCTTCCATTAGGCCCTGCACCTGACCCTCTCCATCACAAGGCTCAAAGGGAATTACCAACCCCCAAAGGCTAGGAACCAGTGCATGGGCATCAAAAGAATCCATTTTTCAATTATTTTACCCAAAATAGAGATAAAAAATAGTGCAATAGAATAAATAAAAAATAAAAAATAAAATGAATAGGCTAAATATTATGTGACAAGAACAAAAATAACTAAAAAGGAATATCCATTAATAGAAATAAAATGAGACTAACCTCCAAATGACCTCACGATTTTCCACCACCCAACTCACCCCAAAGGTATGAAAAAAAGACGAGTTCCAAAAAAGAACTTGAAAACTGAAATTATATGGGTATGATCTAAAAAGACTAGTAATCCACTATTACCTAAGGAAATTATACAATTGCTTTCATATGACATCCTAAGAATTCTAGTTTGAAATATAATTTAAAAATAAACATTTATATTCATCTCTATATGAAATCCTATTACCACTTGTGAACCCTTTTCAAACTCATTATGAGAAATAGTTTGAAAAAACTTGAAAATTTTTTCACATTTAAACACAAATTTAAAAAATCATTGGATTTCCAATACAACAAAACCAGTTTTACAAAACAATTTCCCACATGTATCATATAACAAAATTGGGCTAAAGTCAGAACACTATAAAAAAGTATCGGATAAGACACAATAAAATAGGGAATAAGTTCCATCATTATTAAATCATATAAATGGAAGTGGGAATAATATGTCTCATCACATCAAAGTGGAACTAATCAAATTCATAAATAAAATAAACCAAATAGGAATGAGTAATGTGAACCTAGGGAAAAAACCATTTGGAATAACTTGTGTGAGTAAAAAATTTGGATATCTAGAAATATATGATCACATGGTCTTCCAACCCAAAAACTCACTCAGTCTCTTGGAAACAAATGGAGGCTCACATGGTCCTCCCTTCAAAGCTCACACAGGAAATCGAACCACCTAAAATGGAAGCTCACATGGTATTCCCTTTTAGGATCACATGGTCAATTATAAAAACCCCTTGATCACACCATAGTTTACCCATGTTCCAATCCCTAACAAAACATCATAGGTAATTACCCATATCAATCAAGCTATAACACAATCCATACCATAAATAAACATACCCAATTTTATCAAAACTCCTTTTCCAAGGTGAAACCATTTCTAATCCACATTAGAAATAATTTTAAACCCATAAAACTATTTGATCAATTTAAAAAAAATGCACGGTGTTCTTACAAGCCCTAACCCTTGAAAAATCCATTTTAAACTCCAAATTTTTTTTAAAAAAATTCATAATTAAAATAAATATTGTTATAAACCTCAACCATATGTCAAAAAATATAATTTTATAAACACAAACCAAAGGTGAATAATAATTTAAAGGTAAGATATCGATTGGACATACAACCACTCCCAAAATTTCACATGCTTTCAGAATTCCAAAAATTTGGTTTAAAACCATTGTAGACAAAGAATACTTTTCAAAACAATAAGTTAGTGTTCACCACCACTTTTAAAAACCAAAAGAATTCCTTAAATAAATAAACTAGGATTTTTTTTCAATGGCTTGGAATGGGATCACATCCCATGCCATGATTTTAAAAGTCACTTTTATACCCATTTAACTCTTCATAGGTTATATATATAATCAAAATTTAATGATAAATCATTTTCAGAACAACAAGCAGAAATATACACATAATTTAAAGAGATGCCAAAGTAATATATACCCCAAAGTGGAGAGAGTAATGTTGAAACACCTAGACACTTGACACCTTTGAGGATGAACACTCACACTTACACACATATAAAATTATATATATATATACACCCCATAATTCAATGCACATATTCCCCTCTCTATGAGGGAATATATTCAAGGAGGATATATAGACACACACACATGTACATATATATATGTGTCCTAGCATTCAAGCATATATAAGATAATATATATAACTAAGAGGGAATGTAAAATCCCCAAAAGAACCCAATGAAAATTATAATAATAAAAAGGTTGAATAAAACCTACTTAAATGGTGGAGGAAGAACCAATGTGGACCAAAATACTTCACATTCTGTAGTAGATTTCAAAATAATCATGAAAGCAACTTGAGAGGCCCATCACACATCATATGAAGAGGAGAAACATAATAAATCATCCCACCAAGAACCCCAAGGTTCAAAAAAAAGGTGTTATAGAGAAGTTAACAATGCAAGAATACTGAAATAGAGGATGATAGAGGAGAGTAAACACTCATTAAAGATGACCGCGACAAGAATTGGTGGAAGAAATGGACAAAAATTGAGGCCGTAGGAATTGGGCGGCATGAAGTTGGGAGAGGGAGGAGGTTTGGGTGTTGTGTGTTGCACCAAGGGAGAAAGGAGAAAGAAATAAAAGAGGTATTATGAATAAGAAATTAAAATAGGGAAAGAGATTTTTTTTCTGGACAAATCACACTGTTTGTGCATAGTTTACCAAACCATTCCCCAACCATGCTATCCCTACCAGAAAATAATGAGACAAAACATAGTTACACCTAGGTGAGTCACACAATTGGACAAACCATTCTCCAATCATTCCAAATGAAAATATACTAATGACACACCCTTATGCACGGTTGCTACACGGTTACACATAACCTTGCACAACCTATGCACTATACCAATTACCTTGAAAAATTTAAAAAGTATACCTAATATTATTTATAATTCATGATGGATCAAAATTAATTCAATCAATTAATTAATATCACCATGAAATAGTGGGTGTCACATAGTTCATAAAAAATGTATAATAAAATTTTCAAATGTAAGGAAATGAGGAAACATCCATCAAAAAAATATGAAGGTAATAAAATCATGTTTTTATCTTTTGATAATTGTGGTAAAATTTAACCTAGAGTCTTAAAAAGTTTGGTAATAATTTTCATTGAGGAAAGTGAAAACATGTGGATTATGATTGTAAAGGAAATAAAGAGAAAAATAATGAAAAAACGATGTTTAGATGCTTTAATTTTAATGATATGGGTGATTGTGCAAGTACTTGTCCAAAGGTAGGAATGAAGGGTGAAAATCATCAAGATCAAAAATAGAATGTAGTGGCTTAATCCTTTGTGACTACTATGGAAGATGTTGGACCATCCAATAATGTGGGTTCATTTACATCACTTGTTTATTCTGATTATGCCATTGTATTATTTTATTAGTGGTATAAACACACTTTTATTTATGAGAAATTTTCTAATAAATTATAAATTACACCTATAAAAATGAAGCCAAAACTTTTGGTAAAAACACACGGTGAAGTATAAGTCAAAAATGAAATTATAATAATCACCCAATTATTTTTTGTAGAAAATATTTAAGTGGAAACTCTATTTTATTTCCCCTTACAGTGTTTGATGTTATTCTTGGTATGGAATGAATTTATATTTACAATACTAATATAGATTATAGAGCTATAAAAGTTTTTTTAGAATGAGTTTCAATTTTTATACAAGAATGAATTCAAATATTTGAGGACATATTAGGACATTATGGAAAATGTTAAAATTTAAACATGAATGTTATCTTAAACATATTGTTGAGAAGAGGGAGATAGTTCATATCAATGATGTCCCTATAGGTAATAAATATATAGATGTATTTCATGATTATTCTTCTAGTATCACACCTAACTTGTAAGTTGAGTTCACTATTAACCAAGTGTCTGATGCTAATGCAATTTCAAAACCCCCTTATCAAATGTCTCAATTAGGACTTTTGGAATTAAAAAAGTAGTTATTGGAGTTTCTAGATAAATGTTTAATTCATCTTAGCACATTTTTATAGGGTTATCCTATTTTTTTTAAAAAGAAAGATGGTTCAATGATACTTTTCATTGATTTTATATCCTTAAATTACATCACTATTTTGAACAAGTATTCCTTTACTTATATAAATTATTTATTTGATCTCCTTTAGGGAGCATAGTATTTTTCAAATATTGATCTAAGGTCAGGATAACATCAGTTGAAGGTAAAGGTGGAAGACATTATGAATTATTCATTTCAGAATAGATATAGTAAATTTGAGTTTGTAGTTTTTTCCTTTGGGATATCTAATATGCATGCTACATTCATGGAACTTATGAATAGAGTTTTCCATAACTATTTAGATAAATATGTATTTGTTTTCATTGATGATATATTGGTATATTATAAAATTCATGAGGATCCTGAAAGGTATGTAGGATTGTTTTGAAAACATTGAAAGAAAATAAGTTATATAAAATATTTATATTGTTTAAATTTTGGTTGAAACAAATTTCTTTCCTTCAGAGTATTGTTTCTAATGGTTTCATAACTATTAACCATACTAAAAATAATTTTTTTGAAGAAGAGAAATCACTTAAAATTTTCATATTGATCCATAGTTTTCTTTTATTAATGGGTTACTATCAATAGTTTGTTGAAAATTTTTAGTGGTTATCTATTCCACTAATAGATTTAACTCAACGAGGAGTTAAATTCATCTTGAAAAAAGTGTGTGGTGATTTTTTCATGGAACTGAAAAGAAGATTGGCGAATGATCCTATTTTGGACCTACAATCTAGAAATAGTGAAATTTTTATCTAAAATTATGCCTCATTAAAGTGAATTGGTTTTTTTATGATGCATAATGATCAGGTAATTACTTATGCATCATGTTAATTGAAAAATCCTGAATTAAATTATTGCACACATGATCTAGAATTAGTTTCTATTATTTTTTTCTTTAAAAATTTAGAGGCATTATTTATATGGAGTAAAGTATGAAATATATACTAATCCAAATATTTTGAAGTATACATTCAATCAAAAGGAGTTGAAAATGAGGTATAGATAAATAATGGATCTAATTAAAGGTTATGAATACACAATTTTTTACCATATGATAAAATAAAACAAAGTAGACAATTATTTTAGTTCGAATGATAATGCTAAATTAACTATGTCTTGTTTGGAGCAGGACTCTTTTGATAATGATTTGATAAATTTGGGCCTAGAAATTATGCTTGTTATAACTTCCTAAATTTTGTCTCAGTAGTCAATTCAATCATCTCTATCATAAATAATTAAGCTTACTCAGAAGGAGGATCATGATTATAGGAAAAGGTAGAATTTATTTAGAATGGTAGGTTAATTGAGGTTAATATTGATGAGGACGTTGTTATTATATTTAAATCATTATTATGTGTGACTTATTATTCCCAGTTTAAGATATAATTGTTGAGTGAATCTCATAGTTACCCATTTTCCATTCATCCTAGAAGCACTAAGATGTACAAACACCATTTGGAGTATTACTGTTGGGATTAAATGAAAAGATATATTTTGAATTTACCATGAAATGTTTGACTCAGTAATAGATTAAAGAATAATAATAATTATTGAAGGGGGTGATTTCTCCTTTTCCAGTTTTATAATGGAATTTTTAGAATATATCCACATAGTTTATAATGGTATTTACAAATACATATTTAGGTAATAAAGCGATTTTGGTTATTGTTTATTAAATAAATAAATATACACATTTCTTTCCCATTATATAAATTATGTATTTAGATCATATTTATTGACTACACCTCAATGATATAATCAAGTTACATAGAGTTCATATATCTATTGTATCTGATCACTATCCCTATTTAATTCTAATTTTTGGAAAGGGCTTTAGAATTCATTTAGTACTGAATTAAATTTCAGTACAACTTTTCATAATCAATTTTATGGAAAGTATAATAAAACGATTTATACCTTATAATAAATCCTTTGAGATTATTCAAAAGATTACCAGGGATGTTCGAATACACATATTTCATTATTTTAATTTTATTATAATAATAGTTTTGATTCTATTATACACATGAAACCATTGAGGAATTATAGAAGAACCTAATTCTTTATTGAGGTAAAAAATATTTTTCCTTTCATCATGTTTAGATTAATTTCTTAATTATGTAATAATGTCAATGAGCTTTGAGGTATGGAGTTATTAGGGGTGTTCAAGTCTTGTTTGGAGCTCAGAACCCAACCTTTGGGATGAAGTAAGACTGGCGCATAGCAAAAACTATTTGGGGAAGGATACATGATTACTTATAACTGTGGGAGGAAAAATAGCGGGCTAGAGGAGCTTGCATGGTTTGAAGGACCTTACGATTTTAGGCACATTCATATGCAACAACCTCTATAGTTTTTGAAAACAAGATGAGACATGGTTTTCACCTGGTTAAATAAATTGTACGTGAAAACCATACAAGGTGCACTTTCATACTAGAGGAGGGACACAGTTTACCCAACCATTTTTCCAAATAGTGAAACCCATAAATTCCTAAAAAATTACCAAAATTCAATAAATTAGTGTTTTATCTAAAAATTAATTTCTTGTTCCTATGTCGGTAGACTTGGGCTTTGAGATCAGTTCTTTATGATAAAAGGTAGTTTTTGATCTCTTTTCTTCATTAGAGCTCGAAATCAAGCATCAAAAGTCTTGTTGGATCTATAAAAATTAGTATTTAATTACTTTTGTTTCATTATTTATTCTTCTTGGTATTAGTTACACTACTTAGGTGCAAGCTAATATTACCTAATTTTAGGTTCTTCATCCGTTCTATGATTTTCTCCCTACCCGAGTCGAATAAAGAGCTGATACTGGATAATAACACTACTACAAACCTATGGTAGGTGGAATCATTATTTTCCATTAAAGTCAAAGTGTTTATATATATTCTATTGTTCCACGTTCCTAATTATCATAGTGATTCCCTTTAAATGAAATTTGATCCTTGATATAATCTATGTAATTGATTAAAGGTCATGAACCTTGAATTGGAACTTCCCCTTGGGTGTGTTGATCAACTTAATGGACCACCATGTGTGTCATATATATTGGGTTAACCATGAGGTTTACTGTTTACCCTTTCTATGGGATGTTAAATGATGAATTGAATTTTACTTTAAATTTAAATTTGAATTTAAATTTGAATTTTAAGTTTATTGAATAAATAAATGGAACAGATGATCTATCCCTAGGATTTAGCCTTGTTTTCACTGGTTAATTGTTGAGATGCCTCTTATAATGAGATGCCCACAGGAGTTGAATAAGCAAATAAGATTCCTATGATTATCCCTTACCTTGATCCACCTTTTGAGGTGAGGTTTAAATGAAATGTTATTGGTGATGAACTTGAAATAATTGAATGATAATGATTGAATTATTATATGCCTTGGGTGACACATTGGTTCTTATATAAATGACATAGATAGAATCATTTGGAAACTACCTCAATTATGTCGGAGTGACACTGGGACTCCCTAATGGACAATCAAGGACGAACTCAGAAGTTTTCCTATTATATTCCTGAGTGACACTTGGACTCCATTAGTGGAATTCCAAGGACATACTCATAAGGTATGACTGTTTTATGAATGAGTGATACTTGTAATACTTATGTATTTCCAAGGATAGACTCGAGAGTAGTTGATCATTTATGCAATGGGTGACACTTGTGATACTTTAGTAGACTATGAAGGATGGAATTTGTTGGTGGTGGTGTGATACCACACCTAGAGTGATACCATGATTTCAATGAGGAATGTCTAGGACGAGCTTCTTAGGTTCTTGGTTCACGTTTTACCTAGAGAGATACCTGGATTCCAAATTAAGAGTGCTAAGGATAGGATTAGGTTCTTAATTGAATAATTAATGATGTGGTTTATATGATGTATCTTCCAAGCCATAACACAAGATTGGATTCATTTAGAGACTTACACCTTAAAGATGCCCTGATTAGGCATATTGATTTCATATCCAAATGAGGTACCTTGGGATACGTGTTAGGTCTAGAGACTCCTTTATTAAATGATATTGTTTAATTAAATGAAAATTTATTATAAATTGATACAAGACCAACTATTAAATTTTGGCACTTTCCAGCAAAGGCCAAGGTAGGTAGGACAGAACAGGTGTCCATGGGTACCCAAAACATTATAGGTTGTTTAATTTTAGTACTTCATTGTATATGATATTACTTCATACACGCTGTTATTTTTATATATTCAATGACTAGATTTAACTAGATATTTTGGTGGATGCCTTCTCATATTGCATCTGACACCCTGTTCAAGCCACAGATGGGTACTAGACATATTATATGGTTTCATGTATATAAAAGGGAATGTTCCATGCTATAGGTTTTTGATTACTGCTTTAGATAAGGGGAGAATATGATGGAGCTAAGGATAGTGGTTCTAGTAGAGATAAATTTTGGACATTTGACATTTTGATACATGTATTTTATTTCAATATTGTGTACCTATTTTGGATTCTTTATAGATACATGTATCATCATCATTTTTATGAGATTATTTTTGGCATTGGGATCTATTCCGGCTGTTTATCTACTGAATGATTGTTATACCCCTTCCACTACTTATCAGTTATTTTATATTCTCTATGCTAAAATCTAGTAATGATGGAATAATCTTCCTATAGACACACCTCGACCCTCACTACTATTTGGAATCCTCTAGAATTTGGGGAGATATGCTGTAGTCCATGTGGCTAACAGGGATCAGGGAACCTTTCAGTGGCTTCTGGGTTTGGGATGTTACAATGTGGTATCATAGGATTCTTTTCTGGTTTGATTTAATATTTTGAGATCATATAAAGGGATAATAATTAATTGAAATTTGGTAATAAGTTGTTCTTGGGTGTAGCTAACCCATATATAAGAAAAAGTCAAATTTTCTCGAATGAAAATTACTATTTTCAAGATTTTGCCTATTATAGTTGATTTGATTCCACTTTTGGGTGATTCCCTTGAATTATTATGTGGTTATTGATATGATTGTTGGTTGTATTTTTTTAAAACCGGATGAGATGAGGGTATTCCATCTAATGTATCATTTTAAGCACTTGTTAGAATCACATTCCATGCATCATTCCTTTCCAGATAGGATGAATTTCCTACTTTCATGATGTTATAATAGGTGTCTTGATAGATATATCTGTTGTTTTGATTTATATTATAGAACATGTTAATGTTTGGATTAGGTGGATGTTATATGTTGGTTTATGAAAATTTTGGGCCCTTATGGATATGAATTTGGTGAACCATTTGGTTCAACAAATTAAAAATAATTGTGATTTATTGTAAATGAATATGAGAATAAAATGAAAAATGAAATTCATTATGACATATAAATTGAACCAGATATGACCTTAGTAGTGGGTAGTATGTAGTATCTTTTGATTTCTTCTGATCTATACATTTCCCAGACAAGAATCAAGAATCTGGTATAGGGGTATGGTTCTTATATATTAAGGATTATACAAATCCTATTTAATTTTATACAATTTAAGAAGTTGTTAAATCTTGATTTGAGGAATGAGTTTGGAATTTGTAGAAGTATGCCACCATGAATTCCTCTAGTCACACAATTGGAGGGTGGTAGTGAGCAGGCTCTAGTTATGGGATACTATTGGATCCTTTAGTAGTTCCAGCTGAGTCACCAATAGTTGTATCAGACACAGGTTTTGAGGCATAGTTCTGTGAAATATATATGAAAATAATGTAGACTATTTAGGGAGCACCACAACCTTACCTGAATATGGAAGAGCTGAAACGTGAGTTTTAGTAGTAGCATTCACCCAGGTTTTCAGGTGATGGAAGACCATAGGCTACAGAGTCATGGATAGAGGCCATGTTGTCTATATTTGAATGTTTAAAGACACCTCCTGAGAGGAGGATAAATCTCACTATGTATATGCTGTGTGATTCATCCAAGAGATGGAAGGATGTTATTACTCTGACAGATCATCATCAGGAGATGAATTGGATGTATTTTCATATAGCCTTCTATGACTATATCTATCTTGATACGTTGAGGGCCAATAGAGACAAAGAGTTTATGCACCTAGAGTATGGAGTCCCCCCCTGATACTTGCGGGTGTCACTTCAAATAAGACCTCTTTTTCCTTGAGATAACATGTTTTTACATCATTCTTAGGATGGAATAGTTGGTCCCCTTTCATGATTTCATTGACTTCTATTGTCATAAAGATTCTTTTAAATCACAAGAGGGTAGAGAGTTTATTCACATGGGTGAATGATATATCCATGTGAGCTAATCTGGACCCATGCATCATTGGATGAGTGGGATGATAACCTAGATTGAGATTCTATATCAAGATGATCAAGAAATACATCAAGAATGTTTCCCTCCAGTGGTTGATCATTTTAGGGATTCCTTTCTGAATTATTTTTCAGGATTCCCTCTAGCGATAGAGGTATATTTCTCTATTGAGCTTATTCTTAGAGATGGATCTGTATCCATTCCTCCTTAAAGGATGTCTAATACTGAGATATAGGACCTCAAGAGGTAGCTAAGGATTTATAGGAAAAGGGGTTTATATGACTCAATAAATCTCCATGGGGTTCAATGGTCCTATTTGTGAAAAAGAAAGATGATACCCTTACACTATGTGTGAATTACAAAAAATTGAACCATCTGATTATTAAGAATTGGTATCACCTAATCCAGATAGATTAACATTTTGATTAGCTCTAAGGATCATGGGTTTTATTGAAAATTTATTTGAGATCCTATAGTCATCAAGTGAATTCAAGACCATCATTCATACCCTACACAACTTTTCATAGAAGTTATGATCTATATGAGTATTTGTTTATGACTTTCGGTCTCAAGAACACACTTGCAGTCTTTGTGACACGGATGAATTGATTTTTCCATCCTTATATTGATTTTTTATCATTGTATTCATGGATGATATCTAAATGTTTTCACATAATTAACATGACCATTCAAAATATCCCGATGTCATATTAGATACCCTGAGAGAGCATCGGTTATATGATTTGATCATGAAGTGACACATATGGATGGATCACATTTAATTCATAGGTCAAATTATCTTAGATAAAGGTTTATCAATAAACCAAGTGAAGGTGAGAGTTGCAGTTTCTTAGGAGAAGACCAAGAATATATTTATGGAATGGATTTTCTTGGGGGAAAGTTTGATATTACATGTGTTTATATAAAACTTTTCATGCCTACCAGTACCTTTCATGGGCTTGACTAAGAAGGGTGTAAAGTTTTTGTGGTCAGATGTATGTGATTCATCCTTTCAAGATTTGAAAGGGAGATTGATTTCAGCATCGATACTAAATTTTCTAGAGACAGAAAGGAGTTACATTGTTTACTATGATGAATCAGGTATTGGGATTGGAGAATTTCTTATACTGGGGGATAGAGTCATGGCATATGGGTCTCAAAAGTTTAGTTTACACAAGAGTAATTACCCGACACATGATCTCGAGTAAGCTGAAGTTGTTCATGCATCATTCTGTTGGAGACATTACTTACACGAAGAGAATATTATGGTGTTCATTGACCACATAAGCCTTAGGTATATATTTACACAATGTGATCTAAATCTAAGGAAATGAAGGTGGGTTGAGTACCTATAGTCTTTTGACTTTGAGTTTTCCTATACAACTAGTAATGAAAATATAGTGGCCGATGCACAGAGTTGGATGAATCAGATATAGGTAGTTCAGTAGGCCGATAATGAGTGATAGCTCATGGCCTTGTTATATTATATGCACTTGGAGGTGACGTACAGTCAGGGGAAGAATTTCCTTTTATCCTAAAATATTACCTATACACTTCTAGATAGAGTTAGGATGAGAAGGATATCATACTTTGAGAGACTAGTCCTATAGGAGAGTATGGTAGGTGAGGATCCTCATGGTTGGATCATAGGTGAGGATACAATTATACATATACATGGTTCAGAATGGGTATCAAAAGACATGCAAGAGGATCTTATGCGATCCTATCATGCTTCATCTTGGGTAGTGCATCCCAACATCACTAATAGGTATTGGGATTTATATCACCAATACCGGTGGCTGGGTATGAAAAGTGATGTAGCAAGTTGTTTCATGATATATTCCATTTATTAGTAGATGAAGGTGGAAAACCAATGAATATATGTAATTTTACAGCAGTTACCCAATCTTGAGTGAAAGAGGGATGACATCACGATGTACTTCATGATAGGTTTACTGAGGTCACCTTGAGGGAATGATTTCATATGGGTTATTGTTGATAAGATCACAAAGGTTTATAATTTCTTACCTATCTAGGATACCTTTTTAGTTGATGTTATTGGGATGTTGAATATCTGTGAGATAGTACAATGTAATGGGGTCGCACGCACTATTATTTCAGATAGGGACACCTAGTTTACATCTCATTTATATTAGAGTTTTTAGGGGGAATTGGGTACATAGGGTCTTATGAGCACATCATACCACCCTCATACTGATAGAAATTCAGAGCGTATGATATAAGTGCTTGAGGATATGTTGCGGGCATGTGTCATGGACTTTGGGATCTCTTAGGAGAGGAAAATACCCCTAGTTGATTTCAACTACAAAAATAGATTTTACGATAATATATAGATGGCACATTATGAGGATTTGTACGGTAGGACATATTGACCACCCCTATGTTGGTTTGAGGAATGAGATGCAACTATACTTAGACCTCATCTCATTCAGGAGACTATGAAGTAGATTTAGTTGATTCAGAATCATATAGATACTATACAGTCTCAACAAAAATCTTATTCTAATTACCATCGATAACCTCTAGATTTGGAGGTTAGGGATTTGGTAATTTTTCATGTATCACTGAGGCTAGGACATAGGAGGATTAGTATAAAGGGAAAATGTTTACCGTGATATGTTGGGCCTTTGAAGATTCAAAAGGGAGTCGAGATAGTAGCCTATCAGTTGTAATTTCCTCATAGGTATCGATCCATGCATGAAATCTTCCACGTATCTTAGTTGAACCATTATAATTTAGACCCATATCATTTTATTCATCTTGAGGAGGTTGAGTTACAGGTAGATGCATCCTTTGAGGAGAAACCTATTTGTATTGTGGATTATAGTGTTAATTTTCTCTAAGGCTGGTCAGTTCCACTAATATGGGTGAAATGGTGTCATGACTGTGTATAGGACGAGACTTGGGAGTGGGGGACTGATGTATGAGAACAGTGGCCAAATTTTATCACAGATTATACTTCACCACCCTTGGAAGGGAAATTTAGGGATGAATTTTATTAAGGGGGAAAGTTTGTAAGAAACTGATTTTTTATTGAGGTATATAATATTTTTATTTCCATCATTTTCAGTTTAAATGATTAATTATGGCCTAATGTGAATGAAATTTGAGTTCACGGAGGTATTAAGGTTTTCCGGGGCTTTTTTGGAGCCTGAAACATAACTTTTGGGATGAAAAAGTCTTGGCGCCTAGTTAGAAGAAACCATATGGGTCAGACCACATGCTTAATTCTAATAGTGTGAGGATAGATAGTGGGATTGAGGGGCCCACACAGTTCAAAGAACCATGTGATTTGAGATGAACTCCCAAGATGAACCCTTTTTAGTTTTTGATAGTGGGATGAGACATAGTTTTCATATGGTTAGACAAACTATTTGGAAAAATCCTGTGTGGTGACCCTTATCAAAGTAAAATTCACATGATTGGAGAATTATTTGGTTAATGATTCAACCAAACAATGCGACCCATGGATTCCTAAGAAATTACCAAAATTCCCTTAATTAATGTTATATCTAAAAACTAATTGCCTATTCCTCCTCTATTGGCAGCCTTGGGCATCTGAGAGATCCTCTTTGAGCCAAAAGGTTTTTTTGATCGCTGTCTTTCATTTGAACTCAGAATTGGGTGCCAAATGTAACATTTGATCCGCACCAGTGAGTACTCGATTCTTTTTTTTCTATTCCTCTTTCTTCATAGTATTAGCTATTCCATTTAGGTGTATGATAATATTCCCTAATTTTAGGTTCTTCACATGTTCTTGGATTTTCTCCTGATTTGAGTCGAATTAGGAGTTTATACTGGAAGATCACTTTATAATGCTCCTATGGTAGGTGGTCTCAGGATTTTACCTTAAATTAGATGTGTTTATATATATTACACTCTTCCATATGCCTAATTATCAGAGTTAAAGCCTTGAAATGGATTTTAATCCTTGATTTAAATTGATAGGTATAACCTATGTAATTATTGAGACCCATTGGTAATTGATTAAAGTCCATGAATCTTGAATTGGAACCACCCCTTAGGTGTTTTGATTAATTAAATAGACCACCATGGGTGGAATATGATTTTTTTCACCCTTGTAGCGCATCATTTACCTTTACTATGAAATTTAATATGATGAGTTTAATTTCAATTCAAATTGTAATTTAAATTTTATGTTTAATTGAATAAAGAAATGGAATAGATGATACATCCTTAGTATTTTTACATGTATTCAATGGTTTAATATTGAGTTTCATATTATAATAAAATTCCCACATGAGTTAATTAAAAGGATAATCCTCCTAATCTTAGCCCATACCTTGATCCACCTTATAAGGTGAGGTTTAAATGAAATGTTCTTAGTGATGACCATGAGAAAATTAAAAGACCATGATTTAATTATTATATAAATTGGGTAACACATGGGTTCTTATATGAACACCACGAATATAATCATCCGGATACTTACTTGCTTACACCTGAGTGACACTTGGACTCCCTAGTGGACTTCCAAGGATAGACTGAGAGGATTTACTATTATATGCATGACTAAAACTTGTACTCCCATAATGGACTACCAAGGAAAGACTAATTGGGGATGAATATTATATCCCCAAGTGTTACTTGTACTCCTTATCAATTTAGAAGGATGGAATCAGAGGGAAGTTGATCATTTATACCATGGGTGACACTTTGGATCCTTTAGCGAACCCTAAGGATGGACTTAGTGGGCTGTGATGTTATAAAACACCTAGAGAAATACCTGGATTTCAATTAGGAATACATTGGATAGGATTGTAAGGTTCTTGGTTCACACTATACTTGGAATGATACCAGGATTCTAGATAAGTAATGGCAATGATATTCCCATGTTATTAATTGAATAACAAATGAAATGGTTTATACGACACATCCACCAATACAAAAGACAGTCTGGTATTAAGTTGGATACTTACACATTATAAATGTCTTGATTAGGAATATTTGATTGCATATTTATATGGTGACACTGAGCTATGTGACAGGCCTTGAGGCTCATTTATTATGATAGATTATTTAATAAAATGAATCTTGATTATAAATTTATACAAGGATGATTTTTAAATATATGGATTTTCCAGAAATGTTCGAAGCAGGTAATAGAAAATGGGTGTACATGGGAACCTAGATCTTTATGGGTTTTTTACTTTTAATACTTACTTTAATATTCTATTACTTCAAGCACACTATTATTATTATATATTCACAAACTAGATGGAACTAGATATCTGGGTGGTTTCCTACTAGGATTGTATCTCCCACCTTGTTTGGGTAGCTGATTTGTACCTGGATAGATTATATGGTTGTAGGTATGGATAAGGGAAAGTGACTTGCTATAAGTTTTTGATTATTTATTAGGAGTATGGGAGTAGAATACTGAGATAAGGATCATGATTATAGATCTGATAGATTCTGGTCTTTTGAAAATTTGATACATATATTGTATTATACTATTGTGAACCTGTTCTAGGTGCTTTTGAGAGACATGTATCATCATCATTGTATATAATATTACTTTTCTCAATGTTATCTATTAATTTTATTTGTCTATTTCCTGATTATTATACTAATTATGCTACTTACCTGTTATTGTATGTCTATAGTGGTGTACTCTAGTAATGATGGAATATTCTCCCCTCGTACAAACCTCATCCCTCATTTCTAGTCGGTAGCATCTAGAATTTGCGGAGATGATCTTGTGGCCATGTAGACAACCCAGCTCAGGAACCTTTCAGTGGAATCCGGGTTCGGGATGTAACACATTATATGGAAAGTGGTGTCAGACTCTAGTTTTTTTGGGATGAAGTTGGTGAAATAAAGATTTTGGGACTTTAATTGGTTGAAGAAGTATTTTAGAAGGTAAAGATGAATCAAAAAAATATGAAGATGGATCAACGTAAGAAGTAATTATATAAAAATAACCAGAGGAAAAAATTTTTCATTCAAGGTTGGCAATCATGTTTTTCTCAAAGTATCTTCTTGGAAAAGTGTTATTTGTTTTGGTAAAAATAAGAAGCTATGTAGATGGTCCACTGGATCATATAAAATCGCAAATAAATTTAGGTAATTTTCTTATTTTTGGGTTTTTTCTTTGATTTTATCTCAAGTACATGACATATTTCATGTTTCATTGTTAAGATAATATATTCCAGATGCATCTCATGTTTTTCTCCCTGAAATAGTTAAGTTTGAAGAAAACCTTCAATATGAGGAATAACCTATTAAAATTATTGAACATTGATTGATGGTGTTATAGAATATGGTTATTAATTGGTTTATGGTTTTTTGAAAAAACTATATGATTGAAGAAGCAACATGTGAATCACAAAATGCAATGGAAGAAAGATAAGCCCACATATTTAAATAGTAAATAAAATTGGGAGTATATAATTTCAAAAAGGGGGAAGAATAGAACAACCTAGTAAATGTTATTATTAATCACTTTCATGTCTTATTAACATTATTTATTTAGATATTATAAATTTATATTCATCATAAGAATATTAGGTAATTTATCAGTAAAAAGGAAAACAGATCTATTACTATCCCAATTTTGTTTTCATGTTTTTTATGGATTTATTTAAATGTACTATTTATAAATTGTAGAGTTTTAATTTGAAAAAATTAACTTCTTTCCGTAATTTATCATATCAAAATAATATTAGGATTATTTTTTGAGAACTTTCTAAAATGTTTGATATTTCAATGAATAATGAGAAATATTTATTTTTATTAGAAATGGTATTTCATATTAAAGTATTTACAAATAAAAATTATATTTTGGATTATTTAAAAAAATTTAATTAGTATAGTTTTATTAAAAAAATTCCAACTATGGTTTTTGGAATTAATTTTATACTTGAATTTTGTATAAATTTTTTTTTATACTTTGAAAGGTATTTTTATAAAAAAATTGTTTTTAATGTTTATTTTTAAATAAAATTATACTAGTTTAATAAATTTAATCTTGAAAAATGGATTACATAATTGGAATTAGAAGATAAAAATTTATTAAATATGCCCCTATTATTTTTGATCATTATGTGTAGTAACCGTAGTAGATTTTTATTATCACGTTAAAGGTAAAATGAGTTAATTAGAGTTAAAACTAGTGTGATAAGGCATGGAATTTATTCAAAAACATTAAATTATATTATTTTATAAGTATATATCATATATAATCATTCAAATATAAAACATATGACCATTTTATTCATTTTATTTTTGATTTTGACCTTTATATTATTTTATATAAAAGAAAATTCAAAATGTCACTCTCTTGCTTTTAAATTCATATTATATGTTCACATAGGGATAAAAATAAATTATGAATGAATTTTAAATATAATTTTGAGAATGATGAAATTATTTTTATGATTTTACATTATTTATATTTTAAGTGATTATATAATTTCATTTAATTCTTATGCAACACTGACATAATGCATGTGCAAGCAGTAGAAAAATCATTTAAATGATTTTAAAAACACTAAATGTAATATTTTATTTGTGAGTTAAATTTTACAAAGAATTTATTATTTAAATATAATATAATATATATTTTTTTTTAACTTTTTGTACTTTCTTTCTATTATTATCTTGACTACATTAAAATCAATATAAAATAATAGTTCTAAAAATGACATTAATGATTTTTATAATAAAAATCATTTTATTAAATGATATATAATTCATAAAAGAATTATATTCACCCATGTTAATGATATATGGTTGAATATATAAACCATATTCCATTTATGGGTCAATTTTATTTTGGTAGTAACTTATTTGACCCCAAAAAAGTAAAAACATTGATATTAGTGTAATCGTCAAATGGGTTAATAGGTGCATAAAACAAAGAGAAAAGGGTAAGAACATTGTCTAAAATCATACATATTTTATTTAATGTGAGTATATATACCCATAATCATAATATATTATAATTATATCAATTTTGATCCACCTGAACAAGAATATTAATTTATATTTATTTAATACTTGATGAAATTTCAATAATACCCCTCCCCTCCAAACATATAAGGGAACCTCATATCCTCTCTTCTTGAAACCATTTGAGTAGTATAGATCAAAAAATACCAATTAAAATACCTTCATAACATCCCTAAACTAATTATAATGGTCTTATTTTTGGTGGAATACAATATTTAGGAGGATTACAGTGTAAAGAAATGGAGATTTTCTGAAGAAGAGGTATAACTTTTAAACAAATGTTTTAGTTTTATTTATTCTTATACCTCCAAATATTCTTAAAACATGATGAAATAATTTTTTTCCTAAATATACTTATTTTTTTGATTTTAATGTAATTACATATATCTATCTCTTTATTCCATCAAATGGTAAATGAATCCATCGTTCTTGTGTTTGACAGACTACCTCCCCAGGAACCTATTTAATTCGTTTTCCATCACAACCTCTTATGGAAGTATATAATGAGGGATTTAATGTTTTTGTGTGTACATATATATATATATATGTGTGTGATATTAATTACATATTTTTCAATTTATAAATATAATATATCATCTAATTTCTTACCCTTCCATCTACCAAGGAATGACAACATCATTTGAGCGTACATGTGGATTACCACATCCACAAAATGATGTGATTTGTTTTTCATGACCACATTAAATATATTATATATAAAATATTATTTTCAGAAATAATATTATATTTATTATTTAATTATTATTTAGAAAATATACAATTACAATTACCTTCTCCCCATCATGTTTGTTGAAAAATGGAAACGTTGCTCATGTATATATATGATCTACCATTTCCATGATTGTAACATATTTCATTTTTTAGAACCATCATCTATTAATGAATTAAAAATTAAAATTAATTTATAAAAATGATAAATAGTTCAAGATTATTATTTTAGTGATTATGGGATATTTACCTATTTGAATATAGTAAGCCTACTGGAATCATTTTGGACATATGAGTCGAATATCGTCAAAACATCTGATGTGAAATTAATTGATTATTTAATTAAATATATAATGATATTAAATAAAATAAAAGTAATAATAAACTTGAAAAGGTTCTAAAGTAAGTAAATAATTAACACATGTTCATTATTCAGGAAGATAAATAATTTATATGATGATTCAGACATGAGGTAAGAGACACTTTACCTTAAAACCTATTTAAAATGTTTTTAAAGATCTATTTTTTTCTAAATATTTTTATTTTGTGTCCATATTTTTTAAATTATTTTATCTATGTATTTATATGATCATAAATGAATTATTAAGAACATTTTATGTCTATTTTTTTATTTTTTTCAAAGGTTTTAAAAAGGAATAGTTATATATATATATATATATATATATTATGGGATGTTTTAACATTATTTTCAAAAGGAAAAAGGAATGTATTAATTTGACATATATGATACTAATAGATTTTCCTACCACTACATCCATTATTTAATGTATGAATAATCTTATAATATTCCATGTTTCCTTCAAAGTAAAACCCTCCTTCTGTTTGTTCTATGAATTTAATTTATGAAAATTGGGTTTTAAAGAAAATGGACATATCAATATCCAAAAATGATTTTCCTTTGGGTTTAAAGTATATTTTTATGAGTTTGATGATGGAAGTGAAATAATTTATGTGTTTCAATCTTGTTATTATTCTTGAATAATATTTATAAATATGGATGAGATAGATATAGCTCATGATGATGGGTGCACCCAACATATATCATGATGATGGGTGAGACTAATATATCTATCAAATGCATTGGATAATGAATATGTTCTAAATATAATAATATTTTAACTTGACTATATTGCTTATTACACTTAGAATTTTTCATGTAAGGGTTCCATGAATACTATTTCCCAAGGAACCTACATGAAATCTCTATTCTTTCTAATAAATTTTCATTTAAATCTCATGATTTCAAAATTTAAGACAATGATCATTTGTTTTAAAGGAAGGATTAATCCCTTTTAGGGTAAAAAGGTATGTTTTTAATATTTTTTTTATGGGTGGTAATGTTTTCTAATAAAACCTTAATATTATGGATTTACCTTTCTGATTTAATATGTTATTTTTATGAAAAACTTTGGGCAGTAAATCTTATTTCATGTATAGGTAAATGACTATTTGAAATCAAATTTTATTATGTTAAAGGAAAAATCTAATTATGTTCTCATGGTCTTAAAATGAAATAAATTGTTACTTTATTATTTTTTAATGTACATTACCAATATGTTTTTCATTTCCCACACAATTAAATTATTTTCATAGGTTTTATGGATGTGTATGAATAAAGCATAAGTGATGTTGAAAATCCTAAATAATTTTCATTAAAAGAAAATGTGTTTTTATTTAATAAGTATTCTACTGTAGGAAAAATTGATTATAATATTATGTTTCCAACTCAAAATGTATGGTTTTTTAAATATTCATGACCTAATTATATAAAACTTTAAACCTAAAAAGCTCTTTTAGAATCAAATAAAATGAATTCTTGTATAAAAAAGAAATTATAGATTGAATAAGGGATGTGTCATTATTATAACACTGATAGTTAATGAGATGTTGATCAACTTGTCAAAAAGGTGAACAATCTTGTAAAGATGAATAAATCATGCTAGTATTCTAAAAATTAATAACTTATTGAACCACCAATCGTAACCTGTTATGAATGAAACAAAAAGGTTCCTATAAGACTAGAATGTTTAACTTAAAAAATAGTTGAAAAAGATGAATAAAGTTAATAAATTCCGAAGAGTAACTACTTGGTGTGACAGGGATGACTCCATGGGATTCCTCATCAAGAGACATAAGTCTAAAATTCCTCATGGAGTATCTCGAGGAAATTAATGAGGTCATTACTCCAATGTATCATTATTTTTCTTCTTTTTCTTCTTTTTATTATTTAATCTCCTTAATTTTTTTGGATCTTTAAAATTCTTATATTGAACTTAGAAAATGTTTCTTAAATAATTATTTTGATTTTATAACGAATAATGAGAAACATAAACACATTTTAAATGGAAAAGATCACATTTTAAAATAAAATGATGATTTGGTTTTAAAATTTAGAAAATAAACTAGATGTTGATGTTTTCAAAACAGAAATCAAGGATCAAAAAATATCTTTCCAAAATCTCCCAAGATAAACAAAATCTTTATATCCTCATTGGTTATTAATGTGTTAAAAGAAATAATAATGGTTTTGGTTTTTAAAATAATAATTCAACTGGTTCAAAAATCACTACTTTTTTGGAAGGTGTTTCTCAAAGAGTTTTTTTCAAATACTACCATAAATATAGGTTTCTTATCTTTGAATGTTATTGTAAAAATTCAAGATATGGAAGGCCTATTTATATTATTATTTCATCTAATATTATTTAAAAATATAAGAATGTTTGATTCTATAAATCATTACCAGCCAATGTTTTTTGAAATGAATTTTTTCACATTCCAAAATCATCTTGTGTTAATATTTTTGGACAGACAAGGGAACCAAAATGAAACAATTTTTGATATCTCATATGAATTTTCCACTATTCCTTATTGATCTATCATTTTGTTTCCATAAAATAAAATAAGATCCAAATTAAAGAAAGATGTTTCAAAAGTAAAACCCATAGATTTTGATGTCTTTAATATCATAGGAAGATTTTATTTTTTATATTTTTTATTTATTTTATTTAGGGATTTTGTTTAAATTATCCATTCATTTTATCCAATCTCTTATCTAAGCAAATTTTTATTGATTTATCTCATGTATCATGAAAATATATTTAAAATAATTTTTTAATTGTCTATTCCATTGTATGATCTTCTTAATTATTTGAAAATATTTTTAAAATCCACTGAATATCTTTATACATGTTTTTAAAATCCTCGTTTTCAACAGTTTCTATTTTTAAAGGATATTTTGTTTATTGTATTATATTTTCTTTAGGATGACTATAATTATTAATATCTATATGGATTCTTGAGTTTAATTTCCATTATCTATTTATATGTTGAAGCATGATAGTTTTTATATCCAACCAATTTAATATGTATTTATTTTATTAATGTAGAGTTAGTTTTTTTTTCCATGTTGTATAATGATTTTTCTGAAATTCCCTTCAATCTTTATTACATTATCATATTTCTCTGAACCTCTTGCTTTGAAAGATACTTTTTGATAATCTAAAAGGGGGACTATCTTTTTATGGAGGAAAAAGAAAAAATAATATTTTATTAATTTAAATAGTGTTTCATTCATGGGAATAACTTTGTTGCAATGTTTCCTCAAGGGGGAGATGTGGTTTCCTAAAAATTTTGTAACACATTACTTTTTATGTTTTCCCTCTTCATTTTCATGATTTTTATATAAAGTGAATGTGATCATCAAAAATGGGGAGATTTTTGTTCCTCAAAGTATACTTATTTATATAATCCCAAACACTTTAATATGTTTCTTACTTTTTTAAATGTGTTTATAGTGTTTCATATGTTTCCATGAGTCATAATGGAATAAAGTCATACAAATTTAAGATGGATTAAAATCTAGTTTAAAGGGTGTATTTTAAGTCTTGTGTAGCATTTAAGAAATATTTAATTGGTACAGAGCTACTGGATAGCTAGTAGTATAAGGAAGAGAGTATATAACTCCATAAGGTACACAGGTTGTCCAACGGAGCTCCATGACTAGCTGGTGGGAGAGGATAATATACTATAGTTTCTTGTAGAACCATTGGCTACCCTATTATGGTTATTGAGTATTTAGTGGCATCGATCCAATGATATCAAGGAAGTATTAATAATTTTAATAATGCTACCGATTGACTCATAATGTCTCCAGAGGACCTTATACAACCCGATCATCCTAGGAGGCTATAAAAGGAGGGTTTTGTGCGGCAGGAATACTCATCCAATTGTAGTAAGACTAAAAAACATTATTCAATCCCCAAAACGTCTTAATCCTTTATGAGATTAAATATTCTATCTTCCTCATCATTTACCAAAGGTGAATCAAAGTGAACATCATTTATGGGAATTTTGAACATCAGTTCGCTATCCAAGGTATGATCTTCAAATTATTTCTTCAACCTCCTTTTATGTTTCCCCATTTTATATATTTTTTATAGCTTATTCCCCTTACTTTTCTTCTTCTTGAGTCTTTTTTATTTTTTTGTATAAACCCTTGTCTCCCTTTATATCATTTTTATTCTATCTCTCTATCTCTAATGTTATTTCTAATTTTTGTGTTTTAATGAGAGTTGATATAGAATTGTTACGGCTATTCCAAAAAGTTAAACCAAAACTTTCACCCGCCTTCTCATAAATGGTTTTTTTCTTCACCATTCAAAAGAAATGGATTCATTGTTTGGTTCTTGGATCTTATTAAAACCAAGAGTTTACAGTTTATTTCTTTTTACATTCAAAGTAAAGTTAATTATTTAGTTTTTAGATCTTGTTTAAACAAGGAGTTATATACCCTCTCAAACCTTCTTGAGGGTAGGAGACATATGGAAACCTTTGTGTGCTATTTCAAAAGGCTGTTATCAAAGTGTTCCATTTTTATTTACATTGTAAATTTTATTTTTCTATAACACCCCTAAAATTCCATTATGTTATTAATATAACTCTAATTTTAAAATTAATAATAATAATAATTACATAGAAATATTCTTTACATTTCATAATAACTTTTCACATCACAAACAACTACAACTAGAAACATAAAATATATTATTTGATGATATAATAAAAATTGTATTATTTTCTAAGATCATAGTTATTTCATGAGGTATAGATCCTTTAATTTTTGTAATATTTCAGTTTAAATGTTTAAATATGACTTTATGTGATTTTTTTGAGGTAATGGGGGTATAGGGGTTGTTTTGGGGATGGTTCAGAGACCAGAACCCAACTTTTGGGGTGAAAAAGGCCTCATGAACAATTAGTACAAACCGTGCGAGGTAGGACACACTGTCTAATTAACCATGAAATACGTGGACAAATAGTGGGATTAGAACAAATAGTTTGACAAACTGTGCAACTTGGGGAAAAAACATAATAAAATGTGTACAATTTTGACAGACAAGTTTTGAACAGTTTGTGCACAATTAGTCAAACTATGTGGCGAACCCTGCGGTGTGCCCCTTTCCAAAAAAAAAGGGAGAATAGTTGGCAGATGGTTTGGAAAATAATTAAGCCCTATGTTTTGGGTTTATTTATTAAAATGAAACTAATTTAATCTATTTATAACATATTTCTCTCATTCCTCTCCTGCATAGAAAACTCTCCTCTTGAGAGCCTTATTTGGTGACTATTCTTAGAATTGAGTGATCGTCTCTATCTGTTGTCTGATTCAAGAACCATCTATATTTTTGGATCCATTCTGGTAAGATATCAATTCCTTTTTATCCATTACTCATTTTATTTGGTATCAGCTGATCTATTTCGGTGCAAGATAATTTCCCCTATTACTAGGTTCTCTGTTCGTTCTTCAATTTTCTCATGATCTGAGTTGAATCTGGAGATGATAATGGATGATATATCCTCTACGAACCTACGGTATGTGGTTTTGTTCCTTTCATTAAATTTTTAAGTGTTATATAAAAGCATTTGTACCACACACCTAATTCTCAGAGTTTCACCTTGAAATGAATTTAAATACATGAATTTAATTTTTAGGAAAAGTATATGTTATAAAAGAGGATTGTTTATAAATAGATATAGGTTGTGGATATTGAAATTGGTACTACACCTTTGGGTGTGTTCTTGAATTAAATGGACCATTATGACGGTATCTGGAATTGGGTACCATAGGGTTTTCCCTTTTACCACTATCTTCAGGATTTCAAATTTCAATTGAAATGTAATTGTAATTGTAGTTTGGATTGTAATTGAATCGATTAATAAGAAGGGATTGATGACCATTACCTTATCCTATGTTAGGTAATAGATCATTTAAGCTTTATTTTCTATAATAATGATTTTATCACGTGAGTAATTAAGATGTAAGCCTTCAAACTTATCCTGTTCCTTTAGCCACCTTTTAAGGTGTGGTTTAAAGTAATTTTTCTTGGTGTTGACCTTGAAAAAGTTAAGTGGAATTGATTACATGTTTTTGATTAAATTTTATTTAATGATTATGAATATTCATTGGGTGATAAATGGATTTAATGAATAATTCCATGGATGGAATCATTTGGATTTTACCTTGATTATGCCAGAGTGAAACTTGGAATCCTTCTATGGTTTTCAAGGGATGGAATCATAGGGCCAATTGAATATTATATATTGAGTGATACATGGATTGAATATGAATTTACAAGGAAAGACTCAAGGGGAATTGATCATTTATACCATGGGTGATACTTGGGCTCCCTTAGTGGACCTCCAAGGATGGAATCAGATGGCATGGATGTTATACCACACCCAGAGCGATACCTGGGTTCTTGTGAGGATTTATATGGATTAGATTTTATGGTGTTTTTTATATTATAGCTGGAGAAATACATGGATTCCAAATTAGGAATTCCATGGATGGGATCAGGTCCATAAATGAATAATGAATGAAATGGTTTATATGATTTGTCTTCCAAGACAAAGAACAAGCTTAGATTCAATATTTATTTATACTTCATGGATGCCCTATTTAGGAATACTTTGACCATGTTATCATAGGGGACACTAGGAATTTTTACAGGTCTCGAGAATTACTTAAATGAGATTGAATCACTAAATGAACTTATTCATAAAAGAGAATCTGGACTTTATTGGATGTTAACATTCAGTATATCCTTTCTTATTCTATTATTACCAACAATATATTATATATATGTATATATATATATATATATTCACTAACTAGATGAAACTTGACCATGGGTGTTTGCCTACTGGGATTATGTCTGAATTTTTGTTTAGGCCTCCTTGGGTACCTGAATAGACTATATGTTAGTAGGTATGGACAAGTGAAAGCTCCATACTATAGGTTCTTGAATGTTGCTTAGGAACAAGGGAGAATGGGACTGAATTGAAGCTCATGATGCCATCCTAGATACTTTTTGGTCATTTTATACTTCTATTCCATGTATTGTACGACTTCCATGCATTCAAATTTTGGATGCTTTACTAGACACAGGAAATGGATCATCATCATTTTTATGAGTTCCTTTTGGCATTGATATATATTCCTATAGTTATCTATTGTCATATTGTTGTTAATACTTATTATACTTGTATGTTATTGATATTCCACTATACTACACTTTGTTGATGAGGGAATAATATCCTCACAGATACACCTTGGCCTTCACTGCTAGTCGGCAACCTCTGGAATTTGGGGAGATGAACTTGACGCCATGTAACCAACCGGGCTTTGGGAGCCGTTGAGTGAAATCTGGGTCTAGGACATTAAAAATTGGTATCAGAGGTGGTTTTATGGTATTCTTTACTATTTGAAGTAAACAGAAAGGGATTGTAGTGAATATGATTTTGGAAATGAGCTATACCCGAGTGTATCTAACCTGCATATTGGAAAAAACCAAATTGCCTCAAATTAAATTGTTGTTTTCTGAATTTTGACTATTACTGTTGATTTGGTTCCACTATTGAGAGATGAACTTGAATTGTGATGTTATTATTTATATGATTATGGGTTCAATTTTTTTGAAACCTAATGATATTAGGTTATTCGATCTCATGAATCATGTTAGGAACTCTACAGGAATTCCATGCCATGGTTTATGCTATGCCATTTAGGATGCATTAATTATTTCATGCTGTTGTGATATGTGCCATGATAGATATACCTACTACTGTGATAGGTATTATGAGAGGTATTATGGTGTTGATTATGTGTGTTCTATACTTTGGTTCCTAAGGAGTATGGGACCCTATGAATCATAATTTGGTGAACCATTAGTTCGACATTTTGAAATGAAATTTGATATCATTGTGAAATAAGTGTGAATTCAAGTAAAAAATGAATTGGAAACTGACATTTTTTATATTAAAGAACTTGACCGAGACCTAACCATAGTAGTTGGCAATACATAGTATATCTTTCATATAAATATGATCTGTATGTTTCCCATAGATAACTCTAGGAGTAGTAAGAGGGTGTGTTATTATATAAGAAGGATTATAATTATCTTATTTTAGTATCAGCACTTTTGTGCTTCAAAATTAGATAATAATTTTTATCTAAGGCATGAAATTGGCATTTATAGAGGTATGATTCTTCTATTTCCACTAGTCGTATGCCAATAGAGTGGTGAAGACCATACTTCGAAGGTGGTGGGCCATGGGATACTAGTGGTTCCTTTAGTAGTTTCAGTTGAGGAACCAGTAGTTATACCAGACACAATTGATGAGGCATAGTTCTGTGAGGGATTCCTTCCATTCATGAAGACTGTTCAGGGAGCACTGCAACCTACACTGACTATGGAAGAGTTGATGTGTGAGTTCAAGAAGCAGTATTCACCTATGTTTTTGGGTGATGGAATAACATAAGATGTAGAATCATAGAAATATTTCATGCTATCTACCTTCGAACATCTAGAGATGCATCTTGAGATGATGGTAAACACTGATATGTATATGCTATGTGATTATTCCAAGAGATGGTGGGAAGTTATTACTCAGAGGGATCACCACTAGGAGATTCTTTGAAGGATTTTCATACCAAATTCTATGATTATTTATATCCTGAGACATTGAGGGCTGATAGAGATGGTGAGTTCATGCACTTGGAGTTGGGCGTGTTTTCAGTTATGGACTATTCAACCCATTTTACTAAGCTTCAAAACATCACACCTATTCTAATGTGGGAAGAATTATCTAAATCCAGGTGATTAGAGGATGGTATTAGGTATGAAATCTGATCATAGTTTAATATCTTCCAGCTGAATACTATTTTTGGAATAGTTAATTCGATGTTTATGATAGAGTGTAACCTGAGAGAGTATGGATGTGTGATCCAGTGTGGTTCAACACCTAGATATGGTAGTACATTGAAAAATAAAAGGAAGTGTTTTATAGAGATTCCACATGGTGATATTAGCATCCAAATCACACACTTAGGTTTCCAAGTGAGGTGCTACAGGTGTGGTGGGCTGGGATATACGAGAACACAGTTTATAAGGGACCCAATCAAGTGATGATCCTGTGGAAATATGAGACATCTATAAAAATTCTGTAGAAATTTTCCTCTAGATTCCATTTAGAGAGGGCCTGAACCCACTCCATGTTTAAGAGAAGCGTCAATACCTTCTCATCAAGCAAGGAGATAGAGTACAGTTAGCTGATCAGGCTAAGGTGGGGTTCATGGTCGTGGTAGTCAGACCCTAATTTTACAATGACGATAGGGTGGATCTTCTCAAGGTATCCAAGCAGGATCACATGGCCATGTTTAGTATAGATATAAATAGTGGAAAGGACCCTTGGGGAGTAGGATCTCGTACCTTCTAATGCCAGAGGTACTATTCTAGTAGCCTATACTTTAACTTATAAACTTTTCGATACTCGGGGTTCACATAGATTCATATCTGTTCCATTTATGAAGAACATTGGGCTCAATGTTTATATATATGAAGACTTCAGGTCACTTGACACACTATGTTCAGGATTAAAATGGAGTGTGTACATTAGTTATGGGAGTTCCTGCTTGAGATTTGAGGGTATCACTTCGTATGGGGCCTCTTTGTCTTTGAGATGAATGGCATTGACATCAGTCTAGGGATGAACTATTTGGTTCCTTTTCATGATTTTGTTCACTGATTTCATCATAGTGTGACTTTCACAGCACTAGAATATGGAGCATTTATTCACAAGGGTGAATGTTATGTCCAGGTGAGACGAGATGGATTAGAGCATCATGGTATGAGAGGGATGATAACCCATATTTCTAGATTATATCTGGATGATCAAGGAATATGTTTTGAATATCTCCCTCTAGTAGGGGATCTTTTCATGGACATTTTACCAGATGAATTTTCAGGATTTCCTCTGGTAAGAGTGGTAGTGTTATCTATAGATCAAGTAATAGGATCTATATGAGTATTCTTTATTCCTTATAGGATGAAGAATAATGAGATGCAAGAGCTCAAGAGGTAGATAGAGTATTTAGAGGAAAATGGGTTTATCTAACCAAGTACTTCTCCAGAGTGTTCACCAATCATTTTCATGAAAAAGGCAGATAAAACCCTTCGGCTTTATGTGGATTATAAAAAATTGAACCAGCCGACAATTAAGAACTGGTATCCTCTACCATGGATAAATGATCTCTTTGACCAGCTTCGAGGAGCTTGGGTCTTCTCAGATATTGATTTGAGATACGATTATCATCATGTGTATGTTAGACAATCAGACATACCTCACACTAATTTTCATAGAAGGTACAGTCTCTATGCATATTTGGGTATTCCATTCAGTCTCATGAATGTGCCAACAGTCTTCATGGAACTGATGATCCAATTCTAACATCCTTATCTAGATTCTTTTATGGTTATTTTTGTGGATGCAATCTTGGTGTATTCTCATAAAAAACATGACCATTCCTAACATATTTAGATCAAATTGAATACACTGATAGATCCTCAGTTATATGATATTCCCAAAAAATTTCACTTCTGGATAGATCAGATTTACTTCTTGGGTCACATTATCTCAGAGACAGGAGTATCAGTGGACCCATAGAATGTGAGAGATGTTGTTTCCTAGGATAATCCCAATAAATTATTTGAGTTAGGGTGTTTCTTGGGGATATATTGTTACTATAAGAATTGTATATATGATTTATCATACCTATCAAAACTGATAATAGGATTGAATAAGAAGGGTATTTAGTTTATTTGGAAATACATCGATGTGATAGACTTTCAGGAGAAAAAAGAGAGATTGAATTAAGCACCGATACTGATTTTTCTAGAGCCAGGAAAGAGTTACATTATTTCCTATGAGGCATTAGGTATCAGGATATGATAAGTCCTTATGAAGGGAGATAAAGTCATGGAATATAGGTCTTAGTAGTTAAAACCACACTAGAGGAATTACCTGGAACAAGATCTTGAGTTAGCTTCAATTGTTTATGCATTTTTATATTGGATACATTAATTACTTGGAGAGCCTTTTTCGATATAAAAGAACCACAAAATCCTGAAGTATATATTTACATAGTGTGATCTGAATTTGAGGCAGTGAAGATGGGTTGAATACCTATAGTATTTTGATTTTGAGCTTTCCTACAGGCCTCGTAAATACAATGTAGTGACTGATGCACTGATCCAGAGGACTCAGATAAAAGCAATTCAGTAGACCAGTAATGAGTGGAAGCTCATGGCTTTGTTCTATGAGACACACGTGGAGGTATATAAAAGTTAGGGGTATACTTTTATATCATCCTTACCTATTACCTCTACCCTTCTAGATAGACTTATAATGAGGAAGCTATTAGACTCAGAAGTCTTAGTTCCATAAGAGAGTATGGTAGGTGAGGACCCTCCTCCTGGTTTGACCATAGGTGAGGATGAAATTGTACATGTATATTTTCATCTATGGGGTTTTTAAAACATGTATAAGGAGTTGATGCAAGAATTTCATGATTCAAGAAGGGAAGTGTTACCCAACATCACCAAGATGTATTGGGATTTACATCACCAATACTGGGGGCCAAGGATGAAAAGGGATTTATTTGGTTTTGTTTTGAGGTGTTCCAATTGTCAACTAGTGAAGTAGAAATACTAGAAACCATCCAAAATTTTATTGTAGTTACCCATATATGAGTGTAGGTGGGTTTCCATCATGACGGATTTGATGATAGGTTTATCGTGAATTCCTTGAGGTAATGATTATGTATAGATTGTTGTTGATACAGTCATGAAGGTTTATCATTTCATACCAATCAAGGAAACCTTCAGTGTTGATGAAAATGGGAGGTTGTAAATTTTTGAGATAGTACAACTTCATGAGATCCAGAATACTATCATTTACGATAGGGAAAACTAGTTTATTTTTCATTTCTGGAAAGGGATATAGAGGGTGTTGGGTAGAGAAGTTCTTATATGAATAGAAAACCACACCCCAGATAGATGGCCAGTCAGAGTGAACGATTCAAGTGATTGAGGATATGATGTGAGCAAGAATCCTGGATTTTGGGGGCTTTTGGGAGATTCATATACCCTTAGTTGAATTCACTTACAAAAATAGCTTTTAGGTTACTGTTCGGATGGATCTTTATGATGCTTTATACGATAAACCATATCGATCACCCCAGTATTGGTTAGAGGTAGGAGGGGAAGCTATGCTTGGAATTCTTCAAATTTTAGAGACCACATAGAAGGAGTAGTTGATTTGAATGTGGATGGATACTACACAGTCTCGACATAAATCATATTCCGATTTCCATAAGTGACATCTAGAGTTTGGGGTAAGGGACTGAGTTTTCTTACATGTTTCTCCAAGGTTTGTACATAGGAGGATCATGAGATAGGGTAAGACTTCCCCATGTTATATCAGTCCATTTGAAATTCTGGAGGGATTCATACTAATATCCTATCAGTATTAGTTACCTAAGAGGTACAAGTCCATGCATGAAGTATTACATGTATCTTAACTATAATGTTACCATTCATACCCATATCATTATTTTCATTATGAGGAGGTTGAGTTATAGATAGATTCATCATTTAAGGACCATCCTATATGTATTGTGGATCGTAGTAATAAGATTCTCCAAGGATGGTCAGATCCTTTATTACAGGTGCTATGGTAGCGTAGCTGAGTACAAGATGAGACATGGGAGTAGGAGGCAGACATTTGATCATGGTGGCCATAGTAAGTATAAGACATTATTTACCACCATTAAGAAGGTAATTTGGGGACAAATTTATTTAAGGGGGGACGTTTGTGAGAACCCAGTTCTTTTTTTAGGTACAGATCCTTTACTTTCATTCAGATTTGAGTTTAAATGTTTTAATACGAGCTTATGTGAATGTATGTTGATGTCACTAGGGTATCATGGTTATATGGTACTAGTTTGGATCCCAAAACCCATCTTTTGGGGTAAAAAGGCACGGAGAACGGTTATTAAAAACCATATGGGGCAGACCGCACAGTCTGAGTAACAATATGAGACAAGGGAAGAGAGTAAAATCTCGCACAATTTGAAAACATTTGCGACATGGTTTGCACCATTGTGAAAAAATTAATACAATTTTTATAAAATTTTTCCATAGTTTTCACATAGTTATTCTAACAGTGCAGAAAACCGTATGATGTGCCCATTTCCTATAACATAGGGTGCATGGTTAGCGCATAGTTTGGCCAACCATGCAACTAAACCATGAAACCATCTATTTTGGATGAATTTATGAAAATGAACCTAATTTAATCTATTTATAACTTATTTCTTTCGTTCCTATCATGCACAACAAACTCTAACCTTGATATCCTTCTTTGGTGAATAATCTTGGAAATGAGAGATCGTCTCCATCTGATGTCTAATTAAAGAAATTTATATCTCATTGGATCCACACCAGTAATATCTCAATTCATTTTTAGACATTCTTTGTTTTATTTGGAATTTGTTTCACTATTTAAGTGAAATATAATTTCCCTATTATTAGGATCCTCATCTCTTTTTAGATTTTCTCCTGTTAAAAGTCGAATTAGGAGATGCTACTAGAAAGGCTATCCTCTATGAACCTATGATAGGTTGTCTCATTCCTTTTGTTAAAATTAGAAGTGTTATATACACTCCATTGTTCCACACACTCAATTATCATAGCATCAACTTGAAATGAATTTAAATCCTTGAATTGAATTTTTAGGCCTGGCCTTTGTAATTAAGGAGGCTCATTAATTAATAGATATAGGTTGTAGATATTGAAAATGAAAACACCCATTTGAGTGTTTTGTTTAATTAAATGGAACATTATGATTCTATATGGAATTGGATTACTTAGGGTGGTCCCTGTTATCTATTTCTTTGGGATGTCAAATGTGAATTGAAATGTAATTGTAATTATAGTTAGGATTATAATTAAATTGATTAATAGGAAGGGATGGATTGACATTCCCTTATCCTTGGCTATGTAATATCTTATTGAAGCTTGTGTTTCCCTTATAATGATTTACCCACATGAGTAATTGAGAGGTAGTCCTTCCAATCTTAGCCCGTGGCTTCATCTAGCTTTTGAGGTGATGGGTAAATGTATTTTTCTTGGTTCTTACCTTGAAAAAGTTAAATGGAATTGATTAAATTTAGTTGATTAAATGTTGTTGAATGATTATGAATATTCCTTTGGTGACACATGGATTCAGTGATGAATTACATGGATAAAATCATATGGATTTTACCATACTTATGATTTAGTGACACTTAGAATACTTCTATGGGTTTATAATGATGAACTCATTGGGACAACTAACTATTGTATTCCAAGTAATACTTGGATTCCATAGGTATTTCCAAGGTTAGAAACAAGGGGAATTGATCATTTATGATATGGGTGATACTTAGGTTCCTTTAGTGGACCACTAAGGATGGGCTTGAATAGAAGGGATGTTATACCACACCTAGAGAGATACTTGGGTTTTTGTGTGGATCTACATGGATAGGATTGCAGGGTGTTAGTTTATATTATACCTAGAGTGATAGATGGATTCGAAATTAGAAATTCCATGGATATGATCATCTTTATAAATGTATAATTAATAAAATGGTTTATATGATGCTTCTACCGATCCTAATATCAAGCTTGGATTTGCTCTTCATTTATACTTTATCGATGGTCTATTTAGGTATCCTTTGATCATGTTATCATTGGGGAATATGTGAATTATTCTAGGTCTCAAGAATAATATAAAATAAATTTAATCATTAAATGTACTTGTTTATAAATGAGAACATGGACTTTATAGGATATTCACATTCAATACTTCCTTGCCTATTCTATTACTACCTGGACTCTGTTATATTTATTCACTGACTGGATGGAACCTGACCTTGGGTGTATGCCTATTGGGATCATGTCTCACACCCTATTTGGGATAACTTGGTTACCCAAACATACGATATGTTTATAGGTATGGACAATGGAATGATCCCTACAATAGGTTCCTGATTTCGACTAAGGAGCAGGAAGTGTGGGACGGAGCTAAGGCTCACAATGATTGCTGTGATACTTTTTGGACTTTTTGTACTTTTTTCCATGTATTGCACAACTACCTTGTATACATGTTTTGTCTTCTTTACTAGACACCCGACATATATAATCATTATTTTATATGAGTTTTCTTTTTGCATTGATATCTATTCCCAGTGTGTATATACTATTTGATTATTATTAATGCTTCCACTACTTGTATGTTATTTATATTCTATTGTGATACAATTTGGTGATGAGGGAATAATCTCCCCATAGACACACCTATGACCTCATTTCTAGTTGGTATCATGTTTATTTTTGGTAGGTATTCTTGAGCCCATGTAACCAACCGGTCATGGGGCACCGTTTAGTGGCATATTTGTCCAGGATGTTTAATATTTTTTGGATAATATAAACATATTCTTTTAAAAAGGTTTTTTTTGATAAATTTATAATTTATTTATAAAATTTATTTAAATTAATCAATAGAAATAACTTTATAAATTTTAATTTATTTTAACAATTCCCTAAGTTATTTTTTAATGACTAGAATGTTTATTTCTATATGAAATTATTAAATTTCAATAAATATGGTAATTGTATTTAAAAGTTAAAATTATCATATTTAGGGAAATGTTTTTATAAAATAAACTTATTTTTTGGACTCAGAGTATCAAAAATATCTTAGGGTGTTTTTTTGGGAAATTTATTGAAATGTTTTTTTGGGAAAAAGTGAAAATTGCTACCTTACAAAGCACTATAATTTTATAACATCATTATTATGTCATCATGACAACAAAAATTTGAAAAATTTTATTTAACCAAAATATAATTTAATAAGTATAAAAATTATGTTATAAATATTAATTAAAAATTAGAAATTTGTACCTTACATTTTGGAACAAAATATTGAAATATTAAGAGAAAAATTAAATTTTGGATTTTGTACATTAAATGTTTTGGTTAAGAGGAAGGTTTCGGTTTAACTATACCTTGTATGTACAACCACTTCCTCCCACTCATTAATAAGTTATAATTTTTTTTGTAATTGGTATCACCCATAATTAGTTGGTTTATATAATAAAATAACCTATATTTTAACACTTTAAACCACCCCTCCTCAAATAAATACACCCCATTAGATCCTCACAATCCAATATAAAGAATTTAAGCACAATTTATCTTTTAATATCACTAAAAGTAGTCTCTTTAATGTGGTTTTAATGTTATACAAATTCACTCTATAGTTATATATAGAAGCTTCCCAAGGCAAGGGATCTTTTACTCCACTTATTTTTATTTAAGTTCTTCTTTTTCACAAGCCTCTTATTCTAAATTTATTATGATTTAAAGGGATTTTAAATACCCCCATTACTATGAATAAGATTTATTTTTAATCAGGTAATTTATTTACCTATAATTATATATTTTTTCTAAGTTATTATTCTACCGAAATAAGGGTTCCTCACCCCTCTTTTAGGACTACCTTTTCTAGAAATTTTAATTTCCTTATTATTTCAGTATGAAATATTATTATTTTCCACTATTATAATTTACATACTATTTTATCAATTATATATCCCTATAACCACTCAATTTTATATCTTTAGAAGTCATTATATTGTTTAATCTTTCCAATAGACATAAACCCTCCTAAATTTGGTAAAGAAAAGTATGTATGGTTTTCCTAGTAATGAAATATCTATCAAGATACTTAATTAGATGTGTTTTGGATTATATGAATCTAGGTATTAAAACCCTAAAAAGTGTTGTTTGGGTATATCCCAACCATAATTCTGGTTCACGGTGAATGTGCCCTTACTATTCACCTGGCTTGTCACTCTGGGGGGATTTTCTTTGGATAATTCACATGCACTTCATGAGACAGAATTAAGGATCATAATATGTGGATGGAAATTTAAATTCAAATGATATCTATATTCCATGAATATACCCTTCCAAAATTCTTTTTATGATGCCTTCAACTGGGTCACTACTCTTTTCACTGTGAACATCCTATAGTTCCCAAATCCAATTGATGGAGATTCACAAATATAGCCACATTAATCCATTGGAAGGGTTTCTTTCTAACAAAATTTGATAAAAATGTTCACATTCTATTTATCTCTCCATAATTTTCATATATTTTTCCTTTATTATACACATACATATTCCAATATACATGTTTTATAGTATAAATATGACCTCTTTAGAGAATAGTCCCTCACTTCCTTTGTCTTGCCTTATCATCAGCTATGAATAATCATTCATTTCTATATGAATACCATTTAAGACTTATTTTTATTTATGTTTATTCACCTAGATACACATACATAGATTAAATGAGTAAAATATTGACTAAATATTATACCATTTATCTATATTATGTCAATACCTTAGAGTTTATTATGTCGATTGATTGGTATTTACATAGGAAGTTACTGAATTTCATTGGATACTCATTTAATTTTTAATTGGTTTATCATTATATGATTATTGATATATATTTATGTTTTCCTTATGTGAATTTAATTAATTATGATATGTGGAGGTTTTTACCTAATAGTTCTCCAATACACTGGGTAGGGAATTAGTATCCAGAGATGATATGTTCACAATACCATGGTAGTATGCCTTAGTAATGTTTTATGATATCTTGGTGATGAACCTCTGTGATTTAATTATGAATGTCTCATGTTATGTTGTAACCACATTTTCATTCTATGCATCATGTACTTATGATCCTGTTTTGCCTCATTTAGTTATGATTATGTTATGCCTCATGTACTTATGGTCATGTTACGCATCCCGCTTTTATGATCATGTTATAAATATTGTACTCATGTTCATGTTCTTATAATATGCCCTATATTTTACCCATGATATTCAATTATTCTCCATTTTCATTTTTATCCTTTACTGATATTAAAATATCACACTTTTCCCTAGGAATTTCAATAAAATAGATACATATAACGAAATTACATGTGTGGAGAATCCTTATCGAAGAATGCATTTTGTAAAATATATTTAGTTGAAAATGTACATAGTTCCCAAATAAAATAAACTTTAAATATTGGTATTTTTTTATAATTAATTTAATTTAATAAAAATTATGCATATTTAGCACTAGATCTAGCTGTTCGGGTCTAGTGCATCTCATTTGGGGTCAGAGGAGAGTTTGGCTATTTTTGGGAATTTCAATTCAGAATATTTCAATATAGATCCTTAGATAGATAAAAATTTCTATATAATAATTAGTGAATTATAAACATTTTGATGAAATTGAATTAACATGTCTTAGGTGTTCATAATTTTTCCTTTCTATAGATAACATTTATGTGAACATTTGGATTTAGTAAGTGTTATTCGATGACTAACATTGTGTGGACAAAATTTCTCTATGGGGGGAAGAATGTAATGAATAAAGAATTACTCTATATTATTATTTGAACTCTTATTTTATAATTAATATTTTATTATGATAACTTATAAATAATATTTTCATTTCATAATAACTTTACACATCATGGACAACTAAAACTAGGAATAGTAAATGGATTATTTAATGAGATAATCAAAATTGTATTTTTTTCAAAGGCTATTAATATTATATGTTAACAATTTTTTTATGATAAATGTATTAATTTTATATAAAAATTATTTTCATGAAATAATCTTATGAAACCATTTTAAATGATTATTTTTTAACAAAGTCCTAAATAATTTTTATAATCGTCATCATATTTATTTTTCTATAAAATTTAAAAATTTAAAAAAATATGGAAATTTATTTAAAATATAAAATTTCCATATTTCTAGAAATATTTTGATAAAATAAACTTCATTTTTGGACTCATCAAATCTAATTTCTCTTAGGGTGATTTTTTAGTAATTTTCTGTCAAAGTATTTTTTAGTGAAAATGTTAAAATTGCCTCTTTATAAAGCACTTCGATTTTTTGACATCATTATCATGTTTGTATGATAAAAAAATATGAAAGATTTTGTTTAATAAAAAAAGGATTTAATAAGTTTTAAAAATAATTTATAAAAAATAATTTTATTTTTTTTGGTTATTGTAACACCCCGAGATTTTATGAAAAATATTATTTTTAATTTCATTAATGTCTTGTGTTGTACGCTACACCAAAAGGATCTTGCACAACACGCATCCTTGAATTGCATTTCATTACACGCAATCACGACCTTCCTCGATAGCATGTGTAGTACGCAATACCGAGTTTCACTAAACAAGGATATGCATTTAAAATATTATTAAAACTAGCCGTTATGAATAGTAATAACCACTTTTTGAAATTTTGTAAATTTTATTTTTCAAAATGGACTTCATTTTTGGATTCGGAATATCAAAATTAGCTTAGGGTGAAATTTTGGTACTTTTCGGATAACTTTCATATTCTGATGAATAGTGAAAATTACTAAATTTCAATTAAAAACAACTTTTTTAATCGAAATAATTAATAGTGATAAATTATTAATTTGAGTGGTTTTAAAGTATATTTAAATATATTTTTACAATTTAATACAATTTTGTTCATTGGATATAATTTCACATTTAAACCAGGCATAAACAAGTGTCAATCTTTTGATAGTTATTATCTTTTAAAAACATGCTATTTGTTTTGACGACGTGAATTAATTTTTAAATTAGTTTATGTAACTAATATGTTTTGAATTTGGTAAAATAAACATCATTTTTGAATTCATAATATCAATTATATCTTAGGCCTAATTTTTGGTATTTTTATGGAAACTTTTATTTTTTGATGAATAGAGAAACCACTAAGTGGTAGTTAAAAAAAATGAATTTTTTATAAAACTTAATTTTACCGCTTCTGTGAGTGGAATTTCAAAAATCCGAGAGACACGGATAATATCAAGGACTAAAATGTGGTTCAACGAGATAAAAATAATTTTTGGTGATTAGTAACTTTTTACTTTTTTTTACGACGGTTAAAAGTAAATAGGGTAGTTAAAGGTAAAAACGATATTATTATTACCCTAACACATGTCCTAATTCTATTAGTTAAGTTTAATTCGACCAAAAACAACCTTAGGAATAAAATATGACCATTTAGGACCACTTGGATCAGATTAGGACATTTATTATCAATTTTTTTAAAGAAGGGTTAAAATAGTTAAAATCAAAGTTTAATAACTAAATCATTTTTAATATAGGGTTATACATAATATAAATTCGACTATAAATATTAATTAGAAATATAAAAATATTTCCTACATAATGGTATTTTATTTGTAATTTTTAGACATTAAATTATTTAATTTAGTTATGACACAACGATGATGCAGTAATTATCTTATTAATGAAATATTGACATAATTGATGTTATAAATACCCAAATAAATGTAATTTGAGACTTTTTATGAATTCCACTAATTTTCTAGGTTAATATGACATTTTTTTATTGATTTAATTTATTTTTTTCGAATTAATAATTCTGTTATGAGTTTCACAAAAATCAATTACTAAATAATGTCAAAATTGACATAAAATAGTTTTTAAAACAAATATTATATTATTAATTGGTATTTTATTCCTAAAAGACTAAGGTTCGGACAAATGAGTTAGATAAGGTTATATATATTAATAATAAACAACTTGGGGTTCCTTTGTCTTGTTATAGTAAGTTTATTAACCTTATAGTGTAAGAACACAAAAAGACACGGTAAAAGTAAAATTATATAACTTAATGTTAAATCTAAATGATAAGGTTAAAATACGAACCTACACTTTTCTAAATTCTATTGGATGAGAGTATTTCGACCCATCCTCACCTTATATTCGAAATAAATCAATTTTGAGCTATTTAAAACCGAATTTGGCTTTATAATAAAATAATATTTTTAGTTATTCCAAAGGTGCCCCTCTCATCCCTTATAAAAGTGGACCTCCTCCCTCTCTTCCTCACACCACTTTGAGCCCTCAAGATCGGCCAAACCCTGAAAAATTCTCATCTCCACTTCCCTAGAAACATACTAGAGGTCCTGGTATTCTCCAAATACCAATTTTAGTTCCCTAAGAGGAGGACTCAAAGAGGCGCTTCAAAGAAGAGGTAATGTCCGTTACCAATTCTTTCAACTTTATTCATTCTTCCACTTCTTCTTCTTAGGTTGTTTCATTATGAAGTAATAATATCAGTATCACTAATGTAATGATATATTATTATAAGTATGAAACAACCCTATTTCACCATCTATCCATCCTACGGAAAATGAAATCACCGCGCCTGCGTACGTACGGAATACCGTCTCCACACCGTGGTGTAATCTATTTTCCACCACCACCTTACTTGGATGGGTATAATGGTGTACATAATAACTATATATGATTTTTGTAAAGTGATATTGATTCTGAAATATTATTAATACACTCCAATACAGTTCCACGGTCATGAGAACGATATCATCGCTCGTGCGTACGTACGGACTACCGTCTCCACGACGCGATGACATTCAATCTCCACGCTAACCATTCATGAATGATTATAAAGTATATATAATAAGTAATCATGAAATATATTACATAATAATGATACTAGACTTATGTGTATATATATGTATGTCATCTACATAATTCCTTTCAACTCAAAAAGGAAACTAAAACAGCGTTCATGCGTACGTATGACCTACCATCTCCATGAACGGTGTATTTCTTTCCATTTACTGATCTATTATATATATTAATATTCTGAATATATATTATATATAAATCATTTTTTATATTCTGGAATTAAGTAATCATGATCTATGTAATCATATGAATAATTACAAGTCAAAACACGGACGACAAATGAAACGATTTTACCCAAAACGCTCTTTAACATGGAATTTACAAAAGAATGGGTAATATGAAGTCATAAGTGAACCATATATGATATCATAACAAGGAGTATGATTATGGAATAAGTAAATGATATTATTTAAATCATTATACAGGAGGATCAGACACTTACGAAGCAAATCAGACCTAAGGTAAAGGAAATATCACAATCTCATTTTTATCCGAGATTGTTTATACTTTGGTATTTACTGGGGTGTATTTTATCATCCACATCCATGTTTCCTAAATATGTAATATTTTTTCCATCCACCTACAATTTTTTAAATCCAATTTTACCCTTCGGTGAGTTTTTAGTAAAATATATGAAAGGAATCTTTTGTTGTTTTTCGTACGAGGTACTTTTTGACTTTTCCGACAAAAGTACGAGAAGAATTTTTTTTAACTTATACGGCATGAATGGATTTTTAAAACATTATTTCCAAGAATCCTACTTTACAAGTTTTCAAGTTTATTTTTAATCAACTTCTTTTAGTTTAGAATAATATGACATGTTAAGAAAGGAAAAGTGTTTTTGAAGTAGAAAGGATATTTTCCTCACGAATGGAGTTCAAGTGTTTTATCAAAATTATTTTCCATCAAAGATAATATAGGGTTCTGTTTCTATCCCTATTATTAAATTGATTTAATGGAATTATTTTTATGAATTCCTTTATCTTATATGAATTGTTTTATGATGTCATGTTGTTTAAGAATCCCATTTTTATTACATGGGTTATGCAATGATGTATGATTTATGATTTTGTGGCACACATATGAATGGTATCATTATGAGATGGGTGGGACCTATATCTCCCTCCAATGCATTGGGTAAAGAATTTATATCTCATGAGATAGACATGGATGGAATGGCAGGTTAAACCGGTTCAGTGAAACAGGACTGAAACGAGGAATGAACTCGGTTCAGAAATGGACTTTGTCCACTAAGATAGTCTTGGCAATGAGTCTTGACAATAAGAAATGATTATCTATGATTATGTGTGTATGCAAAAAAGTTTCATGTTTTAAGTTATGATTATTGGGATTACATTTCACTACTATGATTTATCCCATGTTATGATATTATGATCTCTTTTGCAGGTTAAGATTTCAAAATTGTTATGTTCTTATGAATATGATGTGATTGATATTTCTTTTGTTTACCCTTACTGAGCATTTGATCTCACCCTTTTATGTTTTCTTTTCCCCAGGATATAAAGAAAGGTTTTAGGTTAAAAAAAGGAAGATCTTTATGGGAGATGTTGAAGATCTTTCACCACGATTAGAAGATTATATTCCGAGTTTTCCAAAGACACTAAAATATTACGGTCCTTGTGTGTGTGTTTTTGTTATGTACTAAGTATTCCACAAAAGTAATTTAATGTCCATGTACGTCATGCTTAGGGTCTCTACAGTTGGTATCAGAGGAAAGGATTAGTCAACCTTTGGAAACTAGGATGAAAAAATGTTAGTGAGATCCCTAGAGATATTTCCAAGGTATGTATAGGGATGTACCTAAGGATAAGTATGCATATAAGATATAGTCCTAGAACTACGGTAACGATCTTAGAATTTAACCTAAGATGTTAGATATTGAGGGTGCACCCCCTTTACTATGTTGTTTTCCCTAGCATGAATTTTTCCTCTCACACTATTCTTTTTGGGTTTTAGAAAAAGGCTGGAAACAGGAAGATTCATGATAATGGAGGATATGACGGACAATGGAATGATATTATTCATGAGAAACTAAATGAAACTGGATTTGGAAGTCCAAACATCGTTATTATGCCTAATCAGCAATCTCATAATATGATCAATAATCTCAACTTTGGTAAGTTTCCCGACTCAGATAATAAGAGAAAGATGGAGTTTCATGATGATCATAGAGGAAAGAAAGTTCAATTTCCCTCATGTAAATCATGTGGGAAGATGCATCGGGGAGATTGTTTCAAATGAACTGGAAGATGCTTTGGGTGTGGTAAAGAGGGACACAAATCCAGTAAGTGCAAAGGAAAAGGTTCAGTTAACACCATGAATGAGGATAATGGTATTACTACGACATCAACAATGGTCAAATGTTTTAAATGTGGATTGTACGGGCATTATAAAAACCAATGCCCTAAGGGAAAGTCTCATAAAGAGAATAATTATGGTGGTATGGGTAGTATTTATGTTGATGATGATGAAGAGACTACAAATGATATGTGAGATTAAAGAATTGTTGAAGCTCGATCAATGGTTTAAGAAGGTAGTGGCATGATTACATGTTTATCAAGTGTAATGTTGTACAAGTAATCTCATGGTACTATGGAATAAAGAGACATCTAAGGATAGTTACACTGTTGTCATTCCTTGAGTTTTGAAAGTGTATGATTAATGGTACCAGTATCCATGAAAGGTTATTCAGATATTTTTGGAATGTAGATGATATGCGCATAATGAAGGGATAAGAAGAAAATTAAACATTTGATAGTATTTATGAGCTCATGACTGATATAAGGAGAAGGTTATATCTTGGTTTGAGTATATAGAATTTTGAGGATTTTGGTATGTTGAAAGAGTTAACTTTTAACAGCATTCATGTTTTCAATAAGGTTCAATGGGTATTCATTTTTTTTCAAGAGAATACATGATTAAGGCCTTCGAATGTTTGGAATGTGACCAAAAAGACATATCTCATGATATATGGGGATCAACAATGGTATTAACATGCTAGTTGTATGAACTCTTTGGTAATCTTTTTCACTATAATTTGAGATTAACCAACATTATTTTGGATAAGCGTAAAGATTGGAATGGATTATGTTGGAAATAAGTTAGTATTGTTTAAGGATAGAAGTTTTTTCGATATTATTTATGGGATGTTATAGTAATGTAGTTTTAGAAAAAGGACAACCTGCAGGATGGGAGACAACCCATCGCGTCAGACAAGGTTGTGGGAATCGAACCCACAACCGAAGTGCGACTGGCCTTTATCGCCTACCACTGGCCTACAGGAAGTCCCTGATTAGTAAAAACCAGTTTTATTATATTAAGCAGTATGATATATTAAGTATGAGTCCATTTTAGGAACCATATATGATTAATCTCACTATAGATGGACTTACGTATTTTTTGATAACTTTTTTAACCTTTTGTTTGAGATAAATAGAATGACCCATCATTCTATCACATGATCTGCTAACACATCACGAATGACAAATTCAACTTCATTTCTTTAAGAGATGAAGTGGAAACTGTCCAAAGAACAACCAACGATGAGACTATACCAAAATCACAAAATTATTTCTTCTAATTACAATTTCATCAACTTTAGGGAAATGATCTTGAAAACCAAAAATGTTTTCCTAGTGCTCTTATATCTGATGAATCAGATGGTACCTTAGATCGTCACAAATTTATGGCTTTGTGATTGCTGGCTTTTCCATAGCCATGTTCTCTACCACTCTCCATCAGAACATGATGGTTAGATTTCTCTTCCATATCCATATTTTCACCTATGTGGAAACCCAGTGATTAGTTTATTTGGGTAACCGTTACGTTTCATACTTTTGTTTTTAAAGATTGGTTTTGGTATTCCTTTTTATGATGTGGGTTTCTATTAAAGAAACTTTCTAGTAGTAAACCATTTATAACCCTGATGAATTTCAAGGGCGAAATTCATTTTAAGGGGGGTAGAATGTAACACCCCGATATTTTATGAAAAATTTTATTTTTAATTTCATTAATGTATTGTGTTGTACGCTACACCAAAAGGAGCTTTCACAACACACATCCTTGAATTGCCTTTCATTACACGCAATCACGACCTTCCTCGATAGCGTGTGTAGTACGCAATACCGAGTTTCACTAAACAACGATATGCTATTAAAATATTATTAAAACTAGCCGTTATGAATAGTAATAACCACTTTTTGAGATTTTTTAAATCTTATTTTTCAAAATGGACTTCATTTTTGGATTCAGAATATCAAAATTAGCTTAGGGTGAAATTTTGGTACTTTTCGGATAACTTTCATATTCTGATGAATAGTGAAAATTACTAAATTTCAATTAAAAACAACTTTTTTAATCGAAATAATTAATAGTGATAAATTATTAATTTGAGTGGTTTTAAAGTATATTTAGAATATATTTTTACAATTTAATACAATGTTGTTCATTGGATGTAATTTCACATTTAAACCAGACATAAACAAGTGTCAATCTTTTGATAGTTATTATCTTTTAAAAACACAATATTTGTTTTGACGACGAGAATTAATTTTCAAATTAATTAATGTAACTGATATGTTTTGAATTTGGTAAAATAAACATAATTTTTGAATTCATAATATCAAATATAGATTAGGCATAATTTTTGTTATTTTTCTGGAAACCTTCATTTTTTGATGAATAGTGAAACCACTAAGTGGTAGTTAAAAAAACGGATTTTTTCATAAAACATAATTTTACTACTTCTATGAGTGGAATTTCGAAAATCCGAGAGACACGGTTAATATCAAGGACTAACATGTGGTTAAATGAGAATAAAATAATTTTTGGTGAATAGTAACTTTTTACTTTTTTTACCATAGTTAAAAGTAAATAGGGTAGTTAAGGGTAAAAACGATACTATTATTACCCTAAAACATGTCCTAATTCTATTTTATAAGTGTAATTCGACCAAAAAAAACCTTAGGAATAAAATATGACCATTTAGGAACACTTGGATTAGATTTGGACATTTATTATTAATTTATTTAATGAAGGGTTAAAATAGTTAAAATCAAAGTTTAATAAGTAGATAATTTTTAATATAGGGTTATACATAAGATAAATTCAACTATAAATATTCATTAGAAAGATAAAACGATTTACTACATAATGATATTTTATTTGTAATTTTTAGACATTAAATTAGTTAATTTATTTATGACACAACGATGATGCAGTAATTATCTTATTAATGAAATATTGACATAATTTATGTTATAAATACCCAAATAAATGTAATTTGAGACTTTTTATGAAATAAAATAATTTTATAGGTTAATATGACATGTTATTATTAATATAATTAACTTTTTTCTAATTAATCATTTTGTTATGATTTTCACAAAAATCAATTACTAAATAATGTCAAAATTGACATAAAATAGTTTTTAAAAAACATATTATATTATTAATTGTTATTTTATTCCTAAAAATATAAGGTTCGTCCAAATGACTTATATAAGGTTATATATAATAATAATAAACAACTTGGGGTTCTTTTGGCTTGATATAGTAAGTTTATTAACCTTATAGTGTAAGAACACAAAAAGACACGGTAAAAGTAAAATTATCTAACTTAATGTTAAATCTAAATGATATGGTTAAAATAGGATCCTAAACTTGTCTAAATTCTATTAGATGATAGGATTTCGACCCATCCCAACCTTAGCTTCGAAATAAATCAATTTGGAGCTATTTAAAACCGAATTTGTCTTTATAATAAAATAATATGTTTAGTTATTCCAAAGGTGCCCCTCTCCTCCCTTATAAAAGGGGACCTCCTCCCTCTCTTCCTCACACCACTTTGAGCCTTCAAGCTCGGCCAAACCCTACCAAATTCTCTTCTCCACTTCCCTAGAAACATCTTAGAGGTCCCGGTCTTCTCCAAAGACCAATTTTATTTCCCTAAGAGGAGGACTCAAAGAGGCGCTTCAAAGAAGAGGTAATGTCCGTTACCAATTCTTTCAACTTTATTCCTTCTTCCACTTATTCTTCATAGGTTGTTTCATTATGAAGTAATAACATCAGTATAACTCATATACTGATATGTTATTATAAGTATGAAAAAACCCTATTTAACCATCTATCCATCCTACGGAAAACGAAATCCCCGCGCGTGCGTACGTACGGAATACCGTCTCCACGCCGTGGTGTAATCTATTTTCCACCACCACCTTACTTGGATGGGTATAATGGTGTGAATAATAACTATATATTATTATTGTAATGTGATATTTATTCTGAAATAGTATACATACACTCAAATACAATTCCACAATCATGAGAATGCTATCATCGCTCATGCGTACGTACGGACTACCGTCTCCACGACGCGATGAGATTCATTCACCACGTTAACCATTCATGAATGATTATAAAGTATATATAATAAGTAATCATGAAATATATGACAGAATAATGATATTGGATTTATGTGTATATATATGTATGTCATCTACTTAATTCCTTTCAACTCAATAAGGAAACGAAAACAGCGTTCATGCGTACGTACGGCCTACCGTCTCCATGAACGGTGTATTTCTTTCCATTTACTGATCTATTATATATATGTATATTCTGAATATATATTATATATAAATTATGTTTTATATTCTGGAATTTATTAATCATTATCTAAGTAATCATATGAATAATTACAAGTCAAAACACGGACGACAAATGAAATGATTTTACCCAAAACGCTCTTTAACATGGAATTTACAAAAGAACGGGTAATATAAAGTCATAAGTGAACCATATATGATATCATAACAAGGAGTATGATTCTGGAATAAGTCAATGACATTATTTAAATCATTATACAGGAGGATCAAACACTTACTAAGAAAATCAGACCTAAGGTAAGGGAAATATCACAATCTCATTTTTATCCGAGATTGTTTATACTTTGGAATTTTCTGGGGTGTATTTTATCATCCACATCCATGTTTCCTCAATATGTAATATTGTTTCCATCAACCTACAATTTTTTAAATCAAATTTTACCCTTCGATGAGTTTTTAGTAAAAGATATGAAAGGAAACTTTTGTTGTTTTTCGTACGAGGTACTTTTTGACTTTTCCGAAAAAAGTACGAGAAGAATGTTTTTTTAACTTATACGACATGAATGGATTTTTAAAACATTATTTCCACGAAGCTTACTTTACAAGTTTTCAAGTTTATTTTTAATCAACTTCTTTTATTTTAGAATTGTATGACATGTTAAGAAAGGAAAAGTGTTTTTGAATTAGAAAGGATATTTTCCTCAAGAATGGAGTTCAAGTGTTTTATCAAAATTATTTTCCATCTAAGATAATATAGGGTTCTGTTTATATCCCTATTATTACATTGATTTAATGGAATTATTTTTATGAATTCCTTTATCTTATATGAATTGTTTTATGATGTCATGTTGTTTAATAATCCCATTTTTATTACATGGGTTATGCAATGATGTATGATTTATGATTTTGTGGCACACATATGAATGGTATCATTATGAGATGGGTGGGACCTATATCTCCCTCCAATGCATTGGGTAAAGATTTTATATCTCATGAGATAGACATGGCTGTAATGGCAGGTTAAACCGGTTCAGTGAAACAGGACTGAAACGAGGAATGAACTCGGTTCAGAAATGGACTTTGTCCACTAAGATAGTCTTGGCAATGAGTCTTGACTATTAAGAAATGATTATCTATGATTATGTGTGTATGAAACAAAGTTTCATGTTTTATGTTATGATTATTGGGATTACATTTCACTACTATGATTTATCCCATGTTATGATATTATGATATCTTTTGCAGGTTAAGATTTCCAAAATGTTTTGTTCTTATGAATATGATGTGATTGATATTTCTTTTGTTTACCCTTACTGAGCATTTGAGTTCACCCTATTGTGTTTTCTTTTCCCCAGGATATAAAGAAAGGTTTTAGGTTAAATAAAAGGAAGATTTTTATGGGAGATGTTGAAGATCTTTCACCACGATTAGAAGATTATATTCCGAGTTTCCAAAGACACTAAACTATTACGGTCCTTGTGTGTGTGTTTTTTTATATACTAAGTATTCCGTAAAAGTAATGTAATGTCCATGTACGTCAAGCTTAGGGTCTCTACAGTTATACCTTGCATTTTGGAAACAAAAATTGGAATTTTTAAGTCAAAATTATATTTTAGATTCTGTACATTAAATTGTTTCATCAAGAAGGGTGTTTAGGTTTTGAAATTCCTTTTACATTCATCCACTTTATACAAGTCATTAATAATCCAGAAATTTGGTTATAATTGATTTCAACCATACGTGGTTGGCTTATATAATAAAATAGCCTATATTTTAACCATTAAAACTACCCCTCCTTAAGTATAAATACCCCAATTATCACCTCACATTCCAAAAAAAAATCCAATAATAATGATTTATCTCTCAGTATACAAATCAACAGTCTCTCCTAAGTGGTTCCATGGTTATATATTTTCCACATCTAGCTTTAATAACCACCCTACCAAGGAAAGGGGTCTTTTCCTCCACATATTTTGATTTATGTTATTGTTTTGAATTAGCCTTTGATTCCGAATTTATTATATTTTCAAGTGATTTTAAATTCCCCAATTACATTGAATATAGTGTCTTGTTAATTATAGACTTTATTTCCCTGTCATTGTAGCTTTTTCCTAAGTCATTACTGAGTTAAAGTAATGGTTCGTCACCCCTATTTTATGAATATCTTTGCAAAACATCTCAAATTAATCATCGTTTCAATATGAAATATTATTATGTGTAACTTTTATAATGTAATTACTATTTTATCTTTGAGATATAACTAGTCCCTCTCAATTTTAAACCTTTGTAAATCACTAAAATATTCAAGCTTTCCCATAGCCATATAAGAATACAAATTAGGTAAAGAAAAGTGTGTGTAGTTTTTAGCAACAACATCCCTATCATGATACAATATTTGGAAATGGTTTTGAAATATATTAACCTAGGGATTTAAACCCCATGAATAGTTGGTTCGATATATCCTAACCATAATTTTGGTTCAAGGTGAGTGGGCCTTTATAGCGCACCTGGTTTGACACTCTTGGGGGATTTTCTTTGGATAAATCACATTCATTTTATAATCCATAATAAAGGATAAGTATATGTGGATTTAAATTTACATTCAATTGATATACCCATTCCATTAATTTACCCTTCACCAAATCTTTTTATCATACCATCAATTGGGTCACTACCCTTTATATTGTGAACATCTTATAGTTCCCAGTGCTGATTATTGGATATTAAAAAAGATAACCACATTAATCCATTGGAAGGATTTTTTTCCCACCCAATTTGTAACCAATGTTCATGTTATCTTTCAATATCCATATTTATCATACATATTACCTTTCTTATACATGTATATGTTCATATGAACATGTTTTACATCAGAAATATGATCTCTTTAGAGAATGACCCATCACTTCCTTTATATCTCCTTATCACTTGTTATGCATAATCATTCCTTTCCATGTGAATATAGTGTCGTGATTCATATGATTTATGGTTATTCCCCTATATATGCATACATCTATTGACTGGGGAAAATATTAACTAAATATCATACCATTTATCTATATTGTTTAAATACCATAGACTTTATCATATCAATTGATGGGTATTTAATTAGAAAATTACCAAATTTCATTGGATACCCATTTAAATTCCTATGGGTTTATCATTCTATGATTATTAATGGATTTATCTATGTTTCCTTATGTAGATCACAAGAATTAAGACATATTAAGGGTGCAACCTTATGGAAACCCAATGCACTAGGAAAATAATTAATCTCTAGAGATGACATATTTATGATACCATTGAAGTATCCCTTGGTAATGTTTTATGACCCCTTGGTGATGAAAATTGGTAATATGATTATGAATGTTTGATGTTATGTTATAACCACATTTTCATGTTATGCCTCATGGACTTAAGATCATGTTATACCTAATATACTTATGACCATGACATGCTATATTTAATTATGATAATGTTATGACTCATGTTCTTATGATCAGGTTATAAATGTTTCCCTCAAGTTCACGTTATTATACCATGACTCATGTTTTACCCATGATGTGCAATTATGCTCCATTTTCATTTTTATCCCTTATTAGGATTAATAGCTCACCCTTTTTTTATGTTTACCCTTTTACCATGAAATTAAAATAAAAGGGCTACATATAAAGAAACTACATGTACGAAGAATCCTTGTAGAATAAATTTGTTTTATATTATGTGTTTAGTTTTAAATGTACATAGTTCCAAAAGAAACTAAACTTTTGTTCAAGGATTTTATTTTAATTCAGGTATTTTTTTAATAGTATACATTTTTATCACCAGATCAAGAAGTATAGGTCTGAGGCATCTCATTTCTACTATGATTTCACTTAATTTACTTATTTTAATTTCTTATACACTTTACTTTGACTATATTTTATGCTTGTATTACATATTTGTATCTTTTAGTGTGTCAATTTTATTTATAGATTTAATTTTTTAAAATGAAATTTACCCCCTCTTCCCATATTTCTCTAACCAACACATGACTCCATAACCAATAATATTCTACCCACTATAAGAGTATCCTTATTTTCTCTATAATAAAGAAATCCATAATCATTATTCCCCACATACTATCCATTATCAAATCAAATGAATAAACATGAACATCCCACTCATACTAGAGCACAGACAGGAAACAACAACCTTCTCGTATACACAGATCACCAAGAAAACTATCTGCTCAATTAAGAAATTCACTCTCATTATGGATCATTCCCTCTGACAGTTAATGAATTTATCCCCTCTATATGGCTTCCGTAGCACTTTTCCTCAAGTGCTGATATAGTTGGGTCCCAACATCACACACATGTATCTCCTATTTACCCACAATCACACATCCAGATAACCCCTATTAGGAACAAAAACCCTGGATACCATGCCTATAAGCCTTTATCATACCCATCAGTTGTTATCTCAAACAAAACCAATCACTAATCTATACCTCAATATGCACAACACATGAATAACACACACCTACCATTTCCCCATTATATATATTTTTTAAAAATTACACACAATAAAAATCTCTCCTTTTAGAATGATAGAGTGATCCCCGATGAACCCAATTAAAAGTTATTACCCTCTATCCAATCAAAATATGAACTAATCCCAATGAGTAGACAATCACATGCCACTTAATTATACACCCAACCTCATTCTCCCATGGGTTATGCGTCACTCCATTTAGGATTAGGTTCCTAACCCACTAACCATGGTCTAATCACAGGTCAATAGCATTTAACAAAAGAAACCTTGATGTATTCCTTCCCATGGCCAAAATGTGTCTCTCTCATGCCATAACAATTCACATGACCTCATAACACACTAGCATCACTCCAAAACCATGAGAATTTACCCATGCTCTATCCACCCTAAATTTAACCGTATAGGGTCCATATATATATGGCCACATATCTCTCTAATCCTTACCATCAAAACATAAATTTGTTAATTAAAGCATATAAAATTCTATATTCTTTTTCTTAACTACCAGGTTCAGATAAATTTTAATCCTATAAGAATTTATATTGGAAAACACCATATATATTTCTATTAACACTTTATGTAATCAGACCCACCTCTTTAGATAATCACTCTGGTGCACTTCACCACAATCATGACACCACCAGATTATAAAATTCCGAGACTAACCCATCAAGGGTTTCATATAAACCCCCTTAAGAACTGTATATCCTTCTTTGGGGAATAATCAATGTTGATCCACATGGATTTCCATCAGAAAACAACTCATGATTGAAAATAATTATCCATCGAATATAATTACACCAACATATTATATGTTAGAATTCAATATATGTTGTTCTTGACATTTGAAACACCCAAACCCATCATCAATAAATTAATCTAACAAAATAAAACATATGACATTTGAATCCTTCTTGAACATTATAGTCCATGTATGATTCATCTTTACTCTACATGATAATAGGACAAACCAAAATAATGATTTGAAATACACATATCATATTTAAATTAATATCCAAATTTCAACCTCAAAAACCAAAATAATAAATCATGAAACCATAGTAATAAGGATTTCCCACTGAAATAGTTTTCACGAAACACTTGTAAAAGTTCTATCACATGTTCTGAAACATCCATAGAGAACTTTTCTACAATCTCACCAAATAGTAACAAAAAGGATCTTAAAACTTTTTTCTATTCCCTAGTTGGGATTCCACTCCTATGTACCTTTTCCCAGTGTTCTATGTGACTTGAAGTGATAACCCCATAATCCATAGGTTTTCGACTAGTGGGAGGTCCAAATTAGTATAACTGGGAGACTATTTCTTCAAATAATAATAAAAAACATAGTGGAATAAGTAAATAATATCTTTCACAAGAATCAATAGAGTATTCCTAATAAATAAATCATAATTTCATAAATAGTATGATTTAGATTCATATAATCATATAAGATAAACATCATACTATTCATTCATAAGGACATACACAACTATAGGTGAAAATAAAATAAAAAATAGACAAGAGAAATATTATTGTCCCTAATCTACACTACCTTCAATTTATCCAGATACCCTATAGTTTCTTCATCTTGATTCACTTCGATTATTGCGATCTAACATTTAAAAAAGACATAAGGCCTTTACATGCATCAATGTTCCTGTATAGGGTGTAAAAACAAATCTCAAGAGGCTCCCACTAAGAACCCCCAAATATATATATATATATATATATATATATATATATTCATATGCATGTGTATGCATGAGGAAAATAAAAAACATAAAATAATATTCTTATTGAGTCTTCATGTGATAAATAGGCCACCATGACACTCGATAAGACATATGAGCATCTCACGTCATCATATGCTAACCCCATCACTATAAAAGATGACCATACCTACTTTGTAACACTTGTGAACTTTTTTCCCTCACATTATACAATACTACCAATAAATTAAATCTTAAGGTAGGGTATCATCAATGTTCAGAATACTACCATAAGGTTAAGGGAAGAGTCTTGTATCCAAAATCCAGGATCAACCTATCACTCAATATAGTCCCTTTTCTATGTCCCACATTATCCGTCATCACTTAAGGGAGGTCATTAACAATCCATAACTTTATCATACTAACCTTATTAATCAATATTTCTCACCATTATGTCCACTGCCTTATTACTGAATGCATTTTCCATTATAAGTTCCTTCACCACAAAAAAACCCATAACAAATCTTAGTCATGGTGATTTTATCACTAACTTCTCACATAGGATAAAGCCTAATGTCATATCTTGTTTTCAAACACTACCTTTTCACTCAAGGAATGTTCTATGGAAACACCTTCTCACCCAAGGTGAATATAAACAATCTCACTCTTGGATATCCCAGACTATACAAATGATGATGAATCTATCTCACTTATGGTATTTTAGATACACCATCTTACTCATGGTGGGACCAGGCCTCATGATCTATATCACCCACACCGAAACATATCATCTATAAAAATTAAAAAAAAACACTTACACATCAATAAATATGGTATAAAACCTTCCACCGGACTCACAAACTCTTCCCTTGGGTTATTTTTACTCTAGATCTATCCAATAATATCCAATAACTTGAACCATATGGAATATATAACTCCATGGTGAATTCATAGTTCCAAATATCATCTTGACCATGAAATCAATATATATGGTCTAATTTCCATTCAAAACCCTCTTTGAATCTCAATTTAAAGTCAATAAGAACCTCTCCAATCTCTTAAGGGATATCTCTCAACTTACCATTCATAAGAAAACTCTCTTCATCACACACACTAGGTCCTGAAGGATTCATCCTCCTCCCTACACACACCATGAGTCTCCTCCAACAATAAGGGGGGATCTTAGTAACTCTTGAGATATAAAATTTTCTCATCAATTATCAATTGGTTCCAATACTCTCATGACTTTACACTTTTACTAGGAACATAACCTATTCTATCACACATAACCACTTGTACCTCGATCATTTCCCATGGACACAAAACATCATAACAATATTTTTCTCACCTTAGTGACATAGTCTTTAATCAGTACCAATTTAGCTAATTGATAAAGAGGAAATATTCCAATCATATAAGGCCTAATTACATCCTACCTCTTCTTCCTAGGGCACCCTCCGTCCCTAATTCTCACGGCTGAAACAAATGCAATATGAAATATGGAATGACCATTCATAAATAAACATATTAAATTGTATTAGAGGGGACACTTATCATAACCATAGAGTAACCCCTCATTGAGATTCATAGTACCTCTATTAAGCTTTTTTATGATCCCAAGAACCTATATCACACTGTATGAATCAAATAATTGGTAATAAATAACAATACTTAATAGTTGAAATTAAATCGAGTTTCATATTCACCAAAAAAATAAATTTTAATACCTTAAAAAAACAATTCCCACTAATATTCCATAAACCTTCTATGATCTCATTTATAAATGACATGAAAAACCTCTATCATTGTTTCTTGATTCCATCATGAGCCAATGTAATGAACACAGAAGACCTTTCCTAATTTACATGAAATTAGTGGAAAAAATAGAGAAATTATATAGAAGGATGAGTGGAATAACAATCATTAAACAACTATAGAATATCTAAAAACATTTCATTTTCAATAAGTTTTGATGGAGGTATGAGAGGGGGAGGGTTGGATGAGAATAGAGTTTATTTCTGACATCTTTTACCTTTAAATCATGAAGGGGCTAGACCCCCAAATAATGGGACTTCCCTGATTAAAAAAACACACCCAACTCAAAATGACCATGGGGGTTATGTCATGACATTCCCATCTGCCATAAATGTCATGGCATAACCAAGTGGTTCATGGAAAAACCACGATTTGAATAGGACCTATTCCTTAGATTTCCTCCATCATGGTGGAAATTGTGATTCATGGTTATATGAACACATATATAGAACTACCCCAAAGGCCTTCAGTCTTCATAACATGATAGATTATCATGTCACAATGTATCAACCTCCTCTTAATCTTATCATGGTGTGGAATCAAATTATCATGATGTGATGAGATATATATAGATTAAATTTCAACCACTACCATCCATCTATTATCCAATTCTCAAACAAAAAACCAAATCACCACCTAAGCCTTGATCCCCATATAATAACATATTATTTTTATTTTTTAGAGATTATATTTACTATATTAATCCCAATTATCAAAATCATATTTATTCTAAGAAAAAAATTCAAACTCCCTCTAAACTACAATGAACTTGAAATTCATGGGTTACTACATAAATCATTAAAAGTGAGAATTTAGTATTTCCTTATTACTATATGAAATCATGGTTGAAAAATAAAATAAAATAGTTATTTAGTTGTGAGTTTTTTAGTATAGTAAACAAATATTATTTCTTATTTTATATTGTGAAATTTTTATTTTTACATGATGTTAATGTTTTATATTGGGATAATTATAGTTTTTGTTAAATGTGTCCTCATATTATATGGTTATTGATTTATATTGTAGGTGATGATAATGGGTAAAATTGTGTTATAAGGAGTAGTCAGTTTTGATGAGTAGTGATATGTTTGAGAAGTTTATATATTCATTAATAGGTTATTTATATATTTTTTGATATTATATATGATTTTAAAAAATAATGATGTTGAGTTTGTTGTTTTAATTGAAGATATATCACTAAAGTATCCTCAACATTTTGGGTGTGAGTATAATAAATATGAGTTATAGGATATAATGTTATTAAAATTTTTATGATAAGCTGTACTTAAATTTCATAGTGAATCATTAAGCCTTGATTATCATGAGTTTATAGTGGTAATTAATTTTCTTTTGAAATAGAAAATACCACACCCCAATTTTAAATTTTTTTAATAGTGGGATTAATTTTAAATTTATCTTAGAGATAATAGAAGATGATGTATGGTAACACAAATAAGAATTGTTAGGGATTGTTTCTTTAGTAATTACTAATGGTTTTTACCCACATCTATATTGATTAGCATATGAAATAACCAAAGTTGGTTTACCATATAGAATAATTCTATCATATATTCAAGATTCATATCTTTTAATTTAATAATTATTACCTAGAAAGGAAGAGTCAGTGTAAATTTTTTTGTCCAATTTTTTACCAATGATTTGGTGGCCAGTTTTGGCTATATAGTCAAAGACAATGATAAAGGATAAAATTAAATGATTATTTGTGACATGGGGTTTTGTCAGAGGACTATTTTATTTTTTAAAGATGGGGGATGTGAATTTATTGAGTTGTGGTTCATATGATTTATGAGAACAAATAATGAGTAGATATTATAGTGTTTGAGGGTGACATTAAGCTCTAGGTTTGTATATCTAAGGGTGTATTATGTTGTGTGTTGATATATTTCCATTATAAAATAATGTTACATTATTAATATGAATATAATAATTTTTTATCATGCTTTTATTTCACCATTTTGTACTTAGTTATGGTCTTGTAATTATATTAATATCTAGGATGATGAAGTTGTCTTTCATTTATGAGTAACCTCAATGTATTTTTGATATTTTTGTTAATACTTGTTTTTAGATAAAAACATTTAGATTTTTAATTTATGAGTTTAATTATTTTTAGTAGTTTTAAAAATAATTTTTATTTACAACACCGAATAGAAATTTTACTTTATAGAAAATATGAAAATTTTCAGGTTTTCAAAACACTATAAGTAGATTATGAAAAAAGTTCATGGATTATTAATGATTTTTTGGAAATATATAGTTTTTTGGAATGTAATGAAATGGTTGAACTAATGTAGTACAATATTAATTGGTTTGGTGCCTTTTTTTATTTCAAGGAATTAATTTTGTTTATAAGTAAGGGGATAACTTAAGTGTTGGTGTGGTTGATATTATCCTTATGTTTAGTTCTTTTTATGAAATTTAGGTGATAATATCATTATTTGATAGGTATGCAACATGAAAATTATAATATTGTGGGTATAATTAGCTATTTATGGGATAATGTTATGGAGAACTCTATGAATCAATGGATGAAGTATTCTCTAGGAGTAATTTTATTGAGTAAGGTTGTTTATGCGAGTGAGGAAGTATTGGAGTTATACATTAGTTAACTTTGAGTTATATTTTTAGTGTTAGTTTTGACATATGTTTTTACCTTAAATCTAATTTTATTATGAATGAGTATAATTAATTGAGAGGTATCTAATTTAGAGACATAGGTTTCCTTAATCATTTACTTTGTGATATCTGAGGTGTTAATAGTGGGATGAGTGAGTTTGAAGGATTATTTTTGAATAAATATTTGATTATGGGAACTTTAGTTAAATAAAAATATGATTATAGATACATTACATTAAGGTTGGTTTTGGAAGAATAAGGTTTTTTATCTTGTCATTCCAGATGGTTATTTTTCTATAGAAGGAGAATTGGGGTTAGTTCTGGCCATTTTTAGAGCTAGATATGTGATTCTGAAAGACCAATACATGGTCGCCTCCATTATAAATATTGTGGTCAGAGATATGTTTTAATAAAATATTTAATTTAAATAGGGTGATTCGAAATACTTGTGGTTTTTTTCATGGTTTATATCAGCATTTTTTATTTAAAAATATGTTATAGTATTTTTATGGTGGAATGGGGGAGAAAAAAGTAAAATTACTTAGTTAGTGATCACTATGTCATGGTGTCTCATTGTTCGATGTTAGAGTTATAAAGACTGTGCCTTCTGTATATTTTGTCCACATATTTTTTAGTTGAAATATGATTTTTTGGGGAGAAAGAAGAAATGATAGTTAGGGGAATGCCTCTATTAAGATTAAATGGAATTTAGATCTATATTTAATATCTTAAACCACAATATATTTATTGGGAAACAAATATTTGTTCACCTAGTCTTCTAATATTTAAAACTAAAGCCTCCTCTTTGACTATTTTAGATTTAATTGATGAATTGAGATCTAATTTTAATATTGAGTTCTTATTTTAACCCTAGGGTACCATTAATGGTTATATTTTTGTGATATCAAATTCGATAATCCCTAAAATATAATTGAGGTGGTTCTTGAGAATAAAACATCAATCAATATATTTGGTGTTATCTAGTACAATATTCATGCATTAGATTGAAATTATGAATTTATTGTTTTGTCTTCAATTAATTTAAATACATTTTATTTGTTTATTTGTAGTGTTTTTACTACAATTATTTTTCATACACCATTAATAAAATTATTTTCATTATTATTCATTGAAAGAATTCGATTATTAGACTCAAATTTTCTTTTAGGAAATATTTTTTTATTTAATAGGTGAGTATTTTTTTGGGATTGTCTTTAGAATATAGGTAATTTTTGTGGAATTTTTGGGTGATGCATATTTCTAATCACTTAGAGCTCTATGACTAGAATTTTACTAATCTAATTGAGTTTTATAAGGGCTATAATGGGAATGGGTTATCATTGTTAGGGTTTAGTGTTTGAGTAAAGTGAGAGAGAGAATATTGTTTGGTGTATTATTTAAGTGGGTATAGTCACTTCAATATTGGTTTATATTGGGTGTAAAATTTATAATAAACGGTGTTTCCATTGTCTTTTTCATATCTAAATTTATTTTTTACTTTTTTGAGTTTAGCTGTGTGATCATTTTGTAAATAATTGGGTGTTTGTTTGGTATTTTAAAAAGGAATATGGTGGGATGGACTAAAAGATGATGAGAATGGGAAGTGATGTTTTTGGAATGTATTGTGTTTTATCATTTTTTTCATCTGTTTTTATGGTTAAACAAGTTTCCTTAGGTTATAGAGTGGTTACCAAAGAAAAAAATTTGAATTATGGTAGAAGGGATATTGTTATATTATATTGAGTGAAAGTCCATGGTAATTAGTTATGTTGAAAAGGTTAACATGATATTGGGGTTGTTATTCCATATCATATTATAATATGAAGGCCATCATATGGTTGATGGATGTTGAGTTTTATTGTTATTTTTTTACTATATTATTTAATTATTTTCATGGATAAAAATGTGTTAACAAAATGGGATAGTTTTTCATATTATTGGGGTATTGTTCATGGATTTTTGATGTGGTAGAAGCAACATCATAGAAATATAGAAATGTGGATGTAGTGATGTTATTGAAGAGGATATGTAGTGTTTTTTCAATATAGTTATATGGGGGTGGGTATGTGGTGTTTTGTGTGATGTTTTTTTTTTTGATGTTTTTGTGATATATTTTAGGGATGTGTGGTTGAAGTAGAGATGGGATAAATTAATAAATAATTTGTGTAATATATAGTGGATAAATTATAGAAAGTATTTTTGGTGGTCATGGTTATGTAGTTCCTTATAATTCTCACATTTTATGTTGTTATCAGGGAAGAATACAACCATATCTTGTTTGCAAGTTGTAAAGGATCAACTGCCAAATTGACAGATTAGAGCATTGTAAAATTATTGGCCCCTTTTAATTAAATTTTCATGGTTTAATTATTGTGTTTTGATAATGTTTCACATCCTTTAATATTTTATTATAGTAGACTAAAGTTATAATATAAAAGTTTTATATTAATGTTATTTATATATTAGTTTTTGGTTTGATAGTATCACAAGTCTTTAAATTTATGATTGGTTCCCATATATTTGTTTTAGTTAATGTATATGATATGTTGGAATATATTTTTATTTATTGTGTATAAATTTTGAATTAACACGTGATTATATTTTCGGTTGATTTGATGTCGACGATGGAGTGAATGAGGATGACAATCAAAGGTAAAGAAGAGATTGAAGTTTTTTATGGATTTTTTTACTTCCCATTTCATTTATTTCTAGTTGGTTATATTTTGAAATGTATACAACTACACATTCATTCATAATAGATGTTGTTTTATTTATTATATGATAATACTGATTACCCTAACTGAAAAACCCTATAGTTTTGTTTATGATTGTTTTATATTCTAGTACAATGGTGACACCGAGTTATATTTTAGGTTTTTCATGTGTATTTTTGTGGATTATTTAATCATATTAGATGTTTTGTTTCATGTATATATTATTTTGGTTGTATTAATCTACTTATAATGGTAAATAATTTTTTTAGAGTAGTTTATATTTTAAAAATCCTTGGTGTTGAATATTGGTTACATTTATCTTATAGGTGTTATTTGAGTAATGAATCCTAAATAATTATTTTAAATTAATTGTTACTGTCAAAACCCCATAACAAATTAGATGAAACCCTTGTGGATGCACTCTATTTCTTCTATAACACTAGAGGGGTTTTGGTGAAACTAGGTCATGTCATATCTGGAATAGTTCTCGTTACTTTTTTATATTAATTTCAGAACATTTATATTTTTGGGATCTATGATTATTTTATATTTGGAAGTAGAGTTTATTAGTGGTTTCTTTAAATTTTCACGGGTTTAAATTAGGAAAATCCACCCATATTTTGTGTTTTATCAATGTGGTTTTTAAAACCAACCCAAAACCTATAGGGTATTAACTTTAGGGTTCACACCCATCTTTACTACCAAACTAGGTGGGGTTTAGTGTGTATGTGTTTGGATATATTGGTTTTATAACCTTAGTTTATTTTAGGATGCATTATCGAGTAAGAACTAGTGATGATTGTATTGGGTTTGTTATGAAAATATTTTATTCATGTTAATCATCTAACATATCATAAGGATACCATATATGATATTTTTGGCCATCTTCGATTTGTTTTAAGTAATCTAATACTGTACTAATCATGTTTAAACAATATTGAATTTATTTTAGGGTTGATTGGTTAGTGTTGTACATACTTTATACTTGTTTGAATTGGTGATTACATTTTAAATGAGTTCAAGTAAATTAAAATTAATTTAATTAAATATACAAAAATGAAATAAATATATTTGGATAATGAGATTTATTTTTATCAAATACATATGGTATATGAATGATAACCTTATATAGTTTAGATTGGTGAGGTGGTATATGAAACTCATGATGATCATATTGGGATTAACCCTTAAGATTTTTATTTATAGATATTTACACACATTTATAAGGAACAATTTATTAATGTATATATTATTTTTAATTGGATAGGATAGGTTATGTGTCTAGTTGAAATTGATATTACTTTTTAGGATGGATCATTCAATGATGGATCATCACATTCATCCAGGGGTGAATTTTAGTAGTGGAAAAACATTTTCTCTAGGATAATATGAAAAATTTTAGAGTGATATAGAAGAAGTTAATGATTTAATACCAGATTAAATCAAAATATTGGATACCAAAATAATTATAATGGAAGGAGTTGTTCACCATCTATAAGGGGGCCTCATGTGTGTGGTAATTTAGATTAAGGAACATTAAAATTTTTTATTCTTCTAATCTTTCTCCAGATGATAATACAAGGGAGTACCATTTTAGGATCTTTTTTATCCATAGATCCATCATAAACATATCAATTTATTATTTCATATATATATTGTGGTTCTAGAAAAATCTATGGTAATTAATAATTTTCTAGCATGAGAAATTCACCACAATATGGGAGTAAAAACAAATTTGAGGTGTAGAATAAAGAATATTTGTTCTTATTTATCATGACTGTTAAGGTTTGAGATGATTAGGAGTCATCGTAATCCATTAGTCTATTATTTAAAAAGGGATGGTTATTAGAAAAAATTCCATAAGGATTCAAGAATCCTTAATTATTATTTTTTGGGTGATATAGGTATTAGAAATAATATAACTTTCCCTTCCTTAGTAGTCAGTTTGGTGTCAATGGGTTTTTTCTGACATAGCCTCATGATATTATTTTCCTTCAAGGGTTTAGGGATGAGAATGGAAAATTTAGTGGAAACCATATGGGGTAATGAGGTATGGGTCAAAAACGTAGATATTTTCCCATCATAGTGTTATAATTTCCAAGAAGGTAGAAGATTATTCCTTGAATAATCTGCCACTATGTTTTTTTGAGTTAATTATTTGATTAGTATTGTATCCCCACAATGATATATTTTACATAACTTAGTTTGAATGTTTTTTTCCAAATGTTAATATCTTTTTCATTTCATTGGTATTATCTATTCCCATTGGAGGGCAGTATAGTTTTTCAATGGTGTGCTTGGTGTTCAAACTGATAATGGGGAAACATCAATCATTTTTAATGTTCTTTAAATTACATATAAAACTATATAATTTAATTAATGACATGGATTGTTTATATAGTTTGTGGATATTCATTAATTTTTTTAGAGGAGTGTGGTTTTCTACAACAAAGATGGTGAATGTGTGATTTTTTAGGTTATTGGAATACAAGATGAATCACTAATATTTTGATCATATTTTATATGAATAGGAAATATAGATTATTATTTATATATAAGTGTAGTTAGAGGAGTTTCATTGGGTTGTGTAGGAGATTTAAAAATCATTTTATGAATAGGTCGTATCACTACACCATATACAAGATATTGACCTTGGGATAAAGATACAAATGAGAATTTATCTGATTTTTATAACTCTATATATAATGGTTCCTTCAAAGGGATGAGAGTTTTAGATTAAATTAGATTTTCTCTTATAGTAGGGTTTGATCTTGCACAATGTATCAACATAGGGAACTTTTGTGATTTTAATCAAAAAGGAAAATTTTAGTTTATTGATAAGTTTTTATTATATATGGATACACCAAGTGGAATTAATGTACATATATCCAATTTTTATGATTGATAACCTACATGATTAGTTTAAGGGATTTATCTATTTATCATTGATTTATCCAAGGTTAAAATATTATAAAATGACAGTAGTGTTAGATTATATTTATAAAACTAATTTATAGTTTCCATGTAGACATATTATATTCATGATTATTCTTTATGATGCCATCAATTAACAAATTTTATTTATGTATTTAGTAAATTTAGTGCTCATAAAATTATTTAACTATTTAATAGAAGTTTTCATCAAAGATATCCACGTGTATTCATTGAAAAATCAGGATATCCCAAAGAATTTGAGGTCAATTTTAGAGATCTTTTAATGACATCATTTTTATAAAAATTTATCCAAGATAATTCTCTAGACTCATGATATAAATTTCTTAGAATATTTTCGTGTATTAGTTGTGTGTGGTTTTAAATCCATCAATTTTTAAGATGGTTATTTCATAGGAAAAACTCAATAATATTATTATGGTGTAGAGAGTATTTTCCTTTCAGGATATTACAAGAGGTTATCATATGATTTATCTAAAATTTATAAAACTTATGTGTGATGTTTTTGTGTGGATGGATCGATTTCATCTAGAATTTGAGTATTAGAAGTTAATATTGACCAATTCTCTTATATATTTCTTACTAGATAAAGGTTTCATGTTCAAGGTATATTTTGAGACTTATCTTCTTGCAAATGGGTGGATTATTATTATAGGATTTTGAAATTATAACTTATGGTTATTAGTTGTTGTGTCTTAAATAGAGTAATTATCAAAATGATGAATTTTATTTACAATTGTGTTGTTTACACTAAATTACTTACAACATTACACCATAATAGGGTAATTTTTGGTTATTAGTGCTAAAAATGTTCTAATATATATTCTATGAGAAATATTTCATTTTACATTAACAGATAATTTTAGTATTATTGTTGGATTATGAATTATACATCATCAATACTTAATGGAAATATAATAGTATACCTAAAAAACTAAGTAGGATGTTAACTTTAAATGTCCCTCAGAGTATATATCTTATTTTATAATGTTAGAGGAGATAAAAATGTTTCATCTTGATATTGAGGAAGTATGTGATAACGTTTTATTATATCAAATAATTTTCTATAATACTTTATTTTAGTAAGTTGAAAAATTATAGCAAGGAGATCCCAATATAAATGGTTAGAGATACAATATTTTCATGGGGATATTTTTGATTGATAATTAGAAGGTAGTGACCACTGAGAATTATTTTCCTAAGATTTTTTTTGAATGATAGACAATGAAATTTGTGCTAAAACTTGAGTTTCATATATTTTTTTGTAGAACATACTTATATTTCCTTGTTGTATCTATTAGTGCTCACAATTTTCCTAGGAAGTTGATTATATAGGGATGAAGAATTTTCTACAGAACTGTAGTGTTCTACCTCAAACCGGTACCATGAATCTTTGATATTGAATACACATTCCTAGTTTGCAACTTCATTAGACACCATTATCATGGTCACAGACTCTCCAATTGAACCTATATGACCTAGGATATTTGTACCCTAGTTTTCAAGTTCCCAGACACCCCCAGGTATACTTATACCCCTAATAAATGGTGCTTACACACAATCATCAAAAGTTCCCATAAATAGGAGTTCTCTACTCACCTCAATAAAGAAAATAAAGTGGTTACAATAAGATAAAATGCTAGGGAAACATACCATATTTCCTATTTCGAATATAAGGAACACCAGACTCCTATTTTTATCATAAATAGAGAAACCATGGTACCTAAGAATAAATTGAAATATTATATTATCCTGTGTATAAAATGATTTCCATTAATTTATTTTAGAGTTAATTTTATTTTGAAAATTAAATTCGGAGAGGGGTATTTGTGTCCTCCAAATGTTTTGACACAAAATATCATGACATATGAATTCACCTATACCTTAATTATTCTTGGGTGATGGAACATCTTGGAGAACTACTACGGAACAATTTATAATAGTATCCTCTAGAATCATTGTTAGGTAAGAACATTTCCTAATTTCCAATAGTAGAACCACTAGGTCTCCACTACAGCTAGGCTTCTCTAGGAGCACCATAACGGAACAAATTCACTCAAACTACCTTGCATGGAAAACTATTTGTTCACATCACCCAATCCATATAGGTGTTTTACAAGGGTGTTAATATTCATAGACATATTTAAAAAATTGGGACCCCATCCTTCCACACCACTTAGTTGAGGCTACACTCTAGGTTACCACTTATGGTTTTTAAATATATTTAAGGATTATTCACTCCCATCCTATAAGGCCATACTAGGGTGACTCATTCACCTACACTATATGTTTGGGATCACTAATTTTGTTGGACCCCAACCTTTATAAAATTTATTATCTTATCCTTAAAGTCCTAGAATACCTTAATATTGTTATTTTAACTAGTATATAACCCAAAAAATGTTTCTCCACCCAGTCCTCCTTCAAGGCCAACTAAATTATTGGAAACGTTCATGTGGTTTCCCTAATAAAACATTCCATTGGTAATTAAAGACTATTATCATGAGATAGATTTCCCCATGGTTGTCCTTATAGGTTGAGAGGATCCCCAAAGTATTGTTAATCATGTATTCCATTGATAATAAGAATACTTATCCTTAAGAGACTAATGGATTCTTTCCTACCTTAACCCATCCAACTCATCTAACACTATTCTTATAAACAACCATTATGTCTTCAAAAAACCTTTTTAATGGACCAATATATCTAATGATAATGATTTTTTTATATTGGGGCTTTCCATCTAGGATTTATTTTTATTAGGCTTGCGAGCTTAATACTCTCTTCAATAAAATAGGTCTTGAAGGGTGAGGTATTAACAAGAAAAAATAATGAAGTTCTTCATTCACCTACACCTTTGATGTGGGAATGTCACCTCCCAAAAAAGGAGGGACCAACATCCTCATTGGGAAGCTGGGATGGAACTGGCACCACCATCGACTGTCAAATGATTTGATCATTGCACAATATTTTCACTTTATCTTTTAACGCCTTATAGGAAAAGATAAAAAAGAAAACACTTTATAAAGTGGTGTTAATACCTCACCTTTGAAGATTGATATTCTGAGGGACTATCCTAGGATCATGAGCCCATGAACAAAAATCCACAAGGTATATTAAAAAAGTGTTCATTATCTTGGTCGTGGGATGTACTAGACTATCAATAATTATATCATGGCCTTGTTGTTTCTTCTAATTTAATTTTAGGGCACATTAGATAGGATATAAGATGTTGTTATATCATGGGATGAATCTTATTACTTGAAATAACTAACCCACATATGAAATAGGTTCATGTTAGTAGGGATTGGATTATTATTATTGGTTTCATTTTTATGGTCGGGTTACTTTACTAAATATGATTCATTTTGAATATGTGATTTAATAAATGGTATTTTACTCTTGGATTGGGGTGGAAAGTTGTTTTTTTCATGAATAATATTAGGAGAATAATACTCACTTGACATTCATATAATTTCATGTTATTTGTTCATATAATTATGATATAGGTTTCTTTTTTTAATGTGTATGTAAAAACTTATATAGTGTTTTTCTATATAATTTGACAATGGAATATTAACTAACAATATCCTAGGATGGTTTTATAATTTTTTCTAGTGATTAATAATCTTGTATATCATATCATATATGTTAAATAAAATGTAAATGGAAAATTTTAAAGCTCATTCCATAATAACTTGTTATTGTAGTTTCCTTTGACTAGGTATAGTTGTGATACTCTTGTTAAAAGTTAATGGGAATAAAATGTTAAGGATTAATTAAGTATTTCATAAAGACCGTAAGAAATGGTGGATGGGGATAGATATAGTGATCACGGTATCAGACATTGAGGATATGGTGAGTTTATATAAATTAGAAGGGTAATTATTCTTATTACAACATACCATAAAGTGTGAAATTAAAAGATATGGTAGAAAAGTGTTTTAAGGCATCATTTTGGAATTTTAGATCCATTCAACCATAAATAACTCTAGTGTAGTTCCATCATAGTAGGCATGGGAATGACCAACTAGAAGTTGAGTTAGAGCCCCAAATAGCACATGAACTAACTATAGGTGATTATCTATGTGAGATCTTATTTTGGGTAATACAGTCTGTGGATAGATTGACATCACGAGTTTAATCTTATATATCTAATCTGACATGGGAGTTTGAGATATAACACCTAGCTCTGTATGTGGGTGGGGGTGTTCCCAAGGCTGCTGAACTCATGGTGGAGTATATACAAACTATATTTTATTATTTAAGGACACCCATGTGATGAGGATATGTTTTGGACCTATACATTATGAGGCACAAATACACATTGTTGTGATATTTGTATCCATGTTTACCAATAATTTTGGTTTTCCTAGAGGGAATTTTATGTTTTGTTTTATGGTTATTTATCTCCATATTTCTTAAGGGTGATAGGTCTTGAAAAATTATGCATGTTACATATAAATTGATGTTAATTATGTATTATATACATTTTTTATACATATTTCGTGGTTTACTCTTATATTAGTTAGGGATGAGGTTTTAAGGGATAATAACATTTTAGATGCTTTGAGATGTTCTTCTGCGGTTCAGTTTAATGTCTTTCATATGTAATATATTTTAGATTTGCTGAATTAAGACATCATATCTGAGAGAACCCTGAACGAGGGTAATGTTTTTATTGTATGGATTGTACTATGGGGATCATTAGTGAAACCTTGGGTAGAAGAAATTGTTTTTTGGATCATTCAAACAAATGCTATAGTGGAAAATTATCCATGTTAGTGGTTTATCTCATCTTCCCAAGAATATAGTTTTAGTTGATTATTATTTGTGTGAATGGAATGGTCATATTCAATCCTAGTGTTTTGAACCTCCTATTGAGTGTTAGTTATACATGAGGATAGTGAACCAATAGCAGTACTACTGGAGTGATCAATAGTTATCTAGTAGTAGAGGATCTTGACAGGTGTAAAGTTCAGCTTCATATTTAGGTATTCCCTAGTAGAGTGGTAGTTTGAGTTTAATATCCCATTCGGGTCTTGGTGGTGGATATGATTCACATGGTAAGGGGTAGTAGAATCAGTATAGAGGTTCTTCTTAGGGGAGTTAGGTGAGATCTCAAGGGAGAGTTTTAGGTTAGTCGCATGCTATTGAACCTATATCTGTTAATACTGATATCAATCCCACTATTGTTAGAGGTATGATTTTGATATATGCTATATAGGAATATGATTTATTAAATACTGGTTCATCAAATTATTTCATATATTTTTAAGTTGTGGGTGGTTTGGGTCTATTAATAAAGTTTCTATATGGGGTGATGATGATCAATACGCCTTTAGAGGCATGATTCGATGGTATTTATAGGAATCAGAAGTGTTCCAAAGTGATTCGTGGTAATAGTTTTCTTTTGAATTTTTTTATCCTAGGGATTATTATTCTAGGAATGATCTTATGAATGTATCAAATGGATTGATATCAATACCATGTCGATTAATATATTTAGGGGGTATCATTTACATCTATTATAGTTTGTAATAAAGTTTATAGTGGGGAATGTGATATATAGGATTGTCATATGGGATCTGACCTTCATAAACTAAGAGTTTTCGTGCCTATGTTTTCCATTATCATTATATATGATGAAGATATATATTATGTGGTATTATCTCACATTTTTGATGAATTTTAGATTTACATTCCTATGAATTTCATAGGGTTGTAACTTGAATATGAGATTTATTTTATGGTTGATTTTTTTCCTAGAAAAAATCCAATATCTATTCCATTATAAAGAATATATTCTATATATACTCAATATATGATGGCTAAACTATATGATTTTTAGGTGAAGAAGTTTATATAACTGATTATATAACATTGGGGTGTTCTAGTCTTATTCTTCAAGAAGGAAGATGGTTCTTAGAGATTGTGTATGGATTATTAAAGGCTCAACTTGGTGAAAATAAAGAATAAATATCAAATTATATATATTGATGATAAATTTTACCATCTTAGAGGGCCTATAATATTATCTAGGATTTATTTGAGATAGGTTATCATTAGTTGAGTTAGAGGACTTCTGACATAACTTTTATGAAATTCAATAGATGATATGGCCTATACAAGTGTATTATGATGTATTTTTTTATGATGAATGTTAATTAAGTGTTTAAAGACTTAATGTTTCACATTTTCCATCCTTATATATATTTCATTATGTTCTTTTTTATGATATTCTCATGTACTTCTAAATAGGGGAGGATCATGCTTGACGTCTTGAGATTATTTTGCGAACACTTAGGGAGATTAAATTCTATTCCAATATGTTGAAGTTCTATATTTGAATCAACCAGGTGTCTTCCCTATGGAATGTGATATTAGAGGAATGTGTATCTATAGACAGTGAGAAGGTCAATGCTGTGGTTTATTTGGAGTGACTTAAGAATTTTTTTATCAGTTTCTTCTTAGGATGTTCAGTCACTATTGGTGGTTTATATTGGATTTTTACAATTGGAAGAACCATTGATGACCCTGAGCAATAATAGGTTGAAGTTTCTCTTAATAGATGTATGATATAGAGACTTTCAGGAGCTAAATTTTTTTTAGGGCATCACTGATCCAAATATTAACTAAGTTGGGTAAGGGGTACATGTTTCATAGTGATGCCTCATGAGTTATTCCAGTAGTTGTTATGAAGAAGGATGATTTTGTAGTTAGTTATGGGTCCCATAAGTTAAAGAAAACATAGTAAAACTAAAAAATTAATGATTTTGAGTTTTCAATGGTGGTTCATTCTTGGATTTGGTTTCACTATATTTATGTGAGTGGTTTATGGAATAATTTGATCATAAAAAATTATTTATATTTTTTCACAGCGTGACTGGAATTTTCCATAGTGAAGGTGGGTATAATACCTAAAAGTTTTCAATTTTGAGGTGGATTATAACCCAAAGAATGTAAATTTAATTTCTAATGAGTTTAAGAGAAAGAATCAGCCTTAGGTGGCGTATTAATAAATAAAAAATTGGTGGATGACGATACTTTTCACTAAGTTGTTTCTTAATGTTTGGGAGTGTCAAGGATAAGTTACACTTATTTCCTTATTTATCACTACCTCAATCCTAAATAGTATAAAAGAGATACAACTATTTGATTAAAAATATGTGGTGATGAGGGGAAATAAATATGTTGGGGATCCTCTACTAAATTTGTCTCTTAATACTGATGAGATCCTATATATCTGAGGTTTTGTTAAGGCCCCTTCATGTATGTGTGAGGAGAAGATAAGGGACTTACATACCTTTAGATGGGTTTTTTCAAATGGGACATACTATGATATACCATGATATTCACAAACAGTACTATTGACCCAAAATAGAGAAATACTAATGGGTTTTATCACATGGTTCTCCACATATAAGAGGGTGAAGGCCAAGCACTAGTGGCCCACTAGTCTTTTTTTAATTACCCATTCCCTAGTGGATATTTGATGATGTGAATATAGATTTTGTTATTGGGTTACTAAAGAAACCCCAAGGTAGAGATATGATCCTAGTTTTATAAAATAATTCATTAAAGTTTCCCATTTTATAAAAATATTAGATAACTTCTTTGTAGATGAGTTGGGTAATCTCTATGTACAGATGGTGGTACCTCTAAAAGGGGTACCTAAATTGCTTTTTCATTCCATGATTCTCATTTTAAATATCAATTATTTTGATGGTTATATAAGGATCTTAACACAAAGGTGAATGTGAGATATTCTCCTTATCATAAGATAAATGGGTAGTCTTAGCATATAATCTAGATATTACGAGACATGTTTCAAGTGTGTGTATTGGATCTCATGGGTTCATGAGAGAATAATTTTTTTATTTAATAGTTTTTATAAAATTGTAGTTATTGGTATTACTATAATTTAAACCTTTTATAAATTTTTATGGAAGGAATAATCAATAAACTCTATTTTTTTAGATGCTAGTGAGTTAATTATGATTACACCGAGTCACTTATAGAAAACATCAGAGAACATTTGACTAATAAGGAAGCTCTTAGAAACATTTCATAATCGGAAGAGGTCATATGTTGAGCAAAGAATCCATATTATGATTTTAAAGTTTGGAAATTGAGTATTCATATTAGTGTCACTGGTATTATAGAATCAACTTATTTTGAGGCTAGGGAAATAGGTGACTGGTTTCATGGAACCATATGATATTATCAAGAGGATAATTATAGTAGAAAACTAGTTAGATCTTCCATAGAATTATGGTTTTTTAAATTTTATGTTTATTATATCTCATACGAAATAGATATAATCACAATCCTACCCATTTGATCAATATTAAAAATGTTGACTTAGATGTTAATAGGATATTTGAGGAGTGTCCAATTCATATTGTGAATCAGAGTGAGAAGACTCTACACAGGAAGATGGTTGATCTAGTATGAGTATGGTGGTAAAACAAGAATATATTTTGGGATACATTGGAGTGGGAGTCATGCATGTGGGAAAAATGGTGGGAGTGGTTTATCTATGTTCCCTAGTGACACACGAGAGTGGAGCTCATAGATAAGCGACTCTATGGTGGGGAGGTTTTAATATCCCAGAACATGTTGAATTATGAACATATTTTTTTTTGAGACTTATGTTTTATTATTAATTATTAAGTCTTTTATTTGTAATTAGGGAACCCATGATTCATTTTTGGATGTTTTTCAAGGTTTGGGTAGTGTATTAGATATAGATGGCTAGGAATTTTCTACACAGAAACCATTAATCTATGACTGGTGTAGTTCATTCTATAAAAGAAGTTTATGTGAAATTAAGTCCTCTTGTGGTGAGGATAGTTCATGTTGTGTACAATGGTGTTATATAATGGAGGGGTTCAGGAGTGAGTGTTGAGAGTTTCTAAAGGAACACACCATGGCCAAGTGATTCATGAAGCAGAAAGGACTAAAACCAACATAAGGGTTTAATATTGGGTGTGAATATCTCATCATTGTGGATGGTATCAGGTCGTGATGATAATCACTACATAGTGTGTTCCATAGACATAAAATTATTAAATTGGATTATTATTCCACGGTGAAGGGAATCACACCATGATGGAGATCCTTTTGTATCGTCTAGAATTTTCTACATATTTAAATCCATATTTATCACCTTAAAACCCATATGAATTTTTTTTCTCATTTTTATGTATGTGGGAATAACTCTATGGATGAGGGAATCATATATTGATGATAAATAATTATATACCAATATGTTAAAAATTATACATTAAACCCTCATGTATTCCAAAAATTACATATGTTCGGTTGGTCAGCCTATGACTCTTAGGTTGTGCCCTAAAGTCTAGAGAGAGTGAATAAGGTAGTAAGGGTGTCATAACATGAGGAAAAACTAGGAAGGAAAATCATTCCTAAAAGTGAAACTATGTTTTTGATGATATATTTGTGTGAAGTATTCTTGGTTCTATTTGGGAGAGTTGCATCATTACTTGAGGAGAAGGGACATGCTATTGAGGTGATCATGATGTGTTGTTATAGATGAACAGTATGGTAATTCTAAGATTCCTGGTCTCATTATTTTTTAAATATATTAACTAATTAAATATTTTTAATTTTAGAAGTTAAATAATGGAATTTCCTCATTATTTATAGTGACACACCTTATCCCCACTACCCTCTCTTGGTCATTTCATTTCCATGGTGTGTTTTATTTTAATTTTCACCAAATTTAAGAACCATTTGATCATGGTGATATATGGAGGTAAGTCTATCATTCCTCATTGACAAGTTATTATTTAATTATAACATTATTTAGTATTATAAAAATTGTTTCCATTTATACCCTATTCATAATTTCTCATCCTTTAATTGATTTATTCCGTTTTAGCTTGGATTAGTTGTTGATATTCAATGTAATGTTTCATATGAGCATAAGGTAGGTGATTTGTGAGAAATCCCTAAATTGTAATATGCTTTCTATGTGTATAAAATGAGTTTTTTAATCGAACTAAGTGATCTTGGCATACAAAATTTCAAATGTTTTATGTTCCATTTCCCAAGGGATTCACCTTGTTCGATCCATTAGAATTATGTTGACAACTATAGAGACTAATTATTTAGATTCCAAGTAAGGTATTCTATGAACTAATTAAATGGTAAAAGTTAGAGGAAATAAAAGGGGTGACCTAAGGGAGGTTTTTAATAAATATCTTGAACATAAGTTCCATAGGATGATAACTATGATGATAATGTATAATAAATATGGGCTAGTAGGGTGTTAGAGCTTTCTTAGTATTTCACAGGACTTTGGTTTTGAGAGTGAGAAATGATTTAATGAATAATAGGATGTTAGTGATGGAAATTATTATGATGGGAAAGATGGTAAATTTCTAACCATTTATAACATAGTTAAATTAAATCATGAAATTTTGTTAATACATTATATTAATTTTTTTTGGTAGTATAAGTAATTATAAAGATACTATAGGTTAGGTACTTCTTCAATGATATTTATTTGAGATGGTTCTACGGTGGGGAACTATTCCACCTCAGGTGATGATATTCAAGTAATAGTTCCATGGTCGGGTGTTATTCCCCTTGGGTAATGAACTATTTGAGAATGTTTAGGGGTGGAGTATTATTATGCTTGTGTGACGATATGTTGGAGATGGTTCCAGGATGGGGTGTTATTCCCCCTAGATGATGATAATCTGGTGATGATTATGGGATAGTGAGTTATTCCCTAAAGATTGGTGATACCTGATATGGTTTTGATAAGGTGTTACATTCCCTCCTATGTGGTAATATATTTTGGTTAAAGATGTTCGAAACTATTTGATGTATGTTTGGTCAATTTTGGGTGTCTTTGAGGAACCCGAGGATTGGTGGTGGTTAATTTATTTATGATTTCAGCTATTTATTTTGGTATATTATCTTGAACTTTGATAAACTAGATATATTTATGGACACCATTGGTGGTTTCTTACATAGTATTATTAACACCCTTCTCAGGACATCTTAGGTACTCGATTAGACATTAGGGTTAAAAATTTGGACAAGTATATGGTCCATATGATTGAAAATTGATATAGTTAGCTATTATGGAGTATGAGGGATGGGGTAGGGCTTATAATTAGGAAATGTTTTTTAGTCATCCATGTTTTTATTTACCTTTCGATTATTTTTTATCAGTATATATAAAATTTTCCCATATTTGATCCTGATTACATCTATGTATTTGTATATCATGTATAATTTATCATATTTTTATAGACTGGGTTGATATGTATATTAATTAGTTTTTAAATATGTTGGGTTTTTACTACAATTTATTGGGATTAATATTATTTTTTTCCAATTATTTGTTTATTTTTTATTATCATATACAAGGGGAATAATCTCCCCATATTTTTATTATAAACCCAATACTATTCAATACACAATAGAATTTTTGAGATGTGCACCTGAGGTATGTAGTGACTCGGTCTAGTCACATCGGAGGTGAACTGGTTCAGGGACATAACAACCTAATTAACCTAATTCTATGGAATCATAATAGAATCAATGATCCATGTGTATAAATTTTCTTAAAAACTATTGTCATCCATAACTTATAATCAAATAATTTTCCCCAATTTAAACTAGAAAAAGTTTCTCATGAATATTTCCAACAACATCCGTTGCTAAGTACTTGCACTTTTTAGTTTATTTTTCCTGACTTTAAACTATATGGGAATAGTCCTTATCATAATCTCCTAAACTATATCATACCATATTATAAAATTGATGACCTTAAATTACACATCATTTGTCTTGGACACATGATCACAAATGGAAATTCATTGTTCATAGTTTTATAATATAAGAGGAACCATGATTCTCCTTGTGAGATGATATCAAATTGTATGAATTTACTCATTAATTCATAATAAAATGTATGGGTTTTATTCCCTATATAGATGTCAAGGTATCCCTTCTCATAGGTGTAATCCAAACTCTACAACACATATCACCTCCATAGATGGTGAAAATTTTAAATTACCAATTTTTATGGTTTAAAACTAAAGAATTAATAAACAATAATAAGGAAGATGGAGAATGTCTCATACATACTGAGGGAGAACCTTTGATACATATACAATCCTTTAAGATCCATGGTATTTATTTTTTATTTAATAATAGAGGTGATTTTTATTTTTATTATGAAATATTTTAAATACATGTGTTAAATAAATATAAGATTCCATGAATAAAAAATATATCCCATCATGGGATGAGTCGACCTCCCATCCTATCGATTTTTCACATAATTTGTTGCATAATTATTTCATCCTAGTGAAAAACTACCTATTAAAAATATTTTCAATACTAAATAATGGGTTAATGAACACACTATAAATTAAAAATTTAGAACCCAATGTTAAGTAATTAAATTTTCCAAGAGGGTTATTTTCCATGATCTGTTATTTATGTTTCTAAACTGATAGAATCATCACTTGTGTATTCAATTATCTTATAGTCAAATTTAAATTTTTTACTCAGTTTATGCACCATGAAGACTAAAATTTACCCTAAAAAGATAAGATAATTGTCTAGACAACTTGAGTAATGATGTACTATCATCAAATGGAACCACAATTATATGCAACTCCAATAATGGCTTTTAAAACATCAAAACCATCAAAACCATTTTCACTAAGTCATTATTTCCAATAATTTGTGAAAAATGATATGTATTGGGATTATACTATCAATGGATTGATTCCCACTCCATTAGTTGGTCATGAAATCCATAAAGAGTTAAATCCCCATAATCCATACAACCAAAGAAAATCTAATGGGAGATATGCGAACCATGCCAACAGATCAAAAATGATTAGGATGATGTCCTTGTAATGAGATAAGACCTACCCCCTTTGGTATATGTAGTTGTAGAAATATGTCCTTTGTATCTTAAAAGCTATTAATAAGTTACCTAATGAGGCTCCTATAAACTATGTTTGGTGAAATGTTTTCCATTCCCCAGTCTCTATAGAAATTGTTTTGGAATATTATACTAAATATTTGACGCCATCTACTTAGATTAAGATACCCATGAGATATCATTAGGGTCATCAAAATATTTATGCTTATGGTCAGATTTTTAACTATAGTAATGCTAACACATTTTATGCTCATTATAACTACCCTCATTTATCATACATAGATATCATATTTTAATTGATGAGTATTCATTACATAATGTAATAATACATGCATGAATCATATATGTTTAATATCTTAGTAAACATGGATGCATAAAAAATTGGTTGATATGTGAACTACATAATCTACCATGATTTTCCTTATAACTAGTACTTTTCTTACACATGTCATATATAATAACTTTCTTAATATCCTAAGGAGAAGGAAAATATGAATGGATGATCTCAAATTATAAAAAACCATAAGTAAGGGAGATATCCACATAATATGAGAATAAGTGTATGATGATATAATCATAACATTTGAAAAACATACCCTACATATCATAGATCATAAGCATGATCTATGGGATAAATCTTGGAAGTTCACAAGATATTAATCATAAATTAAATAAATGAAAACGATACTTGAGAGAAGAACATTAACATAGGAATATGGAAAAAACAAAATCTTATGACAATGTGAACATGTATAAATATAAATAGGTTCACTCATTAAGTTAAGGACATGCAATTAGGCCCACAAAAAAACTCATATACATGAAAATAGGTTCAAACATAAGATTATGGAAATGAAATCTAGTTCCACACATAAAATTATTGACTAGAAAAAAAGGACCATGATTAATATTATGGACATGAAAACAGGGTATACAATTAATCTATTGAACATAAAAACTAGGTGGATACATGAAACTGTGAACATGAAATCTGGTTTGCACACAACATATTTACTCATGAGTTATCCATATATAACTAATGAATTGGAGAGATATATAGGTCCCTCCCATCTCATAATGTATAATTTTTTATGTCAAAATATATTAAAACACTAATCATATCATAACCAGTGAAAATTAAACAATTTTCATAAATATTTAATCATATTATATCTCTTGGGAAATAAGTAGCTTTCATAAAATTCTTATCACCGTAATCATAAATCATCTAGATAAATAATAAATATGGTACCACTAGATTATATCTCTAGTAAAACATAATAAAAACCAAAGGTTTATGTTATTAATGAATAAAAATTACAAAAAAATATCTTCATAACATTTTTGAGGAAAATATCCTTTCCATTTTGAAATAAATTCATTAAAATATAAATATTTCATTAATATTAAAGAAAAAAAAATTTCAATTTAAATAACCTTTAAAAAATTTAATGGAATCTTTAAATCAAATATCAGTCATGATGTTGATAAATTCCATTTATTCCATACATGTTAAACTAAATATTCCTTTCACATATTCAGTAAGAAGTAAAAATTACTATGTCTGGAAAATGATAAGAAGATTGCTTCAATTTTTTTTGTAAAAAATTCAAACTTGGGTAAAAATTATTTATAAAATATTTCAATAATATTAAAAACATTCTTTAAAACTTTTTTGAAAAAATTTACAAGGATAAAAAAGGAGTTTCAACGGAATAGAAAAAAAGTCAGTTTTTTGATAAAAAACATTGTTTCGGTCTATTTAGTTCTTAAATAGTATAAAATGAAATGTCAAAATTTATTATATAAGAAAAACCAGAGTATAATAAAATTTATTAGTTTATTGAGATATAGATCATAGTATTTCATCATCTGTAACTTAATCATAAACAATCCTGATAAACACTGATATTATAATATAAAACCTTTACCACTTTGGTAAATATTTTTTCATAAGCCCCATAAAATAAAAAACCTTATATGTATGTTAAAATCATCATTATTTTATTTATAATATTTATAAAATAAATTCACTATTATTATATAAATCACATTAATGAAAAAAGTGGTGAATATATCATGTGTCTCACATAAGTAAAAGTGTGATTAAAATATCTTACCTCAATTCTCGAATATCTTCATACACATTCAAACATCATGTATAATAAAATTATGTTTATTATACATATATTACATAAAAATAATCATATAAACAATTATATATATGGTTTACTTTTAATCCTTTACCACCCGTTTATTAATATTTTATTATTAAAGTCACTTTTTTCAGGTGCAAACTACTTCGTTTTTCATGTATGTTTTGGTTTGGTAGTTTTTTCATTGTCATTTAATTATGGTTCCAGAATATAAATTTTTTTAATCTTTATATTAATATAATATAAATTCATTATATACATATTTAGAGTCATCCATAAAATTAGTGATAGAAAAATGAATTACACAATTTATGGGGATAATAGGCCGTACATATGGATGAAAACTGTTTCCATTTTTTAGCATATGGAACAAAAGAAAGGTAATTATAAATTAACCTTTACATAAATTTTTTTATTTAAAATATATCATATATATTCATTAAATATATCCATATTAATATCAATTTCAAAAAATGACAAATGTATACATCATTTTGTGGAGGTAATAGTTTATATGTATGCACGAGCGATGTTATCATTTTACAATGTATTAAAAGATAAGAAGTTAGATGCGATATTATAATTGAAGTAGTATAATTATGCACTAAATATCACATAAACATTTCAATTAAATCATTATCTCATTCTGTGAGAGGAGGTCATGGAAAATGAATTATAATGGTTCATGAGGTGGTAGTTCGCCATACACACGATCGACGGTTTGTTTCACATTTAACAATAATGGAGATGGATTTAGGTTATCAAATTAACATAATAACATATAATTATAGGTTATATATTTATTTTATTACATCATAATAGTTTAATAATATTTTAAGGAGGTGGAATAAGGAATAAAATGAAAACGCATGGTTAAGAACTATACCTCTTATTTGGAGAACATATTTAGGTTTATACCTAAAGAAATCATAAGAGGGTTTAATAATAAAAATAAGGCCTTTATGATATATCTAATGAATTAAGTAACTTATTTGGGAAGTAATTGTACAATAAAAAATACTTTTTAAGTGTTAATAGAAGGGGATAAAGGATTCCGTTTTTATGTGGGGGAGACGACACACATTTAATTTTTGAAAATAAAAAGATATACCCACATGTTACACATTCTAAAAGGATGAAAAATGTTTAATTATAAAACATTAGATGATATAAGGTAGAAATATATCCATAAAATATGAATTAGAAAAGTTTTTATGTCATTTAAACCCATATCTTTTTTACATTAACCCCTAGTAAACCCATTTTAACCTTAACCATAATATGTAATTTTTACTATTTTTACAATTTATTATGGAAAAAAATTAAGTTTATATTGTTAAATATTATTAACTATTATTATTTGAAAAGTTTAATATAATTTACCAAATTAAAATCTTAGAAGTGGCATAATTTAGTTTAATATTAAATCTTCAGATGCGATGAAAATGGGTTTTTTTCAAAGAAAATTTTTTTAGAAGTATAAAAAGTTTCAATAGAAAATTTATTATAGAATATATTGTAGTGACATAAAATTATATTAGTATTAATATAATTTTACTAATTTTACTTTATAAACAACCTTAAAAAATAATGGATCTTGTAAATTCTTTATATGAAAAGACAGTTTTTAATAAAGATTTGTATTTTACACTATTCTTCAAAAAAAATTTATTTTCAGAAAATTCTAAAAACAAATCACTCTAAGATAATTTTGGTGTATTGATTTAAAAAATAAAGTTTATTTTTTCAAATAAATTTTATAAATATTAATTTTTTATTTTTTTCATAAAAGGTATTATGAATTATTTTTTTCGAGAAGAAAGTATTTACAAAGCATTTAAAGACTACTAAAAATTAAGTTCTATCTATCAATATATTTTATTTATATAAAAAATTAATTATTAATTTTTAAAATATGGTTATTTCTATTCATTCCTCTATGTGTAATGAATTTTTTATAATGTTCATGTTTAAATACTAATATTAATATTATGTTGTGCTTTTTTTAAACTTGGTGTTTCATGTAACACAGGCTATGAAAGAAATTAATTTTTTTAGAGATAATATTTCTTAAAATATCAGGTTGTTACAATAATAAAAATATCTCAACTATTAACTGAGGATATTTTAATATCATCTTATTAAGGAATCTTCATATCTTATTAATGCGTGTATCAATGATTACATTTGATAAACTCTTGTGGATGAGGGATAAAAAACCCTGGAAGCCCTCCCAATATAAATATATAGGTATATAACTTTGGATTTACTCCATAGATTTATCTCTATGAATATCATCCATTTAGTAATAGAAAAATTATCCATGGAAGCCCTCCCCATGACAATGCATACTATAGATATCATGGTGGGCCCCCATATAATTTTTATTATAGAGGCCCTCTCATTAGTATATTATTGAACCTATAAGAAATATCTCCACATGTAAGTCAAGTAAACAAATCTAGAGGCCATAATCAATGTTCACATCATGAAAATACTCCCTATTTAAAAGTTAATTTTTTATAGATATTATCCTAATGAAGGAAATCAAAAAATCATCAATAATGGAAGTCCTCCACATAGTGATCAAGAAAATAAATATGGAGATATTCTCAAATACGTATATAATAGAGGGCCCCATATGACAAAATGTATGAAAAAATAAGAGGTACCATATATAATTCTAAACAATAATTCAACAATCATAGAGTCCCTCCTTGTTGTGATCAATAAATCTTTTTCGTTCCTCCCATGAGAATATATCACAATGACATTTCCATTGAAAAATGTTTAACCATAGGGGAGCTCCTCCAAATATTGGTTACCCAAAAGATAGAAACCAAAGGGGTCCACCCATAGTGATAAATAATTAATAATTAAATATTTATGTCCTACCCACGGTGATAAATAGAACTTACATGTGTTCTTCTTCCCCATAAAAAAAATTAAAACTAGTAGGCATGGTGGTCCTCCCTATGGTGCTCGCTACGAAGGTCTTTGTCGTGTTGCTTCTATTTGACCCAAAGGTCATTCTATACCAACCCAAGTATTTCATGCCTATTATTTGATGATATTTAGCATTAAAAACAATAAAAATAACCCAAATATCATATTTCCCAATGGTTAACACCCCATGAATTTGTAAAATATTTTTTTTAGAATTTATTTAATGTTTTAGATATTTTTCATTTCACACACCATGGAATATATATTTTTGTTATACAAAAGCACTATGTTTGGATTGCATTATATTCCACATGAAGTTAATCTTGAATTTCCCACAAGTCTTAGATTAGCTTATAGTAAGTGAAACACTATCTTTGGTTTGTTTCATATAGAATACAAAGTCCCTTCGATATCTTGTGTTATATACAATGTCAATTTTTAATGAAATATACGATACTAATAATAATATTATTAAAATATTATTATAGCTACCACATAGATATTGGAATTATAGTTAAGAAAAATATTAACTAAATTATGAAAATATTATTTACACAGGTATAAAAAATGAATCATTTGGTTATCAATTATTATAAGTTAATATAAAAACAATTTGAAAATAAAGAAATTACATTTCTGAGAGATTTTTTTTTCTACGTGAGAAAAACAATTTATCACCATAAATTAAACAAAACACTTTTGATTAATTTTTTCAATAAAATTTATATATTATATATTAAATAAACATTTTTTCTACCCATCCATTATTTTTTATAGGTATAATGTATGAATAAATCTTATTTTATGAATAAAAAGATGTATTTATCTAAAAGGCAATTATATCATCTTTTAATGGAGAAACCATTTTAAATATTATTTTTACACTTTGATAATTTTTATTTAACTAAATAAACTTCATTTTATAATTTGGAACACAAAAATTATATTACGGTGAATTTTTTCTATTTTTCTATGAAGTTTCATTTTTTGATGAATAATGAATAACGCTAAATTTTAATCCAAAACTACTTTTTCATATAATTTATTTATATAGATAAATTTTAGTTTAGTTTTTTTATTGTTTAATAACATAAAATTTACATAAATTAATCCAATTTAGGTCATTGGAATCAATTTTACATTGAAATTGTTTATAAAAAATTTCATGCTTTTGAACATTTTTACTTTAAAAATACGGTTTGTCGTCTTGTATGCAGGATTAAACCTAAATTAATTTATACCACTTCTATGATTAGAATTTTTAAAAATGGATTCAATATTTTGAATAATAATAATTTATATCTTATAATAAGTTAAACTTAGTTTTTTATGAAAAATATTATGGAAGTTGATTAAAATTATTTAGAATAATTAAGAGAAGAATTAGCTTAACGAAGGGCTAAAACATAAACTTAAAGGCCAAAATGACCTAAGAAATTGTCCAAAATCCATTATATCATCATATTTGGAACCTATAATTAGTTGAATATAATTGTTTTCATTATTTTATCCCTTTTAATAGGAAAAACATAGGTGGAATTTCCTTTTAAAGTTTTTACCAGAATACAACTCCTCCCCTACTATAAAGAGGCACACACCCCTCAAACTTATTCAAACATATCAAGACATTTTTAGCACCCAAAATCTGTGAAAATAAGGTAAAAAATCATAAAATCATCCTATAAACCTCTATCTAGTAATAAATCCATCCAAGGAAGCATTTTGGTGCATACCAAAAGGAGTTACCCAAAGAAGAGGTAACATCCTTCCTCAACTCGTTTCTTTTATTTTCTTTCTCCACCACCTAAATTATTATTATTACGTTCTTAAATAATAATGTTATAATCCTAAATATTCTTATTTGTTTTTAATTAATATTTATACATAAAATTATGCACACTTCCATCAAATGGGTAACAAACTTACCGTTCTTGTGTACGACGAACTACCACCTCACGAAATGATGTTTTTCCATTATTTCATTACAACCTCTCATGGTTAGGTGTTCTGATGGAAAATATATTTTTATATGATATATATGATATTTATTATTTATTTATTCTTATATAATTTTTTATAAATCATACCTTCATTCTTTCCATATTGTGGATATAGGATAACTTTGTTTGTGGAAGTGTGGACTACTGCCTCCTAAAAGCGATGTGTTTCGTTCACACATTACATGGAATGTATTGAGGGTGGTTTTAGTGGGAATATATGATATGTATGAAATAATAATTCTAATTTAATTATATTATATATAGAAATACATTTCATTTACTTTATTTATTTCAATATGATAATAAAATGAAAACAACATTCATGCGTACGTACAACCAACCGTCTCTTGGAACTGTATATTCCAATATATATATATATATATATCATTTAGAGATTATTAAAAATATTTATATAAAAATATATAATATATAAACATCATGTTTTATATTATTTAAATAATTAAATCATGATCTAAGTAATAGGATCAAGAATAAAAAGTCAAAACTTATATGAAAAACAAAGAGGATATAACCTGAAACATAACATTAACATGGAGTTGTTCATAAACAGGTAATATAGATTAATAAAAAAACCATATATTCTATCATATATAAAAATATGTCAATTTTTATAATTTATAATAAATTTATGATTATTATAAAAGTGGTTTGAATAAGTATACCGAAATTCAAGACTTAAGGTAATGGATTATCATCTCAATTTTTATCTGCATAATATTCAGGACATATTCACCACTCTTTTATTTTGTGAGGTGTATATAATGACTTATAAGATTTTATACAAATAAATTAATTTATTTAATGATATTAATTTTTTTAATTTATGTTATTATTTTAGGAGGATCATGATTAGATAATTAATCATATATTATGGTTTTCTCATCTGACTTTTTATGTTCGTGAGATACATGCAATTTTCACCACTCGTTTCTATTGTGTGATATATATAGTTACCATAAATTTATTCTACGATACATATAATTAAATTTATGGGTAATTAAATATCCATTTAATGATATTTATTTCATGGATTTTATGGGTCAAAAAGTTTCCAAAATCGGAAAATTAATTTTGTATCAATTTCCGTTCTTTGAGATACATGTCGTGTTATACACATAATTTTTTATGTGGGGTGTATATAATTCCATATTTAATTTTATATCATGAATATACTTATTTTATTTCTATTTTAATATTCTAGTAATTTTATTCATTCATAGTGATTATGATTCAAAGTTACCAAAGTGTTTTTGTTGCTACAATATAATTGTTTATCCGGATTGTTTATGATCATACTACAATTGATGAAATATTATGATATATCTCTCAATAAAACATCTTAAATTTATTATCATTCATTTATCCATTATATATTCAATTATTAGTTATTTTTTCACTTTTTTTTACATAAAAATAATTATGAATTGTTTTTTGGAATATCCGACATTATTTCCTCCTTAGGTAAGAAATATGTGCTTATTAAAAACCTTGTTTTCTAAAAATGTTTTCCAAAATATTTTACTTTTATCATATGATTTTTAAAGGAAATTTTTACCCATGTTTTACCTTTTAAATAAACTATTTTAAAAGGAATATTCTTGTTATTTTCTAATCAAGTTACTTTTCTAAACCTTTAAGGTTAAAACGGAATGTTTGACATGTATGGACATACCCACCATCATGACTGTAATTTACTTGGAGTTTTATTTTTAAGTTTATGAGGTTATTTTTTCAAAGAAAATTTATCCCTAATGTTATGGAAATTATTTGAATTTAAATTTTTTCCACGAAAAAGGTTTTATATTTAAAAAATTGTTTTAAATGATTTTCAAATCTTCCTTTAAATGTTTTGAAAATTTTATTTTCAAAGAAATGGATTTCAATGATTTATAGTTATACTTATATTTTTTAAAACGTATTTTCTAGAAATAGGTTTTTAAAATTATTTGATGAATTCCTTTTAGGTTTTTAATTTTTTTTCAAAGAAAAAGGTTTTCAAAATATTTTAAAGCTTCCATTATATGTTTTCAAAGCTATTTAAAAGGAAAAATGATTGGAAAATGATTTATGTTTTAAAACTAGTTTTTCATTGTCGAAAATATATTTTAATCAATATATGTTTTTAATGAAACTATAAATCTTTCTTTACATGAAAAGGATTTTGATATGGTTTTATGAAAATAATTATCATATAAAGGTTAGTTTCCTTAATAAATGTTTCATGTGATCTTTCAAAATCCTTATCACCCTAAGATTACATAATTTATTATATTTTTTGTTTTACTAGCGATATAGTCCAATAATACCATTAATATTAATTCTTGAATGGTTTAATTTTTTATGGAATGTAGTTTATGACACCCTTTTCTCTTCCATAGTTTATATGATCTTGAAAATAAATTCTTTTCCAAGGTTTATGCTTTGATGAAATGATCAAGATACCTATATATTTTACATACATAATGATATGATGGAATTTTTATGATATCCCTTTCATTTCATGGGTAATGATATGATGTTTATGAAAAAAATATCTTTTTATGGGTCTTGATATGATTCAAGTTTTATTAAATAGTGGATATTGTATGCATGATATTATTATTTGATGGATGTGACCTATATATCCCTCCAACGCATTGGGTAATGATAAATGATATATGAGATCAAATCATACATGGGTTGTAGCCTAATCATGAAAACAATAGGGTACATGGGCTATAACCAAATCCTAAAAACAAGAGGGAAAACAGTTTGTAGCCCATGCTCGAAAATAAGAGGGCACACTGGCTGTTATCCCAAGATCAAAGTAGGTATATGGGTTGTATCCCAGGCCTAAAATCTTATGAAGGTCTTGGTTGGTAGCCTTGACATAATATTTTCTACAATAAGTATATTTCACAAAGTATATGTATTATTCCTCAGTTATGATTTCATGGCCAATTCTCTTGATTCCCTTATGAATGTTTTCTTATAAACTTCCAATATTTATGATATGTCACATGATTATGATATTTGATATGTATGGTATGATCTTAAAATGATATTATCATGTTCTCATACCATTATACGAATGGTATTCTTATGCACTTTATTTATTTACCCTAACTGAGAAATCGAGATCATCTCTTTGTTATGTTTCCTTTCCCCCAGTTATGAATAAATATTTTAAGTAGAAGTACTGAAGGGAAATATATTTTTGGGAAACATTAAATATATTTCACCATGTTATAATATTTTTTTTTCTAATTTTACAAAGACACTAAACTATTATATTCCTTGGCCATGTATTTTTTTATTGTAAGGAATATTCTTCAAAAATGATGTAATATCCATGTATGTTAATATTGGGTCACTATAGTTGGTATAAAAGTAAAGGATTAGTCAACATTTAAAAACTAGGATGAGAAAAATTTAGTTATATACCTAGCGATATTTATAAGGATATTTATTAGGATGTATCTATGGATAAGTCTAATGATAAGTAAAAGTATTGGAAATTGTCCTGGAATTTTGGTGATGGATATAATGAGTTCTTTCCTTGAAATACACCCTTTCTAGATACTAAAAGTGGATGTGGCTCTATTACAGATGTACCTAGGGGTAAAAAATATGAAAAGGTGTGTTGGGACTTACTCGAGTGTAACCTTGTACACAACAACATGCCTTTATGTACACCTAGTTTCCCACTCCTAGGGGATATGTATCAGAAATTCAAAAACTCTTTACGAACTAACATAAATAATTAAATAGAATATGACTATGAATAACCTAGAATAAAACTAAGGTGTTATTTATTAAAGTTGTAGGATTCAAAATTTAGGAATTATATAAGTAATTATTAATGGTTATGTGGTTTTCTATTTTGATAAGTGTTTCTCATGCAATTATTTCTGGTCTTAGTTAAGAGATAAAAAATGAAGGAACTGTGTTAATTCTAAATTAAATGTACAATGAAAGGATTGTCACACTAAGACACTGAATTTTATGGGAGAGGGAATGGAAAACATTGTTTCTATACTCAGAAATAATTCCCATGATATGAATCATGGTGAGCATCCAAATGAGCAAAGGAGTGAACAATGTTCTATCGATTCCTTTATGAGGAAAAACCCACCTTATTTTAGTGGTGACACTGATCCAGTAGTTATTGAGAAATGGATCAATACCACTAAAAATATATTTTCCATTCTTTAGTGATTTAAGAATCAAAAAGTTATTTGGGCTATTTGTCATTTGGAATGTGAAGTAGATCAATAGTAGAACCTTATTAAGAATTTGTGTAAATAAGAAGAAATTTAATCTAAGGAATGAGAAGTGTTTTGGGTGATATTTCTTAGTAAGTTATTCCCTTATATTATATAAAAAAAATGGAGAAGTAATTCCTAGTGATTAAATAGAAGGATGATGAATTTTTTGGAACCTATGAAGAAAATTTTACAAGACTTCCATGGTACTCCTTACGTATTATCATTCAACCTGATTGTAAAGTTGGCCGATTCTTCAGTGGATTAAAACCAAGTCACCAAAGTGTATTAGCCACAAGGGACTTCAAATGAAATGAATAGATTGTTTGATGCGATATTAATGTATAAATTGAGTTTGGAGTTATGTATCAACCTAATAGTTTGGATAATAAGATAAAAATGGAATTCTGAGGAAAATATAAGAACCATGGAGAGAAGAATATGTGCTATCCTATAGGCTCAATGAGTGGGAATAAACATGTAAGGAATTTTATTAATGGGAATAGTAAAATTTATAAGTGTGGAAAGGAATGAAATCAATTATCTGAGTGATGAAGTTATTAGAGAAAGTAATATAATGATGTGAATATTCAAAAATATTCACATGATACACTTCCCACACTTCAATATTTCAATTATAGAGAGATTGTGCATTTTTCTAAAAAGTTCCAAAATCCAAGGGTTAATAATAGCGATCAACACCAACCACCTATAATGACACAGGATAATGGTAAATCTTATGCGATCACAATGAATGAGGAGAATAATGATAATTAGGGAACATTAATCCTTCTCTCCTTAGTTGGTAATTTCATGTTTGATTTTTTATGAATAAGATCTATGAAAATTTTATAGTTCATACTCTGGTGAAATTTCATGTGATTATATCCCCCTATATGGATTATAGTATAATAAAATCATGTTTGATATTCAATCAGTATAAGTATAGATACACATTTCCAATGAAAATATTTTTATTATAAGATAAGAGGCTATTTAAGTAATAAAGGTTAAATTATATTTTGTATGGGTGAAAATTATAACCATTTATGAAATGGATTATGTAAAACTTTGTATGGGATTTTATATATTAAAGTGTCACCTCACAATATGAATATGTTTTCATAATGAATAATTTGTGCTAAGCATTTGGTTTTGATAAATAAATACGGAATGACATGTCATTCTATTTATGGACATCAGGATCTTCTAATTTTGTTGGAATGAAAAATTAACCTTCATTTCGTGGAAAAAGAGATTAAGTAAAAATTGGTCAAGGAACAAAAAAGGCTTAGAATATACCAAATAAAGTAATTATGTCTTCTCATGAAAATTCTTCAAATTTAGAAAATGGGTAATGAAATAAAATTTTATCCTGTTATCATCATTTTTATGATATCAAGGAGCTTTTTCAAGCCTATTTGGGTTATGGATTTGTGATCATTATATTTATACTAACCATGTTATCTATCACTATCCATCAGAACATGATAGTTAGATTTATCTTCTATGTCAATTTTTTCACTTTCCACCTATGTTCTCCTATGTGGAAAATAGTTATGAGTTACTTTGGGTAATCGTTATGTTTCCATGTTTCCCATTTTAATAATAAGTTTTTGTATTAATTTTTACGATGCAGAATTGTATGAAAGTGAATTTCATGTATTAAAACATTGATAACCCAAACAAATTTCAAGGGAAAAAATTAATTTAAAGGGGGTATAATGTAACACCCTGATATTTTGTGAAATATTGTTTGTTAAATTAATTTATCCTTTTTGATATCATTCATTTCACACAATACCGAATATAGATTATTGTTATAGGAAAGATCTAAGTTTTTCTTATGTTAAACACGACACTAATTTAATCTTTAATTACACACAAGAATTAGATTAGCTTTAGGTACTTTCAACACTTTGTTTTTATGGTTTTACACAAAATAAAATTCCCTTCGATAACTTTTGTTATACACAAGGTCGATTTTTACCGAACTACAAGATAACATTAATAATATTATTAAAATATTATTATTTCTATAACCTAGATGTTGGAATGAAAGTAATGAATAAAGTTAACTAAATTATGAAATTATTATTTAAACAAGTATATTAAATTAGTCATTTGTTTATAAACTAGTAGAGGTTTTTTCAGATCTATTTGAAAACAACGAAAATACTATTCTCAGAAAACTATTTCTCTATGTAAAAAAAATAAGTTATCTCAATAAATAAAAGAAACCAATTTTTATTATTGTTTTCAATAAATTTATATATTATATATTAAATCAATATTTTTGATACTTATCCAATATATTTTATAGGTATAAGTTAAGAATAATTCCAATTTTATGAAAAAAAAGATGTATTTTTCTAAAAGGGAATTTTATCTCCTTTTAATGACAAAAAAATTTTAAATTAGATGTTTGAAACTTTTATAATTTTATTTTTCAAAAATAAAATTCATTTTTGAATTTGGAATATAAAAATAATATTAGGGTGAATTTTTGGTATTTTTCTATGAAGTTTCATTTTTTGATGAATAATGAATAACACTAAATTTTAATACAAAATTGCTTATTCATAAAATACATTTATATAGTTAAATTATATTTTAATTTGTTTTTATATTTTAATTAGATTAATTTTACATAAATTAATTCAATTTAGATCATTATAATCAATTTCACACTGAAATTAGATATAAAAACATTTAACACTTTTGAATATTTTTACATTAAAAACCCATTTTATCATCCAATATATTGGATTAAATTTAAATTAATTTCTGACATTAATGTTTTTAGAATTTGGAAAAATGAATTCTATATTTTAAATTATAGTAATTTATAATTTTTAATCAAGTCAAATTAGTTTTTTACCAAATATATTAGTGAAGGTGATTAAAATTAATTACAGTGATTAAGATATAAATTAGCTTAACAAAGGTCTAAAACATAAACATAAGGACCAAAATAGCCTATAAAATTTTTAAAAAGAAATTTTATTTCCATATTTAGACCATATACTCCCTTTAATATAGTTTTCTACAATACTGGATCCATGTTTCATGAAAATACATAGGTGGAATTCCCGTTTCAAAAATTTACATGAACGTTGCTCCTCCTACACTATAAAAAAGTACTCACCCCCACTTATTCACACCACTTAAGACTTTTTTCATTCTCAAAATATGATAAAATAAGATAAAAAATTTCTCAATTCATCTTATATCCCTCCATTTTAGAAGAAATCTATCTAAGGGATCCATTTGGTGCAATCTAAAAGGAGTTACCCAAATAAGAGATAACATCCTTCCTCGAGCTCCTTTCCTTTATTTTCATTCTCCACCACTTCAATTATTAATATTACATGATTAAATAAAAACTAATTTATAATAAATATTATAATATTTTTATAAATTAAGGGTTCTACCTATAATTAGATCCACTTCTATCAAATGGGTAACAAACATACCATTCTTCTGTACGACAAACTACCACCTTATGAAATGATGTTGTTTATTTTTAATTTACCACATATCATGATTGGTAATTATGATAAAAACATATTTTTATATGATATATATTATATTTATGATGTATTTATTTTGCTTTAATTTTCATATAAAACATACATTCATTCTTTCCATATTGTGGATATACGATAACTTCGTTTGTGGATGTTTGGACTGTCATCTCCTCAAAGCGATGTCATTCATTCACACTTTACATGGAATATATTAAGGGTAGTTTTACTTAGAATATATGATATTAATGAAATAATAATTATAGTTTTATGATATTATATATATACATATATTTCATTTACTTTTTTTCTTTCAATACAAAAAGAAAACGGAAACATCATTCATGTATACGTACAACCTACCATGTTCATGAATGGTGTATTGCATTATATATATCTATATTTTATAGATTATTATATGTATTAATATAATGAATATATATGTTATATAAATAATGTCTTAAAATTTTTAAATAATTAAATCATGATCTAGGTAAGATAATCAAGAACAACAAGTCATAACTTATACGAAAAACAAAGCGGATATTACACAAAACGTATCATTGACATGGAGTTATTAACAAATAGGTAATATAGAGTCATACAAATATTATATAGAGTGTTAGATATAACAATATGGTTTAATAGTAGATATATAATAAAATTATATTAATTATACAGGAGTTTTGAACAATTATTAATAAAGTCAAGACTTAAGGTAATAGAATTTCATATCACTTTTTATTTCAATGCGATTCGGGCCATATTACCCAATATCTTATTTTATGGGGTGAATATACTGGATTATGAAAGTTATGAAATTAATTTAGTTTATTTAATTATACTAAATGGTTTAATTGATGTTATCCTCTCAAGAGGATCATGATTCAAAAATTACTCATGTAGTAAGGATTTTGTCGTCTCACTTTTTATATCTGTGAGATACATGCCATGTTCACCACTCATTTATTTTTTTGTGTGTATAATTACCATTAATGTATTATATGATATATATACTTAATTTTATTGGTATATAAATATCCATTTAATTATATTTCATTCATGGTGTTTATGTTTCAAAAGTTACCAAATCGGTAAAGTATTTTTGTCTCAATTTTCCTTCTTTTAGATTCATTCCATGTTACGCACCTATATTTTTCTATGTGGGGTATATATTTCCATATGAAATTTTATATCAAGAATATAATTATTTTCATTATATTTTATGCTTCATGTAATTTTATTATTTTTGGAGATTTTGGATTCAATGATTCCAAAATGGTAACAGTTTATTGCTTCAACCTCATCGTTTAATAGGATTATTTAGTATCATGCTTCCATTGATGAAATATTATGATCCATATCTCGGTAAAAATAATGAAATTTATTCTCCTCTGGTTATGAATGATATAATAATGTATTAGTACAATTTTACCACTCTTTGTTACATAAAATAATTAATAAAATATTTTTATGAGAAACCGACTTCATTTCTCCTTTTGATCTGAAATATGTGTTCCTAAAAAATGGTTTTTTTTGAAAATGTTTTCAAAAATATTTTACTACTATCATATGGTGTCTAAAGAAATTTTTTACCAATGTTTTATCTAGTTAATTTTTTTTAAAATTAATCTTCTTATCATTTTCCAACTAATACACTTTCCTAAACCTTTAAGGGTCAAAAGGAATGTGTGGTATGTAAAGTCTTACCTGCTATCATGACAGTCATTTCCGTAAATATTCCTTTATATGTTTATAATTTTATTTTTTAAATATATTTTTCCTAATATTATTAATTTTTTAAATTTATTGTTATTTTCAAATAAATATTTTTTCAGAAAACGTTTATGTTCAAAAAAGCGTTTTAAATGATTTTTAAATATTTATTTATATGTTTTAAAAAAGGATATTTTCAAAGAAAGCAATATCAGTGATTTAAAGATTCATTTATAAATTTTAAAATATATTTAATCTAAAATGGGCTTTAAAATGATTTCAAGCCTTAAGTTTTAGGTTTTTAATGTATTTTCAAAGAAAAATGTTTTCAAAATATTTTCATGATTACTTTATAGGTTTAAATAGCTATTTTAAAGGATAAATATTTTTTAAAATGATTTATGTTTTAATATTTTTCATAGGAGAATATATATTTTCCTCAAGAAATCATTTAAATGAAATTTTAAATATTTAATTATAAGAAAAAAATTAAATGGTTTTATATAAATAATTTTCAAATGAAGACTATTTTCCTTAAGAAATGTTTCATTTGATCATTAAAAATCCTTCTATATCTAAGATGAAATACCTTTTAATAGTTTCTCATTTACTAAGATTATGTTCATAGAATACCATTCATATTAATTTTTGAATGGTTTATGTTTTTATGGAATGATTTTTATGAAACCAATTTCCCCTCCACGAGTTATATGCTATAGAAACCCACTTCTTTTCATAGATTATTCTTTGATGGAATGATTATAATACCTATATATTTTCCATAGGTAAATATATGATGTAATTTTTATGAAACACATTTAATTACAGGGTTTATGATATTTTGTTTATGAAACCAGTCTCTTTTATATAGGTTATGATACGATGCATGTTTTATTATCTTGTAGAACATGTATGCATGATCTTATTATGTGACGGGTGATACCTATATCTCCCTAAAATACATTAGGTAATGAAAATTGGTATATGAGTTCAAGGAAAACAAAGGTTATAGAAAATTACCAAAAATAAGAGCGTAAAGGGGTTGTGGCCCACGATTGAAAATAAGATGATACACAGGTTATAGCCCATGCCTGATAATAAGAGGGTACTTGAGTTTTTAGCCAAATCCTAAAGTAGGTACACTGTTTTTATCCTATAACTAACTCTCTATCAAGGTATTGGTAGATATACATGACATAAGATTTTATATGCTTATATGTATTCCATAATTTATATGTCTTATTCCTCTATTATTCTTCATGGATTATTCTCTTGATTCCCTTACGATTTATGTCTTATGAAATTCCAATGTTTATTCCATGTCTCATGATTATGATATTTGATTTGCAGGGTATGATCTTAAAATGATATTACTATATTCTGTACACATATTTTCATGTTATTATTATGTACTTTATTTACCCTTAACAAGCATTCGAGTTCACCCCTATCTTAGGTTTCCTTTCCCCAGGTTATAAAGAAAGGTTTTAAGTAGAATTACTAAAGGGTGATATCATTAACAATATTAAAATATTTGGCTCATGTTTTTAAAGACACTAAACTATAATGGTCCTCATGCATTTATTTTTTTAATGTGATTAATATTCATCTAAAATGACATAACATCCATGTATATTGAGCCTATGTATCTATATAATGTCTTTGGAAGATTAGATTTATAATACATTAAAAATAAAATAAAACAAAATATTATTATTTTATTCTACTTAATGATCTCCTAAAACCCTTAAATATCCTAAAACTAAATAGGAAAACTTGGGAAAAACATAAAATAAATGGATGAGCTATAAATTTTAGAAAGGAAATAACCTTGATAATGATGGATAACATGCATGTTAAATGACATAACATGATATTATAAAAGAGAAGTCTCGTAATTAATCACATTGAATCATAACATAAAGAAGATGGTATCATAATACCATGAAAATAAAGGAAATCAAAAACAATATATAACATGACATAATCCTAAGTCAAGGTTAACTGCTATGACAACCACACATACTGGATAGAGTCCCAACATGGATTAGCTTCACTCCCCAATCCCATATACATAACATCATGAGAAAAGAAATCACCCAATGGATTGGATTACTATCTAGGAACACCCATCAAAACATGTTCATGATAATGTGTTCCATAAAAGTAAATCATTCATAATGTATAAAAAAATAATTACCCATGGAATGAAATGGGTAACATAATATTTCCTCATATCATTATCAAAAGATATTTAAAAAATATTCAATAGGTAATAATTAATTTGATATTTTTGATGTTAATATATGATTATATAATCATAGGTCTCAAAATTGGGTGTTAATTTAGAAAACATTTCATGATAAATGGTAGAGAATTGATTATAGAAATAATCATTCAAAATTGTGCTTTATGGAATTAGTTAAATAATTTTGTCCAAGGAGTAAGTGTGGATTTTTATTGAAAAAAAGAGGGAAAATTGAATGGTTATATCTAAAATATTCAATTTTTATTGAAATATTGATTGGTAATAATTATGTTTAATGTTAATTACATAAAATGATTAATGGAAAAGAAGGTTCCCCTTAATAGGGATTGATTTTAGTAAATGAATTTGAGAAATTAACTTAAGGAATGCATGAACCCATAAAAAGGTAGAATAATATAGGTAAATATATATAAGATAAATATATATATAAATTTTAATAATTTAAAACATCAATTGTGGAGATAAATTTAATTATATATAGATAGGTAATAACCCTATAAATGGGTGGTTTGGAGAGATCCCTTTCTTTATGTTCCAGAATCATTCTGGGCCAACACATAATGTCCTAAATAATAGAATTAAGTTATTCAATTAATTAATTCGTAATATTTTAAGTCTATATTTTGTTTATTATAATTTTATTTTTTCATTTATAACCATTACAATCCTTGAAGGTGGTACTGGAAAAAAAACTCATTATCCATGGAGGTGGAGAACCGACATAATATGGAAAATGGTTTCCTTTTTAGAATAAGATGAGAGGAGAAATGGATGTATGGTAGATAATTAATTATAAATATAAAATTATATTATATATATGATAGTGTATTTATTATTATATGTTGGATGATTTGGGTGAGGATAATCTAGAAGAAGAAAATAATTTTAAAGAGGTAGCAGAGAATATTACCTCTTGAATGTTGTCTCCTTAAAAAACTCTTTAAGGAATTTTGAATTGGTATTTTGGTGATACTAGTAGCACTAGTAAATAATGGATAATATTTGGAAGATAATTTAGTGTAAATTATTAAATACACAATTTTTATAAGTAGCGAGGATAATTGGTTGTGAGGGGTTGTATTTATAAGGGGAGGATAGGGGTGATATTAAATATTATAATCATTACATTATTATTTTGGATTAAGACTAATAATATTATTTCTTATTAGGAATATTTACAATAAATAGTGAATGTGATTTATAACTAATGGGTTCTTACATCATCTATGTCTCAAACATTCGAGTATTTAGCTTATAATGTTAAATATCATATTTTAATGTACTTCACTATTCACCAAAAATTCAATGATTATAGAAAAATTATAAAAAATAAAGGTAATTTTTTAGATGTGTAGATTCCCAAAATGAAATAAATTTCATGAAAATAATTTTCTAAATATGATAAATTTAATTTTCAAATAAAATACTCATTTATTTGATAAATAAAAAATTTAATATTTTGATTAATTTTTGAAACCTCTGAAAAACTAATTATGGTCTAATAAAATTATATTATAATTAATAAAAAACATAATATTAAATTATAAATAAATTTTATGAAAATATTTGTTTTAAATCATTATATTTGTTATTAAAGTGCAATTAAAACTTTTATATTTTACAAAAATACAAACACTTAATTTAACATATTTAAATCAATTTTTTACTTATATAATGGCATAAATATATCATATTTTCATTTTATAAGATACCTAGATATTATTTTATAATTAAATAGGTGAGGTTACTATTCTAATGGTCAAGTTACAATGCCAATCTGTCATGTTACTATTATAATGGTCAGATTTATAATGGTCATCTATGATTTCTACTCTCTTTAAATTAATAAAATTTCATTAATTTATCCTTAATTGTTTATTTTTTATAATGTTTAAATATTTTTATTTTCCTAATTCATATTTCATTACTAATATTCGACTTCATTTCTACACTGTTGTTTGTGAGTACTATTATTCACGGTGATCAAGAAGATCAAAATTTTCATATTATTGTTATCTTATTTCCTTTTTTGTCCCATTATAATACTTTCAATTCTTACTGATATTTTTATTATATAAATGAAATTTTTGAATAATAAAATGTTGTTGGTTATATCATGTGATACATGTGAATATTATAATACTATATTACTTAATATGGAAAAATTCTTTATTTAGAAGAGAAATTTCATTGATAAAATTTTATGTTATTACACCTTCCCTTGTTGTAATTATCCAATATTAATCCACAAAAAATCGGTATTGTAAATGATAAATCTAGATACCTCAGGTACAATACTGAAAACTAGAATCATATCATCTTTACAACAGCAACCAGACCAATGGGATTGTGAAGGAATTGAGTTCCACTAACCTTCCATAACACCCCCTTAACACTAAAGGTTGTACATAAATACCAAGGGCATGAAAATATAATTGCGGATGATTTTCCATTTTGTATTATATAAAAAAATAAAGAATAATACAATATATAATGGATAAAAATGATGTATGATATAAAAATACCAACCAAAATCCAACAACATAAGAATCCAGAACCATAGTAAAAAAGACACTAGAAGTTGACATAAAAGAAATACCAAAAGAAAATAAAAGAAACCCATAGACCAATGTGGACCTATGATATAATCCATTATAAGAACTCCATTCTCTAACACCCAACTAATAGGACTGTAATATCATGTTTCACTACTAGTAATGTATGAGACATGTCCCTTTCCGGTATCACAGTGAACAATGTTTTCATATACACCAAGATTCATATATAGAGGGTTTGTATATCTAATCAATATGGAATAACAAAGACTTAACAAGAATTACACTAGGATAAGAACAATTTAGGTACTATTTAATATAAAATTGTAGTGAGAAATTTAAAATAGTTGTGAAAGATATGCATATAAATCAGCTATGATAAAATAAACCCCTTAATGGTCTCCCATGTCACAAATAAAGAACTATAAAAATCACAAACCCAATACATGTCCTATCAAAGTAGGCCCATTGAACTATATATTCTTAGTATTGGTACCCATACCTCCAAAACCAACACACCTCTTAGTGGTAAAATACCCTAATTCAAAAACTGATCCTCTAACCAAGTATAAAATGACAAAGCCCTTTCCATGTGCATCATGAATTCAAAAACACATGTCTATTCCAAGTTCTCTGTCCAAAAAATAGTTTTTGAATTATAATTTTCTTTTTAGTAATTTATCAAACATGTTTTAGGTAAATCCCACAACCCATAGTTTTAATTATAGTAAAACAAGGAGAACAATCATGGTTTTTCATCAAGAAACTGAAAAAAGTTTTCATTGAAAACCACACCATCATGTTCTTTAAAATGTGGAGACGAAGAGAATCCACCTACCTAAAAAGCATTCGATATCAAGAATCATTCCACTTTTCACAGATTTGGGCACCCTTTTCTATTCCTTCAATGAATCCCAGATAAGATTCATCAAAACACGCCTTAACCTATTTATCAAGGATTGATACCCTTAGTCTAGAGTATCTAAAAATAAAATGAGGATATTAAAAGTGAGAAAAAGAACCATAATCATCAACTTTTATTCATTAGGACCTAGGATAAATTTCTTGATGAAGCCAATATCCAAAGTGAGTAAGATCACCAAAACCACCTAGATATATCTTGGGGTTTAAGGGAACAATATGAAAGCTCACAAGAACTAAAGGGTTATAGAATTGGTTAATCACATAGAATGGAAATTATTCATGTTGTTAAATAGGAATTAAAATTATGAAATGGTTGATGCTCAAATATACTAAAATTATGGTCTTGTAAAATATATATATCTTGATACCCATTCATGTTTTGAATAAAATTTAATATGTGGATGGAATTTTCTTGATTTGAATATCCTCAATCACAGTCTAGTAGAAATATTCCCAAAAAAAGTTCACACCATAAATAATCATTCACACTATGAACCGACTCTTATAGATAGATTCCAGCATCTTCCATCCTTATGTAAACACATCCATTTACCCAACCAAAATATCCAGGTATAAAAGAAACATACTAAAACAAGGATTTTCCTCAAACTTAGAAGGCACATTATCCTAGCTATATGGGTTTCCATACAAGGAAATATTAATTCTATCTAGGATATGGTATAGTTTCGAACATTCCTCTAACATATGGTTCTCCCATTACAAAGCCTATTCTTGTGTGCAACCATGTTTCCCCAAAACCCACACCATAGATTCATCTTCTACACAAGATCTTGAATTTACTATCCACAATATGAACTTTGGTGTGCATGAATGTCACATAAAGACCCATAGTTTTATAATCCAAACTAATAAAATATTAAAGACTCAGTTGGTACATATTTAATTATGAAACAATGGAAAAAATATGAGTATAAATAAATATTTATAGTAGAGATAACTAATAAAAAACATTCCCAATCCATTCCATAATTTCAAAGGTTATAACATATTAATGATATTGCAACCCTTTAATAACCAAAAGACAATTTCCCAACCATGGAGAAATATATAAGAACAAGTAATCAATCATATTAATTGATAGAGTGGGATAGAGATGATTTTTATAGGATTTCAAATAGCTATTAATTTTCTCCATACTTTTATTGATCATCTGTATCTTCTTAGTATTCTCACACACTAATATTTATCTATATAATGAAGTTTAAATAGTCTCAAACCAACAAATTTTAGAATGAAATGGGTACCCACACAATTCCTCTTATTGTTCCATGTGTATCATGACTTGATGAATATTTTTGTTTAAAAATTCCCCTAAATGAAATTGGTCATCCCATGAACCATTGAAGTCCTTCATAGAATATCTGATCATTTCATCCATGGACTAAATTTATCACTCTAATTGGCAATTTTTTTTATTATATGTTGTTCTCATCATCAAAATAGTTCCAAGGTCCAATTGAAAGGAATTTGAAAACTAACAGTTGAATCTAGGGTCTTGGTAAGAGATAATAGAAATGGATACCCCTAAAAATTGATCAATTCCTAAAGATAGATCATTCCAAAATCATCCACCATACACATATCACAAATTATAATGAAAATATTCATCTTCATGAGTCTATTCAAAATTACCGAAATGATGTCATGATTATAAAATTTTCAGGGTAAATCCATGACAATGTCTATAAATATTTTCTCTCATTTACATATTGGTATGGTAAATAGAAGTAACATGAATTCTAGTAATTTATTCTCAATATTAAATTACTAAAATTTGAAACATTAAAAAAAATACTCTACCATATTTCATTTCAAACATGACAACCCTAAATGATCCTTCATTTCTATGTACACTTGCTGGGACCCAGGTGGATTTCCCACTTTTAATAATGATAAAAATGAAAGATTTTCTCTTGGAAAGATGTATGAACTATAATTTGATCTTGAAAGTGAAATATAAAAATTTTCATCTTCCATTCAACAATCAATGGTCACCCTACCAATGAGGTTTGAGCTAACTTTTAGAAAATCATGGTCTTTTTTTTGAGCCTCCTTGACTAAGTCAAACAAGTCCGGAATTAAATTATTTGGAAGGAAAACCCCAAAATTATCCATCTCAATACATTCCAAGTACATATCCACAATTACTGATATCATTTTAAATTGGTCTTGGGCCTCTAAAACTACACGATTATATGAATTTTGACTTAATTTATCCAGCACAAAATTTTGTTTCCTGCATGTACAATCCTATTCAATGTCAAACATATAAAAATATTCCTACTAGAGTTATAGTTTCATGTTTCAGTCCCATTGTGAAAAAATATTTCAATATTTTTTCATCTTTGAACATAGTGAACTTTTCAGCAAGGTGGTTCTTGAACCATATTTTTATGTCATATACCATTATACCTTATTCTATATCTTTAATCAGATAGATATTCTCATGTATCATCAAAAATAAGGAAGAATACACTACAATATGATACCCATACATGATATAATAGGAAATATAGATCCAAAAGCCTCAAAAAATGATATAGTTCTCACATGGTTATGTAAATATCTAGATAGGTTTCAAATAAATCCAATCCTAGAGTTCATTAATTTTATTTAAATTATCTACTCTTGAATAATGGACTACCCTTCCTTGTAAATGCGTACCTGGGACAAGTGATACATGAAAAATCATAGAAAAATAATTGATAATATCTTATTATCCTAGAGAGATATGTATGATGAAGAAATCAGTAGGTGGTTACCAAGAAATAATGGCCAAAATCTACTCTAGATTGACTGATATTAATTTCTATGATATGAAATTCCTATGGAAGAGAAATTATTTTAACCAAAATTCACAAGTTGAGAATTTTAAATATATATGATAGTCTAAAAATATACTGAACACAATATTTTTGTTCCCTTTATAATCATATTTCATTAGAAAATACACTAAGATGTCATCAATAAATACCACAAAAAAGAGTCTGAGTATCTTTAAATGATATGATTCATCAATGCCTTGCAGACTATGGATGAATTAGTTAGAAAAAATGGCAGTAAAAACATTCATAGTGGTAGTAATGTATTCTAAAGCCTATCTCCATGATATCATCATTCCTAACTCAGAGTTGATGATACCCAGATCTGATGTCAATTTTAGATAACAACTCAACTCCATTGAATTGATTCAAAAGTTCATGAATTTGATGAAGATGATATTGACTAATTATTATAAATTTATTAAACGTATTATAATTGAAATAAAGTCAAATAGTACCATATTACTTCTTGATAGAAAGAATGGTAGTGACCCATAGAAAGTTATTTGTCTTATAAAGGCCTTATGTTACAAATTCTCTATCCAGATCATCAATTCTGGTAAATTATTTGGCTACATTATATATAATGGAAGTTAAATAGTATTCATTCCTCGGTGAAGGTTGATAGAAAAACCCACTTCCCTTTCATGTGTTAATCCATAGATGTTATCAGGAATGACATCATGGTATCAATCTACTGTGGTATAAAGATATCCATGTTAATATTTATCAGTATATCCCAAGGTGATCACTACCAACTAATACTATATGGTTCCAACCACTATTACAAAAGGCTCCTCTCTTCCTCCATTCACATCCCATTAACATTTGAATAACTAGATGACTCCTTAAATATATTTGAATGTTACTTCTCAAGTATAGTAGTCAATATGATCCTTTAATTCTACTAGAAAATGTATTCCCAATATGAGATCAATGATGTCCATATTGAGAATAGTAATGTTCGTCAAAAATTTGATAGATTCAATGGTGCTGAAACATACCAAACATTTAAACCCTCTTCACTCTGATTTCCTTAGTACTATCTTTTTTTACATAACATAATGTATCATTTGGATAGGTAATCCCAATTCTTTTACCACACAATATGTGAAAAAATAATGGGAGGAAATAGTGTCAAACAAAACAATTATCGAAGTGAAATCAATAAGAATAGTATCTCACTCCTTTGAGGGACCTGTATGCTTGGTTGGATTTATTTGATCTACTCTAAAATGTTATCTTTCTAATCCATTGAACTAATTCCTACTTCCTTTATAAGGTGGTTCTTTCTGAGGTGCTGGGGTTTTCTTGGAATCACCATGAGTACCTTGATTATAAGGTTAATCACTACCCTTATGAGAGAATCCATGTTAATATTTGTAATCCTATGATATAGTGGAACTGTCACCACTATATAACGTTAGTAGGTCAATTAAATTCCTCTTGAGGTTCCCCTTTTCACCACATTTATGATTTCATCGAGGAGTTTACACACATTTCATTAGCATATGATCAAAAAACCAATTTGAAAATAATTTGGTTGGTTGTTGGGATATATATAGAAAGAAAATAATCTGATAGACTAGTTATCAGGTGCACTATCACCCTGGGAGTATTTTTCCCTTCTATGTTTGTTTCCTGCATTAGAGTTCCCACTTGTTTCTCGGAGGAAAGGGGAATTTTATCCATTATTGTTCCCAGTGATTTCTTTCTTTTCTACTAGACATTGTTTCACAATGTATGTGTAATCCTTGATACAAAACATCACTACTTGAAATTAATGTATAATCATAGGATCACACTAAACATGTTTTACTTGAGAGATTCAGTAGTTTCCAATTCAAGTGTAAAAAGGGAAAGGTATGTAAAATGGGTTTTATACTCTATAACCAATTAGTTTCCTTGATTTAAATGGAACAAGGTCATTGTTCATGGAACTCAGAATAAATTCTAGTAGAACCATTTCTTAAACAATTCTTTAAATCCATCCCAAGAAAGAGCTTGGTTAACATTAACATGAATTGTGATATCCTTCAATTATCATGATAAATCCGTGAATATATACACACTAATATTTACATTTATTTCCTTTAAAGTTTCTATTTATTCAAATGTTCTATTCATCATCCCAAGCAATGCTTCCACTTGCTCGAGTCTTGTGTCACACTAAAATATTGGTGGGTTCTTCAATTGGGAATAGAGTGAGTGATCCATATGACATGGTAATTTATTTATATTTACTTTCTCTATAGATTGTAATTATTTAATGATGCTTCTAAATATTTACTGATTGACTCGTGGTTCCTCAGGTGAAACTGTGTTCTCAGTAGCTTCATCTCAATGATTTCTATGTCTCAAATTCAAATGCATTTCCATAACATCATAGAAAAATCATCCCTTGTTCAATAATAAACACTTTAACCCCATATCATATACCATATGATATAACACAAAAAATATCATAAATTATTATATGAACAATTCATTCTATGTATGATGTCTCACACTAGTGCATGTAACTGGGATCTCATCAAAATAACCCATTATGATGATGTGATGAAATTTATAAAGGTTCTTGACAATACTATTTATGGTTGAACCACCATAGTATGATTAAATTTATAATATATTTATTATATGAATCTTTTTATACTTAAAATTTATGTCCGGATACTTCCTTTCCCAAGATATACCATTACCGACTGATAGCTTGACCTAACTGATAACAATTGTAACACCCTGACCTGATCCATTAGCTTGGGAAGTAAAAGAGTGAAACTAAACATATGTGATTTACATTGGACACCAAAATCTATAATTAAATTCCACGGGCTTGAGATGATCATGGGGTAAAATTTTACCTTCCATACCATACAACTTGAAAAGATAGACCACACAAATATACAATGGATAGAAAATATGTATGATATAAAAATACCAACCAAAATATAACAACACAGGAAACCAGAAGCATCAAAAGAGTCACATCAGTAAGATAAACATTATAATTATAAAATAAGTAAATATCCAAATACATTGAAAGAAACCAAGGCACAAATGTTGTACCATGATAGAATCCAATATAATACCACCACGCTCTTAATGCAATCCAAAAATATTGTAATGTCATGTCATTCATCTAGTATAGTAATATACCTATCCCTTTTTTATATCATAGTAAACATTTTATACATATTCATTATGATTCAATTATAGGGGTGTGTATATTGACATAGTAGGAAATCCCCACAACTTCCCACACTCACTACAAGAACAAGGACATGTTAGCTAACATTTATTATAAAATAATAGTGAGAAATATAAACTAGATCTAGAATATATTCACATACATAATAAGTGATAAAATTAACACCATGAAGTTATCCCATGTCAGGAATAAATAACCATAATACTCACACACCCAATGCACATCCTTTCATAGAATGTCCACTACACAATCTATACTCTAAGTAGTAACCATCCCTCTAGACACAAGATATCATTTTATGGCAAAATAATTTAAGACTAAATTAACCCTAAGACCTTGTCTAACTAGATGAGGCCCTTTCCATGTACATCATTAATTCTTACATTAATTCATATATGAATCTCTCATCGAAAAAACCAGCTTTAAAGTCATTTTTTTCATTTTATAAATTCATTAAACACATTTTAGGTGACATCAACAACCCATAGTTTAAAAACTAGTAACATTGCGGGAATAATAAATGTTTTTAATCAAGAAACAAATAAAATATATATATTAAAACCAATGTTTCAAGTTTTAATAAAAGTGGAGAAGGAGAGAAACCACATACCTTAAATGTGTTTGAGATGAAAAATAATTCCATGGTTCCTAGATCTGGTCTCTGTTTTCTGTTCCTTCAATGAATCCTTAAGAATATTTATTAAATATTTCCAAAAAAAATATATTATTGAATAAAATAGATTTATAATAATAAAATGTGAATATCAAAGGGGATAAGAAGAATCAAAATCATTACCTTTGATTCCCATGTTTGGATTCTCATAGACTTGATGAAACCGGTTTGTGGAGTTAGTATATTAAGAAAAATTTCAAAGAGAGAGATAAGGGTTTGAGGGAATAAGAGTAGAGAATCATTAGAACTTAATGGAACTATAATTAATAAATCAATTGGACCTAACATCATTCACTATGTGAAATATACATTCACTCTATAAAAAAGTCAATACACACATACACCGAAATTTTAGTCGTCTCAAAATTATATGTCACGAAGCTCATTCTAGATATGAATCCAATTAAAAATGTGAATTTATTTTTTAGACCATGAACATAATATTCTCTAATAAAATTAACATAATCATGTAAACAATTATTTCCATGAATAATTGTTCACTATATGAACCAATTTCTACATCCTGATTCCATCTTCTACTCTCCTCCCCCCTCTAAACACATCCATCGATCCAACCCTAATGTATAGACTTAAAAGAAATAGTGGAAAGCAAGGAATTATCTCAAATTGGGTGTGTTTAAACATCCAATTTAATTATAAAACAAAGGGAAAATTAACAAATTTTTCTTACCCTAGATCAACCAACCCTGGACATAGTCGGTAACACTAAGAATAATCTCAGTCATGTCGATAAAACTATAGGAAAATAACCGTTATGGCCAGTGAATGATGATGAATATCGTATGAAATATGATGAAAACTCTATAATCATGTGTATATAAATGGATGAGGAAAAAATTAAAGTTATTAGATTCCCCCATTTACACTTCCAAATATTACCTTCCCAAGGTATTGGAAATATAATGCATGCTTCATCTATAATAAAAGTTAGTGGTGGAATTTAATCATTATGAATCCACGAACATAGTCTGTGAAAAGTATTCTAACTACCTTAAGGAATCAAATTAGTAAGGTCCCCATGTTGATCTGGCTTCCCTTTTGAAGGGTTGGAATCCAAAATTTGGATAGAAATATGAGTTTCTCCAAAATGTTTTCCTTAATAGTTTATATATATTACACTAATTAATTTTTGATACTCCCCTTAATGTGTATATCAGAGGGTGGTAATATTTATAAGATATTAACATCCTTTTACATTCCAACTAGTAAAGGTATTTAACTAAATAACAATATAATGTAATTTCATAGTTTTAGGTATTATGTACAAGATATAGAAATGAATATTTGTTAGTATAATAAAATCACACCAACCACGGAGCATTGAAAATATGAACTGAATTAAATGAATCCTTAGAAATTATTCTTCACTAAGAATCTGAAATGATGAAATTGAAAGTTAATTTTTAAAAATAAAATTCATCAAGATTTGAAAAAAATTTTATGGTTGTCATAGATCATCTAGATTATCAATAAACAACACTACATACAACTCATGCTAGTGTGTGATACTAAAAGGTTATGAGATATGTAGTAAGTCATTAATAAAATACACAAGGTCTGAACTTGTATGTAGTTTCTTGGGAATATCTAACTCTAAAACCATCCCTATGACTATAAACCATTAATAGGGTGAATCCTTAATCACATTGAAGAAAATTCCACCACAACTAATAAGGATAAGAACATTTTTACCTACATAGACCTTGAGAAGGTCATTCTCTTTTAGGATGGGAGAAGCACAAAAAATAACTCCCATGGTCTTCTATAATAATTTTTCTTGTTTTAAATCTTCCATCGAGGTCACATTTTATGGATGTTATAGGATATTATCTCAAAATCAATGTCCATGAGAAACCCATTATCTCATCATATAGTGGGTACTAAAAGGAGAGGCCAAAGCCACATAGAGGACTTAAATCAAAATGATAATCCCTAAATAAAAAATCACTGGAGGATTATTATTTAAACCCCAAAAGAAATATTTAAAATGAAGAGGTTTCATATTAGTTGTATGTAGGTACAGATTTGGTTCTCACTGAAGGATTTATATATGTAATTTTATTTGAAAAAAATCTCACATATGATTCAATACATGACACTAATGATGTGGAATATTAAAATTAGGAGGCATCCACTTGAAATGATATATATAATAAAGTGAGAGAAGTGGGTGTTCACACTCAACTTCCTATGACTACTAATTATTTATAAGTCCCTATGAACAATCCTATGTCACTCACTCGGCGAGTCACCACTATGACGAATGATGTGTCCATATCTATAACCCACCCACCATTGAAATAAGTATTTCCTCTTTTTAGAAAGTAATATACTACTTTATATAAAGCTAATATAGAAAGGATGAGATGACTGAATGAAAATATACATAAGGGAAACACACATGTTGAGTGGAATTCCTACTAGAATGTACCTATTTATCCTCTTTATAATCCCTTTTACTGGATGATACTCCTCTTCATCCAATAAAGGTAGAGTCAGTACATCAAGAAAACTTGAGATCAACTTAACCCATATACCTAGCCCCAACATTAATTTATTATTAATAATTTATCTAATAGTAGAAAAAATAGTCTCCAATTCTAGAAATCCAAAAAATGACAACCCATGATAGCTACAAACCACACGAATAGGTATGAAAACCATGTGAGGCTTCACTAAATATTTATAATGAAATCATAGAATAACCAATGATTCGAAAATAGTATATATATTCCATCACTACTAGAATTTAAGTTATATATGGATGTAATGTGTTAGTTTATCCAGAGAGGAAAAAATATCTTGAATATATTGATTTTACTCCATTAAAATTCAGGAATCCCACCTTCTCAATATTCAATGGAACTGGAGACACAGAACCATATCTTTTTAATTTTACAATTGATGTGGCACAATTCATTGAACCACAGATAAATAGGAATTAGTAAAAATTGGAATTATCATGGAGATTGTTGATTAACCTATGTTTGTATGGTATACAAATTTGGTGGTTAGGTCTATTAAAAAATATTATTTTCTTCAAAAGTTTTTCCTATATTAGTTTAGTTCAATTATTGATGATGAATATTACTTGGGATATCTCAAATTAAAAATAGTGAGAAAATTACTGGGAATTGGATTTCATCACTAGATAGAAAGATTCAACATTTTCATTGAACGGGGAACTCCCATAGGATAGTTCATGATGATATTTATAGATAATATTCAATATTAGCTTAAAAAATCTCTCCTTATATGAGAATATCCTTTTGAACTTTTATAGTTATTTGTAGTGTTACAATGGCTGGAAGATTCCCTTCATTATTATAAATCTATATTATATCAAGTATCCTCAATGAAGAGAAATAAATATAGAATATTTGAAAAATAGAGAGTTACTCTTAAACTGGTACCAATCCTATCTGTAACTATTTTTACCCACCAAATATAACGTGGTATATCCACCAAGGAAACAACAACAAAAACAACCCAAAAATAGTGCAAATAAGGAGTATAATCATCTAAATAGTTAAGATTAAATGAATAATGTATATTCTTTTAGAAAGGATGAATTCATAGGTTATCTAATTTACAAACTAGAGGATTTTTTTCAATATTTTAGAGTCCTAAGAAAGAAATGAGATGGGGTTGAATATTCACCTTGATTACTATCCTTACCATTCAATGTTGGACCCAAAATTTTGAATTTATTATTAAATTAGTACTTTTCTATAAGGGGATTGATATTGGGTAAATATTCTAGAAAGTCCCTTGGATCATGTGACTTGTGTCTTTACATATCAACCTAAATAATAAGAATTGTGTAATGAAGTCCCATGATGAAATGAACAAAAATTCAACGTGTGAATGAATGAGAAACTTGATAACCACATGCATGAAATCTATAAGGCATGACTACATTATACATTTGTGACCCAAATTCCCTATATATCTCAAGTAATAACATTTTTGTCTTTGTGGAATTCTAAATTTCAATGCAATTTATGCTGAAAAATTAAGTCATGGGAAGTAGAACCCCCTAAGGAACCAAAAATAGTATGTGTTATTCTGGAATTCATATCCCCATAATATAGAGGATGTGACCCATACAAAAAAATAAGTTCTCATCTAATAAAGAGTTTTAGTGTTGTTAAATTAATGTCATACACATGGAATATCATTTTTTGATGATAATAAATCTTATAAAATGGATATTTCTACTAATAGTCATGTAGGAAGCCTGAGAGGCTATGGAAGGAAAGGTAGAGGTGGACCCCAATGTTCAGGAATCATTCCCTCTTAAACTATACATGTTACTGAGACTCTAACATAAGTTACCCAATGATCTTAAGAGGGGAATAAAAATGATCTAATATCTTTTGGGTATCATTAATAACTAATCAAATTTGTAGATTAGTTTGTAGAAACGAAGTTATACAATCATATTATGAATACAATTATGACATCATAACCTATCCATTAGACAAAAAAGTTTTCCAAAAATTATGATTTTTATATAGGGTCATCATCATGGATGACGCAGTCCCCTTGGCCCCATGTTCATGAATAGACAACTAGGAGGAATCAAAATCCCCTAGAAGAAAAGTATGATTTGTTCAAGAATCTATCATTCACCCATAATTGGATTTTGATCATGGAAGCTATTTATCACTCTACAGAACTCATGGAAACTCTTATTGATGTCCCTTTAATACATTAAAAATTTAAACAATGAAGTGTTTGTAAGTAATAATTAACATATACTGATGGATTTCACTCGATGTGATATGGTCATCTCTTTTAGATATAAATATTGGGAAGATTCTATACACAGATATGTATGAACCCTATAAATATCTTAAATGAAGAATGATTCTATAATTATTGATGTTATATTTATCAATGGTATCAGAATTAACCTCATACACATCTATACCCACTACTATTTGAGTTATAATGAGGATAACTTGTGTCCCTTAATATGATAATGCAATTATATGACAAGAGTGAGCAGAAACCCCATGGAAGGACCTAGTTGAGGCCCTAAATTGGGGACCTTGTGTCTAACTCAAAATTTATAGTGGTCAGTTAGGTTATGGATTTAAATTCATTTTTGGGAATATCATGGATTCAGAAGCACACATCAATGCCCTATTTACATAATTTGTGCAAGAAATATTCTATTGACGTGTAGGTTAAGGTACCATATAGTGTAAGATCTAATTTTTTATCCCTTGAATCCTAATTCATTTGTTTAAACATATTATAAAAGCGAGGTTATGTTTCCAATAGTGAATTATGAAACACATATTATAACCCCCAATTTGCCTATAAGACACACTAATAAATCCATGGATCTGAATTGGTAAATATTTAGTGTTTCCTAACAATCATATTAAATCAAAAAATCTATAACATTTGAGTAACAGTGTTATTATGGCCACTTAAATGTATCCTTTGATTATTATCCCCTCCTATGATTTTCAAGTAAATGATTACATTAAAAAACATCATTAATAGACAAATATCTTTTATTAATATATTTAATTTAATATATCCCCAGAGAGTTTCTTCTTGAATATAGACTAAAATAATAATTTATTATCATAGAAAAAAATATTTTAACCACTACATATGAATCCTTGTATAATAACATGAGTTTTAGAAACATTTATCTCCATTAATATGGTGTCATCCACACCTAGAATATAATTACTATTTATATATGGGTGTGACCTTAATTGAAATGATTTACATTCATTTTCATTTCAATAATATTAAGGAGTGAGTTCATATTTAAATTTTGACAATAATGAAGTTTAAGAAATCATGGATTCTTCCATGGTATTCAAGGAATGTGTATCAACCACTATTGAGGAATATAGATTAGTGAAGCTAGGTATTGAGAAGGACCCTTGGTTCAAACTGATTAACAAAACCATGACTCTCAAAGTGAAAGAATAATATATTTATTTAATGAAGTACCATCAATTTTTTTTGTGGAATTGAAAATATATTTCTCGGTTACATCCTTAAGAATCCATCGACCATTAGGGTTTTCTAAAAAACCATCCAAGTTTTGAACACACAACAATGATAATTCATGTAACCCTTACCTATATGGTGTAAGTTGAAGTTTATAAGTTAATAAAATACCTATTCATCTCATAGGTACAATAACATAAGTTTTTCACAAAAATTATAGAAGATAATAAAATTATATTACAAATAAGATTCTATATTAACTTCTATGTTTTAAATCACCACAACCAAAATGGAGATTTCCCAGTCATAATAATAGAGATACAAATTGTTCCAATGACTATTTTTCAAGCCATCACATTTATAGAAGGGTATTTTGGTTAAAACTATATCTTAATGGACCATGAATAATGATGATACACTAATATTAGGGCCGCTTAAGGGGTATATTCATATCGATTGATACCATTGTTTTTGAAAATTGCAAGGATACATACCAACATTCCATGAAATATATATTTATGTCATTTCAATGGAGGATAATATAATACTATATAGATGATCTATTTTTCAAATCCATCAAGTCCCTTGATTACCATGATGACATTAAAGTAGTTCTAAATAAGTCTTGAGAACATATGTTGAATAATAATCCTTATAATTTTTTCTTTAGGGTAATGATAAGTAAATTTTTTGATTTTGCGATCAGTCATCTTGTTATCAATGTAAATCCTAAGAAAACTAGGGTGATAAATTTTATTCCCAATCCTTAAAACCTCAAGAGTTAAGATGAATTTAAGTTAATCTCATTTAAATTATGATATCAATAAAATTGTTAGTGGAAAATGCTTTACCTACAAAAAGCTAATGAATTATCTAGTAAATCATCATTGGGATGGAAATTTTTATACTTAATTCAACAAACTCATGTTGTTTATTCTATAAGCTCAATTTTGGATACCACCCACTGATATAAATTCCCTTAACCTCTATGTGGAAACTGTTTAACCGTCACTTGATTACCTCCAATATTATATAATTATTCTTAAAATAAGATTAGTCTCTACTATTTTAGTAGAATAGTATTGGAATTGAAGACCCAATACACATTAATGAGAAGATTTACATTGTGCTAATCTCTAAACTTTGTTATCATTAAAAGTATCTTAAATAGCATGAGGTTAACCTAATTTCTTTATAAGGATATTCTTAAGTATATCCTTCCCAATCCATTTTTTTTATTCTTAAAATACACCTTTTGGTTGAGTTGGAACCAAACAGTTATACAATTTATCACATTATCTTAAAATATGAAACTAAAAATATAAAATCTAATATAAAATTAAAATTTCAAATAATAGGGAAAGTTTAAATGTGATTCATGCATGACATAAAGTAGGTATCACAAGGATCATGCCTCAGGGAATGTGCCTTATGCTAATTTGATCTTCTTCCCCCATGCAAATCATTGTCACCATTTGATAGCTGGAAGGACCATCACCAATAGTAAATAGAGAGACATCACACAAATAGAAACTCACTTTCATAACATTTCAATAAACTTAAGTAGGTATTCATCCTCATCGCTATCGAGAAACTCCACTTTGAAAACATACAAATTCACAAGAAAAATTTCATGACATGTATCACTCATTATACATAGATACCCTTCCACACTTATAAAATCCTTGAATCCTCCACACAACACCTACTTCAACCATGATTTCCACTATTCCAGTGATGCACACCATTTTGACAAGAAGACCATTGTGTTAGAAAAGAACACATAACACTAAAGATCGAACTCATCAAACACTAGAGTGTGGAAAACACCAACTCAAGACACACACTATAATGACCCAATGTTTTATAATTGGAAATTCAATTCTTAAAATTATTTAATATAGTATAATAACCTAAAATAACATTAAGAACATAATACATAATGTATAATGAATAATCAATTAATAAAAGGCAATTCAAGAAGTTAAGGAACATATACCAAAGGAATAGTATCTTGACCTGTGGAATAGTAACATGAACCTTATGAATAGTAAATGAAACAATTGAATATTAAACACACCAATTAATGTATAAATATAATCAATTCATATTATAAGTGAAAATATGATATAATTATATGATAGTATAAGAAAATAAATATTTTAGAAAATTGTTAAATAAGTGTTGATAATTTTGTAAGTCATAAAAATTTAATTAAAATTTTTATAATAATTTAATAAAATAAAATAAAATTTATCTTCATTAAATGTATTCATAAATTAGTTTTTTATGTCTTATGATTATAATGTAATTTAATGAGACCATAGTTAATTTTTCTAAGTGATATTAAAGTAGTTAGAATTTTAAAATATGTATTCTCAAAGTAAATGATGACTTTAACTAAAATTAAAATTTCTCATATTTAGAAATTTATTTTCAAAAAATGGGGTTAATTTTGGAATTATACACATCAAAAAATTGTTATGGTGAATTTTTTGGATTTTTCTGAAATACATGAATTTTTTGCGAATAGTAAAATACTGTAATTTATGTTGTATATGCATTATAAGTTAAATAAACTATTCATTGAGTTATGGATTATGTATGAACAATTGGTTCAAACTCACATGATATAATTAATATATTTTGTCTCAATAATCAACAGTATTTCTTATTTTGAGAAAAATAAAAAAGTAATGAATTAAATAATGAGAAAACACCCCTCTCCTCCACTATAAATACCACCTATCCCCACCTCATCTCCTCACACCTCTAAAGCCTTTAGACCCATACAAATTATACTCTAATATCCTCCCAACACCCTACCCCATTTCTAGGGGATTTTTTTCTTAAAAAAATATTAAAACCAATCCTCTAAGGTGGTTCTAAAAAAGAAGGAATCAAGAGGTAAAATCCCCATCTTTTTCATTTAATTTCTTTTTAAGTTAATTTATTTTATTTTTCTCTCCTCAACTCCCCTAATCAAAATGGAATGATAATTCAAGTATCTTATATATAATATATTTTTATATTGTTTATGGAATATTTATTCATCAAATCTCTTCTCCTATCTCTTTTACATTAATAATGAAAGCATAGTCCGTGAGGTGCCAATTTACCACGTTTATGGACGACATGGTTTCATATTTCAATCCCATATTTAAGATGGGACATGAATAAATTTTTATGGTTGAAACATATTATAATATATGTATTATATTTTATTTAGTGTTCTTGAATCATTTTGGAAAAATGATATTAATTTATAAAATAAAATGAATTCTTTGTGATAAAAAACACAAAATTAATCTAAATGATTATCATTAATGATTTATCTAATGAATCATCACCACTTAAGGAAAAAATAGTATTTTAAAATTCTCTATGTTCATTAATAAAATATAAGTTTAGTTATGGAAAACTTTACTCATTCTAAATGATTTAACATACACATATACAAGTAAACCGATCATGAAAATAAAGGAAATCAACTCTCCCAAATAATGAAATTAAATATCTTATCCCATAAAAAATGACATAAATGACATAAATGAACTTAATGAAGTAATAATAAATAAAATAAATATATAAATGGTCTATTTATTATTATTTAGGGAATATAATTTTATTATTGAGGACATTAATATCAAGTGAAGAATCGTTTTAGACATATGGTATGAGATTCTACCCAAACCTCAATTATTCCTTTCGGTTAATCTACTATTTTTACCCAAATGAAATTCAAATTTTTTTATGTAAATCTTATAAAATATTTTTATTATTCAATATTAATTTATGAGGATCCATTCATTATTATTTTTTGGGTATATATGTGTTTTTAAAAGTTTCTATACTCAATTCTTCCAGATAATCCAACCCAATTTAAGGGATATTTCTGAATTCTTACCAATTTTCCATTGTGCTCCATAATATGTTTTAATCCACCATTTTTGTTTATAAAATCACTAATTTTCTAATAAAAAAATACATTGGTTCAATTCTGGTTTTATACAAACAATTATTCCTTTTCAATTTTAAATAATCCTGAATGTTGTCCCTTAACATGTACTAAAATGTTTTTTTAATGTTTCATAAACACTATTTTCACTTCAGTGTGGAATCACATATCATGATATATGCCCATATTCCCTTATTAATTTCTTTTTATGATTTAAATCCACAATTTCATGGAAACCACTATGATATTCATTTTTGATATTCATTTTGACAGAATGATGATACCCAATTATTTTCATGGGAAGCCCTTATGGTTATCTTTGATTGCTTGTGTATGATTATTTATATGGAAAACATATTCATGAACATGTTATGATGGGTGAAACTAGATAGTGATCCAATATTTTGGGTAATTTCTAGTCTCATGAGATGTTATGTGAAATGGTCTTGGTGGTTAGCCTTGACTCAAGCTCGATGTGCAAAATTCTTCTTGGTTAGCCTTGATTGATGATCCTTTATATGTAACAAACTTTGAATCATAAAAAAGTCATGTTTTATTCTTATAAAACATTATTATAATAACATTATTATATGATCCCACGTTCTATATGTTATGATTTATTTTGTTTGATTATGTTTTATGCCTTTTTATATTATTATGTTATGCCTTCTGACCCATGTGATAAGCTTTAATTTATTACTTATTCACATACTGGTCCTTTTTAACTCATCCCTTGGTTCATGTTATCCTGAGGTTACCCATTGAAGATGTAAGGGATCAAAAGAAGTTAGGATCTCATAATGGATGATAAATAATGAAATGTATTATTTAGTCCCATATTTTCAATTTTATATGCCTAGTCTTCCATGACACTTGAATTTATGACCCTTAGCTTGTAATTTGATGTTAAATCACGATTAAAATCATGTAATGATATGTGTAAAATCTAAGGTCACTATAGCTAGAACCAGAGGAAAGATTTAGTTATTTTTCGAGAATAGGAATTGATCACTTTAGTAATAACCCTAAGAACACAACTATGTATGAGAAAACATCCCTAAATTTTGGTAAGTATAGATTATGTGGTTTATCATGAAAATAATCCCTATCTAGATATTACAAATGGATGTAGTTCTGGAACAAATTTACCTTGGAGTGAAAAATTGAATATGGTGTTCTAGTCCTAACTCAGGGTAACCTGGTATATGATAACATGCCTTACTGTGCACCTGGTTTGATACTCCCAAGGGATATTCTTGGGTAAATTCATAATCTCATTAAAAGAAATTATCATGGGAAAAAATAAAATTCCCCTAATAATATATGTTAGTAAAAATACCATTGATAACCTAGATTGAAACCTAGTGAATCAAAAGTTAGGATATAATTTTCCTTTAGCGGGTTTTCCCTTGGTGTTCAATGTTTCATTTAATTATGCTCATTAGTTAAGTATTCAATCCCCCTAATTGCACTTTATTTTTCCTAGATAATGTAGGGATATAGAAGAAAATTATCCAATGATAAATGTGATGGTTAATGTGATGATTTACCTAATTAAATTACAAAGATGATGGAAATGGATTCTAAAAATATTATTATAGTACTTTGTCAGCCAGCTTAAGTTATGGAAAATAACTTGAACCATATGGAATGCCCTCATTATCCAAGGAAATAGAACGTTTCCATCGAATCCTTCATGTAGAAAAATCCTCCCATTTTTAGTGGATCTTTCAATCGCCACTTTGTGTAACAGTGTTTTAACTCTAATAAAAAAATATATCTATTATCCAGTTCTTAGAAGAAGATAATGTTATAATGGCAGTCATCGTTTTGGTGGGGAAGCTAATTAGTGGGGAAAAATGATCAAAAATATGAATTCCAAAGAGGAAATTAATTCCATGTATTGGGATGAATTAAAAAAATGTTTTTCAATAAATATTTTGACTAAACCCTCTATCTCAAGATAAAAAGATAGTTACTAAAAATTAAGAATAATGAAGATGGGTCTATCAAGGCGCATGAAGAAAACTTTACAAGGCTTGAAAGATACACTTCATGAATTTTCATGAATGCAAAAATCATGGTGGAACACTTATTTTGGGGACTAAAGCTGATTCTACAAAAATCATTAGATATTTAGACTTTGAATGTTATGAAGAGATTGTCCACTATGTCATCAAGGATAAAATAGAGATCAGAGATTGTCAATGGTATCATGGGCCCAATAAAAAAAGTGGAAAATTGAGTCTAATATAGGTGGATCAAAAAATAAATACCTTGGTGGAAAAAATACTGACTATCCTCTATGTAATTGTTTGGGGAATAATCATCCAAGAAACTATCTAAATAGTACAAGGAAATAATTCAAATGTTAGGGAATGGGGAATCTGGCTAAGAACTACCGAAGGGATATGAAGAATCCCACTAATTTGGAAGAAGAAAGGAATGTTCATATCAACACACAACTAGTAGTGCAGTGTTTCGACTTCAAGGAACACTAGAAAATTTCAAACCAATACCCTAAGCCCAACATTTTCAAAGGTAATAAACAAAAAATTACAAGGAAAAAATAAAGGTCTTATGCTATCACTACTATTGATGTGGTACCAGACAATGATTTGGGGATATATATGTAGGTTATTCCTTTAATAATATAAAAAATACTATTTGTTACTAGTTCTACACATTATTTCATATCTTGTAAGTTTAGTAGAACTATTCAAACACCACCTCAAAAATTGGAGGTTGAGTTATCTCTGAGAATATATAATGGGAAAATTATTGCATCCAATGTACATAAATACTCTCTGGTTAATGTTTGTAGACTAAACCTCATAGAAAATATTATCTTACTTCCGCCGGTGGAGTTTGATGATATTTTGGGCATGGATTGACTATCTTTATACAAATCCAACATCAACTTTCGGTAATGGGAGATCACTCTTCACATCTTGAAGAATCCTCCAATTATTTAAAAATATAAGGAGGAAGATAAATCTACTTCAGAATAATCGTATCAAATATGGATATTACTGCCTTATGAGAAAGAATATATCAATCAAATTATTGATACAAAGGAGAAGAACATTCTCGAAGACATGCCCATCATGAGGGATTACACAGATGTTTTCCCTGAAGAATTTTTCGGTATTCTTCCTGATTGAGATATTTAGTTGTATATTGAACTAATTCCTATATATCTATCTATATTAAAGAAACCTTATCGAATGGACACCATTGAGACAAAAGAAAATATGTGCCAGTTATAGGAGAATCTTGAAAAGGGATTTATATTCCCTAGTGCTTCACACTAGAGTGTGCTTGTACTCTTCTTCAAGAAGAAGGATAGATCAATGTGCCTCTACATCAATTAGGGTGTGCACAATAAAATCATGATAAATAAAAATTATCCCCTTCCATAGAGAGATTAATTGTTCAATTAGTAATGTTGGGCCAGTTATTTCTATTAGGTAGACCTTCGATCGGGATATCACCAAATAATGGTGAGGAATGAATATATTTCCATGATTTCCTTTAAAATGTGGTATGGACACTATGAATTCATAGTGATTCCCTTTATAATCACTAATTCTCCATAAATTTTCATGGATTTAATGAATAAAATCTTTAGATATTACTTTGAAAAATTTATAGTAGTCTTTATTGATGATATTCTGATATACTCCAAGAGAAAGGAGGAACATGAGCAGCATTTGAATACTATTCAAAAAACATTAATAAGGGAGAAACTATATGAAAAGTACAGTAACTGTGAGTTTTTTATGGTGGAAGTATAATTCTTGCATCATGTTATCACCTTCAAAGTAATATATATGCACCCTTCCATGATAAAGGGAATTGAAGATTGGCCCATGCCAACATTTTTAATAGATAAATGTAGTTTCCTTAGCCTAGATGTCCATTACCGATGACTTTTTATGAACATCTAACTATTTTAAAACCCAATTACCAAGATGAAATGGAAGGAAGATATTTTTTTGGACTCAAGAATGTGAAGGAATCTTTAAGGAGCTCAAAAAGAGGCTTATAATTTTTCTAGTACTCACACTCCCAACAAGTGGAAAAGTATATGTGGTATACAATGATGCTTCAATGAAAGTATTAAGTTGTGTAATGTTTCAAAATGATAAGGTGATAGCCTACACATCATGGAAGTTGAAAATTTCTAAGAAGAACTATCATATGCATGATATTTATTTTGTGGTTGTGGTCTCTACATTGAATATCTAGAGGCATTATCTAAATAAGGAGAAGTTTGAGATATATACTGATCACAAGAGTATCAAATATATATTCACATTATAGGAGTTTAATATGCTCCATCGAAGTTGGTTAAATCTCATCAAGGGTTAAAACTTCTCAATCCACTACATCTTGGTAAGGAAAATAAGTTTGTAGATGCTCTAAGTAAAAAGTATCCTACACCTTTATCAGTAATGATAATTAAGAAGGAATCAAAGTTCATATATTTGAAAAGAATAGGCATGGGAATCATTAAGGAATGAACATAAAGAATTCTTTCTCAAATGATTACTCAACCATTCCTTATAGAAAAAATAAAGGATTCTCAAAGGAATGATGTAGAAATTTAGAATAATGTAAAAACTACTATGAATGAGAAATCCTTTGAGTTCAAGATTGATGACGATGGAGTCATAAGATTTTGGTCATGACTATGTGTACCATCCAATCTAGAGTTAAATAAAGTGATTATGAATAACACAAATAACTCATACTTATCTATTCAGCCAAGGAGAACAAAGAGGTATTGAGTTCTCCAAGAGATTTTTTTGTGGGATACTATGAACAAGGAGATCGAAGAATATACATAAAAGTGCCTGGTATGTCAACAAGTGAAGGATGAAATGAAAAATTCTAAAGGGATGATGAAACCATTATCCATACCAATATGGAAGTGGGATAACATCACCACATACATTATCATAGGACTTCCAAATACATCCATAGGAAACAATGATACATGGGTTATTGTGGGTCATATTACCAAGACAATTCACTTTATTTCAATTCAAGAGGACTTCTCACGGGACCAACCTGCACAGATACACATCAAAGAAGTGAAAAGGATGCATGAAGTACAAATTCCTTTTGTATCTGACCAAGATCTGTGATTCACATTCAATTTCTAGAAAGGTCTCCAACATGCTCTAATAACTAATTAAAATATCATTACAACCTATACTCCTCAAACTGATGGCCAATATTAGCAGATAATCCACATACTTAAAAGACATGTTGAGAGTATGTTCTTTGGAGTTTAATGGAGGATGGGACCAAAATATTTCCCTGGTCGAGTTCTCTTAAAATAATAGTTTCCACTCGATCATTTTAATTGATAAATATGATTAAGTTTATGGTAAAATGTGCTGAACAATGACACACTAGGATGAAGTTGGTGATCATATGCTTCTAGGACCTGAAATTGTCAAATAAATTGTAGAAAAGGTGAAAACCATTCAGAAACACCTCAAGGCGGCCCAAAGTTGACAGAAGAGTTATGCATACAATAATTGAAGTGGCATTGAGTTTAATGTTTGAGACATGGAATTCCTATGAATATCTCCATGGAAGAAGTTCATGAGATTTTGGAAGAAATAAAAGCTAAGTCCCAGGTACATTGGCCCCTTCGAGAATCTTGATCATGTTGAAGCTATGGAATGTTGACTAGCACTTCCACCTATCATGTCTAAAGTACACGATGTATCCCTCTTATGGAAGTACATACAAGATCCTTCACATGTACTGATATCATAGTTGGTAAAATTGAATAATGATCTTTGTTATGAGGAGTATCCAATGAATATCATGGATTATAGAGATAAAGTTATATTCAACAAGACTACTCACATAGTGAAAGTGCTATGGAGGAACCATAAGTATGAATATGCAACATTTGAGTTGGAGGAAGTGATGAAGGAAAATTACCAGAACCAATTTTCAACATAGAATGTAAAATAAAATTTCAATGGTGAAATTTCATAATGGCGAAGAATATAAAAACCCAAAGTTTTATTAATGGGAATTCTATTATTATAATTATTTAATATATTATAATGATAGAAAGTCACATTAAGAACCCAATATTAACATTATAAATGAATAATTAATGAGTAAAAGTCATTTCTAGAAGTTAAGGAACACATACCAAAGGAATAGTAACTTGACATTTCGAATTGTATCTTGACCCTTATAGATAGTAAACCAGACAATTGAATAGTAACCTCACATATGAAATTATAAATAAAATCTATCCCTATTAGCAGTGAAAATATGATATAATCATATCATAATATAAGTAAATAAATATCTATAAAATTACTAAATAAGTGTTTTTATTTTTTTAAGTCATAAATATTTAATCACAATTTTATAAATAATTTAATAATTTAAAATAAAATTTATCTTCATGAAATGTATTCCTAATTAATTTTTTTGATTACTTATGATTATAATATAATTTTATGATACCTTAGTTATTTTTTCAAAGTGATATAAAAGTAGTTATAATTTTAAAATATGTATTTTTCAAGTAAATGATGATTTTAATTAAAATAATAATTTCTCATTTTTAGAGAAGTATTTTCATAAATTGGAGTTCATTTCATAATTAGGCACATTGAAAATGGTTAGGGTGATTTTTTGTGTTTTTTCTAAAATACTTTAATTTTGTGAATAGTAAAATACATTAATTTACAGTATATATACATTTTAAGGTAAATACCATATTCATTGAGTAATAGATGATATAAGCACAATTATTTTGGACTAACATGATCTAATTAATATATTTAGTCTCAAGAATCAAAACTATTTCTAGTCTTGAGAAAAATAATAAACTAATGACTTAAATTATAAGAAAACACCCCTCTTCCCCACTATATATACCATCGCTCACCACCTCTTCTCCAAAAACCTATAAATCCTTGACCCTTGCCCAAATTCTACTCAAATATCCACCAAATCCCATCCCCCATGTCTATGAGTATTTGTTCTTAATAAAATACCAAAACCAATCCCCAAAGGAGGTTCTCAATAAGAATGAATCAATAGGTAAAACCATCTTTCTTTTCTTATAATTTATTTTCAAGTTCCTTTATTTTATTTTCTCTCCTCACCTACCCTAATAAAAATGTTATAAGAACTATATTATCGTACATATACTGTAATTTTATCTTGTTGATGTAATAACTCTTCATCAAAGCTCTTCTCCTCTCTCTTTTACTTTAAGAATCAAAATGTCGTCCGTGAGGTGCCAATTTACCAGATTCATGGAAGACACACTTTAATCTTTCAATTCCATCTTAAATAATAGACATGAAACTATTTTTATGGTTGAAATAGATTATAATATATGTATCATATCTTATGAAATGTCCTGGAATCATTTTTTACACATGATATTTATTTATAAAACAAAATGAGTCTCTTGTGATCAAGAAAAAATAAATTAATCAAGACAATTATCATTAATTATTTATCTAATTAAAAATAATCAAATCTAAAAAAATGGTATTTTAATATTCTATAAGTTCATCAATAAAATAATAGTTTAGTTCTGGAAAACTACCCTTATTCTACAAGATTTTCCATACACTTATACAAGTAAATTGATCATGAAGACCAAGGAAATCGTTGCTCTGAAAAGATTAAATTGAATCTATTAATCCATAAAAAGGACATAAATTAACTTAATAATTTTATAATAAATAAAATACATGTATAAATGGTTTCTTAATTAATAATTAATGAATTAAATCCTTTAGGTTACTCTTTCAATATTTTTTCCTAAGTGAATTTCTATTTTATTTTTATGTACATATTATTAATTTTGAATAAGCGTTAAAAAATCATGTATCAATATCCATTCATACTTATTTTTCGAGGATATAATTTTTTTAAAAGGTTCCATACTCAATTATTCCCAATAAGCAAGCCCGATTTAAGGGAACTTCACAAATTTTTACCCATTTTCAAGTGTGATCCATAATATTTTTTAAGAAACCATTATATTAATAAAATCAGTCCTTTAGTAATTAAAAAATAACTTGGTTTAATTATGGTTTTATTCATATAATTATGACTATTCCAATTTAAATAATCTGTAAAATTTTTCCTTATAATGTACTAAAATGTTTTTTTTATAAAGTTTCTTAGACACTCTTTTCACATAAGATTGAAATCAGCCATCATGATATATTAATATATTCCCTTTCTAATGTCCATGTATGATTTAAATTCATCCTTGAAGGGAGACCACTACAATATCCCCTTTTGATATTCCATTTGACATAATTATGATACCAAATTCTTTCCACGGGAAACCCTTATATTTATGTTTGATTTTTTATGAATAATTATTTATATGGGAAAAAACTCCTGAAAATGTTATTATGGTGCACCTAGATAGTGCTAAAATGCATTGGTTAATGTTTAGTCACTTGAGACGTTATGTGAAATGGTTTGGGGGGTTATCCTTGACTCTTGTTCCATGTGAAACGGTCTTGGCGGTTTGGATTAACTCATACTCCTATATGTGTAATAAGCCTTTAATTGCGATAAAGTCTTGTTTTATGATTCTTACATATTATAATGATTCCATGATTTTATGATCCAATGTTCTATATGTTATTATTACTTGTGTTTGATCATGCTCAATGCCTTTTTATATCTTTATGTAATACCTACTCACCCATGAGCTAAGATTTAATTTAATGTTTATTCCCTCACTGGTCATTTTAGCTCATCCCTTTGTTCTTGTTATCTACAGGTTATCCTATGAAGATTTATGTCATAAATTCAATTTTTGAGATCATAATGGATGATAAATAAATAAATGTTTTATTTAGTCACATATTTTAATTTTTATCTACCTAGCCTTCCAAGACACTAGAATTTACGATCCTTAGATTGTAATTTGATGTTAAATTATTCTTAAAATCATGTAATGATATGTTTGAAATACTTGGGTCTTTATATAATCATAGGAACCACCATCAATAACACTTACAAAGAAATCTAAATACACATTTATAATCATTATACTAGACCAAGGAGGGGTTATTCTATATTCAGTCTAGAGAAAAGAGATGAGGATGTAGAATGAGAGCTTCATTAGTGAGCCAAAATGAGCAAAAAATACCCAAACATAAACAAATAACTGAAATAAAGTGAAATAATATGAAGCCATCAAATAAAAAAATATATTTCACATACATATTCCCAAACTACCATAAGGAAAACAAAACATGTTGAAAAATCATGGGGAAATCATATAGGTCTCTATGATAAAAGAAAAGGTAAATCCAACCAAGACACTCGATTAATAGATTTGATCAATTAAAACTATATAGAATGGAATGGAGGGGAAAACTAAAACATTAATTGTATTATAAATAAAACCATACCAATTACATATAGAAAATTAATGTATAAGGAATATGAATAGAAGATATGGATGAGGGACTGATGCATTGGAAGAGGGAAGATGGTAAAATAGTGGGAAGGAGAAACCATTGCTTAGAAAGGAATTTATCTGGAAGAGTGTGGATATATATCTCTAAGAATTTCCTTTAACCCTATGTATAACAATTTTCTTTATATTTTTATTATATCATTAGTAACATTGGTTTCCATGCTACACCAATGTAAAAACCCAGAAATTCCATGCAATTTTTTTTTAAATTATATTGAAATATTTGAGTCTGTAGTTTTTGACGAAGTGTGATTCTATGGCCCGGTGTGCACAAAATTAATTTCTAAACTTTTTTAGGTACATTAAGTAATCTTGTGAGCATCATTTTGTAACAATTGAACTGTTGCTCAAAATTTATATCCAAGGACACCGTTGAACTCGTAGCACCGATATTCGCTTAAGGAGACCTTCACCTCGACCGCAGTAGGTTGAGGGTGGAAGTTAGTTTTTCTGTTTTTCATGGAAGAAGAAAAATAAAATAAGTAACATTTTATTTCTCTTTTTTAAACCTATCTATTTTTTAATTTTTTGGTGGGAACCACCCGAATCCCTATAAATGTGGGAAAACCATTCAACTCTCCATGGTTAATTGTGCCAACTTCAATTAAATAATTATTACAACATCAATTAATTAATTGTGCCCACTTTAATTAATTTATAGACTAATTTTTTTTATGTTGGCTCCTCATTTCCTTGTGGAAAATTGTTGGAAAATCAGGGTAGGGAGAACCGTGGAGAACTGGGAAGAACTTTCTCCAACGAAGAACTCTTCTCCTTCGATGAACTTTTCTCCAACAAAGAACTTCGTCGAAGGATCTCCAAGAAAGAACATTTTCAACGGCGACGGACCGATGACCAGCTCTCCCACTCCTCACTGAAGTCAAAATATCATTGAGGTAGGGATTCTTGTTTTGATTACCCCTTACCACATTCTTGTCGTTCTTCTTGAATCAAGAACAACTATGCCGCTAGCTACCGTTCTAACGTGGAGGGTGCGAGCCAAACGAACACATCCTGACCCCTATGCAACCTTTGTGGATTTTGGTGGTCTTGAATTGATAGAGAATTCCTAAGATGAGTGTGGGAGTCCTCGGAACGAAGATCGGGACACCAGGGCACACCCGATGACAAGAGGAATGTCGCCGAAGACCGTGTCGGCGACTGGCACCAGTGGGACTCCAGAGCAGTGGCTGGCACTCCAGCCGGCTGCGACGATGGTGGTGGTGTGACCACGCTGCTGGAGAAGGGCCATGACCCATCGGCCATAGTGGAGCAATGGTGGAGGCCGACACACAACCAGCCGCATGAAGGGGGTGGTGACGCGCGCCCGTGCTGTTGGCGTCTAGGGGCCGCGACACGAGGCCGTGACGATGAAGAAGGGGTGGTCGGCTCGCTGCTGGCTACCGGTGGTGGCACATCTCGCGACGGTACCGCAGAGGAGGGATGGCCGTCCATCCAGCTGGGGAGCCAAGCCGGACCCCAGTTCCCGTGTTCCATCAGCCGGCGCCACATGGTACCGACCGGTCGGCCTCGCAACCAAAACGGTCCAGCCGTTCGGGATACCCAATGGGCTCCTCCCTCCAGGGCGGCAGTAAGGGTGGACCCCACCGCAGGGCACCCAGCTGTGGGCTGCCCAGCACAGGCTGTGCCGGAAGGTCGGGCCAGACCTAGGGCCGGACCCGGGCCGGGCCAGGTTGACAAGAACTGGGTCGGGTTGTGTCGGTCCAACTAGGTCACACCAGACCCAGACCAGCTTTGACCCCTTTCTTCTATTTCAGCCATAACATGTGCTACGAGTGTCCGTTTGACAAACCGTCTGCGGTTACAGAAACCTTGGATCAAGAATATCCTTTTGGTATACCCCACTTGATTTTTGGATAATGTTGGGGTATAGACGGGTTGGATTCAACACGAATCCAACCGGGACCTTAGTACTAAAAGGCCAATAATATACAGACCAGGCGTTTGATTGATGCACCGTCTATTGCATTTATACCCCTATTACATGGCGGTCCTTTGTAGTACTTATTCATTGGAATTCATGGAATTTTGTGTATTGAACTGTGGCTTGAGGATCAAACCCTCCTGTAATCAAGAACGTTTAGTGCAGGAACACTGTAGCTTTCTGTGACATGACAAAGGGATCCTATGTGGGTCTATGCCTTAGGATGCTACATGGGTCTGTGTTCAAGGATCCCACATGGATCTACTCTAGGAATCCTCATAGAACTACTCTAGGATCATACGTGGGTCTGCTATACTTGGATACTACATGGTTTTGATGATTTAAGATCCTATGTGGGTCTTCCTCTCAATAGAGTAAGGTGATTTAGTAATTACATCTAATCATCTTTACTGTCGTACCTAATTTATACCTGGTGTGAGCTAAGTTTTTACTTTTGTGGTGATACCTTTGTGGAATTCTACTATGTGGAAATACCTTTGTGGTACTTACCTTCATGGTGATACCATTGTGGTAAACATCTCTGTGGCTTTACCTTTGTGGTACTTACATTTGGGGTGTTACCTTCGGGGTAAACTTTCCTCCATGGAACATGTGAGATTTGGGATTTTGAGTTGGGCCCTGCATTTCCTCAGGAATGAGATGGGTATACTTGATTACTTAGGTATATTTATGGGATATACCTAAGCAGGGTTTACTGTTGTTTCCATGATTTGTGGTTTATCCATTGTGGATTTTGTGGGACCTTTGAGGGTCTCGGGGTCCCTACTGAGTATCATTATACTCACCCATGCATGGGATATGCCCACACCTTGTTGTGTCTTGTGGAGATGACAGACAACGCTGATGGAGGACAAGGGTACCCGGACTAGAGGTATCTTGGAGGTGGACATTAGACAAGGTGTGTCACAGGGATGACCATTCGAGAGCTGTACCTACCCTTCAGGTAGGATCCTTGGCAGGTGTCCACTAGAGCAGTTTGAGTTATACCAGTACTTTTTAGTTTACCAGTACCTTTCAGATGGGCTTGTATTCTGGCCCCTTTTTTTTTTCTGTACACGCCCTTTTTAATTTGTAGTTTCACTTTCTGCTTGTATCATTATTTGTGCTTAGTTGTGTGAGTTTTCAAGTTATAAATGGAATCCCTTTCCAGTTTTAGGGAATACGCCTTTTGGTGCTAGTCACCAGCCCCTGGCCTATGAAATGTGGGCTTAGGCTAGTCACGACATAGGCCCCGGGGGACGAGTCATGAAAACCAATTTGATATATTCCTTGTATCATGGAAGGGGTTCAATGGAAAAATGTTAGGAAATTTTATTAAAACACACCCCACCCTAGATAAATTACAACTAAAAATAGAATAAATATTTGATGAATTATATTTGTCCATGAAACATCCTAAAAATCGGAAATTTATTTTTATGGTGCCTCTCAATATCCAAAAAGTAATAGAATTAGTGATCTATGAATCCAATAGGATGACATAATTACTATGTTCATTTCCCAAAAAAAGTTTATCTTTCCATGATATTTATTTCTCTTGGAGGAATATATCAATAATGAGATATAATATCTGTCCCCCATTTCAATTTTTTAGATATCAATATAGATATTGAAATCCTAATTAAACAGCACAATTGATTCAAAGTTTTTTAATCATGTAAATAAATATGGGATATTCCATGAAAGTGGAAGAGCTAATACCGCCTTGTAAATGAAAAATTGGTGATGTCATAGTTTATTTCAAAGAAGGTATTATATCAGATTTTTTAGTCCCAAAATTCTCAAGATGAATCATTTTCAAAGGAATCTACAACCTTAACTAATTAATATTGGGATGAAACAATGATTTTTTCTACACACTAAAGTTTGGACTCCCAATTTATCATTATTGATAAAGAAGAAATCTTGTAAGATAATGACACATTAATTCAAAGAGAATCCCTATCCTCATCAACTGATATAATATCCCATTGGATGTCCCCAATAATAGATTAATGTCATAATTAGGATTTCCTATAGGATTGATCTAGGAAGTATAAAATAAAATGATTAGTCAAGTATTTAAACATTTTTAGTGATCCACATTATTTCAACGTCCCTTGAAAATGAAAATTTAATATGGTCATTCTTGGTTTCATTCAAGGAAGAGAGACCCTCAATTTTTGGTAGGGGTCTATGTTTTCACAGCCAGTACTCATTAGGAAAGGGTTACGATCTTCCACAAAAATAAAATAATGGGATTTTTTATGTCAGCAATGATTCATGATTTCATACTATTCCACAATGTGTTTTAGGTTAAGTCAATATGAGTTCCTTATGACTTTTCCATTCCTTTATGTTTTTAAAATCACAAACACTCTATCTAAAGGAAATTTTTTTTCCTCCAAGATTTAGCTTATTAGGGAAAATTTTCCTTCCTTAAGGAAATTTTCTCTTTACCATTGTTTTCATTATTTTTATGGTTTCTATTATCCTAGATCCTTTTATGTCTAAAGTCTAAAAATTGGTTTCATATAAAAAACCTCGAAATATTATAAATCCTTAGATATAGAGTATTCTGATTTTAGATTCTGAATTCTCTGAAATTTAGATTCCAAATTCTCTAATAATCAGATTCCGAATTCTCTGAAATTCAGATTCTTAATTCTCTAAAATTCAGATTCCGAATTTCGTAGAATTTAGGTTCCAAATTCCTCAGCATTCAGATTCCAAATTCCATAGAATTTAGATTCCGAATTCCTCAGAATCCAGCTTTTGAATTCATCTGAATTTAGCTTCCAAATTCCGTAGAATCCAGACTTCGAATTCTGCAGAATTCAGATTTCGAATTCCTCAGAATTAAAACTTCGAATTCCTCATATTTCAGATACCAAATTCCTCAGAATTCGGACTCTGAATTCTTAATAATTCGGACACCGAATTTATTAGAATTCAGAATCCAAAGACTATAGAATTCAGGTTCTAAATTTTTCGGAAAATAGAATCTGAAAATCCCTGATTTATATTCTCCAAGTGTTTATTTTCTTAGACTCTAAGCTTTATTTTCCTTAGAATATGGAAAATTGGATTTGGGTAAGTAAACATTTTTTACTTACCCATGTTATAGTTTTGAAATGATATCATGAAATATGTTTCTAATTAACCGTTGTTTCAGGGACACATGTACAGGTCTCTCTGAGATTCAAGGAAAAATATGACCATTGGATTAAGGAGCTGACCATTGGGAAAAGTCCTATAAATAGGAGCTCATTTGAACGAGATCAAGATGAGCTAATACCAATCCACTAATCTAGATATTAGATGCTACTGAAGTGATTTATAGAGAGAGAGACTCTCATGCCTTGTGTATACTAAACATCTTGTTGATCTTCCTTCGTGCTACTCCAATTGTTGATGTGTACAATCGAGGACATCCGAGGATAGGATGGCAGAGGTGTCGACTACCTTATAGTTCAAGGACATCCATGGAAAGGAAGATAGAGGTTCAGACTACCATAACATTTGAGGGATTTTGGGGATAACAAGACATATTCCAATATTCCTATTGAGGGATTACCCCGGTGTGGGTAAGACATACATTCTTGAAAGTATAAATCAAGGGATCTTTATCCAAGGTTGTAGGATACCCTACTATTTTGGATAAAAAATTTCATACTTGTTACTTGTTTTGTTTCAAGTTTATATTCTGCCGTGTTTTGATAATTGAAGAAAGTATATCCTTCTTATAATTTCTTGTTCTTTTGTATACTCTGAAAAGTAATATTCCATACACTTAAAGGTAGAATCTTTTTTCTCGTAATCTTTTATTAAGTTTCATTTCATAAACCAAATTTCTGGAACCTAGAAATTTTGTATAACTAAGAGGTCCTGTGAATTTACATTGTTTAACTTTGTTAAACAAGGCTTTTATTTAGGTTAAAAAACGTTTTTAAAATTACAATTTACCCCCTCTTGTAATTGAGCATCTACATTCATATTTCGATCCTAAAATTGGTGTTATATCAGGTATCTAAAATACTTATATTCACATATATGTTTTTTTTCTCAAGTTGTCATTGTTCTATATTTTCCTTGCTTAGGAATTTTATCATTGATTACAAACTTTAACTATTAACAAGTTTCTGTGGAATCACATTTTCTTCTAGATGACAGGAATGAATGTTGGTTCGATTGAGAATCTAAATCCTAATAGACCACCTATATTTGATGGGAATGATTATGAATATTGGAGAGATCATATGAAGACTTTTGTTATTAATACTGGAGTGGAAAACTTTTTTATTCTTAATGAATATTACCAGATTCTTGATAAAGAAATCAGAGCTTTTACTAATCAAGACAATTTAGAATATCAACTTAACTACAAGGTACACAATACTTTTTTGTGTTCCATAACCAGGAATGTCTATATATATATATATAAATATATATATATATATATATATATTCAATTTTCATCTTGTGATGTTTCAAATTGTATTTGGGAAAAATTAGAGGTAACTCATTTTGGTACATCCTAAGTTATAGAAACTAGAAGAGCTATCCTTAGAGCAGAATATATTGGATTTCTAATTCCTTATGGAGAACCAGTGTGTAAGGTGCAAAAAATGTTTATGACTATTGTCAACAGTTTACAATCAATGGGTGAGAATGGATTAGATGATGAGGAAATTGTGGAAAAGATTACAGATGTCATTCCTAATGAGTGGGAATCTAAGAGAATAACTATTGATGAGAATAGGAAAGTATCTCAAATTACTCTTGATGAGATTTTTGGAACTCTTCTTCAACATGATACAAGAATGAAAAGAAATGATGATTTGAATAAGAAGAATAATGGAAATATAAGTGTAACATTTACTACTACTAAAGTCAAGACTCCTGAAAGGGTTACAAGATCCAAGTCAAAGAAAGTCACTGTTTTTTCTGAATCTAGAGAAAATGAAAATTATGAGAATGAGCTAGCTAATCTTGCTCAATGTATTAACAAGATAGTTGGAAAGAAAGACTTCAATATATATGTAAGAAGAAAGAACGAAAGTACAATAAAGATGCTGAAGTCACTTGTTATGAATGCAAAAGAGCATGGCATATAAGGCCAGGCTGTCCTATGATTAAGAAAAAGGATAGAAAAGAAAATCATTTTGAGAGAAATAGAAAGAAGTACTACAAAGATAATGCTAAGAAATTTCTGAATGCTATTGACACCTGGAGTGCTAGTGGTGGAGACTCTTCTGATGAATCTTTAGAGTATGAATATTTTAGTTAGAAGAATATTAGTCTACTAGTCAGATTACCCATTGAAATTTATTTTCAAATGGCTAATGTACAAATTGATGAATCAATCACCAATGTATCTTTGAATGCTAATTATAGTGATAATAAATATTATGAATCTTTGGATGAATAATCTTCTTCTGATGAAGATAATACTTTACCTTCTTATGAATAAGTTTCAAGGTTTGATAAGCTTCACGAGAATGACAATTCTAAACTCAAAAAAAAACATGATAAGGAAAATTCTAGAATCTCGATACTTACTAAATATGAATCATATATTTCAAAAGAAATTGATAAGAAAATATATGATTTTAAAAGTATTTCAAAAATTTTGAGGAAGTTAATTCCGAGAAGAATAAACTTTCTATGGATCTTGAAAATGATATTTTTAAGGAAATTATTTTTGAGACTAACTATAGTGGTAAAAATAATGTATTTGAGGATAAAAACTTAGTTATTAAACAAAAATCCGAAATATTTTCCTTGATGAAGTGTTTGTCAAAATGTACCTTAGGTTAGGAAAACATTGATAAGATGTATTCCAAATTCATTCTCTAAGGAATAATTCTGGATTTGGTTATACAAATTCTTAACCAGTTTTTCATAATAATTATATTGTCCCTCAATGTGCTCCATTCTGAACTAAATCTCACTACCGTGGACATTGGGGAAATTATTTTTCTTTAAATAAAACTCAGTCTTTAGGTTTTTGTAAAGCCTATTTTCTTAAGAAAATGTGGATACCTAAAATTTGTCTTTATGATGTTTCTAGACCCAAGAATGTTTGGGTTCTGAAAGTCTAACACTCTTATTCTCAAGAAAATATAGAAAGTACCAACAACAATTCATGGTACATGGATATTGGATGTTCCTGGAATATGAATTTAACAAAAACTTCTTTGAAAATATTATCCATACAAAAGGAGATATCATTCATCAATTCATCGAAACACAAGATCTATTTGCTGATATTTTTCACAAAATTCTTACCCATCGATAGATTTGAATTCATTAAACAGAAGTAAGGAATAATAAATATAAGGTAATCCTTTATGTTAACTTCTTTTTAAAACCTATATCTTAATAGTATGAATCTTTTTTTATAGGGGGAGTAGAATTTCTTGTTATCCAAAATTTTTTTGAAGTCAATTTTTTTTTGTAGCTAATTTTTCTCATAGAAATGTTTTTTTTATAGTAAATTTTTTTTTATTCAAAATTTTTCGTAATCAAAATTTTCATAATAAAAATTTCATAATTAAAATTTTCTTTTAATTTGTTTTTTAATTTTCCCAGAATATATAGTTCTTCATGGAGAATTTTCCTTATTACGGATAATTTCTCTAAGAAATCCGAAAGGTATGTTTCTTTTCCTAAATTTTCATAATCATCTTTTCACTTGTTGTTATTATCATTTTGTTTTAAACTTTTCTGATTCACTTTTCTTTAAATCCAATTTTTTATCATAAAAACCTATAAAGATCAGAACCTACCAAAATCCTTCTTCAGTTATCATCTCAACCGTCATATTCGATCATGAGTATTTTAACTGTTGGATCAATCATGGAAGTTGAACTGTCACCCCAATCCCCTATATAAGGACCCCCTAATGCTTTTCCCACATCAATATTCAAGATCGGGCGTGTTATATCCCTACTGCTCTAATTAAGGTCATTTTGAATCTTTAGGTTCTCCTTACTTCCGAATGTCTCCTGAAATCTCTCCTCTGAATGAAATGTCAACTGTAAAGGAAATCTATAAAAGTAAGACATACCGAGAAAGGTTAGTCGATCCAAAATTTTATTCTAAGTATGAGTCTATCATTTCAAATAATATAAAGCGGAATGGTTGGGAGAGCCTATGTGTCCTGAAACCAAAATCCTAGGATCTGGTGTATCTAGAGTTGTTAGATGAGTTTTATGATTCAACATGTTTTTTCAATGAAGAAAGGAGAGATAAATTTTCTTTTAAGAGGTATGGGAAGAATTATTTTATTACTTATAATAAGGAAGAATGTTAGAAGAAAATTATTTATGAAGGAGTAGTAGAATTTTGTACTCACAATGTACCAGATAATTCATGATCTTTTGATAAAGAGAAGGCTCTAGATTTTCTTGGTTTAAAAGGAGTGAAGAATCCGAATATTGTTCATTTATCTAAAAAACATCAGATTATTGTGTTATGGGTCCAAAGTTTTGTCATTCTGGGAAAAATGGAAAAGGACACCCTAAAAGAAAGTGATATCTATATTCATGACTTCTTGGTGAACCTTAGGAAGACAAACCTGGTAAAGTATATCTTTGTTACAATTGAGAATATCAAGAATAGAACCCTAAAATCTCAAATTATCATTTATCCAACGATTCATTCAAAGATTATAGTGGTTGGTCTTCAGTATTTCAAAATTCATTGTAGTTAAAGTCCACAAAATTTAAAAGTAATATTGTTGAGTGATTATACTCTATGGAGGATGAAGGTTAGTTTTAATAGTCAATCCAGAGATTTCTATGATTTATTTGAGGCCTACATCGAAGCTCTTTCAAAGAAACCGGATGTGGCTAAGACTTCCTAGAAGTGTGGAATGCAATGGAACAAGAAAATAAAGGAAAAAATCATGTGGCTATGAAATATTAGTCAGCACCACCGAAGCCAAATAAACAAAAGGAATATCCTAATTAAGTAGTGGCTAAGTGGAGAGAAGACAAGAAAAACAGGAAGGATGGGGAGACTATGTTGGGGTTTGGATCATGCAGAGGAAAAAACAATAAAGATAAATATTTCCAAAGACCTTGGGGAGCAATAGAATGAAAAGAATCAGAGGAAGAAGTTATCATAGGCTTAAATTGTTAAATCCCTTATCAAGGATGCTAAGAAATCACCTAAACAAATCCCAGTGCCAGAATTGTTTTTTCTAGAAAAACTTCTTGAGACTCTGGGAAAGAAGGTGGTGACTCCCGATATAGGAAGAGAAGAAGACACTATTCAAGAAGAGGGATAAAAAATAGAAGAAGAATAATAATAAGAAGAAGAAGGGGATGACACTGATGACGTCATAAATCAAGATGAATATTACAATGAGAGGGAAAGTCCCTCTGTAAAATTATCTATCCATACTTCTTAAGTCGTATCCTCAAAACTTGATACTCTAGGGAATGAAGAGAAGGATATGGAAGAAGGAAACAAACATTCTGAAGAATAAAGCAGTAATCATGATTTAGTTCATTCGAAAGATCATGTAGATGATGCTGAGAAAGAGGAAGTTGAGGAAGATAAAATTGTTTAGTTATCAGATAGTGAGCCTGAATCATCTAAACCAGAAGATATAATTTAGAGAGCTGATAAGGGAAAACAAGTGTTGGTCTATACACCTAAACAATATGTATTGAAAAAGAATGTTTTTGGATGATCGTCAAAGAAGAAAGCTGAAGAGTTAGAAAAAGAACCCTCGCCAACCAAACTTTCTGATTTAGAATCATCTTCCCGTGGACAAGATTTTGTGGTACAATCTTTGATAAAGTTGGTTGGAACTATTCCTTTATTTCCAAGTATAGATTCATGGTTTCAGTTGCTTCAACATTTGTTCAATAAAAAATCAGATTCAGTCTTAATGCTCAAGGATACATTTGTCAGACTTGTGGAAGATTTAAAATCCTTTCTCAATGGTTATAAGGTGCATAAAAGTAATTCAAGAAGATTACAAGCTGGTCAAGGTATACAGTCGAAGACCTTATAGTTTTTGATGAATTTTAAGATAATATCAAAGATGCCTTTGACTTTGGAGATAGAAAGCTTAATGATCTTTCTAAGAGATTTGAGGAAAAGCTAAATCTTGAACAGACTACTCGGAAGTAAGAAGTTAAAGATATGAATGGGAAGCATAATTATGTAGCTAAGAATTAGAATAGGGAAAGGGATCTTAGGATAAAATTTGAAGAGAATATTGTTAAGAAAGAAGAAGTGTTGAAATATCAAGAATAATGTATTAAGGCTCAAGAAGAAAATATTAGAGTCATGGAAAAGAAAAGCGAATATTAGGATAAACTACTTATACATATGAAAGAAGATTACAAGGATCTCAAGAAGCTACAAACTATTGTCAATAAGCTGATGCTGAAGGAGAAGGAAGGATAATTTTTCTAATTCTGATATTTTTTTGAATTTCTTCCTTTTACGAATTTTTTTAATATTAATGGAATTTCAATTGGTTTTTTTGGTTTCATAGTACTAATATTTCAGGTACCAAATTTTCTTTCAATTCCCTCTATTCTTGTTTGAAAATAAAAATGGGGGAGAGAGGAATTATAAAAATAATAATAATTGGAGAATATATTTCCCTAACTAAGGAGGAGTTCATCTAAGTGAAAGTTATTATCTTTGAATATTTTTTTATGCAACAAAATGTTTTCTTATTCAAGAAATAAAGAGTACGATCCTTAGGGATTCCAAAGCCTAATGGGGAGTTTGTCATATTCACTATGATCCATAAGTAAAAGGGAGTGAAGTTTTTTTATAAGTTAATAAAAAAAATACTAAATACTTATATTCTTTTTAGTAAGGATGTTTTTTCTTTCAAAAAATGGGGAGATTTTTGACTCAATAAGGTTTCCTTATGACCACTCCATTCATTTATGTTTTGAAAATCACCAACACTCTATCTGATGGAAAATTTCATTTCTTCTAAGATTTATCTTATTAATGTAAATTTTCCTTCCTGAAGGAAATTTTCTCCTTACCTTTTTTTTCATTGTTTTTATAGTTTCTTTTATCCTAACTCCTTTTATTTCTAACATCTAAAAATTGGTTTCATATCTAAAACCTCGGAATCTTATAAATTCTTTGATATAGAGTATTTTGTTTTTAGATTTCGAATTCTATGAAATACAGATTTTGAATTCTCTGAAATTCAGATTTTGGATTCTCTGAAATTTAGTTTCAAAATTCATCACAATTTAGGTTCCGAATTCCTTAGAATTAATATTGAAAATTCCTCAGAATTCAGATTCCGAATTCCTCATAATTTTGGTTCGGAATTCATCAGAATTTTGATTCCGAATTCCATGGAATTCAGACTCCGAATTACTCATAATTGAGAATCTGAATTCCTCAGAATTTAGATTCTGAATTCATGATAATTCACACTTCGAATTCCTTAGAATTCAAACTCTGAATTCATTGGAATTCATACTTTGAAGACTATATAATTTAGGTTTTAAATCATTTGGAAAATAGAATCCTAACATCCATGATTTATATTCTCCATGTTTTTATTTTCTAAGACCCCAAACATTATTTTCCTTAGAATATAAAAAATTGGATTTGGTTAAGCAACCATTTTTTACTTACCCCTGTTATAGTTATGTAATGATGTCATGAAATCTGTTTCTAATTAACCACTATTTGAGTGACACATGTACAGGTCCCTCCGAGATTCAAGGAAAAATATGACTGTAGGAGGAAGGAGCTGACCTTTTCTAAAATGGATATAAATAGGAGCTCATTTGAACGAGCTGAAGATGAACTAAGATCGATCCATCAATCTAGATATTACATGCTACTAAAGTGATTTCTAGAGATAGAGACTCTCATGCCTTGTGTGTACTGAACATCTTGTTCAACTTTCATCATGCTAATATGATTGTTGCTATGTACAATTGAGGAAATCCGGGGATATGAAGGCGGAGGTGTTGACTATCTTAATGTTTGAGGACTTTCATGTATAGTAAGAAAGAGGTACCGACTACCTTAAAGCTCGAGGGCTTGCAGGGATAGCAAACAGAGTTTGATATGCTAATCAAGGGCTTACCCAGATGTGGGTAAGACATTCATTCTTGAAAGTATAAATCAAGGGACCTTTATCCAAGGTTGTTGGATACCCTACTATTTCGATTAAAATATTTCATACTAGTTACTTGATTTGTTTCACGTTTATATTCCAATGTGTTTTGATAAAGGAAGAAAGTATAACTTTATTATAATTTATTGTTCTTTTGTATAATCAGATAAGTTAGATTCTATATGCTTTAAGTTGGAATCTAATTCTTGTAATCTTTTATTAAATTTCATTTCTGGAACCATATTTCCCAAACCTAGCATGTTTTTTGAAATAAAAGGTCCTTTGGATATACATTATTTAACTTTTTTAAACATAGTTTCTCTTGAGGTTAGAAACGAAGGTTTTTAAACTTTTATTTCACCCCCTCTTTTAATTTAGAATATACATTCATATTTTGATCCTAAATTTCATACTTGATAGATTAATGGAATCTTTATTCATTAAAACCCAAATTTGTTACATGTTAGAAAAAACTCCTCCCAATTTTCCAATCAGGGGGATTGTTTTCACTATCTCATACTCTCTAATAATTTTTATATACTTCGGGTTTTCCCTTATTTCTATGGAAATATTCTAAAAATGGGTTGAATTTGTATCTCTGACATAGGATGGGTCAATAAATAAAATCAATTTCATCAATTCCTTAATTATTTCCTAATTTAGTGTCCATTACACCATTATCATGAACATTCTCACCATTTTGTATATATTTAAGTTGAAGAAGATGGATTTTAATATTCAATAAAATAATTTATTCCACTATGATGATTTTGAAAATGGGAAAGTAGAGATGCTGAACAATGCTCTATCCAATATTGTTAAAACAGGTTGGTAACGAAATGATTTCTTATCCTTAAAAACATGTTCATGCTTTGCGATATTATCATACTGCTATCAAAACATTCAAAATAGTGACCCCATATTTAGTAATATTTAAGATGTAAATAGTATTTTACATATATTCTTATATATACTTACATAGAATATCTATTTTTGATTAATTGGATAAATTCAAAAATTCTCAAATATACCTCAATGAATTTGAGATACCAAATGGAAAAATCATAAAAACACTAAGAAACGAAAATATTCATAAAAATTGTATCCCAAAATAATTCCATAATATGTTCTCCAACTACTCGTTAAACCACAGGGAATTGGTACTATATTTGATAATTTTAATCATACATTGATACAATCCCCTAAAGCTTGAAGAAAAATGTGAAGAAACCTATATCACACTCAAGTTTTACTCCAGTGGGGAATATTCCATGATTATAATGGATAGAGAGAGTATCATGACTATATATAGTAAATTATTTCTTAAGAAATACTTTTCATAACTATATGACATTTTTATAGTCTTTAAATTGTTACTTCAAAATCTATAATATATAGTCCTCACTACATGGAATAAAATTAAATATCATAAAGTCCTTGTCACATGACATTAAATTGAAAATAGTATCATCATTCTTCTAGGAGGTTAAACTATATGACACCTGGTCCTCATTACACAAACCATAACTACATTGTATAAAGGTGAATTCATAAGACCCTTAAACTATTTAGAATTGTGAATTTTGTATGACTTGATTTATAAAAAAGGGATCCTGATCTAGGTTAGAGTCTTAGCATTTATTTTCCACAATTTATAAGTAATATATTAAATAAATATTTCCTCATATTTTAGAACTATGTGTGTCTTGTATTCTGGTCTTACAAGATACACAATGAAATAATATCTGTTATCTCGGGTCCATCTGAAAATTTCATAGAATCCATTTTCCCTTAACATATAAGTGTTTAGACCATCAATCATGCTAATTCACGTCAATATTTCTTCAAATTACTAGAACTAGGTTTGAATCAGTTTATCTACCTTTATATGTGACTTAGATCTATGCACAAAACATTTTCTTAGAACTAAATATAGCTTTATTCTTATTTTTAAACGATATATTATCATGTCCAAAGGTCTTATCTCAAACCCAATTACAATCCATAATAGATTCTCAAAATAAAACATTAGACTGAGAGTTTTCTCTTTGTCTTGAAATTTTATTCTTTTTCCATGATTTTTCATTTGATTCATTTTATTCATTCTTTTCATCATTCTATGATTTTGTAACACTTTTTTCTTTATCTGTAAGTTCTTCTGATGAAAATGAAAATTTAGTTTCATTTTTTTATCCTTTTGTTATAGCGATTCTGTAATAATTAGTTTATGCTTTCCTCTTATTCTTGTATGATAGTCAAACTAATTTTTGTAACATTACCTTACTTCTCACATCCCTTTAATTTTTTTTCTAAATTTTCAATCCAAAATCTATTGATATCTTTTTATCAAGGTTTCTTGAATATTTAGAAACCATTATATTTCCCTTTTATTTAGTTGATTTCTGTACTCTATCTAACCTCCTTACCATGTAAACTTGTTCTGGACAATGAAATAAGAAATCTTTCTTTTCGGACTTAATATGTTTACTTTTATTAACATTCTTAACATACCCCTCTTTATTCAATTTATGAATTTCATTTTTCTGTTCTAAACTTTTATAGTAACATTTTATCTTCTTTAATCACCATTTATACCCCTTGAGTCATAATTTATTATTCGTAAATACATGTTATACCAGCTTAAATAATATGTGTCTGAAAGTTCCATAACACCAACAATGACCTCTGAATCATGATCTTTCTGATTGAGAGAAAAAGTGAATTGAACTTTTTTGTTATTGTTTCTTTACAACTCGCTGACCACTTTTCTCAGGATGATACTTTCCAAAAATATTTCTATTATTCTTGGTGAAATATATTTTCTCACAAACCTTCTTTTGTAATTCATTATTTTTACCTTCTATAAACATTTTCACTTTAACATCAGCTTCCTTGTTGATGTTTTCACTCATGTTTTTTATCTCACTTTGTGCCGTAAGAAACATTTATTATGTTTCTAAAAACACTTATTCTCTCTCATCTTTCCTAATTTTTTGAGCATCAAGTATTTTTTTGGATTCAGATATCTTCAACTGGTTACGTTCACTTTCTTCAACAAGTTGGGATTCTAGATTTTTTATATTGTCATTTCTAGCTGACATTTAATCATAAATTATCAGTTTACTTTGAATATAACCATTTTAAAAATTTATTTTTCTAACATATTACTTTAATTTACTTTATTATTTATTGAGTTGAATATTTTTTTCATGTTCATTATCCAAATTCCTTTTTAGAATCCATTTTATTTCCATAATTTCTTCATCATTTTCATCACAACATGAAAAATCACTTCCATTTATAACAAGAGAAATAATGTTGATTTGATGATATCATTCATCATCAAATTAGAAATCATTCTTCTTTCTTCTTCCCAAATAATTTTTCTTCTTTTTGTCATAAGAAAATATTTCCTTAAATTTCTTCCACTTTTTTATGCAGTTTCTCATTATTATTTTTGGATTCTGCTACCACTCCCATCACGAGGTGTGTAAAATTGGAAATTTGTTTTTCCTTTCTGATCCAACTAACTGGGTAGTTAGCGGAATTTGTCATTGATCCCACAAGGATAAAAGAGAAGAAACAATTTAGTGTGAGTTGGAAGTGTCTTATTTTATTATTCTAACATAATGAATTGAGGGGATGAAATGAAAAAGAGTAACTATTTGAGAAAATAAATTAAAATAAAATAAGTGTAGAAAAAAGGAAACAACATGTTGGGGTTTCAATTCGATTAAGTTTTATTGTAAATTTAATTCCTTATTATTAAAATACTAATTGATCTTTTTTACCATGGGGATTCAATTATATAACTTTTTTTTTGTCTGATAATATGCAATTAAGCATTTAAATATCAATTCCTAGGTAAGGTAATTGAAAGATCAAATACGCATTAATACATTACCATTAAAGTAAGTAGAAATGATATCACCTAATAGTCATGGATTATCCCATTGGAATCCCATTAGTTTTCTCTATTTGTGTTGTTCTTGGTTTGATAAAAACCCCAAAATATTTATGAAATTAATTTTTTATATGAATTATAATTTAGAATTCATAAAAAATTCAATGTAATAGAATTCAAATTAAAAAAATCCATAATTTCATTAAAACCCCAACATAATAGAAATACCCTCTTATGAACATGATCATGAAGTTTTTATTTAGAATAAAATCAATACCTACCATGGATGAGGGATGGAGAATGAAGGGGGAAAGAGAATTAGAGTAAACAAAATAGAAAATTAGAAAGGAAAACTAAAATTTTGTATTTCTAGAAGATTGGTTGGAAGAGTGGAAACACCTCCCCTAGGAATATCCAATCTTGAACATGGAGGTATTACCTCTTGTATATAGATTTTTTGATTACAAAACATATACACTAAAGAATACTGTATGTATTTAATTCAATATGACTTTGCTATGTTTCTCTACTAGCAGGTGATCTACCATGCCCCCAATGACTTTAAATGCATCAGCGGTTGTTTGGTGGGATACACGGTATGTAGTTCTTCCCCACATGGTGTGTAAAATCTATTTTATCTACAAAATTATAATGTAAGGGTATACATGGTGTGTGAACATGTCATACAAAGTGTTTTCTCTCTGGTCAGCTACATGGGTGTGTACTTGGGCAGGCCAATCCATGTCTAGGATAGGGTACATGACTTGTGTTTATAAACTAAACACTATGAATATCTTCAATTTCATTCTGATCACACTTAATTTGTGACTTTAACTAGAAAACACATGAAAATCACCATGTACATGAAAAAAAATTGTTCCCTAAAAGAATATGTATCCAGTGAAAATGTATTTTTATTCTCAATAAAATCAATGTACATGGATACAAAAATCAGACACATCTAACTCCCCCACACTTAGTCATTTTCCCACACTCAAGAAAAATATCAACATTAAATTAATAGAATCCAAACTCTAAAAAGGGAAGCATTCAAAAAATTGTAATTTATAAATACTATGGCCATAGAATAGAATTTTAAAAACAAAAAAAATATATTTTAATTTAAATATATTCTAATCATGCCTCATTTATAATTCAATTAAATATTTCCATCATGTTTTATTCACATTTTTCAACATTTCATAAATACATATTCCACTTGATGATTTAGCTCACTAGAAAATAACACACTCGTCACTCCATATCATTTAATTAGAGTTAGGATCAATCCTGTGTGTACACACTCTATCCATAAGCATGAAATTATTGTCATTGTCAACTTAGAAATCCAATCAATAAAATCACGATGTCTTTCAATAAGGTTCAAATTATTTTATGGCAAAGGGTAGGTAGTCCATGATATGGAAAATATTCCCAGAGTCTTGAAAAAGGAGGCTAAATTCATAAATAATAATGAATGATATTGAAAAACAAATCTCAATGAAAAATCAACCCCAACAAGAACTCTCCATTGTTTCCATCACCATGATATTCCCTTTCAAATATGGGTTAATAAACCATCAATAAATTTAATGAATAAATTTAGTCCCTATTTTTACCTTTTTATAGGGAATTATTATTATTATTAAATTATAATTATAATTAAATAAATATTAATTTATAATTAAAATTAGGATTACAAAAAAATAGAAATAAAATATTTTTTTAAAAAATAATCCTATATGTGTATGGTATCATATAAATACACATTGTGTTTTCTAAAATATGAAAAAGATAACTACAACCGTTGGTCTGGTGATCGAGGTGTGATTCAAACGGTGACTGATCGATCCAAACCCACACCCACAACCACTAGAGAAAAGGTTATTGTACTAAAATTTTTATTATTCTTTTTAATATTTAAGATATTGGTTCAGTAAGAAATGGTGAAATAAACAAAAAAAACATGTGGTTTTAATTATTGAAATATTGGGATGATGTGGGGAGATTAGGCATGTTTGAACTAGGGTCTTTTAGACTCTAGGAGACAAGACTTCGAATGAACCCACACCACTATGGAGTGATTTTCTATTTTTGAAAACATTTTATATATTTAATGAAAACATTACACACACAACATTTACCAAAATACATGTTACATGGTTTTATTTAAGTGAAAAAAGATGGAACTGAATTTGTTGGTAGGACTAAAACCCGGGTCTTTTGGTTCTATGGGCTATGACCCTACTAGCCATTTCATCTCCACAATGAGTTCTCTTTTTTTTGGAAAAGGTTTTATTCACTTTGAAAACATCTCAAACATCATTAAATTAAAACATGGGATTAAAAGAATAATTTCTATATCAAAGGAAGGTATAGAGTGATTCGAATCGGCAATAACTCAGAGATATTCCAACAACCGTTCCATCGCCAACGACTTCATTCATATGTATTAAATTAATTAATATGTATTTTTACAAAATGTTTTATAATAATATACACTAATAATAAAGTACACTCTGTGTAAGTAGTAACACACAATGTTTTGGATAATTTTTTATTATATCTACTATAGATGAGTGAAATGGTGGTACATAGTATATTGAAGGGAGGTACATGCCATGTGTTTAACAAAAAACATATAAAGAGGGGAAAGAAGAGTGGTTAGGTTTCCTCCTAGGTAGAACCTTTTTATTAAGTCATTGGATCGACTTGAGTTAAGGTATATACCCATAATCTAAACAAATACATGATTTATGAGGGAAAAGATACCACATCTATATAGTGCCCTTATATTTCAACAAATCACCTTGATATTCAGGTGGTCAGGGCGGTGGCTTGGAATAGACCAGCTCCTTGGCCAGTAGATGCCGAAGGTGGTCTTTTGCATTGTTCAGATCTCATGCGTCCTCCACCTCTTAATATTCCTTCATTGAAATGCTAAAAACCTAAAAAGAATCAGATGAATATTCTAGAATAGGTAAATAATCAACCGAGGTTTTAGAGATAATGGTGTGTTTTAATTTTTATAAACATTATGGGATGTGTCCTCATATTCAATGTTTTAATTTTGAGAAATATGTATTTAAAATTTTAATGAATGATTGGTGGGGCCCATATCATAACATGTACCCCCATTTGAAAAAGAATTAGAATACCCAACCCCAGACACAACTGGATTGTCCATATGACTGATTATCTTTGAATGTTTCTTTACTAGAGTATCAAGTATTCCCAACCTTTCAGTTTGGGCAAACTGTTGTGTGGTAAAGTCTTACATAATTGTTATCAATCTTTTTGTGTTACCCAAAGATGGTCCTGTATGAGAATAAGAGATAGGAGGGGTAAATAATTTACATGGTTATTACTCATATTGAATCCCATCATTCATGTACGAATACTATTATTCTGGGTATGAGTACAACAAAATTGTATCATATAGATAAAAGTCATCTCCAGGTGGATGGTACCAATCCACAGTGGAATAGTGCTATATAGAATGTGGGTCAATGGTCCCAATAAAATAACCAATAAAAGGAAAATAAGGATTCTGGGAAAACCAACCATAACAAAACTTTCACTATTGCTTTACATTCACCATGGAAACAATGCCAAAATATTCTACCACTCCCATCACAAGGCATGTCAAATTGTTAAAATTTGTTTTTTCTCTTCTGATACAACTAACTAGGTAGTTAGTGGCAGTTGGGGCTGATCTCATAGAGAGAATTGAGAAGCAACTATTCAGTGTGAATTGGAAGTTTCTTAGTAGATTACACAAACATAAATTATGAAGGGAACAAAATAAAAACTCATAACTATTTTCAAAAATTATATTATAATATAAGAAGTGGAAAACAAATGGAATTTTTTTTGGGGTTGTAATTTGATTTGGTTTTGTTGTAAATTTCATTCCATAGTATTAAAATAATAATTGAACTTGTTTACCCTGGGGATTCATTTCTATTATCACATATTTTTCCGATAACTAATAATTATGCAATTAAATGTCAATTCCTTGGTCTAGTAATTGAAATTTTAAATACACATTAAAACATTACCACTAAAGAAAGAGAAAACGAGAAAACCCAATAATCATGGATTCTCTTATCATATGGTATGTGAGTATGATATACTCTATAACACCAAATGTAGGATTGAATATGTAATGATGATATACTCAAATACAAGAGGGGTGGGGGGGTGAATTTTATAATTTAAAAAATTCTTTGGGAAATTTTAAAGTTGGTTATGTTTAACAAGGTTAAACAAGATAATTCACAAGACCTCTAAGTTCTAACAACATTCTTGATTCTAGAAAAGTGATTCTGAAAATGAAACTTATCAAAAGTTTACAATGACTAAGATTATACCTTAAAGCATATAGAATCTAGGTAAATCAAAGTACAAGTGTAAGGATGTATAAGATAGATATACTTTTATTTAACAATATGAATGCAGCGGAAAACATGAAACAAAAACAAGTAACAAGTAAGAAATCTTTTGACCCAAAGAGAAGGGTTTCCAACAACATTGGATAAAGGTCCCTTGATTTATACTTTAAAGAAATTCTGTCTTAACCACACCAGGGTAATCCCTCAATCCAAAGATCGGTATCTGTCTTGCTATCCCCGCAAGCCCTCAACTATCAGGTAGTCGGAACCTCTATCTTCCTATCCCCGGAAGCCCTCGATAGTACACAGCAACAATCAGAGTCGCACAAATTATGTCTGTGCAAGGAAAAGTTTAAACAAGCCGTTCAAACTTTCTTCACAAAGAATGATAGTTGATAAGAGCCTTTCTCTCTAGAAATCAATTCAAATAGCATGTAAGATCAACTCTCAAAGATAATTTCAAGTGTTCAAAAGAGGTTTTATTAATGGGCACAGCTCCAACGGTCGGCTCCCTCCTCCAACAGTCATATTCTTCCATGAATTTCGGAGGGACCTATACACGTGTCACTCAACCAACAGTTAGTTGATAACTGAAAGAATGACATCATTTTATAATAGAACAAGTGTAAGGATAAGTAAAACTGATATTCGGAATGTTAGAAAATATGAAAGTTCGGAGTTAACCAAAAATGAATTCGGAGTCTACAATATAAGGATATTCAGATTCTATTTTCTAGGGATTTGGATCCTTAATTATATAGAATTCCAGAGTCTAAATTTCAAAAAAAATCCGAATTTGGATTCACCAGAATTTGGAACCAGAACATACAAAGTTCAGAGTCAGAGTTCATGAGAATTCGGAGTTAGAACTCATAGGAGTGTGGAGTCTGAATTCAGAGAACTCATATTCAGACCTCAGAGATGTTCATATTCCGAATTCATAATCAGAATTCTTAGTCATTCTTTACATAAGTTTGTAAGCATAATTTGGAGTAAAACATCATGCGAGTTCATATCCATAATTCAGAGTTGAACTTTATGAGATTTTGTATCCAGAATTTGGAGTTGAACTTTATGAGAGTTCATATCCAGAATTCGGAGTGGAACTTCATAAAAGTTCGTTATAAGAATTCAAATCCTAAAACAAAATGCTTCATATCTAAATATTACATGATTCCGAGGTTTTAGACATGAATCTGAATTTTATACATAGAAAATTTATGATACGAACAATGAGATCTAGGTAATTGTAAATTTCGATGAGGAAGGAAATTTTCCTTAAGAAAGTAAAACAAGGGGGTAAAATGAGATTTTCCTTGAGATAAAGTTTTTGCGATTTTTAAAACAAGAAAGGATGGTAAAGTCATAAGGAAAAAATGATGACTTAATAATCCCCCCCCTTGAATGAAGGAATGGAAAAGTCATAAGGAAACCCTTATTGACTAAACAATCTCCCCCTTTTTGGAAAGCACAAACATCCTTAAAAAAGGATAAAAGGACTTAGTAAACCTTTCTTTGACATGGAAAATAAAACTTATCTCCCTCTTCACATTGGAAAAGATGAATACGACTAACTCCCCTTAGGCTTTGGAACTCTTAGGATCGTATTCTATATTTTTTGGAATGTGATTTTCATTATCTTGGGTAATGAAATCTTCGTAATGAACACTCCCCTGTAGATTAAATCCCCCTTACATATGGATGTTTCTTTTACTTATGAATCTTTTTTCCTTCTCCCCTTTAGATTTTTCCTTCTCTGTTTTTGAGTTCTTTTTCCTTCTCCCCCTTTGTGATTTTCAAAAAGAGTTTAAGGGAATGTAAAAGAAATATGGTACATGAAATATTAGTAAAGACATAGAAATAAAAAATGGAGAAGCCACAATTCCATTATGATTGAAAGTATTAGTACAAGGAAAAAAATACAACAAAAGATCGGAGTAGGTTTTATTTTGTTTCTTTTTACTTGGGCATTAACATCTTCACAATGGTCTTCATCTTTTTCAGATCTTTATGATCCTCCTCATCTTTCTTTTCTAAATCCTTGATCCTGTCTTCTTGAGCCTTCATGTCCTCTTCATGAGCAATCAACAATTCATCTTGTTTCAAAATATTTTCTTACATCTCTCTCAGGAGATCCTTCTCTGTTTTCAGGCATTGAACAATATAACTCAGCTTCCCATTCAGATCTTTCAACTCTTGAATCCGAGTATTTTTTTTTTGAGATTTAGCTTATCCTAAAATCTTTCTAAAAGTTTTTTAATTTTGACTTCCTCTGTAGAAAATTATTCCTTTACATCTTCTTGAAAATGATCACGCTCTGCCAAATCTTAATTGATTTTCTTCAACCATAGAGTCATTTTGCTGCAAGAATTTATGTGGACCTCATAATTCATAAGAATGTTTTTATGTTCGACCTCAATCTTCACACGTTTTTCCATCACCATGGATACAGATTCTAACTTCTGGTTCGTGATGTGCTGAATCATCTGGCTTATGGAGTCTATTGTAGGAAAGATTGGAATGGTATCTACAAGCTTCTTCAGGGACTCAACCACAAAATCATGACCTAAAGCAGATGACTCTGAATAAGACAACTTTCTTGGAGATGATTCTTCATATACTTTTATAATATTCCTCTTAGAGGATCCTCTGGATTTTTTCTTCTTGATAATATCTTTATTTGGGGCATCAACAACCAATTATTTACCTTTTTAAACTTTCATAATTGCCTCTTCATCAAGAGACTCATGATCACTTCCGAATAACTGAATGATGTTACTTTATCAACTCTTTCTTTATCAGTTGTAGCTTCAACGTCTTCAGTAAGAATAAAGTCATGATTGTGACTCTCTTCCTCAGATGGATTGTTGACATCCTCTTCACCCTTCTTATCATCACTAGGTGTAACAAGTTTAGAATATCCTGCTTGAGAAGTCCGAAGTTAAAATTTCTCGGAAGCACTTTCCAAATCCTGAAATTATTCTACTTGCTTTAGCAATTCAGCTATCTTTTCAGAGCTTTGAACTTCCTGGAATTCTTCTACAACTTCCTTCTCTTTGACTTTTTATAGAGACATAAACTTATTTCTTGGAGTGTCACGGATTTTTTCTACAAGGAAAGATTTCGTTATGGGAATTTGTTCGGATGCAACCTCAGTGGCCTTCAAAAGAGATTGAACAATCTCTGCCTCTGACATTTTCGTCTTTAGCTTCTTTTCCTTGACTAGATTTTCTAGTTCATCAGCTGCGTTTTCTTTCAAGGACTTAGCGTCAGGAGGATCCAAACCGAACTATGGTTCCCCTGCTTTTATCTTCTACTTATCGTCTCTCCACTTTGCTACAACTTCATCTGCGTAGGCCGTTTTCTTCATTGGGTTAGGAGGTGCGGATGGAGCTTCTTTGGATTTTGGGGTTTTGGATTCAGCAACTACATCCTTCAGCTTTCTTTACTTCTCGGTTTTCTTTGAGGGTTCAACTTTCTCAACATTTTCCAGAATAGCTTCTGCCTCTTCCTTAGGAAGATCATAGAACTCACTTGTCTCTTTGGATAAACTAGTATTCATCATCTTAAGGGTATCATCACTGATAAGAATCACCTTACAATTCCTTAGCTTAGAGCTGCATGGGATCTTGAAAGATTCTAGGCACTGAACTATCCACTTTGAAAGAAGGGTAGGATGCATGATAATATGAGCTCTTAGGTTCCCATGTTTGATGTTCTCAATCGTAATGAGGATGTGCCTCATGAGGTTTACCTTTCCTAGGTTTACTAGAAAATCCAGGATATACATATCACTTTTCTTGAGGGTATCCTTATCACCCTTTCTCAGTACTATGAAGCCTTGAACCCGAAGTTGTAGAATCCGATTGTTGGTAGTCAGATGGGAAATCTTGGCTGTCTTGACATCATTGAGCCCAAGGCATTCCATGGCCTTTGTCTGGACGGAACTTCCTTGAACCTCTAGCAACTTGTGGGAGCAGAATTCGGCTTTACCTTCATATGAGAGTCCCACCAAGCTTTCAGCATTGGTGTAAGAGAGTTTGTATGTCTTTCCATAACTCTTAAAAGAGGATTTTTCTCTTCCTTCTTCCTTAATAAATAAAAAAACTCATAAAACTCGAATAGCAAATCCAGATAGACCACATCCTGATCTCCTGTCTTCGATATGCCTACATCCTCCCATCCATTGAGTTTGATATTCTTATCTATAATAGAGTCATACTTGTTGAATAAGTTCAGATGAACTAGCCTCTCCCTATATAATTGCCACTCTGAGATCGTCTTGACTGAAGACATATCTTGAGAAGGGGCTTCTGCAGACATTCGGATTTTGAGAACATTTGAAGAATTTGGAACGGGATTTTGTAGAGAGGAAGAGCTTCGACACCAACAAGCTTTGAAAACCGATGTGGGACAACCATGGGGGGTCCCCTTTATATTGGTGATGGAAGTGACTATTGAACTTCCCATTTGAATCTAATGGATTAGAATTCTTCAGATCTAATTTGATGGTTGAAAACATACCCGCAAGGAAATCTTGAATCCGGTCTTTTGAGAATTTAAGAAATGACATTCAGATTTAAGGAACAAATGAATCTGAGAAACTAAAATTCAAAAGAAAATACCAGCATGTAAAGTATGATTACAAAAACATGAATAAGGAAATCATACCTTTCGGATTGGCCTGGAGGATTATTCGTAATAGGTCACATTATTCTTGAAGAAAATTTGACTATGAAAAAAAACTTTTTACGAAAAATCTAAGGTAAAAAAATATTGAAAATAACTTTGATTACCAAAACTTCATTATGAATAGTTTGAGTAGGAAAATTACCATTATGAAAAATTTGAGTATAAAAATGTCATTACAAAAATTTGAGTACGGGAATTTCCATTACCAAACTTTTGAGTACAGAAAAATTTAATACGAATTTTTTTTTAAAAAAACTTTATTACGAATTTGTTTTCAAAAACACACTATGAAAAATTTTCATTATGAATGTTTGAAAAAAAAATCTAACTATGAAAAATTTTCATTATGCTAACAAGAAAATGTACTCCCCCTATGAAAAGAAATTTATTATTTTAAGGAGATTAGTTTAACAGGAAGTTAATTAAGGAATATTACCTTACTGTTATCATTCCTAACTTATGTTTAATGTATTAAAATCTATCAGAAGGTAATGATTTTGTGAAAATATCAGCAAGTTGATCTTGCATTATGAAAAATTGAAGAATGATATCTCCTTTTTGTGTGTGATCCCTAAGAAAGTGATGAATAATATCTATGTTCTTTTTACGACAGTGATGTGCATGGTTTTTACAAAGGGAAATGGAACATGTGTTATCTCACAAAATTTGAGTCTTAGTAAAACTCAAGACATAGTCTGTGAGTGTGTGTTGCATCCACAACACTTGAGCACAATAACTTCCAACTGTTACATATTCAGCTTTAGCAGTGGAGAGTGCTACGAAGTGTTGCTTCTTCACGACCAAGAAACTAATGAATCTCTTAATAAATAACACTTTCTGGATGTACTCTTTCTATCTATTCTACATCCACCAAATCCAGCATATGAAAAAACTTTTAACAAAAAATCATTTCTAGAAGTATAAAATTGTCCTAAATCCATGGTTCCCTTTAAGTAGCGAAAAATTCTCTTCACTTCCTTTAAATGAGATTCCTTAGGATTGGATTGATATCTTTCACATAAGAATAATGAATACATTATGTCTGGACGACTAGATGTAAAGTAAATTAGACTTCCTATCATACCTATAAAAGATGTTTGATCTACTAGTTTCTCAGCTTCCTCAAGATCAAGTGTGTTTGAGGTACTAATGGGAGTACTTATACTTTTAGTGTTTTCATATCCATACTTTTTAAGAAGATCATTAATATACTTATGTTGGGATATATATATATTCCTTCTGGTTTTTGAGAGATTTGAAAACCAAGGAAAAATGTTAACTCACCAATCATTCTCATTTCAAACACAGATTTCATTAGATCCGCAAAGAAATCAGTTAAAGATTACTGGGTTGAACCAAATATAATGTTATCAACATAAATTTGAACAATAAAAACATTTTTCTTATCTTTCATTATAAAAACGGTTGGATCCGCATTTCCCTTAACGTAGTTATTTTGAAGCCAAAATTCAGTAAGTCTATCATACCATGCTCTAGGGGCTTGTTTAAGGCCATATAAAGCTTTGGTAAGTCTTAAAACATGATCAGGATGTTTTTCATATTCAAAGTCAGGAGGTTGTTCAACAAAAAATTCCTCTTGAACATAACCATTAAGGAAAGAACATTTCACATCCATTTGAAAATGTTTGAAAGTGAAGAATGTTGCAAAGGCAAGTAAAATAAAAATAGATTAAATTTTAGCTACAAGAGAATAGGTTTATTCATAGTCTATTCCTTCTTGTTGATTATATCCTTTAGTAACTAATCTATCATTATTTATAACAATGAATCCATTTTCATCACACTTATTTCTGAAGACCCATTCTACTCCAATAACAAAATTTTCATTAGGTCTTTCAACCAAGGTCCAGAATTTAATCCTTTCGAATTCATTTAGCTCATCTTGAATATCTTTTATCCAATCATCATCACCTATAGCTTCATCAGTGCTTTTTTGGTTCTAACTGGGAAAGGAATTATAGATGTTTTAATTCATTTGGTAAGGAACTTTTAGTCCTTACAAGTTGATTAACATCACCATTGACGCTATCACTGGGATGATTCTTTAGAAACAACTGGTTTGGGTTTTGTAAAACTTGTTCATCAATATAGGGTAGGAAATTTTTAGGGGTAAATGTTTCAGAAGTATCTTCTTGAACATTTTCCTTATGAGAAGGATCGTCTATCAATGGTTAATAATCATTTTTTGAAAACACATCCGTGGATGTAGGTTGGGGTTGTTTAAAAACAAAAGGATCGGTTTCATCAAATTTAACATGTACTGTCTGTTCAACAGTACATGTATTTTCATTGAAAACTCTATATGCCTTAGAAGTTATGGATTAGCCTAAGAAAATTACTTCATCTGATTTCGGTGTGAATTTATGTAAATTATATTTAGTATTTAGATTGAATACTTTGCACCCTAAAATATTAAATTAGGAAAGTCTAGGTTTTCTAAAATTCTATAACTCATAAGGAGTTTTATTAAGAAAAGGTCTAATAAAAACACGATTTATAATATAACAAGAAGTACTTACATCTTCATCCCAAAAATGCTTGGCTATAGAATACTCACTCAACATGGTTCTATTTATCTCTCGAAGAATTATATTTCTACTTTCAATAGCACCATTCTGATGAGGTGTTCTGGGTGATGAGAAGTTGTGGGTAATACCTTTTTTACAACAAAAAATTTCAAAATCCAAATTTTGAAATTTTCCTCCATCATCACTATGAATAGTTTTTAGTGGAAGGATTTTATCATTTTTAACTTGGGCTCTAAAACTTTGGAAATAAGAGAAGTATTCAGATTTCTTTGCTAGAAAATAGACCCATGTAAATCTAGTGTAATCATCAACCAAGACAAATACATAATACTTGCCCCCAATGCTTCCAGTTTGTGTTGGATCAAAAAGATCCATATGCACTAGCTATAATGCATCTGTGGTTGAGACTTCACCGACTGATTTAATATGTGATTTATGTTTCTTTCCATATTGAAAAGGGTCACAATCTTTTGAAGAATCACATCTAAGCTCTGGTATATCCCTAACTAGTCCTTTCTTAGAACGTTTACATAAGTTCCTAAGGTAACAGTGTCATAACCTTCTATTCCATAACCAATAATGATCTTCCATTTCACTAAGACAAGGTAAGTCTTTGGATCCTAAGGTCTTATACGTTTAGTGTGTAAAAATTCTCAATCCTTTTGGCAGAAATAATGAATTCTTCCTTGGAATTATGTACTAAGAATTTATCATTCCTAAAATTCAAAAGGTAGCCTTCATCAAATAATTGTCTTATGCTAATGAGGCTGTGCTTAAGACCCTTAAGAAATAAAATATTTGAAATCAAAGTTATTCCAAGAAGAACGATGTTACCTATACCAATAATTTCTCCCTAAGCATTATCTCCGAAAGTTAATTTTCCTCCTTTCTTCTTGAAAATCTTTTCAAAACAGTTTATGTTACCAATCATATGTTGGGAACATCCACTATCCTTGTACCATGTATTGCTGTTGGTACTTTCCCTATTTTCCTGAAAATATGAAAAAGTTAGACTTTCAGAATCCAAACATTCTTGGATCCGGAATTGTTAGACAACTTTTTTTTGGGTATCCACATTTGTTTAGAAAAATAAGCTGTATGAAACCCAAGAGATTGAACTCTATTCAAGGAGTAGTTTTTCTTCCAATGCCCTCCACTTTGACATTTAGTGAAAAAACGGGATCTAGAAGGTACAAAATAGTTGTTTTCGGAAACCGGTGTTTGGTGAGTATAACCTACTCCAGTAGTGTTTCCTTGAAGTTTAATTTGAGAATACATCTTGTCAAAATTTTCCTTCCTAGGGGTAAATTTTGCAAGAATCTTCTTAAGAGAAAATATTTCAGATTTCATTCTCATGACTAAATTCCTATCCTCAGGAATCATTTCCTTAGAGTTATATTTTTCCTCAAAAACTTTTATCTCTAAAATAGCATTCTTAAGATCTTTAGAAGGTTCTTCCTTATCATAATTTTATTTATCAAGGACTTTAGAAATTTTTTCTAAACGCTCTTCTTTATATCTTAGACCTCTAGAATGATATGAAATCTCTTTTGTAAGAATTTCTTGCCTAGTATTTTCCTCGTCTAATTTTATAGAAATTTAACAATTTATTTCTTCAAGTAACATGGAAAATCTTAAAACTTCTTCACATGAAGGTAATTATTTATTTTCTGAGGATGAAGTATCTTCATTGGAAGTACTATTTTCAAAATAGTAATTCTTATCCAGGGATAAATTTTTTATAGACTCGGTAGAGAGTACCTTGGGCATAAGACATGTATTTGGGAATGAAGTAGTAGAAATGAATCCCATATTCTTCTGTGTTGATGAATCATATTTAGAAGATTCACTTTCTAAAGAGTCTCCATAGCTAGCACTCCAAGTATCATTAGCTTTAAGACCTTTCTTGTGCTTTGATCGATAGAGTTTCTTCATGCTCTTTTCTAAATTCATTTCTTTCTTTTCTTTTTTTTCAACAAAGGACAATCAGGTCTGATATGACCTGTTCTTTTACATTCATAACACATAACTTCTCCATCTTTCTTATCTCTGTAGTCTTTCTTCTTGTACTTATTTTGATGGTTCCTTTGAGCAACAATCTTGTTCTTTATTCGAGCACTATTAGCTAATTCATTCTCAGACTTTTCTATGTCACTAGATTTTGACAGAATAACGACTTTCTTTGTCTTTGATCTGGTTTCTATTTCTGGGGTCTTGGATTTAAAATGTTTATAAGTGGTTTTAAAAGAAATTCATCCATTTTCATTTTTCTTCTTAACATTTTATTCATCTCCCTTCATTTTGGTTTCATGCTAAAGAAGTGTTCCAAACAACTCATCTGAGGAAATCTGAGTGACTTTCCTATTTTCATCAATATCATTCCTCTTGGACTCCCATTCATTTGGCATGATATATATGATCTTTTCTAAAATATCCTCATCATACAAAACTTTTTCTCCCATAGATTGTAAGATATTCACTATAGTCATAAACCTTTATTGTACTTTGATTAAAGGTTCTCCACAAGGAATGTTAAAGCTATGGTATTCAGCTCTCAACATAGCTCTTCTTGTCTCTATGACTTTAGATGTAACAAAATGTGTAACTTGAAGTTTCTATCAGATACTGTTTGCAGCTTCGCATGAAGTTATGTGAGTATAGATGTTCCTAGTCATAGAACACTACAAAATATTTCTAATTCTAAAGTTTGATTGATATTCTGATTTCTCCTAATTCGTAAAGGTTCTCAATTCCTTATCTGGAATCTTATAATCTTCAGTCATCATTAGATAGTAATCAACTCAAGTATTGATAACGAAAGTTTTCATCTTATCCCTCCAGTTCTCATAATCAGTACCATCGAAAACATGAGGTTTGGTAGGATTTAGGTTATCAATAGAACCAACATTTTAGCCTTCCATACTTAAGATAATGTTTGGAACACAAACTTGTTAGATGTATGAGTTTGTAAACAGGGAATATAATCCTATACAATAAAAATATCGAGAAAGATTATCTCTAAGAAAAAAAATATAGATCCGAACTATGTGATTCTGAAAAATAGATTCTGAAAAGTTGAATCTGGAAAAGGAATTTCCAAATATTCAATTCCGAAAGTAAAAAGAAGAAGAAAGTCTTCTGAATCTAATCATGAGACTAATTCATATTGATCCAAACCCACTAATACCAATTGTGAGATGGTATGTGAGTATGATATACTCTATAATACCAAAATGTAGGATCTAATGTGTAAACATGAGATACTCAAATACAAGAGGGGGGTTAATTGTATACTTTAAAAAATTATTTAGGAACTTTTAATGTTGGTTATGTTTAAAATGGTTAAACAAGATAATTCACAAGACCTCTAAGTTCTAACAACTTTCTTGATTCCAGAAAAATGATTCCCAAAATGAAACTTATCAAAAGTTTACAACGACTAATATTCTACCTTAAAGCGTATAGAATCTAGCTAAATCAGAGTACTAGTGTAAGGAAGTATAAGATAGATATACTTTCCTTAACAATACAAATTCAGTTGAAAATAAGAAACAAAAAAAAGTAATAAGTAAGAAATATTTTGACCCAAAGAGAAGGGTATCCAACAACCTTGGATAAAGGTCTCTTGATTTAAACTTTCAAGAAAGTCTGTCTTACCCACACCATGGTATGCTCTCAATCTGAAGATCGGTATCTGTCTTGCTATTCCTGCAAGCCCTCAATTATTAGGTAGTCAGCACCTCTGTCTTCCTATCCCCGGAATCCATCAATTGTACACAACAAAAATCGGAGTCGCACGAAGCAAGTCTGCACAACAAAAAGTTTGAACAAGCCGTTCAAACTTTCAACACGAAGCTTGAGAGTTGATAAGAGCCTCTCTCTCTAGAAATCAATTCAACAGCATATAAGCACAGCTGTCAAAGATATTGTTAAGTGTTCAAATGAGCTCATATTTATAGGCACAACTCCAACGGTCGGCTCCCTCCTCCAACGGTCATATTCTTCCTTGAATTTCGGAGGTACCTGTACATGTGTCACTCAACCAATGGTTAGTTGATAACTGAAATAATGACATAATTTTATAATAGAACAAGTGTAAGCATAAGTAAAACTGATATTTGGAATATAATAAAATATGAATGTTCAGAGTCAACCAAAAATTAATTCGGAGTCTACAATACAAGGATATTTGGATTCTGTTTTCTAGGAATTTGGAACCGGAATTCTTTAGAATTTCGGAGTCTGAATTTCAATGAAATTTGGAATCTGGATTCACCAGAATTCGGAACCAGAACTTAAAAAGTTCGGAGTCAGATTTCATGAGAATTCAGAGTCATAACTCATAGGAGTTCCGAGTCTGAATTCAGAGAACTCGGATTCAGACCTCAGATAACATCGTATTCAGAATTCGTAATTAGAATTCATAGTCGAGCTTTACATAAGTTCGTAATGAAAATTCAGAGTCGAACTTCATGTGAGTTCATATCCATAATTCAGATTTGAACTTTAAGAGAGTTCGTATCCAAAATTCGGAGTTGAACTTTATGAGATTTCATATCCAGAATTCGGAGGGGAACTTCATAAAAGTTCGTAACAATAATTCTGATCCTAAAACAGAATGTTTCATATCTAAATATTACATGATTCCAAGGTTTTAGACATGACACCGAATTTTATACTTAGAAAATTTATGATAAGAACAATGAGATCTAGGTAAGGGTAAATTTTGATGAGGAAGGAAATTTTCTTTAAGAATGTAAAACAAGGGTGTAAAATGAGATTTTCCTTGAGATAAGGTGTTCAGGTTTTTTAAAACAAGAAAGGATGGTAATGTCATAAGGAAACCTTGATGACTTAACAATCTCGCCCTTGAAGAAGGAATGGAAAAGTCATAAGGAAAACCTTATTGACTCGATAATCTCCTCCTTTTTGGAACGCACAAACATCCTTACGAAAATGAATAAAAGGACTTAGTAAAACTTTTATTTACTTGGAAAATAAAACTTATCTCCCTTTTCACATTGGAAAATATGAATATGACTAACACCCCCTTAAGATTTGGAACTATAGGGATCATATTCTATATTTTCTGGAATGATATTTTCATTTTCTTGGTTAAGGAAATCTTTGTAATGAACATTCTCCCTTAGATGAAATCCCCCTAACTTTGGGATGTTTCTTTTACTTATGAATATTTTTCCTTCTCCCCTTTATATTTTTCCTTCACCCTTTTTGAGTTCTTTTTCCTTCTCCCCATTTGTGATTTTCAAAAAGAGTTTGAGGGAATGAAAAATAAATATGGTACCTGAAATATTATTAAAGACATAGAAACAAAAAAATGGACAAGCCAGAATTCCATTACGATTGAACGTATTAGTACAAGGAAAAAAAATACAAGAAAAGATCGGAGTAGGATTTATTTTGTTTCTTTTTCCTTGGGAATTAACATCTTCACAATGGTCTTCATCTTTTTCAGCTCTTTATGATCCTCCTTAGCTTTCTTTTCTAAATCCTTGATCCTAACTTCCTGAGCCTTCATGACCTATTCATGAGCAATCAGTAATTCATTTTGTTTCAAAAGCTTTTCTTTCATCTCAATCAGGAGGTCCTTCTCTGTTTTCAGGCATTGAACAATATAACTCAACTTCCCATTCAGATATTTCACCTCTTGAATCCAAGTATTTTGTTCGAGATTTTTCTTATCTTGAAAGCTGTCTGAAAGATTTTTAATTTTGATATCTTCTGTACAAAAGGATTCCTTGACATCTTCTTGAAACCGATCAAGCTATGACAAATCATCATTGATTTTCTTCAACCATAGAGTCATTTTGCAGCAATACTTTCTATGGACCTCATAATTCATAAGAATGTTTTTATGTTCTGCCTCAATCTTTACACATTTATCCATCACCATGTATACAGATTCTGACTTCTGGTTTATGTTGTGCTAAATCATCTGGAATATGTAGTCTATTATAGGAATGATCAGAATGGTATCTACTAGCTTCATGAGGGACTCAACCACAAAATCATGCCCTAATGCATATGACTCCAAATCAGACAACTTACGTGGAGATGGTTCTTCCTCTACTTCTATCATCTTCCTCTTAGAAGATCCTCCAGCTTTTTTCTTCTTGATAATATCTTTTTTTGGGGTGTTAACAACCACTTGTTTACCTTTGTCAATTTTATGAATAGCCTCTTCATCAGGAGACTCATACTCACTTCTGGATAACTGAATGATGTTATCATCATCAACTCTTTCTTTCTCAGTTCTAGCTTCAACGTCTTCAAGATGAATAAAATCATGATTGTGACTCTCTTCCTCAGATGGCTTGTTGACTTCCTCTTCACCCTTCTCATCATCTCTAGGTGTAACAAGTTTAGAAGATCCAGCTTGAGAAGTTTGGAGTTAAATTTTTTTGAAAGCACATTCCATATCCTGAAAGACTTATACTTGCTTTAGTAAGTCAACTGTCTTTTCAGAGCTTTGAAATTCCTGGACTTCTTCCACAGATTCATTCTTTGGGATTTTTCCGGAGACAAAAACTTCTTTCCCGGAGTCTCAGGCAATTGTTCTACAGGGAAAGATTTCGTTATGGGAATTTGTTCGGGTGAAACCTCAGTTCCCATCAAAAGAGATTGAACAATCTATGCCTCTGACATTTTCTTCTTCAACTTCTTTTCTTTGGATTTATTTTCTAGTTCATCGGATGCCTTTTCTTTGAAGGCCTTAGCCTCAGCAGGATCCAAACAGAACTGTGCCCCCCATGCTTTTCTCTTTTCCTTATCCTCTCTCCACTTTGCTACAAATTCATATGGGTATGCCTTTTTCTTCATTGGTTTAGGAGGTGTGGATTGATATTCTTTGGTATTTGTGGTTTTGGGTTCAACAACTACTTCCATCAGCATTCTTTCATTCCAGGCTTTCTTTGAGGGTTCATCTTTCTCAACATTTTCTGGAACAACTTCTGCCCCTTCCTCTGGCAGATCATAGAACTCACTTGTCTCTTTGGAGAAACCAATTTTCATCCTCTTAAGGAAATCATCACTGATAAGCATCACCTTGAAATTCCTCAGCATGGAGCAGCATGAGATCTTGAATGATTCTAGGCACTGAACTATCTGCTTTGAAAGAAGGGCCGGATACATGATAATATGAGCTCTTAGGTTCCCATTTTTGTTGTTCTCAATCTTAATGAGAATGTGCCTCATGAGGTTCACCTTTTTTAGGTTCACCAGAAAATCCAGGATATACATATCACTTTTCTTGAGGGTACCATTATCACCCTTTATCGGTACTACGAAGCCTTGCACCCAAAGTTATAGAATCCGATTTTTGGTAGTTAGATGGGAAATCTTGGCTATATTGACATCATTGAGCCCAAGGTATTCCATGGACTTTTTCTTGAGGAAATTTCCTTGAACATTTGGAAAGTTGTGAGAGAAGAATTCGGCTTCACCTTTATATGAGTATCCCACCATGATCACAACCTTGGTGTAAGATAGTTTTTATGTCCTTCCATAACTCTTAAAAGAGAATTCTTCTTTACCTTATTCCTTAATAAAGAAAACTGACTCATAAAACTCTACTAGAAAATCCTGATAGGCCACATCATGAGCTCCTGTTTTAGATAAGCCTACATCCTCCCATCCATTGATTTTGATATTCTTGGATATAATGGAGTCATACTTGTTGAAGATGTTCAGATGAACTAACCTCTCCCTATATAATTGACACTCCGAGATCAGCTTGACTGAAGACATATCTTGAGAAGGGGCTTCTGTAGACATTCGGACTTTGAGAACTTCTGAAGAATTTGGAACAAGATTTTATAGAGAGACAGAGTTTTAGCACGCACAAGCTTCAAAAATCGATGTGGGACAACCATGGGGGGTCCCCTTTATATATGTGATGGAAGTGACGGTTGAACATACTGTTTGAATTTAATGGTTTAGAATTCTGCAGATCTGATCTGATGGTTGAAAACATACCCACAAGGAAATCTTGAATCCGATCTTTTGAGGTTTTAAGAAATAACATTTGGATTTAAGGAAAAAACGAATCACAGAAACAAAAATTCAAAAGAAAATACCAGAATTTAAAGTATGATTATGAAAACTTGAGTAAGGAAATCATACCTTTCAGATTGTCCTGGAGGATTATTCGTAATTGGTCACATTCTTCTTGAAGTAAATTTGACTCTGAGAAAAAACATTCTACGAAAAATATAAGGTAAAAAAATATTGAAAAGAACATTGAGTACCAAAACATCATTACGAAAAGTTTGAGTATGAGAATTACCATTAAGAAAAATCTGAGTACAAAAATTTCATTACGAAAATTTGAGTACGAAAATTTCCATTACCAAAATTTTGAGTACAGAAAAATTTCATAAAATTTTTTTTTTAAAAAAATTTCATTAGGAAATTTTTTTCAAAAACTCACTACGAAAAAATTTCATTACAAATGTTTGAAAAAAAATCTAACTACGAACAATTTTCATTATGCTAAGAAGAAAATTTACTCCCCCTATGAAAAGAAATTTATTACTATAAAGAGATTGGTTTAATAGAAAGTTAATTAAGGAAGATTACCTTATGATTATCATTTCTAACTTCTGTTTAATTTATTCAAATCTATCGTAAGGTAATGATTTACTGAAAATATCAGCATATTGATCTTGCATTTCGATAAATTGATGAATGATATCTTTTGTTTGTGTGATCGCTAAGAAAGTGATGCCTAATATCTATGTGCTTTGCACGAGAGTGATGTGCATGGTTTTTTATAAGGGAAATGGAACTTGAGTTATCAAACAAAATTTGAGTCTGTAAAATTCAAGCCATAGTCTATGAGTGAGTGTTTCATCCACAACACTTGAGCACAAGAACTTTGAGCTGCTACATATTCAGCTTTAGCAGTGGAGAGTTCTATTGAGTGTTGCTTCTTGCAAGACGAAGAAAATCATGAATCTCTTTAGAAATGACATATTCCATATGTACTCTTTCTATCCATTCTACATCCATCAAAGTCATCATCTGAAAAACTTTTTAACACAAAATCTTTTCCAGAAGTATAAAATAGTCCTAAATCCATGGTTCCTTTTAAGTAGCGAAAAATTCTCTTCACGTCCATTAAATGAGATTCTGTAGGATTAGATTGATATCTTGCAAATAAGCGTAATTAATACATTAAGTCTAGATGACTAGCTATCAAGTAAAGTAGACTTCCTATCATACCTCTAAAGATGTTTGATATACAGGTTTCCCAGCTTCATCAAGATCAAGTGTGTTTGAGGTACCAATAGGAGTACTAATACTTTTATTGTTGCCATATCCATACATTTTAAGAAGATATTTAATATACTTATTTTTGGGATATATATATTCCTTCCGGTTTTTGAGATATTTAAAAACTAAGGAAAAATGTCAACTCATCCATAAAACTCATTTCAAACATAGATTTGATTAGATCCGCAAAGGAATCAGTTAATGATTGTAGAGTTTAACCAAATATAATTTCATAAACATAAATTTGAACATTCAAAACATTTTTCTTATTTTTATTTATAAAAAGGGTTGGATCTGCATTTCCCGTAACATAGTTATTTTGATGCAAAAATCCTATAAGTCAATCATACCAAGCTCGAGGGGCTTGTTTAAGTCCATATAAATCTTTGGTAATTCTAAAAACATAATCATGATGTTTTGTATCTTCAAATCCCGTAGGTTGTTCAAAAAATAACATCCTCTTGAACATAACTGCTAAGGAAAGCACATTTCACATCCATTTCAAAAAGTTTGAAAGTAAATAATGTTGCAAAGTAAAGTAAAATACGAATAGATTCAAGTCTAGCTACAGGAGCATAGGGTTTTTCATAGTCTATTCCTTCTTGTTGATTATTGACTTTAGTAACTAATCTAGCTTTATTTCTAACAATGACTCCATTTTCATCACACTTATTTCTGAAGACCCATTTTACTCCAATTACAGAAGTTTCATTAGGTCTTTCAACCATGGTCCATACATTATTCCTTTCAAATTTATTTAGCTCCTCTTTCATAGATTTATTCCAATCATCATCACCTAAAGCTTAATCAGTGATTTTTGTTCTAATTGGGAAAGGAATGATAGATTTTCTACTTCATTTAATTAGGAACTTCTAGTCCTTATAGGTTGATTAACATCACCATTGATGATATCACTGTGATGATTCTTTAAAAACAACTGGTTTGGGTTTTTGTAAAAATTGTTCATCAACATAGGGTAGGAAATCTTCTAGGGTAAATGTTTCAGAAGTATATTCTTGAACATTTTCCTTATCAGAAGGATCTTCTATTAATGGTTGATAATCAGTTTTTGAAAACACATCCGTGGATGTAGGTTGGGGTTGTTTAAAAACAAAAGTATCGATTTTATTAAATTTAACATGTACTGTCTCTTCAACTGTACAAGTATTTTTATTGAAAACTCTATATGCCTTAGAAGTTATGGAGTAGCCTATGAAAATTCCATCCTCAGATTTTCGTGTGAGTTTATGTAAATTATCTTTAGTATTAAGAATGAATACATTGCACCCAAAAACCTTAAAGTAGAAAAGTCTAGGTTTTCTACAATTCCATAACTCATAAGGAGTATTATTAAGAAAAGGTCTAATCAAAACACGATTTATATTATAACAAGCAGTACTTACAGCTTCATCCCAAAAATGTTTGGCTATAGAATACCCACTCAACATGATTCTAGTTATCTCTGGAAGAATTATATTTATTTTTTCAATAATACCATTCTGTTGAGGTGTTATGTGTACAGAGAAGTTGTGGGCAATAATTTTTTACTAATTTTTTTTTCAAAATTAGAATTTTGAAATTCTCCTCCATGATCACTATGAATAGTTTTCAATGGAAGTATTTCCTCATTTTTAACTTGGGATATAAAACTTTCTAAATAAGAGAAGTCATTAGATTTCTTTGCTTGAAAATAGACCCATAAAAATCTAGTGTAATCCTCAACCAAGACAAATACATAATACTTCCCCCAATGCATCCAGTTTGTGTTGGACCAAAATGATCCATATGCACTAGCTGTAATACATCAGTGGTTGAGACTTCACCGAGTAATTTAAAACATGATTTATGTTGCTTTCCATATTGACAGGGGTCAAAAACTTTTGAAGAATCAAATCTAAGATCCAGTAGATCCCTAACTAGTCCTTTCATAGAAAGTTTTCATAAGTTCCTAATGTTACAGTGCCCTAACCTTCTATGGCATAACCATGAATGATCTTCCATTGCACTAAGACAATGTATGTATTGGGTTCTAAGGTCTTCCATGTTTACTGTGTAAACATTCTCTTGACTTTTGGCAGAAATAATGGATTCATACTTGGAATTGTGTACTAGGCATTTATCATTCCTAAAATTTACAAGGTATCCTTCATCACATAATTGTCTTATGCTAATGAGGGTGTGCTTAAGATCCTTAACAAATAAAACTTTTGAAATAAAAGTTATTCCAAGAAGAATGATGTTACCTATACCAATAATTTCTCCCTGAGAATTATCTCCAAAAGTTACTTTTCCTCATTTCTTTTTGGTAATATTTTCAAAATAGTTTTTGTTACCAGTCATATGCTGGGAACATCCACTATCCATGTACCATGTATTGCTATTGGTACATTCCCTATTTCCTTGAAAATAAGAAAATGTTTGACTTTCAGAATCCAATATTTCTTCGGTCCATAATTATTAGACCACAAAATTTTGGGTATGCAAATTTGTTTAGATAAATAATATGTATGAAACCCAAGAGATTGAACTCTATTCAAGGATAAATTTTGCTTCCAATGCCCACCACTTTGACATTTCGTGCAAAAAGGGGCTCTATAATGAACAAAATAGTTGTTTTTGAAAATCAGTTTTTGGTGAGTATAACCTACTCCCGTAGTGTTTCCTTGATGTTTAATTTGATAATAAATCTTGTCAAAATTTTCCTTCCCAGAGGTAAATTTTTCAAGAAGCTTCTTATGAGAAAAAAGTTCGGATTTCAGTCTGATGACTAAATTCCTATCCTCATAAATCATTTCCATAGAGTTTGATTTTTCCTCAAAAACTTTTATATCAAAAATAGAATTCTTAAGATCTTTAGAAAGTTATTCCTTATCAGAATTTTCTTTCTCAAGGTCTTTAGAAAGTTTTTCTAAAAGCACTTCTTTATCTCTTAGACCTTTAGAATGTTCTGAAATCTCTTTTGTAAGAATTTCTTCCCTAGTATTTTCCTTGTCCAATTTCTTATAAATTTTACAATTTCATGCTTCAAGTAACTTGTAAAATCTTGAAACTTTTTCATATGAAGGTAATTATTCATTTTCTAAGGATGAAGTATCTTCATTAGAAGAAATATTTTCAGAGTAGTAATTCCTATCAAGGGATAAATTTGTTAAAGCCTTGGCAGAGTGTACCTTGGCCAAAAGACATGTATTTGGGAAAGAAGTAGTAGAAATAAATCCCATATTCTTTAGTGTTGGTGAATCATATTTATAAGATTCAATATCTATCGAGTCTCCACAGCTATCACTCTAATTATGATTATCTTTAATACTTTTCTTGTGCTTTGATTGATATCATTTCTTCCTATTCCTTTCTGAATTCTTTTCTATCTTTTACTTCTTTTTCAAAAAAGGACAATCAGGTCTGATATAACCTGTTCTTTTACATACATAACATGTAACATCTCCATCATTATTATCTATTTAGTCTTTCTTCTTTTACTTATTCTGATGGTTCCTTTAAGCTACAATCTTGTTCATTCTCCAAGTAAGATTAGCTAATTCATTCTTAGACTTTTATGTGTCACTAGATTCTGATTGAATAACAACATTCATTGTATTTGATCTGGATATTCTTTCTGGGGTCTTGGATTTCATATGTTTAAAAGTGGTTGAAAAATAAACTCCTCCATTTCGATTCTTCTTCTTATCATTTTGAGCATCTCTCTTCATTCTGGTTTCATGCTAGAGAAGAGTTCCAAAGAACTCATCTAAGGAAATCTGAGTGACTTTCCTATTTTCATCAATTGGTGTCCTCTTAGAGTCCCATTCATTTGGAATGATATCTATGATATTGTCCACAGGATTCTTATCATCCAAACCTTTTTCTCCCATAGATTGTAAGATATTCACGATAGTCATAAACCTTTGCTGTAATTTTCTTATAGGTTCTCCATAGGGAATGTTAAAGCTATAGTATTCAGCTCTAAACATATCTCTTCTTGTCTCTATGACATTATATGTACCAAAATGTGTAACTTCACATTTCTTCTAGATACTGTTTGCAGCTTCACACTAAGATATATGACTATAGATGTTTCTTGTCATGGAACACAAAAAAATATTTCTCACTCTGAAGTTTGATTGATATTCTGATTTCTCCTGATTCGTAAAGGTTATCAATTCCTTATCCGAAATCTTATAATCTCTAGTCATCATTAGATAGTTATCAACACCAGTATTGATAATGAATGTTTTCATCATATTTCTCCAGTACTGATAATATTTACCATCGAAAACAGGAGGTCTGGTTTTATTTAGGTTATCAATAGAACCACCATTTAAACCATCCATCCTTAAGATAATCTTTGGCACACAAACATGTTAGAAGTATGAGTTTGTAAACAAGGAATACAATCCTTTGAAAGAAAAATATATAGAAAGATAATCTCTAAGAAAAAAAATATGGATCCGAACTATGTGATTCTGAAAAATAGATCCTGAAATGTTGAATCCAGAAAAAGCAATTACGAATATTCATTTCTGAAAGTGAAAAGAAGAATAACGTCTTTTGAATCTAATTGTGAGACTAATTCAGATTGAACCAAACCCTCTAATACCAATTTTGAGATGGTATGTGAGTATGATATACTCTATAATACCAAATGTAGGATCAAATGTGTAAACATGAGATACTCAAATCTAAGAGGGGGTGAATTGTATTCTATAAAAAATTATTTATGAACTTTTAAAGTGGGTTATGTTTAACAAGGTTAAACAGGATAATTCACAAGACCTCTAAGTTATAAAAACTTTCTGGATTTTGGAAAAGTGCTTCAAAAAATGAAACTTATCAAAAGTTTACGACGACTAAGATTCTACCGTAAATATTATAGAATCTAGATAAATCGGAGTACAAGTGTAAGGAAGTATAAGATAGATATACTTTCAATATCAATACAAATGCAAAGGAAAACATGAAACAAAAACAAGTAAAAAGTATGAAATCTTTTGACCCAAAGAGATGGGTATCCAATAACCTTGGATAAAGTTCCCTTGATTTATACTTTAAAGAATGTCTGTCTTACCCACACTAGGGTAATCCCTCAATCCGAATATTGGTATCTTTCTTGATATCCCCGCAATCCCTCAACTATCAGGTAGTCAGCACATCTGTCTTCCTATCCCCGGAAGCCCTCGATTGTACACAGCAAAAATCGGAGTTGCACGAAGCAAGTCTCCACAAGGAAAAGTTTAAACAAGTCATTCAAACATTCTACACGATGCTTGAGTGTTGATTAGAGACTCTCTCTCTAGAAACCACTTTAACAGCATGTAAGAAAATCTCTCAAAGATATTTTCATGTGTTCAAATGAGCTTTTATTTATAGGCACAACTCCAATAGTCGGCTCCCTCCTCCAACTATCATATTCTTCTTTGAATTTTGGAGAGACCTGTACACGCGTCACTCAACCAATGGTTAGTTGATAAATGAAAGAATGACAACGTTTTATAATAGAATAAGTGTAAGAATAAGTAAAATAGATATTTGGAATATAAGAAAATATGAATGTTCGGAGTCAACCAAAAATGAATTCGAAGTCTAAAATACAAGGATATTCGGATTCTGTTTTCTTGGAATTCAAAACCTAAATTCTATAGAATTCCATAGTCTGAATTTCAATGAAATTCAGAAGCTGGATTCACCAGAATTCGGAACCTGAACATGCAATGTTCGGAGTCAGAGTTCATTAGAATTCGGAGTCAGAACTCATAGGAGTTCAGAGTCTGAATTTAGATAACTCGGAGTCAGACCTCAGAGAAGTTCATATTCAGAATTCTTAATCAGAATTCGTAGTCGAGATTTACATATGTTCGTAATCGGAATTCGAAGTCAAAATTTATGTGAGTTCTTATCCAGAATTCGGAGTTGAACTTTGTGAGAGTTCGTATCTAGAATTTAGAGTGGAACTTTATAAGAGTTCGTATCCATAATTTGGAGTGGAACTTCATAAAAGTTCATATCAGGAATTCAGATCCTAAAATAGAATTCTTTATATCTAAATATTACATGATTCTGAGTTTTTATACATGACACCTAATTTTATACTTAGAAAATTTATGATAAGAACAATGAGATCTAGGTAAGGGTAAATTTCGATGAGGAAGGAAATTTTTGTTAAGAAAGTAAAATAAAAGGGTAAAAGGAGATTTTCCTTGAGATAAGGTGTTTGTGATTTTGAAAACAAGAAAGGATGGTAATGTCATAAAGAAACCTTGATGACATAGCAATCTCCCCCATGAATGAAGGAATGGAAAATTAATAAGGAAAACCTTGTTGACTCAACAATCCCCCCTTTTGGAAATCACAAACATCCTTATGAAAAAGCATAAAAGGTCTTAGTAAAACTTTTCTTGACATGGAAAATAAAAATTATCTCCCTTTTCACATTGGAAAATATGAATACATCTAACTCCCCCTTAGGCTTTAGAACTCTAAGGATCATATTCTATATTTTCCGTAATGGTATTTTCATTTTCTTGGGTAAGGAAATCTTCGTAATGAACACCCCCCTAGATGAAATCCACCTTAGTTAGGGATGTTTCTTTTACTTATGAATCTTTTTCCTTCTCCCCTTTATATTTTTACTTCTCCATTTTTGAGTTCTTTTTCCTTCTCCCCCTTTGTGATTTTAAAAAAGGGTTTGAGGTAATGGAAAATAAATATGGTACCTAAAATATTAGTAAGGACATAGAAACAAAAAATGGACAAGACACAATTCCATTACGATTGAACGTATTAGTAAAAGGAAAAACAAATACAACAAAATATCGGGGTAGGATTTATTTTGTTTCTTTTTCCTTGGGCATTAATATCTTCACATTGGTCATCAGATTTTTTATCACTTTATGATACTCCTCACCTTGCTTATCTAAATCCTTGATCCTGTCTTCCCGAGCATTCATGACTTCTTCATGAGAAATCAGAAATTCAACTTGTTTCACAAGATTTTTTTGCATCTCACTGAGAAGATCCTTATCTGTTTTCAAGATTTGAACAATATAAATCAGCTTCCCATTTATATCTTTCACCTCTTGAATCCGAGTATTTTGTTCGAGATTTAGCTTATCTTGAAAGCTGCCTGAATGATTTTTAATTTTGACATCCTCTGTAAAAAAGTCTTCCTTAATATCTTCTTGAAACTGATCATGCTCTACCAAATCATCAATGATTTTCTTCGACCATAGATTCATTTTTCTGCAAGACTTTTTGTGGACCTCATAATTCATAAGAAAGTTTCTATGTTATGCCTCAATCTTCACACATTTATCCATAACCATGGATATGGATTCTAACTTCTGGTTCATGCTATACCGAATCATCTGGCATCTGAAGTCTATTGTAGGAAGGATCAGAATGGTATCTACTAGATTCTTCAGGGACTCAACCACAAAATCATGCCCTAAAGAAGATGACTCCGAATCAGAAAACTTTCTTGGAGATGGTTCTTCCTCTACATTTATCAGCTTCCTCCTAGAGGATCCTCTGGATTTTTTCTTCTTGATAATATCTTTTGTTGGGGTGTCAACAACCACTTGTTTACCATTGTCAATTTTCTGAATAACCTCTTCCTCAGGAGACTCATGCTCACTTCCAGATAACTGAACGATGTTATCATCATCAACTATTTCTTCCTTCGTAGTAGCTTCAATATCTTCAGGTAGAATAAAGTCATGATTGTGACTCTTTTCCTCAGATGGATTGTTGACTTCCTCTTCACCCATCTCATCATCTCTAGGTGTTTCAAGTTTAAAAGATCCATCTTGAGATGTCCGGAGTTAAAATTTCTCGAAAGCACTATCCCTATCGTGAAAGTCTTGTACTTGATTTAGCAAATCAGCTATCTTTTCAGGGCTTTGAACTTCTTGGACTTCTTCCACAACTTCCTTCTCTTTGAATTTTTCTAGATACATAAACTTCTTTCCTAAAGTCTTAGGCAATTTTTCTATAAGGAAAGATTTCGGTTTGTGATTTTTTTCGGATGCAACTTCTGTGGCCTTCAAAAGAGATTGAACAATCACTTCCTCTAAGATTTTCTTCTTTAGCTTATTTTCATTGGGTTTCTTTTCTAGTTCATCAGATGCATTTTCTTTTAAGGCCTTATCCTCAGTAGGATCCAAACCGAACTTTGGCTCCCCTGTTTTTCTCTTTTTCATATCCTCTCTCCACTTTATTACAACTTCATCTGGGTAGGCATTTGAATTCTTTGGTTTTGGAGGTGTATATTGAGATTCTTTGGCTTTTGGGGTTTTGGCTTCAGCAACTACTTCCTTCAACTTTCTTTTCTTTCCAGCTTTATTTGAGGGTTTAGCTTTCTCAACATTTTCTGGAACAGCTTCTGCCTCTTCCTCAGGAAGATCATAGAACACACTTGTCTCTTTGGAGAAACCAATATTCTTCCTCTTAAGGGTATCATCACTGATAAGCATCACCTTGCAATTCCTTGGCATAGAGCTGCATGGGATCTTGAATGATACTAGGCACTAAACTATCATCTTTGAAGAAGGAAATGATACCTGATAATTTGAGCTCTTAGGTTCCCATTTTTGATGTTCTCAATCATAATGAGGATGTGCCTCATGAGGTTCACCTTTCTTAGGGTTACCAGAAAATGCAGGATATACATATCACTTTTCTTAAATATCTCCTTATCACCCTTTCTTGGTACTATGATGCCTTGCACCGAAAGTTGTAGAATCTGATTGTTGGTAGTCAGATGGTAAATCTTAGCTGTCTTGACATCTTTGAGCCCAAGGCATTCCATGGCCTTTGTCTTCATGAAACTTCCTTGAACCTCTAGAAACTTGTGGGAGTAGAATTCAGATTCACCTTCAAATGAGAGTCCCACCAAGCTCGAAGCCTTGATGTAAGAGAGTTTGTATGCCTTTCCATAACTCTTAAAAGATATTTTTTCTCTGCATTCTTCCTTAACAAAGAAAACCGACTCATAAAACTCTACTAGAAAATCCGAATAGACCACATCCTGAGATCCGGTCTTAGATATGTCTACATCCTCCCATCCATTGAGTTTATATTCTTGGCTATAATGGATTAATACTTGTTGAAGATGTTTGGATGAACTAACCTCCCCTTATATAATTGACACTCCGAGATCAGCTTGACTAAAGACATATTTTGATAAGGGGCTTCTGCAGACATTCAAACTTTGAGAATTTCTGAAGAATTCAGAACATGATTTTGTAGAGAGGAAGATTTTCGGCATGCACAAGCTTTGAAAACCGATGTGGGACAACCATGCGGGGTCCCCTTTATATAGGCGATGGAAGTGACAGTTGAACTTATTATTTGAATCCAATGGTTGAGAATTCTTCATATCTGATCTGACTGTTGAAAACATGCCCGCAAGGAAATATTGAATCTGACCTTTTGAGGTTTTATGAAATAACATTCTGATTTAAGGAAAAAAAGAATTTGAGAAACTAAAATTCAAAAGAGAATACCAGCATGTGATGTATGATTATGAAAATATGAGTATGGAAATCATAACATTCGGATTGGCCTGGAGGATTATTCGCAATAGGTCACATTCTTCTTGAAGAAAATTTGACTATGAAAAAAAAATTGCTACGAAAAATATATGGTAAAAAAATATTGAAAAGAACTTTGAGCGCCCAAAATTCATTACGAAAAGTTTGAGTATGAAAATTACCATTATGAAAAATTTGAGTACAAAAATTTCATTACGAAAATTTGAGTACGAAAATTTCCATTACCAAAATTTTGAGTACAGAAAAATTAAATACAAATTTTTTTTAAAATAACTTCATTACGAATTTTTTTTCAAAAACTCACTACGAAAAATTCTCATTATGATAGTTTGAAAAAAAACTAACTACGGAAAATTTTCATTATGCTAAGAAGAAAATGTTCTCCCCCTATTAAAATGAATTTATTACTATAAGGAGATTGGTTTAAAAGGAAGTTAATTAAGGAAGATTACCTTAGGTTTATCATTCCGAACTTCTGTTTAATGTAATAAAATCTATCGAAAGGTAATGATTTTGTGAAAATATCAGCATGTTGATCTTGCGTTCTGATAAATTGAAGAATGATATCTCCTTTTTGTGTGATATCCCTAAGAAAGAGATGCCTAATATCTATGTGCTTTGCAAGAGAGTGATGTGTAGGGTTTTTAATAAGGTAAGTGGCACTTGTGTTATCACACAAAATTTGAGTCTTAGTAAAACTCAAGCCATAGTCTATGAGTGTGTGTTGCATCCACAACACTTGAGCACAACAACTTCCAACTGCTACATATTCAGCTTCAGTAGTGGAGAGTGCTACTAAGTGTTTCTTCTTTCAAGAGTAAGAAACTAATTAATCTCCTCCGAAATGACACGTTCCGGATATACTCATTCTATCCATTCGACATCCACCAAAGTCAACATCTGAATTTTTTTTAACACAAAACCATTTCTAGAAGTATAAAATAGTCCTAAATTCATGGTTCGCTTTAAGTAGCGAATAATTATCTTCACTTCCTTTAAATGAGATTCCATAGGATTGGATTAATATCTTGCACATAAGCATTCTGAAAATATTAAGTCTGGATGACCAGCTGTCAACTAAAGTATACTTCCTATCATACATCTAAAAGATGTTTGATCTACTGGTTTCCCAGCTTCATCAAGATCAAGTGTATTTGAGTTACCAATGGGAGTACTTATACTTTTTGTGTCATCATGTCCATAATTTTTAAGAAGATATTTAATATACTTATGTTGGGATATATATATATACCATCTAGTTTTTGAGAGATTTGAAAACCAAGGAAAAATGTTAACTCACCCATCATATTCATTTAAATCTCATATTTCCTTAGATCCACAGAGTAATTAGTTAAATATTGGTGAGTTGAACCAAATATAATGTCCTAAATTTTTTTTGAACAATCAATTTTTTTTTCATATCACTCTTTATAAAAAGGGTTGGATCTGCATTTCCCTTAACATAGTTATTTTGAAGCAAAAATCCTGTAATTCTATCATACCAAGCTCGAGGGGCATGTTTAAGACCATATAAAGCTTCGGTAAGTCTAAAAACATGATCAGGATGTTTTGTATCTTCAAAGCTAGGAGGTTGTTCAATAAAAACTACCTCTTGAACATAACCATTAAAGAAACAACATTTCACATCCATTTGAAAATGTTTGAAATTGAAGAATATTGTAAAGGAAAGTAAAATATAAATAGATTTATGTCAAGAAATAGGATCATAGATTTCTTCATAGTCTATTCCTTATTGATTAAAGACTTTAGTAACTAATCTAGCTTTATTTCTAACAATGACTCCATTTTTATCACAATTATTTCTGAAGTCCCATTTTACTCCAATAATAGATTTTTCCTTAGGTCTTTCAACCAATGTCTATAATTAATTTATTTTGAATTCATTTAGCTCATCTTGCATAGATTTTATCCAATCATCATCACCTAAAGCTTCATCAGTGCTTTTTGGTTCTAATTGGGAAAGTAATTCTAGATGTTCTACTTCATTTCTTAAGGAACTTCTAGTCCTTACAGGTTGATTGACATAACCAATGATGCTATCACTAGGATGATTCTTTAGAAACAACCGATTTGGTTTTTGTAAAACCTATTCATTAACATAGGGTAGGAAATCTTCTAGGGTAAATGTTTCAGAAGTATCTTCTTGAACATTTTCCTTATCAGAAGGATCATTTATCAATGGTTGATGATCAGTTTTTGAAAACAAATCCGTGGATGTAGGTTGGGGTTGTTTAAAAACAAAAGGATTAGTTTCATCAAATTTAACATGTACTGTCTCCTCAACAGTACATGTATTTTTTTATTGAAAACTCTATATGCCTTAGAAGTTATGGAGTAGCCTATGAACATTCCTTCATCAAATTTTGGTGCGAATTTATGTAAATTATATTTAGTATTCAGAATGAATACTTTGGGCCCAAAAACCTTAAAGTAGAAAAGTCTAATTTTTCTACAATTCCATAACTCATAAGGAGTATTATTAAGAAAAGGTCTAATCAAAACACGATTTATATTATACAAGCAGTACTTACAGCTTCAGGCCAAAAATGTTTGGCTATAGAATACTCACTCAACATGGTTCTATTTATCTCTTGAAGAATTCTATTTCTTATTTCAACAACACCATTCTATTGAGGTGTTCTGGGTGATAAGAAGTTCTGTGTAGTACCTTTTTTACTACAAAAAGTTTCAAAATACGAATTTTAAAATTCTCCTCCATGATCACTCTGAATAGTTTTCAATGGAAGGCCTTTCAGGTTTTTAACTTGGGCTCTAAAACTTTTTAAATAAGAGAAGGCTTCAAGTTTCTTTACTAGAAAATAGACCCATGTAAATCTAGTGTAATCATCATCCAAGACAAATACATAATACTTTCCCCCAATGCTTTCAGTTTGTGTTGGACCCAAAAGATCCACATGCACTAGTTGTTTTGCCTTAGTGGTTGAGACTTCACCTACTAATATAAAACTTGATTTATGTTGATTTCCATATTGACAAGGGTCACAAACTTTTGAAGAATCAAATATATGCTATGGTAGATCCCTAACTAGTCCTTTCATAGAAAGTTTTCATAAGTTACTAAGGATATATTGTCCTAACATTCTATGCTATAACCAAGAATGATCTTCCATTGCACTAAGACAAGGTAAGTCTTGGCTTCTAAGGTCTTCTATGTTTAGTGTGTAAAAATTCTCTTTCCTTTTGGAAAAAAGAATGAATTCTTCCTTGGAATTGTGTACTAGGCATTTATCATTCCTAAAATTCACAAGGTAACCATCATCACATAATTGTCTTATTCTAATGTGGTTGTGCTTAAGACCCTTAACAAATAAAACATTTGAAATCAAAGTTTATCCAAGATGAACGATGTTACACATACCAATAATTTCTCCCCAAGCACTATCTCCGAAAGTTAATTTTCCTCCCTTCTTCTTGATAATCATTTAAAAATATTTTTTGTTACCAATCATATTCTGGGAACATCCACTATCCATGTACCATGTATTTCTTTTGGTAAATTCCCTATTTTCCTAAAAATAAGAAAAATTTAGACTTTAGGAATCAAAACATTCTTGGATCCAGAATTGTTAGACAACAAAATTTTGGGTATCCACATTTGTTTAGAAAAATAAGCTATATGTAACCTAAGATATTGAACTCTATTCAAGGAGAAATTTTTCATCCAATTCCCACCACTTTAACATTTCATGCAAAAAGGGGATTTAGAAGGAACAAAATAGTTGTTTTTTAAAACCAGTTTTTGGTGAGTATAACCTACTCCAGTAGTGTTTCCTTGATGTTTAATTTGAGAATAAATCTCCTCAAAATTTTCCTTCCTGGAGGTAAATTTTGCAAGAAGCTTCTTAAGAGGCAAAATTTCGGATTTTAGTCTGATGACTAAATTCCTATCCTCATGAATCATTTCCATAGAGTTATATTTTTCCTCAAAAAATTTTATCTTTAAAATAGAATTCTTAAGATCTTTAGAATGTTCTTCCTTATCATAATTTTCTTTCTCAAGGTCTTTATAAAGTTTTTCTAAAAGATATTATTTATCTCTTAGAACTCTAGAAAGATCTAAAATCTCTTTTGTAGGAATTTCGTCCCTAGTATTTTCCTTGTCTAATTTTGTAGATATTTCACAATTTCTTGCTTCAAACTACTTGGAAAATCTTGAAACTTCTTCATATAAATGTAATTATTCATTTTTTTAGGATGAAGTATCTTCATTAGAAGTACTATTTTCAGAATAGTAATTCTTATCAAGGGATAAATTTGTTAAAGCCTTGGCAGAGCGTACCTTGGGGAAAAGACATGTATTTGGGAAAGAAGTAGTAGAAATGAATCCCATATTCTACTGTGCTGATGAATCATATTTAGAAGATTCACTATCTGAAGAGTCTACATAGCTAGCACTCCATGTATAATTAGCTTTAAGACTTTTCTTGTGCATTTATCGATATAATTTCTTCCTGTTCCTTTCGGAATTCCATTCTTTCTTTTCCTTATTTTTCAACAAAGGACAATCAGTTCTGATATGACCTGTTCTTTTACATTCATATCACGTAACTTCTCTATCTTTATTATCTATGTAGTCTTTCTTATTGTACTTATTTTGACGGGTCCTTTGAGCTACAATCATGTTCAATTTCTGGGCAAGATTAGAAAATTCATTCTAAGACTTTTTTGTGTCACTAGATTCTGATGGAATAACGAATTTCATAGTTTTTGATCCGGTTACTCTTTCTGGGGTACTGGATTTCATATGTTTAGAAGTGGTTGAAAAATAAACTCCTCCATTTTCATTCTTCTACTTAACATTTTCGTCATCTATATTCATTCTTGTTTCATGCTGAAGAAGAGTTCCAAACAACTCTTCTAAGGAAATCTGAGTGACTTTCCTATTTTCATCAATATCTATCTTCTTGGACTCCCATTCATTTGGAATGATATCTATGATCTTGTCCACAAGAGCATCATCATCCAAACCATTTTCTCCCATAGATTGTAAGCTATTCACGATAGTCATAAACCTTTATTGTACTTTGCTTATAGGTTCTGCATAAGGAAAGTTAAAGGTATGGTATTCAGCTCTCAACATAGCTCTTCTTGTCTCTATGACTTTAGATGTACCAAAATGTGTAACTTCAAGTTTCTTCCAGATACGTTTTTCATCTTCACATGATGATATTTGACTATAGATGTTCCTAGTCATGGAACACAACAAATTATTTCTGACACTAAAGTTTGATTGATATTCTTATTTCTTCTGATTTGTAAAGGTTCTCAATTCATTATCTGGTATCTTATAATCTCCAGTCAGTATTAGATAGTCATCAACTCTAGTATTCATAACTAAAGTTTTCATCCTATCTCTCTAGTACTCATTATCATTACCATAAAAAACAGAAGGTCTGGTAGGATTTATGTTATCAATAGAACCAACATTTAAACCTTCCATCCTTAAGATAATCATTGGAACAAAAACTTTTTAGAAGTATGAGTTTGTAAACAAGGAATATAATCCTAAGCAAGAAAAATATAGAGAAAGATTATCTCTTAGAAGAAAAATATGGATCCAAACTATGTGATTCCAAAAAATAGATTCTGAAAAGCTGAATCCGAAAAATTCAATTCCGAATATTCAATTCCAAAAGTAAAGAAAAAGAAGAAAGTCTTATGAATCTAATCTTGAGACTAATTCAGATTGAAACAAATACTCTAATACCAATTGTGAGATAGTATGTGAGTATGAAATACTATATAATACCAAATGTAGGATCAAATGTGTAAACATGAGATACTCAAATACAAGTGGCGGGTGAATTGTATACTTTAAAAAAATTCTTCAGGTACTTTTAAAGTTGGTTATGTTTAACAAGGTTAAACAAGATAATTCACAAGACCTCTAAGTTCTAACAACTTGCTTGACTCCAGAAAAGTGATTCTAAAAATGAAACTTATCAAAAGTTTACAACGACTAAGATTCTACCTTAAGGAGTATAGAATCTATCTAAATCAGAGTACAAGTGTATGGAAGTATAATATAGATATACATTCCTTAACAATAAAAATGCAGCATAAAACTTGAATCAAAATCAAGTAACAAGTAAGAAATCTTTTGACCCATAGAGAAGGGTGTCCCACAACTTTGGATAAAGGTCCCTTGATTTATACTTTCAAGAAATTCTATCTTACCCACACCAGGGTAAGCCCTTAATCTGAAGATCGGTATATGTCTTGCAATCCCTGCAATCCCTCAACTATCAGGTAGTCGGAACCTCTGTCTTCCTATCCCCGGAAGTCGTCGATTGTACGTAGAAACAATCAGAGTCTCACAAAGCAAGTCTGCACAAGGAAAAGTTTGTACAAGCCATTCAAACTTTCTGCACGAATCTTGAGAGTTGATAAGTGCCTCTCTCTCTTGAAATCACTTCAACAGCATGTAAGCAATGATCTCAAATATATTGTCAATTGTTCAAATGAGATCCTATTTATAGGAACAACACCAACGGTTGGCTCCCTCCTTCAATGATCATATTATTCCTTACATTTCAGAGGGACCTGTACACGTGTCACTCAACCAACAATTAGTTGATAACTGAAATCATGACATCGTTTTATAATAGAACAAGTGTAAGAATAAGTAAAACCGATATTCGGAATGTAAGAAAATATGGAAGTTTGGAGTCAACCAAAAATGAATTCGGAGTCTACAATATGAGGATATTCAGATTCTATTTTCTAGGAATTCGGAACCTGAATTATATAGAATTCCAAAGTCTAAATTTCAATGAAATTCAGAATCTGGATTCACCAGAATTTGGAACCAGAACATACAATGTTCGGAGTCCGAGTACATGAGAATTCAGAGTCAGAACTCATAGGATTTCGAAGTCTAAATTTAGAGTACTCGGAGTCAGACCTCAGAGAAGTTCGTATTCATAATTCTTAATCAGAATTCGTAGTCGAGCATCACATATGTTCATAATCAAAATTCAGAGACGAACATTATGTGAGTTCTTATACAGAATTCAGAATTGAACTTTATGAGAGTTCGTATCTAGAATTCGGAGTTGAAATTTATGAGAGTTCATATCCAGAATTCAGAGTGGAACTTCATAAAAGTTCGTAATAGGAATTCAGATCTTAAAAGAGAGTGCTTCATATCTAAATATTACATGATTCTGAGGTTTTAGACATGACACCAATTTTTATACTTAGAAAAGTTATGATAAGAATAATGAGATCTAGGTAAGGGTAAATTTCGACAAGGAAGGAAATTTTCCTAATGAAAGTAAAACAAGGGGGTAAAATGAGATTTGTCTTGACATAAGGTGTTTGTGATTTTCAAAACAAGAAAGGATGGTAAAGTTATAAGGAAACCTTGATGACTTAACAATCTCCCCCTTGAATGAAGAAATGTAAAATTCATAAGGAAAACCCTATTGACTCAACATATACCATTTTAATTCCCTTAGTTTTCACTATTGGTGTTGTTCTTGGTTCAATATAACACCCATAGTAAGTATGGAATTAATTTTTTAATGAAATTATAAAACATAATTCTTAATAAAATCAACACCATTTAATTTAAATTACAAAAAATCCATAATCTCATTACAACCCAACACAAGAAAACTACCCACTTATGATCATGACCACGATGTGTGGATTTCACAAAAACATAATCCCTTCCAGGGATATGAGAGGGAGAATGAAGGGTGATAGGTAATTACACTAAAAAAAATTGAAAAAGAAAAAGGAAAACTCAAATTTTGGAATTGGGGGAGAATTTTCGATAGAGCCATAGAACCTCCCCTAGATTGTCCAACCTCAAACATGGAGGGTTACCCTATTAGTTATATATTTTTAGACTACATGACATGTTTACTAAAGTAAACAATCTGTATTCATCCAAAATTGAATTTTCTCGGTTTCTCTGTCGGTAGTAGATTTACCATGCCGCCCAATGACTTTTAATGTATCAATAGTCGATTGGTGGGATACATGGTATTTCATTCCATCCCACATATCATATAGAGTCTATTTTATCCAAAAACCACTTCAGGAAGGGAATACAAGATATGTGAACATGAAGTACATATCTTGTTCACTTTGGACAGCTACATGAGCATGTACTCACACTGTTTGATCTATGTCTAGGAAATGGTACACAACTTGTGTTTAATAATTATATTCCATTTTATATTTGTATTTATTTGGATCACTCAAAATTTGAAAACATTACTGTAAAACACCTTAAAATCACCATGAAAACTAAATTAAACATTTTTTTTCAATAAAAGAATATGTATCGAGTGAATATGTGTTTTTATTCTCAATAATATCAATAAACATGTATTCACAAATTAGGAATATCATATTCCTATTCTCTAACGTTATTCCTAAGAAATTTTTTTCAAAAATTTAGTTTCCCTTAACTATTACAACATTTGAACGTTTTACTTTTCTATTTGACCTTATTATAATCCCTTAGGAAGAAGGAAAACAATTATATTGAAATCTTCAACTTCTTCCTCTTATTATGATTCACTTGATTCTTCTTTAATTTCCTTATCTTTTTTACCTTCTATAAAAAATTTAGAAACATATCCAGATCAACTTTTTTGTCATAACATTATCTCTTTTAATTTCATAAGTAATAAGAGTGTTTTTAGATCATCTTAAGATAAGGTTTTCGGAAATCAATATTCCAAAGATGAGACCTTGGCATCAAACTTATCAAGAATGATTTTTAAATATCCTTTTAATAAAGGTTGATTATTCTAAATTCTCACCTAGAAAACTTATGGTGCTAAAAATATCATTAACCCCTATAAATAAGTTACCAATATATTCATAATCATCTATTTTTTGATCTTCATACTTCCGCCACCAATGTTTTAACCTTTTCTTAAATGTTTTTCTACTTATCCCAGATACCTTTGGAACTTCCAACCACATTTACTTAAATAACCTCACATTAAATAAGTGATAAGAGTAAAACATTTTTATATCTACCATTATTCTCAAGAGTTTTCTTATCTACGACTATAATAGGAGAATTCTCAATACAAGGATGAAATCTATCCATAGTAGGTTCCAAAACATCATACCCAAGAGACATAAGATTTTGAAGCATTGTATATTTCTATATATCATAGTTCATTCCCTTTAAAACTGAAATCCCTTTATAGTTAATGTGATTGGAATTATCTTCTCCTAATATGGATCTTTCAAAGGAAACCTCCCTCTGATAAAAACTATTCTTCTCATGTAAGATCAAGACCGCTAAGGGAGGGGGTGGTGGATTTTTCATTCCTATTTCTTTTATACTAATGTTTTAATTATTTCATTGAAAACATTCTTGACCTATGAAACATTTTAGAGTTACGATCGACTCAAATATAACTCACAAAATAACCATTCATATGAAACTAATATAAATAGAAGGCATCAAATAATATTGACAAGGATCAGTACAAAGACTTACTCCTTACCATGATGGATAGTTCCACCAACATGGATTCTTAAAATATCCTATTTATAGAATAAATAGTCATAAGTAAAGAAAAATTATTTAATCCCCATAGAAAATTACCTATTATAGTTTCTTATACCATCCAACTATCACTTCATGTTTACACTTCCCATGAAAAACCTTCTAAGAAATTGTTAAGTATCCACAGTCACATGATTCACATTATTCTTCTTTTCTAATATAATTCAAAATGTATTTACATTATCCATATGTAAGTTGAATTAAACATTACCCACATAAAACCTACAAAAACATTAAATATTCACGAAGTAACGTGTTGTTATTGAAAATTCTATTAGAAACTATGTTCAGAAATATTCCTCTATTGGGTCATTCTGATATTCCTAGTCCAAAAACCTTAGTTTGATGAATACCAGTCTTTTCCGATTATCCTTATGACATTTCTTATTTAATTGATATAAAACTCAATAGGTATCTCACAATTCATGTGTCAGATTGAACTTTTTCTGATGAACCATGCTCCGATGGATATTTCTCTCATAGACTTCATTAGATAGAAATTACTCAGATTATTGAATTAATCTTCACTCAGATAATATTCTTCAGCTTCAACATGAAAATAAAAGGATATATGGAAACTCAATACGATAATTTTTTTTCAAAGATCACGATGCATATTATCACTTCATGTCTTTCAGACCCCATTTCCCTACTTTAAAAAATTTCCCTATTCATCAATATTCTTTAAAACTTGGATCATTCTTCTACATCTTCATCTCTTTAAATTATCCTTAAATATCAGATCAATATTTTTCTTCTTCAATGACTTTAATTCTCTTTAAATATCTAGTAAATCGTGGACTACTTCAATTTTACTAACAATTATTTATTATAATTCATCAGTCTGATACTTTATTGTGATTCATCATTACAATGAAGGCATATGCATTACTGAATATGATCCATTACAATGAATTTTTGTATACATTTAAAGTCTTATCAAAAGGATGTTTTATAACAATTCTTCTAAAACCTTCTCACAACCCCAACTCACTTATAACTTATTAGCATTGTTTAGTCCGATTCTGATTCTTCATTCTGATTTCCAAATATGATTCCTTTATTAAAATTAAGGAATTTCATCACTCCTATTTTCTTGACCCACGTTCCAAAATAATCTGAATTAAAGATATCCCATAACAATGCTCTGAATCAATTGAAAAACTAATATTCCCATTCTGATTTCCTCATTACGATTAAGAAAACAACATATTCAATACGTTGTTCTATATCAATTGTGACAAATGTAAATCATATGTATTCCCATTAACATTATTCATTCTAACTGATAAAAACAAAAGTAAAAAAATTATTGGAACTTCAATAAATCTTCCTATCCCCATCTGGAAAAAATTTCAAAAAGTATTAAAATAGGACTCTCTTTCTTCTTCTAAATACGATACTCTAAGTCATCCAAAATTTAAACAATTAGGAATACAGTGATCCGACACCAATGAACCTTATTCATCTTTGTCTATTGTTTTACACATATATGAGAAGAAACCTGAATAATTCTCATCATATTCCTCTCTATTGAAAAAGATTTATTCTTCAACAAACATTAGCTTGTAATCACGACTTCCTTATGGCTTTGAATATGTCTAAGATTTTCTTTAGAAAAGTATGACATACTAAGGAAAAAATTGTAACTTTCATGTCTTCCAATAACATATTTCTTTCCAATAAAACCTGAATAAGATTAACAAAATCTTTTATCCCATTAACTTTATAAGTATTGCATCACACGTTCTCTAAAAAACATATGATATTTGTTAAATAAAAATCAGAAAATCATCGTTAGATACATATTTGAACCATTTTTACTCCAAAACTACTTTCTCACTTTGATTACCACTTTCATTATAGACTTTATAAAATTTCCAGTAGCTTCTGAATTTTCATCAAAGTTCCATTATGATTGTATGGATCATTTAACTCAAGCCGATGTCCAGATCTGATGTTTATTTTTATAAATATGATCCTTCTAGATCTGATGATCATCCCAATGGTTCTAGATCAAATTTGTAAACATTACTCACACCCATCTTGAATCCGAACTTGCTTTACCTTTTCAACATAAAGTATTTCATCAACATATTGATCTATTAACAACAAATAAAACCAAAACATAATTAGGTCTAATAATCTCCCCCTTTTGATTTCTTCAATACACACTTAAATACCTATATTTAACCACTTCCAAACAATAATTTGTATTTTTTTCTTTCCTTATATATTTTTTAAAATTTCTTCTTTTCTTTCACCCCCTATTCCTTATCTATACCCCTTAATATATTATCCCCCATTATTGAAAATCAAATTCAAATGGGTCAACATGAATAGTTTCCTTATTGAAAAATTGTCTCATTTAAAATGGTTAAAAAATTTCATATAAATATAATAACTCTTCCTTAAGATAACATATGTATGACTTGAGTTTATTAATAATGTTCCTTCAACTAAACAACACTATGTCCATGTAGGTGAACCCAATGAAGAGAAAAGAGTGTATAATCAATGTTATCAATGTTGGATATAATAAAAATTTCATGTAATACATTTTCACATCTATTTAAACATTCTCATTACTAGGGAAAACCTTGAAAGAATTTTTTTAAGATAAAAGTGACCTTCAACCAGGTCAAAAAATATATCAGAAGGTTCTGGTGTATAAAATAAAAAAATTTAAAAAATCGTATTTTTTTATCCGCAACAATTTCTTTTGAAGGAGTAGTATGATACTAAAGAAAATAATATTACATAGCTTAAATCATTCAATTCTTTGTAAGTTAGTGCAATAAAATATTTTGGGAATTAGAAGGAACCTCATTCTTCTCAAAAGAAAAGTTCATACTGAGTGACTTCTCTTAATCTTGATTTTTTTAATCTTCCTAGATTTTTCATTGGATTCATTTTATTCCTTCTATTAATCCTTCTCAAAATTTTTAATAATTTTATTTTCATATATATAATCTTCTATTAAGGTTGTTAATTTTATTTCTTTTTTTGTAATATTTTTACTATAGCGACTTTGTAAAAATTCTTTCATGTATTCCTCTTATTCTGGTAGGATAGTCATATAAATTTTAGTTACCTTCCATTTTTTCTTACAACTCTTTCATTTTTTCTAAATTTTATAACCATAATCTGTTGATATCTTTTTATCAACATTTCTCACATCTTCAGAAAAATTTTCCTTCCCTTTGATTCAGTTAATTTTTTTGCTTCTTCTAACTTAGTTATGTAGATTTGTTCTGGCCAAATAACTAAGCACTCTTTCTTGTCACACTCGGTTTGTTTAATTTTCTCAAATTTCATAACATAATTTGAATTCTTCATTTTTTGTATTTCCTTTTTTAGTTCCAAAAAATTTTAAGAAAATTTTAACTTTTTTTCTCACAATTTCTCCCCATGTTACATACTTGTTTTGTGGTAATAACATGTTATACCAGCAAGAAAAAGCTATGTGTTTGAAAATTCTAAAACATCCATAGTGACCTATGAATATTGATATTTTGGATTGATATTAAAAATGTTCAAAACATTGTTTTTGTTGTTTCATAACAACTCAAGGACTAATTTTATGAGGAGGATACTCTCCTAAAAAAATTATTTCACTCTCAGTGAAAGATATTTTCTTAGAAACCTGATTTTTTAAATCTTTCTTTTCACCATTTGAATATGTTTAACCTTTGATATCAATAACCTTGGTGATGTTTACTCTCAACTTTGAGTTGTATGAAACATTGATTCTGTTTCTAAAAACTATTCTTCTTTATCAACTGACTTACTTTTCAAAAGATTTATGATTTTATCAGATTCTGTTATCATCAACTTATTTTGTTTAATTTCTTCAATAAGTGTGGATTATAGCTTGTTGATATTACCATTACTAGTGTAATTTTATTCTTAAATTTTCAGTTTTCCTTGACGCACAACATTCTCAAAAGTTATGTCATTAACATCATTTTTTAACTTACTTATTTCAATATTATGTTGAGTATTTTGTTCAATTGCATTCTCCAAATTCTATTTTATAATCTATTCAATTTCCATCACATCTTCATCATTATCATCACTACCCAAAGAATCACATCCAATTCTAACTTGAGAAAAGAAAGTTCGAGTTTATGATTGGATTTATCATGGGATGATGATTAATTCTTCTTTCCTATGCTTAGATAACATTTCTTCATTTTTTCATTGTGAAATATTTCCTTATTGTTTTCACTTTTGTTTCTAAGTTTTATCATAATCATATTGGGAATCATATTATTTAACTTTCATCCTAGGAATGTTTTTAGGAAAATTTCATTTCCATTCACAATTCCAACATTTTAGAGTTTTAATATTTACTTTTACCTTATTATATCTCGTATAAATATGGGAAGAATTATGTTGAAATCTTCATCTTCTTCCTCTAATTCCAAATCACCTAATTCTTCTTTAATTTACTTATCTTTTTTATTTCCCTACTATGAAGGATTTGAAGTAAATTTCCTCATCATCCTTTTATTTTTTTTCATAACATTATATCTTCTCATTTCATAAGTAACTATAATACTATGTATATTAACCAAAGATAATGTTTCAGGATATTTATCTTCAAAAAAATTTCATCCAACTTACCAAGATGAATTATCGATGTCTTTACAATAGTAGTTGAGTCTTTTAATTCCTCACCCATGCATCTTATAGTGAAAAAATATCATAAATCCTTGAAAATAATTCACAAATAGATTCGTAATTATATATTTTCAAATCTTCATACATCATCATACAAACTTGTAACTTTGCCTTATTTACCTTTGTATTTCCTTCATAATTTGTTTTTCAACTTATCTCAAATAGATTTGGGAGTTTCTAGTCCATTTACTCTAATAAACTCAATTAAAGTATGTAGTGAGAGTAAATCATTTTTATCTCTTCCATCATTCTCATTATTTTTCTTATCAGTAACTCTAATAGAAGTATTATCAATATGAGGAGTAAATCCTTCTATAGTTTCTAAAAAACATTATACACATGGGACATAGGATATTGTAGAATTATATCTTTCTAGATATGATAGTTCATTCCACTGAAAATAATAATCCTCTTATAGTTCATAGAATTGGAATTGTCATTTTATGAATGTATTTTTTAGAGGATGCCTACCTCTGATACCAATTGTTGTTCCCACGAAAGATCGAGACCACAGAGGGGGGGGGGGTGAATAAGTGGTTTCTATTTCTTTTATAAGAATGATTTACTTATTTACATAAGATCATTATTAATCTCATAAACATACTATAGTTACAATCTACTCAAATATAACTCACAACCTCACATTTCATTTGAAAAAAATATAAAGATAAGGCTAGAAATGATATTTACATGGTTTGGCCTAAAGACATATTATTTTTCATATTGGATAGTATCGACAACATTGATTCTTTTACTATCTTTTTTTCAGAATAAAAAGGTACAATAAAATAATAATTCTGTAGTCACCGTAGAAAATTTCCTACTATAGTCAGTTATCCCCCAACTATCCTTTCCAGTATGAACTTTCTAAGAAAAGACTTTAAAAAAATATAAAGTATGTATAGTCACAAGATTAAACTTCTTCTTCTTTTCTATTCCATTTCAAAATGTAGTCACTTCATCCACAATTAAGATAAACCAGTGCTTACCTATGTACAACCTTCAAGAACATCAATAATTCACAAAAGAACTTGTTTTTCTTGAAACTTCTTCCAGAACCCCTATTCAGAAATATTCCTCAGTAGTGTCAGTAAGATTTTCCCAACCTAGAAACCTCAGTATTATGATGGTCAGTGTCACGACCCGTCCTCAGGGCCCGTGCAGTGACTACCCGAAGCCCACCTTCCAGAGGCCAGGGGCTGGCGACTAGCACCAAGGCGTAAATCCTGGTAAAAAGGGAAGGCATTGCCTTTGTAAAGTAAGCAATCACCACAGAGTACAAGCGGATGAAGTAAACACTAATTAAAAACTGAGTACAACAGTAAGTACGGAAAGTAAAAGGGGCCGGAAATACAAGCCCAACTGTAAAGTAAAACTCGAAAGGGAAAACAGAAATAGTAAAGTAAAGCCGCTACACCGAGCTGTCCACTAGAAGTCCCACCTGAAGGGTAGGTACAGATAGCTCCTCTACTCTCGGGTCCCACCGTCCGCTCCGAGAACGTCCCGCCCAGTGGTCCACCTCCAGGTACCGTCCTGCTCTGCAAGCCTTAACCACGATCAACGATGTCCGTCGTCTGCAACCAACACAACGTAGTGCGGGCATATCCCGTGTAGGGGTGAGTATAAGCTACTCAGTAGGGACCCCGAGACCCCCGAAGGTCTCCCAAAATCCACAAAGGATAAACCACAAAGGAAAGATACAATCACGAAGTAACAACAGACACTGCTTAGGTATATGCCCATACATATACCTAAGTCATCAATTCCAATACGCTCCAACCTCCGAGCCCAAGTACAACTCAGTCCACACAGGAAAGTATACGTATTCCACACAGGAAAGAAAAACGTAATCCACACAGGATATCACAACACAATCCACAAAGGAGAGTAAACATGATTTCAGCTCACACATGTATACATCGTCGAAAAGGTGAAAGGGATGATCAGAAATAGATACTGAATCGCCTAAGCTGGGACCCACATAGGATACAAGACCAGTTATCTTCATTGTTTCATTTATCCTGGGACCCACATAGGATACAAGACCAGCACTGAACCATCAAAGATGGGACCCACAAAGGATACAAGACCAACACAGCTAGGACCCACATAGGATACAAGACCAGCTGTCTTCATTGATTCATCTATACTGGGACCCACAAAGGATACAAGACCAGTATTGAATCATCTAAGCTGGGACCCACATAGGATACAAGACCAGCTGTCTTCATTGATTCATCTATACTGGGACCCACATAGGATACAAGACCAGTATTGAATCATCTAAGCTGGGACCCACATATGATACAAGACCAGCACAGCTAGGACCCACATAGGATACAAGACCAGTTGTCTTCATCGATTCATCTATACTGGGACCCACATAGGATACAAGACCAGTATTGAATCATCTAAGATGGGACCCACATAGGATATAAGACCAGCTATCTCCATTGTCGCAGTCCACTGAGGATCTCTGCACAAACGTCGTCGTCGAAGTCGCAGTAGCAGTCGGAGCCAGCTCTAGGGTTCCCGCACACAGCAAGCTCGTTTGGAGGGTTTGCTCCACGAGCCGAGAGGCTGATACATCAACTGTCACAAAGTCTAGAGTTGATGTATCCAAAAGTTCCGTATCGTCAACAGGAACTCAACGTCGTAGACGGCGCGTCGATCGGACGTCCGGTCTGAGAGTTATTGGCCTTTTTCGTCCCAGGGGACCGGTTGGTTTTTACAGAAAAACCAACCCGACCGTACTCCATCTGTGTCCAAACCTCGGGAGGAGTATTCCAAAAGATCCGTCTCACAAAGAGGAACTCAAAAAAGCTGACGGCACATCAATCGGACGTTCGTAGCTCAAGATATGAGCGTTTGCGCTCCGAGGGCCCGGTTGGTTTCGTGTACGAACCAACCCGGCCGAACTCAAAGTATTCCGAAACCTTGAGTGCGATATACCGAAACGACCATCTCGATCCAAGGATCGCATCTCCGCTGACGACGCATCGTTTGGAGCGTAGCCCGAGTTATGGGCATTTGAACCTAAATAGTTCGGTAACGGGTGTTTCGGGCCCGGGCCGACCCGGCCCGAGACCCCCCCCCCCCCGGCTGGCCCGAACTTGGTCGACCCGCCCCGGACAGGGTCGGCCCAGCCAGGCCTGGTCCGGAGCGGCGCGGCCTGGCGGACCGGCCAGGCGCCGGTCCGGCTCAGCGCAGCGCGCTGGGCGCGCTGCCAGCTCGGCTTCGGCCGAGCTGATTGAAAAAAACGGGGGGGGGGGGGGGGGGGGGGCGCCTCTCCCCCTTTGTAACCACTACCCCCCCTCATAATGGGGGGGGGGGTGGCTTCATTTGCCCGGGGGAATTTAATTCCCCCAGGTTTCTCCACTCCGGCCGACTCCCTATCAACGGGACCGGCGGTGGCGAGTCCCGCTTCCGGCTTCCGACACCGGCGGCCCGGATGGCCGCCGGTCACCTCGTTCCGCCGCGGCCCGGAACCGTCCGCGACCTTTTCCGTCCGGCGCGGTGCGATGGCACCACGCCCCTCTACCGCGACCCCGTTCCGACCGCGGTGTCCTCTGTTTTCTTCAACGCGGTGCGACGACATCGCGTCCTTGAATTCCTTTCCACGGCGCGGCGCGACGGCGCCGTACATATGTTCTGCATGAAACCGCATGGTGCGACGACACCACGCTTCCTCGTACCAACCAAAAAGAAAACATTTATGAAATAAGGAGGGGGTCAGCCATGTTTGTGCGGACCGACCCCCTCGCACTAGTCGATATCAAATAGTCGAAAACCACGAAATTCGACATGCCAGAATCGAGAACGGAAATAATTAAATAAAATAACAATAATCCCCTACCTCGGCTTCAAGAGCGGTGTTTGTCAACGACCCACGGAAGACGAGCGTCGCGGAGGTCGGGCGTCACCAGAGAAACTTCATAAGCTGTCGAAGAAAGCCTGAGGAGGAAGCGGCATCTCCTTTCATTGACATGGGAAGAAGATCGATAGAAGCGGCGTCGTCATTCTTCAGAAACACACCGGCTGCGAAGAAGAGAAGAGACAACACGTATTTCTCTTCTTAAGGTGACATCGTTCTTCGTCGGAGCTTAAGTGTTCTTCATGTTCTTCGTCGTGGTTGAAGAAGAAGAAGAAAGCTTCCCCAATTCCTCTCAAGGTGACAAGAGAAAACTAACCAAAATAAAATAAGCCTAAGGCTTATTTTATTTACACAACTAAACAACTTTGAATTTAATAAGTTTTAATTTCAATAACTCATCTCAATTAAAACTCAAGTTGTCAAAATTAAATTGAGTGGTGTTATTGGGAGTTTAAAGGGGAGTTGAGGAGTTAGGGTTCGTGTGGGTCCCACCACACTTAATCCTCTCAAGGGAGGTTAAGTGGATGTGGGTCCCACCTCTAACTCCCTTTGGGAGGATATAACCAACATGGTTTAAAAAAATTGTGTTCACAATTTATTTATCTTCTTCAAATTTTCCTCAAAACTAACTCTCATCCCGCATGAAACACAACCTCAGAAAAGGTCTCCTTAAGCAAATATCGCCGTTGTGAGTTCATCGGTGCCCTCAGAATTTGATTCCGGGCACCAGTTCAAAAGTTAGAAAAACCCGCTCGTTCGTTCACTGAATGTACCCGAGCCAAACTTCAGAAATTGATTCCGGGCACACCGAGCCTCGGAATCAGGTGCCGTCAGAAATTGTGTTCTAGTAAAATTCCAAAGAAAATTAAAAAAAAATTTCCTTGAAATTTCCAGGTCTTTACATTACTCCCACCACAGGGCTTTACGTCCCCATAAAGCATCAACACAAACTAGGGATACAAAGGCGGTAGAGCTAGGCGGTAAGCCACCTCGCCAATCCAGCTGAGGACCTGGAAGGGTCTGATGAAGCATGGAGACAACTTGCCACCTTGTCCAAATCTCCGTAATCCACGTCGAGGTGAGACATGCAAGAAGACGTGATCGCCATCCTCGAACTCAAGTGACCTCCGCCTCCTGTCAGCAAAAGACTTCTGCCGGCTCTGATCTATCCTCATCCGCTCCTGGATGACCTGGACCTTCTCTGGTCCTACAAGAGCTGCTGTGATTTCTTCTTTGCCAATAAGAGAAATCTGGTCTCATCCCCTGGATGAACCACTTTCTTTGCCTAATACAATCAATCCCGACATGGATGATACTAATCCATAACAAGGATGATGTCGTAAGGCCTCGACGCTACTACCAAGAGATCCAACCGTTACTCTCACCTCCAAGGGTTGAGTCACAATGTCGGCATCAGTGTGTGGTAACTGGGTCTCCTCCAGTAGATGTATCACAAGTGAGGGTCAAGTCAATAGTCAAAACTGGAACCTCTTAGTAACAACACAAAAGAGGACAGGAATGAAAACATCACAAAGGTATGCGTCTTTTATTATTGTAGCTCATAATACAAAGACGTTACTGAATAGCAACGAGGAACTAGAATTACAAAGGATGTATCCACTAGTTCTGCTCCTGTCTATTTGCTCCCAGAGCTCCATGAACGAAGGCCTTAGCTACTTGAAGCTGAGCTCTCCCATGTCCACCAACTCCCAGCGGTCGGGGTGGACCTCCTGGTGGTGGTAGTGGCAACACCTCGAAGTGTCTCTCACCATCGGCTACTCGGCCAGCTCCTCTGCCTCGTCCGCGTGCACCCTGCGGACCACCGTGGCCGAACCTCTGTCTGGGAGGTCCCTCTACCACCTGCTGCTCATCTGTAAGACGAGTCGGGTAGTCTCGAGCCATGAGACCTTGCCCGCCGCATGTGTAGCAATGCCTGCCCCTCGTGTAGATGGCTCTCCTTCATGTGCCCCACACAACCGAATCTTTATCCTGAGTCTGCCCATCTAATGGTCTGGCCCGCTTGGACCTCTACGTCACCTGTCTACTGCCAGCTGCAGAAGACCCTGCTATGGGCCCTGTCACTGGAGCCTGCTCGGCGAGAAAACTATCTACTAGAAGGGCTCTCTCCAAAACCTCTGCCTGCGTTGGAATGTTGAGGGAGATCATCAAAGCCCTGATCTCATGCCTCAGTCCCTGCTCGAAGGGCCGGGCCTGGAAGAACGGGTCCCATACCATATCTGTGGAGTAGCGCGAGAGATCAGTAAATATCGTCGAGTACTGGGGAACTGTCAAGCTGCCCTGCTGCAACAGAAGAATCTCCTGAATGCGCACCGCACGGAGGGTCGCTGGGACGAACTGCGAGCGGAAGAGGCTCTCAAAGTCCGTCCAAATTAGAGATGCCTCATCGTGCACCTGGAGCATCAAGCTCCACCATCGCCCCACTGCTACGTGCAGTAGGCTCGCAGCGAGGATCACCATGAGTTCTGCTGCTGTCCTCACTAGCCGGAAAACTCGTACGACTGCCTCCAGCCAGTCTTCGGCTGCCTGGGGGTCCGTCTCCCCACGAAACCTGGGCGGTCGCTGGCGCTGAAACTCGTGCAGTGCGCTGAGGCGACGTGCATCGTCAGCGGCTGGTGCTGGAAGTATCGGTGGCTCGACGGGTAGTGCTACCGCCGGTGCCACTGCTGACAAAGAGCCCTGCACCGAGGCCTCGTCGCTCGGTGGGCTGTCGTCATGCTCAACTCTCGGAACCCTAGCTGGCTGCCGTCGTGGGGCCATCCTGAAAAGGAATCAGGTGCGCCATGGTCAGAACAGTATACCTGGTGAGCTGACATAAAGTAATCAAAAAGAAAACTTGAAACACACATGCAATCAATGTTTTCGTGCATTTCGTCGGAAATCAGAAGTCAGGGTCCTGGTGTACGGATACGTCGGCCGCCGCACCAACACTGGAATCCCTTGACTGATAACCACAATCAATACTGTAAACACTATTGCTTCACATATAAAAGATCAGAGTTCGCGGTAGTACCGAACTCCTCTGATACCAATTTGTCACGACCCCTCCTCAGGGCCTGTGCCGTGACTACCCCAAGCCCGCCTTCCACAGGCCAGGGGCTGGAGACTAGCACCAAGGCGTAAATCCCAATAAAAAGGGAAGGCATTTCCTTTGTAAAGTAAACAAGCACCATGGAGTACAAGCAGAAGAAATAAACACTAAGTAAAAACTGAGTACAACAGTAAGTATGGAAAGTAAAAGGGGCCGAAAATACAAGCCCAACTGTAAAGTACAACTCGAAAGGGAAAACAAAAACAGTAAAGTAAAGCCACTACACTGAGCTGTCCACTAGAATTCCCACCTGAAGGGTAGGTACAGATAGCTCCTCTGCTCCTCGGGTCCCGCCGTCTGCTCCGAGCACGTCCCGCCCAGTGGTCCACCTCTAGGTACCGTCCTGCTCTGCAAGCCTCAACCACGATCAACGCTGTCCGTCGTCTGCAACCAACACAACTTAGTGCGGGCATATCCCGTGCAGGGGTGAGTATAAGCTACTCAGTAGGGACCCCGAGACCCCCGAAGGTCTCTCAAAATCCACAAAGGATAAACCACAAAGGAAAGATACAATCACAAAGTAACAACCGACACTACTTAGGTATATTCCCATACATATACCTAAGTCATCAATTCCAATACTCTCCAACCTCCGAGCCCAAGTACAACTTAGTCCACACAGGAAAGTATACGTATTCCACACAGGAAAGAAAAACGTAACCCACACAGGATAGCACAACACAATCCACAAAGGAGAGTAAACATGATTTCAGCTCACACATGTATACATCATCAAAAAGGTGAAAGGGATGATCAGAAATAGATACTGAATCACCTAAGCTGGGACCCACATAGGATACAAGACCAGTTATCTTCATTGTTTCATTTATGCTGGGACCCACATAGGATACAAGACCAGCACTGATCCATCAAAGCTGGGACCCACAAAGGATACAAGACCAGCACAGCTAGGACCCACATAGGATACAAGACCAGCTGTCTTCTTTGATTCATCTATACTGGGACCCACAAAGGATACAAGACCAGTATTGAATCATCTAAGATGGGACCCAAATAGGATACAAGACCAACTGTCTTCATTGATTCATCTATACTAGGACCCACATAGGATACAAGACCAGTATTGAATCATCTAAGCTGGGACCCACATAGGATACAAGACCAGCACAGCTAGGACCCACATAGGATAAAAGACCAGCTGTCTTCATCGATTCATCTATACTGGGACCCACATAGGATACAAGACCAGAATTGAATCATCTAAGCTGGGACCAACATAGGCTACAAGACCAGTTGACTTCATTGTCGTAGTCCACTGAGGATCTCTGCACAAACGTCGTCATCGAAGTCGCAGTAGCAGTCGCAGCCAGCTCTAGGGTTCCCGCACACAGCAAGCTCATTTGGAGGGTCCGCTCCACGAGCCGAGAGGCTGACACATCAACTGTCACAAAGTCTAGAGTTGATGTATCCAAAAGTTCCATATCGTCAATTGGAAGTCAACGTCGCAGACGGCGCGTCGATCTGACGCCCGGTCTGAGAGTTATTGGCCTTTTTCGTCCCAGGGGCCCGGTTGGTTTTTAAGGGAAAACCAACCCGACCGTACTCCACCTGCATCCAAACCTCGGGCGGAGTATGCCAAAAGATCCGTCTCACTAAGAGGAACTCAACAAAGCTGACGGCACGTCAATCGGACGTTCGTAGCTCAAGATATGAGCGTTTCCGCTCCGAGGGCCCGGTTGGTTTCATGTACGAACCAACCCGGCCGAACTCAAAGTATTCCGAAAAGAACGCCTCGATCCAAGGATCGCATCGCCGCTGACGGCGCATCGTTTGGTGGTTCGTAGCCCGAGTTATGGGCATTTGAACCCAAATAGTTCGGTAACGGGGGTTTCGGGCCCGGGCCGACCCGGCCCGAGACCCCCCCGGCGGGCCCGAACCGGGTTGACCTACCTCGGACAGGGTCGGCGTGGCCCGACCCGGCCCGGCGCGGCCTGGCTTGGCGGACCGGCCAGGCGCCGGTCCGGCTCAGCGCAGTGCGCTGCCAGCTCAGCTTCGGCCGAGCTGATTGAAAAAAACGGGGGGGGGGGGGGGGGCGCCTCCCCCCCTTTGTAACCGTGGCCCCCCTCATAATGGGGGGCCCTTCATTTGGCTGGCTGAATTTAATTCCCCCGGGTTTCTCCACTCCGGCCGGCCCGACCTGGCCGGCCGGCTCCCTCTCAACGGGACCGGCGGTGGCCGGTCCCCCTTCCGGCTTCCGACACCGGCAGCCCGGCTGGCCGCCGGTCACCTCGTTCCGCCGCGGCCCAGAACCGGCCGCGACCTTTGCCGTCCGGCGTGGTGCGACCGCACCGCGCCCCACTACCGCGGCCCCGTTCCGGCCGCGGCGTCCTCAGTTTCCTTCGACGTGGCGTGACGGCGTCGCTTCCTTGAATTCCTTTCCACGGCGCGGCGCGACGACGCCGTGCATATGTTCCGCATGAAACTGCGTGGTGCGATGACACCACGCTTCCTCATACCAACCACAATGAAAACATTTATGAAATAAGAATGGGGTCGACCGTGTTTGTGCGGACTGTCCCCCTCGCATTAGTTGATATAAAATAGTCGAAAACCACGAAATTCTACATGCTAGAATCGAGAACGGAAATAATTAAATAAAATAACAATAATCCCCTACCTCGGTTTCAAGAGCGGTGTTCGTCAACGACCCGTGGAAGACGAGCGTCGCGGAGGTCGGGCGTCGCCGGAGAAACTTCGTAAGCTGTCGAAGAAAGCCAGAGGAGGAAGCGACGTCTCCTTTCGTTGACACGAGAAGAAGATCGATAGAAGCGGCATCGTTGTTCTTCAGAAACACACCGGCTGCGAAGAAGAGAAGAGACGACACGTCTTTCTCTTCTTATGGTGACGACGTTCTTCGTCGGAGCTTAAGTGTTCTTCGTGTTCTTCGTCGTGGTTGAAGAAGAAGAAGAAAGCTTCCCCAAATCCTCTCAAGGTGACAAGAGAAAACTAACCAAAATAAAATAAGCCTAAGGCTTATTTTATTTACACAACTAAACCACTTTTAATTTCGAAAGTTTGGAATTCAATAACTCATCTCAATTAAAATTCAAGTTGTCAAAATTAAATTGAGTGGAGTTATTGGGAGTTTAAAGGGGAGTTAAGGAGTTAGAGTTCATGTGGGCCCCACCACACTTAATCCTCTCAAGGGAGGTTATGTGGATGTGGGTCCCACCTCTAACTCCCTTTGGGAGGATATAACCAACATGGTTTAAAAAAAATTGTGTTCACAATTTATTTAACTTCTTCAAATTTTCCCCAAAACTAACTCTCAACCCGCATGAAACGCAACCTCGGAAAAGGTCTCCTTAAGAGAATATCGGTGTTTCGAGTTCATTGGTGCCCTCAGAATTCAATTCCGGGCACCAGTTCAAATGTTAGAAAAACCCGCTCGTTCGTTCACTGAACGTACCCGAGCCAAACTTTGGAAATTGATTCCGGGCACACTGGGCCTCGGAATCAGGTGCCGTCAGAAACTGTGTTCTAGTAAAATTCCAAAGAAAATTAAGAAAAACTTTTCCTTGAAATTTCCAGGTCTTTACAGTTAGTACTATATGATCCTCGTTATACTCTTACTTATTTATTTATGCAGTAGCCCAATTCACAACTCACAATTCAAATGTCTAATGGAACTCGGTTTGAGGAACCTCTCTACGAAGGATGTCACTCTTAGGGACTTGTTCCGATGGAACTTCCATAGATAAGTAGATTGATCTTCACTCCATTAATCTTCATTAGATTCAACCTAAAAATCAAATTTTTGTTTGAAAATCAATAAATGACAAAAAAATGTTAGAGCTCTCAGTTAACATCATCACTTCTTGTGTTTCTCACCCCACACAAATGTATTGTGTTCCACTTTTATAGGCAGCAAAGTATGTCTTAAGTGGGATTCTAAAAATGTTTCCCCACTCTACCAAATTTCCCAAATCTTCAATCTTCTATAAATATTTTTTATTTATTTGACTTCTTCTACTCATTGAATTCTCCTTAAATCTCATATTAATCGTTGTCCTCTTCAATGATTTCAATTATCCTTAATTATAGGATCAATCATTAACTACTTCAAGTTTAAAAAAATTTATTAATTACAATAATTAATTTCGATTATTTATTACTAATCTTTATTATGGTGAAGACAAATTCAATACTGAAGATGACTCGTTATTATGAATTTTTGTAGACATCAAAATTATTCTCATAAGGATGTTCTATATCAAATCGTCAAAGAGATTCTCACAAATTCATCTCGCTTATGAAAAAATTATTCACTCTAATTCAGATTCTTCATTCCAATTTATTAATTTGATTTCTTCATTATGATCATGAATTTTGGTCACTCCAATTTTTTGACCCTATTACAGAAAAATAATAATAAAAGACATCTCATAACATTTCTATTCATCAATTAAAGAACTAATATTCATATTCTGATTTACTTATTACGATAAAGAAAATAATTTCTTCATTATGTTTATCTATATCAATTGTGAAAAATGTAATACAGATGTCTTCCCATTATGATGTTCTGAACTAACAGATAGAAACAATGGTAAACAAATTATTGGAACTTCATGAAAGCTTCTTGTACAACTTTAATAAAAATTTCACAAAGTATTCATACAAGACTATCCTTATTATTCTAAGTATGATAATACAAGTCTTATAGACTTCAAACAATTCTGAATATGGTGATCCCACATTGATGAACCTTATTCTTATAAGTCTGGTGTTTCTCACATCGATGAGAAGTAGCATAAATAATTCTCATCATATTCTCCTCTATTCTACATGCATTCTACTTCTAAAAACCAAAGGTTATCATCATAAATTACTCATAACTTTGAATATGTTTGTGATCATATTTAGAATTTTCTAAATAACTAAAGAAAAAATTGTAACTTACCTTTCTTCCAGAAACATATTTCTTTCAAATCAATCCTGAATAGGATTGATAATTACTTTTTCCCCTGACCTTTCTAATTCTCACATCACTATTTCCCATTACAACCTACGATATTTGTGAAATAAAAATCAGTAAAGCATAATCATATTCATATTGGTGCCATTCTAACTGAGGAACACCTTCCTCATTATGATTACCTCCTTCATTCAAGACTCAATAAAATTTTCTGAATCTTATGACTTTTTATAAAAGTATCATTATGATTTCCTAGATCTATTGAATCGTGTTGATGTCTCGATCTGAAGTTGGTGTTTCTGAATATGATCCTCCTAGATCTAATTATCATCCCCATGGTTATAGATCTGATTAGAAAACCTTACTCACACACTTTATCCATATGAATTTCTGTTACCTTCTCAAAATACTTTATTTCATCAACATATTGATCAATTAAATATAAATACAACCAAAACATTACCAGGTTTAAAAATATCCCCATTTCTGTTTGTTTCCAATACCCACTTCAATAACTACATTTAACCACTTCAAAATAATAATTGGTATTGTTTTCTTTTCTCACTTTTTCTGTTCCATGTATTCTTTTCTTTCCCACCCCATTCCTTATATCTCCCTCAACATATTACCCCCCCTTATTAATAATACAATTAAAATGGGTCATAATGAAAAGTTTCATTCCTTATTGAAAAATTGTTTCATATCAAAAGGTTTTAATTTTTCATCTCAATATTGTAACTTTTATTTAGGAGAAAATAAGTATCAAATGATTTTTTTAATGAAGAAATTTTTACAAAACAACTCTTAGTCCACATGGTAGAAACAAGTGTATAAAAAAAGAGTGTATAATCAATGTTGTCAAAGTTTTCCATAATAAAAATTACATTCCTCTTTGAAGATTCTCTCAGTATTGAATTTTTATTCTCCTTCCATGATTTTGAATTTGATGTATTTTTTACCTTTTTACCATCCTTCTCAGATTTTATAACAAATTTCTCTTAATGTGTAGACTCTTATGATATGGATGTAAAATTTATTTCTCTTTTTGTAATATTTTTTTATAGTGAGTTAGTAACAATTCATTAAAGACTTTCTCTTATTCCTCTAGGATAATCAAAAAACTTTTAGTAATATGAACTTCTTTCTCACATCTATTTCATTTTTTATGAAATTTCAAACCACAATTTGTTGATATATTTTTATAAAATTTTCTAACAACATTAAAACCTTTTTATTTCCCTTTTCTTCAGTTGATTTTTTTCTTCTTGAAACTTGTTATCTATTTCAACTTTTTCTGGCTAAAAAATGTAGCACGGTTTCTTATTAGACTAAATATGTTTACTTTTCTCGACATTCATAACATACCCATAATTCATAATTTTTGGAATTTCCTTTTTTGGTTACACAAATGTTTTAGGAACATTTGATCTTCCTTTCTCACCATTAACACCCATTTATTCATAATTGTTTCTTCATAATGAATTTTTATACTAGCATGAATAAGATCTAGATCAATAAATTACACAACACCAAAAGTGACCTCAAAATCATGATCTTTGATATTGAGAGTAAAAGTGAACAGATTTTTTTGTTTCTTCACAACTCATGGGATACGTTTATCAAGAGGATACATTCCTTAACCAAATATATCATTAATAGCGAAAGAATTTTTCTCACATACTAGATTTTGTAAATATTTATTTTCAGCTTATTTGGAAGTTTCCCCATTAATATAGTATCCTTGGTGAAGTTTTCTCTCATATTTCTTATATCACTTTGTGCTATTAGAAACATTGATTAAGTTTATTGAAACCCTTATTATTTAACAACTAACTTACTTTTCAGAACATCTATGATTTTTTTCCAGATTTATCTATATTCAAATTGTTCTTTTTATTTCTTTGACAAGTGTCGATTGTAGCTTATTGAGATTCTCATTACTCGATGAGTTTTCTTCATAAATTTTCAATTTTCTTTGATAATCACAATTCTCAAAAGTTATGTATTTTACATATTTCTTCAAGTTACTCATTTATTTCTTGAGTTGATTATTTTTTCAAATGAATTATCCAAATTCATTTTTAGATTCCACACCATTTCCATAATTTCTTCATCATTATCATCACTACCAGAAGAATAACATCCATTTCTAAATTGAGAAAGAAAGTTGAGTTAATGATCATATTCATCATCAGGTGAGGAATAAATCTTCTTTATTTTTCTTAGATAAATTTGATTTTTTTCATAAGGAAATCATTACTTATATTTGATCCAATTTTATTTCAGAGGTTTCTCATCATCATATTTAGATACATGTTCTCCAACTTTATTTTGAGGAAAATTTTGTGCAAAATGTCCTTTAACTTGACAATTACAAGATTTTAGAGTTTTAATTTTCCATTTTCCATTATTATATCTCTTATAAAGTGGGGAAAAAATATTACTGAAATCTTCAACTTCTTTATTTGCTTCAAAATTACACAATTCTCCATTAATTTCCTTATCTTTGGATTTTTTTCTTCTATAAAAAATTTTAAGGACATTTCCTGATCAAAATTTTCATTATTTTTCAAAACTATATCTCTTCTAATTTCATATGTAACAATATTAATATGTACATCATCTAAAGATATGGTTTTCAGAAAACTATATTTCTAAGATGAAACATTGCTATCAAACACAACTAGTATAATTATCAAGATCTTTTCAAAAATAGTTGATTCTTATAATTTTTCACACAGACAGCTTATGATAGTAACAATATCAATAAACATTATAAAGAAGTCACTAATAAATTTGTATTCATCCATTTTTAGATATTCATACTTCATCCTCTAAAGTTGATACTTGTCCATCTTCACCTTTATATTTCAATCATAAATGTTTTTAAAATTATCTGAAATACCTTTGGGAGTTCCAAATCCCTTTACTCTAAGAAAATCAAATTCTTTATATGATGAGAGTAAAACATTTTTACCTCTTCCATCATTCTCATGATTTTTTTGTCAAAAACTTTAAGAGGATAATTCTCAATATGATGATGAAATTGTTTGGTATTATTTTTTAACAGCCTCTGATTACATGGTAAATTCCCTTTTAAATAGACTCAATAGCTTGCGTTGCACGCAACACTTAGTTCGGGCACACAATGTACTATAAAATTAGCTTTTCAAAAAGCAGTTATGAACAGTACTAGCCACATTATAAAATTTATAAATTTTATTTTTCAAAATAAACTTAATTTTTGAATTCAGAATATCGAAATTAACTTATGGTGAATTTTTTGTAATTTTCGGTAAAGTTTCAATTTTTTGATGATTAGTGAAAATTACTACATCGATGTAAAAAAACCCAACTATTTCATTTAAGTAATTATTTTAAAATAAATTGATTTTAAATTAAAAATATATAAATAATACATATTGTTATCTAATATATTTCATTGAAATTAATTTATTATATAATTAAATATAAAAACTTATTTAACATTTGAACGCCTCTTTTACCTACCTTCTAACCACATATTCAGATTGGAATTAAACATAATTTTACCACTTCTGTGAAATTAATTTCAAAAAACCGGAATACATGGTTGTAATAAGTATGAAAAATATGGTCTAATATGATCAAAATATTTTTTGGTGAATAACAACTTTTGTATTTTATTTACTACAGTTAAAGGGAAATATAGAAATTAAAGGTAAAAATAATAATATGACTGTAAAATATTACCATAATACATGTTCAAATTTTATTGAATAAGAGTATTTAGACCAAAATCAACCTTATATCTAAAATATTATCCTTTTAAAGCCACTTGTGTTAGATTAGGACATTTATTATATTTTATTCGAGGAAGAGTTCAAAATTTTATATTCAAATTTCAACAACTATATAATTTTTATAATGAGTATATATAAGTGATATGGTCAAAAATAAATAGTATTTAGAAATATAAAAATTTTATCTACATAATGGTTATTTATTTATAATTTAGGAAATAAATAATTAAATTAATTGGTGACGCAATAATGTGGTAGTAATTGAATTATTAATGGTAGAATCATTTATATGATATAAAAAATATTAAAATAATAATATTTTACTTAATTAATGAAATAATTGTTTTTATAGATATCATAGATATGTTAGGGAAATATTTTATGTATTGTTTTGAATTTACCACTATCTTTTGATATTTTTAAAAACTAAAATATTGAATAGTAACAAAATTTATATAAATTATACTTTAAAATAAATAATATTTTATTAAAAGTAATAAAATTCATAGTAATCTAATGATTTTACAAATAACTATTATAATGTTAAATATGTCATAAATGATCCAATTGGGGTTCTTTAGTCATTTTATAGTAACTATATTAACCCTATAAAGTAAACACTATAAGAGTTAAACTATTTAACTAAGGGTTAAATCCAAAAGATAAGATTAATTTTGTGACCTTAGCTTGTCTCAAAAACATCTTTAAGAGTATTTATACCCCTAATAATCTTAGATTATAAATAACTCACTTTGGATCTATTTGAATCTGAAAATCAATTTATAATAATTTAATAGTTTTGATGTTTCCAAAAGTGACCCTCCCTCTCCTATAAAAGAGCACAACTAATTCTATTTTATTCACACCTCTAAAGCCCTTTGTCTTGGAAAAAACATACCAACTTATCCTAAAAACTTCCCTCACTTTATCATAGAGTCTGTACTTTGGGATGAAATCCATCCTCAAAAAAGAGGTAATTATTTTACTAATTCCATTCAATTTCTTTTTTTCTTCTAATTTCTCTTCATATGTTTTTTCAATAATAAAGTAATAACTATAGTATTATATAATTGATGAGATATTATTATTATTATGATACAACCTTTTTTTTCTTTTATCTATTATATGAATAACAATGTCACCGTGCGTGTGTATGTACAATTTACCTTCTCCACGCCGTGGTGTTATTTGTAATTCAAAAATACTTTATTTTAATGGGTATAATGACCAGTATAATGGATATAAATAATTAATATAATTAATTAACATATCATGATAATTATTCTGTATAAATTAAAATAACATCCAAATTCCATACCATTTAACCATTAAGGGAATGATACCATCACTCATGTGTACGTATGTCCTACCGTCTCCACAATATGATGTGATTCATTATCCATGTTAAGCACTAAAGAATGATTATAATATATATATGAGGAGTGAAAATAATTATTATTAACTTTTTATGATTTTTGATATGAATAAAATACATCCTATGAATAAGAAACATGACTACTCAACAAAACATGCATAAGAAAATGAAGCAGTTAACACAAAAATAATGATAATACTGAAATATTATTAACAAAACGATATAAGAGGATCATATATGATATCATAAATATGGATATAGTTATGGTCTATTTTAATAACACACTTTAACCATTATATAAGTGTTTAACACACCCTCTACTAAAGGAAAGTACAAAGTAGGGGTTAATTTCATAATCTCGTTATTATCTGAGGTTGTTTATACATAAGTATCTACTGTGACATATTTATCATCCATGTCCCTATCTCATAAAATGCATTTCAAAATATTATCAATAATTATTTGAAGTCATGTTTTAGTTTTTATAATTTTTAATGGAATCTTTATTTCAATTTTAAAATAAGGTACTTTATGAACTTTTCAACAAATTAAGGAAAAATGTTTTTATGTTATAAGGAAAGAGCCACTATTTCTACTATCATGAGGACTAAAATTTTTGATTCTTCCCTTACATGATAACCCATTTATTTTCAAATTTAATGTTTTCCCTTATAAATTCGTGGCTTTTAAATTATTTCTAAGTAAAAAGGGATATTTCCCGAAAATAGTTTAAATGATTTTTTTAGAATGTTTTCATCAATGTCAATACCCTTTGTTTAATTTTATGGTTAATTGAGGTTGATTTATTATGATAAAATCTTCCATATTGTATCAAATTTTTTATGATATATTTTATTTTAGATGTTCTATTTTGATACCATTTATGTTTTATGGTTAAAGTATTATCATTTTCTATGCTAGTTTTAATATAAATTCATATATTATGTTTTTCACCTTTCACAAGAGGAATGAATTGGACTTAGTAAGTGATGAGTGGGGTATTCTACAACCCCTATATGAATCAATAGGTTTAATGAGATAAACTAGTGTATTGGAATGAGGACTTAATGGTATGGTTATTTATGTTCTCGGTACAAGGCCTGGATGGTATGGTTATGATGCCCGACATTACACATTTCCTTGTTATGAGATTAGTTAATGATATTATATGTGATTAGTCAACTATTAGAATATCTATGTTAATGTTTAAATGGAATTACTTAATTTATTACTACTATATTACGCTGAATATATTGTTTTAAAGGCTTGTGTTTCTTTTTTATTCCATGCCTTAAAAGTTTATGCTTATTTATGATAGCTTCCGCTATATTTTTTATCGTAACAATGCATCGTAGATCACCAATATATTATGTTTCATTTCCCCCCATGATTCATAGAATTGTATTATGAATGAACTTCAGAGATATTCTATTAGATATGAGTGTTTTAAAAGGAGACTCATTTTTTTTTTCATTTCATGATGTAATGTAAAAATTTTGTTTATATCTAGTTTTTCCAAGGATACTAAACTGATCAATCCTTTGTGATTTTATTTCTTGTGATAATAAAAATGTAAAAAAATAATGCATTAACTCTGGGAAATTGGGTTATAGAATTATTGTTGCTATCAATGTAAGTTTAGTAAAAACCATGGAAACTATATTTATAAAAGACTTCAATTAGGGGAGACTACCCTAATATAGAATTTTAGGATAAGTATATAAGAACATCCAAAAATTTTGTTAATTTAGAGATTATGGGTGTATTCATAGAAAATACATCCCTATCTAGATATTATATGTGGACATGGTTTTGGAATAGATGTAACAAGGAGTAAAAACTCTTACAAGGAGTTCAAGGCTTGAATTGAGGTATCCTGCTACACGATATTGGGCATTACTACACTCTTGGTTTAACAATATTGGGGGATATGATTTGGATAATTCACAATTTATTTACATATAATTTTGAACAATTTCTGAGTAAATATGTCCCCAAAGAAACCATTTATATGATTATGAATTTGATATGCATAAAATATTCAATTTATTTTATGTATGTCAGTAGTTTGGAATTATGAATTAGGATTCATATCCTAATATTGTGTCTTCAATTATTTATAAATAGCACCTAATGGAAGTAATTGGAGCTATATCACCACACGTAATCCTTGTAGGTATTTCCCACCTATGAAAGATAATGATAGTAGAGCTGGTGATAGCACTGGTGCTTAAAAACATATAGCCATACTGGGATAACTGACTATAGTTATGAATAATAACCTTTCTTGTATGAAGATTCCTAATCCAAAATTTGGAGGATCAATTTTAGAATGCTTTAGGAGACAAAAGCCTCCAACATTCAATGGGACAACAAATCCATTTTTAGCTGAGAAATGGATATGTTCCTTAGAGAAAATATTCCTTTCTTTTGGGATTAAAGAAAGGGAAAAAGTATTTATGGTAGCCTATCATCTATTAGGAGATTAAAATCAATGGTGGTTATTAATTCAAAACATGAAGGATGATTAAGAGGTAGAAAATATGGAATGGATGGAATTTATATAACTCTTCCAAGATAAATACATTCCTCGTGATCTAGAAGTGGACATGGAGAGGTAATTTTTGAGTCTGAGGCAGAAGGATTATGATAATTTTGCAAAGTATGAATCTAACTTTACAATGTTAGAAAGGTGTTCTATAGACTACTTATGTAACCCAAGAAGTAAGAATGATTGATTATTTAAGGGGTTAAAACCATTCCTCCAATGGGTATTGGTCTCAAAATCATTCTCATCATACGAAGAAATAGTATCATGTACTTTCACATAGAAAAGGAATTATCTAATTATTATGAATTTAAAGTAAATAAAGAGAAGAAGAGGTCCAATGAACTCTATTGAAAAGGAAATAAGGGGAAGAAGGGAAAAGTTAACTTCAAACCTATTTTAATTGTTGGAAGAAACACCATGGTGCTTGCCTAAAGGGTACAATAGTTTGTTATATGTGTGCAGAAAAAGGACACCAGGCTCACGATTGTAAGGAAAAGAATTAAGCTACCAATATTCAATGATAAACTTGTAAAAATTTGGGACATTATGAAAATGATTTTCCTAAACATAAAGGAAAATTTCCCGAGAGAATTCCAAGGGACCAAGAATAAGATTTTTCAATTATAACTGTTGGGGTTGATGTTCCTAATGATGTGGTGGAAGGTACTTTAATAATTTACAATAATTTAGCCAAAGATTTATTCCATTTTGGAACCTCATATTCCTTTATATCTTACTAGTTTTCATTAAAAATTAGATATTTCCAATTCAAATTAACAAGGGGGTTGTGATTCAAAACCCCTAACAATGTATCAATATAACAAAGATATGTCGGGTAGTTCCCATTATTGCATATAAAAATTCTTTATCTATGGAATTTATTATCATAAATATGGTCGAATTTTATATAATCCTCATTATTTAATATATATAAAAATATGATCTAAATGTTTATTTCAATAAGAAAGATTTTTCAATTTTTTAGGAAAATATAAAAACCAATATCTTTAGAGAAGAAACTTCCTCACCAGATTCTTATCAAAACCCACCCCAACAGCATTACTGAATGAGATTCATGGGGAGGAAAAGGAAATAACATCCAGGGATGAAAAAATAAAAATTCAAAATGTGTATGTTCATATTTTATGATAATATATTGATGTATTTATAGAGGAATTACTTGGAAATCCTCTAGAGTGAGAAGTTGAGTTTATTATTGATTTAATCCATATGAAATGTCAATATCCAAAACTCCCTATAGAATTGACACTGTGGAATTTGTAGAGTTGAATAAACAACTATATGATTTGAGTAAAAAGGTATTTGTTATATCTAGTGTTTCTCTATGGGGATACTATGTGATTTTTGTTATAAAGAAATATGGATCAATGAGGTTGTGCACTGAATATAGAAATAAATTCAATTATAATAAAAAAAGTATCATCTACCTCACATTGAAGATTTTATTGATCAAATTCATGGAGATCAATATTTTTTGAAGGCCGAAATTTGTTTTGGATATCATCAATTGTGTGTAAAAAAGGAAGATATTCCAAAGAAAACTTTCAGAACGAGGGTTGGTCATTATAATTTTATAGTAATGTCATTTGGATTGATTAACGCCCCTTCTGTTTTCATGGATCTAATGAAAAAAGCGTTCAAGGAAAATCTTTATTATTATTTTTTAGTATTTATTAATGATATCATGGATTAATCCAAAATATATGAATACCATGAGAACCACATGTGGATTTTTCTGAAGACTCTTTAGTGAAATGAACTATATGGGATCTTTAGCAAGTGTGAATTCTCACTATAGGAAATTTCTTTTCTTATCTACATTGTCTCTAAGGAAAGAATATCTATTTATCCCAAGAATAAAAATGAAATCAAGAATGGTCAGCACCAATGAGAATAACCGAGGAACACATTTTTATTGGTTTAATAGGTTTTTATCAGTGCTTCATCCAACATTTTTCCTGATTGGTAAACCCGTTAACCAAGCTCACATATAAAGGGGTCAAATTCTTTTAAAAAAATTAATGTGAAGAATGTTTTGAGGAATTGAAGAGAATATTAGTTAAATATTTTATCCTGAATTTACCATCTAGGAATGATGGGTTTGTGATTTATAGTGGTTTATCAATGAAAGGACTTGGTTGTTCCCTTATGCAGACTGATAGGGTTATTGTTTATGAATCAAGGAAATTAAAAATTCATAAAAAAACTATCAAACTCATGATCTTGAGCTAGTATGGTTAATATTTTCTCCGAATATATGGATTCACTATCTCAATGGTGAAATATGTGTGGTATATACTGATCATAAGAGTTTGAAATATATTTTATCATAGAAAGAACTAAACATGAGACAAAGGTGATATCTTGAGATACATGAGTATTATGACTGAAGAGTACACTTCCACATTGGGAAGGAAAATATGGTGTCATATGATTTGATTAGAGAGGACCATGGAGTTCTAAACAAATTGAGAGTTGAAAGGGATCCTATGTTTATGGATGTAGTAAATATGGATATGGAAATTATCATAGAAGGTGAAACATCACTAATTTTTCAAATGGTTACAAAACCATATTTACTAGTAAGGATAAAACGTCCAGAGTATGATAATGATGAGTTTAAAAAGAAAAATAAAGATGTGAATGATGGGAGACTTATTGAATTCGTATTTGAATATCGTATTTTCAAATTTTGGAAGAGGCTTTGTGTTCCCGCTATACCTGAGCTAAAAATTGAATTATTGGATGATGCTCATAGAGACAATTTCTCTATAATCCTTGGAAGAACTATGATTTATAGTGATTTGAAAGAACATTTTTTGTGGGACAACATGAAGTGGGAGATTGCTAATTATGTGTTAAGATATTTGGTTTGTCAATAGGTGGAGGCCAGAAGACAACATCTTTGAGGAGTTTTGCAACCTCTTACTATTACTGTGTATAAATTGGATTATATTATTATGAACTTTGTCATTGGGTTACCAAACAATCTTAGAAGGAAACTTGTGATATGGTTTATTATTGATCATCTTACCAAATACAATCATTGTAATTCTATAAGAGAAGATTTACCACATGAACTTTTATCAAGAATATATATGAATGAAGTTGTAAGAATTCATGGTGTACCCCTATTGGTTGTTTCTAATCATGATCCCCATTTTACATCATAATTCTGGAGAAATATTTAGAAGGCCCAAGATATAGAGCATTGTTTTAGAGCTTCATACCACCCTCAAACTGATGGACAATCATAAAGGAATATTCAAAATTTTGAGGACATGTTGAGATCCAGCTCACTTGACATTCAATGAATGTTGGATTAGTATTTACCTATACTATAATTTTTCAATAATAGTAGCTTCTATTCAAGTATTTATATGGAACCATATAAAGAATTATATGGATAGATATTCCATATACCAACTTATTAGGATGATGTTGGTGAATGAAAACCTGTAGGCCTAGAAATTGTTGAGGAAACAACTGAAAATGTAAAGACTAATCAAAGAGATATCTAAACAGTTCAATGTAGAGAAAAGAGCTATTCCTATAACCAAAAGATTTTGAATTTCAAGTAGGATATCATGTTTTCTTGAAGGTATCTGCATGGAAGGGTGTTATATGATTCGGTATTAAGGGTAAATTATGTCTGAGGTACAATGACCCTTTTGAAATTCTAGAATGAATTGGTGCTATAGCTTACCATTTAGAAATTCCACCACGTCTCTTAAAATTTGATGATGTATTCCATGTATCATTATTAAGGAAATACATGCCAGTCCCCACACATGTACTCACCTATGGAGAAATAGAACTTGAACCCGATCTATCTTATTGTGAAGATACAATTAACAATATTGATACCAGATAACATGTATTGAGAAATCAGATAACTAGTCTAGTAAATGTTCGTTGGAGAAACCATAAAATGCAAGAGGTGGTGTGGGGGCATGAGGAACATATGATGTAGAATGACTTGAATATTTTTATGCAGTAATATTATAAAAATTTGTAGGATGAAATTATTTGAATGAGGGAAGAATGAAACACCCCAAGCTTCTATGGTACGTTCCCTTTTAAATAAACTTAGTAGCTTTCACTGCACATAACACTGAGTTTGAGCACACCATGACCTTTCAAACTAGCCATTAAAAATGAGGTTATGAACTATATTAGAAAAATTATAGAATTTATAAATTTTATTTTTTAAAATAGACTTCATTTTTTAATTTAGAATATCAAAATTATATTTGGGAGAAATTTGGCTAATATTCTGAAAAGTTTCAATTTTTGATGAATAGTGAAAATTACTGTATTGATGTTAAAATAACCGACTACTGCATTTAAATAAGTATTTTAATGTAAATTTATTTTAAATTAAAATTAAATACATAATAAATATATTACTCCAATATAGTTCATTTAAATTATTTTATAATAAAAGTAGATATAATTTTTTTTTAACTTTTGAACGTCCCTTTTACCCGCCTTCTAACCACATCTACGGATTATCATTAAATGTAATTTTATTGCATTAATAAATTTAATTTTAAAAAATGGGAATATATTGTTGTAATCAGTAGAAAAAATGATGTCTAATAGGATCAAAATTATTTTTTAGTGAATAGTAACTTTTGAATTTTATTTACCATAGTTAAAGGTAAATAGTGTAATTAAAGGTAAAAATAATATTATCATAACATAATATTACCCTAATTTTTTTTCTAATTTGATATTATATGTTCTTGATGAAAAAAATCAACCACATTTCGAAAATAGCATCTTATTGAAGCCGCATGTGTTAGATTATGACATTTATTATATTTTATTTAAAGAAGAGTTAAATGTGTCATATTCAAATTTTAATAACTATGTAGTTTTTAATATGAGGACATATAAGTGATATGGCCAATTATAAATATTATTTATGAATATAAAATAGCTAGCTACATAATGGTAATTTATTTATAATTTTATTAAATAAATAATTAAATTAAACATTGACACAATAATGAAGAAATAATTGAATTATTAAAGGAAGAATCAATTAAATGATAATAAAAATATTAAAATAAATATAATTTGACTTAATTAATAAAATTAAATAATTTAATAGATAAAATTTACATTTTAGTTACATATTGAAGTATTTCTATAAGTTATCATAATGTTTTGGTATTTTTAAAAATGAAAATATTGATTTGTATCAAAAATGACATAAATGATACTTTAAAATAAATATTATTTTATTAAATGTTATAAAATTCATAAAAATATTTAGTTAGACAAAATAACTATTATAATGTTAAATATGTCATAAATTATATAATTGGGGTTCTTTTTTACATTTTATAGTAAATATATTAATCAAATATTATAAAAAGACATGTAAACACGGCTAGAGTCAATCTGTTTAACCATGGGTTAAATCCAAAAAAAAAGTTAATTTTGGGACCCCAACAAGTGTAAAATATATTGGATGAGAGGTTTTAGAACCATACTAATATTATCCTCTAAATAAATCAATTTAGAGCTATTTGGATACAAAAATTAATTTATACTAATTTAATAATTTTTATGTTTTCAAAAGTTCCCCTCCCATCTCTTATGAAAGAGAACATATCCTTATTTTTTATTAACACCTCTTAATCCAATTTTCTTGGCCAAACACTACCCAGATACCCTCCATAATTCCCTAAATTCATCCTATAGGACATAATTTGGGCATAAAGCTATCCTAAGGATTCATTTTTTTCAAATCAAAAGGATATGCTCAAAGAAGAGGTAATTATTTTACCCATTCCATTCAATTTCTTTTCATCTTATACTTCCTAATCCAAGGTTGTTCCCATTATAAAGTAATAAATCCACTATAATAAACACTATTATATGTTATTATGAATATGTTAAAACCATATTACTCCTTTTATCCATCCTCTTAATAAAAATATCACCACGCATGCATACACATAACTTACCTTCTCCACATCGTGGTGTAATTTATTATTGAAGATTACTTTATTTGGATGGGTATAATGATGAGTATGTGGATTTAAATAATTAATATTATATAATAATTATCTTTATAATTAATATAACATCCTATTCTACACCATTTAACCATCAAGGGAATGATACCATCGCTCGTGCACACATACATCCTACCATCTCCACGACACTATGAGATTCATTCTCCATGTTAAAAACTCAAGAATGATTAAAAAATTTATATGATGAGTAAAAATAATTATTATGAACCTTATATCTTTTTGTATATGAATAAAATACATTCTATTCAAAACAAACATGACTTACACATCAAAACATGCATAGGAAAATGAAGCAGTTAACACCCGAAACAATGGTAATTCTGAAATATTATTAACAAAAAAATATAAGAGGATCATATATGATATCATAAAAATGGATATGGTTTTGATATAATTTAATAACATACATTAACCATTATACAAGAGTTTAACGCACCGTCAACTAAAGGATAACACAAGGTAAGTGTTAATTTCACAATATCATTATTATCTGAGGTTGTTTATATGTAAGTATCTACAAGAACATATTTATCATAAATTTCCATGTTTCTTAAAATTTATATCAAAATATTGTAAACAATTTTTTAATGTCATGTTTTACTTTTTATAATTTTTTTAATGGAATATTTCTGACATTTCGAAATGAGGTACTCTATGAACTTTTCAACAAATTATAGAAAGAATGTTTTTTCACTTATACGACAAAATGAGCTATTTCCACTTTCATGATGCCTTACCATTTTGAAGATTACATTATAATATTAAAATATTATTTCCAAATTTAATATTTTCCCATATTTTTGTGCGTATTTTAAATGATTTCAATGTAATAAGGGATATTTCTCTCAAAGTGTTTTAATGATTTTATGAGATTATTTTAATCTATGCCAACATCCATTTTGGATTTTATGAATAATTGTGGTTGATTTATTATGATACAATACTCATTATTTAATTCAAGGTTTTATGATATATTTGCCTATGGATGTTCCATTTTTATACCAACCATAGTTTATGGTTAATGTATTTAAATTTTTATGCTAGTCTTAATACAAATGTTTATGTAATATTTTACTACTTTCATAAGAGGAATACATTAGATATAGCAAGTGATGAGTGGGGCCCACTATAGCCCCTAGATGAATTGGTATGTCTCTTAAGACAAACTTGTGTCTTGGAATGAGGCCTTGTTATGGTAGTTTATGATCTTGGCACAAAACCTTGATGGTATGTTTATGATGTCTCACATTAAGATTTTCCTTGATATGAGATTAGTTATTGATATTACATGTGATTATTCAACTAGTAGAATATCCATGTGAATGTTTAAATGAAATTATTTCATTTATTATTACCATATTAGGACGAAGGTTGTGTTTAATAGGATTTTGTTTCATTTCTATACATTGCCTTAAAATTTTATGCTTTTTTATGATAGCTTCTGCTATATAGTATATCCTTACTGAGCATCTGAGATCACCCCTTTCATATGTTTCATTTTTCCACAGGATGTGAAGAAGTGTATTATGAATTAACTATAGGGATATTCTAAGGGATATGAATGTTTTCAAAGGAGACACTATGTTTTTTTTCATTTCATGATGTAACGTAAAATTATGTTTGTATCTTGTTTTGAAAAGGCTATTAAACTGATTGGTCCTTTAGGATTTGATTTCACATGATAATGAAAATGTAATAAAATAACGCACCGATTTTGGGAAAATGGGGTCGAGGCATTACATATATTCCAAAACATCCTACACATGGGACATAAGATATAGAAGCATTCTATCTTACTATTTGTGATATTAATTTCCAATGAAAATTGGAATCCCCATATAGTTCAAAGAATTGGAATTATCTATTCTCGATATGGTGTTTTCAGAGGAAATGACCCTTTGATACCAATTATTTTTCCAAGGTAATATTGAGAACATTGAGAGGGGGAGAGGGAGAATCGGTGGTTCATATTTATTTTATAAGAAACAATTATTTATTTTGTTAAATTTTTTATTAACCTATGAAACTTGTTAGAGTTACAATCCAATCAAATATAACTCCCTACATCATGTTTTATATGAAAAATATAATGAGATGGAAACACCTGATATTTTCATGGTTTAGTATAATGACCTACTCCTTTCCATGTTAGATATTTCCACTAATATGGATTCATTTACTATCTTCTTTTCAGAATATAAATTCACCAACAAAGAATAATTGTACAATCCCATTACAGAATTTCTTGTTATTGTCATTTATACCCCAAATTATCCTTTATAGTATCTGCTTCCCAAGATAATAATTTTCAACAACTGGTAAGTACCCACAATCACAAGCTTCACTTTATTATTCTTTTCTTATCCACATTTGAAATTCTTCACTTCCATCATATGTAAGATGAATCGAACATTACATACATATAATTTTCATGATCTTGAAAAATTCACAACGGAACTTATTAGTCTTGAAAGTTATTCTAGAACCCCAATCTGAGAATATTCATTAGTAAATTTAGTCTAATATTCCCAATATATATTCCTCAATATGATGATGGTCAGTAAATTCCAATTCCCCTTCTACTCTTCCTTCTTCAATTGAGTGGGAACTCAATCAGTAGCTCATAATTCCTGCGTTTGATGGAACTCGGTCCGATGAACCTTGCTTCAATAGATGTCACTATGATATACTTGTTCTGATAGAACTTCCTCAGATGATCATATTGATCTTCACTCAAATTATCTTCCTCAAATTCAACCTACAAGTCAATGTCTGGTGATAAACTCAATACCAAATAAAAAAATGTTAGAGATATTGGTGCATGTTATCACTTTGATTTTTTTCACCAAATATAAATGTACTATGATCTACTTTTATAGGAACCCAATTATCGATTAAGTAGGATTCTTAATTTTTTCCCACATTAAAAAACATCATAAATCTTCAATCTTATTTAAATATAGAATATTTCTTTAACATATTCAACTCTTTCAATTCTCCTTAAATCTCAAATCAATCTCTGACTTGTTCAATGATTTCTATTCTCCTTAAATCCCGAATCGATTTTTTCTACTTCAAGTTTATCAAATTTTTATTATGATGAGGAGATATGTAATAGTAAATATGACCTATTATGATGAATTTTTTATAAACATTTAATGTCTTATCCTTATGATGTTTCGTATCAACTCTTTTGGAAACTTCATAGAAATTCAGATCGTTTATGACTTTGTAGCATTATTCAGTCCGATTCTGATTCTTTATTCGGATTTCCAAATATAATTTCATAATTTTGATCAAGACATTTAGTCACTCCAATTTTCTTTACCTTCTTTCAAACAAATCAGAACTGATGAAATCTCATAACAATTCTCTGCATCAGTTGAAAAACTATTCTTCCCATTTCGATTTCCTCATTATGATGATGAAGATAGCTACTTCAATATATTGTTTTGTATCAATTGTGGAAAATTTAAAACATATATTTTCCTATTACAATGCTCTGTACCAACTAATAAAAACAAAGGTAATAAAAAACATCGATCTTCCTGAATTCTTTCTTTCTCCCTTTGACAACATTTTCTAAAAGTATTTAAAAAAGTCTCTCCTTATTCTGAATATGATACTCCAAGTCATCCAGACATTAATCAATTTTTAATACAGTGATCCTACACTGTTGAAACTTATTCTTCTATATCAAGTTTTTTTACACCGATGAGTAGAAGCATGAACACTAATCATCTTATTCTACTATATTCCTTAATCTTTCTTTTTTCTATAAAAATCATCTTGTAATCTTGACCTCCTCATGAATTTGAATATGTTTGATATCAGCTTTAGTGATATCTGAGTTACTAAAAAAAGAATTGTAATATCCCAATCTTCCTACAATATCTTTATTTCTAATAAAACCTGAATACTATTGGACACACATTTTCTCACCTTTCCTTTATAAGTCTTTCATCAAAAGTTCTATTAAAAAAGTATTATATTTATAAAATATAAATCATCAAGGCATCGTTAGATTCATATTGGAGCCTTTCTTACTCCGAAATAGCTTCCTCATTATGATTACCATTTTAATTCCAAACCCAATATGATTACTAGCTGCATATAAATTTTCATCAAAGTATCATTATCATTTCATGGATCTGTTGAATCATGCCAATGTCTAGATCTAATGTTGAGGGATATGAATCAGATCCTCCAAGATCTGATTAGCATTCATATGATTATAGATCTAATTTGACAACTTTAATCACACCCTTATTAAATATAAATTTCCATTTTATTATCAACATAATTTATTTCATTAGCATATAGATTTATTTATAAAAAATACAACCAAAACATAATTGGGGTCCCAAAATAAATTTTACAAAAATATTTATTTTCATTATTCAGTGAAAAATAAATATTTTTTGAAAAATACTAAATTATCACCCTAAGATAATATTGAAATTTTGATTCAAAAATGAAATTAAATTACTAAAATAAATTTTATGAAAAAGGTATATAGTAATTAAAAGTTCGATTTCCTAAAATATGATAAGAAACATATTTGAAGATAACATATTTTTAAAGTGTAGAATGACTTATTAAAAATAGAGTACTTATTTAATATTAATTAATCAACATATTATCATTAAAGAGAAGTATTTTTAATATATTGGTTTTTACTTTTAATTCCTACAAATTCAACACTTAGGTTATAGTGGTTTACTATATAATACTTTTTATTGAATCAGGGTTGCGTGTAAAACAAGATATCAAATAATTAATGTTTTATTTCAATGGAAATACATGTAAAATATTAACTATTCACATTATAACTATTTATGATTAATTATTCCCATGAAATCCTAAAACTACAGTGTAAAAATTTTAGGATATATCTAGTTCATCTAATCCTCTGGTTAACATATATCTTTCTCAAAAATTGTATTACTCTAAAGAACACTAACCAGGTTTGTAGTCTTGTTCCAAAGAACATTATATCTATGATACAGATTTATAATAGTTATAAATCATAATAATGTTCATGATCCAGTGGTATAACCTCTATGTTTAGAAAATTTAAAGGATTATGTATGTACTTCCTCAAAATTGATACCTGCAACACATAATGAACATGAGAGAGTTTTGTTGGGAGTTCAAAGCGATAAGGTATAGCCTCAACTCGATCAAGAATCTTGAAGGAATCAGTATAACTAGAGATCATCATTAAATTATTTATAATTATCATAACCTTATCCCAGGGAAATATTCATAGTAAAACCCTTTCACCAACATCAAATTCTAGATCTTGTAAATGATTGTCTGTATAACTCTTTTGAGATACTATGATGTTCTGTCGAATTCCTCTAGTCTTCTATGCCATTCACTCATCTAGATCAGGTCCTAATAGATTTTCTTCCTCCATATTGATTCTTGTATGTCTGAGATCTACACTTATTTCCATCAAGGGATTCATAAGGATCCATCTGAATTCTTGAGTAGAAGCTATTATTTTTTGAAAAATCGACAAGGGAATGGTGTTGATCCTGAATGACTTTGAAATCTAGAGAATATCATCTTAATATATCCCCAAGGGTTTTAATTATCCTCTTAGAATGAACATCTATCTGAGGATGATAAGAAATAATGAAACAAAAATTTGAATCTTGATCTGGTTAAATTATTTTCTAAAACATCGAGGTAAAACATAAATCCTGATCCAATACAGTAGAATATTTTACCCCATGTAAACTTTTCACTTCATTGACATATATCTTGGAAATATGATCAAGGGAGAACTATTTTCTGATACCAATAAAGTGAATTTAATTTTTATGGTTATTGGCTATAACCCAAATATTATTATATCCTATAGGTGTTTTGGGGAGTCTAACAATAGAATCCATTATGATATTTCCCCATTTTCATTCTAGTAAGGTTAATGGTTACACCATCCATTTAGACTTCTATCAACCAGAATTAAATTAATGATAATCCATGTACCAAGATAAAATCTCCACAATATCTCTCTTTATGTGGTCACATCATAAATACCCTTTTAGATCTCGAAAAATATTAATACATCCAGGATTAATAGATAATTATGAGGTATGGTTTCTTCCAATAGTTCCCATTTTAGTATTGGTATTGAAGGGATAAATACAATAATATTGAATCATATCAATCCACCATAATCAGGTTTGAAATTAGGAATATTTCTAACCTTCTTTTACATCTCCACATCCTCCATTTGTGACTCATTTGTCTTTACATGGACAGATGGTTTAACACTCACATGAGAAATATAATATTTCACCCATTCCTTCAATATTTCATGGTACATCCTTTTAAAATCCCTAAATATTTAATCTTTTTATATCCTCATCATAGATAATCTAGCATGATACGTTCAATTTAAAGCATAAAAATCCTTGTTCACATTTCCAGGGTGGTAATGTATTGAATAATCATATTCATTAATTTACTCCAATCATATTCTTTATCATATACTCAACTATTTATGAGGAAATTTATACTTTAAACATTTATAATTAGTATACATAGAACACATTTAACCATAATGAAAATGACTCTATATCTTTATTAAAAATATTACTATTGCTGAATCCAAATCATGAGTGGGGTAATTTTCCTCATAATCCTTCAATTAGAATGAGGAATAAGCTATCACCACAAAATTCTGCATGAGAACACATTTTAACCCTTACATTGAGCCATCATTGTAAATCAAAATACCTTCTATTAAATATGGAAGTGTGAGAATTTTTTCACATACCAAACTTCTCATTAGTTCTTTGAAATTTTCATCACATTCATAAATCCAAAAGAAAAATATTTTTCTTCTGAGTTAACATAGTGGGTGGATTAGATAGTCATGTTTAATATTTAAAATACATCGATAATATCCATAAAAACCCTGAATACTATGGATATTAATCAAATTTGTTGGTCTAGACAAATGTTTAATAAATTTTATCAATGATGGATCCACCAACATACCCTCACATGAGATTAAATGACTTAAAAATGAAACTTTATGTAACGAAAATTCACACTTGGTAAATTTTTCATAAAAATTATTCTTCCTTATGGTATTATGTATAATCCTCAAGTGATATTAATTCTAATCATTTCTCATGTAATATATAATAATATCATTTTTAAATACTACTAAAAAATAACCAAGGTAATTTATAATGAATCTATTCCTTAAATCCATAAAGATAGTTAGGGAATTAGTAAGAACTATTGAAATTACTATAAATTTATTATTTACATACATAGAATGGAATCATGTCTTGGGTATTTCGTCACTTTAATCCCAGTACTAATAGAATCCAGATCGAAGATCAATCTTGTAAAAATATTTATCTCTTCTTAATTGATCAAACAAATCATCAATAAGAGGTTGTAGATACATTTTATTTACCATTATCTTGTAATGTTCGAAATAATTAAGGGAGAAACACATTGATCCATATTTATTCATAATAAAAATTATTTATGTGATCCATAAATATGAACTTAGCTTGATGACTCAATTTTAATGATTTATCTAGAGTTTTTTCTTCAATTATATCAACTAAATTTGGGTTATTCTATATATTGTATTAAAAATTGGTGTAGCACAAAAAATGAGTTATATTAAAAACTCAACTTCACAACATAGAGGAAGACAATGAAAATTATCTATAAAGACATTGCAACACTCATATAAAATAGTCATATCATCTGTTATGAGTTTCTCCCTAGCCATATGAGATAAATAAATACTTTTAATGCGAAACAATTCCCATTAAATGGGTGTATTTTTAATTGGTAGTTCAAATTTATCCTCAAATTGATAGAAAGTCATAGGTTAGTTCATAATATATAATGTGACATCCCTTCACCAACAATTGATATGGCATTTATCCAAAAAAATTCCATCAATGACCAAAAGCACATCAAATTCAACTATATGAAGAATACAAATATTTTTAGAAAGAATATTTGTATATTATTAAATTAGTTAATATTCACTTTATTGAGATTAAATCCTCATACCAATTTTAGTTTTTACTACTATTTTAATATATAGTAATTAATGTGAAGATTCAATACCCTTATTAAATTTTTTTCTGATATAAAAGAGTGGGTAGATCCCAAATAAAATAACATATTATCATTTCTAGATTATATGATAAGTTTACCTTCCACCAATTTAATACCACACGTCACATAGACAATAATGATAACATGATATTTACCACTATCATTGATTTTAAGAGGTTTCTTACATTGACCATCATAATTAATCCTAGAATTAGAGAAATGATTAAAATAATGTCCATACTCCATGAAACTATAGCATTACAGGGTGGGAGGTGCAATCTATGGATATTTTTCTTTATTTACATAATTATATAAATTATGCCCATTAATTTTATATTCAATGTAATGATAGAATTATTTTTTCACAATTAACAAAATTTACTAGTCTCGTTTATAAAATATTCTCCATGATTATTTCTATACTTCTAAAAAAAATCATATTCTTCCCTACATGTCATTATTATAAGAATTTAATTTTAATTCCATCTTAATTTTCTTTTTAAAAATTTGATGTTGATGGGTGAATCCAATATTTATTTCAACCTGGATAGAATATAAAATGATTTCTCCATTGTATATACTGTCCCTTATGGATAACACACTATATAGACTTGGTTTGAATCTACTAAATAATTGATCAATCTTACTTTCTGGTTCAATAATAATACTAGAATCATACCTCAGATGTCATGTCAAATTTTCCTTATAGGTTCCAAAAGATTTATCATCATCCTGTTTATACTTAAAGAATTACTTCTCTATCTATTTATGAGGAATACATAGAAATTAATTTTTGAAAACAATATTGAAAACACTTCCCACTCTATAAAGAAAATTTATTCCCACTATCCCATATTCTTCATAAGATTCCACCATCAATCCTCTACACCTATAAAATTATATACTGATATGGGAGCATTAACATATTCAGATAACTAGAGAATGGAAAACTTATTTTTAGTCGTGAAGAACCATTTCTCAGCAATTAGTGGGTAAGTTTACCCACCAGAGGAAGGTGGTTTTACCCTCACGATGTACCAAAAAATACATATTTACTTCACTTTATCATTTGTAAACTCAACATGATTCATTTCTTGAGAAATTCACATATCCATTGCAATGTGATTTTTCATTATAACTCCTATAATATTCAATTTACCTTAGGTACAATCATTGAACTATTCATCACATTCAATATTTACATGGTTCCTTCTGGTTTCATCTGTTGATTGAAACAAAAAATTATAGTATGAGAAATAATAATCATCATGATAAATTATATAATTATGAAAATAATTTATAGTTTATATAAATCCCAAAACCTTCTTTTCAATATATGAATCCTTAGGTTTAACCTAGGTCATCCACATTCATTATCTATTCAATTAATTCATAACTACAAATAAATAAAATGTGAATTAACTTAAGAATAACTATTAGGAGTGTTAAAACAAGTGAATAGTAATGGCCCATTCGTTAAGAACTGTGATGATGTCTGAGAAATACCCAAACAATTATTATCTAGTTTAGTACACCAAGATAAATCTATGCCAAAACCAATTCCAATTTTTTTATCCATACTTGGATTCATTTTATTAGGAAAACAAACAATTTTCATTTCCATAACATATGATGTTACTTATACTTAGGCTTATGCTACTGGTTCTCCTTATAGTTTCCTTATCCAAGTTTTAAAAAGTCACTAATCCTTTCCTCTGATACCAATAATAAAAAATTATACTATTTATAGAAAAAATATTACATCATTTGAAATGAATATTTAGTATGTTAAAAAATAATACATTCTTGAGGACCATAGAGATTTAGTGTCTTTGGATAATTTGATAAATAAATAATTGGTACATAAAATATCTACATAATTTATGATTTAGTTCTTCATAACTATCCCCAATCTTGAACAAATAAAACTTATAATCTTTCTTCATAATTAGACTAAGGTAAATATAAGAAATAGAGAGCTTAAATGCTCAGTAAGGGTAAATATAATATATATTAATAAAGGATAATAAGTGAGAATAAAATAAGTACAAGGGTATGATAACATGATTTATACTTACATTAATCATATACAATCATTCAAATATCTTTACTTATGAAACATGGTGTAATATTTTTTTTCAGACAAATGAGTTAAGACATAAGTGTGTAGAATCATCAATAAAAACACATAATCCATGAAAAAATATCATAAGCATGGTAAATAATATTTGAGCATTCACATAAGAATAGAAAATAATTTTCTTAGTCAAAGATCACTTCCAATACAATTATAGTGGATTGGGTTCTTTCAAAATTCCATCATTTTCTTTAACATGGTTCACTCCAAAGACTCTCTTTTTGGGAAACACCCATAGTAAAATTGGTTCACTCACTATTCATGTCCTTATTATCTCATGATGTATCCATATTTACCCAATGCATTTGATTTATATAACAAACCCACCCGACCTTGGTTTATACTTTTGCTAAATTTCAATGGATTATAATAGAACCACCCATCTCATAATGAAAACCATACATATGTGTTCCAAAAGATCATAAAACATTCACCATATCATCATATCCTAACTGATATAAATTATATAGTTTTCAATAAAATTTCATAATAAAATTCATAATCCATACAAATAAATAATAAAGATTTTAACATTGGATCATATCCCTATAAGGTCATAACAAATATAGAATAATTTTTTATAGATAAAATTTCCTTTGAAAGATAACTATAGAAATTATTGATTTAAAACCCCTTTTAATTTGAAAATACATAATTCTAATATAAATGTTCCAAAATATTAAGGAAAATGTTTTCATTGAATAAAAAAAGGAAAATTTTAAATTATTATTTAAATAAAATTGTAATCATTATGGTGGGAAATGTTATTCCTATAATGTATTTTAAATCAAAAAATCCATTACAATTTCAATAAGAAGTATAAAGTTAATGTTTAGAAAATTATAAGATGATGAATTTCAATTTGTTATAGAAATTAAAAAAAATTTAAAAGTTAATTTAATAATTATTTTACTAATATTTAAAAAATATTTCAAAATATTTTAAAGAGAATATGGGTATGGAAAAATGGATCCCTACCGAAGTGAAAAACATGGCTCGTTGTCCTTAAAAATTATTTTTGTAGGTTGAGTATTTAAAGAGTGGAAAAGGAAAGGAAAAAAATGAAATCAATAGATATAAATTGGGGAGAAGAAAATATATAATAGTTGGTTGAGATAGGATATATAATTTTATCATCAGAAAATTTAATCATAAACAATCTCGGTAAAAATGAGATTATAACCTAAAATCATTACTTCAAGGCTATCTTTATTCATAAGTGATCTAAAATCCTGAATTATAAAATTAAATTTTTTATAATTATATAAAATAACCATAATAATTCAAATAATACCAGAGATTTTTTTCTTATAATATTTTATTACCTTATTATAAGTATTTTTTCATTGTCATCTTCATTTTAGAGGTTAACTACATCGTTTTTCGGGCATGTTTTGTTTAGGTGGTTATGGGACAAGAACATTGACCATAGTTCCTTCATCTAAAAAATTTTATTGATGAAATATATAAATATATTATATATTATATATATATTTATACCCATTTATATAAAGTGGGGATTAAAAATTATTTACATGACTATGTAGAGACAGTAATCTCTATGTACTAATGAGTGACGTTTCCATTTTTCAATGGAAGGAATGAAATAAAGGTAAATATAAACTAATTATATAAAATTAATTATTATAACACTAATATAAAAAATAAATATTAAATCTATAATAATAACCAAAAATTAATGATGGTGGTGGAAAATGAGTTGTATCGCTACATAGAGACGGTAGTCCGGACACTTGCACAAACGATAACTACATCTCCCATTGGATTGAGAAGAGGTGTTTAATGTATTAAAAAATATATCTCATTATATTTATGGAAATATATTCTTCATCTTTTTTTTTGAATGTATAGCTTTTGAACAAGTAGAAGAAGAAATAAAATTGAAAGTGTTTGGTTAATATCTATACCTATTTTTTGACAAAACTCATTTGGAATACTCCATATGCCTTGAAATATTGGGATTATATAAAGGTTTTATGTTAGGTATTTACCAAGATATAAGGATCAAATGGTTCGAATAAGGGAGGAGAATAGGTCACCTTTTATATGTTTTGGGAGGGGCACAAATAGAATTTCTTAAAACAATTATTGAATTAAGATCACATTCATGGAAAAGTGGTCCAAATGGATAGGTATTAAAAGTCATAGTAATATAAGGTTGAAATATTTTAGAAAAATAGTAATTTTATAGGTTTTTATTGAACTTATACCCTTATCTCATAGTTTAACCCCTGATAAACCCATTTAACCATAACCGTGGTAACCAAAATTAACTATTTTCACAAGCCACATTGAATGAAAATTATGTGTAACCTTTTATATTATGTTAATTAAGATAATTAATATAATTTAATCCATTTTCAACATTAAATTTCTATAATTGGCATATTTTAATTTTAATTAAGTAAGAAAAACGTAATACAAACCCATTTTGAAAATTAAAATTCTAAGCGTAAAACAAAATTTAATTTTATATGCTTTTAAAACCCATAAAATGAGTTATATAATGATATAATCAATAAATAATCTTTAAATTTCTGTAAATATATTAATAAATATATATATTAAATTAATTTATTATGATAAAAAACACTGTGTGCATACAAATAGTTTTTTTTGGGAAAATATGTTTTTATGGAAAAAAATTAACTTATAAGAAGATAAAATATAATGATGACTCATATATAATTATTTCTATTATTTCCAGTTAAGGTATAATTGGTTTACATTATAATAAAATTCAAAACATAATGGGACATTTAATTGAAACTAAATCATAATTTTTTTCAATAATTTTTATTTTTACTATTCATCAAAATATAAATATTTCTATAAAAATCCAAAAAAATTTCCATATGATTATATTGACATATTTATTTCAAAAATTATATACATTTCATAAAATAAAATATTAAAATTTTTATAAATTAATTAAAAATATCTTCTATAGAAATGAAAAAAACTATTTTGAAGAAATCATATTTTTGAAATGCAAAATGACTTTACTGAAAACTAAGTACATTTTATTACAAATTAGTTAATACATTAGATTTAATATATATATATATTTTAAATATTTTTCATAATTTTTTTATTAATATTAATACCTACCAATTCAAAGTATTGGTTATATCCATTTACTATATGGTGGTTCATATAAACTTTGGGCTGCATCTAAGGAAATCAATCGAGTACTTCATTTGTTTTTTCAACATAAATTAATATAAACTATCTGAGTTTTACATTAAAGGTGTTAAATTGATTGTAGGATTTTTTTTTCGGGTTAAATCTTTTTTAACTCTCAACTACAGTTATCTTTTTGCACTGTGATGAGTGAGGGTAACGCCATAATTAGAGTTGAGTGTGTGACTATCAAACCATCTCTAAGGGGTTAATTAATTTAATAGAGTTATATATTTGTTATATTGGATTATAAATAGGCTCTTAGGAAAGGAAGTCTCAATGGGAACCATGGGGTCATGTATTGATATTAACACTTACGAAAGGGGCCTAAGAAACTTCATTTTTTCAATTATGATTTCCAAAAATTAATGATAAGTTGTGTTCGTAATCTTATGTAAATCCATGAAATATTAACATAAGGTATTTCTTGGGTAAGAGCATAGAGGAATCACACCACGAGAAGAGATTTTGTGCCTTGAAGGCTTGGGGATCTCCTTTGAGAGGCATATCGAACCATGAATCAGAGGGGTTATTTTGTGACAATGACTAGAATGTAGTTGGGAAATTCATTTGAAGATGGTAATTTTATGACCTAGAGGGTACATTAAAATATGGTTTCATGTGTGACTCGGCCTTCTACCTGGGGGTAGGTGGTCACACAATGACCCTCATGACATGTCATGATCAAGAACTTGATATTTTTTGTAGTAGTGATTGAAAAATTATTTCACGGTTCAAAAAATTTATGATTAATATATATGGGTGAGGTTAGAGAGGAAAGTTTGGTAGAATATCCCCCTCATCCTTCATACACTCAATCTCTTATAGAGAGGGGGATTATTTGGTGCTTTCCCTGATGATTTCATGGGAGTACCAATCTCCCTTCCCTTCATTTTTCTTCAACATAATTAGAAAACAACCTTGGTATTTCAAAATAGGGTTTTAAGGTTAGTTCCACTATAGTATAGTGTAATCAATCCTAATTGATGGTAATTTCTTTGTCTTGACTAAAGATCTAATGACAAGGTTTGCATTGGGTTTGGTGTGGCATCAATGATGAGACATTTCTTTGTATGCTTTATTGAGATTATGGAACTAAAATTAACTTAATAATCAATTATAAACTGTAATAATTAATTTTTAGTATTTATAGCTTGATATTGGAGATTGTGTGTTGATATGATCACGGAAAATGCAAGTACAAGGTTAGCCAAGGATTTGAAAAGCCTGATTAGGATTAAAAATATGTGTTAAGGTAAGCAGTCCCTTTAATTTTTTTTTCTATTTATAAATGAGTTTATATGCCTAAATATTTTCATGGGAATAGGTAATGGGATATAAACCAATAGGGCCCTATAGAATGATATATCATGAAATTAAGCATCCAAGAGAAGTAGTGAGTTCTCCTTATCATGTTGGGTAATTTGGGATCACTTGTAGACTACGTCTCAAAGGTGTGAAATTTCTAGTTGAGTTAATGAGAGACTGTGGGTAGGTATCACGATGTGAAATGAGATATGGGTAGACCATATAGTATTCCTTTGGATATTTAGTTAGACATGAGATGATTAGACATAGTTAGGATGAGTGATATTGTCATATATCTTACATATAATGAGGGATAACCTTTTGTTGATGGATTTGGGGATTTGTTTTTCCTAAGAGACTAAGTATTCCTTTAGGTCTGTATGTGATTTGTGGGTTAGGGGTATCCTCCATGTGTTGGGTATGAGACATCTAATTATTGAGATGTGAGATGGGACCTAGTGAGAGTTGTGGGAAACTAATAGGAGAATAGAACATCGAGATGTCATAGTCCATTGTGTTTGTTGGCTATGGATGGTCCATAGTTAGTGGGACTAGGCTATGAGGTGATATTTTGATACATTTTAGATTATACTCTTGGGTTTTGGGATGGATAGAGCCAATGAGCTGTGTGATTATTATTGGGTGATAAGTGGTTATATGTATCAATGATGTGAGACTAATAATGTCTTTAAGAGATTATCCTTCAAGTCTATATGGATAGAGAGTTTTTATTTAAAGTTTAGGGATAAATATTTAAGGATTAGGACACTGAGATAAGATAATGAGCCTATGAGTGGGGATATGTGTCTTTTTTTGTTGCATGTGTGTTCTTGATAATTTTCATGTCATCAGTGATAGAACTTATTATAGTTAATGATTGGTCTTGAGGGTTGGACTCATCTTGAGTGAGAATTTATTAGAATGGAAATCCGTGAGGTGGATTTTTGGATTAAGGTGTGATGAGACATAAAACCTCACCTTTAGTTATATGTTAGTGGTGCTGATATTGGCATCACCTTGAGTGAGAAGGTATTTCTATGTACAACCTTGAGTAAGATGGTTGGTCAGGTGTTTAATGTTTAATAAGACCACAACCTGAGTGATATAGTAGTTTTCTGTGTGTGGATATTGATCCCTTCCTTGAGTGATAATGTAGTGGTTGGGGTTTTGATGTTCTCCTCACATTAATTGTGAATGTGTTTGCAGGACCTCCTTGAATGAGAATACATGTTCAGGAGCTCATTGTGTGACCCTACCTTAAGAGAGAGGGTACTTTTATAGACATGGAAAGTCACCATAACCATTATATTTGGGTATGGGTTCTAATGTTCCATGTAAACCAACCTGGAGTCTTCAGATATAGGTTATTATTATCTACATGAGACGAATTGTTTCTTTCAATAGTCAATGAAAATTTTTTTATGTCTCATAGTGTCCTAGTTTACAAACAATGAACCAACTCACATGTTATTTTAAATCATTTCCTTTCCTAATGTAAACACATAGATATATTAGTATATATTTGGGAATTTTTTGAGACCCTACTAATAAGTATTTATCATACATTACATGGTTACTCTAGTGTGCAAGTTGATCTTTTTTTACTTTATAGGTCAGATCATAGGATTAATATAATATTGGATTGGGAAATATCAATAGGTTGTTGAGGATGGTATGAGGTGAGGCTCAGGGATGGTGACTATACCTCAAGTGTAGTTTTTATTTATATAGGTGATCAGCTCAGTGAAATTTCTAATAATGAACTCTTATATGCATACACATGGTTCATTTGTTAATTTGTGATTTTTTATTCTTTTTGAATACTGTAATGATAAATTTGTGTGATGTTTGGTTATTAGAACTATTGGATTTCTCTCCTTTGAGTGAATAGTCCCTCCAATGTATGATTTAGTACATCCCCATTAGTCAAAGGCCTCTGGTATATAGAACGTTTTATTAAATTTTCATGACTGCCCTAATTGTGACATTGAATATTTTTATTGAGTCAGGACATCACAAAGAGGTATCAGAAAATATTTTACATTCTCTAACTATTTTGGATATGGTAGACAACGAATAGATATGTGTGAGAGCTTGTGATAGTCCATATATTTATTATCCATGGAAACCATTCAAGTGGGAAGTCATTGTTTCCATGGTGTAGGAATTGTTGTTTTTATTTTTTATATTATTTTAGGGTGTTTTTTGAATTATTATGTTCTTATTAGAAGAAATTATTTAAAGTTTTGGATCTTTTATAGTAGTGTACATATCCCAATTTCCATTCATAATATTCGGAAAATACGATTCTCATGACATACACATTTTTGTGGGTGATTAATTTCATATATGTTAGGGGGTTTAGTTCATTAAAGTATTAATAATAAGATATATTTTGTTTTCTAAAATAATATGTTGGTGTAATTTTATATAGTTAGACTATGCTATTTTAATATTGATGATATATCATTTGAATCAAATTACAATATGATATTCAATGATAGATATATACTCCATCCAAGTAAATGGAAGTATAGTGATCCATAATGGGTCATCATAGGAATTTGATGAATTGGAAATGATCTAAGGTTGGACATATGTTTTCTTTGTTGATGTGGACACCCATGATATTTTTTTGAAAGGTCATGTGAAAATTCATTGATATTTTGTGATGTTAAGTAATCTAAGTGCTTCTTGTATTTATATCAGGTTTGGGAGCGAATTTTAAGTATGTTACCAAGAATATTAGTGCATGATATGATAAAATTAGATCTTGGATCGATAGAGTGTGATAAAATGTTCGGATTTTTGTAGAAAAAAAACATGGTTGGTGGGTGATCATGTTGTAAGGAATGGCATGAGTGATATTCTTTATGATTTTTGGATGGAAATTTCAGGGTTATGTTTTTATAGATGAGGTTGAAATGTGAGAGGTTCATTGTCTGAGGTTTAGGTTTGTCAGCCTAGGATTGATAAGATGAAACTAATGGGAGCATGTGGCCTGTTTTTAGATTGAATTATACTTGAGAATACAATCATTGGTATCATATGAGACTGAGTTTGATGGTGGTCAAGAACCAATAATAGGTTTCTTTAGAGGACCAGTCTACCATCAAATGAGGAGGACAAGGTTTGAAATGGATATCAGGGAAAATCCCCCATGAAAAGGGTATGTGTGTGATATTTTTGTGATATTATGTTTTTTATGGATATATAGAGATCTATAAAAGGGTTTCATACTAATGTGATTAGTGAAATTAATTTTTTAATGGAAGCCCAATTTTTTTGATGAGAATAGTCGGTGTATCCACTTTGATAAGTGGTAATTAGAGAGATAATTCAAAGTAAAATGTCATAGTAAATATTCACTTCATCATCCATTGGGGTAGTTAGGATAGGTGATAATGATTGAAGAAGAGAGATATTCTTGTGATGTTGGATCCTGTTGAGTAGTGTCCTTGAGAGTAGTTTTATGGGAATCAATATAGAGTGGAGTGCATTATTGTTCATTAGAGAGTGTGTCCCTCATTGAGGATGGGAATCAGTGAATGTTAAGGATGTTTTTCCTTTTGATATTGAAACTGGCTGTGATTCATGCATCGTGTTGAATGTCCGGTAGGAGTGGTATGTTTATTTCAATTCATTACACATGGCAATGGAAGGGAAATTGGATATTGAGATCTAGAGTTTCACTTTTTTGTGGTGATGATGAAGATACTATTATTGTGGGGAGAATTATATCGATCATGGAGGCATGAACCTTGTGTTTGATGTTTAGTGGATGTAGAGAGACCGATTGGTGGACGACCGAGATAGCACCAAGACACCAGTGTGTGGGTTTATCATATATTATTTGGTTCCCAAGAGAACACTAGGTCTTGGAGTTCAAAATCTATGTTGGAGTGATTTTATGTGTTAGTATTGAGGTTGAGATGGTATGTGGTATGATCTAAGAGTGATTCAAATTCGATACAAATTCTTGCTCCTAGGTAGGGGAAAATGGTGAATTTATTTTGGTTAAGGACCCAACTATTGAATTACATTGAGTTTCTTGTTTGTAATTATATATGGGAAATTAGACTGTTATGCCATACATTTAAGTGTTAAGGAATCATAGTTGGGTGGTGGGGTTTTTTTGATGGTAAAGACGAAGTATTTTCAGATGATGTAAGGAAGAGGAGGGACTTACAGTGTTTTTAAAAATAATTATGGGGTGGTATGTTGACACTAAATCGATCGTATCTATGGACCATTAAATTTTTTAGTTTAGAAAGTGATTTATAGTGTGGAGAGAACCTTTATCAATAATTGGGCATCACTAGTGGAGTCTTTCTGAGGACAGAGATGAAATTTCAAGGATGAATTTATTTACTACACAACTTAGTCTCAAGATATATCATTCTAGTTTAGCACTATTATAGTGTTTGTGATGGTGATGGGTGGGTATCACTATTTTTTTTGGTGAATAGTGAACCTTGGTGTTTAGATATGCACATTTGGAGCTCGTTAAACATTTTAGAATAACAAACAGTGGGATAATGTTTAATAAATGAATGAGGTGGGTCAATATTGATTACTATGACTACTGGAGGACGATAAGTGTTAGGGTTGAGTGTTTTTAATGACCAATGTCAATAAGGGTTGTGAAATTCAGAGGTAATTTGAATTTTTTGTATTAAGGAATGTGTTGTTTTGTGAAATGGTACACATAATTGGATTCCAAGGTTTGGTAAATCTCAAAGTGTTGTTTTTAAAAATGTATCGAGTCATGGGAATTGTTTTCATGGCTCATGTGAATGTTAGAATAGGGAAGGAGTGTCCCCTTTACTATTTGTAGAAATATGTGGAATTTCACACCATAAAAGGTAAAGTCTATGATTAAATGAGCATTGATAAGGAAAAATTAATTATATGAATGAGGTAATTTAGGTGTGGTGTTATTTTTATATTGGTTTTGGATAATGGAATGGAACTTATTAAATGGACTCACAACATAACCCATAAGGGTTACATCATTATGGAGACCCATATAAAAGTTGTCAAAGACCCCAAAGATTTCCATTTTATCATGATGAAAATATCGTATAAAATATGCATCTCAGTTTATTCTATGAAATAATAAAATGTGGGATATCATGGCTAAGAGTGTATTGGTTTTTCATTATGAGAAAATAGGTTGTGTCATGGAATCTTGGGCCTCACCCAAGTGAGGTAGATCATGTCATGAATTTGAGGGATCAAGATATCTTGTTTCCTTTATTATGGTTGGGCCCTATATCAGGGATGGTCATGCCATGAACCATAAGGTCCACATAATGATGATTCCTCATGGGTGATGGTCCTCTTACTAGGGGTGGTTGGACACTTAGTTACCCTCAAAATAAAAACATGTCTAGGAACCTTGGATATTTTTTTAACAGGGGTAGACAAGTCATTTACTGTACAACCCCTTAAATTTTAGGTCTAGAGGATAAATTGGATATGAGTTATTATTTGGAATTTATTATATCAATTTAAGTTTAGATTCTGTCTACCTTCCATCCATTAATTTTACCCATCAGTAGCCACTATCCTCAATATTTCTGGATTAGATATTGATTTCAATTCCACTAATGAATGGGGGAATCAAGCATGATCAATGATGATTTTTTATGGATTTTATACAGGAAGTCTCATTAGGATGCACACGTTAGGTTTGGTTCAGTTTTAGTGATATAGAGTTTCCCAGTATGTTTTTGGGGATTAATCATCTTTGGAATAAATTTAATTGTTACTTATAAAATATTATAATTAATTATGTAGGATGTATGGATTGAGATAAGATCCCAACATTTGATATATAAATTAAAGAGAAATGGATGATCATATCCAAGGATGAGAAGATCTCACTAAGGGTGGAAAATTTTTCTTGTGGTAGTTTTCCTATTTAATACAAAAACAATATGGGTATTAAGGTATACATGTGGATTCTTAGATGTTTGCAGGGGATTGTGCAATGGCATAAGGATTCAGAGAACCCAATGATATATATAGGATGAAATTTCTTCTCTTGGTGATCAAGTAAGTACCCCTTATCACCTTGGGTAACTTCAGATCACACATAGACTATGTCACAATGAGGATAATGTCTCAATTATGTTAATGAGAGACATTTTGTTGGAATAAGTTTATGATACAAGAAATAGAAATATTATATAGGTTTTCTAGGGCTGTTTGTGAGGGCATGAAAGGATTTTTACTAGTGGGTGTGGGTGAGATGGTCATTCATGTCATATTCAAGAGGGATAACCTCATAATTGTGGAGTTAGGGATTATTGTGATCTATGAGAAGGATAATTACATTGATTCTAGTAATCATATTATGGATAGGGGTTTATTCCACATAATGTGGTGAATATATCTCTTAGAGAAGAGTGATATGTTACATAGTTAGGGTCATCGGAAATTTGAGGGAGGAAATGATATCAGGATTCTAGGAGACAATGTGAAATATTCCTCAGGATAGATCCCAGTTGATGGAGACAGGATATGAGGTTTTATTTTTAAAATTCATTAACTATTCTATTTATAATGTGGTAATATTAGACCTATATGATTTGAGATAACCATAAGGTGATGAGTGTGTAGTGGTATTGATAAGAAGAAATCAATATGGTTTTGAGGTGATTATCCTATGAGCATTTATTGATAGTGAGAAGTTATTTGAGGTGTAGGGATAGGTTTTTAGTGTCTAGAATCCTATGATGAGTTAATGAACTTATAAAAAATATGTGTAATGTGTTTTTTATTGCATCAATATGCTCAATCATGTGCATGTGATCTAATATGGAACATTTTATATGTGATGTTGATTTCCATGGATCAATCGAACCTTGAGTGAGAAGATATTGTCCTAGATAGCCTTGAGCGATAAGATTGTCTAAGGTTGTGGCATGATATAAGACCTTACATTGAGAGAAAATATATTGGTCAGAAAACATTGAATGGGAGTGTTGGCATGGACCACATTGAGTGAGAAGGTTTATTCAGGAATTGTTGTGGAATACGACCCTAACCTAACTGATAAGGTAGTGTTTGCGATATGGATATTGAGTTCTACCAACAGTGAAAACGTAGAGGTTGGTTTGTGGACATTAGACTCACCTAGAGTGATAATGAAACATCTCATGTTTTTCATATACATGATTTCCTATAATGAAATATAATTATATTATTTCACAACATATAAAACTATTTAGTATGATGTATCATTCAATTATTTGATGTATAATAAAGTAAATTAATAAACACTTTAAATTATTTGATTATAAATGATAATATTTATCTTGTATATAAAATTTAAAATGAATAAATTTAAGGAAATATACTTATATGTGAGAATAATTAAAATATGTTAATAACTGATTTTAGAATTATGAAAATATTAAATGATTGATTTTTAATATATGAGGAAAAATTTAATTGTAAAATTAAACCTAGTGGTCAAAGACTAAATTAGATTGATATAATGAAATTATATTCTCAATACCAAAGTTATACTTTTACTATATATGTATGAACTCATTTAAGTTTAGTTAACATGAATATTATTCAAATATGATCACTTTTTAAATATATTCTTTAACTTTGGTGTTTTTTACTGATTATATTTTTAATTAACCATTTTAAATTGTTTAATATATGTATATATGTAACATTATATCTAAATATATGAGTTGAAAATATCATTAAGAAGAAAATCTGAGACATGGGTAATGTGGTAATGATTTATGTTAAAAATTTTATAGTAAATCTGTACACACACTCATATAATATATATTATTTAAAAGGATTATATTAACATATTAATAGAAATATATATTTATATATTAGAATTTGAATAATTTTTTGTATATAAATGATGATGAATAAAATTAATAGAAGTACATGTAATAATTTTAGTGAAATGAAATGTATTATTAAAAACAAAAATGGTTTTCCCACAAAACCCAAGGAAACCATTGAAGCCCCTCGTCATCAACCTCTCTCTGCTAACAGTTTCACAGCCTTCTTCCCTTCATGTTTGACCTATAGACACCCCAATATCCATAATTAAATCCCTCCATTGTACTAATTGTAGCATTAATGGGGTCAGAAGAATGTCTCTAGACCCGGGTTATAATATTTTTTGTGCTCTTCCTTCTCTAATAATGAGGTTGTACGGAGTACTTTTACGATGTACATGTTTATATATAACATTATAATGCACATTGAAGAAATAATATCTTCAAAAGAAGATAATTTATAGATTATAAATGTACTAATGTTCATTATCTACCTCATATTACCTCTAACACATATAGGAATATATATATATATATATATAATTTTTTAGTCAACTGGTAATAAAGGTAAATGAATATAGTTTCACATATGGAATTTAATCTACAATGGGATTCGATCCTTGATTATAGCCACAGAAGAGAATATCACTAGAAGATGGGAAATTAATCATGTTTGACACTGTGAGAAAAGGGTTTATCATGTGAAGTGGAATAAATAAATATCAATTTGTATACACTGGTGTAAGTGTTTCAAAATATGTTTATGCCGACAAAGAATGTCATCCTTGATTACTATTTATAAAGAGGTTTGTGGAAATAATATAATTATTTTGAGTATTATATTATTCATGTAAGAGGATAACGCTGGGAGAGATCTAAATAAGAATAACATGATACTAGGGTGGGTACATAAGATAAGGGAATAAATAATATTATAATATTATTTAATACAAGACTCATACAATGATGCAATGTGAATCAGCAAAGCAATAAATTAATATATTTTATTAAATGAAACCACCTCAAACTGTATAATTTTAAAATTCCTATCATCAAGAGGAAATGTTTTTCTCCTTTTGATAGTAATAAATATAATATTTTCTAAAATAACTTATCATTAAGAAAATATTATTTCTTTTTATAGGATCATAACAAGATATCAATGTTTATTTTATATAATGGTTAGGTTTTAGATAGTTGTGAATCACTAGTATATAATAATATTTAGCATTTTAATTTTTCTATGTATTAGTTCTAGATATTATATGGATTATGTTTGAGACCGGGAACTGAGGTGGTGCGCGATTTAGAGGCATGGGGTGCCCAGAACAAATGTTTGAAAAATATTAAAATATTTAATCACACACATGCGTGGTTTTCCAAAAAAGTGAAATGAATCATAAATGAGTGATGGATTTGAAATATGAAGGAAATTTTTAATCCATAATAGAGGCTTTACCTTTGGCATGACATAACATTGGTTGGTGTAGATCGTTTGTGAAAATGTTTTCAGGCCGTGAAATAGATAAAATAAATTTTATTATTTTTTTATATTTTATTTATCATATAAAACTATTTTCTCTAGATGTTTATTGCTAAGGAAATTTTCCTAGGGTTAGAAGCTAAACCCTGGATTCCTATACTTATTTGGATGAGAGTGTTCTTCGCAAATGACAATACATCAATATTAGATCTTGGATCATTGAACCAACAGATTTGGAGGATCTTGCCAACAATGAAAACACAATATTTCCTTTTTACCGATCAATAAAAACTCTAGGTAAAGTAATTTTGTTTTGGAAAATATAATTATTTTCTTAATACCAGATTAAAATAGGTCAATTAAAAGAACAAGAATTTATCTTCGCATCGTCAGTAGTTTTAATTAGAAAGAAATGATTATTTCTTGTTCATTTCTTTCTCATATTTTATTATCCTTATGTGATAATGAATCAAGGATGAATTAACAATGGATGTGGTTAGTTCCTCACCTTCATGATTTTGGATTTCTTCTTCGGTTATTCACAGATTCATTGTGGGCATTTCCTTTTATCTTGTGATTCAACAAATACCCAGTGATTGACCATTGCATGACCATTATTCGACACAATGGATTGACACCGTAGTTGATAATCATGATTAGTGATGTGATTGAGATGAGATGATGGTAGAGGAAGACCGGATGTAGATCTGAATGGATTTTCAGTATCCATTCAAGATATTTTTTGAAGAACGACTTGTATGAACTGACTGTGGAGATTTCTAAGCAGATTTGAACTTGAAACCCCCGGATCTGGTGACTAGAGGCACGAAAAAACCCTACTATACATATTATAGTTAGATAGAAGTTTCTTTGGTGCATGGAACAATATATAGGAGAACCCCAATGGATCAAGAAATTCTTGAGTAACAAAAAATTTATTTTATAATTACATGCATTGTGGAACCCCCTGACTGTTGCGATATGGTTTTGGATGATGTTCACGATCACATGGAATGTGACCCGGGCCACATGGTGTGTGAACCTCCTCGGATGACTCGATGTGACCTCTAGAGAGAAAAAAAACATGGATAATAGAACACTGCCTTATGGAACACTGTGTACATAGACATATCCACAACTTGGCATACACAGACCGAAATACGATCACTACTTAGGTACATAGACTCGACCAAGAGACCCATGCAGAGAATCATGTGTCTATAAATTCCATTTACTCATACTACACACTGCGTGTATGGAGATGACATTTCGTATGATTATTTCCACATGGGAAAGTCTTGGGATATAAGAACATGTCGTGTCCCCCTGGGACATGCCGTATACTCAAATCAATCTTGTTGGAGGCTATTCATTTTCCTAGTTTGGACCAGTATAGGTTTAGTGAATTCCCTTGGTCCTTTTCTTAAATGGTACAGTGCAGAATTACATCCACATCGATAGATTGTAATTCCCTATAGAGGCCAAGTCTTAGATAGAGTTTCAGTTTCCCTATGTGATACTGGAGTGTGGTCTTCTATTATCCCTAGTTGAGTTTGTGGAATTAGTGTGACCTCCCGGAGTAGGAAATTGATCATATATATAATAGGAAACATTAGTAGTGTTTGTGTAATCATTAAAATATGATCCCATATATATAGGGTTGATCCATATTAGATTCATGGTGTCCCTCAATGGTTTTGGGTGTGAACCCCAATCTATGTGTTCAAGTTGGTCCAGTTCAGGTTCATGGTGTCCCACAACGGTCTTTAGTGTAACCAATATCTATGTATCAAAGTTTTCTTAGATAAATGTGTTATCTTTGGGTGGGGCCCAAATGAGTTATCCATATTTTTCAAGTGTCTCTGATGATAACATGGAATTTGGAATGAATTATCCTCGAACAAGCATTTCATTGAGAAAATTCTTATGGATGGCTGTTGGTTTTGACCTCCTGATGGAATGGATTCTCTTTTAAGTATATCTAGGATCTATTTCTTTATTGTAATATGTTATACATATATTGTTACATATTTTATTGGGTTTAAATAATTAGAGATTCATGTTTGGTGTTTTTGGGGTGTCCTACTTAATATCATTATACTCACCCATCCATGGGGACTTCCCACTCACGCCGTGTCTTGTGAAGATGGTGTCCCTTCTGAAGGTTTACTTGGAGGATCAGAAGTTGGTGGAGCATAGATGGAGCTTGTTATACCAATGTTTTTTTCAGGAGCATACCTTTGACATAGTCCTCTCCCTTGGATCAATTTAGATTCTTTATAATTTTAGTTTGGCTTGTGTATAGACTCTCTTTGTGGTCAGATTGTATTTAGCCTGGTTTACTTTTACTTTACATCCTTTTGTACTCTGTTTGTGGGATATTAACGGTATTATTTCATTATTCTAGTTGTTTTAATTTTATTATAGTATGTCTTGGAGATGTGTGTTTGTATACAAGTACATTAGTTTAATTCCTCCCATTTGTGGGATATGGCTACTAAGTGCTAGTCAATATCTCTTGGACTATTGGAGGCAGGCTTGGGGTACTCACGAGTTGGGCCCTGGTGGGACGGGTCATAACCGAGTGGTATCAGAGGTGGTCAGTTCTACTTTAGGACTAAGAGTATATGAAATTGGTTTGGGGTAATAGTGTTAAGTGTGTTGAGCATGAATTTAAGTCCAGGGACTCCAGTGTTGGTGCAACAGCCAACATATCCATTTAACAGCACTCTGATCACCTGTTTTTTGTCTTAATACATGATAACGCAGGTCTCATTGGAAAAATAGTAAATGAATCACATAGGAATGGTTGTTTTTCCCATTTTCTTCTTGAGATAGTTCCCCATACATACTCTATTGACCATGGTACATCTTGTTTTATTTCAGGATGCCTCCAAATAGATAGCTAGCTAGGATTCCATCACATGATCATGAGGATTATCCACCGAGTGACGAGGCATCGATATATGGGCCCATACTAGAGATAGCTTCTACGAGTGGTTTAGTAGATATACCGCCACCAATCGATCACCAAATACAACTAGCACTACCAGCTTAAGATGTACACAAGTTGAGCGCATTGGATGAGTTTTAGAGGCAGTGAAATCCTAGTTTTTTTGGTTGATCTAGAGCCTTGGATGGCTAATGATTGGCTATAGGTAGTCATTGATGTTTTTTAACTTGTGAGAATGCCTGCTGATCCAATAGAATTCCTTTTCAAAAATCTTCTTTAGGGTAGTATGGGGCGACAGTGGATCTTGGTGACTTAGAAACATTTAAAGATAACTCTATCCTAGATAGAATTCAAAATATATTCAGAGAGGAGTTATATCTAGAAATGTTTCAATCGGTACCCATATAAGAGTTCCAATATTTGCAGAAGTGTAGTATGACCATGGTTGAGTATTTAGGTATGTTTATAGGTCCCTCAAGACACTCTTTGGATATGGTGTGAGGAAATTTTTTCTAGGCCCAGACCTTAGAAGAAGGATTGTGGTAGGACATTCTGATATCAATGGTATCATTTAGCATTTCTACTTTTGATGGAGTACTTGAGAGATCACTATTTGGGAAGAGCAGACACCAGTAATAGGTGCTTGTAGTGGGAACCCAGTAGATGAGACCTCAAAAATATGTAGCCAATGACAATAACAGGGATCCAAGTGGTTCAGGTGCTTTAGGGGGTGATCCGAGGACTTTGGGATAAGTTGTCGGGCTCCAAGGGCAGCTTAAATTATCCAAGGGACATGTGGTGTTTCTCTAATGACGGTCAATGATATATGGAATGATATTTTGTGACTCATCATATAGATGATCATGAGATGGTTGTGGGACCACCTAGACAGAGATAGAGATAGGATCATGGTGACCGTTAGGGTGGTAGATTTGGTAGAGGGTATGGCATGGTATCAGGAGGTGGTTGATGATTTCACTTATATCCACCACCACATCTAGGTGGTACATGCGAGGCCTAGGAAGCTAGTGGGTAGGGATGAAACCTGCTATAGGCTATGGTGGCCAGTGACCCTGAGGCTATAGTGATGATACATGGTATGATCTGTCTCTTTTTAACCTTAGCTATAGTTTTAATATACGTATGTGTTAGTCATTATTTTCCTTCCATGAATCTTTTTTGAGACCCAGAGATTCCGATTGAACTGTTGACTCAAACCTTATGCTTGGAGAATATTACTAAAATAAACGTGATGGTCACACACTGGTTCCTAAAGTATGAACCAAATCTTGGAGGTGATAGTTTCATTTGGGATCTCTTGGTAGTGGCGTCAAGGCCTTATGATGTTATTCACGGTATGGATTGGTTATCCACAATTCATGATCAGATTGACTGTTTTAGGAAAAGAGTGTTGTGTGTCCGTAGTGATGGGACCTAGTTTTCATTTTTTGGTGAAAAGGAAATATAGGTAGCATAGTATAGAATCTTTCATGGGAGGGTGCAGTCGATTACTCATTATTTATCTATCCAAATGCTTGGTGCAATGGATGTTCTGACTCCTTAGTTTCGTGTAGTGGGGGAGGGCTATGAGGAATATTTTATTGAAGATTTTCCAAGATTACCTCCCCATAGGGAGATATATTTCTGTGTTGATCTACACCCTAGTATGAAACTAATATCTATACCTACATATCAGATGACTTCCATAGAGCTTCTTGAGCCGAGGGTACATTTGGAGGTATTATAGAAGAAGGGATTTGTGAGACCCAATGTTTCACCCTAAGAAGCCCCAATATCGGTTTTCAAGAAGGAAGACGGGAGATTGAGGTTATGTGTGGATTTACATAGCTTGAAACAAGTGTCCGTAAGGAATAAGTATCCACAATCGAGGATTAATGAACTCTTTCATATGTTGAAAGGGGTATAATTGTTCTCAAAGTGTGACATCAGATCCGATTATCCCCAACTGTGGGTACAAGATGTGGATATACTGAAGACAACCTTTATATGTTATTAGGGTCACTATGAGTACATGGTGATTCCTTTTGGCTTGAAAAACACCCCAAATATGTTCATGGGAATCATGAAATAGATCTATCAACCTTCTGTAGACCAGTTCATGGTGGTCTTCAATGATGACATCCTTGTATATTCGGTTTCTGAGGAGAAACATGCAAGACACATACGGATTGTTGTGGACACACTCTAGGAGCACCAAATTCATGGGAATCTCTCGAAGTGATAGTATAAGATTCTAGAGGTCCATTTTCATGGACACATAATCTCTTAGGCTAGTGTTTAAGTGGGTCCAGTGAAGGTCGAGGTAGTGCTTGCATGGGACCCACCCAAGAGTGTTTTGAGGTGCATAGTCTCCATGGATGGACATGGTACAATTGGAGGTTAGTACCTAACTTCTCTACACGATCAACACCCTCGGAAACTGTGACATTAAAAGGGGAGTATTTCATGTGCACATAAAAGTTCTAGTAATTCTTTTTAGAGCTGAGGTAGAGGTTGATGAGTGTTCCCATATTGTGGTTACCAAAGAAAGGTGTAGAGTATGTGGTATTCTGCGATGCATCAGGAACTGAGCTTGGTTCTATCCTAATGAAAAGGGAAGTGGTTATTGCCTTTGGTTAATTCCAGTTGAGGCCAAATGATTGGAATTATGCAACCCATTATCATGAGATAGAAATGATAGTCTTCTCTTTCAATATGTGGTGACATTACCTGATGGGTGAGTGGTTTTTCGTATACTACGAACAGAAGTATCACATATATATTCTATCATAAGTACCATAAATTGAGAGATACAGTGGCTAGATTTCCTACAAGACTCTAAATTCCACAATTTCTATAATCTTAGGTTTGGGAAACTGGTGGTATAATCTTTTAGTAGGAGATCCAGTTCATAGTTTCCGAATGAGGTGTGAGAGAAGTTGGACTCATTTCAATTATCTTTTGTGGATGGAGATGGAGTAGATTACCTAAACATGGTGGTTGTCACCGCTCCACTCATAGAATTATTTAACGAGGCACAACTTTGGGATACCAAATGTGAGACTTTGTTCTCAGATATCCATAGTACATGCTCATTATGGATTTTCTAATTGTGTGGAGCACATAGTTCTCTTAAGAGGATACACAATGGTTTCAGTGACATTGAGAAAGTGGGTTTGAAGGAATTTTTGTACATCCTCTTTGGAGGAACATCCAGGAGTGGTAAAGATGTAGTAGAACCTATGGAATTAGTTTTGGTGGCTATGAATGAAGAAAGGAGTTGTAGAGTTTGTTTCCCAATGCCTTACTTCTCATCAAGTGAAAGTTGAGCACTAGGTTCTAGTGGGGTTAGATCAGCCCCTTTATGTGATGGAGTGGAAGTGTCTTGGGATATATATAGAATTCCTTATGGTCTTACCATGTACATCTAGGGGACATGATGTCATATTGGCGATCATTGATCGACACACCATGTTATCCCACTTCATAGCTATCCGAGAGTGGAGTTCAGTTGAGAGCTTGTAACACATCTATGTAAATGAGATAGTTAGACTCTATGGAGTCCCATTGATGTTTTTTTGATCACTATGCTCTATTTACATCCTAGTTTTGTAAGGTATTATAAGAGGTGTTCTGGAACTAGTTAATCTTGAGCACAACGTTTCACCCAAAGATGGACAACCAGATTGAGAAGACCATTTAGGTTCGAGAGGAAATGATTCAAGCAAGAATGTTTGAATTTGGACATGGTTGGGAGGATCACCGAACACTAGTTGAGTTTGGGTAAAAAAATGGCTACCATTCTACCATCTGTATAGTGCCATTTGAGGAATTGAATGGGTGACACTATAGGTCACCACTTTGCAGGAATGGCTGAGGAGAGTCCGCACTCATGGGTCCAGAGTTGATGCAAGCTACTATATAGAAGGTGAAGATCATCCAAGAGAGGATGGTGACTTAATTGAATTTTTAGAAGTGTTATTATGAAAGAATACAAGTGAATTTGGATTTTGAGGAAGGAGACTATGTGTTCCTTCAAGATTCACCATAATAGAGATTATAGAGAGTTGTCTAGGGCATCATATTATCTATGTGGTTCATTAGCACTTTCCAGATACTATGTAGATTTGGTGAGGATGAATACTGATTGGAAAGAACTCTGATGTTAGACATGGTACACCACGTGTTCCACATGTCACAATTGAGGAGGTATGTGCGTGACCCATTACATGTCATTGACTAGGGAGAGCTAGACATAAAGGATGGTGAAAATTTTGTGGAGTATGCAGTGGAGATAGAGGATCAGCATGATAGTATCCTTCGTGGGTGATTTATTCCTCTATTGCATGTTTGGTGGCTGCATAATAATCTCTCAGAGAGAACACGAGAGTAAGAGGCTCATTTTCATGCTCAGTACCGTCATCTGTTTGAGTATCGCTTATTTTGACTTTTTGGGGAAGTAAATCCCCAAGGAGGGGATAATGTAACATCTCATATTTTCTATGTATTATTTTTAGGTATTATATAGACAATTTTCGAGACCAGGTGCTGAGCCATTTTGTGATTCTGAGGCTCAGGGTGCCCGAAACAAAATTTTTAAATATATTAAAAATTTTAATAGAATAATCACACATTTTTCTTGAAAATGAGTAATAACCCCTAAATGAGTTCTAAAATTATAAATATGAGGACACCATTTAATCCATAATAGTGGATATACCTTAGGCACAACCTAACATTGGTCAGACCAGTTCATTTTTGAAAACAATTTTGGGGATGAGAAATAGATAAAATAAATTAAAAGAAAAATTTATTTTATTTCTTCTTCAGTATAGAGGCCATGTTAATTTATAATTTTATGGCTATTTAAATTATACAAGGGTTTTACACTAAACCTTAGAGACCTAAATACCATTAGAGGAGGGCGTTGTTGGAAAATGTCAACAGATCAGGTTTAGATCATGTGTAATTGTGCCAGTAGAGTTGGAGGATCTCATCAACAGTGAAAATGAAACCGTTCATCATCAATGATCGATCCAAACTCCAGGTAGGGAGTTTTTTTGGGAATTTCATATTTTATTAATCCTAGATAAACAAAATATAATTCAGAGAACAATAATTGATCCGCTCATCGTTATCATATTTAACTGGATAGAATTGATTATTTCTAGTTCGTTGATTTCCCTTCTTTTATTATCCTTGTATAATTAGGAATCAAGGGAAAAAATGGATGAGGTGTTTTCCTTAACATTGTGATTTTTTATTTCTCCCTCAATTATTCACACGTTCATTAGGGGAATTTTCTTTTGGCCCGCGACTTGAGAAATACCCAGTGATAGACCATTGTGAGACTGTTATTTAGTGAAATAGATCGACAACGCTGGTGAGACCTGTGATCTGTGATGTAATCAATATGAAAAGATGGATGTGGATGAAAATATTTATATTTGACCAAATTTATGACATAAATTCATAAATTTTTTTGATTCATGACACATATGGGTTGGATGAGGTGATTTCCAAGCGCATTTGAACCAATAACCCCCCGATGTGGCGACTATAATAATGGGAAAACCCCAATCTGTAGATTCTGGCCAGATTGAAGGTTCAAGAAGTGTGCAGATCAACATGCAGGTGATTCCTGATTGATCAATAAATTCATATGTAACATGGAATGCATTTCGGAATTACCCACCATTTGGAGGCCCCTAGCTGCGACACTAGGGTTCTGACTAATGTTAAGTATCACACAACATGTGAACCTTGTCACACGGTGTCTGACCCTCCTAGGATGACTTAGTGTGTACTACAGAGAGTAAAAATAAATGGGTAATATCACATGACTAGATTGAACACCATGTACTTAGACACATACACGACATGGCATACACAGACGGGTACACAGAAAGAACTTCGGTACATAGACATGACGAAGCGACACAGGCATGGAACCATGTTTCTTTACACACTATGTACTCATCCTACATTTCTTGTATATGTATACCACATTCTATGTGAGGATTTACACATGGGTATGAATTGGGATAGCTAAATATGCCTTGTACCCCCTAGGATATGTAGTGTAGTCCCATCAAGAATGCTTGGATCTCTTCATTTTCCTAGTTTGGACCAGTATTGGTTGAGTGCGTTCCAGTAGTCATTTTCCTTGAGGTAACAGTGTTAAATTACATCCGCATCGTTGGATTGTAATCTCTTATAGAGGTTGAGTCTTAGATATATTTTTGGTGTCCCTCTGTGAGACTGGAGTTTGATTCTCTATCATCCCTAGAAGATTTTTTGGATCCAGTGTGACCTCCCTTAGTAGGAATTTGATCCTCTATCTAGTGTTCCACAATAGTAGGGTTTTCAGAATCATTAAAATTTGATCCCTTACATATTAGGATGATCCAGATTGGGTTCATTGTTCCCCCCAGTAGTTCTAAGAATGACCCCTTATATTTGTGTCAAGGTTGGTACAGATTGGGTTCGTGGTGTCCCCATGTGGTCCTAGACATGACCCCCCCATCTATGTATCATAGTCTTATTAGAGAAATGAATTCTATTTTGGAGGGTACCAAATGAGTTAAACCTCTTCTTTGATTGTCTCTAATGATAACATGGCTCATGGAGTGATTTATCCATAAACAAGTGTTTCCTTGAGAAGAATCCTGTGGATGGAAGTTAGTTATGACACTCCAATGGCATGGGGTCACTCCTGAGTATATTTGGGTTCTCTTTCTCTCTTGTCATCTATAATATATATATTGATACATATTGTATTAATTTGACTTACATGGTGATTTGTGTTTATTATTTTTGGGGTGTCCCACTGATTATTTTTATACTCACTCCTACACATGCATTGCCCACACCTGTCATGTCTTCTGTAGATGACGACCCTTTTGGCGGTGTCCTAGGATGAACAGGAGGGAGTGGAGCATATCACGATCCAGTTAGATTTAGGTGTTTATTAGGAGCGTACCGTTGACTTAGTCTTCATCATTGGAACATGTTAGAATATTTATAAATTTAGTTGGACTTGTGTATAGAATCTCTTTGTATTGGGATTGTATTTAGCCCTATTTAATTTTCCTTTACTTCATATTGTACTATGGTTGTGGGATATTAGTGTTATGCATGCATTATTTATGTTTTTTACGTTACAATATTATGTGGAATGGATAGTTGTGCATGTGTATATGTACTTTAGTCTAATGCCTCCCATTTGTGGGATATTCCTACTTGGTTCTAGTCGCCAACCCCTAGATTATTGAAGGTGGGAATGTGGTATTCATGGGTTGAGCATCAGTGGGTTGGGTCATGACATAAGAATAGTCATTAGTTGTTAGGTTTAAATATATTTAATACCTAGTTTCGAATATATTGTAAAATATAACTATAAAAGGATCACCACCTCTTCGATATTGGGGATCCCCTCAATAGTTTCTCAAATTTATCCACCTATATATGAATTAGACATAGGAAGAGAATGATAGTAATGTATGAAATTGTATCTCTATGAAGAACTTGATTGAAGGAGGTCGATGAGATTTAATGTAAGTGGATGTTCATCTTAAAACTCCTAATTTTAAATTTTCCATGCATACCTCTATTTTAATAGTTCCTAAAAGAAAATAAACCATTTTATTTATTTCATTTATTATTTTATATTTTATTCAAAACTCTCATCCTATTCATTTTCCTTAGACCATGTTATAATTTTAACTTTTTATATAGGTTCAATTCTTTCATAATTATCCCATATGTTTTAAAAAATGACATGAAAAATATTTATTTTCTATGTATATTCACCCATAGACCCTACGTATTATTTGAATATAATTTCATTTCATGATTCAATTAATTATATTATTTAAAGGAGTTTTCCAAAAAAATGTTATTTTTGAACAACACATTTACTCTTTTATAGGTAAAATTTAATGAAAAAAATCCTTGATGTATTATTAAGGTATAATTATGGAATTATGATTTAACTTCTATACTGATTAAAAAGATTTGAAAGAATTTGTTTTAATTAAATTTATAATGGTAATGAAAATATAGTAAAACGTTTTACTAAAATATGGTACTACACATTGTTAATGGAAATAGGGGATGATGAGTAAACCGAAAGACTCAAGGGGATTTTAATATAAAGTGAAAGACTTTACCTATATAGTAATTCAATATACTAGGCTTCATTTGTAGTTTTAAGAGCATACTTAATAACACTTAATTTCATAAGAAAATATTTTTATAAGTTTCAAAAAATTGTATTTCAAAGAAAATACTTGATTTCAACAAGATTTAAAGGATTCAGATTTTAAAGAAAGTCGTTTTCTATTTTTATAAGGAAAATTTTAAAAGGTAGCATTACTGTTATAAAACTATCTTTGATTTCAAATATTTTATCTGTTATTAGAAGATCTGTTACGATAAATGATTTTAAAAGTATATTAGAGTGTCTTTAATAATTTCTAGTAGGGGATTTCATCATTATTTTAAAAAACCTTAATTAGTATTTAGTGTTTCTCTATAGTTTTATAATGTTTTTCTTCAGGTTATGAATGAAAAATACCTATATTTTTTGTAGATTATAATTATAAGTTGAATAAGTGTTCTAAACTGGTTATTTTTATTTAACATCATTGGAAATGTAATGTTTGGGTTTAAAGTGTAATTGCAGTCCTAATTCACTAAGGATCTAGACCTAAAATATTTTCAGGTATGTAGTGGCCACATTTTAATTATTCTATTATATTAGTAAATTTATTAAAATGGTTTGCATATTTTGGGGCCAAATTGAACATGTAAAAGAATTTTTATTTTTTTACATAAGATCTAAGAGCACATTGTGGGATGTTAAAATTAATATTAGATGCAGGGTTTAGATAAATTTGGTGATTGTGATTTGATTTTTTTTTTATAGTTTATGTTTATCTTTATTTTATAGATAACATTTTATGTGATTGATGGTGTTTTGTATGAAATTTATCATAGAATGAAATTTCAGATCCCTGTTTTGGGGAAATTATAATATCAATAGAGGGAATAATTTTTTAGGATATAGGAATAAGTAGAATTATCTTTTAAAAAGAAATAATTTTGTGGATTAACATCTTATAACTACCAAAAAATTTGTAATCGTAATCAAAAAACATTATTTGTTATATTTTTAATTAGGAAGTAATTTTTTTCGTGCCATAGATAAATCAAAATATTAGGAAAAAATTTATTTAAGGGGGTGTAATGTAACATTATATGTTTTTAAAATATATTAATTGTCTTAAAAAATATAATTATAATGTTTCATAACATTGAGAACTGTTTAGATTATAGTCTCTTTCAGTGCTCTTATCTATAATAAAGTAAATTAATAATCAGTTGGAAGTATTGGATGATAAATACTAAATATATTTTGTAAATAAATTATTAAATTAATATATATATATAAGGCAATAAAAATATATATAAGAGTAATTAAAATATGTCAATAATTTATTATTAAATTATGAAAATATTAAATGTTATATTTTTAGTATGTGAGGATAAATTTGATTATAAAATTATATCTAGTTGGTAGAGATTAAATTAGGATGATATTGTGAAATTATATTCACAATACCAAAGTTATATATTAACAATATAAGTATTTATTTAATTTGGTTAATTTTTGGATTATTTAAATATGGTCTTTGTCAAATATATACATTAATCTATGGGTTTAATAAATATAATATTATTTGTTAACAATTTTAAACTAATCAACATATTTAAAGATGTAATATTTTATTGAAATGTAATAATTGAAAATTTCATTACGTGGGATTACTAATTTTTTAGAATAGGTTACTAAGAATCTAATTTGAAACATTGGTAATGGGGTGAAGAAGTATGTTTAAATTTTTATGGTAAATATATAAACACACACACACACCAAAACATATATATAGTATATATGTTTAAAATGGATTATATTAACATATTGAGAGAAATGTTTCTACATATATATATATCATAATTAGAATATATTTATGTATATATATATATATATGATAAAGGATAATATCAATAAAAGTATATATAAAATTATAATGAAATGAAATATAATAAAAATAATAAACTGTTGCATGAAGAACCTATGTAAAGAATTAAAGTCCTCTATCCATGACCACCCTCAGATCATGTTGCCATTGTGTTCTTCCCTATGTACATGAACTATAGATAGACCAACTAACAATCACCTGCTTCCTCCATATTACAAATCATAGTATTTACATGATCAAAAAATGATCTCAATTCTACGGACATGACCTCAATATCCCAGAGTTAGTGATAAATTTATTACATTAACACTATTTAAAAGTAATAATATCCCAAAGGAACATATATTTATGTAGTTTTCAAAAAATAGATACACACATTATCTCACATTACAATTGAAAACATAAATTACAACATAATGAAAGTAAATATTCTACATCCACGAACTCTTTTAAAAATTCCATTTTTATATCATAGGGAAACGAAGCATAATAAAGGGAAAGCTCAAATAATCAACAAGGGTTATGTATAGTGAAAGTTATCAAATAATTAAAGATAACTAACACATAAGGTTAAGACTAATCCATTTATGAAATAAGTATGAAAATAATCACATGGAAGTCAATAGATAATCTCATAATAATTAAATTCATAATATAAAACATTTTAAATATGCCATTAATGACTCATCACAAGACGGGTAAGACCTATACCAAATACCCAAACTAGATGGTCTCACGAGACCTTTCGATGCATTAAGGGGAAATAACAGGCCCCGACCATAACATATTAATTCCAATTCATTCATCATATGAAATGGGTCAAACATAATCAATGTAAAAAAATTATATTGAACAACTAGTATATGAAATGTTAATAATATCATGAATCAATAAATATAATCATAAACCATCCTGAGTAATATATAGAATGGTATCAAAATAGTACGTCCCTAGTCAAAATTATCATAAACAATTTATAGAAATAATAATTATTTTATCATTACAATATATCCATATCTAAGAATATTTAAAATAAGGGTTTTTTCATTAATGAATATAAATACCATAAAAATTTCTTTAAAAACAATATTGATTAATATACCATTTACACTTTAAAAATAATTTTTAAAATATAAAAAATTCAAAATTTTGGTATTTTTTCTTTAAATTAAATATTGGAAACTTTTAAATAAGGCATAAATGTAATGAGAAGTCATGATTTCAGGAAAGTATATTCATTATAGGTATAATAAAACAAATAATACATTCCCATTTTTGTAATAAAATCCAAAAAATACCTTACTCAGAAAATGATAGTAAAATACCATTTATTTTTTTAAAGAAAATAATTTGTAAAAATGACTTTATACAGTCATTGGATAATAATAAAAAAAATTTGATTTTTTTAGAAAACATGGATATGGTAGAAAAATATTCCAGCTTAAAGTGAAATAATGTCTATTTTTTCTCAAAAACATTTGACAGATCCTTTAAGTACATAAAACTAGAAATATAATGGAAACATATAACTTCAAAAAATAAACAGAAGATAAGAAAATATTTTTTTTAACATCTAAATATTGAATAATTCCCCCTACCTAGAGTAGAATATAGAAAATTTTGAATAATTATGAGAATGTGAAATAAACCCTTACAACTTTAGTAATCTTTGAATCATAACCCCCATTGAAGAAATAAATTCATATGAAGATTAAGTAAAATGATATAAAGAGACTCATGATATGGATTATATAATGGGTAGCATATACACCACATAAAAGAATATTGATTTATAACATAACATATATATATCAAAAAGACAATTTTATACAAAGAACCCTTACATTGATACTAACCCTGATATGTGATCTAATAAATAGAGTTATTATGTTTAAAGAATTTATATCACCAAAAAATAATTAGAAATAAAAACATAAAAAATGACCATTTTATACATATTCATGACCTAATATAATCAATTTTTAAGTGATATAAACCATTGAATGAAAATTGAGTTACAAAACACTTACCACTTGGTAACTTTCAAGTCAAGTCCCCTTAGATGAAATAAATTGAGTTGAAACATTAAATAACAAGATGTATGAAGAATTCATGATAAAACAAGTAACAATGCGATTTATATAAACCATATTAATTAAAAATTCTATTTAAAAATAAAATATTCCTCAATGATGTAAAATTAAGACAAAATACCCCATGTCAGGTCCATATTCCCTTATATGTATTTAAACCTCATGTATAATTAATATAAACATATTATAAATCTATTATATAATCATAATCACATATATCATACTATATATGATTTAATTACAAGATTTTATCCCGTTTTTATTGGCAAATATATACTAAAATCATTTTTTCAGATAATAAATAATTCTTTTATATATATGTTTTGGTTTAGTAGTTTTGGTCATTGTACTTTGATCATAGTTCGTTCACCGTCACAATTTTTATAATTATATAAATATATTATATATTATTTATATACATATTTAGATTCATACATAATGGTTAATGATTCAAAGTGAATTACACCATTCATACAGATAGTAGGTCATATGTAAACATGAACACTATTTTTATTTTTGGATGGATGGAACAAAAGAAAGGTAAATAATATTTCAAATTCACAGATTTTTTTATGTCATAGATATAATTTATATTTGTTAAATATATCCTTATTATTATCCATGTAAAAATAAAATGTAAAACAAATAAAGTCACTTCATGGAGGCGGTATTCTACACATATGCACGAGCGTCATTATCATTTTCCAATGGATTGGAAGGTAACAGTGTATGTAATAACTTTGAATCTAGTAACCCTGATTCGATGGTTACATTATTACATTAGAATAGATAAAAGGTGCATAATCCTAAAGTATCAATCAATTTATAAGTCTTTGGGAGCTATATACACACATGATCCCCATTTTAGACTCAGAATAAAATATAAATCATTATAAAGGAAAACATTCACCATCCACGAATCAATTGAATACATATTATTCATATCACGGGTAATTAAAAAATAAATAATAGTGAGATGAAATTATTGATAAGAGTTATGTACAGTAGGAGGTGTCATGATTATATAAGGTATTATCAACATGGAAAGGTAACTAAAAGAAATCACATGACATCTAATAAATAACTTGAGCACAACATGCATCCATGGATAATATCAAAGAAAAATAATCTCATGGACAATAATAAATAAATTGTAAATGAATTAAATGAATAATATTTGACATCATTATCTTAGAAATCATGATATATGTACCGTCATGACCCTATACTAAGATAGTTTAAAACTATGGGTAGGTCTACACAAAAACCCCCTTTAATTCGAAATAACTAATTTTCTCTTGAGACCCATCGACGAATCAAGGGGATATTGATAACTAGTATGAAAAATTCACTAAATTTTGAAATAATTACTCATATATTGAATAATAAATTCAATTCAAAAATAATATAACATATCCATAAATGTCAGTATTGAATAATGAATACAAAATATAAATATTTTCCCAGTCAATCAAATAACATTCAATGTTAAACACCATATGTATAAATGATATATAGTTTAATACATATAAACATGAATGGTAAATAATATGGGTTTTAAATATACATTTAATGTAAACAATTCATAATAAAATGAATTATTTAAGATAATAACCATAAAATTAATGAGAGACAAGAGATGTCCATAATTTCATCAAGAAAGTAGGGTTTATAATAAAATTATGTACATGGGAAGAATAAATTGTATGGAAGTGAAATATTAAAAAAATATTTCATAAAACGATTTTCATTTTTAAATGATAGAAAATGTGTATAAGAAGATAAATTTCTTAAAATAGTTACGGTGACTTGGAAAACTATTAATACCGTATAGGGTATAAAACATTCCATTTCAAATTTTTTGTAAATAATATAAAAAATACCTTTTAGAAAACAACATAAATTTTCCATTAAAAACTATTTTAAAAGTCAAGTATCACATAAAATTTATTTAATAAATCACTTTATTAAATAAAATTACTTTCATATTTTTTTGTTTTATATGGAAATAGAAGAAAAATATATTCGATTAAAAGAGAAATAAAATTGGTTGTTTATTTTGAAAATTTCATTGCTTGATTTTCGTACAAAAGAGTGTAAAATTAGGATAAAAATATCTGAACTCTATAAATACATATAGGATAAGAAAACATATGGGATTTAGGAATTATAGGTTATACGTTTCCTTCAATGAATATAAGAGCAATCCAAAAAATTCAGATCACAAAACAAAGTCAAAAATTCACAGTGACATTAAAATTGAAAACACATGAAATAATATACTTGAATTGAATCATTAATAATAATTAATAAATAGCTATTCATTTTAAATATATCAATGTGGTATTATTTACACTAAAAAAACATAAATAGGTGCAGAATATCAAATATGTCTCAATAGAGTAAAAATTGAGATGAAATCCCTTACCTATCCCTCCCCATTAGTTAGAAATGATTTAAAATCATATATAATGGTTCTCAAAATGTTATTAATTTATTAAAAAACTATATTATATTTATAATGTCTTATATTATAATCATATATTATCTTATCACCCGTTCATTAATAATATTTCATTATTTCCATTGCTTCAGATGTTAACTACTTCATTTCGTCATATATGTTTTGTCTGGAATATTTTGGTTATTGTCAATTTGAAAAATTTACACCATATCCATAAATAAATTAATATTATAAATATAAAATTTAGTCATTATATATATTTTTTATATTTATTCATTATATTTGGAAATGGAAAATGAATTGCTTCGCTTCATGATGATGGTAGGACATACATACGCGAATGCGACGTTGTAATTTATTTAATGGGTGAAATGATAAGGGATTAGATGATATATTAAATTTATAGAATCAATATTATGTTATAATTATAATATATATAATTTTTTCCATAATTATGAATAAACTGTTATTCGGTGATGGAAACCCAATTACTTTGGTTTATGAGGCATAGTCCACCGTACACATGAGTTGTGGTATTGTTCCCATTTTATGTAGAAAGAGATGAATAAATATTTTTTAATTGACATAATAATATATAAATATATGGTATATACCGTTTTTAATACAATGTAAGTGTTCAAACATAATTGATGGTGGAGAAAGGAGAAGTAAAAAAAAGATCTTGGTGAGAACAATTACATTCTCTTAGAAGAACCTCCTTTAGATCTCTTATGAAGGATCATAAGGATTGTAATATATAAATAACAAAACCAATAGAATGAATCTAAATATTTTGGGGAGATATTTTTACATGGATCGGTATATCTAAATGGCTTGATATATGTGAATACAGGTGGGCATAGAGTGCTTGTTTATAGTTGAGGTGAGTGGGAAACTTGCAATCTTATAAGGTTTTTCCATAATGTTATATCGGTTTCTTGAAAATATGTTTCCTAAATGGATAATATTAGAAATGGAAAATGATAAATTCTAAATAATAAAATTTGGATTTAGAAAATTATTTTGGTCATTTTGACCCATATCTTTTTAGATTAACCCCCGATAAACTAATTTTTAACCTACACAAGGTAACAAATTTCTTGTTGTTTTACTATACATTATGAAAAAAAATTAAGGTGAACTTGATATATAATAATAATTATGATTATTAAAAATATGGATTATATTATACCAAAATCAATTCATAGAAGTGTAATAATTTAATTTAAAAATAAACCATCAAATCTTGTAAAAAAACATTTTTTCAAGAAATGCAATTTTCAATAATTAGATGATTTTATACGTACTATATAACTAGTGATAATAATTATTTTTATTTTAATGAATATATTCAAAAATATTATATATATTTTTAATTTAACCAATTCATCTTTAGATATCATTTTAATTAATTAAAATGGGAAGACATTATGCCTTAAAAATTGTTTTCTAAAAATATAAATTTTTACATCCAAATGACCTTATCTTTATCACTATCTACTTAATAGTAAAAAAATTGTTTATTTCATATATTATAATATATTATTATTTATAATTTGAATAATTTATGAATAATAAACATTTAATTATTTAGGAAAACATATTTCTAGGTGGAAATTTCAAAAATTCATTCCATTCTTATTTTGACCAAGTAAGTTCCAAATTATTATACATCATATAAATTAGAATTTTTGTGTCTTGAAATATTAAAATGAGAACTATATCATAGTTTTATTAAAATATAATGTTCAATTACTATAATTAAACATCAGGTATTACATTATTAACTCATATAAATATTTCTACACCAAAATTTTATCAGATATTTCATTCTAAACAAAAAGGGTGGTCCTTCTTCATAAAATTATGTAGATCCCACATTTCTTCCTCCATGTTTTTATTTATAAAAAATAAAATGCATATTTTAGTCATTTTATTACTCAAAACCTGATATCTATCGTCAATAATTTGGATAGAATCTTTATAATAATAAATACCATGTTCCAATTATGTTTCTTCATAGGTGAGAAAAATAATTGGGTATGGTATGTACTTAATTTACAATTATATAAGGAAAACATCATGTAATTTAGAGATACTTGGTGGTATTTAAAACTCATACAATAATGGTCAAATGATTTACAAAATTTCAAAATGTTTGATGTACCTAGGGCTTGATTTTGATTTCGCCTCGAACCTTTTGACACCCATCCATTAATATACTTTCAATAAAACATTATATCCCACTAGAATTTCCAAACCATTACCACGATTTATGGTATAACTATTTTACATCATTTTATATTCTTTAATATGAGTAAAAGTATTATTTACCTTTATTGTTTTATCATCAACATGTTCTTTGTGTACTCATTTCCATTCACCGACTTCATCATAACAAGACATAGTATGACATATATTTCCATATAATTCTTCATACAAAACACATTGAATACTTGAATGGAAACAATTATTTTAAGAAAACTATATAAATGGTAAATACTGATTCCACATACTTGGAATTTCATGGGAGAATGATCTCAACATCTATTCTAATGTTTGAATAGTCATTTTAGACTGTCGATCATTTTGAGGATAATTGGTTGTGCTTAATTGAAGCTTAGTATCAATAGCCTTCTAAAGAGTCTTATATAATTTCTATATAAATAGGTGATCCGGATTATAAATGGTTTATAGAGGTGAACCATTATGTATTATACATTCATTAATATAGATATATAAAAGGTTCTCAATAGGTAAATTTTCTATTATTGAATGAATATTTTCAGATTTAGTAAGGTGATCAATAATAACAGATATTGCATCATTATTTATATGAGTATTTGGTATTCATGTTTCAAATACTATAATAATGTAATCCAATTTCTATATAACAATATGTAGAGGTTGTATATTCCATCAAAGATGGTATCTCTCTACCTTCACCAATTGAAAAACAGAGTATCTTCATACATAATCATAATTTTCCCAGTTTAGGTTATCCCACCAAAAATGTTCTCTCAATCTCAAATACATCTCAGTGATATTATATATTAAAGATAAATTTGAGAAATTCACATTGTACAAACATTATTTTTTATCTCATGTATAACTAGAACATATATTCTACTAACAAATTTAAGAATTCCATCTTCATAAATAAATTCGTCTAAATTACCATAATTCATGGAATTGATTTTCTTCTGAATATTCTCATTATCAGATTAGGTACATTTTATATTTTTAAATAAACATGGATTCCAAATAATTTTAAAAAGTTTAAATTTCTAATATAAACACTTACTTTTCATGCATAGATATTACATATTAATAGAAAAATATTCATTACATATCATAAAGATCCACAGCAGAATCGTATAGAACTATTATCGTTGGATACATGGACACTTAAATTATTAGTTCATAAGTGTATCCCATTATGTTATTCATAACTAGTTACATCTAATATATATAAATCAAAAAACCTTTCTTCATATCCCATGTAATTGAAACATAATAAACGTTGATCTTAAATACTATATAAGGGTAAAAAGGTAGATATCAGTTATCACATAATAATTAAATGAAAATAAGGGTATAAAAACGAGAGCTTAACATTTAAAATCTATACCCCATATATCATATATCATAATATTGAGTCATGAAATTAATTATTAATGTTTATAAAAAATTAATCATAAATGAATAAAGGAACTAGGTCCACGAGAGAAATAACATTGGCGTAATACATTGAATTTCTGTATACAAATAATAATAGAAAATAAATTTCATCATAGTCAAGGATCAATGTGGAGACTATCATAGTAGATTGGGTTCATTCCCCAAACCATCATTGTAGTCATGTTTTACCCCCAAGACTGTCATAATGGCTTGGTATCTCTCCTTAAACCAACATAATTGTCTAGGTTCACTTCTAAGACTATCATAGTGGATAAATACCAATATTGAATTGAGTTCACTCCCCAACAAAGTCATTTTTTCTCATTATATATCTATGACAAAAATATTCAATTGGTTCAGCAGAAAAATGAAAATCAACAACACAGAGTAAGCCAAACTGTCTCGACCCCGTCAGCCACCATCTTGAAACCCTTGCTTCGAACACACCAGCTCCTTTATTGCAGCATCAGCAACAAGTAACATCAAAAACGAATCAAGAACCAACAAGACTGGAAACTCAATCAGTAAATCCCAGACCAGAAGCAAACCCCGAAAAACAGTCCAAGGCTGCAGCCAATGACCATGATAGCAGGTAAAGAACGGACCCATGATAACAGCAGAAAACGAACCACCTAGCAGAACAGGCAATATCGCAGAACAGGCAACCACATACCAGATCCGAAGGAACATCCCAGAAGAGGCAACATCGTAGAACAGGAAATAACGCAGAAGAGACAACAAACCAGATCCAAATCACCATCGCAGAAGAGGCAAAATACCAGATCCAAAGCAGATTGCAGAAGAGGCGTCCGACCATCGCCGATACCAAGACCTACGCGGCCGCTGACCCTCGCGTCGCCGCCGCCGCAGAAAACCAACCAAACCTTGGAGACAAACCAAACCCGCCGCTGAAAAGCCGAAAGCTGAAATACCTGAAATCAGAAAGCCGAGAGCCACCCACCCTTCTCCGATGAAAGGAAAGCCGATCCGAGAACCATCCAGCCATCACAGAGATACCGTCGCAGAGACCCGATCTGGTAGGAAGCACGAAGCCGCCGTGTAGAAGAAGACCAGTCGCGGGATGCAGAAGAAACCCTAAGTGCGCCTGGGAGCTCTCGGCCGAAGCCGAGAGCCCCCTTCTAGTAATTTTATGATTTTAACGGGTTCTATATCTATCTTTACAAATGCAATGGAGGGAGATACAATTCTGACCCATCAAATAACTAAAATCAATCATATATTTACCAAAATATCATAAAACATTCATCATATCAGAAATAATGAAAAGAAATGGGCTTGATAAACATCTCAACATAGCATAACCCAAGGAAAATAATTATGTTTCATAAAAATTTCATCTATTAATTATAGAATAACCTTTGGAAAAGGAATGATTTTTAAAAACATCTTATCATAAGAAAAATAAACTTTATAGAGAAAGATTATGTATGATATCTATGGATCATATCTCCAATAATTTATAAGTTGAATCAAGTGTTGTTGCCTTGGATGTCTAGATATTCCATTACAATATCATTAAAATATTCCTGAGGGAAATATCTATACCAATTTGAAAATCACATTTCAAAAACATAAAATTTAAAAAATTTGTGAAAATAATTTTATTTTAAAATATCTTTGGAAAATTATAATATAATATTTACTGTATTGAGTTGTCATAACTACAAGAAATTATTTTTATGTCATATGAGTTAAAATATAGCATTCCTTTCAAATCTCTGTAAAATTTAAAAATGTACCATATTCAGAAAATGATAAGATGATTCCTTTTAAACCATTATTAAAAAGTAAAACATGGGAAAAAAGTGAATTTAATCAATCATATGATAATAAAAAGAACATTATTTAAATCATTATAAGAAAACATCTATATGGAAGAAAAATATTTTTTCGACTGTATAAAGTCCATATACATTAAAATCATATTTTTGACGTCTGGTGTAATATAGGAGAATAAAATGAATAGAAAACATATATATTAAAGAATAAAAAGATGATAATACAATTAATGAGCTATTGAGCTATAGATCATAATAATTCAGCACTCGGAACATAATCATAAATAATATCGATAAACAATGAAATTATAATATAAAAACCTTTACCACTTTGGTAACATTTGATTTGTAAGATGCATGAATGAAATAATATTATTTGGATATGTAAATTACCATAAATTTTATATGACGAATAATAAAATATATTCAATTATATTATATAAACCACAAAAAAGAAACTAGAGTTGAATATGGAATATCCCTAATATAAATATAAGTGCGATGAAAATCAATTACCTCATATCCGACTTCCTTTATAGACATTAAAACATACTAGATAATAATTATAAGGTTTTTATACTTATATTATATAACCATACTCATATTTATCATACCATATATGATTTACTTATAATATTTTATCAGCCATTTATTATCAATTCTTTATTAAAATCACTATTCCGAGTAATATCTTCTTTGTTTTTCATGTATGTTTTGGATCAGTAGTTTTTGTCCTCATAAATTGATCATGGTTCCATTATATATAAATATTAATAATTTAATAATATAATATTTAATAATTAATTTTTTTATATTCATCTATAAAAGAAGATAAAGAAAAATAAATTACACCATTCATGAAGATAGTAGGTTGTACATACGCATGACCATCGTTTTCATTTTTCAAATGATTGAATCAATTCAAGGTAAATAATATATCACCTTTATATAATAATTATTACATCATATGTATCATATATATTCAAAAAAAGTCCTTACTATCATCCAATTTAAATGGGAATGAAAAAAGAATAACTTCGCTTCATTAAGGTGGCCGTCCTCACGTACGCACAATCAACATTATCATTTTACAATAGGTTGGAAGGTAAGAAGGTAAAAATAATATAATAATTATAGAGTTATATGTAAGTAAATATTATCATATATATAAAAATTAAACCTGTCAAAATAAATATCCATAAATAATGGTGATGAGAAATGAACTGTATCACTACCTGGATACAATAAGTCCAACATAAGAACAAGCGATACGTTAACTTCCCATTTGAGGGAAAGATGGTAAATAAAGGTATTTTCAAAATCTACATAAAATTTCAGTATAATTAAGATACAAAATATATTATTTTATAAATAATGTAACATATTTATATTAGGTAAAATATGAATTAAAATGAAAGTGAGTAGGTAAGGTGATCGCCTATGATATGAAATAACCACTTTAGATATACTCTTAAGGATCTTAGGGTTGGTATTTTGGAAAGAGAAGAACATATATAATGTGTCTAAGTATCATTAAAATGGATTTTGGTTGGGTATTTTCATGTTAAAAGGATCAATAGGTGCGATTAAGTGATGGGATGAGTTTCCCTTTTATAATTGATGTGTGTGGGGGGGGGGGTACTTTTGAAAAAAAAATTCAAATATAATAAAGTCATTACCTGGAAAATATTACTCCAAAAGGCTAGGTAATAAAAGATAAAATATAATTTGGTTGAAATTCCATAAACAAATAAACTTTTTATAGGTTTTGGCAGTATTTTAAACCTTATCATTTGGTTTAACCCCTAAATTAACCCATTTTAACATTAACCATTGTAACATCATTTTAACTATTAAAGGGTTATCATAATACATATAAGGTGAAAATTGCCCCATAAATGGAAATTTTTTGACATTTTAGACCATTTATTATCTTCCTCTTCTGATTAAAATATTTTTAGGTTTTAAATAATTTAATAAAATATTATTTTGACAAATTACCATTAGTTTTAGTTCTGACACTATACAATTAATTTGACTAAATAGTCATAAATAAATACTTGTAATTATAATATAATACTTTAAATTATCACTTATATGTATTATTAATCTATAAAATTATTTGATCACCACAAATAATTACAACTATATTATTTTTAATAATTTTAAAATCATTTATTATTATTATTTTATTAATTGAAGAAATACCGCATCAGCATTGCATTAAAATTTTAGGTAAATATTTGATTATTAAAAATTATAAACAAATTGACCTAATTAAAATAATTTCATTATTATAAAAATAAATATTTAAATTCATTCATAACTGGATTTTTTCTCTATGTGGATACATAAGAAATATTTAAAACCATGAGAGTGGAACTTTGTAAATTTCTTTTATTTAAATATCATATATTTTATTTTCATATACAATTATATATTTAATAACTAAATTTAGTGAATAATATGATGATGGATTATTAAATTCTTCCAATAATAATGAGGATGAAAAATTGTGGCCCAATCACTTATTTTAAACCTAGATTAACCTTATTTACCCCTTTACCAAGATGAAAATTTTACCACATTTTTCTATTTATATTGACCCAAATTCAAAGGTTCCTATTTATAAAATTTTGACAAACTAAATCCAAATATTGAGTTATTTATATCAAATTATATTTATTGATGTTCTAGAAATGAGTTTTAAAATAAGTGCACAATACGTAGCGAAATGCGCTTTTTATTAAAAATACATTTTGAGAATATAACATGGTCTATTATTATCTCATGCCTTGAAAAATATTAAATTCATATTAAAACATTTCATTAAATATATATTATATATATCATTAAAATAATTCAATAATTGTGTATAATTTAATTTATAAAGACAAAACTACATTGTGCGTATAAGAACAGTTTTTTAGAAAAATCTCTTTTTTACATTGAATTGATATTTATTTTTATTTCTAATTAATTGATACCCAATGAATTTATTTAAACAATGTAACCATAAATTTTTAATAATTTAGTTATCCAATTCATACCTACCAATCAAACAGTTAGCTCATAATTATCACATAAAATAATAATATTTTAATAGAATATCATGGTTCGTCTAAACTTGGTGATGTATGTAACACAAACTACTAAAGAAATTAAATTTATTTGGAAAAAATCATAAAATAAAAGGGTGATAAATTCTAATGACTTAAAATTAATTTATTCCTTAAAATTTATCACATTATTACAAAAAATTTGATATCTCTATTTCATCATATCCACAGGTTCCTATGTAGATTCTTCAAAATTTTGATTCCTCTAGAGAACTTTCAAAAGGTGGGTAGTCTTATTCTGTATATATTTATATCTAAAATATAATATTTCTTCCTGTTGGTATTTATAATAAATATCATTCTATATTAATATGAATTCTGAGTTCAGTACAATTGATGGTTTAGGAATGTACTTCTCCAAGAGTGATTGATAGAACATGTCATGAACTAGAGAGAGGTTTGGTGGATGTGTCGAGTGATAAGATTATATCCCATGTAAATAATGAATTTAAAAAGTATTAATACAACTTGGTACTATCTTTCAATTATTTCTGAATCTACTAACATTATTTCACAGATACATTCACAAAATAACATTCTCAGCAACATCAAATTCCAGGCCACCCTGATGTTTTTCAGTATCACTTTTCTTTCGAATCTGAGCTACTTGCATGTGCTGCTGAATGGATATGACTTTATCTATCATCTCCCCAGTTAGCACAGGTCCCAATTGATATATTTACCTAATTGAATCCTAGTATGTGTGAGGTATACAATTATTACCATAGATGAATCCATAAGGATCCACTAGAATGATCGAGTAAAATCAATTATTGTAAGTAAAGTCAACTAGATGAAGGGGATGATTCTAACCAAATTTGAAATCCATAGAACAAGATAAAAATATTTACTGGAGGGTTAAAAATCTCCTCTTATATTGATAATATTTCTAAGGATGATAATACGTACTAAAATTCAAATTTATAACCATATCTTGCTGAAGACTTCACCATAACATTTTGGAAAACCTCAGACACCGATGAGATATAATAGATTGTGGTACACCATGAATACTTACCACTTATTTAATTTTTTTACAATATTATATAAACATAAATATTATATAATGGAAATTATGTGTGCTGACTTCATATAGTGATCATATACAACCCATATAACAGTATTCCCCTTATAGTTTTGTGGAGTCCAAAAAAAAATACATGGTAATTTTTCCAATCTACTTTCTACTGTGGGTATTGGTTTCAAAATCGCATTAAACTTATTTACATCATACATAAATTATTAACAGACCAAGCAGTAAGATGCATACTTATAAATATCACTCTTCATGTTGTACCACATGAAACACTCTTTTAGATCTCCATACATATTTTTACTTCTAGGAAAAATAGTGAATGGTGAATGGTGAGCCTTGTCCATCTACACCTTCTTAAAATTTATTATATATGGAACACATATAAGGTTCTTGAACCTTATATTTCCATCATAATCAATGTTAAATTCTATAACATTTCTCACCTTCTTCTCAATGTCTATATCTTTCTTCTGTACATCTATAATCTTCACATGGATATATAGTTTAACACTAATTTATGAAAGATAATATTTCCCCCCTTCCTTAAAGATTTCAAGATAAATCATATGAAAATTCAAAAAATATTGGAACTTTTGTGGTCCTTATCTTAAATAAGCTATCATGTTCCTATCAACTCAAACCATCTACCAACATATTTACATTCCAAGGGTGGTAATGTATTGAGCAATCAAAATATTTAATATGATCCTAACAAATTATTTATAACATATTAAACTATTTATATAATTAAAATATAATTTAATACATTATGATCCATATATATAACACCTTTATCCATAAATATAATTCCACCATATCATTAATGAAAAACATACCACAAATAACTCCAAATCATGTGTTTTGTAATATTTCCCATGAACATTGAATTGGAATTAGGAAGAAGCTATCCCAATATCATTGACCCTGAGAAATCACACCACTACCTTATTTGATGAGTTAATATAGATTACAAACCTATATCAACTACAAGGTATAGTATGAACAGGTACACTGACTACCCTTCTCTTCAGTTATATGAAATTTTCATCACATTCATCAATATAAAATAACTCATATCCCTTCTATGTTTTCTTAATGCGTGGATGATACATTCATGATAAATTATCCAAAATGAACTGATAATGTGAATCTAATCCAAGAAAACTATAGATCTCAATAATAGTGGTTGGTTTGAGCTAACAGTCTATAAATTTTTTTTTGTGAATTTTTTTTATAAATCATAACATGAGATTATATTACCCATGAATGATGATTTTGGAAGTCAAAATTCACACTTGGTGAATTTTTCATAAATGTCCTCAGTACTCAGTGTCTTATGATTAATACTTATACGATTTTCAAGCTCTTCCTTTTTCATTCAATATATAATAATATCATCAATAAAGACTTAAAAAATTTGAACTGGGTAATATCTAAAAAATATATTTATTAAATACAAGAATATATTGGGGGAAATAGTATGATCAAATGGAATCACTGTAAATTTATATTTTCTATACCATGTACAAAATGTTTACTTTGGTATATCAGCCTACATAACCCTTAATTAATGTTATACATAATGAAGATCAGTATTCGAAAAGTATTTAGATCTATACAATTGATCAAACACGTCATAAATAAGGGGTGGAGGATACTTAATCTTGATATTGATCTTATTATGTTCTTGGTATTCAATAAAAAGTAACATTGATCAATCCTTAATCTTAATAAAAATAACTGGTCCACCCTATGATAACGAATTTGGCTGAATAATCCCCTATATAAATTTTATTGGAGTTTCTTCTTTAATTACTACAAATCAGTCAGGAATATTTTATATAGATTATTTGGAATATGTATTGAACCAAGTATGTATTCAATAGAGAACTCAAATACACATTTTTTTGGGAATAATTACTAATTTTTTAAAGAAGACATCAACAAACTCCCACGAAATATGCTTATTTTTATGTTGATTTTCTCCCAAAAAATCTAATATAAACACCCCTTTTTAATAGAAATCAAGAATCATTCAATGTATGTAATTTCAATCGAAACTTCATATTTATCATTGCCCTGATATATAATCATATTTGGATTCCAAATTTCTAATGTGACTTCCCTTCGATAGAAATTAGTGTGAGATTTATGTAATGAAGGTGAATCCATGCCTAATATTACATCAAATTCAACTAGTGGTAGACTAAAGATATTTACTGGAAGCAATGTCCCACAAACTTTAACCAAAGAAGATTCATAAACTTGAGATACGATCATTATAACTTTATTGGGTTTTACTACTAAATGAAGATTTAATATTTGAGGTGGTATTGAGAAATCCTTTTCAAACCCTTATGATAAAAATAGTGGTTTTATTTATAATCAAATAATACATTACCCATTTTAGAGTGGATAGTATATGTACCGTTCACCACTTCGTTCTTATCCACTACATCAGAAAAAAATATCAAATGAGATTTCCCTTTGTATATAATCATAATAGTTTTTTTGTTATCGACCATTATCATTAACCAATGGGTTTCAGCATCTGTTAGAATAATTCACATACACCTTGAATTTAATAACTATATTATGTGTGGTACATTTGATGGACCATTCTATATATTAACATCATTAGATAAATTCTTCCAATTAAATTGGAATTAAATTTCATAATGGCTGAACAATCTTTACTTAAAACATTTACCAGTCCCCTAATGGAAACCTCCACCATTTTCCTCTCACACCATAATCATATAGAAAATACCATCTTCTTCTCTAAATGTTTTTAGTATTTTCATTAAATTTCATATTTGTTTTCTTATCAAAACCATGTGATTTAGGGGTAAATCCAATCTCTATTTCCACTAGGATAACACATTAGATGATTTCTTCAAAGCTACTGAAATCTAATATTGATAAATCCCTCTAGATACTTGGATTTATAACATTGAAGAATCGATGACCCCTTACTTTTATTTTGGATGTTAATAAAAAAAGTTCACATTTCATGTCTCATAAAATTTCCCTCATAGGTATCGATAGATTCCCCACACTAATTCTTTATCTTAATGAATTCCTTCTAAATATTAATGTGAAGAATAAAAAGAAACTACATATTGAACAAAAATATCTGAAACTCATCCAAATACATGGAGTAAATTTCATGATGTTTCCTTGAGTTCTTGATAAGATTCCACTATTGATATACTTCTCCTTACAAATGATAGACAACCATTTTTTACATTTTCTAAACATTCAATAATGGAAACTATTTTTTTAGGGGTACAGATCCATTTCTTATCAACTAGTAGATCAATGGAACACCTAAAATATTATCAAAGTATCCTTAGAAAGTACTCAACCTAACATTTTTTCTCCATTTTCTCATTCAAAAGTTCAAAATTATTTATAGCTTACAAAATCTATGTGAGCATAACAATGAGATTCAATATTCTGGAACCCATAAAATTTGGTTTCTCAGGTGGACAATAATTTTATGTTTTTTTATATTTAGAATTAAGATGATTCCTTTTGGATCTATGTATTGACTAAAACTAAAAGGCATAGTTTGAGAAACAATAATCATAGTGGAAAACTGCATAATTAAGAAAAATTATTTATAGGATTTCTAAATCAAGAAAATTTATTTCGAATCTATGACACCTTAGGTTTAACCTAGGTCATCTGTGATCATTATTAAAACTTTAGGATTTTATCTTATACTCAGAAATAACCTTAGGTTTTTCACTATAGTTTATTATCCTTGTTCCCATAGGTTAACTAAACATTTATTTGATAAAAACTATTGTGACCCATAGTTTTCATATGCAGATATTACATATTATTAGATAATGATTCATTACATATCATAAAATTCCATACTAGAATCATATAGGTAAAATATCCTTGGAAAGATGGAGACATAAACCATTATTCACACCATGGGGAAAGGAAATATAAGAAATGGTAATCTAATATGCTCAGTAAGGGTAAATAAAAGAGATATAAATGATCACATAATAATAACACGAGAATAATATAATGAGAACTTCCTTGGTATATAAGCAATAACTTTCTCATTATGCACAAGGACACAAAAAATTCCCTTCTTAGATTCATCACTATATATCACAAACAAATCCTTTCCTGATAGTAGAGTAAAAAATTAGGGCATTGACCAATGTCTTATTCAATTATTCAAAAAATTCTTCACATTCCTTTCTCTATGTGAACATGACCCATTTATGGTCATTCTTGGTTAATATGTTATCCTATATGTTAAATTTTTCAATAAATCACTAATAGTGATATGCTAAATCAATGGAACTATATTCCTCAGTTTAGTTTTTTAGTTTATGATATTCTTTTACAAAATTTGTCTCTATATGATCAACTAAGATTCCATCCTTAGAGAAAATATTTTAAATAAAATAAACTTCAAGAACTCATAATTCACACTTGATAAATATACCATATAACACTTTTCTTCTAAGTGTCTCAAAAATTATCCACAAGTTATTCTCCAAATCCCCATATTCTTTAAAGTACACCAATATATTATAAATAAATAACACAAAAAATTATCATGATATTAACTAAATACATTTTTCATTATATCTATAAAACCTATAGCGTATTAGTTAATCTAAATGGAACTACTATAAACTGATAATTTTCATACCACATTGATAATATTATCTCTGGAATATATTTCTCATTTACTTGAAATTGTTGATACAAAGAACTACGTTCATTATTTAAAAAATATTGAGCACTATGAATTTTATCAAAGAATTCATCAATACGAGGTATAAGATAATAGTTCATCATCATAATAAAATTTATTTCAAAATAATCAATGAATAGTCCCATGGATTCATCTTTCTTATTGAAAAAAAGAAAATGGGTCTCTAAGGTGAAACACTACAGAAAATAAATACATTATCCTAGAACACCTAGTTATTTCTTCAACTCCACAAGTTAAATATTTTCTATTCTATATGGAGTCATTCAAATAGTTATTACATCGGGGATTAAATCAAAAGAAAACAAAAATTTATGCTATAGTTAATGTCTAGTTAATTCATTAAGAAATACATCAATGTATTCATGTATAATTTTTACAACCTCAATTGGAATATTTCATTTTCCACCGGTAAATTGTGTTTTATCTTCTTCCATAAGAGTCTCATTCAAAAGTACTATTGGGGGTGGATCTATATTTGAATAAAATGATGAATTCCCTTTTATAATGATAATAAACACTATATCTTCATATCAAATCATAATTTCATTTATATTCCCACTATTTTTTAATAATATTTTTAAATAATGTTCATAAGAAAGATTATATCAATGCAAATGATTATTATAAAAATAAATTCCTCAATTAAATCATGTTTATGTGTCATAATGGCAACTTCCTGACCCATTATTTCCATGATGAGACCTCCACTAGGAGTTTTGACTGATAACTCACTTCTTAATATGCTATGGAAATATCTATTTTCATGGAAAACCTGGATGATATAAAATAGTATGAGTATCTAGAATCAAATAAATAATTAGCTAAATATGAGTATATGAATAAAGTACCTTCCACCACATCTTTTGGATATTCAATCTCAGTTACAGTGATTGCATAAGGTTGTCCTTCTCTCCATAGACTATTTTGTGGTAGATTCCCTTGATTCCTGGGAAATTTGTTTGAATAATATCCCATTTCATTATAGTTGAAGCAATAGATAGTAGTGGAATATTAATTTTCCTTACAGTAATGGGCCATATTCCCCTTATTACTGCACTTGTAATACACTCACATTCCATTCATGAATTTTCATGGCTGTTTCGTTCCATAATTTTCACATGATGTAAATTGGTTTATTTTCCTATTCTGCATCAATGTGTTTAATTTTTCATGGTGTCCATATGACCAATTCATCTCTTTATTTATCTTGTATAAATATGATTTAGAAAATTCATTTTCTATCATGATGGAACATAAAACTACTTCATCATATGATGAAAAGGTTTGAGAAACCAATGCCATTAAAATACTTGGATTAAGAAATTCAAAGAATTAGTTAATCCAAAATTCTATATTTCATATATAATTGGAAACATACAAAGATAATCTTGTAAAGTTATTATAATACTCCATAACAATTTCTTATTTATTTTCTTATAATATACGGTACTTTTTAATCATTTCATGTCATTGCTCATGAGGGGATTATTTTTCAAAGAGTGTTTCTTTTAAATTTACCTATTTCATGCATTCTATTTCATATTAATACCCTGTTTTTTGGATTAAATACCTCCATTGATTAACAATTCTCTTGAGATAATATAATACTAGTATAAACTTTTCCTTTTCATCACGTCCTAAGGAATGTTTTTTCAAGGGACATAATCAATTGCTCCTATACCTCTAGACAAATAGTTCCACTAAATGATGGGGGATTATTTCACAAGAATCTATAAAAAATTGTACAATGACCTTATAGAACAACAAGGTAATCCATTTGGTCATTGTAATTCATCATAACCTGATTTGGATTCCCTAATATAGAAATGATATTCTTAATTCCAAAACTAACTATATTGGCATTATCATTGGTGAAATTTCTAAATTGACCCTAAGTATTAATACCATTATTTCTACCTGGAACATTTTCAAAACAATGTTATTTACAGAATTTGTTCATATCATTATGAACTTTATATCTTAATTTATAATTCTAAATCCATTGTACCACTTAACATAAATGGAAAATTTATATAATATTAATCTCAAAATCAGAAAGTTGGATTCTTTTGGGATATAATTATTTCAATTAAATAATAATTGTTTCTAATAAAACTTTAAATTATGCAAAGGATATACCCCAGGAGATTCAAACTAGTTGTGTAGAAATTCCTGTTTTCATGTCCCAGGTGATGATCAAGTTGAATTCTAATGCAACCATTCTGGATTTATTAACCTTAGGTAAACCATTTCCAGAGTGACATTGACTTGTAATATCCATACATGGATGTAATTGTTTGGAAAAACAACATATTATATTTCATAATAATATTTAGGATGTTAATACACAATTTTATATGTTCTGAAATTATATCATTGGGTTTTGTTACCTAATATATGTTTTCCTAAAACTTTTTCCTAAATTTTGTACCAAAGTTCATTTAATACCAAATGTAAAAACCATAATTCCAGTAACCTAGTTCAGGTGGTTACTTTTTTACATTTATATATATATATATATATATATGTGGTCAAATTCTGAAGGAATTATTAGTTAATAAGTCTTATAGAGATTGATAAATAAAAGGTAACCATTTTATATTTAGAATAAAATAGAAATCATATTAAAGGAAAACATTTAGCATCCTTGAACTCGTTCAAATATTATTCTTTATATCTTGTGGAAAGGGAAAAAATGGTGAGATGAAATTTTTAGTAAGGTTTAGATATAGTAGAATATATCATGATTAGATAATGAATACTAAATATTTGAAGATAAACAAGTGAAAAAAATTATATTTAATTAAAAACTTGTGTACGAAATACATCTATAGATAATATAATAAAATATCATGGAGAATAAAAACTGAATTCTTAATGAATGAATTTATCAATATTAAAAAAATTGATGTCAAAAATCATGATATCTATATTGTAAAAACCATGTTCTAGGAATTTTAAAATTATTTTTTGGTATATTCCAAAACCTATTTTACATGGTCAACTAATTTTTCTCAAGAGACCTATCGATGAATTGAGTGGATATCTATCACCAAGTCCCACCCACAACATCATGTCCAAAAAATTCCTTATATATTAACTAATAAATTCAGATCAAAAATAATATGCCTTATCAATAAATGTCAATATTGAATATAGAATATAGAATATCAATATTTCCTTAATTAATCAATTATCTTTCAAAGTAAAATATTTTTTGTAAAAATTGTATATGATTCAAGAAATAAATATAGCCATGATAAAGAATAATTATATTTAATGTAAATTTCATGTACATTGTTAAAAATAAAGTTAATGTTTCTATACAATGTTATTGAACATAAAATTAATATGTGACAAGAAATGAACATCATTTTATTGGGAATATAGATGTTTTTAATAAAGTCATGTACTTTGGAAGAATAAAGGGAATGTGTGTGAAATATAGAAATAATACTTCATATATTTTAGTTATTTATTATACCATTTAAAACGTGTAGAGGAAGTTGAATTTTGTATAATGGATAGATAATTGGGGTTTCCCATTAACATCTTATACTTTAAAAACTATTCCTTTTTGGATTTTTGCAATGAATTTCAAAAATATCCCTTTCAAAAAGCATTTAAAAGATTGATTTCACTGGAATTAAAAAATTAAGGGATCAATTATAATTTTATTTATAAATTATTTGTGTAAATTAAATGGATCTTGTAAAATAATTTTTAAACATATGAATATGGATGAATAATATATTTGATTAAAAGAGAAATACAATTGGTTTTTCATTTTAAACATTTATTTTCATGATTTAAGTACCATAGAGATGATAATTTTTAAGAAATTATGGAATATAATTTAATATATAGAGGATAAGAAAATATATTGTGTTAAATACTGATAGGTTATGAGTTTATTTAAAATAAAATAGGAGTAATCCGAAAAATATAGATTGTAAAAAAAATTCATAACTGTTTGGGAACTTTTAAATTGCGACCCCGGGAAAGATTTGAGATGAATTGAACCTTTAATTATAATTAATTATTATTTATTATAGTTAAATATAACAAAGTATTAGTATATACACAATATATAAGTAAATAGGTTCTGAATATTAAATATGTCTCAATGTAGTAGAAATTTATACGGAATCCCAAACCTCATGCTTCTATTTATATGAACATGATTTAACAATCTTTCTATTGGTTTTAAAATTTTTATTAATTTATTATAGAACCTTATTATTTTTTTTAATATCATATATTATCTTCTTATAACATATTATCTCCAATTCATTAGTAATATTTCATTATTACCATTGTATTAGGTGTTAACTACTTTGTTTCCTCAAGCATGTTTTATCATGAAAAATATTGGTTCTTGTACATAGAATATTGTTAAACCATCTATATAAAAATATTTTGGTAATAAATATCATATTAAGTTACTAGATATATTTTTATATTCATTCTTTAAATATGGACATGAGAAATGAATTACTTCCCTTTATTAAGATGGTAGGCTATATGTGCGTAAGAAAGGTGTTATCATTTCTCTAATGAGTGAAAGGGTAAGGACGTATATGATATTTTAAAATTTTAGAGTCAATATTTTTTCATAATTAAGATATATATTCAATTTTTCCACAATTATGATAATCTGTGTGAGTTGGTGATGTAAAAAAATTATATTGGTTCATGAGGTGATAGACCGCTTTACACAGGAGCGATGATGTAATATCACATTTGATTGTGAAGGAGATGGTTGAATATTATTCCATAAAAATTATAAAATCATAGTATATGGGAAATACATTTTTTATTTTATTAGATGTGTTAGTACATAATTTTCATTGTAAAAACGAGAAGTAATTAATGTAACACCCCAAGCTTTCACGATGCACATCTCATTCAATAATGCAATAGCTTGCATTGTACGCAACTTCGAATTCTAACACACCGCGACTAATCAAAGTAGCCGTTATGAATAGTAATAAACACATTTTAAATTTATAGAAATTTTATATTTCAAAATGGAATACATTTTTGTATTCGTAATATCGAAATTATCCTATGTTGAATTTTTTGTAATTTTCTGAGAACATCCAATTTTTTATGAATAGTGAAAAATACTTAAAAACAACTTTTTTAATCAAAATAATTTATAGTGATAAATTATACTATTGAGTGGTTTTAAAGTATAATTATAATATATTTTTACCATTTTATCCAATGCTGTTCATTAGAATTAATTTCACATTGAAATTGGATATAAAAAATTGTCAATCTTTTGATATATATTGTTTCTTAAAAACATGCTATTTGTTGTGACAGTGGGAATTAATTATAAAATTAATTAATGCAACTTATATTTTTGGAATTTTGTAAAATAGAAATCATTTTTTAATTCGGAATGTCAATTATAGCTTAGGGTGAAATTTTTGCATTGTTCTGAAAAACATCAATTTTTGATGAATAGTGAAACAACTAAGTGGTAGTTAAATAACTAATTTTTCATTTAAATGAAATATTTCCACTTCTGTGATTTTATTTTCAAAAATCCGACATACATGGTTTTCATTAGGAAGTAAAATGTGGTTCAATGGGATTAAAATAATTTTTTGGTGAATAGTAACTTTTAAGTTTAATTAATCGCGATTAAAGGTAATTAGTGAAATTTAAGGTAAAAATGATATTATAAAAATATGAAATGACCTTCACACTTGTAATACCCCTATTCGATGTGTCATATAAGACCAAGAAAATCCATGGGTAAACTTGGGGACCCCATGGAGCCACTTTGGTAGGAAAATGACATAAATAAGTTTTTATTTAAAGTTAAAATAAAAATGTCACAAACATAAGTTGTTTTACTAAAACAATTTTTAAACGGGGTTATACAAGTCATATGTTTTACTATATATATTCATTATAAAGATAAAAATATTTCCTACATAATGATATTTTTTTTAATAATTTTTAGACATTAAATAAATTAAATTATTTATGACACCATGATGATGCAATGATTACCTCATTAATTAACAAATTTAATAAAATGGAAGGATAATGTAAAATATAAGAATTAAACTTGTCCAAAGCCTATTGGATGAGAATATTTCGAACCCTTATCACCTTAGCCTCGAATTATATAAGTGAGGGACCTTTAGAATCCCAAAATCATTGTATAATAAAGTAACATTTCATTAATTTCCAAGAGTACCCCTCCTCTCCTCTTATAAAAGGCCCCCACCTCTACCACCTTATTCACACCTTCAAAGCCTTTTGGATCGGCCAAACTCTGCCCAAATACTCTCCCAACTTCCCCATCTTACTCCTAGAATCATCACTTTGGGCATAAGTCTTCCCAAGGAAGCCTTTGGCTCAAATCAAAAAGAGTTACCCGATTTTAAGGTAATGTGTTCTCTAATGTTGTTTTGTTTTATTTTTCTTCTCAAATACCTTAAACTATTTTTATTCCTTTAATTTGAAAAAACACAAGTATCTACAATATAATAGGATGTTGTTATGATATGTATTTTGTTTACACTTACACACACCTTTGTCTAATGGTTAAAGAACATACTGTTTCTGTGGGTGGCGAAATACTGTCTCACGAAACAATGATTGTTCAATATTCTTTTAACACCTCTAATGGTGGCCATTATGATGGCACTATTTTCATATATGATATATATATATTGTGTTTATGTTTTCATTATGCTTCTGTATTTCCCATTTTTGGCATACTTTTTGATTTCCATTATGGGTAAACGCAATAATTTCATTTTAGGAAGTGCGGACTTCCGCCACCTCAAAGTGATTTGAATCATTAATGCCATATGTGGGATTTATAAAGGATGAAGTAAATGGTATTATACATTATATTATACTGGAATTATATTATACCTTTATATAATTATAACTTCATTCCATTAAATATGAAATAGAAATGAAAGTGGCGTTCATGTGTACGTACGGCTTACCGTCTCCATGAACGGTGCATTTCATTTCTTACCTCTAAATGTTATGTAATATTATAAATGAATGTATATACTGGATATATATGATGTATATGAAATATAAATCATGAATATAATTATGTATATAAAGGATATTTTACCACATGAACAAAGTGTAATTATAAGAAGTTTATTTTTGACTCAAGTACCTAAGATCGACAAAACGACCATTATAAACATAAATAGTTACATAATGTTCATGACATGGTAATAAGTGATATAAAATGAATAATAATCATGAAAAAGGTTCTTAAGAAATTATAAATTAACTCTAGTTTATTATTCAGGAGATCAAAGAACGGTCGAGTGAATTCGGACACAAGGTAAGGGAATTCCTTAACCCAATTTCCATTCATTGGGTTAATCTCATACTTTCAAATTATGTCATGATATTATTATATCATATCTTTTATTTGTGCATTCTTTATGTGTACTTATAGTGAATACACATAATTTATCTATGTTATTTTAAAAATGATCTTTTTAAGGACTCCGTCTCAATCTCATTTCATTGAGGCATATTTGGTTTTATACACAACATTGTTTTATACGGTGTATAAACCCCTTTGAATTTTACGTTTATTCAAAAGGAATATTTTTTATAAGAAGCGTTTTACTAAACGACAAAAGGGAATGTTTTTCTTTCCGTACATATACGGCGACAATTAATTCTCCGCCGCCGTGACCATTATTTGAGATTCGGCTTCCTCTACAAGCCATCACTTTTTTTAATGAAAAATAAATACAAAGTTTTAACTTTCTTTTATTTTGGTATTAAAAATGGTTTTGAAAGTACTATTATTATATCAATGTGTTGTATTGATATCTTCTGATTGAAGTGTGTAAATATTATGTTTCCTTTATGCATGTTTTATGTGATACAATTATGTTATGGTTTATGATATGTTTAAACCTGTTCATATGAGGAATGCATTGGACTTAATAAGTGACTGGTGGAGCCCGATACAACTCCTCGATGCATTAGTAGGTATCATGAGACAAACTAGTGTCTTGGCACGAGGCCTTGACAAAATCTTATTGTAGACTTGGCACAAGGCCTTAGCTACGTGGTTATGATAGTCTGGCATTATGCATTCCATCATTATGAAAGTGGTTATTGATATTTCATGTGATTATTCGACTAGTAGAATATCTATGTGAGTAAGTAAATGGAATTATTTCACTTTACTTTTGCCATATTATGCTAAATTTCATGTTTAAAAGGCTTTTGTTTTAGTTATACATTTCCTTAAATGTTAATGTTTATTTATGAAAGCTTCCGCTATATTGTTATCCTTACTGAGCATCTGAGCTCACCCCTTTTAATGTTTTAATTTTTCCAGGATGTGAAGAAGTATATTATGAATGACCTACAGGGATAATATAAGGGGATATGAAGAGAATATGTTATATTTTTGTTTTACTTTATGATTTAATGTAAGACTTATGAATGTATCTAGTGTTTCCAAGGCTACTAAACTAATCGGTCTTTCGAGACTTGATCTTTTGTGATGATGCCAATGCTACGCAATAATGCACCAACTCTGGGTAACTGGGGTTGGGGCGTAACAGTTGGTATCAGAGGCAGTTTATTACTAACCTTGGAACCTAGATTTAGATAAACTATGATTAGAGCGCATAGCCCAATGATAGACTTTGAGGATTAGTATAGAATAATTTCCATGAATTTTGGTGTTATAGAGATTTTGTGAGTTTTCCGAGCAATACATCCTTGTCTGGATACGAGCAGGTAGAGGTCGCTCTGGCACAGATGTACCTAGGGGTAAAACCCGAAAACAACGCTTTGAGCTAGACTCGAACAGGAACTGGTGCACGACAACAGGCCTTGCTGCACTCTTGGTTACGACACTCCCGAGGTATATGCTTACGATAATTCTCATTTTCTTTACACACCAATGAAGGTTTATGAGTATATACTTTCTCAAAGAAAACATTTTTTATGTATTATATCCATAAATAGTTCAATTTATGTTAAGTATTTTACAAGTATGGAATTATTTATTTTGATTCATAAACTAATCTAGTTTATGCCATTGTTTAGAAATGGCGCCTAGTAGAAGGAATGGAAACCGTATCAATGCACGCACTCCGTGTAGGGATTGCCCTCCTGCTCAAGATAATTATTGTGGAGCTAGAGATACAACTGGTGCTGATCAACTTATTACCATACTGGGACAACTCACTCAGGTTATGAATAATAACCTTACTCGTATGGAGCACCCTGATCCGTAACGCGGAGGATCAATGTTAGACCGCTTCATGAGGCAACAACCGCCAACATTTAATGGGGGTACAAATCCATTAGTAGCTGAGCAATGGATAAACTCCTTAGAGAAAATATTCCATGCCTTGGGGAGTAGCGAAAGGGAGAAGGTTTTCATGGCAGTTTACCGCCTCACTGGAGATGCCAATCAGTGAGGGTCGATGATTCAAAACACAAAGGAAGATGATGAAGTATCGAATATGGAATGGTGGGAGTTCAAAGAGCTTTTCATAGAAAAATATTTTTCTCGTGACCATCGAGCAGATATGGAAAGGCAATTTCTGAGTCTGAGACAAAAAGAGGATGAGAATGTCGCAATGTATGAGGCCAACTTTACAAGGTTAGCGAGAAATGCTGCAGATTATATACGTAACCCAAGAAGTAAGATCGATCATTTCTTTGATGGGTTAAAACTGTTTCTCCGTCGAGATTTAGTATCACAATCTTTCTCAACGTACGAAGATATAGTCTCATGTTCTATCAAGACGGAAAAGAAATTCTCTATGTCTTATGACAGCAAAGTAAAGTAAGAGAATAAGAGAACGGTGGAACAAGAGACAGATAAAGGGAAAAATGGAAAGAAGGATTTTCCATTATGTGATAATTGTGGGAAGAGTCACCCTGGTACTTGCCTAAATTGAATGGGAGTTTGTTATAAATGTGGAGAAAAAGGTCACCAAGCGTGTGATTGCAAGGGAAAGAAAGAGGCTATCAATGTTGAATGCTACAATTGTAGAGAAATGGGTCATTATGCAAATGAATGTCCTAAGCATCTGGGAAACTTACCTTAGAAAAGGCCAAGGGATCAAGGCCAATCTTTTACTGTGACTAAAGTTGACGCGGAATAATTAATGTCTTATTGCTTTTGGACTCAAGGATTATAATCTGTTTATAAGAATAATGTGATATATATAAGGATTGTACTGCATTACGTGTTCTTTTCATTAAGGTTTTAATATGATGAAGGTAATCAAATTTTTAGTATATGACAATAAGAGAAACTTTACTTTGTTTGGGGAATCTGATAAATTGATTTTGGAATTAAGAGACCTTTTAGAGAAAGTCTGTACAGAGTTATTTTGGATAACTATAAATGTTGGGATTGATTTAGTTGAACTTTGAATAGTATTGCTTAAGGTTAAAACATTTCTGAAGATTATTTTTGGAATATTATAATACTATATTTTTAGGAAAAGGACAACCTGTAGGGTGGGGCATAACCCATCGCGTCGGACAAAGCTGTAGGAATCGAACCCACAACCATAGTGCGACATGCCATTATTACCTACCACTAGCCTACAGGAAGTCCCTGGTTATTACAAAATAGTTTTACTAATCTAAATGGTATGTGTTAATATTTGTAACCTTATACAATTAGGATAAATAGAATATTTTTGATTTCTATTACCTTTTAGAGTAAAAGATGGGTTTGTGGTAAAAATTTATTAAAGAATGAAATTCTACATAACAAGTATTTATATTCCCTTATATTCATAATAAATCTCCGAAATAAATTCCTCAACTTTATAAAAGGTAACTTAAAACAAAAACGTTGCCGGTTAACTTTTCCAACTGGGGATTCAAAGACTGTTTAACCGATCACAAGTTTGTGATTTTCTTATGGTTAAATTTATCCTAATCTAGTGTTCTACAACTGTCCATCAGACCTTGATGGTTTGCATTTCATCCATATCCATATTTTCATAGAATACTAGTATGGGCTATCTCGGGTGACCTTTGTACTTCTCTTTCTTTCTTTTAATGTTATATTCTTATTAACCCTATTTCCGATGTGGGTTTTCCACAAAGGTATTTTCTATTTCCAACCTTTTATTTTCAATGAAAAATTTCAAATTGTGAGGACGCAATTTATTGAAGGAGGGGATAATGTAACACCCCAAGCTTTCACGATACACATCTCTTTCAATAATGCAATAGCTTGCATTGTACGCAACTTCGAATTCTAACACACCGCGACTAATCAAAGTAGCCGTTATGAATAGTAATAACCACTTTTTAAATTTATAGAAATTTTATATTTCAAAATGGACTTCATTTTTGTATTCGTAATATCGAAATTATCCTATGTTGAATTTTTTGTAATTTTCTGAGAACTTCCAATTTTTTATGAATAGTGAAAAATACTTAAAAACAACTTTTTTAATCAAAATAATTTATAGTGATAAATTATAATATTGAGTGGGTTTAATTTATAATTAGAATATATTTTTACAATTTTATCCAATGGTGTTCATTATAATTAATTTCACTTTGAAATTGGACATAAACAATTGTCAATCTTTTGAAATATATTGTTTCTTAAAAACACGCTATTTGTTGTGACAGCGGGAATTAATTATAAAATTAATTAATGAAAATTAAATGTTTGGAATTTTTTAAAATAGAAATAATTTTTTAATTCGTAATATCAATTATATCTTAGGGTGAAATTTTGACATTGTTCTGAAAAACATCAATTTTTGATGAATAGTGAAACCACTAAGTGGTAGTTAAATAACAGATTTTTCGTTTAAATGAAATATTACCACTTATATGATTTGATTTTCAAAAATTTGACATACGTGGTTGTCATTAGAAAGTAAAATGTGGTTCAATGGGATTAAAATATTTTTTTGGTGAATAGTAACTTTTATGTTTAATTAATAGCGATTAAAGGTAATTAGTGAAATTTAAGGTAAAAATGATATTATTAAACTATGAAATGACCTTTACACTTGTCTTACCCCTATTGGATGTGTCATGGCCGACCAATAAAAACCATGTGTCCACTTGGGGACCCCATGGATCCACTTTGGTAGGAAAATGACATAAATAACTTTTTATTTAAAGTTAAAATAAAAATGTCACAAACATAAGTTGTTTTACTAAAACAATTTTTAAATGGGGTTATAAAAGTCATATTTTTTACTATAAATATTAATTAGAAAGATTAAAAGATTTCCTACATCATGATGTTTTTTTAATAATTTTTAGACATTAAATAAATTAAATTATTTATGACACCATGATGATGCAACGATTACCTCATTAATTAACGATTTTAATAAAATGAAAGGATAATGTAAAATCTAAGAATTACACTTGTCCAAAGCCTATTGGATGAGAATATGTCGAACCATTATCACCTTATCCTAGAATTATATAAGTTTGGGACCTTTAGAATCCAAAAAGAATTGTATAATAATGTAACATTTCATTACTTTCCAAGAGTGCCCCTCCACTCCTCTTATAAAAGGCCCCCACCTCTACCACCTTATTCACACCTTCAAAGCCTTTTGGCTCGGCCAAAATCTGCCCAAATACTCTCCCAAATTACCAATCTTACCCCTATAATCCTCACATTGTGAAGAAGTCTTCCCAAGGAAGCCTTTGGCTCAAATCAAAAAGAGTTACCCGATTTTAAGGTAATGTGTTCTCTAATGTTGTTTTGTTTTATTTTGCTTCTCCAACCCCTTAAACTCTTTTTATTCCTTTATTTTGAAAAAACACCAGTATATACAATATAATAGGATGATGTTATGATAATTATTTGGTTTACACTTACACTCACCTTCGTCTAATGGTTAAAAAACATACTGTTTTTGAGGGTGGCGAAATACTGTCTCACGAAATGATGATTGTTCAATATTCTTTTAACACCTCTAATGGTGGCCATTTTTATGAAACTATTTTCATATATGATATATATATTATGTTTATGTTTTCATTATGCTTCTTTATTTCTCATTTGTGGCATAATTTATGATTTCCATTATGGGTAAACGCGATAATTTTATTTTAGGAAGTGCGGACTACCGCCCCCTCAAAGTGATTTCAATCGTTAATGCCATATGTGGGATGAATAAAGGATGAAGTAAATGGTATTATACATTATATTATACTGGAATTATATTATACCTTTATATAATTATAACTTCATTCCATTAAATACGAAATAGAAATGAAAGTAGCGTGCATGCGTACGTACGGCTTACCGTCTCCATGAACGGTGCATTTCATTTCTCACCTCTAAATGTTATGTAATATTATAAATGGATGTATATACTGGATATATATGATGTATATGATATATAAATCATGAATATAATTATGGATATAATGGATATTTTACCACATGAACAAAGTGTAATTATAAGAAGTTTATTTTTGACTCAAGTACCTAAGATCGACAAAACGACCATTATAAACTTAAATAGTTACATAATGTTCATGACATGGTAATAAGTGATATAAAATGAATAATAAACTTAAAAAAGGTTCTTAAGAAATTATAAATTAACTCTAGTTTATTATTCTGGAGATCAAAGAATGGTCGAGTGAATTCGGACACAAGGTAAGAGAATTCTTTAACCCAATTTCCATTCGTTAGGTTAATCTCCTACTTTCAAATTATATCATGATATTATTATGTCATATCTTGTATTTGTACTTTCTTTTTGTGTACTTATAGTGAATACACATAATAGATCTATGTTATTTTAAAAATGATCTTCTTAAGGACTTCTTCTCAATCTCCTTTCATTGAGGCATATTTGGTTTTATACACAACTTTCTTTTATACGGTGTATAAACCCCTTTGACTTTTACGTTTATTCAAAAGGAATCTTTTTTATACGAATAATTTTACTAAACGAAAAAAAGGGAATGTTTTTATTTCCGTACATATGCGGCGACAACGACTTCTCCACCGCCGTGACCATTATTTGAGTTTCAGCTTCCTCTACAAGCCATCACTTTTTTAATGAAAAATAAATACAAAGTTTTAACTTTCTTTTATTTTGGTATTAAAAATGGTTTTGAAAGTGATTTTATTATATCAATGTGTTATATTGATATCTTGTGATTGAAATGTGGAAATGTTATATTTCCTTTATGCATGTTTTATGTGATACGATTATGTTATGGTTTATGATATGTTTAAACCTATTCATATGAGGAATGCATTGGACTTAATAAGTGACGGGTGGAGCCCGCTACAGCTCCTCGATGCATCGGCAGGTCTCATGAGACAAACTAGTGTCTTGGCACGAGGCCTTGACAAAATCTTATTATAGACTTGGAACGAGGCCTTGGCTACATGGTTATGATAGTCAGGCATTATGCATTCCATCATTATGAAAGTGGTTATTGATATTTAATGTGATTATTCGACTAGTAGAATATCCATGTGAGTAAGTAAATGGAATTATTTCACTTTACTTTTTCCATATTATGCTAAAGTTCAAGTTTAAAAGGATTTTGTTTTAGTTATACATTTCCTTAAATTTTAATGTTTATTTATGAAAGCTTCCACTATATTGTTATCCTTACTGAGCATATGAACTCACCCCTTTCAATGTTTTAATTTTTTCAGGATGTGAAGAAGTATATTATGAATGACCTACAGGGATAATATAAGGGGATATGAAGAGAGGATGTTGTAGTTTTTTTACTTTATGATTTAATGTAAGACTTATGAATGTATCTAGTGTTTCTAAGGCTACTAAACTAATCGGTCTTTTGAGACTTGATCTTTTGTGATCATGCCAATGCTACGCAATAATGCACCGACTCTGGGTAACTGGGGTCGGGGCGTTAAAAATAAGATATGTCATGATGAAGATAATTACCTTTTTTTAAAAAGAATCCCCTTTTGATATCTTATTAAGGATCCTAGGGTTGGTCTTTTGTAATGAAAAAATATAGAATTTTTATATGAATTTTGGGGAGATATTTTTAAGGTTTTGGATGTGACAAATTCCGTTATTGGTGTGATGAAGTGAGGGAAGCAGTTTCCCTTTAATAATTGAGGTGATTTGCACACTTGTAGATTTCCAACGTTTTTCATTAATGTTATCTCACGTTTATAGAAATATGGATGCAAAATTTGTCCTATTATAAGGGTACAAGGATAATCTTTATATAAAACCAACCAATGGGGTATTAAAATGTTTTATGTAATTTTTATCCTTATATTTATAGAGTAATCCTTGGTAAACTTATTTTTCCCATAATCGTGGTAACTAATTTTTATTATTTTTACTATTAATTATGGAAAAAATTAATTTTTACTTAGTAAATAATATTAATTATAAAAATTAAAATTGTGAAATATATTTTATCAAATTAAATTCATAATGTTTTATAGAATAATGTGAATAATTTATTTAAAAAATAAACCGAAAAATCATGTTTGAAAAATGTTTTCTCAAGAAATGTATTTTTTCATGTACAATATGATCTTATATTAACTATATGACTAGTAATAATAACGGCAGTGATTAAAATTCACACATATATATATAATATAAAAATTTTATTTAAATAATTAATCATTAAAGATTATTTTAATTTATTAAAATGGGAAGTAATTATGTATGTTTAGAATAAAATTTTTCAGAATAATATCCCTTTTAAAATCCCAATATTTAAATAATTATCTATATAAAATTAATAGTCAATAAATTATTAATTAAAATTTTTATAATACATTATTGTAAATTAAATGAGTAATATTTTAATAATACATGTTAAATTATTCATAATTTTTTTTAATATAAAATATCAAAAATTCAACTAGGAATTTTTTTGAACGAGTTCAAAATTGATATTCCTCCTATCAAATTATTGTTTTTTCCATGAAATGTTAAAATGTGAATTGTTATAACGGTTTATCAAATTATAGTTTTCAATTATAATAATTTAAGATATGGTTTTATAAGGTAGATGTGATATTATAATTCTATAATTATAATTATTTCTTAAATATCATATATAATCATTAAATACATCATTATATCCTACCATGAGATGTGGTGGTAGAAAATGAATTACATTAGTTTGCGAAATAATATTCTATTGTACATATGAATAGTGGTTTCATTGCACATTTTATAGAAGGGGATATGGATATAGTTTATTCCACTAACATAACAATATCTTATTATATGGTAGAAAATAATTTTATTATTTCATCATTTTTGAATATGATTTGAAGGAGGTGGAAGAAGAAATAAAACAAAATGACCAATATAGAGTGATACCCCTTCTTCCGAATCATCATTATGTTTTCACAGAAAACTTTTATAGAATGGTTTATATGAAAACAAGTCCTATAGGAGATGATTAGAGAAGGAGGTGAGGGATTTGGGTAGATCCTAGCTGAACTAAATCTCTCTTGATGTGTGTAGCGTATATGAGAGGGGGAGACCTTTTATAAGCGAAGGGGGGAGAACTCCTAGAATTCCTTAAACTTTTAAACTAATTTAAATTGATTAGAAAATTAAAATGGATCAAAATTTATTATATTCTAGTAAAATAAGTGGTTGGGTTAAAATAATCTCATCCAATAAAAAGTTGACAAGTTTAGACCAGGTTATTACCCCTATCATTTTGTTTTAACCCCTTCTAACCATTTTTGATAGTAACCACAATGATAAAGTTTTACTCATTTGGGGACAAGATACATTCTATTAAAGGGAAAATTGTTAATAAAGTTTCCACGTATGATATTATCCACCATTTAAAATTCACATGTAAGAAAATAACATTTTTACAAATTTTATTTCATTTGATTAAAATATATTTATTATAAAATATCATTACTGTCAAATTTAACATCATTTATTTAATTTGATATTAAAAAATATCAAGAAAAAGTAAAAATTCGAATATATACCTTTCAAAATTCAATAAAATATTATAATTATAGAAAAATTTTATGATCAAAAAATTTATTCAAATTAAATTAATTTTAATATTTTTAAGATCATTTATTTTGTTTTCATTTTAATCAAATAATTATTTCATCATCGTCGCATAGAAATTTAAGGTTATTATTTCATTAATAAAAATTATAAATAATTTACCATGATAAGGAAAAAATATTTATCCTTTAAATGAATATTTATAACTAGAAATACCACCTTTTTCCCTATGTGAACACCTAATATATTTTTAGAAGAGTGGCAGTTTATATTTTTCTTTTCCTAAATTATTTTAAATGTCATAATCAAGGCCATATGGATTCAAAATGGGAACTGTAAAGAACATATATGAGATATGATTGAAATATATAAATTAAATATAAATTAGACATGTTTTTTTAATAATAACCCCTATCTATATTGTTTAACCCCTGATAAACCTGTGATACCTTTAATCATGGTAACAAATTTTTACTATTATTACTTTTCATTATGAAAACAGATTTAGTTGAACATATTACCTAATTTTAATTATTATTATTCCAGATATGGAATAAAATTTATCAATATCGACTCATATATGTTTTAGAATTTAATTTTAAAAAATAAATTTTTAAAACACGTCAAAAACAAATTTTCATGGAATCCATTATTCAAGCATAAGATTATCGTTCATTATCTATATAACTAGTGATAATCATTATATGAATTAAAATTAATATATTTAGAGATATAATAAATACATTAAATTTAAATTATTCATTATTAAATATTTTTTAATTAAATAAATGTATGTACCTTATGTATTCAAAAAAAAAGTTTTCAATAAATTGAACATTTTCACTATTCATTAAAAAATATAAATTTTTAGAAAAATCCTGTAAAGTCACTCTAAAATAATTTTAACATTTTGAAATCAAAATATCAAATATATTTTTTCAAATATAATTTATTAACATGGAGGAAATTAATTATAATATTTTCTTACAAAAACTGAGAAAAATAAAACTTAAAGAAAACATATTTTTGAATAATAAATTGAATTTATGTATAATTGGATAATTATTTACTATGAATTTTTTAATAAATTTAAATTTAGTAGGAATTTAAAATAAATTTCATAAATAAATTAATCTTATTTTCAAATTCTAATTTAATGGCTAGGTTAAAATGATCGTATTCAAGTATTATATTTCATGGGATTCTTAAGACCAGTGTTGTATGCCATATATGCTATCGATTTTTTTTCTTTTAAAATATAATGGTGTTACATTCTCCCCACCCTCAATAAATCTAATCCTCAAAATTTGTCCTTTTTCTCAGATTACAAGGTTTTCATATTTGAAAATACCATTGTTGTAAACAGTCATCATTAAAAGTATTAACAAAACATACTGCTGATAAAAAAGAATGGAAGCACATAGGTCATCTAGATTAATAAATAAATAGGTTTTGAAGTAGGAAAAAAGTTGTGGGAAGTGAAAATATGGACATGAGGAATAAAACTAATGACTATGTACTGATAAAGAGTGATAGAGAACATGGTCAGGATAAAGTTAAAGATCAAAAATCTATAAATATGTGATTGGTGTAATGACCATTGATTAATTAGAAAAATAGGTAAATTTGAATCATTTTTATTTCCTGATCATTTTCTAATATTGTGGTATTCATTTAATATCATCATAGAGAACACTAGAAAATATACATTATTGATATGTTTTTATCTCATAAGAATAATTTCATCCTTTGGTTATTCTTTGGTCAATTTACATTTCATTTCAAACTCTAGGAAATGAATATCCAAAATGAATTTTTTATTCCTAAAGCACAAAAATTAACTTTTAACAGATCATTTGATCATTAAAATTTGAATTTTTTTCCAAATATCATTAAACTTTACCAAAATAAAAATGTTTATCACAAGGTAAAATAAATACCTAAAATTTCAAACCTTCACATAAAGAAGTAATACATTAATATAAAAAATTTAATAGTAATACTTAAAGTTCAAACTAAATCATACCATAAATATTTATCCATAATATTCACCAAAATATTCCTTGAAAATATTGGTACCCAATTATTTGAATTATTTTTTAACACCCAAGATTTTATGGTATGCCTCTTAAAATTTAACATCTTTGAGAGTTTATGCTTTACGTAACATCGTGTTAAAAAACATAATATATTATTAAATATGACTATTGGAATAGTAATGTGACACTTAGGAATAGAAATCCAGCTAATAGAATTTTAACCTCACCTATGAAATTTGAAATAAAATTTAGGTTTCTTATAAATGAAAATATAATATAATTATATCATGGAATAAGTAAATAATTTTTTTTAAAATGATAAATTAAATGTTGTTATTTTTGTAAAACATAAATGTTTATTTAAAATATTATAATTAATATAATTATTTAAAATAATATATTTTTACATTTAATAAATTCATCAATTATCATTATTTTTTTCTTATTATTATATGATAATTTTTTGAGACCTTAATTAATTTTTGAAAGTGTAATAAAATTCGTAATAATATCAAAATCAATATTTTTCTACCAAATGTTGATTTTTTTAAATATTTAATTTCTAATATTTAGAAAATAATTTTCATAAAATTGATTCCATTTTTAATTTCTAAATGTCAAAAACAATTTATGTCCAATTTTTGGGGTTTTTCTAAAATAGCTGATTTTTTTGAATAGTGAAATAGAGTAATTTACATTATTTAACAAATACTAGACTTATTGAGCCATAGATAATGTATGGATGATGTGAGCCCATAATATATAACTATATATCAATATTTTAATATATTTAGTAACAAATTTCAAACTATTCATTATCTTGATAAAAAATAATAAACAAATGAAATAATAATAAAAAAACACCCCTCTCCTCCAGTATCAATTCCACCCCTCACCACCCCTTCTCCTCACACATAAAAAGTCTTGAAGTATGATTATATTCTGCCCATTTCCTCTCCCAAATTTCTCCCCCACGTTATAGTCTTTATATTTATACCAAAATAAAATTTCCATTTCTCTTAGGGAGGTTTTTAAGGAGGTGACACTCAAGAGGTAGAACATTCTCTCCCTCTCTCTTTTGATTTTTTTTTATTTTCATATATTTCCCCCACCTTCCCTTTCCAAAGTAACATGATAACTCTATTATCCTTTTATACTATAATTTTATTATGTTAATGGTATATCAACCATTAATTATATTCAATTCCTTTTTTTATTCTAAAAATGAAAACATCATCCATATGGTGCTGATTTATTGACTTCATGGATAACACGTTTAAGCTTTCAAGGGTGGTATTAAAACCATTTTATGGTGAAAAAATAATTTAATATATTTAATAAAACATATTTAATGTTCTTTAACTAGTATATATACATAATATTAATTTATATTACAAAACTAGTTCGTGATGATAAAAAAGCACCAAAATAATCATAATGGCTATCATCGATAATTTATTTAATGAATTAACCTCATATTTCACAAAAAAAAATACAATTATATATCTTATAATTTAATTAATAACATAAAATTTTAATTTTGGATAAATATTTTCATTTTACAAGGTCTTTCATTCATGTATACAAGTGAACCAATCATGTGAACCATGGAAACAAACACTCACAACTGATGAAAATGAATCTTATAACTATTCAAAATGGGAATAAATGAACCTAATAAAGTTATAATAAATCAAATACTTGTTTAATACATTGTGGCTTAAATTATTATTTAATCTAATTTCATAATCTAGGAAATTAAGTACAACTGTAACACACTTTCAGACATAATGTAAGAGTTTTCTCATCTCACCTTTATTTATGTTAGATATGCCTTATTCACCACTAGTTTGTATATTTGTTGTATTTATACGCCCCTTTTATGTATAATATAATGGATCTATTTATTTTCAGGGTATTAAAAGTTTTATTCTTTGATAATTAATTCTATGAGGAATACAGTTTTACTGTTTGCAATGTGGTAAGGGTTTCTCTACAAACCCCAATTTTTTTCATTTTGGTAACGCTTTCTCTCTAGTTAACCTAATATAATTCTTCATTATTCTTATGTAATATTCCTAGATTATATATTTATGTTCCAAATATATATACCAGTGTAAAATTTTATTTATTTTATGGTAAATTCAGGTTTTATATGGACCCCTTTTGAATTCCTCCAAAAAAGAAAGCCTGATTAAAGAGATCTTTCAAATTTCATACCAATTTTCATGTACCATCTGTAATCTATTTTAACCTAAAAATAATTTTCTCAAATAATTTTTTTTTCATGAAAAAATATATTTGTATATGTATCATTTTATATAATCAATTATAAATTTTTTTCCATTTTAATGTATATTTTTTATTTTGTTTTTTTACATTTTTATTTTATTTTTCGGACAAACCACTTTATGGATGAATGATAACCTCCCAAAAAAATGATTCGAACTAAAACACCTTATTAAAAATTTAAAAACAAGATAAAGATATGAAATAAAAAATTCAATATAACCACGTGCCATCCCATCACAATCGATACTCCTCAGTGCATGACACATCGAGCAGAGACCTCGAGGTGCGCCCCTTGACGGATTAGTTAGGCACGTCACCTCCACTAGCTCCAAAAAAAACACAGGTAGTGAAAATATATAGAAATAAACCACCATAATCAGAGGTACCAAATTCCTATGGGATATTTCAGTTGGAAATCATCAAAGTCTTCTTAAAGAAAACCATTGTCGCCATCATAAGAAGACGCACAAACTTTAACAAAAGGGGGAAGCCAGATTCCCCTTAGAGACTCACGCCACATGTCATCACTAAGGAATTAAATACCACCGATGATATAAAACCATTAAAACATCAACATAATTCTAGATAAAAGGTTTTCAAAAAACTCGGACTCTCCGAATAAGTAGGAACCCACCAAAATATCGCCAATCCACACACCAATCCGCAACAAAAATCAATCAATACAAAAACATGAGAAAAAAACCCAAAAAAGATGAATGAAAAACTTTAAAGAGGAAAAAACCCAAAAACAGATCTATCAATAATAGTGGAAGAAGCTAGCTTCGACGAAGAACATGAACCGATGCCACTGCTAGCCCCCACCCGCACCATCTCAAGTAGGCCCAAATCCTGCATCGATCCCAACAAAAATAGAGTAGAGGATGATGGGTTGGCCATCTAGGGTGGCGTATAAGAAGGAAAATGGACACCACCACCGACGCTGAACCAAAACACATGATTCACCGGCACATAGACCCAAAATAGAGGTCTGATGCATAGGGTTAAGTATAAAGATGGGTAGTGTGTAGCATACGATATCCACAACAGCGACTAGCTTCGGTTGAGAAGGGGGAAGGTGAGTGTAATAAAAGGAGAAGAATACAGATACAATAGGAGAAAGTAGTTCCATCACCACCAAAAAGAACCACAATCACTTTGGTGGAAGGGGAAATAGAAGCATCAGGAGTGATAATCATATTTTCTCTTAAACAGCAGAGAAGTGGCCTATTTCTATGTTTTCTTTAAAATTATTATATATGTTTTCACTTAATTTTGATTCCATTTATGTATAAAATAATATTTCATTTTCCATACCTTTTTATTTTATAAGATATACAGGTTGTAATCTGACTTTATGAAAAATTCAAATAATTTTCCAAAAGATTTCTTGTTTCCAATGTAAAAAAGGGAATTTCCCTCAAGAATTCCTTGAAGATTTTATTCGATTATTTTCAATTATTTCGACGCCCTATGTTGAATATTATACTTAATTGGTATTCATATTTTATGATATCATCTACCATACTTTATTTAAAATTTTATGATCATTTTTCCTATGGGTGTGCTTTTTTGATACCATTTACCATATTACTCTAAATAGTTACTGATTATATTTATTGTTTTGGGAAAGTTATTCTTATTTTATATGTATATGTTTTTTATGATTCAATCCATTTATGTGATGAATGAAATATACTTATTAAGTGATGGTAAGGGCCTGCTATAGCCCCTTGATGCATTGGTATGTCTTGTCAGAAAAACCATATATAGACTTGGCTGAGGCCATGCCTATTTATTTTCAGATTTGGATTTTTCCATGGCCTTAAACATTTATTTTCAGATGTGCTGGATGAGGCCTCAATGATACTTTGCAGATGTCTACCATTATGAATTCCATCATTATGATATTAGTAATTGATCATCCGTTTGATTATTTAACTAGTATAATATCAATTTTTATGTTTCATTATCATAATATTATTTATACGGTTTTATTCAATCATATTTTACTTCAATAATTTTATTCTCTAGAATATATTTTAATGGAATTTGTTTTTAGTTAATTACAATTAATTATTGTAATAGCTTCCACTATATATCTTACCCTTACTAAGAATCTAAGCTCACCCCTTCATTATGTTCTATTTTTCCTCAAGATGATATTATATATAATATAAATAAATTATAGGGATAATATAAGAGTTTATGGATGTTTCCAATTGAGTTTCCATGTTTTTTTTCCATTCAATTTATAATATAATTTTTTTCATTTGGTTTTTCCAAATCTACTAAACTATTAAGTTCTTAGGGACATGACTTACTTATTTATTATACCAATGCAATAAAGTAAGAAACCTTATTCAGGTTATTGAGATCAAGTTATTTATATTTGTTATTATAAGAAGTTTAGTATAAAATTCAAAAACTTGATTTAGAAAATATTTAATAAGGAACCTAACTCTAAGATTGAATTTGAGGATAAGCGTAGAAAAACATTCTATAATTTTGGTAAGTAAGAGATTATGTGTTCCTTCCTAGAAATTCATATACATTTACATATTACAAGTGGACTTGGTTGTGGTACTATGAATCATACAGGTTCTAACACTAACAAGGTGCATCAGGCCTAACTCACTATAACCTGGTACACAAAAACGATCATTACTATGCACCTGGATTGATACTCCTAGGGGATATTCTTAGGATAATTTAAATTTTATTTACAAACATTTACAGAGGATTAAAATGTAAATATGTCCCTAAATAAACCTTAATCATGATCATGATATTTGATTTTCATAAATTTACAATTTATTTTAATTGGTTTCATGGTTAGGAATTATGTATTATGATTCATAACCTAATTTAGTGTATTACATTTTTTAGAAATGGTTTCTAGTGGATGGAATGCAAACCATATCAACACATGTATTCCATGTATAGATTACCCTCCTTTGCATGATAATGATGTAGGAGGAGGAGCGACAACTGGAGATGAGAATCTTATAACTATAAAGGGACAAATTAATTATTTTGTGATGGTAGAGATTCTAAAAGCCATGTTTTCTATCACTCCGCATCAAAACATAAAAAATATATTTCTCTTATGTGACAATATTTTCACTAATGTTATCCTATTTCAGAATCATAGTTTTTTTGGTGACCTACGTATTTATCTTTATCTATTTTTTAGAAGATGAAAATTATTGAAGTATTGAAAAATGTACCACCCCAAGATTTTATGGTATGCCTCTTTTAAAATTTAAAATAATTGATAATTTATCATTCATGCAACATTGAGTTTAAAATAGCAATATACTATTAAATATGACAATAGGGATAGTAATATGAACCTTATGAAAAGTAATATAGATAATAGAATATTTACCTAACATATGAAAGTATAAATAAAATTTATTTTTCTTATAAACGAAAATATAGTATATTTACATCATAGAATAAATAAATAAATGTTTTAAAAAATGATAAAATAAGTGTTAGAATTTTTGTGAAACATAAATATTTATTTTAAATTTTATAATTATAATAATGAATTAAAAGAAAGTATATTTTCATAAAATAGATTCATAAATTAATATTTTTTTCTTCTAATTATAAAATAATTTTGTGCGACCTTAATTAATTATTGAAAGCATCATAAAATACATTATAATATTAAATCTATATTTTTTAGGTAAGTGATGATTTTAGTTAAAATTTAAATTTATTATATTTAGAACATTATTTTCATAAAATGGAGACAATTTTTAAATTATACTCATCTAAAAATGGTTAGGGTAAAATTTATGTATTTTTCTAAAATAGTTCAATTTTTTGTTAATAGTGAAATACAGTAATTTTCAGTCTTTAACAAATACATGAATTATTGAGTTATAAGTATTTATGGATGATTTAATTCCCCAATATCAAACTATAATTCATTATTTTAATATATTTAGTGATAAGGTTTAGGCTATTCATATTCTTGATCCAAAATAATAAACAAATGAATTAACTAATCAAAAAAAACCTCATTTTCTAGTATAAATAACACCCTTCACCACCCCTTTTCCTCACACCTCCAAATCCTAGAATCATGACTCTATTATGTCCATTTAATCTACCAACCCTCTCCACCATGTTCTGTTCTAGGTACTCATACAAAAATACCATTTCGATGTACTTTAGGGAGGTTCTCTAGGAGGTGACACTTAAGAGGTAAAACATTTTCACTCTCTCACTCAAAACTCCTTTTATTTTCTTATCTTTCCATCACCTCCAATGTACAAAGTGACATAATAAATCCAATGTATTTTTTATAATATAATTTTATTATGTTAATTTTATATCAACCATAAATTCTAATCTCTTCCCATTTTTATTCATGAAATGAATACATCGTGCGTGAGGTGTCGATTTACCAACTTCATGGGTGACATGTTTTTGCTTTTTAATTCCACCTTAAAGGCTAGTTATAAAACAATTTAATTAATAAAATAAAATTTAATATATGTAATAAAACTAAATTAATGTTCTCGAACTAGTTTATATAAATTATATTTTTTATTAGACATAACTAGTTGGTGATTAACCAAAAAACACCAAATTAATCTAAAAGGTTATAATCGACACATTATCTAATTAATGATCCTCATATTTGGAAGAAATTTTATTTAAGACAATTAAATATCATGTAAGTTCATTAATAACATATAATTTCAATTTTGGATATCTATTTTAATTTTACATGATCTTTCGTACATGTATACAAGTGAACCAATAATGAAAACCAAGGAAACAAACACTCACACGAAGCAAAATAGAATCTTCTAAATCATAAAAAAGGTAATAAATGAAATTAAAAAACTATACTAAATAAAATATATATTTAATCTCTTATGAATTAAATTATGAATTAATATTATTTAATTATCCAAGATATTATGTACATGTGCCGAACACTTTCAGACATAAGGTAAGGGTTTTCCCACATCACTTTTATTTATGTGAGATATTCCTTATTAAACACTATTTGTTGTGTTTGGAGTATGTATAATTCCCTTTTATGTAAAAAATAATTGAATATATTTATCTTCTTGGTATTAAATGATTTATTTTATGATCATTAATTCTATGGGGAAACGGTTTGACTATTTGCAAATTTGTAAGGGATTCACCTCGATCCTTCATTTTTTTCATCCGAGTTACACTTTATCTCTCTTTACCCAAATGTAATTATTAATTATTCTTATGTAATCTAATTAAATTCTATGTTCATGTACATAATATATTTACCTAGCTCAATTCTTCATTATTTAATGGGAAATGTATGTTTTATAAGGATCTATTTTTAATTCCTCCTGATAAGAAAGCCTGATTAAAGGGAACCTCAAAATATCTTACCTATTTTCATGTACCATCCATAATATGTTTAAAGAGTCTACTATTTTTATAAAATCTATATTTTTATCATGAAAATATATCTTTTTTCATTTCTTGTATCATACGATCAATTGTGATTTTTTCCATTTTAAATACGCTTTTATATTTTCTATTAAATCACACTAAAGTGGCCCATTTCTAAAGATTCATGAAAACTATTTTAACTTGTTTTCACTTTAGTTGGATTTAATTTCTAACTCAAATATAATTTAGATTTCCTTATATTTTTGTTTTCTAGGGTATACATGTTATCAAATTTTTGTGAGAAATATAAATGATTTTCCAAAAGAAAACTTATTCCCAATGTTAAAATAGTATTTTTCCCAAGAACTCCTTTATGATTCTATTACTTTACGTTCAACTATTTCAACAATCTATGTTGGAACATATTATTCATTGGTATTGATATTTTATGGTATAATCAATGATATTTTAAAAAATGGTTAATGGTTAGCTTGACTATGGATGTTCTATTTTGAAACCATTCACCATATTACTCAGAATGGTTAGTGATTATGTTCACTGTTTGGGGAAGGATATTTAAATTTCTTATTAACACATTTTTATACGTTTTAGTTCCTTTATATGAGGAATGATTTGGACATATTATGTGAATTTTGGGGCCCACTACATCCCTACGATGCACTGGTAGGTCACATGAGACATACCATATCTGGACTTGGTTAAGGCCTTCCATATTGTTTTGAGATATGGATTTGTTTGAGGCCTTATCCGTTTATTTTATGATGTCCTGAACATGGAATCAATGGTATTTTTCAGATGTTTATAATTATGTTTTGGATAATTATGATATAAGTAATTGAAAATACATGTGATTATTTGACTAGTATAATATCCATGGTTATGTTTTATTCTCAAATGATAATTTATATGGATTTATTCAAAAAAAATTTATTCCTACCACATTATGCTCAAGAGTATATTTTAATAGAATGTGATTTTAGTTAATAAAATTAACTTATTTTATATATTTATGATAACTCCCTCCGTATTTCATACCCTTATAGAGCATCTGATATCACCCATTTATTATGATTTATTTTTTCCCAAGATGCAAAGATGTATACTATGAATGAATTATAAGGATAATCGACGAGTTTATGGATGTTTCAAATAGAGTTTCTAGGTGTTTTTTTCATTCATGTTGTTATGTAAAACTTATGTCTGTATATGTTTTTTCCAAATATAGTAAACTATTTGATCCTTTAGGATGTGAACTCCTAATTTATTTAACCAAAGTAATAATGTAAGGCACTAGCTTTGGGATACCAGGGTCAGGGTCTTTATAGATTTGTTTATATATTCCTCCAAGATAAACATAATATTTATCTACAAATAATTTCCAACAATATTAAAGTATCATATCTAATGTTCATATTCCTTTTATATGTATGATGAAATATATAAAAACTATTAAGCATTATAATGTGACATTAAATTCATTTATTATTCAAAAAGATAAATCAACCATTATTCCTAAAATAAAAACCCATGTTATCCAAAAGGTTCTATATTTACTTTAGTTATAAAATGTGACCATAATTGTAAACTTCTCCTAAAATAAATTGGTCACATACTACCAAAATAAATTTTCAATCCCATTTTTATCTATATGATAAATAATATGTTCCCATATTTTAATAACCCACATTTTTTTCAACATTAATGATTAGATAAACCCTAAAGGATATCAATACCTTTAAAATTTTTCCACAAAATGTAAAGTAATTATTCCTCAAATTACATTCTCACTAAAACCTATAATAAATTAATGGGTTGTATTACCATAATTTTATCTCAATATATCATTATTCATGTTAAACTCCCATAAAATAAGTCAATGAAATGGGTATATTTTATTTCAAACATATGATCAACCATTAAATTATAAAAAATTAGGTTTATCCCATATCACTATTGAATATCATAGTTTTCAATATTTTATATTCTATAATTCAACATAAAGGGTTATAAATAAAAAATGAGTTAATCCATGAATATTCCCCAAGAGTGTCAAACTAGGCGCACAATAAGTGGACACTCTCCGTGAACTAGATTGATGGACAAGATATACCCGACTAACTCTTTTTATGGTTAATATCCTATGATGCTTCTATTCCAAAACCATGTTCACTCATAGTATCTAGAAAGGATTTAATTTCTAGCTCATCCACGTAACATCTACCTTAGAAAAACTTCAGGATGTTATCGTATACTTATAATTATCATTAAAGTCCACAAAATGGTATATTTCCCAAATCTATTTTTTCCTAAATCTAGTTCCCAATGTTTCTACTAAACGTCCTCAGATCCCACCAATAGAGTCCCTAACCCCTGTTTCCTATAATTGGTGGTTACATTATTTTATTCGAACTAGATACAAGGAATCACATTCTAAAGGGAAAAATAGTTTTTTAGTATTAGAAAATAGATACATACTTTATTCTCACATTATAATTGAAAACATAAATTACAAAATAGTGAAAATAAATACTCAACATACTTGTACTCATTTAAATATTACTTCTTCATATACCAGGGAAAAAACAAATAAGGGATGAACTCAAATTCTCAATAAGGGTTATCTAAAAAAATCAATTTTTATTAAATAAATTATAATCAATATTGAAAGGTATATAACTGAAAAACATACCTTCTAATCAATAAATTGAGCACAAAGAATAATATGGAAGTAATAAATGATGATCGAATAATTACATATGACTAATCATATGAGCTTTAGGATTATCTATAGATATCATTACTATTAAAATAATCACCTTGAAATGAATAACTAATCTCATAATAATCGAATTCATAATGAAAAACATAATATAAATCTAATCAATTCCATGAGTTAAGACATATTACATAAAAGGGTAAGGCATTGATCAAATACCCAATGTAGTTTGTATCATGAGACATACTATTCCATCAATGGGATATAGAGGACCCTATACACCACTTACATAGTATGATTCCTTCATCATATAAATATTTTGAAACATAATCAACATATAAATTAATTTTTAAAAACTAGAATATGAAATGTTAATAATTTCCCCAATCAATAAATAGAGTAATAAACCATGTAGTGTAACTTGGTGAATGGTTTCAAAATAGTACACCCCGAGTCAATCTAATCATAATACATATAGAGAAATATTAAATATGGTTCCATTAAAAACAAATCTATAGTAGATGAAAATTAAAATAAGGTTTGTTATCACCGATGAATAGAAATACCATAAAAATTTCATTTAAAAATTCTTCTAGAATATCCCATTTTCAATTTGAAAATCACTTTTAAAAATGACAAATTAACAGAATATTTAGAAAAAATATTATAATATAAAATAATTATGGAAGCATTTAAATTAATATTTAATTCGTTTAGTGGTTTTGGTGGAGGATATTTTAGTTCATGCCAAGTACAGAGAAATAGGGATTCTATTAACATTTTTGTAGGATAAGTCAAAAAGAACCTAATTCAAAAAATGACTAGAGGATTACTTTTAATTTTTTTAAAATAAAATAATTGGTAAAAATCAATTTAGAAAATAACTAGAGATTATTTAAAACATTCATGGTATCATTATTAGAAAACATGTATGTAGAAGAAAAATATTCCTTACAAAATAGGACATAATGTCTGTTTTTTATAATTTATTTTTGATATTTAGAGTACTTAAAATAGGGAATTGAAAGTAAAATATATAATTTTCATATATAACAATAATAGAATAAAATATATTATTTTATCAATGAAATTTCTCATAAATCCCCTAAAATAGACTTAAACATAAATAATCCTGAATATTAGTGAGATTATGTAATAAACCCTCACCGCTTTGGTAACATTCGAATAAAAAACCTCATGAAATAAATAACATAAAACTAACCTTGAATACCATGAATATATAGATATTAATGACATAAATTATCAAATTAGAATCATATTTACCCTATAAAATAATATATGTGTATGACATAACATATGCCCCAAAAAGACAATTTGAGATGAGGATTCCTTATAATGATCATAATGTTGATGTGAGAGTTAATAAATGATGTTATTACATGTAACACATGTAAATACACATAAAAATAGAACATAAATAAAAAAGGAAATGTAATATATAATATTTACATAATATAATCTCTGAAAAAGTGATACTACCCAATGAAATATATTTGAGTCATGAAAAACACACCACTTGATAGATTTCAAGTCAAATCCCCTTGGATGAAATAAATTGAATTGAAAAATAATATATGATTTAGTATTAAGGTTTCATGATATAATATGTATCATGTGGTAGTATATTTACTATATTGATGACATTATCTTTATAAAAATAAAGTACACATCAATGAAAGAAAATTGAGATAAAATCCATTACCTTGGGTATAAATTCCATTATTTTCATTAAAATCTCATATATAATAAATATATATTTGTTATAAATATACTAAAAATCCATAATCATATATATCATCTTATATATTATTTAATAATGATCTTTTATCACCAATTTATTAACAATTATTTATTAAAATAACTCTTTTGGTGTAATAACAACTTTTTTTTGATATGTTTTGGTTTGGTAGTTTCTATCCATGTAATTGAATCATGGTTTAATTAATACCAAAATTATATATATATTAATTATATATATATATATATTTGTATTCATCCATAAAGGCTAGATATAGAAAATTAATTACACTGTTTATAGATATGGTAGACCATATGCACGAGGGTTGTTATCATTTTCCGACGAATTGAATGATAAGAAGTTAGATGTGATATTATAATTATAGAATTATAATTATTTCATAATTAATATATATAAATATTAAATCAATAATTATATCCATCCTTCAGAGGTGGTGATGGATAATGAATTTCATTGGTTTGTGAGGCAGTGGTCCACTGTACAGACGATCGCTAGATTAATTTCCCTTTTGATGGAAGAGAAGATGGATTTGGGTTACTAAATTAACAAAAAAAATTCTGTATATTGTTATACTAATGTTATCATATCATAATTGGTGAATAAATTTTTAAGGAGGTGGAATAATAAATAAAAGAAAATTCTCAGTTAAGAAAGATACCTCTTCTTTGGACAACCTCCTTAGATTTTCACCAAAAGACTTCATTGGAGGATTTTATAAACAAGAAAAGTAATATATAATGGTATACGGGATTTATTAAATTGATTTGGGTAGATATGAGATGAACTAAAGGATTATTTTCGGGTGGATAGGGGAGGAGAGGTCATCCCCATTTAAAAGTAAAATGAGGGACACTCTTGGAATTTCATAAAGTATTAAATTAATTTAAATTAATAATCATATTCATATGGCTTAAAATTTAGAATATTGTTGAAAATATGATTATTATACTGAATAATCTTAGAAAATATAATTTGGACATGTTTTGATAATGATTTTTCCCTTATCTTTTTGTTTTAACCACTTATTACCCTTTTCGAAAATTACTATAGTAATAAATTTTATACTATTTAATGGCCATGAAACATCCTATGAAAGAAAAAAAATGCATAAATGGACCATTGTTGAAATAATCGAACATTTTACATTATATTTTCATAATTTTATATATTTATTAATTATTAATAACTTAATAAAACTTCTTTTATAAAATAATGTTAATGTCAATTTTGATATTATTCATTTAATTTAACTATAAAAAACATCGATAAAAAGATTAAATTTGAATCTATGACTTTAAAAATCACTAAAATTTTATAATTATCTTAAAAATTGGTATTAAATAATAATTTACTCAAATTATATTGCTTTTAATATTTTTAAAATCATTAACCCTATTTTATTTTCATATAAATAATTATCAATTCAGGGTTGCATAAGTATTTAAGTGAATTATATCAATACTAAAAAATATAAATAAATTACAAAGTTAATAAAAAATTATGTATCTATATGATTAATATTTACAACATAATGTAACCTTTTTTTATACCTATGTTAATAGATAATATAGTTTTAAATATAAGAGAGTGACATTTTGTCCTTTCCTTTAATTAAATTATTATAAAGGTCATCATTAAGACCATATGTTCAAAAATTTGTAATTTCTACAAAATAAATGAGATAGAGTCTCAATATGTCTATAAAATTGAAATGAGACAAGTTGTGAGGTCATTATAACTCTTATATCTTTAATTTAACCCATGATAAACTTGTTTTACCCATAACTATGGAGACACTTTTTGTTTCTATTTTTTCTATTCATTCTGACCAAAAAGAAAGTTGAAATTATTACCTAATAATTATTATTCTAATTTAAAATTTTGAATAAATTTTATAAAATTAAATTTATTGAAGTGGCAGAATTTAATTTTAAAAAATATCCCTATAAAACGTGTCGAAACCCAGTTTTTCAAGGAATACATTTTTCTTGCATAAGATGATGTTACATTAACAATAAGACTAGTGATAATTGTTATATATATTTAAATTAATTAATTTTGATATATTATATATATATATCATTTAAATTTTTCACTATTAATGATTATTTTAATTAATTAAAATTAAATCACATGATGAATTTAAAAACAATTTTCAATAAAAACTAGAAATTGTAACTCTTCATTGAAAAATCAATATTTCCAAAAAAATTATAGTAATTCAATCTAAGAAAGTTTTCATGTTATTACTTAAAATATTAATTTAATTTTATCAAATACAATTTTAGAATTTTTAAAATATTAATTATATTACTTTTTCACAAAAAATATAAAAAATCATTCATTTTTGAAAAAAAAATACATTTTAAGGAATAAATTGACTTTAAAAAAATTGGGTGAGTATTTACTAAGATTTTAGGAATTGTATTTTTATTGAGTATGAATTTTATATATATTAAGTAAATCATTTAATCTAATTCATACATGGTAATTTAACTTCTTGGTTACAAATCTATCACAATCTAATATAAACTCAGTGTTCTATGTCATATATTCTATAAAAAAATTCTATTTTTATAGTTTCTGGGTGTTACTCCAAGGAGCTTTATTATATCCTGTGTAATATTCTTCTTCCTTTGATAATAATATTAAAAGGATCACTATTGAGATGTATGTGTATATATAGAAGTCCATAATGTATATCAAATAAAGTGGATCATCAACTATAGATTATTTTAGAATTTTAAATAGACTTGTGTTCATAATATTCCTCATATTTACATTATGAAAATAATAATAATAATAATATATACATGTATTAGATTGTGATAAATTAGTAATAATAGAAAATGAATATAGTTACATGCTAGAGATCAATCTAAAATGGGGGTCGGGGCTTGCATCTAGTCATAGTAGATGATGGCCACAGTAGATGGTAACTAAATCTTGATTAACATTGAAAGAAAAATTATGTAATTCTTAGTTTAATATATAAATATCAATTCTTATGCACTGGTTTTATTGTTCATAAATACATATACGTCAACAGGGAAGCCCTCATTGACAACTTTTCATAAGGTGTTTTTTGGAAATATCATATCTATTTACAGTTTTATATTACTAATAGGGGGAGATGTATATATTAGGGCTATACATAAGGATAAAATGATTCAAGGGTGGGGTACATAAGATAGGGGATGAAATAATATTATAATATTTGATAATCCATAACACATACAATGGTGTAATGTGGATAAGGGAAATAATAAATTAATATATAGAATAAAATACAACAACATAAAGATATGAAATGTTAAAATTATTATCATTGGAATGAACCAATCCTTTGCACTATGATTTTAATATATCTATTTTTTTTTGAAATACCATAGTATTATAAAAAATTTAATATTTTTATTAGTATTATAATAAGGTATCAATGATTATTTAATATAAAGTATAGGTTGAGGACTATCCGGAATCTCAGTTGTAGGAAACAAATAGTCATAAATTACTATATATATTTATATTTAATAATATATTTAAAATATATAATTAAATATATCTATAAAAGGATCACATACAATTAAGGATTTGAGATACCATTACAAGTTTCTAATAAGATCCCACATATAAAACCATTGGTCTTAGGAAGATAAGGAGTTTAAGGTTAGAAAATATTTTGTAGGGAATATATATCGGAGGTTGGAGAGATTTAATGTAAGGGGTTGGTATTATTATAAGTTGTATTTTAAAAAGTTCCAATAATCCTCCCATTTTCATATTTCCTTGAAGAAAAGGTAATGTTTTTTTCATTTTATTTATAATTAATTTTTTTCAAAAGTCTCAACCTACGTAAATAGGTTCAACCATGACATTATTTGAAAATAATTCATATATATTTACTTATTCATAATTATCTGTTATGTTTTAAATAATTTCAAGTAAAATGTTTCTATTCTATATATATTCACGTACAAACCATGCGTACTAGTTGAATATAAATAATTTCCTCACATTTATTTAATGATTTATTTAAATAAGTTTTTTATTAAATTATTGTTGTTTGAGAATAATACTTTTACTCTTTTAAAGAAATTATTTCACAAAAAAATACATTGATGAATTTTTAATTACTAATTACGAATTGATGAATTAACTTTAATATTATCTTAATTTATTTTAAATGTAATGTTATAAAGTAAATCATAATGAGAATGGATATATACTAAAATATATTATGTAAATATGGTACTTATCCATTGTATGTTATCATGAGTAATGGAGAATGAAACCATAACCTCAAGGAGATTTTATCTATTATTGTTACATGAATTCCCTAAAAAGTTATTAAATGTTCTAGGTGGTTTAAATATTTTTATTATCTTATTGAATATCTTTGAATTCCATAAGATTTTTTTTATATTTTTCAAATTTTTTATTTAAAAAATGCCGTGATTTTATCATTATTTAATGGTTTGTGATTTTCAAGAATGAGATTATATATTTATGGAAATATGTTTTTTCAAAAGAATATTTTTTCTTATAAAAATATCTTCTATTTAAAATTAGAATTTATGTTTTATTAGATTATATAATAAGATAAAATATTTTGAAATTATTTTAACATTGTTTTAATCATTTCTAAAAGGGGATTTCATCTTTATAATAAAATCCCTTTCAAGGAATTTTATGCTTATACCTTGGTTTAAATTTTTTTATCTATTACTAAGAAAGAGTAAGATTAATATTTTCATTTTTTAAGTTATGATATGTGTGGAATAGGTGTATAAAATCAAAGAGTTTTCTTTGATAGTCTTGGAAATTCAATGTTTGGGTTTGATATGTAACAAATTTCCCAAATCACTAAAGCTCCAAACATAAATGATTCTTGGGTATTTAGTGAAAAATTATTACATTCCGATGTTTTTTAGGTATTTTTTGAAATTGTGATGATTATTTTGTTCTTAGATCCAATATGTAAAAAATATGTATTTTTTACACTGGATTTTGGATCATGGGTTGTGTCACTATAGAAAAGGTGTTGGGAGAACAAATTTTATTGAGAAGGCTTGTACAACCAATGGTTGTACAACCCTACCCAATGAGAGATGGTATGGGTCATGTCATGGTAGGAGACCCTTTATGACACCCCATTTTAAACATATACGTACATGACAACATTTACGTATTTTAAACATTACATCTCACAATAATATCATATAGATCACATAACCTTTTGGTTTAGTGTCTTTGTGAACCAGTTACTTCAGAAACTTATTTTACAAAACCTATGAACATTTCTCCATAATTTAAATCATATATACCCCCATTTAGACTTCTCATATGTTATACTAATCTTTATAATGAGAGTGAGGGAATCATAAGAAAAATATGACTTCAAGTGCTCACTATGTAAAATATTATCAACATGTCATCAAGTATTAGATCATAAGTATATGATAAAACATTTTCACTGGGAAAATTCTTATTTAAATAACATGAAAAATAATAGTTTTCCATACATAATGAAGGAAGTACATATAATCACAAGAGAACAATCATTTACCTTAACATTAGTGTATAAGAAAACCAAGTAACATGGAAAAAGGAAATGAAGTCATAAGATCATAAAATCAATTAATATGAATCAAAAACACAATACATAACCTCATAAGTCAAGTGTCACTCCTAAGAACATCATCATAAAGTGTGAACATTCCCATTATGGATTGAGTTCCCTCTATATTCTTATATATCAAGTGGGAAAAGTCTCTTAGTGGATTAGGTTTACTTAGAGCCACTTACATAAAATGTCATGATATATATATTATTACCTAGTTCATTAGAGGGATATATAATTTCGATCCCCCCATAACATAATATTGTATGTTTAGGCTATCTTACCTTTACCTATACATAGTGAAAAAAGTCCCATAGTTTATTAAGTTAACTCCCAAATCCCATACATAATATCAAATGAGCTATAATGATTTACCACAATCATCAAAGGGCTATATAATTTTGGACAGACCCTTCACTTTATATTTTGTACATCTATAAGTGTTCCACATAAAAAAACATTCATAATTTCATTAATGAAATTATATCCCAAGAAATAAATTGTTTTCATGATTATTTCAACAAAACATGATATAAAAGAATCAAAAGAAATATGGTAGATGGTTATAAAATAAATTATCCATAGTTAACAGATGAAACATAAAATTATGTTTACATAGATAAAGAAGAACACTTGTTAAAATAATTCCCCAAACGATACCACACAAGAGATTAAGAATTGGGATCATTTCATTTCGCATGATTAATTCATCAAAAAAATGAAATAATATCATGTTAATCAGAATGTAAAACACGAGACATAAATACCATGTGGGTGATTCCTTCTAAAACTGTGAATAATAAATTGGACATAAAAATGTAAATGAGTTTTTAGAAAAACTTTTTAAACCTTTTTCAAAAGTTGATGTCATGGGTCAAATTCATTTTCAAAAAGGTGAAGTAAAATCTATTGAAAATAATGATTTAAAAAAATAACAAAACAGATTTTAAATAAATATAAAGGTTTATCTTGAAGAAGTGTAGAGTGGAATACAAACCTTTTATTATGAATTTAAAATCCTATTAACCTTATTAAAAATCCAAAATGTGAGAACAAAAATATTTTTGAAATTGGGAATGAGATATTTGAGTTATAGGATATATACCATGATTTAAATTAAAAATATTCATAAAAAAACAAGTAGAGGTACGGAAAACATGAAAATGGGTTATAAACTATTATTTAATATGATGGATTTAATTCTTAACATAGTGGAGCATTAAGAAGTAATATAACTCCTCAATTGAATTGGGGTGGTAGCTGAGTGGTTCACACACCCTGTAAGCGTGCGTGAAACCTAGGATGAAATCCTAGAGGGGGAATATTTCTAAGCTAATATAGCAGTAATGTAGTAGGTATTATAGTGGTAATATAGTGCTTGAATCTATTCATCTATGTGGGCCTTCGGGCCCTGGTTTGGGCCTATAATCCACATGTCCTTCAGGCCACCCATAGAATTTGGGCCACAGGTCCTTTGAGACATCTTAGGACTTCGGGCCATGGGATTATAGGCAATATAAGACCATGAAACAGCCCAAGAAAACCATATAGAGCAGCTCACAAAAGAGTATTTAGATAATTTAACAACCACTACCAGTGAGCTAATCGAACTAGAACAATGAGAGGGTATTTCAATCATCATCGGTACCAAGTATTGTGCACCTAAGCATAGGGAAACACATTCCGATCATCAATGTGAGGGGGGAAGTATTCACCTTTAATGATGCAGATGATGGGGAGGGAAATTTCAAGTGTTATTTGGTTGGGAAATTGTGTCATGTATTGAGAATTGTTCCTATTGGCCTCCCAATCATGTACTGGGCCTTGTGCCTCAATGTCTTGGGTCATCTAAGGGTTGTCTCTCAACAGAGTTAAAAAGTTGATTATCTAAAAATAAAAAAAATAATAGATTTCAGGCCATTCATGATAATATAACTCATCAATAAGTAATATATGAATCAAAATTTAATCTCCTATGATTTAAATTTGGAATAGTATATTAAATGAATGAAAAAACTCAAGAAGTATCTTTATTCCTCAAGAAAGAGGTTTAAGTTATAATATACCCTTATATTTATGTAAATACATAAATTATAGAACAAAATAAGGTAGATCATGAATAGATGTTAGTTTTATAATTTATACACAATATTAGGATATTATATTTTAGTAGATACACTATAAAAATGAATATTAGTTCATAATATCAAAGTATGCCTCAATGAAGTGTAATTGGCATGAAAACACTTTACTTATTCTAGATTCATTATACACATGTGCAAAATTTCTAGAATAATAAAATTAATTATATTAAAAACCTTATTATTCAATACTTAATTAAATATAGAGAATATATTATCATATGCTTTTTATTTTTTACATAGTTCTCTTCCCTATGAAAGTTAATTGAGTTTTTTTTGTCAATTTTTCCTGTAATTCCTTATGTTTTTTGGACATGGTCAAAATTAAATTAAAATAGTTTCATAATATCCAAAATATTTTTAGTTATATGGAAATAATTTTTATATATTATATTTATTTTTATATCCATCCATTATTGATGGTGATGAAAAATGAAACTCATTTCTCATAGAGGCGGTAGTCCACAAAAATTCACAATTAATTCTTCCATATCATAATGAATTTGAGATAATGAGGGTAAATAATTTTTTTACATTGAAAAATAATATTTAAATTATGGATATAATATTTATTCATCAATTACATCATCCTAGATATCCATGAATAGTGGTAATGAAAAATGAAAGACCTCACTTTACGGTGGCGATAGCCCATGCTAGGCAGTAATGATTGTTTTGTTTTCTTAGAGATTAATAAAGGAATAAATAATGGTTTTTTCATTAATATAATACTATATTAGTATAATAATGATAAAAATTTCATTATATCATTATGGATATAAGATATTTTGTAGATAAATATTACGGAAAAGACGTTACGAAGAAGGTATCATATATGCTGGAAACATGTTCTTCTCTTAGAAATATCCTTAAAAAATAGAATTAGGTTGACTTATAGATATACGGGTCTTATGTATGAAAAAATTAATTCTAATATAGGTAATTTTGGTAGAGTTTTTAGGGAAATTGGAATGGCATGTGTAACCAAGTATTTGTAGAAGTTTCCCCTTTTATAATTGAAGAAAATCCTGATTTTGGTAAAACCCTTTACACAACCATGATATCATTATTTTATTACATGGTCAATGGTGACAAAACATCATAATAATAGATTTTAGGGTGGTATTTGTTTGTTAAATCTTCTAGAAATACATTACACACAAGTTTTAAACTTGTCTAAAGTATTTTAAGATAGGTTTTTTAAATTAAAATTTAATATTATTCATTGGTAACTAGTTTCTATGAAAGTAATTTATATTCTATAAAAAAATATATGTTAACCCATTTTACTAATTTTATATGTTTTTATCATAAATTTAATCTCCATATAGTATAATTAAATTTATATATATTATAATATCATTTTTTAAATTAAAATATAAAATATTTAAAATTGATTGGAAGAAAATTTTCTTATAACCAGCTAGCATACTTAATATTATTTAGTATTTTAAGTAAATTTAATGATAATTTATTGGATAGAAATTATGAAATATTAAAAAATAAAATCATTGAAAAAATATTTCATTAATATCATGGTTATTAAATTTAATCTTTTTAAAATTTAAATTATGGCGAAAAATGAAATTTACCTTTTTATCTAATATTGTCTAGTTGAATTAAAATATTATTTTTTTGTATTTAATTTCTAAATGTGATAAAGTCTACGTTTTAATTTAAACGTGTAAAATAGTTTTTAGTGTGAAATGTAAATGAGTTTCAAAAATGTTAAACACTTATTTTATAAAGTCAAAATATTATTTTTAAATTATTTCTATTAATTATTAAATATATACTTTTTATTTAAAAAGGGTTTATCAAACTTTTATGTCATTCTTGCATTATTAAAGTCATACTTTTTAGAAAAATTGGTATTTCTATCATTCGTCTAAAAATTTATTATATTCTAAAAATATCAAGAATTAACATAAAGTTATTGTTAATATTAAAAATAAAAAATATATTCATTTTTAAAAATTCAAATTATAAAATTTATAAAATCAATTTTTGAATAAAATCATAAATTATAATGAAAAATTGTTTTTATAGGACAATGAAAACTTCAAATACTCTCTATTATTATAATTATTTATTATCATTTACTAAATAAATAGGTGTTATAAAATTATTAATAGAAAATGTAATCATTATTAATATGTTTTATAAAATACAAAACTATACCGCATTAAAAGTCAATTTTTAGAAAATATCATTTCTAAAAAATAAACGACCTTATTACTCATTTTAGGTAAACTAATTGAATTTCCTCCAAATTAAAAGTAACATTTATTTTATTTATATAAATATTTCATAAAATTTTTGGAGAAAGATGTCGAAAAAATGACTTAATTTGAGGAAAACATATATTATAGTCTCATTGAATTACGTTGTCCCCCTTAAATAAATTACACCATTATAAGTTTAATTATTAATTTACAATGATAATATATAATGGTGTTTTATATATAAACATGAGTCAAGATATAATTTCTAGTGTGGTATTAACCATATAAACATATGAAACATATGTTTTTCATTTGAAAACTTTCATCCATAATATTGAGTATTTTTAAACCCTTCTATCCAAGGTCCAATCGCTATTTATTTTCAAGACCCAAATTATATAATTTCCTTATAAATGGTATTTATAACCATCCTTGTATCAACTTAATATCATTGTTGATATGAAATGTGATATCATTATTCTAAATAATTCTTCCTCTAAGTTGATAGAATCAGTCATTTTCCAAAAATAGAATTAGATTTATCCAAAGGAAGAATAATATTATTTCAAGAAGCACATTTTAAAACACACTAAAATTTAATATAATATTAATACAACTATAAATTTTTTTCCATATTCAAATAATTTAATAGATGATTTAATATTCATATAAAAATTCATAGGTTTATTAGTTTTTTATTAATAGATTCCAATACTCACAAATCTGAAATGGAGTGTGAATGTACCTTTATCCATTGATTTCATGACCAAAACTTTGTACTAGTGTCGTTAACTTGGTCAGGGGAGTCATTCTTTACTATTATCCTTTGTAGTCTAGGGATATTGAATCAATTTTCATAATTCCAAAGATCCATAAATTTGAAGCATTTAAGTGTAGATAGTGTGTTTGATTGGGATTTTATACCTTAAACTCTATTGGATAACATCTATATCTCACATAAAAAATAAAAAGATGGAAGGTGAATAATTCCACAATTGAAAAATTTTCATGTTCCTATTAGACAATCTCCCAGGAGCCTCTTAACACCTTTTTGATGTGAATTAAATTGAATCTTTTTTCCTTTATCATCTATATCACTTCAGCTTCCTTGAGATTCCATCATTCTCTTCTTTGGTATACTTGTGACATTGACTATGTCCACATTGTTAATCATATTTCCTGATATTTTGTTTGTCATAAAATTATGGTTTCTCACTCCATCTCTCTTTCTGATGGGGTTTTCACCATTGTGATTTTTACACTATCCCTCATATCAATGGTTTCTTCTAGTCCCAATAATTTCTAAAACCAAAATGCTCGACAAGAGTGATGAAAAATTCAAATATAAGGGAATTATCAAAATAAACAATATCAAAGTGATTCATCCTTAAAATAATTTACCATTATAAATCATCAAAGAAGCCAATGATTTATGAATATCAACCTGTATCAATACAAGTTTAACCTAGGTTAATTTGTGTTGGGTAATATTTTAATTCTCAACCTAGTCCATCAATGTTACTAGAGAATCTGTAAGAACCCATTTTTTTCACCCAGGTATGGATCCAATAATATTGAAAATAAATCTTTACTTTGGACCTGATATGGATGCCTAATGAGTTAGTAACAGTTTTGAGGATATGCAGGTCTTGTTTGAATCCCAGAACCCATCTTTTTGGAAAAAACAGGCTTGGCACATGATTCAGAGTGAATAATGCAGGAATTTCACACGGTTTGGAAGATTGTGTGGGTTGTGTTTTCTTAGAGAGATCCACCTTTCATAGCTGGTGCACAGATGTGTGGCGTAACCATGCGAACACCCCTTTTTCCTAGGTACCCATTCATGGTTTGTGCACAATTTTTCATACTGTGCGAACAAACCAGCAACAAGCTATTTTAAGGGTAAATTGTCCATTTTCCCTTAATAACTTAATTAACGTCCCTCCTCTTTCCTGACTTGTGAAAAAGTAGGAATTTCCACTAATTTCACCCATTTGGTGATTTTTTATGATCTGATAAAAGGATCAACATATCTCCTTCATCTGGATTCCGATTGATCTTCCGTTCATCATGTTGGATGTACATCAGTAAGTATTCAAGTCCTTTTTATCGATTCATTTTATCTCTTGCTCTTGACCCAGATATCGTCATGTGAGTGTTTTCACCATTTTATAGATCTACTCAAATCCGAGGAAAATGAAGGGCCAATTCTAAAATAGTAGAGTCCTAAAAGACTAAGGTATGTGCTCTATAATTCATCCCTAATGTTCCTTGATTTTATAATATCTATGTGGGGCCCGTCGATTTAATCGGGATCCATTTTTAAATTTACATATCATGATTATACTTACTAGAATAGTAGGTTTATGCTATTTAAAAATATGGTAATAGTTGTTAGTCATTACACCCACAACACAATCCACCCCTTGTTAATGGTTATTCCATATTTGGGGTTTTGTGATTTGGCATGTTTGTGCCTCCGTTCGGGTGTGCATTCGCTTGATCTTACTAAATGTGATCCTTCCTATAATAAATGGCTTGTTATTAATGAAAATTGAATAATGGAATATAGAACATATGATCACCACATGACCCGCCTATGGTATGTTCTTCAAATTTATTATGAAATATGAAATGTGAAATGGAATGTATACCAAGTATATAACATGGCCCAGTAAAATGAGATTGAATAAATGTTACATGTCCATAGCACCCCATTCCATATCGATGGAAGTTAGAAGAGTTAAACTCTATAACTGAATATTAATTAATGGTTAATTAAGACTTGACTAAATGGTTTAATGAAACTTAGCCTATCCAAGATAATTTTGGAAAAGGCTTGAGAAAATGAATAAATTATTACAATGCTACTTGAACTCTCCACAGTAATGGAAGATGAGGCCTAGACCGAATGAAATTTTACATGACTTAAAATATAAATTAAGAATGAACAGACTCGAGCTAGCCATGGATTCTAAGAGGGGAATACCTTAGGACTCAAGAACCCCATTCTGATTCAAGGATGCAGTTTTCATCAGTTAACACCCACCTTGGCTCCAGTTCTTGTTTATTCATTGGATGCTTGGTATACAACCATATGGACCATTACCTAGTTACATGATATCCTATATACAATCCATGGTTGCATCATTGAATTTTAGGTGCTATGGTTAAAGACCATAGGCCCTATCCTTGCTTTTCCCTATTTTACCTTAGTTGATCACCTTAGACTCAGTAGGAATCCTATTGTGGAATTCCTAGGATAACTCTCAGTGGATTACACTCTTACCCCTTAGCTAGAAACACAAAATACTATATTATAATTCCATGCAATCTATGTTTCCTTGATTTTTACCCTGGAACTCTATCACTAGATATCATTTTTAGGTTGCCTTATTGTGTGTTGGGACCTTAACTATATATACTATCAAGAGGTGATGTCTGTCATAGTTATGCCTCACGTGACCTATTAACATTAAATGGTAATTGAGTAATTAGTGAACTAGTTAAATGTTTAGACACCGGTACATGGTTGAAGTAGGTACATTAGTATTTAGTTATATTGTACTGCTTGATTTACTTTATATATACAAGCCTACACACTGTTATATTCCATTATATGTTCCCGATGTTATTAAAACCATTGGTGGTGGCCCACTGAGATTTTTCTCACACACTCTCCAAGTGCCTTTTGGTACCCAAATTAGATCACATTATAGGAATTTTTTTCAAATATAAGTATAGAACTTCGAATACTTGATTTCTTGTTTATAGGGTAATGATTGATAGAAGATTACCAAGATGGATCATGGGATTCTTAGTGATTTCATTGTTTTATTTTACATTGTGGAATATGTTATTCCAATTGACCTGTATCCTTGTTTTCCAATTTTCCAGTGATAGGAAATTACAACCTAATTGTTCCATTTGATACAGTTATTGTTATTCTAGTTTATCTATTACATCAGTTTTCTTCCACTATTTTTTTATTTTGCATATTCTGTTTAATACTATATATATCCTTCAACTGCTATACACTCTTTTAATGAGGTCATAGTCTCTCTCCAAACACACCCAAGGCCCTCATTGCTAGTCGGTAGCCTCTGGCATTTGGGGAGATGCGCTTGAGGCCAAGTGGACCACTGGGCTCAGGGCACCCGTTAAGAGGCATCCGAGACTGGGGCATCCCCAAGTGGTGTCAAAGGTTGTTTTCTTTTCTCACCATACTATTTGGAGACAATATATTATATATTATGAATACATGGTACATGGTCCTAAGCCATGTATGGGCGTCACGAACCCATTTTTAGGATAAAATCCAGGTTACCTGAAATGTAATTGTTGTTATGTTTTCCCTACAACATGTGATATTATTTTACCATTGGGTGACGCACATGTTGTGTGGTGTTGTTCAATATTATTCTTATTTGAGGATTTATTTCATCCTTAACCCGATGATATGATGGAAAGGATTATTTCTACATGCATCATTATAGGGACATAGAATTCACAAGTCATGCATATTGTCATGCCATATAGGTGCATTTCATTACTTTTCATTCCTTGATATGATTTTATTTTTCAGTGATGCTGTAATAGTTTGATGGTACTTCTATTAATTTTAGTTGTGATTGAGTGATTGTGTATCTCATTTCATGAGGTTTATAGTCCTTCATGGGTTGGGATGAGTAATTTACAGAGTTGATCCATTATGCTATAAATAAATGGGTTCTATTTCTAGTGATAGATGTATGGGAACTGATTCATCACGAATGAATATCCCTTCTAAAGTGAATAATGATTTTTAAATGAAATGGTTGAATATCCTATCGTACCTTGTAAAGATTATGAAAGGTAAATTAATAAACCTAATGACTAAATGAGTTAATAAAAGGAAACTTATAAATATGAACTTACTGATACCTAGTCGTCTAAGCAGGTAGTTGGGGTATTAAATCTTCAGTAGTGAACCATTCTTTATTTATCTTCTATAAGTGATGACATCCATATAATTAATGAATGTTTTATGGTGTGTGGGTGGTATTTTTAGACCTACCCCCAAAGATTTCCTCATTTTGTACCATTGGAAGTTGGTGAAAACCATGTTCCAGACATGGTGGGCCCTGAGCTGCCAGTCTTACCTCTAGGAGTGAAAAATGATGTAATGCATGTTGTACCTGATACTAGATCTGATTCCCATGTCTGTGATAGTGTCTTACGTCTGATTCATTCCATGATTGGTGCTCCATGGGTTGCACCTATAATGGCTGATCTGACCCATGTGTTCCCACAATAGCATCTTCCTACTTTTTTAGGGGATGATGGTTTTCAAGCTACTTAGTGTTGGATAGAGGCCATGCTATATATCTTTGAGCATCTACATATGCCTATAGAGTGGAGAGTCAAGATTTATATTTATAATCTTCTTGTTTCGACCAGGCGTTTGTGGGATGTGGTTACCTAGGCCGATCGTCATCAGGGCATGTAATGGTTTGATTTCTAGACTGCCTTCTATGATCAGTTCTTTACTCAGGTGCTGAGAGCTTACAAATCTATTGAGTTCATGAATCTAAAGTATGGTTCTATGTTATTTATGTAATATTAAGAATGTTTCACTAATTTACTACAATTTACACTGATTTTAGTTGGTGATGATATTTTGCGTGATAGACGTTTTGAGGAATGGATATAGTACGCCATCCAAACACAGGTGAATTTCATTCTCCTTCCTACCTTTTCTGCAATATTTGTTCAAGCCCTTATCACTATGCATAACATGAGGTATGTTACAAGTAATGTGTTTAAAGGATCTATGTAACAGTAGGCTAGTTGTTCATCCAGTGGTAGGAAACATTCCATCGAGGTTTCTCTTCAGGGAAGTGGTAGACAGAGTATCCAGTTTGATAGCTCTATGGTGTGTCATAAGTGTGAATGACCATAGCATAAAAAGCACTAATGTGATAGAGACGGTATTGAGTGACAAGATTATAGACTTATGGGTTATCTTCATCATATATATAGTACATTTTCACTATATTAGAGTGGAAAATGATCAACATTAGATCCACCTTCAAGAGAAAGTTCTTGTGCACCATATCAAGTGGGGAGTTGGAATAGCACCTTCAAGTCTAGCTGAGGATGTGGCCATGACCATGGTATTCAGACTCCTGATCCCTAGATGCACCATCATAGCAGTCATGATCGTGGTGGTACATCTATTGCATAGGGTCATAGATTTGGTTAGTTGCATGCCTTACTGCTAATACCCGAGGATCAGGCTGTGAGACCATCTACAATATGAGGTACTATTCTAGTAGCCTCTACCTTTGTCTCTACTTTTTATGATACAGGTGCTTCAAAATCCTTTATTTTTGTATCTATCTTGGGAATTATTAGACTAGATATTTAGTATCACTATTATGTAATGAGTCTCAATATTCCATTGGGAATATGAACAAAGGGTATACACCAGAGCAGGGACAATCCCCTTGAGGTAGGAAGTTAACCATTATTGTGGAATCTCTTTGTTCTCAAGATGATGGGATTTGATATCATTCTTAGGATATATTTGTTAGTCCATTACCATACCTTTTCCAACTGTTATCACCATAGGGTCTCCTTTACATCACCAAATGGTAGTAGTTAACTTTTCAAAGGTGAGTGGGATGTCCAGGATGGGAGAGATAGAACGAAGCATCATAGGATATGTGGAGTGAACTCCCAGATTGAAAATATCTTCAAGGAGGATCTGAATTTACATCAATTTGTTTTCCCTCCAGAAGTGGATCGTTTCAGGGATGTCTTTCCTGATGATTTTTCAAGTTTACCTCATATGATAGAGGTAGATTTTACAATCGATTTTGTTCTAGGAGTGGCTCTAATGTCCATTCATCCTTACAGGATGACACCTATAGAGATTTTGGAGCTCAAGAGGTAGGTAAAGGATTTAGAGGCTAAAGGTTTTATTCAGACTAGTATATCCTCTTGGGGTTTTCCATTGCTTTTCACCAAAAAGGTAGATGGAAACTTAAGTCTATAAATAGATTATAGAAGGTCGAACTATATTACAATCAGGAAATGGTATCTACATCCATAAATAGACAATCTCTTTGACCAGCTCCGAGGAGAAATGTTCTTCTCAAAGATCGACCTAAGATCAGTTCATCATCATGTGGGAGTCAGACCATCCGAAATACCTCATACACCATTTCATAGAAAGTATATTATGTATGAGTACCTTGTTATTCCATTTGGTCTTATGAACATGCCTTTCATTTTCATGGATTTGATGAATAGGTTTTTCCACTCCTATTTGGACTCTTTTTTCATGGCCTCTATGGATGACATCTTGGTATATTCTTTCACTTGTATAGACCATGAAAAATATCATGAGGTCATTCCGAGTACACTGAGAGAGTATCATGTTTATTCCAAACATGCTAAGTGCCACTTCTGGATCGACAAAGTCCACTTCTTGGGTAATATTATCTTAGAATAAAGAGTATCTGCTAACACAGAAATGTATAGTGTTGTAGTTTCCTGGGACCATCCCAAAGACATGTTTGATATCATGAGTTTCTTGGAGATTTAAGGATATTAAATGAATTTCATAAAAGAATTATCACATCTTTATTCATCTCTTAAAAGACTTAAAAATAAGTTTATTATTATTTTTAGTTATAACAATGTGAGAAATCCTTTCAATAGATGAAAGGGAGACCTGTCATGGCACCAATTTTGATTCTTCTAGAACATGGAAAAGGTTATACCATCTTTTCTGATGGATCAATATTTTTCCAAGGAGCAGTGATGATGTAGGAGTAAAAATTCGTTTCATATAGATCTCATTAGTTGAGGCCTCATGAGAGAAACTACTAAACCCATGACCTCGAGAAAGAAGCTATTGTCCATGGGTTATGTTCCTGGAGGAATTATCTTTTTGGGGACTGCTTCATGGTGTACACAGACCACAAGAGGAAAAAATATATATTTTCATAGTGTGACTTGAACCTCAGAAAAATAATATGGGTCAAATATCTATAATCCTTTTTTTCAACTTGCCGATATGCCTGGAAAGGGAAATGTGGTCACTGATTTACAGAGTCAGAAAACTCAAACATATGTCGAACAAAAATATAGTGATGAATTGAAGTCAATGGACCTATTTTAGCTTTATTTGGAGTTTCATGGTTGTCATGAGAATTCTTACCTATCATCCTCGAGAGTCTACTATTCCTTCCTTGAGAACATGAAGAGTTAATAGTTTTTGGACATTGAAGTATTGGTTATCCATGAGAGTATATTAGGATACAACTCGCCTATGGATTGTTCTGTAGATAGAGATGACGTCCTGCATCTACGAGGACGTATCTGGGTTCCTAAAGATATGAGATATGAGTTGATGAAGGATTCCCACACTTATTAGTGGGCTGTTCATCTAGGCATCTCAAATATATATCGAGATATGTGATTCCATTATTTGTGGCCTGGGATAAAACATCAGATAACATTGTTTATGACTTGTTTTTCCACCAATCAGAATTTTAAGGCATAGAACTAGAGACCAATAGTACTATTATAGCTACATCCCATCACGTAATGGAAATGGTAAGATGTTGCTTTGGGTTTTGAAGTCGGTTTACCTATTTCTCCGAGGGGCAGCGATGCTATATGGGTTTTCACTACCGACCAACAAAATCATCCAGCTTCATTCATTTTTGGGATACTTCTCTATTGATGAGATAGTAAGAGTGTATACCCATGAGATCATATGACTACAAAGGGTTCCACATACTATCATTTTTAATAAGGATGCTCATTTTACTTCACGGTTCAAACAGGGTTTAGAGAAATCTATGGGAACTCATGTTCTTCTAAGCATAAATTTTCACCCATGGACTGATGGATAGTCAAAACAGACAATAGATCTTATATAGGATATGATCCGAGTATGTTTCCATGATTTCAGTGGTTTATGGGAGAATCATATTTCTCTTATAACGTTCTCCTTTAATCACAGATTTAAAGTAACAATTCTGATGGATCGGTTTGAGGCCTTATATGATAGGCCATTCCATTCACCCTTATTCAGGCTAGAGGTAGGTGAGGAATCCCTACTAGGTCCTTGTCATTTTTAAGAGACTTCAGAGAAGGTTCGTCTAATCAGGAAGCATATGGCTATAGCTTAGTATAGAAAAAAACTTATTCCAATCATGGTCAAAGACCTATAGAGTTCAAGGATGTGGATCATGTTTTCCTTCGGGATTCACCCAATCTTGGGCATACATGTTTATAGATGTAGGGAAATCTGTCACCTCATTACGTCGGGCTGTTTGAAATTATAGAGAGAGTCGGGCTAGTAGCCTATCTGTTGGTACTACCTCAGAGGTACCATTCCATGCACAACATCTTTCATGTATCAAAACATTTCCAATATCATGATGACAAATCTCATACCTTTGATCTCGATGAAGTTGAGACAAATTCCGATGCTACCATTGAGGAATATCCAATACACATTGTTGAGCAAAGAAAAAAGGTTCTTCGAGTTAATTATATCCCTCTTGTACAAGTGTTGTGGTAGCAGAACTGTGTATAATATGTGTCTTGGGAGAGGGAAGCTGATATACATGCTCAGTGGCCAAAATTGTTCTCAGATAGTGTTTCTCTACCCTTGGATAGAGAACTCAAGGACGCGTTATTTTAAGGGAGGAATAATATAAGAAACTGGTCTTTCACACAGGAATGGATCCTTTAATTTTTAGTCTAAATCTTTACTTTGGAACTTATATGGATTCTTAATGAGTTAGTAATGGTTATATGGGTGTCCAGGGCTTATTCAAAGCCCGAAACCCATCTTTTTTGGGAAAAATGGCATCGAACATGGTTTAGAGTAAACCATATAGGAATTACGCATAGTTTGAAAAAACCATGTGGAATGAGTTTTTTTAGAACAGAGACTCATCACATGGTTGGCCCACGATCATGCATCCTAACCATGCGAGTGCCTCTTTTTCCTAGGTACCCGTCCATCATTTGGACATAGTTTTTCTGATGGTGTAGAAAAACCATGCACATTCTATTTTAAGAGTAAACTTTTTATTTTCCCTTAACGATCTAATTAACCTCCCTCCTCTTTACAAATTCATAAACAAATAGGATTTTCCTGTATTTTCACAAATTTGGATCTTTTTGATGACCTAATAAAGGGATCAGGAGATCTCATTAATTTGGATTCTAATAGAGATTTTGTTCATCACATTTGATGTCCAACAATAATTACTCGAGTCCTTTTTAGCCTTTATTATTCTCTATTTATCTCGACCAAGATATCATCATGTGAGAATTTTTAACCATTTTATAAATCTACTCTGATAGAAGGAAAATCAAGGGATGATATTTGAGGAGTAGAGTCATACATGGATAAGGTGAGTGGTCTATAACTGATCCATAATGTTCTTTAATTTTGGAATATCCATGTGGGGCTTGCCAATTTCATCAAGCATTATTTCATAAATTTACATGTCATGATTTTACTTTTTAGAATAGTATGGTTATTATATTTCAATTTATGTTATTAGTTGTTATGGCTTACACCCACAACTCAATCCTCTCCATGTGAATGGTTATACCATAATTGGGATCTAGTGTTTTGGAACGTTTGAGCCACCATTCGGGTGTGACTTCACTTTTCCTTCTTAAAGGCGAGATTTCCATATATGCTCACCACTTGACCAGCCTATGATAAGTGATTCAAATTCATTATTAAATGTGAAATGTGATGTGTGAAATAGAGGGTATACCATGTCTATAACATGTCCTTATCAAATGAAATTGAATAAATGTTACATTTACATAGCACCTCTTTACATATTGTTATAAGTTAGTGGAGTGAACCTCTATAATTTAATATACCTTAATGGTCAATTAAGACTTGATTAAATGGTTGCAATGCTACATGGACTATCTACAACAATGGAAGACAAGTCTTGAACCAATAAATAAATGGTTTCAATGTTACTTGACCTATCCAAACTAATTGAAGATAAGGATTGTTCTGAATGAAATATTACATGACTTACAATATCAAATAAAAATGGACTAACTCGAGATCCCCATGGATTCTGAGAGGAGAATACCTTGGGACTCAGGAACCTTATTCTGATTCCAGGATAAAGTTTACATAGGTTGAACCCCCCCCCCCCCAATAATCCTGTTATTTTATATTCCTTGGATGCTCATTGTACTACTGTAGGGTGTTTTAACTTATTTCATGATACCTCAGATACACTCCTTTGTTCCAGCATTGACAAGTAGGTGCCCTGGTTAAATCCAATAGGTCCATGTACTTGCTTATTCTGGTTTTGACATGGTGAATCACCTTGGATTCGGTAGGTGCTTTATTATGGAATGCCATGGGTTTCTCTCATTATATTACACTCTTACCCCTTTTCTAGACTCAGAAACTACTGAGAAAATATTTTGTAAGATTGATGTTACCTTGGTTATTACCATAGAACTCCCTCACCAGATATCATTTCAGGTGGCCTTGTTACATATTGGGACCTTCACTACTTATACTATCATGAGGCGATGTCAATGATTGCTATGCCTCATATAACCTATTAACTTTAAATGGAAATTACTTAATTAATGAACTTGGTTAGATTTTCATACGCCAGCCAAGGGATGAAGAAGGTACGTGGGTATATAGTTATATTGTACTGTATGATTTACTTTATATATACATGCATGCACACTGCTATATTCTATTACATGGACCATATGTTATAAAAACTATTGGTGGTGGCCCTCTGAGATTTATCTCACACCCTCTATGAGCTCCATATGGTACCCAGAGTAGATTACATGAATGGATGTGTTGAAAAATAGAAGAATAAAACTTCTAACACTTTATTTCTTTCTTATAAGATGGAGTTTGATAGTAGATTATTGAGTTGGATCTCGGGATGCTTGGAGTAGTATTTTTTTTAATTTATTTTTTTGAACATTTGATGTATATTTTCTTGTATCCATGTTTTTATAGTTTTCAAGTGAAATAGAATTATATCATCATTGTTCTAGTTGATACAATTATTATTATTCTCATTTATCTATTGCATTAGTTTGATTCCACTGTTTATTTATATTGCTTCAATTTTTTACTTCTTTATATATCCTTACACTAGGATACACTCAACTAATGAGGGAATAGTGTCCCCATAGGCCCACCCTAGGACCTCATAGCTAGTTGGAATCCGTTGGTGTTTGGGGAGATATAGTTGAGGCCATGTGGACCACTGGGCTTGGGGCTCCCGTTAAGTGGAATTCTGGTCCAGGACACCATAAAATCAATCTTTTTGAGTAGATTATAAATATAATATGGTCCAACGAAGCATATCTATTAGGTGTGTATAGAATGGTGTGTGATACTTGGCCCATTAATTGTGCATCAATGTGATGATCAATTTATTTCTCATCCAACCCTTTTTATGGTGATTTCGTATAGTTGAATCTATACCACAACGACACTCCATTCTTAGTATCCTAGTATGGAAATAATTATTAGGAAAACCACATACTCAGAAAAAATTCATAAAATCATAATTTTATCCTATACACATTCTTATCCATTTGACATATGCATAATGTTTCTCCAAAATTTCTCTTACACTAATCCCCAAAAAAGTAGAACGATCTTAAAAAATAACTTAACACTCCACTGTTACGCACTATGGTGAACCTAGCTAAACATGTATTTATATTCCATCATTTCCATAATGTAACCATTAAATCTCAAAATAATAAATCATAGCTTTAAGAACCATTTTGTTTAGTGTATTTGAGGACTAGTTACATTGGAATCTTATTTTAAAAATCTTGTGAATTTTTTTGAATAATCTAACTCTTTTAATCCCCCTTTTGGAATTCTCATATGTTATACTTATCTTTATAACCTGGGGAAGGGAATCCGAAGAAAGGGGTTATATCAAATGCTATATAAGGGAAAAATTATCAACATATTATCAAGGGATATATCTGAATTATGGGAAAAATAAGAACATGGTGATTTTTTATATTAAAAGATCTTATGAAAATAAGAGTTGTCATAAATCATAAAGGATGTGTGTATAATATCAAAAGAAAAAACATTGACCATTATATAAAAGATTGAGATAAGCAAGGGAAACATTAAATAAGGAAATAAAATCCTAAGATCATATAATCAATGAATATGTGGAAAAAACATAATACATGATATCATATATCTTGGATCACTACCAATTACTATATAACAAAGTTGATAAATTCTCATGGTGGATTAGGTTCACTCACCCTACTATAAAAAGAGTGAAAAAAGACCCATGGTAGTCTAGGTTCTCTCCATAATCTCTTACATAAAATCTCATGAGATATAATGAATTACTAAATTCCATGGAGGGATATGTAATTCTAGGACCACCCATCACATTATATATTGTTCTTAATATTGTTTCAAATGTTTAAACTTTATACTTTTACTTTACTTAGTTTTGAAAATGAATTTTTTTTTCAAAATACCTAATTTTACTAACATTGTATAGTCAAAGTATAATATTTCTGTTTGTAGAAAACAAAATTTTCAACTAAATATAGAAATAGTTCTCATCCAAATGAATATAATCATTATATTCTTTAATTAGTTACACCGGGATGACTAAGAGGTTGTTGTATTAGTCTAACTATAGGTATATCCATTATATTGAATAATGTTGTGTCCCTGGAATTGACCATATCCATATTCCTCGAACATATAGTAGTTTAAATTCTTCAAACTGAACATATTTAAATTCATGGATTCAAAATATTTTAACTCTTTGGACTAATTTTGTTTTATAATTGGTGTGTTGGAATTCTTTCTATCAGAGGAAATTTATTCCAGAATTGTAATTTTGATATGAAATTGACATCAGATAGAGACATTTTTCTAATTTTCAAGAGAAGAACATATGATCCTATTCAAACCAACTATGAGATTCACAAATATTTTACTATTGGAGGGATTCATATAAATAAGAGTGAATTTAAGGAGCTTGGATTCGATGCATTTTCAACTCAATAAGTCTGATGACCACTCTTCATAAACATCTCATTATAACACTTTTTAATCACTTATAGAGTTGTTATATGAATTATGAGTTAGTAATTGTAAAATCCTTAGAGAAGTTTTTCATTTTTATTCTTTTTTATGATTTGTGTTTAGATCAAGGGCTTTCGAGGATAGGAAGACAGGTGACACTGATGATGATGATCAAAAAAATTCTTATTTATGAAAGACATAATTTTCATCTATCATCATATTAAGGGATTTCTGCATTTGGAAAGACAAAACATATAGTGAGGATGAAAATTTTGGATATCTAATTTAAATATTTATGACTTCCCTTAACTCTTAAGGTTAAAGATTAGATTATGTTTAATAAATATTGCAATTCATTATTACATTATTATAATCTTTTTTATTACATTTTTTATAATTTTAAATTTTGTTGTGATATTTACATTATAATTTTTGTTTTAATAAATTAATCTAATATCTTTTGTATTAAAATGTATGTGTGCCTGATTTAAGAATCTGATTCATCAGAAAAATCATGATTTTGATACTTATACTATGATAATTAAGTTATTTCAGAGTCAAATATTTTTAACAAAATAAGTTTTGGGTTAGTTTAAAATTTTAAACAATAATTCATCCCCATCTTGTATCCATTATATATTCTTATGATCCAAAAATTGGTATATGAGGTGTTTCCACTACTATACTTGCTGAATTTTTTACTTTTATTATCAATTGTAATTTTATTATGTTTTTATAAACCATTTTTATGTACTATTATTTCAATAATGTGTATTTTATAAATACTTTATATTTTTATAAGATGGAGGGATTAAATATTGGTACTATTTAGAATATAATACCTATAAGAAACCCAATTATTTATTATGATTATTATGAATAATGGAGATATATGATTAATTTTTTAATTAATACTAGAGTTGATATTTTTTCATTCTTACTACTAATTATATGATTATAGTGAAGTATTTTTCTGCTTTTCAAAAATAAGAAAAGATTGAAAATTAGTTAAATTATAGAGTTAGGAATAACCTATTATATCATATGATGGGAAACATTTATTGTCTGATATCATCCTATGACACTAAAAAAGAATTTGTTTGAAGTTGAAGGTAACTAATTTTTGTACATCAAAATTCTTTGAGGCAAGAAGTGATATAATTTTTACTGGTAATCAAGATTTTGATTTTCAACTTGGAGAGTATATTAAAAAATTTAATGAAATGTTTATGACTATTGTAAATGGTTTAAAATCTCTTGTAGATAAATTTCTTGAATATGGTATTTTTTTAAGTGAAAATAGTTTAAATCATTCATGTAGAGTGAGAGTATAAAAGGGTTACTTTATATAGTACAAGAAGAATTATGAATCATACTTTAGATGATCATATTGGAACTCTTATGAAATAATAATTGATATAGAAAAGACTTGATTGAATGTTGAAAAAGATCAATGGAGTAGTTTCTTTTGCAACAACCTCTAATGTTCCTAACAATGTTCAACAAGATGAGAATGTTGTGAATTATTATGAAAATTGAAATTTATAGTTTATTTAGATAACAGTTCATTAGAAAAAACTAAAAATGAGTTGGATAATATTATAAAGAGGATGAATAAAATAGTTGGGAAGAAATATTTCCAGGATAGATATAAGAAGATCCACAAAGCGAAAATTAATAATAAGGCATCTTCAGAAGTGATATGTTATGAGTGTAATAAGGAATTACATGTCAGAATAGATTTTTGAATGATAAAAAGAAAAGATGATAATGAAAGTAATTCAGATAGGAATTATAGGATTAATTATAAGTACAAAAATAAGGAATGTCTAAAAGATTCCGATACTTGGAGTGAAAGTGGAGGAAACCATTCCATTAAGAATTTAATACATAATGAGTGTTTAGGTCCAAATACTATCTCATTATATGTAGAAATTTCCATGTTTGAATTTTTTTTCATGGATAAGTTAATTATTGAATCTCTTATAAATATTACATCAAATTCTAATTACTATGAATGTTACAATTAAAATAGTTTCATATATTTTAATTAATATTCTTCTTCATAAAATTAAAATATTTGTTTACAATTTTTTGAGAAGTTTCTATATTTTATATATTGTTTGAAAATAAAAATTCAATGATTTATAAAAAACATGATTTTATTAATGAAAAACTTTTGAAATAAAATTCAAGGATTTTTAATTTTACTACTGAGATATCATATCTTTATAATTATTTAGAAGAAACTAATTTTGAGAAATATACACTTTTAAAAGAGATTGAAAATTTTAATTCCCATCAAACGATTTTATCTAGTTAATTATAAAAACTCAATTTGAATAAAACTACTATTGAGGATAAAAATTTATTTGTAAAAATGAATTCTTAAATTTCTAGTTTGATAATTATATGTTTCATGTTTACCATTGGTAACTAAAACTTTTATAAGATTTATAATAACATTACACCCCATACAGTTGTTTTTGAAAATTGATAAACTAATAGAAAACCTATTTTTCAAAATAATTTACATATTTTGAAAAGTGATCCAATTTTTCTATATGTATGAATGGTGGAGACTATAAAAATAAATTTTATTAGAAAAATAATCAACCCTTAGTATTTCATAAATCTTATTTTTAAAAAGAGTTAACATTTTATCAACAATCTAAAGTTAGTCAAATGTGTATTCATAAAATTTTATATTCTAATAACATTAGACCCATGAAGTCTTGGGTGAAAAAATGCTAATCTTTGTGTTTTCTAGAGTGTAAGGAATGTACCAACAATATAAATATTTTTTTACATGGATATTGGTTTCTCCAAACACATGAATATTAATAAACAATTTTTTATTAATATTATAATGATTAAAGGTGTTTAAGTCACTTTTGGAGACAATGATCAAGGAGAAATCATCTACATAGGTAACATTGATCTTCATGTAAAATCCTCAATTTCAAATTTTATATTTTTCATTAGACTTAAGAACAATCTTATTTTAATAAACTAATTTTTTGATGTGGGATATCTTGCAAACATTAGGAATGATATATACATTTTTAATATTTTTAATGATGAATTTATTCTTTCTACCAATAGGATTGTGAATGTTTACACACTAAAATTATAAGACCCTAGGTCTGATGATCTACCTCTTGTTAGTGAAATAGAAGAACAATCATGGTTATAACATAAAATACAATGAAACTATAATGTTAAAAATCTATCAAAGTGTTTGAATAATGTAATAGTTTAGGATCTACCAAAACATACTTTTGATACATCAAAATTCATTTATCCATTTCAATTTGGAATTAAAAATGTAATGTTTTAAATCTATTAGTGAAGTATAAACTTCTGATTATTTATAGTTAGTGTACATGTGCGTGTTTTAAAAAAACTAGATGTATTTGTAGAAAATACTATTTATAAGTTTTATTTTTTGATTACATTAGAAACACGTGGGTCTATTTTCTAGAAAAGACATCCAAAGTGATTCTTGTTTTAAAAAAATTTTATTATGATTTAAAAATAATGCAAACCTATCATTGATAACTATTCATAGTGAGCATGGTTTAGAATTTTCAAATTTTTATTTTGAATATTTTTGTAGTAAATAATGTCTTATACATAAATTTTAGACTCCTATAACTCCACCAAAAAATGGTATAGTTTAAAGAAAAAATATAATTATTTAATAGATTACTTCAATCATGATGAGAAATAATCATTTGAAAAATATTATTTGGTTGAAGCAGTTAGTAATTACTATTATACTATAAATAATGATTTATTATGTCCTTTTCAAATAAAACTATTTATGATTTATGTAATAGAAGGAATCAAAATCCTTTTTAATTTTATATTTTTGAATGAAAAATATTCTTTTTGAATACTAATGATAATTTACCTTTGTTTTCTCAAAAATATGATGACTAAATATTTTTAGGTTACTCTAAAACTAGTATGGATTATAAAGTCTTTAATAAAAATACAAGTACTATTGGGTAAATAATAAAAGATAATTTTGATGAAACCGATCCCTTTTTTATCAAACAACCTCAACATAAATTTTTGGATGTTATTTCAAAAACTAATTTTCAACCAATGTTGCACAGTAATTCTCATGGGATAAAAATTGAAGAATACATTTATAATGTTATACTTCAAGAATAATTTCAATGTTTTTAATAATAGAATCTTTCAAACCCATTATATAAGTTGTTTCCTAAGAATGATCATAGTGATTACATAATGAGTTATGTCTATCAATAAGTTAGAACTATAATTTCTTTGAGAACTAAAATTGAACATTTTTCATTTTTACATGAATTCGAACATAAAACTCTAGATGAGGCTTTAGGGGATGAAGATCAGATTAAATCAATTAAATATTAACTCAAATAATTTCATAGGAATAATGTTTTTGAATTTGGTTAAACAACCAAAAGATACATCAGTAATTTGAGTAAAATGGGTTATTTCCAAAAAAAGTGATGAAAGTGGAATAATATTTGGAAATAAAGATATACTTGTTGCTAAAGGACATAATCAATAATATGGAACATGATATGAAGAAAATTATGCTCTGGTAGAAATAATTGAATCTATTCGTATACTTCTAGCTTATCGAATAATCATACCTTTCACAATATTTAAAATGGAAGTGGAGTTTTCATCCCATAACATACATGAATTAGTGAAATTTTATTTTAAAAAAAACCTTGTTTGAAAAGAAAAAACATCCATTACATGTTTATAAACTTACTAAGGGACATTAGAGACTCAAACAATCCCCTAGATCCTGGTATTATAGATTATCTTGATTTTTTTTCACAAAAAAACATTGTTAAGGGAGCTTCGAATCCAACTATTTTATAAATGATATTTTTAAAAACATCATCATTGTTCAAATTTATGTTGATTACAATATATTTGGTTCAACTAAAAAATCATTATCATATTCCTATTTAGATCTTCAGAAGTATTAATTTGAAATAAACATGACATAAGAGCTTACATATTTTATATGTTTTCAAATTTCACTAATAATTGAAGGAACTTTTTTATCTCAACATAAGTATATAAAATATATTTTTAAGAAGTTTTGATTATACAATATGAAATTTATTATTACTAATATCTAAACCCAAAATAATTTAAATATTTAATAATTAGGTAAATGATATGATCAAAATACATTTAGAGGAATGATTGGACGTTTACAATACATAATAACTAGTCATTCAAATTTAATGTTTTATCTATGCTTTGGTGCTATATATCAATAAAAGATAAAATAATACCACCTAAAAGATGTAAAATTATTTTTTCATCATCTTAAGAGAACTATAGATGTTTTTTTATTTTATGATTCTTGAAATGATTTTGAATTAAAAAGGTTTATAGATACTTATTTTGGTAGATGTTAAATGGATAGAAAAAGTACTTATGGAACATGCCATTTATTAGGAGAAGGTTTAGTTTAATTTTCTTATATGAAACAAAAAATAGTAGAAATTTCCAATATTGAATCAGAATATTTAGAAATAGGATGTTGTTGTGATTAACTGTTGTGGATGCAATACAGACTCACTAACTAAGGGATGAGTTTTAGTAAAAAAAAAATACTGTGTGACAATAGAAGTTCCATTTATTTTTGTAAAAACCCAATACATCACTTAGAATGAAAGCATATTGATATTGGAAAACTTTTCCATTGGATAAAAAAGGAAATATAATTTTATAATTCATTGGAATGGAAGATCAATTTTTAGGTGATTTTCATAAGCCCCATAGTTCTCATATATTTAAATATATTAAATTGAATATAAAAAAGATCTATATCATGTGGTCATTCATATCTACATCATGTTTAAAAATCTCCTTGAATTTTTGAAATCCTTTTCCAAGGGGAAGTACATATGTTTTTGTCTTCTAAATGTTTTACTACAGTATTTATTTTTCTTATATTTTTTGTTTCCATGTATTCTACATGTTTTATGAATCTAAATTTTTTACTAAAATTTTTCAGACTAAAAATTTTTACTAAATGTTTTTTGTCTCAAATGTATAAAACAATTCTGCAAATTTTTTTTATAAAATTATCTAATTCATTTTTTTAGAAAAATATAAGAGAAATATAATGGATAATACTTTCATGAAAAGTACATTTTTACCCAGAGAAGTATGCTTCTAATCTTTTGGTTTTTTCAATTGTACATTAAATTTTTTTATATGTTGTTTTACATATTCTCTAATTTTTACAATATTTCATTTTCTATTAAAAATACATATGTTTATGTAATCGGAAAATATGTTAGTCAAGTGAGTGGTATTTTATGAAAAAACTTTTATATATAAATTTGTGTATTAAATCATTCAGTGATTAATCTCATCAACTTGATCAAAACATGGTTTCAATATGAGTTGTTATATTTCTATAAGTTGAAGGGTCATTCCCCAAACTAGTATATTAGAATGTGGGTCTCCCTGTCCCACATCAGTTTTCATGAATTTTTCTCAACCATTGGCACTTATTTTATTGATTATCTCATATAATTATAATTAGTTCAATCAGTCCCACTAAACATCAGTTTCAGCCCTATGGAATATTTAAAATAGTTCACAAAGATTAATGTAGTAAATGATAGTTTGCTTGAGAAGTCACGGTATAAAATATATGATTCTATTTTAAAAAGAGTTATTAAATTTTAGGGATGGTAAAAGATCTATGTCGAAAGATATGGTTTTGATTTACATTATCTGGAAATAGTTAGATAATTATATTTTATGGTAGAATTTAATATGAAAGAGGATTTAAAATGTAATTGTTTTCAATATTGGTTTGAATTTTTCAAAATAACTATTTAGTAAGTCACTAATATAGTTGGAATTTTATTAGAAGGAGAGGAATAACATCCATCTCATAATATTTTTATGATTCATGGTAGTATTGAAAAGTCAAAAGATAATTAATAATTATTCACATCTTATGAAAAAGTAAGAAAGGTATTTCACATGACTATGGATGTGAGAGTTTTTTTCCTATAGATGCAAGGATATTTGATTCTAAGAAATAGTGATAAATATACTATGATATTTTTTAGAATTCAATAATGTATCTTTTGATATAGCTAATTCCATAGAAAAAGATATTATCAGATGTATCTAGTAGGATGATGTTTTTGGAATAGTTTAAAGATATGTAAAATTATCATAATCAAGAAAATATAGATCCTCAAAAAAGATTCTCAAAAGTTGAGATATGTTAATTCAAGGATCTGATATTTGGAAGAATAATTTATGAGGTTGAATGATGAAAATTAGAGGATCAAAATTCTTGATGGAGCGGTAGTTTCTCAAAAATAATATATCAAAAGTTCTCTGTCAAGTACGAGAATATTGTTAATCAAGATTCTACAGTAGAAGAATCCAATAATAATCAACATGACTTCCAAAAATTAAAATTAATTTTTTAAAAGGTGTATAATAAAGAATGCATATTTTCTATCTAAAACCAAAATGTATTTGTAAATCAAACATTGTGAATGATATCTTATTCAAATAATTAATTATTTATACACACTTTGTTTGTATTTCTTATAATTATATTTGGATGAATGTTCTTTCATGTTTATCTTGGATGAAGAGTTATTCTAACAAAATTGTTTCATATTATATTTTATAACATTTCATGAAACCATTTTATTTTCTCAATTCTATTTTAAAAATCCAAAAGGCGGAGAAGTTATTTAGATGGGAAAATTATTAAAAGGAAAAAATATCTTAGATGGATATTTTATTTAGGGGGAGAATCCAACATAATAATATTTCATATCAGATGAATATTATTGAAAAAAATATGTTATCATGACAAGGGGAGATAAGATAAGGAAATGAGAGATATTTATTACGAATAATTTCTTTTATGTTCTTAAAGGTACAAAGGATTTTTGATTTTTTCATGTCTAAATTTTTATCATTTTATGTGTTGTGTTTTGTGCGTTCCAAAAATAGAGAGACAGCTGATTCCAAAGTTTATACTTTTTACTTTTCATTTCCCCTATTGTGAAAATCTCGAACACTATCATAAAACATTTTATAACTAACATATTATGTAAACAGTATTTTAGAAAATTTTTGATGAATTTTTTTACTAAATGTAAAATTTGTTCTCATCTAAAAGAAAAAAACATTATATTATTTAATATGATATATAAAAATGCTAGTGATTTATTCCCAAAAAACTGAATAGAGTTTTTTATTGGATTTACTAATGTTCTATCCATTAGATGGCCTATTGTCATATTCATGGGATTTATAGAGGTTCAGATCTATTAGAATAACCAAAGTTTTGTTCATTGGATTGATAATTCTCTAGTTCTTTAGACTAAATAATATTTTTAATCAGTGTGATGAAATTATTTATATTGGATGAAATCTATTATAGCATTGTAATGTTGTAATCAAAACCACATTGGATACATACATTTTTCTAAGCTATCTAGAGAAGAATGTACAAGGTTTTTTCAACCAACTCCATGATTAATGGAAATATGCCCACTGTAGGGACACCTATAAAGATGAGTGTATTCAAGGAGATCGGAGATGATGAATTTTAAACTCAGCAAGTCTAAAGATCTGTCTTCCAAAATATGTCATTCTTATGATTTTTAATCTTTCATAGAATCTTTGTTCTAATGATTTTGAGTAAGGAATTGTAAAATACTTATTACATTTTTTCTTTTGCATTCTCTTATTCTAATATAAGATTATATTGAGGCCTTCTAGTGATTGGATGACTGAGGGTACTAATTAGGCTGATCAAAGGATTTCTTGTTTAATAATGATAGAGTTTACACTTATCATCATATTGAGGGATTCTAGAGTATTGGAATGATAAACCATATAGTTAGGTTGAAAACTATGGATATTTTATAATGAGATTTTTATCATTCTTAAATATTCTTTTTAAAGAGTATAATATCTTTTATAAATCTTGTAAATCATTATTATATTATTATAATCTTTTATATTATTTTTTAACAAGTTTTATATTCTTATTTTTAATTTACATAAAGATGTTTTTTGTATTGAATCTTTCTAATATCGATTGTACCTGACTATCTTTGAGACGAATTAACAACTCTGATTTATATGATGAATTATGATTCTAAAAACTATACTCTAGTCATCAAACAATTTCCGAGACTACATTTTTTTAAAAAATTGGTTTTGGGTTCTGTGATAGTTAAATTTTATAAACAAAAATTCACCCCCCATTTTTAACAATCATATGATCTTAAGATCCAACAATTAGTTTAACCACCTATACACCATACAGAGAGGAAAAAGACCCATATTGTATTTGGTTCACACTCTAGTATCATACTTAACTTATCATGAGATATAAATATTTTACAATAAATTAAAGGGATATATAATTCTAGGCCCATCGGTCATGTAACATCTCGACCTGGGTGACAGTAAATGGTGCCCCGATATAGTGGGTCACAAAGCCTCAAGAGCGGCTCCCGACATGACAATGGTTTTCAACTAGTAATGAGGGTCTAAGGAGGTATAGTGGGTCTACTATACCCTCTTAATCAGAGTGTATCATAGTGGTTTAATCACAACAATCAATTGTGGAAGCATATTGAATAACAAAAAACAGTAGATAAAATCTACAAGACAAATCTTATAGTAAGGTAATCCAAAAGGAAATATCATATAAAAAATGTTGTATCAAATGTCTCTATAATTTTTTTAGGAAACTCATGTCAACTAACATCTAGTAAAATACATGTATCTAAATACAGAAGAAAAAAAAAGGAATTATATTCATATAGAAACACATGCATAGCTCGGTCATATGCTCCCCTACACTTAAGCATATCAATAAATCATCATAAATATGATGATTTCATAGTCCCTACCTACATCCATGAATTATTTTAGGATGCCCAATGGCATCCAACGTAGTGTTTGAGGTAACACTTAGTAGGCCACCACCAATAGTGTCTATAAAAAATCCAGTATGTATAATATAAGTCGAACTAGTGTGAAATATATAAAAGTAATATAAATGAATAATTAGGCATGAAACTGTCCATCCTAAAAGTATCACTATGATCCAACAACCATAAAAATCTTTTTATTTTAAATCGTGATAATGTGCTGTGCTGTCTAATCTAAAAATTGAAATAAATTTCCCATACGAGGACTATTTATAAAGCATTAAGAACATTAACTGTGACATATACCAAGTAATCCAGTGTCATACCCAAAGGGTCAGATCCAAGGTATAAAGACCATGTCACAATAAACAGCCTATTCACTAAAATCACGTTTTAAGACCCAAAATGGATCCAAGGAGTTGTAATGTCTAAGGCTTCCCAAATAATCTAGATCTATGGAGTATTATTATCCATGGAATCCCATATTTTCCAGAATCCATGGAATAGAAATTTCCATAGAATTATATATAAACTATAATCTATGGATTATTAATATCCATGGAATTCAATGTAGTTTTGAATCCATGGAGTATAAATATCCATGTCATTAAATATTATCATAACCAACTGAATCTTCATTCAAAATCTATAAGGTCATTCAACTTATTTCACATATACCATTTTCTCAATTAAATTTTTTTTATTCACATGGAAATAGAGGCATAATCCCACTACTAATATCCTATTAAATTCATTACTACTCACACTATGATGGAATTCCCTCTCACACACACACCCAACATGATGATATAACATGTGTTAAACTCATAAACACAATTCAAGGGTTGTAATGGCCCAGACCTCTCTGGTCCATTACTTTGTGGAATTTTTGTGTTGGAGGTGTTCCGGGAGGTCAAGGGGACTTATCCCCAACACATTGCCAATTTTTCCAGTTCTCTGAACAGTGTTTCCAGTTTAATGAACAGTAACAGATCGGTCTCACCGATCAGTCTGACAGATCGGTCTGACAGATCAGTTTCACAGATCGGTCTGACAGATCAGTTTCACAGATCGGTGTGACAGATCGGTTTCACTGATCGGTCTGACAGATCGGTTTCACAGATCGGTGTGACAGATCGGTTTCACAGATCGGTCTGACAGATCGGTTTCACAGATCGGTGTGACAGATCGGTTTCACAGATCGGTCTGATAGATTGGTTTCACAGATCGGTCTGACAGATCGGTTTCACAAATCGGTGTGACAGATCAGTTTCACAGATCGGTCTGACCGATCGGTTTCACAGATCGGTGTGACAGATCGGTTTCACAGATCGGTCTGACAGATCGGTTTCACAGTTCGGTTTTACAAATCGGTTTCACAGATCGGTTTCACAGATCGGTTTCACAGATCGGTTTCACAGATCGGTGTGATAGATCAGTTTCACAGATCGTTGTGACAGATCAGTTTCACAGATCGGTCTGACAGATCAGTTTCACAGATCGATGTGACAAATCAGTTTCACAGATCGGTCTGACAGATTGGTTTCACAGATCGGTGTGACAGATCGTTTTCACAGATCGGTTTCACAGATAGGTTTCACAGATCGGTTTCATAGATCAGTTTAACAGATTGGTTTCACAGATCGGTTTCATGTACAGTAACAGTGGGTGAACAGTGTTTCCAGACTCCTACAGTTTTGCCGCTTTTTGACGTGTCCTTTGACGTAAAATACATTTAAAGCCTTATTTTAAGGGCTCTTAAGGCCGTTTAAAATGACATAAATCCTATAGTAATTATTCCTAAGGCTTGGAATGTTTTACTTGGTCAAACCACGTGGGTTAATGCGATCCGTTTTTAATGGAGAATTAACCGGATCTTAAACCGTTGCCCCATTTAATCTTCAAAAGGGGACGAGATATCATTCTCCCTTGTTCTTTCCCTTTTTTCTCAACTAGGAGGCACTAGAACCTTTCAATCCTTTCCGTAGGAGTCGCACAATCAATCTTTACTCCTAGGATTGGTTCCGCTTTGTTTTGATGCAACCATGCTGTGTCGATCAATCTTCGATATAAGGTATGTTGTATCATCGTTCTTTTGTGGTCATCTTCTCATATCCTCCTTTACATAGTTATACCATGAAATTTACAAGATTCTAATGGGTTTTGTTGGGGTTGGTTGGTACTGTCGTACCGCAGCATCCTCTGGTGGATGCAGTTGTCGCTAGGGGAGGATCGTGACCTATTGTGTGGATAAAGAACGTGAGAAACTGTTAGAGGTAGGGGATTCATGGCTTCTCTAATTGTATATCTGCAATCGTATAATTAGCATGATTTATCCCTTTGGATCACAATGAAATTGAACTAATTAAATACTTGAACCGGATTAAGAGAATTGGTTGATCGCATGTTGTTTCTTTATACCGTGATAACGGTTGCCTCATGTTTTGCTTGATAGAGTGTTATCTATGTTTTCATTGATTTGTTATTCGTTCATGATGGAAATTGATAAAGAACGTAAAGCCAGAATTATTTGTTAAATAATTGGCTAAAGATAAAGAGGCATGTTAATGAATATGTTAATTCAAGAAGGATTAAAGAACTATTAGTTCGATAATTTCAAAAGGGTTCTGAGTTACCCTCTTGTTTGTTAAAGGGTCAAGAGCCCATGATGTGATTTTTGTTTTCCTACTGCTTGTGCTGTGATGTGAGCCTGGATGGCTGTTGTGACATGTGCAGGCATGGAGGCCTTGTGGTTATGGCAGCAGATGATTCCTAGAGTGGCGAGATGCATCAGTTTATTCATGTGGATGTCGGGAAGGACACTAGGGGTGATGGAATGGGATGGATGTGGTTGCTGGTTGCTTGCGGTTTTCTTGAATGTTAATCTTCTTTGCTTTTCCCCACTACTCAAGGCTACTGCTCTTGCTACCATTCTTCCGAAGGAGGCGAAGACGCGCGGGGTATGCCACGTGCTTTCTGTGTTTAGCCTCTTGAGGGAGAATGGGTATATGCTCTTTCTATAGGCGGCAAAGACTCGACGGGTAGTATATCTACTCACCGTGTTGAGCCTCCTTTGTGTTTAGAAGCATAGGATGCTTTTCTAGAATCCCTGGGAATGTGGAAAAGTAATTCTGTAATGAATGTTTGATTAAATGGTGAAAATCCACGGGGATGGAGATGCTGGAATTTAAAGGTGATGTGAATCTTAAAAAGGAGCAGTTGTTTTTCAATGTGATTCCAATTCAGTTTAATGTGGAATTTTTCATTCTTAATTAATGTTTAAAGAATTAATTAATGTATAGTGGAACTGATAAAATGAGAACAGAGTAATCTAATAAATCTCTTCAAATGTTTGTGTGCTTATAGGATACCTTGTCTTAGAAGTAGCAGCCTGGAGTCTGAGAGACGTTAGCTGCAGTTGTATCTAAGACTAGGTAATGCCCATAGTGTGGATGTGAGTTACTTATATATTCTGTACTTTTTGTGTTTCTATACGCTACTCCACCCTATCGGTAAGGGCAACTGACACCCCAGGGATTTTGAGCCCTGGGGGGTGTTTTCCCCAACATTCTGATGGGAGGTCGAATGGCTGACTACCCCCTTTGGCCCCACTCTCTTCTCTTGGTAGATACTTGTTCCATGAGTCACAGCGGTTAGTTACCCCATATATGTGTGTAGAGGGCTGTAATGGCTTGTGGTTATTCACAAGCATATATTATGGATATAGTATCCTATGGACTACTATAGGTGTAACGTGTATAGGCTATGATGGCTTGAGGATCCTTACTCGGAGTATGGGCTGTAATGGCTTGAGGTATTATACGCGAAGTATGATACACATTATGCGAGCTGTGGTGGCTCCCGAAAACTACCTGGTTACCTTTGGTTGTGAGGACGGCGTGGTGTTTCTCCCAGGTGTCTGCGGGCAAGCCTATGTGGTGCACGAGGTGCAGATTGTGGAGCTTAGCCCAGGTGTCTGCAGGCAAGCCTTTGGAGAGAGATGCATAGGACGTATGTCGTTGGGGAAAAGCAGCAAACCAGTGGGGAAGTAGTAGCGGGGTACCCTTGATATTCTATGCTATATGCTATATTCTTGTATGCGTTACTTGGTGAGAGTAGCCATGGTGTGGTTGGGAACATAGTATACCTGTTTAGGTGACGAGTTAGTTTCACTTGTTGTTCACTGGGCTTTAGCATGCTTTCTTTACTTTTGCACGAGAGGCTTGGGGAGGATCGTACTGAGTATAATATTATACTAACCCTATGTATCTATAAACTGTTTTTCAGGTCACTTGGAGCAGGTTGGAGATCAAGCGCGTTACTACTAGCTTGTGGTTGGAGGAGGAGCTGTTCAGGCTCGTGGTCGCTGCCGTTTAACTTTCTTTTGAGTACTTTTAGTTTTCCCTTTCAGTTGTAGTACTTTTGCATGACATTTCATATATGTACTTGGGTTTCTTTTATATTTCAGTTATGAGTTGGAGTTGGTTGGAGTCTATTCTATCTCTCTCTTCCGCATGTGTTCTCTTAGAGGGTAATGCCTCCCATTTGTATGTTATTATACCCTCGGTGCTAGTCGCCAACCCAGGGCCTACTGGAGGCGCGACTCGGGGGTCATTATCTCTCTTCTCACATTGCCGGTCCAGGAGGGGTACACTTTGAGGGGAGGGGGTCATGACAGAGTGGTATCAGAGGTCTGGTTGAGGGATAGGATGGAGTTTGGAGTTAGGCACAGGTGAGGATGCATGGGATGGTAGGGCACCAGTGTCATTCATGTTTAGAAAGTGGGGTAAACACTGGAGACCGGCAGAGACATAGGTGTTTAGGGCCCCCTATGATCTGTTTCACGGACCTTTAAGTATACGATGGCTACTAAACAAAGTGATACTGGTTGCAGGGTAGAGACCTAGGAAAGGATCATGCATCATTATTCTTTTCGCCTGTGTTTGAATGGGTAGACCATGGGATAGGCAACCTAAAATTAATAAATCAAAATAATTAATTAATGAATGTTGAGTCTTCCATATTCCAGGATTAGGAGCTCTAACAGTTGTTATTTTACAGGTATGGCTCCAGGTCGACATCCTCGTCAGGTTTGCAAAGAAGATGCCCAATAGGCTGTTCCAGCAGATCACCGCCGAGTAGAGGTTGACGACGATGACACTTGGAGTAAGACACTTCGAGAGTTTCAGCACCAGAGTCTACAGAAGTACGAGGGCTCCGTTTCAGATGCAGTCACAGAAGACTGGTTGGAGGAGATTGAGATAGGCTTCAGTTCGATTCGTGCTCGGAAGGAACACTGGGTGTCCTTGGTTTTGACGATGCTGTGTAGAGCAGCGAGGCAGTGGTGGTTCTTATTCCTCAGTGATCGTGAGGAGTCAGCAATCTCATGGGAGGAGTTTCGAGACTGGTTTAGAGTCGAGTTTCTTTCTTCGACTGTGAAGGCGTCCAGTCGCCAGGAGCTTTTCACCCTTCGACAGGGGAGCTCCAGTGTTCGAGAGTTTGGAATTCATTTCAGTAACCTTCTACAATATGCTTCAGACCTGTTACCAGATGAGGAGGCCAGGGCAAGGCATTTCGAGGAGGCTTTGCTTCCAGAGATCCAGCGCCTGGTCACCCCATTTTTGATGAAGACATATCTTGAGGTGCTGGCGAGGGTAGAGGTTGTTGAGAGGACTTTGGCTAGGACCAGATCGTCACGAGAGGGGAATCGTCATGATTCCTCACGAAGCAGAGCTATGGTCCGAGGTTCCTAGTTTTCAGGACAGAAGAGTTTCCGTTCACCTGGGGTAGGTCCCACCCCTTCCCATCTCGTTTCTACGGAGGCAGCAACTCTCAGGCCAATGCCAAGGGATCAGGCACTTGTTTTTCTTGTGGTGGTCGTGGTCATCAGCAGCAGGAGTGCCCGACTTTTTAGAGCTGTCATCGTGCACCAGGCGCCCAACTCCAGGTTCCTCCGTTGAGGCAGTTCCAACCAAGGCAGCAGTAGTAGGTTGCACCAGCTTTAGATCACCAGAGGGTAGATTGAACAGGTAAAGGACATCCCCATGACGCTCCCCGTCCTCAGAGAGCAGAGCGCGGCCATGGTGGTGGTCATCATCAGGGTCAGAGAGGCCGTGGAGGTGGTCGTGGTCAGCTTCATGCTCTAGCGTTGCCAGCTCCAGGCGAGCCAGACGTCATCCGAGGTACCCTTTGTTTTCTACCTTGGTGTATGGCTTGTTTGATTCAGGAGAGACACACTCCTTTATATCCCCTACCATTTTCCACGCTTTGGGACTTGAGGTAGAGAGGCTTCCAGTGCCCTTGGCGTTGACTACGCCAGTTGGAGGTTAAGATAGCTTGTTTGAAGTATGTATAGACTGTGAGCTAGTGTTGGGGCAACACCGCTCTTGGGGAGATTTCATATGTTTACGAAAACAACCATATGATGTCATCCTCGACAAGGATTGGTTGTATTCGGTGTAGGCTATTGTGGATTGCTTCCAGAAGGAGGTCATCTTCTTCAATGTAGATGGAGAAACAGTGTTGTTTGCTGGTGAGCAAGATCCTCGGATGGGTTATAGGCAGGTTTCATCCTTATCATCCATGATGGATGAGATGATGTTATGTTCTTCAGAGGATGAGCAGTTGGCGTTTCCTAGGGTTGTGGAGGAGTACCCTGATGTATTTCCCGAAGAGGTTGTAGCATTACTCCCTCGACGAGAGATCAAGTTTGGGATCGAGCTACAGCCAGGAGCATCTCCTATCTCTATGTCTCCGTATAGAATGGCCCCTTTTGAGTTACGAGAGCTACGTATACAGCTTGATGATCTGTTGAAGTGCGGTTTTGTTCGGCCAAGTGTGTCTCCATGGGGTGCACCAGTCTTGTTCATGAAGAAGGCCGATGACAATTTGCGGTTGTGCGTAGATTATCGTCGATTAAACAAAGTGACAATAAAGAATCGCTATCCTCTTCCACAGATTGATGACCTATTCGATCAACTGAAGGGTGCAAGTTGGTTCTCAAAGATCGACTTGCGGTCAGGATATCATCAGATGCGTGTAAAGGATGAGGATATCCCGAATACTGCTTTCCGTTGTCGTCATGGGAATTATGAGTTTGTTGTAATGCCATTCGGCATGACGAATGCTCTAGCTGTTTTCATGGGGTTGATGAATGTTGTGTTCCGTGAATTCCTGGTCAAGTTTGTTGTGGTTTTCATCGATGACATCCTTGTGTACTCCACATCTAAAGTGGAGCATGCAGAACATCTACGAGCCGTTTTGGGAGTTCTTCGCCAACATCAGTTGTTTGGTAAGATGTACAAGTGTGAGTTTTGGGCTCGAGAAGTTTGTTTCTTGGGGCATGTTGTGTACCAACAGGGAGTAGCTGTGGATCCATCGAAGATAGAAGCAGTAGTGTCTTGGGCAGCCCCCAAGACAGTGTTAGAGGTGCGATGTTTCCTTGGTCTCGCAGGCTATTACAGGAGGTTCATAGAAAATTTCTCCCGAGTTGCGACTCATCTGACAGCTTTGACCAAGAAGGATCAAGCGTTCATGTGGACTAATCAGTGTCAGGCAGCATTCGAGTATCTAAAGGAGAATTTGGGAAGTGCTCCTGTTCTTTGTCTTCCAGCTGAGGGAGTCCAGTTTGACGTTTTCTGCGATGCGTCACATCTGGGGATAGGAGGTGTACTTATGAAACAAAGGTTAGTTGTTTCTTATGGGTCTCGGCAGTTGCGTCCACATGAATGAAACTACGCCACCCATGATCTTGAGTTGGAAGCCATGGTGTTTTCGCAGAAGTTGTAGAGACATTACCTCATTGGCGAGCGCTTTGTGGTTTTTACCGATCATAAGAGTTTGAGGTATGTTTTCTCTCAGTGGGACTTGAACTTGCGGTAGAGTCGGTGGATGGAGTTCTTGCAGGAATACGACTTCAAAATATCGTATACACCTGGAAAAGGGAACGTTGTAGCTGATGCACTAAGCCGAAAGTCACGTAATGATGTTGTGCATGAATCTGGTGATTCCAAGAGAGTGATGGAAGAGCTAGCAGCTTTACATCTTGATATGGAAGAGGTTGGAGGTAGAGGTTGTCTTTTCCAGATGACGGTGCAGTCATCTCTGATGCAGAAGGTGGAAGAGTCTCAGTTGGGTGATCTAGAGGTGGAAGTTTGGAGAGACAGAGTTGTTTGTGGGGAGGCCCCTGATGGTTGGTCGGAGGATGAACAACACCGAGTGTTGTATCATTGAAGGATTTTTGTTCCCTTGGTGATGCGCGAGACGGTTCTCTGAGAGTTCCATAGTTCACCCTTGGCAGTAAATCCTGGTGTGACGAAGATGTACCGATCCTTAAGGAGTCAGTTCTGGTGGCTTGGGCTGAAACGTATGGTTGTAGAATGTGTGTCTCGATGTTTAGTCTGCCAAAAGGTGAAGGCTGAACACCGTGTTCCTGGTGGTCTTCTCCAACACATAGAGATTCCTCAGTGGAAGTGGGAGGACATCTCAATGGACTTTGTTACACGTTTACCTCGAGCTCCGGGAGGACATGATGCTATATGGGTGGTAGTGGATCGTTTAACTAAATCGGCCCACTTCATAGCAATCAAGGAGTCGAGCTCAGTGGAGGTTTTGTCGAGGCAGTATCTGGAGGAGGTGGTGAGGCTTCATGGAGTACCTTGGATGATCATTTCTGATCGAGACCCTCGTTTTACCTCTAGGGTGTGGAGAGGTCTCCAACATGATTTTGGCTCTCATATGTGCCTTAGCACTGCTTTTCATCCTCAAACGGATGGTCAGACAGAGCGAACCATCCAGAATCTTGAAGACCTGATGCGCTCTTGTGTTCTTGATTTTGGAGGTTCGTGGGTGAAGAACTTACCCTTGGTAGAGTTCTCTTACAATAATAGTTTTCACTCTACCATCTTTATGGAGCCGTTTGAAGCCTTGTATGGCCGGCCATGCCATTCTCCGTTGTGCTGGACTGGGGTCGGAGAGTCAGCAATTCTCAGACTAGAACTAGTGCAGAATACAACAGAGATGGTTCAGGTGATTCGTGAGAGGATGAAGACAGCACAGGATCGTCAGAAATAATATGCTGATCAAAGAAGGAGACCGTTAGAGTTTAATGTTGGGGATCATGTGTTTCTAAAGGTGACTCCCCGTCATGGGCAGCGAAGGTTTGGTCGTGGAAGTACGCTTTCTCCCCGGGTTTTTGGGCCTTTCGAGGTGTTAGCTCGTGTTGGAGATGTGGCGTATCGAGTAGCACTCCCTCCTCATATGAGTCAGATACATGATGTTTTCCATGTATCACATCTCCGTCGTTATCTTCATGATGAATCTCATGTTATCGATTGGGGAGAGATCGATATTGACGATGATGCAACCTTCAAGGAGCGACCTGTGGAGATCCAAGACCATAAGGATAAGGTGTTGCGTGGGCGTTCTATCCCATTAGTTAGTGTCTTGTGGCGACACAGTGGAATGGAGGAGAGTACCTGGGAGCGTAAGTCATAGATACGTGCTCAGTACCCAGAGTTGTTCAATGTTTAACTCCTTTCATGTAATGATGTTTCATCTCTGGTTAGACCTATCATGTTTTATTTATGTACTTTTCATATGATGATATGATTTAATTGTTTGGGTATGGATTGTTTGTTCCCTTGCTCTTGGATGTCGTAGTTTTGTTCGAGCTTTCGAACAACTCATAGTGGTTTTTCCCCTGAGAGGTATCTTATGGGGTGGTTGTTCAGACCCCTCTTTTCTTCTGGGTTGGTTTTAAATTCTCGAGGACGAGAATGTTTTGAGAGGTATCTAATGTAATGGCCTAGACCTCTCTAGTCCATTAATTTCTGGAATTTTGGTGTTGGAGGTGTTCCGGGAGGTCAAGGGGACTTATCCCCAACACTTTGCCAATTTTTCCAGTTCTGTGAACAGTGTTTCCAGTTTTATAAACAGTAACATATCGGTCTCACCAATCGGTCTGACAGATCGGTCTGACAGATCGGTTTTACAGATCGGTTTGACAGATCGGTTTCATAGATCGGTGTGACAGATTGGTTTCACAGATCGGTCTGACAAATCGGTTTCACAGATCAGTTTCACAGATCAGTCTGACAGATCGGTTTCACAGATCGGTGTGACAGATCGGTTTCACAGATCGGTGTGACAGATCGGTTTCACAGATCGGTCTGATAGATCGGTTTCACAGATCGGTGTGACAGTTCGGTTTCACACATCGGTCTGACAGATCGGTTTCACAGATCGGTGTTATAGATCGGTTTCACCGATCGGCCTGACAGATCGGTTTCACAGATCGGTTTCACAGATCGGTTTCACAGATCGGTTTCACAGATCGGTTTCACAGATCGGTTTCACAGATCGGTGTGACATATCAGTTTCACAGATCGGTGTGACAGATCGGTTTCACAGATCGGTCTGATAGATCAGTTTCACAGATTGGTGTGACAGATCGGTTTCACAGATTGGTCTGACAGATCGGTTTCACAGATCGGTGTGATAGATCGGTTTCACAGATCGGTCTGACAGATTGGTCTGACAGATCGGTTTCACAGATCGGTTTCACAGATCGGTTTCACAGATCAGTTTCACAGATCGGTTTCACAGATCGGTTTCACAGATCGGTTTCATGTACAGTAACAGTGGGTGAACAGTGTTTCCAGACTCCTACTGTTTTTCCCCTTTTTAACGTTTCCTTTGACGTAAAATACATTTAAAGCCTTATTTTAAGGGCTATTAAGGCTGTTTAAAATGCCATAAATCCTATATTAATTATTCCTAAGGCTTGGAATGTTTTACTTGGTCAAACCGCGTGGGTTAATGCGATCTGTTTTTAATGGAGAATTAACCGGATCTTAAACCGTTGCCCCATGTAATCTTCCAAAAGGGACGAGATATTATTCTCCCTTGTTCTTTCCCTTTGTTCTCAACTAGGAGGCACTAGAACCTTTCAATCCTTTCCATAGGAGTTGCACAATCAATCTTTACTCCTAGGATGGGTTCTGCTTTGTTTTGATGCAACCAAGCGGTGTCGATCAATCTTCGATATAAGGTATGTTGTATCGTCGTTCTTTTTGGGTTCATCTTCTCCTATCCTCCTTTCCATAATTATACCATGAAATTTACAAGATTCTAATGGGTTTTCTTGGGGTTGGTTGGTACTGTCGTACCGCAGCATCCTCCGGTGGATGCAGTTGTTGCGATGGGAGGATCGTGACCTGTTGTGTGGATAAAGAACGTGAGGAACTGTTTGAGGTAGGGGATTCATGGATTCTCTAATTGTATATGTGCAATCGTAGAATTAGCATGATTTATCCCTTTGGATCACAATCAAATTGACCTAATTAAATACTTAAACTGGATTAAGAGAATTGGTTGATCGCATGTTGTTTCTTTATACCGTGATAACGATTGCCTCATGTTTTGCTTGAAAGAGTGTTATCTATGTTTTCATTGATTTGTTATTCGTTCATGATGGAAATTGATAAAGAATGTAAAGCCAGAATTATTTGTTAAATAATTGTCTAAAGATAAAGAGGCATGTTAATGAATCTGTTAATTCAAGATGGATTAAAGAACTATTAGTTCGATAATTTTAAAAGGGTTCTGAGTTAACCTCTTGTTTGTTAAAGGGTCAAGAGCCCATGATGTGATGTTTGTTTTCCTGCTGCTTGAGCTGTGATGTGAGCCTGGATGGCTGTTATGATATGTGGAGGCATGGAGGCCTTGTGGTTATGGAAGCAGATGATGCCTAGAGTGGCGAGATGCATCAATTTATGCATGTGGGTGTCGGGGAGGACACTAGGGGTGATGAAATGGGATGGATGTGGTTGCTAGTTGCTTGCGTTTTTCTTGAATGTTAATCTGCTTCGGTTTTCCCCACTACTCAAGGCAGCTGGTCTTACTACCCTTCTTCCGAAGGAGTTGAAGATGTGTGGGGTATGCCACGTGCTTTCCGTGTTTATCCTCTCGAGGGAGAATGGGTATATGCTCTTTCTATAGGCGGCAAAGAATCGACGGGTAGTATATATACTCACCGTGTTGAGCCTCCTTTGTGTTTAGAAGCATAGGATTCTTTTCTAGAATGCATGGGAATGTGGAAAAGTAATTCTGTATTTAAAATCCACGGGGATGGAGATGCTGGAATTTAAAGGTTATGTGAATCTTAAAAAGGAGCAGTTGTTTTTGAATGTGATGCCAATTAAGTTTAATGTGGAATTTTTCATTCTTAATTAATGTTTAAAGAATTAATTAATGTACAGTGGAACTGATAAAATGAGAACGGAGTAATCTAACAAATCTCTTCAAATGCTTGTGTGCTTATAGGATACCTAGTCTTAGAAGTAGCAGCCTGGAGTCTGAGAGACGTTAGCTGTAGTTGTATCTAAGACTAGGTAATGCCCATAGTGTGGATGTGAGTTACTTATATATTCTGTACATTTTGTGTTTCTATACGCTACTCCACCCTTTCGGTAAGAGCAACTGACACCCCGGGGATATTGAGCCCTGGGGGGTGTTTTCCCCAACATTCTGATGGGAGGTCGAATGGCTGACTACCCCCTTTGGCCCCGCTCTCTTATCTTGGTAGATACTTGTGCCATGAGGCACAGCGGTTAGTTACCCCATATATGTGTGTAGAGGGTTGTAATGGCTTGTGGTTATTCACACGCATATATTCTGGATATAGTATCCTATGGACTACTATAGGTGTAACGTGTATAGGCTATGATGTCTTCAAGATCCTTATTCGGAGTATGGGCTGTAATGGCTTGAGGTATTATACCCGACGTATGATACACGTTATGTGAGCTGTGGTGGCTCATGGAAACTACCTGGTTACCTTTGGTTGTGAGGACGGAGTTGTGCTTCTCCCAGGTGTCTGCAGGCAAGCCTATGTGTTGCATGAGGTGCAGATTGTGGAGCTTAGCCCAGGTGTCTGCGGGCAAGCCTTTGGAGAGAGATGCACATGACATATGTTGTTGGGGAAAAGCGACAAACCAGTGGGGAAGTAGTAGAGTAGTACCCTTGATATTCTATGCAATATGCTATATTCTTGTATGCTTTACTTGGTGAGAGTAGCCGTGGTGAGGTTGGGAACATAGTATACCTGTTTAGGTGACGAGTTAATTTCACTTGTTGTTCACTGGGCTTTAGCATGCTTTGTTTACTTTTGCACGGGAGGCTTGGGGAGGATCCTACTGAGTATACTATTATACTCACCCAATGTATCTATAAACTATTTTCAGGTCACTTGTAGCAGGTTGGAGATCAAGCGGGTTACTACTAGCTTGTGGTTGGAGGAGGAGCTGTTCAGGCTCGTGGTCGCTGCCGTTTTACTTTCTTTTGAGTACTTTTAGTTTTCCCTTTCAGTTGTAGTAATTTTGCATGACATTTCATATATGTACTTGGGTTTCTTTTATATTTCAGTTATGAGTTGGAGTTGGTTGGAGTCTATTCTATCTCTCTCTTCCGCATGTGTTCTCTTAGAGGGAAATGCCTCCCATTTGTATGTTATTATACCCTCAGTGCTAGTCTCCAACCCGGTGCCTACTGGAGGCGGGACTCGGGGGTCATTATCTCTATTCTCACATTGCCGGCCCAGGAGGGGTACACTTTGTGGGGAGGGGGTCGTGACAAGGGTGGTCTAAGTTGAGGTCGAAAACCTCTAACCATAAAGTGATAATATGTGAATAACCTACCATGGTTCCAAAATTTTAATCAATGCATTCAATTAATTTTAGAAACAACGCCCAGAAAGTTCGTCATGTGGCACAATGAAAAATCACTGTAAAACAACGGGGAATTTTGGGAAAAGGTATACGACACCTACCTCATCCTCATGATAGAAAAACCATACAATATCATCTCCTTAATTGACATGTATAAAAAAAATAGAATAATATATCAATAACCAAAAAATAGGATATATTATCTTTCACCTGAATAATTCCGTCAATATGAAGACAAATTAAGATAGGAACAAGATGAATGAATAACTCACCGACATTGATCCCATGGGATGAACAACTCTCAAATCAGATGTCAGATCAAGAATTTATTACCTATCTTGGATTTATGCTTCCATGGAATTCAACAAGAGGATAAAATATGGCCATAGAAGTAGAATAAGGGAAATAAAGGTTATAGTAATATTAAATGAAAATAGCCATTTCCGTAAAAAAATATTGGATAGTAAGGTTTTGCCCCACGATTGGCCAAACCATGAACCAACCATGCACACCTCATTACCTGAACTAGGAACCAACATGGTTCATGTTCATTATTTGGAAAAACATGTTCAACATATACTGCACACCTATGCTAAAAGTTGGAGAGATTCCCACAAGGGATTAAAACACTAGTTACATGGTTTCATCAAACTGTATGGACCTACTCTGGTCTATAATATACCCATCATTGTCATTAGTAACCACGCGACTTGGGCAGCATGGTTTCTACTAACCATGTAGCCCACCTTATTTTCCAAAAAATTGGGTCTTTGGGCTCCAAACAAGCCTTAGAAACCCTTGAAACTCCTGTGAAATTATTAGGCACTCACATTAGGTCAAAACCAAATAGTTAAACTGAAATTTAAAAATTTCCCTATAGAATGAAAAACTCAATGTCTTAAAATATTCCGTCATTAAAGCAATTCATCCTTGAATTTTTCTTCCAATGGTGGTCTGTATTGTCTGAGAATAAATCTGGTCACTGAACATGTACATCAGCCTCCCACTCCTATGTCTCATCTTGTATATGGTTGTTCTTTAATAGAAAACATACTACAAGGACTAACTATCTTAATTCAAAAAAACATCATTCTACAGTCAACAATACATTTAGGTTTATCCCCGAAGGATGCATCTATGTGCAGATCAACAACATATAGATGAATAAAATGAGATCAGTTTGAGTGATAATTGGGTAACTTTGATATATTTAAGACTTCATACATGGATTTGTACCTCTGAGGTAACTACAACTGATAGGCTATGGGCCTAACACTCCCCAGAATCTCTAAGGGCCCAAAATATTGTGGTGAAATATTACCCTCTCTCATAATACATTTATGTCTTAGCCTCAAAGGGATACATAAAAAGACCCAATCCCTAACCTCAAACAATAGATGTTGATAATGAAAACTGGATTAATATTTGTATATCAACTATTCCATAACCATTCTCTTTCTAATCGACTGGACTTATTGTGAAGTATACAAAACAAGACAAGTTCCAAGTAGCACAATCTCCCCTTCCTCAAACTAACATAGAGGTAATAGGCATGACCTTATATATAAATCCTTATACGTTTTCAACTTTATATTCACCTATGCATCTCCCCATATCCCCAAGTCAAGGACACATTCCCTAAGCATGTTCTCTATAACCTGTATAGTGTGCTTTGACTGAAGATCAATCAGAGGGTGGTATGAAGTGCTCAGAAGAACTAGTGTACCCAATACCATGTGAAATCCTTTAAAAACCCATGATTTAAGGTATCCCTATCCAATAAAATAGAATAAAGAACCACATGATGGAGAAAAGTATCATGGATATAAATACTCCCAAACTGATCTACTGAGAATGACTCACAGATTGGAAGTAATTGGGATACCTTAATGATATTTCCAATACCAACACATCCACATTCACTACCTCAAAGAAAACCTCGACAACCACATCAAAAAATAAATTGTATCATCATCCCATTTCCACTCAGGAATGGGTAACTGTTGTAAAATACCAACTGGTCTTTGGTGTTCTTCCATCACCTACTGATAGGTGGAGCCCCTAATGATAAAACTAGAAACCTCTCATTTCATACCTAGCTACTAGTATTGATAGAGAAAGTCATGATACATCTTTTTAATGATGATATTTGATTCCATAGGGATAGAATAAAACTATTTCATCATCTCCATTCATATGATTTTTGGAATCCAAATGAAACCATCTATGTGTATAATTTCATCCCCATAGATGGTACAACCATTATGTGGGTCCTCACCTACCATGCTATACTGTTGGACTAGGCCCTCTGAATCTGATAGTTTTTCCATCCTCAACCTGTCTTGAATAGTGGAATTCACTACTAAGGATGAGAGAAATGTTTTCTAGAGACTATCATACACTTCCAAGTGAATCTATTATATCATGTCCATAAGATACAACTTGCTAGTAGCCTCCAGAACTTCTTGTATCTGATTCCTCATACTCAGTCCATCTATATCTGCATTTCCATTCATGGGCATGTAAAAAATTCTATAGTAAAATTAATACAGGTATTCTACAAACCTTCATTTCCAAAGTTTCAAGTAACACTATGTAAATATTTTCATGATGATTTTATAGTTTTTGTACACCACAAAAGAATCTCTTAATAAAAATTCATCCAATAGAATAAGGAATTAATGACAATGGATAACAATAGATCATGGGTTAGGTAGTTCCTATCATGTGGTATTAGATAATGATACTTGTACACCAAAACTAGATACACATAAATTAGAACTACTATTAGACCAATACTTGATGCATCACAATACACAATGTAACTTTTTCTAGGCTCTGGAAGAATCTCCAATAGAGCTAAATTTAGTCTTCATTTCATCTCAACAAAGGAAATCATGTAGGTATCTAAGCATATAATCTAAACACCCTTCTTATTCAAGACCATAAGAGGTGCTACTAATCATGACAATTCTTGTATGAAATTTCTATAATAAAAGATTCGTCCTAAGAAACTCTGGACGTGAAATAAATTGCTAGGATAATCCTAGGAAACAATATATCTCACAGTACATGGGTCATTAGTACTCCAATATCTGAGATTATATGACACATGAAAGGAGTTTCTTCCATAAAGAAGTGAATATTTGTGAGCATAGAATATAAATGATGCTATATCAATGCATCCAATATGCTCTCAGGGGTTTTTCACGGTCTTGTCGATTATAAGAATAGTTTAAGATATCTTCCATGAGTACCACCACAAGCGAATCAAAATGTGTATGGAAAACGTAGTTCATTAGTTCCATAAAAAGAGATTGTTTGTTTGTAAGAGTAAATATCTTGACAAAATACTCATATAGACTGAACCAGATATAATAACCAAAATAAGATATGTCAGATGGCTAGAAACATACTTGGTGGTAACCAGATATCATTTAAACTTTCTAGAAAATCTATGATCCTAAAAGATAGTTGAAGAAATGATCTATTTGTGGAAAGGGATACTAGTTCTCAACTTTCATTTGGTTTAATTTTCTTTAATCCATACATTTAATGAGTATTCCATTTGAATTTTTTTTCAAAAAAGGTAGACAAAACCCAAAGATTAGTGCCAGTTCATATAATCCCATTTTCATCCAATTTCATTTGCTACCTTTTGAGTAACATAAACTTAGTAGTAACTATCCAGTAAGGAGGACTGCATATTTGTGTGGTTCTTGGTGCTAGATCAATAGAAAAATCTACCTCTCTCATAGAAGGTATTTTAGAGAATTCCTCCCAGAAAACAACCCTAAAATGATCAACCACTTGATGGAAATATGTTGCACACATTCCCTAGTCATCTAGATAGAAAATATAAATATGTGCTATAATTCTTCTTATCCCACGATTTTATGGTCCAACTCGACTCACCTAGACATCCCATTCACCCTGTTGAATAAAATCCCCACTCTATTGTGATGTTAAGGTCACCCTTCAGTGAAAAAATCAACGAATTCGTGAATGGGAACCAACACATCCATACTGAGAATGATGGCAAACCCTATCGTCTTGAGGAAAAAGAGGTCCCATATAATGTGATTCCCACCTACCTTAAGGGTTATCCCCTAATATAGTGTACACTCTTTAATCAAATCCCCAAAAAATATTCGAGTATCATGATGACATTAGAAAACAGAACATCGATAAAATGATTCTGAAAAATTGAAAGAAATATTAAATATTGAGAATCACATGTATCCAAATTTGTAGATACTAAAGTAGATGATACTAAGATCAGAGCTCCCACCATATATAATAATCACTCTTCTCCTCATGTTTAGGTTGTAATGAATATATCTATCTTGATGTACATCATATGAAACAACCTCACTGCCCAAAGCATACCGAATCTACTATCACAATATAACCAATGTCTGGAAACCTTTTCCATGACCCCCACCTCAGCCTCAATGATCGACACAACTCCATATCCCATCTGAACATGTATTTGTGAATCCCACTCCAAAACCTTGACTCAGAGTCAACCAACATCCACTGAATACTGGAGGGAAGGTCCTAAAAAATTTCTATAGATTACCCATCCTATAGAAATTGTGGAACATGACTAGGTCTATATCACATTGTCTCCTCATATGTCATTGTCTCCCACACTGATGAAAAAAGACCTAACTACCAGCTGTCAAACTCTTACTCGAATTCCCCTCACGAGATTCCTTGAAAACTCATTTTCCACGTAAAATGGAACCAATTGGTCGATATACATTTCTGGCTTTATTTGTTCCCCTTTCTTCCCTAAAATTATGATCAATAATCAGTGTCTGATGCACTATCTGTTTAATATTATTCAATCAAAAAACTTTCCCCTATCACCAAATGACATTATTGATATGTTCCTTGAAGTGTCACACCCTAGATGCATAATTAGTATGATAAGCAGGCGCGAAGTAACATATCTATATAAATCTAGATAAATACTCCAAAATATACATTTCACTGTTTTATGGATTCATATAATCATTGGTCTATTCATAGATTAGGGTCTCTGGAAAGAAGTAGTCATAAAAGTTGGATTGGAAATCCCTTAAAATCATATCTCAAATCCTATCATCCTGGTTCAAAACATGTCACTGGTTCTTTGTGGAACCCAAATGAATATACATCATTATAATAGCTCTCCTCTCATTAGGTTTCTCCATATTCTCAACGATTGGTTAAACAATCACAACCCACAGCTCATCATGTTGTGGACCTCCATCCACTGAAAATGCCGTTGGATGATACTACTGGAACACATGTGTCAACTCTTCCATTGTTTGGGAAGGATATAGAATTGTATGAATAGTATAGATAAATCATAAGAAACCCTCATAGAAATGGTCATAAACACGCATATCTGATATAACCACTAGTTTAGTAAGTGGAACTACTGGAGGTTTTACATGCAGATCAAGGACCACCACCACAAGATCAAGGTCGTCTCCACTATCTAGGTGCCTGACTAGAGGTCTTTGTGGTGGAATATCTCAAAACATTTCAAAAAAACCTCCAAATTTTTTTTATTTCAACCAGATCATATATATAAACATTTTATAGGTATAATATTTCTTATAAAGAAGTCACTCACCTCTCTCTTCTTCTGAAACAAAGGTTTGGTAATAGTAATGATTTTAAAGAACACCGAGGAAACGTCTCACTACCCACTCCTAATGTTTGGTCTGGTTCAAGATATATATTTTACACCATGGGTCCCAGTATATGGAATGACTAGTGGAATTAAGAAATCTATTTGTTGATGAGCTTCCATTTCCTAATTTCTGTATCATTTAAATTCATCTTTGTTTAGAATTCAATTTAAATGAGTGAACCATATGGATCACCACTTCCAACCTATAAGGGACCGTACACCTTATTAATCAATTTGTGGAATCCATTTAATCCCAAACATAAAATTTTACCATCCATACGACCAATGGTCCATGACCCAACATGCCATAATTGACTGAATAGGGTGTTTGTTGTAGCCTATATAGTAATAAAATATTTAGGTTATGAGAGCCACTCTATGTTCCAATTATGTTTCTTGATATCTCAAAATAGTTTTAGCTGTTTAAAGTAATACATCCCATGTCATGGAGAATAAATTTTATTTTTTCAATCAATGCATCCTAGATGGAATGAAATATGCATGACATGTGAATCCTGTAAGGATTTTATAATGATTAATGATTCATAATTCCATTCCATATAATCCAAGGATAGAAACAAATTACCAAAAAATTTAAATAATGACATCACATTTCATGGGAATCATCAAATGGTGGAATCAAAACAACTATAATTAGAAAAATATAGAACAAAAAATCCTCATTCCATGAAAGTTACCATTTTCCTATATGTGGGTTAGATAATCCCAAGAACATCTGATTACCTAAGTCGGATTTATTACTATTATTATGTCTATTTTCTCAAAATATTAAGGCAAGAAATGAAACACATTTGATACCAATTTTTAACATCTTGACTTGAGTGCCACTAAATGGTACCCCAAACCGATGGGCCACATGGCCTCCAGCATGCCTCTTGTTATTCTTGAGGATGATGACTAGCAACAGGGGTCTACAGTGGTATAGTTGGGAAACTTTTCCCTCACAATGAGAGTGTATCACAATGGTGTAATAAGCAAAATCAATAGCATACACATATCAAATAAATGAACAATAATAGAAAATCTCCACAAGAAAGTATTAATAGTAGATAAATCCCAAAAGAAATATCATATACAAAATGATATATTTCATGTCTTTATACAAAAATTGTTGGAAATAAATGTCAACAGACATCTAGTAAAATTGATGGATCTAAATAAAAATTCCAAAAAGTAACTATCTCCAGATATAATGATGATCCTATATTAGTTATGTGATCCCCTTCTCATAAGTATATCAACTAAGAATCCTAATGAAATTACTTTCCTCGATCCCTACATGAATCCATAAATTCTGACAGGGTACCTAATGACACCCAAACAGTGTGTGTGATAACACTTAGTAGGCCACCAATAGTGTCTATAAAAAATCAAATCTGTATAATATAAGAAGAACTAATACGAAATATATAATAGTAATATAAATGAATATGTTGGTGTGACGCTATAAAACCTACAAGGATCACTATTATATCACAACCTTAAATAAGGGCTAACAATAAATCATGTTAAATAAAGTGTAGTTCAATCCAATCTAACAACTACAATCAACTACGCATACTAGGTTTATCTATAAATTTGGATAAACATCCACTCTATCCTTTTTTTAATCTGGTGTTAGACCCCTAGGGTTGATTCCAAGGTATAACAGCCAAGGCATCCTCAACAACCAATGCTGTGAAATCAAGTATCATGCCCATGACTGAATCCAAGGAGTAGTAATGTCTAGGAAATCCCACATAATCTAGATATATGGTTATGAAATATGTATAGAATCCTATATAATCCCTTATCTATGGAGTATAAATTTTTATATCATATGATATAGTCTCGAATCAATGGAGTAAAAATGTCAATCATTTTGGATACAGTTTTAAATTCATGGAGTAGAAATGTCCATGTCAATCAATATCATCATAACCAATTCCATATTTATTTTTAATTTCTGTATTCATCCAACTCAATCAACATAATAAATTTAATTAATTTAATCAATTTAAAAATCATGTATTCACATGGTAAAGTAGGCATATAAGGTCTACTAATATAACATTAAATTCATTTAATCTCCCATGTAAATGGATATCATACACTCACCCAATGAGGTAGTATAACATGAGGTAGATTAATAAACACACCCCATGGTTGGTCTAGGTTGAGGTCAATAACCTCCAACCACAACATTGTACTATGTATGAATCCCAACATGGATCCAAAAATTTAATTAGGGAATTCAATTAATTTTAGAAGAAATGCAAAGAAAATTTGGCACGCTATAGGAAAAAAATTCTATGAAAGAATAAGAACCTTCAGGAAAAGTTATAAACTAACTACCTCAAGTCCATAGTATAATACTTATCTAGTATTGGCATCAAACCTAAATTATATTTGATGAAAAAAGAGTGGATGAATACCCCATAAATATGGTATATTAGATTGCACCAAAATAACTACATTGATATAAAGATAATTGATGAAAGGTGAGATATGAATAAAGAAGTCACTATCATGGATACAATGAGATGAACATGTCTTGAATCAGTCATCATACAGAGATGTTATACACTTTTAAATCATCAAGTATCCATTGAACTCAATAGGATGAGAAAAGCTAACACAATTGGAGAATTATGGAAATAATGATTATTAGAATTTTGAAGGGAAAATGGTTATTTCCAAAAAAATTATGGGGTGACATGGTTTGGACATATATTTTTATAAATCATGTTCCGACTGTGCTCCCCTCAATACCTCAATAGGAAACCCACATGGTTCATGGGAACGGTTTGAAAAAACCATGTGTAAACCGTGCTATAGTCCTCTGCTAAAAATTATAGATATTCCTGCACAGGCATGCGGCCCTGAATGCATAGTTTCATCAAATAGTGAAACCGTGGTATACTGTAATAAATTCATCAATTTTTTAGTAGTATCCATGATTCATGGGTGGAATGGTTTCTTCTAACAATTTGGACCAACTTATTTTTCCTAAAACCAGGCCTTCTGGTCCAAATAAGCCCCCCGATACCCATTTAACCATTATGACCACATTAGGCACTCACATTAGGTATTAAAATGAGTTAAAGAATAATTTAAAAGTTACCAACCCTAATAAAAACCATGTATCTTATAATTAACATCATCCTATGTATATGAATATGTGTACCATAATGAAAACCACTCAATGTTTCATCGATGAAATATTATGCTGAAAAAGAAATGGATTTCATGGTTATATCTATAAAAAATTTCCATAATACTTCTGGGGAAACAATATATATTGTTTCAAAATAAAATATACCTAATAAACAAAAGAAACATATAGGTATTTTTTCTTTAATAGAAAAATAACACTGTATAATGAATTATTTCAACAATAACACATAATAAATTTTGAATTGGGTTCGTATTATAAAATGTGTTTAATTTCAAAAAAAAAATTATATCATAAAATTAGATGTTAAATAATTAAATATAACTCCCACAAAGATAATTCCTTTAACAAATGAAAAAGTGTAAATTCAACATAAAAACGTAAATGTTTTATAGAAAAACACTACTAACATTATCATAAATGATGATGTTATGAGTTATTTTGAAAATTCATTTTCAAAAGGTGAAGTGAAATCTTTTAAAAATAGTTATTAATAATAAACATCAATAATGGAGAATTTAAATTGATATAAAGGATTTACTTGAGTAAATGTAGAGTGAAATACAATCCCTTGCTAATTAATTTTAAAAAAAACCCCTTTTAAATAAATAAATGTGAAACCCACATCATGAAAAAAATAAAAAATAATATTTTTAAAACTGGGTGATGATAATTATGCGTAATATTATAAATTAAATGGCTCGATATTCCAATTATTAAAGGAAAATCATGGAGGTAAGGGGAAAACATTGACCTGGAAAATAAATTTTAATTTAATAGGATTAGAATTATTCTTAACACACTTTCATTTAAAAAGGAATAAAAATAATCAAAAAGTAATATTTGAATCAAAATTTATTGTCTTAATATAAAAATAAAGTATATAATATGAAATAAAATATGAAACTCAAGGATAAACTTTATAACTCAAGAATAAAGGTTGAGTTATAAAAGATCCTTATATTTTATAGAAGACATCAATAATATTCCACAACAAGGGAGAGTATAAATGGATGTGAAGTAACTAGGTTAAAAATATTTATGATATTATATTCCAAGGGGGTTTTTGTTAGACCATTAAATTAAATATTACTGTATAATATCAAAGAATGCCATAATTATGGGCGATTAAGATGAAAACTCTTACCTTATTCTAGATTCATTCTATGCTTGTATGTAACATCCTAAATAATTAAATTATGTTTTAAAAAAAATATGAGGAACCTTATTCTTTTGTGTATAACTTTACATGGAAAATTTATTATCATATTCTAGTTATTTATTATATTTTTCTATTAACTACTTTAGTTACTTGATATTTTTGGTTTAATTGTTCAATAACTCCTAAGGTATGTTGACCACTATCAAAATCATTATAAACTAGTTTCATAATATAATGAAAGCTTGTACTATTATGGAAGTACTATTTTTATATTAAATAAGTAGTAAGATATGACCATTTTGGGTGGTGGTGAAAAAGGACACTCATTTCTCATAGCGATGAACAACTAAATTTACATAGGATTTATGTTTCTATTTATTAATAAATTAGATCTAATAAGGATAAATAATAATTGAAAAATTTAAAAATAATACTTCTATTATGGATATAATTATTTTAATCCATTATATCCCCATTAAATTTCATTAATGGTGGTGATGAAAAAAATAGAAGGCATCGCTTTGTGGAGGCAATAGTCCACACAATGCAGTAACATCACTTTTTCTTAGAAAATCAAGTGGAATAAATAATTGTTATTCCATTAATATAACAATATAAAATTATAATAATTATACTTGTATCATTATATTTTTATGGATATATGTCTTTCGGAGGTTGAAGACTATGAAAAAAGGTTTCAAGGAAGGTGACACTTAGGTTGGATATTGGATCTCCTCAAAGAGAAATTCTTGGAAAAGAAAACCATGACATATATTATAGAGACTGGTGGATTATAAATGAAAAAAGGAATTATAGGATAAGTTATTATTATATTTTTCATGGGAAATGATATTGGTAAGTGTAACCATGGTTGGGTGGAATTGATACCCAATTATAAGGGAAGAAAAAGGTACTTTTGGGAATACCCTCCACACTTTTATGACATCATTACACCATTACATGGTAAATGAATCAAAAATTTAATATTAATGTAAATTAAGGTGTATATGGGACTATAAATCATAAATAATTACATTCCACACATGTTTCAAACATGTTACGATTCTTTTACCATTTGTTTTTAAATTTTTACATTTTATTTTTCATCTTGGTACCTTGTTTTTAAATATGTAATTTATTTTTTATTTATGAGATAAGGTTTCCAATATTAAATTTGTTTTATGTTTTTAACCAAAATAAAATCTTAATATAGTCTAATTCAATTAATAAATATGAGAAAATCAAATGTTAAATTAAAATATATAATATACAAGAAAGAGTTTTTGTTGAAAATAGATCTTAACCATTATGTGTTCTAAGGATTATTTTGTATTGATTAAAAATTTAATTAGTGTTAATATAAAAATGCATTGTTTTAAAAATATTATTTTTTACTTAATTAAAATTACATCAATTTATTTTTTTACATAAAAATTACACAATATTTAAAAAATAGTTCATTAAAAAAAGTTTTCAAAATTATCGTTGTAATTAATATTAGCCTGAGTAATATAATCTTTTCCATAAACATTAAATTGAACTAGTTCATTAATATTGAAATTTTAAACTCAGACTTTAAATAATTTGGATATATTAGATTTTAAAATTTTATTATATACAATTTTTAAAATAAGCATAAAAACCATTTTTAGTGTGAAATATTTGTTGAGTTTCCAAAATGATAAAAATATATTTTATAAATAAAATATTGTTTTATTAATGATTTATATATCATATTAAATATATATTTTTAATATGAAAATAATTTATTAAACTTTTAAGTCATTCATCTTATATAAAAGTGAGGGTTTTTAGAAAAATTAGTATTTTTTCTAGTCAACTAAAAACCAATTATTTAATAAAAATATCAAAAATTAATCTTATAGAATTATTATTATTAAAAAACCATAAATGTTATTAATTATTTTAAATTAAAATTTAATAATTTATAAATTCATCATTTGAATAAAATAATTATTTATATTTAATTTTTTTATTAGAAAATAACATTTTCCAATAGCAACTATAATTAATATTTTTTCTCAAAATTTATTAACTAAATTAATGTTGAAAAATTATTAATAAAAAATATAATCATTAATCAAAATTTTATTTAAATTAAAATTCATATTTTATAAAAATTGTTTTTTCTAAAAAACGTATAAAAACAATAAATTATCTTATTAGTATTTTTTTGTAAACTAATTGAATTTTATTCTTATTAAAAGTTGGATTTGTTTTATTTATAAAAATATTTCATAAATTTGTTACCCATATTCAATCATTATAATTCAATGGATTGTTTTTAATGGTCATATATATATATATTATAAAAATATATCATGGTTTTGTTTTAGTTTGGTGTTGCATGTCGAACAGTCTATCGAACCCAATGAGTTAATTAGAGGAAAACATATATTGAAAAATCAGGTTATTGCACCCTTCCATGTATCTTGGAGTATCAATAATGATCTGTTATGGAGTGTTATATAGAGTCTTTAGGTATAGTTTTGTATTAATGGCATATGATTGTTGGTTTTTGATAATTTATGAAGTTGGCCTGGTCGAGTATCATGGTGGCTTCTGCAACACATGATGACCCGAAGTGCATATTATTTTCTATCATTTACTTTCCACATGAAAAAATATGGACAAAAAATATTATATTAGTGAAAATTCATTACACAATATATATGTATTTCTGAAACAATTTACTGGCATATTTCTGTGTATCAATAACTTATATATGCTTTACAGGTCAAGGAATTGGATGTTTTAGAGAACGAGTGGGGTAAAATCAAAAGGGGTGGATGGGATGAGTAGAAGAATAGTAAAGATGTTGAGCCACTTGTATATATTTATTATTGATTTTATAAAAATATATGATCATCCCATTGGGCGGACAGTTGCTTTATTAATATACGCTTCTACAAGGAACATTTTTATTGCATGATATGATAATTTCTTATGTGTACACTAATGGTTGATTTCCCCCTGTCATTTTACTTTGGTTTAAGGGTACAGTCTCTCCAATGTATGATTGAATACCATTTACCTAGTTATAAAACATTAACTTATGGTGAGTAATGGTTAAGGCCTTATAGTAGCTCTTATACACACACTAATTAATGGCCCAGAGTTGAGACATCCTAGAATGGGAGGCCACATTGGATGAGGTTATTTAACATGATATAGATTGAAAATATAATTTTCATCATGTATATTTTAGGGATTTAGAGCAATATTTTATATATAGTAATTAACTCTATTGAACATTGATTTTGAAGAACCTAGCTAGAATTATGGTATGATTACACGATATGATTAATAAATTAATAGAAAATATTTATATTAATATGTAGTATTAGTTAAAGTGGGAGACATAATGGATATTTTAGTTCTAACCCCATTTAAAATTATTTATTATGATATTATGAATGATGTTTCATACTTATTTTTATGGATTATGACGTGTTATTTTGTTGATTCATGTTTAGATGGGAAAAATCCTTATTTATGGGAACTGAATAAAAAAAAGAGTCCTGATGGGTATACGAAATCCAAACCGTTATATTATAGTGGTTGTGGGTTAAGGTGGGGAGTGTCTCTATGATTTAACACCAAATAATAGTGTCATCACTTATGGTTTTACTTCTGAAAAATAATTATTTTATTGGGCGGAAGGTTGATATTTGGAAGGTACCCAAGGGTGGACATTTTTTAATAGATAGAGACTCAATATGGATTAAATACTTACTAACCATTAAAATTTACATTTTTAATCCTTTAAGAGAATATAAAAATTTTTGTGATCTATATTCCACACTTGTATATTTAATATGATTGTAGTTATAAGATGGTGTAGTAATATAGGTGTGTTGACTATAAGGATTGAGAAGACAGTGGAATGGAAGTTTTACTAGAGGCATAATGTGATATTATTAGATTTAATTAATTAATTAATAAATACATTACCATGTATCACTTTCATTTTCATGGGATATTTTTAAGGAGGAACAAAATATGTATATTTACTTTAACAAACATTTTTCACATATAACTCTTTATAGATCATTTTGATAGATTAAATGGTGGGGCTATAATACCTTATCTCAACACAAGGGATTCGTTTTATTGATGGAATATTATATTATAATTTTAAAAAGGGCTAGAGGAATCACATATTATTTTAGTGTTATAAATCTTTTATTTTGAGTATTATCATTTTTATTAGATGGAAATCACTTGTTTATACATGATTCGTGTATTCATTATTGGTTTATAAAATTTATATATTTTTTTGGTAAAATTGCATTGTCTAAAAAATGGATCATTTTCTCTATATATGTGTAATATTAAAATAATTTTCATGGGTATAATTGATGTAGTAAGGACCTTTCTAGAAAATATTTTTTGACTATTTCATTGGATAAATCCCAAGAACAAGATGAATAACACCCCATAAGATTCCACTAACGATATTTGTGCACATATATTATATATAATTTACATAAATAAGAATTATATTTTCTTTCAATTCTTTATATATTATCGAACCATCTAACCCCTCTTATCATATCATCATTATGATAAAGGATTCATGGGTATAATATTTTTATTAATATCCCAAAATATCTATAAAAATCACAACATCTATTTTGGAACATTAAAAAAAATAATGGATGAAACAAATCACTTGTAACATTTTTTGTTGATCGTAAAAAATGACCCCTTCTAATATTTAATATTTTTATCATGTTCTCTCTATCCAGAGAGGAATAAAGATAATCAATGGTCTATGTTATTGAGATAATTACTGATAATATCTCTCTATGGATTTATTGAATTGTCTAATGATTAAATATTGTGAAACACATATTTTTAAAAATATAAATGATATAAGTTGGGTTACATATGTTGGCCAGAGAGTTAATTATTATACCTCGGACCTTATGTAATCTCTTAATACCTTATAAAGCCCACATAAAATAATAATTATATAGTTATATACATATAATTACCTACGATGATGTATATTTAAATACAATTTCCTAAACAAATAAAATGATATTTATTTAAATGAAATTGAATATATCATTTCTTTGGTACCCTTTAATCATCCCACCAATCCTTCTGGTTCTTAATTGAAGCTAGAATAATAAAATATTATTTAAATAAACAAATATAAATGTATTATTCATTAAAAAATTATTTTTTGGATCACCATAACCTAAAAATAATTATTCATAGAAACAATAAAATTTTATTTATCTAGTACTAAATTAATAATACAATTTAACTGTGATTATAGATACATATAGTGTGTGACCCTATAAGACACATTTTAAGTGTCATTAAGTAGAAAATCCAAAAGTGCAATACCAATATATCAATGTGTTCTAAGGCACCCATATAGAATGATGTTATTTTTGAAATAAAAAATACATCATATGGAATCTCATTGTGTAATACAATCCATTTTTCTTGATATCCTATAATGAAGGTGGAATCACATCTATCATCAACTTATTTTCTTCATATATATTTCTCTAATTATTATATAATTAAATTGTCATTAAAAAAAGCGTGGAGAAAAGGCATTATAAAATAGTTCAACTCCAATAAAAGTTCATGAGATATCTTCTTTTGTTAACTAAAAAAGGTATAAAATATTTTATTCAATTATTCATTAATTTCTTATCACTTACGACGTACCCAATGCGTCCTACCTCCCAACGGTGATATGGCTTCGCTGTTTTCGTTGATACATATTTTTATGTGGTATATGATATAAAATAATAATAATATCATGTATAAATACAAATACACATGTTGGAAGATAAGAATATCCATATTTTTATATACTATGTGGAGTTTCAACTACTAGATCTATTCTTATAACCATATCTCATATACATTGATAAATCTTATCATCGTGATAAGGAGTACCATAGTCTTATGATCCAACTAAACCTTATAGTACATATTATCTCCTCCCCATCCAATAATGTTAATCTATCTAGAGAATATATATTTTTAAATATTTTCATATCACTTTAATGTTCACATCAATGAAATAATTTTTATTACCTTTAAGAGTAAAGGATGGATATAGAGAATTATCCAAATAATATTACACAGAAGAGCAATCATCATGTGATAAGATATTGGTTAATATTTAGGACTTTTAATATATTGGTAATAAAAAGTAAAAAATGCTTATTTAATGGGAACCAACTCTAAAAAAATCCCACTTACACTAGAATTGACTACTAATGAATTTTATTCCAAAAGATCTCATATTATATTCATTCTTATGATTAGATAAGGATTTATTCAATAGAACTTCCAAGATCACCTCCATGTATAATATTCTTATTCTTACCTCACCACCTTGAGAATAATAACTCAAAATGTGACACTTTTGATGTATATTATTCTTTAGTTTCTTTGAACATGGTTCCTTGCTAAGGTCTACTACTATAATGTTACCATAGAATAATGTGATAGGGTATTTACTTATAAGAAGAAAATCAATATCCTTGATAATTTTATATATCAAAAATTTATTTTTATATGTATTAGAAGTTTCAATATACTAATAATATGTTGAAAAGTAGGCAACCACTAGATAAATTGGGCTTTTCCATCCCTGAGATCATATATTTAGATAGGAGTATCCTGAATATGATTTTAATCATTATAATATATATATAAAGTGGAATCTATATAAACTATGATTACTTACTCCTCACCTACTAAATAAAAGATGAAAATATCCTTATTATTCATAATATAGTTTAGGATAATCATTACAATACTCTAATTTTATTCACATGACACTGCTTGATTCTTCCTACCATGTTTATAGTGTAGGAGATCGCCAACCTAGTTTATATCATGTAATGGATGATAAAACCTACCAAATAATTGTAAGAAATTATAGTAAATATTTATCTTTCTCCTTTTGTGTCTATGGAAACATTATCATGTTGAGATTTATTCCCCGAGACATAGGAAATAGTCACCTATGAGAATGGTCTTTAAGAAATATCATAGGAATCCCATTGATATATATACCCCTACCTAGTCCAAGAAGCCTATTAGTTCTATAAAGAATGATCATGATGCATAGAATATAGAATGATTCAACTATGTATTTGATGGAGAATCACTATAATAAGAATACATTAACCAACTAAAAAATGGTATCTTACTCAAAATTAGTAATATGTCACCAACAAAAAAAATAGTATAATGACTACACTCCAACTAAACAACTTATATATATAGGACTCGAATTCATTCATCACGTAAGCATTTTTATTTATAGGATTGTCAAAGAAAATGATCCATTTTATGGATGCTCACAACAATATATAATTTATCTATGCAACTTTTATACCTTACTGACATATTTTGTATCAAAAACTATTATTTTTGTATCACATATACATCTTTGATACGGTATCTATTAAGTAATTCTATTTGGAATCCATTTGTCAATCCTCATAATTATAGTAATCTATTATGTAAAGTGGATTTTGGATTTATTTATTAATATAAATATTGAAATTTTTTAGTCATATTATTTTCCTTGACATTATATAAACATTTTATAAATCATTCATGCCTTATAGGTACTAAATATTTCATCAATATAATTTTTTTCTTTAATACCCATTTCCACCCAATAAAATTACATCTGCTGGAGGATCTAACTGAACCTGCACATGGTTCTAATATACGTAATCCATTTTAGAATTCATGGATTCATTCTACCTAGTAACTTATTAACTAGCTATGTCATTATTTTAGAAAATTTTTTGATCATTAATAACTAATAATTTGATGCTTTCCTCACTAACTATAATAAATTTCCCTATGGTTCTCTAACCACATGGTTTATCCTATAAAGTACATTTTTTTATAGAATAACCACTTTTGTAAGGCCTTGTGGAAATTAATCATCTTCTAACGTCTATGAATCTTGATTATCAACTTTATTATGGTGAATATTTCTCCCATTATCACATTTTTGAATGTGTTCCCTCTCAATAAACATGGACAATATTTCCAATATTTCATTATTTTATGAGTGTTAACATAGATTATATATCCTTATTTACTTGGGTTACCCTATAATTTTGATCATTGTGACTTGGGGTGAATGTTTTTTATCATATATTTCCAAAAAAGTACTCCATAATACAATAAATGAGTATGTGAGAAAATTGCTTTTTTTTCCACTGTGGAGTTTTAATAGAATTTAATTTTATTTTTTTAGTCATAAAATGGGTTAGTTTTTACACGACATCCATTAATTAATATATCTAAAATGATAATGGATGAAATAAAACAATCATCTTTAATATCACTGTATCTAAAAATATACGATTCCTCCTTTCACTAACACCCTTCCATAGTTGGGTTTATGGCTGAGTTAATTGAGATAGAATCTCAAACTCCCATATATAATTAATAAAATATTGGTTAAGATATTTTCAACCTTTATCAAATTAAATATTCATTATCTTCATACCAATATTGTTCTATATTTTATTCTCCATCACTTTAAATTTATAAAATAATTTAGTCATATTAATTATAGAGTAGACATATACATATAAAATAATGTAATATGTAAATGTTTGGATGTGAGAATATCTACCTCAAGATTCCACTAGAATGTTTCATTGTAAATGTTTGTGAAGTAATTTTAGAATCTTTGGGGCCCTTTCACCCTTCTCAAAAAATATTGGTTTGGTAAATTTTTAATTTAAACAAGTATGATACAAGTTAAGAGGTTTTAATTAAAAAATAATCTAAATACCAATCTTGTAATAGCTTTTTCAAGAAACACTCATCTACATGACCATATAAATATTCCACCACGGGGTGTTAAAATATTCATGTGAAATTGATTTATTATTGACTTAAAACACTTTTTTCAAAAAATATGGTATATAAATAAAAATTTTAAGTCATTATATACCATACATTTTTTATCATTATATAGGTATTATAATTTTCCCCAAACATCAATACAAATCCATCCTTGTCTAATATTTTATAAAAATAAAATTTTATTTGTAACACTACCTAAATAGTAAAAATTATTCTAAAGTAGAATCATTTTTTATAAAATTACAGTGGTAGTTTTCAATATGAAAGGATGGTAGTCTTGTTCTGTTGGTATCTCATAGATCCACCTCACCTCTCAAAGCCTTCTTGAATTAATATGGTTTAGGTTTTTGGATCAAAATATGAGCACCACGAGTTATATGTAATAAAAAATGTGTATCAATGTAATGGTTAAATTTTATTACTAACACACCTTATGATTCCATTTTTTTAATAGAGTTTCAATTTTAATTCTAGATTCCCCTTTATCCAAAAGTAAAATATTTTTCATCATTTTCATTATCCTGCTTCTAGATCATATTCAATTTCTTTAGATGATGCATAGAATACTTTCACATATTAGTATTCTTACACCCCTTTTAATCTCCCATCACATTATTCACCAAAAAAAATCATTCCATTTCACCCCATGTATTTATCCTCATTGAGAATCATAATGAGGAGTTATAAAAGTGAAATCTGAATATTGTTTAAATTACAATTGCCAGTTTACCTAGAGAAGGTCTAAGGATGTTAGAAATGCACATGTTTGACCCACAACTCATTAGATAGTTTAATACCCAAGATATATAAATGATCTATATATCAAATCATATTGAATATATGATTTATGGTTATTAAACATTCTCTAGAGTTCATGAGAAATGTTCCTTGGAGATCTTTTACCACTCATATATCGATTTCTCTTTATAAATATCATTATGATAGAAAAAAATGATATATATATATTTATATATATCCTCATGAACATGGAACTTTTGAATCTCACAAGACATGGATGATAACATGTGGTAATAGAAATTTAATACATCATCTATATGTTATGAAAGGAAGGTCGAAGTATCTTCACCTTCCATATTACAATTCTTTTTCTGTGGAACACATGTCTAAAATATATACAATTTCTACCTTGGCATAGTATGATGCAGGATAACATATAACACTACTGAGAATTCATCATGGTGATGATATTATATTTCATTACTAATTGTCATATGGAAAATATTTATAGTCTTATAAAATTCCATTTTATTATAAACCAAATATAATAAGGTTTTTGTTACTTATCTTAGTTACCAAAAATTTGATATATGAAATTTAATTTATTAGTCCCCCACTAAATTATCAAATCCCAATAACCATTATAATTTGAATTTTTGATATCTTATAACATAAATGTTATTGGGAAAATAATCCAAATTTCTCTTCTTATAATCCTAATATAGGCTAAAAATTATTTATAACTATTTATGTTGGTGTTCTTTTCAAATAAATTGACTCATTATTCCCTAATTCATTGAGTGGGCTCATAAATATTGAAACCATGCACTCAAATTACCTCAATACTCATATCCTCTTTACACTAACTCTTTTATTGGTAGTAAACACCAGATGAAATATAGGTTATTTTGACACAAAACATTATCCAAAACTCCCTCATAATTAAAATATTACTGACATGGGAATGATAAGAACATTAAACTACATTTGTATTTTAAATCATGTAAATGAAATAATTTATGAATTAATATTTTACTTAAGTGATTTTAATCTTATTCATAAATATTATTTATTTTAGCCTTTTTAAATTCGTGACAGTGGAGGCCACTGTGCCGGTCCCTCTCCCATGGGTGAGAGAGTGACCCTCGACATCCAACAAAGGAGTGGCTACCTACTTCCATCCCTTCTTGAATCCTAATTTCTATCCACCATCTCCCCAAGTCTCACCCAACCCAAATGTTCTATATTTTCTTGATAGTTTACCTAATCTCTAGATCTCAAAAGCTGATTTCTCATAATACTCAACTCTCCTAAATCCTACTAGGGTTGCTGGGTTTAAACAAAGATGTCTATCGGTTGATTCATTCAGTAGGTTTGTCTTCAGAGCTTGGGATTACATGAATGGGAGACGGTGGGTCTCCTTGACCCCCACCATATTATGATTCATTTTTCCTTAGAGTCCGATCTTATCAAATCCTAGTCAAGTGCACCTCAAAACTTCAACGGATTCTGATTTTAACTATTCAAATAGTCTTTTTATTTTTATATGAAGTGTGACCCATTTACAATTGCTATTTGGGTGAGTTTCCCAACCTCCCACTATCATTTTAAAGCCCTTATGTTATTAGTATGATCAGTATGCTTTTGGGTAGATATATGTGTTTGGATAGTTTCACAGAGTCCATTTTCCGTCCTTTCAATCAACGTGTTTGTGTTAAAATAGACGTGTCAATAGTTTAATTTGGGTATGTTTAGATTACTGTTGGTTATGAGTACCATTGAAAACAACAGGTGGTCTACTAATCCTAGACTGAATTCTACTCTGTCTACAAAAATAAGGGACACTCGATGGATTTTTGTCGACTAGGGTTTCAGTTTCCTACAATGAAGATGGGAAATGGTAGTGGAAAGGAGACAGAGGTGCATGTGGAGGCAAGTCTGGAACAAGAGAATCCTACTAGTGTATCAGTGGATCACGATGTGTTAATGGAGGTTTAGGGTGGTTTGGTTCAAAGTGGTAAAAATGTTATTAGTTTGAATAGGTCAAATGCTATTAAGAGGAAATAGGCAGTGTTGTATTAGGATAACCCAAAGGTTTCTATGGTGTTTAACATATTGATACAGGATCTAGGTGGTCTCTCTATGTGAAATTATCTTAACAATAATGACAATAAAAGACAATGCAAGGGATTTGTTCAGATTGATAATGATCGTAGATAATTTCAATAGTATGTGTCTAATGTTGTTGTGGTTCAAGTGGTGGGTGGTTAAAAGGATGTACAAGATGATTTTTATGTGGAGGTAGTTAGCTTGAGCAGTGGTGTTCTGCACAATGGAGTTCAGGAGTCTACACCGGATATATAGGAAGAAATTTTAGTTGGTAAGGAAGGGGGTTCTACACCAATGAACTAGAAACTAATCCCATTAAGAAATATATTTGAAGGCCTTGTAGTGGATGGTTTAAGCACCGAACAAGAAGCCTCAACCTATAATGATCGGGTCTGTGTGGATAAGACCAATAAAATTGATAAAAATCATTTCATAGGTGATGTTTCAATCCCAAGTAGTAATAAGAGTATTAGGAGGAGGATGTTTAGGATTGATTACTCCTCTTTTCAACCCCCTTTGGAGAATCGATCAGAAACAAAGAAAAATGGTGAGAATATTGACAATGAAGAAGTGATTCAATGGAAATCAGGTGGTGTATCTAAATGACCCTTGGATTTTATTTTGAGTTCGGAAGAAGAAGTGATTGAACATATTCTGCTACTCAACTCTTCTAAAGAGGAAGCAACCAAAATATTGGGGAGGTCTCTGAGGGTGACATTGAATGAGTATAAAAACACCTAGATTAACTATAAATACTTGATTCGGGTTGGGGGATTCAATAATGGGAATACCAGCCACGAAGACTATATCTAGGCCTGGGACAAGATGTCCTCTACTTCTAAAGAATTGATAATGGATGAACCATGAACTCAGGTAACCACTATATCCTGGAATTTGTTTAGGTAAATGGATTCTTATAGAATTGAATTTATTTTCAATGACTATAATTTATCCTTATGTGGCTGATGCTTGGTTTCCCACAGTTCCTTAAAAGTTTTTTAAATAAAATATTTAATTTTCAGTCAGTTACCATATCATAATAATATTATGTATACATAATCTATTTTATTTATTCCATTGTAAAATATTATTAATTCATTTACTTTATGTGATCACCAATAAACATGCATCTCATAAAAAAATAGTTTTCCATGCATTGGAAAAAGTAAATAAATTTGCTGGGAAATCATGAGATTTACTATTAGTTAGTTTACTAGGTGGATGAAAAACTAATCATTTTCCCTAGGGAAAAAATATTGGATATAATATTGTTTAATGCTTTTTTATTCTATCTATTCACCATTATATCTTCTTATTTTTTTTCTAAATGTGATCTTTCTGGAACCATCTCTACTCACCTAGGTGATCTATCCATTACAAATGATTACACATGTAAAGACCCATAAATTTCAAGTAATTTTTTTCTTAATATTCTTTGGAATTTTACAAGAACACAGTTTCTGACGGTACCTGATTCCGAGGACCGGTGTGCCCAGAATCATGTTCCGAAGATTGGCTCGGGTAAGTTCAGTGAACGAACGAGCGGGTTTTTCTATCTTTTGAACCAGTGCTCGGAATTGAATTTCGAGGGCACCGATGGAATCGCAGCGCCGGTATTTTCTTAGAAACGCCTCTTCCGGAGTAGCGTTTTCTCGGGTGTGGTTTTTAATTTTTGGGCTTTAAGTTAAGAAATAAAATAATGTGGTATGACAGAATTTATTTTTATTTCACTTAAATCCACTTAAAATCCATTTAAAGCTTCTTAAGCTGAGTTAAAGCGGATAGGGTGCAATTCAAATTATCCTACCCTCTTGGTAGGATATTTGTGAGGTGGGGACCACACAAGCCCCACCGTTTCTTTTCCGCTAAGTAACGCACCCGTGAAAACCCTTTTTAATGAAAGTCAACTGACGCATTTTCTAACCATATAAATGCTCCTATTAATTGGGTGGTTTATTCGTTGAAATTAATACAATGAATTAATGGGTCGTTACTTAGTTTGTTTTACAATTTGTTGGCATGATAATAAAATAAGACCAACGCTTGTCTTCTTGAGGATTTCTCGTTGAGAGGATTTGGAGAAGACTCCAAGGCTTGGGATCTTCATCCTCCATCGCGAAGAACGTGAAGAACGCGAAGAACATGAAGAAACGCGAAGAACACGAAGAACGTCGTCACCCTCGGAGATCGACGACATGACGTCGTGTTCCATGACGCTGAAGATTCTCCCTCCGCGACTATTCTTCCACGACGATCCATCCCCGCGACAATCTTTGATCGAAATCTTGAGGTAGGGGATTACAGTCCTTTTTAATTCTTTGTGGATTATAACATCAACATGGATTTAATTTTTATAATTAAATCTGTATGTTCTTGATCCTCGGATTTTGTCTACGCGACGCCGAGTACCTCGCGACAGCGACGCCCTTCCGCGACGCGGCGATCCTTTTCTTCCGCGATAGTCAATTCGGCGACGAGCTCGCATCCGACGATGACGTTGAGGTAGGGGTCGTTTGAAAATGATAATACCCATGTTGTTTTCCTCCAAGAAAAGAACACGAACCAACCAATTAACATGTTGGTCCACAGATTATTATTGCGGGTCGAGGTTTATTAATTGTTGGGAATTATTGTGTCGTTTCAAACCGCTAACGCGGTTGGTGCGGACCAACAAACAAGTCTGAACCCACCGCCATTTTGTTCTTAATGTGTGAAATGGCTGACAATGAAAAAATGGGCCGCAGAGACGATTTTTTGATTCCGTAGTGAAGAATGGGACGAGGGATGAGCTACGGCGTAGAGGGAAATGAAATCAGACCACCGGAGCAACTCCGGTGGCCCGCGGACTCCACCGGCGGCGCCGGCTGCCGGAGGCGGCGGCGCCCCAGCGCGCCGCCGGACGGAGCCTCCGTAGTTGAATCCGTGGCGGCGAGGTGTGGCTCCGCGGCAGCGCGGAACCGATGGCAGGGACGCGGCGGCCCGGCTGCGTCCGGTGACACCGAGCGGCCCCACGTGGGGCCACGACTTTTCTTCACGCGGGGGCAACACGCCCTCCGCCCGCGGCGGCCGTAACAGCCGAGCCGACCCGCCGGTTCGGGCCAGGTCGCACCCAGGCCAGGCCGGGTAAGACCCGGACCCAGGTCGGGTTGACCCAGTTCGGGCCGACCTAGGGGGGTTGGGCTGGGTCGGTCCGGGCCCAGACCCGCCATTTTCGGACAGTTTTCGGTCTTTTGCCCATATCATGGACTATGGACCTCCGAACGACGCGACGTCAGTGGCGATGCGATCCTTGGATAGAAACGGTTTTTTTTTTCATATCACACTCAAGGTTCCAGAATACTTTGGGTTCGGCCGGGTTGGTTCGTACACGAAACCAACTGGGCCCTTGGAGCGAAAACGCTCATATCTTGAGCTACGGACGTCCGATTGACGTGCCGTCGACTTTGATGGATTACTCTTAGTGAGATGGATCTTTTGGCTTAATCATCCCAAGGTTTGGACGCATGTGGAGTACGGTCGGGTTGGTTTTTCTTTCAAAACCAACCGGGCCCCAGGAATGAAAACACCAATAACTCTCAGACCGGGCGTCCGAATGACGCGCCGTCTGCGACGTTGAGTTTATGTTGACGATATGGAACTTTTGGATACATCAACTCTCTGTGTCAGTTGATGTATCAGCCTCTCGGCTCGTGGAGAGGACCCTCCCGAACGATCTTGCTGCGTGCGGGAACCCTAGAGCTGGCTGCGACTCCTACTGTGACGACGACGACTGTGCAGAGATCCTCAGTGGATACGACGGCGACGACTACAGCACTCAGCGATCCTTTGTGGTTCAGTGCTACAGATCCTGTGTGGGTCCGATCCTGTGTGGGTCAGCACTCAGCGGTCCTGTGTGGGCCAGCACCTACAGATCCTGTGTGGGTCCGATCCTGTGTGGGTCTTTGCATGGGTTAGTTACCTATCGATCCTTTGTGGGTCAGATCCTTTGTGGGTCATTGCGGAGGTTAGTACCTATCGATCCTTTGTGGGTCCGACGACTTAGATGGATCAGTGATCATCTCTATCGTCATTCGAAGAAGTATACCAGTGTGAGCTGAATCCTTTTTTGCTTTCCTTTGTGGATTGTGTTGTGCTATTCTGTGTGGATTTACGTTTTGCTTTCCTGTGTGGACTGGGCTGTACATTAGTTCAGATGTTGGAGACGAACGAGAATTGATGACTTAGGTATATGTATGGGCATATACCTAAGCAGTGTCGGATGTTACTTCGTGATTGCATCGTTCCTTTCTGGATTATCCTTTGTGGATTCTGGGAGACCTTCAGGGGTCTCAGGGTCCCTACTGAGTAGCTTATACTCACCCCTGCACAGGCTATGCCCGCACTACATTCTGTTGGTTGTAGACGAAGGACAACGCTGATCGTGGTGGAGGCTTGCTGAGCAGGACGATACCTGGAGGTGGACCACTGGGTGGGATGTACTCGGAGCGGTCGGCTGGACCCAAGGAGCAGTGGGGTCAATCTGTACCCACCCTTCAGGTGGGACTTCCAGTGGACGGATCGACGTTGTGGCTTTACTTTTCAGTTGCAATTTTCCATTTCGAGTTGTACTTTACATTTAGTTTGGGTTTGTATTCTGGCCCACTTACTTTCTGCACTTACTGTTGTACCAGCTTTTACTTAGTGTTTACTTCTTCTGCGTTTTTTCTCTGTGGTGTTTGTTGATTACTTTATAAAGGCATTGCCTTCCCTTTTTCAGGTTTTACGCCTTGGTGCTAGTCGCCATCCCCTGGCTTATAGAAGGCAGGCTTGGGGTAGTCACAGCACGGGCCCCGAGGAAGGGTCGTGACAAAATGGTATAAGAGGAGTTCGATTCTACAACAGACTCTGATCTTTCTTCTATGTGAAGCAATAGTGTTATGTGTATTGAGTGTGGTTATCAGTCCAGGGAGCCCAGTGTTGGTGCGGCGACCGACGTATCCATACACTAGGACCCTGACTTCTAATTTCTGACTTAATGCATGAAAACATTGATTGCATGTGTGTTTCAAGTTTTCTTTGTGATTACTTTGTGTCAGCTCACCAGGTATACTGTTCTGACCGTGGCGCATCTGTTTCCTTTTCAGGATGTCCCCACGATGGCAGCCATCTAGGGTTCCGAGAGTTAAGCGTGACGACATCCCACCGAGCAACGAGGCCTCGGTACATGTCCCTTTGACAGCTGAGGCACCGGAGGTACCTTTACCTACCGAGCCACAGATGCTTCCAGCACTAGCCGCTGACAATGCACGTCGCCTCAGTGCACTACATGAGTTCCAGCGCCAGCGACCGCCCAGGTTCCGCGGGGAGACAGACCCCCAGGCAGCCGAGGACTGGATGGAGGCAGTTGTACGAGTTTTCCAGTTAGTGAGGACACCAGCAGACCTCATGGTGATCCTCGCAGCGAGCCTACTGCAGGCATCTGCAGGCCGATTGTGGAACATGATGCTCTAGGTGCATGATGAGGCATCTCTTCTCTGGATGGACTTTGAGAGCCTCTACCGCTCAGAGTTCGTCCCGACCACCCTCCGCACGGTGCACATCCAGGAGCTTTTTCAGCTGCGGTAGGGCAGCTTGATGGTCGCCCAGTACTCGACGATATTTACCGATCTCTCTTGCTACTCGACCGACATGGTACGGGACCCATTCTTTCGGGCCCGAACCTTTGAGCAGGGATTGAGCCATGAGATCGGGGCATTGTTGATCTCCCTCAGCATTCCGACCCAGGCAGGAGTACTGGAGCGAGCCCTTCTGATCAAGATCTTCCTTGTTGAGCCATCATCAGCAGTGAGACCTACCGCGGGGCAGCACGTAGCAGAGTCTTCTACGGCAGGAAGTCGACGGATGATTCAGGGGTCCAGGCAGACCAGACCCCCACGCAGATGACCTCAGGACACTATCTCATCTGTGCGGGCCACACAACGTGGAACCAGTCTTTCGAGAGGCAGGCAATGCTACACATGCGGCGGGCAGGGTCACATGGCTCGTGACTGCCCGACCCACCGTGTCGAGGAGTAGCAGACTGTTGATGGGTCACCCAAGCAGAGGCAGAGGGTCGACCGTGGTGGTCCGCAGGGAGGAGGCGAACGAGGCAGAGGAGCTGGCCGAGCAGTAGGTGGTGGGCGACGCTTTGAGGCTCTACCACCACCACCACCAGGAGGTCCACCCCGGAAACAGGGAGCTGGTGGGCAGAGAGAGGCACAGCTCCAGGCGGCGGAGGACTACGACCACGGCGTGCCCGAGATGATTCAAGGTACGATCTGTGTCTATTCCACCCTTTCTGTAGTTCTTATAGACACAAGAGCGAGTCACTCTTTCATATCCGCTGCCCTTGTTCGGAGCTCGGAGATTCTGACAGAGCCGTTGGCTCGATCCTTACGGCTAGAGACTCGAAGATTACGCACTGGTGCCGACAGTGTGAGCTTACTATAGGAGGCGAGAGCTTCGGCTGGGATCTTCTTGTAGCAGCGTCGAGGCCTTAAGAAGTCATCTTGGGCATGGATTGGTTATCTACAGTCCATGCACAGATTGACTGTTTTAGGCGCAAGGTGCGATGTGTACGCACTGATGGGAGCGGGTTCACCTTCACCGGCGAGAAGGGAGACTTCGCATCACAGGATGGAATTCCCCAGAGGAGAGGACAACCCATCACTCATCAGTTGGATAGCCTCATCCTAGGAGTAGTTAATGTGCGGAATCCTAGTTTTCCTGTAGTGGTGGATCAGTATGCGGACGTCTTTCCCGACGACGTTCCAGGGATACCTCCTCGCAGAGAGGTATAATTTCATATTGACCTGTACCCCAGGACAACCCCGATATCGACTCCAGCATATCAGATGGCTCCCGTTGAGCTTCAAGATCTACGGGTACAGTTGGAGGACTTGCAGGGCAAGGGATTCATCCAACCCAGTGTTTCACCCTGGGCTTCCCCGATATTGTTCGCCAAGAAGGCGGACATGAGCTTGTGACTTTGTGTCGACTATCGTCGCCTGAACCAGGTGACAGTGAGGAACAAGTATCCGCTACCAAGGATTGATGACCTCTTCGATCAGATCAAGGGAGCACGGTGGTTCTCAAAGATAGACCTCAGGTCAGGCTATCATTAGCTCAGAGTTCGGGACGAGGACGTGCAGAAGACGGCTTTCAGATGTCGGTATGGCCACTATGAGTTTTTGGTTATGACATTCGGCGTAACCAACGCTCCCGTAGTGTTCATGGGCCTCATGAACATGATTTTTCAGCCATACCTCGATCGATTTGTCATGGAATTCATCGACGACATTTTGATTTACTCGACGACTGAGGAGGAGCACGCTTACCACTTATGGGTTGTACAGGACACACTCCGAGAGCACCAGCTTTATGGAAAGATCTTGAAGTGTCAGTTCTGGATACGTGAGGTCCACTTCTTGGGACACGTCATCTCTGAGGCGGGAGTTGCAGTGGATCCTGCGAAGATCGATGCAATGCTAGTTTGGGAGCCACCCAAGAGCGTGACGGAGGTGCGAAGTTTCATGGGACTAGCTGGATACTATTAGAGATTTGTGCCAGACATCTCCAGAGTTGCGGCACCACTCTCAACTCTTATGAATAAGTGAAAACCCTTTGTGTGGTCAGACAGATGTCTGCAGAGCTTTCAGGAGCTAAGACAGAGATTGACGAGCGCACCTATCTTGAGGTTGCCTGAGGAGGGAGTAGGGTACGTAGTCTACTGCGATGCATTAGGGACCGGTCTTAGATGTGTCCTGATGCAGGAGCGGGCAGTGATCACCTATGGATCAAGTCAGTTGAGGCCGCATGAGCAGAACTATGCTACCCATGACCTGTAGTTAGCAGTAGTGGTCTTCGCTCTGAAGACATGGGGACACTATCTGATGGGAGAGCGCTTTACAGTCTTTTCTGACCATTAGAGTCTCAGGTACATCTTCTCTCAGAAGGACCTGAACCCAAGACATCGGCGATGGCTCGAGTTCCTCCAAGACTATGACTTTGAGATAGTCTATACTCCTGGGAAGGGGAACGTAGTAGCCGATGCTCTCAGCATTAGGATGGGTATTCAGCTGCTTGAGGAGGCGACAGAGCAGCTAGCCACCTTCCAGATATCCTTTGTGGATAGAGATGGCGCAGCCTTCCTTCAGTCTCTCACAGTCTCTCCTCCATTACTGCAATGGGTTAGAGAGGCACAGTGTGGGGACACTGACTATGAGACGCGGCGTGCACAAATATCCTCAGGACAGGCACCAAATGGCTTCTCCTTTGGAGTAGAGCATAGAATCCTTTTCATAGGATGTACCTTGGTACCGGTCGCTTTACGAGAGGAGGTGATGAGAGAGTTTCACACTTTTCCTCTGGCAGTACATCCTAGAGTGGCGAAGATATACCAGGATCTCAGACGACAACACTGGTGGCCAGGCATGAAGAAGGCTGTGGCAGATTTTGTTTCATGATGCCTCACCTGCCAGTAGGTGAAGGCAGAGCATCAGGTACCCACAAGATTGGTACAACCCTTGGAGGTCCCGGAGTGGAAGTGGGACGAGATATCTATGGACTTCATGAATGGACTTCCACGCGCTTCCAGAGGTCACGACTCCATTTGGGTGATTGTCGACCGACTCACCAAGTTGGCTCACTTCTTACCCATCAGAGAGCAGGGCTCGGTGGAGAGCTTGGTGCGTCTCTTCATTCAGGATATTGTACGACTTCACAGTGTTCCATCATCTATCATCTCCGATCGAGATGCTTGCTTTAATTCCCAGCTTTGTAAGGGGTTTCAGGAGGCGTTCGAGACGCAGCTATGTCTGAGCACCGCCTTTTACCCTCAGACGGATGGTCAAACAGAGAGGACTATTTAGACTCTCGAGGACATGCTCCGCGCATGTGTCCTCGACTTTGGTCGCAGCTGGGAGGACCACCTACCCATGGTGGAGTTTGCGTACAACAACAGTTACCACTCCACCATCAGGATGGCACCGTACGAGGCATTGTAGGACAGACCATGCAGATCTCTGTTGTGTTGGACAGACCCTGGGGAGTCAGCACTTGTGGGACCAGAGATGGTCCGGGCCACGACAGAGAAGGTCCAGGTCATCCAGGAGCGGATGAGGACAGCTCAGAGCCCACATAAGTCTTATGCTGACAGGAGGCGGAGGCCACTAGAGTTCGAGGATGGAGACCACGTCTTCTTGAGTGTCTCACCTCGACGTGGATTATGGAGATTTGGCCGAGGCGACAAGTTGTCTCCACGCTTCATCGGAACCTTCCAGGTCCTCAGCAGGATTGGCGAGGTGGCTTATCGCATGGCTCTACCACCTCAGTTGCACAGGGTGCACGACGTGTTCCACGTATCTCAGTTGAGGAGATACGTGCAGGACCCGACGCACATCATTGACCATGGAGATCTAGACGTTGATGATGGGGAGACTTTTGCGGAGGTCCCAGTGGAGATCGAGGATCGACAAGAGCGGGTCCTACGTGGACGGTCGATTCCTCTAGTGCGCATCAGATGGCAGCACGGGAACCCCCAGGAGAGTACTTGGGAGCAGGAGGCTCAGATTCGTGCTCAGTACCCACATTTGTTTCCCTATCTTATGATGTATCTTTACGAGGACGTAAAGCCCTGAGGTGGGAGTGATGTAAAGACCCGTAAATTTCAAGGAATTTTTTTTTTTTATTTTTCTTTGGAATTTTACAAGAACGCAGTTTATGACGACACCTGATTCCGAGGCCCGGTGTGCCCGGAATCATGTTCCGAAGTTTGGCTCGGGTAGGTTCAGTGAAAGAACGAGCGGGTTTTTCTAACTTTTGAACCGGATCTCGGAATTGAATTTCGAGGGCACCGATGGAATCACAGCGCCGGTATTTTCTTAGAAACGCCTCTTCCCGAGTTGCGTTTTCTCGGGTGTGTTTTTTAATTTTTGGGCTTTAAGATAAGAAAAAAAACAATGTGGTACAACAAAAATTATTTTTATTTCACTTAATGCCACATAAAAGACACTTAAAGCTACTTAAGCTGAGTTAATGCGGATAGGGTGCAATTCAAAATATCCTACACTCTTGGTTGGATATTTGTGAGGTGGGGCCTGTAGGAGCCCCACCATTTCTTTTCCGCTAAGTAACGCACCCACGAAAACCCTTTTTAATGAATGTCAACATACTTGTTTTCTAACCTCTTAAACGCTCTTATTAATTGGGCGATTTATTCGTTGAAATTAATTCTATGAATTAATGGGTTGTTACTTAGTTTGTTTTACAATTTGTTGGAATGTTAATAAAATAAGACCAACACTTGTCTTCTTGAGGATTGCTCATTGAGAGGATTTGGAGAAGACTCCAAGGCTTGAGATCTTCATCCTCCTTTGTGAAGAACGTGAAGAACGCGAAGAACGTGAAGAAACGCGAAGAACATGAAGAACACCATCACCCTCGGAGATCGATGACGTGACGCCGTGTTCCACGACGCCGACGATTCTCCCTCTGCAACACTTCTTCCACGACGATCCATCCCCGCGAAAATCTTTGATCGACATCTTGAGGTAGGGGATTACGGTCCTTTTAATTATTTTTGGATTATAACATCAACATGGATTTAATTGTTATAATTAAATCTATATGTTCTTGATCCTTGGAGTTTTTCTACACGATGCCGAGTACCGCGCGATAGCGACGCCCTTCAGCGACGTGACAATCCTTTTCTTCCGCGACGGTCAATTCCGCGAAGAGCTTGCGTCCGACGACGACGTTGAGTTAGGGGTCGTTTGAAAATGATAATAGCCATGTCGTTTTCCTCCAAGGAAGGAACGCGAACCAACCAATTAACAAGTTGGTCCGTAGATTATTATTGCGGGTCGAGGTATTTTAATTGTTGGGAGTTATTTTGTTGTTTCAAACCGCTAACGCGGTGGGCGCGGACCAACGAACAAGTCCGAACCCACTGCCCTTTTGTTCTTAATGTGCGAAATGGTGGACGACAACAAAACGGGCTGCAGAGACGATTTGTTGATTCCGTAGTGAAGAACGGGGCCCGGGATGAGCTACGACGCAGACAGAAATGAAATCGGACCACCGGAGAAACTCCGGTGGCCCGCGGACTCCACCGGAGGCGCCCTAGTGTGGCGCCGCGGCTTCAGCCGCGGCGGCGGGGTGCGGTTCGACGGCCGCGCGGAACCGAAGGCAGGGACGCGGTGGCCCGACCGCGTCCGGTGACACTGAGCGGCCCCACGCGGGGCCGCGACTTTTCTTCATGCGGGGGAAACATGCCCCCCACCTGTGGCTCAACCGTAATAGCCGAGACGACCTTCCGGTTCGGGCCGACCTGGGGGCGGTTGGGCCGGGTTGGTCCGAGCCCAGACCCCCCGTTTTCGGACCATTTTTAGTCTTTTTCCCATATTGTGTGCAACGGACCTCCGAACGACGCGCCGTCAGCGGAGATGCGATCCTTGGTTCGAGATGGTCGTTTCGATATATCACACTCAAGGATTGATAACACTTTGGGTTCGTCCGGGTTGGTTCGTACACGAAACCAACCGGGCCCTCGGAGCAGAAACGCTCATATCTTGAGCTACGGACGTCCGATTGACGTGCCGTCAACTTTGATGGATTCCTCTTAGTGAGATGGATATTTTGGCTTACTCTATCCGAGGTTTGGATACAGGTGGAGTATGGTTAGGTTGGTTTTTCCATAAAAACCAACCGGGCCCCTAGAACGAAAAATCCAATAACTCTCAGACCGGGCGTCCGATTGACACGCCATCTGCGACGTTGAGTTCCTGTTGACGATACAGATCTTTTGGATACATCAACTCTGGACTATGTGTCAGTTGATGTATCAGCCTATCGGCTCGTGGAGCGAACCCTCCCGAACAAGCTTGCTACGTGCGGGAACCCTAGAGATGGCTGCGACTGCTACTGTGACGACGACGACTGTGCAGAGATCCTCAGTCGATTCGACGGCGACGACTACAACACTCAGCAGTCCTTTGTGGGTCAGTGCTACAGATCCTGTGTGGGTCCGATCATGTGTGGGTCAGCGCTCAATGGTCCTGTGTGGGCCAGCACCTATAGATCATGTGTGGGTCCTATCCTGTGTGGGTCTTTAAGGGGGTTAGTTACCTATCGATCCTTTGTGGGTCAGATCCTTTGTGGGTCATTGCGGGGGTTAGTACCTATCGATCCTTTGTGGGTCTGATAACTTAGATGGATCAGTGATCATCTCTATCATCATTCGAAGAAGTATACCAGTGTGAGATGAATCCTGTTTTTCTTTCCTTTATGGATTGTGTTGTGCTATCCTGTGTGGACTTACGTTTTGCTTTCCTGTGTGGACTGGGCTGTACTTTAGTTCGGATGTTGGAGCCGAACGAGAATTGATGACTTAGGTATATGTATGGGAATATACCTAAGTAGTGTCAGATGTTACTTCATGATTTCATCTTTCCTTTGTGGATTATCCTTTGTGGATTCTGGGAGTCCTTCGGGGGTCTCGGGGTCCCTACTGAGTAGCTTATACTCACCCCTGCACAGGCTATGCCCGCACTACGTTGTGTTGGTTGCAGACGACGGACAACGCTGATCGTGGTGGAGGCTTGCGGAGCAGGACAATACCTAGAGGTGGACCACTGTGTGGGACGTACTCAGAGCGATCGGCTGGTCCCGAGGAGCAGTGGAGGCTATCTATACCCACCCTTCAGGTGGGACTTCCAGTGGACAACTCGACGTTGCGGCTTTACTTTTCAGTTGTTGTTTTCCCTTTCGAGTTGTACTTTACTTTCAGTTTGGGATTGTATTCTGGCCCACTTACTTTCCGCACTTACTGTTGTACCAGCTTTTACTTAGTGTTTACTTCTTCTGCATGCTTGCTCTGTGGTGTTTGTTGTTTACTTTACAAAGGCAATGCCTTCCCTTTGTCGGGTTTTATACCTTGGTGCTAGTCGTCATCCCATGGCCTATGGAAGGCAGGCTCGGGGTAGTGACGGCACAGGCCCCGAGGACGGGTTGTGACAACACACATACAGGTGATAGTAACTATAGATATATAGATATATAAAATGAACTATGAACATGTAGTCCCATTAAATACAAAAATGAGTGGGTGATTCATCAATTATCATTTTAAATTAATATTAATTATAACAAAAAACACAACCAATAACAATTAAATTAAACTAAACCCAACACATACATTGGTTTTCCATTTTCAGGATAATCCATGTTTTCCATGCCCATACATTCCATGCTACGTAGTATTCATTTCAATCCATTATTTATTATTATAATATTTTTAAAATAATATATTAATTATCTTATTAAGTAATTATTTATTTATCTCAATTGTTTATCCAAAAAATTTTGGTGATTTTTATCCACTATCATTTTAAATAAAATTTATAAATAAATTTAATTTAAAATAAATTTATACATGGTGTGTACAAAAAATGACACAACATGTACTACTCTTGTGAGTATATAATTTTATTTGAAATTTATCAATAAATTCACTAAAAGGACACAGTTGGGGCATGACCGGGTTGGATCAAACGTAAATCCAACCAGACCATCGGAACGAAAATGCTAATAACTCATAGACCAGGCATCCAATTGACGCGCCGTACGTTGCGTTGAGACCCCTATGATGAGACAATCCTTTGAGATACTTCTTCATGGGGCATGGTGGATGTTGACGTGATGAAACATGGCTTAAGGAGTGGAACCTCCTGGAATCAAGAGTGCTTTGTGGAAACCCTGTGGATAGATGTGCACTAACGATTGTTCGTGGATCATGTGTTGGTCCGATAGCTCTGACTTATGTTCCTGGATCATGTGTTGGTCTGAAAAAATAGCTGGTCCTGGATCATGTGTTGGTCCGACAGATCTGACTACTGTTCCTGGATCCTGTGTGAGTCCGACAGTTCTGACTTCTGTTCCTGGATCATGTGTTAGTCCCACAAAATAGATGGTCCTAGATCCTGTGTGGGTTCAATAGCTCTAACTTCTGTTCCTGGATCATGTGTTGGTCTGACATAATAGCGGGTTCGGGATCGTGTGTGGGTTCGACAACTTAGTTGATTCAGTGGCTATATCCGATCATCTCTATATCTCTATATAAGTTGTATACATATTTGAGATGAGTCAGTAACTATTGTGTTTCCTCGTGATTGAGATGGATTACATGACAACATAGGTATATGAATGGGCATATACCTAAGTGGGGTTATCTGCTGATTTTCATACTTTTTGGTTTATCATTGCTGGATTTTGTGAGACCTTGAGGGTCTCGGGGTCCCTACTGAGTATCATTATACTCACCCCTGCACGGGATTTCCCGCACCTCGTTGTGTTGGTTGCAGATGACAAACAGTGCGGACTGAGGCTGAGTGGATAGGACTGGACGGTACCCGGAGGTGGACCAATCGCTGTGATGGTACTGGGAGGAGACGGATGGACGTGGAGTGTTGTTGAGGCCTTCCGTACCGACCCTTCAGGTATGACTTCCCAGTGGATGATCTAGTATCTCTTTACCCTTCTTCAGTTGATCTTTTGTTCAGTTTCCTTGTACTTTACAGTTGGGCTTGTATTTATGGCCCCCATTACTTTTTCATCACTCCTTTTTATACAGATTTACTTAGTGTTTTTCATTCAACTCATACTTTGTCGTGTGAGGTTACTCTATATAAAGGCAATGCCTTCACAGTTTTAGGGAATTACGCCTATGGTTCTAGTCACCGACCCCTGGACTATGGAAGGAAGCACCTTTACTTTTTCATGGTGTGTACCCTCTCTACAAGATTTTTAATATAACTTATATGGAATGTTTCGACAATTTATATGGCCTTTCTTAGGTACAATGTACATATAGGGAAATTATTTATTAGTAAGTGCATGATAGTAAATGGGGTATAGTTTTGTGTGTCAAATTGCGTTGTTAGCATGATTTTTATGTTGACATAGAAGATAATTTATATAATTTGAATATACCATTAGAAATTCATGTGAAGTAAAAAGTGTGTACAATGTTTTTACATTTAATGTAGTTCAAAAATAATATTTAAAATAATTAACTTATTCATTAAATTCCACAAGACCCATTTGAAATTACTCAGTATGTGATTTGTGTGAAATCCATGCCACCCAACATATACACTAGCTACACACTATGTTGTATCATTTATACATGTGAATAATATTTATTCTAAATCATTAATTCTTGTAGTATAACCCATATGGATGTGTTCTCCTCATTAATGGGTTTGAGTTATATTACTTGTAAATCCCACAACACATCATCAACTATGTTCTCTACCTGTTCACACTGCATCACTAGGGAATTAATATGTTTTCATTACATAAATATATGTGTTACATGACATGAATTCATAACTACCTGATGTTCAATCAGAACTAGCCCATGCTTCTCAGTCGATATCCAATATATTGTGTGTTTTTTTTACATTTTGAAAACATTGACTACACATAATAAGTGATTATTGTGGTGCCCTACCATGTCAGGTTATACGTTGTGGACACCAACTAGGTGTTGTGTAATCCTATAAAAAATTGTATCAACTTACAAATAAATATATTTTTAATAATGAAGTTACATAGTATTCCCCATCAAAACATTCTACCCTTTTCTACAACTCAACCTGATGTAGATAATATAGACACAATACATGTACGTTTCAGTTACACGATATATAATTATGTATTCTAGAAACATTTCCCTACACAAAAATATGGGATCTTTGAATGTTCTTCATCACTTTTTTTTCTGTTATTGTCCATATGAAAATAAATTATCTCGTTATCTTTACTTTCATGTTATGAATGGAAACCTATAAGTGAAAAAATAAAAAAAAAATACATAATTTTATAAACAAGTAATAAATAATAATAAATTAATATATGGCATCTTAGATACCAAATAACTATTTTGGGGTAAAATAGAATTGGTTAGACCCTTGTCAAACAATTGTATTCCACATTTTTTCTTAAAAATTCTCAATGAACAAAGAACATAACCCTAGAAGATTCAATAGAGTATTTTTTTCAAAAAAAAAATACATATTTAATTTATTTAAATATGAATTAGATTCACTTTTAATTATTTCTTCAATTTTGAATTGGTTTATCACTATTTTTAAACTTTCATTATGATAAAATAATTAAGGGTTGAATCTCTAAATTTTTAACCTCACTTGAACCAAAGTACTCTGAACATAATTACTGTAAATCCATGTGCTCAAGGAAAATAACCATGTGGATTGTGTCTTTTTACTTTGATTGAAATGGGAATCCCCTGGGGATTTTTTGGATTTTATCTTGTTCTGTCAATATTGAGAGATAGGAGGGGGATCAATGATTCCAATTTTTGAATGTATTCTTTAGAATATCTGTCTATATATTAAAACATTATCTAAAGAGAAAAATTTGTTTGTTAAAACATGTTATCACAAAAAATGATATATTTCAGACTATATACATAGGTTAGTGAGTTCTTATTTCACATAAGCCCTTAAAGAATATCTAAATTCAGTGTAAACCTCACATTGAATAATAATATTGTTATTTACATGGACTGCACTAAACTCAATGATATTTAAATATTATATCTTAAATAAATAAATTCATTTTTAAAATGAAATTAAATATATTATTTACTTCTGACCATTATCTCATCCCATCAATCCTCCTATATAATTAACAATCCTTAGCTAATAAAGATTTATCTAAATAAACAATTATCATTTTATTATTCATTAAATAATTAGTGATGCAATCAACATAACATGAAAATTTATTATTCATTTTATCTTGAGAATAATATTTATTCTAATATTTAATTCAAATAAAATTTAACTTAGATCTTATAATCATTTAGTTTGTGAACCATTAGATATCTTTTTAGTGACATTAATTAAACTATATTAATTAAAAAAAATTAATATCATACAATATGTCAAGGAACCCATAGAAATATATTTAAATTACAAAATAAAAATTATCTCATATAGACACTCATTGTGTAATATAATATCACTTTCATGAAATATCATCAAGCATGTTTTTTTCACATGTTTCATCAAACGATTTACTTGAAACAAATTATTGGAATTTAATAAAATGAACTTGATGATTAAAGTATAATAGATTTTTACTCAATTAGACTATTTAATTAAAATAAAATGGAAAAAGATATATAATTACATTGACTCATATGGGATAAATAATTTATTAACATATTCATTAATTTCACATCACTTATGATATACCTAATTTATGCTACCTTGTCCTAGTATTTTCCTGGTAATTTTCATTAATATATATAAGTATGCAATTCATGATATAAATTAACTATAATATCAATACTAAAGACCAATATACACATCCTTAGATATGAATATCCCATGAAACATAAAACAAGTGAAACTCTTACTGGAATGTTTGTTATTATAACCTGATCTCATAAAGATTACCATGTGATAACTTTATTACAATAAGTCTCAATGTCTTATGAGTCCCCTACAATAGATAGACTACATCATCTATGATTCATAAGTTAAATATGACATTTTTGTATAACATATAAAAAAAATATCTTCATATCACTTCAAGGATCTCATTATTACAAGGAAATAATATAACAATTTTTCATTATAGATAATCTAAGAAAATTATAAAACAATATTTATGAAGAATAAAACTCATCTTGTGATGGTAATTTTTTTAATATTAAATAATTTGGATGTAATGGTAATTGAAGGTGAAAAGTTATTTGTTCCAAAACACAAACACAAACACCAACATTATACTCATTATGGACATATTGTGTTATCACTACTCTACCAAATTGTTTGATATCATAATTTCTAATAGGGTTCAAGTCATTACACATTTTATTATAATAGATGTCGTCATACCGCATAATGGGATGAATTTAGAGAGAGGAATACATATTTAAATTTTCATACCTAAAAAATGTTATATAATATATAAGAAATTTCACTACAACATAAATAATTAGAGAATAAATAAAATATCAATATAGTGAATCAATAATCAATCATAAAGTTCAATGTTATTAAGTAACTATCCCATTGAAAATAAATATGGAATACTATTATGATGTTTGATAAGAATTTTAAGCCATGTCATAGATCTATAGTCCCCTTCAAGGTTCCAGATTCCAGGGGATCTATGTTATGTAAAATATATCTTCTATATATTCTTTCATAAGAAAAATTTTAATTTTTTGTATCAAATTTTATGAAATTAAAATATATCCTTCACATGTACTATAACTAAAAGTGGTAAAATAGGAACACATGATCTAAAATTAAGAACAACTACTATCGATCTTGAATTATTATGATTAAGGTATTGTAAAACTTGACACTCAGCATAAAAATGTCTTTTGATGAATTCCAATCTATCATGTGCTTGCATGTGAATGCAAAGAAGTAATAAAAATTTTACCAATTTTCCAAAATTAAGGACCATAAATAAAATTTTAATCATGAAATGTCTAAATATGGCGAAGATGTAATTAAATAGATATTTATTTAACATTCAGTATTGCGACTTATTCTACATAGGGAAATCCACTATATAAACACATCATTATATAACAGAATAAAAAAACATTCACATTATAATTTGATAATAAAATCAATTTAAATAATTAATAAATATGTAACATAATATCCAATTTTTTTAAATAAAAATCACTCAAATGACGATAATGACTATATGTCGGAAATTTGAGTGGGTTCCATCCTTTATAAGAATCATGAATTGGATAATCACTTTGAATAATCATAAGAATGTTATAAAAGGGACTGGCATGTAAAATGTAATATAATGATTGTTTTGAAGACATTGTGAATTTGGAAATTTTTATAAAATGTTTTATGTTCACATAATGGACAAAAATTATTCATATAACCATGGGGTAATATGATAGTTTTGAATTTTACCCTTTGGAATTTGAGCATGAATTTAGGGGAATTATGTATATGACCATCAGGAAATGGAAATTAGACAAATGATCAACAATTATCTTTGATTATATAACAATTTTTTAAACATGAGAAAATGTAAGAAATACCTTTTCCCCACTATAAATATTTAATTAGTTATACATATATAATAATTTTTATTATTATAGTCATAATAATTAATTTTTATAAAATAAGGAATAATTTTTAAAATTATTTAAAACATCACCCATCATAAAGTAATGATTTTTTAACACTAAAAAAATTAAATTATATGTATCATATTAAAATGTAATCAATCATTAAATGATTTTTTTATTTTCAATCCGAATATAAATTTTAGTTTAGACTGATGTTTCAAGATTTTAAAGACATATTTAAATTACTAAAATTTTATTCAACAATTGTGAAATAATGAAACCATTATATCCAAATATTTTACCATTGGTAACAATGGACATTATTTAGAATCAACAAAACTCATTTATTATCCCAAAATAAATCACTATTATAGGACATAGTCCTAAAAATATTTTATATTTTTTATTCAAAAAAATACTCTAAATATTAATAAATAATTTCAAAAACATGTTAAATTTTTTTAAAAAATTATCATATACCAATATTTTAAAAATTGTTTATTTTAAATTAAATAATGTGTTACATTTTTCTAAGAGATAATCACTCTTATCCATCCAATTTAATTTTCACATCAATTTATAACCTCACCCCCATCAGTTAACAACGATGTAAAAATTTAAATACATTATGCTTCTATAAAATTAAAATTTTGAACATTAATTATTTTATATATGTTGTTTATATTAAAATTACATGGCATGGTCAATAAGTATGACATTGAAAGAAATTTAGATCTATATTATTAAATTCCATAGTAGATTGTTAGTATAAAATAAACAACACATATATTTTTATTTTTATTTTTTAGATTTTTGATTGGTTTAATATATGTGTGTGTGTTTGTAATGTTTTGTGTTCAATAATTTTTTTTTCAGATATACCCCTAAAAACCATTGAAATATGATATAAAAATAATAAATACTAAATATATAACTATAATGAAATTTTCAATAAACCTATGACCTATTAGAGCCATCAAGAAACATTTATATTTAAATCTTCATATATGTATATCACACAATAAGTGAAAAATGATTGATACCATGATATAAAAATTACCTTGGATCATTTTGAATGAGAAACTCTTAACCGAATATATAAATAATAAATTACTATTATAAACCATTTAATTAAGAAAATTAATAAAAACAGACAGTTAAAACAAAATTATAATTTTTCTCTATCATTGTTTGGATTTTTTTTAATAAATGATGTTATAACATATACATTAAAAATTATACATAAGGTTATATGATTAATTAATTTTTTAGTATAAAATTTTCTCCATTTATAAGATAATAATTTTTAATATTTCTAATTATTTTACCCTAATATTACAATTCCATCCCTTATTGTGATTTTTATAGATTTAAAAATCAATTTATTGGTACATAATTGTTGATTCTAAATTTTGACAATTTAAATATGTTAAGGGGTAATATTCATAATCTATTACCATTATATTATTATAACCATTATTTCACTCACTTATATTGGTTTTATATCAACAATACTCTAATCATCTGAAAACCAATTTTACCAAATTTGTTTAAAATTAATTTGTTATTGTTGGATTTATTGGATTGTGTTGGGTCCACAAGGGTCATATTTTTTGGATATATTTAGAGGAGTAAATTATGTCATTAGAAAAATTGTAAATTAATCTAATTATTTATCCCAACTCTCACATCATATAGATTTCATCACCTAAGGATTAGTTGGATAGTGTTTAAGATCTTTACTATAATTATTATTCAATTGATATTTACTTAATTAAAATTTTAATATAATTTTGCAAGTGATATCTTAACACACACAAGAATTTATTCCCTACTGATAATTTTTAAATCATTAACCCACAATATATAAGTATTTTAATTGATTTAATTGTACTGGGATACATACAAGAAGCACACATGAAATAATGTGTTGGTGTATAAAAATCTACTAAATAAATTTCAGTGTTTGGTTGAGTGACATTAACTACATTCCAGGGGTCAAACACATTGCAAAGCTTTAGGGATAGTTTTCTATATTACAAGGGATCTTCCCTACTTCCTTACCTTTACTCAATAATTATTAATGCGAAAAAAACGATATACAAGACAATAATATGATATAAAAATATCCGATTTTTTGTTGATACACCACATTTATATTGGTGCTACATGATCTATGTTTACTTATCATCAATCACAAGAAGTATAATTTTCCCCATGAAAACAGATTCACCTTCATTAAATATACCATCATTGTCACTCATTTAAATAACTCCTCATTCATTTTTAAGATCTATCAATAATTATTAGTTTTATTTTTAACATTATCTGGTCTCTCGACATTTGAATACCTTTTTTGTGTCACTATGTACATTAGAAAAATGTCGTATATTAATAAAAATTAATATCACTATATCTCTAGGATTTTCTCTTTCCAATATTTCATTTTATCTAATTGGATATAAATTGCCTAATTTTATATTAATTTTAAGTATTCAAGTTATCTTTATTTTGATGGGAAAATTTATTCAAAAAAAAACTCAAAATCCATTTAAAATTCATTGATTTTAGATTTATTAACATCTCCAAAATGAAAGGATATTCCAAATAGAGATGTTTATAGTTTATTTATATATAAAGACATGTAATATCTACACTATAGTCATTTTGAAGACATAGAAAAACATTTAATTTACAATACTGGGTCCTTAAATGACTGACACACTTAAAATCACATTGCTTCAATCCTTCCAATTCACAGGTCTATACAACACTGTGATAAATAAAAAATAAGATCCTTTAACAGCCTATTTCAAGGTTACAGTCATTGTGAAACATTATCTAAGACACCTTTTTTATATTTCATGAATAATATGAGAAACTCAATAAGATCTAAGATTTTCCGCATTCCATAGTCCATTATAGTCACCCATTTTGATTAATCACACATTAAACCACATTGACACTTGTAATGCCTTTTTATGGTTTACTCATTTCATTAATGGATTTCAACAATAATATACACTAATTAAAACATCATTTTTATCCTATAATGTTATTTCATTCAACATTATCCACAACGATGACTAACAAAATTCATAAAATGGGTTTTTCACATTATTTCCTCCTTACACATTGCATGCCACCATGGGTGTTCTAAATATCCTTATTTAACATAAGTGACTTTTGAAACTAAAATAGTTTGAACTATTGTTGATTAATCCATGATTATGTTTTCCTAAACCTATGTATTAACCTCATGAAATATTTCCACTTCTCCATGAATTTCAAGGAGTCATTGTCACCTCAAAACCATTTTCATTAATATGCCATTTCATAAATTCCCTTGAGATAAATTTCCTCGTATGGATTCTTCCCTATGAAACGTTTTCCATTTTGGGCCTTCATTATTCCTGGATAATCATATATATATTCTAAAATTCATAGTTTATATTATAATGATTTTTATGTGCATTTATAATCTTATATAGTTTTAAACCTTCAAAATATCATTGAATCAATATATATATCCAATGAGTAATCATTTACAACCCCTTTTATATACTTTTAATATTATACTTGTAGTTTATTTCATATATTTCACTTATGTGTCCAATGAGAATTCCATATTAATCTTAAATAGCTAAATACAAAGTCAAAATTCTTTAAACTCCCAATATAATTCCCATGATTATTTTATATTAAATACACTCCTAATTTGTGAAGAATTGGAAACCATCACATATTTTTTGAAAGAACTAACTCTCTAAAGATATATTTATAAACTATAATAACAATTAGTATAATTCAAGTGGAAATTCCAACGTAAGGACTTGTCAATGTTTGGAAAACAATAATACTATATAGTATCCACCCTAGAATAATATTCATGCTATTAACTTGATATTTATATAGACTATCATCGAAAAAATAGCATATAAATCTAATTCCACATTGAAAGTAGCAGAAAATAAATCTGACCCCACATAACATCAATTCTATAATTAAAGATAAAAATCTTCCACATTTGATATTTTAAAACACTTATCAGGAATCATATTCTATGATTATTTCATACAAATAAAATAGAAATGGTACATTTATTTTAATATTCTTAGTTTAATGATACTTCTTCTAGTATGTCTTACAAAGGGGAACTCATATGAATGATTCTTCAATACCCCCTTTGAAATAAAATTTAACGAATATCTAATAAATGATAATACCTATAAAAATTCATGTTGAGAGGTAGGGTCTTTAAATTTTTAACTCATATTAATACCATTCTCGCCAACCATTCTAGACATAAAAAAAATCTCCCATACTCAAACACTAATTCTTATATTATAGGGGATAATAGTTGATAATAAGAGAAAACAATTATTTCTATGAATCACGTTCTATTTATCACAAAAAATACATAAGAATATCACAAATATATCTTCTCCCCCATTTCATTAAATTCGAGTCACTGAATTTTAATATTCCATGCTACCCTTTAAAAAAATATTCCATATCCTTTAAAAACATTTAGATTTTTTATCCATATCTTTTAATGTTTTATTGGATCTTCAATATTATTTAAATATATGGAGTGTCTTTCATTAATTTATATTCTTTTTCTATGATTGATACACCTTTTTTCTAATAATATCTAAATAAAATTATTCCTATTTTTATAACTTCACTTGTTAAAAACAATTTTATAGATATCCTTCATGATCAAAAACCACATCCAACTATAGCTTCTGATCCCAATGTTTTTCAATGAGTGTAATTACATCTTAAAAATAAATATTAACAAGTCCTCAAAGTATAATGAGTAGAAAAAAGATGTTGGAAATAAAATAAAATTTTCATAACATCAACACATCCAATTATACTCATATAAATTAATCTTATTTAGCTATAAAATTCATCTTGTATCATTGAATTCTAGAATTGATCTAAATCAAACATTCAAAAATCCATTAGGGAATAATAATTATACACATTTTATTCCACTCATTCAAAATTTCCATTTTTAATAATAACTATTAAGATAATATTGATAAAATATAATCCTTTAAAACTAGTTTTGATTTATTTTTAAATGGGCATAACATCTTCCAAATTAATGAATCCTACACATCACAAATTTATTATCTTATCCCTTGATAACTATATTATTACTTATTTTCCTCAAACAATGTTCTATTTTCCTTATTTAATGTCTAATACCAATCAATATTGATATGTTCTCTTGAAAAAAATATTCTTATAGTTAATGATTTTGGTTTTTTCTTGTTACACTTTCTAAATTTCTATATAATAAATTTAAGATGCATCCTTTCTTCTTTATCATATTACCCAATAATATTATCTCCCTTAAAACATTCACCATAAAAACAAATATTTTAATATTTATTTAAATCTTGATGAGGAGATCTCCTATTTCCTTGGGTTAAGGAATATGGAGGGTCAATATTTTCCATCATATGGTCTTCTTTCTTTTATATTAGAATCTATCACAATATATGAAATAGTTTTTATAGGATCCAATAAATCCTTATTCTACATGGGAATCAACTTTTATTCATGACATTATTCAATAGTGTTTTCTCTATGGGTTTATATTTCAACATGGACTTCTCTAATTAAAATTTATTGTAAAATTATTTTTCAAACCATATTTATACGTTCCTTTTACAACATGATTCATTATATTAAATGATTCAAAAAATTATTTATAACACATCCCACTCATGAGGAACATTTAATATTCTTTAACTATTCCAAATATGTTTCTCATCTTTGAAAGAGTACTTTTATTTAAAATGGTATTTTAAACTATTCTACAATACACTTTTAGAAATAGGATAATATATATCCATCTCATGAAAACTATTCCTTGATGAAATTTATTTTATAATAGATTTAAATATACATTCTATGTTCATTATAGTAACAATTCTCTTATGATTTTCACTTGAGAATTTATTTGGAATCTATGAATTTTTGAAATAATACCCATACCTAATTGTCTATAGATGGTATTTGTACCTTGTATATTTTCCATCAACATTATAGACATAAATATATTTCAATGATTCATAATAGAATCTAGAAATATTTCCATGCATTTCATATTAAATGAACACATTAATACGCCCTTTAAATATTAATTTTAGTACTTTGTCCTACCTCTAATTGGGAAATTCATATATAAACTGATATTACATCCACTATTTTCATATTGAATCAATAATAAATTTTTTATATTTTTTATGAATGAACCATGGGATTTTTCTTCTATATCATCTCTAAGTTTCCATAGTAACCATTAAAATGTTCTTACATATAAGGTGTCCCTTATTTCATCACGGATTTATCTTACGTCTCCATGGTTTTAGTATATGCATAATTTATCCCATTATCACATATTAGAAGGTAATACAATAATATATATACTGTATCTTTTAAGATAAACATCCACATTATTGTTGGTTGTTCCATTTTATTTTAAACCAAGATCAATTAATCATTGAATAACTAGAAAATATCATTTCATGCTTCAGGTTGAGCACTGATATCTCCATTGAGGATTTTTTCCACTAGAAATATTATCCTAAAACTATTGGAAAAAATTATCTAATGTGTCAATTTATTTTTATTAATAGTGATCATATGAGATATCTGATCCTTTAAGATCACTATCTCTTTGTTTCACCCTTGATTTTACTTTACCAATTCTGTAATATGTGTAAAAAATTTATGAAATTTAACCTTCATTTGTTAACTTATATATATTGATGGACATTCTCTATATGACCCTAATTGATTTCTTTCATCATTAAAGATGTTTCCTCTAATTATTTTTCTTCAAAACAATTCGCCTCTCTATGATTAGTAGCCACATTGAATTTTTTTGACCATGAATTTCAATATTCTATCCCAATATTCACACCTATAACAAGGAATCCATGTGACTGATTAACCATACATTACATACTAATTTTTTCTTATTATCCTTGATGTAATTACTTCAATTAAGGAGAAATATCTATATTTTGTCTATTTGATATGTCATCACCATTAACAGTTCCAATTTAAATCAACAAAGAAAGACCATAGATAATCTTATATAATCATTGAATAGGTAAAATTATATTCAATCAATATCACTATAACTCTCCCCTTTAGTTGATATATAATTTTCATCTGATTCTCAATACCACCATAATCAATTCCTATATTAGTAATTTCATTCAATCACAACTTAATTTTTGTATTCTTTACATTATTTATTTCATAAATGTATTGTAATGGAAGAATATCAATAAATTTAAATATAACACTAGGAATAAATTATATCAACATAGATAAAATAAATCTATTCAGATAATAATTTAATCTTATACTACTTATCATGGTTACAATATTCCTAAGTGAGTGATACCCTAATGGGGTGATTAATGGTATGAAAAAAACTTTCAAATTATACAACATAAACTTCTAAAATTACACCTCCTAAATAGATCATTACTTAATGATTAGTTGCGGTCATCTTTAAGCTGTTATTATATTAAATACCCAATCAAAACTCCCATAATTGTTAATTTAATAAACTTTATTTGTTAAATACAAAATCCAAACATTATTATTTTTACATAATTTAATTTTTAAATCATTCACACATAAGACACAAATATTTTACATTATTCACCTATGTTGGGATAAATAAAATGTAAAAACACACTATGATGTGTTAGTGTACCAATATCTAATAAATAAGATATAGATGCAGGTTTACAAAAGGTCTATCTAAGATAGGGTATAATCCACTTAAAATGTTTTTGTAATGGTTCACCTCCTCTTATGGATCACTCCATATATCCCGTTATATATTTATTACTAAAGGGAAAAAATGACACATTAGAGAATAAAATGATATAACCATGTAATCATTGATGTCATTGTATTATGGAAATATGGCTGATCGTTGATATTTATTCATAGTGCCTACTTCACAAAAAATATGTGAATATCACAAAAAATAGCTTCATCTTTTATGTCTAGATCATTAATATCCCACTATGGAATAAATCCATATTCATTGTAATGTTTTATCAATGAGTTCTAATATACTCATTCCCATTGTCTTCCCTCTATATCTATTCTAGAATACCTTTTAGTGGTATATTTACATAGAAGAAAGACCCATTCAATTTACAGATTTTAATATATATATATATATATATATCTCAAGAAAATAAAAATTATGATGAAATTCATTTTCTATAAAAAAATATAAATTTCCATATATTCACTTTGTTTTAAGTCTCTATGATTACTTGTTTATGATTCCAAAATCCCAATTTAAAAATCCCCCAAATCTATGTCAACCTAATTGAATTATGACTAATTAATACATACCACTATAATTTAAATTGAAAATAAATATTTTTATTACAATATGGTCCACTACAAAATGTATTGATTCCACCATGATTGATTTTATGTCCTTATCAAACTTTGACACCATGACACTTAGTAAAAAAATATATGACAACCAAAAAATATCACTTCTTCCATCCTTTATATTAAAATATATATACACCAAAGAATCTAGAAAAAATTTATACATGGTATATTCTTTTTCGTTGAATAATTATTTTTTAACCAACTTATGAAATTACTTGGGACCATTTTTAGAAAATATCAAAAAACTCGATATAGTACCTTATGGTAACCACACCATACTCTACTCAAACTACCTATATTGATTAATTATCCTTGGGACCATCCAGGTAATAGAAATACCAATTTTTTATACACCCATTTTTTATAAGGATTTTTCATGATACTGAAGTTATTAAAATAACCATTTCATGTTTAAGAACGTTATTTCCATACATCTAACTTAACTATGATGCCCTAATGAATCAATGAGAATGGACTACCTCAATATTTCCTCTTAACATAGTACCATTCACTACAAGAATTCAAGCCTTCCCTATTTTATATAGGTTATTTTTGTAGAGAAAATGTCTTACACCATTGGATAACTCATCTTAGTTTCCTATTTCCTGAACCTATATACAATCAATGAGAACATGGGCTACTACTCCATCCATTTCGTAGATTCATCATTATAACTAGGCTATCATCCCAAATCCTCAATGATATAAATGGTCTCTAGATAAAACACCTTACACAATAGAATTTTTAAAACCTTATTTTTTTGTGGGTGGTTGTTTATATAGTATAAGATGAAGAGGGTGACACAAAATTGTTGTATGCTGTATGTCTGACTTAGGTTGATCATATTATTTGAGTGACCTATTTACATCATCAGTGGAGTGAGAACGTAATATTATAATGTAAGACAGAATTATATTCTATATTAGGTTTGGATACATCATAATGGAGTTCTGATAATTAGGAGGTTCAGTGTTTTGGAATTATTGTGGAGGATGTTCCAAATATGGAATTTCGAAGCGAGTACGGATTTCATGAGTACATGTTGAAGCTGTTTGGGATAAATATTGTAAAGATAGTGTTCATGTACATCATGAAGAAGATCATCCATATATACTTGGAAAATTTCATCATCATTTTTATTCATGACATCCACAATGTTGGTCGGAGTGAGTATCCAAAGAGGGGGGGGGGGTGAATTGAGTAACCAATAAAAATTTTGTTAAAAAGGATTAATTTTAAATCCAACAACAAATTAAAATGACATAATTAGTGAATTAAATAGATCATTATATGTTCTAATCCTTCAAAATGATTCTTTAAGATTGATTAGTATTTAGGTAACTAATATAAAAAAATTACTTGTTCCTTTAAAATCAATTTACATAATTAAATAATAATAAAAACACTAGAAAATAATTACAATAAAATTATTAGTTTTTTTGTTTAACAAAAATTATTTGTAAAATAGATAATAATGGAAACAAAAAAATATAGTAGAAATATAAAATAAGAGGTTCAGTCTCAAGATGGTACTCAGTCCTCTCCACTTTGGGATCACCTGCCAACAAGTAGTTTATATAAAATAAACATGTTAATCCACTACCTGGATAGGGTTTTAAAATAGTTTACTAACTCTCTGTGTCAAACATAACCTCTTACACTATTATCTATGGGAGTATAATTAAATAGGTCACATAGGGACCTCTATAATAGTTATTCGTGGGAATTTATAGGAAATAAGGGATAAAAGAAAAAATCAAGTATCTTCTAGTTTAGCAGAAGAGATAATCTGTGTGTGTGATAAAATAGATAATGCACACACACTACTTGAAATGTAAGAATTAATAAATAGAATTGAGAAATATTAAAAGTGTAGATTTTGATATTATCAGTTTGTTGTGGTGCATATCATGAAATTGGGTATGTATAAGAAAATGAATCTCGAGTCAGGTTATCTTGAAATTTTTAATAGAATAGAGTTTCATAGACTCTTATTCTTGACTGGAGGAAAGTAGTAGATGAGTTTGAGCTTTGGATTCCTTAGTCGAGTGTTACTAGGATGTAGCATTTCAGTTCACCAACTCTATGTGTGTGTGTTTATTATTTGTAACATCTCGTCCTACTAACTATCTACTATTAGTGTCTAGGAACAATGGACTGTTATTCCTTTATTAATATAAGTAACATAGAGAATATCCACATGCATTCAGATATTGTGTTTTCTCATACATCACATCTAACATCCACTTTAATGTATTTTGTCTATCATTTAAGGGACAATCATTAAAATATTATTTGGAATTAAATTCAATAAACTAACCATTAGTAATATTTGAAAAAAATTATAAATTATGAAAAGAGTGTTAGTGTCTTAGTTTGGTGGTGACTTGATCTGATGGTGTATTTGAGTCTGAAGGCATCTCATTACAATTGTGACTAAAAGCTAGTGGTGTATTTTATATAGCCAAATTTTATTTCAGGCTGTAACTCCTCTAGAGGCGAGTCATCATATAGTAGGTCAAGTTGGAGGTGTCTCACACTTTTCAAAATTTACATTTTCGTAATCATGATATCATATTGAATAGACAACCCAGTGGTATCTCATACTTTACCAATTTTATACTCTGGATGTGTGTCTTATGTTTGCGTCCCAGACATAGTGAGATCTTTATGCTGATGGTGAGTCACGGACAACAGGGAATCATATTTGATGGTGTCCCAAACTTTTTTAATTTTCCAATTCAGTGGTATAAAATCCAATTCGTGATTCCTTGTTTTGGTGGTGATTCTACCTTGGTGGTGTTATAGGTTGATTGCGTCTTTACCACAATGGTGACTCATCATTAGTAGTGACTGGAGGTGACTCAAAATTAGTCATTTTCATCACCTTTCTCAGATTTTGAAATAATTATAGAGCGCATGAAATTAAATAGTATCTTTAGAATCATGATATTTTTCATCAAAATAATGAGGTCAATATAAATCTACTCACTAACACTAAAACACCATTCTAAGCAACAAGATATTGTTTTGAGTACGCTTCTAGCACATCGACATAAAACCAAATTAACTTAGCGTGACATCTGGATTTGATATTTGAATTTACTAGAGAATGTTGCCTCAAATATGGGTATATCAATATAACCAGAGAATATTGAGGTAGTCATGTCATGTACATGTCCCCAAAATGTGTTTGATATCAAGATCATTCTAGGATTAGCATGATATTACCGATGGTTTATCAAGGTCTTCTCAAAACGATCTCCTCCATCCAACAGTTCTCTCATCGTAGAACACAATAGGTCTGAACCCTGTCCATTATTCACCCAGTCCAAATGTGAGGATATGATAAAAAAGGTCTATAATTCAAAGATCCCTGATCCTCTGATGCATCCATTCTCCAATCAACTATTAGGCTCATCAAGGGACAGTACTCCTCTAAAGGTCTCTCACCAACCACCTACTAAGCCTATGACATAAATCAATGATAATTTGAAATTATTTTCCCTTCCTAGATAGATATTCCATATTAATGATTATTTTATGTAGATACTCAACCCGATACTATTTTCTAAGGTTTAGGTCCCTCTCTTTGAAGATGTACCAAAATATCTTCTTCTCTATATAGACAATAAATCTCTTACTAAAGAGATAGTGTCTCCAACACATCAGGTCATGGAACACAACCACCAGATCCATGTTATATGTAGGTTATTTCTACTCATGGTGTCATAGATAATGAGACCGAAAGGCCACTACCATGTCTCTCTGTATCATTAATGCTCCTAGACCAATTCCAAAATCATTATTGTACACTAAATAACCAATTCATGGATTAGGGAATATTAGTACTAGGGCTATCTTCAACCTTATTTTATGTGCAATGAATGCCTCTTAATAGTGAAATGACCCATATAACTTTACTCCCTTCTTCATTATTTCTTTAAAGGGAGATAATAGTCATGATAAGCCTTGGAAAAACCATCAGTAATATCATTATAAATTTAGAAATCTTCTAATCTCAAAAAATAGGGATGCTTCCAAAACATGCTTTTGTGAAATTTATATTGGTCTATGGATATAACCATATCAGACACCACATGTCCAAAAAAAATTTACCTATTGACTATAGAAGTAACAACTAAAAAATTTGGTGTAAAGATGATGTTATTGAATAATTCCATGGACTATCTCAAGGTGTGTTTCAGGTTTATCTGGTGTTAGTGAGTAAATGCAGATGTCAATGATGAACACTACAATGAATGATTCCATGTATAGATGGGTGATATTTTTTATGAGGACCATAAAGATTTATAGAGAGTTTATTATCCTAAAAAATATCACAAAGTACTCATATTGTCTAAGTAGACTCTAAAATTCTATCTTCAGAATGTCATCCTCTCTTACTCACAAATGGTGAAAGAATGATTGAAGGTCAATCTTGGAGAACCAAATCTATCCCTATAAATGATCAAAAATATCATCGATCCAAGTAATAGGATATTGGTTTTCACCATCACCAACATCAACTTCTAGAAATCAATGTAGAGTTAAAGACTATGATCCTCCTTCTTGGTGAATAACATTGGTGCATCCGTTGTGAAGTACTCGGCCTGATAATTCCTTTCTCCTTCAAGTCATTCAAAAATATCTTTATATCCTTTGTATTTGACAATGTTATACTATAAGTGGGTATCAAAATGGGGTTTTCACCTGATATGAGATTTAACCCAAAGTCAACTCCTTTATCATGATGGAATCATGTGAAGTCATCTAGGATGATATCCTAATAGAGACTCAGGATTGGTGGGTGAAATGGTGCCACTCAAATTGATCCTACTAAAATAACGAATCCCACTATCTATGTTGTCTCCATCCTAAGATAACTCAACTTTTTTCCAACTTCTACTACTCGTAGTTCCCACTCTCATGTTATCGTGATCTTCTCGCCATTTTTTCAAAGTAAATGGTACAATTATCTTATAGAAATATTTATGATCTTAGAAGTTATTCCACCAATATATGATAAGAATCACATCCAAGTCCATAATCTCAATAATCATGACCTCCCATAGATTTATATAGATAGAAACAACCAAAAAACACAATGGGAATAATTGGAGATGTACCACATTAATTCTCAGTGGCGTTGAATGGGAAATTAACTCAGAAGATAAATTAACCAGAAGATCAAGTCCAACCACTACTCGTGAAAATATAAAGGAATGAGGTGCACCATTATCAAACAATATAGTAGACACCGTTGATATGGTCAAGTTCTTATGTTGAACAATAGATGAACCCAGTCCACCATATTTTGTAAACATTTTCACTATTTAGTCATGAAAAACCTGACCTCTAAGGATATATCAATGAGATATATAACTAATATTCATCCACTATTGAGAACCTCTAATAGATCATCAGTTCAACGATTGAGTCTTTTAATCTCCTCTAAGGGTCCCAAAACCTCTAATGCTTGAAGAAAACTATTTAGGATTCCTTATATTTCCACACTACTAACATGTACTTTGAGGTGAATTGTAAAACCTATTACAATTTACCATCATCCGGTAGTTGATGCGTTGATGAACTCCTATAGACGAAAATAATATAGCAGAACTTTGATCAGTCAATAAACTAGTTCCTTGTTGAACAGCTCTCAATTTACATTTAATTGCTTTGGAAAAGGTTATTAGGAATATTAAAAGGGTACCACTAGTCATTTTAGTTGAGAAAAACATAGTATATTCATCATCTTTTAGATAGTTCTCTATCATCAGGGCCTTCCAAATTTTAACAACCAAAAATATTATAAATAAAATTAATCTTGTGATTTAGTTCAATTCCTTATTATGTAATATGGTTATAAAAACACATGCACTTCCTTGTTCTAATTATATTCTATAGGATTTAAAAGACTATTAATAATCATTAACATTTATAATATAGCCATTGAATGGTGATCACATGATTAGTATAAATATAGGGTTTGAACAAATCCAATCGACACAAAAAAAGGATTTCATGAACTCAACCAGTAAGATTGTACCCTATGAATCCCACTAATCAGATATTCGATGGGATGCACAATCTCTATGATATACCATTGACCAAGCCCAAGACGAGATCCAAAAAATTAAGCATGAACAAAACTTTTTATGAGATAAGATCACGATCATGGACATCATGACCCAAATAATAGATGTCGAACAACCCCATGAAAGTCTCATCATCCTGAACGTTACTATTAGTGAGTTTTAAATATGATTAAATGGATATGTATCAGTACTCTTTCAATATAATTATTCAAATTATTGTTTTAGAATAATAGATATATTTTCATCCTATTATGGTTATTTTATAATTATTTTTTATTTTTATATTATAAAACCCAAAGAGTATTTTTGGGAAATATTCCAATTCAATTAAGGTACTTATTTTGGTGTATTAATGGTTTTTTAAAATGAATATAGTTTCTGAAAAATATTATTATTATAAGTCCCTGACCGTAGTTACCCAGAGTCATGGAATTGTTACATAACATTGGCATGATCAAAAGCGATCATGTCCTGAATGACCAATCAATTTAGTATCCTTTGATGTACAAGATACATACATAAGTTTTACATTACATTATGAAATGAAAAACAAAAACATTGTGTCTCCTTTTAACACACTAATATACCATAGCCTATCCCTACACGTCAATCATAATATACTTCTTCACAACTTGGAAAAAATTATACAAAATAAGGGGGTGAGCTTAGATGCTCACTAAGGATAAAAATTTAGCGAAATCTTTCATAAGAAAACAAAAACATTTAAGGAAATGTATAATAATAAAACACAAGCCTTTTAAACATAAATTTCAGAATAATATGGAAAAGATAAATAAAATAATTCCATTTACTTATTCACATGGATATTCTACTAGTGGAATAATCACACGTAATATCAATAGCTAATTTTATAATGATAGAATGAATAATTCCGGACATCATAACCACATATTCAAGGCCTCGTGCTAGGAAAACAAATAAAATTTTTTCAAAGCCTTTTTCCAAGACACTAGTTTGTCTCATGAGACCTACTAATTAATCAAGGGGCTATAGAGGGCCCCACCCGTCACTTACTACGTCTAATTCATTCCTCATATGAAAGGGCTCAAACATTACATAAACATTAATATTAAAACTATCATAAAACATGCTAATACTTTAACCATTAACCATGAATTATATAAATATAGCACATCCAAAGTCAAACATATCATAAAACATTTAATACAATATGGAAGATTTCATCATAATAAATAAACTTAAAACAAGCATAAAATCCAACAAAGGATGTTGACATGGATGAAATCAATCCAAAAACAATTTGGGTGAAATATAACTTTCTACTTTGTATTAATTTAAAAGTAAGGAATACCATTATTTTGAAAATAATCTTATAAGCTTTAAAGGAAATCATAGAAGGTGTTATAATGATGAAAAAGAGCTATACCTTCCATATAAGTTAATAAAACATTCATTCTTTAATTGGTCTAAAAGGTTATAAAGTACATTCTTCAGAAAACGATGGAAAGATTAATTTCATATAATTTTTTTAAAATGTCAAAGAAATTTATAAATGACTTGAACCCATAGTCTAGTTAATAGTAAAAATGTTTTTAAATACATTTTTAAGAATAACAGATATGGATAATAAAGATGTCCTAGTAGATACTTATATATAAACAACCTCAGAGAATAAAGAGATTGTAAAATTATTACTTACCTTGTATATTTCCTTAGTCAAGTGTATTTTAACATCCTGTATAATAGTTAAATCATTATTATTATTTTATACAAGAACCACATATATAAATTTGATATCATATATGATCCTCCAATATTGATTTGTTAATAATATTTCAGTAGTATCATTGTTTCGAGGGATAACTGATTCGTTTTACTTTATATATTTTGTTATGTAAGTAATTTTTGTTATGGATAAAATATATTTGATTCATATAAATAATTATATTATGTTCTTAAACATTATTTTTTAACCATAAAATGAAAATTATTCTTGAATGGTTAGGATGGGGAATGAAATCTCATCGCTTCGTGGAGATGGTAATCTGTAAGTATGCACAAGCGACAATATAATTCTATTGATGGTGAAATAATATGTTATTGGATGGTATATTATATATAAAGAATCATTAACATGTTATATTTATTATTTAAATCAATTATACATCATTATTATACCCATCCAAACAATGAAGTGTTGAATAACAAACTACACCACAATGTGGAGATGGTAAGCCGTACATATGCACGTATGGTGACTTTCTCATCCATAGGATGGATAGAATAATGAATATGGTTATACCATATTATTAAAAACATCTAATTTTTTAAAAGTCACTAGAGTTATTATTTTGGTATGGAAAAAACAATGAAAGGGGAAGTGGAAGAAGAAAAGAACATTGAAAGAGTTGATGAATCAATTACCTCTTCTTCGAGTTATTCCTTTTTATATGAAAAAAATGGCTCCTTAGGGTGGATTTATAATAGAGGTAAGGCCTCTAGGATGAATTGAGGTTAGTTGGGAGGATATTTTAATAAGGCTTTTCCAAGACAAATGGCTTTGAATGTGTCAATTTGAGTGAAGGGAAATACTCTTTTATAAGAGTGGTGAGGTGTATTTTAGGAAGAGTTTGAAATATTAATTTATTATAAAACCATTTTCGGTTTATAATAGCTCCAAATATATATATTTCGATGATAAGGTCAGTATGGGTCTAAAAAATCTCAACCAATAGGTTTTAAACAACTTTAGGTGACCATATTGACCTTATCTTTTAGATTTAACTCTAAGTTAAATAGTTTAACAATTTAAATGTCATCTTGTATTTTTATATTACATGGTCAATAAAATTACTATAAAATTCCACAAGAACCTAAAGTGGTTCATTAATGACATATTTGACCTTATATAAGTCTTTTGGAAAAATATTAGATTTTTTGGATTATAATATCATTTAATAAAATAGTATTTGTTTCAAAAACCCATTTATGTAAATTTTGACACTATTTAGTATTTGTTTTTTTAAAGTCATAACAAATTTATTACAGATAAAAAATACATTTAATCAACCCTAACATGTCATATTAAATTAGAAAATTATTTTATGACATCAAAAGTTTCAATTTAAATTTATTTTAATATTTATAACATCAATTATTTTAATCATCCATTAATAAGGTAATTACTACATCATCACCGTGTCATCAATAAATTTAATAATTTAATATATAAAAATTATAAATAAAACACCATTATGTAGGAAATCTCTTTATATTTCCAATGAATATTTATAGTTGAATTTATCTTATGTGTAACCCTATATTTAAAATCGTTTAGTTATTGGGCATTAAATTTACCACTAGAAACTCTTCTAAAAATAAAGTACAACAAATGTCCTAATCTATTAATAGTGGATAAAAAGGAGCATTTTTTATTCCTAAGGTTGATTTTGGGCGAAATACACTTATCCAATATTATTCTAACATGTGTTAGGGAAATTATAATATCTTTTTCACAATTAATTATACTATTTACTTTTAACCGTGGTAAATAAAATTCAAATGTTACTATTCACTAAATTTTATTTTCATCCTATTGAACCAAATTTTACATAATGACGTCTACCATGTCTCTCATATTTTTGAAATTCAATTCAAAGATGTAGTAAAATTTTGTTTTATGCAAATGTTTAAATGTGCCTAACAAGTGGGTAAAAGACGATAAAAAGTTTAATAAAATTTTGTATATCTAATATTATTATAAAATGACTTCAATGAATTAAATTGGACTAATATAGGTATTATGTGTCTATTTTTACTTTAGAATAAATTTATTTAAAGATTAATTATTTAAATAAAATGTTGGTTTTAAAAAATAACATTGTGTTTTGCAATATTCGTCAAAAATTGAAAATTTTCAAAACAAATATCAAAAATTCACCCTAAGATAATTTTGATATTTAGAATCCATAAATGGAGTCCATTTTGTAAAAAAAAATTAAAATATTTCAAAAAGTGGGTATTACTATTCTTAACTACTTTTTTTAATGTCTAGTTTGATTAGTCTTGGTGTGATAGAACACAAAGTTACGTACAATTCAAGCAATTGTATTATTCGAAGAAAGCTTATAGTGGAAGCCTCAGGTGTTACATTATTCCCTCCTTTAAATATTTTCATCATCAAAATTTCTCGAATACCACTGCATAAAAATATTTGAGTGGTTCTTCATTATAAGTTCCTCAGGTTCCCACGTTACTTCTTCAATTTTATGGTTTCTCCAAATAACTTTTACCAGACGAGTCGTCCGGTTTCTCAACACTTCTTCTCTCGTATCATGAATATTAATAGGCACTTCATGAAAAGAAAGATCTGGTTCCAGATCTATTTTTTCATAGATGAGCACATGTGTTGGGTTAGTTATGTATTTTCTCAACAGTGATACGTGGAACACATCCTGAACTTTGAAGAGAGTTGGAAACATTTCCAAACAGTAAGCTACAAATCCATTTCATTCCATAATTTCGAAAGGTCCTATATACCAGGGACATAATTTACCCTTCTTACCAAATAATATTACACCATTCCCTAGATACCTTAAAGAAAACATGATCTCCCACTTGAAATTCCAAATCCTTCCTTCAGTTATCGAAATAGATCTTTTGCCCACTTTGAGCTTATTTGATGTGGGTTTGGATAATCTTCACCTTTCCATTTTTCCCATAACATGTTCTGGGCTTACATGTTTTCTTTCAACAACATCATCCCAACTAGTTGGTGTGATAAATCTCTTTCAATATAACTCTTCATATGGTGTCATCTGAATACTTTAGTAGAAGCAATTGTTATAGGAAAATTCTACCAGAGGTAAATAATGATCCAACACACCTTAAAAGTCAAGTGATAAAGATCTCAACATGCCGTCTAAGATTTGAATAGTTTATTCAAATTTTCCATCAGTTTGAGGGTGGTAGGCATTCCTCAAACGAAGTTCAGTATCTAGGGATTTCTAAAGACTTTTTCTAGAATCGTAATGTAAAACAGGGATAATGATCAAAAACCATCAATAGGGGTACACCATGAAGTCTTATAACTTCATTAATATATAGTATTTCTATACATTCAAGTGGTAAATTATCTCTTATAGATAGAAAAAGTTATGTCTTGGAAAGACAATCAACAATGACCCGATATGGCATCATTACTTCTAGGAGTCTTTTGTAGTCCCCTAACAATGTCCATCATAATATGATTCCATTTCCAATCAGGTATGGGAAGAGGTTGCATGAATCCTCCAAAATTTTTTCTTCTATCTTTAACCTATTGACAACCACAAATCTTGAAACATAATAAACAATATCTCTCTTCATGTTTTCTACCAAAAATTTTCCGCCAAATCGCTATACATCATAGTGCTACCATGGTGTATTGAAAAATTGGATCTATGAGCACCATCCAATAATTTACTTTTTTGATATGGTATATCAGGAATATAAATCCACTTCCGAAATTTTTAAATTCCATCTTTTTTATGAGTTCAATCAATCTTACATCATTCATAGAATTAATTTGTTTACAAACTCCCCATCAATAGTCTAAGAACATTTTATACTTTCCAGTAAAGATGGTTTGGAAACCATTAGAAAATGTTTCAATGTTTAACCTTACATAATTATTCCCATATCCAAATTTACTATATCCATGAACATAGGATCCATTTCAACTCATATCATGTTCACAACTCCATGATCCTTTATACTGAAAGCATATTCCACCTTATTTTGCTTTCTTGGAGGGTATTGTGTTGTGAAATCATAATCCTTGAGTTGTTTTAGCCATCGCCTTTACCATATGTTGAGTTCTTTCTGTGAGAAAATATACCTCAAAATATTTTTGTCAGTATATATCTTAAAATTTTCTACACAATGATAGTGTCTCCATATGTTCAGAGAAATTATTATAGCTGAAAACTCAATATCACGAGTTGTATTGTTATTTTCATGAATTTTTAGCTTCCTTGATGCAAAGGAAATAACTCTATCATTCTGCATAAGGACACCACCAAGTCCTTTATTTGAAGAATAACTATAAATAACAAACCCATCATTCCCCGATGGTAGATTCAATATAGGAGCAATAACTAATCTGCATTTCAATTCTTCAAAACATTCTTCTCACTCTTTTGTCCAATTTTTTTACCCCTTTATGTGTGAACATGGTTAATGGGTTATCCAATTAGGAAAAATTATGGGCGAAACACTAATAATAACATTATAAATAAACAAAATTACATGCCACAAATATACTCGTCGGTACTGGCCATTCTTGGGATGAACTTTTCATTGAAGGATCAACAATGACTCCATCCCCAGAGACAATATTGCCCATAAAAGAAATATTCAAAATCTAGAATTCACCCTTCCTATAATACCAATATAACTCATTTTTTCTATGAGTCTGCTGAATAATTTTCAAGTGATTATCTGGATCTCCGTAAATTTTGGAGTATACCAAGATATCATCAACAAATACCTCCAAAAGACATCAAGATATTCCTTGAAAAATTTATTCATTAGATCCATGAAAACATAGGTTGCATTAGTCAGTCCAAAAGGCATTACTTTAAACTTGTAATGCCCATACATGGTTGGAAATGTTGTCTTTGGAATGTCTTCCTTATTGACGTAAAATTGATGATATCCACATTGAAGGTCAATCATTGAAAAATATTGAGCTCCATAAAGTTGATCAAATAAATAATCAATGAGAGGTAGGGGATTCTTGTTATTTATTATTATAGAATCGATCTCCTTGTAGTCGATGCACAACCTCAATGATCCATCGGTCTTCCTAACAAAAAGAACAAGGGTTCCCCATGGATAAACACTAAGGAGAATAAATATTTTATTAATTAATTTCTCTAGTTATTTCTTTAGTTCCACTTATTCCATAGTTTACATTCTATAAGGGGTCTTTGATATGAGCCATAAACCAAGAATTAAGTCAATGGAAAATTCAATTTCACATTCGGGTGGATGTCTAGGAAAATCCTCTGAAAACACATCAACATATTCTTTCACAATAGGTACATCCTCTATTTGAAAATTACTTTCCTCACACACAATTGTTTCACTCCCTTACTCCATTAATAATTGAATTTAGTACAGCTACTAGGGGTAGATCTAGATGAGAATCAGATGGTGATGATTCTACTCTAAAGATAAGAAATGCCGTGTCATCATCAAAAATTTTAACCGACTTCTTATAATAAATTTTCACATCATGATCCGAAAGCCAATCCATACTAAGGATTATATCGAATTCAATCATGGTTATGATAATAATATCAACAGATAAAGTATTTTTATATTCCATAATGGTAACTGATTGAAAAAACATTGTAGCAATGATACTTTACTTAGGAGTTTTTACTAATAACTTCCCTTTTAAGTCAAATACAAAATATTTAATTTTATTGGCCAATAATGAAGATATAAAAGAATGAGATGATCCAGAATAAAGTAAATCATTGGCTAATTTTGAGGAAAAGATTAAAGTACCTTCCACTACCTCATTCGGAACATCCTCCTAAAAAGTTATTTTCAAATAATATTGGCCTTCCCGCCTTGGACTTTTTTGAGGTAAGTTTTCTTGACACTTAAGAAATTCATTTTCATAATTCCATATTTGCTTAAAATTGTAGCATTTAACATGGTCAACCTCTTTCTTCCCCTTGCAATCACGAGCTTGGTGGACTTTTTCTCCACACTTATAAGAAACTCTCTTCCGATTTAGGCATTTACTAGGATGTTTCATCCCAAAATTACTACATGATATAAATTCATCTTTTCCCAGAGAAGAAGGATGAGCCCGTAAGGGGCCTCTCTCGACATTAGGTTTCCCTCGGCGCCGCCATCCGCTCCCCCATTGCAGATCTGCCTTGTTCCCCTTCTGCTCGGCGCACTCGTGGATCGCGGGTCTTCCAGTGGCGTCGATTTCTTCTCTGGTGAACATCCTTGCTGCGGCGTGATTGCTCTGGCTAGGGCTCTCCATGGCGCCGCGATGTTGGTCCCGGGCGGTCGATGCTGCGGTTTGGGGGTTGATGTTGCGATTCGCGTCGTCTGCGGGTGTGATGGGTAGATCTGGACCCGGGTGCGGTTTTGAAGGCGGCGCAGGGATTTGTGGCATAGGCTTGCGGAGGGGTCCCCTACCAGCGAGATCTGGCCTAGTTTGTGTTCGTTCTCTTTTTCCTGTGTGTTTTTCTTGGTTTTGTGGTGCGATGGTTGTTGCAGCGCTCGGTGTGGACTCGGCTCCGATTCCGGCGACCGGTGATGCATTATTGGTGACCGAAATCTTGGTTTCGGGTGATTGGCGACGGTCTATGATGGATTCATGGTGGCAGATCATATTTTCACGGACTTGTTGTGGTGTTTTTGCAGCAGGTTAATTGATTCTGAAATTGTGATTTGGTTTTCTGCTGGTTTTTTGTGTTTTTGTGGTATGATGCTCGCCTGTCTGGTCTGTGGCCCGTGAAGTGTTCCCAGTGATTTGTCAACACCGGTAGTGAATGTCGATGACGGGTTTGAGAGGTTGAAGGTTTTGGAATCCGGTGAAGCTATGGTGTTTTGTGTAGGAACTGCTCGGCCCTTTGTACTCTTTTTCTTTTTTTAATAAATGGTCTGGGGATTTTTCCCCCTGACAGACTTTCCTGGTAAATTCATCTTTTCCCATCATCCCCTTATTTTATTTTTTATATTTTTAAATAGATCTCTTCTTTTCTTTATTTTCATTAAAATCATAAGATTAAGATAATTCCTTTTCTGTCCTGATAGCACATGAGACTATATCTTCGTACGATGAGAAGGATTGAGAGACTAATGCTCGATGAAGATATGGTTTTTACCCATCAATGAATAGACCAATCTTACTTCTTGGGTTACATATATAATCTATAACATGCCTTGATAACTTTGTAAAGTTAGCATCATACGTTGCGAAATTCGCATCCACATTTTTTCTAACTCAGAAATTTCCTTTCCATATCCGTTCGATTTTCATGTTGAAATTATTTTTTGATGAAAATGTATTTAAACTCCCTATATTCCATATTTGATACTTATTAATCCTCCATTGTGTTTTGATCTAATGACCACCATTGAACTACATCTCCTGTGAGGCTATAAACTACCATGAAAACTTTTTCCTTTTCACTACTCCCCAAAGCATGAAATATTTTCTCTAAGAAACTTATCCATTGCTCAGCTACAAATGGATTTGTAGTCCCATTGAATAATTGTGGTTTCTATATCATGAAACGGTCAAAAATTGATCCTCCACGTTGTGGATCAGGGTGCTCCATACAGGCTAGATTATTATTAATAATTTGAGTGAGTTGTCCTTATATGTTTATAATATGTTCATCAAAAGTTTCATCACCAACTCAACTATAATTATCTTGAGAATGATGGAATTACCTAAATGGATTACTTATGTTGATACAATTTCCATTAATTCCACTAGGAACCATTTCTAAACAATGGAATTCACTAGGTTAGTTTATGAATTGCAATTCATAATTCCCAAATTGTTAAATACTAAACATAAATTGAACAATTTATACATATAATCCATAATCATAAAAATGTTTTCTTTGGTGATTTATTTAATCACAATTCATTCATAATGGATTGTAATGAAAATGTGAATTATCCTAAGCTTATATCTTAGTAATTTCAAACCATGTTCATAGTAAGGCATGTTATTATGTACTAGGATACCCCGGGTCATGCCTGAAACTCCTTATCAGAGTTTTCAATCCTAGGTACATCTATGATAGAACCGTGTTGACATATAGTATCCAGACATAGATGTTTTCTTGTAAAACCCACATAATATCTACATTACAAAAATCTTTGGATGTTATTCTATACTAATCTTCAATGTCTATCTTTGGGTAATGTTATCTTATCATAGTTTTTCTAAATCTAGTTTCCATGGTTTTTACTAATCTTCCTCTGATATCAACTAGAATGCACTGACCCCAGTTATCAAGAGTCGGTAAATTATTACATTACATTTTCGTGATCATAAGTGATCATTTCTTGAAATACCGAATAGTTTAGTAGCCTTGGAAGTACTAGATATATACATAAGTTTTACATTACATTATGAAATGAAAAAAACAAAATTGTGTCTCATCTGAACACACTCATATCTCATTTCATATCCCTCTAGTTCTATAATAATACACTTCTTCACAACATGTGAGAAATAAAACATACAAAGGGGGTGAGCTCAAATTCTCCATAAGGATAACAATATAGTGGAAAATATCAAATGAAAACATAATCATTTAATGAAATGTATAAGATTAAAACAAAATCCTTTCAAACATAATTTTCTGCATAATATAGAAAATATATATCAAATAATTATATTTACTTATTCACATGGATATTCTACTTGACAAATAATAACATGTAATATCAGTAGAAAATTTCATAATGATGGAATTAATAATGCCAAACATCATAACCACATAGTCAAGGCCTTGTGACAAGACTAAAAATAAAATTTTTGTCATGACCTTGTTCCAAGACACTAGATTGTCTCATGAGACCTACCGATTCATCTAGGGGCTATAGTGGGCCTCTCCTGTCACTTACTACGTCCAATGCATTCCTCATATGAAAAGACTGAAAAATAACATAAAAATTTGTATTAAAAATAGCAAAGGAAATGTTCTTAGTTTAACCATAAACAATGAATTGAATAAAAATACAACATCCACAGTCGAAAATATCACAAAACGTTCAATACAATATGGTAGATTGTATCATAATAAATCAACTTCTAACAATCGTAAAATCCAACAAAGGATGTTGAAATAGTTGAAATCAATCCAGAAACTATTTGAGTGAAATATATCTTTTTTAATATGAAATCATATAAAAGTAAAGAAAAAATTTAATTTCAAAATATACTTATAATATTGGAAGGGAAGAATTGAAGGTGTAATAATGTTGGAAAATATCAGCACCCACCATATAAGTTAAAAAAATTATTTCCTTAATTTGTCGAAAAGGTCATAAAGTACCTTATTTTGAAAACGATGGACAAATTCCTTTCCAAAATTCTATAAAAATTCAAAAAAGGGTATCAATGAATTTAACCAATATTCTAGGAAATAGTAAATAATTTTTGAAATAATTTTTTATGAAACACATATGTGGATGATAAATAGGTCCCTGTAGATTCTTATTTATAAACACCCTCGGAGAATAAAGAGATTGTAAAATTAACCTATACCTATTCATATTAATTAGTTGAGGATACATTATTCTATTGTATAATATTTATTAAATTGTTATTAATTTATAAAATAACCACATACATAAATATGATATCATATATGACCCTCTACTATTGCTTTGTTAATAATATTTCAATAGAATCACTTTTCCGGGTGTAAACTGATTCGTTTCCCTTTATATGTTTTGTTACATAAGTATTGATTGTTGTTGATACTATATGTTTGAATCATATCCAGAATGATATTAAGTTCATAGTCATTATTTCATAATCATCAAATGAAAATTATAATTTATTGGTTATAATGTGCAATGAAATCTCATCACTTCATGGAGACGGTAATCCGTATGTACGCAAGAGAGACAATATCATTCTATTGATGGTGAAATCGTATGTGATGGGATGGTATATTATATATAAATAATAATTAACATGTTATATTTATTATTTAAATCAATTATTCATCATTATTATACCCATCAAAAAAATGAAGAGATGAATAACAAACTTCAACACGATGTGGAGATGGTAAACCACACGTACTCATGTATGATGACATTTTCATTCATAGGATGGATAGAATAATGAATATGGTTGTACCATATTTATAACAGCATCAAAGTATGTATAAGTTACTAGAGTTACTATTTTGGTATGAAAACGACAAATAAATAGGATTTGGAATATGAAAAGAACTTTGAAAGAGGTGATGAAATAAGTACCTCTTCTTCGGGTGTTTCATTTTGATTTGAACAAAATGGATCACTAGGATGGCTTTCTGATCGATGTAAGGACTCTAGGATGAAGTTAGGGTAATTGGTAAGATATTTTAGTAGGATTTGGATAAGCTAAATGTTTTTGGAGGAGTGAATTTGAGTAAAGGGAAGTACTCTTTTATATGAGAGGTGATGGTCACTTTAGCAAGGGCTAGAAGTATTAAATTATTATAAAACAATTTTTAGTTTCTAATAGCTCAAAATGGTTTTTTTGGACTCTAAGGTTGGGATGGGTCAAAATCCTCTCAACCCATAGGTATTAGACAAGTTTAAGTACCTATATTAACCTTTCAATTTATATTTAACTCTTAGTTAAATAATTTTACATTTAACATTTCTTCTTGTATTTTTATATTACATGGTTAATAAAATTACAGTAAAATTCCAAGAGAACCTAAAGTGGTTCATTAATGAAATATATAAACATATATAATTCATTTGGAAGAATCTTATATTTTTAGGGGTAATATATCATTTAATAAAATATAATTTGTTTCAAAAACACATTTATATCTATTATGACATTATGTTTTATTTTTTTTGTTAAAGTAAAAAAAATTCTTAATTTTACACAAATACATTTAATCAAACCTAAAATGAAATATGAAACTATAAAATTCATGTATGGTACCAAAAGATTCAATTTAAATTTATTTTAATATTTATAACATCAATTATTTTAATCATTCATTAATAAGGTATTTACTTCATCATCATTATGTCATATATAAATTTAATTATTTAATGTCTAGAAATTATAAAAAAATATTGAGATGTAGTAAATATTTTTAGATTTCTAATTTATATTTATAGTCTAATTTATCTTCTATATAACCCTATGTTTAAAATGATTTAGTTATTAAACATTGAATTTAACAATATTAACTCTTCTATAAATTAAATACAATAAATGTACTAATTTATTACAAGTGGATAAAAATGATCATATTTTATTCATAAGGTTTACTTTGATCGAAATAAACTTATAAAATATAATTATAACATGTGTTAGTGTAATTATAATATCATTTTTACCTTTAATTACACTCTTTAATTTTAACTATGGTAAATACAATTCAAAAGATGGTATTCACCAAAAAGGAATATTAATTGATTTAATAAAATTAAATCAGTTAAACCCTAGCCTTATCCCCCATGGTTCACATGATAAAATATTGGAGATCACCTCTCCCGTCCCCCTTCAGGGCGACATATGAAATTGTTTTGGATCCAAGGAGAAGATGTGATGCCGATCTACAAGCTTGAAGGTGATCACTCTTAAATTGTGGTGGAAAAGATTTAGAACATGGATATACACCAAGAGTATCATTGTTTCCCCTATAGGTTGGTACATTTGACATTTAATTATAAATCCCCTTTAAATGAATTTATTTGAGCTTTCTATTTCCCTATTACTACCGCTACAGATCCTTTGAGGGTCGATCGTTAGTATTTAAGGAAACCCAGTGTGATTTCGACGGCTTGTAGGTAAATTCCTATAATAATTTTAGATAAAAAAACATGTGTTATAGTGATATATGCTATGTGTTCTTACTATTTATAGAAGATGACTTTTGGGTACTACATTCCATGTGTTGGGGTTACACGCTCTGTAGTCACCCCAGGTCGTGTTGCCAAGGGACATGGAAAGGTTGGTCGTGTGATGGTACATGGCCATGTGGAAGTACACCGACAAAGTAAAATAGAATGGGGTGATGGACATGAGCATGGGAAAATGACATAACCGAGTGGCATGTTATGTAGAATATTCCATGTGCCATGGGTAAACTCCTAGTGTGAGACACAGCTAGTCGAGCCATGAGGATAAAGACATAGCTAGGGGCCCTAGTGAAGCAAGAAACTCATTGTATAGACTACACACATTGTGTACACTCACTTGGATATCAAAGATATGAAACAAAGGACAGAGTCAGGTTCTTATGTGACTTCACATGCTGTGTGGGCCCAAGGCCACACCATGTACTTCCTTGGGATTTAACTGGGATATTCCTCCCAGCGCATTTCCTTCTCCCGAACATAGATTTAGGCATGTGAGTAGCCTATCCTAAGAAATTTTTGTTTTGAACGTGATGGTCTCATCATTAGTTTCCTATGATATATAACATGTCTTTATTTGAGAATGATGTTGTAGTAGAGATACTAGACTTTGGGTAGGGATCTGGGATGATTACTGGGTTGACATCAAGATCAGTACCCTTTCGAATAATCTTATTATATGGGTCCCCAAGATTATTTAGGTTGGAAGAGTGGTTCACTCATATTTTATTATGGAATGGATCCCCTAAATATGGAAGTGTTCTGACATGAGTTATGTTGATCATGATGCTCCTTTCAGTGTAACTTGACCAATGATGGAGATAAGTGGGTTTCTTAGAGAGAGAATATGGGACCGGTACTCCCCTATGGAATGAGGGAATGTGACATCCCCTTATTGATCTATTATGTATATCTTTAACCTCATTTTGGTTTTCCTTTTTATCATATTATGTATAGGTCCATGAAGGAATTGGGAGGATAGATATAATGGTGAAGTCGGATATTTTTTTGGAATAATAGTTTTAACAAGAATTTTTTTGTAGTATATTAGAGGATTTCAAACCATGTAACTAGGTTACACGATGTTTAAGAATCATTGGATGAAAGTCATTGAAGACTTCATTAAATAATCAGTTATATAACAGGAATATATGTTTCACATTTTCGATGTTTTATGTAATAGTTTTTTTAATCAAAGGAAATGTTTTTCTCAGTATACTAAAACACAGTAGACTTCACAATGTGTAAAGGAATTACATGCCAGGTAATTCCATAATCCATAAAGTTTTAGGGTGCCATTCATGATTTTAGCGACCATTTGACTAACACTTTTCCATTTTTCTCAATCCAAAGTTCCTCTCTGATGATTTTAGGAGACTCCATTCCTTATAGATTGATCCATTCAACATTAAATATTCATTATGATTGTAGTGTGTCTCTCTGGGTAAGTGATATTTCTAAATATTTATTGTCATTGATCATGGTAGCACCCTTGGGTTGCATTATCAGATCCTTTGGGATATTTTTTTGTTTTCTCATACCTTCATCTAGATCTCTTGTTTGATCTCATTCTAGAGGCTATTCATTTAAGGTTTGTGGTGCGGTGGGAATTTATTCTTGAGGTATGTGTTGTTTCCTATAATCCTCCGACCCAATTTCTCAATTTAATCAATCCTATTATATATGGATTGGATTCTAGGGCCTTTGTAGAGATCTTTGTGTTTTTGTTTCTAGTAGATCCCGTTATGGGAAAGTACGACCTGAGTTTTGAGGTTGGTGGATCCATATCTAGCCTATGTTGAGTAACCCTATTATTAGTTCTTTATAAAATAATTTATACCAATAATTGACATAATTGTTTTTTATGAGTTGAAAATAAATTTAAAATAAAATTGGTTTCATGGATTTATGATAAATTGAATGAAATTTGTATTTTAAAAGAAATTAAAATGGTTTTGTGAAATGGTTGTGAAATGATTTTAGAAAATTGAAATGATTGTGAAAATGATAACATGGGCTTCCTTGGGTTCTAGGAGGAATATTTATCTTGTGTACATATTCCAATGCGGGGGTTCAATTTCTGGGGTCTTCCTCTTGTCATTGAGTGTAGATTATTGGCTCTAGGTATGTATATGATGTATGAGCTTCACATTATAGGGTGTCACCCTAGTCCTGGAGTCTATATCATTGGATTTAGGAACAACAAAGAACAATTACTAGATTATTGGGTATAAGTAGTCTACTACCTATCCATTTTCAGTCCATTCTGTTGTGATTCCTGTGTTGCTACCAATATTTTTTAATTTTTGTTTTTTTATATTTTATTCTTGACATGAATGTTTATTCTAGTAAAAGATGATATAGATTGTTTTGGTATAAAATTTACATACATGCTTTGGTTTAGAACTGTGATAAAGTTAAATTACTATCATATTTATATAAAACTAATTTACTGCCAATCATGCCTTTTTATATTTAAAAAGAGCATACATGAATGGTTTTACAAAGAATGGTTATAGGATACATAGGTGGAATCCTAATGATACTATTGTCTTAAAACCTTCACACCTATTTATAGTTGTGTAGTCCTTCGTATTCCATCCAATATTGGTTAAGGAAACATTTTTTAGTGAGTTGGTGAGGTTTCCTATTAGTTGAGTTGGGTAGCCGGTGGTGGGATAGTTGGAGTTCATCTACACCATCAGTTTGAGTAGATATTTTGTTCTAGTCCTCTGTAGTTGTACTTTTATTATTTTGTTTTATCTATTTTGAAGTCATTTTTTTCAATGCCTAGGTTCTTGTCTCCCGACTGTGGGGATCACGAATTCCCTTTTGGTACGTGAAAGATTGAGGTTAGTGACAATTTTGAGGGAAAATTAGGTCAGTTCATTATAATTTGGTATTATAGGTGGTCTCTCCTCAAGAGTACTTGTCTTAGGATGTCTTTTATACATGATATATGATTTTTGGGTCTTGAAAGGTATGTTGTGATAAGTGCCTAGCCATATTTTTCCATGACGAGACTCAAGTTACCGTGGGATGTTGGGATATGCGTCTCTAGTGTTGGGTTTTGTTTTAAATATCTGTTTATTCTATTGGGTATTCTAGTTTAAGATGATATTTACATTGCTTTATTATTAAACTTTTTCATTCGGTGTAAAAAAAGTATTCATTATAGACATCTTCTAGGAGTTCCTGAGGAAGGTCTAGCCTATTCTCCTTAAGTAAATCCTCCAGTGGGTTAGAATCTCATCAAAATCATTGTATGGGATGTTTGTGTTATTGATCAAGTTTTTTCACGAGTTCAGAATGTGGTTGTTGAGGCAAAACTAGGATATGGAGGAGAAAAAGATCAGTCACAGTAATTCTTGTATAATATTCCATTATCATTTAAAAGAAAGAATGAACCTCAAGAAGCGGAGGAATGTCCAGATAAAATCAATGAAATCATTAACATCCTATTGATATATGATAATATCAAGGTAAAGTGTAGAGTGTTCAAGATTGAGGTTCTGGCATGTGATAGTGGTTTTCTATGGTCCCAAAATGCAGTCACATGGACCTAGATTAGAAGGTTTTAAAACTATGTTCTTCCAATAGTTTTTTCTAGATTCACCGATGTTGGAAATGTATATGGAGTTCCTAACTTTTCTGAAGGGCTATCTCTTAGTGACGGTGTGCACCAATTGGTTCACTGATCTTCTCTATTTTTTTTTCTAATTGTGGTGAAGAATGAATTGATTAAGGATCAGAAGTACCTACACGGGTTGTGATCATATATAAGATTTAAGGTATTTATATAGTAACATTCTACCTATTCATAGATGGTATGAAATGCTATGATGAAATATATTGAAAGGGATAGCATGGTTGGTTTTCTTGACACGTCTCTTACATCAAGAAATACCTCTAGTGGCATGCCTGAGAAGAAGAGGAAGTGTATGGATTATCAAAAAATTGGTGGTGGTGTGTCTCAGTAGCTTGCATCATCTACACTATCTTCTAAAGATAGCATCATGCATACGACTTCCTATCGTGAGGCTGGGTCAGACACACCCGTAGTTTTTCCCATTCATGTGAAGATGTGAAACAACTATGGGAGTGTTGGTCATATACAATGATTCCTCTAGTATATAACTAAAAATAATTATGGCTAAAGTTCTTCAACTCCAAAGGCTACTACGGTGAAGTTATAAGCTTCAAATACAACAAGGATCTAGCCACAAGCCTCAAGAGTGAAGAAAATTCACACAGTAGATGATTGTCTAGATGAAATTGATGTAGGTCTGGCAAAAGAAAGAGGTACTATCCTTACTAAATATTTAGAAGAAGTTTCTTTTATTGATATTTGTGCCTTCCACTCATTTATATATACAAATTTTTTTAATATTATTATACTTCCAATATAAATTATGTTCTTTGTAATGGAGTTATGGAAACCTATTGGAAAGAGGAGATATTAGGGGTTTCAGTGACCTTCATGGCCATTCATGGTCTCTCATATGGTTTTGGTCTAGGATTTTCTCATTGTTGATCTAGATCTACTTGACATCATCATTTTAATGGATTGGATTATCACAAATCGAGTGGAGAATTGTTTTAATCATATCTGTGTTTCATTTATTACATCAAAATAGAGCACTCTTTATTTTCATGGAGAGTGGGTCCTGAGATCAGGACATGCAGGGCCTTCCCACAGAGAGCTCATGAGTTTATTTTATTCTGTTTCATTTGAGCCTGATGATGTTTTTCCTATTTATTTCCATCCCATTTTTGTTCGATACATTCCTAATTTTTTTTCAGATGTTTTCTCTGGTCAACCTCTAGAGAGATATGTAGATTTCACAGTTGACTGGGTTCTAGATATGTAGCTGATATCGATACCTTATTATCGTAAGGAACTAGTGGAGATAAAATACCTCAAAATTCATTTGAATGACCTATTGAAAAAAGGATTCATTTTCCCTAGTGTTTCTCCTTGGGAATACCCTGTGATCTTTACCAAGAAATCAGATGATTCACTATAGTTTCGTGTGGACTACTAGAAGTTGAAATGGGTAATAGTTAATAAAATATATCCTTTTCCTCACATGAATGATTTTATTGATTAGTTAAGGGGGAAATGTGGTTCTCAATGATTGATATTTCATTGAGTTATCATCAAATCATTGTTTGGGAGTCTGATATTCCAATGATAGCTTTCAGGAGAAGGAATTTCCTTTATGAATATATTGTGTTTCATTTTGTCATGACAAACACAGATATAGATTTTATTTCTTTGATGAATTTGATATTCCATAAATATCTTCACACATTTTTGGCATTTCTCATAGAAGATATTATATAGTATTCAAAATATGGACATGAGCATGATAACCATCTAAATTGGGTTCTGGATATTTTGAGAATTCATTATTTTTATGGAAATCATTAAAAATGTTGTTTCTGGATTAATGAAGTGAATATAAAAGAGCACAAATTTTTTTGACATGCATTATATGTTGATCTGCAGAAGGTGAAGTATGTTTCAACATGGATGGAACCATATAATGTCTTTGAAATTCAATGTATCCATGGTCGTTCCAGATACTATTAAATGGTTTGTTAAGGATTTATCTAAGTTAGAATAATCATTGAGCACTCTTACCAAGAATGTGGTTAAACTAACCCGGGATGTGAAGTGCCAGCCTTATTTAGGTGAACTGAAATGAATTCTTACATCAACTCCTACTCTGATATTTCCTATGACTAGTAAGGGGTACATGGTATTTTTTTTATACTTCTTGTACTAGTTTTTGATGCATACTTATGCAGGATGGCCATGTGGTAGAATATGGATCTCGTCAGTCCCGACCACATGAGGAGAATTACCCAACCCAATATTTAGATCTTGTTGTAGTTATGAATTCACATAAATGGTGGTCGAACTATATTTTTGGGGGGATGACCATAGACATCTCTGACCATAAGAGTTTTAGTTATATAATTTCCTAGAAATACTTGAATCTCAAACATATATAATGGGTAGAATACCATTAGACATTTGAAAACAATATCACCTACACCACAGGAAAGGGGAATTTCATTGTAGATTCTCTTAGAAGGAAAGTATCATTATAGTTTGTTCTATATGCAAAGAAGGAGTGGGACCTTATGTGTATTTTCACTCAGTTTCACCGAGATGCTCAGGATGATGTTTCATGTATGGGTTAGACTAATGTTCAATTATCATCATCTATGTTGGAGTATATCTTACAAAGTCAGTTGTAGGAATTTGTGTTTTGTAAATTAAAAGAAATCCTTTATGATGGGGATACCATTTATGGTTGGACTCTATATTCAGATGGTATACTCCACATTGAGAAGTGGGTTGTCATACTAGTATCTGTGAGGAGTTTATTCTTGTCTAATTATCACATTTATTCATGTTAAATCCATCCAATCACAAAAAATATGTATTATGTCTTGAGAAAATTATTCTTGTGACAAGGTATGAAGTGTGACATTACAGATTATGAGTCCAACTGTTACATTTGGAAATAGATAAAGGCAGAGCAGGTAAAGACCTCCGGTTTGATGCAGCCTCTCCCGATGTTAGTCTATAAATTAGGTGATGTATCATTGGATGTTTTTGTTGGATTAGCATGGAATTTTTGATGGAGTAATCAAATCTGGGTTGTTGTTTATTGGTTGATGAAGTCAGCTCATTTCATTCAAATCAATGATATCACTAAGGAGTAAGATCATGGTATGTTGTATATGATGGAGATTGGAAGGATACATGTGAGTCCTTCAACCATTGTTTCAAATAGGGATTCTAGGAACACCCTATGGTTCTGGAGGATTCTCCAAGAGGCAATGTGATCTTAGGTCTAGAAGAGCACAACATGCCATCCATGGACAGACAGTCAGATAGAGTGTGTGACTTAGATCCTGTAAAATATCCTTTATGCCCATGTCCTGGATTTCAATGGATCATTGGATATAGATTTGTGATTTTTTGAGTTTTTTATAACAATTTTTATCTTTCATCAGTATGAATGGATCCCTTTAAGGAGTTTTATGGTTTCTCGTGCATTTCACCTCTTTATTAGATGAAGGTGGGTGAAGTAGCTTTGGATGGACCAAATTTTTACCAAGGGACATCAACAAAGATTCAAGACATACATTGATGTCTCGTTATATCCCAGAGTTGATAGAAATAATTTTTGGATCGACATTGTCATCCTATGGAGTTTCCCATTGGTGACTAGGTTTCCTTCAATGTTTCTCCATGGTTGGGTCACAATCGAAATTAAAAATATTGAAAATTTCCTCCATGATATGTCAGACTGTTTGAGATCATTGATTGGATCATATAGGAATCTTATTGGATAGCATTAACATTCTAATTTATCGGTATTCAAGATGTTTTCCACACATCTTAGCTCAGGAAGTACCATCCTAATCCCACTCACATTATTAGTTGGGATGAAATTGAGTTAGAGTTAGATGTTACGGTTTTGGAGAATCCTATTGAGATTGTTGACTCTCATTTGAAAGTATTGCATGGGAAGCCAATTTTGTTGGGCAATGTACAATGAAAAAATGGATCAGATCTTAAAGAGACTTGTTAATAAGAGTCAATGATGATGGAGTAGTGGCCTTATCTTTTTTTAAGGATTTCATCTTCCACATGACTTTCGGGGGATGCAAATTCTTTATAGAGGGGTGTTTTTAACATTCTATTACTTATCTATTTGGAATGTCTTTTACATTGCCATGGTTTTCCCTTTTCTCATTGAGTATATGGGGATGAGAAGGAATTATGAGGATATATATAATGGAAAAGGTAGGTATTCTTTGGACTCTTAGATTTCACTAGATTTTTCTGCATGTTTTATGAGGATTTAATGCCATGTAACTATTTTGCGTGATGTGTATGAATTGCTAGATTCTAGTCATGAAAGAATTCATGATGTGATTGGTTACAAGATTGTATGATATATTTCACATTGTAAATGGTTTGTGTAACATATTTTTAATTCACAGTGATATATTTCTTGGAATATATAAATGCCATTGACTTCACAATGTGTAATAGAATTAGATGACCTAAAATTACCTCAGAATGTAAGTTTTAGGGCATGTTTCGGGTTTTTTATGACCATTCAGATTCAACCATTCCGTTTTTCTCAAACCAAAGCTCCACATTGATGATTTTTAGAGATTAGTTCTTTCTAGATTGATATTTTCGGCATTTCATCTTCATTTCAGTTTCATTTCTTCTCTTCAGGTAAGCGACCTTTCTTTTTCTTCATTATCCTTGATCTTGGTAGATCCATTGGGTTGTGTTATGAGATCCATTTGCCTAAGTGGGTGTTTTCTCTAATATTCTTCTTGATCTATTGTGTGATCTCATTCTGGAGGTCGTTACTCTGTCAGTCATGGAACGATAGCTATTTTTTATCAATGTATGTGGTGTTTTCTCTTCTCCTTTGATCCTCTATCCTAATTGAATCAATCCTGAGACATGCAGATTAGATTCTAGGGCCTATGTAGCAATCGTTGGGTTTTCATTGTTGGTGGATCCTATTACAGGCATGCGCGACCCATGCTTCGACTTAGGTTGTTCCGTCACATGTCTATGTTGACGAGCCTTATTTTTTCATTTTTATAATCTGTCTTATACAAGTAATTTCAATAATTTATTTTTGTGTGTTGGAAAATGTTTTTATAGAAAAATAGTTTTTCCTAGACTTTTGATAAATGGAGTGAAAAATGGAATTTAAAAATCATTTACAGTGGATTTTTTAAATGGTTTTGAAATGATTTTTTTAAACATTTAAATGATTGTGAATATGAGCACAATGGTTATCATGGGTACTAGGAGGAAGGATTAGCTAGAGGCCATCATAAATTTTGGGGGTTCACTTTCTAGGGTGTTCCGTTCATACTAGAGTGTATATTATTAGCTCTAGATACGTATATGATGTTGGGGTTACACTTTTAGAGTGTCTCCCTTTTTCTGGAGTGTATTTCATTGGCATCGGGTACCACCGTTCATTGTTCAATGATTAATGGGTACAAGTAGTCTGATTCCTGTCCTTTTGTATTCATTGGTGTTGTGATTCCTCTGCTATTACTATTGTTTTTGTATTGCTTGGATTTGTACTCTTTCATCCTTGATATTCATGTTGATTCTGGTTACATAAGATATGGAAAGATGTTATTTTAAATTGATATAACTTAATTGTTTTAGAACAATGATAAATGGGATTTGATTACCATATTTTATATAAAACAACTTTACTGCTTATCAAGACATGTTATATTTAAAAATAAAACATAATAATTGTTTTAGAGAGAATGGTTATGGAAAACATTGGTGGTATCTTACTGAGTATGTTATGTCACACCCTGATTACATGTTCGGTGGATCGTAGACCATTGTATGTATCTAATTCTGGAAAAGTGAAGGCATTGTAGAAAGGTGGGGAGGTTTCATGTTAGCTAAGTTGGGTATCTGGTGGTGGGATGGTGGGAGTTCATCCATGTGAAATCATGGAGTAGCTATTTGGTTATATTACTTTTTATTCTGAGTTGTCTGTAAGAGTTATAGCTACTTTTACAATCAATTGTTTTAAGTGTATTGATTATAGTGATGGAATATATTTATATTTCATCTACTGCCTCTTACTTTTCTATGTGTATATATATTCCAAGAGTTTTTAAAGGTTGGGAAAAATAATTCCCTATGATATATTGATCAATTCCCAGGTGCTTGTCTCCAACATGTGGGGATCGAGAACTCCTTTCAGGAATGTGATGGATTTTCCCGGGTTCCAATTTTGATGGTAAATCATGTCGATTCATTATAGGGAATGGGTTTCACATACCTCTATACTTTATTATATATTGAACTCCCCACATCATGGGTGTGGGTCCTCTACCCATGGGGTAGTTCTACGAATGATAGTACTCCCATGATGGACTAGGGTACATGTTCCCTGTATCATTCATGTAGTTAGAGAAATTGTTCCATTTCTACAGCTTAGTGTGGTCCCCCCCATAATCATTGGAAAGATAGAGTAGGAAATCTCCTAAAAAATCATGGAGTGGGTCCTCAATCGGTGGAGTTGATACTCCCCAGATGTGTTAGGATGGGGGGTCCTTTATATGATATGTATAGGTAGAGTGGGTACGCCCCTAATATTCTATGTTATAGGTTATTTATCCTCATAGTTGGACCTCCCTTGTCATGAAATAGTATGATACCTCCAGATGTATTGTTCTGGTGAATTTGGTACTCCTATTTTTTACTATGAAGTGGGTCCTCTAACTTGAATTTGGTACTCCCCTATCGTGTTAGGGTGAGGTTCCACCATAGCGATAGTGCTGGTAGAGTTGTACAACCTTATCATTTAAGATGTTGGTCCTTTAGACCTAGGTTGGTACTCCCCTATTGTACTACGGTGCAGGTCCTCTATCTTCTAAGTGTTACTATCCTATCATACCAGAGTGTGGATCCTCATCTACAATATTTCACACCCCTATAATCTAGAAGAGGAGTGGAGATGGTCCTCTACTAGACTAGGAGATCCCTTGGATGAGGAGAACAATTACATGGATCATGATACTCCACTAGTTTTGTGATACATGGTCAATTTTTATTTCTCCCTTGATGCTGTGAGGAGCAAGAATATCCTTATCGGTACATTATAGGTTTCACAAGATGGTTAGGAGATAGTACCCCCCCGACTGATTGGCATTGTTACGGTGTGCGTCCCTCCATCCTCTCTTTTTTGAGAGGATGTGCATGGTGCATGGTCTGGAGCAGTTCTCCCCTAACTATGTATTTTGGTGTGGGGTAGGCCTGTACAATTAGTTTCTTATAACATTTAATGGGTTTAGAATAAGATTTATATGACCTATGGTGCGGGGAACAAGAGTTTTTACAAGTGATTAGTTCCTAATACGGTGTGTTCACTCAAATAAAAAATCCGAGATGGTAGAGTTCTTCCTAATGGAGTGTATATATCATATGAGGTCCATCATGTTTGTCTGAGATTATGGTGTGTGTTCTCCTGGGCGTGTGTCACCTTCATTTCTGGTTTTAGAATAATATAGCTGGCTATGTGGTCAGAACCTCATGTGAATTGGAGTATGATATAAGTATATATGAGTATTTCTGGGGGTTTATGTGGTTTATTCAGGTTTCATAGTTATAAACACCTGTGGAATGATATGAATTGTCATGTATATCCAAGGGTGGTTTGATATTGAACTTCTCTCTCATTTGGGATCCCTCTAGCTAGGTTGAGCTGACAGTTTTCATTCAGTTTCTATCTTTTGTTTTGTGCTTTGAGGAAACTAGTGAGTATTATTACACTCACCCCTATATGTGCTTTTCCTACATTTATTTACTCAAATAAAGACCACATTCCTTTCAAAATATTCTGGGTAGGACCTGAGGTAGACATGACCTTGTGTTCTAGACTGGTCGAGGTGTTTTTCAGAGCATGAATTGAGGATCTTTTTGTTGTTTCGTTTGAAAATTATGCCCTCCATCTCAATAGGATGAATGCTATTACAGTTTTTGGTGGGATTTTATATTTCCGTATTTATGATTTCAGTACCCATGTTATAATATGGTTTTAGGATATATGTGTTCATACATTTCTTTTTACATTATTTTTATATCTACCCTATTTCATGGAGATTCTTGTGGGTTCATTCATATAGGTATTATAGGCTTATTCCTCCCATTTGTGTGATATGTCTACTCGATGCTATTCAATATCCCTTGGCCAATTGGAGGTGGTCTTGGGGTAGTAATAGCATGCACCCTATTGTGTCAGGTCATGATATAGTGGTGTCAAAGTAGTTTACAAATTGGGACTGCAGTGTGATGATCACCGTATGGGTAACATAGGGATAATGTTAAAGTGATTTGAGTCCATATTTCCAGCTAGAGACTCTAGTGCTAGTGTGGTGGTTGAAGTGTCCTTTCACCATGACTCTAATAACCTACTTTTTGACTCATTACATTTAGAAACTGGTCATTGGTAATTTTTTTACATGCATCATAAAATACTAGGTTTTGTTTTTTCCTATCCTTCTCGAGTCATCTCCCCGGAGATACTCTTTGATTGTGGAACACATTACTTATTTTTCATTATGAAAACTCAATGAAAAATAGATAGTTCACCACAATAGGATTCTAGGGATGATATATCAAGAGATGAGGCATCAATGTGAGCCAGTTGTTCTAAGGATGATCCCCTAAGTGGTCTTCCATTTGAGCCACCACCCATTGAGAAGAAGGTTATTCTGGAAGTTTAGGTTGATGATGTGTACAAGATGAGTGTGCTACATGAGTTTCAGAGGCATTTTCCTATGGGGTATTAAGGTGATCCAGACCCCCAAGCATCTAATAACTATATTGTGGTAGTCACATGCATTTTCCACATTGTGAGAAAACCTCACGATATGATGGTAGTCCTAACAATGATCCTTCTATAGGGTTTATCCAAATGATGGTGGAGTCTAGTGAAAAAGAATCATGATGAGGTGATTCAAATTTGGTTAGAGTTTGAGTGGATATTCATGTAAGAGTTTTAACCATCCTGTTTATAATCACTATGTATCTAGAAGCTTCTTGTGCTTCAGTATGGTAGCATGACCATTGTAGATTACTTAGTGATGTTTAGAGACCACTGATGATAATCCCTTGATATGGTTCAAGGCACATTCTTCAAGACTCAAGCATTCTAGTAAGACCTTTATAAATATTTATATGATGTTTTGGTTTCCTTGTGACTTCCATCTTATGTGGGGGTACCAGTTTGAGATTTGGTAGTAGATAACTTCCTCGAAGTGGGTTGGGAGGATGTATCCAATAATGGTGGTAACAAGGCTGAGATGTCTTCTATAATTGGATGATGGTAATCGATAGGACTGTAACAGAATATGCATAACCATTCATAGACCAATACACATGGGACAATAGGATATGATCCACACTATGGATCTGGTCAACCATATGAGAGTTGGTTTTAATCTTGAAAAGACTAGGAACATATTTCTGGGGATTATCAAAACAATCATGAAATTGGGACGAATGTGGTCAACATACATCCCTGGAAGAGACAGGTTTTAGAGAAGGGAGTTACAGATGATAGAAGTCATGGATGATAATCTAGAAGAGTAGGAGGATGTGGTAGATAGATCATGTTCCCTCAATGATCCCCCATGTGGTCCACTCTAGGCTTATGGCACTAGAGAATGGGGGTGAGGATAAATGCATTCCACAGAGGCCTTTATCCAAGAGTCTATACGGATGAATAAATATATACTCTATTTTCTTTATACTTCTTTTGTCGTATTATAAGAAACTATTTTGATGTACTCTTTTCTATCCACCTACCTCTTTAGGTTCAACCAGTGTGACATGAGGCACTATTAGAACCCCATGTAGATATTGATTGATGTATCTATAGGCTCATGATGAAGAGGGGTGCTTCCCCCACCGATACATGTTCATGTGATGCATTTAAAACCATATTAGAGAGTAAATGACAACTTATTATCAACTAATAGAGCCAAATAATAATTGATTATATTTTAATATTCATGAATTTCAATGTTTGTAAACACTAATTTTAGTGCATTGCATAAATCTAACTTCCTTTCACATCCATCTGTATTTCATATTTAAATGGTCAATTTAGGCCCAATTAATCATCTTCTTTTGGAATTTATTATTTTTATTATCTAAATTTTATATTTTGGAATATGATTTATCATTATTTTTGGAATATTTTATCTTTTGGATTAATGGATAAATAAAATGGGAAGATGGATATTTTTAGAAATGAAAGTGGAAGATTATAGATAAAAAATATTCATCCTTAGGCCCATAAAATATATGTGGATCCTATAATTAAATACAAATAAAGCTCATAATTTAAGTATATAAATAAAAAACTATGGGAATATTTCATTAAACTATATCCAGATCTAATTCTGATGTTTTTACGGATATCCAGGGATCCCAAATTGGAATTTAATTTATGGGCCATATTTGAAGACCCATAAAATAATCCCATCATTTAGAACATAAATTCTGAATCCCTGATTCCTGTGACATGAAAATTTGGAAACTATTTTTGGACACTTGAAAAAGGATATTTCTCTTATAAGAACCATTTATATTCATTTATATTCAATGTATAATTCACATTTCCCAAATGGAGATTAACCTGGTCCTATTATTATGGGAAGCATTGAAAAATCTAACCACATTCGATTTCTCACCCACCTTTTACTCTCCTAATTATTAGGGGATGGAATTTATGGATTGGGGCTCAAAACAAGGATCCTAAATTTCCGATTTTAGGTGGGGGTAGTGAAGGGATTTCAGGGATCCATGTTTTATTTCATTCAATTGTATTTTTACTATTTTATTTTGTAATATCAAATATTTTTTTTCAAGAAATTTATCCGATTCACACAAGATATTATAAAAAAGTCATTCTTCCTAATATATAATTTTAATCATTTCAAAATCACTTTGATATAATTGTATCCGGGTGTGAACTTATTCACACAAACACATGTGAATTTCTTCAAAAAATAATTGTTTGATCATTATTTAACTATTTTTCATCTTTAATTACACCCTCATGATTCTACTACCCACTTCTATAGACAGAATATAATCAATGGATAGATAACACTATTATGTCTTGATCTAATGGAGTATAAAGAGAATTTATTGGATGATATTTCTCATTTTAATAATTCATAATCAATTTTTTTGTTGATATTTTCCATTAATGATTTTCCTTCTCCGCTGATCTCACTAATTTTATGGTTAAACATCCTATGATCTAGAATGATCCTCCACCTTGGAGTTCTAATGAAAATGATTCCCCAAGTTTATTGGTCACTAGACTTAGGATATTGAATAAACAAAATCCATGAGTGATTATGGAAGTTTATATTTCATCGAAGGGAATAATCTAGAATTTATAACATTGAAACCATGAAAAGGATTTCATTAAATAAAACTGTTTTAATAACATTGAATCAACTAATTATCTTAAATATAATTCCCTTAATTCATCAAAACTTTTTAATTATCCACTAAATTCAGATTCATGATGGCCAATTCATAGTCAAATCATCTCCATATAATGTATGTTTCATTATGTTTCTCCCTTAGCCTCTCAAGATTCGATAACCCAATATATTATTCAAGTGGCCGCTTACACCATATAAAATGGGTAAATATGGGAGTCACCAAATATTGGAACCTTTACCAAGGAACTAATTAGGTTACCTTAGACACTAGCATCCATTTCTCATTACAAATTCTCTATTCTCACCCCATTCCTCTTCTCTCTTCCTCTTTCTTTTTGTGTGTGTCCAAAAAATCTCAAATCCAAATCCCAATATACTCTAATGGAATATCTTCAGTAATACCACAACATAAACTCAAGATAGAATAAAATCGAGACTAAATATTGGGAATCAGAAAACTTAGGGAATTTCATTGATCAACCATTGATTTTTTACCCCACATGCGATGATATTTACAATCACTTGGATACTTTTTTTAATGGATGAATTTATACCACTCTCAAGGATGGTTGAAAAGACCAATCATAGGTAATTTCAGGTTTTACAAACACCTATCTAACTCAATCCCAAACAACTTGTGGAACAATTGTGTGAAAAATTAATAAAATTGATTCATAATATTTATCATAGAGATTAGAACTGCAGAGCATTGATAAAATTATATAAGACATGAACACTTAGGTTGTCTATTATTCAACATTGATTCAAGAATCATTCAAAACACAAAGAAATAATGAAAGAAAATAAAAAATATGACAAATTCAATGACATGGAAATATAATGAAAAATTGAATGATCGATTCTCAAACCACCAAAGACATCAAATTCATAAGATAACACTGAAGGGGAATAATTAGAATATGAGAAACCGTAGACCGAAAATGTGGTTAATTTATTAGGGAATATTGAAATTAATCATGATTAACCATATGAAATTCTTTAGAGGTTTCTAAAGCATGGTGGAATTTATTTTTTAATCCAATTAAGTAAACATATATACCTGTCTTGAACAACTTTTAGATGGCTATAATATTGATTTTTTAGATCACCATAGAATCAAATATTGGGGGAAATCACAAACTCTGAGTCCACACCCATTCCTAGAACTCATCTGAAAAATATGGTGGTTCAAACATCTATTCAAAAGGAAATAATTATATTGAGAAATTTTGAAAGTGAAACCAAGTTCAAATATAAGTCCCAACCTATGTATGAATGTGGTAGCCAACCCAAACAAAAATTAAATGGCAACAAGTCCACTCTAAAGTATTCTATCAAAGGTGATAATAAAAAACAATAATGTTTCATTTCATCATATCTCAAAAGAAATGTTAATAAAATTATCCTTGATTAATTAAAATAATTTAAAATGAAATTGGATGGACCCTTTTTGATATTTATGGGATTACCCGATTCACTAGAACATATAATATTTTTCTTCTATTATTTAAAAATCCTTCCTACCAATCCCATTGAAGAGTAAATAAAAAAAATTTATATGGTGAAAAAGGCTTTCCTTAAATTTTTGAGGATGGAATTGGTTATGTTGGAGGGTCCGCATCGATCTAACGACTTTAAACTATGCACATTTCGAGAGGAAACCCAACTTCTACATTTATTTATTTATTTTGTTATTTTGTATGTTTTTGTATTATTTTTTTAATGGAACCACCATGGGGTTTCCAATGGGATCTAATGTCTCTTGTGTGTGAGTGTTAAGAGATGAATCATTTTAGTATTTCCAAATAAAACCCATGCCTACCTGAGTTCAAACCCAAAAATCAATCCCCGCACGAATTCTACATGTGATACAAAGCTATATTGACCAATTACTTATTAATGGGTCAGAAACATGAAACCAGGTGATTTTAATCCATGATTTCATTTCAAATCACCTTCCCCCATCTTTCATCCCAATTTAGAACTCGATCCTTTGTTTTATTTCAATACTAAGGTAAATTTCATTTTAAATTGGGGGAGGGGAGTGAAAAGATAAGATTTTATAATGAACTTTTTTTTGGATTTCATAGTGAATTTTAATTATTTATCCTTACAAACGATAATGTACATTGTAAAATATTAAAAATTAATATAATATTATCTTTCATGCAATGATTATGATTTTAATGCACGTTCATGTTCATGGTCATAGTTTATGGAATGTACAGTTTTCTGATGTGATTTTTCATTATATAAATTTTCATCTTCTGAATGAAAATGATAAAATGCACATCTATTTTATTTTGGGTGTATGTTTGATTTCATGGAACCCTGTAGTTATAGCATTGGGTTTGGGGGCACTATCATTTTTATTTGAGTATCTATCTTAAAAAATCATAAAAAACACCACATAGAGTAGTGTTTTGTCCAAATGTGTGGTGTTCAACACATTAGGATCATGTATCCAAATTTATCCTTCCTATATTTGGTCTTTAAATATCTATTATAGAGGATGAAATTGAAAATATGTTTGGAATTTGGTACTTGGGGATCATGACGCCGTTATTGTCTTACCCAAAGTTTATTTTTTCATATCTATTACGGTTTTGAAAATAAAAAAAAAATAAAAAAAAATTTAAAATTAGATACTAACTTTAAGGTTTAATCTTATTCCCACATTTAGCTATAATTTTTTCCCCTCGAACAAGAAAATGTTCCCCATGTTTTATATGATACAAAACACATCATCATGCTTAATTGAAATTAAATGAAATCTGGTAATGAATTTGAAAAATTGACTAGGCAAGGGCTTGGGATATGCTAGTGAAATTTTATTGTGTGAAATTATTTTGATAGGTTTAATTATTGTTTGGAATGATGTAATGTTTTTGAATTGTATGTTAATTTTTTTTGGAAAAGGAAACTCAATTTCAACTTTTTGAGTTATATTTTTCACGGGACACGAAAAAATCAAGTTGGGTTGAGATTATCCACTAAAAGTGGAAAATATTGAATGATTATATTATAATATCAATGAAATTAAATTTCTGTAAATACCAATTTTAGTGAATTTTCTATATTGAACATCATTTCACTTCCTTTTGAAATTGATGTTTAAAGTGTCAATTTGGGACCAACAAATAATTCTCTTGTAGAATTTAATATTTTTATCATATGAGTTTTATATTATGGAATAATATTTATTAATTTTTTTGGGAGATTTTATCTTCTAATATAAATGTATAAATCATAAGGTAAGACAAATATTATTGGAAATGAACACAGAAATTTATGGAACACGCATAATGGGACATAGAACCATCAAATAATTGTGGTGCACAAAATTTAAGACCAATTAAGATAATATTTTAAATTTAATAAGAAAGAATTATGGGGATCATTTTATTAAACTTTTTAAAGGGTTTATTCAATATTTTTCAAGAATATCCAAGGAGTGCAATTTTACATTTAATTTGTTGGCCAGATTTGAAGGCCCATAAACTCATACAACCATTTTGAAATTATAATATTAATGGATGATTGAATTGTCATGAATTTTTTTCATAAAATATATGAAACATTAAAGGAGATATTTAACTTCTACAACCCCTTTATATTCGGCCATCTTCAATGTCAAATATTTATTTCCAAATGAGATGGTCTTATTTCTACGGGAAACCATGAAAAGTAAGATCTTTTTTGATTTTATACCCCCTATTACTATCCTAATTAATGATGAATAAATTGATTGATGGGGGCTTGAAACTAGGATCCTACATTTTCTATTTATGATGGGGGTGGTGAAGGGATATGGGCAACCCATGTTTTACTTCTTTCAATGGTATTGTCACTCTCTCATTTTGAAATCGCAATTCATTTTCCTCAAGTAGGATGTTTTATTCACAAAAGATATTTTACATTTTTTTTCATTAATATAATATTTTATAAATTTAAGTATCATGTTGATATTGTTGAATCAATGTGTGAACTTATTCACAACAACACTTGTGAATTTCATCACACAATGGTGGAGTGATCATTATTTCACTATTTTTCTTCTTTAATTCCACCATCATGAATCTAATACCAACTTCCATTGATATAATAACATAAATAGAGAGATAAAACACTTATGGTTTGTTAAAATTTGGTTGAAATTAAATGTACTATATGTTATTTTAATTTTAATAATTTCTAAATAATTAATTTGTTGATATTTTCAATCAATGATGTGTCTTCCCCATTAATATCACTAATTTTATGGTTACACATCCTATGTAGTAGAACGATCCTCTACCATGGAGTGCTCATGAATATTATCCTCTATTTATATTGGTTATTATACTTAGGATAGTGAAAACATAAAATCTATGAGTGATTTGAGAATTTCGTATTTCATTGAATGAAATACTGTAAAATTTACGATATTAGAACTAGTAGATGAATTTCAAAACCCTTGTAATAAACCTTTATCAACTCATTTTATTAAATATAAATCACTTAATTCATTAAAAATAATTAATTATCCTCTCAATTCAAACTCATGCTGGCTACTTCATATCCAAATCACCTACATATAATGTATGTTTCTTTACGTTTCTTCCTAGGTCTATGAGGATTCAATAACCAAAGTTGTTCTATAAGTGACCACTTACACCTAATAACATGAGTATATTTGTGAGTCACCATCGCCAAAAATGGTTAGTGTTCAAGTGTTGTGGATAATTTCCTATGACTTGGGTGTTTGTGGTGAGGTTGTGCACTAGAGTGTTGGAGAAGGTCATGGGGTTGCTAGTGGAGCCTTTTTACTCCATTGCGTGCTTGGAGGACCTAGTGGAGGGAGATCCTTGTATAAACTATTTCATCATATCAGAGTGAATCCTTAATATTATTCCTCAATGGGTATTTGTCTCCTACTATCAATTTTTAGTTGGAAAACCACTTGTGGGTGTGGTTGTTGGAGGTTCTCAAATGAAGGTCATCTTATGTCCCAATATTTTCACTTAGACAACCCTGTGTTTTTTGTTGGTACCCTGGCATGTTTTGTAACACCCCGACCCTAGTTACCTAGAATCGGTGCATTATTACATAACATTTTCATGATATAAGGAATAAGGTCCCGAAATACCAATCAGTTTAGTATCATGGGAAGTAATAGATACGTATAAAAGTTTTACATTATATCATGAAATAAAAAAACAACATTGTGTCCCCATTCAACACTCTTATATCCCTTAGCCTATTCCTGCAGGTTAATCATAATATACTTCTTTGAATCCTGGAAAAAATGAAACATAAGAAAGGGGTGAGGTCAGTTGCTCAATAAGGATAACAATATAGCAGAAAATATCATAAATAAGAATAAAAATTTTAAAAAATGTATAATACTAGAACACAAGCCTTTTAAACATAAACATAAAAATAATATGGAAAAGATAAATCAAATAATGAAATTTTATTTTTCACATGAATATTATATTAGTCGAATAATCACTTGTAATATCAATAGGCAATTTCATAATGATGAAATGAATAATGCCAGACTTTATAACCACATAGTCAAGGCTTTGTGCCCAGACTAAAAATAATATTTTATCAAGGCCTTATGCCAAGAAACTATTTTTTCTTATAAGACCTACCAATTCATAAAGGAGCTATAGAAGGCACCAACTGTTACATACTAAGTCTAATGAATTCCTCAAATGAAAGGTTGAAACATAACAAAAACAATGGTACTAAAACTAGCATACTAAATATTAATACTTAAACCATAAACCATGAATGGTATAAAAATAACACATCCACAGTCAAAAATATCACAAAATATTCAATACAATATGTACGATTTGTATCATAATGGATCAACTTAAAACAAGTGTAAAATTCATCAAAGGATGTTGACATTGATGAAATCAAAATTATTTGAGTGAAGTATCCCACTTTTTCTTGAAAACATTTAAAAGTATCATTATTTATAAAAAATAATTTTAAAATATATTTTCGAATCTAAGTGTCCAATTACACATTGAAACATCTAAAAGTAATTTTAATTTTAAAACAATAATGTAAATATAAATAAATCCTTAAAACAATTTTCAAAGCATGGTCATTAATTAGAAAAATTTAGAATAATAATCTTTGAAAACATTTAAAATGGTATTTCAGTTAGAGTTCTAAACTAAATGAGAGACGCTTGAATAAAAATAATTGAGATAATAAAAACATATTAATATCTTGATAATAAAGGTACTCATGATATATTATGTCAAAGTATAGTATATACACCAAATAAAAGTGAATTGGCGCATAACCCCAAAGGCGTCTCAATGAAATGTAAGTTGAGATGGAATCTATTATAAAGAACTTATCCTTAGGTTAAGGATAAATAAACAACATAATTATGTGTGAATACTCAAAATACACTACAAATGAATGGATATTAAGTGTAAAATAATTATAGGACAATCACACATATTATTGTAACAACAATACCAATGACTTGGATGTTAAACTCAATGATTGAAAATTGAGTTAAGATTACTCTTATAATGTTCATATCGATGACTTGAGAATTATTAATGGAGTGATAATGTGTATTAGAAGAATATCCCAAAAAATGGGAGTGTAAATTACTACATAAATAAATAAATAGTGATTTCACACAAAATCATGGAGTAAAATAAGAAATGATGTTTTCGTAAAACCCAATGAGTGGAAATCGAAATTTGAAATTCCCTTACCGCATTAGTAATCTCCGAAACATACACCCCATGAATGAAGGATCATAAAATTAAAATGTAAATACCCATAAATTAAAGTATATTACATAAGGAATACAATCATGGGTAGTACATACACCACACAAAACGAAATAGTGGCAATATAGCATGAATCTCACGGAAATAAGCAGTGAGATGAAAACCCCTTACCATGTTGCAATCAATTTATCGTATGACAAAAATTTAATAACCACCAAATGAATCACATAATTCCAGTAATATAAATAGAATCATGATAATATATATCAAATGTAAGAACACAATTTTCCACATGCAATAAATAAGTGGTGAACAATGAAAATCTCATGGAATTAATAGTGAGATAAGAAACCCCTTACCTTGTAATTTTCCATAGTATAAGGTAGTTTAACCTCTTGTATAATGTTGAAATAATTTTTATTAAATTATTAAATAACCAAATACCTAAATATGATACCATATATTATATTTTAATATTTCTTTGTTAATAAAATTTCAGTTGTATCATCGTTTTGAGTGTTATCTGATTCATTTTCCTTTATATGCTTGGTTATTCAAGCCATGTTGGTAATGGATATGCTGTATTTGATTCATATAAAGAATGATATTATGTTAATAAAATTTATTTTTAATAATAATATGAAAATTATTTTTTAATTATTACTATGGGGAATGAATCTCATCGCGTTCGTGGAGATGGTAATCCGTACGTACGTACGAGCAATAATATCATTATATTGATGGGAAAATCATATGTAATTGGATGGTATAGCATATATATAGAATCATTATCATGTTATATTTATTATTTACATCTGTTATACTCATTATTATATCTGTCCAAATAATAAAGTGTTTGAATAACAAACTACACCACAACGTGGAGACGGTAAGTCGTACATACACATGAATAGTGAGTTTGTCATTTATAGGATTGATAGAATAACGAATATGGTTGTATCATATTTATAATAACATAAAATTATTTATAAGGTACTGGAGTTATTATTTAGGTATGGAAACAAAAATGAATGTGTAAGTGGAAGAAGAAAAGAACGTGAATGAGGGTGGTGAAATTATTACCTCTTCCTTGTGTGTTTCCTTTTGGGTTGATCAAAAGGGCTCCATAGGTTGGTTTTCTGATCAATGTAAGGACTCTAGATTGATGTGGGGGAAGTTGGGAGGATATTTTTGCATGGGTTGGAAGAGACAAATGAATTAGGAGGTTTAAAATTAAGAGAAGGGGAAGTACCCTTTTATAAGAGAGGTGATGGCCACTTTAGGGAATCCTTGAAATATTATTTTATGATAAATTCATTTTCTGTTTCTAATGGCTCCAGTATGATTTATTTAGAAGATAAGGTGGAAATGGGTCTAAAATATCTCAACCAATGGGTTTTAGATAAGTTTATGTTTCCATTTAAACCTTATCTTTTATATTTTACTCTTAGTTAATTAGTTTAACTTTTACCGTTTCTTCTTGTATTCTTACAATATATGGTTAATAAACATACTCTAAACATGAAAGAGAACCTCCAGTGGTTAATTAATTACATATATAATATTATTTAAGCCCTTTTTCCGAACATTAGATTTTAAGGAATATTAATAAACCAATAATATATTATTTGTTTTGAAAACTCATTTATGTCAATTTTGACATTATTTAGTATTTGGTTTTTGTGAAAAGCCTAACAGCATGACTACTTCAAAAAAAATTATTTAATCAACCCTAAAATGTCATATTATCCTATAAAATTAGTTTAATTCATAAAAATTCTCAAATTGCATTTATTTGGATATTAATAATATCAATTATTTTAGTCTTTCATTGATAAGGTAATTTCAACATCAACACTGTGTCATAAATAAATTTAATTATTTAATGTCTAAAAATTATCAATATAATACCTTTATGTAGGAAATATTTTTTATCTTTTAAATAAATATTTGTATTCAAATTTATCATATGTATAACTCAATATTAAAAATGGTTTAGTTATTAAACATTGAATTTAAATCTTTTAACTCTTTTTTAAATAAAATAATAATAAATGTCCTAATCTAATACCAATGAACTAGAGTGGATAATATTTTATTCTAATGTTTTTTTGGTATAATTTCACTTATCCAATAGAATTAGTACTAGTTTTTAGGGTAATTATAATATCATTTTTCCCTCAATTACCATATTTACTTTTAAATGTGTTAAATAAATGTCAAAATTTACTATTCACCAAAAACTATTTTCATCCTCTTGAACCAAATTTTACTTATTAATGTAAGCCGTGTCTCTCATATTTTTGAAATTAAACTCACAGAAGTGGTGAAATTATGTTTTGTGCAAATTTGCAAATGCTCTTAGAAGGTGGGTAAAAGACGGTAAAAAGATCAATAAAATTTTATACATCTATTTTTATTATAAAATGACTCCAATGATTAAAATGAACTTATATATTTATTATTATAAATATATATATATATACTTAAAATAAAATTAAATAAAACAAATAATTATTTAAATAAAACGTCGGTTTTAAAAAAGAATGTAGTGTTTTTCACTATTCTTCAAAATTTGAATGTTTTTAGAAAAATACCAAAAATTCACCCTAAGATAATTTTGATATTCCAAATTCAAAAATTAATTCCATTTTACCAAACTAAAAAACCTAAAAGTTGAAATAATTAATTTAATATTAATTCCCACGGTCGAAACTGAAAATTTTGTTTTTTAAAAGTAAAAACTATAAAATGATTGGCATGTGTTTTTGACAAATTTAAAAGTGAAATTACTTACAATGAACTAAATTGTATTAAATGATAAAATTATTATCTAATTATACTTCCAAACCATTCAAATGCATAATTTAACCCTATAAGTTATTTCGATTAATAATTTTGTTTTCAATTTAAATTTATTATTTTTCAGTATTCATCAAAATATGAATGTTATCAAAAAAGTACAAAAATTTATTCAAAATAATATTTTATGCCCCGATTCTAAAGAGGTATTTGATTTCATTAAATTTAATATATAAAAGTGTCAAATATTTGTTTTAAAAAAGGTTTCCCTTTAGAAGGTGGTAAAATTTGGTATTTAAAAAAATTATTCCTTTATCTGAAAAAATGAATATGTTCTAATATTATTTCTAAAAAACACATAATATGGATTATAAAATTATATGGAGTATATAAAATTCAATATTCAGTTAATACTATTCATAACCGCTTTTGAAAGGCGAGTTTGGTAAGTCGTGGTGTGCTCATACTAGGTGCTACGTGTAGCGCAAGATATTGAATTTCTTTAAAGAAAATAACTTATTATGAAATCTCGGGGTGTTACATTCTTCCCCCTTTTGGAAATTGCATACTAACAATTTTAGAATTGGTCTTGGGAACTTCTTTAAAAGACCGACATCAGCGAAAGATTCAATAAAATTAGAAATTTAAAAGAAAGAAAGAGAAGTACAAAGGTCACCTAAGAAAACCCATACTAGGATTCAATGTAGGAAAACATGGATATGGAAAATGAACTAAGTGTCATGTTCAGATGGAGAGTGACAGAAAACATGATCAGGAGAAATTTAACAAAAGAAAACCACAAACTTTTGATGGGATAAATTTTCAATAGTTTTCCACTAGGAATAGTAAATGGATAATGTTTTTTTTTAAGTTCCCTTTTATAATGGTGAGGAATTTATTTATGAGATTGGGTAAGAACATAAAGAGGTATAATTACTTTTTATGTTGGGTTTCTTCCTTTAACAAATTGTTACCACTAACTCATCTTTTTTTCAAATGATGAGTATTCAAGATGACTTGGTCACACCTGAGGCACTAGAATCAACTTATAGAGAATAACATGATCCCTAAAGAATAAACTATATATTTACTTTGTCTTTAGAGATTAAAAAAACCAAAATGGTTAGTACAAGATTAGATGGTCCCCAAAAAGGATAATCTTTTAGAGAAATAAATACTAATCTTAATTTCATAAATTTAACCAACAATACCCAAAGTTCAATAAATACCATTCAATAATCAATTTCCCTTAAAATCATTCAATATAATCCAAAATAATATTGAAACCCACAGTGTAGAATAATTTGATTATGTAGTCTTACAAGTTAAATTTTACCTCCCAATAACATCGACTACACTTAAAGTCACATAATTAATGTAAATAACCTAATCACATATACTCTATGATAGGTTAATCATTTCCATAAATAACCCAAATCGCTATAAATAAAAATCCACCATTACTCCTCAAATGAAATCTCATAGTATTCTATTTTCCTTAGGCATATAGTGTTCCTAAAAGGGAGAATGTCTTCCAAAATAAAATTTATCAATTAATCACCAAATAATTTTACTATAATAAGGATATCCATTTGATAAGACATAAGATCCCAAATCAACTTATTATTGATCAATAAAACCATTTAACTAAAAATAATTAGTCACACTAACCAGTGACTTCACGTATTCCAGTGGTAGGTGATAAATCCCTATCGCACTCTAGTTGTGGGTTTGATTCCCACATCTTTGTCTGACATGGTGGGTTGTCACATGGTCTACCTGTTGTCCTTTTTCAAAAATGATATTTTATAGCATTCCAAAAAATGATTAAAATTATTCAAAATAACCATAACATAATTTCACCACAAATGTTATCTCATATCTTGAATTTTCATCCCAAAATTTATTAACTTGTAATTTCCACAAATTCAAGGATCATATAAACTCAAAAGGTAATTTCTAACTATAATAAAAAAGATAATTCTTCCTAAAATATAATTTTCACATAACAAACAGCAGGTTTAGACATATAAGAGAAAATTCTTCCAATGTAACCACATCAACAATGAGCAGTAAAACTTTTAAACATTAATCCATCCATTTGTTTCCACATAGGATCCTGCTTTACAAAGAGGTTATCCTAAATAATAGTGCACTCACTCGGGTAATGCCTAGGTCCCCTATATTTAATGAAAATTACTATAAATTGATTATTAAGATCATTTTTATTTTCTTCCATAGTACTCTTCATTTTACACATCAATTATTTACTTTATGTCCTTCTTTCCCACATATAAAGACATTATTTTTCCCATTGAGAAACTTTCCTTGGTGTCTCCTTCCACATTCCCTGCATGATATAAATTGAGCTTTCTTTTCTCTATGGTGTACACTACTGGATCTCTCATCACTCATCGCAATTATCTTCTTCATTGACTCTGGTAGTTGGTTAATATATATGTTTTTCAACATATTTTTGAAAAACAGACTTGGCATGAACACAATATCTTTTACACATATCAAAAATCCATTTCATTGAACATTTCCACCATCGTGCCCACACTGTACATCATGTTCAATGTTACTATGACTTCGTTGGAATCAACCCATTGACTAACACAAGAAAGTATAATGTGATTCATAAAATCATTTAGTGAATATAATAACACCATATTTTCAATCTAAAACACCTTTGGTTTAACCATGTTTATTTATTATCATATTTTATTAAAATCCTTCAAATATATTTGTAATGAAAATGTGAATTATCTTAAGAATACCCCCTGGAGTGTTGTATCCAAGAGTGCTGCATGGCCCATTGTCATGTACCAGGATACCCAGAGTAAATACCAAAACTCCTTGTCAGAGTTTTCAATCCTAGGTACATCTGTGCCAGAGATGCCTCTACCAACCCGTATCTATATAGGGATTCATTTCTTGGAAAACCCACATAATATTTACATTTCCAAAATTTTGGGATGTTCATCTATACTAATCCTCAATGCCTATCTTAGGGTTGTGTCTCCTAATAATAGTTTTTTTTTTCAAAGTATATCTTCTAAGGTTTGTACTAAACTTTCTCTGATACTAACTGTAACCCCCCGAACCCAATTACCCAGAATCGGTGCATTATTACATATAATTGGCATGATATATAGAATCATGTCCCAAAAGACTGATTAGTTTAGTAGCCTTGGAAGTAATTGATGCATACATAAGTTTTACGTCACATCAGGAAATTAAAAAACAACATTATGTCCCCTTTGAACACTCTTATATCCCTTAGCCTATTTTTGCAGGTTAACCATAATATAAATCTTTTCATCATGGGAAAAATAAAACATAAGAAAGGGGTGAGCTCAGATTCTTAGTAAGGATAACAATATAGCAGAAACAGTCATAAATAAGAACAAACATTTAAGGCATTGTATAAGACTAGAACACAATTCTTTTAAATGTAAACTTCAACATAATATGGAAAATATAAATCAAATAATTCCATTTACTTATTCACATGGATATTATACTTGTCGTATAATCAAATTTAATATTTAAAGATAATTTCATAATGATGTAATGCATAAATCTAGACTTCATTACCACAAAGTCAAGGCTTTTTTCCAATACTACAAATAAGATTTTGTCAAGGCATTGTGCCAAGAAAATAGTTTTTCTTATGAGACATACCGATGCATCAAGGATCTATAGAGGGCTCCAACTATCACATACTAAGTCCAATGCATTCCTAATATTAAAGGATGAAACATAAAATAAACATTCGTATTAAAACTAGCATACAAAATGTTAATACTTAAACCATAAACCATGAATGGTATAAAAATAACGCATCCGCAGTCAAACATATCCAAAAAACTTCAATCAAATATGGTAGATTTGGATAATAACGAATAAACTTCAATCAAGTGTAAAATCCATCAAAGGATGTTGACATATATGAAATCAAAACTACTTGAGAGAAATATCCCCTTTTTTCTTGAAAACATTTAAAAGTATCACTATTTATCAAGAATGTTTTTAAAATAGATTTTTGAATCAAAGTGTCCCATAACAATTTGAATATTTTAAAAAGAATTTTAATTTTAAAACATTAATGTCCATATAAATAAATCCTTAAAACCATTTTTAAAACATGGACATTAATGAGAAAGATTTAGAAGAATAAATTTTTATATCATTTAAAATGGAATTTTAGTTAGAGTTCCTAACCAAATGATAGATGGTTGAATAAAAATAATTGTGGTAATAAAAACTAAAAACTAGAATGATAATAAAGGTATTCATGATATATTATGTCGAAGTACATCATATACACCAAATAAAACTGAATTGTCGTGTAACAACAAAGAAGTATCAATGGAATGTAAGTTGAGATGAAATACTTTATATAGAATGTATCTTTAGCTTAAGGATAAATAAATGACATAATTATGTGTGATAAATATAAATACACTAAATATGATTGGATATTCAGTGTAAAAAAAATCAGAGGACAATCACACAAATTCTTGTCACAACAACACCAATGACTTGGATGTTTAACTCAATTAATGAAAATCGAGTTAAGATTACTCTTATCAAGTTCATATCAATGATTTGAGAATTTATCAATGGAGTGATTATGTGTATCAAAAGAATATCAATAAAAAGGGTAGTGTAAATTACTACATAAATAAATAAATAGAGATTTCACTCATGATCATGGAGTAAAATAATCAAGGAAGTTTACGTAAAACCCGGTGAGTGGAAATCGAAATTAGAAATTCCCTTACCGATTTGGTGACTTACCAAACATACACCCCATGAAATTAGGATCATAATAGGAAAATGTAAATACCAATAACTTAAAGTATATTACACATGGAATTAAATCATGGGTAGTACATACACTACACAAAAGGAAATTGCAGAAATATAGCATGAATCTCATAGAAATAAGAAGTAAGATAAAAACCCCTTTATATGTTGTAATCAATCGATTTGTATGAACAAAAGATAATTACCACCAAATGAATCACATAATAGTGTGAATATAAAGAGAATAATGATATTATATATCAAATGGAAGTACACAATACACCACATAAAATAAATAAGTGGAGAACAATGGAAATCTCACAGAAATAAAAGTGAGATAATAAATTCATTACATTGTACATTTCCATAGTATAGGGTATTCTAAAATCTTTTATAATTGTGAAATAATTGTTATTAAATTATACAAGAACGAGATACACAAATATTATATCATATATGATCTTCTAATAATTCTTTGTTAATAATTTTTCAGTTGTATCATCCTTTCAAGTGTTAATTGATTCATATTCCTTTATATGAATGGTTACACAATCAATGTTTTTTATGGATATGACGTATTTTATTCATGTAAAGAATGATATTATGTTCATAAAAATTATTTTTAATCATAAAATGATAATTATTATTGAATTATTACTATTGGGAATGAATCTCAATGCGTTCGTGGAGACAGTAATCCTAACATACACACGAGCAACAATATCATTATATTGATGGTGAAATTATATGTAATTGGATGGTATATCATATATAAAGAATTATTATCATGTTTTATATATTATTGACATCAATTATACTCATTATTATACCCATATTAAAAATAAAGTGTTTGAATACCAAACTACACCATGACATGGAGACGGCAAGCCGTACGTATGCACATATGGTGACTTCGTCATTTATATGATGGATCGAATAACAAATATGGTTGAAAAATATTTATAATAACATCACAGTATGTAGAAGGTACCTGATTTTTTATTTTTTCGTGGAATAAAAAAATAAAGAGGAAGTGGAAGAAGAAAAGAACTTGAAAGAGTGTGGTGAAATTATTACCTCTTCCTACGGTGTTTCCATTTTAGTTGATGAAAAGGGCTCCTTAGATTGGTTTTTTGATCAATGCACGGAATCTAGGATGATTTTAGGGAAGTTGGGTGTATATTTGGGAAGGTTTAGGTAGAGCCAAATGGCTTTGGAGGTGTGAAATTAAGAGAAGGGGATGTTCCCTTTTATAAGCGAAGGGAGGGTTACTTTAGTAAAACATAGAAATATTAATTTCTATAATATAATTTTCTGTTTTTAAAGGCTAAAAATTGAATTTTTTTATGATAAGGTGTTGATGGGTCGAAATAATCTCATCCAATAGGTTTTATACATGTTTATTTTTCCATTTTAACCATATCCTTTAGATTTAACTCTTAGTTAATTAGTTTATCTTTTACCGTGCCTTCTTGTATTCTTACACTATATGGTTAATAAACTTACTATAAACTTCCAAGAGTACCTAAATTGGTTAATTAATGACATATATAACATTATATAAGCCCTTTGGAATAACCATAGAGTTTTATGAATATTATTTCAAACAATAATATAGTATTTTTTTGAAAAAAACTCATTTATGTCAATTTTGAAATTATTTAGTATTTGGTATTTGTGAAAATCATAACAACATGACTTCTTCGAAAAAAAATTATTTAATCAAATATAACAAGTCATATTAACCTTGAAAACTATTGTAATTCATCAATTTTCTCAAATTACATTTATTTGGATATTTATAATAACCATTATTTTAACCTTTTAATTAATAATGTAATTACTGCATCATTAATGTGTCATAAATAAATTTAATTACTTAATGTCTAAAAATTATAAGTAAAATACCGTTATGTAGGGAATATTTTATTATTTCTAATGAATATTTATAGTTTAATTTATCTTATGTATAACCCTATATTAAAAATGGTTTAGTTATTAAACTTTCAATTTAACTCTTATAACACTCCTTTAAATAAAAATAATAATAAATGTCATAATCTAATAAATGTGGACCAAAGAGGATCATATTTTATTTATAAGGCTGTTTTTGGTTGAATTACACTTATCCAATACAATTAGCACATGTTTTAGGGTAATTATAATATCATTTTTACACTTAATTACCCTATTTATTTTTAACCTTGGTAAATAAAACTCAAAAGTTACTATTCACCAAAAAAATATTTTCATCATATTGAACCGAATTTTACTTATTTATGTCAACCATGTATCTCGCATTTTTGAAATTCAACTCACAGAAGCGGTAAACTTACATTTATGCAAATTTGAAAATTCTCATATAAGGTGGGTAAAAGACGGTAAAAAGTTCAATAAAATTGTATTACATCTAATTTTATTATAAAATGACTCCAATGAATTAAATTGAAATTATATAGGTAATATATATCTATTTATACTTAAATCAAATTTAAATAAAATAAATAAATATTTAAATAAAACATCGGTTTTAAACTATAATGTAGGGTTTTTGACTATTCATCAAAAATTGAATGTTTTCATAAAAATTCCAAAAATTCACTCTAAGATAATTTTGATATTGAGAATTAAAAAATGAATTATATTATATAAAATTCAAAACATAGAAGTTACATTAATTAATTTAAAATTAATTTCCGTTGTCGAAAACGAAAAGTGGGGTTTTAAAAAGTAAAAACTATCAAAAGATTAACATGTGTTTATGTCAAAGATAAATGTGAAATTACTTATAATGTCCTAAAATGTATTAAATGTTAAAATTATAATATTATTATACTTACACACCATTAAAATTCATAATTTAACCATGTAAATTATTTCTATTTAAAAAGTTCTTTTCAATTAAAATTTAGTATTTTTCAGTATTCATCAAAATATGAAAGTTATTAGAAAAGTACCCAAAATTTATTAAAAATAAATTTCTATGTCCTGATTCTAAATAATAATTTGATTCCATTAAATTGAATATATAAAATTGACAAATATTTGTTTTAAAAATGGTTTTCCATTAGAAGGTGGTCAAATTGCATTTTTTGAAAAATACTTCTTTTATTTGAAAAAATGATTTTGTTATTATATTATGTCTAATAAACACATAATATGGATTATAAAAAAATATGGAGAATATAAAATTCAAAATTCAGTGAATACTATTCATAACCTCTTTTGAATGAGTAGTTTGGTAAGCATTGGTGTGCAAAAAACTCAGCGGTGCGTGTGACGCAAGCTATTGAATTACTTTTATGAAAATAACTTACTATGAAATATCAGGGTGTTACATGTTCATTAATAGTTTTTTATGTGATACACATGAGGAGGAAATGGTGTAGTGAATCTTAGAGTATATGAGAGGTACTTGGTAACATTATAATCCGGATCACGTTATCTAGGTGATGTTCCGATAGACCATATGACTACAGATGGACCATGGTTCTTGTTGTTTTCCACCTATCATAGTTATGGATAAGTGTAATGATTTTTTTAAAATGTTCAATTGATTTTGGTATGGATGTAGGTATAGTTTATCTTTTCTGGTTCTCTTGAGTACATGTATAAATGTGGAACATGAACCCTTGCTATGCTCACTAGAATGGGAGTCTTAGTAGAGAGATTAGTTCTTATCCTTCTACCCAGGCTTTCGCATATTGAGGATGAAAAACCCTAAGGTAGAGAGGAAATAATTACTTGTGTTTTCACCTATAATTGTTTTTAATATCATTAATATTATCTTTGAATCCAGGCACTGAGTTAGTGCAGGATTCTAGGTCCTAGAGCATCTCGATGCGGTGATATTAAAAATATTAAATATAACATATAATGAGGGCACATTTTCTTTAGAAACATGGTAGAACTCTAGAGAGGAGCCTCATATCAGAACTCTAAGTCCACAATTGAGTTCAGAGTGTGGCATTTACCCAATGTATTACATAAAAATTTTCAACGTTGAGTTTTTAGGCAGACGTGTGTCGGTGTAGTGTTAAAAGGGTTTTTAATTGATTTAATAAAATTAAATCCATTAAAACCTACCCATATTCCCCTCTGTTCACACAATATAATAGAGGACTTCTCTTCTACGCTTAACTTTCGAGTGAAAAATTATATATAGGTATATCCATGGAGGAGAGGTGATGTCAATCCTCTCTCATGATGATTATCATTCCTGGATCATGCTATAGTGTAATTGGAGCATGGATCTATACCCGAAACTTCAATGATTCGCCAATATTTAGTTGGACATGAGTTTCATGTCTTGATCCCATTAAATTTTTTGTTTTAAAATTTCTAGAGATCTATTATGGTTGATAGAGATCCCATGAGGGACAATCTTTAGGTTTGGAGCAAAAACCTCAGTGATTTGAGTGGATCACAGTGAAATTCCCATATGAATTTTTGATCACATAAAATGTAGTCTAGTGAGACACTACATGTGTTTATCTTCTATAGGGAAGACGTATTTCGGATATTACATACCATTTACTGGGGTTACACACCTTGTAGTGATCCCTGTTTGTGTGGCTAAGGGACATGGCTAGGGTGTCCATGTAAGGGTACGTGACCTTGTGGATGTACAAATCTAAAGTACATGGGAACAAGATTAAAAAATTGAGTATGGGAAAACAATATTGATATGTGGATTTTTTGTCAGTATATGCCATAGACCAAGGGGTACATGTCATGTGTGAAGCACAATTGGCTAATCCATGTTGAGAAAGAAATGGTTAGGGGCCTAGGTGAAGAAAGACACATATTTTATGGAACATACATGATTTTTTTGCCCACAATACCATCCGAGACATATGGAAGAGGACATGTCGAAGTGTTTAGGTGGGTTTACGCACAACGTGGGCCCAAGTATTTGTCATGTCCTTCCTTGGGATCTTCTTGAGATTTTATTCCTAGTTTATCCCCTTATCTAGAACTCATATTCAGTCTTGTGAGTAGCATAACTAGAGTATTTGTATGCATAGAATTTGATGGTGGAATATATGGTGGAATATGATATAAGATGTGGTATGATTTGAGCTCAACACTATTGTAGCAGTGCTAGACTTTTGGTGGTGATTAGGTTGGATCACCGGGTTGACATTAGGATCTGTACCCTTCCCTATCATCTTATGATGTGTGTCCCATATGTTCTTTAGTTCATTAGAGAGTTTCTACCCTTTGGTACCATGGAGCGGGTAACCTACCCATTGTAGTGTTTCTACATGTGGGGTAATGAGCATAATGATACTTTCAACTGTGATCGACTGATGCTAGAGATCTGTGGAGTTATTTGAGATATACATTGTGATGGATTATCTTCTATGGACATAGGGAAATGGTTTACTTTACCTATCATCTTTGGTAGGGATATTATTCCCCATATCATGGTTTTTGGTCCTCTAGCCATGGCATAGTTCTCCCAGGGTCGGTACTCCCCTGATGGACCAGGACACATGTTCTCTATATAATTATTGTAGTTAGAGATTGTGCTCCCCTTATGTGCCAGGATGTGGGTCCTCTATACTCAAATAATTGATAATGTAGGTACTTACCAATTTTATCATAGAGTTAGTACTCTATCAATGGAGTCAGTACTCCATTGTGGTATTATGATACAATTCCTCTGTATGAGACATATAGATTGAGTGGGTACTCCCTTACCATTCCAGGGTGTGGGTTCTCAATACTTGTGATCGAAACGTACATGTCGTTCTAGGGAGAGGATCCTTCGTACATGCTATTTCGATAGTATTGCTACTCCCCTATTATACCATAGAGAAGTTCTTCTATCCTGAGGTCGATACTCCCCTACCGTGTTAGGGTGTAGGCCCCCCATAAGGATTGTTTTGGTATAGTGTTTCTCCACTATCATACTAGGGTGCATGACGTGCATCCATAGAGTTGTAATTCACTATTATAACATTTTTTAGGTCCTCTATCTTTGATTGGTACTCCCATTTCTTACTAGGGTGAAGGTCCTCATCTTTGGAGTTTTACTCCCCCGTCATCGAAGAGAGGTGGGAAGTGGATCCTCCAATGGAGTAGGATCTCCCTTGGATGAGGAGAAAAGATATGGGGATCAGGATCCTCCACTATTTTTTCAATACCTGGTAAGGATTTATTGGTCTTATGATGTAGTGAGGTACTTCCATCGCCAAACATGTAATTTAGTGATTTAAAAATATGGTTAGGAGATAATACTCTTTCTTCTTCTTGGAAGTGGAGTAGTGTGGGTCCCTTTATTATTTCTCTTTAAATAAGATTCATGTGGATCGTGGTCTGGAGCAGTTCTTCCTCAATTTTCTATATTGGTGAGGGGAGGGCCTCCCCACTTGGGTTTTAACAACCTTGCGTAGGCTAAAGGAGAGAAATGATAGGACCTCTAGTGATGGGTACTAGTGTTTGACCGAGTGACTTGTCCTCGATAGAGATTGTTAACTGAGACATACAATTAGGGATGGTAGATTTGTTCTTGTTGGAGTGAATATATCATATGTGTGCTATCTTGGATGGATTATCTCATGGAGTGAAGTCTCTGGAGTGTGCATTACCTTCGATCCTTGAGTTGAATTTTGTTTCTTTCTATGGTTTCGAAACCTCATGAGACATGGATTCCGAGATGAGTATGTCTAGGTAATTCTATGAGTCATTACAATGTTTCCATGTGTCTTGGTTGACACCCCTTATTGAATTAGCTAATAAGTCATGTATAACCATTGATGGTTATAAATGGAGCCTCTCTCCCATTTGGGTTCTCTCTGGATAGGTAGAGTGAACTATTTCCTTTCAATTTATCACTTTTATTTTGGGTTTTCGATGCTTACTATGTATTTTCATAGTCACCACTAAACGAGATTTTCCCACCTATATTGTGTCTTATTTATAACAAAAGAATTTTGAAAGGGTCCCAGGAGGATCCATGGAATGAGGATATTTGTGAGATAGAACGGTTGATGTGTTTAACTGAGCATGGATGATGAACATTCTAACATATTCATTTGATAGTTTTTCCCTTCATATGAACAGGATGGACAATTTTATAGGTTATGTTGGGATTTTATTTTTCAATTTTTATGCTTCCAGTACTAATATTTCACACTGTTTGTGGGATAGATGTATGTATGAATTTATTTTTTGATTATTTTCGGCTCTGTACTATTTCATGGAGATGATTGTGGGTTCAAGCGTATAGGTTCCATAGGCTATGGCATCCCATTTTTGTGATACGCATACCCGGCGCTAGACACCAACCCATGGCCTATTGGTGGCGGGATTGGGGTAGTCATGGCCTGGGCCCCATTGGGTTGAGTCGCAAAATAAGTTTTCATATTTTGGTCAAGATATATGGATCATGGTGGTGTAAATAAAAGATATAATGGATTTCTTTTAATAAATAATGAAATGACACACATAGAATTAAAAAAACACTATTATAATTTACTCAATATCGTGAAAAATAATTATAGATAGAAAATTATTCAAATAAAAAGAGGATAAGGTCGAAATATTCTAATGCAATTAAATTTAAATATCTTTTGGTGTCATTTTAATCTATATTTTCTGTTTAACCCAAAAGTTAATAAATTTTAATCTTAATCGTGGTAATGAAATTTTGATATAATTTTGTTTTAATTTTACATATAAGGTATCAATTGGATTATAAACGAATAAGAGATGAATGTTTAGACCATTTTTAATCCTACTTGTGCACCTAAAATATTTTTATGATTTTTAATGAATTTATTAAAATATTTTTGTCATAAAATATTATTAATGTCATTTTAAAAACCATTGGCATAATTTTACATTCCAAATTACATCCATGAATTGTAATTAATATATAAAACATCTACTGATATATAATATGTAATATTAATCAATACAATTATCGTTTCACTATAAATGACCCAGATAATATTACTTTTGTAGATTTAAAAACATTTACACCTTTTTTGAACTGTTTGCAGAAGCACTATGTCATAGTTATGTAATAATTTAATGTTATTATTTCACAATGAAAAACATAAAATAAAATAAAATGATAAAATAAATAAATTTATATTTCAAAGTTAAATTAATAACTAAAATTACAATATTTTCACCGCTATGTAAATTTTTTTAAGATATTAAATTCAAAAGAGTGATATTTTGTATTTATTCATTTCTAAAGTCTATATAAAATATATAATCAACTAAAAATAGAATAAAGTTGAAATATATTAAATTAATTATCAAAATGTAAAACATACATCCATCCAATAAGATAAAGGAATGTTTTAGAGAAATTTCAAGCGTTATCCCAATGTTTTAATCCAGTTTTTTCAGCTTTAAACATACTGAGGTGACAAATACTTACCGAGGTTACTATTCATAATAAATAAAAATAAAAGGAAAATATTCAAAAAATATCATCATACATATTAAAAAATGGAATAAATATTTTTTTATTCAATTTCTATAATTGGAATATATTTATTTTAAAATAAGTTCACAAAAAGTGACAAAATAGTTTTTTGGAATTTTACTTTTTTAAGCATAAACCTGGACTTATTCATATCCCATTACCAGAAAAAATATTAGATGAAGGTTAAAAAAATTAGTTTAATATATAATATATAAATTTCATTAAAATCATTCACCAATTGTGAATAATTTAATTTATGAAGATTAGAAAACATTTCACACATAAAAGTATTATTTTGAAAAAACCTCCCTTTTCTTTAAAATAATATTTATTTTCATTTCAAATATATTGTTAACCAATTAATTAATTTTATACATGTATAAACCATAAAATTTTAATAATTTTTTCATTCCTAATCATACCTTCTAATCCAATGGATAGAAAATATCATTCACATTAAAAAAATAAAAATTCAATTGTATAACAAGGATTATTAAAATCAATATTGTATAAGAAGAAATCTATTGAAGAAATAAAATTTATTTATAGAGAAATATATCATAAAATATAAAGGTGAAAAATTACAACCTCCTTAAATATAATTTTACACTCAATTTTTTTTCACATTGATATATAAAATTGTGGAAACCTATTTTTAATCATATCCTTGGGTTACTAAGTATCTTATTGAAATTTATGATTCCTCCTATAAACATTAAAAAGGTGAGTTGTATTCTTATGTATAACTTTATGTCTCTAAAGAAATATTTATACTGGGTTTTATTCATATTAAATTTCTTGTTCTACTTGCATGAACTCTAACTTCCACACATCTGATTGAATTTACATGTACTTTCTCAAGAGAGATACTTGGAATAGATTGTGAACATGAGAGAGGTTCAGTGGAAACACTATGTGATAAGATAACATTTTACTTGAAAAAAAAATATAAAAAGGGTCAACATGCCTAGGTATTATCATTCCTTTATTTTTAAATACCATTACCTTTTTTCATTTATAAATTCATAGGAATAACTTCTTAGAAATATTAAATTCTAAATTTCATTAATGATTGTTTGTGTATCTCTCTTATTGACTCTATGCTTCAATGATATGCTACTAAATTTATATAAGCCTCTATACTATTTCATAAACAATATGAGGTCCCAATATCATTATTTCTCTAATTTCATCCAATATTGTGGGATTTATATAATTATTTCCACGTAAAACTTCATAAGGAGCCATATGAATGCCTGAGTAATATCTAATATTGTGAGAAAGATTTACTAGTGGAAGGGGATGATCCTAAAAACCTTGTAAATACAATGTATAAGATCACATCATATAATATAGGGTTTGAATTATTATCTTATAATGAAAATTTATCTACGGAAGAAAATTAGTACAAAAAATCAACTATGTATCCAGAGGATGGTATAGATTTCTCCTAAACTATTTGGTAAGCCTTAGATCCTGATCATATACAATAAAATCATGTAATCCATTCTAGAAAACCACTTATTTAATGTATATTTGGGAATGATAAATAATATATTATTAGGAATTGATAGAAATGAAATATAATTTCTGTATAATTCTATTGACTACAACCCAACTAGCACTATAAAAATTTATTTTAATTGGGAGTCTGATGAAAAAATCCATGGTTATGTTTTCATATTTACATTCCACTATAAGTATTTCCTGTAACATTCCCTTAGACTTATATCTCCCAATATTATTTTTTTAACATACCAATCACTATGATACATTCTTTGAAATATATATTTTCATGTTTTCCCACCATTTATACTCTTTTATATTTCTACATGTCGTCATACTTCCAGGATAAATATATAACAATGAACTATGGGCATCATCAATAGATCATTCACAAAATCCTGTATACAAGTAACCCATACATAGTTCTAGAACCTCATCATTCCATCATAATCATGTCTGAACATTGAAAAATTTATCACATTTCTTTATATCTCTAAATCTTCCTTTCCCACCTTTTTAATCATCACTTGGATAGATAGTTGAAAACCCATTCAAGAAATATAATATTTCTCCCTTTCCTTAAATATTTCAAAATTCATCCTTCACAAATCCAAAAAATATTAGATCATTTGAGATCCTCATTCTTGATATTATTGTATGTTCCTTTTGACTATAAGAATATGTCTGTTGATTTCATTCTGACTGGGTAATGTATTGAGAAATCATAATCATTAATAAAATATAACCTCTATATGTGGAACATATTCATATTATTTGAGTTAATATATACCTTAATCTTTTATGATCAATATATATCACACCTTTCTTTGTAAATATAATGCCTCTATATCATTAAATAAAAATTACAATGAAAAACTATAAATCATTAGTTGGGTAATTTTTCCCATGAAACATAAATTGGAAGGATGCATAAGATATTATTATATTATTTTAAATGAGGCCACATAAAATTACTTTCATTGATGCATAACTGTATATCATAAATGATTATCTACTGTAGGGTAAAGTAATCACAAGTGAGTAAACATACATTCTCTAAATTTAATTTAAATTTTCTTCACATTTTTCATTCCAAAGGAACTTTGTTCCCTTTCTAGTTAACCTTATGATTGGATTATATATCCATGATAAATTCTATATAACACATCAATAATATCTAGCCAAAGCAAAAAAATATGGTTATCATTCCTAGTTGTTAGTATACACCAATTATCAATAACATATGTCTTTCATGGATCAATCGATATACCCTCACATGAGATTATATTAACTCTAAATGAATTTTTTTATAGAAAACAATTACATTCAATAATCTTTTAATAAAACAACTTTATTTATTAGGGTATTTAGAGAAATCCTCAACTGAATTTTTTACACTTTACTTCACTTTCATGATATAAGAATATCATCTACAAATACAACCACAAACTATTCAAGGTAATATCTAAATACTATATTTAGTAAATAAATAATGATATATGTAGGAATTAGTAAGACCAAATAGAATCAATATAAATTCTCAGTGTCTTTGCCTTTTATGGAAGGATATCCTGGGTAAGTATTCACTTTTGACCCTCAATAGATAGTGTCCTGATCTGAGATAATTCTTAGAAAAAATGGTAATACTCATAATTGATTGAATAAATCATCAATTGAGGGTAATGGATATATATTATTTATTGTGATCTTTTTTATTTATATATAATCAATTTATAACTTGATTGATCTATCTTTCTTCCTAACAAAAAGAAAATGTGAAACCTAATATAACACATGTGGCTGAATGAATCCATACAGAATATTCCCTTGGATTTTCATCTCAAATTCCAATAACTTGATATGGGTAATAGTATATTGAGTCTTATTAAATTACGTGACACTTGTTAGGACTTCTATTGAAAACATAACTTAATTATTTTGTGTAATTCCTAGAAATTATTCTTGAGAAACTTCTAAAAAAACTCATAAAATAGTCATATCTTTTATTTTGAGTTTATCCCACACCATTTGAGACAATAACAACTTTTGAATAGGAATCATGACCCATATAATGGATCAAAGATTCATCAAAAGATCATATTTTTTATTGCATTGATTGAAAATCATAGGTTGGGTTCGAACATTAAACATGACATACCTTCCTAAGAAATTCAAATAGGTTTTATGTAATGAAATATAACTCATGACTAAAATAACATTAAATTCAATTATAGGGATACTAATGACATATTCATTAAGAATTTACCAAAAAATATCAATTATTCAAGAATTATAGAATTGAGATCTTATCAACATACCATTAGGTATTTTCACTGTTAATTAAATATCTAATCATTGAGGTGGTATTTTGATACCATTAATATGTGTATAACCTATAAATTAGTGGGTGTATTAATTATCAAATAATAATTTATTAGTTATAGAGTAGATAGAATATGTAACTTTCACCAATTTTATCATACCCCACACCAAGAATACTGATCACCTGATATTTCCATTTTCTCTAATAATAATAGATTGCTGATGTCAATCACTATCATGAACCTTCATATTTGAGAACTGATTATCATAATGACCATAATAATTTCAATTAAATCACTAGAGTGTGGGTGGAACATTATATGGTTATTTTCCTCTATCATTTGATAACTTCATCCCAATAGTACATCATTCCCTTTCCTTATGACATTTTTTTCCACACAAAAATAATTTACTATCCCCTTTAATATAATATCTTCTATGTCTTCTTTCACAATTTGAGAATAATGGAAGGTAAATATTTTTTCCTTCAAGTTTTTTATTATTAAAATTTCATTTTAATTCCATATTTTTTTTATTATAAAAACCAATTAATTTATGGGTAATTAAAAAATTCAGTTCAACCTTAGTAGTACATTTATTTATTTCTTCACATTTATTAAATTCCATCATAGAAAATGCTTTTTGGAGACATAGACTTAAGCCACTAAAAATTTGATCAATCATAGATTTTGGTTCAATGATAATACCAGAAGAATACAACAATGGTCATAGAAAATTTTCATCTAATTTACTAATAGATTCATTATGCTTATTTATTAGCTCAAGAAAATACATCACCATTTTGGTATGAATAATAATATGAATGAATTTATTGAAAAATAAACTTCTAAATTCATCCCACTCCATGGAGTAAATTTCTCCTTATTTCCTGGTGTTCTAGATGAGATTCTACTGTAGATAATTTTTGACATCCAAACAATAGACAACCACAATAAATTATTCATGCACCAAACATAGGATAGTGTAAAATATCTTTTCAATGGATATAATCCATTTATCAAAAAAAAACTATATCATAAGATCTAAAAAAAGTTTGTGGATGTTTTCTCATGAATGACTCATATGAACATTATTTTATATTTTTATCATTTTGAAGATCATCATAATTCATGGATAAAGAATGTTGTATAAGAATAATAATGATATTTTCCATTCCATATCCCATTAATTTTTTTCACTAAAGTGGGAAATATTATTACACTACATCACATTTATCATTAACATAGTTATTTTAGGTTCTATCCATTTAATAAAACCAAAAAAAATTTATGTTAAAAAAATCCAACTAGGATACCACATAATCCTGAAAAATCATTTATAGGATGTCTAAATCATGAAACATTCTTATCAATCAATGTCACCTTTTGTAAAACCTCCAACATAAAGGATCAAAATCTAATCAAATAATTCATAATGCTTCATGATGAAAATTTGAATTAAACCAAGAATGTCCCATAAGTGTTTCAAACACAGTGCGCAGTAAGGGTGCACTCACCCTACACCAGAATGATGGATGAGGTACACTCAATCAACTATTTTTGAGGTTATTACACCAAGATTCTCCCATTATAAAACCACATCCATTTATAGAATGGAATGTGCGATGATTTTATAGGAAGAACCATACTCTCTTATTTACCGTAACATAATAAATTCTACAATATATAGGATTATCCAAAGTGTTCTCACTAATGTTTTCTCATCATATTTTCCAAATGCAAATAATCCTTATTCGGATACAAAATAAAAGAACCCAAAATTATCTTACATAGATATTTTATGTTATTAGATTAATATTCAATGAATAATGTTATTATATATGTCACAACATTATAGGTATAGTGTCTTTGGAAACATTGATAAATAGAAAATACTTTCATAAGAGATCAAAATTATGTCCCAATTAGTGATTCAAAACTATCTCCCTTATAAAAAAACATCTTACATAACACTTTTCTTCATATCATAGAGAAAATAAAACCTAATTAATTATGAGCCCAGATAATCAGTAAGGTTAAATAAGGGAGATATGAAAGGTAATTTGCATGTAACATGGGAATAATGTTTATGAGAACAAGAGATTAACCCTTTTAAATCATACCCATAAATTATTATATCATAAAAATGAGTCATTTCATAAATATTTGATGTTTATATAAAATTAATCATAAAGGAATCAAAAGACCGGATCCATGAGAAGGTTTTAAAATAGTTCCATAAATTGTAGCATAATCATAGTCATATAATTATTAGGTCAATTCTAACCACAAATGCATTCATGAAATATTAGCATTGGGATAAACACATGTGTGACTACTTCAGTCATGGGATAACCTCTCGTGTACCATCATTCAAACTCTTGATAACCTCCCATGAACCCTCTTTTTTAGTCACGGGAAAAAAATACCATTTTCCAATTGATATCTTAAAAAATTAATACTTTCCAAATTTAATGGAGTGTTATATAATTATTCACCTACCCATAACATAATCATAAATCCCTACATATGTATTCTGCAAGATAAAAAACAATTACCATATCTTAACTCATGGAAATGAAAATGGGTTTTATTGATATTTCCTCATCATAACAACAAACCATCCATAGAAATAATAAATATGTTATCATTTTATCATATCCCCATGTAATGATATGTATCATCAAAGTAATTTATCATATTTAATAAATTATTTTATAATATCACTTGAATATTTCTTGGGGAAAATACACTTTTTTATTTCTAAATAATATATTAAAGTTGACAAATTTCCAAAATAATAAGAAAAAATTATATTTATAAAGGCAATTTGAACATATAAAAGAATATTCAAGGTATTTATTAGTCATTATAATGATAACTTATGTTAAATAAAAAATTCCTTCCACATTTTCAATAAAATTCAAAAGTACCTATTTCATAAAATGATAGGAAGACTTCTTTGAAACCATTTTTTAAAAATTCAATCATTGGTAAAAACGAATTTAAAAAATCTATGATGATTATTAAAAAAATTTAATTTTTCTGTAGAATATATGGATTTGGAAGAAAAATAATTTTTGACTAAAGAGAGAAATAATGTCATTTTTCTTTTGAAAACAATTTTTTCAAGTGTATTGAGTACTTAATGTGTGAAAAATGAAAGGAAAAAATGTATTCTATAGAAACAAATGAATTATAATAAAATTAATTTTATTTATTAGAAAATAATCATATAATTTCCATTAATGTAAATTCAAGGAAAAACAGTCCTGATTAAAATGAAATTGAAACATAAATCCCTTACCTCAAGTTATAATTTCTTTAAAATCACAATTACCTCTTGTATAATAAATATAAATTTATTATAATTTTATACTAGGTTAATTTAAATTTTTATAATTTCATATTTGTTTCAATTATAACATTTACACACCAATTCATTTGAATTTATTTAATAAAATCACTGTGTTTGGGTGTTTACTATTTCATTTTTCGTGAGGATTTATGTGTGGTAGTTTCTATCATTTTACTTTGATCAAAGTTACATATTATCTAGAATATTATAAATGATATAAATATAATACATATTCATTTTATACATAATTTGTAGCATCCATAAAATGTTGGTGTTGTGTATGAATTTAAGGTAATCATTTAATCACTAAAAAATAAAAATAAATTACTCTATTAAAAAATTAATTTTTTTATCAAAATAAATATTTACGTCAGAAATTATCACCCTACAATCCTTATGATGAAAATTTTAGATTTATTATATTAAAGAGAGTGACATTTGGTATTTATTTCTTTTAAAAAATATTAATATGAAGGTCACGATGAAAGAAAAATGGAACAAAGTGGAAAAATATTCTAGAAATAGAAGGAAATGACTGAAATAATCCCATCGAATAGGATAAAAGAATGTGTTTAATAAATTTAAATTCCATACCCAAAATATTTAACCATGTTTTACCTGTTTTACCCTTTCTGAGGTGACAAAACATTACCAAGTATTAATAATGAGAAAAACTAAAAGAGATCTATTTACAATATTTGATCATCAAAATTCCAAATATGGATTATGTTTTTCATGATTTAATTTATATAGGTGGTATAAATTCAGTTTTAAATATAGTGCACAAATGGTGATGAAATACATTTTTTAGAAAAGTATATTTTTAAGCATAAAACTACATTTATTCTTATCCCATGCCTAGAAAAATAAAAAAAAATAAGGTTAAATTATTTTATGGAAAATATAGTATATATGTTTCACTAAAATCATACATAATTTGAGAGTAAATAAACATATTAAGGTAAAAACACATTGTAAACGTAAAAATAGTTTTTCAGATAAACATCTATTTTACTTTAAAGTGGTCAATATTTTCATTTATAATAATATAATAAACACTATATTCATTTTATACTTATGTAAACCATAATTCATTTTATTATTTATTTATCCCTACTCATACCCACCAATCTAATTGTAAGATGATAACAGTAAAATTATATGATAACATTTCTATAGTATAACACAAAATATTTGAAATTGGTGTTGTGTGTAATGAAATCTATCAAAGTAGTAGAATTTATTTATAGGGAAATGTATTATAATTTTTCATGGTGTTAAGATTCATATTTTTTATTATCATCATATACAATATATTTTTCTTATTTTCATGTTCTAATAATTATCTCATGATCTTTATACATGCATTATTATTTTATTCACCAAACTAATATTAAATACACAATTTACCATTATATTTATGATATAAAGAATAAAATTCATAAATAAGTAAAAAATATTGTTATAGGTTGTTAATAATGAATATTTTAACATATATTAATTATTTTACATGTGATGATAATGTAATATGAGCCAAATCATCTAAGACAAAAATCCATTTTTCATCGATATGAAAAATTCTTTTAATTATATTTTTTACTAATGAAAAACATGTAAAAAAATATTTATTAGTGTTTTGAGTAATTTTATTTTAGAAATATTCTGAAAAAATAATATATGTATAATTTAACATTCATATTATAATTAAAAATACTCTTCACATATATGTTTTTACCTAATAAACCTCAGTAAAAATAAATTATATTCTTCAATTCAAATATATTTTAAAACCATTTACCTCATTTTAATTTTATCCACTAATATTATCATAATTTATTCTAAACATTATCTAGGGAAAATAATATAATCATAACATTCACCATTGAACTATCAATACACTTTACATATGAATAATTCAATATTTCACATCCATAAAACCTTCATATTATAATTTATGATATATGAAATATTTTTAATGTCAACATATCAAAATCAAAATATAGTATGTTATAATGTATAATTTCATTAATTTGAATAAAATTACTTAATAAAATCATTCTTAAAATGTTCATTTTTTTCAATTCTAAAATTTAAGATTTATTTACTTGAGACATCAATTTTTTTTTCTATTGTTAACAAATTATTAAATTGAGAATGGATACTTTGTAACACCCTATAATGATAAAGGGATAAATGACTAAATGAAATGATTCATGTCAACATGGTGCACCATACTTTTCAGAATCCTATTTTATTAAAACTCTATAGTTAAGTGTTCTTGGCCTGGGTTTGTGATCAGGATGAGTGACTTTTTGTGAAATTTTCCAAGGGGTGTTTGAGTGAGGAAAAAGCACACTGGAAATGACATGTGTTGGCATTTGAGGATAATCAGTAGTGAGGTGACATGTTCAGGCACATGGTTGGGACCCTGGGTGGGGACCATGTCTCTGTGGGGAAACTGGTGGTACCCTGCGAGCCGGGAGCCAACGACCATGTTAAGGTGGGGTGTCTGTGCTATCGTTGGGACCTAGTTCTTACATTTGCTGTCAGAGGGAGCTTCCTAGCCTTAAGTGCGGTGCACTACCTAGGTTGAGTTACATAGACCACAACAATGATGTTGTGATCTAACGGGGGGGGGGGGGGGGGGGGGGGGGTGATTGTAACACCCCAGAATGATAAATGGTTAAATTAAAAAAATGATATGACTCATGCCAAAAAAGTGAACCTTCCTTTTTTGGATCCCACCTGATTTGAAATCTATAGATATGCATGCTTGGCCGGAGGTAGTGATCAGGATGGGTGACCTTCTGGGAAGTTTCCCAGGGTGCGTGCGAGTGAGGAAAAATCACACTAGAAAGGACACGTATTGGAATCTATGGACAATCAGTAGTCAGATGACCCGTGAGGGCACATGGGTGGGGCCCAGGGTGGGGACCACATGTGTGCACGGTTGTCGGGAACCCGGTTGTTACATATGGTATCAGAGGGAGGGTCCCTGCCTTAAGTGGAGCACACTGTCTGAGTTGAGTTGTTGGTCCCACAACGAGAACATTGTGCTCTGGGTGGGTGGTGGCTGTAACACCCCTAAATGCTAAATGATTAAATGACTAAATTATAGGACCCATGTCACCACGGTGTACCTTCATTTTCAAGATCCTACTTGATTAGAACACCATAGTTAAGTGTGCTTGGCCTCAGGTAGTGATCATGATGGGTGACCTTCTAGGAAGCTTCCCAGGGTGTAAAGACTTGACCTTAATCATTTCATAATCTTGAATTAAATGAATAATTCACATTAATTATATTTTCAGGTTTATATTTTAAGATAATTAGTTCATAACAATTACATTTCTTTTCAAAAATTACAATGCAGAAACATCTACTCAGATTCCATTTTTTTCACAAAAAAACTCTAAAAAAAGAGTCATGTCTAGTTCTATGTTTATGGAAGCATGAATTTTCCTTGATCCCATCCTTGCCCATATTCCTCATTATATATTGATAACTTCATTTAAAAACATTCGATGAGCATAAAAGGATCAATAAGGGATACACAAGGAAGTAAAACTGTTAGATTTTCAAAACAACAAGTAAACCATGAATTATTTATCATAAGTAATACTTTTCACCTTTATGAAGTAGTAAATACACTTCACTGAATAAAATATCATTACTTACGCTTTTGTAAAAAAATGATTACCATAAAACCAATATAAAAAAACATAACATATATAGGTAACTATGGACATAAACATACTTAAATGGAATAACCATACAGCCGACTTCCACACATATCACTAAATGGAATAGCCATATGGACGAATTCCATACCCAATGCATTGGAGGTTATAAGGTAATGACCCGTCGTGGTTTATCACGACACCACCCGTCATATGGTTTATCACGTAACCACATTTCAAATGTACAAGTAACATCATAACACATAAAATATTGAAAATATAAACATTTCACTAATAACATTACATTTGAAATCACAAGAAGTAATTTCATGATATTGAAATAATCATTCCATTTTCATAAACTATTTAAAAAGATATTTTTGAATCAAAGTCTCCCATACCACTTTAAATCTTTTAATGGAATTATAATTTTAAAAAATTAATACCCATATAAATAAATATTCAATTTTTTTTTAAAACATGGACATTATAGATAATGATTTAGAATAATAAATCTTTAAAACATTTAAAAAAATATTTTACTTAAAGAGTTTTTAATAAAAAGAGAGAGTCTTGAATACAAATAATTGAGGAAAAATATTTAATCTGAACATTATAATATCATGACAATGAAGGGATTCCTAATATAATATGAAAAAGACATTATATACACCATATGAGAGTGAATTGGTCCATAACAACGATGAAGTCTCAATGGAAATGTAAATATAGATGAAATCCCATTTAAAGATAGTATCCTTAAATTAGAGATAAATCAATCACATAATTATGTTTGAAAAGTATAAATACACCCAATATAAGTGGATATTATGTGTAAAAAATTTAGAGTTTATTCACACATATTCAGAGGACGACATATTCACGAAGTACAATTTTGACCCAAAGAATTGAAAAATGGTTTATTAAAGTTCCATTGTAAAAAATCGAAAGCCCAACGGTGTCACATTAAAATTCAGAAAATGAGTTGATGAGATAAAAGGGTATCTCATCACTTGGACATAAAATTTACATCAATAAGGATATATAAGAACATATACCAACATAATAAGATGTAAATTAAAAGACATAACAAAAATAAGTCTTTTAAAAAAGGAGGGTGAAAGGTTCCCTTACAGAATGGGTAACATATGCAAGACACACCACATGAAAGAAGGATCATTAAATGAATATGTAAATACACAAAAGTTATTGTATATTACACAATGAATACAATAATGGATAGTATATATTCCACACAAAAGGAAATAGTGGCCAATATAGCACGAATCTCACAGGAATAAAAAGTGAGATGAAAAACCCATAATTCATTGTATTGGAATTGAGTCGTATGAAAAAAAGTTATTAACCACAAAATGAATCACACAATACCATGAATATAAAGATAATCTTGATAATATATATCAATTTAAGTACACATTACACCACATTCAATAAATAAGTGGCGAACAATTTAAATCTCCCAGAATTAAAAGTGAGATTATAAATCCACTTACCTCATTGTCTGACTTGACCCGTTCGTTCTTTAATATCCTCTAATTTGGGTAACTCCATTTGGTTTGAAACAAAATGGTTTGTTGATGTGACTTATACGAAATTTATGGCTTCTAAGTGGAATAGAGGGATATAGAGAGATTAATTGGTAGACGTTTGACAAGCCAAAAGGATTGGGAGGTGTGAGGAATTGGTTAGAAATGGTCTCCTTTTATAAGGGGGAGGAGCGGCTCTTTTGGAAAGTGTAAAAATATTATTTTATTATATAATGATATTCAGTTTCTAAAGGTCCAAAAACCATTAATGTTGAATATAAGATGACTCATGGTCGAAATAAAATCATCCAATAAGAATTGGATTGGTTTTGGATATTATTTTAATATTTATAATCTTATTTATTTAATCAGTTATTTATGAGGTAAATATTGCATCATTATTGAGTCATATATAATTTAATTTATTTGATTTAAAAAAATTATAATAAAAATATCCTGATTTATTAAATAATTTTATATTTCAAATGAATTTTTATAGTAATAAATATGACTTATATAACACTATATAAAAATTAATTTACTAAAAGATTTTTATTTATGTCATTTTGGCCTTTACTTTAAATTAATTAATATAAAGTGTCATTGTCATTCATAAGTGGCTCAATGGGGTCCCAAAATTGACCTAAGTATGCCAATGGCTGGTAATTACTCATAAAATATGGTTTGGACAAGTGTTAAGGTAATTTTGAATAATTATAATATTCTGTTTACCTTGAATTGCCCTATTTACTTTTAACCGCGGTAAATAAAAGTCAAAAGTTACTATTAACCAAAAATTATTTTCAACTTATTGAACCAAATTTTACTTAATAATACCAACCATGTATGTTGGAGTTTCTAAATTCAATTCACAGAAGTGGTAAAATTTCATTTAAATGAAAAAGTCAGTTTTTATAACTGCTACTAAGTAGTTTCACTATTCATCTAAAATTGACGTTTTTCAGAAAAATACCAAAACTTAAGCCTATGATATCTTTGATATTCCGAATTCAAAAATGATCTCTATTTTACCAAATTCGAACCATAGAATTTTCATAAATAAATATAAAATTAATTCCCATTTTTAAAACAAATAGTGTGTTTTTAAGAAACTATAACTATCAAAAAAATTGACACTTGTTTATGTGAAATTTAAAAGTGAAATTAATTCCAATAACCAATATTGGATTAAATGGTAACAATATATTCTAATTAAACTTTGAATCCAATTAAAAAGATAGTATAATCATATAAATAAATTATATTAAAACATAGTTTTGAATTAAAATACAATATTTTTCACTATTCATTTAAAAAATGAACTTTATCAGAAAAATTCCAAAAATTTACAAAAAGTAAATTTTGATGTCCCCATTCTAAAAAAGGATTTTATTTGGTTATATATTAGAATGTATTAATGTGACTAAAACTAGATTTAAAGATGGTTCATCATTAAATGGTGGCAAATCGACCTTTTAGTGTAAATTAGGCTTAAAATTAGATTCATTCACATTTTACGTCTCTAACTATTATTCGATAAATGTAAATACATTCAAAAAACTTTTATAATAAAATTGTAGTTAGTTTCGTTCATTCCCGCCAATACAACGATTAGGATTTAACTACCATTTAAAATAATAATATTATATTATTAGTGTCCAACGCAATTATACAAGTTCACTTTTGATATCAACCATATGAGATTGAAATCATGAAAATATAAAAGTATCATTTTTTATTAATGATAATATTATCTCTTTATCGTGGAGTATGTTTCTGCATTTTTGATAATCGTTTTCAACTATAATTGAATGAATATTTTATTTCTAATCATTATCAAGTGATAAATAAATATTACAAACATATGATCTAATATTGAGACCACCTAATACATATCTTCTATATAGTAATGGAACCATTATAAGAAATATGAGGAAGATGATTAAGGATAATTCCAGGAAGAAAATAATCCCAAATATTGTAATTTTTTTGATAATGAAATACATTAAAAATATTGAATAAAATTAAACATATTCTTATTATTTATCATTTGATTTAGAAAACGATCCATAACACCATTGGATGGATGAGTGTTTCAAAGGAATACACAGAGCTAATCAGGATGTATATGACTACTTGATGGAAATTTCAAATGATTAAAAATAACTAACATATGATTATGGGGGGATAGGTGGACACATGATGACCAACATCATGTGATGCCTTAATAGATTCCTTAAGGGAGTTTATAATCCACCCAACAGAAGTAATTAAAATATTAAATTATATATAAATGAGGTATATTAAAATTAATTTTTAATTAATAGTATAATGTTTCTAAAATTTAATTAAATTATTTTTGTAGAAAACCTTTTATCCCCTTATGATATATTTTATTTAAAGATAAAAATTGACCAAACAAGGTCTTCAAAAAGTGACGTGATAGTGGGACCATTTTCAATTTGAGGTTGGTAGGATTTTATATGAGGATAAAAAATTATATTTATATAAATTTAACCATTATATGAGTAGATTTTATGTCACTATGATCCATGATCCATTTATTAGTAATATTTCTCTTGTTCATACAATTTTTGTAGAGCAGTATTACTATGATTGTTCTTACATACATGTATTATGGAATCCTTACACACAAGCAATCAAAATGTGTTCTTTTATATGCTTATATTGGGATAAATTCATTGATTCATTTTATTAACTATATATAATTAATATCTACTATTGTTCTCTATATATGATTGTAGGTGAATAGAATAACATCAGTATACATGTTTATACACATATAATTCTTCCAAACATTAAAAATCAATGATCAAGAGGGAGATAAAAATCTAATCATATTCAAAAAGACATGAATTGGACCTATGAAGAAAGACATTCACATAAGTGTGGGTTTATATAAAATATGTTCAAAGACACACATGTTTTAAAAGATATATAGGTATATATTTGAATAATCCACATGATTTATGTTACACTATAACTATAAATTTCAAAGTATTTATATGAAATGAATGAATTTTTATTAAAATAAAAACCCATATGATTTAATTTTATATTATTTAACTATATTATCATGTAAATAGGTTAAATTTTATGTCAAAATATAATCCATTATGAAAATTAAATGGTTTTAACTACAAAATATCTCAAAAGCAATTATAAAAATGCTATACATTTTTATGAAGAATACTATCTTATTTGAACCACATACTCAATTATCTGGTGATGTAATATAGTAGTAACCTATTTGATAAATTATTTTCTATATATGTCATAATTTTCTCGATGATGCACCTATATCTTCCATTGTTCAAAATTTATATTATGAAATAATTTATAGAGTTCGATGTGTGGGTTCGTGTCCATTGATCACTACAAAACCCACATTTTTATAATAAATAAAAACACCATTTGGTATTAATTTTTTTGAACATTAATTGTAAATTAAAATAATTCTTATTTAATTTGTACACCAATGAATTGAATATGAATTGCTTAAATGTATGTTCCTTCTCCCATTACATTTGGCAGATTTTTGGATTTACATAAGGCTAACTCCTCATTTACATGATTTGGGTAAGGGAAGGGTGAGGTTTTAATAGAGTATGTAAGTTTAAGAACATGTTTAGAAAGGAATATAAAGTTAAAAACTTATTTATATCAGTTTCATAATGGTATGTTTATTTTCCCCTTAGTTTTCTAAAGGGAATTCATTTGTTCCAAACACTATGTAATGGAAATAACTATATGTAGTTTAACACTCAACTCAGATATCCATTCATTTCATAAGGTTAACTCATATATGTGGTGTAAGTGTAAGTAAAAATTTTCAAATACTATGTAAGGGTACATGTAGAACTCTGTCAATGTTACCCATTATTTACAAAGGATGAATAGGGGTACCAGTGGAGCTGTGTAAAGGTAGGGCGAGCTACGTACGGGAAACCACTATTTTTCCATGGATGTGTTAGGGTACACATGGAATTGTCTAAAGGAAGAATGATATATTAAAGGGTAACTTAAAACCCTTACATGACACCTAGGGGTTTTGTAAGAGTAAGACCTACTTACCCATATGAAATGCTATTTTTTGTGAGAAATATAAATTAAAATATAGGTTTTCATTTCTTCTCCTCCATAACAACCCTATAATGCATTTTTTCTATTTAAAAGGCTCTATGTCCTGGAAAATAAATTCATTTAGATTTATAAATGTGCTTAATCGTAATTAAAATGAATTTGACCCTTCTTCACTAAATATTATATAAAAATATAAAATGAATTGGTGTATTTGATTTTATGAATTTAATGTTACTACACATGGTATATCTTTTTGAAATTATAGGCGCCTTTATGCCCATTAATTAATTATCATATTTAGAAGAGTTATACTTATTTAGATACATTAGAGGAGATATAGTTCCATTTTCATGTTTCCTTTCCTTCCATACTTCCAAACTAGTAGAAGGGTGATAGAAGTTCTTTTTTATTGGATGTTGTGTAGGGACCTATAGATTCCCCTCCCTAATTGGATGGTTTTTTGGGTCAACAGGTTGTTGATAATTTTTCATATAGAAATATCTAAAACATTTTTATAAAATATCAAATTATAGATTCTTTGATATTTTCTTAGTTTATTTTAATAATTTTATTGAATGATATCCCATTATTATAAAAAAACCTTGTGGTTTATCATTAAAAAAATTATAAAATATTGTTTTTGATAAAAATACTAAATTATGGATTTGTTTCTAAATTGTATTTTAAAATAATGGGTGTGGTGACTCTCTATGTGTGAAAATTATGTCGAAAAATATTTTAATTTTAACATGGGATTTCATGTCATGGAAGGGTTGATACATTTTCATGTAAAAATGTGTAGTAATATTATGAGAAAGGTTTATGTTTTTTTTCAAACGTCGAATATGATAATATTTGGGATTATTTTGGCATGGACTTAATGTTAACATCAAAAAACTCTAGAGGGACTCAATATCATATGGTTCACTTGCTAGATTAGTGTCATTTTTCTTATCCAAGATTGTATTCGATAGGTTAGATCCCAATGATTTTTCATGGATTATGGTTTTAATTATGTAAAATTTTTTATATTCTCTCATCTTTATCTCATGGATTTTGGTCCATGGAAAAGGATTTTTCATAAAAGATTTAATTATCTCGTTTACCTTGGGGTATCTTTATTTATCTGTCGACGATTTTATAATTTGTTATATGGTTTCTATGGTTACTTTTCTCTATTTTTAATTCTTATTTATATTCACATTATTATATATTTGAATGTGTAATGATTTTAAATGAATATAAAGGATGTTTTATAAAATGTTTCACTTATAGAAATTGATTTGAAAATTTTTTATGCTTTTAATCCAAAACTAATGGTTACATATTGTTGTACATTGTATCGATTCTTTGGTGGTATCATATTACGATTTAGTTCTCACACCCTAATTTTTTCCTTTATGAAATTTTATCCATGGTTTTGTATGAATCATATAACGGAAAGGGTATCATGTGGAATGGAGTCTTCTCTTGGTTCAAATAATCTTTACACTAGATCGAAATTATGGTGAAATTTACTAATATGGTGGCCCAGTTTTGTTCATTTATGTTTTTTCTTCTAGAATTTTATTTTTTTCTGTTGTCCTTGTATATCTTATGATTTGTACTTTTCTTTTTAATTTTAATGAAATTTTTTGATATGATTTGGTGTATGCCTAAGAAGTGTTGTGGTATGTTTTAGGGTAAATTAATTACCATGATTTTATGTGTTGATAACCACGTGCTTTTCACCATCCCATGGTGGTTAGAACATGATAAGATTCTTGTTCAAAACCCACTAGGGTGACTTTTTAAGTTGACATGGGTTTGTTCATTAAAAAATGGTAAAATAGGCAGGTCCAAATATATGTTCAATCAAACTAAGTGGAAGTGGTTTAGAGAATATGGTAAACTAGAGGTTGGAATTTTAAAATCACAATGTGTACTTAAGGAGTAGGTTCTTTATCCAAATATTTCATGATGATACTTGAGTTTCCATAGGTGTTCATGATTTATTTTATATTTGATATTTTTCATGAGTTACGATTGAAGTAATGACTTATGATCCTAATAAAAATGAGTTTCTTTCCTTGAGGTTGTACTAGATTACGGGTGAAAACCAAAAGTGGAGTTAATGATTGATGTCTACATGGATGGCCTCGCAAAACATTCAATGATTAAACAATTGTTTTTGGAAGCATTGTAGTTGGTTTGTTACACTTAGTATATGGTTGTTGACTATGTGGCTAGGTTGAGCTTGGCTCCACATCCCATTGTTTTTTGTATCTGGAATGCATGATTATTGTATCCTTTATGCGATTCTCATTGAAAGTAATAGAATCATGGTTTTTTTGGGATATGTTAATATCAAGAACTAGATTGACTAATAGTTACAGAATGATTTTTTTAGGCATGGTATGACCTGAATATTATGTTAATATAGATTGCCTAAAATTCATGGTTTTTGAATAGTGACGCTTTAATTATTTAATAGTATATAATGTTTGGTTTTCAAAAGATTTAATGATTTAAAATGAAATAATTTCACAACCATAAAGAATGTTTTATATAATCATTAACTGTTTCTAATAAAATTTATATTTACAATGATGTTTTAAAGTGTGGGTTTTTTAATTTATGGAAAATATGTGGTTTTTCCAATAGATAATCTTGAAGAATATTTTAATTTTTTCAATATTTAATGATAACATAAAATAGTATTCCATATTTTATGGAAATATTTTTTTATAACTTGAATTATGGTTTATCTTAATTGAAAATCAAATAAGGATATTATAATTAAAGATGAAAGTTAATCCAATTTTATGATTTCTCTTGAAAAGTGTGAAAGGATTCATCTTGTATTTTGTTAATTGTGATATTTTCACCGTTTATAATTATTTTATTAGGTAATTTAATATGATTACTTATGAAATTGATTCTTTTGTAAAACTAGTTTTCTACTTATTTTTATATGTTTTAAAATAAATATTTTTTGAAAAAAGTTTTATTCTCATTGAGTGGGTTTATTTGAAAACAAATTTGAATGTGTTTACTTTATTTGAGGACATGTATTTTTGGGATGACCCTTTCTTACGTCTAGGGTTCATCAAATGTTCACCAGAGGACATGATTTGTTGGAGTTCACCATTTTTGTGGATTGACTGAGTATTTTAGGGAGGTCTTGGGTTGATTATGATACTTTCTTTGAGAGTAGTCCTTATTAATCTTCTCTTCAGTGCTTCAAATACTCTAAATGGGGTGGTGAGATTTTTCTTCCCTCTAGATGTTCTAATGATGGGAATTCATAATGTAAATCAAGACATTATCCATTTTTTTCAGAAGAGAAGACCTAATAAGTTTATTTAGGTAGATGGGTCTTTAAGTAATCATTTTACAGTCTTCTTATGTTCCTTATGAATATTGGAATATCGATCATATATTATTATTTTTGTGTTAATACCTTTTTTTCACTATCTATAGTTTTTATGTGATTTTGGTTTTTAGAAAACGTTGTTTAGGTGTAATCTTGGAGAGATTACTTTGGTTTCTCTATTGGGTTTAGTTGAAATTCATTTTATCTTCATTCTTCATTGTTTCATTTAACTCAATAAACATTGATTCATATGATATATTTTTTTGGGAAAGCTATTTCATAGGTTTTTCATGGTTCTATTGACTTGGTGAACCTTTATCTTGGTTTTTGGTTTATAAGATTTAATCTCATAACTTGTTTTTCATGGAGACCCATTTGTTATAGGTTACTAATATTTGGGTAGGGGGACTACTGGGTTAATATTTGAAAAACTATGTTACCATATATAGAATTTCATAACCCAATAACATAGCCATAGAATATATTATTGAGTCATGTATTCATTTATACCATCTATGAGTTTTGTGATATGTGAATATATGATGATTTGGATTGTTCATTCCAAATGAAATTTGAGCGTGATATTTTGGAAGTGTTTGGGGGGTTCTTAATTGTTGTAGAAATGAACTAGTTTTACCTTGGTTGGTTTCACACTATGTGTGTTGTTTTTTTCCTGTGTTAAGAACAGATATCATAGGGGTTGTCTTTGTTCAAAATATCAAACTTTTTTTTATTGATTAGATATGGTGTTGATGAATTTGTCTATTAATGAACCATTTTATATAGAGTGTAAATGGTGGGTAGTACTTTGTTAGATACGTTATCATTAGTCATCATGTTCAATAATACGGAACCTTGGACTCTTTTTAAAGGATGGGAGTAGGGTTAGCTTCATCTCTAGTGTTGGTTCAAGAAAATTCTATTTGGGTTTTTTCCATGTCACTGTGAATCACCACAACTAGAGTTGGAATATATATGGAATTTTGAAAATGGGAAATTTTTTAGGGCTTTCAATAATTATACCTTCATGATAAGAATTTATCACATTGTGATTTTTAGTTTATTACAGCTATACAATCTCTCAAAACATGGTGACCCAACTACCTCAGAGAGAAGTTTATACGTTAGGATCATATTATCTTGAATTTTAATTTTACCTTGAGGGATCTGATCCTATGATATATATGATAGGTTAAGTGATTTTATATATTTTATCTAGAGATGGTGAAAATCTATATATAAGTGGCATGGTCACTAACACATTGAACATGATTTTACCAACATGGATTTTAATAATCCAAAGAAAGAGGTATCCTTAGTGGAGTTTTTTTATAAAGATACACATAGTTGTGTTTAAAGATCTTATTTACCTATGTTCCCAACTCATTATCAATCTATTTCTTCCTTCTACAATCATATTTGAATCAAATAAGTATCAAACAAATATTTGCAACTACATCAATGTAACATTTTATATTGTGCAGGCCTTAGTTTTCTAGATTTGGTATCTAGATGAAGCCTTTTGTCTTTGGTGGTAGTATTTTTTTTACTATTTTATATGATATAAGAATTTATAAATTGTGAAACAAATTCTAGTTATTCCATTCAATTTTGTGTTATCCAGACATGTCATGATTAGATACATAAATGTTAGGATCTAGGGAGATCTAGTCAGTGGAAATATTTACATCATGACACCTTGCCTGTTATTAATGTATATTAGAAAACCATAGACTTAACAGTTTGGTATTACATTATCCATTCCATTATGGATGTTAGATAAAGAATCCATGTACTTCATAAATATACCTTCATATAAACTTAGTGGGGAAGGAGATATGATATTATCTGGTTAATTTTAATATGAATCATTAAATTTGATAGTGTCTTTCCTTCCAAGGATATGGTTATGGTAATAAATCATGAATGTTATGTTCTAGGGGTTTTAAATATACATGGTTTTATTATGCCTACCTTTTATTATAGATACTTGTGCATTGATTCTCATTTTGGAAAGGGATTACTGAATAAAATGGGTTCTAGGATATGGGGAACATGGTGTTCTAACTTTTTTTAGATGGTTGGACATGAGAATTTATCCAATTATGGAGTATATTTCCAAGGTATGTGTATTTGTAGTAATTTTATTTTGGGTTTTGTATGTTCCATGCTCTACCATTAATGATACACAATATAAAGTTTCATATGGGTGGATTTTCACTCATCTTGTTATCGAGTAAGGGTTGTGGAATTATTATCAGTAGACAAAATTCTTGTTGAGGGATGTCAGATTTGTTATGTTTATATCATCAATGTTTGGATGTAGTTCTAAGCCACCTAATATTTCATTTAAACCACCAAAATTGATAGTATTAGGCTAATTTGTTTGATCAAGTCTCTCACACTATATCACATTCCATTTGGGACATCATCTTTGAAGGAGTTTGGAGTGTTATTACCTAGGCTTTTTGTTCCCTTTTAATATTTTTGAATTTATTTAAGGGTAGATAATTGGTTGAACTCATCATCTCACTCGATTTTGGTTCACAATGTATTTAATTTTTTCAAAATACAGAGTTATCAACCAGATCCACTTCATGTGTTTAAATGGGCTAAAACCTGACACCTTAATGTTTTTATAGCCAGTTCAGTTTATGTATTTCCATGATAAAGTATTCCATGGTAAAACTATTCCATTTGACTATGTAATATAGTATTTTAAACAAGATTTCCATGAGATATGGGAGACTGAATCATTTTTGAGGTTTTAGTTCCCTTCTTTTTTTTTTGATTTTAGAATCTTTATTGCTTTTTAGGGGTACAAATTAATTTTGGTGTAGAGAATTATAACACCCATATTTATATAATAATTAAAAAAACCCCATTTTGTTTTAATTTCAATGTGCTTTATGTGAAAAAAATAATTTTCATTTAATTTTTATCTTTACATGTGGAATAGGACCTATGTAATGGTAAGTTCGTTCTACCATTATAAAGGGTGGTTTTGGGGAGTTACGTAAGGGAAACTACTAATTTACATGAGATTCATAAGGGTAACCTAGGGTTTAAATAGACTAAATAAGGGTAAGCCTAGGTTTTTTAAGTGTATGTAATGGTTTCCCTATATTTATAAGAGTTGTGTAATGGTTAGTGGAGTTTTCCCTTTTCTATGTAATGATAGGACCTTTGTTCCATACATTGCATAAGGGTAACTTTTATATGTTTTGTTTGTATAATATCTTATTTTCATATTCTATTTAATGGTAACTCTTATATGTTGTATAAGGGTAAGATAAAATTTGAAAACACCATGTAAGGGTACTTTTGGCCGTACCAAAAGGTAACTCAATATTTTCAAAGGCCCTATAAGGGTACTAGGGGAACAATATAAATGTAGGCTGATCCACGTAAGGGTAACCTCTCTAATATAAACGATGCATTAGGGTATCAAGTGCACCATGTAATGGTATAATGATAAGCATAAGGGTAACCGAGTCCCATTACATGAAACCAAGGAGCTGTACTGAGAGAATAATAAATAAACAAAATTGTTTTTCATTTATTATCCTCTAGAATGTCCTTTTAAAACATTTCAGCTATTTCATTAGGTTGAAATAATGGATACAAATTTATTTTAATTTATTAAAGAAGGTAACTCCTTTTTTAATAGAATTTGAACCTTCATTATTTAATATTTGATAAAAATGTAATATTAAATTTTGTATTTATTTTTAGGCTATTAACACTGCTATTCCTGGACTATTTCATTAAAATTACATGAGCATTCTATCGTACTATGTTTTATCCTCTTTTGAAAAATTTGGCATATTAATCTACCATATAAGGAGTTTGGGTTCTATTGGCTTGTTTCCCTTTCTACAATTCTAAAAACCTAGAGGAAGGGTGTTGGAATTGTTTCTTACTTGGATGTTTTTTATGGACCTATAGATTTCTCTACCTCACTCATTAGTGTGTTCCTTATCAAAATGCCATTGATCATTTCTGATGTAGGTGTCTCTATACATTGGTGAAAACCAAAAAAATTTTATGTTCTAGATGTTCTCTTTTTTTTGGGTTACGAAATTAACTAATTGATTTATCCAATGACTAAGTGGGGATTATAACGAGATTTTTCTTAATAAATAGTCAATGAAATTTTCTGTTTGATAAAAATAGAAAACAATGTATTTTTTTCTAAAATATATTTTCAAATAATGGGATTGTGGATGATTCAATTCTGAAATTTATGTCAATTTTTTTTTTAAATTTGGTTTCAAGGAATGGTTGTGGTGATACTTTCCTTGTGAATTTTTTTGTTAGAGTTTTGAGTATTTTTTGTTGAACCATAGAACATGGGAGAATTTAGGTGAAATTTTGGAACCATGGGTGTGGACATATGGTTGATATCAATATACTGTTGTGGGATTAAATAAATTAGGATTAACTATCCATGTTATTTTACTTTTTATTTATCATATATTTTATTCCCTAGTATATATACAAATGATTTTTTAGGCATGATATTTTAACTTATATAGTTTTTAGTTTATGTTCAGATGTTTATCTCATGTATTCTGTCTTGTGGACATGGTGAACATAGAAAATATTTTATTATCTTTATTACATTTGTGTACCTTGTTTTATATTATCAACATGTTATCATTGATATATGTTTTCTATGGTTAATTCCCTATGTTTAACATTCTTATTTATATTCACATAATTATATATTTGAATAGGGAATGTTTTGAATGTAAACAAAAGGATGTTTTATAAAATGGTTTTTATATGGAAATGAATTTATAAACACATTCGGTTTCATAGAATTAAATAATAGTTACATGTTGTTAGAAATTGTATTGATTATTTTGTGGTATCATACTGATCATTACTGATCACACTCCACTTTTATCTTTGGGAATTTCTATCCATGGTATTACAAGATACAGATAAAGTAAAGGGCATCATGTTGCTTAGAGAATTATCTTGGTTGATAGAGGTTTTATAATGTATTGGGGTGGTAGTGATGGTAAGTCCCAATATTTCATTGTTTTTTTCATTCTTTTTTTATTCAAGTGTCCATCTTTTTGGATATTCCTTGTACATCTCATGATGTGTACATTTTTTCTGTTTTTCATTCTTAATTTTTATCTTTTTTTTTTGGTATAAATTAGTAATGTTTTGGTATCCATCTGGGTAAAATAGTTACAATTATTTTATATGTTGATACCAAGGTTACTTTCAGTATTCCATGGAGACCAAGAATTCTCTTTGGGTATTATATTGAGAAAGCTCGAGTGATATGTAATGTTGACCCAGGATGGTTCATTATAATCATCTATTCATTTATTCATTAGTTAAGAAATTATTAATAGAGACAAACACATTCCATATTATTCTTGGGGTGATTAATGTAACATTAGAGTATATAGTCTACATGTTTGGTAAACCTATCTATTATATAACAGTTATGAGTTTATAATTAGGAGACTAATCTGATTTGGTTCATCATTTAATAAGATTTTTTTTCTAACAGAGTATGTGTCTTTTTGGGTTGTTGATCACTCATGGGATAGCTAGATGATATATTTGTAGTGATTTCAGATAGTTTTTTATAAGATAATACTTATTAAAAACATCCATGCATATATAATTTGACTACTCAAAGGAACATTATGTGTTGACTACACAAATTCATTAGTATAAATGATATACATAATTTTACATGTGGATATAGGGTGGTAAAATATATATATTTTGGGGTCATTTTTACTTTAATATCTATATATATTTGTTTTTAAAACATTTATGGAAGTAAATACATAAATTATAGGGTGTTAGTTCATCCACAAATGTAGCCATGAGAGTGTTTTTGATGAATCACACTTATTATAATATGATTTCACTTTAGTTTATTTGTAATATTGAATAATTTTTTTATTTGTGTTGAAAATTTTTTGGTAGGTATTTTTTTAATATTTTAAAGTCATCTATTTTCACACATTTGGAGAAATGTTTTTTATACCATGAAACCAAGAAGTACAACTCTAATCAAGTGTTTCAATATCTCTGAAATGGTTAGTATATGGAAGGTAAAACGATATGAATTCCAAGGAATACAATTTGAGGTTTTATAGGTGTCCTATGGATTTTTGGTTCATGATTAGGAGAAACCCTATTTCTAAACTATGATGATTTTATAGGGTGAACCAATGAAAATGGCACAATAAGCACACAATATAGTAACTTGTGTGCCAAAAGGTTCCGCCTTACCAATGTTTCAAATTTGATATTCCTATTACACCACTCCTTCAATTAAACACATTAACACCTATTTTCCTCCCATTTAATGTGTGGATATTGGAGGGAAGCCCTGAATGACTATCCCCACTTCTCCTTATTAGGCTCGATGCGTTCCCCTTTGATTCCAAGAGTACTTGTAATGGTTTGGGATTACTATATTACCTCTATTTCCTTCCATTTCATTATTTTTACATCACCACTCTAAGGGAGACATGAATACTAAACCATATTTCTTGGTTTATGTCAATCCTTTTGGTTTGTACTATCTAGGAAATATGAAGTTCATATTAGGGACCAATCAGACATTATTCATTGAAAGGGATATGATTTCTTTGGTTTTAGGTAGGTGATTGTATAAAATTGGAATTCTAGGAAACACCTCAATTTCCACATCATTATAAACTTATTCCTTAATTTAAAAATAATAGAATTAATCTAGTTTCGATAATGAAAACTTTTTTATCTTTCCCGACATATTTTCATGTCTTAAAATAAATGTGTTTTCAGTGCTGTGTTGGTGGATGTATTTCCTAATGCACTCTAGGTGTTTGGTTGAATTCCTTATGGTATTTTTCATGTAAAAAACTATTTAAAAGTGACTCTTATGACATATAATGAAATTGTAATATATTCTCTATGTAGTAAAATAATATTTCAACTATTTTTTCTAATTAATTAATTTTTTTAATGGTTATTATTATTATTGATCTTTGGTAAGATTTTTTTCATTTTATGATTATTATACCTTGATTTGATTCGTATAATATATATTAATATTATATTTTTTGTTTGAGTATCATATGTTTTAAATGGATATTAATAATGTGGATTTTTATTTTGTTTTTTTGTAATTGGTTTATTTCAATATATTGAGCAATATTTGGGTTAAGAATAGTTTTTATATTTAAGGACTATTTAGAAAAGCATTTTCAAATGGATTTGATCATTTAAATTATTAAGGAGGCATAAATTCCCAATTGTTATATTATAAAAATAAGTTTGTATTGATCCCACTAAATTAAATTGAATTTGATTCATTGAATTGGTTGTTTATATGAAACACCTATTTCTATTGGTTCTCGATATTCCACTGAATGGGATATTTTTTGATAAAATATACTTAAAAATCGTTGATGGATGTTTTTATAAGTCATTGATGTTTCATTATTTTTCTTCATGACTTATATACTCACTTTCATTTAGAGGTTAATGGGAATCATTGTTCATGGTTGTGGGATAAAAATAAAAGTCTTCTATGAATTTAAATAGTCTCCCTATCAATTTTATTATGATACAAAACTAAATTTATATTACATTAATTTAGATAAGGTTCCAAATTATGTGGTGACCCAATTGAAACACCCATGATTCAATTATAGATAGTGAAAACTATATTTTAATAAAACTATAATAAAATGAAGACTTTAATATTTCGTGTAAAAAATTGAAATTTGATAGGATGAATGATTATTTTGAACATACTTGGTCAAAATATTCCTAAAATGAGTTTTAAAAAATTTCCCTCAGAAATAATATTTTAGGAATAATTTAATCTGTTTTATTCTAATATAACAAATATTATTTATAATAATATGTTATAATATTTATAAATAATAAGTCATTTATAATTACTTTTATATAAATAAAGAAAATTTCATTTGGAGGTAAAATCGATATGTTTAAAAAACCCATTTTTTAAAGCATAATGTCATTACATTTTTATTAATTAAAATATTTAATGAATAAATTTTTAATGTAATTTATATACTATATGTCTATTTATATTAATTTATTTCCATATAATTATGATTACTAGACATATATTTATTGTAAGATCATCTTATGCTTGAAAACTGTATTTCTTGAAAAATCGATGTTCTACACATTTTATAGGATAATTATTAAAATAAAATAGAAAAATAATGTGAATTGAATTTAGTAAAATGTATTCCTCATTTGTAATAATAATTTATTTTTTTTAATATGGACTATTTAATTTTTGGTCATAATCAATTGTAAAAAAATAAACAAATTCCCCACGTTTAAGTTTAAAACATGTTTACCATGGGAAGCCTAAAAATATAAGGGTAAAAATGACAAGAAAACTTGATTAAAACATCATTGATTGGTTTTATTTCATACCTTCCATTATGAAATAAAATTATAATCCAATTTAGATCCATTCTTAAAATAACATGAGAAGTAATTATTTTAATACTTTGAAAAATTAAAAGTGTGTCACTCAACTAAATGATAAAAGATTCCTCAACCCCTCACTTATTGACACATATTAAGATAATTAGGTTGACCAAAACATGAAAAAATATCTCTTAAACAACCTTATATAGGTTATATATATTATTTTTTTATAAAAGAAACTCACCCTATTGTTCTTAATAAGAGATCCAAAGGAGGATATTCTTTGCAAAGGTATTTATATTCACCTTGTTTCTATTTTTAATTCTTCTTCGACCACATTTAGTTATGTATTAATAATTGAAATATAATAACATTAGAATCAATGATGTACATATATTTTATTATTTTTGGGGAATAACATCTATCCATATCCTTTTCCATAAAATGGGAAACAAAATGATCACTCATGTGTACGGTGGACTATAGCTGCACAAACCGATACAATTTGTTGTCCATCACTAACTCCAATGGATAGTCATAATGATGGAAATAATGAATATATATGATACATATTCCATAATATTGATTCTAGAAAAATAATATATCATCCAACCCTTTACCTTTTCATCCATTCAAAAAATTATAAAGATGCTCATTCTTACGTACAACTTGCCTTCCCAATGAAGTCATGTGATTCATTTTCATTCCATAATTACCAGAATGATTATAGAAATTTATTTAATTAATAAATATGATATTTAAAACATTAATATCATTATTTTTTGGATATTACTATAACCTATGAAAAATAAAATAATCTTCCAGGAAAAAATATGTATAATAAAATGAAGCAGTTAGCACCATAAATAATGACAATAATGAAATATTATTAGCAAAAAGGTGTTAATATGTTATAAGAGAATCATATATGATATTATAAATATAATTATAGTTTAGTTTTAAATTAATAATATGTGTAAAATCATTTTATATGGTTCCAATTTTCATTCAACTAATATTAAGCATGAGGTATGACATTTCATCTCAATTTCCATTACATTGATCCATATTAGATATTATGAACCTATTTACTTTTATGTGATTTATATAATTACCCTTTGATATATTTAAAATGAATAAATATTTACTAAGGATTATAAATGATTTATTTCAACTTTATTCATTAATGTCATAAAAATTTAGAAGTTATCAAATTGCTAATGATTTATTTTACAATCCCATTTTCTGGGATTTCTTGATTTTCATTAAATGAATATTACAATCCATCATTTAGAAAATCCATATATTTTATTATTCCAAAAAAATGTAATCAATTTCTATATTTTCATCTAACTTTTCATAACATTATCACATGAATCAAGAAAGTAAATGTTTATAAGAAAAAAAAATGTTATTTATCTTTTAATCAGATATATTTTCCTTTCATATCTGAATTTTAACAAATTATTTTAAAAACTTACTTTTTATCATAGAAATGATTTATTAAATAAATTATATATAATAATAAACTTTTAAAAAGTTTTAAAGGTATCAATAAATTTTTTCAGAATGTTTTTCTTTATAATTTCTTAACCAAAAGTCCAAAGGAATGTTTTTCACATATACGGAGTTATAGGAATTTTCCTTTAACAAATCTAATTTTTGATATTTATCTTCTCCTATAAATTTTAATTTTTTTAAATAAGAGTATTTAATAAAATCATATTTTAATATTTCAATTCAATTATCTTTATTTTTTCAAAGGTTATGATTTTATTACAAAACCAATATTCGAGAAGAATGGATTGTTATATCTTATCTCTTATTAACTTTAGGGTTGTTAAATTTCCCATGAAACATTCACATTATAATGATCATTAAAAATTATAGTTCTCTTAAATATAAATTTTATTTATGGTGGATGTGATTATTTCTGGAAAAGTTTTCCCCTTGATACCTGGATAAGTCTCAAGAGACAAATTAGTTCTTGAAATTCAATGTTATTTTTTTATATACATACACATGAGTTAAATTATACCAGCACAAGGTATTGATAATATAGATATCATGATGTATTTGATCATGATTTCCAACATTTATCATTCAATTCATTGAGAAATACGTTATTATTATTTATTAGATATTTTTATTGATATTATTCATGAAATCATTTTATAATCCAGTTATTATTTAATTGGATTTTGTTTTTAGTTATTTAAATTTCCATATTTATTATTCCTTATTTACTCCTTATTGCTTCTGTATATGTAACCCGTTCTGATTATTTCAAATCACACTTATTTTTTCCCTTTCCCCAGTATATGAATAATTCATTGAATGAGTTAATGTATGTCAAATACTCAATGTTACTAGGTTTTATGTATTATTTCAAATATAAAAAATGGGAATCATGTATGTTAACCAACATATAAGACTAAAAAATTGATCAATAAATTTTGATTATATCTCTTTTATATACGGAAATGTAATAATCTGGACACTAGCTCGGGTTTTTGGGAGTTGGGTTGTTGTAGTGGCTATTAGAGGAAATTTAGTAAACACCATGGGAACTATATTTATGAAACTTAGGAAAGGGAACATAACCATATAAAAGATATTGATGATATTTATAGTTTTAGGAAAATATCAAAATTTCTTTGGTAATGTAGAAATTATTTGTTTCTCCTATAAATACATCATTGTATTGATGATACAAGTGGATGTGGTTTTAACACAGATTAATCATTGGTTAATAAACAAAAAAATGTGTTGGTCAGGTATATATAAACCTTAAATTTGGTGCACAATGAGTGTTCCCTTACTATAAACCTTTTTGAAACTTCTATTGGATATTATTGGTTTAATTTAGATTTTTTAAAAAAAATTTGAAAAATTTTATTTTTTTTATTTATAGAAATACCCAAATAAACTATTTATATGATTTTAATATTAATAATAAATGGATAATAAATTAATTTTATGTGTTACAATAGATTTATAATTATATATTACGATTCAAAAATCATAGTATTATAAACTAATTCTATATGTTACATTGTATAGAAAGGGAACAAAGAAGAAATAATGATATTAATAATTCTCAATAATGTATAAATTTAGCTACATAAAAAACCAATACAAATTGTGTTGGATCTAACTAGATTATGTTCATACTAGGGTATATGGCCCATGTTATGGCTTAAAACCTGGAAAATACTGAGAAACATGATGTTACATAGCATGATACACATATATTGTATCATTTATTATGATAGAAGCATCAATCATTTAGTGTAACTAAAAATACAGTGGTATCTAAGCAATGGATTAGGTTTATAGAAATGATATTTCCTACCATGGGATGAGATAATAGGAAAAAATTTTACTTTCTGTATATTATTTCAATGGTGATGTGATCAATGGTGGTCATTGATCCAAAATACATGGGATGAATAAAAAATAGAACACATGGAAAAGAGATATTTTTAATGTAAAATTATTCAACCAATATATTTACCATATGTTCAATGAGTGGAAATAAAGAGAAATTTATTCATCTAAAAGAAAAATAATTATGAAAATGAAGTAATTTTCATCATTTGAAAATATAGGAAAGAAACATCTTGAAAAATGTTTGAACTGAAGTGGTGTTTTTTACATGTGTGAATATAAGGGTCATCATTATGATGAATGTTGTGGAAAGAAGGATACCACTATTATAAAATTTATCATCTATAAATTAATGAGGAAATATTAAAAAAATGTCCCAATAATCAATTAAACATACAATAAAAGAGGATTAGGGGAGAAGTCCTTGATTATGTGATCACTAAAACTGAGGTTAAAGTTCATAAATATGTGGTGGATGGTAATTTAATATTATATATAAAATTAGTTAAAGATTTACTTGACATGGGATCATTACCCTCTTTTATATATTCCATGATTAACAAGAAAATTACATATTTCTCTATCACCATATCAAGGGAGTTTTCATTAAAAACACATAGTGGAAGAATTATTCAAATTAGGATGTGCCAATTAATTTCCATTGTAAATCATTAATGTTTTATAGTTATTGAATTTATTATTATATTTATTTTTTACTTTGATATAATCCTTGGTTTTGATAGTCTTTCAAAATATGATTCAAAAAATTAATTAATATGGAAGAAAATTATGATTCACGATAAAGATTTGTAATTCATAATCTTTATAGGGGAGAAATCAACATCTATGTCTTGTCTAGATCAAACTCTACAACCAATTATAAATGAGATTCTAGTGAAAAAATACTAGAAATAACCTACACATATAAATGTAAATATTCATATAGGGTATTTATATATAATATAAGAATACAATGTTATATTTCCTGATAAATTACCTTAACATCCTCCAAAGCGTGATATTTTATTATCCATTGATATAATACCTGATGCAAGACCCATATCAATGACTTCCAATATAATGGCTGTTATAGAGTTATATAAATTGAATAAAAAATAGAGGATTTGGGTAATAATGGATATTACCGTAGTCTTTCACCTTGAGGATCAAAATTTTATTTAATTAAGAATAATTATTTCATTATTTGGGTGTTCATGAATTATAGGGAAATCAATGATATTGCGATGTAGAAAATATATCCTCTTTCTTGCATTAATAATTTATTTGATCAACATCATAGAGTTTAATTTTTATTCAAAAGATTGACCTTTATTCTAGGAAAGATAAATATTTTTTCAAGAAGGAATATATTACCAAGAAAATATTTCAAATGAGTTATGGACATTAAGAGTTTATAGTAATTCTATTAAGATCCACTACTGGACTATATATTTTTGTGGGTCAAATGAAAAATGTATTCAAAGAATATCATGATGATTCTGTTATGGTATTTATTGATGATATCTTTGTGTATTCTAAAATCACTGAGGACCATGATAATCACTTGTGAATCATTCTTGATACACTTAGATGAAATGTGTTATATGGTAAATTTGATGAGTGTGAATCCTGCATTAAAAATGTTTCGTTTCAGGGCTATATTATCTCTAAGGATGGAATCTCGGTGGATACTATGATGAAAAAGGTTGTCAAATAATAGAATACACCAACAAAATTTACTGAGGTACATAGTTTCATTGCGATAAAAGTTTACTATCTAGTTTTTTTTTTCAAAATTTTCATGATTATATTACCCTTTAACCAAGGATTTATGACTAGAGGTTATGTTTGTATAAAAATATAAATGTGATGATTTTTTTTGAAAAATTGAAGAGAATATTGGTCAATTATTGGATTTTGACACTACTATCTTGAAATTATGGATTTATGATATACACTAATTCATTAAATAAGGGACTCTATTGTGTCATTATGAGAAAAAATAATATTTTTGTGAATGCATCAAGGAAGTTAAATACCCAATAATATTATTATCTTAATCGAGTTCTAGAGTTGGAATCCTCAATATTTTCTTTGAAGATATGGAGACATGATCTCTATGGTGAAATATGTTTTATATAAACAAACCATATAGTCTTGAAATTCAAATTTTCTTAGACATATATCAACATGAGTCAATGGTAATGGATTAATGTAATAAATGATTATTATTTCTCAATACACTACTAGCTAGGGGAGGAGAATTTTGTATTGGATGCATTGAGTAAGAAATATTATGGATTCCTGAAAAAAATTAGTATTGATAGGGATTCTATGTTCATGAATTTATAAAATATGTATATGGGAATTATTATAGAAGAAAAAGATTTACTTCTATTTCAAATGATTCTTATACCATCTTCATTACAAAATATAAAAATTAATCATCCTAATGATGAGAGTTTTCAAAATAAGACTAACGCCATGAGTGATGGGAAATTGGTATACTTCACATATGAAGAAATTGTTCTAAAATTTCAAAAGAGGATATATGTTCCATCTCTACCTAAGATGAAAAGGGAATTATTTTACTATTCCCATAGAATAAATTTTCTATAGACCCTAGTAGCCCCAAAATGTATAGGTATTTGAGGGAATATTTTTTGTGGGATAATATGAAGTGGGAAATTTCATATTATATACCCATATTCTCATATTATCAATAGATAAAGGTATAAAGACATCATCATAGAGGATTCTGCATCATCTTCCTGTTGCTATGTGGAAATGGAATGAAATTACTATAGATTTTTTCACTAGATTATCAAGGAGTCATAGAAATTATTAGAGTAGGTTTCCTAGGAATAAATTTTTTTAATTTGATTACATGTATAATTAATTGTATGAATATTAATAAAATATATTATTATATATTGTTCATCATTCTATATGAAATTAATGAAATAATTTCCAAGAGTATCTGTCACATTGATAAGGGAATAACAGTTCCCCACTATGATGAGATCACTAAAATTCAATGAAGATATTATTAAATATAGTTATATGGTCAAACAACATTTTATTATGGGATACATAGAATTTTATCGTTTTCTGTGAGTACTCATAAATATATGAGACTCCTTCTAATGAATTTCACTCTTCGTAATCTATAAAATGCGATATTATTAGAATATAACAATTAGTATGAATTTTTCTTGGTTTTTTTCACAGCAGATATTCTTTTATACGAGTGTGTGTAATGTTACATAGAATTTTTTATTATTATTAATTCATGTTCAAACTCGCACACTTATATTTATTTAATAAAACTATATGATAAAATTCAAGGAAAAGTTTGATACATTGGTTGTATCATGAGTAACATGTAATTAATGAATAATCCAAGGAAACAATTTTCTATTCCATATTTAGAGAAGTTTATATCTTGACCATTTCTTTGGAATAAAACCATCACATTAAATTCCATGTCCATGGTGTAACAAAATATTTATTTTATAGAGACCAAGAAACACATGTCAAGCATATTTGTTAATGACATAGACGTAAAAATTACTTGATAAGATATTTTGATAATGGGATTATAGTACACAACATGAGTTTTTATATGGTTTTTGAGGTTGTGAAATTAATTACATCCTCTTGAGTGTCTTGAACCATTACTAGAAAATAATCTTGGACTTTAGGAAAACCCACCTATTTCAAATGAGAAAGAATCTTATAGGTTCACATACTGATTTTTTCTATTGATCTCGATTAAATTAGATTTATATTTAATAATTTTAGTAATTATGATTATCTTTATTATTAAATAATTTTATTCATGTTTTTTACCACAATTATTTTATTTAGGAAGGAAATATTTAAATAAAATTTTCGTTCGGTATTTAATAAATGCCAAGAAGTTGCAGCATACCAAGATCATTTCTTGTGATGGATATTTATTTGCAAGATACTAAAGAATATTGTTCATTTTATAAGAGAGTTTATGACATAAAATAATAATAATAATATTATTATTATTATATGGTATAGGGTTTTATAATTATTATTAACTTTTTAAGAGGTGGTATTCAATGAAATATTATTTACACCTAAACCCTAGCCCTAAAAAAAGATTTTTCTGTCTATTGTATAAGTTTAATTGATATTTGAGAATGGTTTCACAAAAAATAATTTGCCCTTAATTCCTCTTCTTCTATATCCTTAAGAAATAAGAATCCCAAGAAATATTCATTCAACATCAAAGGAATTAAAAGTGTCCTACATTAAAAAAGAAATAAATTGATTCACCAATCCATTACCAAAAAAACATTGGTTTTTCTCAAAGAAAAAAAATCATGTTTGTAAAACCACTAGGGGGATTATTCACATGTATGCACATAACATAATGACGGTAATATGACAAGGGTTTTTAGGGAGAACAACATACTCATTGGGTTTGTTCCTACGAATTGGTAACCATTTATCTCGATATTAAATAAATAAATTATAAATTTAATGGTCAAATATACATATTCACACACATGTGTTGATTAAATATAATAGGAATTGATTAGATTATATATTTATAGTCTCAGTATACACTTATAGCTAAGGTGTAGCAAATGCACATTATGGGTTCGAACCCATATGGATCATTCATAGGTGAACATATAATAAAACAAACCCTTAGAAATGATTTATAACATTCCATATTCATGTTTTTATTTTACTAAATCCTAGTAGTTTTTATTAAATTCAAAAAACTGGGAAGGGGCCAAGGATAATTTTATGGCTCTTAATAGAAGATAATCTAACTATTAACCTAGAATAGTCATATTGATTAGTATGTAAAGCAGTGAAAAGGTCAAGAATTGGTTTTGGTAAAACCAATTGGATCTACCTATGATGAATCTATCCCATGTTCAGTGTATAAATAACAAACTATGTTTATTACATATAGATTCGATATAAAAATCATCATCGGCTAATGCCCATAATCTTGTCATCTTCGATAAGGTTAGGTTCATTGAATTTCATTTTCCATTATCATGTTTGTGAAAAATAATGCGATGAAAATTATTATTATCATAATTAATTTCCATAAGATTACTAAGGTTTAATATATAGATTCATTAGACTCAGAAACTCTGCTAATCTCGATCCCACACCCAAGGCGGATTAGTAACGCATGGAGGTGTTGATCAAAAGAAGGGAATTACTAAGCATTCTACACATATTCATGAAAAAACAAAGAAATTAGAAATATAGGATTAAAAAAATAAATAATCAACATAAAATTATTGAATCCAATGGAAATTAATTCAAAAACATATTTCATAATGAGAAATAATAAAGAACTGTGTAGGTGTTGATGAAGAATGACGAGCGATGTTGAAACCAGCATCATAAACAGAAACAGATTCACATTGGATGAAGAAATGATGCAGATTAACCAATAATGAAAAAGGATTTAATAAAAAACGTAATAGAATATATTAAAAATATTTTTAAATGAAAATAGATGAAAAATTGTTGAAAATTATGGGAGAAAAACATTATTCAGACTCTCTTTGTGTACAGACGATATTAGAACATTAATAGGATCAATGAGTACATGACATGTAAATTTTACACATCATGTATTGGTTTAAGTGGATTTTGTCCTAACATCTTCCCATAGAGTAATGTATATGATTTTCATGTATTTGAGATCCTCAAATTTGACTGGAAAATTAGATCACATCATTGACTGGGTGGAACGTCGAACCTTGCACTTCGGGTGACCTCTACACATCATGTACTCGATTCAACTTTAGCCTGATTTTGAACATGAATTTAACATGATGTGTAACACATATAAATTTAATGAAAGAGCTTCACATCATATATTATCTTCACATGTTTGTATGTTTCCTACATCATTTTTTTGAATGAGTACAACACATTGTGTATTACATATAGGACATGTAAAGACTGTTTTTTCCATTTTTATGCATTTCTTCATTCTAGTGTAGAAATCCAAATTCCTGTGAAAACAAACCAAAACCTAGTGAATTACTGAATAAAAAATTAATAATCCGTAATTAAATCTATTGAATAAATATATGTCTATAAATTCAGGTAATCAAATTCCCTGGTAATTAAACAATTTCTTATCCTTAAGAAAAAAAAATTCTCAACCGGGATACTAAAGAAACAATTTTTAAAATACGAAACATTAATTACAACTAGGAAAGTAAAAATAAGTGTTGGGATAAAAATTTAGTCCCCAAGAATCATTCTTGTAGAGAAAATCAATCATTCCTCATAGTATAGTTCTTTTTCAATATTTATTATTCATTTAATTATAATTTCATAATTATTCCTTAAATAATATACCCATTTCTCAATTTACCAAACAATATATTTTCTCTCATCACTAAATATATAATGTTACATGATTTATACTCATTCCATTAATAAATTTTTCTAACTATAAATCTATCATTGGTTACAACATCTAAACTTCATAAATAAAAATACAAAATCATTCACGAGGGCTTCCACAAAAGGGTTCAAATGTCTATATGGCTGAGGGCTGGTGGGTAGAAAATAAAAATAAATATCAATAGGATGGAAAAAACTAATGTATAATTCATTAAAATCACGAATTGTGTAATGAATTATCTCATCCTTCATAAAATGTGTTGATTCTCTAACATCTCATGGTGGGTCCATTATTAGGACATGTAGGTTTCAAAGGTATACCTTGTTTCCATCTTTTTCATTTTCAGTATTCTTAGAAAATAATTTCTAGGGTAGGTACCACATCTATCCCATTACCAAAAATGATTCATAGATCTGGTAATGGTGATTTTTTACATTTCTAATACAAAACCCAATATATTTTTCTTTTTCATTCCATATTTCCTTTTTTCAAAGGATCATGGTAAGTAATGAAAATTCTAAATGTAATCATGGACTATATAATATCTCTTTGGTAAAAGTGTCACCAAATTATATCTTATGGAAAACATCCCATGTCCATAAGTAGTGAATATTCCATCACACATGGTCAAAGGCTAATCATGCATCATACCAAGACTAGGGTTGGATGGTATAATCGGCTCGAAATGACCATATCTTAACATGGTTATTTGTTGATACTATCGGATAAATAAGGAATGATGTATAGGTGGGTATAAGAAAAATTTGGATCATAAAAATTTCCTTAATCATTTTAAAAGATTATATTTTAAATCATAGCCTTAATAAGGTTGGAATTCACGATTTTATAGGATTACATGTCCCGCGTATCTTTCACAAAATATGCTAAGAAAAGAATATGATAGTGTAAGACTAGAATCCCCTCAGGAATGGGTGTATATAAAAATATTTGAAAATGAAATATGGTATAAAATATAGTAATAATCAAATAAATAGACATTTAATAATCCATAATTTTAATTAAATAATTAAACCAATGAATCATGCTAATAATTAAAAGTAGGAGAAAAAATGGGTTTCAATAATCCCTATCCTAACATTATCTTTTATTTAAATTGGTGCAATGGGTTTTTAGTTATAAATCATGATTTCAATGAAACATTTTTCCTATATAAGTGAAAATAAGAAATAATACTTGTGTATTGATAATAAATATCCAAAAATACTCCCCCATAATTAAAATGAGAGACTTTCCACATTTTTCTGACCATTATTATGGGAGAGATAAAAATGGATCAAAGGAAGAAATGTAATGGAAATTTGAATTGAAATTAGTGAATAAAGAGATCCAAATAGTTAATAATATTTCATGGGTAAAACATTTTTTATTTTTACTAGTGTTGTTGTGACCTTCAAAATTTTTTAAAAATAAAGAACATGCAGTAGATAAAAAATTAATCCATATGGATAAGAAAATTTTAAGAAAAATATGATTCGGTGCATATAGTTGATACAAGGATAAATCAACTCAGATTAATGAAACAATAGAGTATAGTTATGTTTGGGGTGACTGATGGACAAAAGATGAAAAATTAAAAAATAGAACCTAAGAACACAATTGAAAATAAATGAAAAATAATAAAATATGGACCGCCTCCCACATAGTTTTAAAAATAACATCATCTTCCATATGGATGAACAAGGTAATCAGTCAGTTTCATTTATATTATCTAAATTATTATTCCTCTAATATTAACTAGTGGTCATGTCATTGAGCTCATGGGGATGTTTGGTGGGACTAACCACTTTAGAAGAATAACTAGCATAAATCTCATGTGGAATGTATCCAATCTGTGATCATCATGGTGGAGAACCGTACCGAGTGAGGATATTAAGTGAGAGCTCATAAATTACACACTCCACTTTAGTGATATATAGTTACATCCATTATAGGTTAGAAGATGGGGGAAGAATATGAATGTCAATAACCACATGGGAGGAAGAAGAGCTATACCTGGCTAAAGTAAAGAAATAGTTAAATGGAAATAATCAATCAAAAATTATAGATACAATTTTATCCCATCCATATATATAATCATTGATAATAGGGGGGAAAGGAATAAAATTATTTTAATATGTACGTCCATAAAGAGTACCAAAATAGGGGACGATACTGATATATAACTAGGTTGTAAACTCAAATTTTTTGATTCCCACATCTGTTGTCCTATCACCACCCGACCAAAGACGTGGCATGATCAACAACTACCCAAATCCCACCTCCATAGGCCAGGAGGTGGTGATATTTTCTAAAAGTAATATCCTAAATGGGAGGAATTTTCCAATGTACATCTATATAAAAACAACCATCTTGATAAAAAATATTCTAGGAAAAGTGTAAATGTTGCAAAAAACTACGGACAGAACGATGAATGTAAAATCTCCAGGAAATAAAATAGTATTGTAGTGTAAAATGAAAAATAAAAGGTAAAAAATAAATCCCCAACCAAAAATATGCCTCAACCCAAAAAATGGAAAATTCAACTACTGATAGAGATCAACCCATGATCTTTAAGCTATAACCACTGAATGTGGTCGATAACACCTAGTATCCCAAAGATCCCCCGAAGTCACCATCGACCTATTCTTTTTTTATATAAGTGAGGACGGATGTTGGAAAATCCCATTCTGGGGTGAGTATATACATACCTATTTTAAAACCATGAATTATAAAGTGGGTGTTATAATAGATACAACATGAGTACAATGATAGTAGATAATACACATATGGATCTCTACCCAAGGAAGGGAAATAATAAACTAATTCAAGAATAGTGGGATCAACATGGTGAGTGGGTAAAATACACGCCGAGTATTTTCTAACCTTATCAAGAGAGTAGACCCATCCAATCATGATAGTATCAATATAGAAATAACATGGAATACCTTGTGCGTCTTCACATCTCATGTAATGAGAGTAACCAAATCCAAAGGTACAAATATAAAATTACACACACAAACACACACACACACACATATATATATCTCTCTGTGTGTGTGTGATTAGTGAAAAGAAGCTCAAACAAGGGGGTAATGGGATCTCCATATAATATATTTTCCCAAGATAAAGATTCACAAATAGTTATAGAATTCTACCAATAATATTTAACATCTCATGTTTCGGCCTTGAAGTAAGTGTGCAACTGAAGACACGCTTCATCAATGTGAAACATAGTCGAGGGGGTAAAAATACATGTATAGGACTCTTCCCCTAGTAAATCAAATGGTTTACACTCTGATACTATCTGTAGTGGACCCAATCCCTAGAGTGTTAGTGGGTTCCACCATATAGGTTGAGTACCCACACCCAAGTGTGATAGTGGGTTCCACTATGTCCATAGAGGGCCCTCAGCATATTTGATAGGTGGTTTTAGATAGAAGTAGTCGTATTGGACCCACGACCATGATAATGGGGTGTTCCACTATAGTTTTCAAGTAACCATGCCCTGGGGTGATAGGGGGTTCCACTCTAGTCATCGATGACCCACTCCCTATCCGATTGGGGGTATGACTAGGAAGTCGATGGACTACGCCCTTGTGAAATAGGCTGGTTCCACTCTGTTCATCAAGGACATGTGACCTTTCTGAAAGGTGTTTCCACTTAGAAGTCACTATAGGGAAACCACACCCATGATGATGGTGGTTTCTACTCTAAATGAATCCTCTGGTGATCCCACTGGATCACTTCCATCATCGGACATAACCTTAGTAAGTGTCATTCCAAAAAACTTTCACATCATATCTCTATAGCCACAACTGAGGTCACCATTATATTTTATAAAAAAGAACATAGGACAAGATCTTTATAGGCCAAAATCTGGTTCTTAGTGACAGAGATACATAACCTTGAACTTTTCCCAAAAGGAACCATGTGGTACACGACATGAGAGGGGACCCACATGAAATGTGGTCCCGCACTACCATCTGGCCTTATCCTTTTCCATTATATGTCTCTCTGTCCCTATAGTAGTATATTTATTGCTTTTGGACTACACAACATGTCCAAGATACCCAGGACCTGGTTGTGTCTGGGTAGTTGAACCTATGTCTGTGTACTTCAGTATAGGGCATGTTTCTACACACAGGGTGTCACTTATGAGCATTTTCCATGTATGTGTACTCCGATACATGGTCATTTTCTAGGTCATCTACTCCCAAATGGAGTCCCACCCATGTGACCTATACCATTGATCATCAACATGGGGATGTGGTACATAATGTGTAGGATGGAAACACAACATGCATCATTATTGATTTCCAAAACCCCAAGCTACCGCACTCAAGGGGCTACATGACTTACGTCAATCCTTGAACATGGTGTATAGAAAGGTTTTTCATAGAATCTATGATATGTATCCTTTCACCTAAAATTTCCTCCCCTCAATTGGATTCAGGCACTATCTCCACCCAAAAAAAGTGAATATAGCCATGGATTTTTGGTTTCTGACTATCGTTCAACAAATAATGCATCATGTGAACCGACATGTTTTTTTCATGAGTTTTTCACTCCACCAAAAATTCCTTAAAAAAAATTCATTCTCCAATCATTAAAATGATAATCCTTATCTCAAAAAAAATCCCAAATCTGCTCGTATTTCAACGATCCAAAATTTCGTTGAAGAACCGTTGCAAATCTAGCGGTCTGAATAGGCTCAGTACCACTCGACAATGAAAAAATGGTACCACAGGGTCCAATGAGTGATTATCGTGATGAAATCAGGTGGGAAATCATTTGAAAACCCATTTTAATGATCACTTCCAATCATTCATGGTCAACGAACATGAATGAGCAGGTGATGTTAGAAACCATTGAAAATTAAATTTAATCAAGTACATAGGTGCATGCTTAAGACACAATGATCATAGATCCAAGAAGGACACTGAAAGTTTCAATCAATTTAATCAATAGGGGTTTAAAACCTAAATCATTTAGTCTAACCTTGATTTCAGATCATTTATCATTGAAGAATTCCCCCACCAATGATTGAAAGAAGTGGTTTCATTCACTATGTTTTGATGTGATCTGATCTGAAGTCTCACCATCATCCTATGTGATCAGCCAATGGAAGGAGGAAAGAGATTCTCTTGGAAGATCCCAAGATTATAAGGCTAACCCTAGAAAATCACCATGGTAATATATTTATAAACATTTTATTATAGGTGAAATGTATTAATTAATTAATTAATTAATTAATTAATTCACTAACTATACCACTAAAGAGAGAGATGTATGAAAAACACACGTTGACCTATTTTAGGTTGTTCCTAGGATAAACACCATGTTCCAGACTCAAAAATGGTCTCATATTTCTGATCCAAGATTATATTTAAGTGTTATCCCATTTTATTTATCAAACTATGTGCTAGAAATATTAAATAGATTTATTTTTTTTATAATATTACCTCTTGGAACATTGGCCCTCAAAATTTCATGACTTCTCTGATCCTAGTTCTGTAAATTTATATAGAAATATTTGAAAGTCAGATGAGGTAAAAATGGATTCTCTACATCAGTCACACCTTTTTACTTTTCTTCCTCAAAAAATAATACAAAAAACAAATGGTATAGAAGTATTTAATCTAGATGTCCTACTCAGATGTACTCACCTGTATGTTTCCATGATTCAACAACATGAAAACCAATGAGATGGTCTTTCTATACAGGTCCCTCTCCTTTCGATCCTCGATCAACATCAGGTGCTCTATAATGATGGCTACATCCTTGATGTCTAGATTTCCCCATTCGATGATGTGTGTAGGGTCATAGATGTAGCACCTAAAATAAGACACATGGGAGACTTCATATACACACTCTAACATTGGACATCAGGTTGGGTGGTAAGAAACAATGAAAACCCTTTACATAATCTCAAACATCCTGATGTACCTCAAGGTTGGACTGCCCCTAGCCAAACATCCACAATACTTCTTACATGGATACTCTTGGGAAAGCCCGATCTCCCTTATTGAATTCCAAGTGACTGCATTGGGTGTCTATGTAAGGTTTATTCTCAATCTGGGCTATCCTCATCTACTCATAGATGACCTGGATCTTCTCCATTATCACCTGCACAATTTTTGGGCTCACTAGATATGTATCACAAATCTCTATCTATCACAAGGGTGACCTACAAGGTCTCCCATAAAGGACCTAATAATTTTCCATGATGATTTTAGAGTTGTAGTTGTTGTTATACATAAATTGTACCAAGGTAAAGTGTTCCTCCTAACTCTTACTGAATAACAACACATATTCCCTCAGTATATCCTCCAACACTAGGATAGTGCGCTTGGTTTGCCGATCAGTCTGGGGGTGAATGCTTGTACTGATCCTCATTTGGGTCATTAATGCCTCTTGTAGGTCTCTCCACAATCATGAAATAAATCAGACATCACTATTAGATATAATCATTGAGGTCACCCCATGAAGTTGATCTACCTCTCATATGAAAACCTACCACAAATTCTCCACTAAACACTTCTCCCTGATAGTAATGAAGTTCACCAATTTCATTATTTAGTCAACTATTACCAAGTTGGAATGATGTCACTTCAGGCAGTGTGGAAGCTCCATCACAATGTCTATGGATATGATATCCCATTTCTAATCGGGATCTCAAGGGGCTGCAACAAACCAATATAACATGATGCTCAACCCTCACCTGGTAATAGATGAGGAATCGAGAAATGAAATCAACTATGCGCCATATTAGAATGGACTGCCAATATCTCCATTGATGGCCTTTTTTCATCTTCCCCACACCAAGATATATATTCATTGGAGATGTGTGGAACTCTTATATCACTTTTTCTTGCATCGTGACTGGAACCACCGTTTACCAATAAAAATTATGTTGTGATTTAGTCCTTCATAGTATCCATCATTTGAGTACCTCATGGATAGATGGTCATGTAAGGCCTCATAGTCAATGTATCCTAGTTGTGACTCTCTCAATTTCTCGATTAAAAGAGGTGTCAACACCATTGACTGAAGAAATGTTCTACCCTCTTGCTCCACCAGGACCAATTGTAGGGAGGCCAACTACTCTGAGGCCTCCTTCCCTAATCAAGTATTGGAATTACTACTGTGGTCTTTTTCTACTAGGATTCCCTCTCCAAGAGTATATACTATCTCAAATTTTTATTCCTATATGATCTCTATCTGACACTTCCCTCTTAGGTTCATGTATCTCTATGTGAAGACGTACTTGAGAGTCTGATGGTCTGAGTAAACAATAAAGTGATTTCCTTGAAGGTAGTGCCTCCACAAAATTTGGGAGAATACTACCACTTCAATCTCAATGTAATGAGTTTCATATCACTACTCAGGGGGCCTCAGCTTACATGACCCCAATGCGAGAGAAACCTGCCGCAGCATCGACACCAACTAAGCCCAGCTCCTAAGGCATAAAAATACACTATATACTCAATTCCCTCCTCTGGTATTCTAAACCTAGAATCACTGATCATCCAAAACTAATCTCTTTGAAGGACCTATGACATTTCTCAGACCACGTAAATATATTCCCTTTTCCCATCAGGGAGGTCAAAGGGGCTAAAATTATATAGACGTTTACTACAAAACTCCAAATAGTACACCCACCAAGCCAAGAATGCACTACACCTTTAACATTCTCTTGGGTGGATCCCAAGTAATAACTACATTGATCTTCACTATGTCAACGACTAAACTATCCTCTTGAACTAAAAATAATTTATCTAGATCTGGTACATAGAGATCTTACCATACTATTGGTTCACTCGAAGCAAATGTAGAACCATACTCATGTTCTATGTATACCACTCCTCTTATGTAGAGTAGATGAGCATGTGGTCAATCAAAATGACAAAAAATAGTCCAATTACATCTGTAAGACCAGGTTCATCAAATTTACAAAAATAGTGGGGGAATTCATCACACCAAAGGGAATCACTAAGAATTGATAATGTGTGTAGTAACATCATAATGCCAACTTTGGAATATTAGACTCAGAAACTCTCAACATGTGGTTGTCAGAATAGAGGTCAGTCATCTAGAACCATATCATGCCTCACAAATAGTCAAACTGGTCATAACTCCTCATCCTGGTGTACACATCCTTTATCATATCCTAGTTTAGGCTATGATAAACCACACACATCTATAATCTCACATCCACATTTTTCAATAAAAACAATAGAGATACCTAGGGGGACACACTTATTCTAATAAAACCCATCTATTGGTGGTTCTATAAAAGAAAAAACAACTCCCATAGGTTGGTATAAGTTATTTGATAGGCTGATGAAGGCATACAATAAGTGATAGGATGCAAATCAATGTAAAACTCAATCTCCCCCATCGGAGGTAGTCCTAGAAGTTTCTCGGTCTAGACATCCACATAATCCTCCACAAATGAAAGAATTCATATTCCTAAATATCCTACTAAACCAATGGATATACTCATCGAATTATGGGTTATAGGATATAGCATCCTTCTCATACAACCCACCCTCCCTTCCATGTGATCTCTCTCACAAGAAATTGATAATCTAATCCAATCACTACGTAGATATTTGAATTGTATGTGGTGACAGTCAATCTAGGTTTAAACCATGGAAAACTAATCCATACCCAACATGAAATCATAGGGTTCTATCATGATGAACAAAGGGTACCATGTGAACCTCTCTTCAAAAAGCAACATCTTAGACTACCAGCAACTAAAAGATACAGAAGATGTGTTTCCTGTAGGAATCTTAAGACAAAGTTATTTTCATGGGCCTCAACTCGGATCACCTTCTATCATACCAGGAGTATAGATATGAAGTAATTAATGAAACGTATTTCTAATAATACAAAAATAATATTAGAATAAACATAGATCATACCTCTGATCATATCGTGTGTTGTGGGGTCACATTCCACCATAGCATGCAGCTATCTGTGACCTTGAACTCCAACACGCTGACCTCACATGGGACACCTGGTTGAGGTGGCGGAAGGATATTATATCATCGTCACCACCCATAGCTCATATTTCTCCTTAGTTATATCTATCTTTTTATGGACTACCCTACCTTCATCTGGGAGATCCCTTACCATAGCGTTGCCTTTACCATGAAATTTTGCAAGCTATTTTCTTGTACAACTCATCAAGTCTGTTGAAAAATTCTCATGCTTTGTGACCTCACCCATCAAATGTGAAGCACCTCCCTTCTTAGGGCTACCCTATAACTCTGTTCCACCCCTATAAACATTCTTGAGTCTGATCACATGGAGTTTTCCTACATCAAGATCCATGAACCCGTAATCTACTAGCTACTGTAGATAACCCAAATCAATGATGCCCACTACTAACTACAACTCTCTTGCATCCTCCTGACAGAATTATATCTGTCACTAGTGCCTGATTTATAACCCCATCATTTGTGGGGATGCACAATGGAAACATTCTAGCACAAATATCTCTGTCACATCCCAACTCAAACTTCTCTTCTAGGAAGTAGCTATCCCAGATCATGTCATGGGATTACCATGCAAGGTCTCTAAACATCACTACATACTCATACACAATTATCCATCCATGTTACAGATCAAAATTTACTTAGATTGGGACTAATCACAATTTGGAGGGGTATTACACCTCAAAAATAGCTATTGGATGTAGGTACAAGGGTGTGTTTACAAATTGTGCATCAGTGTACTACGGCACCAACAACTTCTTTCTTCTCCATGAAAATCGATATCTTCCAGTGAAACCACAAGATCCATTTTGTCCATATAAAAATAAATTTACTAACCAATAACTTTATATAATTCTCAACTGAATGATAATCTAACTCGCAACAATGAATCAAGAACCTGTGGCATGAAAACTCGCATAGCCTGCTAGGCCTGCCAATATACTCAACTTTGTCTACTGGGAAAATAATATTCTCCACCAGTGTCGGTAAAACTACATGCACTCCTAGAGGAATGGGCTCACGTGATGGAACCTGAACTGAGGCCTCATCGCTCATTGTATCATTGTCAGGATCTAGAATAGGTATCCTAGCTTGAAATCGTCGTGGAGGCATCTTGAAATTTTAATCAATACGCACCATGGTTAGATGAGAATATATATATATATATTTATATATATGAAAAAATGGGGAGATAAATATAGAAGGATTGTTAAAGAATCAATCTTATATAATTCATTTACAATGGATCCATACAACTAATGTATTGGTATACCAATTCGACAAGAAGTTAGTCATGGTCCCAGTAAATGGATACGTCAGCCACCTCCCCATCACTGGATTCCATATCCTAAAAGACACACACAAAACACTTAGGCTCTATTTCCCCAAATCAAAACCTAATACTCAAAATGAGACTACATTAAACAATATACTAATGAATGAACTACTATGATACCAATCTTTCATGGACCGACCCAAGCTAAGGCTCCATCCACAACTACCCCAAGCCTGCCTCCATTGTCTGGGGGTGGAAATAGGCACCGAAAGGAATATCCTAAATGGGAGGCCTTTTCTTATATACTTGTACACGCAGACAAATATCCATCTCGATGAAAATTTATAGAGGAAAAAAACAATGTATATAAAAGAAAAAGAGAGTAAAAGAGTATGATAGTGTAAAATTAAAAGTAAAATGGCAGAAATACAAACCCAACTAGAAATATGTCTCAACCCGAAAAAACTAGAAAAGTCAAATACTGCGAGAGACGATCCATTTATATCCAAGTTACAACTATTGTATATGGCCAACAACACAAAGTATCCCTATACTCCTCTAATGTCACCACTAACATGTTTTACATATGAATAAGATGTGAAACGTGTGGGAGAATCCCATGCAGTGGTCAGTATATACATACTAAGTAGAATGCCCAGAAAATCGAAGGGGAGAAGTTGAGATAGAACAAGAATAGGAAGGCAGTTTATAGTACAAAGGTGCAGCCCAACCCAATAATGAGAATGTGTAATGATGTCCAAGTACAATAAGCTCGTCATGGTGAGTAGGTGAACTAGAGGCCAAGTATTTTCCACCATTATTAGGAGAGAAGACTCATCCCACCATGAGAAGATAAACATGAAAATTGTGTGGTATACCATACACACCTTCTCATCTCATGTAAATAGGGGAAAAAATCCAAATTTATCAATATATAAGTATATATATATTCATTAACACGAATTGAAAAATGATGGAGTAAGGGTATCCATATCTCACAAATTATCCTAAGAAGTACAGTGACTAATAGTTCCAAAATTCCATCAAGGATGCCCTAAATCTCCCATGTCTACCAAGAAGTAACTATTAATTTAAATCCATGACTTGTCACTAGGCTACATATTTGAGGGTGCCCAAACATCAGGTAAAGGACTCACCCCTAGCGTGTCAGGGGGGTTCCACTTTATAGGCCAATGATGAACACCCTAATGAGAAATGGGGTTTCACTCATGCCATTGAGGATCCCCACCCTATCTGAAAAGAGGTTCTGCTCAGATGTAACTGAAGAGGACCCGAGACAATCCTAATGGGGGTCAAACTATAGTGGTCGAGGAACTGTGCCCCAGTTTGGCAGGGGGTTCCAACATTGTCATCGACGACCTCAATCTTATCTGATAGGGTGGGGGGGTCCACTCTGAAGACAGGGAATCATGCCATGGATGAACAGGGAGGTTCCACTATGGAATAAAAGTACCCACTCCATATCTGATATGGGTTCCCACATGGAAGTCGTTTTAGAGGACTTGCGCCCACGTCGGTGGGGGGGGATCCACTCTAAATTAATCCTCTCATGATCTCACCCGATCACTTCCATGACAAGACATTTACTTAGTAATTATCATGACTAGATAACTTCACATCATATATCTAAATCCACTACCATTGGAACCATCATGTTCTACACTGATAAACACCCAGGATAGTCTACTCTTGGGATAAAATTTGAGTCCAGACAAAGGAGATGTGGAACCATGAAGTTTCCTAAAAAGGAAAAAAGGGGTACACAACATATATGGGGACCCACATGGAATGTGGTCCTACTCTAGCATTTGGCCATTTCCCTAGACAACACACAACTCTCTTTCTATGTAGCAGTTGTCACTATGTAGGTATACTACACTACATGTCCATGCTACCCGGGACCAGGCCATGTCCTTCAAGTCATTCCCATGTACTTGAATATGTGTATGTGTAATTTAGTAAATGGAATGTTCCACTACACAGGGTGTCACTTGTGTTATCTGGTCATGTCCATGTGCATCATTACCCTGTGGTGTTCTTGACCCTGTACAATCACATTGAGTCCCTCCTATGTGATCCATCACATGGTTCATCCTCACAGGGATGAGGTTCACGACGCGTGGGAGGGATACACATCATTCCTTCCTTATAAATTTCCAAACCCCTAGTTACTGAACTCAAAGCGATACATGATGTGTTTTCATCCTTTAAATAGGGTGTTGTCAGGGTTTTCGCAGAATCTACGATCCAAAATATACACCTAAAATATGATCCCTCTACCTCAATTCTGACCCTATCTTCACTTGAAAATAGTTGATCTGGCCATGCTTTATTGTTTTTGGCCGTCTTTCATCGAAAATCAGATCCTCTCAACCCACAATGGTTCCATTGTGAGTTATGCATGCCGATGCACCTTCCCTTAACAATGATTCATTCATGGATCATTAAAACAATCATCCTTTTCCTAGAACTATCCCAGATCTATGCTCGTTTCATTGATCATCCCTTTTTCATGAAATAGTTCTAATTTCGAGGATTCGATCATGCTCAGTATCTCTAGAAAATGTAAAACTGGGACTAAAGTGTCAACTGATGATGAATGTGTATAAATCAAGGGGAAATTGACAAGAACAATTTTCTAAATGACACTTTTTAAGAATTCATGTCCAATGACCAAGAAAGGGAATCATGGTTTCAAAACAAATGAAAAACCTATTTAATCAGGTATGTATGTTTAGGATTAGGTCACAATTGGCACATATCCAAGACATAGATCAATATGGTAAATCAGTTTAGTCAAAAAGGGTGTAAACCACAAATTGATAATTCATACATGGAGATTTGATCATTTTTCATATAAAAATGTTTCTGGTAATGATTTAAGAATGTTATTATATTAACTACATCCCAATATACTCCGATCTATATTTTCTTCATCATCTAATGTGTTCCGCCAAAGGAAGGAGAAGGAGATTCTCTTGGAAGATTCCATAATATTGAGGCTAACCAAGGTGAATCTCTAACGTAGTATATTTATAAATTTTTTTGTTTAGGTTAAATGAATGAATTAATCCACTGAATGTACCTCCAATGGATGAGATGTCTGACCACCCTATGCTGACCTATTTTAGGTCACCCTTAGGGTAAACAACATTTCTTGTATGTAACCATGGTATCTGACTTCTGATATGATCTTCTGTTTAATAGTTATCTCATTTTAATTAAGAAACAATTCACCTATAATAATAAAAATATATAATAATTTTATAAATTTAATTCTGAGCACACCTTGCCTCAGTATCACATGTGGTCTCAATACCTAGCTCAAGAAATATTAAAAAAAATATTTTAATGTCTTAGAAGGAAATACTATTTCTCTAAAATTTATCTTATTAATAGTGTGTGCGTTTATCGAGCTTACCCTATTGATATTAGTGAAAGAGTATGAAATAAGAGGATTGACAACAATGGTGGGTGTCATGGTGGTGGTAGTTGTCTCAATCGAAGAATGAGGAGGTTATGTGTTGATCCTTACAGTATCTGTGTGCCTAGAAGCTAGATCTATGATGGGAACGTCAAATAAGGAAGGAATATAGAGGTATGGTTGGATGATTCAAGGATGGTGAGGGGTGGGGGGTGTTGACCTGCTGACGGGAGGTGGAGAAACATGGGGAGAGGTGAAGTCACATGCGCTAAGGAGACGAGGATCTGGAGATTGTCCTAAACCTAGGCTTCATAATATTATAATGATTTTTAAAATTTACACATTATTTATTTATCAAAATTTGTTTATTTAATTTTCTTTGACCTTCGACATTTACACAGTGTGTAAGGGTTACACAGAGTGTATTTGGCATTCCCCCCCTTTTGGAAAAGTTTCTTTTTAATAGCTTCTAGAAATGATTACTCTTCATAAATACTATACTAACCTATCCTAGCATATCTGACCTACTCATGGGTTTCCTCCCAGTTGGTTCATTATTTCATATCTAGAGTTGGAAATGTTTTATTGTAGGATACTTATATGTTGAGTTGATTCCCCTTATATAAGTTATTTTTAAAACAGAACAGAATAAATTTTGGAAGAACTTCCCTATTAGAGGTGTACTGTATTTTTAATTCTTGTGAGAACTGGACCCCTTTTTAATAGTTGGTAGTTTTTTATTTTCATCCAAATTGGACACACAATCATATATATTATAAATAAGATAGATGAATTTAAAAAACAACGGCTCACCACATTTATTAATTTCCTTCACCAAATCGATCATAAAAAATTCTTTACCAACTAAAAATATAAATATTTCAAAAAAAAAATAAATCAAAATCTTCATAGTGGTGATAAATGGTCTTCTTAAAATTAGGGAAATATATTCTTCTTCTTTTAGGCCTATGATGAGAAAATTAAAATTGAAAATTAATTTGAAATTATTTACTAAGAGGTCCTTATGAAATCCTTGAGGATTCTTGACTAAGAGGTTATCTTGTTGGAGTAAAACCCTTATTGTTTTTAGTTTACCACCACCACATTTTTCTAAACTCTAATAAGAATGATATTTATACCAGTTCCTAGATCACACAAGGCTCTTCAAAAGTTTCATTCCCAAATAGTGAAAGGAATCAAAAAGCATCCAGGGTATATCATATTAGGGGGAATCCATTACTAATTGATGGAAGAGAATTTTTCATTTAGATAAATGACACATATTTCTTCAATATTCCTTTTTTGGAAATACATAATTTTATGATTTTCACATTAGTAGGTATTTTAGTGATTCTTTGAGAAAAATGAATATTAATGTGTAATTGTTTGAACACCATTAAAAGTACCTTATATTACACTTCTATATTATATAACCATTTTATTTCTAGGAATCGAGTGTGGGTTGTAGGATTGTGGCCCAAAATATACATATTCCTTCTTTAGGTATCTCTTTTATTGGATATTTTTCAGTAGCTTCTAATTATAGACATGATTATTTACCAACATCCATTGAGTTATCATTTTCATCCTCATTGATGATTTTACTATTATTATTAGGTTCCTCATGTTTAATTTCCTACTCTTTACATGGTTTCTAAAAGTCTAGAACTTTCTCACTGCTAAAAATAACTACATTTTCCTCTTCTATTGGGTGCATCATAATGTTATCGGGCATCATACCCGATAGTTGGACTCATAAGGTATTTGTGACATGACCCATTTAGTGTTCAAGATTTAATAGGGTATTTGTTTGGTGTTTAATTTACATTTATTGAGTTTTATTTTTTTTTTGTTTTCTATCTACAAGAAGTGAGCATGCTTGTTTTCAAGATTGGATTGCTGGTGTTGGGCATGTTGTAGTGGTTTTATCAGAGCATGTTGATATTGATGTTTTTGAGTTGGTAGAAATTATATAGGTCTAAGAAAATGGTTTTGGAATTGTTGTAGTAGTAATGGAGATGAACCTTGTGGGGGGGGGGTACCTATGTTTTCCCTAATTCTATCATGGAATATGTTCACTATAATACTGAAAATAACTTTGGTTTTGCTACTTAGGAAACTGATTCATTTTCTTTTAATTGTATTGCTGTTGATATTTTTGGGGCTGCTGGTACTACTAATTATTTTTATAATTAAAATAATTATATTCTTGGGAATGGGGTTCCTCTGATCCTTCCATGTAGTCTTTGTAACTTGTCTATACCTCCTCACACATTACATGATTGAATTTCCATCAAAGGAATAAGACAGAGTGGTGGTGTAGTAGGAAGCTGAAATTAATTCAGATTCTTTGTTAGGGATTCTACATGTGATTTGAGGTGGGTACATTCTTCCACCTAACTTATTCCACACCAATTCATTCCTTTATGATTTTTTTAGAGAATGGAATTGTTGGAAACATCATCGAGAAAGGCTTGGCCCACTTCTAGAATATTTATTTTAAATCTACAATTAGTATAAGCGTCTACCACTGTATGGGAAGCTGGTTGATGTCCCTTTTATAATTTTTAAAATTATATCCACACATCATGTTTGTGATATGGAAAATTTATTATATGCTTCTTAAATCTATCTCATTTCTCATAGAATGATTCTATATCTGCATGAGTGATGTATTTAATATCATTATGAATCTTCCAAGTCTATATTAAAGGGAATTATTTTTCATAGAACATTTTGGCTAGTCAGTCCCAGGTCAAGATTCACCCATCAACATCAATTTTTAGACAATCCGTTTCTCATTTGTGAAAGGTGAATGAGAAGACAGGGAGTTATATTATATATATAGACACATCCTAGTTGACAAATGTATCACAAACCTAAAAAAATGGAAATATGCTCATGGGGGTCTTCATATCATTTCCCAATAAATTGACCCATGTTCAAGATTATGTCAATGAGTTTAGGCCTCATTTCAAAAGTATACACCTGAATGGGTTGGAATACAATACTAGATGTAGTACCATTAATGATCAAAAAAACATAATCCATTATGGTTTTCTCCTACATTGCTGAATGGTCTCGCTGATTTTCATGTGGAAAATATTTCATGTTATTCTCATTAGGCTGTGTAGGATTGGTGTGATCAGCCATTGTATAGAAACAATGTGTAATTATGGACAGATCAATCATATGATTAAAAGAATGTAGGTTTTGTCTTTTGAGGATCATACAATGAATCACAGGCCCCTAACACATTAAATATCTAATAAAAAGAGTGGGATGATGTAGTTACACCCGAAGGATGAAAAATGAAAATGGGAAAGGGGAAGAAAAGTAATAAAGTGGTGGGTAAAGTAAACTGAGTTTTGATCTAAAGGCTACTATTCCTTGAAAACCATAATACCCAATAATGACATCAAAAATTCATGTTCCCATATGCATTGTTTAATCCATGTAGGTATTGATCAGATTAACAATTTATAGTCTCAAATGACACATACTACTAAGGTGTAGTAAAGCAGTAGTGTGGGGTAGAACCCATATGGATCATTAGTAGGTAAACATCCAATTGAAAAAAACCTTAGAAAGGATTCCTCACGTTCACTCATGATGCATGTTTTTTTTACTAAAGCTAGTTAGATTGGATTTAATTTAGAAAACATTGAATGGATGATGGCCAATTTTAGGGATCTTTTTGTTATAGAATCTTAGGTTTATATTGGAATTGACCTATGTATTAGGATGAAAATTATTTAAAAGGTCACAAATTAATTTTGGTCAAACTAATTGGATCTAACTATCCTTTGACTATCCCATAATCAGTGTATAGCTAACAAACTATGTTTATTACCGTTATCTTCTAGGAATAAATCACCATATAATAATTGTTATAGTCCAGGTCAAATCTAATTAGGTTAGGTTCATTCAATTATCCATCTCTTTTTCACAGATTTTCCAAATAATGTGATTAAAAATTATTATTTACAAAATTACTCACCACGGGGTTAATAAAGATCAATCTAAAGATTCATTAGGCTCACAAACACCTCTACTCTCGATGCCAAACCCAAATTAGATTAGTCTAGCACGACATTTTGTTTATCAAAACTTGTGAAATATCAGAAATGATACCCATAATCATGAAATAGAGAAGAAATAATAATTCCATGATTAAAAAAATTATCAATCAAGAAAAAAATTGAATGTGTTGTAAATACAATAGAAAAACACACTATGCATGAAGAAACAATAAAAAAATACGGAGGAATTGTTGAAGAATTGCAAGAATTGTGGAAATAGACATCAAAAAATGAAACAAATTCACAATAGATGATGAATGGATGTAAATTAACCAATAACACAAAATGATTTAATAAAATGGGTTATTGAATGAATTAAAACTAGTTTATAATGAAAATAGATGAATAATGGGAGAAAATAAAGAGAAAAAACCAAATTCTACCTTCTCCATACGTGGGAAGCCATCACACGGTTATTAATAGACTTGAGAAGTGCATGATGTTTAAATAATTCAGATGATGTATTTGATTATGTAGATTATGCTCGAACAAATTTATATCATGTAATCATTCTACAAATATTTTTTTTATATCCAAAATTATCTCCATAAAGTCATATCAGTGGCCAGGTGGAACCTCAAACATTACACGTCGTGTAAACTCTACATGTCGGTAGTCGATTACGTTTTTTTAGAATTTTGAACATCAAATTTTCGTGATGTGTAATGAATATACACATCGTGAACTAAATTCACATCATGTACTGCCTTCATGGGTTGGTATGTGGCCTCCAAGTATGCTGTAAATGAGGAATACATGTCTTTTATGTAATACATGATGTGTAAAGCCTATTTTTTCCATATTTCACAATTTCATCCTTCGAGTATAGAATTCCTAATTCCTATGAAAAAAAACCAAAACCCCATGAATCATCGAATAAATCACGAATAATATTTAATTAAATGTATCGAATATATATATCTTTCTTATCAGATCTTGTTTGGGTTATGGGTTCTATTTATTTCGATTTTTTGAGGAAAAATTTCATTAGTCATGGAATTTACATCATTTAAAATATTTAAAATGATAAATCAGTTTGAAAATTTTTAGGCCCCTATTGGAAGGTTAGAAACACCTTGAACCATCATGTGTTATCAAAGGGGTTACATTTAAAATCTATAATTATACATTTTATTATTGAGATGTATGTACAATATTGGTAATATTATCTTTTTTTAAATTATTGATTATTTAATTTGATTGATTAATTATAAGGAATTAAATATTTTAATAATCATCAATCAAAAATTCATTTTCTGAAAAAATTAATAATATATATGTACCAGATATTCCTTCAAGAAGTGCCAAGGATTCTAGATGAAGATCATGGGATTACACTGTGTGTTTCTAGTGTATATTATATATACATAATTGCATCGAACCTATCTATTTGGGGGATACACAATGGGATAAGTAGTAACTATACTCGATGCATTTATTTCCCGTAACATGTATACTTCTCTAACCTGGATTATAACATTTTAGATTATATGGAATCTAGCTAGTGTACATTCCGTATAGTATATATGGTTCAAAGGTGAACTTTGTTCAAGACATGTATTCATATACAGGATTAAATCCACATGAGATTTATATCCTGGGGCAGTAATGACAACCATGAAATGTAGCTAGCGTACATAATATTTATTTCATAATTTACCATGTCTTAAGTACACATTTTCCACGAATCAGTCAGATAAGATAACATTGTACATGTGATATATGTGGGTGAAACAAGATTGTACATGTTTTGTAGTCTTTCATCAAATGAACACATCATGTCCTTCACCTGTCACATACACACATGGTATAAGGACCACACATCATGAAACTTGTTAGTACATGACATGTAATTCACCAAGATACACATCAAAAACCACGATGTGTCTCTCAGGAACATGTAAAGACGAGTACATGAAATTTAGCTTGTTATTATACAATTTTTAGTTAGAACAAGGTAGACATTGAAAACACAAGAATTTTTTGAAGACACATGACCACTAAGTTACATGATGTGTGTCTCTTATGTACATGTTGTGTAATCTCTAAATAAAGGAAACAATTAATTTACATAAAATTTGTAATTATTGCATTAAAACAATACTACATTGATTTTTACATATTGTGCTTTGCAATTAAATAATGTTTTAAAGGAATTATTAAATGATAGATAAATTTATTGTAATAATATGTGATTATTGGTTCTTCTATTTATTTTCATAAATTCCATTAATGATGGGTATCTCCAAGATATTTCATATGATCATTAAGATGAAAGAAAATTTATTTATTTATTTATTTATTAATGCAACCATGTTTATCTTAATAATAAATAACAAATATGATTGAATGTTATTTGGAGCACTTTTTCATAATTGTTGTAGGTGTATGACTGTTCATGACCATGACCAAGTCTTATGTATGTGTTGTCATTATTTAATTTAATTTATTTGATGGGATTGTAATTATTTAATTATTAAATATAATTGACGGAATTTGAGTCATCCCCCCTCCATTATTAGGTAGGACTTGAATTCCACGATGATTTACATAATTCTTCTTAACCAATAATTGGGTTCCCCTTAACTACATTTGAATTATAAGTACCTATAATAAATGAAGTATCCCAATGGGATTGGATTCGGTTCATGATGGAACCAAGATGGTTACAACCTAGATGATGCATAGGTGGACAGGTAGAATGATATTACTCATTCCATGACTATCACAATGAGTTTTTCCCTTAGGTTTAAGGAAGTTTTACTTTATTCTTGACATATAAACTATTATATAATCTCTTTATCAGGTAAGTTATAAATTTATTGTTTGTTTATAGATTTTTAATTATTTATATTATGGATTCAGGAACTCTATCAAATAAATAAATGAATTAATGTGAAATGATGGAATATAAATAAATTTATTATTCACAACAATTTTATCAAAACATTGAAAATAACTTAATTGAAATCAACATAATATTATAAAGACATTTAATAGATAAAAAAATAAAATATTATGCATAATAAGAGAAAACCCCTCATCTAAATATTAAGTCATCAAGCCTTCAACCATTTCATTAAGATGAACCCATAGTTTTTATGATAGTTTTTCAACCCTTAGTGTAACCTTTAATTATCATGATGTCTTTTTTGTGATAGTGATTTGACTTTACCAAATCAATATTGGGTTTAACGACATTCATATATTTAGTAACCATTTTTTTTCTAGTGTTGGAGAAATATGAGTTGGGGTTTTAAGGTAGGGTATTTAACTCAATGTATCAAAGTGATGCAAGCCCTTAGTTCGAAGGATCACCAACCTAAATACATTATAGTAATTTTCATTTCCTCTATAAGGAAATAAGAAAGGAAATATGGATCCTTTCCACTAGAAATTCATTTCAACTAGACATTCCAAGTTCAATGGTGAGAGTTGTTGGGACTTGATAAAATAAAGGGAAACTTAATAAAATTAATTATTTTTGTTCCTAACATAATTTTCAATTATGAAAAGTACTATTAATATTATATTTTATAATTTTATAATGACTAAAATATCATCATCAATTTTGTCCCTTTGATATATATTATAGAAAGAACATATTCTCCCTAGAAGTAAAATACCAAAATGATTTATATTCCTTCAAGTTGTGTTTCACAATGAATGGAAATTTTACATGCTAGAATCCTTATTAACTGATCCACTAGTGAAGGAGGTGAGTGATGAAGAGTTTATTTTAAAATAATTTTTTTTTTAGATAGTGGTAAAAGTTCAATGTTTTAAGATAACATCTACATTTATAAAACTCATGATGTTACATGTAATTTTTTTTAATAGTATTCTCGATCATGTTCATGGTCTTTACTAGGAGAGAGAAAGAAAGGAAAATTTTAATATATTAAAGGCACTATTTTAGAAAATCCTTGGGGAGGGTTCACTAGATGAGGCTCAAATATTCAATCTCATTAGCTACATTGAGTTACTAAAGGTTATTGGGATTAAAATCCCCAATATAATTCATACTAATCTCATTCATTCATCTGTCCCCTAGAGATTATGCACCTTTTCTATTAATTTTAACCTAAAAACATTGAGAAGAAGTTGCCAGGTCTTTTTAATCTAAATTTACAAGTATATAAGGAGAGGAATAATTAAAATACATACATACTTATTGTGACAAAACAGAAATGAAAAGATAGGTGCTCTAATCCCAACGTTTCATTTCAATTCCCTTCTAATAAGAAAAAGATCACGGTGCAACAAATGGAACAAGATGTTGACTATTTTCATTTGGAATTAATTTCTATATGATTAAAACATGTTAAAAATATATTTTTTCTATGTAAATATTTGTAATATAACTAATAATATTTTTGGGGATAGGCACTGATAGAACTTATCATTCAGAGGTTCGATGAACATAGAATTGATATTTGAATAATATTAAAAATATTAATATGACACGCACATAGTTTTCTGGAAATGTGGAATAACATATGAATAGTTTCTTAGATCAAAAATTGGAGGCCTTCATTAAGTTTGGAAAAATGTTTTTTCCCTAGGATTGAAAAATCCTTTATCGGTGTCAAGCGTCATGGTAATGTGTTTCCATGGGAGAAAATAATAAAATTAATTCATTGATTAAAATTATTTATATAGGAATTGTTGTTTTTGTGACCTAACCCTGTCCTATTTAAACATTATTATTCCCATTTAATAGGTTTATCTATATAACCATTGTAATTTAGAAGAGGGATTGGAGGAGTGTTGGCGACGATGAGATCAGGAGTCATAGACCAATGTACCACAAGGATCACCTACAATAGCACAACTTGTGGATCTCACCAAGTATGATGATCCATATTATTTCTTCATCATATATCGAACCAAACTAATTGTAGCACATTTTATTTATATGGATTAAACTAATTTTGATATCTTGTTTTGAACATAGATAAATTACGCAAAAAATATTTGATTCGTGCATTGATGATTGCTTTTTTTTTTACTATTGATTTGATTATTTAATGGTTTTTTCAATTTTTATTCTAATGGAAATAGATTGAGTATTACGGAACAATGTACAAGGATTATTCCATTATTTAGTCTCATGTATTTCTTCCATGTTTCTTCAAACGTTCATTATGTTCAATTTCACTTTCACTTCATTTGGTGAATACTAAATATTCGATCATCACACGATGATTCATTAGTACAAAATATCAATACCAACAGCGTGTTTCAAGAAAGTGGTTGTGATCAGGTGCAATAATATATGTGGCTGATTGGATGTGGAACACGACCATATCATTGGTTCAGGGTGTTCCTGGTTTGATATGTGGAAATCACATAGGTGTTAAATATAGCTTCACGGGAACTTTAAATGGATTGAATCAGATCTCCACCAATGGAAAGGCTTTGCTAGATGATATTCACAATCCACAAGCTAGATTTGTGGTAGATATAAAATAAATGATTCTATGAGAGAATTAATAAAGGAATAATTTATTTTAAAAAATACTATGTTACACAGTGTATAATCTGAAGATACATGCTATGTGGGACTCCTAGAGGCGGTCGTAGAGTTTTTGCAGAAATTTATGGATCTCACACTGTGTGTAACATGTCACATGTCATATACCCCATTGTTAGAGGATTAAAAAGTACTCTTGGGGTACAAAAAATGTACATGTCCTGAAATAGAGGTATGCGTAGAGTACATGACCATGACCCGGTACTCGGAAATAACCTTGTACACAAGAACAACTAAGAGTTCATGTGCACAACCTGGAGTACAAGAGCATGGGATGGGGCACATGGTCAGACTTAAGGAAGTAAATAAATTCCATTTACACAATGTAATCATTTATTAATTTTAATAAGGAGGTATAGGGCTCTATCCTCTTTAGTGTATACCATTTTCTATATGTTGTGTTCCATAGATTTCATCCTCTAACGGTATAGTGTTTCATTACATCTTAGGTATATGATTTTTGTAACCTATAAGGTATTAATATCAGTTAGAGTTTCTAGAATACCTTCATGAGGCTTAGGGTGGGATCCTCTATCATATTCTACCCTATGCGGGGTTCCACAGTTCATTTTAAAAAACATACACATGAGTCAATACCCATATTAGCAGGTTAGTCTATATTGGGGTTTCAGTATACCCAATGGCACTCTGTTTTATCCCCATTTTATTTATTAATATATTAGTAAATATAGTTAATAACTCCACAATGAGAGGATTGATGAGAATATATTATTAGATTAATTCCATTCATTCTATTAGACTCACAACATGAGTTCTCTAAACATAGTGTTGTTATCAACTCTCAAGTAGGATATATGGTTGGAAATGTAGTTTTCACATTACCTTGATACTTGATTTCTATTATGAACATATCTAGATATTTTATTACATATTTGAAATTATGATTGACATATCCCTATGATATGTTTACAACTATATTGAATCTTTATTCTTTGTGATTTTGGGTTTTTCATAATTGGTATTGTGAAACTCACCCATTTGTGGGATCTTCTAGCACATATCATGTCTTATGGAGAAAATGAGATATTTTATGATGTTATTTGTGGATCAAGAGAAGATGAAGCTTATACTTTATTATAAAGATTATGATTCATACTAGGATTCACAATTGAATAAAGTATCGTCATTTAAGCAGGTTTGAATTCTTTACAGTTTAGTTAGGATTCTATTTAGTCCTTATTTATTTTAGTATTATTTTTATACTATGAGGATGGGATTTATTTGTATGCTTGAATTTGGTATCAGTTGTTTATTACTTCCATCATTGTTTGTGTATTTTGACATTTGTACATGTGTAAAGGTACCTTAGGATAAGGATCCCATGTCTGTGATAATACAAATCAACACTTGAAACTAGCCCCTGAATAATTAGATGTGGGATTGGGGTTGTCACACTCAGTTTACTGATATCCAGGCATGCCTCATAGGGTCAGCTCATTACAAAATCTGTATTAGAGAGAGTTCCACCCTAGGACTATTTTTTGGATTTTAGTTTAGTTATTAGAATTTTTTGGGTTTTATGGAACAATTTTATGTGACTGAAGTTCAAATTTTATCCCATGGACTCCAGTGTTGGTGTGGTGTTTGACATATCCATTCAATCATAATATTAATATCTTATTTTTGAATTAGTAAATGAAGTAACTTTTTATAGGAAAAAAATTGTTACATGAATCATGTAGGAATGGATTATAGATTCTATATCCTACTTGTGTTAGCTCCCCGGATATAATCATTGACTCTGGTACATCATGTATATTTTAGGAATTTTTTCTATTATTATTTTCATCTAGGAATTAGTAACAAGAAATTTAGGATGACCCCCTTAGTGAAACTACTTATATATAGGGACCTATTAAATAGGTGGTACATCCAGGAGGTTTTCCAACCATTCTTCCTTCAATTGAGTAAAAATGGTACTAGTAATACCATTGGATGAGGTGTTCAAAGAGAACATACTTCATTAGTTTCAAAATCTATGAACCCTTAGGTTCTAAGGTTTTCTATACCCCTTGTAAATTAGGGACTTCATAGTGGTAGTTATGTGAGTCTATCACCTCATCAAAACACATAAAGACCAGATGATGTTCCTAGATGAAATAATTATTCAGGGATTCATAATGTGATAGTGGAGGGAAGTGGTTATATCATATGATAAGGTTACACATTCATGGATAGAGTTTGAGAGCCATTTCATAGTAGAGTTTTCTCCATCAATTTTTCAGGAAGTTTGAATCCATAATCTTCTACAACATGAGTAGGAAGTCACAATTGTGGCTGAATATACATTGGTATATAGCAACCTCTTGTCATAATAAATGGATATGGTATATGATCAGTTTTTTTTTTGAAAACACCTTTGAGTCAGTATTATTTAGATAAATTTAGGACAGTGTGATACCTCTATGAATATCTAACTATGTTGGGGTGCTAGAGCATGCTTTGGTAGTAAATATAATTTGGCCCTTGAATACACTAATAGTGGGTGCCAGTGGTAGACATAAAAGATATTAGACTTCAGTGGAAGGTGTCCAATGAAAAAATGGATCATGATGTGCAAGACATTTCATGAGGTTATCGTAAGATAAATGTTTTTATATTAATGTCTCTCACGATGGATCTAGTCAGTCTATGGACATGTGGTGCTACAATTGTGACATCCATGGATATATTATGTATCATTTTCCAAACTGTCATATAACTGATTGAGAGGAAGTGGATGAGCTGCCTAGGATAAGGAATATGAAGTATAATGGAGATCCATAGGATGGAAGATATGGTTGAGGAGTTGGTAAAGTATATAGAGGTGGAAGTTAGTTTGAATTGTTGCCACTACAACCACAAGGTGTTCCCCTCAAGGCTCATAGAGATGGTAGATTTGAGAGAGGGTAGTTGAAAGTAGTTTTGGACTACAAACTATAGTCTCCATGGTTTATTATAGGTATGATAATAGTTATTTGATAATTTTTTTAGACACAGGATTGAGGTACTTGTTTCTTTATACATACCTAGTGTGAGATCTAGAGATTTTGGTTGATCCCTTGGCTCATCATTTAAACATGGAGACTCCAACTGGAGGAGACTCAGTGAAGACACACATCTTCTAAAAGATTGATTGGATACATAGAGGATATATTATCTAGTGGGATGGGGTTTTACCTCATAGGTGAGAAGGATAACCAGGCAGAGTTGGATGGACTCATACATTGTAGAGTGTAGTCAATTAATCATCAGTTTTCTTGGATGAATATTTGAGTATTTTATTTTACGAGGGTCCAATTTATTGTGGTGGTGGATATCAAGGCCCCTAATTTTAATATATTTATATAAAATCAATATAGATGAATATTAATTAAATAACATGTCAAAACAACACTATAATCGTATGTGTTTAGAGGCTTTGTGAACATGGAAACAAAAACAGTTGGTTTATAAAACATCTACATCGTCTCCCATTTATTTATTCATAACTAGAACCCTTTTTGACATTTCATACTTAATGTAATTGTTAATATACTATGAAAAATAAACATAATAATTATATAATATCAGATGATAATAAGGGTAATCATGTGAGATATTAATCAAAAAATAAATATAAGGGTATTAAAAAATGAATGTAGCATTTGAAAATTAAACCATGTATACTAAATATCATAATATTGATTAATATAAAAATACTAAAAAATCACAAGATATTTTTTATAAAAATATTATCTTTAGAATAAATCATATAAATTTGGAAAAATAATAATTATAAAACATAATTTACTTAGTAGTAAAGAATATTATCCAAGAATATCAATGTGGATTGGGTTCACTCCCCAAACCATTGTTGTAGTCACGGTTCACTCATAAGAGTATCATGGTGGACAAAGTCCAATACTGAACCAGTTTTACATACCATTACAGTTTTTTACTGAATAGAGTTCAATTCATATTCTAGTCACATCCTAGTAAACCGAGTTCATCCTTATTTCAGTCCTATCTTATTTAATCGATTTCAATCCCCATTCCATTCCTTTCGTACTAAAATGAGTTCAATAACCCTTCCAGTCCTATATATCTAATGAGATATAATATCATTACCCAATGCAATAGAGGGATATATATTTCCCACAAATAATTTGTTATAATGTAACCACTATCATATAATGACTACCATACACACGTGTTCCATAATAACATCAATTATATTATAACCCATGAAAATAAAATGAGTTTTATTAATATTTCATCATAACAAAACCCATGGAAAAGACTAGTTTTATAAATTTCCTTCCTTATTAAACATAAACCAACCAAAATGGAATATGGACAATTTCCTTGAATAATATCTCCTTTAAATCCTATGTAATATTAATTTTTTTTATCATTGATGGAAAATAATTTTTTCAAATCTGTTTAAATTATTCTAAAGTAAATTATTCTATATTTTTTCGAAAGAATATTTTTTGAAAAAAAACATTATAAGATTCTATAGAAATTTTCTAGGAATTAAGCTGTCATGATAAATGGAAAATCTACTCATTCCGTAAAAACATTCATTTTGTATTTTGGTCAAAAAAATTCATAAAGAACCTCACTCAAAAAATGAAAAAAAAAGAATCATTTGAAATAATTTTTTAAAAATTTATATAAGAGTAAAAATGACTTCAAAAAATTATTATATAATTGTAAAATAATTTTGGGATTTTTTTATAAAAACATGGGTATGTAAGAAAAATATATTTTTAAGGAAAACTTCAAAAATATAATTTTTAAGAGAAAATACCTTATAAATATAATATCATTAATGTGATAATTAATAATATTAATCAATTTTTTATATCTAATTCGAATAAAAAGTGTATATTCATCATAAGATAATAAAAAATTCAACCTACATATAATCGTACCATGATAAAACCAATGAAGTAGAAGCTTAACCCAACACATTGAAATTGAGTTATGAAATTTCCTACCACCTTGCAATCAGTCAAATCACATTCCCCATAAAAGTCATAATTATAAAAAAAATTAATAACAAGAAAGTAATGAGATTGATGATCTGATATATCAATGTTTAGTGGATACACCACACACATGTAATAAGTGGTTAATAATATGTATATCTCATATAAGTAAATAAGTTAAACGAGAAACCCTTACCTCACACGTCCCTTTAGTTTTTCATACATCAAATCCTATTTATTATTTTAAATAATGTTGTTAATTTGATAATTTTTTTTCATATTTATAATAACATAAATGGAATTTTTACGACAACTTACCACCTAATAATTAATAATATTTCATTATCTTTAATTTTTTAGCTGTGTTCATTTCATGGTTTTCAGGGTCGGTTCATTTGTGTATAATTATGGGGTTTCTATTCAAATAGAAGTAAAAATTCAAAAATAAATAAAAAGGTATTCATGAACTTATAAGAGATTATAGAATATAATATATCATTTTTCATTTTGGTAGTAGGGTTATTCATTGGATAAAATGATAATGAAAAATACTTAGATTAATTTTTTTGGTTTTTACGAACAACACACAGTAGTTTCATTTTATTTAATATTATGATTATATATTAATAAAAGAACATAAAATAATTTATAATATACATATTAAGATATTATTTAACTATAAAAAATTTATTATGACCACCCATGTATCAGTTAATGGAAAATGAACAAAATAATTATTCATCGAGGTGATTTACTGACATAATATGGAAAATAGTTTCATTTCATTGATTAAGAAGAGATGAGAAATGAAATGGTTAAAATATATTCCATTATAAAAATAATAATTATTTATATACATTATTCTGGAGTTATCATTTCATTATGGATCAAGGACGTTAGAATAAGGTATAATATGAAAAGAATATAAGAGTGGTGTTTTGAGAAAATTACCTTTTGGATATTACCTCCTAAGAGGACCCCTTGAGGAACCTAAATTCGGTCTTTTGGTGAGACCATAAGAATATGGACTTGGAGAGGGTGAGTAGGATAATGTTTTTTAGATATTTTAGGATATTAATTTCAGAAGAGATGAAATGGGTTGGTGATGGGTGGTATTTATACTTGAGGAGTGGTGGTTTTAAGTTATTAAATAATTATTATTTTAAAATTTAAGGAAACCAAAATAAGGTGAAATTAATTTATATAAATTTGAAAGATAATTAATGTTGTGATGTCTGGTTAGGTTTTATAAATACCTATATATACTGTTAAAATTTTTATTTTTTAGGTAATTTAAGCCTTCACCTTTTAACATTAACTTGTTTGATTATTTTACCTATACAATGATAAATAATTTTTTTACCATGCTAAATTTTTTATACCAAAAAATGAAAATGAACCTAATACCTAATTTGGACCATTTTATTCAAAATAAGAAATAAATTTTACTCTATTAAATTTTTTAAAGTGGTGAAAAACAATTCTAATTTGATATGTATATATTTTATAAAAACACATGTTTTTTGGAAGGTTAGATTCATGGTTTTCAAAAATGCTAAGAATGTGCTTCTAAATATTACTAATTATATTTTTTTTATTAATTAAATAAATTTAGATAAATAATATTGATTATTTAACTTGAAATAATGAATTTATAATAATTATTTATTATGTGTTTGTCAAAAAAATATTTTCATTTTTAACCCGAAATATCAACTTTTTAGAAAATTATCAAACAATTACCCAAAGCCAGTTTTGAAACTATTAGCTAAAATATGAAGAATAATTTTTTTGTTAAAGTTTATTAATTTGTCAAAATTTTCTTTTAAAATATGTTCATTTTTAAAAGGTGGAAAAATTTCATTTTAGAAAAATAATTCTTTTTTATGATTAAAATTGGATTTATTCTTATATAAAGACTATAAAACAAATTAGATAAATTTAAAAACATTTTTTTTATTATAAAATATAACAATTTCATTAATATATCTCATTAATTATTGTTAGTAAAATTTATTAATATAAAATTACATTGTGTCATAAAAATAGTTTTTTTATAAAAACACTTCCTTTATGTTAAATTGGTTTTATTATAATTTATTATTGATTGGTAACCAATGAATTCATTGTATCAATATTTTTAAGAAATATTTTTATAATTTAGTTAGTATCATTCGTTCCCTCCATTTCAATGGATATGTGATAAGTGTCACGATTAAATAATATTATTTTAGAGTTCATTTAAGATATGTTTTTTGTTCAAAGTAAGCTATTAAAGTGGTTAAATTTTAAAAAAGAGACATAGTATAAAATATTGGGGTGTTAAATTATACCCACTATTAAAATGAATTTACCACTACAAGTTTTTCACATGGATATTAACATATTGGGATACCTATGCCTCATCGCATCCATTGGTTTCCAGAAATCTTCTTCAAATTTTTGGTTTCACAACAAAACATTGACCAGGTGAGTGATCACGTTTTGAAGAACTTTATCACTATGATCCAAAATCTCTTATAGTTTTTCCCTATAATAATTATATTTATATAGTGGTATGACCTCTTAGTTTATTATATATTAGGGATGATGTGTACTTTATTAGGAGATATACATGGAACACATCATGATGTTGAGAAAGACTCGGTTGAAGATCCAATTGATAAATTACCATCCTGATAATATCATGTATTTATGAAAAATTTCACCCTCACAGATTTTAAATTTCATGTGAAATGAAAATATGGATGTATGAATATTTAATTTATGATGAACCCACATCATAAATGGGGTCAATAAAACATTCTCTTAAAAAGTGGTAATATAAATGGATAATATCAACATATATCTAAAATTATGATTTGGGGAACACTAGTGGAAAGTGAAAAAAAGACCATAGAAGATAATTAATACTATGATGTTCTAATAGAGAATGATAGAGAACATATTCATTATATTGTTAATGAAAAAAACCATAGATCAAATTGGACCGAATGGGTTCATTAATATCATTAGAAATGATGATAAAAGGGTTACATTTTTTTCAAAATAATTTGAGAAAAATTACTTATTTTGATTCATCTCATGAGTTTAATATCATTTATTTATTATTCCTTGATGAATTTATAGTTCATTTCTTACTCAAATTAATTAATTTGAAATGGTAATGCCTATAGAACTAGTGGATCATAATGTCGAAAATGGGTTAACAAGTGATTCCTTCTATCCCTAGTTATCAAAAAAATTGTTAGCACATATTATTAAATACTCAAAAGAATTCATATGGTTAATTAATTAATTAATCATTAAAACCATATCCAATGTTCACCATAATAAATTTCATAAATTGTCACCCCTATTATCCTTCCAAAATATTAAAATCCAAATTTTTTTAATGAAAGTCACTACATTATGAAAATCAACTTATTATTGAGTTTCGAAATAAATTTTTGTTTCTCTAAAAATACTATAAAATCAATCTATGATATCCAAAAACAAAATACCTTCATATTAATAATTATTTACATGGCCATTAGTGTTGTCCATTTTATTTTATCATGATTAACAGATCTTTATTCCGTTATTATCCAAACATAATGCACATATTAAGGGTCATCTTTCCCATAATCACATGTCCTAAAAAAATATCAACTTACCCACACAATCACTTTTAATTTTTACCTATACAATTCAACCCAACACTTTAAAATACACAGGGGAGAACTAGATTATAAATATCCAAATATGTTTCATTATTCCGTAGTTCACATGGAGATATCAATATGAAATTAAATAATAATATTTTTATAGGCCTCACTCATGATGTTCCCAATTATTGCAGATAAATGTTTTCTAATTACCAGTATATTCATCAGAAATTATAATTTCATAAGATTAATAATTGTCATTTCCCTTAATATTTTCTTGTTTATTACCATCCATATTATCCATTATATCGGCACATTGATTCACATAATTAAAAAACTTCTTCCATTTGAAACATTGGAGTGTGGGTGGTATGTTTTGTGTTGTTGTCTGTCTATTCACAATGTTAGCTAACTTCTTCTCATAACATTGGAAATCATTTTCCCGATGACCATCCCTTACAGACATGAAAATTTTACAAGGTCCCTTAAGAAAATTTACTTCAAGTTTCTTCTAAAATATTGAGAATAAAGGTGAGATCATATCCTTCTCCCTAAGGTTCTTGTAATTTCCATTGAATTCCATTTTTCTTTTTCATAACAAAAACGTGAGATTAATGGGGAACTCTGATTTCCATATCCACCTTGATAAAACATTAAATTAATTATTTATAGGTAATAAATTCTATTTAAATAATGAACCTATAATAATTAGTTTTATTCCACCAAATAATAGATCAAATTGACTTTCCAGACTAATAATTAAACCAGTTGCATAACTTGAAAATAATTTATAGTATTCCTCATATGTACTGATGGATTCATAATCATTTTTCTACATCTCAATAAATTTATTATCCATATCTATACATATAATATGAGGGAATTACTTGCTAAATAATATCCCCTTAAACTAATCACATTACATTGATTCAATTTCTTATTCTTTCCTTGTATTCATGATAAGATTCTACTATTTATAACCTTTTCTTTCCAGATGATAAATAGTTAAGATATCTTTTTTTACAGATCAATGAAGAATATAAAATAATTTCTCAACGGTGTTGATCTATTTTTCAACCTCTAGTTAATTAGATGACCCACTAAGAGAAGGTAGAAGTTTCCTCCTAAACAAATAAATTTAATTTTCCCCTTTTTTTCTCATTAGTATTTATAAAATGATTCATATCTTATGTGAGTATTGAAATAATATGCTTCATTCAATCTCCCATAACATTCGGTTTCTCAGAAGGAAAATAATTATATTTTCCATCGAATTTTGTTTTAAAAAGACTCTATTAGTTTTCATCCCTTGATTAAAAAAATAATGTGAGGAATTCTAAACATACTGAAAAAATCTGATAATCAATGAAATTTATGTAAATTGTTGATATCTAAGAGACTTAATGTTTAGATTATCTAATTAATGATCATTACCAAAACTCAATTATTTTATCAAATACTTATCCAAAGGGTTTTTACTATGTTTTTCCCATCATATATTCTAATGGATAACTAATACTTTATGTGATATCATCTATAACAAAACATTTTTTTTCAAACATAGATATATTATCTAAATAAAAAAAAATCATTACATAACATGAAGAAACCATGAATTTTTTTATGTGTTTAGGGTCATTATAAAATTGGAATCATATACAACTAGTTCATAAAGCATCTACATGGAGTCTCATTTATTCATTCAAAACTAGAACCATTTTTTCATTTCATACTTAATATCTTCCTTCATATCATGGGGAAAACACACATAAGAAATGTGTTAGATCAGATGCTCAGTAAGGGTAAAAAGTGAGATATAATCATAACATTAAAAAAGGGTATAATAATATTAAAATAGAATTTAAAAATTATACCCTATATACCAAATATCATAATATTGTGCCATAGAATAAATCATATAAATTCATAATACAAGATTCAAAAATGAATAAATTTTCCATAAAATATGGAGTTGTGTCTGTCACATTAGCATTGAATATAATTTCCTTGGTTGTAAATAATTTTTTATAACCCAATAATATTGAATTTGGTTCATTCCAGAAGCTATAAGAAGAGTCAAGGTTCACTCAAAACACTATCATGGTGGAATAAGTCATTTATTGAACCGGTTTCAATTCATGTTCCCGTCACATATTACTAAACCAAGTTTAATCCATGTTCCAATCCTATCAATATAATGAAATATAAGATCATTACCCAATGAATTGGATGGATGTATAGGTTCCTCCTATCAATTTTTATAATGTAATCACCATAAAATAATAATAACAATAAATATGTGTTCCACGATAACATTAATCTTATCTTAATCCATGAACAGAAATGAGTTTCATAAACATTACTTCATAACATAACCTATGGAAAAGAAATAGTTTGAATATATATCATTCAATCATAAAAATAAAACAACCATAAATAGAATAAGGATTATTTCCTTGAATAATATTCTCAGTATATTATATATATCGCAAGATAATGTTAACTTAGAGGGGAAATAATATTGATAGGTCAGTTGAAATAATTCTTTAGGAATATAAACATTCTATTTTGAAAACATTTTGATTTTAAAATCCCAAAAAATTATTAGGGAACAAATTTTCATTTAAAATAAAATTATAATATTATAAAATAATATTAAAGGAATTAAGGTGTCCTGATCATGGAAAAAACTACCCATTCTTAAAAAACATTCCTTTCATATTATTTTTAGAAAAGATATAAAGATCCTCACTGGGAAAATAAAAAAAAATTATTCCTTTCAAACAATTTTGAAAAACTAATAAATGAGAAAAAAACCTTAAAAAATCATAAGATAATAATAAAAACATTTTTTTTAAATTTATAAAAACATGTGTATATAAGAAAATTCGATTTTTAATGGAAACATTTATAAGATAATTATTAAGGGAAAATCCTTTATAAATATCATATCATTTTAGTGAGAATTAATAAAAAAAATAATTTATATATATAATTTTTAAAGATAAATAAAAAATTGGGAATTCATCATAATATAATAAATATTCATCCCAGGCATAATAATATTATCAACAAATCAATTAAGTTGAATTTTAACCCAATAAAAGTAAATTAAGGTAAGAAATCTATAACATATTTCTAATCTATCGAATCATATGACCCATATAGTTAATAAATATAAAAAGATACATCTAATAAAATAAAAATCATTAGATTAATGATATTATATATCAAAGGGAATTACATACACTACACACAAGGAATACACGGTTAATAAGGCATACATATCAATGATGTAAAATGTGTGATGAGAAACCCATACTTCACACATCCATTTAGTTTTTCATATGTGTGACTCCTATATAATGGTGTAAATAAGGTTATAAAATTATTAACGAATTATTTTAATATTTATAATATATTACATGATTTTTTTATAACATCTACCACCCATTAATTTATAATATTTCATTCTTTTAAATTATTATGGTGTGTTGGATACACAGTTTTCATGGTCGGATCATTGGTGTATAATTATGTATTTTCCTTTAAAGTGTATGTATAACTCAAAATATGAAGTGAAATGGTATTAATGAACTTATATAATTTTAAATGGTCTTAAATATCATTTTTTGTTTTTGGTATGTGGATAAATCATTTGATAAAATTTTAATGATAAATTCTTAGTTTAATTTGGTTGTTTTTCCAAACACCACAATCTAGTTGTGTTTTAGTTAATATTAGGAGAATATATTACTTAAATAAAATTAAACAGGTTATAATATACCTATTTAAATCTTTTTTTAACAAGAATAATAATTTTATTACCCACCATGAATGTGGTAATGAAAAAAACAAAATCATTTTACACATAGGTGATTTACCACAATAATTTGGACAATAGTTTTACTTCATTTTATTAGTGGAGATGAGAAATGAAATGGTTTCGTGATATTACATTAACAATTTAATACTTTTATGTATACATTATTATTTAGGTATAATTCCATGATGGATCAATTTTGTGTGAAGAAAGTAGAAAAAGAAAATAAAATAAGAGAGGTGTTTAAAACATATTACCTCTTGACTATCACCTCCATGAGAGACCCCATAAGAACATTTAATTTGGTATTTTGGTGATAAAATTATCACTTTTTTGTGGGGAGAATGATTAGGAGGGGTTTTGTCAGTAATTTTATTATACTTAAGGATTATGAGACAAAATGGGTCGGTGAGGGTGGTATTTATACTTGAGGTGGGGTGGTTCTAAGTGATTAAATGATGATTATTTTCTAACTAAAGTTATCTACATTGAGATTGATTTAATTTCCAAAAAGAATATTGATAATGAATACTATAATGTATGTTTAGGGTCTTGGAATAAATCAAAAACCTCATTAAATTTATTTTTTGGTATTTTAAACCTTTACATATTTACATTAACTCGTTTCATTATTTTACCAATATAGTGGTAAATATTTTTTTTACCAGGGACATTTTTTTATGAATAAAAATTATAATAATCATAATTCCTAATTTATACAGTCTAATTAAAAATATGGAATACATTTTATAAAATTAAATTTATACAACTGATAAAAATCAATTCTATTGTGATATGCATATAACTCATGACAATAATTATTTTTTTGAAGGATAAAATCATGGTTTTAAAAAATGAAAATCATTTGTATCTAAATGTAACTAATAATATATTATGATATTAACTATTTAAATTTTGATCCATATTAATTTTAAATTAACTATAATATATTAAAATAAAATAATTACTTCATAAAAAATATGTAAAAAAAACATTATCTCTTTTTAACGAAAAATATCAAATTTTTTGAAAATTCAAAACAATTATCCTATGATAATTTTGGAATTTATATTTTGAAAATTTGGATTACGTTCTCAAAGAATATTTATAAAATTTATAAAATATTGTTTTAATATTTTCATTTCATTAAAAGGAGAAAAATATCCTTTTAGAAAAATATTGCTTTTTATGATCATAAATAGATTTATTATTATATTAAACCTATAAAACCTATTAGATTAATTGAAATAAATTTTACTTATTATATAATATATAAATTTCCTTAGTTTCTTTCACTAATTATGATTAATTTAATTTATTATGATAAAATCCCCTTTTTCATAAAAATAGTATTTTTATAAAAATAATTCATTTATCTTCAATTAAGTTTTAATTTCATTAATAAATAAATCATTACTAATGAATGAATTTTATAGAAATGTGTAAACAATACTTTTATAATTTTTTGTCTCATTCATTCCCTATATTCCAACGGCTAGGTGATAACTACTGTAATTAAATATTAATATTTTTGGAGTTCATTTTAGATAAGTGTTTTGTGAAAAGTAATTTATCAAAAATATATAATTAAAAAAATTTATATCATAAAACCATAGGGGTTTACACTGGAGGAGTATGAGGACATGTTATACTTATGCCCTCACAAAGTGATATACTCCTATATTGAGAGGCACCCTGGTACTACCCTGATTACTATTCTATATTATCGAATAGTTCCCATAGATATTTCAAATACTAGGGTATAATTGGATGACTTGTAGAGGAATGGAATCATGAGACCTAGTGTTTCCCCCAATGGAAGTCCCAATGTTGTTCTCCAGGAAGATATATGGGAGCTTGAGGTTATGTGAGTATTATTGGAACCTTAATATCGTGACAGTGAAGAATATATGTCCAAAATTGAGGATCGATAAACTATAGATCAGTTGGGAGTGGAGTGATGGTTCATGTATATAATCCATAGACCAAGTTGTCACCATATATGAGTATGTGTAACACCTCGAGCTTCCACAATACGCTTCTCTTTCAATAATGCAATAGCTTGCATTGTACGCAAGTTCGAGATTCTAACACACCGCGACTAATCAAAATAGCCATTATGAATAGTAATACCCACTTTTTGAAATTATATATATTTTATATTTCAATATGGACTTCATTTTTTGGATTTGGAATGTCGAAATTATCCTCTGTCGAATTTTTTGTAATTTTCTGAGAACTTTCAAAATTTTATGAATAGTGAAAAATACTTAAAAACAACTTTTTTAATCAGAATAATTTATAGTAATAAATTATACTATTGAGTGGTTTCAAATTATAATTAGAATATATTTTTACCATTATATCCAATGGTGGTCATTATAATTAATTTCATTTTGAAATTGGACATAAACAATTGTCAATCTTTTGATATACATTGTTTCTAAAAAACACGCTATTTGTTGTGACCACGAGAATTAATTATAAAATTAATTAATGCAACATATATGTTTGGAATTTTGTAAAATAGACATCATTTTTGAATTTGGAATATCAATTATAGCTTAGGGTGAAATTTTGGCATTGTTATGAAAAACTTCAATTTTTGATGAATAGTGAAACCACTAAGTGGTAGTTAAATAACAGATTTTTCATTTAAATGAAATATTAGCACTTCTATGATTTGATTTTCAAAAATCCAACATACATGGTTTTCATTAGGATGTAAAATGTGGTTAAATGGGATTAAAATAATTTTTTTGGTGAATAGTAACATTTAAGTTTAATTAATCGCGATTAAAGGTAATTAGTGAAATTTAAGGTAAAAATGATATTATAAAAATTTGAAATGACCTTTAAACTTGTACTACCCCTATTTGATGAGTCATGGACGACCAAGAGTATCCATGGGTCAACTTGGGGACCCCACGGAGCCACTTTGGTGGGAAAAAGGACATAAATAACTTTTATGTAAAGTTAAAATAAGAATGTCAAAAACATAAGTTGTTTGACTAAAACAATTTTTAAGTGGGGTTATACAAATCACATTTTTGACTATAAATATTCATTATAAAGATAAAAATATTTTCTACATCATGATTGTTTTTTTATAAATTTTAGACATTAAATAAATTAAATGATTTATGACACCATGATGATGCAGGGATTACCTCATTAATTAACGATTTAAATAAAATGAAACGATAATGTAAAATCTAAGACTTACACTTGTCAAAAACCGATTGGATGAGTATATTTCGAACCCTTATCACCGTATCCTCGAATTATATAAGTGTGGGACCTTTATAATCTGAAATCAATTGTATAATAAAGTAACATTTTATTACTTTCCAAGAGTGCCCCTCCTCTCCTCTTATAAAAAGCCCCCACCTCTACCACCTTATTCACACTTTCAATCCATTTTTCTCTGCCAACCTCTACCCAAATACTCTCCCAACTTCCCCCTCTTACTCCTAGAAGCCTCACTTTGGGATTAACGCTTCCCAAGGAAGCCTTTGTCTCAAATCAAAAAGAGTTACCCGATTTTAAGGTAATGTCTTCTCTAATGTTGTTTTGTTTTATTTTTCTTCTCCAACCCCCTAAACACTTTTTATTCATTTATTTTGTAACAAAACCAGTATCCTCAATATACTAGGATGTTTTTATAAGTATGCTTCGAGCTACACTTACACACACCTACATCTAATGGTTAATGAACATACTGTTTCTGTGGATGGCGAATTTTTTCCTCACGAAATGATGATTGTTCAACACTCATATAACACCTCTACTGGTGTCCATTATGATGAAATTATTTTTATATATGATATATACTATGTTTTTGTTTTCCTTATGATTTTTTATTTTTCATTTATGGCATACCTTTATGGTTTCCATTATGGGTAAACACGATATTTTCATTTTAGGAAGTGCAGACTACCGCCCCCTCAAAGTGATTTGAATCGTTAATACCATATGTGGTATGTATAAAGGATGGAGTAAAGGTATTATAAGCTATATTATAATGGAATTATATTAAAAATTTATATCATTATGATTTAAGTCCATTAAATAAGAAATAGAAATGAAAGTAGCGTTCGTGCCTACGTACGACTTACCGTCTCAATGAACGGTGCATTTCATTTCTAACCTCTAAATGTTACGTAATATTATGAATGAATGTATATATTGGATATATATGATATATATATGATATATACATCATGAATATAATTATGGATATAATAGATATTTAACCACATGAATAACTTGTAATTATAAGAAGTTTATTTTTGACTCAAGTACCAAAGATCGACAAAACAACTGTTATTAACATAAATAATTATATAATGTTCATAACATGGTAATAAGTGATATAAAAGGAATAATGATCATGAAAAATGTTCTTACGAAAATAAAAATTAACTCTAGTTTATTATTCAGGAGATTAAAGAATGATCGAGTCAAGTCGGACACGAGGTAAGGGAACTTCTTAACCCAATTTCCATTCTTTGGATCAATCTCTTAATTTTTAAATTACGTCATGATATTATTATGTACTATATTGTATTTTTACTGTATTTATGTGTACTTATAGTGCATACACACAATAGATCTAATTTATTTAAAAAAATGATCTTTTTATGGGACTTCGTCTCAATCTCCTTTCATTGAGGCATAGTTCGTTTTATACACAACTTTCTTTTATACGGTGTATAAACCCCTTTGACTTTTACTTTTATAAAAAAGGAATCTTTTTCTACGAAGTGTTTTACAAAATGACAAAAAGTAATGTTTCTTTTAATGTACACGGTGACAACGACATTTTCCACTGCTGCGAGTATTATTTGGTCTTCGGCTTCCTCTAAAAGCCATAACTTTTTTTAAATGAAAAATAAATACAAAGTTTTAATTTCATTTTATTTTGGAATTGAAAATGGTTTTGAAAGTGTTTTTATTATAACAATGTTTTGTATTGATATCTTGTGATTGAAATGTGGAAATGTTATGTTTCCTTTATGAATGTTTTATGTGATACGATTATGTTATGGTTTATGATATGTTTAAACTTGTTCATACGAGGAATGCATTGGACTTAAAAAGTGACGGGTGGATCCTGCTATAGCTCCTCGATGCATCGGTAGGTCTCATGAGACAAACTAGTGTCTTGGCACGAGGCCTTGACAAAATCTTATTTGAGGTCTTGGTACGAGGCCTTGGCTACGTGGTTATGAGAGTCTGACATTATGCATTCCATCATTATGAAAGTGGTTATTGATATTGCATGTGATTATTCGACCAGTAGAATATCCATGTGAAGTAGTAAATGGCATTATCTTATTTTACTTTTGCCATATTATGTTGAATTTCAAGTTTAAAAAGCTTTTGTTTTAGTTATACATTTCCTTAAATGTTTATGTTTATTGATGAAATCTTCCGCTATATTGTTATCCTTACTGAGCATCTGAGCTCACCCCTTTCAATGTTTTAATATTTTCCAGGATGTGAAGAAGTATTTTATGATTGACCTGCAGGGATAGTAAGAAGAGGATATGAGTGTGGACTATCGAGACTTTGTTATTATAGTTTTTACGTTATGATTTAATGTAAGACTTATGAATGTATCTAGTGTTTCCAAGGCTACTAAACTAATCGGTCTTTCGAGACTTGATATTTTCTGATCATGCCAATGCTACGAAGTAATGCACCGACTCTAGGTAGCTGGGGTTGGGGCGTTACAGTTGGTATCAGAGGCAGTTTAGTACTAACCTTGGAAGCTAGATATAGATAAACTCTGATTAGAGCACATAGCCCAAAGATAGAATTTGAGGATTAGTACAGAAGAACTTCCTAGAATTTTGGTATTATAGAGATGTGAGTTTTCCGAGAAATACATCACTGTCTGGATACGAGTAGGTAGAGGAGGCTCTGGCACAGATGTACCTAAGGGTAAAACCCGAAAACACCGCTTTGAGCCAGACTCAAACGGGAACTGGTGCACGACAACGGGCCTTGCTGCACTGTTGGTTACGACACTCTCGGGGGATATGCTTAGGATAATTCTCATTTTCTTTACAAACCACTATTAAGGGTTATGACTATACACTTCCTCAATGTAAACATTTTTATGATTATGGATTATATCCATAAATAGTTCAATTTATGATAAGTGTTTTGCAAGTTTGTTATTATGTATTTCGATTCATAAACTAACATAGTTTATGCCATTGTATAGAAATGGCGCCCAGTAGAAGGAATGTGAACTCCATCAATACATATGATCCAAAGAGTAAGAAGGATCATATCTTTCACGGTATTAAGCCAACATTTAGAAGGGAAATAGTCTCCCATGTGTTCTCAACATATGAAGAAATAATATCATGTGTTAATAAGATAAGTAGAGAATTCTATGAGTCTTATGGATTTGAAGGGATGAAAGAGAAGAAAAGGATGGAAGAGAGAATGATGGATAAAGGGATGAGGGAAAAGAAGAATTTTCCAATATGTGATAACTGTGGGAAGAAACACCTTGGAACTTGCCTGAAGGGAATGGGAGTTTGTTATAAGTGTTGAGAAAACGGACACCAAGTGTGTGACTACAAGGGTAAGAAAAAGGTTTCAAATGTACAATGCTTCATCTGCAAGGAGTGGGGACACTACGCAAACCAATGTCCAAATCATCAGAGTGTACCCCAAATGATGTTATTAGATAATAATCAAGTAATTATACTACCAAAATGAGGAGGAATGATTAGAGTTCTTATGTTGTTATTAAAGAATTTTGTAATTTGAGTGTTGTATCAATGATGTACTGGTTATAATAATTATGGAGTATATAAGGATTGTATTGCAGTACTATTTCATCAAGGACTTGAGATTGTGTGGAACGAAGAAAAGTGACTCCACAGTAGGTTATGTTTTTGGAAAATATATGGCTGAGAGAAAGATAAACCATAATATGGTTCTGATACCGAGATAGTGATTTTGGAATAAGACATGATTGATTTGGATAAATTATATTGGTTATTCTTTCCTTGAAACTAATTGATGATTTGTATACATTTTTGGATATGAGGAGTATATCTAGTATTCTATAAGGAATAAGGGATCATGGTAATTCAGGATGTTGCAGTGTTTTAAAAGAATACATGATGAAGGTGTTCACATGTTTTTACGTGGAAAAAATGATATTCATTATGTTTACCTTCCTTATAAAATATGGACTGTGAGTTGGAAAGAAGTATATTGGATAACTATAAAGGTTGGAATGTATTACGTTGATCTTTGGATAGTATTTTTTATAGATAAAACATTTCTGAAGATTATTTTTGGAATAATATAGTACTATAGTTTTAGGAAAAGGACAACCTGAAGGGTGGGGCATAACCCGTCGCTTCGAACAAAGCTGCAGGAGTCGAACCCACAACCATATTACGAGAGGCCTTTATGACCTACCACTAGCCTACAGGAAGTCCCTGGTTATTACAAAATAGTTTTCATAATCTAAATGGTATGTGTCAATATTTTGAACCTTGTATGATTAGGATAAATATAATATTTTTGAGTTCTATTATCTTTTTGAGTGAAAGATAAGTTTGTGGAAGAAATTAGTTGAAGGTTGAAACTCTACTTGTCAAGCATAAATATATATATATACCTATATCTTATTCTATGAATAAATTAATTCTTAAACTTTAGTAAAGGGATATTAAAAAAAAAATGTGTTATCCTAATACCTTATGTCTTGTTGAACTGATGATATTTTAAATCAACATAGATTAAAGGTTTTGAGGCCCTCAATTTGACACTTGTTTGTGATTGATGACCTCAATCACTCCCTACAAATATTTACGTTTTTCCTCCAATTATTTGTCTCTAATTGCCACCAATGTTCTCCTAATCGAGATCATAATTGGGTGGTGACTTTTTCATTTCCCTTTCCCTCTTATTAAGGCTAAATTTTATTAACCTTATTTCCGATGTGGGTTTTCCACAAAGGTATTTTCTATTATCAACCTTTTATTTTCAAAGAAAAATTTCAAATTGCGAGGACTCAATTTATTGAATGAGGGGAGAATGTAACACCCCGAGCTTCCACGATATGCTTCTCTTTCAATAATGCAATAGCTTGCGTTGTACGCAAGTTTGAGATTCTAACACACTGCCACTACTCAAAATAGCCATTATGAATAGTAATACCCACTTTTTGAAATTATATATATTTTATATTTCAAAATGGACTTCATTTTTTGATTCGGAATGTCGAAATTAGCCCATGTCGAATTTTTTGTAATTTTCTGAGAACTTCCAAAATTTTATGAATAGTGAAAAATACTTAAAAACAACTTTTTTAATCAAAATAATTTATAGTGATAAATTATACTATTTAATGGTTTTAAAGTATAATTAGAATATATTTTTATCATTATATCCAATGGTGGTCATTATAATTAATTTCTCTTTGAAATTGGACATAAACAATTGTGAATCTTTTGATATATATTGTTTCTAAAAAACACGCTATTTGTTGCGACCACGGGAATTAATTATAAAATTAATTAATGCAACATATATGTTTGTAATTTTGTAAAATAGACATCATTTTTGAATTCGGAATATCAATTATAGCTTAGGGTGAAAGTTTGGCATTGTTCTGAAAAACTTCAATTTATGATGAATAGTGAAACCACTAAGTGGTAGTTAAATAACTGATTTTTCATTTAAATGAAATATTACCACTTTTGTGATTTGATTTTCAAAAATCAGACATACATGGTTTTCATTAGGAATTAAAATGTGGTTCAATGGGATTAAAATAATTTTTTGGTGAATAGTAACTTTTATGTTTAATTAATCGCGATTATAGGTAATTAGTGAAATTTAAGGTAAAAATGGTATTATAAAAATATGAAATGACCTTTACACTTGTCCTAACCCCATTGGATGAGTCACGGCCGACAAAGACAATCCATGGGTCAACTTGGGGACCCCATGGAGCCACTTTGGTAGGAAAAGGACATAAATAACTTTTATTTAAAGTTAAAATAAGAATGTCACAAACATAAGTTATTTTACTAAAACAATTTTTAAGTGGGGATTATACAAGTCATATTTTTACCTATAAATATTCATTAGAAAAATAAAAAGATTTCCTACATCATGATAATTTTTTTATAATTTTTATACATTAAATAAATTAAATGATTTATGACACCTTGATGATGCAGCGATTACCTCATTAATTAACGATTTAAATAAAATGAAAAGATAATGTAAAATATAAGACTTACACTTATAAAAAACCTATTTTATGAGTATATTTAGAACCCTTATCACCTTAGACTCGAATTATATAAGTGTGGTACCTTTATAATCCGAAAAGCAATGTATAATAAAGTAACATTTTATTACTTTCCAAGAGTGCCCCACCTCTCCTCTTATAAAAATCCGCCACCTCTACCACCTTATTCACACTTTCATGCCATTTGGCTTGGACAAAATCTGCCCAAATACTCTCCCAACTTCCCCCTCTTACTCCTAGATGCCTCACTTTGGGCAGAACTCTTCCCAAGGAAGCCTTTGGCTCAAATCAAAAAGAGTTACCCGATTTTAATGTAATGTCTTCTCTAATGTTGGTTTGTTTTATTTTTCTTCTCCAACCCCATAAACACTTTTTATTAATTTCTTTTGTAACAACACCAGTATCCTAAATATACTAGGATGTTGTTATAATAAGGATTTGAGCTACACTTACACACACCTACATCTAATGGTTAAAGAACCTACTGTTTCTGTGGATGGAGAATTTTTGCCTCACGAAACGATGATTGTTCAACACTCATATAACACCTCTAATGGTGGCCATTATGATGAAACTATTTTTATATATGATATATATTATGTTTTTTTTTCCTTATGATTTTATATTTTTCATTTATGGCATTCCTTTAGGGTTTTCATTATGGGTAAACGCGATATTTTCATTTTAGGAAGTGCGGACTACCGCCCCCTCAAAGTGATTTGAATCGTTAATACCATATGTGGGATGTATAAAGGATAGAGTAAATGGTATTATATTCTATATTATACTGTAATTATATTATAAATTTATATCATTATGATTTCATTCCATTAAATATGAAATAGAAATGAAAGTAGCGTTCATGCGTACGTACGGCTTACCGTCTCCATGATCGGTGGATTTCTTTTCTTACCTCTAAATGTTACGTAATATTATGAATGAATGTATATACTGGATATATATGATATATATGATATCTAAATCATGAATATAATTCTGTATATAATGGATATTTCACCACATGAACAACTTGTAATTATAAGAAGTTTATTTTTGACTCAAGTACCAAAGATCGACAAAACGACAGTTATTAACATAAATAATTAAATAATGTTCATAAAATTGTAATAAGTGATATAAAAGGAATAATTAACATTAAAAGCGTTCTTAAGAAAATATAAATTAACTCTAGTTTAATATTCAGGAGATTAAAGAATGATCGAGTCAAGTCGGACATGAGGTAAGGGAACTTCTTAACCCAATTTCCATTCTTTGGGTTAATATCCTACTTTCAAATTATGTCATGATATTATTATGTCCTATCTTTTATTTGTACTATATTAATGTGTACTTATAGTGAATACACACAATAGATCTATTTTATTTAAAAAAATGATCTTTGTATGGGACTTTGTCTCAATCTCCTTTCATTGAGGCATATTTCGTTTTATACACAACTTTCTTTTATACGGTGTATAAACCCCTTGGACTTTTACTTTTATACAAAAGGAATCTTTTTCTACGAAGTGTTTTACAAAACGAAAAAAATGAATTTTTTTAACATACGCGGTGACAACTACCTTTTCCGCCGCCGCGAGTATTATTTGGTCTTCGGCTTCCTCTACAAGCCATAACATTTTTTAAATGAAAAATAAATACAGAGTTTTAATTTTATTTTATTCTGTTATTGAAAATGGTTTTGAAAGTGTTTTAATTATATCAATGTGTTGTATTGATATCTTGTGATTGAAATGTGGAAATGTTATGTTTCCTTTATGAATGTTTTATGTGATACGATTATGTTATGGTTTATGATATGTTTAAACCTTTTCATATGAGGAACGCATTGGACTTAATAAGTGATGGGTGGAGCCTGCTATAGCTCCTCGATGCATCGGTGGGTCTCACGAGACAAACTAGTGTCTTGGTACGAGGCCTTGACAAAATCTTATTTGTGGTCTTAGCATGAGGCCTTGGCTACGTGGTTATGATAGTCTGGCATTATGCATTTCATCATTATGAAAGTGGTTATTGATATTGCATGTGATTATTCGACAAGTAGAATATCCATGTGAAGAAGTAAATGGAATTATCTCATTTTACATTTTCCATATTATTTTGAAGTTCAAGTTTAAAAGGCTTTTTTTTAGTTATACATTGCCTTAAATGTTTATGTTTATTGATGAAATATTCCGCTATATTTTTATCCTTACTGAGCATCTGAGCTCACCCCTTTCAATGTTTTAATATTTTCCAGGATGTGAAGAAGTATTTTTTGAATGACCTGCAGGGATTGTAAGAATAGGATACGAGGGTGGACTATGGAGACTTTGTTATTATAGTTTTTACTTTATGATGTAATGTAAGACTTATGAATGTATCTAGTGTTTCCAAGGCTACTAAACTAATCGGTCTTTCGAGACTTGATCTTTTGTGATCATGCCAAAGCTACGAAGTAATGCACCGACTCTGGGTAGCTGGGGTCGGGGCGTTACAGTATGGGATGAGGATATAGTAATGATTAAATTCAGATTTCGCTATGGTGTCTATGAGTGTGTGGTGATTCCCTTAAGCATGATGAATTACCTATAATGTTTATGGGTATCACACACAAGATCATTAAGCCTTTCATGGAACAATATTTTGAATTATTTAATGATTAAATCTCAGTGTACTTGGTTTACAACGATGATCATATGAGACCCTTACAGATGGATGTAGGCACACTTGGAGGGCACTAGATTTATGGGAATCTCTCTAAATTTTAAATTTTTATATAGTAGGTCCACATAATAGGTCATTCCTTATTAGGAGAGGCTATAGAAGTGGACTCAATGAAGGTTGAGGAAGTGTTATATTAGGATCCTCCAAAGATATTAGAGAGGTGTTGATATTCAATGGCATGACTGGATCCAACAAGATATTTGTGTATGATTTTTCTCGGTTATCATCACCATTGACCATTTTGACCCAGAAAGGGAATCCCTTTGTTTAAACAGAGAACTTCCCATAATATTTTTAGGTGTGAAGGAAAAGATAAATAAGCACCTCCATCTCGAGGTTGCATAAGGATGGTTTCTAGTACATAGTGTTTTGTGATTTTAGAGGTACCATATTTGGTTGTGTTTCAATGAAAAGGTTAGTAGTGATTTCTTATGGGTATAGGTGGTTGATACCTCATGAGTATAACTATATGACACATGATATAGAGTTTCAAGTAGTGGTATTCACCTAGAATATGTGGTTAAACTATCTTATGGATGAGCCTTATATCATAAACTCTAACCAGAAAAGTTTAATTAAATCTTCTCTCAAATGGATATTTGCATGAGAAAAATATAATGGATGGTGTTTCTGATGGATTTTGATTAAAAATATTCTAATACCATAAAAAGGGAACATGTTAGTATATCCCTAATATAGATATCCTTCCCAAGGATTTTTTCTATGGAATCAGACCAGTTTTCCTCATTATAGTTGTCCATAGTAGACAAGTATGATACATCATATCTATAATCAATGGTTATAACCCCTCAACTTCTGCATATTTTTAGATATTTTATTTGTGGATATAAAGATTGTCAGACCATTCATACTCATATATACACAAGCTATTCTCATGATGAATATTTTAATGGTGGGGGATCACATTAGCCATTTTTAAAAATGGATGATGGTACCATTGATTTTGCAGGAGGAGGTTATGAGGGAGTTTCAAACATCCCCCTTGGTGGTGAACCTATTTGTTGTATAGATATACACGGACCTTTAAAATTAGTAAATGTGACCATAAATGAGTAAGGGTATAACAAAGTTTGTCACTAGATACCACACAAGTCAACAGATGGAGGATGAACACCATGTTCCAGCGAGTTCAGCTCGGCGCCTAGAGGTTCCAGATTGGAAGTGGGATGCTATATCCATGGTATTCTTGATGGGGAGTATATAGATATTTATTGGGAATGATTCTATCTAGGTGATCATTATATGACTCAACAAGGTAGCTTACTTCCATCTATTTGAGAGTAGTGTTCAGTCAAGATATATGTATACCTTTATGTATAGAAGGTAATATAGCTTCATGGAGTTACCTAAATGACCATTTTAGACTATGATGCTCGCTTCTTTTGGTGATTGAAAAGTGGATTATAAAAGGCCTTTAGGACTCAATTAAATTTGAGACCAATATTTCACCCCTGACTAATGAATAGACTGATCAGACACTCATTTTCTGGAGGAAATTTTGTGATATTTCTTGTTAGTATTTTTCCATAGTTGGTCAAATCACCCACCCAAGGTGGAGTTTTCATAAAACAATAACTACCATTCCCCCATTGGTACGACACCATTTTAGGACTTCTCCAAGCTATTAATAGGAAACCACTATTTTTGAGTAGTCTAGTAGAGTCGACACTCATGTGATAAAAGTTAGTGCGAGCCAAAATAGATAAGTTGAATATTATACAATAGAAGATAAATACTACCCTAATCCATCAGAATCCTTTTTTGGACTGATAATGTATGGATTTGGAGTTCGATGAGGGATTCCAAGTGTTCCATAAGTTTTAACCTTGACATGTATTGTAGATATTTGGTTGAGGTGGGAATATATATTTGAGATTAATTGGAACTTCTAGATACCATTCAAACTCAATGAGGTGGGGTACTACATGGCTCTACTACATCTATTAGTACGTGTACATGACATATTCAACATGTTATATTTATGGTGGTAAATGAATGCCTCTTCACTTTTTATTGATTTGGGTGATGGAACTACGCTTACAGAGTACACGGTAGAGAATGTGGATCAGTAGTATAAGGTCTTCCATATGAGACTTATTCTTTTGGAGCATATATGGTGGTAGTATAAAATATTCAGGAGAGAACCTAGGAGTGAGATACCAAGAAGTGAGATCAGTACCCTCATCTTTTTTAGTATTCTTTTTCACTTTTTTAGATAATCATACCATTGTTTTTCAGAATATATCACCTCTTTATCTACTATTTAAAGCTTCGGAATATATCTTCGAATACTTTATAAGCTAGTAATTGATATGGTGTGAGTTTAGAAGGCTCAGTGAGCACGCATTTGATATTTTAAAAATATTAAATATATTCATATCACATGGAAAACAATTTCTTGAAAAATGTAATAAAATCATAATGGAGTCTCATGTAGGAAATTTGATACCACCTTTGAGTTTAGAATGTGAGACTTACCCTAGGCATTCCATAATGATTTTCATTGTGAGGTGTTTAGGTTATGTGATGTCATAGGTGAAAATAATTAAATAAAAAATTAGTCGATTAAATTTTTTATATTTTTTTATTATTGATGAAGTGAACTTATACTATCCTATTTAATCCTAATTGAATCCTATATATAAGGTTATCCTCATAACATTGGGAAATGATAAGATGGCATGGAGGATAATTGGCTAAGATGAGATTGTGAGTTATTAATTGGTGTACCAAAAGGATAACCATTAATAATGGAACTTGTGGATCTTGCAACGATGATTATAAATTTTTTTATTCATCAGTGAAAAATCCATACATGAGGTATGAAATTTTTTTCATGTGGATTTTTACTGTTTTTAAATTTTTTTTCAACATGTATCAATTCCACTAACAAGAATTTATCTACGTATCGATAATTGATTTATTTTAAGGATGATTTATTTTACATTTATTTGATTATTTTTTGGTTTATTTATTTATTTTTCTAATGGAAATAGATCAAGGAAAAGTAAATAATGGCCAATGTTCATTATTCTCTAGTGTTTCTTTGATCCCCCCACTACTTGACACATTCATCATGAGAAATTTCATTGGCTTGTGGTTTAATGAATACCTAATATTCAATTATTGAGTGACCATTATTTAGTGTAACATATCAGTAACGTGGTCGTGATTCATGATATAGGGTGTGATAAAGGTGATATGAATTTGGTGGAAGATCAGATGAGGGACCAGACTGAATCATAGGTTCTCATTCTTCACGTATTGACATGCAACGATGACATGGGTGATGATGATGGATTATTGATTGGTTGAACTACCTGAATCATATCTTCCACAATGGGAATTCTTAATATAATATGATAAATAATCCCTATGTGAGAATGGTTCTGATCATATGATGGTCAGTTGGTTATCCCATATACTATTAAATCGCATGCTTGCACTAAATATTTGAATGTTTCAGTTGCCGCTATCATCTTGTCTGCCTCTCCTATGAGAAAATAGGTTATGAATACACCTTAATACTCCTCCTAAAAACATAGAAGCTCTAAAAGGAATAAGGGCTCGAATGGTTCCAAAAAGAAAAATAAGAGCTCGGGCTCAAAAAACAGGTTTTAAATGAATGTTTTTTTGGAACTATCAAGGTATAGCCTACTCTGACACTATTTTGGTTCTAAAAAGATTTAATGTGTCTTATAAACCCAAACTATCAGCTCGTTTTGAACCCAAAACTATCTTCTCTAGGATTTTTATGCATCTCTCTACTGCTGGTTACAATTTCCATGGTGCTTGTTCTAATGGTAGTAGTGTTGAATCTCTTGGGATACTCTATCCCAAATCCTTGAAAGTTGCTTATATATGCAATTTCTCATAGTAAATATTCACTAGTGATTTTATCTATGATAACATACATTTCTTTTGCAACTTTTTTATGTTAAAATTGATATCACGAACGTAGGTCTCTGTGGAATGACCACTCTTCCTTAGCTAACTCCATTCATGATCCTTGGTTGGTGATGGGGGACTTTAATGCCATTATTTCTCCTATTGAGAATCTAGGACCCTCTCATTCTCAAATATCTTCTAGGGATTTTAGAGCCTCAATTGAAGAATGTAATTTGGTTTAAATCAATCTTACAGCTACTAAATTCACCTGGTATTGCAGACATTATAATCATGTTTTTGCTAGTAAACATGATAGTGCTTTAGTGAACTTCCCGACTCTTGATGTGTGGGACACTATCACTATCATTACCTTTCTTAAAATAAACAATGAATATCATCCCATTCTTGTTACCTTTCACTCAAAAATAGAAAACCCTAGTATCCCCTTAAAATTCAACAATTCTTATTCCAATGATCTGGACTACTCTCATTTCATTCAATGTTGTCAGAATTCTATGAGCCGTCATTATGATGTTTTTTCCTGTATCACCAAGCTCAAGAATCTAAAGAATTGTCTCAAAGGATGGTGTAATACTATGTCCAAAACAATTGACCAGGACATTTCCATCCTAGAGAATGAGATAAACCAAATTCAAATCAACTTTACTAACTCTGATTTTTCCTCTGATCCCCAAACCGAAATAAACATTGTCTTTAAGCTGAAATACCTTTTAGTTCTCAAATACAACATTCGAAATCATGTTTTCAAAACTAAATTCCTCATAGATGGGGATAGAAACAGAAAATTTTAAAATTACCTTCAAAGGAATAGACAAGTAAACCGTCCTCTATCCTCTCTCGACGATAATGACAACATCTTATCCTACAAGGCTTCCATTACTAATCATGTTGTCAATTATTTTGAAAATATTTATAATGGACCTCATATTAATAAGAATGTTCTCCCTAGGATCATCTCGACAATGATCAATGAGGATGACAAACGTTTTCTCTTGAATGCTTCCCTGGACCATGAAATGAAAGCCACTATATTCAGTATGAATCCTGACAGTGCTCCTGGTCCCGATGGCTTCCTTAATGGTTTTTCTCAGCAACACTGGGAGGTTGTTCATGCATATGTCTGCAAACTTGTCAAATAATTTTTTACACTGGAACCCTTACTTATATTCTCAATGAAAAATTTCTCCCCTTAAATCCAATGGTGTCTAATGCCTTGGAAATCCATTTATTTAGACCTATTTCTCTTATCAATTCTATTTATAAAATCATTATCAAGCTCCTCGCCAATATACTTTCTTCTATATGCAACAAAAATATTTCTTGGAATCAATTTGGATTTATAAAAGGTAGATCTATTCAAGATTTCATTTTCCTCGCTTTGTAATGAACCAAATATCTTAAAAAATTCTATAGAGGGGGAAATATTTCCATCAAGATTGATGTTATAAAGGCTTTTCATACCATTGAATGGTCTTTATGTTTCAAAGTTTGTTATTCTTTTGGCTTCAATGATATCTTAATTAGTAGGATCCATACTCTCTTCAAATCAGCCTCAATCTCCATTCTTGAAAATGGCTCACCCAAGGGATACATTAAATTCTCTAAGGGAGTTCGCCAAGGTGATCCTCTCTCTGCAATCCTTTTCTCCATTGTGGAAGACAACCTTAGTAGACTGCTCACCAATCTTGTTCACCTGGGTAATCTTAAACCCATTTTGGTGGCCAGAAATCTAACTATCCCAACCCATCTACTTTATGCCGATGAGATTATACTTTTCCTCAATGGGAGTAAACATAATATCCTTAACCTTAATAAAGAATTATCCCATTATGAGGAGGTCTCAGGTCAATCCATTAGTTGGAATAAAACCATTATCTTCTTTGGGAAAATTTTCCCCTTCTCTAGGAACGGTCACAACATAGAAAATCTAGGCATCAAGGAAGGTTCCTTTCATTTTACATATCTGGGAGTACACATTTTTTGGGGAAGACCTAAATAAATTTATTTTAACGCTGATGATGGTCCGGTAATTAATTAACTTTCTTATGGGAAAGGAAAGTCTGTTTCCATGGCTGGTAGAATTTTCCCTGTGAAATCGGCCATTATCTCCAAATTGGTGTATTCAATCATGATCTATAAATGTTTGATTTGTCTTCATAGGATAATAAATACCTATATTAAAAATTTTGTCTGCTCCAGTAGCATCATTTAACAGAAACATGTTATCATTCCCTAGTCGACCTGTTACACCCCTCTTGCGAAAGGTGTCCTTGGTATTAAAAATCTCAAACTATTAAATGAGGCCCTCTGAGCTAGTCTCACTTAGAGACTGATCAATAATAAATATTAATCCAATTCCTTCCTTAGAAATAAATTTCTTATGAGGCTAAAAAAAGGGTATTTGAACTATTTCCAATCCTCTCTTTGGCCTTCCTTTAGGAACTTATTTTTCTGCATCATGGATTACTCTAGATGGTTGGTTAGCTTGGACTCCACCATTCACTTTTGGCTGGAAAACAACAATGGCTCCCCCCTTGTCTCCTTTCTTCCACCAAATTCTTCTCCCGACAGCATTAACTGCACCATTAAGGATGTGATGCAATCTAGAATTTCAGAGCTCCCTTACTCTAGCATGAAGGTTATTGATGGTTACCCCTTCTCTAATGATGATGATTTTATGGTTTTGGAACAAGATCAAAATGTCCTTCTTGACTCCAAATTTTGTTACAATAATTGTTTCCCGGAATCCAAATCAATCTTTTCCATGATGATTTCTTTTATAAAAACCTGGATTAAACCATCAAGGATTAATCTCATTTGGTGTATTGTGCACAACTGAATTACCACTGATATTCTTCTCCAATATTTTTGTATCCATATTTGTTCTAAATGTCCGCTTTGTCACCAACATTGAAGGGATATCAATCATATATTTTTATCATGTGCTATATCCTCTGCTCTTTGGAATTTTATTACAGAAATTTTTTATTACAGATAAACCATTTCTGACAATATCCTCCTCCAACTCAAACGATTTGTGGAGTTTGACTTCTCACCAAAATTCAAGAACCTCTTCTTAGCTGATATTTCGGAGCTAATACACATTATCTGGTATGATAGAAATTCCATTATTCACAATAATTACTCATCCAATCTCACTACAGGTCGAACGAGAATCCTAATTTCCATCATAGATGCTGCCATGATCCAGAAAGCTAATTGTGACAACTCGATTGACGACTTTGTGATCCTACAATTTCAAAAGATTGTTGGAATTTTCCCTCAACAGAAACTCTTTCTTGAGGTTTTCTGTAAAGCACCTATTATTGGATGGATCAAGATCAATGTGGATAGGCTTCCAAAAGAAATCTGGTTCCTACAGGTTGCAGAGAAATCTTCAGAGACTCTCAAGGACACTCCCATGGATCTTTCTATGGCAGCTACGGTTTCACCTCATCCCTTAAAGCTGAGATGCCGGATCTCATCGGTTGCATCCACTTTTTTAAGAAAAAAGGCTGGAGAAACATCTAGATTGAAAGCGACACCACCACCATTATGTCAGTCAATTTAGAATGGGGTGGCTTATCTTTCTTGGCCTCTTACTATGAGTTTCAAGAACTCCCTAAACTCCCTCCTGGCTCTCATCTATATTGCCACACACGCCTACCATGAAGATAATATGGTGGGAGATCCTCTTTCTAACAAGGGAAACAACCAGGCCGTTACGTGTACTGATGTTTTTATGGTTGATCTTCTCCCACTACTTGATAAAGACTATAATAAAATTCACTCTTTCAAACCTTTTTAACTTTCTTGATTGATTTTAAAAAATTCATTCATGGTCGTTGACCAGGAAATCGCCTTTACAATCTATAAATGAATTTAGTGCAAACATAAGGAGGTTACCTGAAAAAGTGATAACCTTATTCAACAATAGTTTTTATTTTATTTATTCCAAAACAACCATAAACTCTTATTAAACCAATGAAATATAATATAATAATTGTCTTACATAATTATATGTTGTTATGTTATGATAATTACATAAAAACATCGCTAATTTTATCAAATGGGTTAATAAATCATCCTTCGTGTGCATGGAAAACTACAACATCATGAATGGTATATATAAATAAATAATATATATTTATGATATTATGATGATTTTTTTATTATAAAATATTTTATAACTTCATTCCGTAATGATCATTGAATAATGGAAATGTCACTGATATGTACGTACGACCAACCGTCTCTATGATCATAACATACTTAATTTCTAAAAACTATATTATATGATTAGTATTGACAATATAATAGATGTATAAATATTCTAATTATGTAATGATTATTATTCATGAGATGATGTGACTATGAAATATACATAGGAACTGGATCTTCCAATACAAACCACAAATGATAAAATAAGGCAATTGACACTAAAAAAATAAAAACGATGAAATATTATTAACAAATGGGTGATAAGATGTTATAATAGGATAATATTTGATATTATAAATTTTAATATGGTTATATTTTAACTAATACCATGTTTAAAACCACTATAATTTAGGTTAAATCTTATTCAACCAAAAGTAATCATAATGTAAGGGACAAATTCTTAATTTCCCTTTATTGAGTCATATAATAATCTTATGCACCTAATTTATCATATATGGTGTATATAATTACCATTTGACATGTAATATCATGATTCATTAAAAAATAATGGCATTTTAGGTTTCAATTTTTTTTATTTCATTTAGGGTTGTTTTACTTGGAAAATACTAATAAGAAAAGAATTTCATAACACAATTTCTTTTCGTTTAGTTATATTACTTATTAGTCATATTTGATATTATAAGATCGTGTGGGATGTGAAATTTGATTATTTTATTTTTTGTTTCAAACCATTTTAGGTGGTCATATGATTAATACAAATAATTTATTCATTGATTAATTCAAAATTCAACATTTTGATCATAGTAATCGGTTAGTTCACAATCTCATTCTCATCGAGATTATTGATTAATAAATTTCAGCTGAAGGAAATTATTTGACCATTTCCTTATAAAACCATTTAATTTTCTTATTATATTGTTATTAATGATATTTTAAAGTAAAAGTACAATTTTTTCAAATATTTTGTAATTAAAATAACTGATAAATTGTTTTTAAGAAAATATGACTTCATTTCTCTATTCAGTCAGAAATATGTTTTCTTCAAACCCTTTGTTTTCCTGAAATATTTTAAAACAATATTTTATTATTTTCCAAATTATTTATTAAATTAAGTTTTAACAATTTAATATTTTTACATATTATTTGAGAGAAATATTTTGGCCGTTTTCAAAATAAGGCCAATTTGGATTTTACTGAAAATGTAGAATGAGTACTTGTTTTAATTATTACGACATGTATTACATTTTTTTCTTTCATAATAGGCAATTTTATTTAATAATATAGGTTTAGAATTATAATTTAAAAAAATTAAATTAATTTTTTTTGGGAACATTTATATATAAAATGTGATTTTTAAAATGAAGAGGATTTTTTCCTCCGGAATGTTTTAAAATATTTTTTTTATTTCTATTAATTAATGAAAATATGCCCTTTAGTTTTACTACAATGTGTATATGTTAGATTTAGACTATCCATATTCTTTATTTGAATGGTTTATGATATTTTTGATCAAGAAAATTATTAACACTCAATATCTTGATTAATTTTTGTCTCCATTAACTTTCCCTTGAAATATTCACTTTCCTGTGGTCATTAGACATTAAATTTACTCTAAATATTCATATTTTGGTTATCATGGATATGTTCATTTCAGAAAATATATATCACATCTACATATAAAGCTCTAAATTGAATGTAATATTTTTCTACGGAAATATTAATAAATCCATATTCTTTAAATAATATGGATATTTGACGATAAGGAACGTTGTTCATAAATTAAATCGATATTTCAATATGTGAGTATTTATTTGGACATGATGACATAGGTGTATCCTAGATATAAATAACCCCTCCAACCATTGGTACTTTTATGAGATGAATTATCTGGATAACCATAGATAATTGTTTTTCTAATTGTATTTTCAAACAATTTTGTTGAAAGATCATGATAGTAGAGGTATAATGATGCATGAGATCATGATTTATAGTAATTAAGTATTTAATTTATTGTGAATTTTTATATTTTTATCTATGAGATTTTCAAAATAAAATTATCTCTCAATGAATTTAATTCTTAGTTTATTTATTAAATGGATGTGATTTTCAGTAATTAACCATTACATACTGATTATTCCTTATATAGTTATTATAGTTAAATTATTTATTAAATGGAATGTGTTTTTAGTTATTTACCATTCCCTATTTATTTTGACTTATCTAGTTATTATAGTAAAATTATTGATTACATGTGTTGTGTTTTCAGTTATTTATCCTTCCATAATTATTATGTCTTATTAAATCATGATAGTTTAATTATTTAAATGGAATTTGTGTTCAGTAATTTATTTTACCATTTCATTTATTCTTATTAATTTATAATATCGTACACTTTACATAACCCCTACTGAGCATTTGAGATCACACGTATTTTCCTTCCCCTCTCATGAATCTATGAAGTGTACAATGATTGATATTCAAGAATATTATAGAGTGAATAACCTCGTTAAAAAAAGAATGTTTCAATTTTTGTTTTGAAATGTTATATGGGAATCATATATGTATCATGTTTACTAAGACTACTAAACTATTCTGTCATTTTAGATATGATTCATTATATCATATTCCAATGTAATAAAGTAAGACACCATCTCTGGGTTATAGATATTGGGATCACTACAGTTGGTATAAGAGGAAGATTGGTAGAATCATGGGAACTAGATTTCAGGAAAACATTGATTTGGGAATGTAACCATATGATAGACATCAGAGATAACTATAGAAGGAAATCCGAAAGTTTTGACACGGTAAATATTATATGGTCTTATATTACAATACATCCCAATATGGGTACTATAAGTGGAATTGGTTCTAGAATACTTGTATCAGTGGTTAGTGAATCCAAATATTTGACTTGACCTGATCATCACCTGGTTCCCAACAATGAGTAGTACTATGTACCTATTTTGACACACCTAGGGTATATGCTAAAGAAAATTACCATTTTGTCACAAACCATTAGGATGGATTTGAATAGATAATGAAAATGATTGACCTAGGTTAATCATTAGGTGTCTTATATTGAAAATAATGTGTCCTGAATTACACATACTATTATTGATTGTATAGTTTTTACACTAGGATAATTGTTTCTCAGAATATACGTTTTAATTTTATTAAATTTAATGAACCTAAATGAATCATGTTATCATTGAATATAAAGGAAAAGATATTTACTATGTTTAACCAAATGGGTTGATGAATGGAGGGAAAGGTATTATAACTATGGATAATCAATTTTCCCAAAGCATTATTAATAACATATACCACAACTAACTCCCAAAATCACTAAAGAAGAGAAGGAATGATTTCTTAATTATCTTCTGTGTCTCAGACCAAGGCGTAAATAAATATAGATTTCCTTTATGTTAGAAATGTGGAAGGTGTAACCTAGGAAAGTGTTGTAATGTAATCAAAAAAGGATTTATTTGTACAAACGATGGGAACAAATCACGGAATCGCCAAGGGAAAATGGATTATTTGATTTAAGGGAATAAATATAATTATATGGATCCATTTATAGTTAATTGTCTTAAATGTGGGGAACCTGGGAATTATCTGATTCAATTATCTATTATAGAGGTTATCTCTTAGAAAAAGTAAATACCAATGTTAAAATGAAATGGTTGAAATATTAATTTGGATTCCAGAATTATATTTACCAATGTAATTTTTGTATAATAATCACGAATCAATTTTGGATTTTGTTATAATTACAAAGAAAATATGAGTTCATTAACATAAGTGTTATGGATATGATAATGGATTTATGAGTTTAATATTGATTGTATATTAATATTCTTAAACAATGCTTTTGAAAATTAATGTGATAATAATATAACATGATTAACGATATTTTTGGAAAACATTTATTTAAATACAACCCAATGTTTTAATATATGAAAGAATTATATGAGGAATAATTACTTTACTTTTGGACATAATATTAATTTTATTGCTAACCCTAATGTTTTATCATACATTTGTTTTTTTTGTAGTTATTAATCATCATAATTTTGGAATAATATGTTAATGTAGTTTTATAAAAAGGATAACCTGCATGTCGGGTGACATCATGGCATATATGTAATGGTCATGGGGATTGGAAACGTGACCAAAGGATATTAAGGATTTAATTCCTACTACCATTATAATTTATTTCCTGGTTAATCTCTCATTTTTTTGAGTTAATAGATTTGAAAAATAAATATTAATGGTGACCCAAAGGTGTTTCTATTAGGGTTTACATATTAATGTATAATATTGGATAACATTTGATAACTATATTAGATTTGAAAAATATTTAGAGACATATGGAAAGACTCATCACTCATTTATAGATTTTATGATTCATTAAAACTTAATTTTAATACTTCGGGAATAAAAAAACTTGTTGTTTGATATCCATTTCCTAGAGTGGGTGGAAAATCTGAAATTGATCGAAGCATAACTAAAGTATGAAGTTGATCTTATAAATCAGAAACATATCAAGTAATTATATTTCATTATATTCATAGATAGTAAATGAATTCTTCAACTTTAGGAAATTGTTATTGAGAAAAAATTTATCATGTTACATTCATAATGATGAATAATACAGTCTTTTAAATCATGTCAAATTTATGGTTTTGAGGCCCTTAACTTTCCCTTCATCATTCTCATTCTTATAATCAATTACCTCTATCACTATTAATAATTAATTATTTTTTATTCAATGTCCATATCATCACATTCCAAAAACAAATTCATACTAACAAACATATTTATATGTTATTTAATATCATCCATGTACTTCACTTTATCTTTTAATAAGAGTATATTATATTAACCCTTGTTATGAGGTTGGGTTATCAACAATGGTGTCTGCAAATTCAAAACCTTTGATTACCATGATCATGTTTATATTATGTGAAAGAAATTTATTTAAGTTATAGATAATGTAACACCATGATATTTTAAAATAATAACATTGTTTATTTATAGTTTATGTGGCACATAACAATCATCTTAAACAACCTTATAAATATATCTATTTAAATTTAATCTCTTCAAAAGCTAGAAGAACATGCAACCTTGAGTCAGAATGAACCTTAATATATCATAAGGTTATAATCTAATAATTAAATTAGTGGTAATTAATTGAATAAAATAAATTTTGAAAATTATTATCATCTATTGATTATAAATAAAATAATAATAATTTATCAGAAAAAGAAAATTTTTCTGAAAAATAGTTTTCTCTTTCTAAAAGGCAGTTTAGTGTCCTTTTGTGCACATAAATTAATTTTTTTTTTAAAAATTATTACCAATTTTATTTTAAAAAATGACTTTAACTTGTTAAATAATCATATAATTGTTTTAATATCGAAACTTTTGAGGTTTTTTTATGAAATTTTACATTTTTTTTATAAATAGTGTAATATACTGAATTTGAATTGAAGACTAGAATTTATTTTAAATTATTTACAAAGATAAATTAAATTTTAAATTAGTATTAATCTAACATTAGTTAAATAATACTTCTATTAATAAAATACTGATCATTGTAGTAATTTTCATATTCAATTTTTAAATTTACACATTGTAAACTTTTGGACCTTTTATCTTCGAAAACTCGCTTTCTCATTACATCTAGGAGATAAATATTAAATTATATTTTCCACTTATGTGAATATAATTTGAAAAATTGGACTCCATATTTGGATTAAATTTATTTATCTACTAATGTCAAATTAATTTTCAACAATAATTAATAGTAAAAACATTAAAAAATATTTACTACGGTTAAGGTAAACATGGGTTAATTTGGGGTTATACTTTAATGACAAGTGTTAAAATGACCAAATCACCGATATAAAACATATTTTATGGAAATATTAAAACCATATAATGTATACTTATATATAATAATCCATATTTACCCTTTTGAAATTTTAAAAATGTTGGTACACCTTTTTATTCTAAAAAATTACTTGTGTGCCACTCACCTCACTTATAAAATGACACACCCTCTTCTCTCTTATTAACAAATTAAAATCATTTATCTTCAGCCTGTACATTACTAAATAAATTTTGAACTCCAATACCCTCACCCTATAATCCTTATTTTGTGATAACATCCAACCTAGGATGGATTTTGGTGCAAACCATAGGAAGTTACCCATAGAATAGGCAACGTTTTTCAACGACCATTTTTATTTTATTTAATCCTACACCTCCCTAAATTTTTATTAAATAATGATGATATAATAAAATCAGTAAATTAAATATTCTTAATTTATGTTATTTTAATATAAATAACTATAACTATATATACTTACATAAAATATTTTATGAAATCATCATTTGCATGTATGGCAGACTACAACCTCGTGTGTCGATGTCGTTCGTTTCTCCATTACAACCTCTCATGGTTTGGTAAGTTGATGGATATAAATATTATATATGATATTTAGAACAAATTTATACATATTTATCCTATATATAATATATAAATTTTACTTTCCATTCCATATGGGATATGAAAATGTTTCTCGTGTGTACGGTGAACTACCTCCTCACGTTACGATGTGGTTTGATTTTCACTAACGCTTTACAAGGAAGGTAATAAGGATACATTTAATAATTATAATTTATATAAATTAAATAATAATGAAATTAAAAACATATTTACCATTATTTAAGGATAATACATCACTATAATCCTTAGAATTTCACTGACAAAAAGATGATAATATCATTTGTGTACATGTGGACAACTACCTTCAGGAAGCGATAATCTCTCTGTTTATCAGAAAAATGAATGATATATATAAAATAATAATTTTTTATTAAGGTTATATTTATAATTATGTAAATATTAAATATTACATACCTCATTTATATAATGATCATTGAAAAATGGAATCATTACCCTTATCCATGTATGCCTACCGTCTCCTAGATAGTAACATGCTTAATTTACCCAAATAACATTCATGATTGGTATTAAAAGTATAATTTATATATAAATATAATAATTTTGTATTGATAATTATTATGGAGATGATGAAAAAATATAATATATGCAATAACTAAATCTTTAATTACAAAACAGGCAACACAAAACAAGGCAATTAAAACCCCAAATAATGAAAACAATGAAATATTATTAACGAACGACTAATAAGATGTTATAAAAGGATCATATATGATATTATAAATATTAAAAAGGTTATATTATAAGTTAATAAGTTATATGAAAACAATATAAACTAGTCTAAATTGGGTACAATGAAAATGAAGCATGAGGTAAGGGCCTTCGTCACTATTTCCCTTCATTGTACAATATTATAATGTTACGAACACAATTTATTTTAAATTGTGTATATAATTCCACATTGACATGTAATATAATGATTAATTAATGAATCATGGTATTTTAATTTTCTATTTGAATTATTTCATCCATGGTTATTTTACTAGAAAAATACCATGGGGAAAACATTTCCTAACACAATTTATTTTCATAGGGTTATATATCATATTCATCATCTTTGATATTATAATATTATGTATGTAATTATTTTTTAATATATTTACTTCTATATTATTTATTATGATAATTAACATTTGATACACAAAATTGATTTACTGATTAATTCTCAAATCAATTTTCTGATCATTGTATGTTTTTATTTACAACCTCATTCTGAATGATATTGTTTACTATTAAATTCCAATTAAAGGAAATTACTTTACTATTTTCTAATAAAACCATTTAATTTTATTCTTATATGGTTGGTCAATATTTTTTTAGTTAATAGTACCATTTTTACCACTTTCAATACATATATTAATCAATAAAATATTTTTAAGAAAATCTAACATCATTTATCTCTTAAATTAAAATTCCATTTCATTCCAAATAATGTTTTCTAAAAATATTTTAAATTTTTTTTTATCTTTTTCCAAAGGAATGATTAAATAATTTTTTAAAAATTTTCAATGTTTATAATTTTTTTGAACAGAATATTCATGTAGTTTTTGAAACAAGGTAGGTTTGGCATTTACTGAAAATGTGAAAGGGATATTTATTTTAATAGGTATGACATGTACGGAATTTCATGACAAAATGAACACACAATTTTTTAAATCTTCCATTCTAATTTTTAAATGATATTTTAAATCATATTATTTTCAAATAATTTTATGAAATTTTATTTTTAATATGTGATTTTCAAAAATAAAATGATATTTTTGTCAAAAAAATTTAAATATATTTTTTATAGAATCTCTATTCATCACCATAAACCCTTAATTTTTACTTCAATGTTTATATGTTTGACTGATACTATAATTATTTTTTTATATGGATGGTTTATGATCATTTTGAACCATGAAAGTATTGACACTCACTTTCATGATTCATTTTTGCAGTCCTTAATTTTTCTATGAAATATTTACATACATGTGATCGTTGAATATTATAATTCACCTAAATATCCATATATTTTTTCATTGATATGTTTCTTTCTTAAACTATATATCATATTTGTAAATAGTGTTTTAAATTTAAAGTAATTAATATATATAGGGGAATATTAATAAATCTGTACTCATTAATCAAAAGGGATATTTGATGATAAAGAATAATGTTAATGAAAAAAAATCATTTTATAAATGTGGAGTGATTTAGACCTAAATACAAGAGTGGACTTGGTAATAGAGATCCCATGAATGAATTGGTAGTCTCATAAGATTAATAATTTGGATTGACTATGTTAAATGGGTTTCTACTAATAATTTTTAAACTATCTTGAGTAATGATCTTGACAGTAGAGGTATTATGATGCCTAAGAACATGAAATTTAATAATTAAGTATTTCATTCATTATGAAGTCATTTATTTTTATCCTTGATATTTTCACAGTGATATTATATCATGATTAATTTATTTAACAATGTATTGATAAAATGAAACTTATTAATGTAATTTACCATTCTATATTGATTATATCTAATCCATTTAAGAGCCAAGTTAACGAATAAATGGTATGAGTTTTTAGTAATTTACCTATCCATAACGATTATGCATTATCTAGTTATTATTTTTATGTTATTGATTACATTGAATGTGTTTTCAGTTATTAGCCTTTATATATTGATTATATCTTATATAGTCATTATATTAAAATTATTTAAATAGAATTAATATTTAGTTATTTACGATTACATGTCATTTATGCATATTGATTCATGATAGCATCTGTTATATTTAACACATACTGAGCATTAGAGCTCACACTCACATTTCCTCTGCTCACAAGAATCCATGAAGTGTATTATAATTGATATAAAATGATATTCTATAGAAAATAACATTTTTCCCAAAAAACCGATGAAATTTTTATTTTCAAATATAATATGGAATCATGTATGTTTATAGTTTACCAAGACTACTAAACTATTCAGTTATTTGGGACACAATTCATTGTATCTTATGCAAATGTCAGAAATTAAGACACTTGCTTTGGGTTATTGTGGTTAGGGTTACTACAATAGAGGAACACAAGAGAAATAATAAAATTGGGGATTTTTCATGGGAACTGGAGGATGTTAAGACTAAAAACTACCCTCATTTTTTTAGAATTTAATTTCCATTACGATTTTAAGGATTAAATTTTTATGTAAGAGAAGAATGTAACACAAGAACATCAATTATAGTATGTGATAATTTTATTTTAATAAAATTATAATACAATGTAATGTTTCATATTTAATTGCACAAAAACTCTAATTTTATAGGAATAAAATCAATATTGAGTGGGCATGTTCAAAATAATCCTATAATGATTTTTTAATTTTTCCACTACAAATATTATTTTAAGAATAATTGAAAATATAGCATCTATGTATTCCTAAATTTATTTTTAACAATATGTTCTTAAATGTAGAATTAATTATGTATTAAAAAATATATTTATAAGAATAAATATAAGATCATTTGGAAGTAAAAAGTGATAATTTTTCTAAAAATTATTTTTAGAAAAGCATAATATCATTCTATTTTTCATAATTAAAAGTAATATTTATGAATGTATAATATAAATATTATATATATACTATATATATATATATATGTATTCAAATCCATATAACTATGATTATTACTCAAACAGTCGATGTCACATCATCCTAGGCTTGAAAATGAAATTCTTGAAAAAGAAGTTCTCGACACGTTTTTTGGGTTTATTTTTTAATTATATTATGAAACATATATAATGGAATTTGATAAAATGTATTATATATTTGGAATAATTATTTCCAAATTTTAAAAAAATTTGAATTTCATTTTTGGAGATAATGAATATTAAAAATAGAAAAAGAAAATTCACTAATGTTATGGATAAACCGGGTTTACCATTGGATAACATAAAATGATAAACTTTAAATTTTCCTAAAAAATTTCCAAAACCATATTGATTGGTTTTATTTATAAAATAACCTTTTAAACTTATAAAATGAGGCATTTTTGTTCTATTTTGTCGGCCATGTGGCTGGAAATTATTTTAAGACATTGAATTATTATAAGTGAGAAACTCACTTCAATTATAAAATTAAACCTCCTCCACTCAATTCCTAACATCTCTAATACCTTTTGTAATGAATTTGGAAATGTGTTCTGTACTCAACTATCCATGAATTATAACTATTATCATTTGGAGGAACACCAATGGTGACTCATTACATCGTTTAATAATGATCTCGGCTAACATAAGGGATATGATGAGTAACATTTTCATTTTTCCTAGTAATAAATTTGTCAATATAACATGATGAAGATATATAAAACCTGATATTCATCCATAAAAATTAGTTTCATTTAGATTATGTATTACATCATGATAATACTTTTGTAGTGTATTGTAAGTTTGTATAATAAAACAGTTCAAGATTTGTATATGGGGTTGTGAAGAGTTCTTAGTAAGAAAAATAATGGGGATTTGAATTTGACTGTTATATAAATATATTTCTCCAACTTTGAGTCATGGGTATTGGATACCAAGAGAGCATCACACATTTGTGCTGATAACCACAGACTAATAGATATGTGGGAATTGATAAATGGAGAATTATATATTCGTGTCCATAATAGATAAATAATTATTCCATTAGAAGGTTGAACATTTTATATAAGTCCACCCAATAGATTAGTTCTAGAATTGGGGAAATATTATTATATTTCCTCTAAACATTTAAATTTCATTTTTGTATCTTTTTTGAAAAAGGTGTGTTTATCATTTATTATTGTGAAAAATATTTATTATGTATATAACTATGAAATTTATTATTTCATTGTGAATACTGTGAATGGTTTATGTATTTGTTATATAGATAATCCTATATAGATTATTGAGAATTAGAAGGCCATGTTTGATTATAATATGATATTAATCTAGAATATTTACCTTGGTCATATAAATGTGTAATACATATGAAGAATCTATAGAGGACTATTTTTAGATTTATTTAATTATGAATCATTTAACAAATGTGAATATTATTTATCATGAAAGATGACAAAAGAAACTATTATTTGAAATGGTGAAAGGGTTAGGGGACTCTTGGATCATAGACATAGTGATGTATGTGTACCCGTGAGCACATAAAAAAATTGTGATTTTTTACTTGGTTACTTTTATAAATTTGTTTAATTGGTATAGTTTGGTGTTTATAAAGATACATAAGTATGAAATTTTAAAAAACATTAGCGTTTCTTAGACTAAATTATAGAATAGTTGTGAAATAATTATTCATACTATTTGATTTGTTCTGGGTTTTTTGTACGTGTGCGAATAATTTAATAATCATAAGAGTGATTGTAAAATGTTTCCACATATCTCACTCTCTAGAACACCATAGTTATATTTTGTGTTATAGAGGAGGAACTATACCTTTTAGGAAATTATTTGATAAATTATGAGTTATTGTGATGCATAGATTTTATTCTAGGTAGTTTCTTTTGATACTTCTAATTCATACTTAACAACATTCCATTTAATATATTCATAATACTACCATATGATATACAGATTGGGAAACATCTAATTATTCCTATAACGATGATTTTGGATTGTGAGGTATATTGCGATATTTTTGTTCTACAAAACCCGATCCCGTGTTAGAAAAGTGATTATTTTTTGTTATATCAAAGAAACTAGTGAAATTATTCACATAATCTATGTGAGATTAAAGTTTATGTGCCCTAATTTTATACATTAATAAAAATGGAATGTATTAATCAAGTAATAAAATAGGAGGTATGTTAAAATTAATGATTGTCAAGAAAAATAAATTTGATGTATTCTCATTATAACTGTTCATTTCATTCCGTAAATTATTATAAAATAATAACTCGCTAATATGACACACAAACCATCATTTTTTGGTATGAATCATTATGAGGATATGATATATAAATTTCATAGAGAAAATTTAAATTTATTAATGTTTATTCGAGATGAAACTAAAACCTATAATGAAGCTACTAAAAGATATGAGTTTGAGAAATGGTTTAAATACATATAATTTGAATTAGACACCATATACACTAACCATTTATGAAACATAGTGGATAAACCTGATAGTTTAAGGAACAAAGGGTGAATGTTGGTTTTCCAAAAGTAAATTAACAAGGATAACAAAGTTTTTATATATAAATAACACCTGGTGGAAGATAGTTACATGAACATTCATGGAATTATTTATGAATAATCCCTTCCACCCACAACAATGATAAATTCCATTATGATATTCCAGATCATATATACTCATTTGGGGTAAGAGATATATCAAATGGAAGTAAAAACCACAATATTTAATTAAACATTAGTATAGCAAGTGTATTTGTTACAACAAAATGGTTTTGAAGTACTAAATGCGTCTACACTTGTTTTTATGTTGCAATGGGCTATTTATGCATTAGAAAAAGAAAATCAGAGTTGGAATAGATAGTTTAATGATACAATCAAAGAGATTAGTTTCATTAAAAACATGGATTATCCTAATAGATATAATATTATTAATGGGAATGTTATAGTGTTTCTGATATTGTATTTACATTCCATACAACTTATCAAAAATAAAATCATGTCATTAAATTCTATAAATGTGTGGATACAAAAATTATTATCTGCTAAATATATTTTTGAAGTATCCTACATAATTGGTATGGAGATCTATTGATAATATGTAATAGGTTTCTTAGACACATCAATGATACATGAATAGGTAATGTTCTAAGTCATTATATCATAGAGAACACTAAAAGGGGTCTTTACCATTGTTTCATTTTTTAAATCATAGGAAGAATCAAGGTCCTTTTAGGGAGTTATAAATGATGTATGTAATTTCATATTCATCAACTATAGGAAACATAATGTATCATATGATTCATATTAATCCCCATGTATCATATCTGATGAATGTATCCTGTAGAGACCATTCAAACCCTCATGAATGTCATGTGATTTTTGTGAAGGTCATAATTAAGAGTATTAGAAAAAGTAAGTTTATTATCAGGTTATCTGTAGTTGAGAATGACATCTAGGTAAAGGTTTACACTAATTCTAGTTTCTAATATAACAGATATGAGAAGAGATCATAATATTATTATGTGTTTTTTTCTTGAATGGTCGAGAGATTAGTTGAAAGTGTTCTAAACAATCCATTATGGAAGAATAAAAAATATAGTGAGAGTAAATTGTTACATTAGATGGAAGGATGGAATTTTTTATAAATAATCTCATTTCTAAACATGGGGTAGTTCCTAAAATAATGTTAGTAATTGAACTTCACAATGACAATAATGGATTCATTTCTCATGTTATGGAACTACAATCATCCCAATGAACTAAACTCATCCATCAAAAATACCATCGAATATGAAAGATAATTTAGAGGGATTATGTTTGGTTATTTTATGTGGATTTAAAGGATATTATTGCATATCTATTGATGAATCAGTTACCGAAATAATAACACAAGGATTTTTTTTATTTTATTGGTATATGATACATAAGTGATTGATATAGTGGTTGAAAATTAATCATAATATTATAATAAAGGTAATTTCCATTTATTATTCATTCATGAGTGTTTCAATATATATTTTAGGAAGTGTCAAATGATAATTTTCCCACATATTATAACTCTACGTTATCCATAAACGATGTTCATCAGGGAGTAATATAGGTTTTGATGATTCATTAAGGTAAGCCTATATATAATATATTACAGAATACCAAAGTTACATCCCGGATAAAAAAATATATACTCATGATATAAAATGTTAATAATTATTACAATGTTTGAAATAAAAAATTACATCTCCAGGAAAGTAATACATTCACTCATATACTTCGTGGCGTATGATTGTTATCAATACCCATTACCTAAGTTTCATGAGACACTAAGCATGAGAACTATTATAAAATGATATAATTCACCCAAAATCCTTGTGTCCTAGATAATCATGGGGAGTTTGGTTATGTTTTTTTATCATTTCCTTGATTAGATATAAACCAAAATGGTATTTTTAGCATCTTGATATTTTAAAAGGAAAGACTATGTAAGATAGAGTATAAAATATGCCACATTAAGCTTAAAAAGACAACTGAATATAATTATTTAAATGTTACCATTATATCATAGATATTATAAATTTTTGTTATGAAAATTGTTAAATGAATTATGAAAATATGGTTTACACATCTATATATAATGATTTCTTTGGTGACCAATTATTTAAAAATGCAAATAAAAACATTTTTAAAACAAAAAGAAAATATTTAAATGTGTACAAGTTTTATGTATACCAATAAAAGAAAATAAATATATTTGTTATTATATTAGAAAAAAATATACAATATATTCAATAAAATCTCTAACATTCATCACATGTTCTTTCTAGTGAATATTTAAAATAAATCTATGTTTACCCATAAAAGTGAATATTTCTCCAAAGGCAGTTTTCCACCGTTCAATGTCACACTTATTTTGAGTATAAATTATTTCACATTGATAAATTTTATTTAACTAAATAAAATTAATTTTTAAAATCATAATAATAAAACTATATTAGAGTAAATTTTTGCTTATTTATTGATATGTTACAATTTTTTATGAGTAGTGAAAACTATTTCATTTTAATTAAGAACTGAATTTTTATTTAAATAATTTAAAATTTTAAATTATATTCTAAATTGGTTTAAAAAAATAGATCAATTATACATTTATCAACCCAATAAAGGTCATTGGAATAATTTTAATATTGAATTTTTATATATAATCCTTTCAAACTTTTAAACATTTTCTATTTAGAAGCTCACTTTTCTGTAACGCCTAAATGGAAAATTTTAAATTTAATTTTCAAATATTATGAATTGAATTTGGAAACCTGGATCTCATATTTTGAATCATAATTTCCATATTTACTAAATATGGCACATTTCATTTTCGAACAAAATAAATAGTAAACATAGTATTTTTAATACCATGATTAAGAGTAAATAGGAAAATTAAGGGTAAAAATAAGATTATAAATATTATAAAATTAACCCAAAATATTTCCTCATTTTATTGGATGAGTTATTGTTTAACATAACCATCCATGGATCAAATCTATGAGTTCTTGGTGTAGCATCCTACCCCAGTTTCCACGTACTGGTTCCCAAAGATGGTAACCACAAGACCTGAAGAGCGCCTGAAAAAATGTAAAAGGCTTCCAATATGTCAAAAGGGAGTATGGAGTGTCCTTGTCGATACTATGACATTCTAGATTATACTGACAATTATATAAGATAATAGATGACAAATAATAGTAAATGGGAATAAAAAATAGAAAGTAGTGGAAATGGTGGAAATGAACCAAGAAATACAAGTAAACAAGAGGAAGATGAATAAAAATATATATAAAAATGATGATGATCATGTAGTCATGTAACTATAAAAAGAGTAAAAGGTTAATATTGGATAGATTAATATACAACATAGTACAAAAAATCACCATAATGGAAAAAAAGTTCTTCACCCAGTATATCGAGCAAACGCCCAGTCCTCTGCCCCATACTCCAACCTAAAATTCCTATCAAACATTGGAAACTAGACGATTCCCTTTATCCATACTAGTAATCATGATATCCTTCTTGGGTGATAGAGGAGGCCCTAGTAGGGTGTGAGATAAAATCTCAAAAGACCACCAGCAACATTGTCTAGATGTATCCATTTTGGGAAACAATAAATGAACATTGTGAGATAAATGATAAATATAGAGAAATAATTTTTTTTTTAAAAACATCATCTAGAATTCCTAAATGGAAACCCGATCGATACCTCCAACTTCAACCTAATTTAGATATCTATGTAGATATTACAAGTATAATTCACAAGGTATGTGTATGGGCCATCATATATAAATAATCCAAAATAGGCTTACAAAAAGCGTGTTCTTTATCTTGAAGGCCATATTTCCATGAAATCATAAAAGAATTCTCAAAATATAAATAAGAAACATCACATAGGACATGAGAAAGTAGTCTAAAAAATCTAAAGATGGGGTCTTTATCCAATTCAATGTGATCTATAATTAATCCCATGGGTTATTATAGGAACCTATGTTAAAACCAATGCCACAAATCCTATCCAAGGAGACCCATAATGGAGTCCCTTATATCAATAATGACATGATAAACTCTATGTTTGTACAATGTATCTCACATAAGGGACCTAGTATCACCCAAGGCATGGAATATCCCTCATGTCGATGAGTCATTCCACTATTACTCCCCTAGGGATTTGTTGACCCTCACAAATATAAATAATCCACCTGGTGAGGCTGAACAAGGATAAAAAAATGTATCGCTCCTGACATATATAGTATATCTTACTAATCACTAAGAGTCCATCCATAACATATTTAAGTCATAACCCATGTTCTCTCCCAAAATAAACCAAATGAAGCATAAAAACCAAGTCACATATCACATGTCATTGAATATATAATAACATGTCACCAGAGGGGAATGGAAATAATAGTTGATATAAAGATATCCAAGTCATACAATTCAATCCAAACAATTATAAAAAAATTTATGGGGAAACCAGAACAAGGTATCAAATGTGAGATGCTATGATCATGTTGAATAAGCAACAAGGAATAAAAAACCTAGTAAACATGAAAGAACTTTAATCATAATCACAATATTCCAAGGCATGCTCATGAAGAAATCAATTTTGGAATTTAATAAACTATCAGAAACAATTAATAATGAGAAATGTTGTATAAGAATAATCATCAAGAACAGAGGGTATGATTTTTCCCCGACAATTTATCTTAGTTAACTTTATGGATTTAATAAATTTTACCATGGTTAAACACACACACACACATTTGTGTTGACAAGTTATGTAATGGTTGATAGTCTATTAATGTGGGAACATCCAAAGGGGAGGAAAATGATAAGGAGATAAATACACAGATGGTTTTTTCTATAATTTATACTCATGTTAAACATGTGGAATCCACTTAATTACTTTATTAAATATATTTGTGGTGTCACTGTAAGGGTCTGGAATAGGACACAAAGGCACACCCATTATAATGTGATGAAATGAGTAGGAAATACCTAGACCACCTATATTGATGTAGTATAACCCCAATCATCCATTTTCAAATATTTGAACAAACTAGAATGGTAGAAATTGATGAAATCATCAAATTCCTTAAAAATTGGGAAAATTATGTACAATATAAATAGAAAACCATGGGAAGGAAGAACATTGAAATATAAGGGAGTGGATCATAGATCTTACCTCTAGATTTTTATTTCTTTTGATGAAGTGGGATTTTGTTTATAGATGAAGGAGATAGATCAATACCTATCAATGGATGAGAAGGAGTTATGACATATGATGGAGGATGAGAAAACCGTTGGAGAGAATGGGAGGAAGAATGGGATGGTTTCAAACTTTCATTAAAGGAAAAAAGTAATTTCACCCACAAAATAATTTGCACACGGTTGGGACACATGGTCTCAAAAAATGTGCGCCAACCATGATCTAGGATCTACTACAATGGGAACCTCATATGGGATAGGCACATAGTTTGTTTAAACATGTGTATCCCATGAAAATTTTATCTTCTAAAACCTATTGATGTCATACAATGTTGTACACATGGGGTCACATGGTTTTAGTAAAATGGTTCCACCCAAACACTAGACCATTTCAAGATGCAAAGTTAGTGAAACTATGTGGGATAGAAAGCATGATTTCTACAAATCTTGTTTCCTAGTACACCTCTTCAAAATTCAAGGTACTAGGCTCTATACAAGCCTTAAAAACCCTTGAAGCCTTCTTAATTTCATTGAAAATATTAAAAGGGCCAAAAAATGAATTTTAACAATGAAAATGGTTTCCACATTTGAGAAAATTTGGGATGTTAAAACCTCCCCTCCTTAAGAAAACTCATCCTCAAGTCTCCCTTCATATGGTGAAATTTTTTTACTATGAAATGTTCTTGCTAAAACATACATACATCAGCCTCCTCCTCTTAGGATTCGTACAGTATGCATCTGCATTTCTAGAGAACCTAGAATAATGGAATTGGTCTTCCTCAGAGATCCTTCTTACTCTAATCAATGATTCATATTGGATGATCATTTAATGTTTCACCCACCCCGAGCTAAATATCTGCAGGTTCTAATGAATGAGATGGGTCATCGTGATGTTAATGAAGTTGTGATACATTTAAGATGTCATGCGTGGAATGATACTTTTGAGGTAACAACAACTGATAGGATATCGACCCAACCCTCTCAACTATTTCAAACGGCCCAACCTGATGAGTTAATTATATTTCCTATCTATGAATTTTTATAAGACACTATGTAGATGATATAAAAATAAGGAATTGATGTACCACCTTCAACTCTGAAAGACTATAATAATGATTAGTATAAGAATTCTACCTAGATTGAGCTGTAACCATACATTTCTGAATCAGCTGGACATTCTTTGATGTCTCTTGAAAGAGAGAGGACCTAGTAAGGCTATCTCACATATCTCTGTCCATCACAGATATGATTGACATGGTATTTCATAAAGAGAATCATGTAGATCCATCTGAATCATTTCATGGATGTTTTATGTATGAAATCTCAACAATTGGAATATTCTTTTACTAAGATCTTCCAAAATCACGTATACATGCCTAAAGTATATCTTATAATGCATGTATCATACTCTCTTACTAGCAGTCAGTTAGAGGGTGATATTATATACTCAAAAGAACCTTTGAAGGCAGTTCCTTTTGCAACACATTCTAGGACAATGATGTATAATGAGCATCTTAGTTAGGATTGATAGAACATGGAACACTATGAAGGTTCAGTACCTACTAGATATAAATCCCCTGATTATCATCACTTGAGATGGTCTCCAAGATCATTAGGAAGTGTGTTACCATTGTTATCCTATCAATTATCACACATACCATATTTATTCCTTGAATGTATCTCTAAAATTCAATCTATAAACCCATGGTGACGTCATTCCAGTTCCACTCAGGAATGGAGAGAGGCTATAGAAGTCCAACAGATCACTGGTGCTCATCCTTCACATAATGGAATGTGGAGAACCAATTAATTAGGAATGAAATATGACTCCACTTATCTAGACATAATTACTGACGATGGATGTCTCAGTAAATAATGGCGAGACAAGGATGAACTACCCATATAGAGGCATGAGATTCCTGCATCAACTCCTCTCATATATCAGAAGGCACCCAAACACACTCATTATAGTGTAGGGTCTCATTCCCATCAACAACCTAATCAGGAGGTGGGTTCTATATTGGGGAACACTCCCTCAGGATAAGGCCCTTAATGATACATAAAATACTCATCTAGACCCTCCCCATAAGGGTTTATATCACTACCAGATATGATGAGACCGGTTTCACCTACTATTCCAGATCCTCCAGGTGTAAATCAGAAAAAAGAGCCATCATTATCCACTCACTGCTATCCTCCAAGATGTTATGGGCCTAATTTTCCTAGATAAAGATGGAAACCATTTCATTACCCTGACCAAGTGTATAAGAAATCACTAAGTTGATTGATTATGGTTATTCCACACACCCTCTCTTCCTTATATTCAAGTCTCGTTGTATAGAGGGATATTTTAGTTTTTTATGATCCATGTAAAAAAAAATCACTCACAAACAATTCAATGCCTCTAAAATTGAAGATCATCAAACATTACTACTAGCTCAAGGTCAGTTATTGCGTAATTTATCTCAAGAGGCCTCAAATTGAACAACCCTTATAAACCGAATTGATAACCATGCCTCAGAAATTCACCTACACTAATTCCTGATGCATCAAAGTTAAATGTATAAATCTTTCATAGATCTAGGAAAAATTGGATTGACACTAAAGTGAATCTCCCATTTATCTCATATAAGGCTATCTCACAAGATGCATACGATAAGATCTTCACAACATTATTTTTGAAACCCAATAGTGGTTCTTCTATGCCTGATAAATCCTGTATGAATCACCTATTATAGTTTTCCATCCCTAAGAAGTTGTGTTTGTCAAGAAAAATCTTTGGTTGCTTCTATTAAAGCACGAAACTCACATTCTCTTGGTGAACAGATACAGTTACCTCAGATATGATATGACCCAATAGATGAACCGTGTTGATTCAAAAGGGTCCTTTACCGAGCCTCACATAAATTTCGATCTCTCTTAGTGTAGTAAATACAATCTCAAGAGGAGTATAATGGTCATTTATGGTCCATGATTAAACAAATACATCATTTAAAAAGACTACAAAAAAGGAATCCATATATAGGTGGAAAACCCGATTCATCAAATCCATGAAGACTATTGGAATGTTTGACTGATAAATTGGAAGAACTAAACACTCAAACAATTCATTCATGTTTCAAAATGTTGGACATGGTATGTTTGTCAGTATCACACACACCTGATGATAGCCCAAATTCAAATTGATCATGGAGAAAATGGTAACTCCTCAGAGTTGATCAAAGAGGTCATCTATATGAGATAGTGTATACCAATTACTCACTATAATCTGGTTATGTTGTAATGAATCCATGCAAAATTTGAGGGTATCATATAACTTCTTGGGGAAAAGGGCTAGTTATCCCCATGGAGATGTGAAGGGTTGGATAAAACACTTTTCCACTATGTTAATAAGCCTCTTATTGAGTTCTTGGAACTCTGAAGATGTCATCCAATATAGATGAATGGACACTAGTTCCACACCTAGCACCATCTCAATGGTGAACCCAACCTCTATCTATGGAGGTAAGAGAGGTAAATCAATTGGAAAGATTTCCCAGAAATGATCGACGATAAGAGGGTGCTCTACTAACATCATTACCAAGTCACTCAAATGGAGACTCACTAATTAAGTTGTCACTCTACCTATCCCAGTAGGCTTGGGTCTAGCTCATCTTGATTGAACATCACATTCTCGTTTATGGTTATATACTTTCTCCCTTAGGTTATGTGAATACCACTTGGCAATTATAGTAATATACTTAAGAATGATAAGGAACGTGATAATCTATACTGATAATGATGTCGAAGCTGATCATCCCAAGGAAATACAAAGCTCATAAGAATTTATATCCAACTATATGAAGATCTTTTTCCTGGAACTGGAATATTCCCTCTGTCTTGACCCGTACTAGAGTGTTGAGATACCTGACACCATAATGGTACTCAATTGCATGGCCCATGCTTTTAATAATAACAAGAGATAGTTAGATTGTGATGCCCCTATATCAAAATGAAAATAAAGTAAAATAGAGGCCACACAAATAGTTCTTATAACAATAGATATACCCAGCCATAGATTCTTAATCATACGATACACCAAATAGATATTTCTGGAACTGTGACCCCGAGATTCAGGCAAACTAGCATTAGTTGGTCCACCCTGCTAATACTGAAGCTCTACAGCCTGACTACCCAATCTAAGACCACTAAAACCCCATATTAATCATCCAGTAAATGACCAAATCCTTGTTTGATGTGGGGTCATATATATTTTAACTAATAGAGGTGTTTTTATGAATCTTATCTCACTAGGTGCTTGAGGAAGTGAACGGAGGAATCACTCTAGGTGGCCCTTCCTTCCTCATGCTCGAAACTCGATCAGGTTCTTCATGCACCATGGATTATTATGTCCTGGCATTCTATAATGGTGACACAATATAGAGATATCAGTGTGTGTCACCTAGATTACACTACCCCCATGTGCACCCTCAAAATTGTGATGCCTTTAACCAGAAGAACTATCACCGTACCTCGTAATGAAACCAATATGGATCACATAGACAACTTCTCTCAAATTTTTTTCTATAATTAGTTCATAGTTAAATATCTATAAAATAGTAGTAAAAAAAGTTATTTTCCTATGAGAATCCATTGTACACAATCCCATCATCAAAATTATTTGTAGTCATCAAATCATCACCGGTCAAAGACAATGTGAAACACTAGAGCTTAGTAAAGTGATAAATATTCCAAATCACAATAATAGTTTCATGGTGAAGATGCATGAACTCCTGGGAACAATCTTCCCTCAATTTTTGTGGTAATATGTCATCATAGAAGGTAGTTCGTAAGTCTTCCCAGACTATAGCCTGATTTTGGTCAGCTAGAGATATAATGTCCAATTGGCACTTGGTGGAATCACAAAACATGTATGTACTGAGTTTGACCCTCCACTCTGGAGGCATCTCATGATGGTAAAATATAGACACCATTGATTGTAATAATTACTCAGTTTTAGGAGGTCCTCCATTATTCAGGAATGTGGCAGGATGATGCAGTTTAATATCCTGAGTAAAATCTACCATTATAGGGGTAGGCTGAGGATCACCATGTAAAGACAATGGTAACTGAAGAAAAATTTCAAAAAAATCAGAATCATCACCCAATGGAAGATCAATAGGTGGTACCTCATGTTGAACTATAGGAGTTACTATGGGTATCTCGGGACCAAACACCTCCCTATTTTTCTCATCTACACTCTCTTAGAAAACTACACTAGGATTTCATAGTAGAATATCTATATAATTGATATATGCAATCCTCCTGAATGATTTACAATAGATAATAAAAATAGAATAAGGAATGATGTAATGAATGGTTTAAGTATATGTACTCCCTACTAAAGAAACAAACCCCTCTTCCTTCTCCTAGAGTTAGGTCTATGTGGCATGGAGAGGACACTGAATGATCCTAAGAGATGCAACCTGCTTCCTGACCGCATTTTTGTGTCAAATCAAATTGATTATGATTTAGTGATTATTTTATATCATAAGATAGATTCTTTCAATGTAACATTTTGTAATCTTATTCGTGGAGGTATTCAATTTTTTTATTTGACATTGAATATTTCATTCCTGATGTCAATATGATCTATGAAACAACAACACCAATGAGTTATTCACAATGATCATGGAAAATGATGTCTCATAAATTGTATCATAATTAAATTCGTGGAGATGGATGATACATATTTTAGGAAAAAATTCAAATGTCAAACATCTCACTATGTCTTCACATGTGTGTATGTGTGACATCCATTTCATGCTACTATTTACAATTTTTTTCAGAAAATATAGGTTATTTTAAAATTTTTGGCTTAAATGATTTTGTCCACTGAACCTACCCTACATCCTTTGTAATCAAATTTCTATACTCTCTCAATTGATAATATTCTGATGTTACAACTGAAGATCCTTACATAGATATCCAAATATTTTGTACATTTCTTTACTCCCCTCCATTATTAATATTTTTGAATTTTTTCCAACGATGAACTTTGAATAAATATCACACTCATCACTCAACCCTTGTATGACCTCCTCACAATACTAACTATACTAATTATAATAAGATCAAATGTTGAGGAATAATGTTTTTTTACATTCCAAAGACCAAATAATATTTTTTTAATGATTTTATGGAATACTACAGTTAGATAATACGTACAAATTCATAAGAAAATATGGTAAAATAATTAAAAATATTGAATAAGAAATGAATTTATGGAAATTTGTTTTTGGAAACACAATAGATATAATCCATAATTACATTTACATTTTATTGAGTTGAAAAAATGTACAACTATTGGTTGGGTGAAATATGTGTAGAGATATTAAGTTACACAATTTCCCTCATAAACTACTAACAAAAAAGGTACAATTCTTCTAAATGATTCAAAATGATAGTCAAATTATATCATCAAAATACCATTTTACTAGAGAAAGGAACACCTCATTGTTAAATTCATGATAATACACACATTTCATCATTAATTTTTTGAGATGTTAAAACAACATTAAATACAAATTTTCATCCTGAATTTTCAATAAATTCCATTATTATGTTGACAAAAATGAACTTACTGACACAAAAAGTGAATGGGTAATAGAGGGGAAGGTAAAAATAAAATGAAGCATGTGAAAAATAGAAAACGATGAATGATGATAGAATTTCAGAACTAACATAATAATATTAGCATTCCCCACACCTAGAGTTTCTAATGTCCTAACTATAATAAAAAGGATATGTTAAGAAATAATAAAACCATGTGGTTATCATTGGTATATTGCTTCTTGAACTCGAAGTTCCTCCATTGAGGGCACTATAATGGCTTATCGAAAGTGCTTCAACTAATTCCCATTGAAAATGATTTTTTTTTGTTTATTAATTTTGAACAAGAAAATTCTCAAGTAAATAAAAAATAGAAAGAATGTACTAAAAAAAATTGAGAAAAATGATTACCTGGATGAATCATCATCCTTCCACTGAATAAGAGGAAGTTATGCCTATTTTTTAATTGAAATGAAGAATGAGGAATTCATGGGAATCCATTGTTATCTCCTTATAAATCTGTGAGTTTTCATAAGAGTCTTTTCTCATTTCCAACAACTCCTAAATCTATAAAGTTATTTTGGTAACCAGTACCAGAAATATTATAATTTCTTTTTTTAATGACCCATTATACCTAATTCTCTATCTCAGCAAGGAGGTGACAACTGTTTCCATAATTAAATCCAACAATGTGAAATTCCAATGGGATTTTTAAAGATAGTATAGTGATCCCATAATGAATCACCAAGTATAAGACACTTATCTTTTTGATTAGGTCAAACCATTTTTTCATGAATTTGTTTTTACTCTCTATTTAACTACTCATCTGACCATGGGTTTGTGGGTGGTGTGTAGTAGAAACTCTATTCTCGACCCCATAATGATGAAAATTTGATTTCATTGTTCTATTTTAGAAATGATAACCCTGGTCCCTGATTATGAATCAAGGTAATCCGATCCTACATAAAATTTGGGTTCTCGAAAATTACACAGCTGTCTTGGAAAAATTTGTCTCAATGGATCATACCTCTTCCCATATTGGCACAGTATAACCATCTAGAAGAATGTACATGTTTTGGAACGAATTGGGAAATTTCCCAATAAAATCAATTTCCAAACATAAAAAATGTCATGAATGAGCAATTTTTGTTTTGTTATTTCATTTATTTAAGATTCATTCTTCATTATTTGAAAATGAGGAAAAGATTTATTAAAATCATGGGCATACCAAAATAATTTTGGAAAAAAGAGACCAGAATTGAAGACCTGATGATCACTCCACTGGGGACCAATTTGGCACCACAAAAGAAACAGTGTGAATGAACCTTTGGAAAGACTAAAACATGATTTTGAGAACACAATGCCTAAGGACCTGACCACTAAATGTGCTCTAAAGGTATTTTTAATCCAAAATATACTAACAAGAATCATGTTTAAGATTGTCAACATGGATTTTTTTGAAATTAGTAGGAATGAAAGATGCTGCCAAATAATTTAAAATTTCTACATACCATTGATTAAAATCTTTATATCTGTACAATTTATGATCAGGGAACATGTCATTTATGTGGAAACAAGGGGATGATTAAATGTTCTAGGATTGGAGGATCCTACTGTTCTGGATAGCTACCACATTCATTATATCTTTTTTATCCCAAATTTATACATTAAATTACAAAATGTGGAGCATCATGAAAATGATATGTGGTTTGGATTTTGGTTTCTTAGGGATACATCATAGAAAAAAATGGTCTTAAAACTCAATAAAATTTAATCCAAAATTTTATTACCTGAATTTATCTAAGGAAAACCAAATGGAATGGAATTATTTTTCAATAGTTTTTTATATTAATGGGTTGGGTCTAGTGCATGTGAGGCATATGTAATGACATGTAGAGATCAATCAAATTATTGTGATAAGAATACCCCAACTACATTGTTAGAGGAATCACACATGAGATCAACTAGTAAATCTAATGATATATTGGATTCCTAGTGGTGATGGGAGAAACCATTTTAATTTATTAAAATCTTCATCAAATTATTTCTCAAAAAAACCCCTTCTTCTTTTTGAAGTAAAAAGAAGAGGGGGAGTTAAATATTATTAAAGTCATGAATGAAATGATTGTAAAATACATCATGTCCTATGAAACAGTTCACATATCCCACATTTTGGGATAATGTTAGGGAAAAAATGAAATAAACATTTAATTAATCTACTTGGATACCATACCAATAAATTACAAGTATAATTTAAATACCTTATTTCACTATGAAATTACATTTCTTATAATTTAATAAAAAATTATTTTCAATGCATCGAAATAGATAAAAACAAAGACTACTCAATAATTTATCAAAATTAGTGCCATAAATAGTGATATCTTCAATGAATGCTTCAATTCAATTATCCAGGTAATCTAGACAAAAACTATCCTTTCATCGCTAGAAATTTGTTGGAGCATTAAACTAACAATAAAAATTATCCTATATTACAATTTTCCCAAGGGGAAGTGATTGTTATCTTTTACTAATCCCTAGGAGAAACTATTGATCTAAAAGTTTCGAAAATACTTTCAAAAAATATTAATGAGATTTTCCCACTAGATTTTATTGTATCTAGTCAATTAATCTCTGAGGGAAATGGTTTTTCCTATAGTGTTCATTTTGATAGAAATAATCAAAATTGACATGATAACTATTTTATAGATTGGTTGGAACCAATTCATTTTTTCATTTTAAATTACATTTAGACCAATTTTTTTTAACTAGAAACATTGGACTAACCCACAGGCTATCATAGATGAGGCACATGATTTCAGTACGTAATTATTTTTTTAACTCATTTTTAACAACTTCTATGGGTTTTGTTCAGTCAATGTTGTTCTCACCTCACTAGTTTAGCCACATCATTTAAACTTATATGATATTTGAAATTTTATGGGATAATACCAAGAATTTAGTAAGGGCTCATTACAATGCGTTATTATACTCCCTCAAAAGTTAAAGTAGTCCAAATTCAGAATTTAAGAGGAGTTAACTAGAACTTATGATAAGTATCTTTTTTCTATTATCATGATGTGAATATTTTAAATTTTGAGGTTGTGGATTATGTTCCAATTCCTGGTTATTTTGGTTTCCTTGTAGATAATTTGAATGTGGGAGGTCACTGATCACATATAACTACTTAATGGTAAAATCACTAGATGAATAATATGTTTTTATAGTCTTAGATGTATCATGTATGGTCATGGGATTCATAGTGCACAAGAAATCATCAATTAAAGAACATTCTTGAAATTTTTCTAAACTATCACATCATTTTATGAATCATTAATTACCTCGCATTTATATAAAATACTAAAAATAAAAAAGTGTAATAGGGAAGTTAAAATATGTTCCTATAGAGTAAGAGAGTATGTGATTTAAATTAACATAGTGATAATAATGTACATTTTAGGAGTTCTTCATGGAATCAAGGATGTTAATGTAGAAAATGTCACCACTAAACTACATAGATAATGGACTATTATGGAAAAAATTTTGTTTTGAAATTTTTCATAAAATGTCTCCCGAATATAATTATGGAATTTCCATTAATCATATTATCTTCCTCTTTATGAACATAATAGTTGGAAGGAAAATTAATTTATTTACCCTCATAAGAATATCCTCAAACACTCTTTTGGGGTGTACTATACTCTAGTTTTCTAGTTGAATAAAAAATCTTGTGGTCTTCAGTTACATGAAATACAATGAATTGAAAATGGAGTGAGACATCACATTTGTAGATGCACCCACATCAGGCATGACATTGAAAAATAAATTGTGTCATGTAGTGAATGAAATCAAAAATATTCTAGGATCATTGAATTGGTGGAATGTTATGGCCCTATCAATTCTGAGATGTTCCTCTGTATGCTCACATTTTCATGACGCTGATGTTTCCATCGGTGTTTACACATCTCCATTGAAAACATGGTGTATTGATGAATTTTCATTATGGAATGAATCATATGAATGTTAAATGATGTTTTTTTCAATGTTTCTATGATTTAATCATGAATATAGGTTTCTATTTGTTTCCTTGGAAGGGTTTCAATTTTGGGAAATGGTCGAGGAATGTTATTTCCTTGAGGTTCATCAAATGAAACTCTCTTTCATTTGGAAGGGATTCCATCAAGACAAGATTTTTCCACATTTGGACCATTTTTAGTGGTTGGGATGGTGGTTTCCTCCTGATTGGATTAATCTAATAGAGGGATAATTTTGATTTTAAGTTGTGTACCACTCCTAATGGTGATGAAACTGAAAATTTTCTTATCCATAGGGTTGAATAGTGATTGAGAGGGTAGTTTACTTGATTCATGGATCTTTATTTCCCCCAAGGAGTTGGAAGGTAAGCCTATTTGGGTTTTTTGGACTTGTATGGATTATTGTGTGTTTTTTTGGAATTGGAGATTATTTGAAACCATCTAATTAATCTTTTCATCTTGATAGGATCATGTTTTTAAAGGGGTTTGAGGAATGAAATTGCTTATGGTTGAGGATTTCTAAGTGGCGGTGGATGAATACTCTAACCTGGTTGGTTATATAGTTGTTGAGGTTGGTTTCAATACCCCCTTTCCCATATTATGGGTTTTATTTTCACCATGAGTTAGATAGATTGTGTGGTTATTTATTAATGGGTTGGTTATAAAGGATGTTTGGGAAAATTACCTCACAACTCTCAGTAGTTTTTCTTAGATGGGGGAATTGGCCAGAATAGTGGGTATTAGTATAATATATTCCACAATGGATGGGAGGACGATATTGGGATTTCCCCTAAGAAATTTCAAGTTGTTGAGGATGGGTACTTACCTCTTTAAACATCGTTTCCACCTTCTTCTTGAACTCAGAACTTTTCATTTCATGGAAACCTCAAATGGGTACACTGGACATTGATACAAAATGATTTACATTCTATGTCATGTTATCAATGAGTGTCTTTGTAGTGATTGGGTTTTTTTCAGCTAGTGCACCACCTGTAGAAACATCAATAATATTATGTTCAATTGGAATTATACCATCCTAAAAATATTGTATTAAAATTTGGTCACTTATTTGGTGGTGCGAACAACCTAAGGAAATCCTTTGAAATCATTCGAAGTATTCATGTATTGTTTACCCTTGTAATTTATTTTTTAAAAAGATATATTTCCTTATATTTGCAATATGAGATGTTTGGAAGTATTTTTCATGAAAAATGTGTTTCATGTCCGCCCTACCTCTAATAGGGGAATTAACATAATATAACCAACCTTTTGTAGTATATTCTAATGAAAAAGAAAATTTCCTAAGTATTACTAATTCTTCCTAAAAATAAGTAGTTTTTAATATATAACACCTAGTATGAAATTATTTTATGTATATATGTGGATATTCTCCCATGAGTACCTAGAATCTGGGTTATGAGTGAATTACACCAGATTTAAGTTCAACATTAGGTGCATTTACTTGTATTGAAATGTATGTGGGATAGATCTCTACCATAGAAAAGGTTATTTCTTTTATTGTGAAATTATTTTAATCTATATTATGATGGTTTATTTCTATATGTAGTTTTTTAATAATAATAAGAAGAATGATTAATAAGGGTGCTGATGTTTAGCATGTCCTCCTTCAAGGGATTGTTCAGTGCTTGTTGGCATCATTAATGTAATAACCTCTATCGTTCCTGTTTGATAGAAATAATTACTCCAATGAATTTCTCATCATGAATGGGACATACATAAGTAATATTTTAGATGTCAACTTTAAAATTAAGTAATATAATAATATATTGAAAACTACAATACACAGAATGATTTTACAAAAAATGCCAAGTAAAACAAGAACAAAACACCGCTGAAAGCATGAAAAAAATGACAATGTTGTCCTAACATTCCTATACTAATGTTAATTAAATATTATTTTATTGAATATGGTATACTCAAGGTTGTATCTCAAGATCATTGATGGGTTTATTTTTTGTATTTTTAATAAAAAGTATAAAAAGAAGGGAAGGTTTTTGAAAACATGTTAAGAAATTAACTTAAATAAATGAGTTTAATAGCTAAAAAAAGTTGATTTTGAAAAATAAAATATAAAGAGGTCATTTTTATTTAAATAAAAAAAATTAAAAGAATTTTTCATAGATATTCATTCAGGTTTAGAGTATTTATTTGGTTGAAATTTATTAGAATCCCGATTAATTCCTATTATTTTATATCAATGCTTGTTGAACCTAACCTTGACATTACAATGTTATTTTGTAGGTATAGAACTTATGCATGGAATAATATAATATAAATAATATTGAAACCTTATTAAATTATATAAGAAAATAATTCTTATTCTTTCCAATCAGAACAACACAAGTCACACACTCAAAACCCCACACCAATCAGTACGAAATTAAGAGAATATCAATCACATGAATCTAAAAAAGCATTCAAATATGAAATAATGTATGCTAAAGGGAATGAAATTTTTTATTTACCCTATTTCTCCTAATAATTTTATAATATACATATAATAACACCCTTGACATGTGTGTTGATCCCACACAACAAATGCCCACCATTTAGCCCAATATCGATGGGAGGAGGAAACTCGAGTGGAACTCCTTTATCATTTAATCTCTTCCTATGATGATATGGAGATAATGAAACTATAAGGGGATGAGAAAAATCCAAGGGAACTAAAAAATTTCATCAATTATCTAATGATTTGAACATAAAAATGGGCTTCACATGGTGCCAATTTATAGGAAAATTAAGAGGTAGTTTTCAACACCTAAATTTTGTAAAACCAGTTAGCCAATAAATTTTAGTATTTATAGAATATTATATAACTTCTAGAAAATCCTATAACTTGGTTCCTGACATCAGGACTATCTCCAATGAAAATTTGGAATAATATGGAGTCCCACGTCTACAGATATATCCAAAATACATAACACCACTTTTGACTTCCAAAAGATTCCTTTTCCTAGACAGATCAGTTCAGATTGGCCTCTTAATTGATGAATTGGTTTTGGAAATCTTCTGAAGAGTTGGAAACCACTGAATTTTGGATCCACTAACAAAGTTTAAGACCTAATTTATGCATATATTAGATTTTGTGTGCATTTGAGTCCACATGGGATCTTGGGCTCCTATGTAGTTTGGGCGACATTGTGTTAACGTTGTTTTGGATCCTCCAAATCACCAACAAATATAATAATATAATCCAAACAAGTGAAATTACAAATTTTAGCAGTGATAAACACAAAATAAATAAATCAATATTAGTTAATTGTCTTATAACAATTATAATTTAAAATAAAAAATCAATTTAACATAGTGAGGTAAGGGTGAAGTAAAATAGTGAATGGTGGTCTGATCACTACCCACTACTAACGTCAGTTTAGTTTCAAGGTCTCATATTTCTCATATAAGGTAACCATTTAATTTTAAAGTTTGTTTTAAATTTTACTCATTTATGTACCTAAACCCCCTTGAATGGTTGAATTATATTTATCACTATATTTAATTATAAAGCCACTTACGTCTTATAAATTGGAATGTGGATTCCATATAATCCTAACCATAACACATTCTAGCCCATGTGACCAAGGATCCATGACTTAACATTCCATAACTAACTACTCATGGTGTCTACTTTAACCTGTGTCAGAAAAAACATTTATGTTAAGGAAGACACTATATGTTTTAGTTATGTTTTCACATCCTTATAGGAAAGTCCAATAGAATTCTATAAATAATCATCAAATCACCACAACAAGAACTTATGGTATAGGAAATTCATGCAGAAAGTAGATATGGCATGACACAATGCACAACATGTATGTCCTATGGATCCTAGTATGATAAATGTTTTAACATGACCTCACATCATTGGGCCATGGTAGAAGAATCCCGTATCATTAATAATTTTATCAATAATACAAACAACCAAAAGAATGTGTGAAACCCAATAGTGAAGTCCATGAAACATCAATAAGCATAAGAAACAATATCATTTAGCCAACCTATGAAATTTTGGTCTCCCTTTTACATGGGTTTTCTACTATTAGAAACAGGCTCATTAAAAACATCAAATATCATAGTCTCTTGCCTAAACCTAAATAGTAAGTGAAAAAGGAAAAAAATATGATACCACTTTGTAGCATCATGCCTTGGGTGCCATAGACGGGTGCCCTAAGATGGTGGCCATAAGAGCACAAGCGTGCCTCCCCAAATACTAGAGGCTACTAACTAGCAGTGAGGGCCAAGGGTTTTTAAGTAGGGGCAACATGTAAACATTGATTAGGGTGATCATGGCTCCAGATAATGTATGAAAAATAGATTAAATATGAATTAGAAATAGACAACAATATAAATAATGGAAATAAACAATGAAATATGACTAAAAAAAGATGAATAAAAATATATATTCAAATGTTGATGATCTTTATGTTATGTGACTATAAAAAAGATTACATGAGGAACTTTTATGTGGAACATGGGGTGGGATTATACACTTGGATCCACTTGGATGACTTGAATCCCCATATTGTAAATTATTTTTAAGAAAAGTCAATGATGACATACTTATGATTAAATGACTATATAATTTTTAATAACAGGTTATTAAAAATATATCCGAGAATATAAATTCTAATTTTAAAGCTAAATTTTTTATCTATTTCGTGTAAATTTATTTATAAATTTCATTGATAGAATAATTATCTTTAATGTTGACACTACGATAATGAAGTAATTCTTCAATAAATAGAAATATCAAATTAATGATGTTAAATATATTAAAATTAATAAAATTTTAGATAATTAATGCTCTAATCTAATTTTATTGTTAACCTTCACATATAAGGTATTCATTAAAATATTTGGTTTGAAGATATATTGTTTAATTTTTTTAAAAGTCAACATAATGAATAGTGACACAATTGTCATTAATGATATTTAAAATAAATAATATTTTATTAAGTGATATTAAACTATTTAAAACATATAATTCAGCCAAATTATTTTAATATGGATTAAAATTTCATCAATAATTCATTTATGGGGAGTTTGGAATTTTATAGTGAATATATTAACCCTTAATGATTACAAATCCATGTTGTCAAGTTAAGATTTAAAAGGGCTAAATAAGGGTTAAAAATGATAATGGCAATAATAAGGCAAAAAAATTTCAAAATATTATTTTATGAGATTATTTATTCCCATATCCATCCTATATTCTAAATAACACACTTTAGGGTCATTTGTAATTGAACATTAATTTATTTTAAATTATTATTTTGAAAAATTCCATGAGTTCCCCTCTCATCTATTATAAAAGAGCACATATTCTTCTCTATTATTCAGAGATAAAAATAAATTTTCTTTATAAAATATCTAAACATATCCCTTTCTATAATCCCACCTCAAATTCTAGAGCTCCTATTTTATGATTAATACAATTCTTGTTGTCCTTATGGTTTTAAACAACGAAAGATTTCTGAAAAAGTTATATTGTTTTTAATCGATATTTTTTTGTTTATTATTCTATATCACTAAAACCATATTCAACCATTATAAAATAATATCTCAAATATCCTACATATAATTATATGTTATTATTTCCCTATAATTACATAATTTCATCTCCAATTTTATAAAATTTTAAAAGAAGTTATCGTTCGTGTGTACTATGAACTACCGCCTCCCGAACCAATGACATCCATTTTACATCACAGTCGCAAAAATTGTTTATAGTGATAAAATTAATTTATATATATTATATTAAATTCATAATTATCAATATTGAAATATAATATTTCATTTTTAATCTTACATTTCCTTGAATAACAAAAGGATAACATATTTTGTGCATACATGTTAACTTTCACCTCCACGAAGTGATGTGATTTTGTTTTCATCCCCATGTCACATGGATGTTATATATTAGTATATTTATGTTATTAATATTATATTAATTATATAATTATAATTATTTTAAGATTAAATAATGCATACCTTCTTTACATAATAACCAATGAAGAATGGAAATGTAATTCAAGTGTATGTACGACCATCTGTCTTCATGATTGTAACAATGATCATTTTTCAAAAAAAATTAATTGATGTATTTAATAGTATAATTGATCTATAAAAATGAAAATTGATTCACTAATATTATTCTAGAGATTATAAGATAATTACTACTTCGATTATGGACATCATACCAAAGTCATTTTGGACCCAAACACCAAATGTCATCAAAATGTTTGGTGTGAACATTAATGAATTAGTAATTTTTATAAAATTATTATAAGTTATATAAAAGGAATTAAAAAATTAAAAAGGTTCTCAATAAATTAAATAATTCATATATATTTATTTTTCATGAATATAAATATTGTACATCATGATTTATACATAATGTAAGGGATTTCATCTCAATCTCCTTTCAATGAGGGATATTTTGATGTTATACACCCATATTATATTATGAAATATATAAATAGAACCTTTAAAATATCATTGAATGAAATTATTTATTCTCATTTCATTTAATATATTGATTAAATATTATTCCTTTATGGGTGTAATGATTCTATTATTTCAAAGTGCTATGGGACACTTTTATTTATAAATCTTTTTCTTTTAGACCATGTCAATATTCTTTATATTATTTTACATATTTATTTATAATGATATAAAGGATTGTAAATGAAATTTTATATCTATTTTTATATTTTAATTAATCTACAATACTTCATTTTTTTAAAATAAAATGAAACATGCCTTTTCGTTTTCTGGGTATTTTGTTATTTAAAATGGGGTTTGGAAATATATTGATTAATTTAATGGATTTAAATGTTTTATTTTGAGTGAAAATAATTTTTTAATAGAAATATTTTATGTGTTGTGATTATATAATTATACTTGGTAATTTTATGGGTGGTTACCTAATAAATCAATGACAGATAGTTTTGCGATAAAATAATAATGGGTGGGTCTTTGAATGTTTTTAAAATGATTTAATAATGGGTAATGTAATGAAAGGAGTCAAGTTTAATGTTGATAAATTTTTTTTATTAAATAAATCATCATTTATTTTAAATGTAATGTATTTTGGAAAAAATGGATTCTAATCAGAAGTGTCCCCTTTTTATTATGTGTTTTGGTAATATATGAGTTATGATATAATTATATAAAACTATAAACTTGAAATGATCCTCATAGTAAAATAAAGTAAATTATTGAATAAATCACCATATTATTTAATGTTTACGGCTGGGTCCTTGTAGGATTTTTACACTCATATGACCCAAAAATACATATGAACAACTAAATTAAATAGAGTATAGAAATTCATGTTAATTCTAGGACGTGTAACATAATATGTTTTCATCTATATAGATGAGGAACATGTGAAGTGACCATATACTAGATGAATCACATGTGATGTATTCATTGACCTTGTGATTATGTTATAGAAAATCATGAATGGGTGACATGTAAAATACAAGATTTAAGTCTTCCATGTCAAGTTTTAACATGATGTTATGGAAAGAAGGATTATTTATTTTCATATAATAGTTATATTATAAATCTTGTGGTGGAAATATTTTTATAGAAATATGAATATGTTTTATTTGGATAACACAAAATCCTTAGTATCTAGAGTTTCATTGATTCTTTCATTGAGTTTTCACTTTGGTTATCTTTATTAAATTGGTGTTTCACATATTTTTTCTCAATGATACTAAGGCCCCCAAGGTCACATAGCTAGGAAATTGGGTAGAGATTAAATATTAAGAATAAATTGATCCAAAATAATGATAGTTTGGTAACACTATCCAATTGTGTTTCAGATGGATTAATAATAACTCATTATGTTTTTAATAAAGTCCATATTGGATTTTAGTGTAAGTGGGATACTGTTGGAAATGAAAAAAAAATGATTGATATCATCTCTTGTGATACTAATTGATTCATAAGATATATTATGCATGATATTTATATCACAACATAAAATTAGATTATATAAATAAAAGAATGGGGATGTTTCTTTTGGATTGTATTATACTCTTATAATCCTTATAAATAGAATTTCATAGGATGGGAGTTCATGAATCAATAACATGTTGTCATACATGGTTTCACTAGATATAAATCAGATAGATTTATTTATTAGTTACACATTATAATCATTGATGTTTTTAATGAATAATATATAAATTTGTAGTGACATATGGGTTACATGGGATGGAACATTATATTGGTAACACCTCACCTATTTACTAAATTATGAGTGTCAGGAGTAGAAATAAATGTTTATAGACCATTGATTCATTGTGTTCATGATCTTTTAAGCCAAAACTGAAACACTCTTCCCCTATTTATCAACATTGTTTATATGTAGAATTCAATAGAATACCTTTAGTGATCAGGAATCATCCTGTTACAATTGAGGATTCACTGGTCAGGGTACAACATATAGATGTAGGAGTAATTTTATTCTCTTAGTTGATCCCTATCAAGTGTACATAAATGTTTCAAAGAATTATTACTTGGATGTAAAAGTATTCTATATTTTCTTCATATTCATGCACGTTAAACTACTAAAGATATATTGTGAAATATATGGGATTATTTCTATATCCATTTTCATTTTATTAAAAACCAAAAATTAATGTGTTTTATGCTTACATTGAATGTGATAGATATATTCATGGGCCTATGTTGACTATATCTACATAGGGCAGTGTCCATTGGGTTGCGGTGATGATCCTAGTGTTGATACCATTTTTTATACATTCACAACATAATAACCATGTAAAATAATTTCCATTAATTAATTAAAACATATAAAAACATGAATAAAAATAATCACACATTTTTTTAATATGTAACATTATCTTAAACTAAATTATTGAAAAAATAACTAATGCCCACAAAATCTATTAGTTGTATTATTTTCAATGGTAACTATATTTTACATGTTTTTATTTATACTGGTTATTTTAATTTATTTATTTGATCATAAAATTTTAACAACTTAAAATATTACTTATTTTTATGAATAATACTCAATTTTATAAAATATATACAAATACCCCCATTTTATCAAATTCTATTCCATTTCTTGTGTTATTCAAAATATCTCTTCTAACCTAGGCTGTTCATTTGTATTTTACTATCTATCGACTCATTGGATTGTATCCCTAGGATTGATTTCATCTTCCCAAGACTGAGACTATTTGTTATTTGTCTTTAGACTCTCTTAATGAGCTAATGGATATTACCATTTTTATATATTCCCAAAATAAAAAAGTACATTTTTATACTTAAATAATGGAAATACATAAAAATATAAATACTAAAAACCTGACATATTATCAATTTACTTATTAACTTGAATTATTTCTAATTTGATAAAAATTAAATTAATTCCCATTGAATTAATTAAATTTTGTGATAATAATGAAATAATTCCACTAAAAATTTACAAAAAACACTTGATCACTCAACATACTCATGTATACAATGAATAGAAGAGGGATGGTTGTGATAATTGTCATGGGAGCCCAGGAAGAATATTTTTTAAGACAACTCTGATTTAAATATTCTAAAATTATAGAGACTATAAGTATTTCATATTATGATTTCTTTTTTAATCACTATTTTATTTGTTTTTATTGATAAAATATATTTTCATTTTTTATTTAATATTCAAATGTTTTTTGGTTTAATAATATTGTATAAAAGTTTTACGTGACACCAAAAAAACATCTCAATTGGGAGGTCGAATGAGGCTATCATAGGTTTGTTGTTGTGTTATGAGATGTGGCATGGTTTCATAGAAAATAATCATGTGAGAAAAGAAAAAATATGTTATTTTCAATGGAATGGATCTATTATTCCCCACAATAATATGTTTCAAAAACTATCAATGATTGGTGGATTTCACAATAATGGATGGAAATCATGTTATATTAATTTCATGGTATGTTTTACTTATGTTTAGAGATGGACTCATGAAAAATGTATGTTGACCTATATATTAAATGTTATATTTTTTATTTAATGTTAATTAAGGAAATATTCATATATTTCAAAACGATTATGATAATACTTCTCTATAGTAACTTGTATGTTTACCTCTAAGGTGAATGATTGATTTTTTACCCCAGGTTCTTATTTTATAAGATAAGAGTTTTGTATTGGGACTCTCAACTCTATTATTTCCATAGTACATATTGTAATGAAATTGATGCTTCATTGTTCACTAATCACACACATGGGGGAAGGGGCCTCCAATGACTCACTTTTGGAACCCCATCATGGATTTACCAAATAGAATATCCTTGATTATCATTATATGTTTTGTAGAATTTAAATATTCTTGGAGGTCTATCATAACAAGGATAGAATACATTAGCTTATTCACTCACTATAAGTGTTCCCTGACAACTTAGTTTTCTACTATCTATTTTATTAGATCATTTCATACAAAAAACACATTATATAGACATTTTTTATAGATTTATCCAGTCATCATTGGGATTCAAGGATCATACTATAGATGAATTTTCAGAATCTGGTCGAATTGAAAATTATTTCGTTATAGATGAGGAATTATCATCAGTATTTTCTAATTAAAGGGTCTCATAAATAGTTTTCACTTCTCCCTTTTTAGATAGTCTTATGACCATCACATGAGATATGATTCTCTAACATCAATTTTTTTTGTTAAATTTCAAAAACCACCACTTTCATTCTCATATATGTCAATTATTTAGCTTCCAAGAAATCTCTTCCGAATATTTTCTTATTTTATAGTGTGAAAAGGCTATATTCCATGGTATTGATCTACTAATCTATGTGGATATTCTTATTTATAATCCTCCAGTTGAAATGAAATATATTGAAACTCAAGAATATTTTTGGTGTTTTTAGATTGTTAATTTTAATTATTTGTCTAATTTTACAAATTATTGTTGACTATCCCATAATAAATATTTTTTTTTCAATTTCATATGAGGAACTTTCCTCTCATTAGTGATGGATCCTATAGATCTATTGATATTTTTAGTGAGAGTACTATGAATTTTATTTACTATAATCATTAATACCTAGTATGAATCCTACTGATATTTGGAAGACTATTATTTCATTGATGGTAGGGTATGTTTTTTGGGGGATCCTACCCCCATTTTTGTCTACTAGTGATCCCACCTATGCAGAGGTAGGTTTTTCATTACATAATTGAAGACACATATTTTTTGTGGAATGTCACAACATGGTTATGATGTACTTCCAAATAAGAATAATATATATAATACGTCGAAGGTACCGCCTCAATGTACTCTCAAGACATATGATCATTAAAATTATATTGGCAGTAAAATTAATGATATACAGATGTTAATTAATATACTTCACATCATATCCCTCCAAACAAATATATTGGAAGAATGATTATCTAAGAGACTTTTGTGTAGGAAACCTCTTTTGAAATTAATATAATGGGTATATTCACACATTTCAGTGTATATTTTTTAAAAAATGATCAATTTTATTTATAGAATATTGTAGTACCTAGGTGGTAGGGGAAGTTGGGGTTTTTCAAGAATCTTGATTCTGGAATTGAAGAGGATTTTATTGAAATGCTACTTAATGCTTTATTGAAAGTAATTAATGTATTTGGTGTCTCTCTATATCCATATTCTAACATTGAGTAAAAGTCCCTAACAATTTAATTAAAATAAAAATATTTCATTTATCTAAAGAATGATATCACATTAAAATCTTTTCTATGAAGATGGTGGAGATCAGTTGGAAGATCATCAAGCCAGGTAATGTATTTATTTAAACATTTGTTAGAAAGACTATAAAAAAACTTATTAGCTACACGATAAATATGAGTGATAATGTAGTTGATGTTGTGAAGCGAGTAGGTGGAATCCATCCATCAAGTAGTGATCGGCCATGCAAGGAGTCTCGCCCTGTTCCAAATTGCTTGCACCATAGTAGTCGAATCTCTTTCGAACCATAGATTGTTCCTGCCATGATTACTTATAAAAGAAACAACATGTATCATACACATCATTTTTGCCTCCAGAGAAGAGGCAATGCAACAGTTACCATGAAAGAATATAAGGATCTAACCTAGGTAATTCCTTAACATAGCACCACTACCTATGGTAACTGGATTTCCATTCGAGGAACCTTCCACATTGACATTAATACCACCCTGAATGGGGGAAAACCAAAACAAATAAAAGGTAAAATGTGGTTGACCAAAATTTCCTTCAATCTGAAGACGTAGAAGAATCATAAAGTCACGAACAATGTTGTTTCAGTGACCCTTTTTCATCAAAGAATATTCACATACGGAAAATAGAATCTAGATCTAACATGAATTATGATTTAGTGATGATTATTTATATGTAATAGAATTTATATCTTACCCGATCACATGATGGAGCTCAGAAAATACAGTAAGGAAGAGATTCTAAATTTGTTGAGAATTTTAAATTTCCACACATCTCTTTAGATGAGTGTGAAAAGAGTAATGAATCGCCCATATTCAGTTTAAAATGTCAAAAATATAGTTCCCAAGAGCAGAGGAAGCAGAACCAGAACGGAAGAGGTTGTTAGTATCTTCTCTGTGTTTATTGCTGTCCCTAAATTTGGAGAAATGTTGAATAAAAAATGATTTATGGAATCTGTATCTGGGAATTCTATCATGAGAAGGGTGCCAAATAAGAGTGAATCTTAAGGATGATATAAATACTATTTTTTCATTCATGAAAAAATTAAATGATTAAATTATGACTTAACTATGGGTAATATTCTATTAATGAAAGGAAAATCTCTAAACAGTAGTTGCTAATGAAAAATATAGGTTTTCCAAGATGGTTGATTGTAAGTTTTTTAATTTTTTACAATCATTCACATCAGGATCATAATTTTTAAATTTATTCCAAAGGGATTTTTTGTGGATTTGGAAACACCCAACGATTCTATATCCTCGATGCCTCAAAGACCTTCCTTCCAAATGTTGATGATTGATGGGATTTTGGGCCAACGATAATTAGGAACTCACATTTGATGACATTATGGGAGGTCGAGCTCCTCAAAACCGTTTGGGGGGGATTATTTCTTACTCTATGACTCTCTTATATATTTTAGACATGTTTCTAAATAATTCATTAATTCCCATGTATGATGAGGTTTATCCTTTGATTAACAATCAATTATTATAATGTACGATATTTTGAATCATCTATATGTATCTGAGGTTCTTCATCAATCAGAGTATCTGTATGTAGTTGAGGTTATTCATAAATGGTACCCTCTTATGTAATGGTTAGATATTCATTTGACATTATTATTATGATGCTAGTTTTGAGATACATAGTGGGGATCTCTGGATGGTGTCATCATTTAGGGAGACTATAGTTGCTTTGATATGGGGATCACACCAATGAATGGGATTCCTATATATCCTTTTGAAATGAATCATAACCCACCTAGTTTGGTGCCACATAATGGGATACATCATCCCTTTTATGTTCATGTGATGGAGAGAAAAATATTCCATTTAACATCCTTGAATAAGGTTGTCTAGGCAAACGGTTCCAATTCAAATTTGGATTTGGGACTTTTATTGAAGTTTCCTAGGTACCCTTTATGTGATATATACTTCCATGTTGGATAATTCCCTATGAGTAATGTGTCCTATAAGGAAATAGGGTTTTTTGGGGTGTTGGGCTTGGAACTCAGAGAGGCGTTTTGTGTATCCAATCTATGTTGGAACCAAAACACATGTAGTTCTATTTTAAGGGCTTACGCCTATGGATTCCCTCTGATGGTTTGTCCCATAAGAGAATGTGGACATTTGTGATGACTATGTTGAGTCTTTCACATGTGAGGATGCCCTTATGGTTTGGGAGATTTATTATGGATAACTCCTATGGAGGATTACCATATGAGCTCAGACCTTAAGAAGGCATCCTATGTATCGTGAGTACAATAGGAATTAGATTTCTCGTAGTTAAATTTGTTTGAGATCACACACAAGTGTTTCCTTTTGAGGAGACTTTATAGTAGAAGGGGAATACACCTATAACGATTCCAAAAGGATGTTTTTCAAGTACTATATCATATTAGAGGATGACATAGGTATGGATACATGGCATTGAGTACCCACTCCAATGGAGGTCCTATGATGGAAGCTGAGAGTAAGATATGGAATGACATTTTATGCCAAAATAGGTATCTAAATGTGATGGTTTAATTACTATAGATAACAACTAAGCCCATGTGATTCATACATGGTGTGAGAAACAGGATGAAGTCAAATATCTAACAAACTACATGATTCTTATCCTTCTGGTGGAAGACTTTAGGGCGACAGGAGAGGAAGAAGGGTTTGTGATATGCCCCTTCCCTTACTTCATTATTCCCTGACATAAAGTAAGAGGAATGGATGAAGAATTAGAGGTCTTGCAGTACAGGATAGGGTATTACCCCAGGATGGATGACCAAAAGGTTGGTTCCTAGGGAAGAGAGGAGGATCTCATTCCATGTATTTATTCATAGAATCAATGTTCATAGGTCTTAGATATGACGTGGGAATCACAATGATCTATCCCATGTCTTTGAGACTAAAGTAACCATGAAACTTCCCATGGGGCTGGGTATAAGGCCCCAGCCTTAAACCTTACTTAATCTTGAGTTATTACAAGATTACACATTGAGGATCTTTTCGGGTTTAGAGTTTTAGAGAATTAGATCATAAAACTTACATTACATTCCACATATATACAAAGTGGTTACATAAAGATAGTATTCTTCTTTCCCATCAATGGAAACATAGTTAAAATAAAACATGGACTCTTTCTTGACACTTCCTTGACACAATCATCATATCATGTACCTTTCCCTTGACCTGTGAAAAACATTTCAAAAAAACATGGGATGAGCATGAAAAGCTCAGTAAGGGATATAAAAATATATGGAAAGGAAACATGGGTACATATATACATAAGAATGAAATCATACTTTACCCATAAAACATAAGCACTTTAACATAACTCATCAAATCATGAATAAATCATAGAAATCATAAGACATAAACGTATCTTGAGGCATTAATAACATTCTTACGTAGGGAGTAACCCTCTTGGTTACGTTTGGAATACCCATCACAATATATTCCCTAAATCTCTTTGGAGAAACCTTAATAGTTCACTCCTTCGCATTACAAAATGGATTGGAGAGCTATATCGTTCTCACCCGCCCTTAGTTTATCACGGAACCACCAGTCTTCATAATAATGCCCAAGAACCTCAACATAATTGTATCACATAAAACATTCATAAAGGAAACATAACATTCCCACCATTCTATCACAAGATATCAATACAACACATTGATATAAAAACATTATGAAACCCATTTTCAATAGCAAAATTAATGAAAAGTAAAACATGGTATTTATTTTTCTTTTAAAAAAAGGTATGGCTTATAGGGGAAGCCAAAACTCAAATAATGGTCAAAGTGGCGGAGAAGTCATTGTCGCCGCATACGTACTACAAAAACATTCCCTTTTTTCATTTAGTAAAAACTTCGTATAAAAAATATTCCTTTTGAATAAACGTAAAATTCAAAGGGGTTTATACACCATATAAAAGAAGGTTGTGTATAAAACAAAATATGCCTCAATGAAAGAAGATTGAGACGAAGTCCCATACATCGGGTTCAACTTGACTTGGTCGTTCTTTAATCTCCTAAATAATAAACTTGAGTTAATTTCTACTTATTTAAGAACCTTTTTCAAGTTCATTATTCCTTTTATATCACTTATTGCCATGTCATGAACACTATGTAATTATTTATGTTAATAACGGTCGTTTTAACGATGATTGGTACTTGAGTAAAAAATAAATCCTTTATAATTACAAGTTGTTCATGTATCCATTATATCCAGAATTATAATCATGATGTATATATCATATATAACCAGTATATGCATGCATTTATAATATTACATAATCATTTAGAGGTAAGAAATGAAATGCACCGTTCATGGAGACGGTAAGCCGTACGTACGCATGAACGCTACTTTCATTTATATTTTGTATTTTATAGAATGTAATCATAATGATATAAAGGTATATTATAATTCTTGTATAATATAATATATAATATCATAGTTCCATCCTTTATATGTCCCACATATGGTATTTAACGAATCAAATCACTTTGAGGGGGCGGTTGTCCGCACTTCCTTAAATGAAGATATCACGTTTACCCATAATGGAAACCAAAAAGGTATTCCAAAAATGAAAAATACAGAAGTTTATGGAAAAAATAAACATATTATATATCATATATAAATATAGTGACATCTTAATGGCCACCTTTGAAGGTGTTAAAAGAATGTTGAACAATCATCGTTTCGGGAGGCATAAATTCACCATCCACGGAAACAGTATGTTCTTTAACCATTAGATGTAGGTGTGTGTATGTGTAGCTCGAATCCATCTTATAATAACATCCTAGTATATTGAAGATTCCGTATTTATTACAAAAGAAATGAATAAAAAGAGTTTAGGGGTTGGAGAAGCAAAATAAAACAAAAGGACTTAAGTGAAGACATTACCTTAAAATCGGGTAACTCCCTTTGGTTTGAGCTCAAAGGATTCCTTGGGAAGACTTCTGCCCAATGTGAGGCTTCAAGGAGTAAGAGAGGTATGTGGAGAGACAAAATGGTCAGGGGTTGTCCAGCCAAAGGCTTTGGGAGTGTGGGTAAGGAGGTAGAGGTGGGGCCTTTTATAAGAGGAGAGGAGGGGCACTCTTGGAAAGTAAAGAAATGTTACTTTATTTGAAAATGATTTTCGGATTAAAAAGGTCCCAAATTGATATAATTCGAAGGTAAGGTGATAAGGGTTCGAAATCCACCCATAAAATAGGTTTTGGACATATGTAGGGGATAGATTTTATATTATCTTTTCATTTTATTTAAATCTTTTATTAATTACGTAATCGCGGCATCATCATGATGTCCTAAATAATTTAATTTATTTAAAGTATAAAAATTATGAAAAAATACTATGATGTAAGAAAATATTTTTATCTTTCCAAATAACGTTTATAGTCTAAAATATCATCTATTTAGACATAATTAAAAATGTTTTAATCAGGTGATACATTCTTGTTATATTTACTTTCTTTAAAAAAATAAAAAGATAACAAGTCACTTTCCACAAAAGTGATTCCATGGGGTCCCCAAGTTTGGCACATGGCATCACATGGTCAGCCATGAGACAACCAGTAGAATTAGGACACATGTTGGTGTCATTTTTATATTATTATGATATTATTTTATTATCCTTAACTACCCGATTACTGATTAATCAATATAATTAAAGATAATTACTGTCGTTACTATTCATAATGTCCAAAAACAAAAGGGTACTGATTACATAATTTGGACCTTTTGATTACAAATATGTAATCCATTTTTCCAAATTCCAAACACATAAATTGCAATAATTGATTTAAAAATAATTCATGTTGTCAAAACAAATATCGGGTTTTTTTGAAACAATATCTATGAAAAGTTTGGCATTAGTTTATGCCCAATTCCAAAGTGAAATTAATACTAATGACCACCATTGGATTAAATGGTAAAAATATATTCTAATTTAACTGTAAAACAAATTCAAAAGATAATCTAATCAGATAAATAAATTAGATTAAAAAGCAATTTTGATGTAAAATGCAGTATTTTTCACTATTCATTATAAAATGAACATTGTCAAAAAAATACCAAAAATTCACACAAAGTAAATTTTGATGTCCCAATCATAGAGAATAAGTTTATTTTGACAAACATATCTTATAATATTGTCAAAACATAGATTTAAAAATGGTTTTCCATTAAAAGGCAGTAAAACAATCTTTAAAAAAATATTAGTGTATTCCATGCTTAAGATTGGATTTATTTCCATTTTAAGCCTCTAAAACACTATCTAATTCATTAATAGACATAGATAAAAATATCCCTTATTCATTACTTACTTTGGATGTTACATCCTTCCCCCATTTAGAAAATTGCGTCCTCACAATTTATTTACATATTGAAATAATGGGGGTACTTATCCCTCATTGCATTTTCAGATTTCCATGTTGCCTCTTCAATCATTTGGTTTTTCCACAAAACCTTTACCTGATTAATCAACTTATTTTGTAACACTTACTCCCTATGGTCAAGAATCTGGACTGGTTGTTCCTCATAGGATAGGTTCTCTTCCATCTTAACTACCTATGGACTCAAAACATGGGATGGATCTGGCATATACTTTCTCAACATCGAAACGTGAAAAACATTGTGTACCTGAGATAAACTCGGAGGTAAAGCCACCCGGTATGCAACTGATCCATCTCTCTATAGAATTTCATATGGTCCAATGAACCTTGGACTCAGCTTTTCTTTCTTACCAAATGACATCACACTTTTCCATGGTGATACTTTGAGAAAAACATGATCACCTACCTCAAAAGAGAGATCCATCCTCCGGTTATCCGCATAACTCTTCTGCCTGCTCTGAGCTATTCTCATGTGTTTCTGAATCTGCTGAACTTTTTCTGCCATCTCTTCTACCAATTCTGGTCCCATCAACGTCCTTTCACCCACTTCATCCCAGAAAGCTGGAGTTCGACACTGCTTCCCATATAACGCCTCAAATGGTTCCATCTGTATACTGGAATGAAAACAGTTATTATATGAAAATTCAACCCAAGAAAGATGTTGGTCCCAACTTCCCTGATAATCCATCGAAAAAGCTCGTAGCATATCCTCCGAGGTATGAATTGTTCATTCTGACTGCCCATCTGATTGAGAATGAAATGTTGTACTAAAATTTAATTTAGTACCCAACGACTTCTGAAGGCCTTTCCAAAAGTTAGAAGTAAACCTGGGATCACGATCGGATACCATGGAGAGAGGAACTCCATGTAACCTGACTATCTCTTTTAGATACAAACGGGAAAGTTGATCTAGGGAAAAAGTATCTCGTATAGCAAGGAAATGAGTAGATTTAGTCAAGCGATCAACAATAACCCAGATTGCATTATTACCTCAATATGTCTTCAGTAATCCCACAATAAAGTCCATGGATATATTATCCCATTTCCACTCTGGAACTAGTAAAGGTTGAATCATCCCTTTCGGTAACTGCCGCTCTGCTTTAACCTATTGACATGTCAATCACTTCACATTAAAATCATCAATATCTCTTTTCATTCCATCCCACCAGTAATACTCTCGCAGATCTCTGTACATCTTAGTACTTCCAGGATGAACAGAAAACGGAGAACTATGAGCTTCACATAACAACTCTCTCTTCAACTGTGAATCACAAGGCACACAAAATCTCTTCCCAAATCTCAAAAAACAATCATTATCAATGTTGAATTCAGGCAACGTACCTTTCTAAACCAGCTCTACTTTTTTCTGCAACTCACTGTCTTGCTTCTGTTCATGCTTGATTCCATCTGATAGAGGTGATCTCACTGATACCTGAAACAAAACAGAAGAACTTCATGCACCAACAACTTCTATGCCAAAGTTCATAAAATCCTTAACCAAAGGATCACGTTCCAAACGCAACATTGCTAATTAAGCATTAATTTTTCGAATCAAAGCATCAACCACCTTATTTTCTTTTCCCGGATGGTAATGAATTGTACAATCATAATCCTTGATTACTTCCAGCCATCTCCTCTATCTCATGTTTAACTCTTTCTAAGTGAATATATATTTTAAACTTTTGTGATCAGTATATATTTCACACTTTACTCCATACAAATGATTCCTCCAAATTTTTAAAGCGAAAACAACAACAGCTAATTCCAAATCATTTGTAGGGTAATTTACCTTATGAGTTTTCAACTGTTGTGATGCATAACCAATTACCTGATCATTCTGCATTAGGATGCAACCAAGTCCTTTCAATGAAGCATCCCTGTATATAAAAAATTCACCATTCCTGGAAGGTAGTGCCAAAACTGGAGCATTCACCAAACTTCTTTTCAATTCCTGAAAACAATCATCACATTCTTTTGTCCAGATAAACTTAACACCCTTCCAAGTTAGCTTAGTCATTGGACTAGATAACCGTGAAAAATTTCTAACAAACCTTCAGTAATATCCTGCCAAACCAAGGAAGCTACAAATCTCAATTACATTTGTGGGTCTTGGCCAGTCTTACACAACTTTTGTTTTTGCAGGATCAACAGTTATCCCTTATCTAGAAACAATGTGACCATGGAAAGAAATTTGTTTCAACCAAAACTCACACTTGCTGAATTTTCCATACAGTTTCTTTTCATTTAAGGATTGAAATATAACCCTTAAATGTCTTTCATGCTCCTCTTTAATTTTATAAAACACCAAAATATCATCAATGAAAACCACCACAAACTTATCCAAGATATAATGGAAAATTCTATTCATTAAGTCCATGAATACAGTAGGTGAATTGGTTAGCCCAAAAGGAATTACTACAAATTCATAGTGGCCATATCTTGTACGGAATGCGGTCTTTGGAACATCTGTTTCCTTTACCATCAGCTGATGGTACCCCGATCTCAAGTCAATATTTGAAAAATACTGAGCTCCCTGGAGCTGATCAAACAAATCATCGATATGAGGGAAAGGATATTTGTTTTTAACAGTGATGTTATTCAAGGCTCTATAATCAATGCAAAGTCTCATTGAACCATCATTCTTTTTAACAAATAAAACAAGATCACCCCATGGTGATGTGCTAGGTCTAATGAAACCTTTCTCTAATAAATCTTGAAATTTCTCCTTTAACTCTAAAAGTTCAATTTGAGCTATTCGATAAGGGGGTTTTGAAATTGGCATAGCATCAGGAACTAAGTCAATAGTAAACTCAACTTCCCGATCTAGTATTATTCCAGGAAACTCATCAGGAAAAACATCAGGATACTCATTTACCACTCACACATCATTAATCTGAACAGTTCCATTATTTTCAACGATGTGTGTAAGGTAACATTCATTTCCATATTTTATAAGTTTCTTGGACTCTTGATAAGTTATCAACTGTAAGGGTTCATTCTTGTACACAAACTGAAAGTCTTTCTGAAAAGAAACTTCTTTAGATCTACATTCAATCTTAGCATTCTAAATAGAGAGCCAATCCATACCCAGGATAACATCAAACTCTACTAGAGGTAGAACAATAAGCTTTGCAAGTAGGTTCTTTCCACAGATAAGGATAGGAAGATTCTTATAAATTAATTTTGCCTCAACATTTCCCCCAGTTGTTTTTACCAAATGTTCAGGAGTCATTTCATGAGATGGTATTCCCATTTTACTAGAAATGTTTACAGAGATGAAAGAATGTGTAGACCCCTAATCAAATAACACATTGGCATAATATGAAAAACAAACAAAGTACCTGATACACCTTCATTTGATGGCCCAACATCTGCTGAAGTAGTTGCAAATGATTTCACCACCCCTTTCTTCTTGTAGTCCAACTGCTTTCCATCACTCAAGCTCTTTGTCGGACACTCATTTGCATAGTGACCCATCTCATTTCACATAAAACATTTCACTAACTATAAATCAAATTTGGTCTTACCTTCACCTTGATCTTTTTTAGTGCAATCACGAGCCTTATGTCCCATCTTACCACATCGGTAGCACTTTCCAGAATTCAGAAGTCATTCCCCAGCATGCCTTTTTCCACATTTATCACAAACTAGAAACTTAGATTTCTTACCATCAGACTTTGTTGAAGAATTCTTTCCTTTCTCATGCCACCTTGGTCTCTTCTTCTTCTGGTTGTTATAGAACACTTGATCATCAGAAATCTCCATTTCCACCTTCTCAGCACATCAAACAAGCTTTTCATACTTTTAAACTCACGAGAAGCTAATTCCCTTCGATATTTTGGCTTTAATACTGAGTAAAAACAATTGATTTTACTATCAAGGTCTCGGATAAAATTTGGAGCATACCTTGCCAATCGATTGAACCTTTCTTCATAGGGAGCCACTGAGTCTTCCTCTTGCCTCAATTCCAAGAATTGTTTTTCCATCCTAAGTCAAACAACCATAGGAAAATACTTTTCAAGAAACATACCTTTGAATTCATCCCAGTCGAGAGCATCAATCTCATCAGCGTCCCTGATATTTTTAACCATCGACCACCACTGATCTGCTTCACCCTCCAAATGGTAAATAGCAAGACTAACCTTTTGATTGTATAAACACCCCATGACATCGAAAATCTTCTATAGTGCTTTAATGCACCCTTCAGCTAGCACAGGGTCATATGATCCTCTGAATGATGGGGGGTGTTGCCTCATGAAATGTTCCACCACTGACATATTCCTCTAAAGTTGATCTGGCTGATCTCGTGTATGGATACCACTGCCATTTATTGCTTGAGTCAACTGCGCCATTACTGCAACAAACTGTTCAGTTCCAATTCCGACCATCTCAGGATGCTGATTCAGAAGGTTATTTCCTTCTGCATGCCTTCCTAGCACTGCATCCCTATTTCCTCGCGGAAAACCATTCTGAACAAACATGTCTTAGATGAAGCAACATGGTAATCTTAAAATACTATATCACTTCAATTTGACCATAAAAAAAATATTTTTGGATAATCATTTAATAGAATTCTATCTCCTAAAGTTATCTAAACCGACCTCTGATACCAACTATAAGGCCCCAGCCTTAAACCTTACTTAATCTGGAGTTATTACAAGATTACACATTAAGGATCTTTTCGGGTTTAGAGTTTTAGAGAATTAGATCATAAAACTTGCACTAAATTCCACATATAAACAAAGTGGTTACATAAATATAGTATTCTTATTTCCCATTAATGGAAACATATTTAAAATAAAACATGGACTCTTTCTTGACACTTCCTTGACACTATCATCATATCATGTACCATTCCCTTGACCTGTGAAAAACATTTCAAAAAAACATGGGATGATCATAAAAAGCTCAGTAAGGGATATAAAAATATATGGAAAGGAAACATGGGTACATATATACATAAGAATGAAATCATACTTTACCGATAAAACATAAGAACTTTAACATAACTCATCAAATCATGAATAAATCATAGAAATCATAAGACATAAAAGGTATCTTAAGGCATTCATAACATTCTTACGTAGGGAGTAACCCTCTTGGTTACGTTTCGAATACCCATCAAAGTATATTCCCTAAATCTCTTTGGAGAATCCTTAACGTTTCACTCCTTCGCGTTACCCAATGCATTAGAGAGCTGTATCGGGCTCACCCGCCCTTAGTTTATCACAGAACCACCCGTCTTCATAATAATTCCCAAGAACCTCAACATAATTGTATCACATAAAACATGCATAAAGGAAACATAACATTCCCACCTTTCAATCAAAAGATATCAATACAACACATTGATATAAAAACATTATAAAAACCATTTTCAATACCAAAATAAAATAAAAGTAAAACATGGTATTTATTTTTCATTTAAAAAGATGGTATGTCTTGTAGAAGAATCTGAAACTCAAATAATGGTCATGGCAGCGGAGAAGTCGTTGTCACCGCATACGTACGATAAAAACATTCCCTTTTTTCGTTTAGTAAACGCTTCGTATAAAAAATATTTCTTTTGAATAAACGTAAAAGTCAATGTGGTTTATACACCATATAAAAGAAGGTTGTGTATAAAACAAAATATGCCTCAATGAAAGGAGATTGAGACGAAGTCCCATACCTCGGGTCTGAGTTGACTCGGTCGTTCTTTAATCTCCTGAATAATAAACTTGAGTTAATTTATACATGTTTAAGAACCTTTTTCAAGTTCATTATTCCTTTTATATCACTTATTTCCATGTCATGAACACTACGTAATTATTTAAGTTAATAACGGTCGTTTTAACGATCATTGGTACTTGAGTAAAAAAACCCATTATAATTACAAGTTTTTCATGTATCCATTATATCCATAATTATAATCATGATGTATATATCATATATATCCAGTATATACATGCATTTATAATATTACATAATCATTTATAGGTAAGAAATGAAATCCACCGTTTATGGAGACGGTAAGCCGTACGTACGCATGAACGCTACTTTTATTTCTATTTCGTATTTTTTAGAATGGAATAATAATGATATAAAGGTATATTATAATTCCAGTATAATATCATATATAATATCATAGTTCCATCCTTTATAAGTCCCACATATGGTATTTAACGAATCAAATCACTTTGAGGGGGCGGTAGTCCGCACTTCCTTAAATGAAGATATCGCCTTTACCCATAATGGAAACCATAAAGGTATACCCAAAATGAAAAATACAGAAGCTTACGGAAAACATAAACATATTATATATCATATATAAATATAGTGACATCTTAATGGCCACCTTTGAAGGTGTTAAAGGAATGTTGAACAATCATCGTTTCAGGAGGCATAAATTCACCATCCACGGAAACAATATGATCTTTAACCATTAGTTGTAGGTGTGTGTAAGTGTAGATAGAATCCTTCTTATAAAAAAATCCTAGTATATTGAATATACTGTATTTGTTACAAAAGAAATGAGTAAAAAGAGTTTAGGGGGTTGGAGAAGAAAAATAAAACAAAAGGACTTAAGTGAAGACATTACCTTAAAATCGGGTAACTCCCTTTGGTTTGAGCTCAAAGGATTCCTTGGGAAGCCATAGGACAAATTGAGGCATCAAGGATTAATATATGGATGTGGAGAGACAAAATGGGCAGGGGTTGGCCGAGCCAAAGGCTTTGGGAGTGTGGGTAAGGAGGTAGAGGTGGGGGCCTTTTATAAAAGGAGGGGAGGGGCACTCTTGGAAAGTAAAAAAATGTTACTTTATTTGAAAATGATGTTCGGATTCAAAAGGTCCCACATTGATATAATTAGAGGTTAATGTGATAAGGGTTCAAATACACACATCCAATAGCTTTTGGACATGTTTAGGTCATATATTTTACATTATCTTTTCATTTTATTTAAATCTTTTATTAATGAGGTAATCACGAGATCATCATGATGTCATAAATAATATAATTTATTTAATGTTTAAAAATTATGAAAAAACTACTATGATGTAGGAAATCTTTTTATATTTCTAAATAATATTTATAGTCTAAAATATCATCTATTTAGACAGAATTAAAAATGTTTTAATCAGGTGATACATTCTTGTTATATTTACTTTCTTTAAAAAAAAATAAAAAGATAACAAGTCACTTTCCACAAAAGTGATTCCATGGGGTCCCCATGTTTGGCACAAGGCATCCCACGGTCGGACATGATACAACCAGTATAATTAGGACACATTTTGGTGTCATTTTATTATTATTATGATATTATTTTATTATCCTTAACTACCCGATTACTCATTAATCCAGATAATTAAAGATAATTACCGTTGTTACTATTCATAATGTCCAAAAACAAAAGAGTCATGATTAAATAATTTGGACCTTATGATTCCAAATATGTAATCCATTTTACCAAATTCCAAGCATAGAAATTTCAATCATTGATTTAAAATAATTCCCATTGTCAAAACAAATAGCGGGTTTTTTTTGAAACAATATCTATGAAAAGTTTGGCATTAGTTTATGCCCAATTCTAAAGTGAAATTAATCCTAATGACCACCATTGGATTAAATGGTAAAAATATATTCTAATTTAACTTTAAAACCAATTCAAAAGATAATCTAATCATATAAATAAATTAGATTAAAAAGCAGTTTTGATGTAAAATGCAGTATTTTTCACTATTCATTAAAAAATGAACATTGTCAGAAAAATACCAAAAATTCACACAAATTAAATTTTGATGTCCCAGTCATAAATAATAAGTTTATTTTGACAAAAATAGCTTATAAAATTTTCAAAATATAGATTTAAAAATGGTTTTCCATCAAAAGGCAGTAAAACAATCTTTTAAAAAATATTAGTGTATTACATGCTTAAGATTGGATTTACTTCCATTTTAGGCCTCTAAAACACTATATAATTCATTAATAGTCATAGATAAAAATATCTATTATTCATTACTTACTTGGGATGTTACACTGGGGACCATATGAATGAGGGGATTGATACTCACTTGCAGCCCGAGAACCATACTTGTTATGTAAGATAATTGAACGACACCTTTGACCAAAGTAATGCATACTTAAATGGTAGAAATGTGGTTATGCCTCTTTCCTTGGTTATGAATGTTTAGAGGCTTCAGGGCATGTCTCAATTCTATCCCCCTTAGAATATATATGCAATGGAAAAGGTTCCCTTACCATTCTTTCGTGAAAGAGGGCTTAGGAGAGGCTCACATAGGTCCTATATTTGTGATAAAAGGTGCATCCCACCTGGCCTCAAAAGATCTATAAGGGCTTCGTGAGTGGAGGTAGGCATGCGTGAGACAGAGATAACTTATGAAATAAACCACATTGGAAAAATGGGATAGGAATGAGTCTTGGAACCTAGGGGCTCCTATGGTGTCTCGGATTGGGTCTCCCATAGGTCTCTAATTGGGGGAGGGGCCATCATGAAAGTGGTTTTCATTAAGAGGGAAAATTATCCAAACACTGGTTTCATGTGTTTCAAAACATGGAGGGAAATAAATCCCACAATCCCACTAAATTCTGTCTTTTCTAAAGTTTTATTGGGTTATCTTTTGGGGTTTAGAGGACTTGGGTAAAGGAAATACGTGACTAGAGATTCATGGATTCTTCTAATTTTCTAGTTCTACATATCAGGAGCCTTAGAATCTTATTTATAGGAAAATATGGAATATTTGTCGAAGGAGTTTCCCTATGCAGGTGATCAATATAAGTACCCCATACATGTGGGTTCTACATTTGGTTATTTCTTAGGTTGTGTTCGTTGGTGGTGTGCGAATGTGCCTTGTGAAGAGGTAGTTTCACCTTCTGGGATGTGCAGATAGGGAATACATCCTTATATTAGCACACATGTCCACCTAGGAAAACCTAAAACTCTATAATGTAGGGTTTGTGTCTCCACACAACTTCTTGTGATTAGTGATGGGATGCAGTCTTGACACTTCGAGCTAATCCATTCACTACTATCACTAACACCATGAAAATTAGATACTTGAACCGTGAACTTATCAGGCTGGTTTGAGGAGGTTTTGGGCTATGACTCATGGAAATCCAATATTAACCTTTTGGTATAAAGATGTATTTCTACTCAAACTCCACATTTAGTTTCTAAGTGATGATCACATCATGAATTTTTCATCAATGTACATGGTGCATATTTCATGGTTCAAATAACTATTCAATGATTATTCAAATATTCGAAAACAAATAATGACTAGATCATTGGAAAAGCGTATTATTCAGATGGTATTTTCTCATAAGAAGTCTTGAGAGTATCTAAATATAGAGGATACATTGGAGATGAATTTTATGGGATAGAAGAAACCATACCTGACCAATATGTTAACATCAATGTCCCCAATATTATGGAAAACATAATATATTAGGTTTTATATAAGGATATATATGATCCTTTCCCTAAAAGAAAATAAGATATAAGAAAATATGTGGTGGGAACTCATGTAGAGACTAAACCCCTTGGGAACTAGCTTATAAAATCTTTTATTCATAAAAAATTACTACCAAAGAATACATATTGAATATAGTTGATTTTAATTTATCTCAGATAACTAGCATAAAAACCATTATGGCCTTAAATGAATTGATAGAGAAGAAAACTACTATAAAAAAACAAATAATTCCATAGAGTTTGGATTTTTCCCATATAGGAACAATAAAATCACCTAATAGAGTAAATTTTTAGGGGTGTCCTGAAGGATAAATGCATAAGAATATAACTTGACACCTAATATGAGATTATTTATGAATTCTTAGGAGGAAATGATGGAAACATATTTTCTATTAAAATCCCCCACAATGGAATAATTTATTAGGATGTGTAGTAAAAATCATCACATTGACACTAATTAAGAATAATCAAAATGGATTAATTCACATGATCATATTTTTATTGGGTGTTTTAATGAGCGGAAGATCAATACAAATAATGACATAAAGAACTAATATTATAGATATTCTCAATTATTGGATCATTTTCATGAGGTTCTAGAGTTGAGTAAATTTATTATAGTCTTCATCAATCCTAGGACATATAGTTTAAAAATTTTATCTTTGATTGGTAATTGTTTTGAGGATCTCATTGAATTATAATTTCATGTTTGTTTGGGTTCGCATTTAAAATTTAAATTAGTTTTCTTGATAGTGTATAAAATTATAATTTGTAAGAGATATCAATTTTAAGGCCTCTATTGACTAGATCTAGATATATATATCAATAGGCTTGGGTTTATATTCCTAGGGTCAAGCTAATTTTTTAATATAGAATAATTTTCAAACAAGGTAATTGTTTTTTCATTAATTATTTAATGCACAAAAAAAATTAATACTATGAATCTCACATTTTTTCTATTTTCTTATTAAAAATAAATTTTATATAAAACCATGATTAACATATATTTATAATACATCAATTTTATAAATATTCATTTTATTTCATAAATACATGCCTGAGGATCATAATAGTTTAGTTCCCATGGATTCTAAAAAACATAATCTTATATATTATTTAATGATATTCAACATATCCCATAAAGATCATCCATTTTACTATGCTTCATAAGAATACCCAACTTAAAACCTTTATTCATAATCTATGGAAATGAAACATAATAAAGGATGAACTCAAATTCTCAGTAATGGTAAACAAGGATGATACAAAGTCATGACATAAGTATAAGGGTTTGAGAACATGTACATTACATTGGAAACCATACCCTATATATAAATTATCATAAACATAAATCATGGATTAAATATTGGAAATTTATAAGACAAAAGTCATACAGAAATCAAAAGGATACGAGCCACAAGAGCATAACATTATCATAATACATATACTTGTGGAATATAAATCAGCTTATAAAATTGTGAACATGGGTAAATAGAAACAAGCTCACTCATTATGTTAGGGACATGAAATCATGCCCTTGAATAAACTTATTGAAATGGAACTCTATCCAAGAATAAAATTGTGAAAATGTAATCATGTTCACATATAACATTTTAAACATCTAATCCAGTTGAAACAAAACACTGTGAACATATAATGTGGTCCACAAAAAATATTGTGAAAATGTAATTAGGTTCATGCATAAGTAGCTACACCTCTTCGGCGGGACACACCACCATCCTCATTGACAACCATTTCATACTATATCAGGTTTACTCCCTATTATAGTCATATCTATATCATGAGATATATAAATATTTACTCAATTCATTATAGTTAGATATGAGTCCCACCCATCACATAATCAAATCATACATACATGTTCCATATGATAATAAAATATTCATCAATTCATAAACTATACAAATAGATTGATTTTATAAAAATCATATCATAAGAAGAGAAATAATATGGGAATCATAATAATTTTATCATATAATAAACTGTTGAAAAGAGATGGGTTTCATTAATATTTCATCATAGAATAATCAGTGAAATGAAGTGGGTTTCATAAGCATTTTATCATAGTAAAACTCATTAAAGTTAAAATTTATTCATAAAAAACATTTCATCTTATACATAATGAATTCAAAGGAAGATTAATAATGGTTAAATTTGATAATATACTTATTATATCATAAACTATATCAAAGTATTTCATCTTATGTAGAGAAGTATTTAAAAAGATAACATGCAACATTTCGTTAGGAAGATAACCTTTCTTTGAAAATCACTTTTTAAAACTGAATACATATTAAAAATCTATTCCCTTGAAAACCAATTAAAAAAATTATAAATAAATCCTCCAAAACCAATTAAAATATTTCTTGAGTAAAATATCCTTTCCTCTTTTAAACAGTTTTTTTAAACATAATTTTTTTTGAAAATATTCTTATTTGAATATAATCTTGAATACATGTAAAGTAATATTTGAAAACCATTTTAACAACTTTTTAAAATAGAACAAATTTTTAAAATAATTTTTTCTTTGAAAATGGTCTTTAAATATTACTTAAAACATTTGTGGACACATGTTATGAATACATGATTTACGAATAAAATAGATTTTCAACTAAAAATAGAAATGAGGTAAAATTTTCATAATTTTTTTAAATATCTTATATAATAAAGAGGTGGAAAATGGTAAAATTACATAAATATTTCCTGAATAAAATATTATAATAAAATCATTAGAATTATTGAGATATGGATCATAATATTTCTTCAATAGACGAAAAATCATATATAATCTCGATAAATGATGAGATTGTAGAAATAAACTCTTATGACATTAGTAATATTGAACCAAATAAACTATAAAATAATAAAATTACATTAATATTATAATATCAATAAATTCATGATATTACTATAAAAAGGGATGTATATACCCCTTTTAATATAATATAGGTGATAAAATAACATGTGTCTCAAATAATGAAAATTGAGAATCAAATTCTCTTACCACATTGGAATGTTTGAAACTGTAACCCCTTAAAAGAGATATCCTAAATTGAATGATTAAATATAATAAATTTTATTTATAATAATCATAAATTATATTAATGGGTAGTATATACACTATATATAAGAATGTGCTGGTGAATATAACATGTGTCTCACAAAAGTAAAAAGTGAAATGTAAATCCCTTACCTCAAGCATTTACATAAATTTTAATCATTAAATCCTCATGTATAATAATATAATTTTAATATACTTATATTGAACAAACATATTAATTTATATAATACCATATATTATTTTATTATGAATTTTATTACCCATTTATTAACAATTCTATGTTACTATTATGTTTCATGTAATAACCACTTTGTTTTTGACTTATGTTTTGACTTGTTATTTTTGATCCAGATAATATGATCAATATTTATTTATTTACATAATTTAAATAATTATATAAATATCATATATATTCAGTATATATTTAATTATAATAATCTATAAAATATAGAAACGGAAAATGAAATACACCATTCAAGGAGACGATTGGTCATACATACGCATGAACGTTGCTTCCATTTTTCAGTCAGATTGAAAGAAATAAAGGTATATGAGATATTATAATTGTGTAATAAATTTTATATCGTATATATCATATATTTTTAATGAAACCATATTCAATACATAACATGAAATTTGTGAATGAATCACATCTCTTCACCAGTTGGTAGTCCATCATTCACAAGAATGTTGTTATCATATTCCTAAAAAATAATAAAACATGAATTTTTGTGTGTTATAAAAACACAATAATGTTAATAAAACAATAAAAATAATAAATATATTCTAAAATTATTATTTATTTCATTATTAATATCCTTAAAATGTTTTAATTGAAGAACGAATAACATCAGGTTGTGAGGATGTAGTATAATGTACACATGAATGCTGATTGTGTATTCCATTAGATGGATATGTGTGATGTTGTAGGTCATACAATTTATATAACAAAATATAATCATATTTAATATACTAATTTTATTATATAATCATGATATAAAATATTTAACGGGTTTTAGTATGAAATATAACAAAAACATTCGTTGATTTTCATTACCTCTTCTTTGGGTATCTCCTTTTGGTTTTCACCAACATAATTCTTTGTTTGGATTTATCCCAAAACAAAGAAAATAAGATTAAAGGAGTGAATTTGTGAAGTAATTTTTATAGTTATTGGATGAGATAAATAGCTTGATAGGAGTGAATTATAGAGATATGATTTGGCCTTTTATAAGGTAGGTGGGTGACAAACATGTAAATGTCTTGAAACAGGGAATTAAACCCACATTTCTTTATACAGAAAGTGTGTCCAAAATGGATCAAATTAGAAACTTATAGAATACAATGTCTAAATATATCAATATAATAGGTTTTGGAAAAGTTTTTGGTAATTTTTATACCTTATATTCATATTTTAACCGCTAAGTAATCTTGTTTTACCCCAATCAGTATAATTAAATTTTAATCGAATTAAATAAAAACATTGTTAAAAAAATTAATTTTACCGTATTATACCATATAAATTATTTTCATTCCAAATGTTGAATCTTATTTTCCAAATTATATTAACAAAAATTCCAAAGGTTAATTTAAAATTAATCTCACAGACGGGACAAAAAATGGGTTTTTAATTGAAAAGGTTAAAAATTTTAAAATATTTTTTTATTCAATTTCAATGTGAAATTGATTAAAATTACCTAAATTAGATTTATTTATGTATAAGTGATGTATTTATACATTAAATAAATAAAATATAATTTATCTCTATATATTTTTTAGAAGAAAATTCGGTTTCTAATTAAAATTTAGCATTTTTCACTTTTCATAAAATATGATACTTTTCAGGAAAATAAAAAAAATTAACCCTAAGTTAATTTTTATTTTTTTATTTTTAAAATAAATATTATTTAGTTAAATATAATTTTTAAATGTCTAAAATATTATTTTTAAAATAAGTGTTCTATTAACAGATTTCAAAACTACCATTTAGAAAAATAAATCATTTTGTTCATAAAAATATATTTATTATTATCTCTAATCAACAAAAAACATACTTTGAAATTTAAATTTTTTATTGAATATATTATAAATATATTTTAATGAAATCACTCGACCAATGTGGTTTGTTTAATTTATTTGGATAAAATGTGTTTCTGCATAGAAAAATTGTTTTTTAGAAAATGAATTTCTTTATTTTCAAATAGTTCTTAGCCTCATTTCTTATAAATTGGTAACAAACTAATTAATTATATAAACATGTATAAATAATATTTAAAAAATTCAGTTAATACTATTCATACCCTCCATTATAATATCTAGGTGAAAAATATCATATTAAAAAATAATATTAACAATATATTGTAGTCTGGTAAAACGCAGTCTTGCTTGTAATGCAAGCAATCAAATGATATCAGTATTGTTGGAAACAAAAGCCAAAATAAGTGTTGTATGTACCTCATTATAATATAACTATTTCGTGTAACTAAATATTAACTTTGTTTTTATTGAAATCAATCATAACTTTGTGTATCATGCAACACAAACCATCAAATTATTTTAATGTATACAAAAAAAATTAATTCATAAAAACTCATGGTGTTACACTCTACTCCACATAAAATGAATTTAGTAGTAAAATTCATCTAGGTCCTCAATGATTTAGTACTTGAAAATACATTTTTTAGAAACCCACATGATAGAACTGAATACTATAACTTCCTTTTAAAATGGGAAAGTTAGAAACAAAATGGTTTCTCAAGGTAACTTATAAATAGTTTTACACATAAGAAAAAACCGGTTAAGATTTATGATTTGGACATAGATGGAAATAATAAATAATTATAGAGATTGATAATCATTAATCCTCAAAAAGTGGGGGATCTAGATAATTTTAACAATAAAAAATCCAAAAAACATACGAGGCATGAAAGCGTTTATTTTTTTCATAAAAAATGATTCTAATAGGGAAATAAATTATATCTAGACCATTTTCCCAATACTGAATAATTTTCACAAGAATATATAATGATGTTATTTTATTCTATTTCAGAAGAATAATCTCATCCTTTAGTTTTTCCTTGATTAATTTCCACTTAATCTCTAATTCCATGAAATAAAGGTGAATTTCTCATTCTTGAAGCACTAAGAGATCATGAGATCCATAAATAAGATGATAAGTCATTTCATCTATCTGTAGTTATCATCACAAAACATTTGGTAGAAAATGTTATCCGATCTTCATAAATCATGATATAGAGAGACAATAATTTAATATATAATACCTTATCTGATGTTTAAATTAAATCATTCTACAAATGGTTAACCTTGTAACCCTTATGGAAGATGATAATCTAAAACAATAAAAATAAGGTCACTAAATTTTACTAAATCATATTAACATTGATTCCACATTTATCAAAATGAATCTCTTTGTTTTCACATACCAAATATATTAATACCTCTATCATGTTTTTTCTTAGAATATACTAATAACTTGAATTACCATAAAAACATACTAAAAACATACATGCTTCTTCACTCATTATATAATCTATTATTATATAAAAAAATCCTTTAGATCATGGGTTCATCCTTGTACCAATAAAATATGTTATTACATTATTCCAGAATCCATGTGGACAATCACTTGAATGTTTTCTAAAATATAGACAATATTAATTCCATCTGGATTATTTATAAAAAATCAAACAAGAAATTCCCATCTAATTGGGGGGGGGGATAAGTTTATAATAATTAACATTATTATTTTTATCCATTATGATTTTATAATATTTATCTTTTTCCCTTTGTCCTCAATGTTTTTTTTGTATTTTTATCCATATTTTCCCTTGAATTGGGAAATTTATTCACATAATTAACATAATCCTTGAACATGAAATGATGATGTGTTGGTGGTGATTATGTTGACATATCGTTGAATTAATTACATTAACAGGACTATTCACATGACTTCTATATTTCTCTTCTCAGTGTGTATGCTTCCCATACATTAAACACCTTCTTGTTACATTCAAGAGCTCACCAAAGCATTATTTCTCATTGTTTTTTCAAGTATGAGTTTGAACATTCATCCTCCCTCCATATCACATATCATTGGATTTTCCATAGAACCCCTTTTTCATTTTCTTTTCACTTGAACAATGAGGGTTTCTAGCTTTCATTTCCACTTTTAATTCATATTGATTTATTTCTTTATTTTCTCCAATGTCTCTTATATACAACACTCTTTGGTGATTTTTTTCAAGATACTAATGAATCATTCAGAATTAAATCTAGGATGAATTATAATAATATAAATGTACCATGAAAGTATTTTATATTATGATTCATAGGTACCATGATATTAATCATCCTTATACTTAAGTTCGAGTAATACCTTCCCCATTTTTCACTATGTTTATGAGGAAAATAATTATTAAAAAAATAATATTTTAAACTCATCTCACAATGTGAAGTCAAATTATTCTTGTTTACTCATATTTTCATTATGATTCCACTATTGATCAACCTCACCATCAAGATAGTAGAAAACTATAGTAAATTTCTCAACTTTAGGACACTAGAGAATGAAAAATATATTTTTAGTGGTATTGGTCCATTTCATAGAAACTAACAGGCCATTAAAAAAACTTAAATAATGTGGGTTTTACCACATCAAGGAATCAATAAATTTTTTTCCCTCTACTCATTTGTGTTTTCACCAAGATTTATTTCTTCTGAAATTTGTGCGAGCATAGTAATTATTTTTTTCATTCCATATCCCATAACATTCAGTTTATCAGGAGGTCAATCACTATATTTTCCAATATATTACTCATTAACATGGTTCCTTCTAGTGAAATACCTTTAATAAAACCAAAAAACATATTTTTATAAATACAAATCATAGTGGGGAACCACATAATCATAAAAATCACTTGTAGGGTTTATATATCCTTAAAAATTCTTCTTTAATCTATGTCACTATATGTTTATACTAGATTATTCATAATCATATAAAATTTAAATACATCATTCTAGTTCAAAAATATTTTGTGAATATCCGAATAATATCAACAAAGAGTGTCAAAGAAGGTGTGCATAAAGGCCTATTTTTGTACACCAATTCTTGATTGAGTCTATCTACCTGAATATTATTATTTTTATTTCTTAAATAGACATACAAAAAAAAGAGATTCATAAAGGATGTATAATGTGGATAAGGTCCAATTAATCACTATTAACAAAGTTTATGCCCCCATGATGAAATGATCCTAAATTAAGGAAGAGGGTAACATTTTGGCTTGTGGAAGCATGGGATGCCAAGATGTATGAAAATTTATTTCCCTCACACTATGTGTGGGAGATCATTGTCTAGGGATCCATGACCTTCTTAAACATATGTATAAGATATTATATGACCTAAGGTAAACATCCACTTCTTGATAATGATTTACAGATAATCAAAGAATATGTCTCCACCACCCGCAGAGCTATATTTTTTCTCACATACCTTGAGTCCCATGACCATCACCTTAGCCTCGACCTAAAGGTTGATTTATTTTATATAAAAGGCCAAAAAGTCCACCACAAAAGACCCCATGTGTTCTATTATAACATATTTTCCTCTCAACTCCCCCTGGAGGGATCCTTCCGTGTTGAGTTTGATCCCCCTACATAGGGGGAACATTCATACCAAATGACCAATTCCCATCATCACCTCCCATGTGACCATGCATGGGAGAAGAGCTCTTACCAATGGGGTGCCCTCACAATCTATACATAAACTAGCTATGTCCAGCAACATATTATTTAATTTTAAGATGATGCTTAATTGAGTTTTAGAGGAATTATTTTGACACACATCATTAGTTTCTTTCCAAATAGTCCAGAAATATGCCACGAGGATTATTACCCTAACTTTCCTCTTGAGACCATGATCAAATGCACTATAAAACCACCAGTTCAAGGTATCCTCATACCCCCATATGAACTTTTCCACCATTAGAACTATCTGTGTGCCTACCAGCTCCACTGATCCCAATAGTTGTTGAGAAGAGATGATGCACTATTTCTGGTTGGGGATTTATGCTGCACCAACATCTGGACTCCAAGTTAACACCCATGCGATGTATCTTGTCATAAGTGGGAATGGAATTGCTCTAAAATATCCATAACACAATGAAATACTTGGGGAGAATTCCCTTTCACTACAAAATTTTTCCCCAAAGGTTGCTAGAGTTGGGGTCCCTGCTCACCCTGTCATAGGCCATGAGAGAAAACTCACCCGATATAGAGCCGTTGAAGATGATCCATTCAGGACACTCATTTGGAATGATCATATTGGATGAAATTCATTGATTATCATTGAGAATGGTTTGGATAAAACTATGGTGCTCACTGGCTTCTTTGAAGGATATATCTATAGCTACACAATATGGAAACCAATGTTTTCCTCCCCCCAATCCTGATGCCAGAAATTAACATCACCTCAACCAACCAGCCAACACACAAAAGGTAGAAGGACCTCTGTGTATCGGTGAATCAACTTTTATGTAATCGACAAATGATACCTTTACACTACCATATCCATTAATTACATATCCTGCATCAACTGGCCCCATAGAGCTTAGACCTCCATCTCCTCCCATGCCAGGTTGGCATGCATCCCATGCATGGTCAACTATGAACTCTTAAAATTAATGCCCCCTTCAGATATAGTTCTTGATAATAATGTCTCTGAGACATAATAGAACCTATTATACATATGACTATTCCATATAAAGGACACCACTATCCTCTTCATGTTGGAAATAACACATTTAGGAACCTTCATGGTGGACATGAGGTGCACGGGGATAGAAACTAGTACACTATTTACCAGATTAATAAGCACTTCAAATGATAGGAACATTTTTTTAGTTGGGGATGCCTCCAATAATATTTACCACGATCTTGTCAATGTGGTGAACAGGAAGGGAGTTGGGAATCATCAAGGATCCAAGATACTCCATGGGGAATGATCCTCATCTCATATTCCACCTATATTCCAGAGACCCATCCCTCGAAGCGGGGATGTCCTTAGTAGTATAAAAAAACCTTTCTATTTATTCACCACATTTACAATCCATTTTCAATATTCCTGTGGCAGCCCATTCATCCCATTCACTGATCTCCTGCATCCATTTAAAAATAAAATTGTATATTATAAAAACATCAATTGACATATACCTTTCCGATCATTTCTATCTCAGTATAGAAGGACTCTCACACTAGAAAGTCCCATATTTATAAATCATCTAACAAATTTAGAGATAAAATGAATAGTGTGAGAGAAAGGGGGTCCCCTTCTCTTAAACCTCTATGTACCATGAAGAAGATGAATTGTTTACCCATGAACAATGTATAGATCTACATCAAGCTGAAGCAGCGTAACCGGATATATCGGGTATAGTTATAGAAAACCCTGCAAGTCACCAACTTTAAATTGAGACCACATTTCATTATATCATGGGCCTTACCCTTGTCAATCTTTATTTCTAGGTTATTATAGAAGGTCTTATTGTTTATCCCATTCATCATTTCATGCACCATGCCGAATTAACACAAAAGTGTCCTCCCTTTGATATAAATTTGTTTCGCTCTACTGCCAACCAACCATTTAAGGGTGACACTATCCTTTTTTGAGGATGCTCGCCATTAACTTACAGGGAATGTTGCACAAGCTGATTTTCCTGTAATGATCTACAAGATGGGTTTTTCTCACTTTTAGTACCATACCAACCTTTGTCGCATTGGCTATGTGTGGAAGATGACCACCCTGAATGAATTATTTCACCGCTCTCACTATATCCCTTTGATTGTTTCCCATACAACCCTATAAAATGATCCCAGTGTAACACCCCATGCTTCCATGATACATTTCCCTTTGAATAATGTAGTAGCTTGCATTGTACGCAACTTCGTGATTCTAACACACCGCGACCAATCAAACTAGACGTTATGAATTATAATACCCAATTTTTGAAAATTTATAAATTTTATTTTAAAAATGGAATTCATTTTGGATTCGTAATATCAAAATTAGCTCAGGGTGAAATTTTGTTATTTTTCTGAAAACATTAAATTTTTGATGAATAGTGAAAACACTATGTTGTTGTTTAAATCTAACTTTTTATTTAAATATTTAAATATTTTATTTAAATTTATTTTAGGTCAAAATGGATACATAATACCTATATATGTTCAATTTAATTCATTGGAGTCATTCTGTAATAATATTTGATATATAAAATTTTATTGAACTTTTCACCGTCTTTTACCCAGCTCCTAAGTGTGTTTCCCAATTTGTATAAAACATAATATTACCACTTTTGTGAGTTCAATTTCAAAAATCCAAGAGATTTGGTTGATATTAGTAAGTAAAATTTGGTTCAATAAGATGAAAATAATTTTTCATGAATAGTAACTTTTTACTTTTCTTTACCACGATTAAATGTATATAGGGTAATTAATGGTAAAAATGATATTATAATTACACAAACACATGTCCTAATTCTATTTTATAAGTATAATTTGACAAATAAAAACCATAGGAATAAAATATGAACCTCTTTGTTCCGCTTAGATTAGATTAGGACATTTATTATTATTTTATTTAATAAATAGTTAAAAGGGTTTAATACAATGTTTAATAACTAAACCATTTTTAATATAGCGTTACACACAATAAAAATTCGACTATAAATAATCATTATAAAGACAAAAAAATTTCCTAAATAATGGTATATTATTTATAATTTTTATAAATTATATAACTAAAATTATTTACGACCCAATGATGATGCAGTAATTATCATATTAATGAATGATTAAAATAATTAATATCATAAATATCCAAATAAATCTAATTTGAGACTTTGAATGAATTAAAAAAATTTATAGGTTAATAGGACATGTTAGGTTTGAATAAATGTATTTATTTCTATTTAATGATGTTGTTTGGACTTTAATAAAAATAAATTATTAAATAATGTCAAAATTGACATAAATGAGTTTTTTTTAAATACAATATTATTGGTTGATATAATAATCATAAAAATCAATGGTTCTTCCAATAGGCTTATATAATTATAGATTTACCATTTATGAACCACATGGGGTTCTCTAGGATGTTTTTAGTATCTTTATTAATTGTATAATATAAAAATACAAAGAGACATGGTTAATACCAATCTATTTAAGAAAGAGTAAAATCTAAAAGATATGGTTAATATAGGGACCCAAACATGTCTAAAACCTATTGGTTGATATGTTTTCAACCCATCCCCACCTTAGACTTTAAATAACTCATTTTTGAGCCATTATAAATCAAATATTATTTTATTATAAAATAATATTTAAATCTTTTCCTAAGATGCCCCTCACCCCTCTTATAAAAGGGCGCTCCCACTTCTCTCACATTCAAAACATAAAAGCCATTTGGCTCGGCCAACAGTTACATCACGTTATGTTTTCAGGTATCTTTTGATGTTTCTATATACCTCTATTTTTATGTCAAGGCTTGGGGGTGCGTTTTTGTGGACTTTTAAGGTAAACTAAAGAGTAATAGCCTTCGCACGGGAGGCGCACGGTTTTTCTAAACTGTGCGGCCAAACCGTGCGAGCTTGGTGTTGGAGGAAGTGGCTAATGCACGGTTAGCGCACAGTTTGTCTAACTGTGTGGACTAATCGTGCGAGGAGTGTTTGGAGAGGCAGATGCTAATTAAAGTTTAGCGCAAGGTTTGACAAACTGTGCGGACTAACCGTGTGGGAACTTAAATTTAGATCCTAAAATTGTGGACCTGTACTCTTTTGTCTCAAAATGGTTCGTTTAAGCCCCTAAGCAGCCCTAACGTGGGCTTTGTCTTCTGCTATGGTCGGATAAGGCTCTACCATCATTCCAGAGGCGATCCAAAGGCTCATCTTGGTGAATCGAAGCCGGATTCTTGAGGTAAGTGATCGTTCTTCATCGCTCTTGAACAGTTTCTTAGATCTACTTCTCATTTTCTCTCGTTTTCTTAGATCTATTCCGGTTTTGGGTAGATCTATGTGTGTGGTACCAAATATGATGAGATTTGGTCTTGATTATGCAAGGAGGAGAGATCTATGGTGGGTTCTTGAAGAAGTATCCCAGTTTTCTTGAGCATTCTCTACCATTGTGGTTTTGGTCAAAACCTTCGAGGTAGGTGGTTCTGTCCCGACGTGCCAAATTTATTATCATTGTATTTTCTTTATTTACTTAAATTGTTCATTTAAATTCAATTACTCAAGTTTTCTTTCAATTTTATTGATAAAAACCCGATTCCATTGAATTTAGATATTTGAAATGGTATAGGCATAGAAATTTTGGAGAACCCCAATTCCATTGAATTGGGTGTGTTTATGGAAAATTGGTTGATTTAAATTTTTTAATTTAAATTGTCGATTTTATGGAAATCTTTTCAAATAAATTGTTGAATTTTATTGTGGAAATAAACTTTGTGATGATCGAATTGGTTTTGAATGGATTTTAAACATTTGAAAATGGATTAAAATGATTTGAAAGAAACCCATTAGTTTTATCTTGTGAAAAAGGTATGCTTTGAATAAAACCTAGTTTCATTTTAAATGGAATGAAATTGGAACTTTTTAAATGGATAAATGGGAATGATCTTATTTTAGGAATTATTAAAATTGTTCGCCCATCTTGTGCTTATAATGATTTCATAGAAACGCATTGGTTTTATCTAGTGAAAAATGAATGTTTTTGAATAAAACCTATTATGATTTTAAATGGAATAATACAAGAAATATTGAAATGGATGAATGGGATTGATCGTATTTTAAGAATTCTTAAAATAGTTCTCCCATCATATAAGAGCGCAAGCAAGACTTTGGTTGTTAGTGAGTTATTCGGATACATTTTACGCTAAGACAACATTCTAAAACATACATGTGGTAGGTCACATCCCCGAAGGGGCAGGTGATGATTCTCATTTGGGCAGTGTCATTGGGACGTGTGTATACACATTTTTCTATGTTCACATAGAGAGTTCTGAATCCTATAACTGGTTAATATTGTCATACCATTTGGCATATGACCATGTTGCTTGCTTGTTTATTTATATTTTAGATATAAATGTATGCCAATTATTTTGAAAATCTTTACATGCCATATGAATTTATATAAAATGTTTTATATAAGTTTTTTACTTAAGCCATTGTTTTATAAATATTCCATCATTGTAAATCCTTTGCTGAAAATATTTATTTCCATCATCTGAAAATGTATAGAATATTTTGTTAAGATATTCTTTTGATTTTCAAAAACTGTATATTTTAAAATTGAAATATTTTCTTTGGATAATATATATTTGGAATCTGTTATAGAATCATTGGAGGTATCCTACTAGGCTTAGGATCATACCCTACTTTTTCATTCGGTTGTTTGTAGACTTTCTTCTTCCAGGATCAAGCAAATAGAAGGGACCTCTTGGAGGCCTATCCAGCTGTTGATCTTTTGTCATGGTGAGTTGTGTCCTTAGGGAACTTGGGACTATTTTCCCTTTTGGTACTTGGGTTGTAGTACAATCGATTTTTATGCCTCTTTTATTCTAGTACTATCAGGGGAGTTTATTTTGTTATTCATACTATTTGTTTTACTCTTTATTCCGCATTCTTGTGGAAAATTAGTTCCCACATGCATGTTGTGTGATGCCAGGTTCAAGTCGCTGAATCATGGGGATCGGGAACGCCATAATGGTTATGTTAGGGCTGGCGCGGTTTTCGGGTTACCAGGGATGGTTTCTGACAATGTGGTATAAGAGGAAGGTTAATCATCTTTCCTTGATGATAGTATGCATTTGAGTTTTCTTATCGGGACTTAGGAGGTAGTTGTGATTGAGTTCTTGGCCAGCTCTCACCACAATGAACCTTAAGTCACTGGGGATGGTTAAGAAAATACGACTTGTGGTTTACATCAAGTATTTTCCCTATTATTTTTGGATAGAGTGGAATCCAAATCACGTTGTCCCTTATTTTTAGAATATTTTTCTTCGTTACTCTCTTTGAGTGTTAATCAAGTTCCTTTTTGTGCTGTGTAGCTACATGCCTCTGAGAAGACGTGAGATTTGGATCCAAAAAGTGGCTGCTACTGAATCTCAGCAAGTGAGTACTACTGTGGATCCGAATCTGGTTGAGGTGATTGTTCGCACTGTCCAAGCTATAGGACATGCACCACCTCCACTTCCTGTTATGACTCCGTCAATAGATCCTCACAGTGATATTCTCCAAAGTCGTTCTCAAGAGTTCCTATCCTAGAAGCCACTAGTTTTCAAAGGCTCCACTGACCCTTAACATGTTAAGGAATGGTGGAGTAAGATTGAACGTCTGTTTGGGTTCTTGGAGACACATGAGGTGATCATGGTGAACTGTACCACCTTCTTACTGGAGGGACCAACTAGGAGATGGAGGGAGATAATGGTGACGACTGGGAAACATGAGGGTTTGGAGTGAAAGGACTTTAGGGTTCTTTTCACTAAATTGTTCTATCCAGAATCAATGGTGCTGGCCAAGGTGGTGGAGTTTTTCAAGTTTGAGCAGGCCAACAAAACCATGGCGGAGTACTCAAATCATTTTTCTAAGCTGGTATAGTTTGCTCCTAAGATTGTATCTAATGAGAGGATGTAGGCTCGACGATTCGAGATGGGACTTCGATCAGATATCCTTTCTCAGTCTTACTACTTAAGCTACCCACTAATGCTGATGTGTTGGATAAGGCGATGATGGTTGAGATAGACTTGGTAGGAAATTCAGGTTCTAAGGAGGTTCTTTTCCATCCTAGTTGTAGTGTGGGATCCTCTAAATGTAAATGGAATTGTGACTTTTGTCATGGCAGTTAGTGAAAGCAAGGTCATCCCAGACCTCTGGTGGCACCTGTAGGGGCTTCTTTGACTTGATATCATTGTGTGAAGCCAAGACATTCTAAGAGGGTTCGCACTGAGGCACACAAGAACTATTTCTCTTGTAGATGTTTATGGAACTTACAAAGATTCTTCCATCACATATATACTCCACGAGGTCGAACATGGTCATCAAAACCTCCAAAAACAACGGGGAAATCAAATGCTTCACGTACAAAAGGGTTCCAGCCACAGGCATCCGGAAACAAGCTTATTCACGTAGTGGAAGAGTTGCCAGAGGTAGTAGATGCAGGTCCTGCAACTGTGAGATGTACCATTTCGATAGCTTCATCTTTAGTGACAACTCTTTTTGATACAGGGGTATCTACATCATTTATTTCATCCCATCTTGTTAATCTGATTAATCTTCATATATAACTTCTATCTTGTGCGACCGATATTACTACACCCCGTGGTGTAATGAGAGAGAAGGGTCTCTATAGTCCTGCTAGGGTCTTCTCTCTATCAAATGTTGATAATTATGGGAGTTTCTTGGTTCTTGAAATGAAATATTTTGACGTCATATTTGGGATGGATTGGCTCATTGCCAATAAAGTCCGGATCGATTATTATCTTCGACGGGTCTACCTTACTACACCCAGTGGTGTGCCTCTTGTTTTTCAAGGAGAATGGGACCCAAGGTCAATCAGAGTCCGACCCTCTTATCTAGAATTGGAGAAAGTTATATGATCACTTTATTTTTATTTGGAGAGAGATTCAATGTGTGGTGATCTTCCTCCATTAGTCGCTGAGTTTCCCGACGTGTTTCCTTCTAACATAACTGGTTTTCCACCAGTAAGAGAGGTTGAGTTTTCTATTGACTTGTTACCTGGTACTCAACCGGTTTCTATTCCCTCTTACCGAATATATCCAGCAGAACTAATATAACTAAATTCTCAGTTAGACGATCTTCTTGAGAATAGTTTTATACGCATGAGTGTGTCACCTTGGGCAGCACTTGTTCTCTACGCCAAGAAGGATATTGGTTATCTTCGCTTATGTGTTGATTATCGAAAGCTAAATCAAGTTACGATAAAGAACAAATATATTTAACCACGAATTGATGATTTGTTTGATCAATTGATAGGGGAAAAGTGGTTTTTAAAATTTGATCTTCCATCTGCTCACCATCAGTTGAGAATAAAAGAATCTGATATTCCTATGACCACTTTTCAGATTAGGTATGGCCATTATGAGTACCTTGTTATTCCATTCAGCCTAACAGATGATCCTATAGTTTTCATGGATTTGATGAACCCGCTTTTCGGTGAGTACCTAGAAACTTTTGTGGTAGTATTTATGGATGAAATTATTTTCTACTCCAAGTATGAGGAGGATCATGTGCATCATCTGAGAATAGTTATGAGTCTTATAAGGAATCACCAACTTTATGCCAAGCTTTGAAAGTTCTATTTCTAGATTCAGGAAGAGAAATTCTTGGGACATGTCGTGTCAGAATAATGAATATCAGTTGATCCTGAAAAGGTGAAGGCAGTTATGACTTGGGAACAACCACGAATTTTTTTCGAGATTCAGAGCTTCTTGGGATTATCGGGATATTTTCGCTGGTTTGTTAAAGACTTATCAAAGTTAGTGTCTCTAAATACTACTGTGACTCAAAAGGGAGTGTTGTTTTCCTGGAAAGATACATTTCTGAGTTATTTTTTTGAGATAAAGCATCTCTTAACTACTATGCCGATGTTAACTCTTCCTGAGGCTGGGATAGGTTACGTGGTCTTCTGTGATGCATTGGGTTCAGGTTTGGGATGTGTACTCATGGAGGGAAATCATGGTGTTTTATATGGTTCTCGTCAGATTAAGACCCATGAGAAGAAATATCCTACCCATGACCTTGAACTTGTAGCTGTAATGCACACACTTATGTTTTGGTGACATTACCTTTATGGAGAAAGGATTACTTTGTATTCATACCATAAGAGCATGAGTTATGTCTTCTCAAAAGAATATTTTAATCATCGCGAATGGATTTGGGTGGAGTACATGAAATATTTTGACTTAGACATTGCCTATACCCCGGGGAACGGGAATGTAGTCGCAGATGCGTTAAGCAGGAAAGTTCCATCACAGGATGTGAAAGATTATTCAGAAGAGTGGATTCTGATGGCTCATTTTTTCTCAGTTCCATATTGGAGTTCAGTGGAAGGGGAATGATTTTTATTTATCCAGTGTTCAGTTAACTTATGATCTCTGAGAGTTAATTCTTCTGGAACAACAACAGGAAGATGAATTCCATAGCATTAGGGACTCTCTTTATGGTGGGTAGACTAAAACACTATGGTCATTCTCCAAATAGGGTGTTCTGTGTTATCAAAACTGTTATGTTGTGTCGTTAGCGGCATGGAAGAATGGGATGTGGGGTTTCCATAACTCTCAGTGGGATGTACACCTAGGAACCAAGAAGATGTTCTATGACATGCGACGACAATTCCAGTGGCCAGATATGAGATGAGACATTGCATAGTTTATATCTCGTTGCTATACTTTCCAGTAGGTGAAAGCTGAGAACCAGAAAACATCACGTTTTCTACAACCACTTCCAGTCCTTACATGGAAGTGGGATGAGATCTCTATAGACATTGTGGTTTGGATACCTCAAACCCAGAGGAAGAATAACGCGATATGGGTTGTGACTGACAAAGTTGGATCACTTTTTTCCTATTTCAGAAACATCCAAAGTTGAAGAGTTAGGAAATATCTATGTGAATAAAGTTGTTCATTTTCATAGAGATCTATCTGGTATAGTCTCTGATAGTGATCCTTGGTTTCCTTCTCTCTTTTGGAGTGGCCTTGAGGAGGCACTTGGATCTTAGGTATGTTTGAGCACGACCTACCATCCACAGTCCGATGGCCAGACAGAGAGAGCTATTCAGATCCTTGAGGATATGCTCTGCGCATGTGTTCTCAACATTGGTGGGTTTTGGGATGATCATCTAGGGCTACTTGATTTTTCTTATAACAAGAGTTATCATTCTTCGATCAAAATGGCTCTTTTTGAGGAATTGTATGGCCATCCTTGTAAATCTTTTTTTATGTTGTTCAGAGATTGGTGAATGTTCTTTGGTAGGACTGAGGTTGGTCTAGGAGATGACAGCTAAGATCCGGTTGATTCTTCAGAGAATTTTGACAGCACAGAGTCTGTATAAGTCTTATGCTGATCATCACCGTAAACCTTTATATTTCTCAGTTGGTGACTGGGTGTTCTTGATAGTTTCACCCAGTTTAGTTCTTCGACGGCTTGGGAGGAAAGGGAAGTTTGCTCCTCCTTTTCTACGACCATCTGAGGTTGTTGGTCTTGTAGGTAAAGTTGCTTACCATCTATATCTTCTACCACAACTGATGTCAATACATAACATGTTCCATGTATCACAGATACGAAAGTATCTCTCTGATCCATCTCATGTCGTGAGCTGGAGTGATCTTGAGATTGAATGATATTTATCTTTTATTGAACGTCCAGTCAAGGTTGTTGATTTTAAGACCAAGGTACTTCATGGGAAAATGTTACTGATGGTCCGGGTACTTTTTCAGCATGGTTCTAATTCTAATTAGACGTGGGAAAGGGAGGCACTTCTGAGGGAACAGTGGCCTCATTTTTTTGATGTGGAGGTTTCTTCATACGCATTCTGGGGGAAAAATGATCTTATGGTGGGGAGGTTGTAACATCATGTTACTTTTCAAGTATCTTTCGATGTTTCCAAGTACCTTTGTTTTGAATTAAAGGCTTGGGGTGCATTTGGGTGGAATTTTAAGGAAAACTAAAGGGTAATAGCCTTCACACGGGAGGCACATGGTTTGTTTAAACCGTGCGGCCAAACCATGCGAGGTTGGTGTTGGAGGTAGTGGCTAATGAATGGTTTGCACACTATTTGTCTAACCATGTGGAATAACCGTGTGAGGACTATTTGGAGAGGAAAAAGCTAATGCACAGTTAGCGCATGGTTTTCCAAACCATGCGGACTAACGGTGCGGGCACTTAAATTCAGATCCTAAAATTGTGGATCTGAACTCTTTTGCCTCTAAATGGTTCTTTTAATCCCCTAAGCGTCCCTAACTCAGGATTTTTATTCTACTAAGGTCAGAGAAGGCTCTCCCATTATTTCAAAGGTGATCCAAAGGCTCAACTTGGTGAATCGAATATGGATTCTTGATGTAAGTGATCATTCTTCATCGTTCATGATCAGTTTCTTAGATCTACTTAGATCTACTACTCCTTTTCTCTTGGTATCTTAGATATATGCTGGTTATGGGTAGATATAAGAGTGTGGTACCAAATATGATGATATTTAGTCTTTATATTTCTAGGAGGAGATATCTAAGGTAATTTCTTGAAGAAGAAACCCGGTTTTCATGAGCATTCTTGACCGTTGTGGTTTTGGTCAAAACCTTCGAGGTAGGTGGTTCCATCCCGACTTGCTAAATTGATTATCATTGTATTTGCTTGATTTACATCAATTATTGATTTAAATTAAATTACTCATGTTTTCTTTTAATTTAATTGATAAAAACTTGATTCCATTGAATTGAGATATTTGACATGGTTTTTGCATAGAACGTTGGGAAAACCCCAATTCAATTGAATTGGGCGGGTTTATAGAAAATCGGTCGATTTAAATTGTTTAATTTAAATAGTGGATTTGATGGAAATGTTTTCAATTAAATTGTTAGAATTTAATTGTGGAAATGATATGTGTGATGATGTAATTGGTTTTGAATGGTTTTCAAACAAGTGAAAATCACATAAAATGATTTCATAGAAACCCATTGGTTTTATCTTGTGAAAAAGGTATTTTTCGAATAAAACCTGTTTTGGTTTTAAATGGAATGAAATTATAACTTTTGAAATGGAAGAATGGTATTGATTGTATTTTAATAATTCTTAATATAATTCACCCATCATGTGGTTGAAATGACTTGATAGAAACCCATTGGATTTATCTTGTGAAAAAGGCATGTTTTTGAATAAAAACTGTTATGGTTTTAAATAGAATGAATTTGGAAATTTTGAAATGGTAGAATGTGATTGATCATATTTTAAGCATTATTAATATAGTTCTCCCATCATGTAAGAGTGCATGCATGCCTTTGGTAGTTAGTGAGTTATCTGGGTACACTCTACGCTATGACAATGTTCTAAAACATACTTGTGGTGGATCACATCCCTGAAGGATGGGTGACAAGTCTCCTTTGGCCAGTGTCATAGGGACGTGTGTATAAACATTTTTCTGAGTTCACATAGAGAGTACAGAATCCTATAACTAGTTAATACTATCATACCGTTTGGAAGATGACCATGTTGCTCACTTGTTTATTTATATTTGATATATAAATGTATACCAATTCTTTGGACTACTTTACATGCCTTCTGAATTTATATAAACTGTTTTATATAAACTGCTTTACATAAGCCATTTTTTTAGAAATATTCGATCATTGTAAATCCTTTTCTGAAAATATTTATTTCCTTCATTGGAAAATGTATAGCATATTTTGTTAGAATATGATTTTTATTTTAAAAAACTGTTTATTTGAAAATTGAAAGCTTTTATTTGGATAATCTATATTTTGCATCCATTATGGAATCTTTAGTGGTATCCTACTGGGCTTAGGATCACACCCTAATTTTTCCTTTTGGTGTTTGTAGACTTTCTTCTTCCAGGATCGAGCAAAGGGAAGGGAACTCTTGGAGGCGTATCCAACTGTTGATCTTTGTCTTGGTGAGTTGTGTCCTTTGGGACTATTTTCCCTTTTGGTACTTGGGTTGTAGTACTTCGTCTTTTTATGCGTATTTGTATTCTATTACATTACTCCTAGTGGAGTTCCTTTTATTATGCATACTATTTGTTTTACCTTTGCTACTATATTCTTGTTGAAAAATCATTCCCACATTCATGTTGTGTGATGCCAGGTGCTAGTCGTCGACCCGTGGGGATCGGGAACGCCCTTCAGGATATGTTATGGATGGCTCAGTTATCAGGTTACTAGTGTACAAAGGCTGGTTCGTGACACCAAACCCTGCCTAAATATCCTCCCAATTGTCCTCCCTTCATCCTAGAGGCCATCCCTTAGTCAAAAAGCCAAATTAAGGAGACCTTTTGATCAAATAAAAAGGAAGAACCCAAAGGTGAGGTAAATATTTCATCACCTCTTTCAAGTTCTTTTCTTCATCCACATCCTCTTTCCTTGTTGTTTCCATTATAAAATAATAACTCCATAATCTTCTATAAACTATGATGTTATTATAAAAAAGTTTCATCCATATTAATTATTATCTACATCATATGATTGAAAAAGTCACCATACATGGGTACGTACAGATTACCATCTCTATGTTGTGGGGTAGTTTGTTATTCAAACTCATCATCTTTTGTATAGGTATAATATTGTGTATAAATGATATACATAATAAATATAATAAGATAATTATTTTTTATATATGATATACCATCCAATTATATATAATTTTAATATCAAAATAATGATATTGTAACTCCTGCGTACGTACGGATTATCGTCTCCATGAACGTGATGAGATTCATTCCACATCATATCCATTCTAGACTAATTTTCATTTGATGATTAAAAAAAATTATAAATACTTAATATCATTATGAATATGAATAAGAGACATCCTATCCATAACAAACATTACTTACGTAACAAATCATATAAAGGAAAAAAATCTGTTAACACCTGAAATGATGATACTACTGAAATATCATTAACAAAGCAATATTTGATGATCATATAAGATATAATATTTATGTATATAGTTATTTTATAATTTAATAACAATGGTTTAAATATTATATAGGAGGTTAACTTACCCTCGACCAAGGAAAATTACAAGGTAATGGTTAATTTCACAATATCATTATTATCCGAGATTGTTTTTATGTAAGTATCTACTGGGACATCTTTATCATCAACATCCTTGTTTTCTAAAAATGTATTCTAAATCATTTTTACTATTTACTGGAATATGGGTTAATGTCATTTATAACCTTGTTTGACTTTTTATAAAATGTTTTGAAAGGAATCTTTTAATTGTTTTCCAAACAAGGTACCTTATGACCTTTTTGACAAAATTAAGGTAAGAATGTTTTTTAACTTATAAAGCACGTGCAACAATTTTCTGCCATTATAACATCCTCAAAACATCCCTTAAAATATTATAAGAATATTTTAAAAATAAATTATTTCTTTTATAATTATCTGGATTTTAAATGATTTCAAAATATAAAAATATATTTCTCTAAAAAATGTTTTGATTTCATCGTTGTCAATATCCTTGGATGGATTTTAAGCTTAATTTAAGTTGATTTATTATGATACAAAACTTCCATATTGTATTTAAGGTTTTGAGATATGTTTGACTATGGATGTTTTATTTTCACACCATTCATGGTTTATGGAGAATGTATTAACATTTAATATTCTATTTATAATACGAATTTTTATGTTATGTTTGATCCTTTTCATATGAGGAATGCATTGGACTTAGTAAGTGATGGGTGAAGCCTGATATAGCTCCTCGATGTATCGGTAGGTCTCATGAGACAAACTAGTTTCTTGGAACAAGTCCTTGACAAAATCTTATTTGTAGTCTTGGCACAAGGCCTTGACTATGTGGTTATGAAGTCTGGCATTATGCATTCCATCATTATGAAAGTAGATATTGATATTTCATGTTATTATTCGACTAAAAGAATATCCATGTGAATAAGTAAATTTCACTATTTGGTTTTATGTTTTCCATATTATTATGAAGTTCAAGTTTTAAAATTCTTTTGTTCTAGTCTTACATTGCCTTAAATGTTTATGATTATTTATGAAAGTTTCTGCTATATTGTTATCTTTACTGAGCATCAGAGCTCACCCCATTATAGGTTTTATTTTTCCCATGATGCAAAGAAGTATCTTATTACTGACCTGCAGGGATATCCTATGGGATATGAGTGTGTCCTATATAGACTATGTTGTTGTTGTTTTTCATTTTATAAAGTAATGTAAAACTTATGAATATATCTACTACTACCAAGGTTACTAAACTAATCGGTCTATCGAGACATGATCTTTTGTGATCATGCCAATGTTTTGTACTAGTGAACCAACTTTGGGAAACTATGGTCGGGGTGTTATAATTGGTATCAGAAGAAGTTTAGTACTAACTTTGGAAACTATATTTATAAAAACTCTGATTAGAGTACATTATCCTAAGATAAACTATGGGGATTAGTATAGAAGAACATTCTAGAATTTTTGAATTATATAGATTTTGTGAGTTTTTTAAGAAATACATACATGTATAGATCTGAGCTAGTAGGGGAGGCTATGGCACAGATGTACCTAGGGCTAAAACCCAAAAATTCCACTTTGAGCTAGACTCGAACGGGAACTAGTGCACGATAATGGGCCTTGCTATACTATTGGTTACAACACTCCTAGGGGATATGCTTAGGATAATTCTCACTTTCTATATAATTGATTATAAATGGTTTATGAGTATAAACATTCACAAAGAAAACATTTTTATGATTATGGATTATATCCATAAACTTTTCAATTTAAGTTAATTTTTTTACAAGTTTGGAATTATGTATTGTGATTCATAAACTAGTCTAGTGTATGCCATTATTTAGAAATGGCTCCTAGTAGAAGGAATCGAAACCATATCAATGCACGTAATCCATGTAGGGATTTCCCTCCTGCTCAAGAAAATTATAGTTGAGTAAGTGAAGCAATAGGTTCTGATCAGCTTATCACCATACTGGGACAACTCACTAAGGTTATGAATAATAACCTTCCATGTTTGGATCACCCTTATCCACAACATAGAGGATCAATATTAGAACACATCATGAGGAACCAAACACCAACATTAAATGGGAGTACAAATCCATTGGTAGCTGAGCAATGGATAAATTCTTTAGAGAAAATATTTCACGCTTTGGGGAGCAGCGAAAGGGAAAATGTTTTAATGGTAGTTTATCGCCTCATCGGAGATGCAGATCAATGGAGGTCATTGATTCAAAACACAAAGGAATATGATGAATTATAAAATATGGTCTTGAGGGAGTTTAAAGAGATTTTCTTAGAAAAATACTTTTCTCATGACTATTGAGCGGATATGGAAAGGCAATTTCCGAGTCTAAGGAAAAAGGAAGATGAGAATGTCGCAATGTATAAGGCTAACATTACATGGTTATCAAGGAATGCATGAGATTATATATGTAACCCAATGAGTAATATTGTTCAATTATTTTATGGGTTAAATCCATTTCTCTAGCGAGCCTTAGTCTCACAATCTTTCTTATCATACGAAGAAATTTTCTCATGTGTTATCAAGACAGAAATGGAATTCTCTAAGTCATACGACATTGAAGAAAAGAAAGTGAAGAAGAGATATATAGAACACTCTAGAAATGTAAATAAGGGAAAGAAGTGAAATATGAATATTCATCCTGTAGTAAATGTGGGAATAAATACCCCAGTACTTTCCGAAAGGGAATGAGATTCTATTTCAAGTGTGGTGAAAAAGCACACCATGCTTGTGATTGAAAAGGGATGAAAGTGGTTGTCACTGTTGAATGCTAAAACTTTATAGAAAAGGTGCATTATGAAAATGAATGTCCCATCTGTCATTGAAACATACCTCAGAAAATGCCAAGGGATCAAGGCCAAGATTATGCGATAACTACTGCTAAGGTTGAAGCTCTGAATGACGTGGTGGCAGGTAATTTATTGGTTTCCAGAAGTTTATCCAATGCATTATTTGAATCTTGATCATCAAATTGTTTCATATCTTCCCAATTTTCAATGAAAACTGGATATTTTCAATTATACTTAACAAGGGAGTTGTTAGTCAAAATACCTAAGGGATGTATCATTGCAACAAGGTTTTCTGAATCAGTTCCCATTAGGGCATATAAATGTCTTTTATCTACTGATCTCATCATCATACCCATGATTGATTTTGATATAATCCTCGGTATGGATTGGATTTTGAACCATGATGCGAAAATTTATTGTAAGAAAATGGAGGTTACAATTCTCGACGATGATATGGAGTACCTTATCATTAGAGAAGAAACATCACCACCTAATTCTTATGTAGATCCACCCCCAGTAGCTCATCTAAATTCAATTATTGGGAGGAAGAGAATGAAATAACTGTGGGTGAATAAAGGAATGTACAAATAGAGGATGTACCTATTGTGAAAGAATATGTTGATGTGTTTCCAAAATATTTACCTGGACATCCTCCAGAATGATAAATTTAGATTTCCATTTATTTAATTCCTGGTTCAAGGACCATATCGAAGACCCCGTAGAGATTGGACACTATGGAATTAGTGGAACTAAAGAAACAACTAGAGGAATTGAGTCATATGGGATTTATTCTCCCTATTGTTTCTCCATGGGGATCCCATGCCCTTTTTGTTAAGAAGAAAGATGGATCTATGTTGTTGTACATTGATTACTGAGAGATCAATGCTATAATAATAAAGAACACATATCCCCTACCTCGAATTAATGATTTATTTGAACAAATTCATGGAGCTCAATATTTTTCAAATATGGACCTTCGATCTAGATATCATCAGTTGTGTGTGAAATAGGAAGACATTCCGAAAACAACATTTCGAACCATGTACGATCATTACGAGTTTACAATAATTCCTTTTGGATTGACTAATGCACCCTCTAACTTCATTGATCCAATGAATAGAGTTTTCAAGAAATATTTTTATGAGTTTGTAGTGGTATTTATTGATGATATATTGGTATAATCCAAAATCTACAAAGATCATGAAAATCACTTGTGCATTATTACAAAGACTCTTAGAAGAAATGAATTAAATGAGAAATTTAGCATGTGTAAATTCTGTCTACATGAGATTTCTTTTCTTGGCTATATTGTCTCTAATCATAGAATCTCTATTGATCCTTCAATGACCAAGCGGTCAAGAATGGATAGCACCACCGATTATAACTAAGGTACAAAGTTTTATTTGGTTTAACAGGTTATTATGAACATTTCATCATGAATTTTACCTGGCTGGATAACCCCTTATCAATTCTCACACATAAAGAGGTTAAATTAGTTTGGAAATAAGAATGTGAATAACGTTTTGACGAACTGAAGAGAATAGTATTCAATGCTCCTATTTTGACACTACCATCGGGGAATGATGAGTTTTTTATTTATAGTGATGTTTCAAAGAAATGACTTGGTTGTTTCCTTATACAGAATGATATAGTTATTGCATATGCATCATGACAACTAAAAATTCATGTGAATAAATTCCTACTCATGATCTTGAGTTATCAGTTGTAATATTTTTTTTGAAGATATGGAGACATTTACTCTATGGTAAAAATGTGAGATATATACAGATCACAGGAGTTTGAAGTATATTTTCTCATATAAAGAACTCAATAAGAGGGAAAGGAGATGGCTTGAACACCTCAAGAATTATGATTGCACAATACAGTACCACCCGGGGAAGGAAAATGAGGTGGAAGATGCTTTGAGCAAAAAGGATTATGGAGTTTGAAATAAGATGAGAGTTTAAAGGGATCCTATTTTCATGGATATAGTGAAAATGGATATAGGAGTAATCATGGAAGGTGAAACATCAATAATTATTCAAATTGTTTCCAAACCATCTATACTAGAAAGGATAAAAAGTTCTTAGGCTGATGTTGAGGAGTTTTGAAGTAAAATTAATGCTGTAAATGATGGGAGATTGAGTGACTTCATTTATGAAGATGGAATTTTGAAATTTGGGAAGAGTCTTTGTGTTCCTAACATACCTGATCTATAAAGGGAATTGTTGGATGATGCTCATAGCTCCAATTTTTCAATACATCCTGGTATAACTAAGATGTATAGTGATTTGAAGGAACATTTTTGGTGGGACAACATGAAGAGGGAGATTTCTGATTTTGTGTCATGATGTATGGTTTTTCAAAAAGTTAAAGCTGGAAGGCAACAGCCAGGAGGAGTCAAGAAATCTCTTCCCATACCTGAGTGGAAATTGGATACTATTACTATGGACTTTGTCATGGTGCTATCAAAGACACATAGAAGGAATGATGAAATATGTTTCATTGTTGAGCGTCTTACCAGGTCAACAGATTTTTTTGATATTAGTTAAGATTTAACACCTGAAAGTTTAACAAGACTATATGATAATGAAGTTGTAAGACAAAATGGAGTACCCTAATTGATTTTATCTAATCGTGATCACCATTTTAGATCAATATTCTTGGAAAAGTCTTTAGATGGTCATGGATACTGAACATTGTTTTAGCACTGCCTACCACCCTCAAACTGATGGACTATCAGAATGGACTATTCAAACCTTTGATGACATGTTGAGATCATTCTCACTTGAATTTCAAGGTATGTGGGATAAATAATTACCTATGGTAGAATTTTTATATAATAATAGCTTACAATCAAGTACTCAGATGGCACCATATGAAGCGTTATATGGCAAGAGATGTCGCACACCAACTTGTTGGTATGATGTTGTTAAAAGAAAACTTATAGGCCCAGAAATTATTGAGGAAACAATGAAAAAGGTGATGTTTATCTAAATCCACATCAAAACATCAAAAAGTTGGTAGAAGGGCTATGCCGATAACTGAATGATGGATTTGGAATTTTCAGTAGGAGACCATATTTTTTTGAATGTATCTCCATAGAAGGGAGTTATAAGATTAAGTAATAAGGGTAATCAAAGTCCCATGTACATTGGAACATTCAAAATTCTAGAAATAATTGGGTCCATAGATTACTATTTGGAAATGACGCCAAGTCTCTCCAAAGTTCACGATGTGTTCCATGTATCATTGTTAAGAAAATACATGCCTGACCCAACGCATGCACTCACATATGGGAAAATTGAACTGGAACCTAATCTATCTTATTTTGAAGAGCCTGTCAAAATTATTGATACTGGAGAACAAGTACTAAGATATAGGACGACTCATCTTGTAAAATTTCTATAGAGAAATCATATGATGAAAGAGGCTTTGTGGCAACCCGAGGAACTTATGATGAAGAACCACTTGAATCTTTTTATGATGTAAAATTCTTGTAATTCTGAGGAAAAATTTATTTGAAGGAGGGATGAATTTAAAACCCAAAGCTTCCATAGTACGTTTCCCTTTGAATAATGCAATAGCTTGCATTGTACACAACTTCGAGATTTTAAAAAACCATGACCAATCAAAATAGTCGTTATGAATAGTAATACCAAATTTTTGAAATTTTATAAATTTTTTCTTTAAAAATGGACTTTATTTTTGGATCCAGAATATCGAAATTATCTTAGGGTTAATTTTTTATATTTTTCTTAAAACATTCAATTTTTGATGAATAGTCAAAAACACTACATTATTGTTTAAAACCAACTTTTTATTTAAATAATTAATTATTTTATTTAAATTTATTTTAGGTAAAAATAAACACATAATAACTATTTATTTTCAATGTAATTCATTGGAGTCATTCTGTAGTAATATTAGATATATAAAATTTTATTGAACTTTTCACCGTCTTTTACCCACCTCTAAGAAAATTTCCAAATTTGTATAAAACATAATTTTACCACTTCTGTGAGTTGAATTTCAAAAATCTGAGAGACACGATTGATATCACTACGTAAAATGTGTTTCAATAAGATGAAAATAATTTTTGGTGAATAGTAACTTTTTACTTTTATTTACCACGGTTAGAAGAAAATAATGTAATTAAAGGTAAAAATTATATTGTAAATACCCTAACACTTGTCCTAATTCTATTGGATAAGTATAAATCGACCAAAAATACTATAGGATTAAAATATGAACCTCTTTGGTCCACATGGATTAGATTAAGGCATTTATTATTATTTTATTTAATGAAGAGTTAGTAGAGTTAAATTCAATGTTTAATAACAAAACCATTTTTAATATAGAGATACACACAATATAAAATAGACTGTAAATATTCAATAGAAAACTAAAAATATTTCCTACAAAATCATATTTTATTTATAATTTTTAGACATTAAATAATAAAATTTATATATGACACAATGATGACGCAGTAATTACCATATTAATGAAAGATTAGAATAATTGATATTATAAATATCCAAATAAATATAATATGATACTTTTAATGAATTAAAATAATTTTATAGGTTAATATGACATGTTAGGGTTGATTAATTTTTTTTGGTTTGATGTAATAATGTAGTTAGGACTTTATCGAAAATCAATTGTTAAAAAATATCAAAATTGACAGAAATGAGTTTTTAAAACAAATACAATATTATTGGTTGATATAATATTCCTAAAAAGATAATGTTAGGCAAAAAGACTTATATAATTATAGGTTTATCATTAATTAACCACATGGGGTTCCCTTGGAAGTTTATAGTAAGTTTAATAACCATATAATATAAATATACAAAGAGACTTGGTAAATGTAAATCTATTTAACTAAGAGTTAAATCTAAAAGATAATGTTAATATAGTGTCCCAAACTAGTATAATACTATTGGTTGAGAGTTTTTCGACCCATCCCCACCTTATACATTGAATAAATCATTTTGGATCCATTAGACACTAAAAATGATTTTATTATAAAATTATATTTCAATTGTTTCCTAAGGTGCCCCTCACCCCTCTTATGAAAGGGAACTTCCCCTTCTATCATATTCACACCTTCAATGCCATTTGGATCAGCCAAACTCTGCCCAAATATCCTTCCAAATATCCTCCAAGCTCATGATTTCAAGGGAAAGAAAAAGACTGTCAATGTTGAATGCTACAATTGTATAGAAAAGGGGAATTATGCAAATGAATGTCTTAAGAGCCAAGGAAACATACCTTAAAAAAGGACATGGGTAAAAGTCCAAGCTTATGTGATCAATACTGTTGAGTTAGAAACTTTGAAAGACACTGTGGAAGGTAATTTAATGGTTTTCTCAAGTCTAGCCATTGACTTATTTGATGCTGGATTATCGCATTGTTTCATATATTCCCATTTTTCTAAGTAAATTAGATATTTCAAATTTTATATAACGAGGATGTTTTCAGTAAAAAAATCTAAGGGAAGTATATTTGCAATAATGTGTTGTTAATCAGTCCCCATTAGGGAATACAAATGTTCTTTATCTTCTGATCTCATCGTCAAAACCATTATTGAATTTGATATATTCCTCGGTATGGATTTGATTTCATACTATGATGGGAAAATTTATTTTAAGAAGACGAGGGTTACAATTTTTTATGATGATAAGGAGAAACTCATCTTAAGAGAAGAAACATCACCACCTGATTCTTATTTAGATCCACCTCGAGTAGCTCCACTAAATTCAATTATAGTGGAGGAAGAGAATGAAATAACTATGGATGAGGAAAGAAATGTTCAAATACAGGATTTAAATATTGTGCAAGGATATGTTGGTGTGTTTCCAGAGGATTTACATAGACATACACCAGAATGAGTAATTGTATTTTACCTTAATTTAGTTCCTGTTTCAAGGCCCATATCGAAGAACCCTTAATTAATGGCCATTGTGGAATTAGTGTAACTAAAGAAACAACTAGAGGAATTGAGTAGTAAGGGATTTATTCTCCATAGTGTTACTCCATGGGGATCCCCTATTCATTTTGATAAGAAGAAAGACTGATCTATGAGGTTGTGCATTGACTATTGGAAGAGAAATGCTATAACAATAAAGAACAAGTATACCCTACCTCACATTGATGATTTTTTCGACCAAATTCATGGAGTTCAATATTTTTCAAAGATTGACATTCAATCTGGATATGAACACTTGTGTGTAAAGAAGGAAGACATTCGAAAACCCGCATTCAAACCAGGTATGGGCATTACGAGTTTACAATAATACCTTTTGGACTAATTAAAGAACCCTATATTTTTATGGATCTAATGAATAGAGTTTTCAAGGAATATCATGATGACTTTTTAGTGGTATTTATTGATGATATCTTGGTATACTCGAAAATCTAAAAAGATCATTAAAATCATGTGTTCACTATTCTAAAAACCCTTTGAAGAAATGAATTATATGTGATGTTTAGCAAGTGTGAATTCTTGCTTCCTGAAATTTTTCTTCATGGACATATTGTCTCTAAGGATGGAATCTCTATTGATCCTTCAAAAAGAACAAGGAAATCCATAAATTTCCATCACCGATGAGCATAACTGTGGTACATAGTTTTGATGGTTTAACAGGTTATTATCGACGTTTCTTCTAGAATTTTTCCTAATTGGAAAACCGATAAACCAAGCTCGCACGTATAGAGGTTAAATATTTTTTGAAAAAAGAGTGTGATGAATGTATTGAATAAATCAAGAGAATATTAGTCAATTCTCCTCTCTTGACTCAGCCATATGGGAATGATTGGTTTGTTATTTTTTATTATGATTTAAAGAAAGGACATGGTTGTGTTTCTTATACAGAATGATTGAGTTATTTCATATGCATCAAGGCAACTAAAAATTCATGAACTAAACTATCCCACTCATGATCTTGAGTTATCAGGTATAATATTTTCATTGAAGAATTGGAGACAAAATCTATATAGTAAAAAATGTGAGATATATACCGATCAGAAGTGTTTGAAGTATATATTCTCCTAAAAATTACTCAACATGAGGCAAAGGTGATGGCTCGAGCTACTCAAGGATTATGATTGCACTATACACTATCACCAGAGGAAGGAAAATAAGGTGGCAGATTCTTTGAGCAGAAAGGATCATGGAGTTTTGAAAAAGATAAGAGTTGAAATGGATACTATGTTCATGGATATAGTAAAGGTGGATATGGGAATAATCATGGAAAGTGAAACATCAATAATTTTTAAAATGGTTGCTAAACAATCATTACATGAATGGATAAAATATTCTCAGACTGATGATGAGGAGTTTCAAAAGAAAAAATAATTCTAAAAATGATGAGTGATTGATCGACTTCGTATATGAAGATAGAATTTTGAAATTTCAGATGAGACTCTATTCCTGATATACCCAATCTAAAAAGGGAATTTTTGGATAATTCTCATAGTTCAAATTTCTCTATACACTCGGGCAGCACTAAGATGTATAGATATTTGAGGAAACACTTTTGGTGGGATAACATGAAGATGTATACTGCTGATTATGTGTCAATATGTATGGTTTGTCAAAAGGTAAAGGTTGGAAGACAATGTCCTACAAGAGTCATGCAACCTCTTCCCATACCTTAGTAGAAATTGGATGATATTACCTTGGACTTTGTCTTAGGGCTACCAAATTCTCTTATAAGGAATGATGCTATATGAGTCATTGATGATTGTATTACCATGTTAGCCCATTTTCAAGCAATAAGATAAGATTTACCACTTGAAAGATTAGGAAGAATTTATATTAATGACGTTTTAAGATATCATGGAGTACCCCTATTGATTTTTTCTGATCGCGATCCCCTTTTTACATCAAGATTCTGGAAACTTATTTAGAAGGCCCTAGATACTAAAATTCATTTGGGCAGTGCCTACCACCCTCAAATAGTGGGACAATTAGAATGGACTATTCAAACCTTAGAAAGCATGTTGGGATATTGATCAATTGACATTCCTGTTTAGTGGGATCAATATTTACCTCTGCTAGAATTTTCCTATAACAATAACTTTCATTCAAGTATTTCGATGACACCATATGTACTGTTATATGGAAACAGATGTCACACACCAACATATTGGGATGATTTTGGTGAAAGAAAACTCGTAGGCCTAGAACTTATTGAGGAAACAATTGAAAAGGGGAAGATTATCCAAATCCACATCAAATAATCTCAAAGTAGACAAAATAGCTATGCCGAAAACCAAAGGAATGATTTGGATTTTCAAGTAGGAGATGTTTTTTTCTTAGAGGTATCTCCATGGAAGTGTGTTAAATGATTCAGTAAAAAGGGAAAATTAAGTCCCATGTACATCGGACCTTTATAAATTCTTGAACGAATTGGAGTTCTAGCTTATCATTTGGAAATACTACCAAGACTTTCCAAAGTTCACGCTGTGTTCTATGTATCACTGTTGAGAAAATACATGCCTCACCCAATGCATGTACCCACCTATGAAGAAATAGAACTTGAACCTGAAATGTATTATTGCAAAGAGCCTATGAGAATTATTGATACTAGAGAACACGTGTTGAGAAACCGAACGACTCGTTTGGTGAATGTTCAATGGAAATACCATAATATAGAATATGGAAATTGGTAAACTGTGGAATTTATGATGAAGAACCACCCAAATCATTTTGTTTCGTAGTGTTCTAGAAATTTTGAGAATGAAATTATTTGAAGGAGGGAAGAATGTAACACCCCCAAATTCCATGGTACACTTCTCTTTGAATAATACAATAGCTTGTGTTGTACGCAACATTGCATTCTAACACACCATGACCAATCAAACTAGTCGTTATGAATATTAATACCCACTTTTTGAAATTTTAAAAATATAATTTTTTTAAATGGACTTCTTTTTTGGATTGGGAATATCAAAATTAAATTAGGGTCAATTTTTGGTACTTTTCTAAAAACATTAAATTTTTTATTAATAGTGAATAAACAACGTTATTGTTTAAAAACGAATTTTTATATTAATAATCATTTATTTTATTTAAATTTATTTTACCTAAAAATAGATATATTATACCTATATTAGTTCAATGCAATTTATTGGAGTTATTTTAAAATAATATTAGATATAAAAAATTTTATTGAACTTTTATCATCTTTTACCCACCTTCTAGGCATGTTAGCAAATTTGCATAAAACATAATTTTACCTATTTAGTGAATTGAATTTCCAAAAATCAGAGAGACATAGTTGATATCAGTAAGTTAAATGAGGTTCAATAAGATGAAAATAATTTTTGGTGAAGCGTAAATTTTGACTTTTATTAACCACAGTTCAAATTAAATAGGGTAATTAAAGGTAAAAGTTATATTATTATTAAACTAAAACATGTTTTAATTTTATTGGATATGTGTATTTTGACAAAAATAAAACTTAGGAATAATATATGATCCTTTTGGTTCACTTGGATTAGATTAGGACATTTATTATTATTTTATTTAAAGAATTGTTAAAAGTGTTAAATTTGAAGGTTAATAACTAAACCTTTTTTAATATACGGTTATATATAAGATAAATTAGACTATAATTATTCATTATAAAGTTAAAATTATTTCATACATAATGGTATTTTATTTATAAATTTTAGACATTAAATAATTAAATTTTTTTGACACAATGATGATGTAGTAATTGCCTTATTATTGAATGACTACCAAATTGGTATTATAAATATCTAATAAATGTCAATTGAGATTTTTGATGAATTACACGAATTTTATAGGTCAATAATACATGTTAGGGTTGATTAAATGAATTTTTTTCAATTAATTATGTTTTTAGGACTTTAACAAAAGTCAAATACTAAATTGTGTCAAAATTTTCATAAATGAGTTTCTAAAACTAATACTATATTATTAAATGATATAATAGTCATAAAAATATAAGGCTCATCCAAATAACTTATATAATAATATAAATTTCATTAATGAACCACTTCTGGTTCTATTGTCATTTTATATTAAGATTATTAACCATATAATATAATAATACAAGAATACATGGTAAAAGATACACTATTTAACTAAGAGTTAAATCTAAATGATATGGTTAATACAGTAAACTAAAACTGTCTAAATCCTACTGGTTGAGAGGTTTTCGACCCATCCCCACCATAACCTCAAAATAAATCATTTTGGATCCATTATAAACTGAATATTATTGTATAATCAAATAATACTTCATGTTTTTCCTAAAGTGAACCTCACATATCTTATAAAAATGTACTTCCCCTTCTCTCAAAATCACACATCCAAAGCAATTTGGATCGACCAACCCGTTCCCAAATATCCTCCCAACTACACTCACATAGACCCAGAGGCCTCAATTTTATCGAAAATCCAACCGAATGATCCCTTTTGACCAAATCAAAAGGAAACACGCGAAGAAGCGGTAATAATTTCACCACCTCTTTCAAAGATCTTTTCTTATTCCACTTCCTATTTCTTTTTTATTCCCATACCTTAAAAATAACTCCATTATATTATAAATATTATGATTTTATTATAAATAAGGTATAACCACATTCATTATTCTATCTATCCTATGAATGGAAAGTCACCATACGTGCATACGGCTTACCGTCTCCACATCGTTGTGTAGTTTGTTATTCAAACACTTCATTATTTGGATGGGAATAATAATGAGTAGAACTGATGTAAATAATAAATATAACATGTTAAGGATTATTTATATATGATACACCATCCAATTACATAGTTTTTTACCCACAATAGAATTGTATTGTCGCTCGTGCGTACGTACAGATTACCGTCTCCCTGAACGCGATGAGATTCATTCCCCATCATAACCATTCAAGAATAAATGTCATTTTATTATTAAAAATTAATTTTTATGAACTTAATATCATTCAGGATATGAATCAAATACATCTTATACATAATAAACATGGCTTACATAACTAAGCATATAAAGGAAAAAAATCAATTAACACCTGAAACAATGATATTACCAAAATATTATTAGCAATGCAATATTAGAAGATCATATATGATATCATATTTATGTATGTGGTACTTTTATAATTTAATATCAGGGATTTTACTATTATACAAGTAGTTAACACACCCTCGATCATGTAAAAGTATAATTTACGGGTTAATTATACAATCTCTTCATTATTCAAAGTTATTTAAACGTGAGTATCTACTATGACCTATTTATCATCCAAAAAAATGTTTCTTTAAAATGTATTTCAAAACATTCATACTATTTCCTATACTATGGGTTAACGTCATTTATACACTTGTTTTAATTTTTATATAATGTTTATAAAGGAATCTTTAAGTCGTTTTCCAAACAAGGTCCTTTACAACCTTTTTTAAAAAAGTAATGAAATAATGTTTTTTAACTTATACGACGAGTGAAGCTATTTCGGTCATTATAACATCTTCAAATATTCCACTACATGTTTATAAAAATATTATCAAAATAATTTTTTTCCTTTAAAAGTGAATTACTTATAAATGATTTCAAAATATAAAGAGTTATTTCACTCAAACAATTTTGATTTCATCTATGTCAACATCCTATGATGGATTTTAAACTTGTTTGAAGTTGATTTATATGATAAAATCTTACATATTCTATTGAAGGGTTTTTGATATATTTTTAATGGATGTGTTATTTTTAAACCATTCATGGTTAATGGTTAAATTATTAACATTTCGTATGCAATTTTTAATATGAATACTTATGTTATGTTTCAACCGTTTCATATGAGAAATGCATTAGACTTAATAATTTATGGGTGGAGCCCATTATCGCTCATCGTTGCATCGATAGGTATCATGAGGAAAAGTAGTATCTTGGAACAATACCATGAATTTTTTTTTATTTTTAGTCTTGGAACGAGGCCTTGACTATGTGGTTATGAAGTCTAGCATTATGAATTCCATCTTTATAAAATTGGCTATTGATTTTGAATGTGATTATTTAACTAGTAGAATATACATGTAAATAAGTAAATGGAATTATTTGATTAATATTTTCCATATTATGCTGATGTTTAAGTTTATATTCCTTATGTTTTAGTCTTATAAATCACCTTAAATGTTTTTTATTATTTATGAAAGTTTCCACTATATTGTTATCCTTACCACGAACCTGATCTCACCCCTTTCTATGTTTTATTTTCTCCAGGATGCGAAGATGTATAGTATGAATGACCTACAGGGATAGTATAAGGGATATAAATGTGTTCAAAAGAGATAATGTTGTTGTTGTTTTTCATTTTACAAGTAATTTTAAACTTATGTATGTATCTAGTACTTCCAAAGCTACTAAATTGATCAGTCTTTCGAGATTGGATCTCTTGTGATCATGCCTCAATTATGTAATAAGGCACCGACTCTGGATAACTAGGGTCAGGGAGTAACATCTGCGAAGTTAGAGTTTGGTCCTTCCAGTAAATCATTGATGATATCATTGGCCATTTTACTAACTACATCCTAGTCATTTGAATATGAACTATATTATTTGATTTTTTTTCTGTGAATACATCGCCATTCTTTAATGGATGCATCGAAAAAACTAGTGTTCCAGTCCACCCGAAAAAGCCACATAACCCTTGCTCCCTCTCTCACCATCCTCTCTTGATTTAATATAATATCAGCTAGATTATCCTTCTTAACCCTATGATTTTTAAGAAATTAATTATCCGTCCTTGTTCTAGGAATTATATTTCGACTCCACTTCCTTTCAAGTCAGAAGAAGGTCATAATCATTTGTAGGAGAGTTATTCCACCAGCTCTGTAATAGATTTTTGTGCCTCCTTCTATTATTGTGGAAGGATATACACAGGTTCCCAATTTTTTTCCAATACCATGAATCCATGACCACATCATTTAATATTATCTCTTCTATCCACGATCTTGAGAACTGGTTGCGATCGTTTCTATGAGTTCGGGATCTTAGAGAGAGATGGAGTGAAGAGGGGTCAGATAAGCATCGTAGTAGGAGGGGTAATTTAGCATCTGGGAAGTGAAAAGGAGCTAACTCATTCACTAATAACTGATTAAGGTGACAATAAGTGCGTATTCCCCATATTTGTTTATTAAAGTAGGTGTAACTATCTCCCTTAGATATGACATCCATCAGACTAGTTCTCGCCAATATGGAAACAAAGGCCTCGCTTGTACTTCTTTGAAAGAACCCTCCACTTTGTTTCTCCTCATAAGATAATACTATGTTGATGTCAATATCAACAATCTAGGGCGTGTTATCACTAAAAAGGCCTTCAAGTTCGCTCCGATGAACTCTTTCTCTTGGGCATTACACTTTTCATAAATAAAAGAGAAAAATAAGCATTGAGAAAATACCAATATTTTCATGGAAAGGTATTGGTATGATGCATTATGAAAGTACACTGAGATATTATCCTTTGAGAATATCTATATTTGGGAGTTGGGAGGTATCTCATAAATGAATCCATGAACATTGACCCTTTACATGTACTCAGTAATTATTCCGGAAGATCGTTTTGGTTCCGGAAATTCCACCATAGATACTTAGTGGTTAACTAATTCATTAATAAGAAACTAAGATTTCACCCTCACCCCTAGCCATATGGTTTTCCAAATTAATACTGTAATCATTGAGATGTGGGAGTCTAGCTATGGCCCCAAACTACTAGCCCTTGGCTTGCAGAGATGACTGTGGGGAACTTGAAGCGGCATATTTAGACGTAGATCAGTTGCACTTACTGTTCTGCCTGATCTTGTTGATGGAGACAGGAGTGTGAATACCACTTTTCCAATCCTTGGCGATATCCTCTGATTAAACTAAGAGGTTTTTATCCACCGTACTCATGACCAGAGATAGAGGGAAACACCAGTGGGGTTAGCAGCACTGTCGATACAGGACCCTAGGTATGTGACGTCACCAGTGGCACCCATGGTGACAAAGGAGATGAGTTTCTCATAGGAGACTCAGGAGGAAAGGATGGGGAGATAGAATACTTGTATTTACATTAGTTGAGGAAGGAACTAATACCATATTAAATGATCAAGAAGTTTTAACTAGGATCTCAATGACTGAGGAGAAAAGGGGATCTTTTGACTCTTCAAACCCAAGGTCTCACAGGATAATCTCAGTGTTGTGAATGCAGGATGTGACCCACAGTTCCCACAAACAGAGCCTGAAAAAATGCTGTAGAACATACCATATAGGGGTGGGCCTTCCTCTCTGTCATCAGATCCTTGGTTGAAACAAAACAGATACTTGCTGGATGAATCTAAATTGGTGAACTAGGGAATAGAGGACAAAGCCTCCAAATATCGAGCAGGGGGTAGAAGATCACCACTTTTCCCCGATCTATGTTCATTGCTTTAATAGAGGTAGTGTTTCAACCAGATTTCTATGGAATCTCATGAAACTTCCCCTGAAACATTTAAAAAACTTGTAGAGAGTGGTCTGATATGCGACAGGATGAGCAGAACTGAGGAATGGACGTGTAGTTCAAGAACTTGTGACAATCCTTCATCCCCTTGATCCTGAGCATGATATGGTTGAGGATTTATTGAGAAATTTCCATTTTGAAATAGATCTGAGCGACTGGATCCTCCTCCAGACAATTCATCCAAACATCTGCAAATATGTACGACCCTGAAGAATCCCCAATCACCTTCAGGAATGATTCTTGCATCAGGTGAAGGGGGAGCCTGAGGATGGAGATCCCGAACCCATCGAGGGGGATCTCCCTATATGAGTGACCATCTATCAACCAACAAGAGGGAGAGAAGTTCCTTATCCCCACCCAACATGGTATCCTTCTCGAAGCTTTGAAAAAACATGCCTCATAGGGAAGGATGATATATAATGCCATCAGATCCATGATTGACACTATGGTTGGGAGGTCGAGGCCCCAAAACTTGTAATAGTTATAGAACACAGATAGTAGAGGTTAGTCAGGGTCGAATCTCTCCACTAGGGTCAACTCGAGATTTTTCACTACCTCTTAAAAGGACACCACAGAAAACCATGAGGATGGGGCAACCATTTTTCGAGACTGAAGATGCCTTGAAATGAACCATTAACACCCCTTTCAATAAAGGAAAATGTTAATGGGGGGGGGGGGACACAAAAGCACATTTTTGAAAGAGGTCTGAGGAGAATTTAATGATCCACCTCCGATCCCCAAAGGACCTGGATCAGTTGGAATGATCCCAACACACTCTTGAGGAACTGTGGGAAATGGAGAAACGAGAGGGAGAAGAACGTTTGAATCCATTGAACAAGTCTATCTCCATATAGTGTTTTTGGGGGTTATTACCCAAAGGTACATATGTTCCATTTCCACATCCACTTGTAGTATCCAACTATGGAGTGTTTCTCTAATACCAGTCTCAATATCCTTTACCAAAAATACAACATTCTTTTTCATATTTAACTCATCCATAGACATATTTTTAGAGACATTCCTAGAATCCATCCTAATAAATATCCACAGGGATCTCAATAATGTTTTCCCATCTTATTTCCAAATGAAAACTAAACCTTTTTAGACCATATATAGAAAACTAGGATTAAAATTCATGTATATTAAATTATTTTTTATCCATTTTCATTTAAAAAAAATAGATGCCTAAGGACTATAATAGTTTATTGCCTTTGGAAACATGGAAAAATTATATTCTAATTTTGTCAAAGATCTTCAACATACCCCAAAAAAATTATCCACTTAATTACGCTTCACAAGAATAACTTACTTACAAGATTTCTTTATAACCTACGGAAAGGAAACATAAGAATGAGTGATATAAAATGTTGTGTAAGGGTAAACAAGGAAGATATGTATGTAAGACAAAATCATAAGGTTATGAGAACTTGAGAATCATAATGTAAAACCATACCCTGTATATCAATGATCAAAAACAAAAATCATGTAATAATTATTGAAAATTTATAACCCATTAATCATTAGGACATAAAAAGAACATGAATTGTGAGAGAATTATATAAGAATAATAAATAGACATGCATCATAAACATAAACTTATACCATTTTAAACATGTCTAAATGGAAATAGTCTCACTCATTATGTTTAGGAAATGAAATCAATTCCTCACATAAAATTATGGACATACAACCTGGTCTGTGTATTATACTGTGATCATGTAATCAAGTTACCACATAATATTAAAAACATGTAATCAAGTTCACACATAGAATTTTGAACATGTAACCAGTTTCACAACAAACATTTTAATATGTAATTAGGTTCATGCATAAAATTTTGAACATATAATCCGGTTTATGCATAGGTGACTACACCTTCTGGGTGGGCCACACCACCATCCCCAGTGGAACCCCTATCTTACTATACCCAGTTCACTACCCATTCCATCCATGTATATCTCATGAGATATATAAATATTGACCCAATTTATTTGAGGGAGATATGGTTCCCACCCATCACATAATGAAATCATACAAACGCGTCCCATAAGAAAATAAAAAATTCATCATATCATAACCCATAAAAAGGGACGAGTTTAATAAACATAATATTATAACCTATAAAATTAAATGTTTATAATAAAAATTTTAAAATATCATAAAATATGGAAAATAGATAGGTTTCATAATCATTTTGTTATAGAATAACCAATGAAAGGAAGCGGGTTTCATAAGTGTGTTATTATGGAATAACATAGGGAATGGAAACAGGTTTAATTAAAAACATATATTATTAAAAAAGAATCAATAAAATAACGAATAATAATGGTTTTATTGACTAATATCTCCATTAAATCATAAACCAAATCGAAGGATTTCATCTTAGGTGGAGAAATATATTGAAAGATCACTTGGAACATTTTATATTGAAAATAAAATTTATTTGAGAAAAATAATTTATAATATAAATAATTTTAAAATTTGAATAATTTGAAAACAAATTTTAATACTTATAATGTAATATTTAAAAATAATTTAAAAAATTCCTTCTAAAAAATAGTGTTTATTCTTTGAAAAAATGTTTTTAAATCATAAAACATTTTGAAAATATTATTCATTAAAAATAACCTTCCAAACTTATAATATAACATTTGAAAAACTTTTTGAATTATTTTTAAAAGATAAAACATCCAAAAAATAAATTTTCCATAATAATGATAATACAATATCATTTAAAAACCTTTTTTTTGAAAAAATTGTTTTGGAATAAAATTTATTTTATATCAAAGAGAGAAATAAGGTCATATTTTTTAAAAAACAATTTCTTAATAAATTGATGTTCCAATGAGTAGAATTTACATCCATTACATGAATATATCATGAATAAATATAGGATAAGAAAATTAATGATAATTGTAGAGGTATGTGTTATAATATTTCATCATTATAATTATAATCATTAGTCATCCCGATAAATGTTTAGATTATAGAAATAATCTCTTACAACTTTCATAGCATCGAATCATAATACCCTTGAAATAATTTCATCAAATCATGATTATAATATCATTAAGTGAATTATATTCATGATATAACTTGAAAAAATTTCAGTATGTACATTTTATTAATGAATATAGGAGCATAACAAAACGTCTTCCTCAAAGAAAGAAGATTGAAAAAAACATCACATACCGCTTCTGTAACATTAAAATCATAATCCCCTGAAAAATATGTATTCAAATGGATGTTTAAATAAAATAAAATTTAATTAATATAATCATAAATTAAATGATATTATGGTATAGACACTACATAGAATAATGAGGTGGTGAATATAGCGTGGGTCACAGAAAAGTTAAAAGTGAGACATAAATCCCTTACCTTATGTATTTAATTCAATTTTACTCCATACATACTCCTATAAAATAAATTTAAGATTATTATACATATATCATAGAACCATATTCATTTATATCTTAAGAAAATATTATTTTCTTATATCCTTTTAGTACCCTTTTATTAATAGTTCCTTGTTAATGTTAAGTTTCAGGTAATAATCACCGTGTTTTTTTAATAAGTTTTGACTTGTTATTTTTTATTTTATTACATTGATAATGATTTTAATATTTCTTTAATTTAAACCATTATATAATTATAATTTATATTCCTTATATATTTATTTATAATAATCAATAATATATAGAAATATGAAATGAAATTATCCACTCATGTAGAGGATGGGTCGTACGTACACATGAACACTATTTCAATTTTTTTTATCAAATTGAAAGAATGAAAATTTTATGATATATTATCATTATAGATTCATTTTTATTTAATATATATTAAATATATTTATTAATAAAATATTTAATAGATTCCATGTAATGTGTGACTGAATCTCATCACTTCGCGAGGTAGTTGTCAGCCGTACACATGAAAAGCGTTATCATATTTCCACAAAATGGAAATCATGAAGGTATGTGTGATATAATAAAACATTAATAATTATTAAATAAAAATAATAATATTTAGAATATAAAAACTATATTTCTATTATTATTACCAACCTTTAATAGTTTTAATGGAAGAACAAATGACACTAGTTCATAAGGTGGTAATATACCGTACACAAGAACAATGATTGTGTTTCTCATTTGATGGAAGTGTGTGAATTTTGAGGTAATAAAAATAACATAAAAATATATATTAATATTTAAGATAATTATTTTATTATATAATCATGATATATAAATAATTTAAGTAATTTCATAATGAATGAAAATAAAAACGTCAATTGATAAATGTAACCTCCTCATCAGGTATCAACTTTTGGTTTTCACCAAAGGACATCCTTGGTTGGATTTATATACAAAGTAAGGTTTATAATATAATGGGAGGTAATTTAGGAAGAGATTTGGACTGGTATTTTTAGAGACAAAGGGCATGAGAGGAGAAATTAGAGGGGGATAATGGTGGCCTTTTATAATAGGGAGAGTGGAATACTTGTAAATTTCTTGAAAGTGAAAATTATACTGACATATAGAATTTGGAAAGTGTTCAAATATAGAAAAAATTTGAACCTTATAGAATTTAAGGTCTAAATACGTCCATTTAATTGGTTTTGGAAATATTTTTGGTCATTTTTACACCTGATATTAAAATCTTAACCACTAGGTAATCTTGTTTTTACCTTGATCATTGAATTAAAATTTTATTTTTTTCACTAATCACTTTTTAAAAAAATTATTTTTAACTTGATATACATTATAAATTATTTTTATTCCATATATGTAATCCCTGATTCATAATTATATCAACTTTAGTGGGAAAATTTATTTTAAAACTAATCCCACAGACAAGATGAAACAAGAGGACTTAAAGTGAAAATGATCAAAAGTTTGAGATATGTTTATATCTAATAGAAATGTGTAATTAATTTCAATGACCTAAATAAGATTTATTGATGTATAATAGAACTAATTGTAGTTTAATAGAAATAAATATAATAATTTTTCTATATAAATTATTTATAAGAAAATTCACTTTTAATATAAAATTCAGTATTTTCACTATTCAGGAAAAAATAAACTACTCAGAAAAATACAAAAAATTCACCCAATGATATTTTTTTCATTAAAAATTAAAAAAATATGTTTATTTTTTAATTTAGAGTTCTTAAATGTGTCAAAAGTTTGTTTTAAAATTAATACACCATAAAAAGGCAGTAAAACATACTTTTTAGAAAAGATCTTTTTTTTCTGAATAAAATCTGATTTATTTTTGACTCTTATCTAGAAAACACATAGGATGAATGTTAAATAATTTATTGAATATATAATATATATATTTAATTAATTTCATTCATCAAAATTTATTTTTTTAATTTGTAGAGATAAACCATGTTTGTGCATAGGAAAATAGTTTTCTAGAAAATGAATTTATTTATTTTCAAATAGTTTTTACTCTTATTTTATGTAATTTGTAATTGAAGAAATTATTATAGAAACATGTGTAGATTTTATTTTTAAAATATAGTTAATTCTATTCATACCTACCATTCCAATGTCTAGGTTACAACTATAATATTTGACAATAATATTAATAGTCTATTATTGTTCGATAATACTCAGTCTTGCGTGTAACACAAGATCTTAAAGGAACTATGTATTGAGTGAAACACAAGAAAAACATATTTTTATGTTTACAATAATATAATTTCAGTTTTTAGTGTGGGGAAATAATAACTTGTTGTTTTGTATAATTAAAACATAACATTGTGTAGTGTGCGACACAAACTATTAGTGAAATTTAATTTATTCAAAAAATATTTAATTCATAAAAACAGAGGGTGATACAATTTTGTTATAATTGATAATAAATAAAAACAATGAAAATTGAATTGAATTAATTTATTGTTTTATTTTACTCCACTATTATGTTGGTTTCTATTAATACTATACATTTTTTTATTTCTATTTTATCTTCAAATTTTTAGAAGATAAAACATCATATAGAATGAATATTCACCCATACAACCATATGAAAATCAATTACATGTAGGCTTCCAAATATCACTATTCATGTGAAATTATCCCTATGCCTGTGTTAACAAGATCTATATAGGGATATGTTTGAATGATTTGGTTGATGAGCACAGGACTATGACTATTTGGGTAGTGTCTGTAATGTTGGGTTGATGGGTCTTACGTTGAGTGCATTTTGGTAGTATTTCATAATATAAGAACCCAGTAAATTTTGGACCATTTATCAACTACAACACAAAAAATATAAATTCTAAGAATCTAAAATTTTGTTTATTTGTCTATAAAATAAATAAATTTTTATTTATTTAAATTATAATTAATTTTAAAATGGTAAATTAAATTATGGGATAATAAAAAAATAATTAGCTATGTAAATATTATATTTTTTTCACTTAATAAGTCAACATGCGAATAGAAAGTGAGTCAATAAAAAGATGAGGTGGTGGTATTTATAAATGGGTACGATAAAGAGGAGTTTTTTTTAGGAAATTTAAATTGTTTACATGTTCAAGTAGTGGAGGTGAAATAGGTTTTTTAGTTTGTGATTTCCATTTACATCACTATTATACATGTTTTCATTGTTACTATTAATTTTGAATGATTTATTTCATATTATAAGTGTTTGAAGCTATAATATCTTGTAAAAAAGTTTCATTAGACACTATAAATGACCACTCTTATGGGAGGATAAATGTGGTTGTCTGAGGATTTTTGTTGTATACTTATTGTAAGGCATGATTGATTCTCATGGAATCAAATCATGTAATGGATGAAACCATATATTGTTTTCACTATCATAGATCATTTTTATACAATAATGTCAATTTATTAAAAATATAAAAGGTGGGATATTCTATATAACATTCATATATATATATATATATATATCATGTCCCATTCATGGGCGGGATATTTATTTTTATTGTTGAGTTTTATTAAGGTAGTGGCTATTATGGACCATTTTTTGAAATTTGTTTTTTCAGTTTTTTTAAATTTAAGGAGATCATACAATATTTTAAAGGATATATGTGCTTATTGAGATAGACTAGTTATGTAAAATCTAGGCATGGAATGATCATACCAAAAAAAGGTATTTTCCATTTAGACCCACAATTAAGGCATGATATGAAATATTCATTATGGTCCATTTTGTGGATCAAGTGTATAAGTTTTAATGGATAACCCTCATATTTAATCAATAAAAAAATTAAAAATGAAAAAAACTTAATGTTAAGTAATAGTTAGTATTAAACAAATTTTTTTAAAAAATAATTATTAATTTATATATATATATATATTCATTCTATTATATATATATATATGGGTGTCTGTGTGTGTCTTTTCATGAAAATATTCTATATTAAATTTAAAAAAAATTAAAATAGAAAGGGAAAATTTTATCTATGGATTAGGAGAGGAATTTAATATTTTAAGGTTTCTACCAATAATTTTGTAGAAATTATTGGACCATTTATGAACATTAAAAATATAAGACATATTTATCTACACAATTCCACCCCATAAATTGTTCTTTATTGGCTAGGCTGATCGGCCTGAAGCCAGTTTAGCACCCCTCATGAATAATTATTATAATATTTTTGTAATTGATGTCTTAAGATCACCGATAAGGTTTGATATTGATTTTATGTCAATTGTTTACTAGCTCACCACTAAACTATATCCATAGGCTAGGGTGGATAAGATCAAGTATGATCCTAGTTTTATACATTGATGAAGTAAAAAACAAATTAATGGTTTTGAAATTAATCAAAAAGACAAATAAAATTACAAATACCAAGAAACTATCTTGGTTGATATTTTCCGAATAATTGTAAACTTATTAAAATTTATAGAAAATATTAAAAATTATAATTGAATTGATTAATTTTTTGGTTAATGAAAAATTAATTCCAATTAATTTTTTTTAAAATAATAACTCTACCACTCATTGTCCTTATATAAAATTATATTAATTGTTATAAGGTCATGATAATTATCATGTGTGAAGAGAAAGATGAGTTATTTGATAAAAAACATATGAATTATTTTTTAAATAAGTTGAGGGACCATAGAAGGTTCCAGGTATGATTTTTATTCACACCAAAAATTTATATTTTATGATTGATATTGCAAATTTTTATTTTTTATTTACTTATAAAATGTTGTTACATAAAAAATCTCAAAGAAAATATTTATTGTCCACTACAAATCACTACTCCAATGGGAGGTTTGATGATGTTTTCTAAAGACTATTTTTGTTTACGTAATGTGAGACAAGATTTAAATTCCTAGAATATAGTCAAATAATGTATTTAGAAATATATTAAATTTATTATCATGGATCAGTTGTATTAAATTCAATATTGTGCTGAAAATTATTAATGGAAACTCATTTTTAATGACATGTATAGAGATGATGATCTTTACATTTGGGGAATTATTTAAATTAGTGTTTATATAGATTGATATTAAAAGTTATATGACTCATTTGAAAAATTTAATGTTATACATTTGTTAACTTAATAAAGGTTGTGTCGCTAAATATTTGAAGGATAATGATAATATTTTTCTAGGGGATATTTGTTGTTTTTGTCGAATATAAGAGATTATTTTTAGGACCTATAATTCTTATTTTTCCAGAGGGCTATGTAAGTTGGATTTTTGTGACGCGGAGAGGGGAGATTTGATTTATTGTATCCTTGTGAAAAATAAAAACCCCAAGTAAAAGTCATTCCATTAATCAATTAAAAAACAGTAAAATATAAATACTTATTATATCATACTTTGGTATTTTTCTATTATAGATAAATTTATAATAATTTATTAAAATTATAACTAATTTCCATTGAATTGGTTTGGGTAAATATATAAATAATTCCATATAATAATATTATCATTTTTGACCCAATTTATCAACATCATCATGGAAAGATAGATGACCCTATAGATGGTAGTGTCAATTAGCCTGGGTGATGATAAAGTGTAGATTGTTGAAGAAATATCCATGATTTTTATGTTCACGAATTAGAGGGATACATGGTGGTTCAAGGTATGATTTTCATTTACACTACTATTTTATTTGTTTTTATAAATTCAATGATTATTTATTTATTTATTTCATCTTAAGATTTTTTAAAAACTAAATCATTATTTTCTAAAGCTTCACTAGAAACTAGAAAACAGAATGGATGTTGGAGGTCGATTGAGGTTGTTTGTGACTTGTTATTGGGTACTGAATATGATTGTGAACTTATTTTCATGGTGTGTAATAATAATGGGATTAAATTGTTTTAAAGCATGGTTTTAATTGTTTAAAAATTTAGAAATTTTTAATAATATTATTGAGGATGTTTGATGATCAATTCCATTGATTTCAGCATCATGTGTCTTTAGAAATAATATAATAAATACAATATTTTTTTATACACGTGATTTTTTGAGGAGAGTGAAATTTTATTTTAATTGGAGTATCATATGAGTGGATTATGTCATGGATTCATCTAAAAAAAGTGTTTATATAAATAGTTTTACAATAATAATTTGTATTAAGGTCCCCGGTAGAAATATTTTTTTGTCCAAATTAATAAATTCTATTAATTGAATTAATTAATTAACAATATGTCCTATAGAAATACTAAATACTGTAATTTAATAAACTCTATCAACATATCCTATGATATTCACTACAAACCATTTAAATAGGTAATATAATTATGGGAAAACCAAAGATCCGATATAAGTGATCTTTAAGGAATATCCAAGGACACCATGTGCAAATATTACCATCACCAATGAATGATCCAAATAAGAGGTAGGAATTTATTAATTTTTCTTTTCTCCATTAAATATTATTCTGGGTATAAAATTGTGTGTTGGAATTGATCTAAAAATAACAAGGCACTAATAATTTAATTTAATTTTTTCCATAAAATATGGGATTCTATAGTATTTTCCTCCCATTCATCATTGGTGGGGGATCCATCCCCAATGGGAACCCCCACTAGACCTTTTTTGTAGTGAGACCAAACAAAAAATAAACTATTAGGTTCCAATAGTTGTATACTGGGATTTTGGTAATATTTTTGGTTCAATTAGAGGTTAGGATATATATAAATAAAGATTTTTGGTGTTCTCAAGATGATAAGATTGATGATTTGATCACAGAGTTTGTGATCTAAATACACAATCTATATATCACCCTGTTTGAAATGACTGGGGTTTCAATTATAGATAAATATTACAAACCATATATCCCAAAGGAATAAATCATGTGTCTTCTATGTTTATTAGCTTGACATTTATATGAAGTACAATCCCATATGGTTGTTTGGATACACATTACATGTGGGTTATCCATACACACTATGTACCCTTATTAGTATATAAATCCTCCCCACCATTAATATATTTAGAGTGCATTGTCCATTTATACACATTATATACCCATTGGTGCATGTCATGGGTATCATCCCTTACACAACATGAGCTACACTGGAAAATTCCATGTACCCCACTATCCTTGCACCTCATATACCCTATCACTTGTGTTTTTTGGGTTCAATCATTCTATATATGTTTTGAGGGTGTAATTGAATAGATTTATTATTATGGATTCACTCTCTATACCTAAATATTATAAGTCATGTACTTTTTATCCTTATTTTCATTCTATATATCATTGCACGTGATGTATATTTGGGCAGAAAACTAGTCCATGCCAAGTTTTTCCCATGTAAAAAATGGCTTTATTGTTCTCCATATATTCATAGGTGAGAAATGATGTTTTATGTTCATTTTATTCTCTTCATATTTTTACAGATAATGAAATGGATTGGGTGTTTTTATCAATGAATTGTCCGGGTAGGTACTCCCCATGCAATTCGTTTATTCTATGTTATGTGTACGCTACATCATTGATTGATTTTGAAATTCACCCACATACATTAGATGTGAGTCCACTTTCTTTGGTGTTGGATACTTCCCTATATAGAATATTGGATAGGGAATGGGTCTTCTCCTGGGGTACATTACAACTATAAATGATACTAATACTTAGTGAGAAATAGGTACCCCTCAATCGTTAAAAAAGAGGTTATGTGAGTTTCTAGGTAACGTGATTTTGATTCGTGGGTTTTCATAATAATTATATTATGGTTGGTATATGAATAGTGGTACTATATCATATATATTTGAATATATTTATTAAATAAATTAAGTTCTTATACGTTATTATTTCCCTTTTCCAAATAATAATTCTATTACATTGAATTTTTTTATTCATTTATAGATATTTAGGTGTCATACTAGGTATGGAAATATTTACAGTAGTATTGGAATAATCACTTACACTTGTTGTGTCTTATGTAGATCAAAAAATAGTTTGATAGTTAATTTGGTCGACATGGTGTTGGTGAATTGTAGTGGTACCCGAAGATTATGACATTAGATGATATTTCAATCTGGAGATAATTCATTTCAAAGTTGTCTTTAAGTCATTAATTTAGGTTCTTCTTTACCCTTTGGATCATTTGGAATGTATCTTTCCCCCTTTTATAGTTTATTCATGGGTATCTCATGTGAGAATTTTACTATTTATCACAATATTTATATATTATAGTCACATCTGTTATAATATTTTTCATTTTGACTTATTTTTTGGTTCTGTGTGTGGTGTAATTGCGTATTAGGCTATGTCAAAAAATAATATGTGGTGTGAATACTCAATTATAGTCACAAATACATAGATTAACATTGGTGTTTAGTCGAGAAAGCACAACTTACTACAACCTAGGAAGGGTCCCTATGGGTCAGGTCATGTCAGGGTTGTATCAGAGATAATATGTCTTTAGGATACACATTGGGGTAAGATGACTTTTCCAGATATTATTAGTAATTTAGGATAAAATTTTAAGTTATTTTGTGTTGTAATTTTAGTCCATGGAACCCAGAGTTAGTGTGAAGGTAAATATTAACATTTCTCTACGTCCCTGATAAAATTCTTATCAACTCTGTAATTTTTTTGGGTTGAACGAGATAAATTAACAATACATGTATTATATATGAATGGGTCATTAATTTAAATTTCCTTCTCACATATACTCCATATATATAATATTTGTGACAATAGTACATATTGTAAAATTATAGTATCTCACCATGGATTAATATCTAGGATATCGATGGAGGGTAATGACATTCCAATCATAGTGATTGAACTGCCTTTAATAAAATAGTCGAGCGATAAAGCTTCTAAATAGGGACCATATCATGAGGTTATTTTATCAAGAATACTTGGGGTAGTACATCTTCCCATTATATAATGAGTATATGCATATCCTATAGTGCAAGAGTACATTCCTATAACTATGGAGTAGCCAATTTTTCTAGTTAAGAAAAAGCGGATATGTGGTTGTTGAGTGAGCTACATGAGTTCTAGTTATAGATAAATCATTTATTTACGATGATCATGAGTCTGAGGACTTTTTGGAGTATTTAAAAATGGTGGTTTGGGTATTCACCATTATTAAAATTCCGACTAATTGAGTGGTTATACTAGAATCCCTCATTATATATAATGTGGTATGTTATTGGTGGATCATGATCACTCATACCCACAATGACATTGCCATTCAATTGGAAGACTCCAAGTGCATTTTCCTAGTTGAGGAACACCCAATGATGATAAATTACATTATCATCCCCGATATTTTGGAGTTACATCAATTTAGCATGTTTGTTTCAGAGTACACGCAGATAATCACAAATATCATGATTTAAACGCTCAACATGTTTTTAGAATGATTCATCAAATACCATATGTTTGATCACAACCTCAGTATATATATCCAAGATAGTGTTTTTTACATATGTATCACCATGTATACTAGGGTTTTTGGATTGATACTTGGCAATGAATATATTTTTGAAAGATGTAATATTGGCAGAAGGTTATTTTTTAAGTTATATAAGTGAATATCCCTCAACTACAACAAACCTATAATAGGTATCGACATCTCGATGCAGGTGGAATTCACACGTGTAGTTTCATCACTTAGAATTAATAGATTACTAGTCAAATAGAAAATCTACCTATCTACAGGACATGATATTATGTATCTGAGGAATAAAATTTTATATGGATTGTGAATAAATTACTCATCAAGAATTGTACAGTAGAAATGAAATTGAAGGACCATAATCTCAGTTGTGGTGACATAGACGCAAACCGGGTGGCCCAATGGAAGTAAATTTTATAGAGGAGTAGGTAGTGTACTAGTAAGAGTGGTTAGGGGAGGATGTATCTATGATACTCTTCCACCATCACCACACTCTGTTGGTGGAACCTTGACTGAGAGGTTCAGAGGTCAAATACATAACCCGATGTAATTAATAAAGGGCTACAATTTGGTTGATATAAAAATAAACTTATGTACAATATATGTCTACTCTAATTTATAACCCATTAACATTGAAACTAGAACTATCTATTCCAATGATTAAATAATCTTCTCAGTGGGTATAGATTTTAATGGGACCTCATAGTAGTTGTCAATGATCCACATGAAATTATACTTGGTATAGACTATGTATCCTCATTTTGTTCCAGTATATTATTTTAATACCAATGAGTGATGTGTTATCGATATTATGGATAAATATTATCTTTCTTTTTGTGGGAAGTACCTTCAGCCATGACGATCAGGGCCTATCTATAGGATGTTAAGGTCCTTCAACCATCAATAGGTGATTTTGGATCTATATGTCAACGGAACATTATAAAGTTATTTTCCTATATATTTGGAGGAGTATATTGATTTCGTTCATCACTATGTACCAAAGATACCCCCTTCTAAAGAGGTATACTTCTGCATTGATCAGTACCTTCAGACCCCTATGATATCTTCCAAAACTGATCAGCTAGCCTTAGCTGAGACTATGGATATAAAGGTGTAGTTAGAGGAATATATGGAAAATGTTTTATCTGATCTATTGTGTCCCCATAATGTTTTGGTGTTTTTATCCTAGATGTATGTTGATAGATTGGGGGTTTTTGTTGATTAGTACTTCCCAAATTTGGTAAAATATAAGAAAAAATTAGTCTACTAAGGATCAATGACCTCTAGGACCCATTAAATTGACTGATGTTGTTCTAAAAGATCAATATGGGGACTAGTTAACACCATAATAAACATTTTAAGGTAAATATTATCAAGGTAAAATTATTAATACCCTATAGAAATTATTTATTTTGGTGATGTAATTTAGTATAAAAAACACCCTGATAGTTTTCTTTGGAATTATGAGCCAATATTTTTTTTCCTTTCCTTCATTGGATCATGGCCATCATCATCAATGAAATACCCTTATATTAAATGTTATAAGATTAGAATTTTAAGAATATGCATATTGTCATGTACATAATTAGTGAGAACTAATTGTATAGAACACTTTCAATGTAGATTGTTTATATATTATATGTCTACATATAAGATAATTTCATCTCAAAATGAATATTATCTAAGGATAAAGAAAATATAATTTCTTTGAAATATTGGGTTCCACTAAAGAGTTTGTTTTTGCTATAGATCATTCTTAGGCTAGTGGAAAAGTATTGGATATCCCTAGTATAATTCCTCAGTATTGCATCCCCTCTATATCCCCTTACACAAAATGGGTAACAATTTTTTTTCATAATATATTCCAATATATTTCATGGTGTCGAAGTCATGGATGAATGGATACTAAATGATGAGGAATCTGGTTAGGGTTGATGATTACTTAAATTTCTAAAATGCCTCTATAGTAGACCATTTTTGTGTTCTTATGTATAGGAAGATGGTTAATTCTTATGAGACTAAATAGTTGAGACCCCACATTATGAACTACAAAACCGATGATTTGGAGTTAGAAATAATACTGTTCACTATTAAAATTTTGAGAAACGACCATTTTGGAATGTGGTGTGCCGCCTATAAGATTGTAAGAGTATTAGGTAAATATTTTCATTAAGACATTATAATATGACGTATAGGTATTGGTAAGTGTTCATTTTGGAATAATTTTTTAAAATTTTCTATAATTAGGGAATGGTAAATGTTGTGGACGATTTCCTTGGAAGGAATTCCCCCTCTCAATTCTTTGGGGATGTGTCCGAAAAATTAATCTCATGAGAGTTATCAATAGTGGGTGAGATAGAAATTTGTTAAATTAAATTAATAGTGCTGACCACTCTAACTTTATAGTTCATGAGGGTGGCCTAGTTGGGAGACATCTATTATGTGGTTTTAAATGACCATTTTTCCTCAATAGATGCACTCGCTGAATATTTTGAAAGTGGTTGTCTTCCATCCTCTTTCAAGGAGGGTAATAGGTTCTAATTTCATTACTTGAGGAGGTGAGGGGGGATTTTCACAATTCACTATTCATGGTATATATTGGAGTGAATAACTGTTACCAAGACCTTAGTCATAATTTTTTGTTGCTAATTAAATATTATTAGGTTTATAAGTTTATTTGATCATGTATCAATTATCAATAAGTGAAGGAAGAGGACCACGTCTTAGTGGTTTGTGAAAAATAGCATGAGGTTATATGGTTTATGTGTGATGATATATAGATTTATTTCATGATTTGGATTCCATGATCAGTAGTAGGGAACAATTGTTTACTAGGTCATCGTACTTCCTTAATATTTTGAAGCAGATTTATGTAAAGATATTTGGATTCTTGTACAAAGACATTGTAATATTTCTATGCCTAATACTCTCATTGATCTTATCTATAAAAGATGATAACATTTTTTATTAGTTCTATTGGGGATTATAGTATACATTAGATTCTCAGTTGTGCTTTAATGTAGAGTTCCACCCAGAGAATGAAGAATACAATGAAAGAAACATGATCATGCTCAATGAAATGATGATGGATATTGTGTTGAGTTTTATAAATTGTAGAATTGATAATATAAATTTAGTCAAGTTTATGTAAATTAATAGTTAGAACTTCACTATAAGCATGACACCATTCGATTCAATGTACATGATACCATGTATGTCATCCATATGCTTTATAGAGGTAGAATATTCATCACTATTTGAGAAAAGGCTGGTGTAGGTGATCTAGGAACTGATTTAGACTAATCAGATTCATCAATATTCATAGACATTCTCTTGATAGAGGCCTTTAGTGTTCAATTAGGGAGACCATGCGTTCCTAATGGTCTCTCTATAAGGTTGTAGAGACCCAAATATTGATGTACATGGACATTACATTACTTTTGTGGAATACTTAATACATAAAAAAAATAGACACACAAGGATCGTAATAGTTTAGTGTCTTTGGAAACATGGAATATAAAATTCTAGTCATGTTGAAAGATCTTCAACAACTCCTATAACAATATTCCCCTTTTTGTTTCCTTACCTAAAACCATTCTTCATTTCCTGGGGAAAATAAAAACCAAAAAGGGTGAGCTCAAATGCTCAGTAATGGCAAACATAGAGGACATAAAACAATCCATAAACATTTGAAAGCAAAAAGTTGAACATGCAATTTGAACATCAAAATCTTGAGCAAAGTCATAAATCGTGGAAATACTTAAGGAATATATCCTAATGGAACATAAATCATGATAAAATAGCATGGGAATAAAACATGTAATTGGGGAAACCATTCATCACTTGTTATGATTTCCATAGTAGCCAAGGCATTGCTACCAAGACCATCTTAGTGGATAAAGTCCCTTTCTGAATTGAGTTCACTCCTCGTTTCTGTCCTGTAACACTGAACCAGATTTACTTACCGTTCCAGCCATTCCTATCTCATGAGATATAAATCTTTACCCAATGCATTGAAGGGAGAAATAGGTCCCACCCATCTCATAAGGAAATCATTCTTTCTTGTACCACAACATAAACATAAATCATTTATCATAACCCAATGAATAAAAATGGGTTTCATAAACATCCTCACATCATAACATAATCCATATAAAACAAATGGATATAATTTCATCATATGTAAAGTGAAACCATGTAAATAATTGAGATATTATACTTGAAACATACACATATGAAATAATTTCATCCAAGATGGAAAATGGTTTTGATAAAACATTTGAAATTAATTCTTGAGGAAAATATCCTTTCTTCTTCAAAATCATTTTCTTTTCACAAAATTCCATGCAACTTTAAAATAAAGGTATTTTGTTGAAAATAGTCATAAAATCTTGTAGAGTAAACTTCATGAAAATGAGGCGTTATGAAACCGTAAAAATCCGTTCAATCCATATAAGTTAATAATAACATTCTTCTCATACTTTTGTCAGAAAAGACAAAAAGTACCTCGTATGGTAAACAAAAAAAAATTCCTCACATACCATGTAGTAATAGTAAAAAATGGGTAAAAAGGACTTTAAACATAATGAAAACATTTTTATAAAACTTGGATGTGGATGATAAATATAACCCCAGTAAATACTTACGTATAAGCAATCTCAGATAGAAAACAATTGAGATTGCATCAATATCCCATACCTTAAGTCCAATATGCTTCGTATCTATCCAAAACTCCTGTATAATGATTTAAATAATGTCATTGACTTATTACAGAAATATATTCATTGTTATGATATCATATATGGTTCACTAATGACTTTACATTACCAGTTCTTTTGTAAATTCCATGTTAAAGAGCGTTTTGGGTAAAATCGTTTCATATGTCGTCCGTGTGTTGACTTGTAATTATTCATATGATTACATAGATCATGATTACATAATTACAGAATATAAAACATGATTTATATATAAAATATATTCAGAATATACATATATATAATAGATCGATAAATGGAATGAAATACACCGTTCATGGAGACGGTAGGCCGTACGTACGCATGAACGCTATTTTCGTTTCCTTATTGAATTGAATGGAATTAAGTATATGAAATACATATATATATATAAATAAATACAGTAGAATTATTATTTCATATATTTCATTATTACTTATTATATATACTTTATAATCATTCTTGAATTTTTAACATGGAAAATGAATCTCATCGCATCGTGGAGACGGTAATCCGTACGTAAACACAAGCGATGATATCGTTCCCAAATTTATTGAATCGAATTGGAGTGAATGATCTAATATATTAGAATCAGTATGATGTTATAATAATCATATTTATTTATTCATTACACCATTATTACCGTACAAGTAAGGTGGTGGTGGAAAAACAAATTACACCACGACGTGGAGACGGTATTCCGTACGTACGCACGCGCGGTGATTACGTTTTCCTTAGGATGGATAGAAGGTGAAATAGAGTTGTTTCATATTTATAATAAAAATATCAGTATAATAGTTATACTGATTTTATTACTTCATAATGAAACAACTAAAGAAGAGGGTGTAGAAGAAGAATGGAACTTGAAGAAAACGATAGAAGGTATTACCTCTTTCTGGAAGTGCATCCTTTAAACATTCTCTTAGGGCACTAAAATTGGACATTGAAGAAGACCAAGACCTCTAGGATTTTTCTAGGGAACTGTATAAGAGAATTTGTTAGGGGTTGGCCGAGCATGAAGGCTCATAGTGGTGTGATGAAGAGAGGGAGGAGGTGCCCTTTAATAAGGGAGGAGAGGGGCACCTTTGGAAATATAAACAATAACAGTTTATATTAAATCCCAACCACACATAAAAGCTTGTAAACTAGCTCATATCCGAATATTTGATGATATAGGGTTGTAATATTATCAACCAATAGAATGTAGACATGTTAGGAGTTTATTTTAGACATTACCAGCTTGATTTATCCTTATTTATCAATTTAATTTTATTTGTGGTAATAATATTCTAAATTTTAAATTATTATAAATAATTACATATGTGATGTGAATTTTCCATAATTTGACACTTTATGACATTTTTGAACATATAAATTTCAATTTATAATTTTTAAATATTTTTGTGATTTTTATAATATGTTATTTTTTTAAAATAACAATAGTGTCAATTTTGACATTATTAATTTATTTGAATTTAAATAAACAATATATAGAAGATATGTTCTAACTAAAAGATTTAATAGATTTATAACATGTTATATTTATCTAGGAAACTAGTGGATCACATTAAATAGTTCATAAAATATTTATTTTAATATTTTTAAAACCATTTATTTGATATTTCTCCTAATAAAATAATTTCTAAATCACTATTATGTCAACTTTAAAGATAATTATTTAATCCTTAATAATTCTAAATAAATTCATATTATGTAGATAATTTTGTTATATTTCTGGAGACTATTAATATCGAAGTTTCATTAAGTTTATCACTAAATTAAAATTATTATACTTATAAGATTTAAGAAAGTGACATGTTGTCACTTTCTTTAGTTTTAATAATAATTAAATTATTTTCATGGACAAAAGTCCATTAAATGTATCTGATCTGACACTTAGGTGATATGGGTCGACTTTTAGTCATCCAATAGGATTTTTACAGGTGTTAGGGAAATTTTATAATCTTATATTTACTCTTAATTACCCGATTTACCTTTAACTGTGGTAAATAAAATTTACCGTAGTTACTATTCATAATGCCCAAAAATAAAACGTAGCTTATTAACATAATTTGGACACACTGATTACAAATATGGAATCAATTTTTCCAAATTCAATACAAAAATGTTCCAAAATTAAATTAAAATTAATCCCATTGTCGAAGAAAATGGGTTTTTGTTTAAAACATTGCAAAAGATTGAATTGATTTAACCTACGAATTCAAGGTAAAATTAATGCTAATTACATAAATTATATTAAATGGTAATTATGTAATCTATTTATACTTTAAAACCATTCAATATTATAATTTAACCATATAAATTATTATGATGAAAAATTTTGTTTTTAATTAAAATATAGCGTGTTTTTCTATTCATTAAAATATAAAAGTTATTAGAAAAATATCAAAACTTTATCCAATGTAAATTTTTATATCCTGATCCAAAATAAGAAGTTTATTTTGTAATATTGAACATATAAACATTTCAAAAACTAGATTTAATATTGGTGCGCCATCAATAGGAGGCAAAACTGCATTTTTTGAGAAATCCCTTTCTTACCCGAAAAATTTATTTTGATCACATAAAATGTTTTAGAAACATTATAAGATGAATAATAAAGTTATAAAATTCAAAATGTAGTTAATATTATTCATAACGGCCAGTCCATAATAATATTATAAAAATATATTGTCATTTAGTGAAACCTGGTATTGCGTACAACACACGCTATCAAGGATGGTCACGATTGCGTGTAATGAAAGCCAAGTCAGGGTTGTGTGTTGAGAAAGTCTCCTTTGTTGTTTCGTTATAAAAAAATCCAACCATTTTTCATTTATACATTTAATATATATATATATACTCAATGTTGTGTAGAATGACTATTATCAAACGAACTTGAAATTATGTGTAACACAATATAAGAATAGTGTTGCGTATACTGCAAGCTAATACGATGTTGCATATAGCACAAGATAATCTTGTTGTATCATAAAACACATGACATGAAATAAATTAAAAATAATACATATGATAAAATATCGGGTTGTTACATTCTACCCCCCTTAAAATGAATTTCTCCCTTGAAATTCGTCGGGGTTATACATGGTTTTCTAGTTGAAAGTTTCTTTCATTGAAACCACATCTTAAAATGAAATACCAAAAATTAACATTAAAAACTAATGTTTGAAACATAACGGCTACCCAAATTATCTAATCACTGGGTTTCCACATAGGAGAACATATGTGAAAATATGGATATGGAAGAGAAATCTTACCATCATTTTCTGATGGAGAGTGGTAGAAAACATGGCTATAAAAAAGCCATTAATCACAAAGTCATCAATTTGTGATGATTTAAGGTACCATCTGATTCATCAGATATAAGGGCTCTAGGACAACATTTTTGGTTTTCAAGATGATTTCCCTAATGTCTAAGAAATTCGAATTAGAAGAAAAAATTTCTTGATTTTGGTATAGTCTCACCGTTGATTGTTACATGTACAATTTCCACTTCATATCTTAAAGAAATGAAGTTGAATTTTTCATTCGTGAAGTGTTAGAATATCATGTGATTGAATGATATGTCATTCCATCTGTCTCAAACAAAAGGTTAGAAAAACTTATCAAAAATACATAAGTCCATATATAGTGAGATTAATCATATATGGTTCCGAAAATGGACTAATACTTCATATATCATACTGATTAATATAATAAAACCGGTTTCTACTAAATAGAGACTTCCTGTAGTCTAGTGGTAGGTGATAAAGGCATGTCGCACTTCGGTTGTGGGTTTGATTCCCACAGCCTTGTCCGACGTGATGGGTTGTCGCCCTTCCTGTAGGTTGTCCTTTTTCTAAAACAAAATTACTATAAAATCCCACCAATAATATCGAAAAAAAGTTCTATCATTAAACAATACTAACTTATTTTCATCATAATCCATTACAAAATTTAGGCTTATCTAAAATATTTCGGTCCAAGCTCATAGTATAAAGAAAATGATTACAAGAAATGTCACATAACAACTACGGGAATGTCATAATTTATCCGCCATATATCATAAGATATATATTGTTGGTCAAATTACAAACATTTGAATACCTTAATAATATATTCTCTTAAAAAAACCCATTTAACCTTAGTGAAAACATGAATGCTGTCAAAAGTTAACTCTTTCAACATACCAAAATCTAAAAAATTCTATATAATCAAACCATGATATCACTTAGTCCTTATATCAATCATGAGGTCATGAATACAATCAAATATCTCATTATCTTCTTATCCCTTCATTATGTGCATATCATCTACACTCCCAAAATATCTGAATATCCATCCATGGTTACCGGTACCATTCAACATATACTTTCAAATACTTTAGGAAAAAAAATAGTGTACCAATCCTTAGATGATTCATTATTCCATAGTAGCATACATTATTCTTTATAAACATACAATCATTCAACTAACTTCTTAAACCACTGACTGAGCTTCATAATTTCTTTCATCTCATATTTTATTTGTTGTCTCTTCATCATCATCCACATAAATACTACTCATATGACCATGCTGATTCTCTTCATGAGATTTTCCCTTAGGGAATTGGTTTACATAATGCCCATACATTCCACATTTAAAACAGCAAATCATTGTTGATGTCGTAGCAATACCATTATCCTTGTCCATGGTGTTAACTGAACCTTTTCCTTTGCACTTATTGGCTTTAGGTCCTTCTTTTCCGCACCCAAAGCATCTTCCAGTTCCTTTCAAACATTCTCCCTGATGCCTCTTCCCACATGATTTACATGAGGGAAATTGAACTTTCTTTCCCCTATGATCATCATGAAACTCCATCTTTCTCTTATTATCTGCGTTGGGAAACTTACCAAAGTTGAGATTAGTGATCATATTATGAGATTGCTGATTAGGAAAAATAACGATGTTTGGAATTCAAAATACCATTTCATTTGGTTTCTCATGAAGAATATCATTCCATTGTCCATCATATTTTCTATTATTGTGAATCTTCATGTTTCCAACCATTTTCTAAAACCCAAAAAGAATAGTGTGAGAGGAAAAAATCATGCCAGGGAAAACAGCATAGTAAAGGGGGAGTACCCTCAATATCTAACATCTTAGGTTAAATTATAAGATCGTTACCGTAGTTCTAGGACTATATCCTATATGTATACTTATCCTTAGGGACATCCCTAGACATACCTTAGAAATATCTCTAAGGATCTCACTAACGTTTTCGCATCCTAGTTTCCAAAGGTTGACTAAACCTTTCCTCTGATACCGACTGTAGAGACCCTAAGCTTGACGCACATGGAAATTAAATTACTTTTTCTAAATACATAATACATAATAAAAAAAGACACACAAGGATCGTAATAGTTTAGTGTCTTTGGAAACACGGAATATAAACTTCTAATCATGTTGAAAGATCTTCAAAAACTCCCATAACGATCTTCCCCTTTTTGTTTACTTACCTAAAACCTTTCTTTATTTCCTAGGGAAAATAAAACATAAAAAGGGTGTCCTAAAATGCTCAGAGGACATAAAACAATCCATAAACATTTGAATGAAAAAACATGAACATAAAATTTAAACATCAAAATCTTCATCAAAGACATCAATCGTGGAAGTACGTAAGGAATATATCATAATGGGACATCAATCACGATAAAATTGCATGGGAATAAAACATGTAATTGTGGCAACCATTCATCACATGTTATGATTTTCATAGTATCCAAGGAATTGATTCCAAGACCATCTTAGTGGATAAAGTCCCTTTCTGAATTGAGTTCACTCCTCGTTTCAGTCCTATAACACTGAACTGGATTAACTTACCGTTCTGGACATACCTATCTCATGAGATATAAATCATTACCCAATGAATTGGAGGTAGATATAGGTCCCACCCATCTCATAATGAAATCATTCTTACTTGTGCCATAATATAAACATAAATCATTCATCATAACCCAACGAATAAAAATGGGTTTCATAAACATCCTCACATCATAACATAATCCATATAAAAAAAATGGATATAATTTCATCATAAGTAAAGTGAAACAATGTAAATCATAGAGATATTATACTTGAACCATACACAAATTAAATAATGTCATCCAAGATGGAAAATGGTTTTGATAAAACATTTGAAATTAATTCTTGAGGAAAATATCCTTTCTTCTTCAAAATCATTTTCTTTTCACAAAATTCCATGCAACTTTAAAATAAATTTATTTTGTTGAAAATAGTCATAAAATCTTGTAGAGTAAGCTTCATGAAAATGAGGCGTTATGAAACCGTAAAAATCCGTTCAATCCATATAAGTTAATAATAACATTCTTCTCGTACTTTTGTCGGAAAAGTCAAAAAGTTCCTCGTATGGTAAAAAAAATATTCCTTACATACCATGTAGTAAAAGTCAAAAATGGGTAAAAGGACTTTAAACATACATTAAAACATTTTTATAGAGCTTGGACATGGATGATAAATATAACCCCTATAAATACTTACGTAAAAGCAATCTCGGATAGAAAACAATTGATATTGCAACAATATCCCTGACCTTATGTCCGATATGCTTCGTATGTATCCAAAACTCAAGTATAATGATTTAAATAATCTCAATGACTTATTACAGAATCATATTCGTTGTTATGATATCTTATATGGTTCAATTATGACATTACATTACCCGTTCTTTTGTAAATTCCATGTTAAAGAGCGTTTTGGGTAAAATCGTTTCATATGTCGTCTGTGTTTTAACTCTAATTATTCATATGATAACTTAGATCATGATTACTTAATTCCAGAATATAAAACATGATTTATATATAATATATATTCAAAATATAAATATATATAATAGATCGATAAATGGATAGAAATACACCGTTCATGGAGACGGTAGGCCGAACATACGCATGAACGCTGTTTTCCTTTCCATATTGAATTGAATGGAATTTAGTATATGAAATAAATATATATATACATAAATACAGTAGCATTATTATGTCATATATTTCATGATTACTTATTATATATACTTTATAATCATTCTTGAATTGTTAACATGGAAAATGAATCTCATCGCGTTGTGGAGACGGTAATCCGTACGTACGCACAAGTGATGATATTGTCCCCATATTTATTGAATAGAATTGGAGTGAATGATATAATATCTTAGAATCAGTATGATTTTATAATAATCATACTTATTTATTATTTACACCATTATACCCATCCGTGTAACGTGGTGGTGGAAAAACAAATTACACCACGACGTGTAGACGATATTCCGTACGTACGCACGCGCAGTGATTTCGTTTTACTTAGGATGGATAGAAGGTGAAATAGGGTTGTTTCATATTTATAATAACATATCAGTATACTAGAGATACTAAAGTTATTACTTCATAATGAAACAACTAAAGAAGAGGGAGTAGAAGAAGAATGGAACTTGAAGAAAACGGTAGAAGGTATTACCTCTTTTTCGAAGTGCCTCATTTAAACATTATCATAGGGCACTATAATTGTTCTTTGAATAATACCAGGACCTCTATGATGTTTCTAGGGAAGTCGAGAGGAGCATTTCGCAGAGGTTTGTTGAGCTTGACGGCTCAATGTGGTGTGAGGAAGAGAGGGAGGAGGTGCCCTTTTATAAGGGAGGAGAGGGGCACCTTTGGAAATAAAAAAAATATTAGTTTATATTAAATCCCAACCCCACCGAAAAACCTCTAAAATGACTCATATCCGAATATTAAAAGAGATAGGGCTGTAATATCATCAAACAATAAAATTTATACATGTTATAAATTTATTTTAAACATTATCAACTTGATTTATCCTTATTTATCCATTTTATTTTATTTGTGGTAATAATATTCTAAATTTTAAATTCTAATAAATAATTTTATATGTGTTGTGAATTTTCTATAATTTGACACTTTATGTCATTTTCTATCATATAAATTTTAATTTATAATTTTTAAATATTTTTGTGATTTCTATAAAATATTATTTTTATAAAATAACAATAGTGTCAATTTTGAAATTATTCATTTATTTGAATATAAATAAACAATATACAGAAGATATGTTCTAACTAAAAGATTTAATATCTTCATAACATTTCATATTTATATAGAAAATTTGTGGAGAACATTAAATAGTTCATATAATATTTATTTTAATATTGTTGAAACCATTTATTTGATATTTCTCTTAATAAAATAGTTTCAACATCAATATTATGTCACCTTTAATGATAATTATTTAATCCATAAAAATTCTAAATAAATTCATATGATGTATATAATTTTATTAGATTTCTTGAGACTATTTATATCCGAAGTTTCATTAAGTTTATCACCAAATTAAAATTATTATACTTATAAGATTTAAGAAAGTGATATGTTGTCACTTTCTTTGGTTTTAATAATAATTAAATTATTTTCATGGACAAAAGTCCATTAAATGAATTTAATCAGACCGTTAGGTGATATGGGTCGACTTTTAGTCATCCAATATGAGTTTTAAAGGTGTTAGGGTAATTTTATAATCTTATATTTACCCTTAATTACCTGATTTACCTTTAACTATGGTAAATAAAATTTACCGTAGTTAATATTCAAAATCCCAAGAATAAAAACTAGTTTATTAACATAATTTGGACCCAATGATTCCAAATATGGAATCAATTTTTCCAAATTCAATACACAAAAGTTACAGAAATTAAATTAATATTAATCCTGTTGTCGAAAGAAATTGGGTTTTTGTTTAAAACATTGCAAAAGATTGAATTGATTTAACCTACAAAACCAAGGTAAAATTAATGCTAATGAAATAAATTATATTAAATGGTTAAAATATATTCTATTTATACTTTAAAAACATTAAATATTATAATTTAACCATATCAATTATTACGATGAAAAAAGTTGTTTTTAATTAAAATATAGCGTGTTTTTACTATTCATTAAAATATGAAAGTTATCAGAAAAATATCAAAAATGTATACAATGTAATTTTTTATATCCTGATTCAAAATAAGAAGTTTATTTTTTTAAATTGAACTTATAAACATGTCAAAAACTATATTTAATGTGGGTGCGCCATCAAAAGCCGGAAAAACTGCATTCTTTGAAAAATACTTTTCTTACCCGAAAAATTTATTTTGTTCACATAAAATATTTTAGAAAATTTCTAAAATGAATAATAAGTTATAAAATCAAAATGTATTTAATAATATTCATAACGTGTACTCCATAATAATATTATAACAATATATCACCGTTTAGTGAATCCTGGTATTGCGTACAACACACGCTATCGAGGAAGGTTGCGATTGCGTGTAATGCAATCCAAGTCAGGGTTGCGTGTTGTGCAAGAATATTTTTTTGATTTGTTATAACAGAATCCAACCATTTTTCATTTATACATTGAATATATATATATACACTCAATGTTGCGTAGAATTACTATTATCAAACGAACTTGAAATTGTGTGTAACACAATCTAAGAATAGTGTTGTGTATACTGCAAGATAATACGGTGTTGCGTATAGAACAAGATAATCTTGATGTAGCATAAAACACATGATATCAAATAAATTAAAAATAATACTTATCATAAAATATTGGGTTGTTACAAAGGTGATTTTTGGCGGTTTTGTAAGGGTTGGAAGAAGATCCAAATGTTCATCAGTCCATTAAAAATCATGTGTAGGGTGGATGTAACTTATGAAAACCATACATTTCCCCAAAATTTAGTTTGGGTACTTAATGCCTACTTTGTATCATGGGTGAAAAGATACATGCATGACTTAGTTCATGTCATTGGATGGGGCAATATAGACCTTATCTACCCCACTACTTATACCAATGAACCGTAGATCAAGGACTGGTAGGATAGTACTCTACTATGATTATATTTCATATTGGTGTGTATCCGTAGGAATTATTGGTACCATGAAGTGGGATCATGGGAGAATGAGAAAAACAACTGGGATCTATAAAATCTTCTTTTTTAGTAGGTTGTTTTTTTGATGTTAAAATAATTGAATGTGTAGAGGATATAATGATCCTAGATTTTATTTCTTGAGAATTCATAATCATTTAAATAATATTTTTGAGGGTTTTCATTGATCATTTCCTTCAATTTCAATGTCATGAGCATTAAAAATGAAAATAACAAAATAAATATATTTTTATAGTATACACACATATTGCAGAGGATAAGGTAACTTCCTTTTAAATGTTTCTTTAAATGGGGAGAATGATTTCATGGTTGGGACTATTATATAGGGATTTCTGTAGCTTTATTGAAATCTTCATTCTCATGAGATTTTTTATGACCAGACCATCAGAGGTAAAATTAATTAAATAAATTAAATAATTACATTATATTATATCTACTTGTAACCACAAAAACCAATTATTTAATCATCTATATCTCCCTTACCAATGGTAGCTACCATAAACCCTATAAGTGGAGATAGTAATTTGAAGAGAACAAGAAATCTAATGAACAAGCTCATTGAGGAGTCACTCGACAATAGAGTGGTCACGATCTTCTCTATTTAATGCTGAAAAAATAAGTTAGTAATTTGTTTGTTATGGTATATTTTCCATGAATTGGATTAAAGATTTATTTTGAAATTTTTTTCTCAATCATATCTCCATACAAATTTAACTACATTTTTTGGGCCTGGAAGATATGTTTCTACACTATTTTCCTCCCATTCTTCATCGTTGGTGGATTTTTTCCAAAAGAATTGTGTTTTTACCATGAATCTAGAAACAATAAATCTATTTAATGATTATCCTTATCATTTTATCTTTTCTTATCAATGTTTTAACCCTAAACTAATGTAATGTTAAATAGTTTTATGTATATAATTTATAAGGAAAAAAGTGAATATTCTAGTCTTTCAATAAATATATTTGAAAATAGAAACCTGGATTGAGGTTTGTGTACTTAATTAAGTGAGGTGAAGTTCCATTATAATGATTTGGTATTTATGATATTCAATGAAGTGTAATGGATAAAAAATATGGTTGATTTTAAAAGCTATCCAGATCCTTTTTTTCATGGCTATGGTTATAAGTCAACCATTAGTGGCACAAAAATGATGAAAATGACCTTTTGTAGCATTTTTGGTCAAATTAGAGGACAATGCAACAACCACATAGAAAATAAATTATTTTTTAGATTATGGTCTGGAAGACAAAATAAACATCATGTAATCTAGATACACATGTTTTATGTATAATTGTAATGTATGGATAGGGTTTCATGAAGTGATAAATATCATATGTCATATAGCCTAAATGAATACACTGTATATCCTCTAAACAAAATGGAATGTAATATAAATGGAGAACATACAGAATGGTTTATTATTCCAAAATTCTATGGGTGTTAAAATCAAAATCCATTTACACATGGTTGTACATGAATAGACCTTCCCATAAAAAAATCTAGTATTCCAGATATGTCTACAGATCATGAACCTAATGGTACAAACCAAATATATGTAATCTGTCTACATGAGTTGATATAATATCCTTCAAGTACCTGAATGATCCTATATTCCAAGTACCTTTTCACACATTCCATTTATGTGGAATCATACTTGACATATAGTTAGATAGTATATGGGAAATCTTCTAATGAAAGGATACAAGTAGTTTATTAATGTTGTATATATCATTTAAATATTACAGCCTTAGCGGATTTACAAATCTACATGACCAAGACTTGGATTTTGGTTCATAATTATTCAATACAATTTTTTTACCATATAGAACGTGATTGTAATCTTCTCCATAGGATTAGACATTAGACACATGGTTGTATGTGTAGCTTGGTCTCAATAATTCTATATGGATGATAATAGGGATTGGGCATGGATATCAAAGATTTCACATGCTAGGTACCCCTGGAAATGTGTTTATGTTAGATAGATAGTCTCTACCTCACAGATAGAGTTTGGTAATCCACTACATAATTGGGGTTTGATTCCTCTATCTATGGATTTAGGTACTCTACTGTATATGAGGTTAGGTGGGGAATATGTCCTCCATTAGGGTTGGTCACTACCAAAACTAATCCTTATCCTTGGTTAGGAGTAGGTCTGTCAATTGAAATAAATAATGGTGATGTGGGATTCTAGGTTGGGTGGTTGAGATTCATGGGGATTTCTTTATTATTATCCATTGGATAATCTGGGAACATTAGGACTCACCCCTATATCTATGGTTCCCCCTCTTAAAAAATATCCATGTTTTTATGAATTACTCATTCCTTCTTGAATTTATGGTTTTTTAAGATTAGAATTATTATTATTTTTCCATTGTGGAGTTCAACTCATCTATTTGGGTATGTATATACTCACCTTGACATGGGTTTGTTTTCCCATATGTTCCATGTCTTATGAAAATGATGGATATTTCAAAGATAACCTTGGTGGACATAGTGTTGGATTAGTTTAGTGGTAACTAGTGGTTATCTTATTTGATTAAATTGACATCTATAGAAAGTTCATTATAAGAATCTCTTCATCTAAACTATTTAGTTTAGTTCTTTTCCATTTAATTTTTAAACATGTATCATTAGACATTTTAATTTTAGTTTATTCTATTGATTATTTTTTATATATCTTACTATTTTTCATAAGAATTGTTATTAATTTTCTTTTTTAGTCCTTTTTTGTTATATTCTTTGGGGGGTGACGCATGCAAAGGTGAATTTGGATAAGGCCACTCATCATGTGTGATTCATAATCTATACAAGAATGTATTAAAGACTATTTTAGGGGTTGTTTTATATAACAAGGATATAGATCATGTTATATTCATTATGGTAATATTTTTTATAGAGATTTATTAAGGAATATATTGTTATGACACATTTGTTGAATTTTAATCTCTATGAATTTAAATTTAATAAAGGGGATATTCAAATATTTTTAATGGATTATGGTAACATTTTTCTATTTTATGTTTTATGTTTTCCATGAAGGTGGGAGATTAATTTTAGGATATGAAAATATTTAAAAGCTTTTCCTATTTAAATATATTATTATCATATTCAATCAATAGATTATAAGGAGTTGAATATTAATATTTTTTAATTATTATACACTAGTTTCATTGGGAATATTGTTTCACAATATATTTCTCTAATTCATTATATAATGATAGCCTCTAGAATATAGATGTTTCATATAGTTTACTGGTGACAGAATGAGTTGGCAATGATACATCAATACCTCTGACATATGATATATGTTTTTTGAAAAGACAGAATAGGTATGTTGGATATTTTATATTTTCATAACTAAAAGAGTTATAATCATGAGTATATCTCGATGGTATCTTTTTAATGAAATCATAGGAATTTCATGTTTATAGTTTTGAGTTCTAGAGTAATGAATACCCATGCTATTTTTATGGGGCCAATAAATAAATTGTTTCAATTTTATATTAATTATATCATATATATTAGGTTCGTGGGTATATAATTACATTCAATAACTTACAAATTACACACACACACACATCCCTGAAAGAAATGTTATCATGGTGGAGACATTTCTCACGAAATAAGAGTGTTAATTTGATATGTCTAAGAGTCAGATTCAAAATGTGATGCAAAATTTTTGGGTAATGATATTTTATACTATGAAGTAGCAATAGGCAGTAAAGTGATTATAGGATTATCCAATTTAAACCATTAAATAATGATTTTAGAATATTTTATTTTCATAGGATTGGAAAAAAATTATTAGAGGTTTATACCTATATTATAAATAGTAGTGAATCTATTATCATCATTGATTAAGAATGGTAAGTCTCCACCATGGATTGAAGACTGTGAATATAATTTTGAAAATTATAAACTATAATTTAGGGGTATTGTAATTATAAAATTATTTGAATTTTTGTATTATTTATCATGTATATCCAGACACATCTATTCAGGGGTTTCGGAATCTCTTGATGTAATATAGGGAATCCATTTATTATGACTATAGATAGTAAAATATCCATGAAAATAACATTTTTGTTCGTGATTTGAAACATGAAATTATGGTGTTACTGGTTATAATTTTGAATAAATTGCCTCATGGCGAATGACTTATAGTTTATATTGATCATCAATATTTAAAATATATCCTCAAATATAAGTATTTGAATTTTAAATAATGAATATATTCATCTCACTACTAAATATGTTTTGTATTTGTTGTATATAATTAATAATTTCAATCTTTGATAAAATAATACTACTAAATGATGTTTGAATAACTCTATAAATGATTTAAATACGTGTTGTGTAATGATGAATAATGGATAAGAATATATCAATGATTTGAAATATTTTATAACACTATATATTGAGATTTTTGAGAGAGAAAATAGAGATTTATTTTTCTGTATTTCATAATAATATACCATTTTCCATAAGAGGGCATAACTATGTTGAAATTATTGTTGGTATAGAAATGAAGAATTGATTTATATCTTGGTTTTCATATATATTCTATAAATCTCTACATGCTATTATATTTATTTCAATAATTTAATTGAAATGTTCAGAATGGTTTTCTGGTTCAGAGATTTAGGTACTGCCAGCTATTATGCTATTAAGAAGACTAATCAAATGGTAAAGACTAGAAAAGTTGTTTTAGGGGGGTTTTAAAGTTATTATATTGGATTTTTATGTTGAATAAATATTATAGGTAATTAAATATATTATGTTTAATAATATGGTGTGATGTGATGAAATCTATGGAGTGTATGTATTTATTAACAACAAATCTTAACGTGGAAGTTGAGGATATGTTTGTTCATTAAGAAGAATAATGGTGGTTGGATTTTTCATTGGTATCCACCCTTGTGTTATAAATATTGAATATTTCTATATTATATGGAATCTACAAACGGCTGATGATGTGTAATTAAAAATACTATGTGTTTAGTTTCGGTTGATATGAGATTTAATTATAAATAAGTGGATATATATGAATAATTTAAACATATTGAATAATAAATTTAATAAGTGTAGTTGAATATTTATTAATCAATTTATTTTATATTCTGACTAAATATGGAATAATAGTTTATTAAATACTATAACTTATTTATGATCATTAATGTACTACATTTGTTTGAAATGAATTAGAGTGTCTAAAGATGATAAAATATGTTTTGAGTTATTTTTGAGTATACTGATTTTTATACATAATATCCCCGAGTTTATAAATTGTTTTCAAGGGAAATACATTACAATAGATCAATTGGAATTTTAAAAAGTAATGATTCCATATATTGTATCCTAGAGATGTGTATTTGGAAAAATAAATGGGTTTTACATTGTGATCCATATGATCTCACTGATAATAAGATCATAGAATAGAAAGATAGGAAAAGTACTGGGATTTATTAGAGTAACTCTGAGTTCCTGTTAAGGTATTTAATAGTAACCCATTAAATACAGAAGACTTATATGGTGATACATAAGATTTACTCTAAAGATTCAAATCATATCTATGATTGAATTAGATCCTATAGAACATCATGTCTAGAAATCAATAGAATATGTAAGAATAAATTATTCTCATGTAAGAGTATCTTTGATGTTATATTAATCTATTGAGGATATGAAGTCATAAATATGATGTAACTTACGTAAACTTGGGATTTAATTATATTAATCTATATAATTATTTTTTTCTATATATATTTAAATATTGGGACGCTTACAATTTATCTCTGACTATAGCCCGGATTGATTATTGACATTAAGAAGAGTATTATGTTGTGAGATTAATATTATCATAATTACAGTATTAATAATTTTTATCATGAAAATGTGGGAAATAATATTTTGGTTTTTTTGATGAATAATGTAATAAATAAGATGAGGTTTATGGAAAGTCCAAGATAGATATTCAAGCTTAAGGGTAGTCAAAAATTGATAATTTCTATACACGTATTCAGTTATTTAAAGATCCAAATGTCAAGAATAATAAAATTGTGAAATTTTATTCAGATAATAAAACATTTAATGTTAGATATTTCATATCCATGATTTAATAGGGTTTGAAGAAAATTTAGTCATGTTTAATATATATTTAAATATAAAAAATGTTTTATCCCAATTAATAGATATATAAATATTCAAATATATGGGAAATATTTATGTGATTTAATACTTATTTAAAAATGAATAAGGGGGGTATCTTAAGAAAGGAGGATAGTGTAGATATTTATTAATATAATACGTTCGAAGGAAAATGAGAGATAAGATTCAACCTGCATTTTATGAGTATTCTAGTGTTGGGGTTATCGAAGGGAGAGATAATATTGAGAAAATAGTATTCACTAATATATAAATGCTCGTACAAGGTCATGAAAATGATTAAAGGAATTTTTTTAATATAACTAATGAAATATACTAAAATATTTTCAATTATAGAACGAAATTAGTCTATAGTTTTTATTTTATTTCAAGAGGATCCATTTGAATCTGATTTCAAATAGAGGACCTGGTTGGTGTGAGTGTTTTCCAATATATGGATTTTGGTTCTTGTAGAAGATGTTTTGTTTTATGATAATAATATAATTAATTTTATCTATATTGGGTTTAAGGTTATACCCTTTCACTTGTGTTTTATTAATAATAAGTACTCAATAATATTTGTAAGATAAAAATTACTATACATTAAGGAATATCTCACACATTGTGGGTGTATGACATAAATATATGTTTTATATGTTAATTGTTTTTATTTATTATTAATTGATGCACAAATGTTGAATTTTAGATGACATTTTGAGATCAAGTTATATTAATTTGTGTAGAGGTAAAACAGATTTTTTTAATTAGGTAAATCCATCCACAGTGATTCGCCTTCCCCCTTAGAGTGGTTTTATTGATTATAATGAACCCTACCCTACTAGCCAAGAGTTAGTGGTTGGATTATTAAACTGGTTCTAGATACAAGTGATTTCATGAAGAAAGATAGATTACATTAATATTATTTATAAAATAGATACATACATTGATTTCACATCACATTAAAAAATATAAAATACAACACTGTGAAATTAGTTATTTTTCACCCCTGAGCACAATCAATTATTCATTCGTTATATCCTCGGGAAAGGTAACAAAAAAAGGTGAGGTTATATTCTTAGTAGTTTTTATGTGTAATTTAGTATATCATGAGTAAATAACTAATAATAAATATGGAATACTATATAACTAAAATCAATTTTCATTTAATCTATAATTTGAGTTTGTTGAATATTATGGAAGGAATAAATTATCAAATACTGACATATATATAATCATATAAACTCAAATTTATCCTGAGATATATTAACTAATCTAATAATAATATGGACATAAATAAATAATCTCATTATCGATAAATTCATAATTTTAGACATCAGAGACATACCATCAGGCCTCAGGCCAAGACATCTTACCTAAATGGGAAATGCCTCATCCAAATGCAAAAGTGGGTTTTATCAAGAGACCTGCCAATGTATAGATGGGTTAGAGTGTCTATGTACCATCAATTAAAAATTATAATTCATTCACCATATAAAGGGGGTAAACATGATAATTGTATATATTCATATTAAAAAACTAGTATATTAAATGTTAATAATTTCCCCAATCAATAAACATAATCATAAATAATCTTGAGTAATGTAGAAAATGGTGTCAAATAATTATGTCTCCATTCAAACTGATCATAAACTATCAGGAGAAATAATAAGGATGGTACCATTTAAATATATCCCATGTGTAGCATAAGTAAAATAAGTATTGTATCTGTTGATGAATATAAATACCATAAAAACTAAATATAAACATAATTGATTAAAAAATAATTTTAACTTGGAAAATCATATTTCAAACCTAATAAGTTTCATAAATATTAAGAAATATATTTCATATTTAAATAAAAATTGAATATTTTAGAGAAGGATTCAAACACATGAGTTTCTATGATGGTGGGTAATTTCTTATGTTCTATATTTGTTAAAACAATTTTTAACATTTTTTTTATAAATGTTAACAAAGCACATCATTTGGAAAATTACATTTGAAAATAATTTAAAAACAGTTTATAAAATTTAAAAAATGGTTAAAAGTATATTTAATAAATCTTTATTTTATTTTAATATAATTATTGAATAAATTTTCTTAAAATAGGGACGTGGAAGAAAAATGACTTTCGGATGTAGAGATAAATAAAGTTAACTTTTCATAAAAACATTTTCTGAAAAAAACAAAAGATTGTAAAATCGTGAAAATATTTGAAAAGATATTGGATAAATAGTCGAGAATAAAATATATTGGTTTTAAGATAGAAATAAAAAATAATTTCCCTAAGGGAGACTTCAACACAAACAATCCTGAATAATGATAAGATTTTGAAATAAATCCTTACAACTTAGGTGACTTTTGAATCATATCCCCTTTGGAAGAAATAATATAAAATAAAACAAAAAATAAAAAGTGGATATATATATTCATGATATTATTTAATAATGGGTTAGTATATAACAAATAGAAAAGAAATATGTGGTGAATATGGAATAAGTTTCATGGAAGTAAAAGTGTGATGAAAACTCTTAAAGTTATCATATCATCGAAGTGAGAATTAATCAATTAATAAATTACATAAAACAGATATAAATACACATTAAAAATGTGGAAATAAAAAATAACATAATCATAATTCATTACAATCATAATCTTAGATTATAAAATGCAATGAATAATTAATATAACCTAATTGAATGAAATTGAGTTATAAACCTTATTACAATTTTGTAACTCTCAAGTAAAAACCCCTTGGATAAAATAATTAAAATTTATTCCATAAAATAAAATTATGTATGAATTAATCATGATATTAAATTAAAAACGTGTAGTGAATACACAATAAAAAATAAATTAGGTTGATAAAATTAAAGAATTCATCAATGAAAGAAAATTGATACAGAATCCAATACCACATGTCTGATTTCAATAAAATGTGATGGAAAATACTGTTTAATAACTATATAATTGTTATAAAAAAATTAATGAACAAAATAATATATATTATATCATATATATTTTTTTATAACATTTTATAACCAGTTTATTAACAATTCTAAATAAATTTAAATATTCTATGTGAAAACTATGTCATTTTTCATTTTTGTTTTGGATTTTTAGATTTTGTCCTTATAAATTTTTTCATTGTTAAATAATATCATGAATATTAATAATTATTTAAATATCATATATATTTATTATATACATATATGGATCAATCCATAAAATTTAGAGATAAATAAATGAATCACACCATTCATGGAGATGATACGCCATATGTATGGATGAACATTGTATTCATCATTGCAAAAGATAAAAAAAATGTAAACAATATTTCACATTTATAGAATTATCAATAAATAATATATATCATATATATTAATGAAATATTTCCTTATTACAATCCAATTTAAAATAAAATCTAAAACATATCACATCACATTGTAGAGGGGGTAGTCCACATGTACACATGTTCCACATTATCATTTTCTAATGGATTTGAATGTAAGAGGTAAAATGGTAAATTATAATTCAATATATAAAATTATTTCCAAAATATTATATATAAAAATTATATCAATACTTTGAATATGATTATGGATAATGAATTACATCGATTCATGAGACAGTAGACAACTGTACACATGATCATCAGTTTCATTTCACGTTTGATGGAAGAGGATATATACGTCAAATATTCCCTTAAAATAATAAAATATTATTATATACGGGAAAGTTGTTTTATATATCATCATAATGGTTTTTAATATTTTAATGATTTTGAGTCAGAAATAAAATATAAATTCTCAGTTAAAAATCACACATCTTCATCAGAGAACCTCTTTATGTTTATTATTAGAGACTTCATATAATTGTTTTTTAAACACACCAAGGACTCTAGGTTATAGTTTGGGATATTATAAAGGTAATGTTGGTGGGGGGTTATTTATATAAACATGATTATTTTTATGTTTGAATAGGATATGAGATTTTCTTTCCCTTTATATGTGAGGATAAGGACGCACACGAATGTTTTGAAAAGAATAGATTATTACCATGTTTTAAACATGATAAAAGGTTCCAAAATATCTTATTATCAAACATTATATATTATAAGGTTTAAATATGTCCACAAAATATTAATTGGGAAATTTTATATGTAATTATATCCCTTATCTTCTTATTTAACCATTAGTTAAATCTGTTATGAACATAATTATGTTAATGGATTTTTACACTTTTTACTATTCATTATGAACAAAATTAACTGACCTTATTATATGATATTAATTATAATGATTAAAAAAATAGAATATATTTTTAAAAAATTAAATTCATATAAGGGTTATAATTTAATTTAAAATTAAACTTGAAAACAAAATAAAATAAATATTTTCCAAGGAATGGATTTCATATGTATAAAAAACATTAAATAAAAAACTCAATAAAAATTTGATTAAAATATCATAAATTTGAATAAGTATAATAAAATTGATATAAATTTAATGTTAAAATAATTTTCAAACAAATTTATACATTTATATTCTTTAAAATAGAAATATTTTTTCAATAAAAATCATTATTTTCACTATTCATAAAAAAATTAATATTTTAAAAAAATTATGAAAAATTCACTCTAAGATAATTTTGAAATTATTATTTAAAAAATTAATTGAGTATTTTCAAATAATGTTTCTAAAATTTGTATCATAAGTTCTAAAAATGTGATATAGCTTACTTTTAGAAGAAAATACATTTTTCTAGAAAAACAATATCTTTCTATAAATAGTTTCTTATTTTTATTTCTAATAAATTCATAACAATTATATTAATTAATAAATTTTTCATATATATAATTTTCTTAATTTAGTTATCAAATTTATACCTATTAATTTAATGACCATTTTAGAACAATATAACATTTTATGGTTTTTTAGACTTGAGGTTTCCATGTATCATAATCTATCAAATAGAATAAATTTAAATCCTTGAAATATGTAGTAATATATAAGGGAGTTACATTATTTCCTTATTACAAAACTTTCAACCTCAAAATTTAAAAAATATCTCTTGTTAAAATATTTTTGTAGTTATTCATCATCTTTTCTTCAATTTCCCACATAATATCATCTATCTTATAATTTCTCCAAAGAACCCTTATCAGTCAAGTTGTACGATTCCTCAAAAAATTTCTCTAAGGTCCAAAATAAATATATTCTCTTCATAGTAATATAGATCATGTTCCAATTCTATTTAATCCATGATAAGAACATATATTGGTTATAACATGTACTTCATTAACAACGACATATAGAACAAGCCATGTACTTTAGTGATACTTGGTAGCATAACCAAATGGTAAGACAAAACTAAAATTCAATATTATATTTTAAAAGGTTCAGTATATATAGGGCTTAGTTTCCCTTTTTTCCAAACCTAAAAACCTACTTACATGGATATTATTTCATGAAAACATTATCCCCCACTTATAATTCCAAATCAATCCATTGGTTATTAGCATTGATCTTTTTTATAGATTTTGATTATTTGATATGGGTTTCAATAATCTTTATCATTTAAACTGTATCCTCTAAAAATTATAGGAAAAAAATATCCCTTTAATCAACTTAATCCTCACAGATTGGAGTATGAAATCTTTTTCCCTATAATTCTTCATCTCGTAACCTTTAAATACTTGAATATATTCTATTATTATAAGAAAACACTATGAAAAGGTAAATAATGATCCAAAATGCCTTTAAGGTCAAGAATGTAGGACCATAACATGGCTTCTCAAATTTTAATAGACCTTTTGGACTATCCATTGGTTTTAGTGTGATTAGCGGGACTCAAACGATGCTTGGTATCCAGATCTATCTAAATACTTTTATAGAAATTTGATTTAAAGTGCTGATCATGATTAGATACAATTGAAATAAATTCACCATGAAATATTAAAAAATTGTTAATATAGATTAGTTGAAAGAGATCAATATGTAAATATTCACTAATAGTGAGTAAATGTATAGATTTAGGGAGGTGGTCATAAATAACCCATATCGCATCATTCTTTCTAGGGTTGATTGTACATCTAGTGACAATGTCTATAGTAATGTCATAATATTTCCAAAAAGGAATAAGTATAGGTTTTATGACTCCTCAAGGGTTTTGTATCATAACCTTCACCTACTGAGAAACTAAACAGCCTAACACATAATTAGAGATTTACATCTTCATATTATTTCACCAAAAGTATCCTTGAAATCTATATACATTTTAGTGGTAATAGGATTTATTGATAAATTTGAGCAATGAGAATAATTCAAAAATCCCCTTTTCATCTCAAGTATTGATGGAACACATAGTCTCTTTAAAATATTTATAATTACATCATCAAAAGAAATGTTTTCCAATTTATCCTCATTCTAGGTTTTAATTTTATTCTCAAAAAATATCCTCATCAGGATGAAATTTTTTATCTTTTATAATAAATATTTCATGGAAATAATTTTAAAAAAATATATGTTTCCCCTTCATTAATAATTTCATGATCTATCTATACTAAATCCAGGATTATTGGATACCTATTGAAACTCATTTAGGCCAATACTCTATGATTTTTTAGTCAAAATTCATACACTAACTTATTTTCTATCACTGGGTGGTAGTGTATTGATAAATCATAGCCCTTTAGTATCCTAAGCAATAAACTTTCATCATATAGAGCTCTTTATGTGAAAATAATTATTTAAACCCTAATTTATATGTATTTGTCTCACAATTTTGACAATATATATAAAGTATTCATATCCTCAGAGAAAATATTGTTCCTTCACACTCAAGATCATGGGTTAGAATGTTTTATTCACGAAACATTAATTTCTATGATACATAGGTGATTGGTTTATCTATTTTCAATAGGAAACAACTAAATCTCTTCTATGATGCATCAATATACATCACAAATCCATCATTAATTGATCGTGAAGCAAAAATTTGATTATTCACAAATCTTATACTAATTTTTTGAGTACATTTTATATTTTTTTCTCAATATAACCTAACCCCTTTATGAGTAACAATGTTAATGGGTTATCCAATATGTACATTTTGTGAAAAAATTTAAAATACTAACCTAAAAATGAAATGAATCTACAAAAATTGGTTACCTTTTTTGGTGTAGACCCTTATTATAATGAAATTATATTTATAGGATCAAATAAGATTCCATCCATGTAGATAGTATGAGAATGAAAAGAATCATTCTGAAGAAAAAATGTACACATTCTAAATTTCACATATAAAAAATCTATTCTAAGAGTCTCATGAATGATCCTAAATGGGATCTGCTGGTTCTTATAACTCTTAAGGAACACCAAGATATCATAGATAAACATCATAATAAAATCATCAAGATAATCCTTGAATGCTCTGTTAATTGTATCCATGATGATATAGGGTGCATTAATTAATCAAAATTGCATTTTTGTGAACTCAAAATGTGAATAAATTCCTTGAAATATTTTCTTTGTAATATCTTCATTCGTTACTCTCAATTTATGATACCCATAATTAAGGTAAATCATTTCAAATTATTGAGATCCATGAATTTGACAGAATTAATAATCAATGTTAGATATATGATTTTTTATCTTTACTTTTATAGAATTTATTTATTTACAATCAATGCATGGCCTCATAGATCTAAATTTCTTCATAACAAAAAATACAGACTCCCTAATCTGAAAAATCAGTTTTATAAATCCATTATCAAATAACTCCTCTAAATGATTCATCAATATCACTAATTCAAAAATGGTTAATCTATATTGAGACTTTGATATTGATCTCATAACACCCCGTGGAATTAAAAATAAATTTAATAGAGAATCCATGAAACACCGATTCTCTACTAAATAAACAATTTTTTATTATATAATATAGTTAAAAACTAGCCATTAGACATATGTTTTTTGCATTTGTGTTTTGAATTTTGGAAAATAGACATACACAGTAACGATAAGTATGATATTACGAGTCTGATAGGACCAACATACATTTTAATTGAATAGTAACATGAACCTTATGAATATTAATGTAATAGTAAGAATAGTAATATGAGACTTATGAATATAAAACTCACCCATGAAAGTAGAAATAAAATTTAGGCACCTTATAAATGAGGGTGAAAATTTAAAAAAAATCATTAATTAAAAATTTATATTTTTGGGAGTAGTAAATATTTAATTAAAATGTTAAATTAATAAATTTATTTTAAAAAATTACTTTTAATAAAATTTATTTACAAATAAATATATTTTTGTCATATTAATTTTGTATAAATTTATGAGATGTGAGTTAATTGTTTTAAAGTATTATTAAAATATTTTTAAATTTAAAATAAATATTTCTCAAGTAAATAGTGGTTTTATTTAAAATTTATATTTAAAATATTTAGAAAATTATTTTAATAAAATGATATCCATTTTTTGAATTCTACATGTTGAAAAATTGTTATATTGAATTTTTTGGGATGTTTCCAAACTAATTTAATTTTTAGTGAATAGTAAAATATGGTAATTAATGATAAAATCTAAAGAAAGGATTTATTGAGTCATAGGTGATGTATTGATGATATATGAACACTTGGTTAGAACTCACATAAACTATTTACTATTTTTCTCTCAATAATCAACACTATTTCTTGCCTTGCGCAATGTAATAAAATAATGAATAAGATAGTAAAAAATCCCCCCTCTCCTCCATCTCACCCCGAACCCCCTCTTCTCCTCACCCCACTATGCCCTGATGCTTCTAAAAGCACTTCCCTAATACCCATCCTTGTACTCTCCCCATGTCAAGTAGGACATGGTCTTTCCAAAAGACCAAAATCCATTCACATTAGAAGGATCTCAAGATGGATATTTCAAGATGTAAACACTCTTCCTTTTTCATTTAATTTCACTTCATTTTATTTTCTTCTATTATTCTATTCTCACAACCTCTTTACAAATTATTATGATAAATCTTGAATCATTGATAAAATGGAGTTATATCATGTTAATGAAAAATACCTTCAATCACTTTTCTCTCTCTCTCTCTCTCTATTTTAAAAATGTAATCATTGTCCATGATGTACCGATTTACAACATTCATGGACAACAAAGTTTTATTCTTCAATTTATCATTCAAGTGTATTCATTATACAATTTTAATGGTTGGAAAATATTTTAAAATGAATGTTAGATATTTTTTTATCTTCTGGATAAAAAATATTTACATAATACCAAGTGATAATACAAAATGAGTTCGTTATGATCAATAACCGTAGTAATAATCTAAACGATTATCAATAAATGAATGATCTAATTATTTATCATCTTAATATATAAGAAAATGATATATATAACCATTTTAACTTCTATATTATAATTTTAAAAATTTAATTCCAATTCTAGAGAAATATACCAATTTTAAATTAACTCAATTACATAAAATCATGTGAACTGATCATAAAATAAAGGAAATAAACACTCTGGTATGAGAAAATTCAATCAAATAACTCTTAAAAAAATCCATCAATGAACTGAATATAATTATAATAAAAAATAAATTTTTACATGTTTCTAAAATAACTAATTTATGGATTTAATTTTATTATAAAATATGTTAAGGTCAAGTTAATAACACATTTGGACATGAGGCGTGGTTTTTCTACCCAAACCTCCATTTTCTTTTGGGGTACTCTATGTCAATCTTAATCTAAATTAAATTCATAATTATTATATATACTCCTCATAAATTATATTTTAAATATATATATATATATACCAATCAAAATCCTTCTTTATATAATGTGGAGTTAAATGTTTTATAAAGATCTTTCTCAATTCTTCATGATAAACAAGCCAGATTCCACAGAACTTTTAAATTATTACCAATTTTAAAGTTCACTCTATAATTTATTTTATTTATCAATTATTTTTATAAAACCTCTCATTTTATCACAGAAAACCACCTTAGTTAATTTTTGGATTTATGAAAATATTTTTCCAAAATAACTCATCTTTTGAAAGTATTAGTGTTTTTCTCTCCAAAATTCTTCAATGATTTTATTAGAGTATTTTTAACCATTTAATGACCTATATTGAATTTTATGTATTATTGAGGTTAATATATTGTTTTTATAATATTCCATATTTTATTAAATTATTTATGATCTATTTACTGTGGATGTGATATCTTGATTATTTTAACCATACTACTCTGAATAGTTAGTGTTTATGTGTACAAATTAAAGAAATTCATTTCATATATTCATGTTGTTTACATTTATCCACATTCATAATAGGAATGAATTAGACTAATAATGTGATGGGTGGGGCCCCATGTCACCCCTAAATGCATCAGTAGGTTTCATGATACAAATCAGAACCGAGTTTTGGCCAAGGCCATACCCTAGTATTTTCAGATGCCTTGTCCGAGGCCGTGATAATACGTTTCAGATGTCCGACATTATACATTCCCAAATTATGGAATTAGTAACAAAAAAATGTGATTATTCAATAAGTAGAATATCAATGGTTATGTTTCATTCTATAATGATCATTTATATTTACTTATTTAATCATGTTTCATTCCTTTCATATTAACCTCAAGTATATTTTTAAAGGCATGTGTTTTGTTGTTGTTTACAATGCATATTGTTTATTTTTATGACAACTTTTTTTATTTCATACCATTTCCAAACTTCTTAGATCACCCCTTTCTTTTGTTTTATTTTCCCCAGGTTTTGAAATGCATATTATCAGTGACATTCTTGGATTAACTATTAGTAATATATGTTTTAAACGGAATTGGATTATGTATTTCATTTCAAGTAGTAATATGGAACTTATGTATATAACAGGTCTTCCAAAACAACTAAACTATTTGATCCTTCAGGATAATACTTTCTTTTAATCATGAAAATGTAATAAAATAATGCATCGTCTCTGGGAAATTAATGTCTAGATATTAAATTGGTATCTTATGAATTTTAGTATAAAACATGGAAACTAGATATATAAAACGTAGATTAGGAAACAAAACAATAAGATAAACATTTAGGATAATCATACTAGAAAATCCTTGAATTTTGATAATGAATAGATTGTGTGTATCTTCCATGAAATACATCATTGTCTGGATACTACAAGTGGATGTTGTTCTGGAACAGATTAACCTAGGAGTAATAACTCCCACAAGGTGTTCTGGTCCTGACTCGAGGTAACCTGGTACATGACAATAAGCCTTATTGAGCACCTTGTTTGACCCTCATGGGTCATATGCTTAGGATAATTTAAATTTTATTTACAATCCATTATTAATCAATTAAAATTAAAATATTCTTCAATGAAACCATATTATTATTATTAGATTAGATATGCATAGGATTTCAATTTATGTTATGTATTTTTCTAGTTGATATAATAAATTTTAATTCATATCCAAATATAGTGTAGGCAATTATTTAGAAATGGAATCTAGTGGAAGGAATGGAAAATCCATGACTGTGTGAATCCCATGTAGAGATTTCCCTCTTATGATGAATAATGATGTCGTGACTAGGGTGGAGAAAATCATAACTATACTGGCACAACTGACTCAGGTTAAGAACAAAAAACATACTAATATGGGTCATCATGATCCAAATTGTGGAGGAGAAATGTTAGACCACTTTATGAAACAACAACCTCCATCATTTAATGGGACTACAAACCAGTTCGTAGTAGAGCATCAGATAAGCTCCATAGAGAAGATATTTCTCCCTATATGATGTAACGAAAGGGAGAAGGTTGTTATGGAAGTTTATTGTATATCAAGGGATATATATTAATGGTTTTCATTGACTCAAAACAGAATGTAGGAGAAATATATTTCAAATATAGAATGGTGGGATTTTAATGAAACATTCTTAGAAAAATACACTCCACATGAATAGAATGTTGATATGGAAAGGCAGTTTCTGAATCTGAGGAAAAAAGAAGATGATAATGTTGCAAAGTATTAATACTACTTCACAAGGTTAGCAAGATAATCTATAGAATAAATACATAATCCAAGGATAAATATTGATAAATTATTTGATGGATTAAAACCATTCCTCCCAAGGGCACCAGTCTCTAATATTTTCTAATCATATGAAGTCATAGTCTCAGGTGCTATAATGGTAGTGAATTAATTCTATATGTCCTATGATAATAAGGGAAAGAAAGATAATAAGTGGGTGGTTGAGGAAAGATATGACAAATGGAATTGTGAAAATAGTTTTTTTCAACATGTGACACGTGTGGAAAGAAAAACCATGGAGTCTGCTTAAAAGGAAAAAGAGTCTGTTTCAAATTTTGAGAAAGATTCCACCAATTTCAAGATTTCATGGGAATGAAAGATTCTACCGATGTCCAATGATACAATTGTAAATATATGGGATATTATTCAAATTATTTTACTAAGCATCTTGGAAACATTCCCCAGAGAAGGCTGAGGGTGTAAGGCCAAGTGTATGCAATCACAACTGCTAAAGTTGAAGTTCCTAATTATGTGGTGGTATGTACTATAATTGATTCCTTGAACTTGTAAAATGCCTTATTTGGTTATGGATAATCACATTCCTTCATTTCATCCCATTTATCTATAAAAATTAGATATTTCAAATTCTCATTAACAATGGATTTATTAGTCAAAACCCCTAAGTTAAATGTCATTGAAACTAGGTTGTGTCAGGTAGTCCCCATTATGGAATATAAATGTGATTTTTCTACTGAATTTATCATCATAACTATGGAGGAATTTTACATTATACTTTGTATGGATTGGATTTCAAAATATGTTTCAATAACATATTTCAAGAATATGGAAATTATGATTTATGAGGAAGGTGTAGAATCCATTATCTTTAGAACAGAATCCTCACCATCTGATTCTTATCTAGATCCACCCAAGTATCACTTCTAAATTCAATTCTTGTGGAGAAAGAGAAATAAATATATTTATGTGGGGGAATAAATCTTCAAATTTAGGATGTAACTATTGTGAAAGAATAATTTGATAAATTTCCAAAGAATTATCCTAGACATCAACCAGACTGGGAAGTAGAGTTCTCTATTGATTTAATTCTTGGTTTAAGACCAATATCAATGAATCCTTATAGAATGGCCATGGTTGAATTAGTAAAAATGAAGAAAATACTAGAGAAATTGAGTGATAAATGAATTATCCTCCCTTGGGTTTCTCCAGTGGAGCCCATATTCTCTTTGTCAAGACGAAATATGTATCTAGAAGGTTGTGTGTTGACTATAGAGAAATAAATTCAATTATGATAAAGAACAAATATCTAGTTCCTCGTATTGATGATTTATTTGATCAACATCATCGAGCCCAAAATATTTATATGATTGATCTTTGATCTATATATAATCATTTGCATGTGAGGAAGGTTGATATTCTAAATACATCATTTTTAACTAGGTATGGGCATTACGAGTTTATAGTAGAGCCTTTTATACTGACTAATATACCCTCAGTTTTATTGTATCTAATGAATAGATAATTCAAGGAATATCATTATGACTTTGTTGTGGTATTTATTGATGATATATTTTTATACTCAAAATGCTACGAATATCATGAGAATCACTTGCGCTTTATTATTAAGACCCTCACAAGAAATTAGTTATATAGTAAGGATAAAAAGTTCAAATTCTGGATTTAAATAGTTTCATTTCATGGAAATGTTTTCTATAACGAAGGAATCTTAGTCGATCCTGGAAAGACAAAGTATGACCAGGAATGTCATACTCTAATGAACACAATCACAGTATTTAGTTTTGATGGTTTTGCAGGTTATTATTAGTGTTTCGTTCCGAACTTCTACTGAATAACTAACCAGTTAGCCACACTTACTCATATAGGGGGTATGTTTGTATAGATAAAATAATGTCACAAATATTTTGATGAATCGAAGGAGGGTTTATAGAATGATCCGGTCTTGAATTTACCATCAAGAAATGATGGATTTGTGATTTATAGTGATGCATAAATGAAAATATGTGGTTGTGTCCTTATGTAGAATGATATAGTTATTTCTCATACATCATGGAAGTTAAAAATTCATGAACAAAACTATCCAACTCTTGAAGTTTATTTGGAAAGTGTAATATTTTATATTAATATACGAATAAATTATATCTATTGTGAACTACGTGAGATATATACTAATCATAAGATCTTGAAATATATCTTCTCTCAGAATTATCTCAACATGAGGCAACGATGATGAATCTGGAAACTCAAGGATTATTATTGATCCATACACTACAATCCAAGGAAGGAAAATAAAGTTGATGATGAATTGAGTATGAAGCATCACGGAGTTGTGAAAAAACTATGGATTGACAACGATCCTATGCACATGGATCAAGAGAGGATGGATATGGGAATTATCAAAGAAAGTGAAGCATCCTTAATTTTTCAATAGGAAACACAAATATCTTTATTGGAAGGAATTAAAAGGTTTATATCTAATTATGGAATGATTCAATAGAAAATTAAAGCTATGAATGTTGGGATGTTTCCAGAATTCTTGTGTGATGATGGAATTCATAAATTTTGCAGAAGGATATGTGTTTCCTCTATTCCAATGTGAAAAAGGGAGTTATTGGATGTTTCACATTGTTCAAATTTCTCTATACACCCTGGTACCCCTAAGATTTATAAATATCTAAAGAAACATATCTCGTGGGATAATATGAAGTGGAAAATTTCAGATTATGTATCATGATGTTTCATTTTTCAATATGTGTAGTATTAAAGAAAAAAGTCTATAGGTTTCATGCATCTTATTCCAATTACTACATGGAAATGGGATGATATCACTTTGGATTTAGTTATTTGATTACTAAAAAAATAAAAGAATGAATGATACAATATTGGAAATTGTTTATCGACTTACCAAATCTTCCCAATTCCTCACTATAATGGAGGATCTCCCACTAGAGTGCCTTACATGACTCTATATTAATGAATTTGTAAGACTTCATGGGGAACCTTTTTTAACTGTGTCAGTTCATGATCTACAATTTACATTGAAATTTTGAAATAGTCATAAAAAATATTGGGATACTGAGCTTTGTTTGAGTACTTCTTAACACCCTCAAACTAATGGGAAGTCAGAAAGGACAATCCCAACATTAGAAGACATGTTGAGATCATTCTCTCTTAACATTCAAAGTATGTGGAATAATTATTTACCTTTGTAGGAGTTTTCCTACAGTAATAGTTTCTATTCTAGTATTAAAATGGAACCATATGAATCATTATATGGAAATAGATTTTGTACACCAACATGGTGGGATGAATTTGGTGAAACGAAGCTTGTGGGACCATAGATTGTAGTGGAAACAACAATGATGGTAAAAACTATTCAAACCCATATCAACATAGCTTAAAATAGGGGAAAGTGCTATGATTATAATAAAAGGAATGATTTGGAAATTCATGTGGGAGATTATATTTTCTTGACTGTATCTCCATGGAAGGGTGTTATAAGATTTCAGAAGAAAGGGAAACTGATCCTTAGGTACATTGGAACTTTTGAAATTCTAGAGAGAATTGAAGTTGGGGATTATCATTTAACAATTTCACCATGCCTTTCTACAGTACACATTGTGTTCCATGTGTCATTGTTTGGAAATTACTTTTCAAACCAAACACATGTACTCACTTCTAAAGGAATATAATTGGAACCTAACTTATCTTTTTACGAAGATCCAATCTAGATTCTAGACAAATAATAATCGGTGTTAAAGAATTATATGACTCGTATGGTAATGTTATATTAGAAAAACCATAAAATTGAAGCGGATTCATGGGAACCAAAGGAGATTTTGATGAAAAACTATCCAAATATTGTTAAGAGGTAAAATTCTGGTAATTTTGAGAACAAACTTTTTGTAAGGGGGAAGAATGTAACACCCCAAGGAATTATAAATATATTTCCAATAGAATTCATAAAACCCTGATTACCTAAAAAACACTTTTTTATTATATAATATAGTTATAACATAATCATTAGACATAATTTTTCCGCTAAAGTGTTTTAATTGATGAAAAACAGACACACATGGTTACTGTTCAGTAAGATATTTAGAATGTGAAAAGATCAAATTATATTTTTGATGAATTGTAACTTGACCCATATGAATAGTAATGTATCCTTATGAATAGTAATATGACCCTTATGAAGTGTAACCTCAACCGTGTAAGTAAAAATAAAATTTAACCACCTTATAAATGAGAGATAATATTTTACGAAAATAAATAATTATGTGTTAATAATTATGTGAGTAATAAATATTATATAAAATTTTTAAAATAAAAACATTATTTAAAAAATATTCAATTTCATAACATGTATTGCAAAATAATTATTTTTTTACTTTGATTTTAGGATAATTTTATGAGACCATAAGTAATTTTTAAAAATATTACAAAATCAGTTTCAAATATAAAATCTGTATTTTTTACAGAAAAAATGATTTGATTTAAAAATTAAATATCACATATTTAGAAAATTATTTTTATAAAATGGATTCCATTTTTAAATTATACACATTTGAAAATTGTTCTTGTCAATTTTTGTGGTTTCTGAGAAATACTAGAAATTTTAGTGAATAGTAAAATATCATAAGTAACGATAAAAGCGAAATAGTTATTTATTGAGTCATATGTGATGTATGGATGATGTAAGAACACTTAATTCAAACTCACATAAACATATAAATATTTTGTTTAACTATAATCAATACTATTACTTTTCTTGAGAAAAATAATAAAATATTGAATAAGATATTAAAAAATCACCCTTCTCCTTGACTATAAAATACACCCCTCACCCCATGTACCCATCACTCCTCTAAACATTGAATATTCTCAATGTTCTGCCCTTGTAATATTCTACATCATATCCCCATGTCAATAATCTCTTGTTATTTCAAAAAGACCAAAAGAGCATTCCTTAATGAGGTTCTCTAAAAGGATATTTCAAGAGGTAAACCCTCTTCCCTATTCATTTAATTTCACTTCATTTTGTTCTATTTTATTATCTTATCCTGGCCTTTTCTTTCAAAATGATAATTAAAACTGAAATATCATTTCTATACTGGAATTATATCCTTCAAATGTTAGAAATATCATCAATATCCTTACTCACTTTTTTTATTTTTAATACTAAATAATCGCTTAGGAAGAGATGATTTATGACCTTTGTGGACAATGAAGTTTCAACCTTCAATTTCCCAAAAAAGACTATTAATAAAATCATTTTAATGGTTGAAACATATTTTAAAAATAATATTACAACTTTTTTTATTTTTTGTATGTCACATATTTACATAATACCATGTGTAATCCAAAAGGAGTTCGTTATGATCAACAACCGTTGTAATAACATAAATGATTATCACTAAATATATTATATAATGATTCATCCAAATAATATATAAAAAAACTATACATATAACCATATTCAATTATTTTTTCTCATTAACATAATTCAATTAAAATTTTCATAATTCTACCAATTATAAATGAAATCCATTACTTATAATCAAGAGAATCGATAATGAAATCAAGGAAAGGAACTCTCTGATATGAAATAATTCAATTATATAACTCATATAAAAGGCCATAAATGAACATAATAAAATAATAAAAAATAAAATTCATATATATAAGGATCTGAATTAACTAATTATTGGATTTAATATGATTATCTTGGATTTTATGGTCATGTTCATAGCACATTTAGATATGACATAAGAGTTTTCTACCCAACCCTCTATTTTCATTAGGGTTAATATTTTTCCTTATTAATCCCAATTATGTTGTTTATTATTATTATTTACTCCTAATAATTTATTTTATAATGTTCTATATATATATACCAATTATAATCAATATTTATTTTTCTAGTAGTTAAATGATTAATAATTTATATTTCAAATCTTCTATATAAACAAGCCCAAATCAAGGGAACATTACAAATTCTAACCTATATTCTAGTGAACATTATAGTATATTTTAAGAGATTTTTTTTCTAAAACCATGAATTTAATCATGGAAAAAATCCTTAGTTCAGCTCCTATTTTATGAAAATATTTTTCTAAAAGAAATATTCTTTTCAAAGTGAAAGTGTATTTCTCTCAAAAAATCATCAATTATTTTCTTAGAGAATTTTTTTCATTTTTTAACCACAATTTTATTTTTGGTGTTACTGAGGTTAATATCTTATTTTTATCATATATCATATTATATTAAATGTTTTACGATCAGTTTTATGGTGTATTTTCTATCTCGATACCTTTGAACATACTACACAGAATGGTTAGTTTTTATGTGTTCAGATTGGGAAAAGTAATTACATATGTTCATGTTTTTTATGCTTATCTTCTCTCATTTGAGTAATGAATTAGACTTATAATGCAATAGATAGGGGCCTCTATATCCCCTCAATTCATTGTTATTTTTCATGAGACAAAATAGAATTGGTTTTTGGTAGAGGCCATACCCTAGTATTATCAGACGTCTTGGTCGAGACCTTGAAAATAAGTTTTAGATGTATGAAATTATTCATTCCCTCATAGTGGTATTAGTAATTTATAAAAAAATGTTATTATTTGAATATTATAATATCAATGGTTATGTATCATTATCAAAAGATCATTTATATGACCTTATTTAATCAGCTCTCATTCCTTCCATATTATTTATGTATCTGGTCTTCCAAAATATATTAACAATTAGGTCCTTTAGAATATGACATTCTTATAATAATACCAATGTAATAAAATAATGAACTAGATCATGGAAACTATGGTCAAGGAATTATAGGACATTCATTAAGGATTAAATCGGTGGAAAAATCAACTTCACCCTCAGGTGTATGTCCATGTAATTATTCATGAAATACATAAATATATTCTTATATTATATGTAAATCATAAATTATAATATTATTTTTTACATCCACTGATTTTTTATAATCTTATTCACCCAAAATATCATTTATAAGTGTTACTAAGGGTGGATCAAGAAATGTATCTAAAATAAAGACTCCACTTTAAAGATAAACAATTCCATATCTTCTTCACAAATCATTACTTCATTTTATTTTCAATACATTTTGTCACCATATTTTGATAGCTAGTCCATACTATGGATTATATCAAAATAAAAAATAGGTAAAAATATTTAATTCATAAAATATTTCATTTTTATTTTTCATAGTAGGATCTTACAAACACATCGTTTATTGGGTTGAGACATCCACTAGGATTCTTGATTGATAACTCCCTTATCAGGGTTATAGGGAAATATCTATTTTTTTGGAAAACATGAGAGATATAAAAGAGTGTGATGATATAGAATCAAATTCTGTATTATTATTAAATTTGACGATATCATTAATGTACCTTACACTGTAACATTAGAGATTTCATCATTATTTTTTGTGATAAAATAATCTTGGCCTCACTACCATGGATGTTTCTACGGAATGCTCTTGTGACACGTGGGGAAATCGTTCTCATAGATCCCCATATAATTATATTTGATGTATTTCTAACTATAATATTTATTCTTTCCATTTAAATAATGTGAATGGTGGACTTTCTCTCCAAACTTATAGGAAACTCTCATTGTTATCAATCATCTTCCATGCTTTTCACTCCATGTTTATTACAAGTAGGAAATTCCAAAATTCCCATCTCCCCTATTATCATATTTCCTTTATAGAGAGTTCCTCGGTTTTTTTCTTATCTTTATTCACTTTGGAGTCATATGGAAAGGAAAAATAATTCTATATTTTGATGGCATCAGATATCGAATCCTCATATGATGATACTTCTTATGATACTAGTTTGTTTATATGGATTAGAAGAAGCCCAAAAATAAAATATCTAATCACGATCTTTGTATTATGTACATAGTATAAAAAATTCATTGATAAACCTGTGAAGTTGGATTCATACTTAATAATATTTTAATCATCCTTTTATAGAAAACTAAAAAAAAACTCTCCATATCTACATGTTTATCATGAGGATATTTTTTCTCCAATAAGAGTACCATAAAATATTTCCAATAGATGCTCATTATTTCCTCCACAACCTTTGTGTTCTGAATCAATGAACACCATTTTTAATCTTCTCATGAGAGATAGAAAACATTAAATGAATCCTTCTCTCATGTATTACATCATAAACTATGAAATAACCTCTCTAAATAACGTTTCCATTGGTTATCTACAAAAGTATTTGTAGTCCCATTAAATTATAGAGTTTTTATATTCATGAAATAGACTAAAATTACTACAATACATTGTGGATTGGTATTTTAAGCAATACAATCTTGGTAATCGGTCAGAAAAATATTTTTCTACTCTAAAATAGAAATAATTTGTTCAGCCCCAATTACAGGTCCAACTCTAGCTTCATTATCCTTCCAAGTATAGAAATCCCTAAAAGTATTGATTTCATTAATATTGTTTTCATTCATTTTTCTGGGATCTTTTTCTAAAAATGGAATACAATAGATTAAATCATAAAATTATGAAAAATAATTTTTAATCTGATAACTAGTGAAACACTAAATAGAAATTGAAAATTTTACTCATAGATAATCTCATAATCATAAACATGGTTTCATTGGGAATGTATTCAAATAATTAAAATATTTTAAAATCCTTAATGATTGTTTGTAAATTAAATTTAAATCATCCCAAGAATATCTCATCTGAGTGTCAAACTAACTGTGAATTAATGAATGTATTCATGCACTAGACAACGATTGAGTTAAATCCCAATTCAACCTTTTTTGAGTAATTAACCCTATGTACAACTTTGTTATATCTATTTCCACTAATAGTATCTAGAAAGAGATTTATTAATTGGTAATCAAACAAAAATAATAATATTTTATCCTACATATAAACATATCCTTAGATTTATTTATGTTGTTATGTTCACTAATTAATGTTTTCCTTTATCTAGTTCCCAAGGATTCTACTAAACATGATCTGATACTAACAATAAAGACTCCAACCCCAGTAGGGTAAAGTATATGATATCTTTATTACATTGGTGCTATATTCAAGTGATTTCATCCAAATCAACTGAATATTATAGTAAAATTGGAATACTAGGTACATATTTGAATTTCAAATTGCATTTTAAAACATAAAATATGACATATTTAAAGTAAATACTATAAATCCATGTAATTATTAAAATATTTCATCATCATAAACTTGGGAAGGTAAAAAATAAAGGTGTGAACAGATTCTTAGTAAGAGTTTATGAATAATCAACATGGGAAGATATAAAACTAAAAAATCATTTCATATAATCAATAATGCCTTAAAATTGAATAATATGTTGGGAATAAGTGATCCAATAATACTACATATATATAATTACATAAAAAAGAAACTTATTCCTGGATATATCAACTAATCCAATAATCACATAGACATAGATAAATAATATCATAAAATTGAAATTAATAATAATAGACCACATAAACATACCAACAAGGCCTCATTCTAATGCATCTTACATAAATTTTTAAGGTCTCGACCAAATACTCAAGCTAGTTTTCCTCACAAGACATATCAATGCACCGAGGGGTAATAGTGTGCCCCACCCATCACATACTATTTCCAGAGCATTCTTGATATGAAAAGGCTGAAACAAAATCTATGTAAACATTAATAATAAAAAAGTAGTATATAAACCATTAATAATTTACCCAATCAATAAAAATTATCATAAATGATGCAGAGTAATATGGGGAAACATATCAAAAGAGTACATCCCCAGTAAAACTAATAATAAACCATCAATGGAAATAATAACCTTTTTATCATTAAAACATATCCTTAGTGGAGAATAATTAATATAAGGTTTATTTTAATTTATGAATACAATTACCCAAATAATTTCATTAAAAATAATATTTAGGAAAATACACTATTCAATTTGAAAATCCCATTTAAAAACAAAAAAAATTATAGAATATTAGGAATAAATTTTCATTGAAATGAATATTTTAATATTTTAGTGGAAGTGTGAAAGAATTGTTCAGTCATGATGGTGGGAAATTATTTACAAGTTTTATAATTTATAAAACATTCCTTTTTCATTGTAGTAAAAACGATATAATTTACCTCATTTTGAAAATGAAATGAAGATTCATTTTGAAGAATTCATAAAAAATAAAACATAGGTAAAAATGAAATTAATAAATCATTTAGACTATGATAAAAACCTTATTGATATTATTTTTAGAGAACATGTGAATGGATGAAAATGTATTTTACATTGAAGAGATAAATAAAGACCTATTTTCTTAAAAACAAGATCTCCATAATATTAAGTACTAAAGGGGGTAAAATGATATTATTTTTTCAAAATCACATAAATAACTAGAGGAGAATAAAATATATTAGGATTAATATAGGAACACCAAATATCTTCTGAAAATGGGTACTAAAACATAATAAATCATGAATGATGATGAGATTTCTAAATAAACCCTTACCACTTTGGTAATGCCAGAATCATAAGCCCCTGATGAAATTAATTAATATTAATGATTAAATACCATGAAGAAAAATATATTCTAGATATTACATATCAATGATTTATTATATAAATCAAAAAATAAATATGTGGTGGGTAAGGAATATGTATCACGATTGTAAATGTGGGATAATAAACCAATAAAATGATTATAAATTTGAAGTGGGAATTAATCAATGAATTGATTATGTGTGTAAACGTTAACTTCACAAAAAATAAAATGAAATAAAACATAATATAATAAAAAATTAATAGACAAATAATCTTATAATATCACAGACAATGAATAAGTAGTATAACCCTATGCAACAAAATTGGGTTATAAAAGCCCCTAACACAAGGTACTCTATTTTTGAACTCCCTTGGGTGAAATAATTCAAATTGAAACTTTAAGATATAATGAATTTTGAAGGAATCAAGATATTAAATGAAAAATAGGTATTATATAAGTAAATAATTATTCTAATGGTTTTATGATCAAACCAAGGAATCATGGTTATGGAAAGGGATGTAAGGAAATGATTTATGTAGGATTGTTCTAAACCAAAATTCATTAGATGTGTGAATAGTATTAAATATGATGTGTCCTTTTTTATGTGGGGGAGTATAGACATCAAATTTTTAAAAAGGATAAATTAAAACCATGTTTACACTTGACACAACATTTAATAATTAATAATTTTAAAATATTATATGTGAAAATGGAAGAATATGGAAATAAAACAACAATTGGAAATGTTTTTTGGAAATTTAAGCCCTTATATTTTATTTTAACACCTTGGTAAATCATTTTTTATATTAACCCTGGTAAATAATATTTATAATTTTTACTATTCATTATAAACAATTTTTTTACCATATTATATGTTTTTAATTATTAATATTAAAAATATGGAATCAATTTTACCAAATTCAATTCTCAGAGGTGTCAAAAATGAATTTAACAATGAACACATAAATAGAATGAAAAATTGTTTTCCAAAGGAAAGGATTTCATAATTATAAAATGTTTTTACACAAAAATCAATGAAAAATAGATTCAAATGACCTAAATTGTGATCATTATAATATAATTTAACTAATTAAAATTTTAAATAAATGGAATAAACAAATAAACACATAAAATCATTAAACGAAAAGGGTGTTTTTAATAAAAATATATATCTTTTGCTGATCACTGAAAAATTATGATTTTAATTTTTTTTAAATCACTTTAAGATAAATCTAGAATTAATATTTGAAAAATGATGTTTATTTTAGAAAATATAGATTATAATGTTATTAAATTTTAATTTTAACATTAGTGGAAAAAATAAAATAAAACCCCGTTAGGAAAAAATAATGATTTTCAGTAAAACATTACTTTCTTTCTTTCAAAAGATTCATATTTTTATTTATAATAAAATGATATGAAAATGTTTTTTATACATTTATTGACCATATTATTTTCATAATTTAGTTATTCCTATTTATCAGTCAGGTTATAATGGTATAAAATTTTATTGTTATTTTAGAATGAAGGTTTCATAAATCATAATCTATCAAAGAGAATAATTTTTTTAAATAAAGAGATACATTTTAATGTATAGGGGTGTTACACCAATCTTTTTTGGAAAATTATTGTCTATAGAGCTCTATGTTTCACATATGATAAGACTATCATCAGTTAATGATTTGATGCACTACGTTTATCTTCTAATGGTAGTAATTAAATGATAGCTTGGATAATATATATATACTATTGATATGAATAAATTATATTCCCTAACTATAAAAAATATTATGAAAATGTAGATAATCAATGTAATGAAGGATTCCATAATGAAATATGAGGAAGAAATATCAACATCCACAAGATGAAAACATATATAAATCATATCTGTCATGGGTGAAGAATAAATAGTGGTCAATTCCGCTAGTTAAAAAATAAACAGTAATTATACATCATAAATTTGGTAGTATCTACCATAAGAAGAGATAACTAAGGTTTCATACCAATAATTTCATATAGATAAACCCTGAATAAGTGGGTCATGTTATTATTCAAGGGAATTATATGTTGATTAATATTTGTGTTTGAAAAAACTCTATAGTATTTTCTTGAAAATATTTTCAATTTTATTTATTATTGTTTGAAATACAATCAAGAAGAGTTTATCCAAATTTCTGAAGTTGTAGAGATAGAATCATAATATTTTTAGAGGTATATACTTACAATATAGAGTGAATTTTAGTTTAGAAAACATAGTTAAAAATATATAAACATAACAAAACACAATCCTCTCAAAATATTTTTTTCAAACTAAAACGCATTTTGATTACAAGATTCAAAAATTCTGAACTAAAAGTAGTATGATTATATTTCAGTTAAAAGATCACAATCACAATGTGTCTGATTAATATCAATTTATTTTTTTTACCATAATTAGTGTTACACCAATAAAACAAATTGTATTTAAAGTAATTTATGAATAATTAATTTTTCTAATATGCATGGAGAAATTGTATCATGTAAAAACAAGCAATAGTATAGCCATGTAATGGAAATAATGAATGAAATGTTATTATGAAAAGATTTAACCTTTTTAACCATAATAGTAAGGTACAAAATTACTTTGACTAAAGGTATCCATTGTATTATACTTATAGTAATTTCTATCATTCCTTAGTATAAAATCCCTTAATAGAATGATCATATTTACATTGTCTTCCTATCCCCAAAAGCCCTCGATATGATTATTGACCTCTGTATTCTTATCCATATAATCCCTTGCTCTAAGGGATTAGATTTAGCATCTTTATATCCCAATAATCCTCTAATTATGAAAATTAATGGACATATATTACAATTAAAAAATTTCTTATGGTGACAACCTGGTAATGTTTCCATAGAACAAAACCAATCAAAAAAATTACACAGACAAATAATGAGTGGTTTAAGTAGAGTAATATTTGAGAGGTAATGTAATGAACCTAATAAAAACACTTAAAATTACTAGTTATTTATAGAAAATTCTCCAATGGTCATATTTTGATATTTATTGAAAGGACCTTGGATAGAAGGCGCTTGAGAGATCATCTACAACTGAATTCATAACATCGTATTGCTTAACACTATTATAGTGGAAAGGTTATTCATTTTAATGGACCAAGTATGTCTATTCTGATTATAAAATTCATGCATTATAATGGACTTATTTATCTATTTTCAATAAGTTAGTCATTATGAGTTATGTTTGATGATCATTTATAGAATCAGTCTGATTGTCATGACCTATGTATGTATGATAGGCTAGAAAAAATTCTTGAATGCCGGTCTGATTAATGGTATGTTTGATGCATCAAACCCATACTCAATAAGATAACTATAATGAATAATTGAGTGTTTATATTTGAGAAACATTAGAACTTTTTAAATGAAATTTAAAATATAATGTTTTCCTTCAAAACATACTAAAAACATGGTATATAAAAAGTTAGTAATCATGTTTTAAGAAAGTGTTTGTGATTTCCAAAAATAATGGAACATAAATTACATACGAATAAATTTTGACACAACAGTCTCCCACTTTCTTGAAATAAAAAACCCCAAAAAATGAAAAATAACATGAAAAACATATATCCCATTGTTCATTAAAGAATGTCGTATTTAGATTTATTAATTGAACCTTAACTCTCCATGATTTTGTTACTCTTCTAAATATGATTTTGAATACAACAGAGTATTAGAAATGTGCTTCCATAAATAATCATCTCCCCCTTGTTAAAACTACTCCCCCAAAGGATCATAGTGACCACCTTAATAAAAAACTCTTCCCTTGAAGGATATTCTCCATTTAGAAAAATACCACTGAAGAAACATCTCTCCCTTTATAAATTCTTCCCCCCCATTGTTATTTTCCAAATGAAATGAGTGATAGATGATGTTTACTAATATGGTAGAAAAATAAAAAATCGAAAAAATTAATGATCTAATTAACCATCCATGATAATTATAGAAGAAAATATAACCAATAATAATGGGATAAACCTTAAATAAAATTATATTTGGACAAGAAGATAATTCATTAATTAGTAGTACAGAAGTTTTCCAAAAAAATACATAGAAGAGTTCAAAAGAAAAAAAATCATTTTTCATTCAGAAGGTTCTTGAGAAATTCAATTATCTTTTTCTACTAGTGATGATTCTTTTATACCCATACAATAATATATTCTAAAGATTGATTCCGAGTTTGTATCCTGTTTAATTACTCAAGATTGTCTTTTTTAATCCCTCAAATATAAAAACCACATCTTCAAAAGAATTCATCTTGCTAAAATCCATCTCTATATCCTTGATATTTTATTTCAAATTATTTACATATTCAGTCATATCATTAGTTGAATCCCCAAATCCATTATTGAACATTACTCTTTTAGTCATGTATTTTGATAATTGGCTGAAAAAATTGCTTATTCTAACATAATTTTCATAATTTAATCAAATTGATCATAATTCATTATAATATATGGTCAGTCTGTTTAGCCCATTTCACCATTTGATTTCATGATCTCTTGTGAGTTATAAAACATTCCTGAAATCTTTTTAACATTTCATTAAAATGAATAAAATATTCTATTAAAACATATATTGATTCAAATTTATGATTGGGACTATCTTGAAATAACAAAATCCTTACCCCAGGATTATGAAATACATAATTGTTCTTTCTAGAATTCTAAAAAACCAAACAATATAACCAAAACATTTATAAGCTATGGACCCTGAAGTGTTTGAATGATATGCCTTATGTTGAGGAGATTTTGTTCTATTGGCACTGGCCACCACTTTTTCCCTATTCTTAAAAACATTATATGAAACATGATTTCCATCTTATATTTCCACAATGTATATATATATATCTATCTCATCTTTTCCATATATTTCTTTTTAATTTTTATCTTCTTCTAATTTATTTATGATGGCTTAGATTCCGATTCTGAAGAACATTCTTCCTTCGAATTACTTCCTTGTTTTTCTTCACTATCAATCTCAGAGGGTAAATTAGATGAATATGATTACTCTGATGATTCTTTTTAGACTGAGCTTGTTTTTCATCAGCCTTTTCATTATCATCCTCTTCCTCTTCTACATATTTTTCTACTTCATCCTCAATATATAGATATTTCTCTTTTTATTATTATTTTATTTCATAATTTTCTTTTTTTCCTTCAACACCATCATCAAAAAAAATTATCAAGTTATTTTTCTAACTATATGGTTGTTTTATAAACTTCTTCTATAGCTAGTTCTAATTATTATTAATTTTTAGGCATGATTAGAACTGATTATTCCATGAAAACATTTTCTTTTCATTGTGTACAAAAAAAGGAATTTCAGAATTCGTAATATATATTTATTTTAATACAAAACCTTATTCCAATAAAATATGATATGTATATTAAGATAGACCACAACATTTTCAGAATCTATTTCAACTCCATTCAATAATATTTACCATATTTAATCTTCTTGTAACCTATTCTTTTTCTTCCCTATTTATTGTTTCTTATGTTAACTTCTAAGCTTCGTAAATTTTAAAATCTTTTCCCACTGTGGGGTGGATTATAAATTCTAGATCCCCTGGTTTCATCTTATATTTTTTTCATCATCACTTCTAAATAATCAGAAGGAGTCTTATTTTCGTTATTTATCTCTGTTATAGAGGAGGTTTCTTCATTTCACTTCCTTTTCTTCCTGTCAACTTCCAAAATTATTCTTGATGGTTGTTCTTTTGAAATAGAACCATAAATTATCTCAATAAACAAATTGTATTTGGAATAAAAACCATTTTCATTCTAGACATCATATTATTGCTGATAAATGTTCTTTTTTTCATCATTATATATGATTTTTTCACATTAAATATTTCCATACACATTGTAACCATTTTACAGTTAAATTAAAAATACATAATGATATTTTATTTGGTTGAGGAATTCATTATATTATCTATTATGAGAATAATAAACTTGAGAAGGTATATCATACTCATATTTAAAAGATAACCCAAAATAACAACATCAAATACCTTTAATGAATCTCTGTATTTTTTCTCATAATCAATAAAAAAACATCGATAATGAAACAAATCGATTATATATAGTCAAATTGGAAATGATTATAACATTATCATAATGGGAAAAAAATAATCCTTGTATTTTCTTTTGTTAAATGTTCCAAGACTATATAGGAATATTTGTGAAGGAAAGTACACTTCAATTCTGATTGAACACTAACTATGTCGGAAATATTCTTATAAGATACCTTAGACCTTTTAGCATACAGTGTAAAAGAATTATTTTTGTTACCATATTCCATAAAAACATTAAAGATGAATTGAAATCATGAACCCCATAAGGATAATAAAGGTTGAAGTATTTATCAGTATTCTCTACCCAAATAGACTACCAAAACTGAAAATGAATTTCTCTTTTTCGAGAATATTCATAAATGTTGAACCATATTATTTCGAACAATATCTCTGTGGAAATGAACTGCATTACAAAATCCTCCATGGTTGACATTGAATCTAAGACAAAAACCAAAGATCAAATGTAAATGAAAAATCATTGAATTGGGCCTTTGAGGTGTGAAACATCTCGGTAGAAGGATTCTTTGGTAAATCTATGTGGGATGCATATCGACTTTCCCGTATATAGGAATCAATGTGATAGTTCATCTTCCATGACAAAACCAACGATTTTGATGCATAATATTTTCCATCAAGCTATCAAGATTGATCTGATGACGATTTTAAAAAAAAAATTAAACTCTGAATATTTTTAACAATTCTATCGTATTCATAATTAATACAATTATAATTTTAAAAAAATTGAAATCAATAAAAAATTTATAAAAAAATTAAACTATAACAACAAAAATTATTATACTAACTTAATGAGATAGTGTAAAAACTAAAATTATATAAGTGTACCTATTGGATTAGAATGTTTCATCAATATGAATAACCAATTATTCTTGTTTTTTATATATATTAATATATATTTTTAAATAATCATTAATGATTATATATCCATTAGGAAGACTAAATATGATATTTTTTATTGAAAAACTGATTATGATAGATTTAAAAATTGATTACAAGAAGTATGAAATAAAAACAAAAAAAATTTAATGAAATTTTGGGTCCACGTACTTTATAAAAATTTCTATGCCCGAAAATCATTTTTGTGATTCAGAATCTGGTAATTTTATAAAAGGTGTGATTCTGGGAGACTCACAATGATAAATTATTTAGAAAAAGTATCAATTTTTAGAAAGCTAAAAATATTTTATGTATTTAAAAATTATGTAATCCACCTATGAAAAGGAGTAACCTAATGTAAGGATATAGATCAAAAAGAATTATATATTAATGATTACTTTATATAGATCATTATTACATTATATTTTATGTATAAAATATATTTGAAGTAAGTAATGTTTTAAAAATATCAGTACATTGTTATTGTGTTTCGAGAAATTGTAATGTGATATCTTTTTTAAGTGTCTGATCTAAAAGGAAATAGTGTCTTATATCTTTACTTTTGTCACATGATGTGATGTGATGAGATTTTACTAAGATAAAAGGAACTTATTTTATCAAAAATAATTTTATTTTTAGTATAACTCATGCCATAGTAAGTAAGTGTGTGTTGTATCCATAACATATGAGAAAAACAACTTCTATCTTCTACATTTTCAGCTTCTTCAGTGGAAAGAGTAATGTCCTAAATTATTATCTATGGAAATTACCTTCCTATGACTATTTCAATTTGTATAATCATAAAAAATTCCCATTAAGAACACAATACAGACATTATAAACGAAGAATTAACAAAATAGAAGGCATTTCTAGAAGATAAAGAACATTTACTGATGAAATAGTAAATTGAACATAAGTATATTAATATGTACCTTGTGAATAGGAAACCATCCAATAGAATAGTAACCTCACCCATGAAATTATAAATAAAATTTATGCGACCGTAAAATGAATTAATTATATTATTATATCGTAGTATAATTAAATAATTATTTTGAAATTTAGTAATTAAATGTTGGTATTTATGTCTGTTATAAATATTAAATTACTATAATATATATAAAAAATTATATTAAAATAAAATTAATTTTTTAAAATTTACTAATAAATTTATATTTTTCCTCTTATTATATTAAGATAATTTTAGAAGACCACAATTAATTTTTCAATGTGTTTCAAATCAGTGTTTTCACATTAAATAATAATTTTTTAATAAAAATAAATTTCTCAAAATTATAAAATAATTTTCTAGAAATGGAGTTATTTTTTATTTATACCCATCGAAAAAATGTTATGGTGGAAATTTTGGATTTTATAAAATACTTGAATTTTTTTGTAAATAGTAAAATAAGGTAATTTGTGGTTTAAGACAGATACCTAAATTATGGAGTCATAGATGATGTGTTGAAGATATAAGACCAAAATATGTAACTATAATTTATTATTTAAATATTTTTTTTAATAATTATAAATATATTAAAATAATTGAGCCAAAATAATAAACTAGTGAATAAAATAAGGAGAACACCCTACTCTCCTCCAATATAAATACCACCCATCCCCACATCTTCTCCAAACACCTTCCATGTTTTAAGCCTTATCCATATTATTCCAAATAATATTCCCTATTATTTAACCCACATTCATTAGTCCTTGGCCTCATCAATAGAGAAAAACCATTTCCCTATAAAGGATTTCATGGAGGTGAAACTCCAGAGGTAAATTGCTCTTTCAGTTTCTTTTAAATTTCATTTATAGTTATTTTATTATTCTCTCCACCACTACCCTCATGAAAATTTTATGATAAATCTAATTCATCAAATACAATATATTGTTATCATGGTTATTTTATAATAAATCATTTAACCCCTCTCTTATAACTTTTATTCAAAAAGTGAAAACGACGTTCATGTGATGTTAATTTATCACAACCAAGGATGAAATTTATTTTTCCATTAAGGCGTTCAATGATGGTAATCAATTATTGTTAATGGTTAAGAAAATTTATATTATATTTATTACATCTTATGTAATGTTATATAATCATGATATGCACATGATGTTAAATAATAAAACCAAACTAGTTTTTTGTGAGTGAAAACCACCCAAAAAATTCAAATGATTATCACAAACATATTATCTGATGATTAATACTCACTAATAATAACCAAATGTCTTATATAAAAATTTATAATTATGTATATTAGAAAATAAATTATAACTCCAATTTTGGATTTCTATTTTCACTTTAGCTGAACTTCCATACTATTATACCGGAGAACCGAGCATGAAAACTAAGAGAACGAGCACCCCCAAATGATGAAATTGAACAATATAACTCATCAAAATTCTTATAAATGAAATTAAAAAATTATACTCAAAAAATTACATGTCTAATATATTATTAATTATTTAATTAATTAATTTTATTTTATTATTCAGGATATTAAGATAAAGTACAAAACCGTTTTTGACTTAAAGTAAGGGATTCAACCAGAACCTCCATTTTTTACATTTGGTTACTCTTTCTTTCTCTTTACCCCAATGTAATGCTTCGTTTATTTTTTATAAATTTTTAAAATTATTTTCATGTTTCCTAAACACATATATCCAAATAAGATCAATAATTTTTTATGGGGTAGCAAATGTTTTATAAAGGTTCCATTTTTAAATCATTCCAACAAGAAAGCCCGATTCAAAGGAAAATAGAAATTTCTTACTAGTATCCAAGTGCACTCCATAATCTATTTTAATCCAAATTTATTTTTTAAAAATATCTAATTTTATCATGAAAAATTACATTTGTTCATTACTAGTTTTATTAAATCAAACAATACTTTCTTCAATAAATTATCTTTATAATTTCCGTAAACCCTACTGAAATGTTTCTTTTCTAATATTTCTTAAAAAATATATACGAGTCTATTTAATTTGTAATTTTATTATCATTATCCATTCAAATTTTCCATTTTAAATGTCGAGGTATGTTTTTAATCCATTATTTCATGGAAACATTTATGATATGCTCATTTGTTATGCCTTGTGACATGATTATGATAACCATTTCTTTCAATGGGTAACCCTTCTATTTATTCTTCAGGTGGAGCACATATTCATGAACATGTTATGATGGGTTCACTTAGATATCAATCTAATTAATTGGTTATTATTTAGTCTTATGATACATTATGTTGGGATAGTGAGTGAACTAGAATCCTTTACGGGACTTTGTCCACCACGTCCTAGTGGTTAGCCTTGACACATGTTTATGTCATGTAATGTGTTGTTTCCTCATTCCTAAGACACCATTATTATATGTTCCCACGTTATACATGTAATTATCATTTATTTTTATTCATGATCCATTCCTTTTATGTCATCATGTTATTCTTTCTAACTCATGTGTTATATTTTATTCCTATCTTTATTACCTTACTAGGATTATTTCTCATCCCTTTTGTTCATGTATTCCCTAGGTTATTATATATAGTAATAGAGTCTCAATTGAAGATGGGAACTCATTATAGAGATTAAATAAAATATGTTTTCATTATGTTTATTTATTTATGTAATATTTCAAAGAAACTATAATTTACGACCATCAGTTTCAAATTAGATGGTTAATTATTCGTAATCTAATGTAATGATATGTGTAAAAGGTTATGGTCTCTATGGTTGGTTATAGTGGAAACATATTTTTATTTTTAGGATTAGGATTACAAAACACAAGATAAATACTTTGGGATAAGACTAAGTACAATAAAACAACCCTAAATTTTAGTAAGTATAGTGTCAGTGGTTTATCAAGAAAATATATTCATGTCAGGATATAATAAGTGAACATGGTTTTGGAAAAGATTTCACTTGGAGTAACAACTCTGAAAAGGATTTCTGGGCTAAAATCTGGGTAATCTAGTACATGGTAATTGGCCTTAGTATGCTCCTGGTTTGACACAAGTGGGTGATTTTCCATGGAAAATTCATAAGTTCATAAAGATCCATTACTAAGGGAAGAATGAAAATTCCCATAAGAGTATATGCTTTGAAACCAATCATGGATAACATAGATTGAAACCTCAAGAATCATAATTCAAGATAAAATTTTCAATTACAAGTTTATTCATTTATGATAAAACAGTCATCTTTATGCTTATTAATAAAGTATTCAAGCCCCATTTGTCACGACCCATCCTCGGGGCCCATGTCGTGACTACCCCAAGCCCACCTTCCATAGGCCAGGGGCTGGCGACTAGCACCAAGGCATAATTCTCGGTAAAAAGGGAAGGCATTGCCTTTGAAAAATGAACAAACACCGTAGAGCAAGAAAGCAGTAGAAGTAAACACTAAGTAAAACTGGGTACAAAAGTAAGTGCGGAAAAGAAAGTGGGCTAGTATAAAAACCCAAAATGAAAGTAAAGTACAACTGGAAAGGGAAAACAGAAACTGTAAGTAAAGCCGCAGCCTCGAGCCGTCCACTGGAAGTCCCACTAGAAGGGTGAGACATATAGCATCCATAGCTCCTCGGGTCTAGCCATCCACTCCGAGTACGTCCCGTCTAGTGGTCCACCTTTGGGCACCGACCTACTCCGCAAGCCTCAACCGTGATCAGTGTTGTCCGTCGTCTGCAACCAACACAATGTAGTGCAGGCATAACCTGTGTAGGGGTGAGTATAAGCTACTCAATAAGGACCCCAAGACCGCCGAAGGTCTCCCAAAATCGACAAAGGATAATCCACAAAGGAAAGATACAATCACGATGTAACATCCGACACTGCTTAGGTATATGCCCATACATATACCTAAGTCATCAATTCCAGTTCGGCTCCAACATCCTAGCTGAAGTACAACCCAGTCCACACAGGAAACCACAATCCAATCCACACAGAAAAGCATAACGTAATCCACACAGGAAAGCATGTCAAGATTCAGCTCACACAGGTATACTTCTTCATATGATGATAGAGATGATCAGATATAGCCACTGAATCATCTAAGTCGTAGGACCCACAAAGGATCGATAGGTACTAACCCCCGTAATGACCCATAAAGGATCTGACCCACACAAGATCGATAGGTAACTAACCCCTGCAATGACCCACATAGGATCTGTAGGCGCTGGCCCACATAGGACTGCTGAGCGCTGACCCACAGAGGATCTGACCCACATAGGATCTGTAGCACTAATCCACATAGGATCGCTGTGTGCTGTAGTCGTCGCCGTCGAATCCACTGATGATCTCTGTACAGTCGTCGTCGTCGTCTCAGTCGCAGCCAGCTCTAGGGTCCCCACACACATCACGATCGTTAAAGAGGGTCCGCTCCATGAGCCGAAGGGCTGGTACATCAACTGACACATAGTCCAGAGTTTATGTATCTAAAAGTTCCGTATCGTCAACAGGAACTCAACGTCACAGACGGCGCGTCAATCGGACGCTCGGTCTGAGAGTTATTGGCTTTTTCGTCACAGGGGCCCGGTTGAGTTTTATTTCAAAACCAAACCGACCATATTCCACCTACGTCCAAACCTAGAGCGGAGTAAGCCAAAAGGTCAGTCTCACTAAGAGGAATCCATCAAAGACAACGACACTTTAATCGGACGTCCAGAACTCATGTTATAAGTGTTTCCGCTCCGAGGGCCCGATTGGTTTCGTGTACGAACCTACCCGGACAAACCCAAAGTAATCCGAATCCTTGAGTGTAATATACCGAATCGACCATCTCGATTCAAGGATCGCTACGCAACTGACGGTGCGTCGATCAGAGGTCCGCAGCGAAAATTATGGGCAACGGACCGAAAGAGGTTTGGTATTAAGGGGTTCGGGCCCGATTCGACCCGTTTGGGCGCGGCCCGGCCCAGGCTGGGCACGGCCCGACCCGGACGGGTACGATGTGTTGGGTCGGAGAAAAACGGAATGATGGAAAGAGGGGGGGTGAATTGCCTTTTAAAAAATGATTAACAAATTAAAATCAAAGTAAAGAATACAGCGGAAATAAAAGAGGCAAGACACGCAATTGATAATGGAGTTCGGCCAAAAACCCGGCCTACGTCTCCGCTCCCAACTCAACCGTTGAGAGATTCCTACCGCTTGCTTTTCAATGGTTTTAGCAAGAAACCCACTAGGCTTTGAGGTAGTACTAGGACCTATTACAGCTTGCTTTTGGGTGGTTAAGCAAGAACCCACTTGCTTTTAATGGTTGAGAAAGAACCCACTAGCCTTCTTACAGGTGAAGGCTAGCTCACCTATGACACAAGCCTTTTAAAAGGAAAGGCTTGAAGAAACCTCTTCACACCTTAATGGTGATGTGAAACCCAAAAGAAATAGGGATGAAGAAAGAGTTTGGGGTTTGTAGGCACAAACCCAAATTTAAAGCTCAAAATAAATAAAACAATAAAACCCGTATGTTGAGAAGCCTTGGGCGCCTTTGATTGATTGGAGATGTTGAAGGCCGCTTCCAAGCTTCTTTGGAGGAGCTCCTTGGATGTGGAAGTTGTTGGAGCAAGGTGGGTTCCTTGAAGGAAGTCCGCCGGAGGTATGCCAAATGATGAACAACGTGTCCGTAGGCTTTGTATATTTTCCGGTTGGTGTCCGAGGCTTCCTTGGACTTTATTTATAGGCATGGAACCCTTGGGGAGTCTTCGGAGCCGTTGGAGAGGTCTTCGGAGCCGTTGGAGGCCAAAAGAGGGTTGACTGGTCAAAGCCAACGGCTAGTTTGACTGGGCTACCGGCTGGCCGGTACAGGGCCACCGGCTGGCCGGTGCCTTGGATGTTGAGAAGGCCTTCTGCCCAGGCAGCACCGGCTGACCGGTGCCAGAGCCACCGGCTGGCTGGTGGGCAGACAGTATCTTACACTGTTTCATCAGGTTGCCACCGGCTGGCCGGTGACAGAGCCACCGGCTGACCGGTGGAACCTGGCAGTGGGCAATGCCTCTGCCAGGTCCACCGGCTGGCCGGTGCTATCACACCGGTTGGCCGGTGGACTGAAGTTCAGTCCACTTCATGTGCTTCATGGCCCATTTCCTTGGCAATCTTTTGCCTATAAAACAAAAACACTTAAAACACAATTAGATAAACATGAAAGTGATTGTGATCATGAAAATTAAACCACGAGGGGATACGAGAGGTACAATAATCTCCCCCTATTTTGATGATCACAATCACCGAAACAATCAAAGTAAAATAGTGAAATTAAATACATTCTTAAAGGATAGTTTGAAAATAAATCAAAGCATGATAGAAAATATTCTCCCCCAATCAATCAAGAAATTTCTACCCCTTTGTGATTATCAAAATAGCGTGGGGCATAAAACTTGATTGAGGGATAGGGTTTGAAAAACAAGATTTGATATTTGAAAATCAATTGAAATTTTGGAAATAAAAATTCGATACCAAGAGTTGAAAAATTTGAAATGAAAATTTAATAGAAAATTTTGAATTGAAAAATTTGATACCAAGTGTTGAAATTGAAAGTTTGAATCAAAAACCAATTGAGATTTGAAATTTGAAACCAAATGAAATTTTTGAAATTGAGAGTTTTGAATCAAAAAAGAATTTAAATTGAAAAATGAATCGAAATTGATTTTTGAAATTAAGAAAATTTCTCCCCTTAAATAAAAACAAAAAGTCACCGGGGATAGGAAATAAATTTTGGCCCGGAGAGACTCGCCATAAGGGATTTTTCAATCCAAATTTGTTTCATGGCGGGTCTTCTCCTATAGAACTCATCGGAATAGAAAATAGATTTGGGTTGACCGTACCGGGCATTTTTGCAATCACATTCATAAATTAGGTGCCCGGGTTTTTTACAATAATTTCAAAATTTAAAACTAGAGCTCCCCCTTACAAAAACAGTTGGAGCATGGGAGGAGGAAGCTTGGTTGGTGTAGCCAAGTCCATGTGTGGTTCTAGAAACACGTTGAGAACCAAGGAGTTTTGAAAGGTTTTGTTCTCCGTTGGTGAATTTAGCAAGAGATTCTCTAAGGTCCTTGATGGTTGATTCCAAAGAATCAACATTTGGGAAATTTTGGATGTTTAGGGAGAGTTCCTCCTTCTCTTTGAGAAGTTGTTCTTTTTCGGAGGAAAGTTTTTGGAAATTCTTTTTCAAAGAAATGAATTTTGAAGAAAGCTCATGAAAACCATTTTCTAATTGGTCTCGCACATGTTGAAGTTCTTCATATGATAAATGATTAAAAGAATTTGAAGATGAGGACGAGGATGAGGAATCGGAAGAAGTTACCTCGTGAAATGCCATTAGAAATTTTGTACCTTGGTCGCTCGAGGAGGAGGAGGGGGAGGATGATGAGGAGGTGTCACTCCATGTCGCCTTGAGGACCTTTTTCTTTCCTTTTTCCTTTGGCGTGGCCCGTTTTTTGTTGAGTGGGCAATCGGGCTTGTAATGCCCCTTTTCGCCGCACCCGTAGCATTTTACCTTGGGCTCGGATTTTTCGGTGGGTTCTTGCTTTCGGTGCTTGCGGGATTTCTTCTTCTTGTGCTTCTTCATAAACTTGTGCATTTGGCGGGCGAGATTCTCCATTTCCGAGTCGCCGCTTGAAGATGAAGAAGATGAAGATGATGATGATGAGGAGGAGCTTACTTCTTTTTTTACCTTGAGGGCGATGTTCTTTGGTGTCTTGATTGGTGTGACCTCCTTTTGAGCTTGCCTCCTCATCGTGATCTCGTACGTCATTAGGGATCCAATGAGCTCCTCGACCGGCATGTTTTTGACATCTTTAGCTTCTTGGATTGCCGTCACTTTAGGTGCCCATGAGCTCGGAAGGACCCATAGGATCTTCTTCACCATTGCTTCAGCTGAAACATCATCACCAAGAGATTTTCTACCATTGCAAACGTCAGTGAAGCGTGTAAAAATTTCAGAAATAGATTCATTCGGATGCATGGAAAAGCTTTCAAAATCTTGTCTATACATGTCTAACCGAGTATCCTTAACTTTGTTAGTGCCCTCATGGGTCACTTCCAATAGTTTCCAAATTTCATGAGATGAGGTGCAAGTGGAAACTCGGTTGAACTCATTTCGGTCAAGGCCGCAATGTAGAGCGTTCATGGCTTTGCCATCAAGCTCAAAGTTTCTAATATCAGCGGGGGTCTATTTGGATTCGTCAGGGGTAGAAAAAGTATAACCTTGCATGACAATTTTGTAAATAGGATATCCTATGCTTCTAAGAAAGGTAGTCATGCGGGTTTTCCAATAAGTGTAGTCGGTCCCATCAAAAAATGGAGCACGACCCAATGAAAAGCCTTCGGGGGCGAAAGAAGTAGATGCCATCAAAAAGGATCTTTAATTTGAAACCGGTTTAGGGAATTATTCAAATACGTCCTTTGATACCAATTGTTGGGTCGGAGAAAACGGAATGATGGAAAGAGGGGGGTGAATTTCCTTTTAAAAAATGATTAACAAATTAAAATCAAAGTAAAGAATGCAGCGGAAATAAAAGAGGCAAGACACGCAATTGATAACGGAGTTCTGCCAAAAACCCGGCCTATGTCTCCGCTCCCAACTCAACCGTTGAGAGATTCCTACCGCTTGCTTTTCAATGGTTTTAGCAAGAAACCCACTAGGCTTTGAGGTAGCACTAGGACCTATTACAGCTTGCTTTTGGGTGGTTAAGCAAGAACCCACTTGCTTTTAATGGTTGAGCAAGAACCCACTAGCCTTCTTACAGGTGAAGGCTAGCTCACCTATGACACAATCCTTTTAAAAGGAAAGGCTTGAAGAAACCTCTTCACACCTTAATGGTGATGTGAAACCCAAAAGAAAGAGGGATGAAGAAAGAGTTTGGGATTTGTAGGCACAAACCCAAATTTAAAGCTCAAAATAAATAAAACAATAAAACCCATATGTTGAGAAGCCTTGGGAGCCTTTGATTGATTGGAGATGTTGAAGGCCGCTTCCAAGCTTCTTTGGAGGAGCTCCTTGGATGTGGAAGTTGTTGGAGCAAGGTGGGTTCCTTGAAGGAAGTCCGCCGGAGGTACGCAAAATGATGAACAATGTGTCTGTGGGCTTTGAATATTTTCCGGTTGGTGTCCGGGGCTTCCTTGGCCTTTATTTATAGGCATGGAACCCTTGGGGAGTCTTCGGAGCCGTTGGAGAGGTCTTCGGAGCCGTTGGAGGCCAAAAGAGGGTTGACTGGTCAAAGCCAACGACTAGTTTGACTGGGCTACCGGCTGGCCGGTACAGGGCCACCGGCTGGCTGGTGCCTTGGATGTTGAGAAGGCCTTCTGCCCAGGCAGCACCGGCTGATCGGTGCGAGAGCCACCGGCTGGCCGGTGGGCAGACAGTAGCTTACACTGTTTCATCAGGTTGCCACCGGCTGGCCGGTGACAGAGCCACCGGCTGACCGGTGGAACCTGGCAGTGGGCAATGCCTCTGCCAGGTCCACCGGCTGGCCGGTGCTATCAAACCGGTTGGCCGGTGGACTAAAGTTCAGTCCACTTCATGTGCTTCATGGCCCATTTCCTTGGAAATCTTTTTCCTATAAAACAAAAACACTTAAAACACAATTAGATAAACATGAAAGTGATTGTGATCATGAAAATTAAACCACGAGGGGATACGAGAGGTACAACACGATGGCTCGGCCTGGCGCGCCCGGCGCCCTGGCACTGGCCAGTCGGCCAGGTGGTCGGCGCAGCCGTTACGACCGAGCGAAGAGGGCGGGGGGCGTGCTGCCCCCGTGTGGAGAAACTACGGCCCCTTAATGGGGCCGCTCACGTCCGGCCAACAATGGGTTTCGAACCCCCGGTTCTTCCATGGTCCAGCCTGCCCGCTCCGGCTGGCTGGCTTCTGCCGCCACGGGACCAGCAAGGTCGGTCCCCCTGCTCCGATACTGGTAGCCTGGAACCGGCCGTCGGTTCCCCTGCTCCGCTGCAGCTCGGAACCGGTCGCGACCTTCATCCGTCCGGCACGGAGCGACGACGCCGCGCTCCTCTACCGCGGACCCGCTCCAGCCACGGTGCTTTTTTGGTTCACCGGCGCGGCATGACGGCGCCGCGTCTCTGGTTCCTCTTCAACAGTGCGGCGCGACGACGCCACACTTTTGGTTCGTCTTCAACGGCGCGGCGCGGTGGTGTCACGCTTCTCCTTTCTTTATCAATTCCCACGCGGTGCTTCGGCACCACGTTGCCTTGCTCATGCGGCAACAAACAGACCAACAAGGGGGAGGAGGGTCATCCGTGTTCGTGCTGTCCGACCTCCTCCCGTTATTGCGATAGCATGAAGTTCAAAAGAAAAGGAGAAAGCAACAGAAGTATTCACGAACTAACAACAAAAATCCATACCTCAACGTTTCCGTCGAACGAGAGTTCGTTGCGGAATTAACCATCGTGGAAGAAGAGGATCGTCACGGAAGAAAGTGTCATGGAAGGAACGTCATTTGCGTTAGGTGATCTCCGAGGAAGGCGTCTCTCGCCGTCGTCCGCTGTCGGAGGTCGACTTTCTTCGTCGGCGGCGGTGCGTTCTTCGCGTTCTTCGTCGAAGAACGAAGAATCCACAAGACCTCTCTTTTTCTCCCAAAGTCTTAACACAACAAAAACCCAAGCAAAATAAAATAAGTCCTTCCCTTATTTTATTATCATAACATAAGAATTTGAAATTCAAAAGATAAGAAACTATCAATTAATTCAATGAATTAATTGTAACTATTTAACCGCCCAATTTAATGAGGTGTTTCTTAACCAAAACAAACGCATCAGTTGACTTCATTAAATGGGGGGTGTGGGTGCGTTACTTAGAAAGAAAGAAACGGTGGGGATCATGCGGGCCTCACCTCACAAATATCCTACCATGTGGGTAGGATATTGTGGGTCCCACCTTATCCGCTTAACATTGGTTAAGACTCTTTAAGTAAAATATAATAAAATGTCGCACCACTCTTATTTTATTCCTTAACTTAACCCCAAAAATTAAAAACCACACCTGAGCAAATGCAACTCCGAAAAAGGTGTTTCTAAGCAATTATCGGCGCTGCGATTCCATTGGTGCCCTCAGAATTCAATTCCGAGCACCAGTTCAATTGTTAGTAAAACCCGCTCATTCGTTCACTGAACGTACCCGAGCTACACTTTGGAAAATGATTCCGGGCACACCGGGCCTCGAAATTCGGTGCCGTCAGAAACTGCGTTCTTGAAAATTCCCAATAAAATTAATAAAAAAATTCCCTTGGATTTTTCTGGTCTTTACATCACTCTCACCTCAGGGATTTACGTCCCCGTAAAGATAAATAAAAAACTAGGGAAACAAATGTGGGTACTGAGCATGCATATGAGCCTCCCGCTCCCATGTTCTCTCCTGGAGGTTCCCGTGCTACCATTTGATGCGCACTAGAGGAATCGAACGTCCATGTAGGACTCGCTCCTGTCGATCCTTAATCTCCATAGGGACCTCTGCAAAATTCGCCCCATCATCAACGTCTAGCTCCCCATGGTCAATGATATGTGTCGGGTCATGCACGTATCTCCTCAGATGAGATACGTGGAATACGTCGTGCACCCGGTGCAACTGAGGTGGAAGAGCCAGGCGATAAGCCACCTTTCCAATCCTGATGAGGACCTGGAATGGTCTGATGAAGCATGGAGACAACTTGCCACCTCGACCAAATCTCTGTAATCCATGTCGAGGTGAGACCCGCAAGAAGACGTGGTCTCCATCCTCGAACTCCAGTGGCCTCCTCCTCCTGTCAGCATAAGACCTATGCAGGCTCTGAGCTGTCCTCATCCGCTCTTGGATGATCTGGACCTTCTCTGTCTTGGCCTGGACCGTCTCCAGTCCCACATGTGCTGACTCCCCAGGGTCTATCCAGCACAACAGTGATCTGCAAGGTCGGCCATACAATGCCTCGTATGGTGCCATCCCGATGGTGGAGTGGTAGCTGTTGTTGTACACGAACTCCACCAATGGTAAGTGGTCCTCCCAGCTGTGACCAAAGTCGAGGACACATGCGCGGAGCATTTCCTCAAGAGTCTGTATGGTCCTCTCTGTCTGACCATCTATCTAAGTGTGAAAGGCAGTACTCAGATGTAGTTGCGTCCCGAATGCCTCCTGCAACCCCTTCCAATGTCGGGAAGTAAAGAAAGAATCTCGATCGGAGATTATAGATGATGGAACACCATGAAGCCGTACAATCTCCTGAACGTAGAGACGTCCCAACCTCTCCACTGAGCCCCGCTTTCTGATGGGTAAGAAGTGAGCCGACTTGGTGAGTCGGTCGACGATCACCCAAATGGAGTCGTGACCTCTGGATGTGCGTGGAAGTTCAGTCTCGAAGTCAATAGATATCCCGTCCCACATCCACTCCGGGACCTCCAAGGGATGTACCAAGCCTGATGGTACCTGATTCTCTGCCTTCACCTTCTAGCAGGTGAGGCATCGAGAAAAGAACTCTGCCACACCCTTCTTCATGCCCGGCCACCAGTACTATCGTCTGAGATCCGGGTACATCTTCGCCACTACAGGATGTACTGCCAAAGGGGAAGTGTGAAACTCTCTCAGAACCTCCTCACGTAAACCAACTGGTACCAAGGTACGTCCTCTGAAAAGGAAATTGTGCTCTCCTCCTAAGGAGAAACCATCAGGTTCCTGTCCTGAGGATATCTGCGTACGTCATGTCTCACAGTCGGCATCCCTAAGCTGTGCCTCTCTGACCCACTGCAGTAGTGGAGGAGTGACTGTGAGTGACTGAAGGAAGGCTAATCCATCTCTATCCACAAAGGATATCTGCAAAGCAGCTAGCTGCACTGTCCCCTCCCCAAGTAGTTGAATGCCCGTCCTCCTGCTGAGAGCATCGACTACCACATTTCCCTTCCCAAAAGTATAGACTATCTCAAAGTCATAGTCCTGATGGAACTCGAGCCATCGCCGCTGTCTCAGATTCAGGTCCTTCTGAGAGAAGATGTACCTGAGACTCTAATGGTCAGAAAAGATAGTAAAAAGCTCGCCCATCAGATTGTGTCGCCATGTCTTCAGAGCGAAAACCACTACTGCTAACTCCAGGTCCTAGGTAGCATAGTTGTGCTCATGAGGCCTCAACTGACGTGATCCATAGGCGATCACTAACCACTCCTGCATCAGGACACATCAGATTCCAGTCCCTGATGCATCGTAGTAAACTACGTACCCAACTCCCTCCTCTGTTAGCCTCAAGATGGGGGCGCTGGTCAATCTCTGTCTCAGCTCCTAGAAGCTCTGCTGACATCTGTCTGACCACACAAAGGGTTTCCCCTACTTTGTCAAAGCTGAGAGTGGTGCCACAACTTTGGAGAAGTCTGGCACAAATCTCCGATAGTATCCAGCTAGTCTCAAGAAACTCCGCACCTCTGTCACACTCCTTGGTGGCTCCCAAGCTAGCACTGCCTTGATCTTCACAGGATCCACTTCAACTCTCTCCTCAGAGATGACGTGTCCCAAGAAGTGGACCTAACATATCCAGAACTGACACTTCGAGAGAATTCGATAATGCTGGAGCTCTCGGAGTGTGTCAAGTACAACCCACAAGTGGTTGGCATGGTCCTCCTCAGTCGTCGAGTATATAAAAATTTCGTCGATGAAGACCACAAAAAATCGATGGAGGTATGGCTAAAAGATCATGTCCATGAGGCCCATGAACACTGCGGGATCATTGGTTATGCCGAAGGGCATAACCAAGAACTCATAGTGGCCATACCAACATCTGAAGGTCGTCTTCTGCAAGTCCTCATCCCGAACTCTGAGCTGATGATCGCCTGACCTGAGTTCTATCTTTGAGAACCACCGTGATCCCTTGAGCAGATCGAAGAGGTCATCAATCCTTGGCAGCGGATACTTGTTCCTCACTGTCAACTTCTTTAGGTGATGATAGTCGCCACAAAGTCACAATCTCCCTTCCCCCTTCTTGGTGAACAATATCGGGGAAGCCCAGGGTGAAACACTGGGTCGGATGAATCCCTAGCCCTACAAGTCCTCCAATCCTTACCCGCAACTCTCGAAGCTCAGCAGGGGACATCCGATATGATGGGGTGGATATCGGGGATGTCTCGGGGTACAGATAAACATAAAAGTCTACCTCTCTGTGAGGAGGTAGTCCTGGAACGTCGTCGGGAAAAACGTACGCATACTGATCCACCACTACAGGAAAACTAGGACTCCGCACGTAAACTGCTCCTAGGATGAGGCTAGCCAACTGATGAGTGAAGGGCTGTCCTCTCCTCTGTGGGAGTCCATACTGTGCTGTGAAGGCTCCCTTCTCGCCGGTGAAGATGAACCTGCTCCCATCGGTGCGTACAGATCGCACCTTGCGCCTAATATAGTCGATCTGAGCATGGACTGTAGATAACCAATCCATGCCCAAAATGACGTTGTAAGGCCTCGACGCCGCTACAAGAAGATCCCAGCCGAAGCTCTCACCTCCAAGAGTATGCACACACTGCCGACACCAGTGCGTAATCGTCGAGTCTTCTCCCGTAGGAGTCTCTAGCTGTAAGGATCGAGCCAATGTCTCTTCCGGAATCTCCGAGCTCCGAACAAGGGCAGCGACTATGAAAGAATGACTCGTTGTTGTGTCTATAAGAACTGTAGCAAGGGTGTAATAGACACAGATAGTACCTCTAATCATCTCGGGCATGCCGTGGTCATAGGCCTCTGCTGCCAGGAGTTGTGCCTGTCTCTTCCTTCCAGCTCCCTGTGGTCGGGGTGGACCTCCTGGTGGTGGTGGCGGTAGAGCCTTAAAGCGTCGTCCACCACCAGCTGCTCGGCCAGCTCCTCTTCCTCGTTTGCCTGCTCCCTGCGGACCACCACGGTCGACCCTCTGCCTTGGTGTCCCCTCGACCATCTGCTGCTCCTCAGCACGGCAGGTCGAGCAGTCACGAGCCATGTGGTCCTACCCGGCGCAAGTGTAGCACTTTCTGCCTCTCGAAAGACTGGCTCCGCGTTGTGTGCCCCACACTGCTGAGCCAGTGTCCTGAGGTCGTCTGCCTGAGGGTCTGGTCTGCCTGGACCCAAGGGTCATCCATCGACTTCCTTCTGCATAAGACTCTGCTACGTGCCGCCCCGCGGTAGGTCTCACTACTGATGAAAGCTCAGCAAGGAAGCTCTCGATCAAAAGGGCTCTCTCCAGTACTCCTACCTAAGTCAGAATGCAGAGGGAGATCAACGATGACCTGATCTCATGCCTCAATCCCTGATCAATGTTCTGGGCCTGGAAGAATGGGTCATGTACCATGTCTGTCGAGTAGCGGGAGAGATCGGTAAATCTCGTTGAGTACTATGTGACCGTCAAGCTGCTCTGTCGCAGCTGTAGAAGCTCCTGGATGCGCACCGCACGGAGGGTGGCTAGGACGAACTCCGAGGGGAAAAGGCTCTCAATGTCCGTCCCGATATGAGATGCCTCATCGTGCACCTGGAGCATCAAGGTACACCATCGGCCTACTGCCGCTTGCAGTAGGCTCGCTGTGAGGATCACCATGAGGTCTGCTGGTGTCCTCAATAACCTGAAAACACATACTACTACCTCCAGCCAATCCTCGACTGCCTGAGGGTCTATCTCCCCGCGGAACCTAGGCGGTCGCTGATGCTGAAACTCATGCAGTGCACTAAGGCGCGATGCATCTTCAGCGGATGGGGCTAGTAGCATCAGTGGCTCGGCGGGTAGAGGTACCACCGGTGCCTCTGCTGTCAAAGGTCCCTGCACCGAGGCCTCATCGCTCGGTGGGCTGTCGTCAGGCACAAATCTCAGAACCCTAGCTGGCTTCCGTCGTGGGGCCATCCTAAAAAGAGACAGGTGCACCATGGTCAGAACAGTATACCTTGTGAGCTGACACAGAGTAATCACAAATAAAACATGAAATACACATGCAATCAATGTTTTCGTGCATTAAGTCGGAAATCAGAAGTCAGGGTCCTGGTGTACGGATATGTCAGCCGCCGAACCAACACTGGACTCCCTGGACTGATAACCACACTCAAAACTATTAACATTGTTGCTTCACATAGAAAAAGATCAGAGTCCAAAGTTCTCTGGTAGAACTGAACTCCTCTGATACCAATTTGTTAAGACCCGTCCTCGGGGCCTGTGTTGTGCCTACCCCAAGCTCGCCTTCCATAGGCCATGGGCTAGAGACTAGCACCATGGTGTAATTCCCAGTAAAAATGGAAGGCATTTCCTTTGTAAAATGAACAAACACCACAGAGCCAGCAAGCAGTAGAAGTAAACACTAAGTAAAAGTGGGTACAACAGTAAGTGCAGAAAAGTAAGTGGGTCAGTATACAAACCCAAACTGAAAGTAAAGTGTAACTGAAATGGGAAAACAACAACTGTAAGTAAAGCCGCAGCCTCGAGCCGTCCACTGGAAGTCCCACCTGAAGGGTGAGACAGATACCATCCACAACTCCTCGGGTCCAGCCGTCCGCTCTGAGTACATCTCGTCTAGTGGTCCACCTCTGGGCACCGACCTGCTCCACAAGCCTCAACCTTGATCAGCTATGTCCGTCGTCTGCAACCAACACAACGTAGTGCAGGCATAACCCATGTAGGGGTGAGTATAAGCTTCTCAGTAGGGACCCCGAGACCCCCGAAGGTCTCCCAGAATCCACAAAGGATAATCCACAAAGGAAGGATACAATCACGAAGTAACATCCAACAGTGCTTAGGTATATGGCCATACATAAACCTAAGTCATAAATTCCAGTTCGGCTCCAACATCCAAGCTCAAGTAAAACCCATTCCACATAGGAAACCACAATCCAATCAACACATGAATGCATAACGTAATCCACATAGGAAAGCAATTCAAGATTCAGCTCCCACAGGTATAATTCTTCTTATGACGATAGAGATGATCAGATATAACCACTGATTCATCTAAGCCGCCAGACCCACAAAGGATTGATATGTACTAAACCCTACAATGACCCACAAAGGATCTGACCCACACACGATCGATAGGTAACTAACCCCCGCAATGACCCACACAGGATCGGACCCACATAGGATCTGTAGGCGCTGTCCCACACAGGACCGCTAAGTGCTGACCCACACAGGATGTGACCCACACAGGATTGGTAGCATTGATCCACGTACGATCGTTGAGTGCTGTAGTCTTCGCCGTCGAATCCACTGATGATCTCTGTACAGTCGTCGTCGTCATCACAATTGCAGCCAGCTCTAGGGTCCCCGCACATAGCAAGCTCGTTCAGGAGGTTCTCCTCCACGAGCCGAAGGGCTGATACATCAACTGACACATAGTCCCGAGTTGATGTATCTAAAAGTTCCGTATTGTCAATAGGAACTCAACGTGACAGACGGCGCGTCCATCAGACGCCCGGTCTGAGAGTTATTGGATTTTTCGTCCCAGGGTCTCGGTTGGTTTTTAAGTCAAAACCAACCCGACCATACTCCACTAGCATCCAAACCTCAAGAGGAGTAAGCCAAATGGTCCGTCTCACTAAGAGGAATCCATCAATGTCGACGGCACGTCAATCAGACGTCCAAAACTCATGTTATAAGTGTTTCCGCTCCGAGGGCCCGGTTGGTTTCGTGTACGAACCAACCCGGCCACACCCAATTGACTCCGAAACATTGAGTGTAATATACCGAAACGGCCGTCTCGATCCAAGTATCTCTACGTAACTAAAAGTGCGTCGATCAAAGGTCCGCAAATCAAATTATTGGCAATGGACCGAAAGTGGTTCGGTATTAAGGGGTTCGGGCCCGGTCCGACCCAGCCCGATACCCCCAGGGTCGGCCCGAACTGGGTCGACTCGAACTGGGTCCGGGTCCGACCAATTTGTGCACAGGATGGGCTACATGCGGCCCGGCCCGGCCCGACCCTGCAGCTCGGCCCGACGCATCGGGCGCGCTGGCGCCGGCCGGGAGGCCCGGCGGCGGGCTCGGCCGTTACGGCCGAGCGAAGAGGGCGGGGGGCGCGCTACCCCCGCGTGGAGAAACAACGGCTTCTTAATGGGGCCGCACATGTCTGGCCAGCTGGGGGTTTCGAACCCCGGTTCTTCCATGGTCCGGCCGACACGCTCAGGCCGGCCGGCTTCTACCGCTACGGGACCGGCAATGCTAGTCCCCCTACTCCGATGCCGGCAGTCCGGACCCGGCTGTCAGTTCCCCTGCTCCGCCGCGGCCCGGTACTAGCGGTGGCCTTCATCCGTCCGGCGCGGCGTGACGGCGCAGCACCCCTCTGCCGCGGCCCCGCTCCGGCCGCAGTGCTTTTCTAGTTCACAGGTGCGGCGTGACGGCGCCCTGTCTCTGGTTAGTCTTCAACAGCGCGGTGTGACGGCGCCGTGTCTCTAGTTCGTCTTCAACGGTGCGGTGCGATGGCGCCGCGCTTCTCCTTTCCTTATCAATTCCTGCGCGGTGCTTCGGCACCGCGTTGCCTTTCTCGTGCCGCAACAAACAAACCAACAAGGGGGACGAGGGTCGGCCGTGTTCGTGCGGTCCAACCTCCTCCCGTTATTGCAATTGCAGGCGATTCAAAAGAAAAGGAGAAAGCGATGGAAGTATTCACAAACTAATAAAAAAAATCCCTACCTCAACGTTTCCGTCGAACGAGAGTTCGTCGCGGAATTAACCATCGCGGAAGAAGAGGATCGTTGTGGAAGAAAGCATCACGGAAGGAATGTCGTTGGTGTTAGGTGATCTCCGAGGAAGGCATCTATCGCCGTCGTCCGCCGTCGGAGGTCGGCGTTCCTCATCGGCGGAGATGCATTTTTGGCATTCTTCGTCGAAGAATGAAGAATCCTCAAGACCTCTCTTTTTCTCCCAAAGTCTTAACACAACAAAAACCCAAGCATAATAAAAAAAGTACTTCACTTATTTTATTATCAAAACATAAGAATTTGATATTCAAAAGATAAAAAACGAACAATTAATTCAATAAATTAATTTTAATGATTTAACCACCCAATTTAATGAGGCGTTTTTTAACCAAAACAAATGCATCAGTTGACTTCATTAAAAGGGGGTGTGGGTGCGTTACATAGAAGGAAAGGAATGGTGGGGCTCGTGCAGGCCCCACCTCACAAATATCCTACCATGTGGGTAGGATATTGTGGGTCCCACCTTATCCGCTTAACTTATGTTAAGCCGCTTTAAGTAAAATAAAATAAAATGTCGCACCACTTTTATTTTATTTCATAACTTAACCCGAAAAATTAAAAACCACACCCGAGAAAACACAACTCTAGAAAATGTGTTTCTAAGCAATTACCAGCGCTGTGATTCCATTGGTGCCCTCAGAATTCAATTACAAGCATCGATTCAAAAGATAGTAAAACCCGCTCGTTCGGTCACTGAACGTACCCGAGCTAAACTTCAGAATATGATTCCGGGCACACCAGGCCTCGGAATCTGGTGCCATCAGAATCTACGTTCTTGTAAAACATCCAAGAAAATTAAGAAAAAAATATCCTTGAATTTTTCAGGACTTTACACCATTATTGTTCTTTATTTTTCATAGTTAATGGCTAGAAATAGAAGAAATCATGGCAATAATCAATGCTATATGACATATTAGAATTTACCAAATGAATTAAAAAAATTATGGGAAAGCATGCTCAAAAAATAATGATAGTACTTTCTCACCTAATTCAAGATGTAAATAATAACTTGAATCATGTAGAATTCCCACTTTCTACAAATAAAGAACATGTTTTCATTGAAAACTTCATGCAGAAATGGAATTCCATATTTAATGGGTCCTCTAATACAATCCTCATAGAAAAATGTATTAACTCAATTTAGAATATATTCTCTATAATCTAGTTCTGGGAAGAATAAAAATTTGTGATGTTGGTTTATCAATTTGATGGGGAAAGTGATCAGTGGTGGAAAATGATCAAAAACACAAAGTCCAAGGAGAAAATGATTCATTGTAATGGTAAATTTCAAAAAAAAAAATACTTTTCAATTAATATTTTCCTAGAACAATCCATATCAAGATTTAAATGGAATACCTCATAGTTAATCAAATAAATGTTGAGCCTATCTAGATGTACGAGGAAAAATTTAAAAAATTTGAAAAATAATGCTATGGATTTTTCATTATCATTGAAATCAATATAGATATCATATTTATAGAACATAAGCTAAGTTTGTGAAATGCATTGGTAATTCAAGACTTCATCTTCTATGAGGAAATTTTTCAATATGCCCTCATGTTTCAAATGGGGATTGAAGACTCCCAGTGGTCTTGTGGGCCGGTTGATAAGAAGAAGTAAATGGAGTTTAATATGGGCGGAAAATCCCATTTTGGAAAGAAGACCCTACATCCGACAGGTCAAAAGTGTGGGAAGAAACATATTAGAAATTACATATAGGGAATCAAGAAATTATTCAAATGTGGAAGAGAAGTTAATATGGATAATAAATGGAAAATGATATGAATAATCCAACTAATGAGGAAGAATAAAGGACATTTGAGCTCAAAACTCAGTATGTAGTGCACTATTTTAACTATATAGAACACGTAAATTATGAAAAATGTTTTCCCAATCCCTTGGTTTTTTGAGGAAATAAAAGAAAAAACCTCCAAGGTAGAATGTAAGGGAATATGATATCAATAATGCTAAGGTGGATCCCGAAAATATTGTTGTGATGGGTACACAATTTTTTCATTCAAGAATAATGAATATACTATTTGATTATGGATCTATTCATTCTTTCATATCTTGAAAATTTAGTAAAACTATTCCATCACCACCTCAAAATATGAAGGTTAAGTAATCTACAATAACTGAAAATGGGAAAATTATTACAACAAAATTTTATATCTCCTCCTAGGTTAATGTTTATGGATTGAACCTCCAAATAAATCTTATCATACTACCTTTGGAATATTTGTATGCAATATTGGGAATGGATTGGATATAATTATATAAATCCAAAATCAACAGTAGATAAAGGGAGATCACTCTTCACATCCTGAAGCTTCCTCCAATTCTATACATGTGTATGGTGGAATATAAATCTCCATCAGAATCACCATATAAATTATGTATATTTTTTCCTAATGAGAAATCATATCTAGCTCAAATAATTAATACAAATAAGAGAAACATGCTTAAAAACATTCCCATCATGAGGGATTACACTAATATATTCCCTAAATATATTCATGATATTCCTCATAATCAAGATGTTGAGTTCCTAATTGATCTAATTTATGGATCTAATCATATATAAATGAAACCTTATAGAATGACCACTATTGAGCTGGAAGAATTGAAGAAGTAGTTACAAGAAAATTTGGACATGGGTTTTATAAGCTCGAGTGCTTTAACATTGTGTAATCCAATCCTTCTAATCAAGAATAAGGATGGATAAATGTATCTCTGCATTGATTATCATGTGATAAAAAATTATTTTTGAGAACATTTATCTACTTCTAGGGATATATGACATGTTTAGTTAACTATGTCGATAGACTAATTTCTCTAATGTGGACCTTCGGTCTGGATAACACCAATTGAAGGTGGGGAAGGAAGATATTTCCAATACATCATTTAAAATGAGGAATGTAAATTATGAGTTCATTGTGATTCCCTTCAGACTCAATAATTCACTATAAAATTTCATGATTTTAATAAATAAAGTATCTTGATATTACCTCGACAAATTTATGGTCATCTTTTTCCATGATATCCTTATATGCTCTAAGGCAAAGGAAGAACATGAGGGGAGTAAGGATATTGTGCTAAAGACATTGAGAAGGGAGAAAAATTATGAAAAGTATGATAAATCTGAGTTCTTGATGGTGGAAGTATCATATTTGGGACATCTAATCACCAGATAATTGATATTTGTTGAACCTTCCATGAAAAGGGAAATTTAAGAGTTGTGAAGGACAACGTCTGTGATGGAGATACATTGTTTCCTAGGTCTATATAGGTATTATAATAAATTTGTGCATAACTTTTTATGAATGATGAACCCACTAACTATGATGTATCAGAAGGGAGATAAGTTTGTCTGGATTAGTGAATTTGAGGACTAATTTAATGAGTTAAAAAAGAGGCTTATCACCGCACCAATGGTCACACTACCAAAATGTGTGGAACTATTTGTGGTGTACATTGAAGCATCAATGAATGATTTAGGATGTGTTCTAATGAAAAATGATAACATTATATCCTAAGTCTCTTTATAGTTGAAAATATAAGATAAAAATATCCCACAATTGATCTGGAGTTGTCAGTTGTGATCTTTGCAAGAAAACCTAGAAAAATTATCGGCATGGGGAGAAGTGTAATATTTATACTGATCATAAGAGTCTCAAATATAAATTAAAATAGAAGGATATTAATATGAGACAGTGAAAATGGATAAATGTTGTCAGGGGTTAAGAATTCTCAATCCACTACCACCATAGTAAATAAAATAAGGAATCAGATGCTCCAAGTAGAATGGATCCTATATCTTTATCAATATTGATATTTTGGAAGGATCCAGTCCTCTTAAACCTACAATTGATGTACATGGGGATTTTTAAGTAAGGAACATAATCAATCCTTTCTCAAAATATTGTTGAACCGTCTCATATGGAGAAAATAAAGGATTCTCAATGAAATGATGTGGAAATTTAGAAGAACGTGGAATCTAAGAGAAAATTGAAATCCTCAGAGATCATATTGGATGAGGAAGGAATCATGATATTTGGGTCATGATTACATGCACCATCTGATCCTGATATAGGTATGGATCTTCTAAATGATTCACAAATCTCAACCCTCTATATTCACTCAGGGAGTAAAAAGAAGCATTGAGAACTTTGAGTGAACAATTGGTGGGACAATATGAAAAAGGAGATAACTAAGTATACATAAATGTGCATACTATGTCAGTAAGTGAATGCTAATGTCAATAGTCTATGTGTATAATGAAACCAAAACCCATACCAACATGGAAATGGGAAAACATCAATATGGAATTTGTCTGTGGACTTCAAAATTCATCGAGAGGAAACAATGTTTTGTTGGGTTTTGTGGATCAGGATATAAAGACAACACACTTTATTTCAATTTGTGAGTATTTTTAACTCGATAAAATTGCATGGATATATATCAGTGAATTTTTAAGGTTTTATGGAGTACTTCTATTGACTGTATCTGATTGAGATCCAAGATTCAACTTGATGTTTTGGAAAAGTCTCTAACATGCTCTAAGAACTGAGCTGAACTTTAGTACGCCCTATCATTCTCAAACTGATGGACTATCTGAGAGGATTATTTAGAAACTAAAAGACACATTGTGATCATGTTTTTTTGAATTCAAAGTAATTAGTACCAATATCTACCTCTAGTGGAGTTATCCTATAAACAACAGTTTCCACTCAATTATTCAAATGGATCTATATGAATCCATTCATGGAAAAAGATGTAGAAAACCATAATAATGGTATGAGTTCAATTAACATATTCTTATAGGACCAGACATGGTTGCTGATATGGTGGATAAGGTGAATAACATTCAATAGCACAAAAAAATCCAATATTCGACAATAAAGATATATATATAATCGTCGATGAGACCTTGAGTTTATGGTAGGAGACATGGTATTCCTCTGTATATGTCCATGTAAGAGGATAATGATATTTGAGAAAAAAGGAATGATATGTCCCAAGTACATCAACCCCTTTGAGATCCTTGATCATATATAATCCATGACCTATCAAAAATAACATCCACATATTGTGCATCAAGTATATGATGTATTCAATATATCCGTCTTTAAGAAGCACATTCCATATCCTTCACATGAACTGAATTCCAATGTGGTAGACTTGGAAAATGATCTCTCATATGAGGAGAATCTAGTGAAGATCTTGGAATACAGAGAAAAAGTTCTATCTAACAAGACTAATCACCTTGTCAACGTATTATGGTGGAACAATAAGTACGAAGAGGAAACAAGGTAACACGAGTAAAGGATGAAGGAGAATCAACCACACCTATATTCAACTAAGAATGTAAAATGAAATTTTGATGGTGAAATTTCATAAGGGGGAAGAAATTATTGACCAGAAATTCTATCAATGAAATTTCCATTCCTATAATTATTTCATATAGTATAATCATATAAAATCACACAATAGAAACATTATAAATGATGAATGAATAAAATAAGAGGTATTTCTAGATGTTAATGATCATTTATCAATAAAATTGTTACTTGACAATAAGAATAGTAATATAAACCTTATTAATAGAAAACCGATAAGTATAATAGTAACCTCACTCAAGAATGTGTAAATAAAATGTAGGCATCCTATAAATGAATGTATGGCATAATTATATAATAAAATAAGTAAATAAAAGCGTTGAAATTTATTAATTATGTGTTGGTATTTTTGTATGTCATAAATTTTTAATTACAATTTTATAATTAGTACAATTATTTAATGAAAATATATTATAAAAAAATGTATTCATTAATTAATATTTTTTAGTCTGATGACTTTAAGTTAATTTTAAGAGACCTTATTTAATTTTTCAATGTGTTACCAAATCAGTATTTTCCCATTAAATAAATAATTGAATTATAAATTAAATTCCTCATATTTAGAAAATATTTTCATTAAATGATATTCAATATTTAATTCTACATATCAAAATATGGTGGGGTGAAATTTTTCTATTCTTCTAAAATTGCTGAATTTTTTGTGAATAGTAAAATACGGTAATTTATGGTATATGTTAAATACTTAAATTATAGAGTCATATATTTTGTATATATGAGATAAGAAAAAAATCTTAATATTAATAATTATTTTAATATTTTTGGTAATAATTCTAAAAATATGCATAGTCTTGATCCAAAATAATAAACTAACAAATAAAATAATGAGAAAACACCCCTCATCCACTATAAATACAACCCCTCACCACCTCCTTTGCTTACAACATCTAATCATTGATCCTTGTCCAAATTATAACCTAGACTCTTACCAGACCTCCCCCCCATTTCTAAGAGATCTTGGTCTCATCCAAAAAAATACCAAAACTCACTCCCTAAAGAGGTTTTCTAGGAGGAGAAACTCAATAGGTAAATTCCTATTTCCTTATGTTTTAAATATATATTCAAGTTTTTTCATATTCTCTCGTCAACTACCCCCATAAAAATCATATTCAAACCCCATTACCTAATATATTCTAGAATGTAATTATACTTACGGAATAATCTATCATTAAACGCTTCTATTATACCATTTATTAAAAAATTGAAAATGTTATTCGTGAGGTGTTAATTTGTCGCCTTCAATGAAATTGTTTTTCATTTTCCATTAATGCCTTCAAGGCTGATCATAAAACCATTATTATCCTTAAATAATTAAATATATATATATATATAACATCATATTTAGTGTATTTGAATCATTATATACACATGATGTTAAATAATGAAATAAAACAAAATCGTTGTCAATGAAACGAGCACAAAATAATCCCAACGATTATCACTAACATCTTATCTGATGACTAATCCTTACCCAAAATAACCAAATTACTTATATAAACATTTAACCTTATGTATGTTCATTAATAACATATAAATTAAATTCTATATTTCTATTTCAATTCTACACGAACTTCTGTACTTTTATACAAGCAAACCTATCTTGAAAATGAAGAAAATGAGAATTCCCAAATGATGAAATTAAACACTACAATCCCTCATGAATTACATAAGTGGACTTAATAAAATTATAATAAATATATTACATATAGAAAATATTATAAATTAATTAATTAATGGATTTAATTTGATTATTCAGGACAATAAGATCAAGTATAGGATTTTTTAAGACATAAGGTAAAGGATTATACCCAAACCACCATTTATTCATTCAGGTAACTCTTTATCATTATTTACCCCAAAATAATGCTTCATTATTATTGTATAATTCTTCTAAATTATTTATCTATATCTAAAAATCATATATCAAGATTATATCAAATTTATTTTATGTGTTAATATGTGTTTTAGAAAGGTTTCCTTTTTAATTTTTCAAAATAAGCATGCCTAATTCATGGGAATATCCCAATTTACTACCAGCTTCCATGTGAAGCCCATAATATTTTTTAATCCACCACTAAATTTTTTTAAAGTCAATCATTTTATCATGAAAAAAAATTTAATTTTTTTATGAAAACAAATATGCATTTTCCACTTTAAATTATTATTAATATTTTCCTTAAACCCCTCTAAAATGTTTCATTTATAATATTTCATAAACACTCCTCTTACATTTTTCACTTAATTTGATATAAATTTTCATGATCCATTCATTTATTCCCTTATAAATGTCCACATATGTTTTTAATCAATTCATTCATGAAAAATTAATGATATAACCTTTTTTATGCATTGTGACATGATTACGATATCCATTTCTTTCCATGGGTAGCCCTTATATTTATTAATTATATGTAACACATATTCAAGACCATATTGTTAGGGGTATTCCAATATTGAGCTCTAATTAATTGGGTAATATTTAGTCTTAGGATAAATTATGTTAGGATATGGAGTGAACATGATCCCTTTATGGGAATTTTCCTACCCTATCTTGGTGGTATAACTTGACTCAATTTATGTAATGTCATATGTTGTTTACGCATTCCTATGATTCCATGATTATATGTCTCAATTTTATACACGTTATTCCCCTTTATTCTTATAACTATTCCATTAATTTTATGTCTTCTTGTTATGATTTTTTACCCATGGGCAATGTTTTATTCTTATATTTATTTCCTTACATGGATTTTTATCTCATCTTTTTGTTCATGTATTTCCCTGGTTATATTATATATCTATAGGAGATCATGGGAAGGTAAGAGATCATTATAGAGATTAAATAAAATATTTTTTATTGATCATTAATTATTTGTGAATTCCAACAAAGACACTATACATTACGATTATTGGTTTGTAATTAGATGGTAAATTATTCCTAAAATCATATAATGATATGTATAAAATGTTAGGGTTACTATAGAAAGTTTTACCACGTCTTGTTTCTTATATTTCCAATAATCTAAATAATATCCTATGAAATTTAGTGTTCTGTATATAATTTTCCTATCCATTCTACAACCAAAAAAAATCATCATCTTAGAAACATTTAATTTAAAAAAACTAGATGAATATAAAAGGCCAAAATACATAGTTCACATAAGATAACAAAAAATTAATTTCAAATATTTTAAATGGGTTTATTATTAATTCTATTGATCTCTTTCACATATGAATATGAAAACATTAAATATATTCGACTAGAATTTTTGTAATGTAAACATCTTATCATAACTGAAAAAAAAATTTGATCAACTTATTGCCCATCCACATGAAGATTTAATTTATTGGAGGCACCGATGCGATTACTAATACTTTTAGTATTTTCATATAGAAATTTTTTAAGAGGATATTTTATATACTTTTTTAGATATAAAAGTCCTGTAAGGTTTTTTATTTGAAATTCTAAAACCAATGAAATATGTTAACTCACACTTCATACTAATTTAATACTCAGTGTTCATAAGATATGCAATGGAATATATTAAAGATTGTTGTGTTGAGCCAAATATAATGTCCTTAACATAAATTTGTATGACAATAATTTATTTATTTACTTATTTTATAAAAATATTTGGTCCCCAAATCCCTTAAGAAATTATTTATAACAAAAATTCATTTAATTTATCATAACAATCTCTAGCGAATTGTTTAAGTCCATAATAATATTTGGTGATATTATAACCATGTTCGAGATGTTTTTTATTTTCAAAACTATTTTTTTGTTCTACGTAACTTCTTCCCGAATATATCTATTACCAAAACAACATTACACACCAATTTAAAATAGTTTGAAATTAAATTAGGCTGAAAAGGATAGAATAATAGGTAATAAAGCCTCATAAGAATAGTTGGTTCAAATTGGGATAAGGAAGATAGATGATCAATTAATTTATTATGGAACCTGTAGTCTTAACTTGTTGATCTATATCCACAATGATACTTTCACTGAGATGGTTCCTATGAAAAAACTGTCTTTTGGGATTTTCAAAAAAAATTTCTTCAATAATAGGTAATAAATATTACAAGGGAAAAAATTATAATTATATTATTCAATTTTTTATATCTGAGACAAAATTTCTATCAGAGGTTGAAAATCATTTTTACAAATAACATCAGAAGATGTTGGTTGAGGTTGTTTGAAAATAAAGGGAATATTTTCACCAAAATTAACATGTATTGTTTACTCAACAATACTTTAATTTTTATTAAAAACACTATAATACATAAAAGTAATTGAATATCCTAAAAACATTAACAATTAGATTTGGGTGAAAATTTATGTATGTTATCTAAGGTATTCAAGATGAATAATTTGAAACCAAAAACATTGATGTAATAATTATTGGATTATCTTCCAATCCACAACTCATAAAGAGTTTTGTTAATAAAAAGTCGAACTAAAACACGATTTATAGTATAATAGGTAGAAATAAATTCTACATCCCAAAAAATAGCAACATAGTATTCACTCATCATGTTTCTACTTATTTCTTGGAGAATTATATTTATTATTTCAACTGAACCATTTTTTGGGGAGTTTTAGGTGATAAAAACCAATTTTCAATACAATTATTACTAAAAATGATTTCAAAATAAAAATTTAAAATTTGTCCACCATTATTTCTATGAACAGTAATCAATGAGTGGTTTTCCATTGTTATAATATTGGTGTAACATCCCAAGCTTCTACGGTACGCTTCTCTTTGAATAATGTGAGAGCGTGTGTTGTACGCAACACCGAGTTCTAACACACCATAACTAATCAAACTAGCCGTTATGAATAGTAATACCTACTTTTTGAAATTATATAAATTTTATATTTGAAAATGGACTTCATTTTTGGATTCAGAATATCGAATTTAGCCTAAGGTGAAATTTTGGTACATTTCGGATAACTTTCATATTTTGATGAATAGTGAAAATTACTAAGTTTTAATTAAAAACAACTTTTTTTAATCAAAATAATTAATAGTGATAAATTATGAATTTGAGTGGTTTTAAAGTATATTTAGAATATATTTTTACAATTTAATATAATGTTGGTAATTGGACATAATTTTACAATTAAACCGAACATAAACAAGTGTCAATCTTTTGATAGTTATTATCTCTTAAAAACACGCTTTTTCTTTTGACAGCGGGAATTAATTTTAAATTAATTTCTGCCACTTCTGTGTTTTGAATTTAGGAAAATGGATTCCATATTTGGAATCAGAATGTTCAAATTGTGTAAATAGGTAACTTTTATTTTTAGACATTTTGAATAATTACTGCGGTAAATATTTTATTTACCATGGTTAAGGGTAAATCCGGTAAATAAGGGTTAAAAAATAATATTATAATAATACTAAATTACCCTAAAATGTGTCTTAACCCTATTGGTTGATACATGGTCGACCATAGGAATCTTTGGGTCTATTTTTGGACCCCATGGATCCACTTGTAAGTGATAATGACACTTTATTTTAATTAAGTTAAAATGAATACAAAAATGACACAAGCATATATCTTTTAGAAAAACAATTGTTACATAGGGTTATATATGTTGTATTTTAGATTATAAATATTAATTAGAAAGCTAAAAAGATTTCCTAAATAATGATAATTTATTTATAATTTTTAGACATTAATTAATGTATTTTATTTATGACACAATGATGATGCAGTAATTACTATAATAGTGAAAAATTAAAATAATTGATATTATAAATACACAAATAAATATAATATGAAACTTTTAATGAATTAAACTAATTTTCTAGGATAATATTATATATTAGGATTTATTTAATTGACTTTGTTCGAAGTAATAAATCTGTTATGAGTTTCACAAAAATCAACTATTGAATAGTGTCAAAATTGACATAAAAGAGTTCTTAAAACAAATATTATATTATTAATTGATATTAAATTACTAAAAATCTAAGGTTCGGCCAAGAGACTTATATCATGATAGGTTCATCATTAATGTACCACTTGGGGGTCTCTTGGATGTATATAGTAAGTTTATTAACCATATTATATAAAAATACAAAGAGACATTGTAAAAGTGAAACTAATTAACTTAGAGTTAATACTTAAAGATAAGGTTAATATAAGTACCCAAACCTGTCTAAATTCTATTGGTTGAGTTGTTTTCGACCTATCCCCACCTTAACCTTTGAATAATAAGCTTTGGAGCCATTAGAAACCGAATATGAATTTATTATAAATTAATATTTCTAGCTTTTCCAAAGGTGCCCCTCACCCCTCTTATAAAAGGGAACTCCTCCTTCTCATTTCTTCACACCTTCAAAGCCTTTTGGTTCGGCCAAACTCTGCCCAAATACTCTCCCAACATCCCTCACTACAACCTAGAGGCCTTAGTTTGATCATAAAGCTAACCTAAGGAGCCCTTTTGATCAAATCAAAAGGAAGAACCCGAAGAAGAGGTAATGATTTCACCACCCTTCTCCAAGTTCATTTCTTCTTCCACTTCTTCTTCCTTTGTTCATACCATTCTAAAATAATAACTCCAGTATCTCACATATACTGTGATGTTATTATAAATATGGTACTACCATATTCAGTATTCTATCCACCCTTTGAATAACATGTCACCATACGTGCGTACGTACGGACTACCGTCTCCACGTCGTGGTGTAATTGTTATTCAATATAATATTATTTGGATGGGTATAATAATGATGTGTAACTAAGGTAAATAATAAATATAACATGTTAATGATTCTGTATATATGATATACCATCCATTTCTATATTATTTTAATATTAAAAGAATGATATTGTCGCTCGTGCGTACGTACGGACTACTGTCTCCACGAACGCGATGAGATTCATTCTCCATCGTATCCATTCAAGTATAATTATCATTTGATGATTTAAAAATGATGTTTAAGGACTAGATATCATTCTGGATATGAATAAGATACAACAACCATGGCTTATGTAACAAAACATATAAAAGAAAATGAGTAAGTTAACTCCCGAAACGACGATAATTCTAAGATATTATTAACAAATCAATGTTAAAAGATCATATATGATATCATATTATTATATATGATTCTTGTATAATTTAATAACAACTATTTCACCATTATACAGGAGGTTAACCTACCCCAACCAAGGAAAAGTACAAGGTAAGGGTTTACTTTACAACCCCTTCATTATCCAAGGTTGTTTATACGTAATAATCTACTGGGATCTCTTTATCATCCACATCCATGTTTCTTAAAAATGCATTTCAAAACATTTTTACTATTTACTAGAATATGAGTTAAAGTCATTTATACCCTTTTTGACTTTTATAAGTGGTTTATAAAGGAATCTTTCGGTCATTTTCAAAACAAGTTCCTTTTTAACCTTTTCGACAGAATTAAGGTAAGATTGTTTTTTTAACTTATAAGGCGGGTGCGGATATTTTCCGCCGTTATAAAATCTTCAAAGCTTCCCTTACAAGCTTATAAGAATATTTTCAAAGAAAATGTTTTATTTTATATGGATCTTAAATTATTTCAAAATAAAAGGAGATATTTCTTTAAAAAGAATTTTGATTTCATCTATGTCAACATCCTTTGATGGATTTTAAGATTATTTGAAGTTGATTTATTATGATACAAAACTTCTATATTGTATTGAAGGTTTTGTGATATGTTTGACTGTGGATGTGCTATTTTTATACCATTCATAGTTTATGGTGAAAGTATTGACATTTCATATGCTAGTTTTAATATGAATGTTTATGTTATGTTTAAACCTTTTCATATGGGAATGCATTGGACTTAATATGTGACGGGTGGAGCCCGCTATAGCTCCTCGATGCATCGGTAGGTCTCATGAGACAAACTAGTGTCTTGGCACAAGGCCTTGACAAAATCTTATTTGTAGTCTTGGCACGAGGCATTGGCTATGTGGTTATGATAGTCTGGCATTATGCATTCCAACATTATGAAAGTGGTTATTGATTTTTGCATGTGATTATTCGATTAGTAGAATATCCATGTGAATAAGTAAATGGCATTATTTCATTTTATTTATGCCATACCATGTTGAAAGTCCATATTTAAAAGGCTTTTGTTTTAGTTATACATTGCCTTAAATGTTTATTCTTATTTATGAAAGTTTCCGCTATATTGTTATCCTTACTGGGCATTTGAGATCACCCCTTTTCTATGTTTTATTTTTCCCAGGATGTGAAGATGTAAGTTATGAATGACCTGCAGGGATATTATGAGGGGATTATAGTGTGGACTGTGGAAACATTATGTTGTTGTAGTAGTTTTTCATTTTATGATGTAATGTAAAACTTATGAATATATCTAGTGTTTCCAAGGCTACTAAACCAATCGGTCTTTCTAGATTTGATCTTTCTTGTGATCATGCCAATGTTATGTAATAATGCACCGACTTTGGGTAACTAGGGTCGGAGCGTTACAGTTGGTATCAGAGGAAGTTTAGTACAAACCTTGGAAGCTAGATTTAGATAAACTCTGATTAGAGCACGTAGACCTAAGATGAACTTTGAGGATTAGTATAGAAGAACTTCCTAGAATTTTGGTATTGTAGATATTTTGTGAGTTTTCCAAGCAATACATCCCTGTCTGGATACGAGCAGGTAGAGGCGGCTCTGGCACAGATGTACCTAGGGGTAAAACCCGAAAACACCGCTTTGATCTAGACTCGAACGGGAACTGGTGCACGACAACGGGCCTTGCTGCACTCTTGGTTACGACACTCCCGGGGGATATGCTTAGGATAACTCTCATTTTCTTTACAAATCATTTTGAAGGGATTATGAGTATATACTTCCTCAAAGAAAACATTCTTATGATTATGGATTATATCCATAAATAGTTTAATTTATGTTAAGTGTTTTATAAGTATGGGATTATGTATTTTGATTCATAAACTGATCTAGTTTATGCCATTGTTTAGAAATGGCGCCTAGTGGAAGAAATGGAAACCGTATCAAGGCACGCACTCCATGTAGGGATTTCCCTCCTGCTCAAGATAATTATAGTGGGGATGGTGATGAAACTGGTGCTGATCAGCTAATCACCATACTGGGACAACTTACTCAGGTTATGAATAATAACCTTACCCGTATGGAGCACCCTGATCCGCAGCGTGGAGGATCAATGTTAGATCGATTCATGAGGCAACAACCACCAACGTTCAATGGGAATACAAATCCCTTAGTAGCTGAGAAATGGATATTTTCCCTAGAGAAAATATTTCAGGCTTTGGGGAGCAGTGAAGGGGAAAAAGTTATCATGGCAGTTTACCGCCTCACTGGAGATGCTGATCAATGGTGGTCATTGATTCAAAATATGAAGGAAGATGATGAAGTATCAAATATGGAATGGAGGGAGTTCAAAGATCTGTTTTTAGAAAAATACTTCCCTCGTGACCATCGAGAAGATATGGAAAGGCAATTTTTGAGTCTGAGACAAAAGGAGGATGAGAATGTCACAAAGTATGAGGCTAACTTTACAAGGTTAGCGAGGTATGCTGGTGATTATATTCGTAACCCAAGAAGTAAGATTGATCGTTTCTTTGATGGGTTAAAACCATTTCTCCGTCGAGCGTTAGTCTCACAATCCTTTTCATCGTACGAAGACATTGTCTCATGTGCTATCAAGACTGAAAAGCAATTCTCTAAGTCTTATGACTTTAAAGCAAAGCAAGAGAAGAAGAGACCTGCTGATCAATCTGGGAATGGAAATAAGGGGAAGAAGGGAAAGGTTGAATATCCATCTTGTGGTAAATGCGGGAAGAAACATCCTGGTACTTGCTTGAAGGGAATGGGAGTCTGTTACAACTGTGGTGAAAAAGGCCACCAAGCTCATGATTGTAAGGGGAAGAAGGAAGCTACCAACGTTCAGTGCTACAATTGCAGGGAGATGGGGCATTATGCAAATGCATGTCCTAAGTGTCAGGAGAACTTACCTCAGAAAACGCCAAGGGATCAAGGCCAGGCTTATGCTATCACTACTGCTGAGGTAGAAGCTCTGAAAGACGTGGTGGCAGGTAATTTAATGGTTTCCTCAAGATTAGCAAATGCATTATTTGATTCTGGATCATCGCATTGTTTCATATCTTCCCAGTTTGCTAAGAAAATTAGATATTTCCAATTTGATTTAATAAGGGAGTTGTCAGTTAAAACTCCTAAGGGAAGTATCATTGCAACAAAGTTTTGTGAATCAGTCCCCATTAGAGCACATAAATTTTCTTTATCTGCTGATCTCATCGTCATACCTATGATTGAGTTTGATATAGTCCTCGGTATGGACTGGCTTTCAGACTATGATGTGAAGATTTATTGTAAGAAGAAAGAGGTTACGATTCATGATGATAATGATAAAGAGCACCTTATTTTTAGAGCAGAATCGTCACCACCTAATTCTTATTTAGATCCACCCCCAGTAGCTCAACTTAATTCAATTATTGGGGAAGAAGAGAATGAAATAACTGTCGTTGAGGAAAGGAATGTTCAAATAGAGGATGTACCTGTTGTGAAAGAATTTGTAGATGTATTTCCGGAAGATTTACCTGGACATCCTCCAGAACGAGAAGTTGAGTTTTCCATTGATTTGATTCCTGGATCAAGGCCTATATCGAAGACCCCTTATAGAATGGCCACTGTAGAGTTAGTCGAACTAAAGAAACAACTAGAGGAATTGAGTAATAAGGGATTTATTCGCCCTAGTGTTTCTCCATGGGGAGCCCCTGTTCTTTTTGTTAAAAAGAAAGATGGATCTATGAGGTTATGTATCGACTACAGGGAGATCAATGCTATAACGATAAAGAACAAGTATCCCCTACCTCGTATTGATGATTTATTTGACCAACTGCATGGAGCTCAATACTTTTCAAAGATTGACCTTCGATCTGGATACCATCAGTTGTGTGTGAAGAAGGAAGAAATTCCGAAGACAGCATTTCGAACCAGGTACGGGCATTACGAGTTTACTGTAATGCCGTTTGGATTGACTAATGCACCCTCTGTATTCATGGATCTGATGAATAGAGTTTTCAAGGAGTATGTCGATGAATTTGTGGTGGTATTTATTGATGATATCTTGGTATACTCCAAAACCTACGAAGATCATGAAAATCACTTGCGCATTATCTTGAAGACTCTGAGGAGGCATGAATTATATGGCAAGTTTAGCAAGTGTGAATTCTGGCTTCAGGAGATTTCTTTTCTTGGCCATATTGTCTCTAAAGGTGGAATCTCTATTGATCCTTCTAAGACCAAGGCAATCCAAGAATGGCCAGCACCTACGAGTATAACTGAGGTACGTAGTTTTATTGGTTTGGCAGGTTATTATCGACGTTTCGTCCAGAATTTTGCCCGATTGGCTAACCCATTAACGAAGCTCACACGTAAAGGGGTTAAATTTGTTTGGACAAAAGAGTGTGAAGAATGTTTCGAAGAACTGAAGAGAAAATTAGTCAATGCTCTTATATTGACTCTACCATCAGGGAATGATGGGTTCATTATTTATAGTGATGCATCGATGAAAGGACTTGGATGTGTCCTTATGCAGAATGATAGAGTTATTGCCTATGCATCACGACAGTTGAAAATTCATGAACAAAACTATCCTACTCATGATCTTGAGTTAGTAGCAGTGATCTTTGCTTTGAAGATATGGAGGCACTACCTCTATGGTGAAGAATGTGAGATTTATACTGATCACAAGAGTTTGAAGTATATTTTCTCACAAAAAGAACTCAACATGAGGCAAAGGAGATGGCTTGAATTACTCAAGGATTATGATTGTACGATACACTACCACCCAGGGAAGGCAAACAAGGTGGCAGATGCTTTGAGTAGAAAAGACCATGGAGTTTTGAACAATATGAGAATTGAAAGGGATCCAATTTTCATGGATCTAGTGAAGATGGACATGGGAATAACCAGGGAAGGTGAAACATCAATTCTTTTTCAAATGGTTGCCAAACCTTCTTTACTAGAAAGGATTAAGAGTTCTCAGACCGATGATGAAGAATTCCAAAAGATGATTAAAGCTGTAAATGATGGGAGATTGAGAGACTTTGTGTCTGAAGATGGAATTTTGAAATTCGGGAAGAGACTTTGTGTTCCCAATATACCTGAACTAAAAAGGGAATTGCTGGATGATGCTCATAGTTCCAATTTCTCTATACACCCTGGGAGCACCAAAATGTATAGAGATTTGAAGGAACATTTTTGGTGGGACAACATGAAGAGGGAGATTGCTGATTTTGTGTCAAGATGTATGGTTTGTCAACAAGTGAAAGCTGGAAGGCAACAGCCTGGAGGAGTCATGCAACCTCTTCCCATACCGGAGTGGAAATGGGACAATGTTACGATGGACTTTGTAATGGGGCTTCCAAAGACTCCTAGAAGGAACGATGCAATATAGGTTATTGTTGATCGTCTTACCAAGACAACACATTTTCTTGCTATAAGAGAAGATCTACCCCTGGAACGTCTAGCAAGACTATACATTAATGAAGTTGTGAGACTTCATGGAGTACCCCTATCGATTGTTTCTGATCGTGATCCCCGTTTTACTTCAAGATTCTGGAAAAGTCTTCAGAAATCCCTGGATACTGAACTTCATTTGAGCACTGCTTACCACCTTCAGACAGACGGACAATCAGAATGGACTATTCAAACCTTAGAAGACATGTTGAGATCTTGCTCACTTGACTTTCAGGGTATGTGGGATCAATATTTACCTTTGGTAGAATTTTCCTATATCAATAGCTTCCATTCGAGTATTCAGATGGCACCATATGAAGCGTTATAAGGAAAGAGATGTCGTACACCAACCTGTTGGGATGACGTTGGTGAAAGAAAACTTGTAGGCCCAGAACTGGTGGAGGAAACAGTGGAAAAGGTGAAAGTAATCCAAAATCACATCAAAGCAGCTCAAAGTAGGCAGAAGAGCTATGCCGATAATCGAAGGGAGGATTTGGAATTTCAAGTTGGTGATCATGTTTTTCTGAAGGTATCTCCGTGGAAGGGAGTCATACGTTTTGGTAAGAAAGGTAAATTGAGTCCCAGGTACATCGGACCTTTCGAAATTCTAGAACGAATTGGGGTTGTAGCTTACCGATTGGCAATGCCGCCAAGTCTCTCCAAAGTTCACGATGTGTTCCACGTATCTCTATTGAGGAAATACATGCCTGATCCGACGCATGTACTCACCTATGAGGAATTAGAAATGGAACCCGATATGTCTTATTGCGAAGAGCCCGTCAAGATCCTTGATACGAGAGAACAAGTGCTGAGAAACCGGACGACGCGTCTGGTAAAAGTTTTGTGGAGAAACCATAAGATGGAAGAGGTAACGTGGGAACCCGAGGAACTTATGATGAAGAACCACCCGACTCTTTTTATGCAGTAATACCCTAGAAATTGCGAGGACGAAATTATTTGAAGGAGGGGAGAATGTAACACCCCAAGCTTCTACGGTACGCTTCTCTTTGAATAATGTGATAGCGTGTGTTGTACGCAACACCGAGTTCTAACACACCATAACTAATCAAACTAGCCGTTATGAATAGTAATACCTACTTTTTGAAATTATATATATTTTATATTTGAAAATGGACTTCATTTTTGGATTCGGAATATCGAAATTAGCCTAAGGTGAAATTTTGGTACATTTCGGATAACTTTCATATTTTGATGAATAGTGAAAATTACTAAGTTTTAATTAAAAACAACTTTTTTTAATCAAAATAATTAATAGTGATAAATTATGAATTTTAGTGGTTTTAAAGTATATTTAGAATATATTTTTACCATATAATATAATGTTGGTCATTGGACATAATTTTACAATTAAACCGAACATAAACGAGTGTCAATCTTTTGATAGTTATTATCTCTTAAAAACACGCTTTTTGTTTTGACAGCGGGAATTAATTTTAAATTAATTTCTGACACTTCTGTGTTTTGAATTTAGGAAAATGGATTCCATATTTGGAATCAGGATGTTCAAATTGTGTAAATAGGTAACTTTTATTTTTAGACATTTTGAATAATTACTGCGGTAAATATTTTATTTACCATGGTTAAGATTAAATCCGGTAAATAAGGGTTAAAAAATAATATTATAATAATACTAAATTACCCTAAAACGTGTCTTAACCCTATTGGTTGATACATGGTCGACCATGGGAATCTTTGGGTCTATTTGGGGACCCCATGGATCCACTTGTAAGTGATAATGACACTTTATTTTAATTAAGTTAAAATGAATACAAAAATGACACAAGCATATATCTTTTAGAAAAACAATTGTTACATAGGGTTATATATGTTGGATTTTAGATTATAAATATTCATTAGAAATCTAAAAAGATGTCCTACATAATTATAATTTATTTATAATTTTTAGACATTAAATAATTTATTTTATGTATGACACAATGATGATGCAGTAATTACTATAATAGTGAAAAATTAAAATAATTGATATTATAAATACCCAAATAAATATAATATGAAACTTTTAATGAATTAAACTAATTTTATAGGATAATATGATATATTAGGATTGATTTAATTGACTTTGTTCGAAGTAATCAATCTGTTATGAGTTTCACAAAAATCAACTTTTGAATAGTGTCAAAATTGACATAAAAGAGTTCTTAAAACAAATATTATATTATTAATTGATATTAAATTCCTAAAAATCTAAGGTTCGGCCAAGAGACTTATATCATGATAGGTTCATCATTAATTTACCACTTGGGGGTCGCTTGGATGTATATAGTAAGTTTATTAACCATATTATATAAAAATACAAAGAGACATTGTAAAAGTGAAACTAATTAACTTAGAGTTAATACTTAAAGATAAGGTTAATATAAGTACCCAAACCTGTCTAAATTCTATTGGTTGAGTGGTTTTCGACCTATCCCCACATTAAACTTTTAATAATAAGCTTTGGAGACATTAGAAACCGAATATTAATTTATTATAAATTAATATTTCTAGCTTTTCCAAAGGTGCCCCTCACCCCTCTTATAAAAGGGCACTCCTACTTCTCATTTCTTCACACCTTCAAAGCCTTTTGGTTCGGCCAAACTCTGCCCAAATACTCTCCCAACATCCCTCACTACAACCTAGAGGCCTTAGTTTGATCAGAAAGCCAACCTAAGGAGCCCTTTTGATCAAATCAAAAGGAAGAACCCGAAGAAGAGGTAATGATTTCACCACCCTTCTCCAAGTTCATTTCTTCTTCCACTTCTTCTTCCTTTGTTCTTACCATTCTAAAATAATAACTCCAGTATCTCACATATACTGTGATGTTATTATAAATATGTTACAACCATATTCAGTATTCTATCCACCCATTGAATAATATGTCACCATACGTGCGTACGTACGGACTACCGTCTCCACGTCGTGGTGTAATTGTTATTCAATATAATATTATTTGGATGGGTATAATAATGATGTGTAACTAATGTAAATAATAAATATAACATGTTAATGATTCTGTATATATGATATACCATCCATTTATATATTATTTTAATATCAAAATAATGATATTGTCGCTCGTGCGTACGTACGGACTACCGTCTCCACGAACGCGATGAGATTCATTCTCCATCGTATCCATTCAAGTATAATTATCATTTGATGATTTAAAAATGATGTTTAAGGACTAGATATCATTCTGGATATTAATAATATACAACAACCATGGCTTATGTAACAAAACATATAAAAGAAAATGAGTAAGTTAACTCCCGAAACGACGATAATTCTAAGATATTATTAACAAATCAATGTTAAAAGATCATATATGATATCATATTATTATATATGATTCTTGTATAATTTAATAACAACTATTTCACCATTATACAGGAGGTTAAAATACCCCAACCAAGGAAAAGTACAAGGTAAGGGTTTACTTTACAACCTCTTCATTATCCAAGGTTGTTTATACGTAATAATCTACTAAGATCTCTTTATCATCCACATCCATGTTTCTTAAAAATGCATTTCAAAACATTTTTACTATTTACTAGAATATGAGTTAAAGTCATTTATACCCTTTTTGACTTTTATAAGTGGTTTATAAAGGAATCTTTCGGTCGTTTTCAAAACAAGGTCCTTTTTAACCTTTTTGACAGAATTAAGGTAAGAATGTCTTTTTAACTTATACGGCGGGTGCGGCTATTTTCCGCCGTTATAAAATCTTCAAAGCTTACCTTACAAGCTTATAAGAATATTTTCAAAGAAAATGTTTTATTTTATATGGATCTTAAATTATTTCAAAATAAAACGAGATATTTCTTTAAAAAGAATTTTGATTTCATCTATGTCAACATCCTTTGATGGATTTTAAGATTATTTGAAGTTGATTTATTATGATACAAAACTTCTATATTGTATTGAAGGTTTTGTGATATGTTTGACTGTGGATGTGCTATTTTTATACCATTCATAGTTTATGGTGAAAGTATTTACATTTCATATGCTAGTTTTAATATGAATGTTTATGTTATGTTTAAACCTTTTCATATGGGAATGCATTGGACTTAATATGTGACGGGTGGAGCCCGCTATAGCTCCTCGATGCATCGGTAGGTCTCATGAGACAAACTAGTGTCTTGGCACAAGGCCTTGAAAAAATCTTATTTGTAGTCTTGGCACGAGGCCTTGGCTATGTGGTTATGATAGTCTGGCATTATGCATTCCAACATTATGAAAGTGGTTATTGATTTTTGCATGTGATTATTCGATTAGTAGAATATCCATGTGAATAATTAAATGGCATTATTTCATTTTATTTATGCCATACCATGTTGAAAGTTCATATTTAAAAGGCTTTTTTTTAGTTATACATTGCCTTAAATATTTATTCTTATTTATGAAAGTTTCCGCTATATTGTTATCCTTACTGGGCATTTGAGCTCACCCCTTTTCTATGTTTTATTTTTCCCAGGATGTGAATATGTAAGTTATGAATGACCTGCAGGGATATTATGAGGGGATTATAGTGTGGACTGTGGAAACATTATGTTGTTGTAGTAGTTTTTCATTTTATGATGTAATGTAAAACTTATGAATATATCTAGTGTTTCCAAGGCTACTAAACCAATCGGTCTTTCGAGATTTGATCTTTCTTGTGATCATGCCAATGTTATGTAATAATGCACCGACTCTGGGTAACTAGGGTCGGAGCGTTACAATTGGGCTAAAAAATATTTAAAAGAACTACATGATTTAAACATAATTGTATGAAAATTGACCCAATTATATCTAGTTTAATCATTATCTAAGACATATTCATAGTTTTTGGAACTAATATTTATAGTTTTTGTAGGACCATATAATTGCAAGTGTACTAACTATAAAGTATCATATGTTGAGGCTTTACTAATATATTCAAAACATGACTTCTCTTTCTTACGATATTAACAAGGGTAACTTACTATTGTAGTGTCAAACCTACATTCTGGTAGATCATTAATATGTCTTTTAATAGTCAACATAGACTAGTTTCTATGATACAATGTCATAAAATTATATTCTATAACCTAGATTGATCTTTTATTTCACATAGGAAAGTTAATTTTATTCACTTAAGGTCTTCTATGTAATGTATATAATTATTCTCATTTTAATGGGCGTAATGAATACATTCATCCTTGGAGCTATGTAATATACATTTATGATTCCTATTTGACTAAAGGAAACCTTCATAAAATAATTTATTTATTTTAATAAGTTTGTTCTTAATACATTTAAAATATAAAACAATTGCAATAAGACCTTTTTCTTGAAAAACAATGTTACCTATTCCAATAATCTCTCTTTTTGAATTATCTTAGAAAGCTACTTTTCCACCATTCATTTTGATTACCTTCTTGAAGAAATATTTATTTCCAGTCATGTGTCTATAACATCCACTATCTATGTTCCATATATTCTTATTTTTGGTACATTATTTGTTATCATTAATAAAAAACGTTAGAATTTTGAAACCCCAACATTCATGGTCCCGGTATTGTAAGAAAAAAATTCTTCAGAAACCCCATTTGACTAATTTTGTTTGGTAAAATTCCATTTAGTTTTAAATATATGCTTTATTAAATCCAATGTATAGTACTCTAATTAAGTAGAAATGATTCTTTTAGTTCTCACCACTTTTTCACTTAATGTAAAATGTTTTTCTTTTTGAACAATATAATTGTTACTAAAAACTACTTTTTTTCAAAAACTCATTCTAGAACTATTACCATGAGGTTTAAGATATTTTTACAATTCATAAACCTTTTCTATATCAGTGGAAGGACATGATAAATTTTTTCTCAAACTAGAAATTTTGGATTTTAGTTTAATAATCAAATTTTTATCCTTATCATTACTAGTCTATTAACTATGTTTTCATTTTAAAACATTTCCCTTAGAAAAAACATTTTAAAAACATTTTAAAATAGTTTCTTTTTCCAAATTACTTCTATCAATATTTTTAAAAATATTTGACATTTAATTTTTCAAAATAAATATATTTCAATCTTCCATGGGATGTTTTTCGCTGTGATTATCAATTTTTTTACAAATCCTAAAATTCTGATTTTCTAAAAATTTTGAAACATGTGAGTCTTCATTTTATGCATGTAAAGTATTATGTATTACTGAGGGAGAATAATTCATCACAAGATATATAATTTTTCTCATCAGTATAATTTTCATTTAAAGAAATATTGTCATGATTCTAGATTGTTCCTACCTTTTCCTTTAGACAATGATTATACACTGGTATATTTTTAAAAATTCACATTCCTCTATCCAGTACATTCCTTATCTGCTGAAAATTATAAGAATCACCTCCAGTGAAACTCCATGTATTAGAAGTGATCAATACATTCTTTCCTTTAGCATTGTAAAATGTTTTGGCTTTCCTTTTTGAGTTCCTTTCCTTTCCACCTTTTATTTTCATCTTTAAACAATCTGGTTGGATATTTCCATATTTCTTATATTTGTAACAAGTGACTTCAAAATCATTATTATCACCATTATACTTATGACTATTTTTTTATCAGCATTGAAAATATTTCTTTTCAAAACAGTTATTATAAGGATCTATCTATAAACATTACACATTATAGTTATTTTAAAATTAGAAATCAATTTCATTTCCCCAATATCTTTTATGATTATATTTTTAGAAAACAATGAAACAATATTACATAGTAAACCCATATATTACAAGTGGAAAATTGTACTCAATATAAATGTTTTCTCTAAAGGAAACCCCATTAAAATAAAATAAGGTATCTTTTCCAGATGCAACTTCACATTTTTCATCATGACATCATCATTTTCCCCACTCTTCCCAAAAACCTATAAAAACATTTCAATACTTGGGAGGACAACAAAAACATGGTAATGATGTTACAATAAAGGAAACCATTTTTCTAGTGAAAACCTGACAAACAATTACTTAAAAACATACACTTTTTACTATGAAGAAAGGAATCATTATTTCTAAAAACTCATTGTCTGATCTTTTGAAAATCAATTTTTTTATGAAAACACATAATAAAAAATATAAGAGATATTTTGTAAACTAGCGACATAATTATAGTCAAATAGACTAACCATGTGGTTGACTTCCATACATGTTACTCCTATAAATGGAATAACCATACGACCGACTTCCATACCCAATTCATTTTATGTTATAACGTAACCCCCCATCCTTGGATTATCATGGTACCACCCATAATTTCCTTATCACATAACCTCCCATAAAATTTCTAAGTACCATTATATAATCATAACATGTAAATTATTTCAAATTTCATCATGTTATTCATAAAGTCACATTTTCACACCTAATAAAACATTCCATGTTATTGAAATAACCAATCCATTTTTAAACCCCATTTATTACATTTAAAAGTATATTTTTAAATCAAAATTTCTTATACCACATTGTCAAATTTGAGACAAACTCAATATTAAAATTTTAAGAAATTAATGACAATATAAATAAAGTCATAAAAACCATTATAAAATAGTAGACATTAATGATTAATATTTAGCATAAAAAATCATTAAAACATTTAAAATGATGGTTTAGTTAAAGAGTCACTAACCCTGATTCAAACTCATCACATATATTTATTTATCATCATGGAAAATAAACATTTTTTTATTTATAATTTATTTATAACGTTTTCATTTTTATTTTCACATTTATGTCTTTTATTATCATGTTATAATAATTAATTAATTATTTATGTTCACATCAGACATTTTATCGGTATTCTATACATGATTCCAAAATTAATTTGTATTGATGTCAATAGTTAAACTGGTCACTATTACACAATCTCAATAGTAAAATTCATGAAATGATTATAATATTTATACAAAAATTATCCTTTTATATCCAATAATTATGTATGGATATAAAAAATAAACTAAATTATAATCATCGAGATTGTAAGTCATATGTATGCATGAGTGTCGTTTTCATTTTTCAACGTTCATTATGGAAAGAATGTAAGTATTATATTATCATTAAATTATTATAATAAAATAAATATTATCATATTAATAATTTAAACATACTTATATATATATTATTCATGTGACGTGGTGATGAAAAACAAATCACATTGTTTCATGGAGGTGATAGTTTAAACGTACGCATGAATGATGATGTCATTTTTCCGTGAATGGAACGGTAAAAATTTAAATTATCTTTATATAATGATAAATATTTAATTAAAATTATATATAAACATTAATTACATAATTATAGATATTATTTATAGATGGTTATGGATTTTGAATTTTATCGGTTCAGGAGGCAGCAGTTTGTAGTACACACAAACGATAATTATTTTCCCATTTGAAGAAGTAGAGATGGATTTAGGTAATGATATAAACATAATAAAATATTAAAATATCGAATATGATGTATATATTATTTCATCATCCTGTAATCATATTTTAAGTATGTGGAAGAAGGAATAAAATATAGGTACTTAATTAAAGACGATACTTCATCTACGGACAACCTCCTTTGATTGACACCTTAACACGTCAATGGAGGGTGTTATACATGATATTTGGAACATATAATGTGGGGATGTATTATATTAAGGGTATTGGGTAGATATTTTATATAAAAAATAGTTTTTTAGGTGTGACTAAATGAGAATAATGGGTTCCCTTTTATAATAGAGTAGAGAGGCACTCCTGGAATTATTCAAAATATGAAATTGAAATAAATTAATTTTCTTTTCCAAATGTGTTTAGAGGGATTTATGTATAATGTATTATGATTATCGGTCTTATAAAATTCATAAAATTAAAATTATTCATGTTTGGACTATTTGTTAATCCTTATCTATTGTTTTTAACCCAAATTTAACCCTTTTAACTCTTAACATGATATCATGTATTTTACACTTTTAGGGTTAACATACTTAATATAAATTTTAAAATTTTAACAAATTGAGTCATTTATGAAATTTTATAAATTTTCAAAATTAATTTTTGGAAATTAATCTTTTTCTAAATTTTATATCAATTAATAAAATATTATTTATTTTAAAATATCAATAATGTCAATTTTGGAACTATTAATTACATAAATTTTAAAAATATCATAACAGCATAATTAGTTCGAAAAAATACTTATAAAACATCATTAACATGTAAATTTAATCAAAAAAATTCATGTGTGACATTAATCATTTGAAATTATATTCATTTTCATATTTTTAATATAATTTAATTGATATGGTCTTTAATTAAACAATTACCACATTACCATTGTTTATTATTTTAATTAAAAAATTTCTTATCCAAAAATTGAAAATAAATTATCAAGATATAAGAAAAAAATTATATCTTCCAAAATACCATTTATATTTGAATATACTTCTTAAATAATCTCAAATTTATAATATTTGACATGTTTAAAAAAGTTCTACACAAATTGTATTTTGTTTAAATAAATTACTATAAAATTGATATAGTCTTCCATGTGGCTCCAAGTGGACGTAAAATCATCCCATGTAAGATTTCAGTAGAGAAAAACTCATTACAACAAATTGTAACATGTTTTACAGTAATTTTATAATATTTATAAAATTTTTTAACCTTAATTACCCAATTTACCTTTAACCGTGTCAATTAAAATAATTACTAAAGTTATTTTTCATAATGTACAAGAATAAAACAGACATATTTAAATAATTTGGAACTTCTGATTCCCAATATGGAATCAATTTTTGAAATTTCAAATCACCCAAAATTTTTCAACTAGTTAATTATTAATCTCATTAACAGAATTGGAAAAGGCGTTTTTGAAGTAAAAACCATCAAAAGTTACCAATGTTTTATCTCCAATTTCATTGTCAAATTTATTCTAAATTACTAAATTGGATTGAATTATAATATCTTGATCTAATTATACATAAAAACAATCAAATATATACTTTAAGACTATAAACTATTTCAATTGAATAGTATTTTTCATGTTAAAATGAAATATATTTTTTCACTATGTATCAAAACATAAATATTATCAAAAAATACCAAAAATTAAGAAAACAAATATAATAATTTTTCAAATAGGATGTTTTTTAAATATAATTTATAATAGTGTAAAAATGTATATTTAAAACATGTGCACCATTAAAAGGCTGTAAAACTACTGTTTTATAAAAATACATCTTTTGTGCATAAAACATGATTTGTTCGTATATCATTCCTAGAAAATACATATTATTAATTTTAAACATTATATTTAATATATATATATATATATCATTAATATAATCCAACAAGAATTATTTGATTATTTATTGGTATAAAATACAATTCTGTATATTTAAATAATTTTTTATAAAAACATATTTTTTTATTTTAGAAAGGTTTTTACATTCATTTAAAATTAATTTAAAAAATAATTAATTATATATACATGTGTAAACAATATTTTTATAATTTATTGAATATTTTTCACTCTAACCATTTTAGTAACAATGTTATAATGGTAACATTTAAATAATAATTTTTAGTTTGTTTAAGTTTTATGTGGTATATCGGGTATGCTATCAAACATAGTGTTAATTTTTTAATCATGGTATCTTAAATTATCCACCCATTAATATATTTACTCCTTGAAATTTTAACTTGGGATTTAAAACTGTGGGTTTTCTTTTTAAAATACCTTTATTTGAATCCCACATCTGAACAAGGGTCAACAAAACATCCATTTTAGATGAAAGGAAGTGAAGTAAGAAGGTCATATGAGGTAAAATATAATAGGCGCCCATGTTAGAAAATATGGATATGGAATAAAAAATAATTGTCATGTTTTGATATAGAGTGATATGTAACATGGTCATGAGAATGTTAACAAACACAAAACAAAAAATATGTGAGGTTTAGAAGGTCATTGATTTTTAAGTAAGAAAAGTAAACATATAATAGTTTTGTTTCATGATCTTTCTCATAATGTTGAGGAAATATATCAGTACACATAATAAGAACATAAGTAATTTCACTTAATTTACACGTAGAGTTTCATCCATTAATCAATTTCCACCGCAAAATTATCATTCTCTCCAAACGATGAGGATTTACAATGGATTTTTAATGCCTAAATCACTATAATAAACTTCTAGGGAATAACAAAATCCAAAAATTATTTCGTATATATTTCTCCATTCTTTAGTCATTGACTAAATTTTTTTGGATAAGATAAAAAAATTTAATAAAAATAATAAATCATTGTTTAATTAAAAACAACTTTTAATCTCCAAAATTCAATAGTAATACCCAAACTCCAACACAATCCATTCAACAAATAAATGTCTATAATGTTGATCCAAATAATACAAATAAATATTGATTCGCAAAATTCAAAATAAAATGATAATATTGTATTCCATGATAAATTTTAATAATTATCTCCAAATAACATCAATTACTCTTGATGTCTCATACCAAAAAAAATTAATTTCACATGTAATCTTGATGATATACTATCAATTTCCATAAATTAAATAAATCAACATAATTATAAAATTAAATTTAAAGTTAATACAAAATATAAATCAAATTTTATTCCTCAAATAAAATACTATCGTATTCCATTTACCTTGATCATTTTGGATTCAAAAAATGGAAAACATCTGTAAAAATAAAAATCATCACATAATCTCCAAATCGTTTATCCAATGATATTTTTTTTCAAAAGTCAAATTTTTATTATTCAATAAACTCAATAAACTATAACTAAAAATTTTTAATAACCTTGTACTTCTTTTATGGTAGAGGTAGGAAATGCACCCTTATATCCCTTTGGTTGTGGGATCGATTCTCATGACCTTTCTAGATGTGATTGGTTGTCACCCATCCTGTTGTTTTTCTTTTTTCTAAAACTATATAATTATAATAATATAAAAAATAATATTAAAATGTAACAAAAAGTAACCAAAAAAATTATTATCCTCAATAGTTATCTCATACCTTTCCATTTTCACCCTAAGAATTAATAACCCATAATTACCTTAAAAAATAATGTTTCCAGATATACCAATAGTCACCATAAAATTTCATTACCATAAAACCTCAAAAAGGATTATAATATATTAAACATGAGGTCAACGTGAAAATAATTAAATCACGATGGTATCCAAAACTCTTCAAAAAATATCTTAATCTATAATGTTGTGTAATCCCTACTTTTATATAAACTTTAAGGACATGTTGTTCAACAATACATATTCTCGTTAGTTTAGAAATATAAATAAATTTATTTTCCAAAATATATTTTATGTTTAGTGTTTTAAAGAACTAGAAAATATTCTTAAATTTTTAACCCATATGTTACAAGTGGACACTTATAATCAGTATCCATTTTTACCACAAAATGAAAAACATTTAAAATAAAACATGGTTTCATTTCATGTGGCTTCTTCAAAATTTTCTTAATGACCTCTGACTTGTCCCCGGTCCTCATCAAAAGCTTTTAATTTTTTTTAAATCATGTGATGATTAAAAATTCCCTAAATGGATTTTAAAATAAAGGAAACCATTAGTCCAGTGAAGACCCATTAAACAATTCCTCAAAAACATACAATTTTACCATTAAAAGCGAATCATTATTTCAAAATTCTCATCATCCTACAATTTGAAAATCATATAATATTCATGAAAACTCATAATAAATAATATAAAAGATATATAAGTAACATTAGACATAATAATACTCTAATTTAACAACCATTTAATCAAATTCTATACATATCACTCTTACAAATAGAATAACTATACATCCGACTTCCATACATAATGAATTGGAGGTTATAACAAAACCACCCATCCTTGGTTTATCACGCATCCACCCATAAAATGTCCAAGTACTATTATATAATCATAACACTAAAAATAGTTCAATTTTCAACATTCCTCTCAAAAAATATCATTTTCACACATAAGAAAACATTTAAAGTTAATAAAATAACCAATACATTTACAAACCCCATATAAAACATTTAAAAAGTGATTTTTAAATCAATATTTCCCATAAAACATGTAAATATTTGAACTAAACTAAAAATTACCATTTTAAATTACTAATTTCAATATAAATACATTCATGAAAACAATTTTGAAAAGAATTACACAGAAGATATGGTTTATAAGAATAAATCATTAAAACCATTAAAATTATGTTTTTGTTAGAGAGTTAGTTACCTCAAGGCTAGATCATCAAATAAGTTATTTATCTTGTTGAATTATAAAAATAAGTTAATTTACACTTAATTTAGATACTTTTGTTGTTTATTATTTCTTTTATATAATTTATTACCATATTACAACAATAACATAGTTAATGATCACATCGGAATTTGTTTCGGTATTCGGTTCATGAGTCCAAAATGAATTTGGTATGATGTCAATAGCCAAAGTAGACATTATTTCATCATCACTATTATAATATTCATGAAATGATTATTATTTTTATTCATAAATTATAAATTTAAATATACCATTATATATGGTTATGAAAAATAAACTATGTTATAATAATGGAGAGGGTAAGTCGTATGTACGAATGAGTGATGTATTAATTTTTCAAAAATCATTATGGAAAGAAGATAAGTATTATTTTATCATTCCCAAATGATAATAACTGTATTAATAAAATGTTAATACATTATAAATACTTATATATATCATTCATATCACATGGTGATGAAAAATGTATCACATCGCTTTGTGGAGATGATAGTTCAAATATACACATGAATGGCATTATCATCTTTCCATTCATAGAAATTTAAGAATTTAAATTATCTTTTAATATTGATTATTATTTATTTAAAATTATATTTAAAAATGAATTCCATATTTATTACCTTTCTTGAGATATGGTGATGGAAAATTAATTATATTGGTTTGTGAGGCTGTAGTTTGCAGTAACCACAAATGATAATTCTTTTCCCATTTCATGAAAGTGGAGATGGAATTAGTTGATGATATTAACATAAAAACTTATTATTAATTAAATGATATTGGATTTATTGTTTCATCAGGTTGGATGAATATTTTAATAATGTATAAGAAGAAATGAAATTGATATATTTAATTTAAAATGACAAATCATCACTAGACGATCCTCATTGACTAACATCATAACACCTCTGAGGAAGGTGTTATGCATGCACATAGGTCTATAGAATATGGGTAGGGATTATAGGAAGGGTTTAGGGTAGATTTTTGTAGATCTAAATAGGTTTTGAGGTCTGAGTAAATTAGAAGAATGATTTCCTTTTTATAAGAGAGGGGAGGGGAACTCTTGGAATTATTCCAAATATTAAATTAATATAAATTAATTTTTTATTAAAAATGGGTCCAAATTTATTTATTTAGAATATATGATGATTTTGGGTAAAATACATATCATAAAATTAAAATTAAATAATTTTTTACAATTTTTAATCCTTATATTTTGTTTTATCCCTTATTTAAACATTTTGCCTCTTACGATGATATCACGTAATTTACACGTTGAGGGTTAATATAATCACTATAAAATTCCAAAAGACTACTAAATGAGTCTTTGATGAAATTTTTTTTATTATCTAAATACTGTTACAGAAATTTATATTTCTATAAATTTTATTTCACTAAATAAAATATTTTTTATTTTAAAATATCAATAATGTTAATTTTGACAGTATTCATTACCTGGCTTTTAAAAAAAAGACACAATAGCAACATAAAATCAATCCAATACTTTTCAAACATAAATAAAATTTCAAATCCATATAAAAATTCTTTTATGACATTAATCGTTGAAAATAAATTTATTTAAATATTTTAAATATCTTTTATTTTATATTTTCTTTAATTAATTATTATTATATCGTCATTGTGAGAGCTGGCTACTAAAATACTTCCTCTCTAAAAATTAAAAATAAATTTACATGATAAATAAAAAAAATTAAATTACAAGGGACTATTTATATTTTAATAGATTCTCTATACTATCCCACATTAAAAAAAATTATTTTCTAAAGATATTATTTAAAAATTTACTTTTCTTTAAATAAAATAGGATAAATGGGTTAAGGTCCTCCAAGTGCTTCCATGTAGACATAAAATATACCCCAAAAATCTTTTGGTAACAAATAACTCATTAAATTAAATTAAGAAATGTTTTAGGGTAATTTTATAATATTTGTAACATTATTTTTACCCTTAATTGCCCTATTTAGCTTTATCTATTTGAATAAAATATTATTAAAGTTACAATTCCTAATGTCCAAAAATAAAAGGGACCTAAAAAAGATTTAAAATTTAATTCCAAATATGGAATCCATTATTGAGAATATAAAACACATAAATTGTATAAAATAACTAAAATTTAACCCCATTAATGTAATGAGAAAATGATTTTTAAGTAAAAATGTTCGAAAGTCCACATTGGTTTTATACCGAATTTCAATAAAAAATTGATTCCAATGAACTGAATTGGATTAATTGATAAAATTTTGATATAATTATACTTTAAAAACCTAAAATATATATTCTTTAACACTATAAATTATTTTGATTAAATAACATCTTTCAGTTAAAAAAGAAATATTTTTTCATTATTCATCAAAAAAATTTATATTATTAGCATAATACATTAAATTTAACCAATGTAAATTTTGTTTCATAAATTCCAAATAAAAATTTTATTTTTTGAAATAGAATTCATGGAAGTGTAAAATATTTATTTAGAACAAGTGTACCTTTGAAAGGCGGTAAAATTTATTTTTAGAAAAATATTTATTTTTTGCGTAAAACGGGTTTTGTTCTTATATAATTTGTAGAAAACACACCAGTAGGATTTTAAACATTATATTGAATATTATATATATATATATATATATATTGCATTAATATAATCCAACAAGAGTGATTTGATTATATATTGGTACAAATTACACTAGTGCATATAACAATTGTTTTTTAGAAGAATTTTTTTTAGTTTAAAAATGGTTTTACATTACTTTATAATTAATTGGTCGAATAATATGAAGTGCACTGTGTTGCATTTGTTGTCAATAAGGTATGTTGTTGATCAGAAGATGTCAAATAATGAATGGATGTCAAGGAGAGTCAATATGTGAATGACAAAGGCTATGATGGTGTTGGTGATGAATGGAGGATGGCCATTGTGTTAAGATGAATGTCACTTAGGAGATTCACTAAGTGGCATAAGTGTTTATGGTTGAAAAATTCATCCATGTTAATATTAGAAGATTGTAGAACTGGTCTTAATGATTCAATACTTGTATCACGATGATACTAAGTTACACCAATTGAAGAATTGATGATGATGGAGCATCATAACATCTGACGATTGGTGAGATGATCTTTAAGTTCCAAGAACTTATATCAAGTGGATACAATGTCACACTATTGTTTGAAGACCATGCATTTTCATAACAATGCATGAGGAGATGAAGATGATCCATCCACAATCATTGAGTGGATGATGTGGATTAATGAAAACCATGCACTATCTCTTAGTGCATGATGAACTGAAGATGATCCAACTTGATCTCTGATTGGATCATTAAAGAATGTTGAAGAATTATTTGATTCAGGAGCTTCGGTTAAAGGGAGAACCTTCTACATTTCCCTCCTAAGTGAATATTATTTGTTGAGAAGGAGTGAGGAATTCAAATGAAGAAGAAGCTGAGAAAAAATGAGGAAGAAGGCTTGAAGTGGATTTGGCATTTGATATGGATTGAACTTATGGGGAACTTTGTTTTTAACAAAGTCTTATTTCCATACTTTGCCGAAAAATTGGCCAGCCATGGGCACCTTGGGGGTTCAACCCCAAGGCTCATGTGGTCACTAGGAACCACGCCCGTGGGGGACTCGTGGGGCAAGCCCAAGGCGGCAGGGGCGCCGGAGCACACCCGCGAGAGCGCCAGAGCGCATAGAGGGCGGCAGTGGCGCGCCCGAGTGGCAGGAGTGGGCGCAGAGCGCACACGCAGAGAGAACACGGTGCGGGGCGGCACCGTGGAGGGAGAAGTTCAATTGAAATGGAGCGGGGAGTGCCAGTTTGATAAGTCGCGAGACAATCGCGCGGCGATTCGATGTGGGACGCGCAAATTTAACCGGGAGCGCATCCTGGCCGTCCGAGAGATCGCACGGCAGATCTCGGCCGCCCGATGCATCGCGCCGCTCGTGATCTAATCTGAGCCGCACACCTTCATTAAATGCCGGATATGACGGCCTGTGAGTTATCTCCTACCTTGAGCTCAAGCCGAAGACACCTGCAGCGACCTTCGAACCAGGCGTCTCCCCGAGGACGGTTTTTGAGATCCTGACCACCATAAATCGAGCTGAAGCATCCATGGAGTTCGCCTAAGCCGTATGAACACAACCATGCAATAAAATATGCATTCACATGATGTTTGGGAGATTTGGAGTTTGGCCAAGGCAAAATAAAATGCCGAGGCCACGTGGAGATCATGCTTTGCATGCATGGGCCTAAACAGAGGCCATGCACACGTTACACGACGCATGCATGAGAAGGAGCGAAAAATAAATGAGCCTGCGTGAAACAGAGAGTAAATTCAAGATTTGGAAAGATTTTAAAGAACCGAAACTTTTGATGATTTGAGAGATATCTCACGCGGAAGTTTTGGACCTCCTCTGCCTATAAAAAGAGCGGCTGAGGTTCTTGAATCGCTTTGCTAAAAAATTGTGAAGTCCCGCGAGAGCTCCTGTGCCTCGTGAAGAAAGAAGCCATCGCGCAACCACTTTTGCGGCTGAAGTTCCAGAGCCACCTGAGGCTCTGACGGAGGTCCCCTGTGCGCCTCACTTGCATGACAGGAAGACCCGTGGCCGGATCCTTCCGCCCCCATGGTAGCATCCCTCTCTGCCCACTCACTTGCGCGACAGGAGGAAGGTGCTCGTGGGTATTACACCCTGCGCGCCCGCGGTTCTTGGACCGTGCGCGCCCGTGCCGCTTGCACCGTGAGCTTGCGCGGTAGTGACACTTGCGCGCTTCCTTGTGCAACCAGGTGTGTCTTTCTCTTTGAAGAAGAAGTGAAGGTCGCGACTCAAACAGCCCTTGCGCGCCTCCTTGATGATTGAGTTCGGGTGAAGAATATCTCACACACGGGTTAAGTGTGTGCAAGGAAGTATACCACACATTGTGTGCGTGTGGTAAGTGGAGAAGAAGACCCGAGGCTTTGAGTGCTCAATGAATTAACAAGGCCGGGGCCTTATGTGTGTGGATTCTTGAAGAGTAAAGACCATCACACTTTTGTGTGTGTGTGCAATTCAAGTGAAGGCCGAGACTTGCATGCCATGTGTGCAAAGTGAAGGAGGGAGGCCTTAGGCATCTGTGTGTGCAAAAAGAAAACAAAGAAGGCGGAACCTAGTGTGTGCACTAAAAGTGTATACACATAGAATATGTGGAAGACTCTCACACTAAAGAAAAACACAAATTTGTGTGTGTAAACAAATTGAACAAAGTGTGTGAGTGAGAAGGTGTGTGTGCTCAAGGTAATTACACCCTTTGAGGGTTTATTGCACCAAGAGAAGAAGAAGGGAAGTGCATGCATTCATGCATGCACGTGCACACGTGAATAATGATAAATCTGGCTGTGTGCATTTGAGGAGTCCAAGACCAAGAGTTCTTGAAGAATTTGAGTGGCCATGCAGTCAGTGCATGAGGAAGAAGAGTTTCCATGCACTCAGTGCATGAAGTTAATGTGAAGTGAGACTGAAGCCAGACTGAAGTTAAAGACATCAGCTTCCTGAGTTTTCAGTAATTGAGAAGAGCCTGATCAACAGAAGTGATCAGAAGTGAAGAGCAAGACCAATAGACCTAATCAGAGGCTGTTGAGGATTCTTGAAGAGAGAGGCCAAGTCATCCTGAGAAGAAGGAGATAAATCCTGAGCAAGACGAGATGAACTGATCAAGTAATCAGAAGTGAAGAGCAAGGCCAGCAGTCTTTATCCCAGACTGCTGAAGATACTTGAAGAATCTTAAAGTGAAGAAGAGCTACTCATGTGACTTGAGGAGCCAGGAGAAGCCCCCTGTGAGACTCAAGGTGGAAGAAGTCTTCAGTGGGATATTGGACCAGGACAGTGGGACTCTGGTAACACTATGGGACGCAGTATAAAGACCCTCCTGTGGGACTCAGGAGAGATACAGTGGGACTCTGTATCGACCATTGTAATTTTAACAGGTTATAATGGAGAAACCATGTTGGGGCGTATAACCAACATGGCAAGGACGTAGGCCTTTGGTGTCGAACCTTGTAAATCCTTGTGTCCTGTGCCTTTACATTTAGTACATCATTCGAGGAAAGGTGAGAGATACAAGAAGAGTGAATCGAGGCTTTAACCAGCCATAGAGGTTTAATTGATAAGGAATCAATTAGTAAAAAGTTTTAAGGGATCACTGATTCACCCCTCTCCCTCTCAATGATTCACACTGATCTAGGAACTTCAATTGGTATCAGAGGGTGGTTACCTCTAAAAGATCCAAGAGATTCTATATGGAGTGCAGATTTGAGGAAATGAAAGAACAGCCTCAAATGGAGATATCTGCCAAGACTTTGAAAAACAGAATGAAGAAACAGGAAAAGAAGATGAGGAAGAAGGTTGTTGCAATCAGAGAAACTCCTTCTATGGAAAGAAATGTGAAAGTCACATCAGATGACAATTCCTTTTATCATTCTTCTGATGAAGCCTGCTTTAGCTGTGATGAAGATGGAAGAAACAATGATATTCTAAATGTAATAGAATATCTTCAGAAGACAGTCCCCAAGGAAGTGGCAATGTGTATAGCTACAGGCATCCTTGATCTTCACGAAGAAAAATTACAGTTAGAAGATGAAGCCAATTCTCTGGAAGTCCAATTGGCAAAAAGGGTTGGCATAACCAACACTCTCAGAAAGCTGGTGAATGCCAAGGATGAAACAGTTTACCTTTGCAATGAAAGATACGAATACACTACTGAATAATTGCAAAGAAGCCTTTCTGAGAAAGAATTCTTTATGATAATGGTTAAAGAAGTTTTTCATGCACTGGAAAAGAGGCACAGAGTTTCAATAATTGTCAGAGATGCTCAAATTGAAGACAAAGTCAAAATGGTGAAGGAGCTTGACAACTCATTGCATGAAATAAAGAAGGTGCATGATGACCAGATGGAACAGCTGAAATAGAATTCGGAAGGTAGGCTAAGAACTGTTGAGGATGATAAGAACTCCCTTAACATGAAATTCTTAGAACTAGAGGTGATATTGAAAAATCTGCAATCACCCAAAGCTGAATCCTCCCAGTCAGCTGAAAGTAGAAATGTTTCTACACAAGTGTGCTTTGAGATGGATGATTCTAAAAGAAAGACATCCTCTAATGAAAGGACAACATCTTCTAAAAAGAAGGTACCATCCATACCATCTTGTACTCATGCTTCTAAAAGTGTTTCTACTAAAAGTGCAGGATGGAAGAATGAATCCAAACAAGTATGGATGAAGAAAGTGAAGAAAGCATGCTCTCCTGAAACAACACAACAAGTCATGAAAAGTACCCAACAATCAGAATGACTGAAAAGGTCAAGATTTGTGGGTCAGTGTTGGTGTTGTAATAAGTATGGGCACTGTGCAATGGATTGTTGGTACAATCCACTGAATGTCAAATCACAAAGGAAGCCCATGCCAAGGGGGAGCAAGCCAGAAGAAAAGAAGCAGTATCCACAGGTCCAGAGACATCTGTTTGCTGCAAATAGATTTGGATTACTTGACAACATCTCGGATGATTGCAAAAGTGGTCAAAAAGATACATGTAATCTCCAACTGTATCCAGAGCTCAAAAGAAGAAAAGGTCACAGAACCTGGATCAAAAATAATCCTTGGGAAGCAAGCATAAGAAAGTGGAAGATGCTCCCAAGAAGATTATGAAAAAGGAAGAGAAGACCTTGGAGTCTAAATCCGAGAAGGGTGATGCATCAAGAAGGACCACCAAGAAGACATGCTTCTTCTGTGGAAAGAAAGGCCACACCATGGATCTTTGTAAACAATCCATGGAATTCAATAGAAGCAGACTGAACTCAAACAGACAATCAATCCAAAAGAAGTAGAAGGGATTTATTGAAAATAAGTTGCCTAAGAATGGTATCTTAACAGCATCAAAAGAACCATGTGGAACTTCCATAACTGAGGCCACACTTCCAAGTGACTTACTAGTCATATGGACTAATCAGTTGCAACTTGCCAGAGAGCTTCAGAGAGGTGAAGATAAAGGACTGTCAATAGCTAAGTCAAAAGGAAAGAAAAATATTTCACATGAAGATCAAGTTCTGTGTGTGAGGTGCAATCAAGCTGGACAAACCAGTGATAAATTCATGATATTCATTCCAGCTCAGAAGGGATTCTTCAAAATAATGAAGATTGCACCAGGAGACTCTAGTGCTCAGAAGGCACCTAGAAATAGAGGATTCACACACAAAGAAGTTAAAGAGGTGTTGAGATCCACACCGGCACAAACATCATTGAAGATAAACTGTGCAAGTGTGAAGAATGGTTAAAATGGGACATCTAGGTTGAGAGAATCTTCTCAACCTTGTTGTTCACATTGATGAACCAAGGAGGTTCCATCTTATTCCCTAATCACTTGTATTTACATGTGCTAACATTACAGGGAATTGAATATGAAGATCATTCTCAACTGGAGGATGGTTTGGACAGAATGGACTGCACCCCTTGAGGGGGAGCTAATCTGGAGAAGATGGTATTCTAAGATTTAATACCATCTTGAGAAAAGTGAAGGTATTCCAATCATACATTCATCCCTTGTTTCTTAATTGTATTCATCATGACAATTAAGGGGGGCTGTTTGATTGAAGACAAAAGGATGAAAGGGGAAGTTTTATCTTTTCACCTAAACTTTCTAATGAGTTTTGTGAAGTATGTGCAGGATTTAGCAATTCATTGTTATATCTGAAAATTTTCAAAATCCCTTGATGCACGATCTCACATGTAAAGTAAAATGTGGACATCATTGAAAAACCATGGTTACATCACTCTTGTTTTCTACACCGGGTTAGCCCAAGTAGACTTAGAGATGATTTACTAAAGTTTCTTTGCTAAAGATAACATGTGACATCATCCCTCTCTCAGTGTTTTTCAAGAAAATACTTTTCAAAGGGAGGAAGTGATATTTTGAAAAGGAACCACCCCACACCTTTGAATTTGGATGCCAATAAGGGGGGGAAAAGCTGACATATTTCCCCATAAATGTGTGTCACATATATTTACCCATTCATATGTGTTCTACTGATTGGATTGACAATATGTGCTCTAGTGGTATTGACAAAAAATACAAAGGGGGAGATTGAATTGCACTGTGTTGCATTTGTTGTCAATAAGGTATGATGTTGATCAGAAGATGTCAAAGAATGAATGGATGTCAAGGAGAGTCAATATGTGAATGACAAAGGCTATGATGGTGTTGGTGATGAATGGAGGATGGCCATTGTGTTAAGATTAATGTCACATAATAGATTCACTAAGTGGCATAAGTGTTTATGGTTGAAACATTCATCCATGTTAATATCAGACGATTGTAGAACTGATCTTAATGTTTCAATACTTGTATCACGATGATACTAAGTTACACCAATTGAAGAATTGATGATGATGGAGAATCATAACATCTGACGATTGATGAGCTGATATTTAAGTTCCAAGAACTTGTATCAAGTGGATACAATGTCACACCATTGATTGAAGACCATGCATTGTCATAACAATGCATGAGGAGATGAAGATGATCCATCCACAATCATTGAGTGGATGATGTGGATTAATGAAAACCATGCACTACCTCTTAGTGCATGATGAATTGAAGATGATCCAACTTGATCTCCGATTGGATCATTAAATAATGTTGAATAATTATTTGATTCAAGAGCTTCGGTTAAAGGAAGAACCTTCTACATTTCCCTCCTAAGTGAAGATTATTTGTTGAGAAGGAGTGAGGAATTCAAATGAAGAAGAAGATGAGAAAAAATGAGGAAGAAGGCTTGAAGTGGATTTGGCATTTGATATGGCTTGAACTTATGGGGAACTTTGTTTTTAACAAACTCTTATTTCCATACTTTTCCAAAAAAATTGGCCAGCCAAGGGCACCTTGAGGGTTCAACCCCAAGGCTCATGTTGGCACTAGGCACCACGCTCGTGGGGGACCCGTGGGGCAAGTCCAAGGCAGTAGGGGCGCAGGAGCACGCCCGCGAGAGCGCCAGAGCACATAAAGGGTGGCAGTGGCGCGCCCGAGTGACAGGAGTGGGCGCAGAGCGCACCCGCAGAGAGAACACGGTGCGGGGTGGCACCGTGGAGGGAGAAGTTCAATTGACATGGAGCGGGGAGCGCCAGTTTGATAAGTCGCGAGAAAATCGTGCGGTGATTCGATGTGGGACGCGCAAATTTAACCGGGAGTGCATCCTGGCCGTCCGAGGGATCGCGCGACAGATCTCGGCCACCCGATGCATCGCACCGCTCGCGATCTAATGTGAGCCGCATGCCTTTATTAAACGCCGGATCTGACGGCCTGCGAGTCATCTCCTACCTTGAGCTCAAACCGAAGACACCTGCAGGCACCTTCGAACCAGGCATCTCCCCGAGGATGGTTTTTGAGATCCCGGCCACCATAAATCGAGCCGAAGCATCCATGGAGTTCGTCTGAGCTGTATGAACACAAACATGCAATAAAATATGCATGCACATGATATTTGGGAGATTTGGAGTTTGGAAGAGGCAAAATAAAATTCCGAGGCCACGTGGAGATCATGCTTTGCGTGCATGGGCCTAAACAGAGGCCATGCACACGTTCCGCAACACATGCATGAGAAGGAGCGAAAAATAAATGAGCCCGCGTGAAATAGAGAGTAAATTCAAGATTTGGAAAGATTTTAAAGAACCGAAACGTTCGGGGATTTGAGAGATATCTCACGCAGAAGTTTTGGACCTACTCTGCCTATAAAAAGAGTAGCTGAGGTGATTGAATCTCTTTGCTGAAAAATTGTGATGTCCCGCGAGATCTCATGTGCCTCGTGAAGAAAGAAGCCACCGCGCAACCACTTTCACGGCTGAAGTTCCAGAGCCACCCGAGGCTCTGAAGGAGTTCCCCTATGCACCTCACTTGTGCGACAGGAAGACCCGTGGCCGGATCCTTGCGCGCCCGTGGTAGCATCCCTCTCTGCCCACTCACTTGCGCGATAGGAGGATGGTGCTCGCGGGTATTACACCCTGCGCGCCCGCGGTTCTTGGACCGTGCGCGCCCGAGCCGCTTGCACCGTGAGCTTGCATGGCAGTGACACTTGCGCGCTGCCTTGTGCACCCAAGTGTGTCTTGCTCTTTGAAGAAGAAGTGAAGGCCGCAGCTCAAACAACCCTTGTTCGCCTCCTTTATGATTGAGTTCGGGTGAAGAATATCTCACCCACGGGTTAAGTGTGTGAAAGGCAGTATACCACACTTTGTGTGTGTGTGGTAAGTGGAGAAGAAGACCCGAGGCTTTGAGTGCACAAATAATTAACAAGGTCGGGGCCCTATGTGTGTGCATTCTTGAAGAGTGAAGACCATCACACTTTTGTGTGTGTGTGCAATTCAAGTGAAGGCCGAGACTTGCATGCCTTGTGTGCAAAGTGAAGGAGGGCGGCCTTAGGCATTTGTGTGTGCAAAAAGAAAACAAAGAAGGCCGAACCTAGTGTGTGCACTAAAAGTGTATACACTTAGAAGATTTGGAATAATCTCACAGTAAAGAACAACACACATTTATATGTGTAAACAAATTGAACAAAGTGTGTGAGTGAGAAGGTGTGTGTGCTCAAGGTAATTACACCCTTTGAGGGTTTATTGCACCAAGAGAAGAAGAAGGGTAGTGCATGCATGCATGCATGCACGTGCACACGTGAACTATGATAAATCTTGTTGTGTGCATTTGAGGAGTCCAAGACCAAGAGTTCTTGAAGAATTTGAGAGGCCATGCAGTCAGTGCATGAGGAAGAAGAGTTGCCATGCACTCAATGCATGAAGTTAATGTGAAGTGAGACTGAAGCCAGAATGATGTTAAAGACATCAGTTGCCTATGTGTTCAGTAATTGAGAAGAGCCTGATCAACAGAAGTGATAAGAAGTGAAGAGGAAGACCAACAGACCTTATCAGAGGCTGTTGAGGATTCTTGAAGAGAGAGGCCAGGTCATCATGAGAAGAAGGAGATAAATCCTGAGCAAGACGAGAAGACATGATCAAGTGATCAGATGTGAAGAGCAAGGCCAACAGTCTTTATCCCAGACTACTGAAGATACTTGAATAAGCTTAAAGTGAAGAAGAGATACTCGTGTGACTCGAGGAGCCAGGAGAAGCCCCCTGTGAGACTCAGGGTGGAAGAAGTCTTCAGTGGGATTCTGGAGCAGGCCAGTGGGACTCTGGTTACACTGTGGGATGCAGTATAACGACCCTCTTGTGGGACTCAGGAGAGATACAGTGGGACTCTGTATCGACCATTGAAATTTTAACAGGTTATAATGGAGAAACCATGTTGGGGCGTATAACCAACAGGGAAAGGATGTAGGCCTTTGGTGCCGAACCTTGTAAATCCTTATGTCATGTGCCTTTACATTTACTGCATCATTCGAGGAAAGGTGAGAGATACAAGAAGAGTGGATCGAGGCTTTAACCAACCATAGAGGATTAATTTATAAGTAATCAATTAGTAAAAAGTTTTAAGGGATCACTGATTCACCCCCTCCCCCTCTCAGTGATTCACACTGATCTGGGCACTTCATAATAATTTAAATATACATGAATCAAATGTATTTAAATAAATATGTTAATATTTTTCATTTCCACCATTCTATCTACTAGTTTATAATGGTATCATTTAAATAATAAAATTTAGTGCATTTAATCCCAATGTGACATATCAGGTAGACTATAAGAACATAATATTTCTTTTAAAAAATAGAGATTTTATAATTGTTCATCCCTATAGATATATTATCAAACTCATTTCCATAATTTTCTAATGCACTTTAATTGTATTTATCAAAAAATTTCTTCTTTATTGACGATTTCAAAACATTCTCAATAGTATGAGCTTTAGAAAGTTGGTAGAAATAGGAAATTAAATACCTCTATTTTTCTTTTTCTCATCATATATTTTAATTATTTAATAATACTCTATAAAGTATCCAATGATATCATAAAAAGTACAGTTATTATGGTTTTTTGTCTTATCCATAACAATTTATTTTTATTCCCACTCATTGGTTATGATATCAATTATCTTTTTGACAAAGATTTTAACGTCAACACCAATTTCACTAATAAATTGTAATATATTTATGATTTTCATGAACCTATGGTGAATATTTATAACTGATTCTACAAGAAAAAAAATAAAAGGCTGGATTTTATGCTCTAATAATAGCTCTTCTAGTCTCAACAACATTAGAAGTACAATAGTGTGTGACTTCAATATTTTTTCTTTATACTATTATCAGCTTCATAAGACGATATTTGACTCTTTATACATCTTTTCATAGAACATAACAATGTAGTATATACTATATAATTTAAAAGATAATATTCTTTTTTATCTCTAAAATAAGTGACTTCCTTATCAAGAATTGTGTAGTCTTCAGTATGTATAAAAAATTAATCACTCCAGTATTGATAACTAAATTTTTCATCCTATATCTCCAATACTCATAATCTACCCCATGAAATATGGGTGGTCAACGTGGAATTAAATAATCAGTATAACCAAAATTAATAAGTTCCTTATTAAATAATACTAGAAAAACTTTTCCATATGTACATATTATTATATCAAAATTTATAGGCAAAAACATTATAATAAAACATTAAAAAAACTTTAATAAATAAAGTAAAAACTCAATAAGAATATAAGGAGTAGACAACTACTCTGATTACAATTATATGATCATAATATTTTTCATAGATGCATATAGTTACAATAGGAGTGTGAAGAATAGTTTTAAAAACCAAATTTAAAATATTTATATTTAAAAAATCCATCCAACATAATGTAACTTTATTGGAATCCAACTTAGTTCGATTATCAGTGACTTAAAATTTAAACTGGAATTTGTTTGATTTTTTTTTGATTAAAGATAATGTAATCCCAAAAGATCTAATACATATAAAAGTATTTCATTTTATCATTATCAGAGTAACATGGATAAAATCAATTTGATATAATTAAGAGTGTGAAGAATTACTTTTTTAATAGGAATAGTGGAATAATAACTTGTAAAAAAAAGAAATAGAATAGCTGTGTATAATTAAGAAAACATACAAGGTATTATTAATATTTTTACATCTTTTAACCTTAATATTAATTAATTCAACATCCTTGACTAAAGGTATCCACTATTTTATACTTATAAAAAATTTTATATTTACTTACCAATAATGACCTAAATATGATAATGAGATTTACTTTTTCTTCCTATCCCCAGAATCCCTTGATAAAATGATCAAATTCTATCATATCTTCCTTATAATCCCTTGATATAATAGATAAGATTAACCATATTAATATCCCAGAAATTCCTCATTCGTAATAATTATCATATTCATATTACAATTAAAAAATATCATATGGAGGCAACCTGAAAATGATTCCTTAGAATGAAAAAACTCTAAATAATTATATTGAATATGAATAATTGGTTCAATCAGAGAAATATTCATGATTGAATGTAATAAACCTTTTCCAAAATCTTCAAATGACCTAGTATTTATTAGAAATTCTCAAATAGTTTTATTTCTATGTTTTTCTCAATGACCTCAATAAACTGTAATTGGACAGTACATATGTATGTAATTTCCTGACGTTATATTGATTAACACTATTACAGTTTTAAATGTATTCCATATGATAAAAAAATTAGGTTCATTCTAATTATATAATTCAGTCATTTCAATGGACACCTTTATATAATTTCAACACAACAAACTTTATAAGGTCAATATGATGATTGAGACTAGAATTGGTATGATATTCATGAATTTAGTGAGTATGATGGACTAGGTAAATGTATTTACTCCTAGAATTATTAATGTAATGTTTGATACATCATAATTATACACAATATGATAACCATTATGAATAATAGGGATTTTATATTCATAGTGCATTATAACCATTTCTATTTATGTTAAAATTGAATGTATTATACAAAAACATAATAAACACACTAGTGAAAAACAGTTTAGTAATATGTTGTTAGGATATATTTGAGATTTGAAAAACTAATTGAATGTAAAACTAATAAGTATAACTTATTAATCAATTGTAGAAATTATATAGGAATAACTGTCAAAAATATATTGACATGTATAAATATCATCAAACAATTTTAGGAAAAATTTATAGGGTGTGGTGCTTAAACATATGTTCTCTAGAAATGATAATGAATTTATTATGAAAAAATGTGATTAAAAAAATATCTATGCATTTGAAAAAAATAATGGTTTCTATTAATGTATATAATTCTCAATAATAAATTAAATCAAACTAGATAAGGCGACATAATAATTCTTATCAATAGAAGAATAAGATAACAGAAGATCATTAGAACCACGTTGAGTGGACAATGAGAGGTAATGAAAAAATTGTGAAGTAAATTTAGTATTATAAGAACACTTTTAATAGTATGTGTCTTGATTTTAAAGTTAAATATCCACAAATAGAAGGGACACATGATGAGTATTCACATAAAATAATGAAAATATATTATACGATGAATATTTTTAACAGTATATTTATGTTAAAACTCATCAATATTATCAAAATATGGGATTGATATCATGTAATGTAAAATATACTACAATATTAATGAAAATGTTATTCCTTGATCCATTAATACTTCTTCACTCTTGACTTTATCAAAAATAGTGCATGTTATAATGAAAAATATTGACAAAGTGGTTTGGAAAAGGTTTGTAAATACCCACCACTACATTAATGGTGGATCAAATTGTGACCAAGAGTTCCAGTTCCCTAATAGATTCCCAAATGAAATGTGTTTTGAAACAAATTTTTTTATAAATCAATGTTTTCCTTATTTTATTTAAAAGGAATAAATCCTGATTCATTGTATATTATTTGTGATTTTAAATTTTTGGGCCTAAGGAAACTTATTGATGGATTTATATATTAATTCATGGAAAATAATTATGTCCTACGATAAAGGGGTATAAACTATAAGTCATAAAAATATTTATTGAAAAGGAATTATTCATATTTATATATCTTAGATAGATTTCTAAGATATGAATTTTTCTTATCATTTCAAATAATTGGTCACTGTGATGATGAAAATTGGTTAATATCTACTAAGAATAATTTATATCCCCAAAGAGAAAGAAGATGAAAAAGATAAAATTTTATGTAAATAAATAAGGCAATATTACATTGGTTCTATGAAAAATGAATTTATTGATCAATACTTTCATAATCAAATTTTTATGGTGGATCTCTGTTCTAGTTTATTATTTGTCTCTTGGTTTTCCTCACATGATTTAGGTGTTCTGGTTTTATGTTTTGTGTTTCAGATGTTATTTATTTAAATTTTTATTTTGGAAATTTTTGGGTATTATTTTACCTTATTCATGAAATGTGTGAAGGGTTTGGCGATAAAGAATAGGGTGTGGAGACTCTGGAACCCCTAGTGTCACTTACTTAAGTGATGTGTTTGAGGGATGGTTATCTCATAGTGTATGGAGAGTTTATGGGTGAAAATGATGTTGTTTTCTGTCTTTTCTCTAGGTCACATAGTTAATGAGTGTGGTATGTTTAACCAAGTATCCAATGTGTATATGGGTCTCATGGTTTGGTTTCATGGCTTTACTAACCATGTAACATAAGAGTGTATCCCATGAAACGGTAGATAGAGGATAATTATATAGTTTGTGCACTATTTGTTGAACCATTGGAGATAACCATGTATCCCACTTGGGAAAGGGTATTTTGGGCATTAATCATTCATTTTAATAGGGGTTTATTCCCATGAAACCCCCGATATGAAAATTAAAATTAGAATTCATCCCATGGTGTTTTTTTCTTCTCAAATCCCCTACATGTGGGATTAAACGTGGTTTCTTGGTGATTCATTACCCTGATAGAACGGTTAGGGATTTTTTTTCTTTCTCCACATGTTTTCTACCATTTACCATTTCTCCTATAACCCAATAGTCCATATATGGTTGATTGGGGGTCTATGGTAGGTTGAAATTGGGGGGTTTTCTTTATTAGGGTACCTTTTTCTTAACAGAACCTTCATATAGTTTTTTCAGCTTTGAATTATAGAATTGCATGTGGTTTTATGTAGGTTTCCCTTTAACTTGTCCTTTAAATTTAAAATTCATTATTTTGATGATTTTCAAACATTTTGTGGATGTTAAGTGGTAATTTTTTATTTTTAGGATAATTATTTCTTGTAAAGTGAGGTGGTTTGCTTAATTGTTTTGAATATATGGTGTGGCTTTGTTGAGTTGTGGACACTAAGTGTTTGATAAATTTACCAGTTATCTTTCGCAAGTAGTTTTTCATTTTTAAATTCATAGTTTGGTTTTTTAAATGTATTTGTGTCATCGAAAATGGTGGATGGTGTTTCTCAAACGGGTTTTAAAATTTTTTGGGCTTGAAATTGGGATGTATACTGTTCATTGAAAATGGTTTGGAATTTGATGAAAATGAATTGGTTTCTTTTTCGAAAAGGGTGATTTCTCAAATGGTGTATGAGACCTGGTTAGCACTTTTGTTAAAATGGTTGTGGTGAAACCTCTCATTGGATAATTATCTTACATTATTAATTGTTTAATGTTTTGGGAGTCCCATGCTGAGAGTTACCCTTATGCTTGAATGGTTAAATGGAAAGAGATTAGTCCTTGAGGTGACTCTCGTGATGCATGGTGTTTGAATTATTATTAAATATTGGAATGTGATTTGATGCTTAGTTGACATCGTTTGGATCACCCCCACTAATAAATCTTGAAATGGAAACCTGGCATAGTGAGTGCATTTTCCATGAATGATTTCAACATAAGTTTAGATTATGTACTGGCTAGGGGCCCTTAGTATGGACTATCTAATTTGGGACCCCCCCCAATAAATCCAGGTACAGCGAAAATCGATCATTTCAACATTTTTATGTAATAGGTTAAGGAAAGTATTTGGGATGAGTCACATGTATATTATGTTATACATTATTCATCCACTCCCAGGTTCTCACATATTCTTTGGAACATAGTTTTCTATGACATACACCTGAGATTCTTGTTGGTTACTTAATCTTTTGTGCTTACTACCATTTCCATTATTATTTGATACATGTAGTTGGTCTCTTGTGTGGGGTGATCATTTGGAAAACTGGTGAATTGATTATTGATGTTTTGTGTAAAATGTTAAAAACATTATATTCCATTTCCCCCTTTTTATGTGAAAACATTATGATTACGTTTTATTGTGCAATTGTTCCCTTCATGGAAGATATTTTGTTTTAAATTGAAATAGGGAAATAGAACATTATTGGTTTTGAAATGGATAATGTATGCTAAAAAAACTAGTTTTGTATATTTTATTTCCAAACTAAAGATTTTGTTTCTTTTATTTAATGGTTGTTCATTAAGAATAGATTTTTTAAGTAATTCCTACTGAGTTTTTATACTCATTCCTGTATTTTATTATTTTTTATCTTCTTCCACTGATTCCAACATGGGATTGATCAATGTGGGTGATGGTTAGTTATAGATTGAATAGTGACCCTTGGGGTTACACAAGGACTTTGTGGTTTTTAGGATCAGTTTGGGGTTTTTTTACATTTTTTTGTTCAACTGATGTTTTTTCAGTTTATGTATAAATGACGTTCAGTTTATTAATTGTATTTATATTGGGTATCTTATTTTACTTTTATTGTTCAATATATTTTTTTCAGAGAAATTATTCACTTCGTTAAACTTTTGATACTGAAAACTAGTTTTCGGCCCATAGGGATCTATAATGCCCTTTGTTCCTTGCCTTTGGCTTTTTTAAGTGTTGGATTGGATGAAAAACAGTCATAGTTTATGAAAATATTATTTCAATAGAAGTCACATCATTAGAGGACCTTTATTTTGGAGAATCCTCTATTATTAGGGATGTTTTTCTTGAAGGAGTAGGACTATATGAACTTGGCGTTTAGGTATGGTGGGTGTTTCGCCAACACTTTCTCTTCCTAAACATGAAATTCCATAGAAATTTGGGTTACATTTGATTTCATTGGTTCTTATGGTTTGTTTGGTCTTTGGAAAAAAAGGGTGTCGGTGTAATGGTATTTTTTATATCACTGGGCATGGAAAGCCATATGGTGCTAGGAAAATAATCCTAGAAGACTTCCCAAGATAGTGGCATGATTAGAATATGGCCACCAACCATATGGACAAGTCACCCATCAACACTAGTTTCGCCTTCTGATTTAATTTTTGGTTTCTCTTAATTGTAAAACATTATGAAAACCGTTGATTCGAAATAGTGACTAACTACATTTTTGGAGGTCATGGTTTAAATTTTTGGATGAAGGAAAATAACATTTTAGATTCTTTTAAGAAAATGGGTTTTGAATTTTTCTTAATGTAAGAGGAAATATTTGATAAAAAGAGTCTTAATCAAATTACTTTTGAGGGAATTATCTTTTAGTCAAATAATTATTGAGGAAATGCGATTTTTGGAGTTTATGGATATGTTTTTAATAAGTTGATTTTTTTTGTGATTTATGATTTTTTCTCAGTTTCTCTTTTGAGTTTCCGGTGATTAATGTTTAAATTTTGTGTATAAGGATGTTTTATATTGGATCACTGTTAGCACTTGGTTTTGAAAAACCATATTTCTTGGTCCAAGTAACCATGAGAGCTTTGGTGTGCTTCTAGTTGATGTTGTATATCCCATGAACGGTTATTCAATCCATTTTTAAGGCATGTATGAACCACTATCTCAAGATAGAACCATTCTATACAGTTGGTACATGGTTTCTAAATCATGCGGACAATGGAGTGAGTGCCCAGGTTGTCTAGTATGTGGTACATGATTTTCTCACAATTTGGTAATCAATGTGGCCTAATCATGCATAGTGCCTAGGTGTCTTAAAAATGTAAAATGGTAGTTTGAATGTTCTATTTCAAAAGTGGAAAATAATTTTTGGTTAACCTTTCGTATTCTTGTGAGGACCCACTTGTGAGGATATGTTTAAAAGGGTTGAGGATTGATTATATGAGTGGATAGGTGCTCTGATCAGCATATGAATGTGAATGTGTGAGGATCAAAGGAATACCATTGTTTATTGCGAAACATTTCATATTTTTCATTCTTTTCAAAAAAAAATTTAAAGTGAAAAATAAAATTGTTATGATTTTGTGATCAGTGTTAGTGTAATTTTTTTTGTATTGTGAATGATGTTTCTTTCTTAGTGTTTTGATATTAAAAAATTTTATTGATGAGTTGGGTTTTATTAATTTCTTGCTTTCCATGTTTCTAAGTGTCTTGCCCGATAAATATTTGATGGATATTCAATGATCTTCTATGGGGGGAAACCCGTTAGAAAACAATTCACTTGATCAATCCGTAGACTAGCTTCTGTAATTTTGAAGGTTAAATCATCCTCTAATTTAGGGCCAAGTATGTACACTCGAATCAGAAGAGTATAAGTTAAATATTCAAAGAAACATAAGTTTCCTAACTCATTAAATTTATTTTTTTAATCCTTTGTTCTTGAATGTCCGGCCTAGAAATGGTGGAAGTCAGTCTCTGAAACCAAGCCTCAAAAAAAACTTACTTGCATGTACTTCAAGGATTCATTTACCCAGTAGTAATTCACTAAGGTCACAAAGGTGAGAAATGGGATAGAGATGTATTGTTTGAAGCAATATAGTGGTTCAGTGTTGGAGTTCTATCATCACTTTATATATATAGTTCCCTTCGATCATGGAAATATTGAAAACAATCCATTAAAGGCCCGATATTTTATTTTTGGGCTTTTCTAGATCTACAGTTATAGGTTCTGGAGTTCAACATATCCTCTTTCACTAATGTGGTGAGGCAGGATATTCATGTTGAAGCTGTTCTAGTAGGAGTTATTAAGATGTATGACTACCCTCTAGTTGCTAGAATTGTTGATGGTAATTCTAGAAAAAATAGTGGGAAGAAGCCTAAATCCAGTGGTGCTAGTAGGGGATTTAATAGGCTGTCAAATATTTCATCATCCTCTTAAAAGAACAAAATCTATATTTTTAATCAACGAGATAAGTATGTTCTTAACAATTTTTCAGGCCTGAGTTCTCTTTGTACATTCCAGTAATGTGGCCACATAGGAAACATTCAATGGTTCTGTTAGATTTTTTTTAGGAAGTAATTTGGATCAAGGTCCACACCTTTGGAAAACACCATTTCCCTTTTACAAGAGTAAGGTTTCGGCTTTGGAACAGTTTGAGTTTCCTTATGTTGTAGTTCTTCATGCGGTTGTATCAGTTTCTTCCGGTGGTGTTTTGTGTTGTTGTGTTTCCTATGAGTTGTGAATGTTGATTCTGGGACTCTCTTGAGAACCCCTGTTGTAATAGAATCATGTATTCTTTAGAGAAATATGAAATTATTCTTTTCTAAATGGAGGTTTATTCCATCTGTATCTATTGAATCCATGTCTTGGTTATCATAGATTATTAGCCACTGACTATGCGGCAGAGTTGCTTCGAACATCTAGCCTCCACCCACAAGTCACAGAGTGAAGCTTCACACATAGTTCAAAAGCATATAAGTGTGTGGGGAGAATTATCTCATTTCATTCCTCCTCTATTAGATAGTGGACAGTCTAAAAGTTCTTTTTTTTGTTTTTCGTATTTTGGAATGTTCATCCTTGAGAATCAGTTGGGTTTTGGTTGCTATTTGGATTTGTGTTTCTTTCATTGCACTCTCCCTCCTTCCCTTTAGGTGGGTTTTTGGCCCATATGGGAGAGTCCTTATGTTGGGTCACTTTGGAATTTCCTTGTTGGTCTTTATTATCATTTCAAACTAGTTGGCTCATAATGGCAGGGAGACCCACTGCGGGTCTTGTTGATGTTTCTAATGAAGATGATCAGTATTATTTTCTTCCTGGTGACGTGGAGCCTATTTCAATATCAATTTTTTAACATGAATTTTAATTTTAGATTTTTTACAAGTATAAAATGGTTTTCAGTTTTCTTATGTTTTTTTAAGAAAGAGGCATAAGTTCCATTTTAATGTGGTCGAGTAATCTTGGTTTGAGAGGTTTTATTAAGTAGATGTGGAAAACCTTAATCTTTGAAGGATCAACTGGAAGGTGTTATGTCTTTCAATTGGAATAAGGATTTTTTTGGGGAGAATTATCACAATGAAATTTTTATTTTGGACCTATATTCCAATTTATTATTAGTTTCTTGTTTTTGATCTCATGTTTTGGGTGTTCTGAATTTGAAATTTTTGTTTCAAGTGCTCTGGATTTAAATTTTTAGTTTTGAATGTTTTTTGTAGTATATGAAATTATAAATGGAATGTGTGAATGTTGTTTGGAAATAGAATAGGTTGTGGAGATTATGTAACCCCTTATGTAAAATATCCATTTTATATTCATGATTAATAGTTTATCTCCCTGATTTTGGAGAGTTTTATGGTTAAAATGGTGTGGTATGGGGGATCTTCTCTAGGTATCACGGTTAAGGATCACGATAAGTTTAACCACGAAACCAATATTTTGAGAGGTTTTACAATTTGGGTGCACATTTTGACTAACCATTTAGCTTATATATGCAACCCATGCAACTCTACATAGTGGAGAATTTCATGGATTGCACACGGTTTGATAAATTGATATAGCTAACCATGAAAAACACTCAGGAAAGGGTATTTGGGGATTTTCTCATTCTTTTTAAGTGGGGTTTTTTCCATTGGACTCCCCCACACAAAACATATGACCAGGACACCTCCTATGGTGATTTATGGCTTCCCCAAACCCCTCCAAGTGGGATTCAAGGTGGGTTCTTGGTGATTCTTCACCCAGATGAAAAGGGTAGGGCTATAATCTCTTTCCCTGTTGGTTATATTCAATTTCCCATTCTACCTCTAACCCCAGTGGCCATGTTTGTCTAATTTGGGTGTCTAGGGTGGTGAAAAATTTGAGGGTTTTCTTATTATGGTTACTTAGGGATTTTATTTCATCATGGAACCTTCATAGAGTTGTTTTGAGCTGGTGTGGTTGAAGAACATGTGATTTGAGGTAGGTTTCCCTTGAAAAAATCCATTAAATTTAATATTTTTTGGTTTCTTGATTTTCTCACCTTCTTTGGATATTAGAAAATAATATATGATTTCTTGAATAATTATTTTATGGGAAGTGAGGTGGCTTTCATAATTGTTTTGAATATATGGTGCGGATTTATTGAGTTTTTCACTTTAAGTGTTTGATAAATTTCCCGGATAAATTTTTCAAATTGTTTGGGATTCTTAAAAGTATGGTATAGTTCTTTAAATTTATTTGTAACATCTAAAATGGTGGTTGGTGTTTCTAAAATGGATTTATAAATTGTTTTGGACTTGATATTGGGGTGTGTATGGTACTTTGAAAATGGTTTTCCATTTGAGGAAAATGTGTTGTCTTTTTTTGAAAAGGTTGATTTATCAAAAGGTGTTTGAGGCCCGATTTGAACTTTTGAGAAAATAGATATGGTGAAGAATCTCCTTGGATATTTATATATATTCTTGGTTAGGACTTAATGTTTTGGGAGGCCCATGCTGAGAGGCTCCCTTCATCTCAAATGGTTAAATGGAAAGAGATTAGACCTTGGGGTGACTTGGGTGATTCCTATTGTTTGAATTATTATTATATATGTTCATGTGATTTAATGCATAGTTGGAATAGGCTAAATCACCCTCTTCAATACATATTGTTATGGGATATTTTCATAGGGAGAATTTTTTTGTGAATGATTTTTTTAGTAGTTTAGATTATGCAATAGCTTTTGGACATTAGAATAGACTATCTTCTATGGGATTGGGCCCCTTGGTCGGGCTTTGTATGGAAATGATCGAGCGTTTGGTCATTGTGGTTTCACTAGGCAAGGAATGACTTTCAGATGATTCACATGTATACTATGTTCTTGATTATTAACAAGCTCCTTGGTTCTCCCAAATTCTCTGGCACTTAGTTGTCTATGGAGGATAATTGAGATACTTTTTGGTTGGTTTCTCATGTGTTCTAATTTCCATAGCCCTTATTATTTGATATTTGTTATTTCTCTATTTGGTGGTTTTATCCTTCACAAAATTAGTGAATTAGCTTCCAAAGGATTATTGAAATTATTTTAAAAACTTTTTATATTACCTTTCACCCCATTAAAGTAAAAACATTATCCTTTTCTTTTTAATATAAAAATGGTTTCTTCTTCTAAGAGATTTGGTTTCAAATTGAAAAAATAAAATGGAACATGACTGGTTTTGAAATGGTATATGGGTGTAAAAAACTATTTTTCAATATTTTATTTCAATGAAAAAGTTGATGTTTCTTTTGATTAAAGGATGTGCATTTGGAATATATATGTTCAAGAATTCATACATAGTTTTAATACTCATTCCTACAATTATTTATTTTTTTAGCTTATTCTATCGATTATTGCATGGGTTTGACCACAGTGGGAGATGGGTGGTTATGGATTGGAGAGTGACACTTAGTGTCACATGGGGATTTTTTGGTTGTCATGTTCATCTTGGGTTTTTCTATAAATTTGTGTCAATTGTTTTATTCATAGTTTATATATAAATTATGTTCAGTTTGATAATTTTATTTGTATCTAGTTACTCAATTTATATATATTATTCAATTTATTTCATTCATTGGGTTAAATTGTTCCCTTATCTAATATGTTGAATCCCAACACTAGTTTCTTAAAAATGGGGATCAGGAATGCCCATCGAATCTTGTATCAATCTTGTTCGGGTGTCATATTGGATGGAATATTGGCTTAGTTCTTGACAAATATATTCCCCAAATAGTCCACCAAAGATATAAAACAAAAGAGTGAAATAAGCTTATATTATGTATCAAAATGAAACACCATGAAATATTATAATAATGCCATTATTATTTGCGTTAGTGTATAAAATAAAGAGAAAAAATAAGAAGAATAAATCTAGGAAAATTTATTTTGGATTAGTGGAAGAGATCTCTAAGAATAATGAGGAATTTAAATTTAATGAAAAGTTGTTAAAACATGTAATAAAAATAATTCATGGGAAGTTATATGGATGGTGTTAGAGTTATGAATATATTTCAAAATATTTCATTATCATACTACCAACATAAGACGAGATTGTAAATAGAATGAAGCAGGAACCTATAATTTTTTTTAATTCTAGTTGATGTTAAAAATAATATATCATACATAGAGAGAAAAAAGAGAATCAATAATTCATTGTTCCAATGGATGTATATATTTATAAAAATAAATTAATATTCATGAAGAGTTATGTGAATATTAGTGTTCAAAAGAATTTCATTTTATTGATTGGGAAACAAATCTAATATTTTTTTATTCTCACAACTAATTTTGGGAGAAACCACCATATTCCCATGTTAATTTTCTTGTTTTCTTATATTGTAAATTATTGGCGATGCATATAAAGGGAGACTTGGTTTGAGTAGTAAGGATAAATCTCTATGTTAGAGTACAAGATATATTTTTGAAATCATATATATTAAGTTACATGAATTCCTAGAGACAAATAATGAAAGGATTCTAAAAGGTTATTTACTAAAGAAATCAGCCTTATTTTAGAAGTTGTTGGAGTACACCCTTTATGGGGGAGACTATTTTAGAAAGAAACAATATGGAATTAAAATATCTAAATCTATTTATTTTATAATGTTATTGAATTATTATATTTATGAGGCATGTCTTTCATTTTTTTTAAAAAAATCAACATTGAAATTATGTGTGAGAAACAAAATTGTCAAAGAAATTACGAAAAATGATTAAATATTGAAGAATTAGTATCTATGAAAAATATGTATGTCAAGTTGATTAGTCACACTTATTATTTAAAATAATAATTTATTATATATAATAAGAGTTTATTATTTAATATCTCACATATTATTTCAGGATTTGTATTTACTATCGATGAGGGGAATATTTGAAATGAAAATTATTTATGAAAATTTGAAATTTATTTTAATTAAGATCATTGGAATAAAATAAGAAGTGGGATATTGAGGGTATTTTTCATGTTGGTTTATTTTCTGTTTTCAATATATAATGATATCAATATATATTGAAATTTGAGTGATGAAAGTGTATTCAAGTATCATATTAATGATGCCAATATGTGTTGAGTAAATATGAATAATAAAAAAGAATACGTAAATAAATGGTAAGTATAAAGAACATGTTATATTGAGATTTTAAATATGCATCAAAGAGAATTTCTTTTATATATATCAAGATAAAATAATATTTTAAACAGAATTGAGCCATTTTTATATTTTCTTTGTTCATATGGAAATGAATAAGTAATATATTTCATGGATGTCATATAAATTCACTAATTTTTTTAAACTATTGGATTTACTATTATAATTTTTTTAAAAGTTGGGGCTGAAGCCTCATTTATAATTTAAAGCTAAGGAAAGACATGTTTTAACTTGGTAGATGGAAACCCATTACCTAGCCCGAAGGCCCAATTGGAATTCAGCACATTACATGGCCTGTAGCCCCAAATATTTGGCCCAAGGTCCATTCTGTGAACAGTACTACTATAGTACTCTGCCTGATACAGTACTGCATAGTATCCACCGCTGCTATAGTATCATGCCTTATAATGTTATTAATATGATGAAAATTGGTTTTCACTAAGAGGCTATGGTTTTTAAAATAAGTAATTTTTTAATATGGTTAATCATATATTATTGATGGTAATTTATTTTTATGTGGTTTTGGTTTCAATGAGTTTGATGATATCTGGTTATCTTATTTAGTATAATACATTTATTCAGTTGTGCTATCTATTGAGTTTAAGAAGATTTTCTAAAATGATGAGTTCCAATGAGTATGTAGATAGATAAATAACATATCTCTAAGTGTATGTTTTGGATCAAGCTATTATTTGATTTGAATAAATTGTGATATATTTTTTTATTGAGAACCAACCTAATGTAATCAAGATTGCCGGTTGTAATAGTAAATAGAATCAACATATACATGATGATATATGAATAAACTATGTTTTACCCAATATGTGATAGGTTCGGGATTTGTAAATACATAACTATAAAACTATGAATAATTTGATGAAATCTATTGAGAGTGGAAATTGTGGGAGTTTTATATTTGTAGATATATTTATTTTTTTGTTGAGGTAAACATGGAAAAATAAATTATTAAAAATTATTAGGGATTTGTGATCATTCTAATATTGATGATTATTTTTTGAATATGAAAGAAGTAATTTAAATGTAATTTTATTGTTTAATGATGGTTAAATATGTTTTGAGTTGTATTTGAGTTTTTTAGTGATTATACATAATATCCTTTAGTTTATAGAAAAGTAACACAGGGAATACATAAGAAGAGTTTATGTAAAATTTTGAAAAGCACTAAAATCCTAAAACCTTCCCTAGAGATACAGAATTAGAAATGTATAGGGAGTCTAAACTATGATATGTATCATCTAAATGATAATACCAAATATTAATTTATTTATTTTTAATGTCTCATAGAGCATACATGATATCCCATAAGAGTAGGGAAAAAGTAAAGGGGTACTTAAGAGTATCTCTATGTTCACACTGAGGTATTAAATATTAACATGGAGAATATAGAAGATGAATATATTGATATTTAATATTAAAAATGATGATTCAAATAATTTTTAAGAGTCAATTGGTTTATATGTAATATTAATTTTTGGATTCCATGGAATATATTTAATGAAACTTGGATCTTTTAAAAGTAACTTTGATGATTTGGAAGATAATCATATATATAATTAGTGATATAGAATATATTTTTTATGTTATTGAAAGATTAAATAGTTGAAACATAATATTTAACTAGATTATTCTTTGTTTATTTTCATACATTTAAATATCAATATTCTTAAAATTAATTCCGGATTCATGGAAAGATTGGTGTTTTGTTATTAATTAGAATATTTTAATGTAAGATAAATCTTTACACCAAAATGTTATTGTTTCATGTGATCATGAATATATAGAAACATATATTTTAGTTTTGTGTATTACAAAAGGAAATATGTGATATGTCCACTTCAGGATATGCTCAACACTGAGGGTTGGAGGTCAATTAGTGTAAGGGTCTTTTAAAAGAATTATTATTTTTTATATCATTAACACTTAGACCAATTTTGATCATGATTCTATTAATCTATTTTATTTATCATATATGATAAGATGATGGTAATAAAAAGAAAAAAAATGATGATTTCACATGGATCTATACTCAATAAGATTATATTGACATTTTCATGTATGGTGATCACTAGTACTTGGATTCTCAATTATACTGTTATACATGGTAAAAGTGGTCTTCCATAAAATAAATCTTGATCCCAATTGTAGTTCCCTTCACATTAAAAATGGGGGAAAAGATAAAATAAAGATAAATCCCAATATTTGTGAATTCCAAGTCCAACAATGGATCCTTTATGGATCTTTATATTAACTTTGAAGATAGTATGTAACTTATTCATTATATACATTTCAACACCATTTATTTATTCCACCAAAGTGACTTCTATTAGATGTTGTATTTCTACTATTCTATTCTTCCTCTATCTATTACATTCAGAATAGTGTTCAAGAAACATTTTCCTCATATTATTAAATAGAAAGCTTCTCATTCTTTCTTGAGAATGTATATACGGAACACATTTTTTTCATAACCTCCCCTTTACCTAATGATGTCAATCTAGTTATTCATGTCTGATGATGTTCATCCATTAAAATTTCTTCTAATGTTAGTAGATCCCATCCATATTATTATTTTATATCATTCTATAATAATTGATATTAAATCTATATCCAGTATCACATCATCAGGTATCTACAATCTCCTATATTAGTGTAGATTTATAAATCATCTATTCATTTCTACCCTTCTTCATCTATAACATTGACCTAAATGGGAATTACTCTCATTTTTCTTGGCTGATACTTTCCTATGAAACCTTACTCAGTTAAAAATAATAACAATTATAAAAACATAATTAAAAAATAATTAAATTAACAAAAAATTCTAATAGCATCATATCCCTATTATGTTGGAATACTTCTTCAAAAGCTCAGGGAGAAGAATGATCGTGAAATTTCCATTTCTAAAATCCAAATTTGTATATATCAAGAGATTATCCTATAATTTTCCCACCTTAATAAATTATTAATAAATATGAGTCAATGATCTTTTTCGTAACCTATCTATAGATCTTTGCATCAATAATATTATTCAATCTTCATGAAATATTAGATAGAATCATAATCTCCTATTCATGACTAATGAATCATTTAAAGGGAATCACAACATCAACATATTGATGACTTGAAAAAAATTATAAAATTCTTTCAAACATGAACTGGTAAGTCTTTTAAAAATAATAATTTTTCTAGTATTACATTATTTGATGTACTCTCATAGGTTTTCATTGTATTATCTTTCTATTGAAATCTCAAAATTCTATCCATCATATTTTATATAATGCATTAAAAAGATTTATCCATCTAGTAACATTGAGTTATCCTTCTTCATCATTATTTTTCTCTATTAGATGTACTTCATCATTTTCATCTTTGTAAGGACTCCTCTATCCAGTGATACTCAATATGATATTCCTTTACAACAATCATCATTACCTAAAAACATTATTTTATCTTCCTTTGAATGTCTATTTAATATAAATTTAGAAGATTCTTACTCTATTTGAAGGTTCCTAGATATTTTTCTGATTCACATTATCTAATGAACTCTTAAAGATATAATATCGTACTTCTATATATTGTGTTCATAAAACTCAATATAATTACATTATAATACTTTTATAGATGTAATCATAATATCTTGTTCAATGAAATCACTCAAAGACTTCTATATTCCACTTTTTTTTTTCCAAAACTTCTATTTAAGGAACATCACTTGAAAACCACGATATATGACCTCATTAAAAATCTTTAGTTTGATAAATATTAGTTATGAAACATTTTTTTCCATTACTTATCTTTAAATACTCTATATAACACCTTATCTTGGATTTTGACTATTTGTTGTCTTCATAAACTTCTTCTATATTCAATGAATAAGAAACATTTCTCTGATCTTTTGGAAATCATCAATTCAATTATTTCAGAAATGATTTTCTAATGAATTCATCTATAAACTACTTTAAAACTAACTTAATAAAAATTATTTTTCATCAGAACCTTATTCATGAACCTCCTCATTAGATGATCTTCAAATATTTACTTTTTTTGATGAATTTTATAAGAAACCTCTACTTGATCATTTTAATGATTCACTCCAATAGAGTATATATAATGACATATCAAATTTTTTGGGATATACTCTGAACTTCCTTTCATCAGTATACTATATAATATGTCGAAAAATGATATTCTGAAAATTTTATTTGTTAAAATTTGTATATATATTAATATATATTCCATAATTACTTATTAATGTTTGGGAACAATAGTTCTGCCAAATTTTCCCTACTTCATCCATAAATGTATATTTGTAGGAATTATGAATTATATAAAATACTAAAAATGTTTGAAAAATTATATATTATTAACTAATCACTTGATTTATCACTATTCCATAGAGTGTTTTTTATTCTTACAAACATAAGATTTTAATCATAAACTAAAGGCACTGTGATATTTAAATGAAGAATAATACATTACTTTTCATATCAAGATATTTTTTCAGAGATATTTTTTAGAAAAATATAAACATTATTTGAACATAATTTTTGGTACTCTTCTCTATCTAAACACCATAGTCTGATCATCATCATTGGATAGTCTTGGTAAGATATAAATGTTACAATTGTCTTTTGTTTCTCTATCCATTTATCTTCACCTTCTCTATTCAATAAAACTTTTTCTCAAAACTTCTCATTTAAACTCCTTAATTAATCTTCATATTTAGGTATCAAATGTGATTCTATAATAATCTTAGAACACAATGTACATATTAAGACCATCTCATCAATCATTATAAGTAAACTCAAAGCCATCAAATAATATTTTACCTTTATTTAATAGATATATCCTAAATCTTCAAATTGAACGAACATCATGATTTATTCATGATATCCAGACATGATCACTTATTATCTTCCTTATTAAACTATTATATCTTTATCAAGATCATTACTATGCTTGGATACTTCAACAAAAAATTCTAGAAATATCTTCTATATAACCTCTTAAACATCATGATCATTTTAACAAAATTGAAAAAAATATATCATTAACAACAATAAAATACTGATGAAATCCATTTTAAAAAAATCATCACACATAGAATGTGGTCTCTCATATATGTCCCATTTTTTGGAGGGAAATACTTGCATAGTTACTTTTAAATGATTATCAATGTCTTCATATTCTTTCTAAACATTTATTTTCAAAAATTCATTCCAGTTTCCCTCACCCTCATTGAAAATATGTTTAATGTTCCTGGGAAATGGGTATAAGTTCATCCTAAATAAATGATCCATCAATCATTTCATTCAATGACTACGTGAGCTATGGTCGATATAGAAAACAATAGGATTTTATTTTGAAAACATAACATTCAATTAAAAAATAATATTGATACCTCATAAAATTAGAGATTATAATCTTGTCTTCAAAGGATATCCAATTGTATTATAAGCTGAATATACCATCACATATATATATCATTTTATATAATAAATCGACCTAAAACTTTTGCAATAAATTTAAATGAATGATTAAAAATATTCATGTACAAATAGAAGGATAATCAGTCTTGGAAAAATATTATACTTATGTTCTCTTATGAAAATGACTTATTAAATTTACCCCCCTTTATGCTAATATTTTTTTATCCAAGGACAATTTATTAAGAAAAAAGTATCTTTTCAATGACTCTCATTCAAACAAATTCTAAAATAAATTGATTTATATGAGGCAATGATTCATGAAACTACTTCATTATAATCCACTTATCTCCCCTCAAGGAGAAAATCCTTGTGATCGTCTTAATGATGAATATCATAAATATATATGTTTTAGGAACTTCGTGTTGAGACACACCAATATAGATCTTCCATATGTGGTTATCCAAAAATTTGATATTTCCACATCTTCACAAAGGATACTATTTACAAACATATTCCATTGGAAATTAAAATATAATATCAAATAAATAGGGGATATTCTATCATGTTTCTATCATGTTTTAATAAAAACCATTTTCACTATATCAATGATAATCCACTTATATTTTTTCCAATAAAATTACACACGAGGCATTCAGAGATGAAAAATTTATTAAAGAATAGTGTCTGATGTTGACCGACCTTCCATTATCTCATGTTATCCTCCTAAGATAATTATTCTCTATTAATTCCTTATTTTTAATTAACAAATACAATAAACAATTGTAAAGGAAATATGGTGTCTCTTCCTTTCTTTTCAATGTGATGATATAGGTTGGGATAATTTTCTATACCAATTTTCTCTATTTCCATTACTCTTCATGATTACAAATATATATATATTGATTCTGATTGAGGATTCATGGATCTTATCACATATTCATATTCTTTGTGTGCGAACTTTCTCATATCAAGAGTCTGTAGGGAACTTGTTTCACGTAGTGAAACCTTTATCTTCATTAAAAACTCTTCTAATGACATAATTAGTTTAAAAACAATCTCAATTATTGTGTCCATATATGTTTTTACTCACACAAAAATCCTTTTTATCTCCATGTGGAATCTTTTATTTTCCTTTTTCACTAGCCTTTTCTTGGGACACTTCCATATTCCTCATTCTGTCTCAATCAACTGTCCAATTTATTAATATATTCTGAGGTAAATTGAAAGTAGGTTTGGGTTTCCGACATGGATTATTCTATGTTCTATCCTTCTTATTAGTTATTTTAAATGATAAATATTTCCTTAATTAATTAGATTTAGAATCAAATGACTCTTTATATTTATTTATAGATATCATCTTTAGATAATTTTTGATTATAAAATTCATCTCCTCACTTGCCAAGGTGGATTATTCTTTATTCACCTAATTTTTTGGAAATATTTTCTTATCTTATTTTGATACATGTCAAGATCAACATTCTAGAACCATGTGACCACTACTGTTGTATAAATCATATATATTTCAATCATTTCCAGTATATTTAATGTATATAGATTATTCTTACTCTATGGATGTTTTGTCATCATATATAGCATGGTCACCCATGACATGAGATTTATTTATAATTTTGTAGAGTATTGTCCCAAAATTCTAATGCACAATGCCATAATGTATTGTAACATAAATATTGAACCACATACATTGATACAATAATATATTATATAGGATGAGATTAGGTCATCTTGATAACTTATTGGGATCTTCATGGTAAGGTTGCTTCAATACATCTTTTCATACCCTCCATGGATATGTTTATAGGATCCTTATCAGTTTAATTAACCCATAATTGTATGGATTTTATTATTATAGTTGTACTATTTATAAAACCTAATTTTTAAAAAACAATATTTGAAGTTACAGATGGTACCTCTTTATTCATTAAATCTTGTAATAGATCATGGAATAATGTTATGATAATCTTGTCACATATTGGAGGTTATTTAAAATTACAATCCTATAATTATAATTATGTATTAGTGGTAACTTTAGCTTCTAGTAAATACTCAATATGTGTCCCCCTTAGAGTAAAAAAATGAATTCCAATTATAGTCACCTCATGTTGATGGAGTTTTTATGATCATCAATGATAATTAATTTCTATTTACAAACCTTCTTGATTCTTTCAAATTCATCTTGATGAAACATAACATTGTTTTTTAAAAATGAGTAATGTTTATTTGTTTTATTATATTTTAATTAATGTTTCAATTCCTTGAAGTCAATGTTATTTCCCAACTTTTCATCAATTTCATGAATCTTTTCATCCTCAGTCTCCATGCCACCATATTTTTCTTAATGCCTTTTTATCCATTAAGTTTTAAATATTTTGGGAAATATTTCATAATATATTTTTTTTATCTCAAAGGATCTATACTTTTTGGATATATTTGTATATTCTAGATCATTTTATATGAAATCTGTCGCCATTTTATTTACTTTTTCTTTTAGATGGGTGATCTCTTCCAACATTCTTTCAAAGACTCGACAACAAGAGAGAATGTTTATTTAGTAATGAAATGTAGAATATATTTCAATAAAAAAATGATATATGATGCGAATTTATAGATAAATCATCATCAAAACTTATAAAATGATCTTATGATTCAGGATAATTTTTATAAGAATTTCCAAATACCCCTTGATCACTTGATCCTGATCAACTAGAGGACGTAATTTTTTTCTTATATTTTTTGGTTATCTGAACACCATATTCATTAATTCTCAATCACGATATGTCATTTTTGTTAGGATAGTATTGATAAACTAAAATCTATTCTTCTTCTGGGTTTCAGTGGGAGGTGTCATTTATCCTCTTTTCTCTTTATTTATCCACTTCATCTTGGTCATGAATGAAATAGAATTATACTATGAGGGAACTAAATCTTCACCAATACATCTCTACATTATTAATTAGACAAAGAAACTAAAATCTTCAAAAGAAAATATATTCAATGTAGAGTGGCCTATAGAGGTAAACCATCAATGAAATACCACTTTAGAGGATTGCATTAGAAAATACTTGACACTCAGAAGAGGTGAATTAATATTAGGATATTTTTAAAATAATTATAACTATTTATCCCATTACATCATGGACTAGTTAGGATTTTGATTCAATTATTTTCACTTATTTATCATATGCAAGAATATGAAAGTGTGAAAAAGATATCACATGATGTTTTTACAATGTTTACTATATAATCAGGGTATCTTTTACATAATTTACACAATGACTAAAGGTACATAAATTCTCCACTATAATGAGAAATAGTTTTACAATGTTTTGGATTTAAAATAATCATGAGACAAAGTGTGGATCCATATAAATTAAAAATGGGGATAAAAAACAATCTTAAATCCCAAGAGTTGTGTATTATTAGTCCGAATGTAACTCATTGATGGATCCATGTACTACATTTATATGTAGTATCTGTCTTAGTTGTTAGATACATCACAACACATAGTAATTATTCCAAATATGATAATTCTATTTGATATATTAGTGATACTATATTAGTTTTTCATTATCTATTACATGCATAAAAGTATACAATAAACTATTCTTATTTATAATAGCAATTAGAAATCTACACTTTAATTCTTATTTACTTCTACCTAGAGCACAATTTGTTCAGAATCCCTTCTTATATTAGATCTATTCCTTTAGTTATATTTATACGATTTTGTAATATAGTATGTGTTTATATGAATCTATTTCATCTCATCTTTTATTCTTTTCAATGATATTTTGACACCAATTGATTGGAAATCTATATTTGCTATCACATCATCTGGTATCTTTAGTCTGTTACAAATTTTCCTATTACCAACTCATCTTATCAATTAATCTCTTCCACATCTAAAAATATTACCCAAATAAAAATTACAATCGTGATTTGTGGTTACAATTTTTTTATGTCACTTTAATTATTAAATTTTAATCACATTTTTATCACCTTGGGAAAAAAAAAATTTAAACAAAACAAACTATCTGGTGCATAAGCTTCCTATTAAATTGACATAGTTTATCAAAAAACTCATTAATTAATATCAACATAAAATTTGAATTTATAGATTCAATTCATAATATCCTTCTTGATTCTTCTTTCATTTTACCACCTTTGAACATACTGAAATATAGGATTTAATGGTCAGATTATGAACTTCTCCATAGATATTGGTGTTGAAAATCATCTTCAATCCTCCTATAATCTCAGATATAATCAAATATTCCCTATTGAACCATTGAAAATATAATATCATCATCTCTATTTTGAATATTTTACAAAATATATTATAAAATTAATCAAACCTTCCTCTAGTAATTCATCATAATAGATTCTACTATCTGGTTGTACTATACCTGATGTACACTGAGATGCTAGATATATTTCATATATATGATGAATTCGTCAATGTTTTTATGGATTATAATACCTTAATCACTAAAAAGTTATCTGGATCTAGTAATTTTGAGTTATTTTTTGTTCTTATTCATTTTTCTTTAAAGGATATTCATTGAATGGATCTTCTTTGTAAGGAATCCGTTATCAAGTGATACTCCATCTTGTGTTCCTTTACAACAATATTATTTTTCTGAAAACCATATTCAATGTTCCTTCCAAAGTCTATATAACACAATTTCATAAGACCCTTCATCCATTTTATGGGTTCCCAAAAAAATTCTGATTTTCTATATCAAATGAAACCTAAATGATCTTATCTACTCTTTCAATATGAATAATTTTTCTAACATAGTCCAATGACTTTTTAATATTATATCTGATATCTTCATATAATTCTAGTATATGATTTCGATCAGAGACAATTATATAATTAATTTTAATAGAAACATCAATCAGATTAATTTCACTTATTAAGATACATCCAATAAATTCACTTGGAGACATCCATCCAATAAAAATTAAATAAGAAACTTATATCTGATGCATCAGATCGAAATTTTTTTTTGATGCCTTACCTCAGAAACAATAGTCTTATGTCTTCATAGAACACTTTTCTATATAATGTCTGAAAAATATATATTTGATCATTCATAAATAGTTATTTAGATTAATATGAATTATATTATTTCATGAATCCATTCTAAATGAATTTTTATTAACAGTTCATAAAAATTCTTTTTTTTCGACATCTAACTTCAAAAACCTATTCGTTTAATGATCTTAACATGATTCCCTTATTTGAAGAATTTTATAGGATGCCTATATATTATCATTTGAATTATTCTTAATAATAGAGTCTTTTTTATGGCTCTCCATGACAGTATGATGGACATTATATTTCCCTTCATCAACTACTACCTCATCATTAGCTTCTATAATACTTCTCAACAAGATCATTGCATAAGTTTTTCAGATAGATTATATATAAACCACTTTAAAACATCCATTAATACTTCATATTGTTTTTGAACCATATTTCTTCCAAGTTATGATAATTTCTTCCAACATTCAACATTATCATTGATCATGAATTCCTTATTAAAGTCATGATGTTTCGTACTTTAAGGATTTGCAACAGATCACCCGATTTAAAACACTTTATTATATGGTTTTCAATTATTGTAGCCTTTTTCTTTGAGACACAGAAAAAAGGAACCGTGATGATTAAATAATGAGGAATACATCACTACGAATCTTCAATTGTTTTCCAAAAGATATTTTTTTGTTGGAATTGGAAATTTATTTTAGCTTAGTATTTGATTGAATTATCAATCTGATCACCTTGGTATAATCATATTCTTTTGATCACCTTAATCCTTTCAACATTATTGGATCATATTATCTTTTGTTATCAAAATTTCTCCACCAGCTCCATTCGGTAACACTATGTCGAAAAAATTAATAATGCAAATATTTAAGGAAAATCATAATTTTTGTAACAAATGTGCCTCTCCATCAGTCATAGCACATTTTTTTGACATTAATAATAGCTCATAAATTTTCATATGTAAAATTAAAGTATTTATATAACATTTCACTTGTATGAAATAGATTTATCCAAAATAATCCTAAGGAAAGAACACCCCATACTATTTTCAAAATAACAATACATGAAAATTTATTATCTTCTTTACTTGATCATCGAAGTTATATCAAATTCATTATTAATCAAAGATACCTCAAAAAATATTATATAAAATTCATCTTTACAACATATTAAAAATATTAAAAATATTAACATAAATGAAATAATTTTTTTAATTAAGAAACTTTTACAAAAAATACAACCGACACACAAAATGTTACCTCAATGAAGAATTCATGTTTTATAGAAAATTAAAGGATGAGATTAGAGCATAATGATAGTAATATATTGATAATGTAAATAGTTATATTTAGTTTTTTTTGAAGTCCAATTATCAAGGGGTTTTCATTGATAAATCATGATCTATTACACTATCACTTAATATTAATGAAATTGATTCCATGATTTTTTAAAGCTCAATGAAAATTTAATCTTGTTTAAAATAACATAGATAATGAATATAATACAACAAAAATTAATAGATTTTTTAATATATATATATATATATATGGGAAATATACCATTTGTTCAATACTTAGTTATATATGAAATATAGATGAAAAATTATATTTAGGGATAGAGGAAAACCCATTTATGTGTTGTGTTTTAATATCACAAATATTAAATAAAAAGAGGGGGATAAGTTTTCATACAGTAATTAAATATTTTTGTGGAAAATGTTATGAAATAGAGTGGAATTAGTCAGATATTTTTCATGGAATAATACTAGTCATAAAATATGTAAAAAAATAATAGATGTAGTAATGATTTTTCATTTAGAGTAAATAAAATTGAAATAATGTCTGTAATGAAAAGGCTTGTGTTATCTTGTTGATATTACTACAAGATGATCTAACAGAATTTGGTTTCAGGGAGAGGATTTGATTGGTTATAGTATTTGTTATGATTTGTAAGATAGTTAATACTAATGATAGTTTTTTTGGAATTTAATCAGGATGGAAAAATATTATGTTTTTAGGGATTTCCATTTTTGAAGTTTATTAATAATAATAAGACGCCAGTCATGTGTATTTGTGAAAAAACTACCACACACCATTTAATTTCTCCCATAATATGGGTGAATATTGAAAACATATATGTTTTTACTATTATTTTTTTATTATTTCAACTATATATGTTATTTTTTATATGAGAGTGTGATAGATATTCACATTACCTAGTATAGAGTTAAAATGGAAAAGTAGTTTTAATTGGTAAAATCCATCCACACTAGTTTACCCCCACTAAATTTGGTAACATCATTTGTGACAACCCATATAATGTTAATAATAAAGAAATTTCCTGTATTATTAATATTCGTGACTTTATTTTATAGTTTAACATTAATTACAATAATTTTATATGATTTTTAAAATTGAAAATTTATTATTTTTATTATAACAAAATCATTCACCATGTATTATCTATATTTATTTTTAATTTATATTTAATCATTTAAGAAATTAATTTTCATAAAATGGAATTGATGCAACATCCTAAAATATTGTAATATATAATATCTAATGGATAGATTTTGGTATATACAACACTAAACATAAAAGAAATAGATATAAAATTAATTATTAGTATTTTAACACCACCAGAATAACATAAGTTTTAAATTAGTTGGTGTGAATAGGAATAACAGTACAATGAAATATATATGAAGTTCATTTCAAAAAAAAATTTACTTATTAAATATTATTATATAAAAAACCTTTTTTAGTAATGTAATTTTATTTTTCAAATATATGTTTTAATAAAAATCATATTTTAATTTCTTTCTATGAAAAAATAAATATCATTAGTTTTTACAATATTTAGAAAATTTATTTGATAAAATAAAATTATCTTTTAAAATAAACATAAAAAATATCCTGTAGTTAAATTTTTTTGAATCTTATGAAATTGTTAAATATTTTGATAAATATTAAAAAAAAATTAAATTACTATATCATTTTTGAAATCATCATAACATTAATATGATATAAATATTTATTAACATTAGGTAAAGGATATTGTATGATAATATAGTGAAAATATCATTCCAAAATAATTTATAAAATATAAATTATAAATTATTTCATGATAAATATAAAAAATCATTTTTATTATCATTACAGTATCTGTGTATTATTGAAAAAGATAAATTTGGAAGCCTATAGAAATTAATTAAGAGGTAAAAGGTCATTCCAAGACAAATTTTTGAAATATAATTCATAAATTATGACTATACTTATAGTTTATAATTTTTAACATATATAATAATAATATTATCCAAATGATTCTATAATGATTGTGATGGGCTAGAAAAATAAAATTACCAAATTAAATAAGTTAACATGACATAGATATTAGTAAATATACATAATAGATGAATTTATATGATTATATTGATACTAATGAATTTATTTTTTTATAATAATTTATTTTAAATATATATATAAATATATATATATATATATATATATATATATATATTACATTTTACACTTATGAATCACTAACGTGATTCTTGAGTAAGAAAAAGTAATGAATTAATAAATTTTTTTAATTAAAACTATAAAAACCAATAAATGACACAAAAATATGACCGAAACATATATTTTGAGTATATGTACACCATTATCATCAATGGTTATGAATTATAACCTTTTGAGCCACTTTTCTGAAATTAAATCCCTTATTTTATTTTATTTTATGAAAAGATAATAGTGTCACAGTAGTATTTTTAATAAGTTTAACATCTTTAATACATGGTCATATAAATTATTTGATAAAAAATTAATACTATTTTGAAATATAATAAATTTATATTCATCATAATAATTTACTTTTAATTTTTCGGGAATAAATAATTACACTATCATCATTCAAAATAATGATGAAATAATTATATAATTAATAACCAAATTGATTAAATGATTTTAATTAAAACGGTAAGAAAAATTAAATTAAACAAAAACATGAATAAATTTTATAGGATGAATAATTTTTTTCAATTATAATTCAATGTTCAGATTTATTACCATTTTAGAGAATTATGGAGTTGTTATGAACATTATAGTATTTTATTTAATTAAAAGTCAAACATGTCATAATCTTGTTTTAAATAAGTATAATATTTATAATATGGTTTTATCAAGATAATTTCTTTGAAAATAAATAGTATTTTTGAATATCAAATAATTATATATATCATAGAATTTTTTTAATTTATTTAAAATATATAATCACCATAAATTCATATAGAAAAGAAATATAATAATTATTCAATTAATGGAAAATAAAATAAATGATATTAAAAAATATGAAATAAACATAATATCAAAAATTTAAGGAGATCCATGAATTTTATATATTAATATGACTTATTTAGGATGTATTAAAATTCTTTTTTCAGTGATATCTGATTATCATGGTTTTCATATTGTAAGTGTGATGAATAGTATAAAATTTGACAATAATTGTATTTTTTGGAATTAATATTTTATTAATTAATTCAAACATCACAAAAATGATAAATAATAAAAAAGGTAATAATATACAGTATAAAAATTCATCTAATATTCATTTATGTTCCGTTTGGTAGTCTTATTCTCTATAATAGAGTTATTATATTTTAATATTTGGGGAAATTCCAAAACTGCCCCTCACTTAAATTATAAATAATAACCTCCACCCTCTCCACTTTTCAACACCGTGAAACATATATATTAACCAAGCCCTATAAATTCCTACTCCCAAAATCTGTATATATGTTCCTGATGTCATATTATTCCAAGAAGATGAACTTTTGTTCCCTTGAAAAGAAATATAAAGGAATTTCATTGAAGAGGAGTTAAACATCCTTTCCAATTCCTTCCTATTTATTTCTTATTCTACCTCATATTCATGTGTTATTTCCATAATTAAATAATAAATACAGTATAATTTATATAGTAATCTTTTATTGTTATTATGAATAACATACTCTATCTTTCTTTAATACAATGAAAAAATAATTCCCCACACGTGCATACATATGGATTTTCATCTCCACATTGTAATGTAAATCAATTTTCATTACCATATTTCTTGGATGGTTATAATGATAGAAATAATGGATATATATGATAATTATGACATGATATTTTTTCTAAAAAATTAACATAGAATCCACTTTCTAACTCTATCAACCATTTAGACAGGATATCATCGATTGTGCGTATATACGATTTACCATCTCTATTTTGCTGTGAAAATCATTTTATATGTTCAATATTAAATAATTTCTCTAAAAATGTATTTAATTAATATAAGTGATATTTATGAAATTAGTATTATTATGTAGATTTTGGATCTATATCAAATGTATGATAACAAGGAATTTCATGAGAAAACAATCATGAGAAAACAATGCAATAAACATATGAAATTATGAAATTAATAAAATGTTATTCACAAAAGAATGGTAAAATGAAATATGGGTACTTTATGATATAATAAATAGTAATATGATTCTTTTATAATTTAATAATATGTTAAAAATAAGTGATTTTAAAGTAAAAAGGATATTTTCCTCATAAAATTATCAACTATCTTAAAAATTTATTTCACTCTATTTCAACATCATTTTTTTTAATATTAATCTTCATTCCATTTGAACACTTATAATACATACTACCATATTTTATTAAATTCATTATGATCAGCTTGATTGGGAATGTTCTTCTTTGGTACCACTTAAAATATTACATTTGGGGGTTTGTGATTATGTTTAATAAATTAGGGAATTTTGTTAACATTTAATATGATAGTTAAAATATGAATTAATTTGTCTATTATTTTTACACCCTTTAATATTATTAATTCATTAGACTTAGAATCTGATGGGTGGGGACCTCTATGGACCCTCGATTAATCTGTAAGTCTCATGAGACAAACTATGATGGGTTTAAGTTGAGGCCTTACCCATTTCTGTTTAAATTTCGGATGATGCCTTGATTGAATGTTTTAGAAATCCCAAATTATTCATTCCATAATTATTATATTAGTTATTAATATTCCATGTTACTATTCGATCAGTAATATAACTATGGTCAAGATTCCTTCTCATGTAATTATATATATTGAATCATTTTATAATCATTTATTCCTTACATATTATGTTCAAGATTATGTTTAAATGGAATTTTTTTAAATATTCACCTAGAATTTTTTGTTATTATTTTTTATTCCTGATATCTCCTATTGTACCCTTACCCTTACTAAGAATCTGAGCACACCCAATTCTTTTGATTTATTTTTTCCCCAAGATTCAAATATGAATATTTTGATTGATAATTGGATAAGGTAATAGAATAATGGTTTTATCCAAGGAGTTACCATGTTGTATTTTATTTTCGTAGATTTAATGAAAGATTCTAGAATCAATCTATTTTTCCAAAACAACAAAACTATGTGGTCCTTTTGGATGGTATCTCTAATACATAGTACCAATTTAATAATGTAACCACTGACTTCGGGATTATACGATCAAGGTATTTACAGTTTGTATCAGTGTATGTTTAATAGAAATCTTGGGAACTATATATATGAAAGCATAAATTAGATAATGAATTCCTATAACAAAATTTGGAAATATGTCCAAATAAATTATTATTATGAATTATATATTGGCTATAGTTAAAATTTTAATTTTTATTGTGTGTATCACTAGTTTTTGAGATTATTTATTATGTTTGAAAATGTGACGATCTACTATAGTGTATTCTATCATTTTGAAATGGTTCTTAGAAGAAGGATTGAGAACCACATCGATTCACGTAATCCAAATAGTAATAAAAATAGATTCTTTGATGGGGTTAATAAAGTATTTCCAAGGGAACTCATCTCCCTCAAATTATCATCATATGAGGAAATAATATCACATTCTAATAATATAGAGAAGGAAATATATAATTAATATGGTTTAAAAGGTAAGAAAGAGAATAAGAGGATGGTAGAGGAAATCATGGATAAAGGGAATAGGAAAAGTGATTCTATGTAAATTTGATGTTTTTTTGATATAAAATGATTGAGGGAAGATATCATATAATATATTATAATTGATTAGATAAATATATGTTTATGGGATTTTATTTTTGTAAATGAGAATAACTAGTGATTTAATGTAAAATTAATTAATGATGGAGATTATTGCAATTTTTGGATTTATATAATACATTTGATACTCAGTGATTTTATTTATGTAATAAATAGAAGGTAAATTCCAAAAATCATGCATCTTTCCTTAATATTTTATAGCTATTCAAGTTATTACTGTGTTTCATGAAAATATATGATCAAGTAAATTAAATGGTACATTAAGAGATACTATGTGGGGGTTTAATCATTGGTCGTATTTATAAATTTAGTGTCCTTATTCATAAATATTTTGATTTTTGTATTTGGATGAGTCATAAGGTTGAATTCTTATAGAATGGTTTATGTTGAACTTTGGATGATAATATTTGAGGATAAAGTATGATTTATCATATTCTATAACTTGTGCCAACAATTCAAGTTTTAGTAAATATTTAAAGGTTTAATGAATGAATTAGAGACCTTAAGGTTCGTTAAAAATTATTCAAGATTGAAAAATTCCTCTCAAATTCTTGGAATAGGAGTGAAACGCACGGCCGATTGTCGCCTATCGACCGGACAAAATTCCGGTGCTCTGCTAATGTGTATAGAATCACTCGGGTTGAATCCTCGGGGATGATACTTTGTAATAGTCGTTTGTTTTTAGTTCATTGTATTTTTATTAGGGGTGTTTGTTTGCAGAGCTTAATTGAAATGATTTATGGATGATGTTTGATTTACCAAATTGATAAAGATTAGGGTGAGTTCATCATTGGGGAGTTAAGCATGTGATATCCTTGAGCCTTACTTTGTATTGCATTAAATTAACACCCATGTCATTAGTTGACGTTGATTGGAATTCCTAAGTGTGAAGGCTTTAATCCAAGCCTTAACATAACTTAGGGTTCTAATCTCAATCAAAACTTATTTATGGTAGTGTATTTATGGTTCCAATAATCCATGGAAACCACTCGTTAAACAAAACATATCATTAATCCATGACATATTAAGTTTAACATACACAATATTAATTTAAAGAATACTCATCGAGCAAAACTCTCAATCACTTAACATCCCCGAATTATAGCTCACCCCAATTAGAGATTTACTCAGACATTTGTATGTTTAATATTCTTGTTAAAATAATTATGATGACAAATTAAGAATAGAAGAAAAAGAAAGGGATTAGAAAAGAGTGGTACGTTGACACACACACGCGAACGATGATGATAATTAAAAACGGATTTTCGATTGAATGAGGAAGAAAAAGAAGGGAAGGGGATTCAACTGAATTTAAACTATTTTATGAACATAAATATTAAACTACATAAAGTGGATGAGAATAAGAGATAATGAAGAAGTAACTTGCATTAAAACAGAATTACAAAGAAAGAGAATTACAAGATTACAAAAATGAAGAACACAAAAGTAAGTGAAAACAAAGAGAGGAGGAAAGGTCTCTCAAGTGAAAACTTCAGTATGGAAGGTCCTCCAAAGCCTTTGGAAAGGCTTTGGTCGTGCCAATATGATATCCTCTCTTCTGAAATGCCAACCCCTCTCAAGGAGAGAAGGAAAGAGTATTTATGGCCCAAGGAGTGGACTGTTTGCATTCCCAATCTGTCCCTCCACTTGCATCGCCAATTTGGCAATTCGGACAGCCTAATCTTCAAATATCTCCTTCTTCAAAGTTGTAGACAATAACGTTGGCCGACTACTCTCAACATTTGGAGTCATTTGGACGTAAGGATAAAAAGTTATGGCCGGTTGAATAAACAAACTTAAACTGTCCATTTCAATCCAGTGTTTTTGAAGTCCATAATGTGAAAGGGTTTTTGAATATTAATATGCCTTCAAATCCGAATGGATTCTTCAACAAAGTCGGCCGACTATATCGCCTCTTTCACACTGAAAAATATCAGCTGGCGTGGATGCTTACATCAGGAGATATGTCATGAATACTCTACTGATTTTAATTCTCGGCCAGAATGGTGGGCTGGACTTCAAAGATTTATTTGGGCCCCTTGTACTTGGATTTGGGCCTTGAAATTTTTATCCAAGATGAAATGTAGTGTCCCCAGAATTATGGTGGAGAGTTAAAGTTTTTGGACTTCTTTATTGAGCCCAGTAAATCAATCTTCATGGCTGGTCCAGTTTGTTCACAGATTCTTTGGTCTTGTTTGTGAGGGCCATATGACCCTTCAAATGGCAGAATTGGATCATGGTTCCTTCTAATGAAATGTTGTATATTGAATGGAGCATCCTAAACAACAATAACCACACAATTAGGATCAGTATAGTGATAGTTATAATTAAAACATTAAACTGAATCAATTTGACTACTTCTAAAAATGCTCAAATATTATACTTAATATTAAAACATTAATATTTCACACAAATTATGAAAATTTCATATAAAATAAGTAAAGGGGGAATATAATAAGTCATGAAAATATTAATAACATCAAGGAGATAAAGTGAAAATTGATAGAATTTAAATGAAATGATGATATTATTTTTATGACATAAAATGAAATGAAGTAATTTATTTTTCACAAGTGAATTATCCAAATATTAAATTAATCCCTCAACATTAAAAAATGGATTTTGGATAAAAAATATCTTTTACATTACCTTCAGTCAATTCAATGTTCATTTAACCTATCACAGATTTATGGTTTTGTAATGGTTAATTTTACAATGAAATGTTTCTCTATCACTCAACATCATTAGTTGACAGTAATAATTTTCTTCTATGTAAACATATTCAATATCCACAAATTTTTTCCTATTTTGAATCCTAGTTTTGTGTTTCTATTCTCAAGTTCCTTTCCATTTTTTTAATAGGATGTTTAATTATCTCTTTTTTATGAAATGGGTTCACAAAAAATTATTTTCAATTATAAAAACTTTTTTAATGTGAAATTTAAAATTATGAGGACATAATTTATTTAATGTGGGGAGAGTGCAACATCCAGATATTTTAAAATATACAAAATTTAACTCATAGCTTTTGGTGAAACCAACACCAATCTTAATGAAACATGATATACAATTAATTATTAATATTTTAACACATCCATTAGAAACTATGTTTTACATTAATGGCTATGAACATGAATAAGGATGCATTGAATTATATATTAAGGACATATTCGATAAGAAATTATTTATAAAATTTTATGAATGGAATAAATAATTAATAGTAAAGACTTTTTTTCATCACATATATGATCTAATAAAAAAATCTATATTTATTTATTTTTATGTGAAAATAAATACAAATAATTAAAAAAATTTAGAAATATTTTTTGATAAAATGATCATAATTATTGAAGTCATCATATCAAAATTAGTCTCTTGTGAAATTTTGAGAATCATCTGAAAAGGTGAAATATTTTATGAATTGTAAAAAAAATACAGTTGTTAAAATGAAGTACCTTTTGTGAAATCTTCAAAATATAAATATGATATAAAAATTTATTAAACGAATGTAAAGAATCATATATCATAATATAATGAAAATTATTATAAAAAACAACTCATAACAGGTAAATTATAAATTATTTAATGATAAATGTAAAAATCATTTTCTCTGCCGACATAGTACCTACGCAACATTGAAAAAAATAAATTTCGTGCCTTATAGATATTCATTAAATGGTAAAACATATTTTTACATAGTTATATATAAATATCATTCATAAACTATTATTTTTATATATAGTTTGTATTTATTGAAATATATAACAAGAATCTTATCCAAATGCTTATACAAAGCATGTACAAGGCGAGAAAATTCAAATTATCAAATTGAATAATTTATCTTGACATGGATATTAGTCAATATACATAATGAATGAATATAAGGATAATCATGAGACTAGTTAATTTTTTTTTAATATTTATATTTTGGTTAATTACATTATATTCTTATGCAATGCTAATAGAGTGCTTGAGAAAACAGAAGAAAGAAATTAAAGAAATTATTTTAATTAAAATTATTAAAACCATTAAATAACCCATAAATCTGAATAGAACTTAATGGATGAGTGTATTTTGACCATTATCATCCATGGATTGAATTTAGGGAATTTTGAGCCACTTGGATGACATTAAGTCCCTTGTAGTATTTTGTTTTCAAAAAATCCAAACTTACCACACTAAAATTTTTAATAAGTATAACATTTTAATATATGGTAATAATGATGATATTTCAAATAAATAAATTTTATTATAAAATATATAATATTTATCTTAATTATTGTAATTTATTTATTTTTAGTGGATACATAATTACCAAAAATGCTTTCAAAAAAATGATGGAATAAGTATTCAATAATTGGAAAGATCAATAAAATGAATTTAATTAAAATGAAAAGATCAATTAAATTAAAGAAACAGTTTAATAAATTTTATTATATGAATATTGTTTTCTATAATAATTTATGGTTAATGACATTAAGAAGTGTTTATGACCCTAATAGTATTTTATTAAATTTAATTTCACACATGTCCTACTCTCATTTTAAAAAATTACCATATTTATAATATTGTGTCACACAATATATTTATTTGACTATCAATATTATTTTGGATGCTAAAATATCTATTTAAATCATTGTAATTTTTTTTAAATTTTTTGTGAAGTAATTATTACCATAAATTCTTAGAAAACACTAATGCAATAATTATTCAGTTAATGGGGAAAATAAAAAAATGATATTAAAAATATTAAATTAAATATAATTTGAGATATTTAAGGTGATCCATGAATTTTATAGACTAATATGAAATTTAATGGATTTATCAGAAATTAATTTCCCAATATATCTTATTATGTTGGTATTCTTATTGTTAATTTAATGAATAATATCAAATTGGACAATAAAGATATTTTATAGAATTAATATATATTATTTAAATATCAATGCATTGTTAAATTATCATAAAGGTTATAAGAAATGGTCAAAAATTCATCAAAAATTCATTTAAAGGTCATTTTTATGTCTCTGGATCTCGAATAGCCTTATTATATATTAATATTTAGAGAAATATCAAATGTTCCCCTCACCCCAATTATAAAAGAGAACCTCCTCTATCACTTCTTTGCAACACATTTATAAATAAATTTCCATAAAAAACTACCCAATTATTCTAAAAAATATTTATAATTTATTTATAGGTGATTGTATTTTAAAATGAATTAATATGTTTCTCCTAATAAGACATGTCAAAGAATTCTGTTAAAGAGGACGTAAACATCCTTACTAACTCTTTCAAATTTATTTATTCTTATACTTCCACTTCGTGTGTTGTTTCAATCCTAAAATAACAACTCATGTATAATATATATAATGAGTTGTTATTATGATTATAAAACAACCATATTATACCCTTTTTCAATCCTATTAAAAATTAAAGCACAAAAAGTGTGTATGTTTGGCATACCATCTCCACGAAGCAGTGTAATTCATTTTTCAGCAGTACATAACATGGATGGTTATAAATTTAGAAATAATGGATATATATATGATATTTATAGAAAAAAATTTATTATGGAAAATTATTAGAACATACACTACCTAACCCTTCAAACCATTTAAAAATGATATCATTGCTCGTGCGTACGTGCGGCTTATCGCATCCACGAAGCGATGAAATTCATTTTTGAGGTTAAAAATTCAATATGGGTCCTAAAAATGTATTTAATGAATAAATATGATATTTATTAAATTAGTGTTATTATTAATATTTTGGATCTAAATCCTATACTTGATAACCGGGCCTTTCATGAAAAAACATGCATTAGAAAATAATAAAATTTACACAAAAACAGTCAAATGAATAACATATTATTATAAAATATTGGTAAAATGTTATAAGGGCAACAGATATGATAAAATACATATTAATATAATTATGTAATAATATAATAATATATTTAAAACCATGATAAATGTTTTTGGACATGTTTTATTGAATTATAACCCGATGTAAGGGAGTTATTAAACTAATTTTCATTCATTGGGTTAAACTTCTACTCTATTTATTATGGCATGCAATGATTATGTGTGAAATGAATTTTTATTATCTTATGTTTTATTTCCACATTTTATGTATATTTAATGCTGGTAAACATAATTGATTCACTTGAGTAATAATCACTTCAATGTTATGATATCTGTAAGGGGATTTCTTTTAAAAATAAATTGTAGAAGGTTTCTTTTCAAAGTTTCAAAAATAATGTATTTCTAAATTATATTCCATGAGAAATTTTTCCCACATTTATTAATACTTATTACCTTTTGTCTTCCTTACCAATTTACAGGGCTATTTTCAATGAAAATTGTTTCTTTTATTATTTCACAATGTATAAAACAGAAGGGATTTCTATGTAAAAAGGGTATTTCCCTCAATAAGTTTTCGAGAATCTTAATAATGTATTTTAATATATTCCAAAATATGTTTTTAATATTATGATTAATTGAGTTTGAACTCTTATGATACCACATACATAATTTTATTTAATGTTTTTTGATCATTTTTTTTGGGAATTTACAATTTCAATAACATCCACAATATTACATTGGATAGATTATGATTATGTTTATTGATTTTGTAAAGTTATTATCATTTCATATCCTATTTTCAATATGAATTTATATGTTTATTATGTTTAAATAATTTCATATGTTGAATTCATTAGACTTTGTAATGGATTCTTGGGGCCCACGATGTCCCCTTGATGCATCAACATGTCTCAAGAGACAAACTAAATCAGGTTTTGGATGAGGCCTTACCCATTTCTAGAGACTTCTTGGCTAATTCCATTACAGTAGGTTTTAGATGTTCCACATTATAAATCACTTCATTATGTGATTAGTTATTGATATTCCGTGTGATTATTAGTTTAGTATAATATCCATGGTTAAGTTTCATTATCATGAAATTATTTATAAAGAATCATGTGATTATAATTTATTTTTTCCATATTATGCCAAATTTTATTTTTAAATGAAATCTGTTTTAGTATTTAATCATTAATTTTGGTCTTTATGTATTCATGATATCTTCCATTATACCCATAACATTAATGAGCATATTATCTCACCCAATTATTTTGTTTTATTTTTCCTCATGATGCCGAGATGAATATTTGGATTGAAATTCATTAATATTGTAAGAGATTAATGGTGTTTTAAAATGAGTTAATATGTTATATTTTGTTTTCATGGTTAGAATGTAAGATGCATTTATGTATATAGTTTTCAAAAATTAATAAACTATTTGGTTAGTTGGGATGACAACACTTGTACCAAGTTCCAATGTAATAAATTTACCACTGACATTGGCCTATAGAGTTCGTGGTATTTCTAATTCACTTATTGTATTAATATATAAAATTTATTTTATTATGAGTTTTTGGTATTTTTTTAAAATGATTAATTTTTTGCTTGAATATCTAAAAATGTCAGTTTTTATAAAAATTATAATAGAATATCATGTATTTAAAAAGTCAAATTCTATTTTGGATTTTGTTTTAAATTATTATATTACTAAATTGATTAAAACATTTATATATAAATATATATTAATAAATACATAATTTGGGTATAAGGTCATTTTTCTGCTTAAATCTCAATTTTTTAAAGTGGGGTTTCATTCCACTTTGTGTTCATATATTAAAATTAGTTTCATACACTTTTAAAAATTGAATATTGGAAATATTATTTATATTATTATTAATAGTTTTTAATTTTTTAATGAGTAATACATTTATAATAATTAAAGGATAATCATAATTATAGTTGTGTTGCTCCCCTAACTTATAAATGGACACATCATCTCCTCACTTATCCACACATTTTCATCACTTTATATCAAACATAATCTAACCAAATCACACCCTAAAATTTCTTCCAATTCCGTATACGTGTTAGTCGCATAAAAATAAAAACCTGTTAGTCTTAATGATTATGCCAAAGGTTATTTTTGAAAGAAGAGGTATAATTATTAATTGAGTCCTTTCATGATTATTTATTCTTACACTTCATTAAAACCTATCCTAAATAGGATTATATAATAAAATAAGGGTCTCAAGTATACATAAATTTTATTATATTTATATTACACATATCTTTCATTTACATTTCTATCGCATCAAAAATGAACACACGATGTGTGTATATGTGTGGACTACCACCTCCACGAAGTGATGTGTTTTGTTTTTTCTTCACTACCTCATATGGATAATTAAAATTATGGATAATATTATATTTTATGATATTTGTTAAATTATTATTTTTATTTGACTATAATGTATTAATTAATTTTTACCCTCCTATTTGTGGGAAAATGATAACGTTACTCGTGTAGACTTGTGAACTACCACCACCACAATGAAAAGTGATTAATTTTTCTGGAATCCGTTTCGGCTTCAGACAATCTCATTGGAAGCGCACGGGTAAGCCCTCTCCTCTCCTGGTATCGTTCTTGCCAATTCTTCTCCCAACGTATGTTATTTACGTTTTAATGGGTTTTGTTCTTCATCAGATCTACGCCGTTTTTGGGTGTTTCTGGAGCCGGTATTCGGTTATAGCGTTCGTTGGTATAAAAGGTAGGTGGATTGGTGTCTATTTTCAAACTATCATGTGTTTTTGTGCATTTTCGTGACATGAACCCATGTTGGGGTGTCGTGTGGATGAGTCTGTTGCTATATTTAATTCCTATAATTGCATAGGTGATTAAATTGTGATAATAAAATGATGTTTGGGATCATTGCTTGGATCTAGGACCATCCCGGGGGGTGTGTTCCTCTGTTTAGCCATTTGGCCAGGATACCTGAGGGTATGCCTTAAATGTAGTAACTGTAGAATTTCCTTGAGAGGAATTTCTTTTTTACTGCATTTTGATATGTTGGGCATGGCTTGGTTACCTGTTTAGCCTAAGGGCATTGTTGTGATTAGCCTGAGGGCGTGACTGTTTTAGCCCAAGGTCTGTCGTTATTCCGCCTGAGGGTAACCTTTCATGAATGAGGGCTTGAATTTTGTGCCTGAGGGTGACACTTCGTATGCCTGAGGGCGAGAAATTCTGTTATGTCTGAGGGCAATACCTGCGGGTTGGATTCTGTATGGCCTGAGGGCAAGCTTGAGGGCATGGTGATTATTTTAGCCTGAGGGAATGGTTCTGGTTAGCCTGAGGGCTTGGTGCTGCTGAGCACAAAAATGTTACTAAATTAAAGGAATTAAATGATTAATAAAATGGAAATTTAACTGTTATGTTAGTTACTTTTGTGTACTGCTTAGTTATTGCATTTTAATACTGCACAATTGTTGCATGTTTTACACATAGTTAAGCATGGGCCTTTGGTGGGTGCCTACTGATATATATTTCTCACACCCTGTTTGGGTCACGCTTTACGGCCCAAACAGATTACATTGCTGCAGGTGTAGATAGGGGAAAGAGTCCCTATACAGGTACTTGACTGTTGCTGAGGAGTAGGAGGGCATGAGACCGAGCCTAGGCTCGCGATGCCGCTGCTAGCTGTTTTGCTTGCATTATTGTACTCTATTTTTCTGTTGTACTGTATTGATGTATATCATGTTCTGGCAGTTTTCATAGAACTTGAATCAAGTAGCATCATCACTTATATATTGTTGGTTATACCCACTGCTGTAGTTATTTCAGTTGTGTATGTTTACTGCTTCTGCTGTTGTTGTATGTTTATTTTGTTATTCTGCTGCGCTACACTTTGACAAATGAGGGCATAGTTTCCCCACTATCAGACCTCGGCCCTTGCTGCTATTCGGCATCCTCTGACGTTTGGGGAAATGCGCTTAAGGTCACGTGGTGAACCGGGCTTGGGGCACCCGTTGCGTGGCACCCGGGGTCGGGACGTTACAAATTATATTATTTATCTTTACCATATTATGTTGAATTTTAATTTTAAAAGGATTGGGTTTTAGTCTTGTACATTTACTTAAATGTTTATGCTTATTTATAAATGTTTCCACAATATTATTATCCTTACTGAGAATCTGCGCTCACCCATTTCATAATTTTTATTTTTTCCAGGAAGTGAAGAATTATTTTTTGACTGACCTATAGGGATTGTTTAAGGGATATGAGTGTGTTCTAGACATACATAATGTTTCTTATATTTATTTCATAATGTAATCTAAAACTTTTGTATGTATCTAGTACTTCCAGGGATTCTAATGTAATCGGTCTTTTGGGACTTGATCTCTTGTGATCATGGTAATGTAATGTAATAATTCACCATCTCTAGGTAACTAGGGTTGGGGTGTTACACAATGTATGAAGGTATATTATTTAAGATTCTCTGTGTAGAATTAGATGAAACATTTTCTGTGTCCAAATTATAACATGCACCCTCTTTGCGGTGAATCTCCTTCAAATTGTTTATAGCATCTTCATTGCCATGTTATAATTTATTTTACTTGGGGATCTATTGTTTTTTAAAAGGATATAATTAACAATGATTATATAAAATAAAAACCCCTGATCACATATCCATTTCAATATAAAATATGTTTATATAGTTGACTCTCTTCCTCCCTACATATCCAATTTCATTAATAGGATCTCATATATGGTTATTTCCAGACTTCATGTGGTATATTATATGAAAATGATATTTTATAATCTACTATAAGGTATTATCTATTGTAACAATATATACTATCACTATTCACTATGGGATGGAACCATATCATACCATTCACATCATGTTTCACCCATCTTGCAACAATAATTTCAATGATCCACTATATCACACCAAAAATAGATTAGGAAAAAATTGGGGATCTATCTTCCATCACCTTCATTAATGATAGTTCATCAACTTCTTTGATATCAATTATAGAACAAATCAACCATCACAATATCCAAATCCAGTGCTCTCTTTCTTGTACATCCGTAACCAATCTCCTCAGGAGCACAACCAAGGCTATAATTCCCAAGCTATATACTCCCTTATCTAGGATAACATCTTCTACCATATGTGATGGTAGTTTCTCTCCATTTTCACCACTTTTTCTTCAAAAATGAGCACTTCCCTACTAGTAATTCCAATGTAACATATATTCATCCATGGTGAAACCACTTCTCTCACTCAAATCCTTATCCACTACTATATTAATATTTTACACTACATCTTGACTTCCATGTAAAATATGAGTCCTCTATTGTGGGATCACGAAATGGATATAGATTTTCGACACTGAATCACACTCCCAAACACAAATATAACTCATGTGGACCCGTATGGGAGTTTACCATTAGGCCCAAACATTGCTTGGTCTCCTCCTTCTGTGTTCAACACACCATCCTATCACTATGTGGGAACACAAAGTGGAATTTCTAGGAAATCATCAACCCTTTTGGGATGGATATATGGCTTTAAATACCTATGATATATGGCTACTGTAGTGGTATATAATTTGTTACATATAATATATATAAAATATTTTTTATAATTTCATACATAAATTATAAATTAAATTCATATTTTCGAAATTATATATTTATATTGTTTTGAAAAAATATTTTTTATTCAAATTTGAATTCAAAAATTTTAATAAAACATTGAATAATATTGTAATTTACATTAAAACCAATTAAAATTGAAATAAATTATTTACAATTTCTTAAGAAAAATTTATTGCATCAAATTCCCCCATACTTGAAATATGAATGTCCACAACCATTTAAAATCAATAATAAATTAGAAAAAAGTTGAATGTTACAAATATTTAAATCTAAAATCAAAATAATTAAATAATTATCAATGTTAAACTAAATTTTATTATCCTATATAAAGCATCAATGAAGCTTCTCATTTTTTCTAAAAAATAATCAATTCAATAATTTTTAATTTTTCATATATTAAAATGTTGGATCATCCCCTATCATCCATTAAAGCTCCTCAATTTATTATTATTAAACATTCCATGTCATGATCTACCACACTTTGGACTATTTTCTCTCATCACTCTTGATTCAAAATAAGTAGATTTATTATCATATCATTAGAACATAATACTTATACATATGATTCCTAAGGAACTACATTCTCTACTTTTTAAACTAAGAAATAACCTAAAATAATGAAGGCCTTTAAATCAAGGTTCTATTGAATCTATGGACTAATATTTGTTGTAATTGATATGAAAAACATTAATTCACATGGTGGGGGTTAACTATTAAATTTAAACTATGATATCAAAAGTAAAACTGTCATATTAATATCCTATACAGAGTGCTAACTACCACTACGCAAGATCAATTTTAAGTCATGGAATATGACAGAATAATTAATGAAATTATTTTTCAGGAAATTTTATATAACTGATTTTTCATTTATGAAATTTTTTTTAGAATGAAATATTTATATATTATTACATTTTTAAAAGTAATTATTCAAATAAAACTAACATTCTCCACCAAACCAAATATGATTAAAATCATCAGTATAATAATACCGATTTTTTATTCTTCCAAGTCATAACCCATTATTTTTTCCATTTTTCAGTAAAGGAATACAATAAAGGACAATTATTGAATGAAAATCCATTATTAATACCAAAAGTAGAACACCCACACATTTTCCTTACAATATAGTGCATTCTTCAACTGTGACATGACTCACCCACAAACTACAACATTGAAATGTCATGAAAAATATTAAAGATATGGTAGGAATGGATATAAATTACATGAAATATGTCGTATCCCTTAAAAGGTCATTCACGGTCATTATAGTATAAATAAGGATCAATATAAAATATGGATTCATGGATAAGGGATTATAAATAATAATTCCTAAATTATATTACATTTTTTTAATCAATAATAGATTTAACATGTTCAAATACATGTCCTATATGGTGACATGCCCCAAGATCACTGAGGAAATATGCTCAAGATATAATAGAGAGTATTTATTCAGGACGTCCACTCAGTAAAGGAATATATTATTTTTTTTAATCATTCGTAGAATGAGTAATATTGATAAACCAGTAAATATAAATATCCTATATTCAATGTGTGAAAATGGTAGGTAAATATTGTTTATATTAATTAACCAATTACCACAAATCATGAGTCCTCATTTGACTATCCCCAATTCACATTGATAATTTAATTCTCCACATTAAAAATTCAATATATATACCATTTAAATATATGTAATGGAAGAATAGGTTTCTGAATAAACTCATGTATCATATAAAATTCATCAAAAAAAAAATTCTATTATGTGAATGCAATTTCCAGTTTAATATAGCTTCTTAAATTTTCAGGCTAAATATATACTCTAGAAAATATAAAAGGAGTTAAATGATAAATAATTTAATTAACTCCATTTTCTAATGAATATTTAATACTCTATTCCCATTTAATGTTTGGGGAATGCGTTATGCCATCATAGTCCTACAAAATTAAATAAATCAATTAAGCACAAGAAATTTGTAAATTAAGATAAAAAATATAATTGATTTGGATGTATCCTACAAACATCTGTAAAAATGATATTGACATTTTATAGGAATAATATAAATATATAATCCTTGTAATGATCCCCCAAGTTCGCTATATATTTTTACTTCCTCCAAAAGGGAAGTACCAAATTACATCCATAATTTGTTAGTGGGTGGGGATTCTTTGATATGAATAACCACATATGGTTATTCATATCATTAAATTATTTCATTTTAATGAGGAGTCCATGGATTTAGTACACTAGATTAATCCATTTTTTAATTTGGTATATTGTTCATAGTGGTGGTAGGATGAAGTATGGATCATCCTCCTTCTTCATTGCTACTTTTTCAACCTCCTATTTTCTTGTGGTTTCTTAATATTGTCTAATTTAATTGTATGTATAAGGGAGATTTAGAGGGTAATTTTACTTAAAAATAAGATATATATAAGTCTAATAATGATTTAAATTCTCCATTTTATTGTGAGAATCATATGTCTTGGTTTCTTCATGTAAGGGAACTTTCACTTCCTTATGGGATTCATCAAATAAATGTTCTAAAAAATCAAGGATCCCTAAGTGTTTCTCAATGGGTGAATATAATTATTCTTGATATTTATCCAAGATAAAAAAAAGTGTTATAAAAATATAATAATTCAAAATAATGGTGAGTTATGATCAAATAAAATTCAGTAATATTTTTAAAGATACAGTTTAAGTAATTCTTATCTACCTATCATGGTTTCGATTGAATATATTTCTTATTAGAAAGTACCTCTTGAAGTAGGATTCTAGTAGATTGAGATAGGAATTCAAAATCCTCCATTTTTCAATAAATTCCACCACATGGGTGGTGTATTCTATCATAACTAGAAACTAGTATATATTTAATGATGTTTCCACACATATTTTTAGAACACCATGTTTCATAACATTGTTTTCCTAATATCTCCAAAAATATTCATGTGATTATTGATCATTTATATTCAGTTAAGCATGTGATTATTCATGATTACTCTTTATATATTCATTATAGGTCTTGATCTGATCATCGAGATAGTTGGAATATGTATTTTGCTCAATAAATTTCGCAGCCTCCTATATCAATCCAAAAAAAAAAAATTGTAGATCATATGGTGCTTCTTTAGTAGACTTCAGTATTTGATAATTATTTTGGACTTCACTAACCATGTATGAATATTATGGAATTTAATTTCCAATCTCTTGGACACTTCAAGTCTACATGATCATACAAATAAAATTTTCATCCCTTCATGTGAGGGATTATTTATCATTATAGAATTCATTTGTTGATTTTTTAAATGTTATTAATTGTTACATGGATAATAATATGTTATGTATTGATACATCATTGAAGTATAATATTAATATTTACTTATAAAATATTGAAATACTATATTCAATATATCTAAAAGAAAAATATATTAAAACAATTCATTGGATCCTCAATATGACATAATGTTTTGATGAAAACCTTTTTTAGGTGTGGGAAAATATGTTATTAATACATTTCCTAATAAAAAACAATGGCAGAATAGGGTCATTTCACTTTTATAGCTTCACCTATTATTCACTTACTAATTCTAATTTTCCAAAAATTATTTATTTTTTGGGTTTGGATTACTTTCTAAAATAATAAGATTTTAATAAATAGGAATAATTCATACCTCAACTAGAATGTAATGAAAGAAATAAGGAGTATTCGGAGATAAATTATATTTCCATAAGGTTTTGTTGCATGTTATTTAATTATTTATATTGGGTTTTAAAATTTATATTCATATTTTAATTATTAAATATCATTATTAAAAAATTATCCTTGTATTTTGTGGCATTCAAATCTTGAATCCAAGGAATAGTATTTAGAAAAATAAATAACACATCCTCCTGTAGTCATGGTTGATAAAAAACATCAATTGATAATGTAGCATATTCCAAGACCCACCTGTATCATATTTCATTTCATCCATTGAATAGATAAATTTCAGAATATGATGATTATAGTAGAATTAAGAGAAATGTTTTAAACAGAAGAATATAGATCATTTTGAAATCTTTATTGTGGTGGACAATCTCTACACCCACCTCACTCTCACTCGCCACAAATATAAATAAAACATTGGAATTGAAGAATATAATTTTGGAAACACTTATTCTCCACCAACGCCAATCCTTTGTTTAGTCATTCATTGTTGAATATAATAATATATAAAGAATGAATGGGGGAGGATATGATGAGAGAGAGAAATAAAATGATAGAATATTGGATAAAAATAGAGGTGTCACACTTTGTATAAAAATAATGAATGAATTTTAATAAAATTAGAAAAAAATGAATACAAAAAAAAATACTATGATAACATAGTGGTAGGAAACCACATGGTCTTCTGATTCTTTTTTTGAAGTTACACCCTATTATTTATTAATTTAGGAATTCCCTATTTTTATCTCATTTGAAAATTCCATAACCTTATATATCTATGTCAATGGGTGAATGTATCTTACTTAGGATTCTCTGTATCAAATCTATTAAAATACATGGTGTTTCCAAAATTTATAATAGACCCTATTTTTAGAGAAAAATTTTAAAATATTTCAAGAGATATGCATGGCCATGGTAGCCTTTATTTTATAGGTGGATATTTAGTTTTTATAAAGAAACAAATTCCCAAATCATTTTATAGAACCCTATATTTCATGTATGAAACCATTTATTTATTATTTGTATTTATATAATCTGGTTGTGTAATGTTTGGGAATGTTTGGATGGTTTTTGGGATGGTTTTTCGGCATTATTAAGGGTGCACAATTTGAGCATTGTTAGTGAAAACCATGGAACCCCTTTAGAAAACTAAAAAGGTTGAGGAAATTGGATCTCAATGGGTGCATGATAAACGTGTATTATTTTCCAAACCATGCAGCCACCCTAGGTAAACCATGAAACTTGGGAGAGTGGGATTTTGAATTATTAGAGCACTATCCTTTTAACTGTGCATGAAAACCCTGCGAGCTGCTATTTGGGGTAGGGGCTGGCGCATGATTAATGAACGTGTTTCCTAACCATTCGACTAACTGTATGTTTTAAAAAAGAGTTTTGAAAAAACGGATTTAAGTCAAGATACATCCTAAATCCCCCATTTTCCCTCCAAAATGTTCATGACCTTGGATTCATTCATTAAATGTTTAGGGAGTCTGTCCCCATCATTTTGGAAGCATTTTTACAAAATTTCATAGTGTAGTAAAGATATATCATCCATAGTATGTATACGTTATGGTAGATTTCTAGGTTTTTCATAGATAGAATTTACTCTCTCTATTGGTTTAATGGTTTCCATCTATCCAATGGATTCATGAAATTGATTTTGAAACTAATGTGTAAATATTTGGGGAAAATCTTTTGGTGATGATTTGTGTACTTTGGGGGAACTTTGATATTTTTGACCAATATTATTCATTTTTTAATTTTAAAATATTAATTTCACATTCGGTTTCTTGGGGTACATTATGAAAATGGTTTGTAGAATGGTTTTCAATAAAAAAAATTATTTTATTAATAATTGCTTTGCCAGATATGTATGGAAAATGTTTTGGCATGGATGCTTGATATAGTGCACGCATTATTTGGTTATAATTTTGTCAAACCTGGATGTTGGCTTGTGACTCTTTTATATAGAAAGACAAATTTTATTGAATTGTTAGAAAATATTTGATTTTTCTTGATTTGGATTAAATGACTATGCATGAGTTGAATGGGGATTGATAGTGGCCATGAAGTACCTCCATCAATTGGATGAAACGTAGTCATGAAGTACCATAATAAAATAGGGATGATATATAGACATGACGTTCCAATGTCAATAGTAACACCAAGATTGGGTGTTTTAGTTGTGTGTGTTTTGTCAAGGGCTATGTATTGGGTCATGTGAAATGAAATTTGTTATGCCAATATGAAATGGGAAAAAATTGTTAATGACTTCTTTTGCTTCTTTCATGGGAAATGTGTTTATTTGAGTAAACTATTTTGGTAAGAATGTGTTAGGAATGTTAGAAAAATATTGTACTGTTTAAATGGTTTTATATAAATCATTTTATATAAATATAGTGACATGTATGATCATAGTGGCATGAGGAGGGAAATCAGTTTTTGAAAGCCTATGGATTTTCATTACTCACCCCTTCTTGGGAGCATTGGTGATTCTGAAAATGTCGTTTATTATGAAGTCAGTAAAGGTGATGAATGACATGTCATTAGTGGTTCCATAGGATAATTAGGATATTGTGGATTTGTTCATCGAAATTTTTGTGGGGATTTAGGGTTATTTAGAGGTGTCTTTGAGATGTGATGATTTAATCTTCCACTTGGTACTTATATATGGTATTGGTAAGGGTTTTTATTGTTATTTTCGGTGTTATATCAAATTGTAATACATTGTTATCAAGAATCATATAGTGACATTGGTTATGGTGTGCTTTGTTGTGTCGCTTTATTTTGAATACGGTAAAATCATCCAACATTTTTTATGAATCCCTCGGTATTAATTGATATGCTTTGGCTTATTGGGGATGTCACCTAAACCAAAGTAACACTTCTCCATCATCTCAATCCAATGAGGATGGGTTTAATGTTATATTCTTATTTTTCAAAAACCCATGATCATGTAGTTGTTTTTTATCCATCAGTTTTATGTATCCACAACAACTCCTCCCCATGTATCCAATTATGTTAAATGTATCTTGTATTTTTTTCTTCCTCATTATTTGTGGGGTAGATTCTAGTGCCACGGTTGTTTATCATCTATCATTCACATTTGCAATGGTAGCAATATCTACTGTCACTCTTCACTATGGTAGAATGCCCTATTCTATTGTTTACATAATGTATACCCCTTCATGTTATTAAAAATTTCGTGGTCCACCATAGCACACCAACTGTATATTGACTAACTATCTTGGATCCATATTCCATAACTTTCTTAAATCGTTGTTCGTTATCTATAATGAAATCAACAGTAAAACACAAAAACTATCACGTTATCCAACCCCAGTGTTCTATCCACTATACTAACTTCACCAATCTCTACGATAGCACACATTATTCTAATATTACTATACTAACATCCCACCACTCTACAATAGTATCATTTACCGTCTATGATGGTAGTTCCACTTCCATATTCACCATTTTTTCTTTAAAAACTGTAACTTATATATTTGGTATTCCCAAGGTGCATGAAAATTTCCAGGTTGTATCCAACTCTATCACTCTAACACCATGACACTACCATATTGAAAACCTTCACCACCCAACATGAATTGTATAGTACAGATGTTACGTCTATCATGATCCCACTAGACTATCAAAACACCTATGTCGTAGAGAATTTCATTTACAAAACCAACCTTCGTAGTGGTGGAATGAATATCTTCTTTGATGAATGGTGATATTATTATTTGATATGTATATCACTGAGGAACCTAGAGGGTAGATAATTCATAAAAGGTTTTTTTGGGCCTTGTCAGTGTTTCTCTTGCTTTATCCTGGTGCTTCTAGGTGGTGTCAAATTCATCTCTAGTTATTTGAGATGGTGACAGGAAGTGTTGAGAAATGGATGCATGGTGGGGGAAATTTCAAAGGGTGGGGAGCACACATCCATCACAGAATAACATAATTTTTGGTATGATGAATCGTATACATATATTTCAAGTCCCACAAAAATTATCATTGTTATAATGTTCTTATATATATATATATCAGTAATCCATTAAATCATAACACCATAGATATGGGGGATCATTACCCACTCAAACTCTCACACACAAACATGGTCTGTACAGACCCTCCTGGCCCTATGAGACTTGGATCATACTCTACATGGGATACTCCTCATGTAGAATTCACACTTTCTTGCAACCAGTAAGAACTCCTAGTGGGCTTATATGGCCGGTTGTCCCCCTTGTGGGTTGGCTATGTTGATTTCGAGACCTCTGGTTGACGTCTGGCCTTGTTGGACACACTTTTTTAAATATAAGGTATATAATACGCTTAGTAAAATTTCAAATTGAAATTAATAATTGTATTTCAAACATATAAATTAACCATTTCTATACAATTAAAATAATATTATTTATTCCAATGTGAATTCAAACATTTTAATAAACTAAAGAATTTTATGGGAATTTCTATAGAAACACATCCCAAACCCCCTCCCCTATATCATCCCCTAAAATGTGGAATCCCCCAAACTACACTACCACCTTCCATGGATTCTATATTTATCCATGAAAGAACAAAGTGGTTCCAAAGATTACCCCTTGTCTAGAATTTCAGTATTTATTTACATTATTGACCAATATTATATTTATGAACTAATTGTTTATGATTTTATAAGGATATTCGATAATGAAATTAATTCAATTATTGAACTTATATTCAATTTTAATTTTCATTAATCATTAATGAGATACATTTTTTACATTTAAATGATATTTTAATTAATTCTATGAAATTTAATATTTATTAATGATACCCAATTTTTTACGTTATTTTTACTTTCAAAATATTATTTATTCATTAGATTATTTCTTTTAGTGTTTATTAAGGAAAATATGATCATTAATAATTTTTATCTTTCATGTTTTTTTCCAACTTTTTCACTACCACCTCCTTATGTGAACCTGTTTAATTTAATCCATTTTTTTATTTTTCTACTACCCATGTGAGTATTAACCAATAAATATTTAGTATTTTGGATTAATTTTCACATGGATTCAAATGATTCTGACATACTACTAAATTATTAAAAAATAATTTTCAAATTTGATTAATTATAGTGTAGGTGGAACATGTTATTGAGTTCCGACATAATTATTTTGATAGGTGGTTATTGGGGAGATAATTCCAATGTTGAGTCCGTCAACATCTACTGAATAAAGAAAATGTTATTTTTATTTAATTAATTTAATTATTCACTTTGTATTTTTAATATATTTAATGTCATTTTTTTATATTTATTATTGTATTTACTGATCTCAAATTTATATTTAAAATTTTCATCCATATTTTATTCAACACAACATGATTAGTTGAATCCACATGGGGTTAAGTTTTGGAGTAATTTTCAAGGAAAATTACTCAATTAATTTTTTACATTAATTTTTTTCTATGTACATATTAATTCAAATGCCATTATTTGATGATGGCACATTTCTCTCTTAGATCCAAATCCTGGGTGTGGTTCCTCCTCTTTTAGGGTTTTCCAGATGCATGGTTTTCTTCCTAGAGTGAGGCTCTTCTCTTTATAGGGTTTTCAATTTTTTTTTATAATCCTCATGCTCATCACTTCTTCATTTTATTTTTGTTTCTTCAATGCCATGCCCATCTGTGGTGTTTTTTAGTTGTTGTGCATTGTGGCCCTTATCTTGTGATTGGTAGTAGTTATCAATGGATTGGTTGTTTTGTGCCTCCATTCTCTTAGACCTTTCTAAATATCAGTCCTCTGGCAGGATTCGATGGTTGCAATATGGGTTTGAACCATCTCGTGACCTTGTAAGCAGCGTAGTGGGTTGGGATTCATGTAGGGATACACCTGAAATATTCTTCATCGGTTCCTTCTGGATCTATGCACCCCTAGATGATTTGAAATTCTCATGAGGATTTATGTGAATGAAAGAGATTTTTTTAGGTGGTGGCCATTTCATGCAGGTAATTAATCTAGTGAGTATATTTAATGTTGAAGTTGGTGTTATAGAAGTTGTTTTGTTCCATACTATTGTTGTGGATTGATAACATTTGGGTGCTTTCAGGATTAATTGGTGGTTTTCTGGGTGCCTCTCCAGTAATATTTGTGACTGAATTTGGTTGGCCAGTTTGGCTTTGGTATAAAGTCGTTGAAAAAGATGCTTGATGATTCATGAGAGGTATAGAATTTTTTAAGGCATTTATGTCTACCTATTTTTGTTTTATGGTTTTTTTCAATTTGTATGATGAGTTGAATATATAATTATGGGTTATTGATGTTGTTTCACATCATTTGGTTATCAGTGATTCTTTTTTCATCCACTATTGAGAAGGAGGCCTCAATATTGTGATGGGTGTGTTGAAACCCATCATTATTTGTCCTTGAATATTATAAAATAGAGGAATTCCATGATTTTATAATGTATAGTTATTTTGGTCTTTGGTAGTGTTTTATTGGGTTGACATGTTGTAAAATCTTCACAAGATTTATTGGGTGGGTGATTCAAAAGAGAGATAGATGTGCTGGCTTCTTCCGTCGGGTCCTCCCTATGCATTGTTAGGTGTGTTGGAGGGGTGCTCTACCTCATTGTACTACCATCATGATGGAACTTCTTGGAAGGGGGAGACACTTTCTCCATGACCAATCTCACTATTACATTATCATTCAGGGGGGATATGAAACTATATCCTTTAATTTTTTTTAAATTTTCTCTTCGTCGATCTCTATGTTATTCATTCGGGTTTGACATTATTGGAATATCCAATGGGGATTATAATGGGTTATATCTTACCCCATTTGTCAAAAGAGGATTTTAATTTTTTCATTTCAATAAATGGGGATATAACCTAACCATTTAAAAAAAATATTAATTCATAGGCCATTTTTAAAAATTATTATGTAGTTGATCCCTATTTGAATCATTTATTTCGTATTGTTTTTTTTTCATGTGATTTCAGCTTATTTAGCACCCAAAATTTATTTTGGGTTTTTAAAAATTCTAATAATACTTATATGTTTTAAATTTTATTGCATTATATTATTTTGAGTTTCTATTCATTATGGATAATTATTATTATTTGGATGCATCATATAATTTGATTATGTTTTAAAAAAATTATTATTTATTTTTTACAAATTTATTTTAATGAATTTTATTTGATTGCATATGATATATTCATAAGGGTTAATATTTCCATATTGTAAAGGCTAACCCATGGAATTACCTCCTTCTCATTGTTCAATTCCATTTACGTATTATAAACTAGACATGGTGTTAATATAATGATAACTTTTACATGTTTTCAGATGCTTTATGCTAGGATATAGTTTTATTTATCTCTTTATTTTGGTGTTAATGATATTTTTATGCCTCTAATTCTTATAAAAAACCATGATGAAAAAATATTGTATAACTAATATTGGATAGTAAAAAAAGTTCTCAATTGATTAAGGAATACATTGTAATGTTGTGTACTTTTGAATTTTTATCGACGGTTTTTTTCAAAAGATAAATTATTTTTTAATTATACAATAATTTTTGTTCTGGTGACTTCATGATAATTTGATTTATGTTATTTTAGTATTATTATAGTTTTAATTATTTAATCCATTTTTAATATTTTTTGACATCACAAAACTAGATATTGACCCTATAAAGGTGGTTATTGTTGAAAAAATGTTGCATTTTTTCAACTAAGAGAATATTAAAATCCCACAATCAAAATCAATTTTTAGTGAAAATTACAATGATATTCATTATAATTGTTGTGTTTATGTTGACAATAATCTTTTATAAACATTTTTTGATAGGACTTGTTGAAAAATTCTTTTGACATATATCATTTTGGATGATTTTTTTTGAAAGATTAGTGGTTTTTTATTCTATTTCTGAGTAACTCTTATACTAAAATTCATAACAATACAACAAAAAATTAATGAATTATTCTAGTTAAAGGATCCATATTTTTAATATTTCAATATTTATTTAAATTATATATAATTATTTTAATACTAATATTATATGATTTTTCGACATGATTGGAAATTATTGGTAGTTTACATTCCCTATCATCAAGATCATAGTATGTAAAATATAATATTTTTACATATTTTATTTTAGATTGTTTTATACATTATACTCATTTTATTATTATTCTTTTCTTATTTTTTTTCTTATTTATTTAAATTTTTTCATAGGTTTTCTTATTTCAGTTATTTTGGTTTTGTATTTTATATCTTTAGGATAAACGATCAAATTTTCATAAAAAAATTTGAGGTTATTTATTTTTCATATCTTTTCTTATTTTGATGTTTGGATTGTTTAGAATGATAAAAATATTTTTTTATATGGTAAATGTTGTATTTATGTCAAAGATATGCATTACACTATTAAAACTGAGAATATATCATAGATAGTTATGAAAATATACAATATTGATCATCAATTGAATCCTGAAATAAAAAAATAAACTACCCAACAATCCAATATGTTGTTATAAAATATTTTTTGAAATATTGTTTTCTAATTAAAAAAAACAAAAAAAAAACATTTCAAAAAATAAAATAAAATCAAATGATCTTATGTAACAATTACATTGCATGAAAGGATCATATATTGATATTTTGATATGTAATGAAAAACATAAAATTCAATAAACATGAGGTTTGGTCTGAAGGAAATATAATATATAGATTGTTTATTGTTTAATAGATTTACATAAATGTGAAAACTATCCAAAGATACTTCTATATCTATTAATGAATACAAAATTAACAATTAGTGGATCTATATTGTATCAGGATGTGTATCATAAAAAATAGATATAGGAATCGTGTGTTAACTAAGAATAAATAGGTTTTTTTGTAAGTTATAACTAAACGTGTACTCTTTGATAGTCAAAATTCACCGAACATTATCTAAACCATATATTATATTGTGAAAAGAAAAAATTTAGATATTTTTGACTTGTAAGATTCAATGATGAAAGAAAATGACACTTGAGGTGTTGTAACGTGAAAAATAAAACCACATATATAGATACATATTAGTTGATAAACTGTCTTAATTGTGTTAAAATATTCAATAAGACTCTTCTATCCATTAAATTATATCATAAAAACATCTTGAGGAAATCATTACTATTAAGATGTGCGGTTTTTGAATCTGATTCTTGGGACACACATTGTCATTGAATAAATAATTTCATTTTATAAATTATGGTGAAAAATGTTAGTTTTTATGATCAAAAGTCACCAAACATGTTCCAAATAACATAAAAGTTTTGGACAATGATTCTCAAGTTATGTTTTTTCCCATGGGATTTAATTGTGTTTTAAATAGACACATGAGGTGTTGTAAATTCAAAAATAACATATTTTATTTGTGTTAGTAAAGAATGTGTGATAAATTTTAAATAATGCCTAAACTGACTATAATATCCATTAAATTTTATTAACGAAATTTGTGTGATATATGAACTTTCAGTAAGTTCGAATTTTGAGAATAAAAATTGAGTCAAATTTTATTTCCGAATAATCATTTTAGTGTGTAAATTATAATTTAAAGTGTTCATTTTGATAATAAAAAGTGTCTAAATGTACTCTGAATCATTTTATTTTTTGGTATGACATTTTTCCAGTCATTTTTTTCATATATGATCAGAATACACATCAAATAAACCCCTTACATTTCATAAATTACAATAAGAACCATATATATGGATTCAAATTACCTTATAAAGAGTGTTAAATGTAAAAACTATCCAAATAAACTCTATAATACAAGAAATTTCATCATAGAAGACCTATTACCAATTTTTAGAAATTTTTGAATCTATTTTATTCTGAACCTCATGTGTTTCAATGGATAATGACCATTATAGGTGTTTTTGGGGATCAACCATTAATTTATAGATAATAGGTCTATTGTTTTGACATATTTCCAATGAAATATGTATATAGGGACTCAGAAGACTATTATTGGGTACCCAGTGCAAGTGGTTTAGGGGTAAGTGGATCAAGGTGGACCACTATGTGGACTGTGTTCCCTTAGTGGGTGGCCCACTATGTGAACACTGTCTCAACAATGGGTAATCACTTCCCAATAGATACTCGGTTGAATGATAATTGATAATTGGTGGGTCCTTGATTGTTTTTTCTAAAATATTTTAATTAATTCATTAATTCATTAAAATTATTATGAAATGGTAAGTTATCTCGTTTTCTCAATCCAGTAGTTTCATTTCCCTTGGATTTTCCCTCTATTTTTATTTTGTGGTGCTTAACCTTTATATGGGTTTGAATCAGAATTTCATTTATCACATTGGTTTCATATAGGTAATTCAATCACTCCACTTCCCTATATTTTTGGTTACCATAATATATATTACATGAATCATCGGTGAATCCCTAATTTTTATATTATTTATATTCAATGATTTATATTGATTAAGATTAAATAAATTGAGTATCATTAACATGTAGGACACTATTGGTCTTAGTTAGGTGGTTTTTTGATTTCCCAAGAACTTTTATATTCATAGCATGTGCCATTTAAAATGTGGGAAATAGAGAAGTTCTTTTTTCCTGAAAATAAATATATTTAATTTCAATAAATCTCTATGATAGTATTGAATATAGATGGGACATGATTATTCTATTGGAATATTGTGATGTCATTAACCGTCACAAATGAACATTCATGATTTGAATTGAAATATAAAACCATAATCTTTGACCTGATTTGAGCTGTGATGACTATCAAATGGTCTTAGGATCGTAGTGTAGTTCCATTTTGTATTCCATGGTAAATATTGGCCTGATAAAGAGCATGGATAGAGGTGATTTGGCTTTGACAGAATACCTTGAAGTAGGTTGATAGGTAAATAGGATAATCATTGAAGTGATGAAAATTTTAAACACTTAGTGTTGATTTTAGAAGTTAAAACATTTATTAGAAAGGTTAATTGGTATACAATGGTGCCCTATATAACATGGGTTTTTTTGAGGTGGTACCTCATTATCCTATGCTATGTAGTGGTACCTTGATGACCTAAAGTGAGTTGGTGACACATTAATCCCTATGAGACTAGAGAAGTGGTGGAACTTCAACCACTTTGGGGATTTCATGTTTGTGGTATATCATAAACTTGAGCATTAGTATTGGTGGATAAGAATCCAATTAGAGTCTCATTGGTGGTAGATGAGCCACTTAAGGAACTTTTTCAGTGGTATATATTCAACATAAGACATTAAATCCATGTTGTCTCAGATACTTTTGATGATAAATGGGTTGTACATCATCCACATAGAGAATTATATTAGTGGTGCATCTTCCTCCTACAGATTTTTTAGTACATCGTACACATATGAATGTTTTATATGTCTTGTATATTCTATAGAGAAACTTTTATTTGTGCTATATAATCTTCCATTATAGTGTGATCAGTGGTACATCATAATCTGGTATATAATGTCTCAATGGAACAATTTTTATATCGAGACCAATTTTGAAAGTATATCATGCCCCTAGAGTTGGCGAGGCCTCATTCATTATGTGATTTCTCATTCACTATTATCATAGGCTCAGTGATTTATATTTCTTAATTTGATTCCTCAATCTATTTTATTATTGGATTTGTGGTATATAATTCACATGGATGGGTTTTCACAGAGATGAATCATTAACCAAGAATATTTTATTGTGTTTCCTCGTTCACCAATATTTCTATACAAGGATTGATATATCATTCATCATGGATGTGTGTTTAGAAAATAGGTAAATGGTATCATTCCAAAACAAGATGAAAATTGTATGCTCATATGTGATTTTGAAAGTACATTCCATAGGTAGATTGGATTAATTATTTATTTTCATTATGATAAAATCATAAAGAACATGAAACTATATTTAATTGAAATTTTTAGGTCACCTTTCGTGGTTTCCTAATGAGTTATACTCACATCCATATCTAGTTTCAGGGTATTTGTGCTGATATTATGTTTCATGGATAGTGTATTGAAAAGGGTCCTACTACATTGGATGGATGAGCTGGTGTAACTTTGTTGGAGTTACGAGATAGGGCCTGACTTGGACTCATGGCCAATTTTTCAGGTGTCTATTTTACTATTTTTTTATTTTATACCCATTTGTATAGGATCTTCTATAGAGAGATATTATTTATGTTTTATGTCTTCTATTAAATGTATAGTTGTTAATTCTCATACAATATGGTGTTGATATTTACATTTTATAAGCACTTATTTTTGATGTCTATCTTTATGCTACAGTTATTTTATGGTGATTTTTTATTTAGAATTACTTTATCTATCTTATTATGTTTATTTCAAAATTAGAGCATTTTTTCATTAATTTAAATATATTTTCCATTATCACCAGTTGGTAGCCTTAGGTGTTTAGGAGGGGGTCACTCATAATATATATAATACTCTAGTTCAATAAAAATGGGTTGAACCAAATCATGGATGTTACATAGTGATGTCGAAGAATTTTTCACTTTTTCTTACAATTTGAAATATTATCAATTGAATGTATGAAATTTTATTATCTTGGTATTGGTCTTGTTCCTAGCAGTATCATTCCATTTTAGGAGAGTAGTCTATGTTACAATGTAAGATCCTATGATCGAGGTTTTATTTTTATTGATCTATTAAATTATTTATCTTTATTCATTATTATAATGATTTATTGCTAAATTATTTTTACACTTGTCTTGTGTTAGAATGAGGAATGTGTTCATGAGTAATTTTTTACATTTAGTGATAATATTAAATTTTCATTCATTCTTATGATTAATATTTAATAACGATATTCTTATTGTGATATATAGTTCAATCATTTACGGTCTCCACAAAAAGATATATAATGTTTTCTATGTATAATTTTATGGAACTATAAATGAATAACCCACTATTATAAACTATTTTTATTATATTATATTACTTAAAAATTGTCTTGCATGAGACTTTAACATGATCCATGACTAGGTTTATTTGAATATAGTCAATTCTAAATTTATGAGCTCCATGTATCGTAGGATGTTCGTTTAGAGTATTGTAGTGTGGTAATATTCTATTTTCAGAATTTTTATTTATTATCTACCATTATTTATTATTTACATAAGTAAAAAATATATTATAAGACCTAGGGTTGATCACTTGAATAGGTTACACACTGAAACTATTCTTATACTATCATTATCTGTTTCCTGACTACAATCCACTGACTGATATACAAATATGAAGGGTGATTGAATAATGAAAGTGATATAATAATATGAATAAAAATTTATAAAACATAGATTTGAGGAAAAAAATGATGAGAATAATCTATTTTGAATCCCTCGCCAATAAATTATTATTACCTGAGAATAAAATATAGAGTGCACCTTATGGTCAAAATCTCATTGAGGCTTAATATACACACATGTTTTTCTACTGGTATGATTTATAAAATAACTAATAAAATATTAAAGATAAATATGAAAAATTGGGGATTCAAGTTCATGAAATTAATATGTATATATATATATATATGAAACAAACACACAAATAATAAAACAAAAAACAATATAGAAGATAAGAGAAAAAGAAGTGACTGAATAATCATTGTCGTTCTTGAAAGATCATGGTGATAAAATAAGAGTTCACTAAAGAAATATGTATTCTCAATATTATGCAAAATGTTGAGATCAAGCCTATCACTCAACATCTTACTTGGAATTGTTATTATCCAACACTGACCCTCTACATGAATGATAATAATCACTCACAACATCACCAAAATAATACTTGTAATGACTTAGATTCTCTATGATTTTATTTTTTATAAATGTTTGGGGAACATATGATATTGGGTGCTCAGACGGCGTTTAATTTTGAGGATTCGTGTTCCGAAAATAGTTCATTAAAAAATATTAAATTTTTAACAGTGCTCATGAGTGTTTTTCCTGAATGAGTGTAATAAATATTTAACTGTTTCCCTAAGTAGAAATATGACGGCACCATTTTATTCAGATTACCAACCTTACCTTAGGAAGGGGCTAACATCGACTGGCAGGGGTTGACTAAGAATGTTAGAATTTGGGCATAACCATCATTAAAATATTTTAATAAAATTATTTTTATTATATTAAATATAGTTTTCCTTTTTAAACAAAAACTTTTCAGGAATTCAAGGTTATTATCATAACCCTAGAATTCTACTTAGGCATGGAAATAAACTATCTCTATGATGAATGAAAAAAAATCAAGGATAAATGATGGAAAAGACCTCCATTCTTCATCAACAACTAATCCAAAATCTATGTAGGATGTTGATTTTATTGTGATTTCCTATTTCCCTTTTTATATTTAACAAATAACATGTAACAACTAATGAAAATGTTGATATGCGGTTTGATCATTCTTGTGGGATGGATAAATAATAGGGTTTTTAAAAAGGGTATATAATCATGGTAATTTCTAGTTCATAGTTATTCGTTCATCCTTTTAACAAGAAAAAATTGATGTTGACACCAAAAAAGTCCATGATTCATTCTTCGTGGGTTCATGGGGACTTACCCTCTTCCATGTTCTTTATGCATTCTCCATTTAACCCCCATGGTCAGGGATCGATGTTTTTGGGTGGCTCTAATTATGATCAGATCCTTGGATCAAAGGAAATTCAAATATAGAGGTAGAAACATTGTAGATCAGAACTCAATGAGACCAAATCAATGGCTGCTTGATTTTTTGACCATTGGAGGAACCCCAATGGTCTGCAAAGGGACCACTATCACAGGTCCGGTGTGGTAGTCTGGCATGGTGTGACGTGGGAATAGGTGGCCCGAGGTAGCATCACGAGCGATACAACCCGGTGGTTAGATCCTTAGAGGGATGTTGTAGGTAGGCCACGTGGAGTGGAGCTATTGTGCACATGGACACTGTGGGCTAGAATGGTTAGACGTAAGGGACTGGGAGACATGGGGGATCAATGTGGTCAAGGAGGACTGCATGGACAAGTGTATGCGACCAGGGTGGTCTTCATCCATTGGAGTAAACCAGCCCACATGCGGTAGGACCGACTATAGTGGTTGGACCAATCTGGAAGACCAACAGGCCGGGTATATTGGGCTGATCTCGGTGAGTCAAGATGTTTGGGATAGACTATACAAGGTCGGGTCAGGTCGGACGGATCAGGTCAAACCCGGGTTAGACAATTTTACAAGAATGACCAAAACAATCATATTGTGTCCTCTATTGATGAGATATTTACTATGTTGGGACCCTTCCTATGAGGCGGTCCTTTTGAGACACTCTATGTGATTTTTTTTGGAATTTGTTTTATGAAATATTGGCTTATGTAGTAGGTTCTCTTGGATCAATAGAGCTACGAGCATAATCCATCAGCTGTCTATGACTTGGTGACTATTTGAATTTGGAGAAAATGAACCATTGATGCTCTATGCACCATCAACACTCTATGAACCATTGATTATCTATCCTCCATCGATGCTCTGTGCACCGTCAACGCTATGTGTTCCATCAATGCTTTGTACACCACTAACACTCCATTGGCCATCGACACTCCATATGCCATCAATTCCTTATGCACCATCAATGCAATATGGGCCATAGATGATTTGTTCTCTAACAATGCTCCATGTTCCATCAATTATATGTGGATCATCGACACTCTTTGTGTAATGGAATCATGTATATCTATATATTACACCTAAAAATCCTTCTCTTCATGCTTTATACTTATACCTATGTGATATGACAGTACATCATGTATTTAATTGTTTTATACTTCATGTATTTATTTGGGTTATACTTCATGTGTTTCTTAGTGTTATTCATTTGTGGTTTTGGGTTTTCCTACTAAATATAGTTTTACTCACACCTATATGGGATTTTCTCTAATGTGTCATGTCTTGTGCAGATGATTGACGCTTTGATAGAGTTCTTAGTGGGAATGTACCAGGTGGTGTTTAGAGTGAACAGATAGATAAGTTGTTCTATACAAATTCATACGATTGTTCAAAACATACCCTTCCAGTTGGGTATTCTTCGAACAAGTTTCAAGAACGTCTGTATACACTTGGGAAGACTTCTTTTTGGGTGGGATTGTATTGTGTCCCAGTTTATTTTTTGGTTTTCCGGTTACTGTACGTTGTGGTTGGCATCCTATTGAATGCATGTTATGTCTTCATAGTGTTTTTAAATTTCAGAATTTTAGGAAAGGGAATGTGTGTGTGTGTACTAAAGAAAATACATCTCATTTGTGGGATATGCCTAATTGCCGCTAGTTGCTAGCCCCTGTCCTATTGGATGTGGGCTTCGGGTTGTCACGATACAAGCACCTCTTTAATGGGCCATGAAAGAGTGGTATTAGAGGGTGTCAGATCTACTTAATGACTAGATGCAAGTCATGTTGGTTTGGGGAAATATTGTCGAGTGTTTAAAGTTGTTCATTCAGTCTAGGGAATCCAGTGTTTGTGATGTGGCTGTTGTATCCATATATCATGACTGTGAATTATTCTTTTTGACCCAATAAATTAATTCACTAGATGCATGGGAAACAATGGTACATGAATCACGTATGATTTTGGGGTGTCCTCATATCTTTCTAGAGTCATCTCCCCATGTATACACTATTCACTATGGTACATCTTCATCTGTTTTAGGATGCCTCCAAACGAACAACCATCTAGGATTATGTTGCATGATCAATAAGATGATCTACCTAGTGATTATGCATTGGTACTTGACCACTATCGGAGATAGAACTTTTGGTTGGTGTACCTATGATACCACCATTATTAGAGCAGCACTTACTACCAATGCTACTAGTTGAGGATAAACATAGACTAAGTGCATTTCTTGAGTTATAAAGGTATCGACCTCCCAGGATTAGCAGTGATGTACACGCCCATATATATGAGGACCAGATGGAGGTAGTTACTCACGTATTTCACCATTTTTTGATTCCTACAAACTAGATAGAAACCGTATCCACGAGTCTTATTCGGGAATCCACATGGTGATGGTGGAGCTTAGTGATCGAGATTCATAATGATATGACTTTCTCTTGGGTGGAATTTCAGAACCTATTGAGGGTGTATTTCTTTTTTGAAAATGTTATACTCAATGCGCATATAGAAGCTCCTGCATCTACAATAGGGAAACCAGACAATAGCGGAGTCCTTTTTGATGTTTTCAAATCGTTCTCAATTCCCAATAGATATGTTATGAGCCACATTCATCAGGGCATACACCATCGAGTAGGGAATATGTCATGAGATCAGGGCATCCATGACATCCCTTAGCATTCCTTCATATGATGGGGTACTGGAGTGAGTCTTACTAGTGGAGATTTTTCTGGCATAGAAGGTGCCAATAGTGGGATATACCAGTAGGAACCATGAAGCTGAGACAATAACGGTAGGTAGTTGATATTACATGCAACAAACCATGTGGGTATTCACTCTAGGGGTCATCCCTAGGACACATGTTCATTGTTTATGGGATCTTAGGGTAGAGTGGGTCCGTTGAAGGACAATATGTGTTACTCATTCAGCGGTCGGGGACATCTGGATCAAGATTTCCCAAATCATAGTATGGACGATCAATAGATGATCTCAGGACGATAGATATATAGGAGGAGGTAGGAGTAGGTTGTTAATTAGGGCATCGGATTTGGAAGAGGATAAATAGGTGGGTGGTGGTTCGAGGTGCTACCTCAACCACCCCCAGGTGGTCCACCATGGGCTCAATGAGCTGATGGATACAGACAAGACCAACTTTAGGCGAGGGAGACTTATGAGCCTGGTGCTCCCAAGATGATTACAGATATGATATTTATATTTTAATCCATAGATAGAGATTTGATAGACATGTATTTCAAGGACACTCTTCTCAACATGAACCATGTTCGAGACTCATAGATTTCAGCGGAACCATTGACTCATCCCTTACTTTTAGAGACTCTTATGGTAGGGGATACAATGAGAACACATTGGTACTGAAAGTGTGAGAATACTCTTAGAGGTGAGTGTATCGGTTGGTATCCCTTAGTGGTGGTGTCGAGGACTTATGATATCACTCTCTTTATGGAAATCTTTATATGCAGTTCATGCACAGATTGACTGTTTTAGGCGCATAGTGTGGTGTGTTCATAGTGATGGGACCATGTTTTCTTTTGCACAAAAAAGGGAAACACATGTACGGTGGGACTCACACACACATTGGAGGGTGTGTCCTTTCACACATCATTTAGATAACCTTACCCTTGATGTAGTGGATGTTATGAGTCCTTATAATCCCTACAATGGTGGTAGAATATGTGGACATCTTTCCTGAGGTTTTCCCCATATTATCACCCTGTAGATAGGTAGAATTTAATAATTGATATGTACCCTGAGACAACACTGATATTTACACCTACATATAGGATAGCTCTGGTGGAGCTTCGTAAGTTGAGGGAAGAACTAGGGGACTTGTAGAGGGAGCGATTCGTGAGACTATGTGTTTCACCATGGGCGGCCCTAGTTTTGATTTCCAAGAAAGAAGACATAATATTGATATTATGTGTGTACTTACAGTGCATGAACCAGGTGAATTTGAAGAATAATTATCCACTACTATGGATTGATGTCCTCTTTGATCTTATTAAGGGAGTGAGATGGGTATCGAAGATATTCATTAGATCTGGCTATCACTAGTTTCGAGTATGGTGTGATGACATATTGAAGACAACATTCAGATGTTGGTACGACCACTATGATTTCCTGGTGATGTCGTTTGGCATGATAAAATCAATAGTAGTGTTCATGGGGATCATGAACTGAGTCTTACAACCATATTTATACTGGTTAGTCATTGTCTTCATTAATGATATCCTAGTGTACTTTGTGTCTAAGGAGGATCACATGAAACACTTGAGTATGGTCCTAGATGTGCTCTATGATAATAAGATTTGTAGAAAGATATTGAAGTGTTAGTTTTGTATACGAAAGATCCACTTTTTTTTTGATATGTCATTTTAGAGTCTAGAGTTGCAGTGGATCCAACGAAGATAGAGGTGGTTCCTTCTTGGGATCCACCTAAGAGTGTTACCGAGGTGAAGATATTCCTTGGTTTGGAAGGGTATTATTGGAGGTTTTTTCATGAAATTTTTATATTAATAACATCCTTGGCATATTTGACATGAAAAGGGAAACCTTTTTTGTGGATGGAAAAGTGTTAGGAGAGTTTTCGATAGTTGAGGTAGATATTGACAAGTACTCAATTATTGATATTAGTGGAGGAGGATGTTGAGTACATGATGTTATTTCATGCATCAGGGACAAGGCATGCTTGTTTCCTAATTCAGGGGAAAGCAGTGATTGTCTATGGCTCGCGCCAGTCGAGGCAGTGTGAATAGAATTTCACGACCCATGATCTTGAGTTAGTATTAGTAGTCTTCTCCTAGATGATGTGTCAACTCTACCTGATGGATGAGACTTTTATCATCTACTATTACCAGAAGATTCTCAAATATATCTTCAATCATAATTATTTTAACATAACATAGAGGTGATGGATAGAGTTCCTCTTGGACTATGACTTTGAGGCTATTTATAGTCTTTGAAAGGGGAATGTAGTGTCAGACGTTCTCAGTAGGTGATCTATCTTACAGTTTCTGAGAGAGGTGTTAGAGAAGTTAGTTGGGTTTTAAATATACTCTGGGGATGGAGATGGAAAATATTACCTCTAGTAATTGGTTGTTACCCCTCCACTCTTATTGTGATTTAGGGAGGCTGATCATGTGATACTGATTGTGAGACATTACAAGATCATATGTCCACAGGGCATGCCCCATATTGATATTCCAAATGAACGGATCATGTTGTTCTCTTCAGAGGAAGAACAGTAGTACCAATGATGTTGTGGGAAGAGTTATTGAGGGATCTCCACAAATCCCCATTAACTATACATCTGTTTGAGGTGCAGATGTAAAAGGACCCCCAACGTCAGTTCTGGTGGCCAAGGATGTATATGTAAATAGTATATTTCATTTCATGATTCCACACATTCCAACAGGTGAATGATGATAACCAAGTACCAGTGAGTTTAACTCAAACCCTATTGGTGCCAGAGTGGAAGTGGCATGGAATATTAATGCACATCGTGATGAGTTTACCATGCATATCTAGGGGACATGGTACCATCTGGTTGATCATGGACCGACTCACCAAGTTAGTAAACATCCTACTGATCTATGAGCATTGTTCAGTAGAGATCATGGGATGCATCTATGTAGAGGAGAGAGTTTATCTTCATGGAGTTCCATCAATGATTATCTTAGATCATGATGTGTGCTTCAAATCTCGATTGTGTAGGTGATTGAATGAGTTGATTGGGACACAGTTACACTTGAGCACAACATTTCATCACCAAAAATATGGACGGATGGAGATGACCATTCAGCTTATTGAAGACATGCTATGTTCTTGCATCCTAGATTTTGGTTGTAGTTAGGAGAATCACCTATACCTAATTGATTATGTATTAAAAAATAGATAACACATCACTATTTGTATGGATCTATTTGAGACCTTGTATGGGATACCTAGTAGGTCTCCACATGGTTTGACTGGCCCTAGAGGGTTATCACTGTTGGGTCCAGAGTTGGTGAGGGCTACCACAGATAGATGTAGGTCATCTGGGAGTATATGAAGATAGAGAGAAGCCGTTATAAGTCTAATGATAACTAGTGAAAGAGGCCCTTTGAGTTTGATAATGAACACCATATATTACTTTCAGTCACAACTCAATGGAGAGTGTGAATATTTGGTAGGGGTGACAAGTTATCTCCAAGATAAATCGGACCTATTCATATTCTGAGAAGAGTTGGTGAGGTGGAATATAACCTAGATATACCCCCATAGTTGCACCAAGGGAAAGATTTCATCCATATTTCGTAGTTATGGAGGTATGTGTCGGATCCATCACACATCATCTGCTGGGGAGAGCTGGACATTTATGATTGGGTGAATTTTGTAGAGTACGAAGTGAATATCAATGATATAATGGAGTAGTTCCTTCATGGTGGTCAATTACTCTAGTGCACATTTTTTGGTATCACATGAATCTCCAAGAGTTCACTTGGGAGCAGGAGACTCAGATTTCTGCACAATACACACATATTTTTGTTGAGTATCCCTTGTTTTGTCTTTCCAAGAAGAAAATCCCTATGGTGGGGAGAATGTAAGAACTCATAATTTTCTGGTTTTATTTTTAAAAATTAATTAACAAAATTATAAGGTCATGGGTTAAGAAGATGTATGATTCTTAGGCGAAGTGTGCTTAGGGATGTTCGTTGAACAATGAAATGTCTTTAATAGTACATGTTAGTGGGATTCCAAAAAGAGTTGAATAACTCATAAACTGGTGCCCAAATCAAAAATATAAGGGCACTGTTGCATTCAGAGTAGTGAATTTATCTTAAATGGTGCCTAACTTTGACTAGCGCCGGTTGTCTACGAATGCTGGAATTTGGAAGTAACTATCTTGAAAAAGATTAAATAATAATATTTTTATTAGACACAACCGAGTTTTCCCTTTTAATAAATCTTTTTTAGGAGTTCATGGTTATCGCCATAACCCTAAAATTCTTCTATGGAATGGAAGACAACTCTCAATGGCGATGAATTCTCGTGGATAGAGGATCGATGATGACATGGACCTTTGTTCTTTATCAATGACTGATCCAACCTTGAGGTAGGATGTTGATCTCTTTGTTATTTCCTCTTAACCATATTAGATTTTACAAAAAATGCTGACAAACCAATGAACATGTTGCTTCGTGGTTTGGTCATTCATACGGGATGGTTAAAATATGGTATTTTTAAAAAAGAAAAATTATCTGGCTTATTTCTGGTTCTTCATTCATCATTCATTCTTTTAACAAGAATAAATTGACATTGACACTAACCAATGCCTAGATTCATTCTGTTTGTGTTCTTGATGCCTTTCCCTCTTCCCTATTCTTCGTGATTTGGATATTGAACCCATGTTGACATGAATAGATGTTTTCGGTTGGATCAAAGTATGACCAGACCAAAAAATAGAAGGGATATTGACTATAGAGGTTGTAGTACTGTTGAACGGAACTTGATGTGACCTAATAAATGACAACATGATTTTCCAAGTATCGGAGGCACCTCAGTGGTCCATGAAAGGGACCATCGACGCAGTTTAGGCGTGGTGTTGTGGCGCTGTAGTGGGTCGAGGTGGCGCCGATGTAGGTGGTGTTAGGTGACAGCTGGAGCGGCCAGAGGCAGTAGCTGGAACAGTTGGAGGTGGTGGCTGGAGTTGTGTGGTGCGGTGGTCGGAGCACGAGCAGGACGTGGTAAGCGGTCCACATGGAGCTACATGGAGTGGATGTGGGAAGTGTGTGGTAGTCGCGGGTCATCATGGTGAAACATGGGGCACTGAGTGACACAGGGGGGAGCCACACAGTCAGGGAAAACTGTGTAGTGTAGGGAGAATGGTCAGGGTGGGCCACGTCCAGCCGGGTAAACCAACCCGCATGCGGCAGTTCAGACTACGGTGGTAGGGCTGCTCTAGAGAACTAGAGGCCCAAAGGGAAGGGTCCAATATTCCATGTGGTCTGGTCTGGTGTTGGTCATAAAAAACTGGGTCGGGTCTGGTCGACAAGATCAGGTTAGACACGGACCAGACTTGGGTCGTCCTGTTTCACAAAAATGGCCGTATCATTCAAGCCATGTGTATGATTGATGAGTTATTTGTGGAGTTAGGACCCTTGTTATGAATAAATAATTTTGAGATACTCTTTGTGAGTTTTTGGTATTTTGGTCTTTGGTCTATTGGATTGTGGTGTAGGTTTTCCCAGTATAAGCATGCTACAGGTGGAATACAGTGGATTTCTATGACGTGGTAACTACGTGACTTGTGGGATACATGACCCATCAATCCTATTCTCACCATCATCACTCCATTAACCATTGAATCACGGTGTTCCATCGACACTCTATGAGCCATTGATGAACCGTGTGCAATAGACACTATGTATGACATCGACACTCCGTGCACCATTAACGCTCCATGTGTCGTCGATGCTCCATGCACCATCAAAACTCCTTTTCGATTAACACTCCTTGTGCCATAGATGATCCATGAGACCTCAATGATCCATGCTCCATCGATGCTCCATGAACCATCGATGCTCTGGGGACCATCAATGCTCCATGCGTCCTGGAAACTGGTGGATCTATGGACAAAATCTAAAACGCATTCCCTTCATCATTTAGACTTCTACCTATGTGGGATGATTTTTATTCTTCTATTTATTTGTGTTATACTTCATGTATTTATTTTTGGTATACTATGTGTGTTTTTAGTGGTATTCATTTTTCATTTCCGGATATCCTGCTGGGTGTTGTTTTACACCCCCTGAACATTCTTGGCCCGCATGTGTCATGTCTTATGCTGAAAATCGATGCATTGAAGGAGTTCAATGTGGACCAGGAACATGTGGTGTTAAGAGTACATGGAATGATAATATGTTCTCCCAAGGCTTCAGGCAGCTACTCTACTCCTACCCGTTAGGTAGGGTTTTCTGCGAACGAGTTTCAAGAACATGTGCATTAACTTTTCTAGACTCCATTTTTTGTGGGCTTGTATTCTGGACTTATTTATTTTCCTTTTTTCCTAATATCTAACTATATTCATGGTATCCAAGTGTTTTAATTCTTTATCTACTTGGTGGTTTTACATTTCATCATTTCGGGCGTAGAGATGTCTGTGTGTGTACATGTACAGTGGAAAATGAATCTAATTTGTGAGATATAACATCTCGGCACTAGTTCCCTTACCCTAGCCTATCAGAGATAGTCTTGGGGTTGTTACAAAAATAGGCCCCTCTAGGATGGGTTGTGAAAATAATGCACCTTGGATACAACATTATAATGATGAAGGAGTGTACATGATTATAACAGGAATAATATATCAATAGAAAAAAGCAGGGTGAACCATACACCAAACATGATTCACTAATATTGAATACATCAAAATAATATAAATAGAAAAAGTTAAGAAAAACAAACTCATAAATCGCCACTCGTCCCTCGAAAAACATCAAGAGTTAGTTCTCCACCCGCATGGATATTAGAAGGATCATGGTGGGGGAACGAAAAATGGAAAATGAAAGATAAGATGAGAAGATGAACAAATCTAAATTAAACAAGTAGAATAATATAATAAAATAATTAAACCTAATTATATATATAATGGCCAACCTGATTCTCCGGCTATTTTAAATTAAGTAGTGGTACATTTTTATTGGGAGATGAGAGAGAAATGCTAGCTCCAAAATCATACTACAGAAGTATGCACGTCTATGGACCGAATAATGTTATAATCAGGGGAGGAAACCTTCATAAAAGTTATTCTGATATATCTCATATTTCTGACAACAAAATTAGATCATTTTTGGGATACTTTTGGATAGATATAGTGGTATTTTACTACAAGTCATTTATTCTATCTCAGTGACTCTTCATCTTCCAATTATCCACTTTACCATGAATTAATGACCTTGAATACAGAAGAATCATTCCAAGGAGAATTAATAAAAATTATTCATTTACTCATTTTATAAATACATTCCAAATTTTAGATCAATTGGGAATTCCGAATCTGAAACATAGAATTAATATTTAATGTTTCTAGATTTGTTCACAGTTTTCAAGACCCACCTTGTTAGATGGATTTGGGCCCAAAAATGGTGGATTATGCTATTTTAACAGTAGAATAAAACGAATCCCATAAAATAGAGGAACTGATGGAAGAATATTTTTTTCAATTTGGATCTGTTTCTCAAAATTAATGGATGAAATATAAAACGAAATTAAAATAGATAAAATCTAAAATATTTTATTTTTTCCAAAAATCTCAAAATATTTCAATTATTTTAAATTTAACACAAAATTATATATTGGTTGGATTAATACATTAAAATTAAAATTAAAATAATTTAATATGTTATCTATTTCAATAAAACATATATAATTTAATATAAATGGAATCTATTCTAGGGAATTCACAAAGATGCTTACATTGATCATTAAATAATACTCCATTATCAACTCAATGTATATACTAAGAACTATCAGAGCACACATTCATTTTTGAATTATTATTAACCCACATTGAGACCTCTAAATACGGGTTAATAATTTTTATAATTTCATATTTGATATATCTCTGCTGAAAGAACTATTCAATCCACATTCAACAGTATGCATGAATCAAATTGTGAAGAGAATGATGACTGGACATATGGAAGATCAATGAAATAGAAGATATAATGATTTTTCAACCCACTTTATTTGATATAAATACTGTTGCAAATTTTAGAATATAAATAAAAGAGATATTAACATTCAATAACTCAAGAATCAACAACTTATTCGCATCAAAAAAAAGTTGATGTTAGTTCACTATTTTCATGGAGTTTATAATATATTGTGTTAAAAAATAAAAAACGTAAAAATTATTGGAGGCTGATAGATAAGGTAAATTGTGAAATATATGTATATATATACTAATAATGAATAAAATTAGTTTAGGATAATAATAATTCTGTCATGCTGCAACCTATATGAAATGGGGTTCTGAATCCATCAATAGTGAAGTGAGATTGGGTTTTTCAGAAAAGAGTGGTATCTTTTGGTGCTGCATAGATGTGGAGTTCATGTTTTATGTATGAGGAATATATTTCCTGTATGTATAACCATCATGAGGCTCCTTTATTCTAGATATCAGTGCATACTGAGGTGGAATATTCATGATAATATTCATGCATGCAATTATTGAAACCATAAATTTTATATGAATTCCACATAGATATTAGTTTTAATGATATTAGAATCCCCTAATAATAAGAAAATATTTATAGAATGTTAATTTCAATACATGTGATTGAAAATAGATAGACTGATGGTGTTATCTTGATGGCCATGTCTTGCTCATTATGGCACAATGAAAACATTTCTATTGCTTTGATCATTTCTTTTGACCACATACTTATCCATTGAAAAGGATTCATTAATTGTCCATTTTGAATGTGGGTCTAGTACTGATATTGGGATATACATTTATGACTATTATAAACTCCTTCATTTCCATTCTGAACTCCCAATCTTCCTTATCTGGCTATCTTATGTGAAATGATGACCAGAGATAGCTACTATGACAGAGTGTTATTTGACATGCTATTTTGGATCAATACTTTTATTCATGATATCGTTATTCTATTCCCATGATACAGTACCTATTTCAAATTGGTGTGTGTCTTAGCATAAATTCCATTTTAAATCACTATGGTGAAATGTGTGGTCATTTTTAGCAAACCAAAAAGAAAAATGTATCTATTTGGTGAGATATATCTTCTCCTCTTCATGCATGTATCACCATGGTAAGTCACCACAAACATAGAGATGCTCGTTCTAAGTCTAAATTTCATCCTATAATCTATAGTCACTCCAAACATGGCGTAGTAGTTTCCCATTTTAATACATCACTTGGAAAAAATACCTTAAAATGAAATTAATCATGTAATTCATAATAAATTTAAAAAATAATTAAAAATAAATTAAAACTCATTAATTGTTCAAATTTTTAAATTAAAAATAATTTATTATAAAAATTAATAATGTTACAATGACCATTAAATGGTAAAAATTATGGGCATATATTCAAATAATTACATTTAAAAGTATTTAAAAATATGAGTTCAATCACTCCCCTACCCATAACAATTGAACTCATTGACAATTATATATAATATGGAAAAAAGGTCTCAAGGTTAAATTTGGAACATTACTCAATTATCACATCCAAAGGAAGTATAATGCCTCATACATGTATCATAACTACACAAATCTAAAATCTAATCATAAAATATCATTCAATCTCATTGTAGTCACTTTGTGCATGTTGTTTATACCGCCCAAAAAATTAATTTCTCTCTTAACATTAAAATATCAATTTAAATATTTTATCATTATCATGAACATGAATTCTCATTATAATATTATTACATATATATATAGTTATTAATCTTCATAGTGCCACATATGTGTCTATAATGAGGCCATTTACATGGTTTTTGTTTTGTGGATAAGGGTTGAATGGTTTTAAAATATAATAACACCTAAGGCCGAATGAGGATGGTTTGGACCTAAAATGAAGTAAATGCATAATTTTTTTTCATGAATAGTGTCATCCATAATATTCAATAAAATTAATAACCACTAGACCACACATAATTCTTCCTTAGGAAATCTACTCGTGAAAATTTCAGCAGTAGAAAAATATTTCATCTCCTTCCCTCATTTCAAAAACTATTTTTCCCTTATCATATTAAGAATTTTAGTTCAATTTTGGGTTTTTTATATTTGAGAGGATTATTTGTTCTGAAAATAGTGGGGAACTCCTAGACCATATTTTGAATAATATTTTTTGTAACCATTCATATCTCAATCATGCATTCTCTCCTAAAATAGAAATACATTTTTGAACCACTTACATGTTATATTCTAAAATATTCTTCTATATTTCTCAATAAAAATCATCTTATCCCCCCCTAACCACACTTGAGTTAAAAAATAATCATTCATTAAATTCTTGAGTAGAATAGAAATAGATAAATATCTTGTAATTTCGTGGTCTAATAAGGTATTTTGTGGATACCAGGGGTTTAATAATTATCATATGAAAGGATAGGGAGAAATCTGAGTTTAATGAGAAAAGTAATCTAAAAATAGTTAATAAATCATACATGAAACATTTAATGAATGTTTATAGATTAATAAAGGATATAAATTCATGTTTTTGGATCTCATGACATGACGTAATACTCTCTAGAACAAGTTACAACTAAATAATATTTCAAAATAGTTTATAAGCCTCTCAAGTTGAGAAATATAATCAATTTGGACAACACCAATTCACATGTGTTTCTTAATCAATAAAGAATCAATAAATTAAATGATATTAAATCATTAGAAAAATATACATAGAAATAATTTAAATAATAAAATATTCAAATCATGCAATTTTTCATAAATACCTAGATGACTTAAGTTTCCAAATTATTTACTATAGTGAATGAATACTAAAAACCCACCAAAAATTATAATAGAAAACAAGACATGTAAATTTACATAAGAGTTTTTTTAGATCCCACAAACATAAGATCAAAATACCCTTATATTTAGGCTAAAATACATTTTAAAAAGATTAGGAGTGTAAAAAAATAGAAATGAAAGAGAAAACCACAGTTTAATTTTCACTGGAAACCTTGTGTTATGATTTTAACTACTGTCACAGTAATAATATAATAAAGTAAGAAAAAAAAATATCAGAAGAAAAAAAGAGATATAATGATAAAGGGAATAAAAAAAATGAATAAAACATTATTTGAACCCTTATGTTGGTACTAGTGTTTTACTACCTCAAGGTTGAAGTTCTAGTTTTACCCACAATGAAGTGGTTGATATAGATTTCATGTTTTGAACCACCATATACTCTTCCTTCCAATGTTATTAACATTAAAATGGATATAGAGGAACACATTTCTAGTGTACTTTTGGTATATTCCCATTGTAATTAAGTAAAACTTTCATGGTGGGGGAGGTAAATTTATCCGTTCTCCTCATTTTCTTCTTCCAATACTTGTTTGGAGTGCTCTTCAAATTCATTCATGTCATACTATTTATTTTTTAAATCACCACTTTTTTAGTGTTAAATTCAATGAAAAATTAATTTTAGTAGAATTAAAAAAAATTATTCTATAAATTAGTCATACAATTAAGGTAAAGTATCTTTAAACTAAATCTATTTTGGGAATGTCACTCAGAACTTGATCTGGGATTTCTCAAATTCATCTTCGTCCTCCACGGTAACTCATATGTTTGAGTAATGTGAAAGAACTATGTAGATAGAGATAATTATCGATTCAAGATCAATAAAATAAAAAATAAATGTATTCATGAAAATATTATCTTCATGTGTAATTTGGGCATAAATTTCTTCTTATTTTCAGAATTCCTTATAGAGTTGGGTTGTTGGAATCAGATGAAGGTGTATAATATCCTCAATTTTTTCTCCAAATTTCACCACCTAATTGGAATCTTATTTCAATGAAAGAGTGAGGATGATGGGTTTTGATTTTTCATTATCAATGGTGGGAGAATCACATGAATTTTTAGATCCCAGAAAATAATAATACTTCTTATCCATGTAATGTTGATATCAGACATATGTATTAGCTGTGAAGTCTTATTTAAGAAACACATTATTCCATGGTCAAAAAATGTCGAATAGATCTTTTATAAATTCCCTCAAACCCTTATCATGTTCTTTAACCATGAATATTGAAGGAAATATATATTTTATTTCTTCTTCTATAATTGGTTTTTTCCAACCATAATTCATTGATTTCATCAATAGAAGTCAAAAGGATCTTTATTTGGTTTCTAAAATATTAAAATATTTGAAATTTATTTCTTGAATATTAATTTTTCTGGCACATTAACCATAAATGATTCTTCCATTATAGAATCAAAATTAGGAGAATCATATGAAACATCACTATAAATGTCTTCCTGACATAGAAAAATATTTATTAAATGCAGTTATATTTAAAAAAACTGAACTAATTTTTTTTAAAAAAAAAGTATGTGGAAGCCATTGGATTTTCCAAAAATAGTTCTAAATTAATGTATAGTGAGTTTTTATGGATCAAAAATATAAATTTATTTTTTAATTAATAATTAAATACAGTGTGAGTACTAAAAGTGATCTCTTTCGGTGGATAGTCATAAGTGTTGTCACTATATATTATAAAACTAATATACTTCTAAATGATATGATAATATAATGGAAGTTTTAATAAAGAAAATTGATATAATTATATAAATATAAAAAAAATAAAAAGAAGAAAATATAAAACAAGGATTTAGTGATAAATTATGGCCATTCGTTGTATTTATATGTGGTTCTATAATTGTTGGTTAAATTACTCAACATTCGACTCAATATTGAGATCAATAACTATCGCTCAACACATTCCTTATTTGAATTATTATTACCCACACTATGACCTCTCCATACTTGGAAATATGTTTCCCATATATTACTTCGAGAACTCATCACCGTCCAAAACTATTTGACCCATACCTCACTATATTCATGAATCAAATAGGAAAGGGATAGTTGATTGATAATAAAGAAAAAACTATATAGTATAGAAAATAGAGTGACTACTCATTATAATTGATTTTATATCATTTGAAAAAACAAATGAGAATAAAGAAGGATGTGAAATTTAATAAATTCAATCATCCACCACTATGTTTCTTCGTAAAAGTGAAAAAATTATTTCTCCATTTTAATAGAGTTAAAAAAGTGCATTTTGAGGAAGAAAAGAAGATAAAAATGAGAGACTGTATTGTTGGAAAAAATAATATGAACATTAGATAGAGGTAGACAAATCGAAGGAGATAATTAAAATACTAATATATATATATATATATTAATAATACAGAAAAAAAACATATATAAAATTTACAAAACCACATCATAAATCAGTCAATAAGAAATTGGTTTTGAATCCCTCTCTAAACTGCAGTGAGATTATTTGTTATGGGTAAAGTGTGGAATATGTTTTCCTAAAAAATCATTTAAGATCATGTTAAATACCTATAGAATGGACTCAAACCTGTAGAATCTTCATGTGGACTTTTTCTTCTTTGTGGTAGTGATAGCCCTACGAGTGTCATTAGCTCCCACAGAGTTACCAAATTTAGATATTTATAAAACGAATAAAACAAATCATTGAACTACATGTATGTTTTTGAAATTCATGTACATTATTGAACCCACCAAGATAGGGTCAGTGGAAATATGTATTAAACAAAATAAACCTAAACTAATTTTGAATTTGAAGAAATAAGTTTAAATTATTGAACATTTTATTGTTTTTGAAATTACAAGGAGACAATGTAAAAAGGGTGTTTGGAATCAATGAATCTAGGTTAATGGGATTCCAACGTATTAAATAATTCATTAACAATTATGTAATCATTATAATTGGGTTCTTGGGACTAAAATGAATGGGTATCTCAAAAAATTCATTATCTAGGTTACAATTGGTCATCAAAAAATTCTCTTCATCCTATGTTCTTCATTTCTAATGGTTAGGTACTTATGATTACAATGACTGGGAAACTAAAAAACTTATTTAAATTAAGGTAAGTGATAACCCAATGGTAATGGAAAATATATAAAACCTAAACTTCGCATTAAATGATCAAATTAAATCAAATTAAGAATAGGTCATGAAAAAACACTGAAAAAATTAAACTTGTTCCCAAACCTCTCTCACAATGACCACGCTAGAAGAAATTAAGAATGATATAGAAATTAATAACTGATGTGAAATCCCAAATATATATTGAATTTAAATATAAAATAACTCTTATATTCAATCCGAGTTCATCACTCACAGCACTACAAAATTAAATTACTAGCTCATTATAACAATGAAAGAGCTTAGAAAAATTAATAAATAAAAATCCTAAAGAAAATAGTGAAGCACAATTCAACAATAGTGCACATCCCAGGCAGTAGATCCAGGTTAAGCTCAATCAATAATGATTTCCAAATGTGTGGGAAAACCCACTTTTTATAGTATCCAGATGGTCTCTACCCGACCACTTTCATGAAATGTAATATGTCAAAACATTGTGTTATCCTTATCAGGATTTCCATTATGAATTTTGAATCTGTGTGAATACTTTGTGAATCAAGTTCATAGATTTGGGACGTTGTCTCCATTCATCACGTGTAATCAGGACTCACGAAGTGTAACAGATTTCCATAGAATGTTACCTCGTCACAACTTATTCTATGTGGAAATATTAATTTAGTAAATTAATGATGTGTAATTTCATTACATATCGTGTAATCAATCTTCTCTAAAATTTAATGTTTCATTCTTCCTTTAAAATCTGGTGTCGTGCTGCGAGTGAATTGAAGTTGCAAGAAGTGTCTTTTTACTCTGTTATTTTCCTCTTTTTTTTTAATTTTCATGAATTCATTGTTTCCTTCCAAAAATCATAAAACAAGTCAATATGATCAAAAATTGATAATATTAATCAATTAAATACACAAATCAATATACAAAAACCATCCTAAAATATATGCATGAAATACACTTTTTAGGTAGCAACAAAAATAGTATATTCTTCATGAGAATCTTTACATATCCATGGATTGGAAGGATTTTTTCCATGTATAATACATTTAGAATTGAGTGTTAATGATCATTGAATCCCCAGTAATAATATACTCTAAATATTCTCTTAAAATTAAAGAGTGTTATTGAAATCATATTGTTGAATGGTGTTCTCACGATAACCATGAATTTATCAAAAAGGCATAGTGAAAATTCCATTATATTTTGATCATTTCTAATGATCCCATCCTCTACCATGGAATATAGATATTTGAAAATCCCTTTTGAATATAGTCCTACTTATCATTGTGGGAATCCCCTCCATGCTTATTTTTAACTCCCCCATATCATTTTGAAGTCTATGTTTTCCACGTGTGGGGTTTATATGTTAATATTTGAGTAAAACAATCTTACATGGAATAATGCACATTGGAAGTTTGTTTTGGATTGAGAATTTTACTCTCGATTTGCATTTTTTTCTGCCTATGGTGCACTCCCATTTTAAAAATAGAGTATTTCGTAGTTGAAACACCATATTGATGGACTATAGTGAAAATGTTTATCTATTTGGAACACACAATGTCATAGAAGGTATCACAAAATTGGGATCCCTATTCTTTTTATCATATATTTGATACAACAGTAGGCCAACTCACCCATGGAGGTTCTTAGATTGACATCAAATATTATCATTTATGATACAATCACCCCCTCCATGAAATATTAGTTCGTATTTTAGTCCATCGGATTGGTAAGATACATTTAAAACAATTGAAAATTAGGAATTATCCTTGAATATAATAATGTATTTATAAAATAAAAAAAATGATTTAAAACTAAATAATTATTCTATTTTCCTACCAATAAATATTTTGTTATAAAATACCAAAAATTCATAATTACTCTTAAATTGATAAAATGTTGAGGATATATTAAATTCATTACGATGAAATATATATGAAAATATGAGTTTCACTAGTATATTAACAATTGGAATAAAATTATTATTATTTGACCTGTTATATAATTTTATTTTAAGCTTTGTACTTGAAATTGTAGAGAAATGACACCATGGTATCGAATCATTAAGAAATAGGTGGAGGGGATGATCATACCCCCGGATAATAGTGTTGGAGTTTCCTACTATGTATGTGCCTCCCATTAATAAATTTATCAAAGAGATCCCACCTCAGGTTTTATCATCTCGGTGACATTGTGTGCAGAGGGATAGGACAACCTTGTTGAACATCACTCAACTGTTCCACCTATAGAATCTGCCACTCCGTACAAGTGAAGGTGGACCACAATCTACTGAGTTCTTGAATGACTCTAAGTAAAATATATTTGGAAAAAAATTTCCACCCACTAATAGTTAGCTTAAGATTAAATTATACATGATTTGATTTATTGTGAAACACTATTGGGATGAACTACTATAGGAAGACCAGAGTATAGGGGTTCTTTAGAAGGGCTTTCATCCATTCTTATTAAATCAGTTCATCTTAGCGACTCAATGGTAGAAAGTGGTAGGTCATTTAACCATATTATACATAGTGTAATTCTTGTGATGGGTTATGTTTCCCACCTTATCAATATTATATGACTATCACTTCTACTGATTAATGATGAGCCTACTGGGTTTAAATGTTTTTGGGGAAATGCAAAGGTATTCAATTTAGTCCTCAGTGGATAATTATTAATTATAATAATTTCATTAGGATATGATTATTCCCATCATTGTGGATTGGAATTAGACTGAGGGTAAATCATCCAGGTAGTATTATTCTACCATTGTGTTAGGGAGTGGGTCATTGGGAAATATGTTGTGAAGGATTGAAGAGTTATTCTTGACAAGATATATGCATATTATCCATGGTAATATTTCATTAAATTTGTTATGAGGGAGAAAATTGGTCATGTTCTATCAATGTATACATTATGTTCATATGTAGATTTATTTTTATAGCGATTAGAAGTATTCCCAGTGAAAACATCAACATATTCCCTTTCAATGGGAATTTATTTAGTAGTAATCCTCCCTTTTGTATCAATAATTTAAGGTAGATATACTTACTCGTAATTAAATAATATCCATTCTTCAAAATAAGATTCTAAAAGAGATTCAAAATCATATTATTAGTTATATATATTTAGAGGAAGATTTAGGATACATAATGTAATTCCCTTCTCATGACAATTATTGTTAGATCTATATAAGGATAGTTAATCCATTCCCAATATTGATTCATTTTTTACTAAAGTGATAATGAAAAAAATAAGAAATCTTTCCCATAAATATATATTGGGTTGTATTTATATGTCTGATATACAATAATTTCCCCATTTATTCATTTTACAAAAAACCAACCTTTATGTTTTCTGGTTGTGTTTTTATAGTTCTAATAAACATACATGATATTATAGAATGTTTATAAGAATAATCAAATAGTGAAATCACTATTCTTTATTTGATATCTGAATTAATTATCACCAATTTATTTATAAGATCAACTTCATTATTTGAGATAGAATAAGCTCAAACCTACACTCTTGGTCGTGGATGTTGTTGTCATCAGTTATCTTCGACAACCATTGTCCTCAAGTAATAGTTTACATACTTTACATGATATTTTTCATTAAAACATAATACCATAGTCTAAGGATTTACTATAACCTTGTCTTACTTCACTATATCAGTAGGAATTTTCCTATACCATCAACATTTATTAACATGACACCCCCTTTAACACTTCAATAATATCCTCACTCCGTTGAGGAAATTTTAAGGATTCTTCTACCCAAATTTTTTATAAGTGGGAATTTGGAATCTCTTTCCACCATGAGGATTATTTGATGATACTTTAGAGATAAATTTAATCATCAATTAATATATTCATTTATATGGGACCATTATTAATCAATAATCCATATCAAAAATTTGAGGCCACATTAGATAATTTCTTTATAGCTATTGATGTCTCAAATAGTTAAATATTTTCCAAGAATGTACTACATTACACTAAGGAATTTGTCAACATTAATTTTAGAATCCATGAATAATCCATAAGAATATTATAAAATTCTTTTGGTGTATGGTTCATAAGTATAAATTGAATATTCCTTTTTTCTATTTATTCTAAGGAAGTCATTATCCATTTTAATATAGAGAGTATGGGGAAAATATTTATTGAAAAAATATTTTTATTAAATCCATCTAATTCCATAGATTCTATATCCTCCCAATTCATTATGTTCTTGATCAATGTCCAATACTGATTCAGTTCTACATATAGGTGACAAAATAGCGAGTATAACATTATTTTCCTTGAGAATTTTATGAAAGAGAATTTTTAATTAATGGAGTTAAACCATTTCTATGAAATTAGGTGATTAGAATATCCACAAAAAGTTGGATGCTTTTATTTTAAAATAGAATAAAAAACAACATAATAATTCATAGAAAAAAGTGGTAGTTCAATGTGATTTATGTCATTACTCATAACTTTAGTCAATTATGAAATTACATCAATGATGTTCCCAAATCCTTCTGAAATCATATGATGTATTTCATTAGATAAATCGTCTCATCACCCTCACTTATTTTAATAACATGATTCTTCTTATATCCCAAAATATTCTGTAATAAATGAATATTATTTATAAGGATACATTACATAGTAGGAATATAATAATAATAATTACTTAACAAAGATGGAATAACATATATTCCCTAACTTTTGAATAAGTAATTATAAAACATTGTTATCCATTTTATATTTATTTTTTAATTTTTCTAACCAATCATTGTATTAAAATACTTCATAATGTTATGTAAATAGAATATGAATTATCTAAATAATATCACCTTGGGAGGATATATCTATGTGTGCAATCTAAGTAAAACTCCACATTAATTTTTTTGATGATCGATTTATTTATCAACTAGTCTTTTTTGGGGTGATTCCACTATGAACGTATATTTCAAAACCATATCCATTTCTCTAGTTACTATATCAAGATATAATTGATAGAAAACCATATATTCTATACTGAAAACAAATTTTTAATCTTTCATAAAATTATAATTATCTATAATGTTTTACTCATGCTTTGTCAATCCTAATCCCCATAACATATCTTTACTTTGATCTAATATGGACTATAACAACCCATATTTCTAGTACAATTAATTTCGTGATTTTTAACATAAAGATCCATATTATAAAATACTAGAACATGGGAAGCCCATGTGAATTTGGTAAATTTGATACATAAACCATTAACTTAAAATAATGTATAATATCATTATTTATAACTTCTTAATGTGATCCTAGATTCCTTCGAACTCTTAAGACTGTAGAAAGATAACGTGGGATATAAAAAATACATTGTGAGATATAATGTCTAGTAACAGATTAACAAAAGAATATAATGACAATAAATAATTCATGTGAGTCAGGAGGAATAAAATAATATCATAAATAGGTATGAATCCTAAATACACACATAATGGAAAAACATGTGATAATAAATTCATAAAATCATTGTATCATTGGAATGTGAAAAAAGTATAAAATGTGATATCATAAGAATATTTCATGGATAAACACAAGACCATAATAATATTGTATGATTGGGATAAACGCACATTCACTAAACATGGTATATCATGAGATATAAACATTATTCAATGCATTGGAGAACTATCTATGTTCACCATTCATATTCCTATCATTATATGTCCCACATCAATCATATAACATAAGAAAATATTTTACCACTTCAATCCAAAGAATATGGAATATTGGTTGAACACATTAAGTTCCCAAATAAATTATGTATTGTTATTTCTGGGATAGTATCCTTGATTTAAAATAAGGTTGGGTAATCACAACATAAGGGTATGGGGTGGTAAATCATGGGATAATTTCAGCAATATGATAGGTGTACCTAAAAGATTATGGGATCTATTGATCAGATAATTGTGAAGTATCTCATTAAAAATAAATTATATGGATAATAAGTGGTTAGCATGAAAAATTTATAAAATAACCAACATTAAATAAAAATTCATAAAACAAAGGAAGTGATTGTACTTAAAAGGGGAGGTACATAACCATTAATTTCGTATAATAACAACTTAGGAAAAGGATATAATGATGGGGAATACAAATTCCCTCAAAAATAAAATATAAAATAAATAATAATATAGATGAATAAATTCAGTTTAGTATATGAAACTAATTTAAAATGACATTGTAGAAAGGGAATTGTAATTTAAATTAAAATAGGAGTATTTAAATCTGTAACATAGAAAGGTTGCTTCATAAATCTTATATAGAGCTCCATAGAATAGTAAAAATGACTTAGAGGCTCTCTAGATATGGAAAACGAGATGAAATTCATACATCGAGGATATAAATTAATTATTAATGGGATAATGAGTTGGTATTTATATAAAAAGAGAGGATATTATTTGTTATTTTCCAAACATAGGCCTTGGACACCTATTTACCAAAAAATACAAAACCATTGGCCATATTTCTTTTCTAATTGTATTCACCAAGTAGTAGAATGTTTTTACTATTTTATTAGTTTAAAATATTGAATCTTAAAATAATTAGTTTAATGAAGTGGAAGTGACTCATATACATAAATAATTGTTCTTAAAATCCCCAAAATATCTATTCTGTTTTGGAAGGTTCATTATTGGTTTCGATAAATAATATTATCACATTAAAATACCCTATTTTTTTAAATAACACTATTTATGGTAATTTAAAAACGTTATAACATTTACATCATCACTTTTAGTTTATTGTGTTTTTGTATTTTTTACCTTATAATTATAATTTATTTTAATTTTACACAAAAAAATTGATCGTCTAATAAAATTAGGAAAAAAATAAGAATTAGATATATTCCATAAGCTACTTTAAAAAAATTATTATATCAAAACAATATGTCATTTTTAAATTTAAAAAATACATTATTCATGGAAAAATAATTGTTTTATGATATAATCAACTTCCATATCCTTATAAATATTACCCTAAACATTATATAATTATTCTATAATTTTGACGTAAATAAATAGTATTTTATAATACAATTTCCTGATAGTAAATTTTATTTAAAATTCATAAAATTATCCTAAATGTTTATTTTAGTTGAAGTTATATATTTTCCAATTATATTTTATATTTACCTGAAATGTTATTTATCATATTTATCCCATTCTCATGTGTATATTATGAAATTAAATAATAATTTAATGGGGATTAATGTAACCACTATTTGATTACCAAAAATTTAAAATACACATTTATCATTAAAATGTTTATATATATAATTAATTATTAAACAGGCATAAGACCAAATGGTAAGGTTTATAATGCTGATTCTTTTAGGGGTAGATTAGAAAACATTCATTTTGGGTGATATCTACTATCATGAAATCTTCCCATAGGTGGTTCCTCTCGATCCATTCTTGTTGATGCTATAATTAGTCTTGGCTAGTTGTGAACCTCAGTAATAATACCCCTTCCATACTTTGATAGATAAGGCTTATAAATCATGATTCTTCTAGTAGCGTATATCTTTTCTCCCATATAGATCAATAAGTTCTCTTAATTTTTCTTAATATGCACTAATTATAATGGTCATGTTGCAATGGATACATTTCCAATGGTCATAATTCCCAATAGATATTATTCCCAATGACCATAATTGATTTTTTCTTCCCAAAAATACCTCAGGTTTATTACTTAAATTTCTTTTAAGGTTTAATATTCTTCATTTTCAAAATGAATATTACAATACCAAATTTCAATTTATTTTTATAATCTTATTAACGGGTGAGATAATCCAAGGTGTTCAAGATGATCCAAACAATCTTTTCCTTGTTATCTTATTATATATATATATGTGTGTGTTTTTTTTCATTTTAACATTTTTCATTTTATTAGTGTAAATTGTTGACTAAATACGTGGATATCGATTAACGAAATAAACTATTTTCATTACATTTTATACTATTATACCTTATTAAATATGTCGCACACACAGATATATAGAGAGGAAATTATATATATTCATTTCTAAGTTGTTATAATTTGGTAGTAAAAAATCAGTGTTGCATAAATGGTTTTTAGGTTCGATATCGAGTGACCCTTATTTCATAAATACTTCGATTAAGTTTCCAATTGTTCAGTTTTGGGTGGTGCTTGGACTTGATTATCCTCCTACACTATAAATCTCTAACAATATTATATATTTTTCACATAGGTTAGTTTCCACATTTCTAATGAATTCACCACTTCTATAAACCAATTATTTTCATGATTCTTTTGAAGTTATAGCTCTGACCAGTTCTCCAATTTGGTCGGTTTCCATATTTCATAATTCTTGTTAACAGATTGTATATATGTGGATTGATTGGAATCGTCATCTTATAACACATCTTATATGAACACATAGTTAGTTGGTTTCATATAAAGTAGAGTGGATAGGGTAACTCATCTGTCTCTAGTGTGAAATCACATCCCATTCTCCTGGAAGATTGGCAGTGTTGTCATCTATTTTATGGATCCAGGTGGATCATAGTGTCAGTTATTTAGTGGGCACTGTAGGATGATTACTAATGTGTTAACTCATTGACAAGAAAAATATATCCAACAATAGTATTACAGTAAATCAAAATCTATGTGTGGAAACTCCATCCCATAATGAGGTTCCTAAATTCAATAAAATCATTAAAGTTAGAGTAATTAATTCCAAATTGGAATAAACAACTTCAAACATGAAATAATGCCTTTATATTGGTTCATAAGAATAAAAAATGAAATCCATAAATTATGTAGAAAATTCAAAAATATGGTATTATATAACAATTAATTACTAGAACCCAAATAATTTAAAAATAACATCATGAATATAATTCACTGATTTCCCACCATCAAAAAATAAAATATTTTTTATTTAATAATTTTAAAATTAAACAATATAACATTTTATTAATTTAGCACAATAAATCTTCATTTCTATTCAAATATACATAAAATTACAAATAAAATAAACAATGATACAAAATTAAATAATTCTACCATTAAATAATATTGTAATATTAAAAAAACATTAAATTGAAAATTAATATGGGGAAATTGTATCAATAAAATTCTACATTAGGTTTTAGTGTCAAATCAGAACACATCGTCAATGAAAGGAGTTAATTTCAATAAATGATATATAAGAAACCATTTTATTTCTGACTATGAGGATTAACATGGTATGAATTTCTTCTATACAGTGCACAAGGGAACATAATGGTCACAATTCTATTATATACAAGCATGTGATTATGGTGAGAAGAAAAATCAAAACGTTTAAAAGTCATGAAAATCACATAATACTTCAATAGTTACATCAAATAATAACTCCTCTTTGTTTACTACCAAATTATGTTCAGAAAATTATTGAGATGAGTAATGTTTTCAGTCTAATATATTTAATATATCATCACAAGAGTGATTTGAAAAAAACATAAGGATAGGATTGTTGGGACCACTTTGTGTACAAGGTTGTAGTTGATGTTAGTAGTTTTCATTGAATATAAAAATAAAGGATATCAAGAGGAACTACAATGAAATAAAGTAATGGTGAGGTATCATCATTCTTAAGATGATAGAAGGAGAATGAGGATTTGAAGAAGAACAAAAAATTCATGATGATGGCATGAGAACTGTGAAAGCTCTTACTTGAATAATAGAATCATATGATCTTCATGAAGTAGGGAATGATTGTTGAAGAATAATAGAGATTATTAAAGTGAATGACATTATGAGATGGCCATGAATTTCACATTATAGCTAAACTAGATGATAATTTTCTGATTTGAATTTCCCAAATATCATAAGTTGGGAGAACATGTGATGAAAGTCCTATAATGGAAAGGGGGATTAAAGATGATTCCCATCATATTCAGTTTTGATTAGAAAGAATGATGCTGCTTGAATGGAGAGAAGTTGTTTTAATTCCTGCTTAATCTATGAAGATGCTAAATATGTTCAATCAAAGGATACATATCATGATAAGGTATTTCGTGATGGATGCTGAAGAATGGTTATTGAATGTTGTGAATATAATCATGAAAAATTAATGGATGATCTGGAGGCTGCGTAAAAGAACATTTTTAGGTGTTGTAAATCGGGATATGGAGAAATGTGATTTTGGAAAAGGATGATGCATTCAAGTTTGAATATGACTTGGTATGTAGCACGCAAGTGGAGTTCCAGGATCCAAACATCAAAATATAGAAAATGAGAAGCTTGTGAAAAAGATTGGTTTTTTGAGTGCAAGATTGGTTTTTGCGCGAATTATTGAAGGGAGTTTAGAATGTTGTGTGCAATGTAACACCCAAGCTTCCATGATACACTTCTCTTTGAATAATAGAGTAGCTTGTGTTTTACATAACATTGAGTTCTAACACACGCCACAACCATTAAAACTCTCCATTATGAATAGTAATACACACTTTTCGAATTTTTATACATTTTATCTTTCAAAATGGACTAAATTTTTGGATTTGGAATATCAAAATTATCTTATGGTGAATTTTTGGTATATTTCTGAAAACTTTCTATTTTTGATTAATAGTGAAAAACACTAAGTTTTAGATTAAAACCGAATTTTTATATAAATAATTATTTATTTAATTTAAATTTATTTTTGATCAAAATAGACACATAATGTCTATATATGTTCAATTTAATTCATTGGAGTCAATTTATATTAATTTTAGATATATATAAATTTAATAGAACTTTTCACCTTCTTTTACCCACCTCCTAGGAGAATTTTCAAATTCACATAAAATATAATTTTACTGCTTCTATGTGTGGAATTTCAAAAATCCGAGAGAAATGGTTGATATCTGTAATTAAAATGTTGTTCAATGAGAAGAAAATATTTTTTGGTGAATAGTAACTTTTTACTTATATATACCACGGTTAAAAGTAAATAGGAATATTAAGGGTAAAATGGTATTAATATTACCATAACACATGTCCTAATTATATTGGACAAGTGTATCTTGACCAAAAATAACCTTAGGAAGAAAATATTATCATTTAGGTCCACTTGGACTAGATGAGGACATTTATTATTATTTAATTCAAAGAATAATTAAAAGAGTTAAAATCAACGTTTAATTACAAAAACATTTTTTATATAGGGTTATACATAAGATAAATTCAATTGAAAATATTAATTAGAAATATAAAACTATTTAATACATAATTGTATTTTATTTATATTTTTTAGACATTAAATAATTTAATTTATTTATGACCTAATGGTGATGCAGTAATTGCCTAATTAATGAAATATTAAAATAATTGATATTATAAATATCCAAATATATGTAATTTGAGACTTTTATGAATTACACTACTTTTCTAGGTTAATATGACATATTAGGACTGGTTATATGAATTTTTATCGATGTAATAATGCTGTTATGAATTTATCAAAAAAAAATACCCAATATTGTCAAAAGTGACATAAAAGTGTTTTTGAAACAAATATTATATTATTTATTGATATTCTATTCCTAAAAATATAATGCTCATAAAAAGTACTTACATAATGATATTTTTATCAATAATGGACCACTTGGTGGTCTCTTGGAGGTTTATAGTATGTTTATTAACCATATAATAGAAAAATACTAAAAGACATGGTAAATGTCAAACTAATTAACAAAGAGTTAATACTAAAAGATAAAGTTAATAAAGTGACCCAAACCAATGTAAAACCTATTAGTTGAGTTGTTTTTGTCCCATCCCAACCTTATAATCGAAATAAATCATTTTTGAGCCATTAGAAACCGAATATGAATTTATTAAAAAACATATTTCTAGGTTTTCCAAAGGTTCTCCTCACCCCTCTTATAAAAGGGCACTCCCCCTTCTCCCTAATTCATACATTCAAAGCCATTTGGCTCGGACAACCCCTGCCCAAATATTCTCTCAACTTTCCTCTCATAAAACTAGAGGCCATTGTTTGATCATAAATCCAACCTAAGGATCCCTTTTGATCAAATCCAACAGAAGAACCCGAAGAAGAGGTAATGTTTTCACAACCCTCTTTGAAGTTCCATTCTACTTCAACTTCTTCTTTCTTAGTTATTTCCAATCTAAAATAATAAATCCAGTATCTTCTATATAATGTGATGTTATTATAAATATGGTACAAAAATATTCAGTATTCAATCCATCCTTTGAATGACATGTCACCATACGTGCGTACATACGGACTACCGTCTCCACGTCGTGGTGAAATTTTTATTCAATACATTATTATTTGGATGGGTATGATAATGATATGTAATTGATGTAAATAATAAATATAACATTATAATTATTCTGTATATATGATATACCAACCATTTATATATTATTTTAAAATCAAAAAATGTTATTGTCGCTCATGCATACGTACGGACTACCGTCTCCATGAACGTGATGAGATTCATTCCCCATCGTATCCATTCAAAACTAATTATCATTTGATGATTAAAAATAATGTTTAAGGACTTGATATCATTCTGGATATGAATAAGATACATCCTATCCATAACAAACATGGCTTATTTAACAAAACTTATAAAAGAAAACGAGTAAGTTAACTCCCTAAATGATGATAATACTAAGATATTATTAAGAAAGAAATGTTAGAAAATCATATATGATATAAAATTAATGAATATGATTCTAGTATAATTTAATAACAATTATTTCACCATTATATAGGAGTTTTACCTACCCTCGGCCAAGGAAAATTACAATGTAAAGGTTTATTTCATTATCTCTTCATTATCCGAGGTTGTTTTTACGTAATTATCTAAAAGGACCTATTTATCATACACATCAATGTTTCATAAAAATATATTTCAAAACATTTTTACTATTTACTAGAAAATGGGTTAAAGTCATTTTTACCTTTATGTGTTTGAAAGGAATCTTTTCGTCATTTTCCAAACAAGGTACTTTATGACCTTTTCGACAAATTTAAAGTAATAATGTTTTTTTAACTTCTACGGTGGGTGCATATATTTTACACCATTATAAAATAATCAAATCTTCCCTTACAATCATATCAGTATATTTTAATAATAAATGTTTTCTTTATAATTATTTGACTCTTAAATGATTTCAAAATAGAAAGAGATATTGCACTAAAAATGGTGTTGATTTCTTCTATGTCAACATCCTTTGATGGATTTTATGTTTATATGAAGTTGATATATTATGATACAAATCTTCCATATTGTATTGAAGGTTTTGTGATATGTTTGACTGTGGATGTGCTATTTTTATACCATTCATGGTTTATGGTTAAAGTATTGACATTTCCTATGATAATTTTCATACGAATTTTTATGTTATATTTCAACCATTTCATATGAGGATTGTATTGGACATAGTAAGTGACGGGTGCAGCCCACTATAGCTCATCGATACATCGGTAGGTCTCTCGAGACAACAAAACATGGAATTTCCCAAGGCCCTTTCCCAATTTGATATATGGTTTTGGCCGATTCCTTAATCATTTTTAGACATCTAGGCGAAGGCCTGAACAAAATGTTTCAGAAAGTCTTGCATTATACAATACCTCATTTTGAAAATAATGTTGATGGTTCATGTGGTCATTTGACTAGTAGAATACCCATGATTATGTTTTATTATATAATTATTTACTCAACTAATATTCCTGCCAGAAACATATTCATGTTTATTATTGGTAATGGCATGTGGTTTAAATTATTCACCATGCTTAATATTTATGTTATCTTCCGCTGTATTTCTTACCCTTACTGAGCTTTTGAGCATACCCCTTTGTAATGTTTTATTTTCCCAGTATTTCAAGAAGTGTTTTATGATTGATAAGAAGGGTTAAGCTATGCGATTAATGCATGTCTGAAAGGATCATTTATCTTGTGTTTTATGTTTGAAATTTTAATGTAATGTTAATGTATGTAATCTACTTTCCAAGACTACTAAACGGATAAGTCTTTTGGGACATGATTTCCTTGTGATCATGCCAATGTTATGTAATAATGCACCGAATCTGGGATTCTGGGGTTGAGGCATTACAGTTGGAATCAAAGGAAGTTTAGTACAAAGCTTGGAAGCTAAATTTAGATAAACTCTTATTAGAGAACATAGTCCTAAGATGGACTTTGAGGATTAGTAAAGAATATGTTCCTAGAATTTTTTGTATTGTACAGATTTTGTGTGCTTTTCGAGAAATACATCACTGTATGGATACAATCAGGTAGATGTGGATCTGAAACATGTGTACCTAGGGGTAAAACCCTAAAACACCACTTTGAGCTAGAATCAAATGGGAACTGTTGCACGACAACGGGGCTTGCTGCACTCTTGGTTACGAAACTCCTGAGGGATATACATAGTATAATTCTCATTTTATGTACAAACCATTATGAAGGGTTTATGAGTATATAATTCATCAATGGAAACATTTTTATTATTTTTGATTGTATCCATAAACTGTTCAATTTATGTTAAGTGTATTAGAAGTTTGGAATTATATATTTCGATTCATAAACTAATCTAGTTTGTGCCATTTTTAATAAATGGCACCTAGTGGATGGAATGGGAATAGTATAAATGCACGCACTCCATGAAGGGATTTCCCTCCTGCTGAAAAAATATAGTGGAGTTGGTGATACAACCGGTGCTGATCAGCTTATCACCATAATGTGACAACTCACTCAGCTTATGAATAATAACCTTAACCATATGGATCACCCATATCCACAGTGTGGAGGATCAATGTTAGATCGCTTCATGAGGAAACAACCACTGACATTCAATGGGAGTAAAAATCCATTAGTTTCTGGTCAATGGAAAAATTCCTTAGTGAAACTATTCCACGCTTTAGGGAGTGGAAAAAGGGAAAAAGTTGTCATGGTTGTTTACTGCCTCACTGGAGATGATGATCAATGGTGGTCATTGATTCAAAACATAAAGGATGACAAGGAAGTATCAAATATGGAATGTAGGGAATTTAAAGAAATTTTCTTAGAAAAATACATTCCTCATGACTATCGAGTGGATATGGAAATACCATTTCTAAATCTGAGGCAAAAGGAGGATGAGAATGTTGCAATGTATGAGGCTATCTTTACAAGGTTAGAGAGGCATGTTTTAGATTATATATGTAACTAAATAAGTAATATTGATCGTTTCATTAATGGGTTAAAACCACTTCTCCATCGATAATTTGTATCACAATCCTTCTCATCATACAAAGATATTGTCTCATGTGAAATCAAGACAGAAAATGAATTCTCTATGTTTTATGAAATTAAATCAAAGAAAGAGTATAAGAGATCTGCTAAACACAAAGGGAAAGGAAATAAGGAAACATGGAAGAATGGAAGAATTGAATTTCCACCCTGTGATAATTGTGGTAGGAAGAACCCTAGTGTCTTTCTAAAAGGAAAAGGTGTATGCTAAAAATGTGGATAGAAATACCATCTGGCTGGTGATTTTAATGGAAATAAAGATGCTACCAATGTTCAATGATACAATTTCAGGGAGATGGGAAATTATGTAAATGAATGTCCTAAGCGTCAAGGTAATTTGCCTCAGAAAAAGACAAGGGATCAAGGCCAATCTTATTCTATCACTACTGCTGAGGAAGAAGCACCGAAAGACGTGGTGGAAGGTAATTTAATGGTTCCCTCAAGTCTAGAAAATTCATTATTTGATTCTGTATAATCACATTGTTTCATATCATCCCAGTTTTCTATGAAAATTAGATATTTTCAATTTGAATTTACAAGGGATTAGTCAGTAAAAACTCCTAAGGGAAGTATCACTGCAACCATGTTTTGTGAATCAGTACCCATTAGAGAAAAGAAATGTTCGTTATCATCTGATCTCATCTTCATACCCATGATTGAATTTTATATAATCCTTGGTATGGCTTGGATTTCAGACTATGATGAAATCAATTATTGTAATAATAAGGAGGTTACGATTTTTGATGATGATGATAAAGAACACCATATCTTTAGAGCAGAATCATCACCACCTGATTCTTATCTAGATCCACCCCCATTAGCTCAACTAAATTCAATTATTGGGGAGGAAGAGGATGAAATAACCGGGGTTGAGGAAAGGAATGTTCAAATAGAGGATGTACCTATTGTGAAAGAATATGTTGATGTGTTTCCCAATTATTTACCTGGACATCCTCCAGAACGAGAAATTGAGTTTTCCATTGACTTAATTCCTGGTTCAAGGCCCATATCAAAGACCCCTTATAGAATGGAAACTATGGAATTAGTTGAACTAAAGAAACAACTATAGGAATTGAATAATATGTGATTTACTCTCCCTAGTGTTTCTCCAGGGGGAGCCCCTGTCCTTTATGTTAAGAAGAAAGATGGATCTATGAGGTTATATATCGACTACATGGAAACTAATGCTATTACAATAAAGAAAAAGTATCCCCTAACTCGCATTGATGATTTATTTAACCAACTATATAGAGCCCAATACTTTTCAAAGATTGAACTTCGAACTGGACACAATCAGTTCTGTGTGAAGAAGGAAGACATTCTGAATACAGCATTTCGAACGAGGAATGAGAATTACGAGTTTACAGTATTGCCTTTTGGATTGACTAATGAACCCTTTATCTTCATGGATCTAATGAACATGATTTTCAAGGAATATATCGATGATTTTGTAGTGGAATTTATTGATGATATCTTGGAATACTCCAGAAGCTACGAAGATCATGAAAATCACTTACGCATTATCCTGAAGACTATTAGAAGACATGAATTATATGGGATGTTTACCATGTGTGAATTCTAGATTTAGGAGATTTTTTTTTCTTGGCCATATTATCTCCAAGGATGGAATATCTGTTTATCCTTAAAATACCAAGGCAATCCAAGAATTTCCAGCACTGATGAGTATAACCGAGGTATGCAGTTTTATTGGTTTAGCAGGTTATTATCGACGTTTTGTCCAGAATTTTGCCTGATTGGCTTACCCATTATCTGTGCTCACACATAAATGGGTTAAATTTGTTTGAAAAAAGAGTGTGAAGAATGGTTTGATGAACATAAAAGAATATTAGTCAATGCTCTTATATTGGCTCTACCATCAGGGAATGACGAGTTTTTTATTTATAGTGATGCATCAAAGAAAGGACATGGTTGTGTCCTTATGAAGAATGATAAGGTTATTTCCAATTTATCATGAAAGCTAAAAATTCATGAGCCAAACTATCCTACTCATGATCTAGAGTTAGAAACTATAATATTTTCATTGAAGATTTGGATACACTACCACTATGGTGAAAAATGTGAGATTTATACTGATCACAAGAGTTTAAAGAATATTTTCTCATAAAAAGAACTCAACATGAGGAAAAGGAGACAGATTGAACTACTCAAGGATTATGATTTCAGAATACACTACCACCCGATGAATGTAAATAGGGTGGCAGATGCTTTGAGTAGAAAGGATCATGGAGTTTCAAACAATATGAGAGTTGAAAGGGATCTTATTTTCATAGATCTAGTAATGATGGATATAGGAATCACCATGGAAGGTGAAACATCAATACTTTTTCAAAAGGTTTCCAAACCATCTTTACTAGAAAGGATAAATAGTTCTCAAACAGGCGATGAAGAGCTTAAAAAGAAGATTAATGCTATTAATGATGGGAGATTGAGTGACTTGTTTTATGAAGATGAAAATTTGATGTTTGGGAAGGGATGTTGTGTTCCCGATATACCTGATCTAAAAAGGGAGTTGTTGGATGATTCTCATAGTTCCAATTTCTATATACACCTTGGGAGCACCAAAATGTATAGATATTTGAAGGTATATTTTTGGGGGATAACATGAAGAGGGAGATTGCTGATTTTGTTTCAAGATGTTTGGTTTGTAACCAAATGAAAGCTGGAAGGAAACAGCCTGGAGGAGTCATGCGACCTCATCCCATACTAGAGTGGAAATTGGATAATATTACGATTGACTTTGTCATGGGACTACCAAAGACTCCTAGAAGGAATGGTGCAATATGGGTAATTATTGATTGTCTTACCAAGTCAGCACATTTTCTTACTATATGAGAGGATCTACCACTTGAACATCTTGCAAGATTATATATTAATGAATTTTTAAGACTTCATTGAGTACCCCTATCGATGGTTTTTGATCTTGATCCACGTTTTACATCAAGATTCTAGAAATTTCTTCATAAATACCTTGATACTGAGCCTTGTTTGAGCATTTCTTACCACCATCAAACAGATGGACAATCAGAACGAACAATTAATTCCTTAGAAGAAAAGTTGAGATCCTTCTCACTTGACTTTTAGGGTATGTTGGATCAATTTTTACCTTTGATAGAATTTTATTATAATAATAAATTCCATTCATGTATTCAGATGGCCCCATATGAAGAATTATATGGAAAATAGATGTCGCATGCCAACCTGTTGGGATGATGATAGTGAATGAAAACTTGTAGGCCCAGAACTTATTGAGGAAACGATGGAAAAGGTGAAGGTAATCCAAAACCACATCAAAGAATCTCAAAGTAGGCATAAGAGAAATGCTGATAACTGAAAGAAGGATTTCAATTTCATGTAGGAGATCATGTTTTCTTGAAGGTATCTCCATGGAAGGGAGTTATACACTTTGGTAAGAAGTGTAAATTGAGTCCCAGTTACATCAGAACTTTCGAAATTGTAGAACGAATTGGGGCTGTAGCTTACCTTCTTGAAATGCCTCCAAGTCTCTCCAAAGTTCATGATGTGTTCCATGTATCACTGTTGAGAAAATACATGCCTGAACCGACGCATGTACTCAATTATGAGGAATTAGAACTGGAACCTGATCTATCTTATTATGAAGAGCATGTCAAGATTCTTGATATGAGAGAACAAGTGCTGAGAAACCAGATGACTCGTCTAGTAAAAGTACTATGGAGAAACCATAGGACAGAAGAGGAAACGTGGGAACCTGAGGAACTTATGATGAAGACCCACCCGAGTCTTTTTATGTAGTAGTATTCTTGAAATTTCTTGGATGAAATTATTTGAAAAAGGGGAGAATGTAACACACCAAGCTTCCACGATATGCTTCTCTTTGAATAATACAGTAGCGTGTGTTGTACGCAACTTCGAGTTCTAACACACACCACAACCAAAAAATATATTCATTATGAATAGTAATACTAAACTTTTGAAATTATATACATTTTATCTTTCAAAATGGACTTCATTTTTGGATTTGGAATATCGAAATTAGCTTAGGGTGATTTTTTTGGTATTTATCTGAAAACATTCAATTAATGATAAATAGTGAAAAACACTAAGTTATAGTATAAAACTGAATTTTTATTTAAATAATTATTTATTTTATTTAAATTTATTTTAAGTCAAAATAGAAAAATAATTCCTATATAAGTTAAATGTAATTCATTGGAGTCAATTTATAATAATTTTAGATATATGAAAATTTAATAGAACTTTTCACCGTCTTTTACCCACCTCTTAATAGAATTTTCAAAATAATAAAAAAAATTAATTTTACAGCTTATGTGAGTGAAATTTCAAAAATCCGAGAGACACGGTTGATATCAGTAAGTAAAATGTGGTTCAATGAGATGGAAATAATTTTTACTGAATATTAACTTTTTTACATTTATTAACCACGTTTAAAAGTAAATATGGTAATTAAGGGTAAAAATGATATTAATATTACCCTAAAACATGTCCTAATTCTATTAGAAAAGTGTATCTAGACCAAAAACAAAATTAGTAGTAAAATATTATCATTTAAGTCCACATGGATTAGATTAAGACATTTATTATTATTTAATTCAAAGAATAGTTAGAAGTGTTAATATCATTGAGTAATTAATAAAACATATTTAATATAGGGTTATACATAAGATAAATTCGATTGTAAATATTCATTAGGAAGATAAAAATATTTCATACATCATAATATTGTATTTATAATTTTTATACATTATATAATTTAATTTATTTGTGACATAATGGTGATGCTGTAATTATCTAATAAATGAAATATAAAAAATAATGGATATTATAAATATCCAAAAAATGTAATTTTAGATTTTTATGAATTCCACTAATTTTCTAGGTTAATATGACATATTAGGACTGGTTATATGAATTGTTTTAGAGGTAATAATGCTGTTATGAATTTATCAAATACAAAATACCCAATAGTGTCAAAATTGACATAAAATAGTTTTTAAAACAAATATTATATTAGTAATTGATATTCCATTCCTAAAAATATAATTTTTAGCCAATGGACTTATATAATGATAGTTGTATCATTAATGGACCACTTGGGTCTCTAATGGAAGTTTATCATAAGTTTATTAACCATATAATATAAAAATACAAAGAGACATGGTAAATGTCAAATAAATTAACTAAGAGTTAAAACTAAAAGATAAGGTTAATAAAGTGACCCAAAACTGTCCAAAACCTATTGGTTGAGTTTTTTTCGACCCCAACCCACCATATCCTCCAAATAAAACTTCTTGGAGCCATTAGAAACCGAATATGAATTTATTATAAAATAATATTTCTTACTTTTCCAAAGGTTCCCCTCACCCCTCTTATAAAAGGGAACTCCCCCTTATCTATAATTAATACCATCAAATCCATTTGGATCGGCCAAACCATACCCAAATATTCTGTTAACTTCCTAAAATTAAACCTAGAGTCCTTTTTTTGATCATAAATCCATCCTATGGAGCCCTTTTGATCAAATCAAAAGGAAGAACCCGAAGAAGAGGTAATGCTTTCACCACCCTCTTTCAGGTTCCTTTCTTCCTAAACTTATTCATTCATTATTATTTCCATTCTAAAATAATAACTCCAGAATCTTCTATATGCTATGATGTTATTATAAATACGGCACAACCATATTAAGTATTCTATCAATCCTTTGAATGACATGTCACCATACGTGCGTACGTACGGACTACCGTCTCCACGTCGTGGTGTAATTGTTATTCAATACATTATTATTTGAATGGGTATGATAATGATGAGTAATTTATGTTAATAATAAATATAACATGATAATTATTTTGTATATATGATATACAATAAAATTATATATTATTTTATAACAAAATAATGATATTGTCGCTCATGCGTACGTACGGACTACCATCTCCACGAACGCGATGATATTCATTCCCCATCGTATCCATTCAAGACTAATTATCAATTGATGATTAAAAATAATTTTTAAGGACTTGATATCATTCTGGATATGAATATGATACAACTTATCCATAAAAAAGATGTCTTATGTAATAAAACATATAAAATAAAATGAGTATGTTAACACCCGAAACGACGATATTACTAAGATATTATTAAAAAATTAATGTTAAAAGATAATATATGATATCATATTAACGAATATGATTCTGGTATAATTTAATAACAATTATTTCTCCATTATAAAGGAGGTTAACCTACCCTCAACCAAGGAAAAGTACATGTTAAGGGTTTATTTCACAATCTATTCATTATCCGAGGTTGTTTATACGTAATTATCTACTGGGACCTCTTTATCATCCACAGACATGTTTCATAAAAATAAATTTCAAAAAATTTATACTATTTACTAGGAAATTTGTTAAATTCATTTATACTCTTATGTGTTTTGAAAGGAATCGTTCCGTCATTTTCCAAACAAGGTACTTTTTTACCTTTTTTAAAAATTTAATGCAATAATGTTTTTTAACTTATACGGAGGGTGTGGCGATATTCCTCCATTATAACATCATAAAAGATTCCCATACAAGAATATAAGAATATTTTTAAAATTAATGTATTCTTTATAATTATTTGACTCTTAAATGTTTTCAAAATATAGAGAGATATTTCACTTAAAAGGGTGTTGATCTAATCTACGTCAACATACTTTGATGGAATTTAAGTTTATTTGAATTTGATATATTATGATACAAATCATCCATATTTTATTGAAGGTTTTGTGAAATGTTTGACTGTGGATGTGCTATTTTTATACCATTCATTGTTTATGGTTAAATTATTGACATTTCATATGACAGTTTTAATACGAATGTTTATGTTATATTTCAACATTTTTATATGAGGATTTTATAGGACATAGTAAGTGATAGGTGGAGCCCGCTATTTATCCTCGATGCATGGGTAGGTCCCATGATACAACTAGATGTGGAATTGGTCGAGGCCCTTTCCCAATTTGAAATATGGTTTTGGACAAGGCCTTATTCATTTTTCGACGTCTTGGTCGAGGCCTTGAAAAAATGTTTCAGAATGTCTGGTATTATACATTACCTCATTATGAAAATAATATTGATGGTTAATGTGGTCATTTGAATAGTAGAATACCCATGATTATGTTTTATTATGGAATTATTTACTCAAATCATATTGCTTCCATAAAAGTATTCATGTTTATTATTGGTAAAGACATGTGGTTTTAATTATTCACCATGCCTAATATTTATGTTATCTTCCTCAGTATTGCATACCCTTACTGAGCCTTTGATCTCACCCCTTTCTTATGTTTTATTTTCCCAGGATTCCATGAAATGTTTTATGATTGATAAGCAGGGTTAAGCAATGGGATTAATGGTGGTCTCAAAGGATCATTTATGTTGTGTTTTATGTTTGAAATTGTAATGTAAAGTTAAGTTATGTAATTTATTCTCTATGGATACTAATCTAATGGGCCTTTCAGGACATGCGTTCCTTGTGATCATGCCAATGTTATGTAATAATGCCCAGAATCTAGGCTTCTGGGGACGGGGCGTTACATACTAGGCTTGATTTGAGGTCAAAACATAAAAAAATGCCAAATTCGTGAAGTGTGTGAAAGATTCATAGATTTCACGATAGAAGAGGTTGGGGTGAAAGATACTTACATTCCCAATGCGACGTCAACTGGGGTTTTGTGTGACACGTCAGGATCTTGTGCGACATAAAGGGATTTTGTGTGAGGGGTCCGATGATGTCTATAAATAAGAGGTGACTCCCTCAAATTTGAGAAAATCGTCACTTTTAGTGAAGTCTGAAGCTCTGAGGCATGAAAGAATTAAATGAAAAGGGGAGTGCATGAATGAAATTGAGTTTCATGTAAGAAAGTGATGTTTCACGCAAGACGAAATTTGCGTGCAATATTATTGTTGCGCGCAAGAGGTGTTTTGTGAAGAAAAGTCAAATCTTGTGTGTGTGGCATTAAATTTGTGTGAAAAACACATAAAAGGGTGCAGAATAAATAAGGGGGTCTCATAGGTCTTTGATAAGTGCATATCACTCTTGATGTGGCTTCATGAAAAATGATGTTTCGCGAACCATTCGGTTCTACGAAGAGAAGTATTACCGCACACACATTATTGGTGTTTAACACCCTCATTTTTCTTTGTGAAGAGAAGAAAAACATATTGTTTTATTCTGGCCAAGAAGCGAAGAAGGAGATTTGGTGCATTCAGTTATTTCACTAAAAGTGAATATTGAATATAAAAGAACACCAATTTAGTACTATGATGCATGGAATGTCTCATGCTAAACAGAAGATAAAGACTTCCATTCTTATTTGTTGAAGATAACTTCAAGTCTATAAAGAGATTGGGACTTCTCCCATGGTAGTGAGCCAAGGAGAGTCAATGGGAGTGACCCGATGGAGGCAGTGAGCTATCCCAAAACATTTTTATATTCAATGAGCCTGGGACAGAGTAACTGTTCCCAAACCATTGTAATCCACAGCTAGTGAAGATTAGTGTAATTTGGTATAACCGGTAACCTGCTGGCATATAATCCTTGGATGTAGCCCATAGTTTTGAACCAAGTAAATTATGTTGTGTTGTCTTTCTGCATATTTTAATTAATGTACATATCTATCATACTTGTTTAAACAAGTTCCTACCAAAGTGGGTACAAAATCCAATAAAGTAGAGAAAAATTTGACACCCTGATTCACCCCCACCATCTCAGGGTGGTCTAGGGTCTTTCATGGATTGTACCAAAAAATTACATAGATATACATTTCCCACTATTATTTTTTGATACCTTGGTCCACTTAAGTATACCTCTAATTAATGATGTAATGGTTGGGGGTTCCCTAAAATCTACAAGTATGTATCCCATTGAGTAGTATTTTAATACATTCAAAATATTTGTACATAATTGTGATCATTCAAAATCATCAATAACCAATGGTATTTTGAGGGTTGAGTTCACTAATTTATATGATGCATGTCTAATTGATGCCAAAATAAATAGATAATACCTATCATTTTCATGACAATATAATTATAAAATGAATGAATTTGACATGAAAATTGGTTAGTAGGTTCAATATAATTGATACATCTTTTACAATTCACCATCAGTTGCACAATTCATGAATTAATTGTCTTTTTGATATAAATATTAAAAAAATAAATTTAGTTTGGATATAGATATTGATTATTAAAAATTGTTATTATGAATTATAAGAAATATATTAATGAGATAAAATCGTATATTCGTCAAGATATAGATTAACAAATTCAAACATCTCATTTTATATCATTTCCAAACTGGATCAAGGCTTTTGTATATTTACATGCTATTTTATTTTGATTAAATTATAGTATATATATATATATTTAAAATATTTTGTTGAGTTATATGAAATATATTCATCCCTAACTTTTTGGAATATGGTGAACCTAATTTGAATGAAGAATTTAAAAAATATGACAATTTTTATTCTATAATGGTGCATTATTACGAAGAATTAGATGAAAATAGCTTTTGGTTTCACATTAAAGATGTTGATTTCATATGTGAAACACAAAAATATGGTATTGGTTTTCCATCCATTGATATTAATTACTATTATGGTCAAAAGAAATAAATCATTGATGTTATGTATGTTCATGTATTAAAATATATGTTTTTAATGTTGTACATAGCCTATAAAAACAATTCTCAAGAGGTAAATTTTTAGGGTTTCTATGAAAATTAATTTCAGGGTCAATAGTAAAATAATTGGATGTTCATGAATAGTTAGAAACTCTTGGGAGAGTATGGATAAATATAATGAACTGGTACCGTGGTTTTCATGATCTGGGTATCTAAATTTGATTCACTAATAGTGATTCTTGTAGATGTGTATGTTCAACAAAAGTAATAGCAATATGATTTGAACTAAAGTTTTAAGGAAGTACTAAGATGTCAGTTTAATGGTTGCATGCTAAATGTCCTGAGACAAGTAAAATTTCAGTGGCTGTAGTGGAATAGATCAGACTAGTGATTGGATAATAATGGATGTTTAATACGTGAATGATGACAATGACAAATTATTGATGTATATACTCAAGGTTTAGTTCATGGATTGGAATGATATTAAGAGACCACTAGAAGGGTAAGCTATTGATCGTTGAATGAATGTTTGGAGGACATATGATGGAATTTTTATGTCTCACAACCAGAATAATGTCAAATTTATTGGGATTCTAGAAATTTTCAAATAATGGAAATGTTCATCAAGGAATTCGTATTGAATGATAGGTGAAATAAACATTCTATCAGTAGTCAACAATCTATGAAATTAATGTTACTAGAGATATTATGTTTCACAATTCCCCAAATGGATTCCTATAAAAACATGTATTGTATTAATGAATTTCTTTTTTTGAATGAATAATCCCTTATTAAGTAGTGTAGTTATAGAAAACACAACATTACATTATTTTTGTTATCCATTATATAATATAGATGATTATATTTAAAAAATAATTATGTATATTAACCATTTATAATATAGTAATGGTTTAATGTTCCTTAATATTAGTAAACATTAAGGGTTATAATAAATATTCATTGAAATAGGTTGAATAAGCAATCACCTTAACTAGTAGGATCATACACTATGATGAACAATTATTACTGAATTAAATGGTGGAATCAGTATAATTTTCTCTTAACTAATACTAAGATGAAATTAAATAACTAAATCATGAAAAAATCAATACATGGGAGAAGTTATACCTTATCGATATCATATCGAAAACCATGCTCACCAAACTACCTCAAGAAAGTGCCAACATCGCACACCATACCCATAGGGCAGAGGCTATTGTAATAAGAAGTTATGTATCTTGGACCTAGAAGTTTGAATTTGTATGTTTTCATTGCAACAAAATTAATGTAATGTTTATGTTCTTTTATTATTGCAACATATATACAATTATGCATTGGTGAAAATTAGATTTTGATATGATAAAACCATAAATATATTTCCCTAAAATATTTTTTATCACTTTTTATGGTAAATTGAATAATTTTTAAATAAATTTACTTTCATATAATGTTATTATTAAATAATAATTATTTAAATAAAAATTTTAATATAATATAAGGAAGTCAAATGTAATGATTATAACGGTCAGATTTTTTTTCATAAAAAATTATTTTATAGTAAATAGGGATTATTATTTTAAAGTACAAATTATCATATTATGTGAAAAATTTTCATTAAAAAATTATTATTTTTCAAATTTTTACATTGAAATTTTCCAATGGATAAATTTTTAAAATTCTGTGAAGTAATCTAATTTTTCTGTACAAATTAAATACGATATAAATTTAGAATCAGTATTGTGAGATGATAATGGAACCCAATTGATGTAATATATAATATAAATTTATTCTATGACAAAATATATATTTCCCCTTTAAAATAATATATTTTTAAGTAATTTAATTTATTTAATAAACCATCAACGTTCCCACAAATGACAATATTATATTTTAGGGTTTTCAAATAAATTATATATGAACATGACTCACTTCCACATCAATAATGTTATTATTTTAATATTATAAATTAATATACTTTTAAAATATTGAAAACCACTCCTCTATGGAAGAAAAAATGGTAAAATAGAATGTGATATTTTATGTTATTAATTATCTTGTCATATAAACTGGAAAAATGATTTTTTGAAATTAATAAAGAATTATCCTCTAATATACTTTAAATACCCTCCAAACCTCACACTCCTCTCAACTCATGACCCATTTATCATGAATTTACTCTCCCTATACATCCTTATATCATTAACAATGTGTAATAGAACTCATATGAATCCCATCCTAAGCTTTTAGAAGGGACCTCTCAAGGTAAGTGAATCTCTACTTCTCTATTCAAGCACATTTTTGTATTAATGCATTTTATTTGTAATTTTTCATATTGAAATGTGTTTTTAAAAATCCGTTTTACAAACACTATTATTTAAAATTAATTTTAAATCACTCGTCACACTGATTAAACCCTTATATGAATATTTAGATAACACTATTATGTTTCCAAAATTATCCTGTGATTTTCCATACCAAAAATTTGGGGAGTGAAAACCCATTTCCATTTACAATCAATGGTATTCCACATGATGTTTCAATCCTTCAATGATTAGGGACATCCATTTATATAACCCTCCATCCTTTATTGTGGGATTACAGTCGATGAAAGGCATTCATATGTTTTATGTTCTATGTGGTGCATTCATAAATGGATATGATATAAATGAGATGGGTGGCCCTGGAATTATATAGCCCAATTGGGTGATGTTTGTATCTCATGTGATACCATGTATGGTGAACCAGTGGTTATTCTATTCATACTATATAATTATGTATCAGTGATTATTTTTATCTTATGTCTATGATGTCAGGTTTTATGTTCCCACAACATTCCTATGTTTCCTTTATGTTATCATATTATATCTTGATACGATGATCATTTTTACTATTCTCAACCCTTTTATTTCACCCTGATATGATACAATATTATCATTTATTACATTAATCATATCATCTTTTGATTATTCCTTTGCTAGGATTTATAGCTCACCCTTTATTGTATATTTCCCATGGTTAACCAGTGTATCTATGATCCAACCCAACATGGATGGAGCAGAGACTCCCCAATCCCGCCACAAATAGGCCAGGGGTTGGAAACTATCATTGGGTAGGCTATCAAACCCCTGGGAGGCCTTATACAATCGAACATGTACATATGAACCCACATAAACCTCCATGAATAAATGTAGGAATATATAAAAAATCCCAAATGAAAATTCATTCATACATCTAGCCCTAGACAATGTACAGAAGATGTAAAAAAAGGTAAAATACAGAGGCCCCCAAAAGAAAATTGAAAAAGCGACCAACCTTTTCAGATGGAGTGGAATGATGAAAAACTATCATTTATAAGATATATGGTATGACATTGGTAAAATCTATGGTAAATCCTAATAAAAATCTCTACCTACTTTGTGTGCAACTGGGGCTCTATCAACGGAAATGTGGCCTTAACAGGATTCAAGATGTGCAAGAAAAGATTATTAAAGGATGTGTATAAATATACTCAGTAGATGCCCCAAAAATCCAAAACTAAAAAGGGAGTATCCAATAGGCATCAATTAAATCTACCCAGCGAGAGGGATCCCAAACAAGAGAGAAAATCTATATCGATTCCATCCTCAACTAAACCTGACTAGTCTGCTTGATGTCACAGGCATGCTAACAAAACTACACACACTATGGGGAATCCCTGAACATACAAAAATATTCTCAAAATAGAATCTCTAATATAATGGTCATGACTATATATTGTCCACGGTATCCGACTAGAAGTTCAAATGAAACTCTTCCAATAGTCTCATGAGGTTCCAACCTCATAGAAATTAGATGGTCATTGTGGCCCAAAGGTAGAATCCTACCTCGGAGCAAAGACAATGAACCAATCCATCCAAGATGATATGTAGAAAGAAAGGGTACAAGCTTCGATGGCTTGCAGTCGATGATTAAACCATTCTATCCCTGATGGAACTCAACTGAGTAATGTAACTCAATTGAGAAATCATACCTATAGAATAACCCATCCAACACCCATGGTACCAATTTTTGAGGGAATGCTTGACAGACCATCCCACAAAAAACTTCACCCAGTTACTAACTCACCCCAACTCCACAGGTAGGGGATCCCACCCATGGTCCGCTGGGGGAAACTAAACCCTAGTTAGAAATAGAGAACATGGAAAGGGGTATCACTCAAGAACCCGAATCTGGAACAACTTTCCTAGAATAGGATCAATTTATATGTATAGTTGGTCACACAAATTCCAAATCCTCTTGAGAAAAAATCCAGGATAGATCGCAAAAGGAATAATAGAATCTCGATACATTGATAAAGGGTCTGCTCCTAGAATTTACTGGGGGATCTGTCCTCTATTGGATCATCCTCGGTAGAGTAATTATGCTTAGGTAAATATTGGACACACCGATTCAAGGAACCAAACTAGGGAAATGAATGGAAGTGAGGATCACAACCAACCTCTTAGGGTGAAACATGCTCTTAATCTATTGAGTCTGCTGTTAATGAGGATTCTGTCAACTAACTCAAGAATGTGGAAACACATCCATACATCAAGTATGAAAAGATACCCTAGAGGTGTCAAAATCTAGAGAAGATAATGTGTTAAAGAAAACCCTCATAAAAAAAGAATTAGGGGGACTCAATCAACCATTCCATTTCAACCATCACTAGCAGAGACCCGGAAGACCCACTCAACCCTTACAATCAAAACGTCATGAATAAAAAGACCTGGGGGACTCAGTAAACCCTATCAGTCAGCATTTCTACCCCATTATAACTCAACTATACTATTTATACACAACAAATCCTTGTCCAAAAATAAGGCCACCCTCACATTCTACATGAAATTCTACTCAGGATAGGATTCCCACTAGCCTAAATCAGAGCTATGAAGGAGGAGACATAGGAGGAAAAAGATCTCACAAAGATCTTCAAGGAACACACGATGTCTAAATTGGATCACATGGTGGGTGGACCATCTTAAACACAAATATGTGTAACCTTTAGACATATTTTTTCAAACCATGAAGGCATACACAGTGTGTAAAGTTGTTACATGACATGTCTCATTTCACCCATTCCTTGGAAGTGTTTCTCCTCCACATGGCTCGACCATCTTTTCCCTTGACATGCCATGCAACCCATACTACTTGGTGTGTTCGAGTTATACTTCCGCATGACCTTGTGGTTTACCCGAGATCATGTACTAGACCATGTGTATGTGTAATTTTTTTATGTTCATTTATATGTATATGTACTATTAAATGGCTATGCTGACTATTTTCCCCAGCTACATTACAAGGGTCCCTTCATCGTGTGTAACCTCTAGTACATAGTGTGTAGACCGTAAAACGTCATCTTACCAAAATTGGAAGAACGCATGGCATGTTGGACTAGTTTACACACCGTTTGTGGAGGAAAATACATCAGAAATTCCCTACAAGCAGCCTAGATCATAACCATTCACCCTGAAACACATAGATCGACCCATGAGGGGTCCCTCGATGTTGTTTATGGGCTCTAAAACTGTAAAACAATGCAAAAAAAGGGGTATCATGAATGGAATGAAAAACCACCCACCTCATAGGTGAAGTGCAGATTCTTAGAGGTTTAATTGGTTTGCCTAATTTATTAATGTATGATCCAAGAGCATCTGTTGTCAAGATTAGAGACTTATGGTGCTTCGTTTCCTGGGTTCAGCCTCAATATCAATCCTTCCCAAGAGGGAGAGGGAGGGGATTTAGCTCCTCTTTCAGTACACATCATGAGGTGGGGGGGAGGAATATTGGAATAATTTTTTTAAACCAATATACTCTATTTAACACCTTGCTCATGGTATGCCTCGAACCCATCACCTAATGCCGACAATGTTTATGTAATACATAGGGTAAACAAGGCATTATAAACTGAACCATTTTATAAAAAATCCTATCTGAGAGTCCAGTCATGAGATAACATCATTTCCAAATATACCGTGAAAGGGTGATAAAATATATTTAATATTTTTATATCACCACATCGAGGCTCATCAGCCCTCAGATTCCTATGCTAACATAGTTCCTGGCATCAGAATTATTAACTAAAATCTTCCAATGTCTAACATGGTAAAATCTAGGTTACTTCATCCTCCCCACATTAATTATTTTCATCCCCAAAAAGAGAAAAACTTGGAACAAAGGAAGGAACTGAGCTGTCCACTGCGACTCCCACACCATCAAGTTCACTATAGGTTCCTATGCTTTAACAAACAAGCACCAAGAGGAACCAAAACAATGAAAGACCAACACAGAGACTAGTAAGGGTCCATGCACTACCCAGAAGCACACACTCATGGGTATATTGAAAAACAACCACAAACTGTCAACTACCACTGGGTTAACATTTTGAAACGAGGGAAAAATGTTTCCTCGGTTGAAACATGTGTAAAGAAAACAAATTCCCCCAATTAAGAAGCGGGTTTACGAACCCCAGAGATAGATTGTCACCCTAGCTAACAATTAGAACCCTTAATGAGATCAAATCCACAATGACCTCATTGTCGAACACCTAGGGCCACCCTCATCAATCTATAACTACCTCGATGAAGCCCCAACCGGCCTCAACCCTCTCCATATGGTCTGTTCCAACTCCAACATGACACTAAGGGAAATAGACTACCTCAACACCCCATCTCACCGCGCGACTTGTGCCAACATAAAATATCATAAGGTTGACACTGTGATGACACAAACCCCAGAAGCCTGGAGTCGGTGCTTGGAATGTGGTGTGTACTTTTTTTTAGAAACACGCATACAAAAAGTACACATCTCATTCCATTATGGAGGATCATTTCAGTTATGGTTATGGAAAACAAGATGTTGCTGATACCCTTCTTCCAAAACATGATAAAAATATAATTCAAATTGTTTCCATCACATAAGGGTACTCAATGATTGATAAATATATTGATCCCTATAAAAATAATTGAAAACATAGGGTGAGTATAAGAATGTCCAGTAAGGGGTTTTAAAACAATTTGATGAAATTCCCATTTAATAACAAAAATGATTGAAATAATCACAACACATTTTCAAAAGATGAAAACCACACATATTGAAACACATAATCATCAATTTTAAAGGGATACTTAATAATATTTTCATAAAAACTTCTTACACAAGAATCATATGTGTTTATTTAAAAATTACAGGTAAAAAAAATCAACGAACCAAAACATGTACAAAAAATGCCTGGAATGATGCATAATAAATAAATTATCAAACAAATTTTAATGGTGACCTGAAAAGTTGTAAGTAAACATTAGCACATCAATGTATCCCTTGAATAAAAATGATTAAGTGATAAATTCATGATTCCCTTAACACATCATATTAAATTCATGGATTGATAGATGTAACATCAATTTGAGTTTCATTCTTTTCATTATATAATGTTCCATGTGCATGCTTAAATTATACTATATGCATTAAACACCATTATAATAATAGTTTCCTAACTAAGGGATATTATTCTAATTCATTAGTCCCTCGATTGGTCATATACTGGTACATAATGATGGAATGTATTTTTCTAAACATTGTCAGGAACTTGTACCAAGACCGCACATAATCGTTCTATCAACGCCTCGTGCCAAGACCATACAGGTAAAAACTGAATAAAAAACCTAGGGTGAGCATAAGAATTCCTAGTAAAGGGATTTCAACAAATTTCATGAAATTCCATTTTAATAACTACAACAATTGAAATAATCAGAACACATTTTCTTAAGATGAAAAAAACATTTCTTGATGTACGTCATAGCCAATTTTAAAGTTTACTTGATAATATTTTCATAAAAAACTCTTACACAAGAATCATATGTGCTTATTTAAAAAGTGTAGGTAAAACAAAATTCAGTGAGTGCATACATGTACAAAAAAATCCTAGAATGATGCATAATCCAGAAATGATCAATCCAATTTTAAATGGAACATGAAAAGTTTAATGTACACATTAGCACATAAATTTATCACTCGCATTAAATTTTGTAAGTAAAAAATTCATGATTCCCTTAGCACTTCTTATGCAATTTATGGTTTGATAGATGTAACATCAACATCAACTTCACCCTTTTCTTTATATAAATTTCATTGTACATGATTCAATTCATCAATATGCATTCATCACAACTATCATAAGATTTTCCATACCATGTCATATTTTTCTAATTGATTAATCCCTTTATTGGTAATATACTAGTATATAATGAGGTAATGTTTAATTCTATACTTTGTAAAGGTCTTTCACTAAGACCGTATATAATAGTTCTCTCAAGCCTACCTTCCAAGACTATACAGGTAAAATCCAAACATAATTTTGGTAAACAACCACACATATTTGTGAACAAAGATAGTATCATTTTCACACATCATTTCACATTAACTAATGAGATTCATCACGTTAACCAATTCATTGGAATACTATATATTTTCGGGCACACCCATCACATCATTTAGGTACAATACAATCCTTATATGTCATAGTATGGTATTATTTTTCTATTGTACAATACTCTAATGTATCTTAAATTCTTAATACATAATATGTTTCATACATACACCAAAATGAAATGAGTTAAGCAATAAATTAAAAAAAATCTCTAGATTTTTTCGTTTTAGGTTATGGCTACATCAGATTTAATAGTGACGTGCAAGGACTGTAACGACATACGTTTCCCATGTGGAAAATACTAGTACACATAGAATAATGGGTTGTCACATAAAATAATAAATTTTTAATTAAACCATGATGAATGTGAACCTTTCATGACATGGTTTGCATATTTTACTTTGAGATACTTGTTTAATCCTTACAATGTTAACAATTGTATCAAAATGGATTAAAACATAAACTCAAAGAATTAAAGGCATTTCTCATAAAAATTGGAATACAATTTATAGATGTTAAATCATTATTTCATGAAGAGTATTCATGTATATAAGGAAAATTAATTTATCACGTGTGCTTAATGAATGAATATATTTTTTTTCTCCAACATGAAGACAATTATACCACTTACTAACATAGCTGGAATTATTTAAAACTTGAGAATTCAAAATTGAATTACATATATGTATATATGTGGGTTTTTAAAATTATATAAAACCCTATATATATAAACGGTGTAAAGAAGGGATTTTCACAACCCAAAAAAAGGTTCAATAAATAATATCAATTGTTATACCCTTCAAAAACATAATTTGATTGATAAGAATATGTTTTATGAAGGACCAATTCATATAATTATTAAAATACATATAATTATATTTAAAAAAACCATATAAACACATATATGTTTTCGTAGTTTAATTGAACAAACCACATTGATTCCTTACATGATTTTATTGTATTTTATGACATATTTTAAAAACACAGTTTTCATCATTCAAAAACAATTCAAATATATTAGTTCTGTTTTTTGAATATATATATATATAGGGTTTAATTTATCATAAAACAAGTAAACCCTTGACGGAATAATATGTATTATAAACATCATCAAGAAATAAATAATCATCATTTTAAAATCATACAATCATAAATGTATTTTTTAGAAAAACATACATATATATATATATATATATATTTATACATAAACATTTATTCTTCTCTTGGAATTAATTAAAGTAAACATTTGTACTTCTCCTTATATTTTAATTAATACACAATAGTCATGATTTCACATTCATTTTAGGTTTTTAAAACTTTATTCATTAAAAATATAAAAGATAAGTTCAATTAAAATACATTAAATGATACAACATTAAAGAACTCAAATACATAGATCATTTAAAATTCTTTTATACTAAAATATGTAAAATATTTAAAATACCTTATATAATCAAAATTCATAAAATTACCCTATGGTTATAAGATTTTGTTATCATTACAAAACTAATGATCACCTAAGGACTACAATGGCTACTTACGGTCACAAAATCTATATAAATTGGTGTTTATAGTATTCCAAACTCAAAACGGCTCGTGATGATGGTGCTTTACATAACCATAATTCTTAGTTTGTTTTCCATAGCTCTGGCTATAATTTTCTTAGTTTTGATACACCCTAAGGATGATAACTATCTTGTTGGTTTATTTGTGATGTTTGGGGGGGGGACTACCAGTGGTATTGATAGGTCTCCTAGTAGGTATTCTAAGATAATATGGTAGTTTTGGCCTTTTTGAAATATAACGTTTTAGTGTTTTGTTGAATAAAAAAATGTCTTCTATTTATTTTGAAAACATTTTTTGGATAGTGAAAAAATTACACAATGAAAAATAATTAAAGATACTAAATTATTATTATTACACATAAAAAGGTTTAGGATATCATAGACACAATCACCAAACTATGGATAAATACATAATAAACAGGATATCCCACCATGTGTGACCTTAAAAAAAACCTCAACACCTCAAAAATATGTCTCTATCTCTTGAAAAAACAACGTATCCCATGTGTACAAATTGGGTCTTATAAGCCTTGATAAAACTACCTACCACACATGAAACTGACCTCAAACTCATAGGTCGAAGGAACTCACAGACCACACCTTGATACTATCTACATTGGGAGGCACTAACTCACCCGAATAGTTTTAGATCACGTCTCATGGATGCATATTTGTGGGGGAAGTGTCCATAATTCTTATGAATTTGATGCCACATCGATTCCCACCAAAACCTCATCGAGTGTTCCTCGTTCATGTTGAAACCGAGCATGTTGTGGTACTCACAAACTAAAAATTCATGCCCATACACTGACATTGGGTATTACCGAGCCATCCGACTAACAACTATCCTCACACAAATGATATGAACGCACAACTATAAGGGAATAATCCACCAAAACCAAATAATATATTCTTTTGGAAGCACTGACTCACCCGCAATGTTTTCATCATGTCACAAAAACATGTCTCAGCGGGGTAAGGATCCCTCTTCCTCCTTCATTCAAACCGAAAAAGAGAAACACATACATAGATCCCCACTAATTCTCTACATCTTCCTGAACAAAAGTCATAATAACGAATTATAATGAAAAGAGTACCTCATAATATATTCTATGGATCCTAATATAGAAATTAATAATGACACAAAACATACATCTATTAATCAAAAGACACCATGTCAACACCATCTAGAACTTGAAACAACCCGTGTCCCTATCCACCAGCTCCCTGAGCCTATCATGGACCCCCATTGGGTGGTGGTAATGGAAATGTGTCAATGTTCAAACCACTGTCAAACACATAGGCTCTAATTCCCCATCCACTGCTCGACTAACCTCAATGAAACTAGTACAACTACTAGGTAGGTTTATCGACGAGCCCTCTCCTAGCAGCACGGTGGGTTGGACAATCTCTCACAAAAAGTCCTTGGTTGTCACATGCGTAGCAGCGCCTCTCCCACTATTGACCAAAACCCAGGTGTGACTCCTGCATAACAAACCCATGTTCCAATGAGCGGGCATGGGTATTCCTCTAATGATGATGGTGCCTCTGTCATTGCATGGGTGCTAACAGTGGGTCCTTCTTGACCTGGACCTCTGGAAAACTTCTTTTCTAAAGCTCTATGTATGTGTGTGACCACCGTGCATCTCCGTCCAACATCAACATAAACATGCATTGCTTAGTCTAACTGGATGCATCCCCCACAATTCTCGATGTTCAATCTACATGTTGCTCAATGGATGTTGGCTCCACTAGCTCCATAATAGGAGAAGAACCTGCCTCATGACTAGGCCCCTGCAAGGCAACCTCATCACTCATCATATCATACTCCTAACCCATATGTGGAAACCTGAATGGATGTATTCATTGAAACATCCTAAAAAAGTCAAGATGCACCATGCTCAATGATTTTATATATTGAGTTTACTAAGGAAGGACATAAAAAACCCAAAACCCAGACCTATATGATTCATGTACAATTATTTCATTGGGACATGTTCCCTAATGTACCAAATCGAATGGAAGGTTATCATTATCCTAATGAATGGGTATATCAGTTGCTGCACCAATAACAGATTCCCTAACCTGAATGAAAAACTCAAAACACCATAACACAATCGCTAAGAATCTGAAACCAAGCTCATATATAGACCAACTACACTGTAGGGTCCCAATGGAGGAACCTTCTCTGAAACGACTTTTTCACGAACCAACCCAACAGGGTTAAAGATTTGACTCCCCTAGCCCACCACCAATAGACCCGGGGTTGGAGAGTAGCACCGAGTAGGCTATTACACATATGGGAGGCCTTAGACTATCGTACCTATACACGACCAACAACATACACCTCCATGAAATAGTGCGTAGATATATATAAAAAGGGATACAAAAATTCATAAATACATCTATCCCAAACTAGAGTTCATAAAAAGTAAAAATATTGAAAATATAGGGTAACAAAAAGAAAACTGTAAGAGTATCCAACCTAATTAGATATAGGGTGATGCTGAAAAAATCCAAAAAATAATCTCCATGGCATAGAACTGGAAGAAAATTTGATTAGTATAGCTATAACTATCTACCTGCTTCAGGTCTGATTAGGATTTCATTTAAGGACATATGATCTACAAAGGACACAACACATGCGGTAAAATCCCATGTAGGGATGAGTATAAAGATACCCAGTAGGCACCTCAAAAATCCCAAACCAAAAAGGGTGTAACTAATAGGAATCTGTTTACCTGACCCTGCCATAGGGAACCCAAATGGGAGAGAAAGACTACCTCAATACCAACCTCATCAAAACATGACTAGTCATCTCGATGTATGTGGAATGTTAAAAATGACACACTTCACATGTACTTTAGTCATGTTATGGTACACGACCATGTACAATTACATGGCTATGCTGGGCATTTTCTCAAGTCACACGACGAGGGTGCCTAATTGGAGTGTAACCCCCAGAATATGGCATGTATACCCAAAAACATCTTTTTCACTAAAAAAATAAGAACCCACAGCATGTAAGACTGGTATACACCATATCTTGATGAGAAAATCAAATGGAAAATCCTTATAAGTACCCCGGATCACCAACCTACACCCCAAAACACACAGATTGACACATGAGGGGTCCATAGAAATTGTATTAGGGATCTGAAACCATATAAAATGAATAAATGGGGGAAATGGACTGAAATAGAAGACCGCCTACCTTGTGGGAGAAGTGCTAGAGTTTCGAGGTCGAATCAGAGCTTGGAATCTGTTTTTTTTATTTGTGAGCATCCACCATCAAGATTAGATCCCGAATGTTCTTAGTTTTCTTGATTTGGACTTCAGGTAATTTGTAGCCAATGATGGAGAGGGAGGGGCTTCCCCTCCTATTGGGTTCATAGAGGGGTGGGGTGGAGGAATATTGGTTTAATTTTGTTAAAGAAATATCCAACATCGAACACACCACACATGATATGTTTTCAACCCATAACATGTGGCCGAGAATATTTATTTCCCACCTAGGGTAAAAATGGTGCTATAAACTCAACCATGATATCAAAAATTTGATCCATGAATCTTCTCAGGAATTAACCACATTTTGAAAGAAACAGTGCATTGGGGTTAAAATATATTTAATATATTCCAATTTAGGATTGGGTAAAACCCAGGTCACTACATCCTCTAAAAATTATGGACATTCCACCCTAAAAATCAAAATCCTAGGAATAAGTGAAGTAACTGAGCTCTCCATCGGGACACCGATGCCAGCGAGTTAATCAAAGCTTCTTATGCTATAACAAACATGCAGCAACATGAACCAAAACACTAAAAGCCACCCACAGAGAACACTAAGGGATCTAGAACATCCCAAAAAGCATGAAATCATTGGAACATTCAAATGCAACCACACATCGCCCAGCTACAACTAGGTTGACATCGTGTAACAGGTGTCAGATGTACCCGCAGCCATGACAGGTGGAAAACAGAAAATTCCCACAATGAAGAAGTGGGTTTATGAACCATGGAGATTTCTTATTTCCCTAGATAACAACCTAAACTCATTATGAGATCCAACATAGCACAAGACCTCATCGTCGAACACCCAGGGCCACCATCTTCAGTATATAACTACCCAAAAAGATACCCAAAAAACGACAACCTAATCCAAAAAGTCTACTCCAAATCAAACATGATGCTAATGGAAAGAGACTACCTTAGAACCCTATCTCACCATGTGATTGGTGCCAACATGTAACCTCATAAAATTGAGGAAATCCTCACCATACAGAAAAATCTATCGAGAACTGAATATTCTATCATGTGAGACCTCGTAAAAAACCTAAACACCTCAAAAAAAAATCTCTACCACCTAGATAACAAAAAATGATTCCCATGTGTACACATTGGGTCTTAAAAGCCCTCAATAAATACCACCAACACATGAAACTAACCCTAATATCACAGGTCTAAGGAACTCGCCCACCACAAATGAATACTATCTGCTTTGGGTGGTACTGACCCACCCGCATGGTTTTAGATCATGTGTCAAGGACATGTCTATGTGGGGGAAGTATCCATCATTCCTATGAATTTTAATCCACACTGGTCCACACCACAACCTCATATATAATTCCACATAAAATTTAATGCAGATCATGCAAGGGTAATCACAAACTACAAAGGAATGACTAAACGCTCTCACTGGGTCTTACCAATCCCTCTAGTTATCAACCATCCTCATGAAAACAATCTGAATGCACAAGTCTAAGAGAAAAATCAACCACATCTTGATAATATCTTCTTGGTGTCGTACTAACTCACAGACATGGTTTTCATCAAATCAAAAAAAATGCTTCTTGGAGGGGGAATCATCCCAATTCCTCATGCATTTGAAGCAAAAAAGAGCTCCACTAACACTGAGCCCCACTGACGCTCTGTGTCTTCCGAAAAAAAAACCATAATTAAGTAATATAATGGAAATGGTAACCCCCAACAGTGTTTATCAATCCCACTGTATAAAGTAGAAAGGAAATGTAGCATACCTCTATTCATCTGGAGCATCTAGGTCCACACCATCCAACACCCCCGCCCACCCAAGTCTCGATCCACCAGCTCCCACACAATTCCGCCTACACATTATAACTCCTAGGACCAATCTGAGGCAAAAATCACATTATATGTGGAAAAATACTCAACAGAGTCCACTCATGGGAAAGAATCTAAGCTCTGAATGAAATGATATAGGAGTCATATAATATCAAAATTATCCACAAAGAATACACAGTGTTTAAAGGGGTACACACTGTATGTTGAATCATCTAAACAGCTAGCTGTGTATCCTTTCTATATGGTTCTGGAACCCATGTTGGTATATAACGCATGTAAAAATGGTACATGTTGTTTCCCATTTCACCCAGCTCCTAGCCATGTTTCTCCTTCAAATGGCCCAACCAGCCATGTCCCTTACACACAGTGCTTCCCATACCATAGGGAAGGTTCAGGTTATACGAGCACATGGGCATGTGGTTTACCATATCCCATATATCAAACCCCATTTATATGTACTTTGGTTTTGTTCTTGTACACTACCATATACAATTACACGGCTACACTGGCCTTCTTCTCCAGCCACATGATGTATATCATTACATGGTGTGTAACCCCCAGTACATAGTCTGTAGACCCTAAAACATCGTATTCCCAAATCAAGAAGAACACAAGGTGTGTTGAACTGTTTTACATGCCATATAGAAGGGAAAATACATAATTAATTCACTACAAGTAGCTCGGATCACCATCGTTCACCTCAAAACACACATATCAACCCACAAGGGGTCCTTAAAAGTCGTTTATGGGCTCTACACCATTATAAAAATTAATAAATGGGGATTAGTACAGAAACACCAAACCACCTACATTGCGGTTGAAACACCAAAGATTTGATGTCATATTAGTGCTTGGAAGTTATTTTTTTCCTATCTGAGAGCGTTCACTATTAAAATAAGAGACTAATAATGCTTCATCTGTTCAATTTATCCTTTCAAAAATTTGATTCCAAATACGGAGAGGGATGGGATTTTCATCCTCCTATGATGTACACAATGGGGTGTGGGGGGGAGGAATATTGGTTTAAATTTTTAAACCAATATCCTCCATTTGACACCCTATTCATGATTTGCCTCTAATCCATCACACAATGTTGACAAAGCTTATGTCACACCTAGGGTAAAAATGAAATTTTGAACTCAGCCACGACCTAAAAAATCTGATCGGAGACTCGTCCCAAGGGTTAACAAATTTACTATGAAATTGTGGATGGGTGATAAAATAAATTTAATATTTTTCACATCACTAGGTTGAGGCTCATCAGCCTTCAGAATCCTATATCGACACAACACCTGGTATTGGAATTATTTATAGAAATATTATAATGTCTAATTGGGTATTACCCAGGTCACTATAAGTGTTGTTTTAGAAAATCAATGATATTTATGGTAATCTTATGAGATTTTTACATAAATTTTATGTATCATAATCTCATGTTATTGTATTATATTTTTAATTTCCCAAATGAACCGGGCATTTTGATATTTTTAGTTTTTATCTGGTGTGTCTTTATATAAAAAATCCTTAATTTATTTTTTTAAATGATATAGGTCTTACTAAAACCTAGATCTATTTGATGGACATGAAGATCATATGACTTGTTAAGTCCCTCAATAAGAAAAATTTTTTCCCACATGTTTAGTGGAAGAGTTGATTATTACTAAAAATGGATGATTGGTATAGAACCGAAATCATATGTGGATCTAGAAGAAGAAAACCAGGGGATATCTAGTTGATTTAGGCTGAAGTTCCAATTGAGGAAAACCGATGGGAGGAGAATGAAAATATTAAATAAATGATAGATGGCCTTGGTGAGACTTACTCCATTGTCTATGGTGAATTATTTATATATGATTTATCCATGTAACATAGACATACTTCAAATGGAATGAGAGAGGAATTTTAATTCATGCTTATATATAAGACAAATTTTCTAAACCATATAATTTAGTAACCCTTAATTTCTATACATTTATATCACATATTATTAGAAAAATAATCAATTCATAACATAATGATCGATGATAAAATGTATATGTATAATATATTTGGAAACATGGACGTTTAAGAAACTTATTCACAATAGATCTACATTAACTCCCACTACATTCTTTATAACATGAATCCTTCTTAGGCATATCATATATAAACCAATTTTTCAGAACATTGGGAAGGAAACATAAGAATTAGTGATTTTCGATGATCAATGAGGGAAAACAAAGATTTTATAAATAATCACATAATATTAATATGAGAATACGGGTATGAAAAAATGAGATTAAAATTTGAAAACCACACCCTACATATCATATATTTTTATCATCAGTAATGGGATTAGTCTTGGAAGATTATAAGACATGACTCATAATTGATTCCCTAAAACTGACCCATGAGTGCATAACATTAAAACCAAACAATGATTTTTAGAATATACATAAATATATAAAATAATTTCACCATTAACTATGGATTAATTCTAATACTATCATAGTTTATTTGTATCACTCCCCATTCTATAATATTAGTCATGGTTCACCTCCAATAAAATCATATAGGAAAGAGTCGCTTAGTAAACTTGGTTCTCTCCACATTTCAATCCTTTTTCATCTCTTTAGATATAAATATTTATCCAATACCATAGTGAGATATATAATTTCGGTCCCACACATCGCATTATTAAAATCGTACATATGCATGTCAAATGATCAAAAAATAATAATCATATCATAACCCATAAAAATAAAGTGGATTTAATTAAAATTTCATCATCTCATATTATGATAGCATGTGGAGGAGAAATGGGTTTCATAATAAATTTGAACTTATGAATGAAACATCTTTCATAGAAACACCATTAAATCATAATAATCATATGCCGTAAAAAGTTAGAAATTGGAAGGTATCATTGGAACATATCCCTATTAAAACATAAATAACATCAAATGATATTATCATATAATAAAATTCTTTTAATATATTTTTTCTAATATTTCTCGAAGAAAATACACATTTCATTTTGGAATCACATACTAAAAATAAAACAATGAAAAAAAATGTTATGAAATAAAAATTCTTTGAAAATAACCAAAGAATATTTTAAATAAATAATGAATAGATTAATAAGTCAAAAGTAACTTATTCAAAAAGTAACATGACGATTACTTATAAAACATTTAAAAAAAGGTAAAAATAGGTAAAAATGACTATATAAAATCATTCTATAAATGTGAAAAAATATTTAAATCATTTTTAGATAACACAGACTTTGAGGAAAGTGGATTTTGGATAGAAGAGATAAATAAAGTAAGATTTAAGAAAGAATTCATTCAATATCTTTAGTTATTGAAGATCAGGAAATTAAATTAATACTTAAAATATATTGAAGTAAATAGATTAGAAGATAATTCATTGAATTATTGAGAAGTAGATATTGAAATTTCATCATCTAAAACATAAACACATACAATACTTGTAAACAATGAGATTGAAACATAAAACTATTACCTCAAGTTCATCTTTCTTGAAAAGGTGGTAAACCTAATTTATAATAAATTTAAATATATCATAAATCATTAAAAAATAAATATATTGATATAATATCATATATTAACCACTTATAATATTTTAAAAAGCACTATTTAATAATTACTTATAGAAATCATCATTTGAAGGTGTTACCTGTTTTTATTTTCAAAAGAATTTTGGTTCTGTGGTTCGTATCCTTGTAGGTTGATCACGATTCAATCATCTCCCAAAAGTTAATTATGATATTAATATCTAATATGATTAATATATATATATATATATATCAATTTAGTGTAATCCAAAAAATATAAAGATAAGGAAATTAATCTCACTGTTGATGCAGCTGGTAGGTTGTATGTACGTAATAATGTTGTATTGAATTTTTGACAGAATGAAAAAAAGAAAGTTAAATAATATTTTTACTTTATAGATTAATTATTATATCATATATATAATATATATTCATTAAATCAATCCCTATTACCATCAGTTTAAATAGGAAAAGAAAAATGAATTGCATCTCTTCGTAGTGGTGATAGTCTTCAATTACACATGAACAACATCGTCCTTTTTGAATATATAGTATGGTAAGAAGGTATATATGATATTATAATTAATGAAGTATAATTATATAATAAATATAATATTTAAATTTTAACCTCTTCATAATAACCATATTTCAATTATGGTGATGGAAAATGAGTTGTATCTCTACGTGGAGGTGGTAGTTCACACGTACGCATGAGAGATGCTTTCAATTCACATTTGTTGAAATATATGTGGATATTGGTTGTTTAATAATTATAATAAAATTTTAATATACTTTGGATTATGATGTTATTATTTTGTTTTGAATCACTTGGATTTATAGGATGTAGAATTAGAAATAAATTGAAAGATGTTAGCTAAGACTATTACCTCTCCTTCAGTTGGCCTCCTTTGGATCCTTTCATAATGACCGTTGTAATAGTAAGTTAATAAGTCCAAAACCTCAAATTAATGAATATATATGTTTATAAAATACATGGAGATAATTTTCTAATCTAAAAGTTACAAAGTAGTTCATAAAATTGAAAAGAGGGGTGTCCTTTTTTATGTCGGGGAGATGACACACATGAAATTTATTAAAATATTAAATTACAATAAAATCATTATTAAGAAGAATACATGAAAATTGAAAAATATTTTATGGTGGGAGAACATTAGGTAAAAAAATTGAAATAAAATAGAGATTTATTCATGTTTAATTGGCAATTTCACTATTATATCTTAGTTTAACCCCCTTCTCTAATAAACACATATGAATCTTAACTAGAGTAATTGTTTTTACTATTTTTCTTTTCATTATGAAAGAAATGAAAGTACAATAATTAATATATTTTAATATAATTATATAATATATGTAATATATTTAATCAAACTTAACCTATATAATATTTAGAAATTACTTTTAAAATAAACTCGTTAAACATGATCAAAAAAGTTTTCAATAAAAAGATGTTTTTATATGTATAAAATGTTTTTATTCCAAAATCCATAAATATTTAATTACAATAACAATAATTGGGTTATTAATACTATATTTGACTAAATTTTACTTTTAAAACCATTTTTAAAAAACGGATTTTTGTAAATATTTTAAAAGAAAGACAATTTTCAATTAAAATATGTATTTTCATTATTCATCAATAAATTAATATTTTTATAACATTATCAATAATTAAGTTTATGATAATTTAGAAATTTTTATATAAAAATTAATGTTCATTTTCTTAAAAAATATAATGTTTGAAATAATTAATTTTTCTATTTATAACAAATTATAATAAAAAAATTGGAAATGTTTATTTTTAAAACATATATTGACCTTCTTAAAAATTATGTATTTAATTATCAATATAATTTCTTTTATCTAAATATTTTATATGAATTTTTAATGTTTGGTTTTAACTATTCAGACCACCAACTTAGTGGTTAGGACATGATGTTATTGTATATTATAGTTCATTTAGAATTGAGGATACATGTATCACATGATTTCAAGAAAATTAAGTCTTTTAAAGAGAAATATATCATAAAATAATGGTACAATACCTTGTACAACAATTAAAATGAAATTTTAAAATGAAATTATATCACAATGATATAAATAAATTATTTTATTTCTATTTATTCACATCATTCAGTTCATAAGTAGCTTTTTCATATTTTTTTATCCTTTGGAACACATTAATCAAGTGAATAATCGTGTTCTCCGAATATTTCTCTCAATGATAACAGATTTCTAAAAAAAATTCAACATAGTCATTTCCAAAATGTAGTGGGTAAACCTATAATTTTAGATCATGTGATGTATCAAGTATGTAATTCCCAAGCAGAGATAAATGGAATTAATTTTTAACTTGAGAGAAGATCAGTGGATGTGCCAAGTGATAAACTACCACCCATAATTGATTAAGAATATAAAATTTCGTATTATACCATGGTATGATATTTCTATTACTTTATAATCCCATAAGATTATTTCCTGGAGATATTCCTTGGAATACCTTCTCATAAAATTTGACTTCCAGATTTTTTTTCAAAATTTTCCGCATAACTTTTCTTTCAACTATAAGATTCTTTATTGTATTATTGATTTGATATGACATTATCTACAATTTACACAACTAAATTAGGTCCCAATATATTTTTTTCTCTAACTTAATTGCAACAAATTTGACATCTAAAAAAAATTATAGATAGGTATTCTAAAGTATCCATATAAAAGATTGAGTAAAAGATATTTTTGAAAGAAAACATGATTAGAGGAAGGTGTTGATACCGACCACCTTGGAAATCCATAGAAAATGATATAAAATATCCTATAGGGTTTTAATAGTTATATCAGATTGATCATCTTCTTAGGGATGATAAGAAGTACTAGAACTCAACTCTATATCCAAAAACTGCTGAAGACATTTCTAGAAAATCACGGTAAACCTTGGATTCTAATAAATTAAAACAGAATGTGGTAATCCATGTATCATTAGAACTTCATTAATGTAAATTTTCAAAAAATGATCAATAGAGAAATATTTTCAGATTATAATTATGTGTATGTATTTCATAATAAAATCAACTATAACACAAGTATGAATATTTATAAAATATTTTTTGGGTAATCTGACGAAAAAAACATAGTGATGTTTTCATATTTCCATTATGGAATGCGAATTGGTTATAAAAACCATTTACACTTCTGTCTATTAACATTAACTTATTGACAAAACCACAATTGAGATAAATAATATGAAATATATCTCTTCACGTTTTTCTACTAGATATATTCTTTCATATCCATAAACATCTTCATTCTTCAAGGATAAAAATACAATTATTAATAATGAGATTCATATAATAACTATTTGCTCATATCTGGTGTCAATGGAGCACAAATAAAATTACTCAACTATATCATTACATCATACTCAAGGTTGAACTAATGGACATTTCTCACATTATTTGATAGATATACATCTTCCTTTTCACCTATTCGATCTTTAACTAGATAGATTGTTGAACACTTATTTGCAGAAGATAATAATTTCCCCCCAACTTCTTGATTTCGATATCCATAATTTCAAAATCCAAAAATATTGGATCTTTTGTGATCCTCATCATAGAAAATCTATAATGATCCATTTGAATCAATGCATCGCCCACCTTTTTCACTTTATTAAAGTGGTAATGTATTGTGTGGTGATAATCTAAAGTCAACTACATCCATCTCCTCTTGTGAATATTAACCTCAATGTGAGTAAAAATATTCTGAAAACTATTATGATTAGTATATATATCACTCAATTCTCCATAAATATAACGCCTCTATATATTTAGTGTAAAAATTACCATATCAAACCCAAAACCACAAGTTCATTAATTTTATTCAAGAAACCTTAATATTTATGAGAAATAAGTTATCACCATATCATTCTACATGAGGATTCATCCCTACACCATATTCAAGGAATCACTAAGTATCAAAAACTCTTTTCCACTATAAGGTTGTGTAAACACCATTTCACTGAATAACCTTATTTTGTTTCCTAGGAATTTACCTCACATTCTTATGTTAAATGGAACTTGGATCCCTTCTATGTTAATATGGTTAATATATTTGATACCCATGAGAAATTAACAATAAATTATTCATAATATCAAGCCAAACCAAAAAATGAAAGTTCTCAATCACCATGGTTCATCTAGGATAAGATTCAATAACTTTACCCTTTGATAGATTTACCATTATACAATTGTCTGAGATAATATTACCCAAATTTTTTTTTTGTTGCCAAAAGTCACACTTTTTAAAATTTTCACATAGATTATCCTTCCTTAGGGACTTCACTATAATCCTAAAATTATCTTCATACTCATCCTTTCTCTTTAAATATATATTAATATAATCTATAAATAATATAATGAACTAATCAAGGTATTCTATAAAGTCTATTTGTTAAATCCATGAAGAGAATTTGTAAAATAGTAACACCAAATAGAATTTAAATAAATTAATAGTGTTCATACCTCATATGGAATATTGTCTTGGGTATATCATCATTCATTACTATCAATTGGTGATATCTATAATGAAGTTCTATCTTTTGAAATTATTTATCAATGTGCAGTTGGTCAAACAAATAATCAATACTAGGTAAAGGATACTTGTTCATAATAGTGATCTTGTTACGTTCTTATTAATATATATGGGTTTAAATTATTCCATATTTCTTTTAAATTAAAAGAATATGTTCACCTCAAGGTGACACACATGGATGAATGAATCTCTTTCCAAGATTCACTTATTGTTTTTTCTGTAATTCCTTTGACATAATCAGTGTCATTCTATATGGAGTCTGTGAAATAGGTGTAGTTCCATTTATGTGATCTATTGAAAACATTAATTCTTGATTCAGAGGAATAAATATTAAATATTCTTCAAATACATAAAAAAACTCCCAAATAATATATATATATATATATATATATTCACTATTGTGTTTTTTCCCAACCATCTACCATAAATACTCATTTTGATAAGGAATAAAGAACAAAAAAATGGATCTTATTTTCCTCAAAAGATTGTCTTTATAATCACAATGATAGATGATCACAGTTTGGATTATAATATCAAAAAAAAACTTTGTACCTGATAAATTTATTTTGTATTTATTTAGAGATATTCAATCCATGCTTATGATAACATCAAATTCATTGAGAGGGAGAATAATAATATACACAAGAACCACATTCCCACAAACATAAATTTGATAATAATCGCAGGCTTGAGATGTAATTATCATAACATTCGGGGTATTCACTTTAAAACAAACATCTAATTGTTAATGAGTAATTCTTATAAACTTATAAAAATCTTTCAGATATAAATGAGTGTCGAGATTAAAAATAAAATAATACACTAATAGTTCTATAGTGGATTGTATGTTTACATTTAACAACATCATTATCATACCTTTCACTATAAATAGTTATCATATTATATTTTCCATTATCCCTTTGTTTAAGAGTTTTTTATTCCAATCATCATAATTAACTATTTTATTTCGGCACTGGATAACTTAATTACCATTATACATGGACATAAAACATTGTAGTGTCGTGGGTACATTCTGTTTGGATTTTACATTACTCATTTCATTAACCCTTCTCTTCAAATCACATCAAAATTTTATTATTCAATTACCTCCCTTTTCTATGAATGTTTGTTGTGGAAAATTCACTTTTCATTTCAGAGTTACTTCTTTAAAATATGAAAATTTCAAAAATAATATTCAAATTATTTTCACTGAAAATTACCGTGGAATCTTTTAAAGGAATATTTAAATAATTTATATCTCAATATGGTGGGAAATTGAATTCATACTATATATGTTAAAACAAATATTCCTTTCCAATTTTAGATAAAAATTTATAATTATGACATTTATAAAATGAAATCTGGATTCAATTAAAAATATTTCGAATAAATTAAAAAATAGTTGAAAATGAATTTAAACATTCATTGGATAATAGTAAAAACCATGGAGAGAAATAATGTAGGTTTTCTTTAAAAACATTATTTTGGTCTCTTGAGTTCATAAACAAAGTAAAATGAAATGAAAACATATAATATCTAGAAATAACTAGAGGATAAGAAATTTCCTGAGAATTTTTTTGGTAGATTATGAAATTTAATCATCAATAACATAATTATAAACAAGTCCTCTAAACTTTGAGAATTTAACAAAAATCTCTTTTCTAGAGTCAAACATAATTTGAATGTGATTTAACATCATGTATAAAAAAATTAAATCTATTATACAGAAATACCATAGTCATTTACACAGTTATAATATCATATAATCCACTTATAATATTTCAACACCCATTTGTTAATAATTATTTTTGAAATCATCATTTCATGGTGTAGTTTGTTTTATTATTAATGGGAATTTTGGTTTGGTAGATCGGATCCATGTATTTCGCTCAATGTTAAATCATATAAAAAATCTTAATCATGATATTAATAACATATATATTCATAATATTTTTTTATATTCTGACTCTTCTATGAAATATAGAGATAAAAACATGAATACAATTGTTCATGGAGACAGTAAGTCACAAGTAGGCACGAATGTTATTTTCATTTTTTGATGGATGGATCGAAATAAAGGTAAATAACTAATCACATATGAATAATAATTTTTATATAACACACACACACACATATATATATATATATATTCAATAAATATATCTTCAATAAAATTAATTAAAATAGGAATTGAAAAATGAATCACATGGATTTGTGGAGGTGGTTGTCCACACCTACGCATGAGCAATGTTATCTTTCTCCAAATGATTAGAACGTAAGAAGATTGATATGATATTATAATGACAAAATCATAATTATTTCATAAATATCATATATAAAATTTAAACTCATCATAATATTCATCAATGGTTGATGGTGATGGAAAATTAATTGTATCGCTATATGGAGGGGATTGTCCACCCGTACGGACGAGGTATACATTAACATCTTATTTGATGTAATACTAGTGGATATACGTGGTTCCATAATCATAATAACATTTTATTATATATATGATACTTAATTTATTATTTTTTTTATGAATACCACTTATTTATTAGAGGTTTAAGATGAAAAAAATTGAAGGAATTTAGATACGATTGTTACCCCTCCTTCAGTTGGAATCCTTTAGATCCATTCATAAGGAACCTTTTAGTAGAATTTTAAGAAAAAGTGTACCTCCAATTAATATATAGGGAATTTGAAAATATCTTTGGTTATTTTTTGGAATTGATATAATGCTGAATTATGGGTATTGATGATAAATGAGTAGTTTCATCTTATAAGTGGGGGAGAAAACACGCTTGAAATTTGTTAAAAAAATAATAATAATAAATACATTATAATCCCAAATTATTCCAAATAGAGAGGGATTAAAATTTTGGATATTATAATTTCTATTATTTCTATTAAAAAAGTATTTATAAAATTTTAACTCATAATTCCACCCTTATCAGTTAGATTAACTCCCCCAGTAAACTTTTTTTATCCATAATCGCATAGAAAAATTTGTACCATTTCTACAATTCATTATGACCTAAAATGAATGTTGAATCATTTCAAAAAATATAAATTAAATTTAAAATTTTTGTCCCATTTTATCAAATTTAATCTCTACAAGTGGCATAAATTACTTTTAAAATATTCTCACAAAACCCAATAAAAAATGGGTTTCAAGAAAATATGTTTTTCGTATATATATAATATTTTCATAAAAAATTCCTCATTAAATAAAATATAATGACAATAATTGGATAATTAATAATAGAAGTGAATTAATTTTACTTCTAAATCCATTTTAAAATAAAAAAAAATACATTCTTTAAAAAAATATATTGTTTTCAATTAAAATTTATAATTTTTAATATAAAAAAATTATTTTTTCAAAAAACTAACAAAAATTTATTCTAAAATAATCCTTACAAGATTAGTTAAAAAATAAAGCATATTTTATCAAAAAACATTTATGTATTTGGGAAAAAATGGATTACATTAATTTCTCAAAAAAACAATTTTTTAAGAAAAATATATTTTTGAATCCTATATTGACTTGATTAAAAATTGTATAGTTTTATAACATTATATTTTATTTATCTAAATAAAATACGCATATTCTAAATAAATATTACTATTCATATCACTAATTTAAGGGATAAATAATAATTTTCATCTATAATATGGTTTTTTTACTTGAGGATGCGTGTATCACAAACTATCACTGAAATTAAATTTATTTAAAGATAAATATATCATAAAATCTTGTGTTATTACATGGAATCCTTGTGTCAATTTTGTTATTTATTTTTTATTGAATGTTTGTTTTCATCATGTGCTTCTTTTCTTATACATTTAGTGGATGGAGGATCATGAGGTGACCAATACTTGAAGAATCAAATGTAAGGATGTTTTAATACAGTTTCTTGGGTGAAAAGTCATCCCAGTTCTATTATTTGAAGTCCTATAAATCACGTTTTTAGTAATTTTCTTAATAAAACATTATGGTTAAGTGGTAACATTACATTCAATTGGATTCCAAAAAAATAAAAAAAATAAAAAATTCAAAGAAAATAATGGAATCAATCATAAATCCCAATTTTGAAATTCAAAAATATCAATGTATGGATCGCATCACCACCAAATAGCCTCAGTCCATAAAACCCTGAAAAAATACCAAATCCTAATCAGTTGGTGTCTTCTAGTACACCATGGAATGATGATCCAAAACATCCCATAAAATCATAGTAAATTACCAAAATATAACAAACAATAGGATTGGTGGATATTTATCGAAGAGTAGAGATTGAATTGTTAGATAGTCTCAACACTAATTATGAACTTCAGCAGTTCACCAACTATTTCCTATCAATCTGCCACCAAGTGAAATAAGAAACACTTATAATACCTCTATGAATGAAGAACAAAACAATAAAATGGGCATAAATAATAAACAAAAACCATCAATCGACCCACTAATCCCTCGCTTTGGAACTAACACCATGCTAAATCCAAACATATATAACTTTTACACCTATAATGAGGAGTCACTACCATCACTAATGAAAATCGATCTACAAATAATAATCATTTGAAAAAAAACTCCCCCGCAAATCTTCACCAATGAAAACATCACGTCATCCCACTAGAACACCTTTGAAAGGTCAAATGAAATATTCCAAATCCTCTATGAAAATGAACACATCATCCCAAAATGGGGGTATAGTGTGGAATATATAATACAAGTGAAGGGACAATTACCATACAGTCCTTGAAAGAATCCATGACTATGTAGCATGATATGATGAATAAAGAACAGAGCATATATAATAAAATGGAAAACATCGAAATAATTTTGAAAGTAGATGAGAATAAATATGGATGATGGTTACTAGATCTATAGAGAAGTAGCTATTATGTCTCCCAAGGCCACAAAATGGTTGGATCAGAAACCCAGGTGAATCTAGAATTCCATAGGAATGTTTTTCATAAAAATGGATTCAATCAGAGCATGCACATGGTGATATTGATCCATGACCAAATTGAGTGCAAGGATTCCTATATTGACTGAATATGTAGTATGAAAATTTATGCCTGAGGAGGAATATTTCACATAGGGAAGGAGAAGTAGGAACTGATCAAGAGCTCCCATAAAGAACTCATAGATGAATGGGGAGGTAGTGTCAGCTAAACCCTAGGTGGGAGAGAATTTTTATTTATGTTGTGAGGGGTTGATTTTATCACAATATTTCCTTCTTCTAGGGGTATAATTCTCATTTTAGTAGAGATTCAGTAGTATGAACTACATGTGATTCAAAAAAATTAACCTCATCCGTAATAATGAATGGATGATTGGTTCTATAAAGTTCATGGAAATAAAATTGACAAATTTAAATTATCAATGGTTAAATTTGAAAATAAATTATATATTTATAAGCGAGTTAGTAAGGATCCATTCATATTTTCATCATAGGCATAACATTTTTATTTTTTCTACCTTTATATCTTAGTTGAATTAGAAAATGTTATTAAAAATTCCATGGTGATGAGTGTTTTCTTAAGCCATAAAAATCATAGATTACACCAATTATCATACAATTACATGATCAATACACTATAAAACAACACCTTGAATAAATTAAATGGGTTAGAGAGACTATTGATGGAGAAATGGTTGAAATGAATATTCAATTAATGGTCTAGTTTTTTATTCTGCACACTAATTTCAAAATATCTTTTAAAATGTTTAATTTTTTTTCAACAATTAGAACATTGTTTTGTCCATTTATTATGTTTTATTTTATTTTTAATCTACTTGTGTTTATAGGGTCTGTGAAACATGAAAGGTAGATGAAATTAACTATAAAAAGTGTTTTATGAAATTTAATTTTTCCCATGAAAATTGAACTATAAATGTTCTTTATGACTATAAACATGTTAGTGTAAAATAAATCTTATCCACCATATTTTGGAAGAGGCATCTTCATTTTACAGTGGAATTATGTTTGTATTTAATCATCTATATAGTTTTTTAAAAAACATATTAATTTAAAAATTAATTACGCACACGCACATAAATATTTATACATTCTTCAATATAGTGTTGTATGATTATATTCTCAATGAGATATCAATTTAACTCTTTATCATCTAATAGAATAGTCTCTAGTCAAGGTATTTTATTAGGGAATTGTAGGACACCCCTTGATATATTATTTTCTGAGATGTTCTATCATGTGGGAATGAGAATCCATTATCATATTTTCAAGGAAGGGTATATAATAAGTAAAACACAAATTTTATTTTTTCCCACACATATTTGGACATACTTTTCTTATGATATGATAGATTAAAATTATAAAGAAGTTCTAATAAAATAAAAAAATTAATTTTCTAATTGTTTTTTAGATATAATTATAATTTTCAAATTTATTTATTCTTGAATAAAATAATAGTGGATTTTCATTATTTAATTTTTAAAAGAGTGCATGGATCAATTTACAAAACTGTGGAAGTATCAAGAGATAAGTGGTGAATTGGGTCCATTGGGTTCCAAATGTGGGCCCCTTAAACATACTCAACATAGTACCAATAGGTGTTCTTCTATATTTTTACAATGATTTAGTTAAGTATTGGTCAAATGGGAATGAAAAAATGAGAATTTTTTTTAAATATTCCAAGACATTTATAATTCCTCACAAGTATAATATTATAAAAAATTTAATTTTTTAATGTGGTAGTTTATGATTGAGAGAAAAAAATGATATAAGGTCCTCCTCATTTCCATGGATCTCATCACATTCCCCAAATTTGACATGATTTATTTATCAATTTCATTTTATATTTAATATTAATAATTATTTTAAAAAATTTATATATTATTCTTATACCGTTATGGGAGGTTAATGTAGTTATTGATTGAATGTTGTTGTGGATGAATATTTTCATCCAAAATTTAGCATAATGTTGCAACTGTTATTATAATTTTTTTTCTATTTTCTAAATAATGGAATATATATAATAGGAAAAATATTCTTAACTTATATATATATATATATATATTATAGAGGATGAATTTTGGACTTAGTTTGAAAAAATCCCAGAGGACCAATGAGAACATACCAGTTATATAGAGGATATATTCTAGAGCATGATTGGTCATGAAGGACAGGGAAATAGATTTAATTATTTCATGGAAATATAAAAATAATTAGTTTCATTTTTATAGGTTTTGGAACATTTTTTATCATAATTTAAATAATAGATTCCAAATTTGAGTGTATAAATGCATACATCCAATGAGGAAAATGCACTATTTTATAGAAAATTGGGGGAAATGCCTAGGTATTTTAATTGGGGTGATGATTAAAAAGATCCAATTATGTAGGCAAATAACTAAATAACTCTCATTATATGTGGAATTGATTATTATTATCCTACTAATATTAATTTTTTATGCCATGGATTTGACAAACGTAGGTAGAGGCCATGGACTTGCATAAAACACATGATTTTTGAGGGGTAATTCTTTTTATTTCACTACTTTCACATTATAATCATCATGGAAACATAATACAATTATCATTGAGTCATTTATGATATATAAGAATAAATAATTAAATAATATTACTCACTAATTACTTGGTATAATCCAAATTACCATTTCACAATTATAGTTTTACTAAAATGACATTACACTCCAAGGGTTAAAAATTTAGAAAATATGTTTAGATTGACATGAAAAATTAGAATAAGGATCCAAAATTAATTTTTTAATTATAGGAATAAAAAACATATCAAATATATTCTCAAATTTTTCTCAGTATGATGGAATGTATGATTCCATATTATTATCACTTATTAATAAATGAAAAATCCTCATTATATGGTTCAAAATAAAAAAAAAATCTCAGATTTAGGTGATAATAATGGGAAATGAGGTTTCAGTCATAATGATCAATATGAAAAACCAAACATCAATCCAACAAAACAAATATAGGTATGATAAAAAGTGAATCATAACCATCACAATATTATTAATGTTAATGCCCACTTAAAATGCGTCAAAATAGAATAAAATAATTTATATTGGCATGAAAAATTATGAGAATGTTCATCAATACAATTTTGATCTATAGGAATAAAGAACACATAAATTTGATAATTTATTTTCCTAATATGAGAAAAATAACATTTCACCATTATATTTTTATTAAAATGTAATTTATAATCTATTCAAAAAATAAAAATTTAGTTTGGATTGATATAAAAACATAGATAAATGATCAATTGTTGTTTTCTAATCTTATGTAATTAACAATGTATCCTCTGAATTACTAGATTAATGGGTCTGATGGAAAGTTTTAATTTATATTAGAAACACATATTAATAAAAGAAGAATCACCTATGTATGGGGTAAAACCTTGAAAATAAAAACATATTTGGGTGAAAATTAGTATAATGATCGTCAATACATTTAGGATCCGTAAGAAAAAACGACTCTTCAATTTGATACACAAACTGCCCCATATAATCAAAAGTATTGTTCCATGATAAATTTTTTATTAAAGATGAAAATAACCTAATAGGGGACACATATAAATAAATAAAATTATATTGGCATGAAAATTTAATATATTTTTCAATGATTTATTTAGAATTTTTATCAATCAACTTCTCAACAATTATATTCTAGGATATCTCATTATGTTCCAATATACAGTTTCACCATATATATTTTTAATAAAATGACTTATGATATATCAGGGTTAAAAAACCTGATTAAATAAATTTTAATTGACATTAAAACATAAGAAAATGTTCCTCCAATTATCTATTATATAATTGGACGAATCATGTATCAATATATCAATAAGCCTAGAATTTCTAAAACCCTCCCATTTTAATTTCAGGGGCATTGAAGGAGTTATAGTATTTTTTATTTTTTTTGAAGAGTTCATAATATTTACATAAATTTTATGTAATTCAATATGTTTGGGTTTAATTAAATTTCCTTATATGTTATTAGTATTATATATTATGAATTAGAATTAATTTCATCTATATGTTTCATATCCTACAAAAAAATATTTCTTATGAATTGTATTTATAATGATTTTAATCTTAAAAAACATCTTATGAATTAGCTATAAAAACTACATATAAAGGTTTTAACATTGTAAAACATCTTATATATTGAAAGAAACAATATAAATCAATTAATAGTAGTTCATGTTATCTGTATTTTTTCCCAATTTTTTTTCTCAATTAAATATATTTACACATAAAAAATGTATTACATATTATATATATTTATATTTATATTACCAAGTTACATAAAATTAAAAACTTTTATGTTATGAAATGTATTATATATGTATTTTTTTTAAATATATATTAATCTATAATTTATTATTTATTTTTATTTTTGAATGGGTTTTAAAAAGAACTGTGCGATTAAAAAATGGTGAATAGTTTTAAAAAATAAGAATAAAATATTTGTAACATTGAAATGGAAAATCCGGTGATGTTCAATTCATGAAATCAAAAAAAGGAAAGAGAGGAAGTAAGACCACATGATTAAAGTATGAAAATAATTAAAAAAGGGGAAAATATTGTATTAAAAATATAATTTTAAAAGTGTTGTACTATATTTTAAATGAAAAAATATTACAATCTAAAAAAAGGAAATGTGTATTATTACATACAAATAAATCATCAGGGAACATATGAAATCATTGAAATCATTCATGAACCACAATTAAAATTCATTATAAATTCATTTTTTGATATTTAACTCCCTCTCTCCACTTGAACTACAAAAAAGGAATTCTTAGTGGTGATTTCATAAAGGTGTTTTCTATAACTCCATTAATTAATTAATTAATTATTTAATTTGATGTGGTGGTTTGGTGAAATCCCAACTATATGTGTAATCTTTTTTTAAAATTTGGTTTTTTAAATCAAAATTATATTGTTTTAAAAAACCTAATGAACCCCTCCCACACCCCTGAGCCAAACCCTAGGGGCTCGTCCCCCTCACCCTCCCAAACCCACCTCAATCGATGTTGACCAACGACCAAGGTGATGCCCCCACCCATATGACATATCTTTTACCCTGATAGAATATATTCTTCCCCATTTCCTAACATCCAAAACCCATAATAGTAGTCGATACCTAATCACTTCCCCATGACACATTCCTCTACCCTTCCATGAGCTGATTTTCCTTAATTTTTTTTGCGCATGAGTCAAATGTTTCTGGGCTTGTATCCCAAACCTCTATGATATCAATTTACCACTCCTCTCCTCAACATCCTTAATCCAGGAAAATCATCCATATTATTGTGAGGATTAATATTTATTCACATTATTATTATTATTTATTGTTTTATTGGATTATTTTCATGTTGAATTTGTGTTATCTCAAATGAAGACGGTACCTTGGTCAACGGAAAGGATAGATGACATTTAAAATGGATTATACTAGTTTAACTAAACATTTATATTTGAATTTATTAATGTATAATGACAAGATAGGTATTAAAATACTTATATATAAAAGATAGAAAAATTTACTCTGAAACACATGATGGAATTCATGGTGTTTGGAATAATTTGTAGATTATATATTTTCAAATCCATCAGTTGATGATAGAATAATTTTATTATGTCCTAAATGTAAATTAAAGAACCATTTAATTATTAATGAATTATTTGAATATTTCATACTGAAACAATTTCATTCATGATAATTTTTGTTTCTTGGGATGAGAAAACTAATGTTAAGGAAAGTCAAAACAATGATTATCTAGATAATGAAACAAAAAATGACATACAAAAAAAGAATTCAGTTAAAATGTTGATCAATGGTTGATTTTTATTTTAAGGATACATTGAACAAGATTTAACAAGATCAACATAATATTTAATTTACCCGGAGTAAGTTAATATTTCACATATCATTATTTATAGAAATATTGAGTTTCATCAATTAATTAAATATAGAAAAAAAGAACTAAAATAAGGGTGTTTCAATTATTGTAGCTACCTTTCTTAATTACATTCTTTCATATCATTTCTACCTATGTAATTACTAAAAATCTAGTTTCCAGGAATATAGAGTTTCTTTATTTAGTATTTAGTGAAACTAAGATCCCTAAATCATTCTATCTGATCAATATACCCATCAAAAAACACTGAATTGATCAAACAAACAAACATACATTATTTAATTAATAAATGATTTATTAATGATAAGTGTCAAATAAAGAGTAATTCATAAGATAACATTAATGTATATATAATTCAAGAGATATAATATGAGTAAAAATTAATTCAACACAATGAATTTGAAGAAGAATAGAACTCTCATAAAGTTAATGTGTTACATTCCTCAAAAAACAAGATTGAAACTATTATTCATGTCATTTAAAACTACATAACACATGATGTGGCACTATTAGGACATTAAAAACAATGTATTGATGAGGTGTCCAAAATAATTTACATCATGGAAGGTGTTTAATTAATTATATCTATATTTTTCTTCAGATCCTAGTAATGCATGTTAGGGATTGGATTCTGATGGATTTAACACTTCTGGTATATGATATCTTAATTATAGAATATGGATATATGTTTTTATACCATATATTATACTTCCTTATATATATATAATGAATAATTATTTCATTATTTCAATGATTATTATTGGATGTAAAATACCTGGAAATCAAATTTTTATATTCCTTCTTCCTATAATGAAATAATTATAAAAATTATTGGATGGTGGCATGGAAACGTATTATTATATAATTATATATTTTTTCAAAAAAACATGTTACTTTAATGGGTACAATTAGTTATTTTCCTAAACTATGGAACTTATTCTATTGGAACACTCATTCTGGTTTGTGTTGTCTAATTTTGAATTTAGATTTTCAGCTTCAAATATTATCACATTGTATAAAATGGTTTTTATGTGTCATCAATAATTTTAGTATGCATATAAAAAATTCATATTTAATGAGTCACAATTTAATGTAGATATTGAATTATAAAAGTCACGGACGGTGTTATGTAGTTTAGAAATCATGGGAAAACTGTGGAATGTAACTATAGAATTTGGAAATTGTAATCAATTTAAATTAGTGGAAAAAATGTATGTGGTACAATATATGAGGAAACTAGAAAAAAAATAGTATAAGAAAAAGTGTATATTTTTCAAACTCTATTATTGAAATATTGGTTTTATTTATCATTTTATTTACATACTGCATATTTAGAAAAATGTCTATTAAAAAGTAATTTTTTTCATTATTTATGTTCTGGGTAAATTGATGGTTCTCATTAATACACATATATATTTAGAATCATTGAATATAATGTTTTGTTTTTTGGATAATGGGATTGGAATATCTCCTTTGATTACTTTTAAAATAAAAAATCACGAGAAGAAACATCTTCTTTTAAACATTATTAAATGTAAAATGGTCCTTTGGATATTAATGTAACATTTTACGGTACATTGACTTAAAACATTAAATGTTACACGGATTGAAAATCCATGACTCACATATTCTAATATATTATTTATTATTGTTATAATTTCGTAATATAATACCAAAAAAATAAACTACATTTCTAGTTTTATTTTAAACCTTATGTAGTGGAATTTAGGTAAAAATCTAATTCTTGTTGATCATCATAAACTTCATGAAATAATTATGTTTGGTACTTTTTTATTTGGATATATTATTTTCTATTCATTTTCACTTTCAGAATCTATTTTACAATTCATTTGGTTGAAGATGCTAAAAATAGTTGGTTTGTACACAATCTAAGGATGTATCTAATTAAAAATAATGTGAATTCTTTTCATTGGTGAATTAAATTTTATCAAATCATTCTATAAATTTTTTTTATATATTTATTATTTTTATTCAAGTACATATTGAATTTCTAAAGGTCATAGTAGATTCTGGTGCGTTGGGAATTCTTAAATTTTTCAATGTTAGTATGATAAGAATTGTCATCTTTGAAGATCCAAGACCTTTTAGAGTCTGATGATCATGTTTAAATTAAACAGAGCACAAAAAAATAAACTGAAAATATACCTTTTCAAGGTTGAAGCACCATTCTACACCTACTTGTTTCTAGATATCATTGCTTGAAGGATCCAAATCTAAATCCTTCTAGATATTTTGCGCATGATTAAAAATCGGTTGGAATGTATATCATCATATTTAATGAGCTATCATAAATATCCAATCATTCATTTGACATTTCAACAATCATCACATCACCATGCCTTTGATTCATGAAGTACAAATCAGACTGATCGCTTAGACTAAGAGAATCTATTTCTAGAAAGTGAGAGATGACAGAGAGGCTATGGAAATACCACTATGAATACTATGTTGTGTGTGATCCAATCTCTATTTGTAGTGGATATTCAAAATACCCAATAGGGTTCCCCAGACCCCATTTATTTAATGTCCACTAAATAAATAATTATGACGAGATAAACTGTATTAATATTATTTATTCTTTTATCATATACCTGTTATTATATTAAATATATTACATGATAAACCAGGTTCATTATCCAGACTCGTGATTCCTAATAAATATTTAACAAACCTAGAATATTAAAATAATATTAATTCGAATGATATTATTCGTCATATTTACATAACCTCTATGTACATTTAATTTATAAATTAAACAGTAGTTATCTTTTTCTTGAATAATATTAATTTATTTATTTATCATTGATCGATTATATGGTAAATGCCCGAACCTAGGGTGTGGCCCACACTGTCCAATGTACATTTTCAATAGAAAATAGAAAATTCTTGAATACACAATTGTTTGTGACCCTCTATTACCTTATCTCTATAGTAGTGAATAGTATCCACAAACCATTATTATATTTTAATAAATAATCAAGGCACGTAAAGAGATAAATATAGTGATAGAAATGATAACCAACCTTTGAATATGCACAGTGTACTATAATCTCTTTGTCATTAAATATATCATAACGAAGGATGCACAGTTGTGTCCTCACCCTTTTAATTCATTATTATTTTTTGATATAACTGGATGGATTTACCTTTCGACTACCTTGGGAAAACATTTATAAAGGTACTAACATACTGATTGACAAGGACCGAGATATATTACATCCCCATCCTAGAAATGAAAAATAATTTCTTGGCCCTTCAACCAATTCTATACCACCAATTCCGCACCATACAGAAGGTACCTCACCACAATTTCAATATATCCATTTCTTCCTTACATCAAAGTATATGGTAAATGGAACACAATGATAAGGATCAAAATTTAGGAGAATAAAATACATGTTTTTAGATAGTAACAACCGATGATACTCAAAACATGTGGGGTTCCTATTAGCGAGACTTTCCTCATGATCTCACTAATAGATATTACCAAATGAAAACCTCATGAGAATAAGTCTCATTGCTTATGATCCCCTTTGATTTTATATTCAAACAAAAAACATTTTCCAGTCTTTATGATCTATCTAGACCGTATGACGTCTGTTTATGATTAATTTCATAGTATCCCAAGGTTCTCATTTTATCTTGGGATTGACTATAACCATAAATATGATAATTATATTATGGAAATTACCATTATATAGTGGACACAGAAATAGCTACACTATAATGGTAAGTAGATATCATGCATAACTCACTATAGAAATGATATGTTAATCAAAAGTACTATTCAAAATGAGTATATGTCACCCCCTATAACAATACTCTCACTTTCACTAGAGGCAAATTGTTAACTAACCTTGTTACCTCTTATGTGATAATGATCATGTTTCTTCTAAGTCATGACTTTATTTTATTGGTCTGTAATGTTTCCTCCATGTGACCATTCAACTATTTACAACCTCACCACATTGAGTAAAACCCATTAAGCGATTGTATCCCTAAATGTATCCCATTATTAAACTTTAAAAAAAAGATATCATAGATTTTACTAGTAATAGATTTATCAAATGATAAAACGATACTTGATAGGTACAATTCTATGAAATAAAAAATCAGTGCATTTAATAACAACTTCTCAGCATTCTCAAAAACTCTAACATACTCAATATTTGTAAGTATGGATACCACTATCTTGTATGATGTAGTATCATTCATCTTCTTATCCTAAATGTGATACTAGATCCAATTGGTCTAATAATGACTAGTCTGTGTCCCCAAAACTAGTATCCTTTCTTCTCTAAATACCATGTGAAAATCATTAGTACTTTTCCATGTACAATAAAATAGTAAAAACATATTTAATTGATAATATCTTGGATATAATTGGTATTTTCCAACCATAAAGTATATTTTAGAAATATCTTATGTTGTACATATCTTAGAATATGTGATTGATCCATCATTTAATGGTATGGAACTTAACTAACCACTAAATGTCATCATATTCCATTACCTGTTTTTGTGTGTGTTATTTATTCTTTTTGACATTGGTAAAAATTATTCTCTTGAATTGATCCAACAGGTATTTTTCAATATTATGTTACTATATGTATGAATTACTAGGTCTATGAAAACATCATATATACCTCAATATATCTTTTTCCCAATAACATAGGTTGATACTTTAATCCATTCATAGGATAATTTATTTCAACATGGTATTAACTAACTATAAGAAAAATATATGTTTTCATATCTTGTTGAACATATGAAACATGGAAAATAATGTCACCCCATTAACTTCTGGTAGCACATGGAAATGATTCATTTCAAATGAATATTCAATGATTTAGACACTTATGTTAATCCTAAACCTAATTTAAGTAACTTTATAATGGCTCAGACCTCTCTAATCCATTCCATTGTGAAAATTAGTTCTATGATATGTTTCAGGAGGTCATGGTGACTTAACCCCAACACATTTCCAAATTTCCATTTCTGTGAATAGTTCCATCGATTAACAGTTTCAACGGTAGACCATTGTGAACACTACATCGGTAACATTCTCTGAACTGTGTTATTAGTGACCTTCTGTGAACAGTGTCTGTAGATACCCAAATCTTGACGTATATAGACATTACATTACTTTTGCAGAATATCTAATACATAACATAAATAGACACCAAAGGACTATAATAGTTTAGTGTCTTCGGAAACTTGGAACATAATCTTCTAATCTTGGTGCAAGATCTTCAACATCTCCCATAAATATCATCCCTTTTTTATACCTAAAAGCTTTATTTACATCATGGGGAAAATAAAACATATAAAAGGGAACTCAAATTCTCAGTAATGGTATGCATGGAGAAAATAAAACAAACCATATACATTTGAACTTCAAAACATGAACATAATGTTTAAACATCAAAATCATGAGTTTCAAAATAAATTATGGAAGTAAGTAAGAAATAGATCATAAAGGAACATAAATCATGATAAAATAGCATAGGAATAAAACATTTAATTGTGGAAAACCATTAATAATATGATATGATTTCCATACTAGACAAGGCATTGCTGCCAAGACCATCTTAGTGGACAAAGTCCCTTTCTGAATCGAGTTCACTCCTCGTTCCAGTCCTTTAACACTGATCCGGATTAACTTACCATTCCAACCATTTCTGTCTAATTAGATATAAATATTTACCCAAATCATTGGAGGGAGATATAGGTCCCACACATCTTATAATGAAATCCTCCATTAAGGGAGACAGTTGGCCATACGTACACATGAACATTATTTCTATTTTCTTTACCGAATGAAAGAAATAACGTTAAATGATATATTATAATTTAATATCCAATTTTATGTATCGCATATTATCATTGAATAAATATTTATTACCTTCGATTTAAGGGGTGAAAGAATCAGATCGCATCATGAGTCGGTGGTCCACCACACACAAGAGAGACATTATCATATTTCTAAAAAATACATAGTATATTGGTATGTGTGATATAATAACTAAATAAGTATGAAAATATAATAAATCACATATATATATATATATAATATCCATTGCTATTTATAGATAATATAGGTTGAAATGGAAAAATGAATGACCTCAGTTCGCGATGCTGTAGTCCGATGTACACACAAATGATGATTTTTAAACCCATTTGATGGAATTAGAGATGATTTTAGGAAATTACCAAAATATAAAAACATATAAGTATATGTAATATTCAAATGTTACTATTTCATTAGGTTATTATTATAATTCATGTTGATGGAGGAAGAAATAAAACAAAACAACTCATTGATGGTGTGAATAATAATGGAGATTAAGGAATTTGGGAAGTGATTTGGGTAGGTATTGACCAATCCAAAATGGTTTGATGGTGTGAATAATAGAGGAGATAGTGTGGCCTTTTATAAGTGAGGTGAGTGTCACACTTATAATATTTGGAAATGAAAAGGTTGTACCCATGTGTCTATCAAGACACAATGTTTCAAAATGTACAATTATTGGTCATATAATAGATAAGGTATAAATATTACCAAAAAATGGATACTGAAAATGTTTTAGGTTATTTTTAACCCTTACCATTTTAGTTTAACCCCTATGTGAACCCATTTTTTTATTGACCGTGGAAAATAATTTTTAATATTTGGAAAACTCAATTGGTAAAATAATTAAGCTAAACTTATTATATAGTATAAATTATTCATATTACAAATATTTAATACATATTCACATATTCCATTCTCATATATGGAATATTTTAATTTTAAAATTAATCCTAAAAACACAATGAAAATGTGAGTATTTAAATAGAAAATGATCAAAAGTTTACAAAGTTTTTATATCATAATTATCTATGAAAATTATTCCAATTCCCTCGTTTCGATTAATGGACGTATAATTGATCAATTTTTAATTTTAAATCAATTTAAAATATAATTTATCGTTTTAAATAAATTAAAAGAAAAAGAAATTTTCAAATAAAAATTAGTATTAATAAATATTCATCAAAATTTTAATATATTTTATAAAATTATAAAACATTAACATTATTCTTATTTTTATATTTTTATTTAAAAAAATTTTATTTATTTTTTCAAAAAAATTATCTTAAATTGGTAAAAAACTATTTTATTATTATTTAGAAAAAATAAATAAATAACACTTTTTGAGAAAATGGAATTTTTGACATGTATAATGTTTATTAAAAAATTAATTACTTTTTTATGAATATGGTTTATGAATATAAAAACATTAAATATATTATTTAAATAGTTCTTTATTAAAATTCATATCACTAGGTTTAATATATATGATATAATAGTTGTGTTTAAATTAATATATTAATAATATATATTTTTTTGTTAAAAATCAGTGTCATGTGTAATACAAGATAACCCAGTGTAGCATGTAGGACATGATTAACATGGTGATCCTTGTAATTTTATCTATGAAAGATATTTAATTGGATAAAAATAAAAACAATTCATTGAAAATATGTGTGTTACATTCTTCCTTATTAAAATGAATTTTCCTTCAAAAATCATCACTCTTATATAAACAAAAGAGAATACTTCTACATCATCATATCTTCAATTCCCACATAGCTTCCTAAAACATATAGATTCACCACAAAAAATTTACTAGGTGAGTGGTCTTGTATCATATAACTTTGTATTTATCATTTAGAATCTCTATTGGTTGTTTCTCATTAGAAAGAACTTCCTCAAGTTGTGTGGCCTCTAATATCAGTACATGTAAAAATTCATCTTTTTTACTTCCTAAAAAGAGATACATTGAACACATGATGGATATTATAGATGTTTGGTGGAATTCCCAAGTGATAATATATGGTATTGATACAATCAATAAATTCAAAGGGATTGGTATATATATAGAACAATTTAACATTCTTCCCAAATATAATAAACTTTTTCCAGGGATATATTATTAGAAAAACCTTGTCACCAACTTCAAATTCTAGATCATACTGACGATTATTAGTATAAATTGTATACCAAATTTCAGATACCATGAAGTGTTACTAAATAGATCTATCATTCCCATCCATTTATTCATCAACCTTAGATCTTAGTAGTTTTCTTTCTGAAACTTCATTACAACATGTTGGAGCTCTAAATTTATTTCAATAGTGGGATTCCTAAAGATAAATTTAGAAGCACGAGTGAAGTATATTTTTGTCAGAAAAAATATATGGGAGGAAATTTTTAATCCCAACCACCTTTTAAATCCAATGAATAATATCTCAACATATCATTTAGGTTTTGAAATGTTCTTTGAGACAGACCATCTATCTGATGATGATACGTAGTGATAAAACTAACCATCATATAATGATATTCCAGGAGACTTCACCAATTAGGAAAAATTCAGTTCTAAATAATACACAATGGAATGTGGTACTGCATAAAACCTTACTACTTCCTTAACGTATATCCTGGCAAGATGAACCAATGAGAATTATTCTCAGATATCAATGAAGTGTGTTGACATAGTAAGGTGATTGACTATAACACATATAGGAGTATGGACATTAGATATTTTGGGGAGTCCAATGAAAAAAATCCAAGGGGATGTTTTCTTATAATCATTCTACTATGAATAATATATACAACATCCCCTTATACCTTCTTCTCTCATCCATAACATGTAGATATAACAACTGCTGAGATACAAACTCGGTGATGTCTCTCTTCATGAAATCCCACAATAATTACTCTTTAAAATACCTATACATCTTCACACTTACAAAATTAATATAAAATAAAAAAAGTACATTCCTCTAACAACACCTTATTCAAATCTGTTATAGATGGAACTCATATGTGGTTCATGAAACTTTTCATTCCATCCTGATCAAGGTTAAACATAGGAACATTTGTAAACATCTTTTTCATCACTATATACTCCTTAAAAATCTAATAAATATATAATTGGATATATGGTTGATCATAAAATTGATAAAGATATGATTTTACAATTCCTTGGGAATTTCTAGATCCATCCTTCAAAAATACCGAAATATTGGATCTTTTTTAATCCTCTTCACGGATAAGCTGCCATTATCCTTTCGACTCCAAGTATTCACCACCTTGTTCACTTTCTTACGGTGGTAATTTATTTAGTAGTCATAATATTTAATCCACTATAACCATATTATATGACTCATATTCAACTCATTATCTTTGAATATATACTTCAAAATTTTATGGTTGAAATATATATCACACTTTTATCTACAATTATAAAGACTCTATATCATTCATGAAAAAATTACTGTACCTAAATCTAAATAAATAGTTGTGTAATTTTTATCATGAATAATCATTTTTCATGAGAATTAAGATTTAACCATGTCATTATTCATAAGAACACATACCAATCCCATCAAGGATTCAGAACTATATATTACAAACCGAATATACTAAAGGGTTGTGTAACTATAGGTGTGTCAACTATTCATATCATCAGTTCCTTGAAATGTTTGACACATTCATTTATCTATAGGATCTTGGATCCCTTTTGAATTAACATGGTCATATGATCAGATAGTAATGACTAATTTTCCAAAAACTATCATTAATATCCAGCTAAACTATAAAACTATATATCTCAATCACCGTGGATGGTCTAGGTCAATATTCAATATCCTCTATCTTTGATGGATCTATTGATATATCATATCATGAGATAATATGACACAAAAAATGAATCCTTTTTCATCCAAAAGCCACTCTTTTTAAAATTTTCATATAGTTTATCCTTGCATGGGGTTTTAGTACACTTCTCAAATGGTCATCATGCTCATCCTTATTCTTTGAATATATAAGAATATTGTCTATAATAATACCACAATGTGATAAAGGTAATATATTGAGATTATATTCTTTTAATCCATGAATATAGTGTTTGAATTGGTATAAATTAATGGAATCACTATATAGTCATAGTTTCCATTCTTTAAGGAGAATGTTTTCATGGATTTATTATCCTTTCTCAACCCTAAATTAATGATATCTAGAATGAAGTCCATTCATTGAGACGTTTTTAGATCTGTATGGTTTATCAAACAATCCTTCAATATGGAAAATAAAATACTTTTTCTCAATTGTTATCTTATTCCTCTCTAGATAATAAATTCAAAGACACATCAATCCTAATTTATTTTCTACAAAAAGAACAGGTGCACCCCAAGGTGACACTCTTGGCCAAATGAATTCCTTTTCATGGTTCTCTTGGAGTTTCTTCTTTAATTCCTAAAACTAAATCATGGATATTCTATAGGGATACATAGAAATTGGAAAATAACTAGGTATGAGGTATCTAGAGAACTCAACATCAAGTTTTTTTTTTGAAATCTAGGAAACTCATCTGAAATGGCATCATCAAATTCCCACACAATAGGAATACCATTGATGTATTATTTCTCCTGATCCATTTGAGATAATAACCCCTTCTAAATGGAAATTATGACCCATATAATAGATGTGATCTCCATTGGAAGTTCATATTTATCAAGAATTTGATATATGAATATATGTTGTTATGGAATATAAAATCATACATCCCGTATCTGAAAATTTATGTGGGATTTATTTATATAAATACAATCCATTCCCAATATAACAAAAAATTAAACTAGATGTAGAAAGTAGATATTTTCATCAAGCACATTCCACCTAATGGTAATCAGAGAAAAATCATAGACTTGATATTTGATCATCATACCAGTATGGGATTTCATTAGTAATTCTATATCTAATCATTTGGGTGGAATCTTAATATTCTTATAATATTCTTTAGATATAAATTAATGTATATATCCAACTTCAAAAAAGACATTATTATTTCTAGAGTGGATGGTAAGTGTACCTTTCACCAAATCATTAGTGCCCCACTCATCATAAATAGTGATCGCATGAGATTTTCCTTTACCTGTTTTCATAAGAGGTTGCTAATTGATATCATTATCATTAACCGTCAAATTTGGGAATTGGATAGAATAGTTCACATACTACTTTAATTTGAAACACCAAAGTGTGGGTAATGCACTTTGTGTTTATTTCTCTCTATTCATATCATTAGCTAACTTCTTCTCTTTACTTCAATAATCATTTTTTGGATGACCTTCACTTCCACTCTTAAAACATATACTACATACATTAAGACAATTTAATTCCTGATTCCTCCAACACATTAAGAATAAATTAATTTTTATCTTCTTCCCTCCATGGTTCTTATATTTTTCTTTGAATTTAATTTCTGACATCTTAGCAAAACAATGATATTGATATTTAAGTCCATCCTCAATTTATATCTTGATTGAACATCAAACAATCACTTTATAGATACCGATGTCTATTGTGGATAAATCCCTTCAGAGACTTGGTTTTAAGTTATTGAAGAATCGAGTAACCTTACATTTATGTTAAATTAAAATATCATAATTATACATCACAGTTCTTTTAAAATTTCCATGTAGGTAGGATCTATTTCACTATCCTTTTGATTTATCTCTTGGAACCCCTTCTCCAAATTGGTATAAAGAATATAAGGAATGTAATTATTGTAAAATAAGTCAATAGAAGAAAAAATTCTATACCAATGGATTGAAAAATTTTGTATTACCCCTCAAACCATTTTTATAACCCATACCACTGTTTTTAAGAACCGTTAGGATGTTTTTAGTCACTATAGACCACCATTAACCATGGTTTTCAATTATTTGGTTTAGAAATTTTAAATTATAACATCTATACCCACAATGTTTTCAAAATATGGGTATTTATCCTTTATTAAAAAATTATCATAGATGGATATTGTTCCCAACACCTTTTGCATATACTCTAATTACTTTTCCACTATCCTTCCACATATTTTATGTTCTTATTTTCAAATATATATATATATATATATCTGTGTGTGTGTGTGTGTCTAAAAATAATTAATGTAAAAGTGTTTATATTTATTGTTATTATTATTAAAAATTATGGGTTGGCCTATAACCATGGTCTGATCAAATTGATGGTGTAGATTCGTTATTAAAGAAAATTATACCACTAAAAATTGATCCCAACACCTTCCCCATTTACTCCAATGACTTTACCACTATAATGATACACATTTTATGTTCTTATATTATATATATATATAATTGTATTTATAATAAAATATTTATAACTATTGATCTTATTATACAATAATAATGTGTCATCTTATATGTATGGTTTGGTCAAACCATGGGTGTATGTTATGTATACCAATATTTAATGGATGTTATTGGAATTGGTTCCCAAAAACATTACTTATACAAACATTGTTTTTTCAAATGATGGGTATATTTAACACATACCATACATATACCAAAGGTTTTCCCAAACCGTTGATATAGGGTTCCTATTATAGTGGTTTTATAAACTGTTGGCCAAGAAACCATTATTATAGCCCAAATGTGTAGTTGAGAGTTATTGAAATCATCCCAATTCCTGAAGTCAATTCCATCCAGATAACTCATATTCAAGATTAGATTCTACCAATAACCTTCTTCACATCCCAACTGGTAGGAAAAATAAATGAATTTTTCATGTTCCGAACTCTGGAGAATGAAAAATATATTTTTAGTGATGGAAATCCAATGTTTAGAAACCAGTGGAACAAAATTCCCACTGAAAGGAGGATAATTTTCCCATTAGATGGACTCAACATAATTTTATTCCCTATGTTTTGTTGTAATTTCATTGTGATTCATAACTTTAGAATATTCTGTTAGCATAACAAAAAAGTTTCAATTCTATCCCCCATAAAATTTGGAATATTATGAGTAAATTCATTTCATTTTTAGTCTCATTCAATATTAGCATGATTCCTTCATGTTTTATCAATTGTTTGAAACTGAAAATCATTGTGTGAGAAACTATAGTCATGATAGGTAACATCAAAATCATGAAAAAACACCTATAATATTTTTAAATCAAGACACATTATTTAATATATGACACATTAGATTTATCCTAGGTCATTCATTGTTATAATATTTATAAATCATTCATGACAGTTTGTAAAAAGTTTTTTAATTTTCAAAGTGTATCCCTTAAAAGTATCAAACCATGTGTGTCTTTCTAGGATCATTTTCATGCCCAAGGTGATGACCATGTAAATATCAAAGATCCCTTTTAAGATTTATTACCCCTAAGAACCAATATTCTTGAGCCAAATCCACTTTTAGTATACATACATGGATGTAATTTCATTGAAACCACATATTCTATTCTTTACAAAATTCCAGAATATTTTCATATACATAAAGTCATCCTTAGGCTTATCCTTAGTTATATATATAGGGATATCAAAAATGTTTTTTCATTCAAGTTTCCCTACACTAACTAAACAAATACTTTCACAACAACTATAGAGACATAGTATTTTTATACAAATATATATCATCTTATTTGATGAATATTATATTACACAAACACACGCCTGATCACTAAAATACTTTAGTTTCTTTAAAAACATGGAAACATTAAAAAAGGATTATAGGTAAAATACATCATCTCCAAAAATAATTACAATAAATAGCACCCTTCTTATACATATCGAATGTAACATATTTCTTCACAGCCTATAGAAAGGAAAAATAAGAAAGAGTTAGCTCAAATGCTTATTGAGGGTAAAAAAGGAAGATATATAAGCATAACATGAACATAAGTATATGAAAATATGACCATACCTTTTTGAAACCCATACATTATGTATTAGATATCATAATATAGAGTCATGAAAAAGATTTAGTATTTTATAAGACATGATAATATAAAATAATATCCATAGTAGTCAGTGATCACTTCCAATGCTATCATAGTGGAATGATTCCACTCCACAAAAAATCACAGTAGGTATGGTTCACTCTTAAGACTATCATTGTGTACAACATTCCTAACTAATAATATTTGACTCTCTATTCGTGTTTTTCCTATCTCATGAGATATAAATCCATATCCAATGCATTATAGGGATATATAGGTCCCACCAATATCATAAAAAACACATATTTTTTTGTAACATAATATCATAAAACATTCATCATATCATAACCCATTAAATGAAATGGGTTTCATAAAAAATTAATCATATCACAAACTATGGAAAAGAGAAAGGTTTCATAATATATCTATTGTTATTAAATATACTAATAATAAAGGGAGGTCCATTGACCAAATAATTCAAGGAGGTATGAAAACATTGAGGCATAGGGAGTCCACCTATAAAATATTACCACACGCTGGGGAAAGGGATATGATACTAGTATAAATCATATATGGGTTACTTGGGATGCAGCTGGAAGCCATGCAGTCTACGACCATGTTACCATGTATCCATATTTGGGTAATATTGGTGTCACTAGTATGTAAACTCATAAACGTGCATTCCAAATAAATTATTTCACAAGGGATAATGGTCACTTCCTAGATGGACCTATGGATTATAGAGGAGTCAGTCTCTACCCATTCAAAAATTTTACCATGAGAGAAACAAAAATACAACCCCAATAGAATGGTGATAGATTACACTATCATAGAGTCTCCCCTTCCAATGAATAAATTGAATGAAAAGATCACCAAGACACCATGATCCCAAACAACAACTTCTCCTCACATACGACCCTCTATGAACTGTCCATAACAATAAAACGTGATCCCTCTTTTTTAGGGGGGGTTCTCGTCTCACCATTTTACCTTGTAGAGGCACTCTAGGAACAAAGATATGTCCTTTAATAGCCATGATCCTACTTAATGAGGGAGAAAAATCCCACTGATTCATTAATAGAATTTTCTCTAACACTAATGATCTATCCTAAACCGTCATTTCCATCTGCAAACTAGAGACTCCAACATGTATGTCCATGTTACATGCCTTCTAGATCTGTAAAGACATACCACAAATAATATCACGCTAGACATTCACTCATTTAGGTTATCCTCTAGGAAATGAAACTATGTGAGGAGAAAAGTGTCACCTGAATCACCCTTTATTTACATACCATTGAGTCTAATGAAGTCCCTCTAGATCATGGATGCCCAATCCCCTTAAAATAATAAATGAATGGTTGAGTCTTCTCTAAGAGCATAATATCATGTGTACATCGAATCAATAGAAACATTCTTGGGACACCCCCCTCATATAAAGTCACATGTGATTATGTAAATTCTAGAAAAGGATGTTAAATTTAACAAGAAGAATGTTGGAACACAAAATACCACACCATGCATCATGACCCATGCTCATATGTAGAACATACCGAAAATCCTTTATAGATAATAATCCTATAGGAAAACCGGTATTCATGAGAATTTTCATATCAGTATAAATTCAAAATTCCATTGAAACAATAATGATATTGGGGTTGAGAATAGCTTGTATTAAGGTATGGAAGCAACTAGCATGAGAAAAACATGCTAGGAAATTTACATCATAGAAATCCTAGTGCATTCCCTACCCAGATATTATGTCATATATTGATTCAAACACACCACATAATCCCCCATGAGTGTTTTTAAAGTGTATGAATGTTCTGAAATGATGCATCCTAGAGGTTTTAGCATCGACCTCCTAAGTTGACGGAGTTTCTCCAATATTTATTAGAGTTGAAATTATCCCATAATGAAAGAACATCCATAATAACCCTAGATAATTTATCCTTAAGAAAAATCATGGTTTCATCAATACTTTGAAGACTAATTACACCATCCGCACCTCATGAGCCATCATATAATATGACACAGATTGGTATCTACCTTAAAAAATGAATACCAAATAAACATGACCATGATGCTGTCAATATTTCACAGAACTGTCTTGGGGACTTTGAGAGATGACAAAAAATGCATGGGGATTGTGGAAAAGACACTATTAACCTGGGAAATACATCCTCCAAATGATATAAAATGATTTTTATATTTATGAATATGCGAGGATTTCTTATCAACAAGGATGTAAAAGTGATGTGTATGTACCTTACCCAGGTAGATCAAGGCTCCTAAATAATTCATTAGAAACTATCTTCTAGAGACTCCCAGCTTCTCCTAAATCCTCTTCCTCATTCCGTCTATGTAGGTACTTGATATGAAAATACTAATTTTACATGATTGATGAGATGACCACTCCACTTGAAATAAAAATTCGGAATATGGGTGAGATCATGTATATACCTATTACTACATTTTTGGAAAATGATAAGATCATCCGTAAAGAAAATAAGATTAAGGCCAATGATGTTTTTCATACAATAGAGAGAATAGAACACCCCTCATAATTGCTTTAAATTTTTTATATAACAAATGAATTATAGACCATAATGAAGATACTATGAATTGATGGATCCCCATACCTTGTCCCACTATCCACCTTGAAGATGTTATAACATTTTACCATGATGGTGACAAAGAACAATGGAGACCAAATACTTCTGAGGAAGATATCAAACGTCTATTTAGATAATTCCATGAACCTTGTTATTCTAATGATGTTATTACACTCCAACATGTCATTATATTTATCCATATCAAGATTGATGGAAATTATAGTGCTTTGGCCTTCTTATTACTATCCTAAACCATTTTTTTTGTAATATCAACTGCTATTTGAGTGGACCTACATCGTATGAGTCCTTGTTGATCCACATAGATACAATAATAGAGATTGAAAGAAAGTGACCGATCATAATAAATGAAATGATTTTATAGGGGATGTTTAATGGACTAATTTTCCACTATCAATTCAAATATAACTGATCCTTGACATCAGGAATGATAATTAAATTTGTAGTGCATAGAACTCTGGGTAAGTGTCCTCCCCAGATGTACTCCTGAATAATATCCAATAAATCCTTCATGATGATGTCCTATGATGAAATGTAGAATGATCTTAGGAAAATATATATCCTTGGGGAACTTTAAGTATTAAGTATAGTAAAATCCCCCCAGATCTTCTACTCATCCACAATTATCCAAAAAAATCATTGATGAATAGTGAGATAACATAATGTATGGAATTCAAAAGGTTAGCCTGAAATTGTTAGTAACCATCTAATATATTATGATTAACATCCACAAATAATGAATAAAAATTGAATGCAACCATGCCTCCAAACTCTCTAGGACCATTGAGGATATATCCATCCTCTTGAAAAAAAATTGGAACACTTAACCACCTCCAATCCTTAATGCATGGCTAAAAATAAGTGTTGTTATGATATCCTTATTTAATACATTTCTCCCTTGAGTGTTCTCTAGAAAATAATTCACGTTAAAAAATATATTCATCCATTTGATTCTTTAATCCAACATTGTTTTTGAACATATCATCACCCCAGTGGTCTTCTTGCACCATATACACTTGATCAATATTAGCTTTTATAATATGCATGTCTAGTGAATGATAAGGATTTTTGATATACCAATTACCAAGATCATATTATAAAGTCATAAAGTTTTTATTAAATTAAAACCATGAGCCATTCATCATGTATTTCTCCCAAGATGCACATAATGGACTTTGATATGTGGGGTCAGCCTCCCATCGGTTTGAATATAAGAAACCATCAGCACTACCTCTACTACCTATAAGGTGAATAAGTTGAGGATAATAGTCTGAGATTACTTGAACTAAGTGATTCACTCTATCATTATTATACGAGGATATTAAGCATAGGTTGGTGAAGCATCACTACAGAATTCACCTTGTATATCATCTCCCTTTACGGTAATCACATTATGTTTACTTATCCCCTCTACAGCTCATTTCATGGATATCTTTATGGGAAACAAACCCCACGAATGCTTGTGTGTATTATAGGTGGTATATCCCTCTACCATTCCATTTATAATCGTTCCAATATATTATTGAATTCCAATCCTACAATACATGGCTCATCTCCCAGAATTAAGCATCTGTGGTCTTGCTAAAGAGACTCCCTCTCACTCATATCACATTTGGTATAAACAAATGATATAAAAAATTATTATCAGAACGTGTTATAATGAAATTATTGTGATTTGTATTATTATTTAACTCAACTGAAAGATGATCATCATAGAAAATATAGACATATTGGTTTTCTATCTCTCCACGTATATTATTAAAAAAATCATATTTTGAAATCAAAGACACAGAATTTTGAAGGATGCTTCTCAACATTAAGGACTTCCACCAGAACACTATTGTTTCAATGAATCTCAGAATGAAGTTAATCAATATTCACCTAGGATACTAGGAACTGGAATTCTAGACAAAGAAGTGGATATTTGAATTTGAAGGTACCATTTTATTCCCAAACACTAGCATACATTTACTTTGCATAGAGGATGAATCTTCCTTCTATTTTTCATGAATTCTGATACATTCTTGACATTTTTTAAGGAAAATAACATTTTGGATTTGAGAAAATAATAATACATATATAATTTTTAAAATAATATTATTCAAAAATATCCCTGAACACATTAAATGTAATCTTCTAGGAAAGTATGGGTCTCTACATTGGGATGTTTTTTTCATGTTATTCATGTTAAATCCAATATTCCTTTTAAATTTTTAGTAAAATCCATATGGGAACTATTTGTAAAATGACATGGATATTAATTCCATTATTTTGTAAAAAGTAAAATATGGGTAGAAATATATTTTTAAAATTTTTGGATAATAATAAATATTTTTTGAAAACTTTTTTTGAAAACAAGATCTTGAATGAAAACATATTTCTGACTAAAGAGTGAAATAAAGTTAGAATTTCTAAAAAAATATCATTTTTTCAAGATCCAAACAGTGGGGAAATGGTAATATTAATTGAAAATATCATGAATAACCATAGAAGAATAAAATTAATTAATTAATTTATAGATTTATCATAATTTTATATCATCTGAAACATAATCATAAAACGTCCCTATAAATGATGAGATTGTAACATAAATTCATTCCCACATTGGTAACATTGAATCATACGCCCTATGAAAGAATAAAATAAAAATGATATTTAAAAAATGAGAAAAAATAAATTCATGATATTACATTTCAAATGGGATATATATACACCACATTAAATAATATATGTTCATAATATAACATACACCTCAAAGAAAGAAAATTGTGGAAAAAATATCTTAGCATAAGAAAGGAATTCCATCATACATGTTTGATACTCTTGTATAAAAAAATGTGTTTATTATAAATATATAAATGAAACATAATTATATATATCATACCTTATATTATATACTTATATGTTTTTATTACCAATTTATTAATAAATCATAGTAAAAATCATGTTTCATGTAATATCTTCTTTGTTATTCATGTATGTTTTGATTTGTTATTTTTTGGTAATATTAATTTTATCATGGTTCCATAATATACATAATGTTCACCATTATATAAATATAATATATATTTTTTGTGAACCTCACCTGTTTTGATAATCCCAATTATGTGTTCATATATTATGCTATTCTCAATTACTGATGATCTACATTTTAATTCTTTCAAATCAGTGATCAAGTTAATAATAATGTTTAAATAATCTCTGATTTATGTTAATCTCGATTATCCTTGTTTATAAAAGCTTTGAAACCATTCTAAGTCAATTAGATGTGGTTTTCATAATAGCCAGAGTGACCGATAGCCAGAGCTTCCGATAGCCAGAGCTACCGATAGCCAGAGCTACCGTTAGCCAGAGCTACCGATAACCAGAGCTACTGATGCACAAGGAGCTACCGATAAGAGCTACTGATGCACAGAGAGCTACCGATAAGAGCTACCGATAAGAGCCACCGATAAGAGTTTGAAGAGCTACCGATGGAAGATCGCTACACTGAGTCAACCATACACGTCTACAAATAAACGACTACCTATAATGATCTGCGGAGTCAAATCCTATATCCTCGACACTATTTGTTTATTATACTAACAGTTACATTTGTAACTTTTGATTCATTTAATGTTATTAAATGATTTATGTTGCCATTTCAGGAAACCGTACGAAGTATGATTGAAAAGCGTAATCATTCCTTCTTCTCAGAAAGACAAAAAAGGAGGGGCATAAAAGAGGACATCGTGTATGTATAAAAAGGGTGTGTGAGACACAATAAAAGAAGAAGAGATCAAGCACACAGAAGACACTTGAGATCAAGCTCAAAAACGTGCCAAGATCAGACTCTACTACTACCAGCCTCCAGAACTTAGAGAATACATCTAGAAATCTATGCTAAAGAAGAACCACACAAAACTCATCATTCTTTGAGCCGATAAGCAAGCTGAACCTGGAAGTCAAGGAAGCAGATGATACTCTGTTTTCCACACAAAAACCAGAAGAAGACTCAAAACGAATTCTAATCAACAAAAGAAGTCAAGAGCTGCACGAAGATCACTAGAGCCATTTCTAATATCTAAATCTTTATCTCTGTGATTTACTTTTTACATTACGAGTAGGCTGTGTTATCTGTTGTGCTTTACACACACTGTCTCCTAAACCTTAACTGGAGGATTTGTAAATCCTCACTGACTATCTTTTCATTCTTTTTCCCACTTTGGATAGTGGTAGAGGTTGTGTGTGACCTGGACAGCTGGTTGTTGTTGTTTTGTTTCCCACGGATAACAGTGGTAGAGGTCTTGGACCTGGACAGTTGTAAACTGTTGAACCCCGATCCAGGGTGTGGATCATCCTTATATAATCTTTTGAGAGGACTAAGTCTCGACTTCAGACTGAACCTCTTGGTTAACTCCTCTGTGTTTTTAGTTAAAGTTTATATCCATACAACACATATCTATTTCATATTCCGCTGCTATTACTTTGAAATATATTTTATTTTCAAGGCTACTTTGATAGTTAAACTCACAAGTGTTTATATTTATTGTAAACCAGTAAGTTAGTTTCAAAAGTTAAATTAATCATAAGATTAAGTTAACTGAGAACTAATCAATCTTTGAGAAACTAATTGAACCATTATAATCTGTATAAATTCACTACAGTTTAATCTGTTTTTGAAATTGGGGTTTTTAATAGAAATTGTTTTTATCTGAAATTTTAATTGGAACTCAATTCACCCCCCCCCCCTATTGAGTGTCCACTCCGACCAACATTTGGTATCAGAGGGTTATTAAAACCTTCTAAATTAGTCTGTTTTCAACTGTGATTTTAGTTGTATTTTGAAGTTCTTAAAATTTCTGTTATTTCTAAATTTTTATCTCATTACATTTTGTTTATAATGGATAATAGACTTGAGGGTGCTGCTACTAACCGACCACCTTTCTTTAATGGAAATAACTATGCTCAGTGGAAACTTAAAGTGAAAATTCATCTAGAAAGCATGAGTTTTGATATTTGGACTGCTATTGAATCTGAATATAAAGTTCCCACTACTGATAGATCTACTTGGGATGAACCTACAAAGACTTCTTACAATAATAATTGTAAAGCTATGAATGCTCTGTACTGTTCTCTAGGAGATGAATAATTTAATAGAATTTCTGCATGTAAAACTACTTTTGAAATTTGGGATACCTTGGCTGTTTCTCACAAAGGAACAACTAATGTTAAAGAAATGAGATTAAACACTTATACTATTAAATATGATAATTTCAAAATGATGCCTGATGAACCTATTTCTGACATGTATCTCAGGTTCAATGAGATAGTAAACACAATGATCTCACTCGGAAAGATTGTTCCTGTAAAAGAACAAATTATGAGAATACTGAGATGTTTGCCAGATGGATGGAGAGGTATATCCGTTTCAATTAGAGAATCCTGTGACATTGGAGCACTGCCTTTCAAGGAGTTAATTGGTAAGCTGATGATGTATGAAGAAGAGCTGAAAGTAAATAAAGAAGAAGATGAGGAACCCAAAAGAAAATTTGTAGCGTTTAAAACTACTGCCTTTAAGAGTAAAGACAAGGATAAACTACAAATGGAGGCTGAGAGTTCAACGAGTGAAAATTCAGAATCTGACAGTGATGCCGAGATGGCTCAAATAGCCAGGAGATTCAAGAAGTTTTATAGGAAAAAGAAATTCTTTAGGAAAACGAATTACAAAGGAAAGTATGATCAACAAGGAAAATGGAAAAAGGATTAGAAGAAGGCTGACATGACTGATGAAGTTGTCTACTATCAATGCAAGCGAAAAGGACATATCAAAGCAGACTGTCCAAAGTTAAAATTCAAAAAGAAATATGATTACAAAGACAAGAAGTACAAGAAAGCCATGAAGGCTACCTGGAGTGCTTCAGAAGAAATCACTAGTGAAGCCGAATCTTCGGACTCTGAAAGAAATCGAGCCAACATGTGTTTCATGACAAATACTTCTGAGGTAACATCTCACACTTCTGTTTTAAATTCATATTATTCTGGAGATGATTCTGATTCAAAAGACATGTCAAAATATGAACTATTTGAGTACTGTGATATGTTGGAAGAAACCTATAATGAGCTTAAAGACAAATACAAAGGTTTAAAGAAACAGTATTCTTTAAGTGTTAAGCATAAATCTGATCTTGATATAGAAAAGGAAAAGAATGCTCAACTACTAAAGGAAAATACAGAACTGAAACTGTCAAATGAGAAACTTAGAAAGGATTTAGAAAAATTCACAAATGGAAAGGATGCTCTAACTCAAATGCTAGGAAAGCACGTTTCACCTAGATATGCTACTGGTTTAGGATACCAACCAGGACAGAGACAGTTCACCAGAACCCGATTTATTCCAACGTCTGAAAAAAATATTGCTAGTTCCAGTTTTGGAAATTCATATGCCTCAACAAGATATTCATATGGTTATAGACCAAATAAAGTCTATCTTTCAAAATCTGTTACTTCTGTTAAGTGTATAAAACCAATAAAACAAATCTGGGTACCTAAAGCCCTAATTGCTAACCTATCTGGACCGAAGAAAATCTTGGTACCAAAGTCATTTCCTGTTTAAATCTGTTTTATAGGAGACCTGCTTGAAGAGCTGTCACAAGAAGATATGGTATTTAGATAGTGGGAGCTCAAGACACATGTCTGGAGATTATTCTTGCTTCAAGAGCTTAATAAAGGTTGATGGAGGTCTTGTCACCTTTGGTGACAACTCTAAAGGAAAAATCATCGGCCTAGGCCAGATTGGTAACACTGAATCAGTATTAATTTCTAAATTTTTATTCGTTGATGGACTTAAATATAAGTTTCTTAGTATATCTCAATTATGTGACGTTGGTTTCAATGTCATGTTTGAAAATGACCCGTGTGATGTTTTTAACTCCAAAAATTCTTTAGTATTTTCTGCTCTACGGAATGAAAATGTTTATGCTGTTGATTTAAATTCTTTAGCCAACCAAAATATTTCTTGTTTGAATGCTTTTCATAAATATTCTTGGCTATGGTACAGAAGATTATGACACTGCAAAATTCACTCACGTAGAAAACTGTCTAGGAAAAACATAGTTAGAGACTTACCTAAATTAGAATTCCCAAATGACAAAGTGTGTAATCCCTGTCAAAAGGGAAAGCAACACAAAGATTCTTTTAAATCAAAGAAAGAAGTATCAACTTCGCAACCACTTGAGTTGGTTTACATGGATTTGTTTGGACCATCAATAGTTTCTAGTTTAAATGGGAAGCATTATGTCCATGTCCTTGTAGATGACTTTTATAGATATACATGGGTATACTTTCTAGCACACAAAAGTGAAGCTTGTCCTTACTTTATTAAATATTCCAAGTCTGTAGAGAACCTTAGTGGACTTAAGATTAAAACCCTAAGAAGTGATCATGGTAGTGAGTTTGAAAATCATGAGTTTGAATCTTATTGCTCACACAATGGCTATAGTCACAATTTCTCTACCCCTAGGACACCCCAACAAAATGGTGTAGTAGATAGGAGAAACCGAACCCTTCAAGAAATAGCTAGAACCATGCTCAATGAATATGAACTGCCTATTTACTTTTGGGCTGAAGCTGTTAATACAGCTTGTTATATTATCAATAGAGTCTTGATCAGACCTGTTCTTAAGAAAACAAATTATGAGTTGTGGAAACAATAGAAAGCCTAAGGTTAATTACTTCAGAGTTTTTGGTTGCAAAGTCTTTATACATAAAACTAAAGATAATCTTGATAAGTTTGCTCCCAAAAGCGATGAAGGAATTTTTCTGGGTTACTCTATTACAAGTAAAGCTTATAGAGTTTTCAATAAGAGAACCAAATGTGTGGAAGAATCTGTTCACATCAAATTCGATGAAACAAATCCACATGAGCCTAAAACCTCTCTTGAGAATCTTAAAGAAGATTTATCTATTATGGACCTTAATGATAAATCTAAAGAACCTGTTATAAAAACATCCAGTTCTGGACATTTTCCAGAATCTGCTTCTGTTGAACCCGAACCTATAGATGAACCTGAAGTTTCTAGTCCAACCTTTACCAAATTGACTAAGATTCTAAAGAATCATCCTTTATATGATGTTGTTGGTAATCTAGATAGAGGAACACAAACTAGAGATTCTCTAAGGAACCAGGTTGAACATCAAGCTTTTCTGTCATAGCTAGAACCCAAAAATATCAATGATGCTATCAATGATGAATTCTGGGTAATAGCCATGCAAGAAGAGTCGAATCAATTTGAAAGAAACAAAGTCTGGGAAATAGTTGACAGACCCAAGGACACCTTGACAATAGGAACAAAATGGGTTTTTAGAAATAATGTTGATGAATCAGGAAACATAGTTAGAAACAAAGCTAGACTAGTTGCACAGGGATATAGTCAAGAAGAGGGTATAGACTATAGAGAAACATTTTCACCTGTAGCTCGACTAGAAGCTATTAGGATCTTACTTGCATATGCATCACATCTGAATTTCAAGTTATATCAAATGGATGTCAAAAGTGCATTTCTAAATGGTTTTATAATTGAAGATGTTTTTGTGGAACAACCACCTGGATTTACAAACCCTCATTTTCCAAATCAAGTTTTTAAACTTCATAAAGTTTTATATGGTTTAAAACATGCTCCAAGATCTTGGTATGATAGACTCAGCAATTTTCTTATTTCAAAAGGTTTTACTAAAGGGATTACTGATCCAACTCTTTTTATTAAAAGAATTTCTAAAGATGTTTTAGTTGTACAAATCTATGTTGATTATATTATATTTGGATCTTCTAAACACTCTCTAAGTACTGATTTATCAAAAAATATGCAAAATGAATGTGAAATGAGCTTAATGGGAGAGCTTAAGTATTTTCTTGGTTTTCAAATTTTTCAAACTAGAGATGGAATTATTCTAAATCAAAGTAAATATAAAAAAGATCTTTTAAAACTTTTTTGATTGGATAGTATTAAGGAAAATGATACACCTATGAGTACTACCTGTAAGTTGGATAGAGATGAAGCTGGGAAACCAGTGGATCAAACCAATTACAGAGGTATGATTGGGAGCCTACTTTATCTTAATGCTATTCGACCAAACATTATGTTCAGTGTATGTATGTGCGCTATATTTCAAGCTAATCCTAAAGAATCACACTTACTGGCTGTTAAAAGGATTTTTAAATATCTTAAGCATACTGTACATTTAGGTCTGTTTTATCCAAAAGGACAATCATTTGACCTAACTAGCTATTCAGATGCTGACTTTGCTGGATGTAAGTTAGAAAGGAAGAGCACATCTGGAACATGTCATTTACTTGGGAAATCCCTAGTGTCATGGTGTAGTAAGAAACAAAACTCAGTTGCATTGTCTACTGCCGAAGCAGAGTATATAGCTGCTGGTAGTTGCTGTGCACAAATTCTGTGGATGAAACACACTTTATTAGACTATGGATTTGAGTTTAAACATGTTTCAATTAACTGTGACAACACTAGTTCAATAAACATATCTAAGAACCCTGTATCTCACTCTAGAACCAAACACATAGATGTAAGACATCATTTTCTGAGAGATCATTATAAAAAAGGTGATATTACTCTTGAATTTATTGGCACTGAACATCAATTGGACGATATTTTCACTAAACCTTTATGTTCTGATAGGTTAAGTTACATTAGGCATGAGCTGGGGATGATCAATTCTCACCAATGTTGAAATTCTCACCGATGATCAATTCTCACCGATGTTGAAATTCTCACCGATGATCAATTCTCACGGATGTTGAAATTCTCACCGATGTTGAAATTCTCACCGATGATCAATTCTCACCGATGATGAAATTCTCACCGATGATCAATTCTCACCGATGTTGAAATTCTCACCGATGATCAATTCTCACCGATGTTAAAATTCTCACCGATGATCAATTCTCACCGATGTTGAAATTCTCACCGATGATCAATTCTCACCGATGTTGAAATTCTCACCGATGATCAATTCTCACCGATGTTGAAATTCTCACCGATGATAAATTCTCACCGATGTTGAAATTCTCACCGATGATCAATTCTCACCGATGTTGAAATTCTCACCGACGATCAATTCTCACCGATGTTGAAATTCTCACCGATGATCAATTCTCACCGATGTTGAAATTCTCACCAATGATCAATTCTCACCGATGTTGAAATTCTCACTGATGATCAATTCTCACAGATGTTGAAATTCTCACCGATGATCAATTCTCACCGATGTTGAAATTCTCACCGATGATCAATTCTCACCGATGTTGAAATTCTCACCGATGATCAATTCTCACCGATGTTGAAATTCTCACCGATGCAATGTTTTAAAACTTCTGTCTGCCGCCAAGAATATGAATCGTTTTATTGTTTTTGTTATTTTACTTTATTTATGATTCCTACATGATCAAACTAAGCCTAAAACGCTTCTCACTCCACCGGACCCAAAACCTTTCACCTTTGAATCTTAGCTCCCTAATCAACTGAGATCCCTATATCCGCGATGGAAAAAACCAAGATTCCTGCCAGCAGAGATGACAGTGTAGAGCCTAAAACAAAGAAGCAGAAAGTGCAGCAAGAAGCTCATGGATGTAATGTCAGAACTAGGTCGGGAAAGTGACCAGTAAACCCTCATTTGCAGAATAGAGAAATTGTGATTGAAAAGGAGATATGTGTAGATTGGCTGATACCAAGAAAGTCGTTGGTTCTTGCAATTCTGAAAGATCAGAGATGGGTAGACTGTTTTTCAAATAACAATGATCCCTACTACCCGAAGTTAGTGAAACAGTTCTATGAATTCGTAAGCTTCGAGAAGTCTGAGAATGAGAATCGGGTAAGTTCATTTTTAAATGGAAAAGAAATGTCGTTTTCATCAGTAGAGTGGGAAGAATGTTTAAAAGTCCCGCATGATGGTGTATCCGGGTATGTCTCAAGAGCAATTCCACCTACCAGAAACATCTTTGACTATGAGACCGCTTTAAAAGAACTAACGGGTAATCGAAGTCAAAGTCAAGTGGTTGCTACTGAATTGGATGGAGAGAACAGATTGCTTTTCAAATTTGTTCAACATGTTTTGATACCGAGGAGAGGAGATTTTTCTAATCTGAGATATCAAGATATTTATCTTCTACATCTGTTAAGACATGGTGTGAAAGTTAATCTGTGCAGACTGTTGTTGAGTCTAATGGAAGACATGATTAGGCCAAAATCAAAGACTAATGCTTTATTCTTTGCCAAAATGATCTCTGTGATGATAAAAGTGAAAGGGATAGCTGAGTCTCAGGATGAGACAGTTGTAGTTAAGAATAACTTCTGTATCACTACTACAGTTTGTAAGTATATGAAAATCAATTGGAACCCGTGGAAATGAGAATGGGTCAGTGATGACCAGAAGGTGTATGATAAATTTAATCATGTGGATTATCCTTCAAGGACAAAGGATAAAAGAGATCCAGGTTTAGGACCTGATGAAGAGGAACCCGAGTACAGTGATGAGTCAGAAGAAGAAGAAGAAGAAGAAGAGGAAGCAACTCCTATGGATATTGGAGGAGATCCAGACTTTCCCCCAAGTACTGTTACTGAGTTTGTATACTCAAGAAAAGGAAAAATAGAGGAAGTGTTATCTATTCATGAGGAAGACCAGGCAGTTCCTCAGAAAGAAGGAGAAAAAGAGAATGTATCTGAATCGTCTGATTCTGCAAGGTTGAGTCTGAGTCCATTTATTGGAAACTCAGTTGTGCCTACTAGTGAAGTAGAAAAAGAAAGAGAAGAAGTTGTACCTTTTCCAGAACATCTCCTTACTGCTGCTGAGATAGAAGTTGTTGTGGAAGATTCTGATGAAGAAAGACCAGCAGAGAATGTAATTGTTGTACATAAGAATGCACCCATTGAGGGGGATCATCATTCCAATCTTGGAAATGTAACAGTGGCTGTTGAGATTGAAGACTGGGTAGAATACCCAGGTTTTATAGTCTGTGGTTTAGATTATCCTGATTCGGATAATGAAGTATCCTTGAATAGACCAAAGATCAGCTATGAAACCAATTCTGAGTTATTACCTGATGATGTGGTTCGAGTACATGATTTAGATGTGCTGAAAGAAAATCTCAAAGTCAGTTTTGTAGAAGAAGTAAAGACAATGGAATATTTTTTAGTTTTCTCGATTCAATTAGTCATGAATGATTCAGTAGTCAGCTTAGCTTCTGCAAGAATATCTACTACAGTTTCTCCTACTGATTTTGTTACAAAGTCTGATCTCGAATCCATGAAGCATGAGCTGAAAGAATCCTTCAGTGCCTCAGTTACTGAGATGAAGCACTGTTTTCGTGAAGAAATGAAGTTGTTAGAACAATCTCTTGAGCTTTATCTTGGTTTCAATCTATCAACTTTTATGGGTGAGCTAATGGAAGCAGTCAAATAGTGCCAGACCCAATCTTCTAGAATAGAGGCAGATCTTGAAGCCTTAAAAAAGTCTGTTACTGCTTTAGATTATTACATGAGCTCAAAGCCTCAAGCTGATAAGGATTTAGCCTATGTGAAAAGTGTTGTAAGACAAATGGTCTCAGTATTTGAAGATTTCAAATCTTCTATAAAGGATCATGTTAAAAATCAGGACTCTCAACTGCAAACTCTGATTAGTGGCTTGACCCAAAGTTTCAAAGAAACTATATCTTTCTCAGTTGGTCCTCTAGCTTCAAAACCTGCATTTGATTTGAATCAACTAAGAGCTATGATGAAGGAGGAGCTTGGTTCTATTTCAACCAGTGGCTCTGTGGACTCATCAGATCTAAGCCGAGTAGTGCTCTCTACAAGATATTTAGTCAGGGAAATAGTGACAATTGTCCACAACCATATGAAAGAGGCATCTGCCTCTCAGGAGGAAATCAAGAACAATGTGGATTATTATTTCCAAAGGATTTTTACCAAGAAACAACTCACCCATAATTTCAAGATGATGTTGGAAAACATGAAGTTACCCCCTGTCACCCAAGCCTTCCAAGAACAAGTGAGCAAACTAAGGCAGCCGACTCCTGCCTTAGAAAAATTTATGGAGAACAAAGATTATTTTATATCTTCTATGGAAAGAGGAGGAGGAATCATTATGGATTTCAGAAATCTGTTGCAGCCCTTTTTGCATGTTGATGCCAGACCAGTTATTGTCCCTCCTGCCTTGCCTGCCTCTGCCTCTACTGAGTCTCCAGTCCAGATGACTCCTGCTCAGGCCATATGAAGCCTCACACCTATGATCACTCAACAAACTTCCCAATACAGGCCAGGCACTGTATCAGTGGCTCAGCCTCCTGTGATCATTTCTGGGATTCCAAATCCCTCACTCACATCCTCACCACCTGCCTCCTCCTCTGATCCAAAAGGAAAATCTCATGTTGAAGATCCGGATTGCTAAAGTGGCCAGGCTGTTTGATAGGAATTTTTTTCCTTTTTCTTTTCTATTCTGTTTATGTAAGTTTTGTCTGGTCTAATACACATGCTCCTCTTTACACTCTCTCTATTTATCAGTTTTCAATGTTTTTGTCCCACTTTTTGATTATCAAAAAGGGGGAGAAACATATAAAGAAAGAGAAAGAATGGGGGAGACATATGATATAAAGAGGAGGAGAAATATCAAAGGGGAGAAATTTGAGCATTTGATATTATTCTTACATTTCATTCTTTGGTACCAATTCTCTCAAAACTTATCTATGATCCTATTGTATTTAATACTAACTATGATAATTTTTGATCTATCTCACTCTTTTACTATTTCCTCTATTTCCTCTAATACTTCCTTCTTTGAGAAATTCCAATATAAATGTTATATTCTCTTATACTATATTCTCACTATTTTTGGTCATATCATAAGTTGTGATTATCAAAAGAGGGGAGATTGTTGACCTCACCTGTTTTTATAATCCCAATTATGTGTTCATATATTATGCTATTCTCAATTACTGATGATCGACATTTTAATTCTTTCAAATCAGTGATCAAGTTCATAATAATGTTTAAATAATCTATTATTTATGTTAATCTCGATTATCCTTGTTTATACAAGCCTTGAAACAATTCTAAGTCAATTAGATGTGGTTTGCATAATATCCAGAGCTACCGATAGCCAGAGCTACCGATAGCCAGAGCTACCGATAGCCAGAGCTACCGATAGCCAGAGCTACCGCTAGCGAGAGCTACCGATATCCAGAGCTACCGATAGCCAGAGCTACCGATAGCCAGAGCTACCGATATCCAGAGCTACCGATAGCCAGAGCTACCGATAGCCAGAGCTACCGATAGCCATAGCTACCGATAGCCATATCTACCGATAGCCAGAGCTACCGATGCACAGAGAGCTACCGATAAGAGCTACAGATAAGAGCCACTAATAAGAGTTTGAAGAGCTACCGATGGAAGATCCCTACACCGAGTCAACCGTACACGTCTACAAACAAACGGCTACCTATAATGAACTGCGAAGTCAAATCCTATATCCTCGACACTATTTGTTTATTATACTAATGGTTACATTTGTTACTTTTGATGCATTTAATGTTATTAAATGATTTACATTTCCATTTCAGGAAACCGTACCAAGTACGATTGAAAAGCGTAATCATTCCTTCTTCTCAGAAAGAAAAAAAAAGGAGGGGCATAAAAGAGGACATCGTGTATGTATAAAAAGGGTCTATGAGATAAAATAAAAGAAGAAGAGATCAAGCACACTGAACACACTTGTGATCAAGCTCAAAAACGTTCCAATATCAGACTCTACTACTACCAGCCTCCAGAACATAGAGCATACATAAAGCAATCTATGCTAAAGAAGAACCACACAAAACTCATCATTCTTTGAGCCGATAAGCAAGCTGAACCTGGAAGTCAAGGAAGCAGATGGTACTTTGTTTTCCAGACAAAAACCAAAAGAAGACTCAGAACGAATTCTAATCAACAAAAGGAGTCAAGAGATGCACGATGATCACTAGAGCCATTTCTAATCTCTAAATCTTTATCTCTGTGGTTTACTTTTTTACATTACGAGCAGTGTGTGTTATCTGTTGTGTTTTACACACACTGTCTCCTAAACCTTAACTGGAGGATTTGTAAATCCTCACTCGCTATCTTTTCATTATTTTTCCCACCGTGGATAGTGGTAGAGGTTATGTGTGACCTGGATAGCTGGTTGCTGTTGTTTTGTTTCCCACGGATAACAGTGGTAGAGGTCTTGGACCTGGACAGTTGTAAACTGCTGATCCCCGATCCAGGGTGTGGATAATCCTTATATAAACTTTTGAGAGGACTAAGTCTCGACTTGAGACTTAACCTCTTGGTTAACTCCTCTGTGTTTTTAGTTAAAGTTTATATCCATAAAATACATATCTATTTTATATTCCGCTGCTATTACTTTGAAATATAATTTATTTTCAAGGCTACTTTGATAGTTAAACTCACAAGTGTTTATATTTATTGTAAACCAGTAAGTTAGTTTCAAAAGTTAAATTAATCATAAGATTAAGTTAACTGAGAAGTAATCAATCTTTGAGAAACTAATTGAACCTTTATAATCTGTATAAATTCACTACAGTTTAATCTGTTTTTGAAATTGGGGTTTTTAATAGAAATTGTTTTTATCAGAAATTTTAATTGGAACTGAATTCACCCCCCCTCTTGAGTGTCCACTCCGACAAACATTTTTTTATATTAATTTATAGTAAACAAGAAAATTTATAGATCAAAACGGAAATATATTTTTTATAGGTACATTGGGTCATACGTATGCCTGAACGTTTCTTCCATTTTTTATTAGGATAGAAAGAAAGAATGTTCAGTGATATATTATAATTATAGAATATTTTGTATTTCATATATATGAAATATTTTAATTAAACCAATCAATATTACATTCCATGTAATGTGTGAATGAATCACATCGTTCTGTGAGGCAGTAATCCACCGTACACAAAAGAAACGTTATCATATTCTCATAAAATTAAGTGTTTGAGGGTATGTGTGATATAATATTTACATAAGTATAATAATATCATTAATATAAAATTAAAATAATAAATTTATTATAATTTTCATCCTTTATATGTGGTAATATAAAAATTATTGATATTGATTCGCAAGGCGGTAAGTCTACCGTACACAGAAACAATGATTTTGTAACCCATTTGATGGAAGTAGAGATGTTTGTAGTTCATTCACATAAAGTAAAAAAATATAAATATATGGAATACACTAATAGTATTATATCATTACTATATAATTATAATTAAAGGTGGTTGAGGAATAAATAAAAAACGTTCATTGATGAATGTTACCACTTTTGCAGGTGTCCTCCTTAAGTTTTCATCAAAAGACATCCAAGGTTAGTTATATGTGAAAACTTTGTGTTATTGAATGAGAGTAATCATTTTGGGAAGTAATTTGAATATTTATTATAAGAACCATATTTGTTTATGGGTTGAAGAAAGTAAGAGGGTTGTTTCATTTTATAAGAGTGGTGAGTTGCACACTTGTTATTTTTAGAAAAGAACCAGTTGTACCCATGTTTTTATTATTCCATAAGGTTTCGAAAAGGACCAATATAGAGCCTATAATAAATAATTTCTATATATTTCTATAAACTGATTGATGAAAAAAAATTATTATTTTTAACCATACTATTTTTATTTTAACCTCCCACCCCACTACAAGTTAATTCAAACCCTAATAAATAATGTTCTCTTCTTTTACTATTCATATTGGTTGAAAATTAATTGAAATAATAATATAATATTAATTATTCTGATTCAAAATATAGAATCGGTTTTTCCAAATTCCATTCACAGAAGTGGAAAATATTAATTTAAATGTAATCTGGTAATCATGATGTGAAAACATATTTTTATTGGGAAAATGTTCCGATGTTTTAAAAAATTACATCAAAATTCAATATAAACATGATTAAAATAAAATAATTTATATTAATTGATGTATTATTGAACTAATTTTACCTTTAACACAATTTGAAACATATTATAACTTTATAAATAAATTAAATGTAGTGTAATTTTTAGACTAAAATAAAATATTTTTTCTCTATTTATCAAAAATTAATGTTTTTAAAAAATTTCTAAATAATTCACTCAATGATAATTTTGATATTATAATTTCAAAAATGAAGGTCATTTCACCAATTAAATTTTATAAAGGTGGTAATATTTAATATTTGTATTGATCACAAAATAAAAAAAATGTTTTTGTGAAAATTGTCTTTTCAAAATGTAGAAAGACTTTATCAATACATTATGTAATTTATTATCACTATATTCTCATTATATTAAACCATTATACCTAATAATTTAAAAAAAATTACTATTCATATATCTATGTTTAATGGTTAGGTTTTAATGGTTACGTTTAAATAAATATATTAGTAATATATAATTGTTTTTGTTAAAACTCAATACTGTGTCTTATGCAAGCTAACCCAATCTTTCATGTGTGGATATATTATCATGGTGTAGAGTGTACTTAAAAATATCTTTGATATTTAATTTATTAAAAAAATAATTCATTAAAACCTTGGGTTTTACAGTTATTTAATACATCTATGTTTTCTAAGATCTAGTTCTGAAGGTTTATATTAAACTTCCTCAAATACAAACTGTAGAGAGCCAAAAGCTAGTATCTCAGAGCCTATGTTTTATTTATTAAATATGTATAAAATATAAGTAATCACATCCAAAAAGAATGAATATTTTATTATTCTTGTTAAACTATATATATACATGATTCATATATTACATTTTAAAATAGAAACTATAACATAACTGTTTTTTATTTTGAGAATAACATTATTCACTCTAGAATATCCTTTCTTATCAAACATATTACTCTTCATGGAATCCTCCTAAAGGAAAAAAATAATGGTGATATCATATAATAAGTAATGTTTAATTACATTTCACGCTATCAGGAATCAATAAGAATAATCAAAATGGAATGTTAAATAATTGAATGCATTAGTCATTTAAATAACTGAGTGTCATGATAAGGTAATGAACATTCATTGTCACAAGGAAAATGAATGAAATCACATTCCATTTAATCAATAAACTATAAATGAAATGAATCTAGAGAAAATATCATTATTAAAATATCATATATTATATTAAATAAATTCTTAATTAAGGAAATAATAAATTATTGGACATCATGATATCATGTATCATGATTCCTCTACCATCAAGACCTTTCACTTTACAGTTTAAAACTACCTGTAAAAAATTCATTTAATGGTAACTTACTGATTCACCTCATCAGACTACTAATGCATTGAGGGGATTTCTAATTCCAAGCCCCACCCATCACTATTGGTCTAAATCATTCCTCACATTTCAGATGATCAATTTATATCATGAATCAATATTCCTTATCATTAAATACCTTTATTTAGTAAAGGATACAAATTTATCAATTCTCCATAGTTAATCAAATTACATTAAAGTAAAAACCATAAGAAAAAATGGATTATGGTTTATGAAATAATCATATACATATTATAAATATATATATATAATAGAAATATAATTTCAAATGAAAAATGATCATAATAATGTGATCATTTCAATATAATGTTATCAAATCATAAAAGAATGTGTGAATGTAAAATGGCCATTACCACTAATTAATTTTTATGTCAAATATTGTTGGATGATATAATATGAATTGAAACTTAAAATACAATTTATAATCAATAAACCATGATATTACATTTCAAAAGGACATTATATACACCATATAAAATAAACTTGTTACAAAATATTACAACATGTCTCTATGACAGAAAATTGAGAAAAAGTCCCTTACAAAGATCATATCTCTAATGTAAGGTGTAATAAATTAATATACTAGGTGTGTCGTGTTTAAATCCAAAATTTTGGAAAAAATCATATTTCATTACACAGATATCCTTATCATGACAAAATCAATGAAGTAGAAGTTCAACCTAATAAATAAAAATTGGATTATGAAATCCATTAAATTAATTATATCTCATCATGTATGTCCTTTATATTCCTGAATAATAATATTATATTAATTATTTATATAATTAATAACCTTTTTCATGTTTATTATTCCTTTTATTTTAGATATTATCATGTTATATATGGTTACATAATCAATTAAGTTAACCTTAAATGTTTTAATGATATTTGGATTATTTGTCAAAAATGTCTTTGGGTGGGTTGTGTATGGACTAATAGTTCTTTAATTAAACATCTCCAAAATAATAATAAAAAATTATTATCATATTTAAACGTAAATTATTCTTTTACTACCAATAATTAACTATCGTTATGATAAATGAAGTATTCCACGATCATGTAGAAGGTAAGTCGTATGTACGCAAGAGTTACATTTCCATTTTCTAATGATCGTCATGTAAAGAAGGTAATTTATATTTTGTTCTTAGATAATGATAATAATATCATATATATCAAATAATTTTTTAAATATACTTATATATATAATCAATGTTGTGTGGTGATGAAAAGAGAGTCACATCTCTTCCTGAAGGCGATAGTACACATGTACACGAACGATGTCATCATTTTTCAGTGTAAGAAAGAAAATGATATATTATATATTAAGAATGATAAATATGAAATTAATATCATAATTATTTCATATATATCACATATATTTATTAAATTTATCCTTGTTTCCTTCTATGTAAAATGATTGTTAAAAACGTATTTCATTTCTTCGTGAGGCGGTAGTTCGATGTACACATGAGAGACGTTATCGTATACCCTATGGAATTGAATGTAAAAAAGGTTTATATGATATAAATACTCTAGAGTTTATATATATATAATTTATGATGATCATAAAACCCACACATGAGAGGTCGTAATGGAAAAATGATTGATATTAGTTAGCAGGGTGATAGTCTTTAGTACACACGAATGATGATATCATAACACATTTGATGGGTGTGATGGTGGTTTTAGTTCATTCAATTATCATTAAAAATTTAGTATATTTAAAATACTTAATTTATTATGTCATCACTGTTTAATAATAATTTTATGGTTTTGGAAGAAAATATAAAATTAAAATACTCATTAAATAACATTGTTTCATCTTCATGTAACCTCCTTATATTTTTACAAAACGCCTTCCCAGATTGGATTTCTACCCAAAATAATGATTATTTAATTAATAGATGGTATTTGGGATGTTATTTTGGAATTTAATGGCCTAAAAAACGTTGTATGAATTGTGAAGGATATTGGATAGGGGTAAACTATTATATTTGGTGTGAGAGGTAAAATTTTAATTTCTTAAAAGAAAAAAGTGTGCTCATTTGTTTCACATGAAATTTTTTTTTCAAAAATATATTATTCATGAGAATTATAATTTATGGGGTCTAAATATTTCCATAAAACGTATTTTATAAATTTATTACTTCATTTTAACTCATCTATTTTTAGTTTCACCCCTGGTAAATTCCATTTCTACCTTAACAACGATAAATACATTTCACTATTCTCACTCTAAAATTTTGTTAAATATTATTGTGATATTATTATAAAAAATAAATTATTCTAATCCCAAATTAGGAATACATTTTTCAGTATTCTATTTTTAGGGGTGAACATATTCAATTTATAGTTAAACATGGAGACACAACGAGAAAGCGGGCTTCAGATAGAAAATGGTCAAATATTTACATAATTTTTAAATTTCAAATGTAAATATTTAAATGATAAAAATGACATAAATTAGATTAATTGATATATTATTGAAGTAATTTTAATTTTAAATCAATTAAAAATATAATTTTATTTTATATATATTTTTATCAAAAGTTTGTTTTCAATTAAAATTCCATAATTTTCACTATTCATAAAAAATGAATCCTTTCAAAAAAAATCCCAACATTTCACACTAAGATAAATTTGATCTTATATATTTAAATATAAAGTTAATTTTAACAGTTTATCTTCCAAAAAGAGGAAAAAATAAATTTAAATTCTTTACAATAAGTAAGACAATATCGTTTTTTAGAGAAAACATAGTTTTTCCAAAAAAATCTTTTTATTCTAAATGATTCCAATTTTATTTCCAATCAATATAAACTCATTATTTTCATAATATAAATAGTACTATTCATACACACCAATTTATATCATATGTTATAATTGTATACTATATTATGGTTCCTTTATATTCGGGGTTATATATTCCATAAACTATTGAAGAGCTTGAATTTAGAGGAATATCATTCATGTTTTTTTTAAGATCAGTGTTGTGTGTCACATTCTATATCAAATAAAATTATATTATTTTAAAATTATAGGGTGTTAAATTCTCCCCAACTTATATAAATTGAATCCTCACAATTATTTCTTTCACTGAAAAATTAGGGGTTTGGTATTTTAAAATTCCGTTGTTAGAAACCCACCTAATAAAAAGTTAATAAAATATCATCTTTATAAGAGACAAAATGGAAGTAAAAAAGGTCATATATAATAAAACATAAATGATTTTATATGTATGAGAAAATTGGTGTAAATTTAAAATGAGTACATTGATGAAAATCCTAAATAATTATATGTTATGATAGAGGTCATTGATCCTAAGAACGTAAATGATCAAGGAGAAGTTATATACCTAAAAACCATAAATATGTGTTGTCTTAAAAGACCATATGATTTATTAGATATGAAGGTAAGAAGATAATTTTTTTTTCAAGTTTATTTTCTTAATTTTTAGTAATTATTTTACTATCTATGAATATTTCTAAATATTAACAGTTGATATGCTTCAATTTCATAAGCAAAATTTCATCCTTTGATTTTTCTTCATTCAATTTCCAATTCAACACTTAAACAAAGAAATAAAAATCCATTAATAAATTTGTTATGCCTGAGTCAATAAAATAATATTTTAATAGATCATAATTTCCATTATATAATTATAATTCATTCATTTGATATACAATTATTATTATGATAAAATTGTTCGAACATGTTATCCAATATGTATAAATCTCCATATAGTGAAGTAATACATTAATATCTAAAACCATTTAAATGTTCAAAATAAAAACTTTCATAAATTATAAACCATATGATCCTTATAAATGACTTTGGTTCAAATATTTATAAATAATGTCACTAAATATGTAAAATGAACTTATAATTAATCCCCCAAACAATATGAAGTAGATCTAAATAATCACATACCAAACCTATGAATACCTTAATCATGTATTCTATTAAAACATAGTAATAACATAAATTACCATCAAAACTTATTTAAAACACCAATTCATCCTTATTTAGTATGTAAAACATGGATTACATGATATATTGCTAAAATTGAAAAATGTTGTAAACTCTAGCAATGATATCATTAATTACTTTGTGAAAAAGTCATTAATGATTTCCATTGTATTCCTTAATATCCAATTTAGATTATCCATATCAGTCATCACATTATCCCAACATCATTATCTCAACATTCGGAATATTTTAAGGGTTATATTTCCCTCAATCACATGTTTTCCAAGAATTTTTTCTTTCCACTAAATTATATTTATAAAAAATTGATCTTTTCCAATATACACTTTCAAATCCTTATTGAAAATTTATTACAGTACAATCCTTATAAATTTTTTACTTCTTATAAAAAGTATATATTTGACAAAATACTCTAATTTAATAATACATAAATCACGAAACAATCATATTTATCATTCTAGTTATTCTATCGTAATAAAACAAGCTTGACCCTGATTCATTAGCTTCATATGAGGTATATTACCATGAAGTTTGGGGTATTTTTTTCATAGTGTCCAGTCACGTACAATTGAATCATTGAAAATTAGAAACTTTTTTCTTTCTTATTCAATCACAATCATGTTTTCCATTATCTCCACAAATAGAAAAAACACCCATTCTCTTTAATCTTGTAACATGTTTTTTCATTACGCAATTATCACATGTGGGAAAACCGTTCTTTATCTTATTACTCTTATAAATTTCATTCTGTGTCATTATCTTATTCTTCATCATCTATTCAAATCCATAATTCTAAATAATGATTTCTCTATCTTGTTATCATTTTATACTATGTTTTCATAAGTTTATAATGTTTGAGAGACTAGTTCCATTTGAAATATTGGTTTAATCCCATTAATGAAATGACCAGTCTTACTCTTCAGATTTCATGAGTTGATTTAGTTCCCATTGCTACTACTAGGATCCATTCGTAAATGATGGAATACACTATATTAGATTCTACCGGTATGGAACATAATGTATGATCCTAAAAAAGTTAAATAGTTAACAAAAATGAAACATTTATGCATTACTAATGTAATAATCATAAACATGGATTATTTGGGGATATATCTATTTTCATATACTTTATCATAGTTTGTAGAGAAAATACCAATTTTCCTAATCATATAACCTTGGAGTACCAAACTAGGTGCATAGTATGGCACGTTTTCATGCACTAAGTGGTGATCAAGTCAATCCAAATGTGTGAATTTCAATATTATTACCTCAAGGAACAAATTTTCAAAAAACATGCCCACTTATAGTATCTAGAGAGGTATTTGTATATAGTAAAACCACTATAATATATTACATACCAAAACATTATGATATTCATCTATATATATCATTAGTTTCTATCATAGAGTTATGATCCTATATCTATGTTTTCCAAAAATTAATTCACCAGGTTTCTTCAAAACATCATCCAATACCAAATATAGTGAACCCAACCCTAATTGCCAATAATCGGTGTTTGCTTCAATAAATTTTTATAATATAGAAGGAATCAAATCCCAAAGGACTGAATAGATTATTAGTTTCAGAAAACTATATACATACATGATTCACATATAATATTTGAAAACATAAATTACGATATAATCTTTTCTCTTTCGAGAATAACATATTCCCATATTACATATTGGTGCTTATAAAAAAAATTAAACATCAGGGATTACAAAAACAAAATAATGGTGATATCATATTATCAGTAAGGGTTAAGTGTTTCATATGCTATTATGAATCAATATGAAAAATAAAAATTGAATGGAAAATAACTAAACACAAATTCCATTTAAATAACAATACTATCATAATAAGATAATTCATAATCAATGTGAAAAGGTAAATAACTTAAAAAACCTCTAATTAAATCAATATGTAATGAATAAATACTACTGCAACAATGTGACAATTTTATTCCAATCTGATCATTTCCCTAAAAGAAAAAGTTTATAGAGGTCTAATGTAATGGAGATAATATCATTATGAAAATATCATTGAAAATAATAGCTGAATTCTTAAGGAAGATAATTATTAATTATTGGATGCAATGATCATATGTATCATGATACCACAACAATCAATATATTTCACAAGATATTTTAAAAATAGAGGGAAAAACTTCTTTAACAATCGATTACTTATTAACCTAATGAGAATACAGGTGCATAAAGGGGCCATATAATTCTAGTCCCCATCAATCATTGTGTATTAAAAACATTCCTCAAATATAAAATTATATAATTAGTTCCTGAATCAATATTCCTTATCATCAAATATTTGTATTGAGTAAAGGATACATATTTACAAATATGTCCCCAATTAATTAAATAACATTAAAAATATATATATATAAATTGTATATGGTTTATGAAATATTCATATACATCATATAATAATATTTATATTTAATAGAAATTTAATTTCCAATGAAAAATGATCATAATAAAATGATTTTTTCATAAGAAATTAAACAATCACAAAACAATGTGAGATTATACATTAACATTTACCACATGGTAATTTTAAATTCTTATACCCTTGTATTAAATAATTCAAATTGAAACGTTAAATACAATAAATATTTAATGAATCATGATATTAAATATAAAATGGTAGTATATACTCCCGAAAAAAGAATTAGGTGCATAACATTATAATATGTATCAATGATGGGTAATTGAGACTAAGTCCCTTATAAAGATCATATCATTTAAGTGGGGATTAAACAATGAATTAATATGTGTATCAAAAGTAAATCCAAATAAAAAAAGTTTGAATAAAACATAAAATAATCTAATTTTGTTACACATATAATCTTATCATTACTAATTCAATGATGTATATGTTTATCCTAATGAATTGAAATTGAGTTAAGAAATACTTTACCTTGAGTCTGACTCATGAGGTTTGTTATTTATATTATTTAATAATAAACCTATGGTTATTATTTTCATGATTAATAATATTTTTTGAGTTTATTATTTATTTAATTTTACTTATAAATATGATATATATTAATACTTAGTCATTTATTTTTATTACAGATTTTTCAATGTTATTTGGATTCTATGTAATAAATGTCTCTGGGTAGGTTGATTATGATCAAAGTTGTCATTATTTTGAAAAATAAATAAATAAAACATGAAATAATTATAATATTTTGACATATATTATACTTTTAAAACCAATAATTAATGTTTTTTATGATAAGTAATGTGTGTTATGATCATGGAGACCATATGTTGTAGGTATGTATGAGTAATGATTCCATTTTCTAATAATCTTATTGGAAAGAAGGTAATTAATATTTTTTATTTAAGAAATCATCATAATATAATATATATAATATAATTTCATTATATATAAATATAAATATTATCTATTTTGGATTGTGATGAAAAGAGAGTCTCATCACTTTTTCAAGGTGGTAGTCCACACGTACCCAAACGATGTTATCATTTTTTAGTGTAAAAAAGAAAATGATATTTTTGGTATTAAAATTGAAACACATAAAATTAATATTATAATTTTATCATTTATATAGAAAATATTTATTAACTTTATCTTTATTGCATTCCATGTAAAATGATATTGAAAAACAACAGACATCACTTTACTTGGTGGTAGTCTGTCAAACACACAAGCGGCATTATCGTATCTCTTACAGAATAGAATGTAAAATGGTATATATGATATAATTCCTCCATAGGTATAATTATATTTTAAATTTCATATATATACTTTATATTCTTCATCACACCCAACCATGAGAGATGATAAAGGAAAAAAGGTATGGCAATGGTTCATAAGGCGGTAGTCCGCCATAGACACAAATGAAGATTTTGGAACCAATTTGATAGATTTGGGGATGGTTTTAGGTAATGTACATAACATAAAAAATTATATTTATACGAAAAATAAATAGGTTATTATTTCATCATAGTTTAATTATAATTTATATTTCTGTAGAAAGAAATAAAATAAAAACACTTTTTAATGAAAATTACATATTCTTCAGGTAACCTCCGTAGGTTTGCATAAAAAGCCTTCATAAGTTAGATTAATGACCAAAATAAGGTATATATTATGGGAAAAATGAATTTGGTAAGTTATTTTATTATTTATTATCTGAAAAATGGTTTTTATATCTGAATATGGGAGTATAGGGAGGCCTTTAATAATTTAGGTGAATAACACACATGTCAATTTTGAAAAGGAAAAGGTGTACCCACATTTTTCACATGAAAAGTGTCAAAATGGATTATTATTGAGTATTATACAATTAAGGTTCTAAATATTTCCATAAAATTATTTTAGATATGTTTTAGGTCATGTTAATCCTTAAATTTTTAGTTTAACCCATTGTATGTCCATTTTTACCTTAAGCACAGAAAATAATTTTACTATTTTCACTATTTATTTTGGTAAAAATTAAGATGAACAAATTATAAATTATAAATTATTATGACTAAAATCTGGTATCCATTTTTTAAAATTCCATCTACATAATTGGATATTTTTAATTTTAAATAATCCCACAGACGCAATGAGAAATAGCGTTTTCAAAGAGGAAATTATCAAAAGTTTACAATGTTTTCATTTGAATATTCAATATTAAAATGATTTAATTGAACTACATTGGATTAATTTTTATATAATTGAACTAATTATAATTTTAAACCAACTAAAAATATAATTTAACTTTAAAAATAATTTATGTGAAAAGGTAGTTTTAAATTAAAAATCAGTATTTTCACTATTCATCAAAAATGAATCTTTTCTGAAAAATAACAAAAATTTACCCTAAGGTAATGTTGATATTTTTATTAAAAAAAATATGTTAATTTTATCAAATAAATTACATCATATTTTTAAAAATTTCCTTTAAATTATTTGGGAAAATCACGAATAAAATATAATTTAGAAAAAATATAATATTTTCTATAAAAAAATAATTTAAAATGATTATTAATTTATTTATAATAAATATTTTACTATTATTTTCTTAATTTATTTAGAACTATTATTAACCCACAAATTTAATTTCTATGTTATGATGGTATACTATATTACGGTTTATTTAGACTTGGGTTGCATATTCTTAAAGCTATCCAAGGGCATTAATTTAATGAAATATATTTCCTTAATTTTCCATTACTAGTGTTTCATGTCACATATTATATCAAATAAAATACTATTATTTTATAATTTTCAGATTTTCAAGGCATGAAATAATAGGGGATTTACCATATATTGATATATGAAATGTAGGAAATGATGACATGTCATTCTGAGTTTTTGTTTTCCTAGGACGCCCATAAATAGGATTTTACTATTTTAAAACAGTAAAACATGTGTGTAATGGTAAAATCCATAGAACAAACTTACTGATTGATGTTAAATAAGGTTAAATTAACCTTTTAATTATATTTTACATTTATGTGTAGAATACACATCTATCCAATATGTGGTGTGATCAGAAAGATTCAATTATATGTTTTAAAAGATATCAATGTTTTTAAAAGCATCAGGGGATCAAACCCAAACAAATGGTATGAGAGGGATATAAAATCATAGGAATTTGACTGTAGACTAATTTGTAATATTTAATAACTAAATATGCATTAATCTGAGTTGTAGTTTTCCAATGATACCAATGAACTATTTTTAGTGTTTTAGAACACTAAAGTGTTCTTGCAATGATAAAAACCATGGAAAAAGTCCTTAAATTGACATAAAATCCTGCCAAAACAACCATTTATATATTATTTATGTGTGTGAGATGAAAAAAAAATCCATCTGAAATGAAAATTACTAGGAATGACTCAATAAATAGTTTTAAAAGATATCAAATTCTTTAAAAACAAGTGTCGGTGTGTTTATAAAAAAACAACATATGTGAGATGTGAATTCATAGGAAAAGTATCGTGAATTGATTATTGAGTTATAGGAATTGATTCCACATCATTATGAGTTTCATTTTTCCTAGTATTCTAATAATTATATTTTTTTCTTTTTTTAAACACAAAAACATGTGTTTAACTGTTAAAATTATAGAAAATGACCATATATTTTGATGAAATCATGGGAAACACCATTTAATTATTTGTGGCATGTAATAGTGTAAAACACATCCATCCTATGATTGAGGTATAAGAATTATTCAATAATAATTTAAAGACATTTTAATCGTTAAAAATTAATGTCATGGGGTCAAAACCAAACAAACGATATCAAAGGGATGTGAAATCATATATCAACTACTGTAGATTTATTTTTGAAATTCCCAATCAAAATCTATATCAGTATGAGTAGTGGTTTTCTAGGGATTCCTAAAACATAATTTTTAGTGTTTTCAGAAACTAAAATATGGGTGTAATGGTAATAATCATATAAAACAACCACCTATTTACTTGAAATAATAGGACAAATACCATTGATTGTTTTGGAATATTTAAAACGATTATATACTGATGTATTTAATTTTTTTGGATTAATTTCAAGCACACTACACATCATTTTAAACATCAATATATTTTTATATAATTTCCCTTTTGTGTTCCCTATGTTGAATGATATCTTAAGTAGTTTATTTTATGTTTTCAATTTGTTCTGTATGATATATTTTTTGTATTTTGCTAAAATGGCATCTATTTTATTAAAAAAATTAAAAAATTTATGGGTAGAATTATGAATATATAGAATTCATATTATGTTTCATATTTCATTTATTAAATGTTTTGGTTTCTATTGTAGTTGATAGATACCAATAGTGGGTAGGTGGATGACCATTCTGATCCATGGCACTCTTTTGAAGGCATATGCATCCACGCATATATTTTTTTGGAAATGTTAAATATTATCAATTATTCTATTATAATTCTTAGTTTTTTTATTTAGTTATAATTTATACCTTCATATTGTTATATTTGATGACATGATGTGGCTAGTTACACATATGATGTCTTCTTCTATAGAGGTGGTTAGATGTTGTGTATGCGGTGAGATGGTCGTATTAATTATGGGTTAGTTTTGAATGATGGATCTATTTTATCATTTTATATATGAATAATTTCCATATATGTGACTAATGGTTGTGTATATATGACTATTGATCTATATATAAAATTATTGTGTATTTATGGTTGATTTTTTTTATTAATGACTTCAATTTATGCAATTTATTTTTTAAAAAATAGTACTTTTAAATAATATTTTATTTAACATGTTTAGTGGATATTTCTAACAACCAATGCTAAACCACACTACTACTAATTTTTTCGCAGAAGCTCAGATAATTTTCATTTTTTTTACCTAGAGAAAAGTACACTATCACTAACTAAATTATTTTTGGTTCTGTGAATTTCCCATAATTTATTATTATTGTTTAAATAGTCGTGAAATAATGAATTTTTTTCTAATTATATGAAAATGACACATAAAAAATGATACTAAATAAAATAAAATGAAACATATAAAAACCAACACTAAACTATAAAGTTCCCTGCTATGTGTTTTTAGACTATGAGATAGACATTTCTTTGAATAACCACTGTTAATGAAAATAGTGGTGGTTTAAACTACCACGAGAAATAAAAACCCATTGTTGAGACAACACTATTATTAGTATTGTTTGCATTGATTGTGGTGAGTATAATGATACTTTTGGGGAAATATTTTGTGATTAAGAGACCTAGATCACTTTCTTCAATTAATATTTTCAAATTTCCATCCCACTATCTAGTTTCTACAATGACTAGTGCGGGAGTATGGGACTATTGGGAGCATTTACATAAAATATATTGAAGTTCCATTAAACATTTTTGAACTTTTGAGCTTCTCACTCCCCATTCATTCTTACACATGTATACTGAGTCCATGATACCTCTAAATCTAGGCTATGAAAATTCTCCCTCTCCCTCCCTATCCGTATGCAATGTGTTCTTTTGAATCATTCTTCCAGTCTTATGTACCATGCTGGAGATTTTTTTTCTTCACTTTTATTTATGTATAGGTATAAAATTATCTTGTTTGAGTTTTCTATATTTTAATTAGTCATTATCAACATTCACATGATAATAATATGAAAATAAAAAAGGGAGGTTTAATTATCTGAAATTTATTGTCATTATATTCTTGTTACTGATATTTTTTATTTATTATATTATTGGGGCTATGTGTTTTTACATATATATTATCAACAAATTTTCTAAAATGATATCTTAATTGAATATTGAACGTTACATTTAATATAAGTATTTTTTTGTTTCTATTTTTTTCCTCACAAATCACATCCTTTAAAAATTAATAAACAATTATTGTTGGAATGAGAAAAGAATAATGATGGTGGTATTCATAGAAATTAACAATATTTCTTTAAAAGGTTTAATTTGTTTAAGAAAACTTTTTTCCGGTTTTATTTGAAATTAACACTATAATTCAAACCTTTTAGTTTCATTTTATACATTATAAAATTCGAATGTAACTTATTGAATAACAAATACGGTTAAGGAATGGTAATTGATAGATTTAATTTTAACGTTTGGAAATCTTCTTAAATTGTTGAAAATTTTCTTATGCATGAAATGTGGTATATTAATGGATCTTGATATATTTTTTCCACAAAAATTATTATTAATTGGTTCCATTTATTATTTAAATAATATTTGTATATTTAATGAAAACATGGTAAGGTTGAAATGGTGATGAGTTTGGTGATAATATTTTTTGGTGGTGGTGGAATGTTGTAGTGATGGGATTTGGGAAAGTGATGAACTTGTTTGTGAAATGAATAGATCAAATTGAGATTCACAATTGATTTAATTTTTATTCCCATGATTGAAACATGATTCTTTAATTAAATTACCTTTAGCCTTATTTATATCTTCCTATATATAGAATTAGAGTTATCTTAGTTCCCAAAATAATGGAATTATAATTTTAGAATTAATTTTATGAAGGGGGTGGTTTATATAATGATTAAATAATCATCGAAACATATTAATAAATATTTAATATGGAATACTATCAATGGGCTATGGATAGCAATTCTAGATAATGTTGAAATATTATTAAATTTTTAGGTGATTAATTAAATTCTTAACAGTGAATTTGAACTTGTTACTTGTATTCTTATTGTCTATATAGTCCTTAGTTATGGAAGTTAAGTTTCCATTTGGTAAATTATATTTAGAATGAGTCTACTGTCATTGTTTCCCCTACTATGGTCATGTTCTATTAAAATTACTATGTAACATGGTTTATTACACACTACCCACCGATTTGGTGGGGGAAATTACCACCAATATCTTTCCTTGGCTTCATACTATATTCCCAACATCTAGGATTCCGTGGTATAAGATATATAACTAATCCCCCATCCTCCCCCTCTCCTATATACATGGTCATACTATTGGTAAGTGTCCTAAAATTGGTATCTTAAAGATATAGTATATGTACCCATATTAGCTATAATGGATGTTAGTTATTGCATACATGTATATTATTGTTGTAGTGACTTATGTTTTTATCACATATTTGTATTAAATTTATATCTTTTAATGTTATATACTTTTTTATAGTGAATTAAATATCTATAAAGGGGTGGTATGGATATCCCTTTTATACATATGGTTATCTGGTGGTGATCTTGAGGGGATTATTTGGTTGTGCTTGTGATGTATTTGCACGGATGTGAACGATTGATTATGGAGGGGATGTTTGCACAAGGACGTAAGTCCTAGTGGTTTATCATGAAAATTTTATTGTTATATTGGTAGCGGGGTACCCGTACAATGAATTTACTTCATTATTATATTACCTATCTTATCTACAATACTTAGTGAACCCGCCTTGGTGATGTTGGAAATACAGTTTACCTAATTTAAGTATCAATTTGGACTCCCTATATATTTATTGGGGATTTAGTGTGCTTCTTACACAATTTCACTAGATGTTTCAGGGAGGATCCAACTATGTAGACTTATATTCTAATAAATAAATAAATATATTTATTTATTTTAGGACCACCAGTGATAGTTGTTCATCTAGTTGGATGTTTTAGATCATAGAGGTTGACCGTGATTTGAAATTGTTCATTTTCAATGTTGTATAATTGGTTAATGCATTATTTCAGTTTTTTTTCATTTTATGTCATTCTTTTATTGGGATTGATATTTTAGTGTTTATTTATATTATTTAATTTATTTGTTATTATTTAATATTCTATGGAATATGAAGGGATATTCCTCTCAATTGAGTATTTTATACCCTTAGTTATAGTCACAATATTATGGCCTTTTCAAGGAAATCATAGGGTATAACACCCATCCTAACTAATAGCATGTGATAGATAGTAGTGGGGTAGGTTTTGATAAACTAATATTAGAGATTTAGGTTGAGAGGTGGAATGGTGCATAGGGATAGGTATAAGTGATGATTCATGGCATAATCTGGAAATAATGTCAGTTGGACTTAATAAGTGATCTATGTATGGGTTGATTACTTGGACACAAAATTTTAGGGTCTCCAAGGATCCGATGAAATGACATTAATTTTACTGAACATACTATTTGAATTGAAGCTTCGTGTAGATAAAAGATAATGGTAAGGATCATGCAACATGATTTTATGTGTATGTTGTTGAATTTGAAAGTTAATATGAATTAGGACAATTATTAATTATTAAATATTATTTATTCAAATAATATAGTTTTAGGGAGTATTCATGTGTTTTTCATACTATAGGTCGGATACAGAACAATATCCTCATATTCTTTTTATCGATGATATTCTACTAGATCCCCTAATAGATCACTGTAAACATGAATTTGATGAAGATGTAGATTCAGGGGTTTCATCACAATAGCCTAAAGTTGTATAAGGCCTTCATTTTAGATTAATAGAATGTGTCTTCATTGTAGGAGGTTGATATTTCATTATGTTTTTATAACTCTCATAATGAAAACTCAACAGAATGGTATTAAATATTAATATGAGGAGCTTCTAGTTAGCGGTGGAATTTATTTCCCAGTGATCATGTGGATTTAGAAGTATCATGGGAGAAATTCCATGATAAATTATAGTGATATTTTATATCTTTGACCTTAAAGGTGTTGCACTAATAGGATATTCATTCCATCCTATAAGGGAGTTCCATCATTTATGATTTTGGTATTCACCTAAAGCACCCCATGTATTATACATCTAGTCAATTTCCCTATGATGAAATCACAACAAGAAATTTCATGGAGGAATTGTGTTCAGAGAATCAGCATCTGGTCCACCCATTCATATTGTAGATGTTTCTTAGGGTTCTAGAGGATGTATAAATTATTAAGAAGATGTTTTCTAGTATCAAATAGTCATATAAGTAGTGTCATTAGATCCCCCCATAGAGAATATTTGTGGTCGTGAAATATGAATTTCTTGGATGGGTTATGTCTTCAATATTAGTTAGTAGGACTCAACTTCCTTCACCTCATTTATTAATATACAAAAGATCTAAATCCCGTATTAAGAGACCAAAAATTATATTATTTTATTACATAGTTCATGGCCCAGATAAATTCGATTGTATGACCTTCCTTGAATGTCTGTGGGGAGATGGTGTCCCATTTTAGGTTCATATGATTTAGTAGTATTCTTTCAGAAAATAAAACATGTAGTATAATGGAAACATATTGGGTAAAGGATATATTGGAGATGACATCATTCCCATGATAGCGAACATAGTTATTACATGAAGCGGATAATGGTTAGATACATTTTATTCAATTTCTAGTATTAGACAATCTATACATCCTATAGGGTGACAATGATCTCTATTTTAATCTTAGTTTTTTACATAGCCTATAATTTATCAATATTATAAATGTTAATTCTAATTTAATTCATTTATTTACATATGTTTTTTTTCTATTTATAGTGATATCTATGATTGAGAGGTAGCTTTTGAGGTATTTATTTTGTTATTATCCATTGTTATTAATTCTTACTGGGTATATTATTTATTCTAATGTAAAAGAATAGTTCGAAAGGTATGTAATATATGTTCCTATATTTTCCCAAAACCTACCTTGGATATTACATGGTTTTTGAGAGAGTATTCTGATTTTTTATATTAGTTTTAAGAAATTGGTAATGTGTATTTATGTTTTATGTAATCAAATATATTTTGGTTTAACAATGTTTCTAAATATTAACTAAGTGGTATATATTATATACTATATTAAATCATATATATATATATAATCCCATGTAAAAAGTATATTTCTTATTTATTTCCATTATTAGGTATTCCCAAGGGGAAAAATATCTTATGCATTGGACATAAAGTCCATACATAACATTTCATTTAAAAGTCGATAACATTATTTATTTTAAAAAATTAACATCGAATAATAATTTTATGTATCATCTAGTTTTATCCTATTGTGCTTTTAACAAGTTAATACTTTTACACATATTAAATATATTATGTTATATATATATATATATTAATTTGTATTATAAAGTTTATAAATGTTTAAGTTATGGAAAAAAATATTTATTATGTATATATATAAATACATATATTAAATTGTAAGATAAATTTTATTTTAAATTTTTATATTTTTTTTAAAATAATTTTGGTTATAAAAAAAGATAAGGGATAGATTTTGGAAAAAATTATAAAAAATTTTGTTTGTGATTTTAAAAATTAAAATTTTTTGGATACCAATTCATGATTTTAAAAAATTAATGGATAAAAATAAAATCATATATTTTGGGGCATGGAAAGAATGAAAAAAGGGGAATGCTGGTATTAAATAATGTATGATTTAAAAATAATTTATTAAATTTTAAACGAAAAATATAATCTTGTTAAAAAATGGAAATGTGTATTATGAATAAAAATCAAATTTTGTGGGGGGGGTATGTAAGAGAACACAAAAAAGTTTAGCAACCATGATTATTATTTATCTACAAAATTGTTTAGGGCTTCGTGATCTCCCACCCATTTTCTACATATAACGTAGGATTCACCTGAGTATAACGAGTGTCATGGTGAGAAGCCATGGGATTACATGACCTAGAACACTGTCGGGAGTAACACTATATCCCTTTTATATGATGACCATAGGGAGATGAGACCAGTGGTCTCTTCTAAGAACAATAATAGGGATGAGTTACTTCATGAATTTCTATTTTTATATTATTCTGTTTCTTCTTTTGGTACATAGAATGCACCGAACTGATATGGGAGATCAGTATCTTGGTTGTGAAAACTCTCTCTCCCATCACTCTCTTTCTCTCTCCTTATCCTTACAAAAACCTATTCCCAATTCTATATTCTACCAAGGATTCCAACAAGATAAGGATCCATTTAATTCTATTTTATTTATTTATAGGAGAATATTTATCACATTTTAGTATTCATGTTTGTAAATATCAGTGATATGTAGGTGCCACTCCCAATTAATGACTCTATTTTGATGGTGGTATAATTTGTTCTCATAGTAACAAAAAAATAGTTCAGTTTTTATTTGGAATCTGAACATATAAAACCATCCAACCGATTTAAAAATCATGCGGTGAGGAAGAATTTCAAGGGTAAATGATCTACTTAAACATTCATTGGTGAATATTTTATACCTTCCTTCGTTATAAATAGGCCAAAATCCTATAGATAATAATATGGAAAAACCTACATCCATGAAATTCAAAAAATATTTATCTAGAAGAAAATAAATACATAAATACTCTCTTCTCCTATGGACATAGGAACCCCTATTGAAATAGGTTGAATTTATTACATTCCCTTTGTTTTTCATATTCTTCAACGTTTGTTTCACCATTTGATTTTTACTACAGCAATGTATGATCATGATCTCTTTTGGAGATGTATCAATCTTGTATTTAGGTACTCTTTTACCCTCATTTTGGTATAACTTGGTAGGTTATTTGTTTTGGTGTGTTTTAGGTGATTTTTTTTAATTTTGGAAAATGTTGGGCAGTGCACTGTTGGGGCATGGTTTTCCCAAACCATGCGCCTACACCCAGAAAACCATGCATCCCCAAATAGAGGGGGATTGTATAGTTGTTGTAGATTTTTTCAAACCGTGCAGCCTTTTAGTAGACAACGTTCCCAACTAAAGGAAGGTTCACAATTAAGGAACACGGTTTGGGAATACTATGCTCCCCATGGAGGAAACTATGCACACGTAAAACTAATCCTTGAAAAATTATTCGAAAAATTCCAAGCACCTAGATTATATCTCTAGACATCATATATCATGACCCAATCAAAATTAATCAAAATTTAAGGCTTTAAGATTGATTATAAGTAATTTAAAACTATTTTCTTAATTAATCAATGATATGTTTAACAAATCTACACCACTCACGGTATGCAATATCTTCTTATGTGGTTTCCCCTCTCTCTCGTACTTATTTTTTTGATGAAGTATAATGTTTTAATCATCATTTTTATGTTTTAGATATTGTTTTATATAGTTTTTGGTTCATTTTATTTTGGATATTGGTTCTAGTTCTAGATCATGTTCTTTGTTTTCCTTAATTTATAGATTTAATGTTTGGTTAATGCCCATAAAAAATATTGAGGTAGGTGGTATATTTTGAAAATCTCATAGACTTGATTTTAATTGTGTTCATGGAACTATAAAATATAAATTTGAATTTTCTAAAATTTCATCTTGAATTTTATTAACTAATTAGTTAATGTATTAGTGAAATTATGTTATTACAAAATTTATGGGATATTGGGATTAATAAATTGGACTATTAAAGGGGTGGTGTAATTGTTTGATTAATATGATTTGGAATTTTCTAATGATATAAATTAAGGGATTTTGTCTTATCCCTAAAGGATTCATTGCCTATATAATTAATGTTTTATTAATGGTTTAACAGTGGGTTCATCATATTATTCATTGTGATTAAAGTGTTGAACCCTGATTGAGTGGATAATTGAAATGGTATACACGATGTGAAATATCAATAATTGGGTAAAAGATTTTTAAACATATTGAATTTGATAATTGTGAATTGTGTGATTGAATGATAAATGGAGTGTGGGATAAGGAATGATGCTACAAATATCCATGGGGTGATATACATGATGTTCAATGCCCAAATTCATGTATGTGAACATTATTCTGTGGGCCAAGGACTGGTGATCCAAATACCCATGAGGTTTGGAACACAGGCTAATGCTCTAAAAAACCATGGGGTTTATAAACATGATAATTTACACCCATGATATTGGAATTGGATTATGGTTCCAATTGGCCATGATATAGAATGTAATTAATTGTATAATTATATCCCACGTTTTATAATGAATTGTGGTTCCCTATGCGATGTGGTTTAGACTCCAGCACACGAATAATTAGGTACAGATTATATGGGTTTCAAAATGAACACAAAAATTTATTTTTGTCGATCTATTGGTTTTAATGGTTACAAAATAATTATTCTTATGATATTAATGATCTTTATATTTCTCTTTAACTCCTATGTATTCTGAGGTAGTCGAAAAAAGTTTCTATGTATGAGTTTCCACTGAGGTTGAGACACTGACACTTATCACACCACCATGATGTCAAACCACAAGACAGAAAAATTGAAATGGTCTGAGACACCGTCTGTAGACACACCATCAGGAATTCAGGCTACCAAAACTAAAATTTGGATAAGTATGAAATACTTGTAGATTAGGCACCACCAATTTCAATTGAGAAGAAATTTTTTTGGCTATGTAGAAGACATCATAATACCACACACCACCATAACATTGACATCTAATCGATACACTTCCAGTGTAGTGAAATATGGCCATGTCTAAGACACCCCCAATATCATAATAAAATAACAATATACCTCCTGAGGGAGTTACCATCCGACCTTGAGAGACCGCCAGTCTATAAAACCTATAATATTTTCTATAATTTTCTTTTTCAATGAAATTATTATAATGGATATATTTATAAAATTTAATGGAATTTATTATTTTAATGATTTTCTACTAAATGCATGACATAATGCATTGAAGAGAGTGTATGATTGTGTAATACAATAATGTAGTTGTTCTGAATAATCTCTTTGCTGCTGATAGTAAAAGTGTAGAAAAATCCCACATGTAGTGGATATATAATAGTGGATTAAGTGGACTGAAATCAAGATGAGAAATCAATCATTATGAACACACATATATTTGAACCTAGTTACAAATAAGAGGATCTAACCTATTATAAACACATCACTGGGAATCTGAAATACATCATCCCATCCAGTATATTCCACCACTTGAAAAATAGGAGTATGTGACAATCTGTTTTTCTAAATTGTCAACAGAAACTGAAGAAATCGTCACTACTGAATCAAATATAGATTCAAAATATTCATTACAACAAACTGTGCATTTCTAAACTCTATACATTTATATTTCTCTATTATGTTTTCTTCAATTACATTTTGATCAGTGTGTTCTATACTATATTATATTTGCACACACTATCTCATGAACTAAACTAGAAGATACCAAAATATTTCTCATCTTTTCTTACACCTAAAGTCCCATGGATAATAGTTTAGAGGTCATTATGTCCTATTTTTTTGTTCCTCACATATAACTGTGGAAGGGTTTGTGTGTGACCTGGATAGTTTGCATGCTATTGTATAACTCGATCCTAGTTCTAGATCACATTGTTTAAATTATGTAGACATTTTTTTGGGTGATCACCAAGTGGAGAGGAATAATTAATAACAAGATACTTGAGCTCTTGTATTCATTAATTATGCTTTGTTATTTAATTCAGTTCTACTTTATTTCAACTTTAAAACAAAAAAATATTTTTACTAAAAGAAAAATATTTACTTTGATATGTTATCTTAATTTTTTTTCTTAAAGTATTTTTGTGAATTAAAAATATTATAAAGGATCCAATTATATTGTATATTATTCATCTATAAAATATATAATCATTAGAGAAAACATTATAATGGTTGAGTTCTATATCATAAAACATATTTTTTTAAACTGGGTTGTATTTAAACATTTGCGGGATTTCAAAAATATCTATTTTAGAGATAACTTTTTATTGGGTACTAAATTCACCCCCCACTTGAGATACTCCCTCCGACTAACATTTGGTATCATATGTTTCTTTTTTTGGTATTAATGTATTCAAATTATTTTTAACAATGATTTTAGTTCATCTTTAAATATCAAAATTTCTATTTTTTTATTTTTTTATTTATATAGATAACTATCAAAAAGGATATTAAACTATTAGAACTCCTTTCATTAGTTGTAATTTTTTCCCAATGACAAACTAATATGAGAAGGCACATATAGATCATGTGTTTTATCATTGGGTTAGCTATTTAAGATCAATATATTATTCTTAATACTGCAATATGTTATTTGGATGATTCTACTAAGGATTCATACAATAATAATTGTAAATATATGAATTCATTATAATGTGAACTAGGAGATGAAGAGTTTAATAGGATTTATTCATGTAAAACTGCTTTTGTGATTTGGGATACTTTTAATGTTTCCCATGAGGGAACATAAAATATTAAAGAGATGAGGCTTAATACTTATACTATTAATTATGATAATTATATAATACAACTTGATGAGCCCATTTTTGATATGTACCATAGGTTCAATGAGACTTTCATCACAATGAGCTCACATGGAAACCATTTATTAGATAAGGAAAAAATTATGTGATTACTCCGATAGAAAAAATAAATATGGAGTGTCACATCACTCTCTATTAGAGAAAAATTTGATTTTGGTAATTTGTCAGTCAAAGAGTCAATTGGAAATCATATTATTTGTCAGTAAGAGTTAAATAAAAACTATAAAGAAGATGAGGATCTGAAAATAAATTTAGTAGCATTCAAGAATACTACCCATAAAAAATAAAATGAAAAATAGTAGATGACATCCCAAAACATATATTCAAGTGATAGTGAATCTATTTCTTAAGGTGATGAGGAGATGGCTCACCTTTCCAGATGATTTGTTATATATTATAGGAATAAAATTTTCTTCATAAAATCAAAATATAGAGGAAATTCTGGAAACATAGTAAATTAGATGAAATATTGGAATTAGGATGATGATTCAAAAGAAGTTGTCTCTTATCAATTTTAGAATAAAGAAAATATAAAAAATTACTATCCAAGTCTTATTAATAGAAATATATATTAGGAAATGGACATGATATAAAAAAGGACATAAAGGAAAAAATGAGTTATTTAGAGGATATCTCTAGTGACTCTGATGTATCAACTATTGAGAGGCCAAGCATAGAAATTATGTGTCATATGAAAAATTTCACAGAGTTAATAGATTTAACAACTATTACTAATATGTATCCTTTTCATAATTTTGATTATTATAAAAATGGACAACATGAGGATTATAATAACTCTAATGAAAATTTATTCCAACATTATTTCTTGATAGAGGATTCCTTTAATGATCATAAATAAAAATATAATGTTCTAAAAAGACAATGTGATTTATCATCATATATATAATGTTAAATGTATTCTAAAAAAGAGAATAATGCTCGATTTGTCAAAGAGAATACATATATTAATTTTCCTAATGAGAAACTAAAGAAATATCTTGAAAATATTACTAATGGTAGTGGGACACTAACTTATATATTGGAAAAGGATGATCCACCAAAATATGTTAGTGGAATTGTATATCAACCTAGAGAGATTAAAATAACAAAAATCACTTTTCATCCTAAATCAAGAACAGAATGTTATTCTTACAATAATTTTTAAAAAGGAACCTATAGAGTTTTTATTTCAAAAATTATGGAATATATCTATATGAAACCTATGTGGCTATTATTGGTTCCCAAGGATCTAATTTATAAAGTTTGTGGTCCCAAAAAGATATGCGTAACAAAATCATTCCATCCATAAAATCTGGTTTCTAGGTAAAATTCTTGATGAACTCTAGTTGATGCCTATGGTACTTGGGAAGTGGTTATTCAATGAATATGAAAAGTTATTATTCATTCTTATAGAGACTCATAATGTTTTATGGTGGGAATGTCACCATTGGTGACAATTCTGAGGGAAATTCCATCGACCTAGGGCATATTGGTAATGGAAATTCAGTTTGATTTCTAATGTTTTATATGTTAATTGTTTAAAATATAATCATCAATGTATTTATCAATTATTTGATTATTTTTTTATGATATGTTTGAGAATTATTCTTCTAATGTTTTTTATTCTAAAAATATTTTAGTTTTTACTTCTTTGAGAAATGATAATATTTTTACCGTTTATTTAAAATTTTTAGTTTCTCAAAATTTATTATGCTTATGTTTCTTTCACCAGAATCATGGAATTGGCATAAGAGACTAGACTATTGAAACATTCACTCACTTAGTAAGGTAAATATAAAATGTTTTGTTAGGGATCTTCTTATGATTCAGTTCCCATATGATAAATTATATAACCCCTATAAAAATGTTAAAATATAACTTTTCTTATAAATCAATGACATATGTTTCAATATCTCATCCTCTCAAGTTTATTCATATGGTTCTATTTGGACTTTCTAGAATCGAAATTTTTAATGAGAATCACTATGTTTATGTTATTCAACATGATTTATAGAGGTATACAAGGGTGTACATTATAGATAAAAAAGTGAACCATTATCTTATTTTACCATGTATTCTATATTTGTATTAAATATTAGTTCTCCTAGGATTAATACCTTGATAAGTGACCATGGTTGTGAGTTTTTAAATCATGATTTTAAATTGGTTTTCTCACAAAAAGGATACCCTCATCACTTCTCTACACCTAGGATACCACAACATAATAGAGTTATTTAATGGAAAAAATAGGGCTTTACAGGAGATAGTATGGATGATTCCAAATTTGTATGACCTAACATTCTATTTTTTGGCATAAACTATCAATTCATCCTTTTATATTAGAAATAGATTTTTAATTATACCTATCCATAAGAAGAACCCTTATGATATGTGGGATAATAGGAAACCTGAGGTTAATTACTTTTGATCTTTTAGTTACAATGTCTTTATACATAACAATATGGATAATTTGGATAAACTTTCTTCCAAAAGTGATAAAGGAATTTTCCTCCATTATTGAATCTCTAGAAAAGCCTATAGAGTTTTCAATAAGAAGACAAAAAATCTAGAAGAATCATTTCATGTAAAATTTAATTAGACTAGTCCACATGAGCCTAAGACCTCCCTAGAAAACCTAGAGGATGAGTTATCATCTACGAACATAAATTACTAATCCTTAGGATGTACTGTGAAAAAGATAGAAAATAATCCAGTTCTGATGAATTTCCTAAATTTCTAGAACCTGAACAGAAAAATTCAATGGTTACCATTTCTAATTTCACTAGAACTATTTCAACACATAAATACCAAGAAATATATGTTGTTGTAGGAGACCTTGAAAAAGGTTCACAAAAAAGAGAATCTATTAGATATCAGGTTGAACATCAAGCCTTTTTGTCTCAGCTGGAACATAAAAACATCAATGAGGAAATTATTGATGATTTTTTGTCATAGTTATACAAAAAGAATTGAATAAATTTGAAAGAAACAATGTGTGGTAACTTTCAGATATAACCAAATTAACCCTTACTACTAGAACTAAATGAGTAATTTGAAATAAAATTTATGTATTAGGAACTGTAATTTCAAAAAAGGCTAGACTTGTTGCACAAGGTTATAGTAATGAACAAATGATAGACAATGATGAATCCTTTTCACCTATATCCATACTTGAGTCTATATTAGTCCCACTTTCTGATGACGTTCATCTATATTAAATGATTTATCAAATTAATGTTGAAAGTAAATTCTTAAATGGTTTTATAGTTGAGTATGCTTTTGCATAACAACAACCTAGATTTCAAAATCAACATTTTACGAATCATGTTTTTTAAATTTACTAATCATTTATATTCTCTAAAACAAACCCCTAGATCTTCGTATGATAGGCTTATCAATTTTATGATTTCAAAATGTTTTTCAAAAGTAATAGTTTATCCATCCATTTTTGTAAACCGAATTTGAAAATATGTGTTAGGGGATCAAATATATATTAATGATATTATTATTTTTATCTATAGAAATTATTTGTGTACTTATTTTTCTAAAATGATGTAAAATGAATTTTTAAGTAGATTAATGGGTGAACTCAGATTCGTTCATGGATTTCAAGTCATTCAAAACAAATAAGTGATTTTTTTAAAACAGTGTAATTATACTGAAAATATTTTAAAACACTTAATCCTAGATAAAACTAAAATTAGTGACAAACCTTTTGATTTCCACCTATAAATTAGATATTTATGAAGTAGGAAAGTAGTGGTTCAAACCAGTAATAGAGTTATGATTGGTGGTCTTCTCTACTTGACTTATAGCATACCAGATATTATGTTTAGTTTGGGTATGTATACTCTTTTTCATGAAATACCCTAAATAGTAACATTTAAATGTTTTTTGAAGAATTTTAAAATACATCATGTATACATCCAACTTAGGATTGTTTTACCTTAGAAGAAAGGTATCTGATTTAGTATGTTATTATGATGTTGATTTTGGTGGATGCATGTTAGACATAAATAACACTTCTCGAACATGTCACTTTTTGGGAATGTCTCCAGTTTCATGGTATTGTAAGAATAAAAATTCTATAGATTTTAAATTTTCTGAAGTTGAATATATAGTTGTTGGATGTTTTTTTGCACAAAATTTTTAGATGAAACACACTATACAATACCATAAGTATCAATTCGAATATATCCCCATAAATTGTGACAGTACATGTGATATCAGAATTCCCTAGAATCTTGTTTCACTTTATATTATGAAACATATTGATAAGACATCAAATTTTGGGGGATCATTTTGAAAAAAGAGATATCACACTTTAATGTATTTGTATAAAACATCATCTAGATAATATATTTACTATGTATTTGAGTTATAAAGGAAGGAACTATATCTAACATGAGTTAGTAGTGTTAAATTTTAGTCATGTATAACATTACATGACATACCATTGTGGTAGGCACAACATTGGATTGTCATACTATTGGATTATAATATTGATGGGTTATCAGGTCATTGTCTTGTCATGTTTTTGTCTTGTCATGCTGTTGTCTTTTCATGTTGTTCGCTAGTCATTACATTATCTTATCAAAATTTTGTTTTATTACATTTTGAATTTTCTATTTCTCAATATTTTGAACTTCCAATTTCATCTCATCCTATTTATTTTATTTGTATTACCCAATTTCTGTTTTATTCTTGTGTTATAAATTTTCTATATCATAGTATCATTTAAATTTAATTAATGGAATACCTAAAATCCCAAATTATATAAAAAAAAATTGTTCTATTTCCAATCCACCTTGAGCCCAGTGTGATACTCCTGTATCTTTTTTCTTTCAAGCCTAGTGAAAACCTATTCTTCCTATAATATACCAGGTAAATAATGAATATTAATTTTTCATATTTTTTAATATTTTTGAATTCAATATTATTTATACTTTAATGAATATTCTTTTTATGATAGTGTACTCAACATGTAACAATAGGTTTCTCTAAAATCTTACGTTGCGCACATCATTGAGTTATAAAAAAATAAAAAAATAATATTATTAATTTTAAATTTTAGTTAATACCAAGCTATTGTATTGGAGGGAATGAATAAAACTAACAATATTATTATTAAATATGTTTGATAAATGTTTTTACATTTAAACAAAAAAATTTAGAGGCTCAAAATGAGAATGAATCTGATTTTATACATAAAATACTCTAATATTATAAAAAGGTTATTTTAACACCTTTTTAAGGAGAACCCATTTTAAATAATGTTTTTGTCATTTTTATATGTTACAGTTGGAAGAATTATATTTTTCCTTTGAATCGGGGTGTAAAAATATACTTTGGGTAATTTTTCGGTATTTTTCGGATAATGTTCATTTTTAATTAATAGTGAAAGATAGTGCCATTTAAGTCAAAACTGTCTTTTCATATAATTTATTTATATTATTATATTAACATTTTAATTTGTATTAAAGTGTAATTAGATTATAAACATATCATTTAATCCAATTTTGGTCATTCCATGTAATATCACTTTGAAATTGAACAATAACACATGTGAATCTTTTGGTAGTTTTTACTTCTTAAAACATGCTTTTCGGTTTTTCACAATGGGAATTAATTTTAAATTAATATATGAAACTTCTGTGTTTTGAATTTGGAAAAATAAATTCCATATTTGGAATCAGGAGGAAGAATTTGTTTAAATATGTAACTTTAATTTTAAGACATTATTAATAGTAAATTCTGTAAATATTTTATTTACCATGTTTAAAATATAAATATTGTAAATAAGGGGAAAAAATAATATTATAATAATATTAAATTATCCTAACACAAGACCTAAACCTATTTGATGATATTTTTCTGACCATGGTAATCAATGTGTTCAATTAATGACCCCATGGAGCCACTTGTTTATGAAAATGATAGTAAATTTATTTTAATTTAATGTTATGGAAAATGTTACCTAAACATGTATCTTTTAGTAAAACAATTATTAAAGGGGTTCTATAAGTGGCCGCTTTGACTATAAATAGAAAAGAGAAATCTGAAAATATTTACTACATCATGACTTTTTATTTATAATTTATAAACATCCAATAAATATATTTATTTATGACACAGTGGGGATGTAGTGATTAACTTATTATTGAATGTTTTAAATGAATGAGAATATAAAAATTAAAATAAATTTATTTTGAAACTTCTTATGCCGTAAAAGAATATTATAGATTCTTATGACTTGTTAAATTAGAATTAATGATGTTTTTTAATTAATCAAATTGTTATGGAATTTTAAAAAAGTCGTGTAATGAATAGTATAAAATTGACATAAGTGAGTTTTAAAATCAATAAATATTTTATTAAATGATATAATAGTCCTAAAAATATTATATTCGTCAATATTATTTATATAATTTCGAACATTTCATTAATGAACCACTTTATGAGCTATTTTAAATTTATAGTAACTATATTTACCATATATTATGTAAAAAAAGAAGACAAGGTAATAGTTAATTTATTTCACTAAGGTTTGATGATATAATATAAGGATAATTTTATGAACTAAACTTCTATAAAACCAATTCTATGAGAGGTTTTCGACCCATCCTCACTTGATCATCTAAATATGTCACTTTGGGGTTATTAGAAATCAAAAATCAATTAATAATAAAACAATATTTCAAGAAATTCCTAAGCTTCCCCTCATATATCTTATTAAAGGACACCACATCTATACCATTAATCAAAACTATAAATACCCTTTTATTTTGAAATGTATTGTCTAATAAGATACCAAAACTTCCCCCTTACATCTAGAAGTATTCCCCGAGGTAGAAGGAAATTCAAGAGATCCCTTTGGTTCAAATCAAAAGATGTTACCCAATTTGAGGTAACGTCTTCTCTCAAGTTCATTTCCATTATTTTTCCTACTCCACTACCTATGATATCTTTATTATTTATTTAAATAATAACACAATTATCCTCAATAAACTAGTCTTTTGTTATGATATGTATTTGAACTACACTTACACACACCTCCGTCTAATGGGTATATAACATACTGTTTCGGTTGACGATGAACTACTGCCTCACAAAACAATGATTGTTCAATCCTCTCTTACCACCTCTTATCATTGCCATTATGATAGAACTATAATTATATATGATATATATTATTTGTATTTTATCTCTATTCTTCGGTATTTCTCATTTCGAACATAAATTTATGCTTTTCATGTAGTATAAAGAGAATAATTTAATTTGAGGAAGTGCAGACTACCGCCCCCTCAATGTTATATGACTATTTAATGATAATCATGGAACTCATAATGGATGGAATTAATGAAAATAGTTAATATAAAAAACATATATATTATTCTGGAATTTACTATATCATTGTCTATTTTAGTTTTCATTCCATTAAATATGGAAAATAAGTGAGAGTTGTATTCCTGCGTACGTACGACTTACTGTCTCCATGAACGGTGAATTTCATTTCTTATATCCAAATGATATGGACTATTATAAATACATATATACAAGATATATATTATATATATTATATATTAATCCTGAATATCATTAGGGAGAGAATGGACATTTGAACACATTGAAATTTTAAAATTATAAAAAATTCTTATTTAAATCAAGTTCTGAATAATGACAAAAAGTTAGATATGATCTATAATAATTAAGTAATTTTTATAGAAAGATAATAAGTGATATAAAAGTTATAATAAACTTTAAATAGGTTTTTATGAAAGTATAAATTAACTTTTGTTTATTATTCTAGAAATTAAAGAACAAACGAGTCATGTCGGACACTAGGTAAGGGTGTTTGTCTCAATATCTTTTCATTGAGGAGTATTTTTATAATATAAACATAATTATTTTATATGGTGTATAATAAAAACCATTTACTTTTAATTTCATTTAAATGGAATATTTTTTCTTCGAATCATTTTACTAAACGAAAAAAATAATGTTTTTAACATATGCGTCGACGACGACCTTTCCACCACCGTGATTGTTATTTGATATTAGGCTTCCGTAACAAAACGAAATTTTATTAGAAGGAAAATAAATACCATATAAACGTTTTAAGTATTTTTTTTATTGAAAAAGGTTTTCCAAATGGATTGATTATTTCAATATCTTGAAACGATTTATTGTGATTTCAAAGGAAATGTTATTAGTGAAATGTTGATATTTGAAATATTTAATGTGTTATGTTTATATAATGGTTGTATTACCCCCAGATAGAGGTATGTGTCCTTTGTTTATGTTTTTTATGTGTTTAAATTGCATTTTATTTGTTGGGAAGTGGATTGTAGAGTTTGGAATGGTTTTGGAAGAGTTTGGAGGCTTTTCTATGGGGGCACGGTTTGAGCACAGTTAGTGGAAACCGTGCTGGTTCACCAAGAAACCATACAAGGGAGAGAGTAGGCTTCACACGACCTATTCACGGATTTCCAAACTATGTGAGGAAACCATGAAGACCCTTACTCTCGAGGTAGTAGAGTGCGCACAGTTAGCGCACGGTTTTCCAAACTGTGCAGGCTAACCGTACGACCACTTAAAAATACGGTTATAAGTTACAGGCTCCCTCGGGCTTGACCTAAAAACATCCAATCATCGTCCCACTTGATACTCACATGGGATTTCGGGTTCTTAGGGATTGGAGAGGCTCTCCCACTCTGTTTGGAAGGATTTTTAAGAGGTTTCTTGGCGGTTTGAAGGTGGTTTCTACTGGGTATGTCTCTCCTCTGATTTCTATTGTGTTTTCCTCTAGATCTGCTCTTCCATCTTTATTGGTTTTCAATATAAACACTTTTTGTGTGTATATCTATTGTTTTGGTTTCCTTGAATGATGATTTTAAGTCTTGTGAATGTTAGGGAAGGGGATCTTGAGATGTTTTGGTGGTGTGTTCGCCGGTTTTGAGGTGCGGTTGGTTATGGGTCGAGTTCACCAGAACCCTAAAGGTAGGTGGATTCTCTCATGAATCCACTTGGTTATAAATAGTGGTTCTTTATTGCAATTAATTGTTGTGCTGAAAAATAATTGTGAATTGTTATGTAAAATTGGTTGGAAATGCATTTTGGGATTTTTTTGAAAAATGGTGTTTTTTGGAAAAATGCTTTGGTTGTGGATTTTTAATTGTTGATTTTGAAAACGGATTCTATGGTTTAATTATGAAAATGGTTGATAAAAATTGTTTTCTATGATTATTTTGTATTATTGAAATGTTTTTTGTCATGGAAAACGATTAAAAGGTGTTTTCAATAAATGGGTGATTTATTGAAGTAAATTTTCATGTGTTGGAAATGGTTCTATGTTTATTGTTCAGACTTGGCGCATTATTCTTGTTGGTTGATTCCATGTTATTGCTTGTGTTGGTTTTCTAAAAGTGGGCGGGAAGTCACACTATAAATGGTGATGGATAGAGGTCAGAAGAACCACCATTATGGAAGTGGTCGGGAAGTGTCACTATAAAAGGTGATAGATAGTGGTCGGAAGAGCTTCTATTATGGGTAGTGGTTGGGAAGTACCACTAGTTGAGAATGGGGTCTACAGGATGGGTGGAAGTCCCACCGTAATGTTTGTTTTGTTGTGTGTTTCTTTGCAATGATGGAATTTTTTGTGCTAATGTGAAATAGTGAATTGTCTTATGGAAGGTTTGATTGGATTTCCTTTGGTAGTTTGGTTTGGGTGAGATGGTTTGGTAAGGATGTGTTTGGATTATAGAAAGGGTTGTACTTGTGATTATCTTAGGTAAATTGTTTTATATAAATGTGCTAACAGTTTTATCCTAGTGACGTGCATAGGGAAGCCATTTGGGGGAAAACCTAGTGAGTTTTAGTACTCACCCCTTGCTTTGGCACTGTGGTGTCTTTACAGAAGTCATGTACCATGACATGGGAAAAGGTAAGGCATCTCAATCCATTAGAGGTGCTTTGTGATGTCTTGGTGGATTTTGGATCTTGGAGCTTGGAGTGGAGTTTTAGCGGTGTCATGACTTTTGGTGTTTTGTTGTTTAGTTTCCAATTGTACTCTGATGTGGTGTGGACATGTTTGGTTGTATTGGTTTTGGGTTTTATTGTGGAATATTTTTTTTGTTTTTAGGAATACATGTTTGGGTTTAAAGTTCATGCATCTTAAGTTGTTGGGTTGGTGGGTTTTGTTTTAAGGGAAAATCATTCCCCACTGTTCCTTAAAGACCTTTGCATTTATTTCTAGCATTTGGCGCCTTGGGAACGTCGCTTAATACCGTGTAACCCTCAATGTCTCCTCAAGCCACCGAGGTAGGGGAGAGGTGTTACAAGTGGTATCATCTTGTTCGATCCTCTGGAGTTGATTCTCGGATTTGGAGTTGACATTCGTTGCGGTATATTCCTTGAGTCGGGATCGTAGCAAGGCGTAGGAATGTAGGAACATGAAATGTATAGTATAGAAGGACGTAGCTAACCCTTTTTTGATGAACATCAAGTTACCAAGGAGTTGGGTACATAAGTGTTCGAAACACTTATAGGAATTGGATATCTATTGGCATTGGTATAGCTAACGACATGAGTATGACATGCAAGATAGTAATTACTTCCCACTAGGATGCATATTTCATTGGGGTATAATGATTTATGGTGTTGTATGAATGCATGGATTTTGGAAAATTATGAATTGGGTTTCAAAACAGAAGGGTATGACAATGGAAATTTGCGGTATTTTGAAAATGGGTTGATTTTCAAAACATGGGGGTTTTTGTTTTAAAAAATGGAGCAATATGTGAAATGTGATTTTGTGAAAATCCTGGTTGTGATTGTGGTATGTAATTTACATTGCAATTGTAAGTCTTCAGTTTCTAGGGAGTGAGACTTATAGTGATTATTATGTTGATAGAGATGGAACTAGGTAGACATCGTAGAGACCAATTGGAGGAAGGTACTAGAAATGTGGTTGCACCAGAGCCCGAGGAGAACTTGTAGTTGGCCCAAAGAATCGTTCAAGATTTTCAAATAGTGAAGTCAGGACTGCAACCAGATACACCTGTTACAATATATATCATGGTCGTAAATCCATGTAATGGAAGTACAATTGTCCTCATGAGAGGACTGAACCGTAACATTGATAGAAATAGCAATATAGAATCCTTTTCTCATGGACATGGAGAACAACAGAATCGGACCAAAAGATTGTTAAAATTCCTCCAAGACCCAGGTGTAAGCCGAGATGTTTTCAGTGTTGCTCCACGAGCCACATCAAGAGGGATTGAAAGAAAAAACCTTGAGAATGTAATAACTGCAAGTAGAAGGGGAATCTTTAGCGGTATTGCTATAATACTATGAGGTCGGGTGTTCGTGACACTCCTCATCAAGGGAAGTGTCAGCAGGGGAATAAAAAGCAGGGCATGGAGAACACACATCTGCTTGGAACTGATCAGGTCGTGGTGGATGATCAGTCCAGACCATCTAGAGCACGTGGTATGGTTCTTTGAAATTCTACCATGATGAAAGTGTTGTTTGATACGGGTGCTTCACACTCTATTATTTCGGCACATATGGGTGAGTTTCTTGGTCTAAGGGTATAAACGATGCCTTCAGTTTTGAAACTTCAAACTCCTCTGGGTCGCTGAAAGTGTCGAGCCTTCTTGTGTAGATCATGTTGTATCGTTGTGGGAGAGGTTGAGATAACCTGGAATTTCATTGTGCTTGAGATGGATGGGTATGATGTAATCCTGGGAATGGATTGGCTGGTGGAATTTAAGGCCCGCATCGACTATAATGCGCAGATAGTGACTTTTACGAAACACGATGGTGTTAGAAATCTCCTTAGAGGAGAGAGTCAAGAAATTCAGGGTGCAATGAGTTTGTTGGCACCAACAATGGGTACGTTATCAGGTCATTATGCGGCGTTGTCATTGGAATCAGTAGATGGTGTTTAGAATAGTGTTATTCCAACAATGGTGGATCATTTGAAGGATGTTCTTTCCTGCTGAAGAATTATCTGGGATACCTCTTGTAAGAGAAGTGGAGTTTACGATTGATCTCATTCTGAGGACCAGTCCTATCCCACTTCTGTATTACTGGATGGAACCTACTAAATTGCGGGAATTGAAAGTCTAGTTGGAAGATTAGAGAACAAAGGTTTTATCAAGCCTAGCACGTCCCCGTGGGTAGAGGCGGCATTGTTTATGAAAAAAGCAGATGGAACATTGAGGCTCTGTGTTGATTATCGTAGATTCAACCAAGTTACAATAAAGAACATATTTCCACTTCCAAGAATTGATTATTTTTTCGACCTGTTGATGGGATCTCGGTGGTTCTCCAAGATCGACCTGAGGTCGGGATATCATCAATTGCGGGTGAGAAAGGATGATATTCCTAAATTATCTTTCATAAGTAGATATGGTCATTATGAATATGTGGTTATGCCCTTTGGTCTAACGAATGCGCTAGTGGTATTCATGGCATTGATGAATAAGATATTTCAGAGATATCTGGAATCAATTGTGGTGGTGTTTGTAGATGATATTTTGGTATATTCAAAGACATGGGTTTTGCATGAGCAGCACTTGGAGACAATGTTGGGGATAATGAGGGATCATCTACTGTATTCCAAATTGTCAAAGTGTGTCTTCTGGATACAGGAAGATCGTTTTCTCGGACATTTGATTTCTAAAAGGGGTTTTTCAGTAGATCTGGAAAAGATGGTAGTTGTTTTCTCATGGAAACCACTAAAGGATGTGTTTGAGATACAGAGTTTTCTTGGTATAGCTGGGTATTATCATTGTTTTGTTTGTGATTTTTTGTATTTGGATTCACCGATGATAGCTTTGACAAAAAATAATTTTCCATTCCAGTGGAATGAGCAATGTCACAAGTGTTTTGAAGAGCTAAACGGTCATCTTACATCGGCACTGATCATGGTTTTTCCAGAACCAGGAAAATTATATGTGGTGTTTTGCGTTGCATTGAGATAATGGTTGGGATGTGTTCTCATTCAAGGGAATCATGTTGTTTCATATGACCCACGACAGTTGGGGGTGCATGAGAAGAACTACCCAACTCCTGATTTGGATTTGGTAGCAATGGTCCATTCTTTGAAAGTGTTGCATCATTATTTCTTTTATAAGAAATTCATGGTATATACAGATCATAAACGCTTGAAGAATATTTCCTCACAAATAGATTTGGAAATGAGGAAAAGGTGATGGATGGAATATCTCCAAATATTCTATTGGGACTTGATGTACTCACCAGGTAGTGGAAATTAAATGGCGGATGAATTAAGTAGAAAATAATTTTCTCAGGTGATAAAACAGGCATCAGAACAGTGGTAGATGATGTCAGTTATAACCGATATGAGGATGAAATGTGAGGACCAGGGCGATAGAGAGGTCTTCTTTTAGGTTTTGTTGATTTCTAACATTGTTGTCCTGGTTAAATAGGCACATATATCTGATTCTGATTGTGTGGCCATGGGGTCAAGACTCAATGGTGGTGAGACCATTGAGGTTTGATAACTGAATGGAGATTGTGTTTTGTGTTTTCAGAATAGGTTGGTTGTAACGGTTTCTTTTCAGGAAGTTCTTCTCAGGGAATATAATCATTCCAGGTGGGCTCTTCATCCTGGAATTCAAGAAAATGTATAAAGCATTGAAAGCACAGTTCTGGTGGGCTGGTATGAAAAGAAGTGTGGACGAGTTGATTCGAGATGCTTGACTTGTCAGCAGGTCAAGGCAGAGCAACAGAGGCCAGCAGGAATGTTGTAGTCTTTACCAGTCCGTGTTTGGAAGTTGGAGTAGTTTGTGAAGGATATTGTCACAGGCCTCCCAAGAATGGTCAGAAAGCACGATGTAATTTCGGTGATAGTGGATCAGCTAACAAAGTCGTCACATTTCATCCCGATTCGTGAATCTCATACGGTGGAGGATCTGTCCAAAATCTATATCTGGGATGTGGTAAAGAGGCATGTTGTTCTAGTTTCAATTGTATCAGAGAGAGATCTGAGGTTTATTTCTCGTTTCTAGAAATCCTTACAGCAAGTCCTTGGAACGTGGTTGACTAAGAGTAAGACGTATCACCCTCAGATGGATGGGCAATTTGAGAGGACTATACAAACTGTAGAGGATATGTTGTGGGCTTGTTTCATGGATTTTTGTGGCTCATGGGAGGTTCACTTTTTATTGGTTATGTTCTTTTACAATATCAGTTATCATGCATCCATATTGATGGCTCTGTTTGAAGCATTGTATAGGCGGCCATGTCGTTCTCCACTAAGTTGGGTGGAAATGGGTGAGTTCCCGATGGTTAGACCAAGCCTTCTCCAGGAGACTACGGAGAAGATAAAGTTGATTAGGAAGATAATGAAGACGGCCCAGAGTCTTCATAAATCGTATGCGGGTCATTGTCGATGGTCGTTGTCATTCGAGGTGAGTGATCATGTTTTCTTGAGGATCTCTCCTAGGTTGGGACATCGTCTGTTTGGGAAGCATGGATGTTATCTCCGAGGTATATTGGGAATTTTGAGATATTTAGTGGGTTCGTGAGGTGGCTTAGGTTTTCCACCTAGGTTCAGTCCAGTGCACAATGTGTTTCATGTGTCGCGATTGAAAAAGTATCAGTCGGATCGTGACCTTATGATTCGATGGGATCATGTTGAGATAGAACCAGATGCTTCGTTGGTGCATGTGCCAGTGCGGGTTTTGGATATCCAAGAGAAATTCTTGCATGGTAAAAGCATCTGTTTAGTTCAGCTTCTGTGGAAACATGGTCAGATCCAAGAGGAGACTTGAGAGCGATGGAAAGAGATGATCGAGCAGTGGCTCGGGCTCTTTCGGTAATGGGAGGGTTCACTACCTTCCAATAAATGAAATTCCAATGGTATGGAGAATGTAGTACCCACATATTGAGGTATGTGGCCTTTTCTTATGTTTTTTATGTTATTAAGGAGCATGGGATGAGTTGGGAAGAGGTTGGGAGAGTTTGGAATGGTTTTGGAAGAGTTTGGAGGCTTTTCTATGGGTGCACAGTTTGATCACGTTTAGTGGAAACTGTGCGGGTTCTCCAAAAAAACGTGCAAGGGAGATAGTAGGCTTCGCACATCTTACACACGGTTTTTCAAACCGTGCGAGGATACCATGTATACCCTTGCTCTCGAGGCAGTAGCGTGCGCACGGTTAGTGCAAGTTTTTCCAAACCGTGCGGGCTAACCGTGCGGCCACTTAAAAATAGGTTTATAAGTTTCACGCTCCCTTAGGCTTGAACAAAAACACTCCAAAATTCCTCCCACTCGAGACTCACTTGGGATTTCAGGTTCTTAGGGGTTGGAGAGGCTCTCCCACTCGGTATGGAAGGATTTTGATGAGTTTTCTTGGCGGTTTGAAGGTGGTTTCTCTCGGGTATGTCTCTCCTATTGTTTCACTTGTGTTTTCCTCTAGATCTGCTCTTCCCTAATTCTTGGTTTTCTAGATATACACTTGTTGTGTGTATATCTAGGGTTATGGTTGCCTTGAATGATTATTTTAAGGCTTTTTAATGTTAGGTAAGGGGATCTAGAGATGATTTGGTGGTGTGTTCTCCGGTTTTGAGGTGCGGTTGGTATTAGGTCGAGTTCACCGGAACCCTAAAGGTAATAGGCTTCTCTCACGAATCCATGTAGTTTGAACTAGTGGTTCATTGTTACAAATAATTGTTTTCTAAAAATTAATTGTGATTTGTTATGCAAAAACAGTTGGAAATCCATTTGGGGGTTTTTGGGAAAAGGGGATTTTATGGAGAATTGCTTTTGTTGTGGATTTTAAAATGGAGATTTTAAAATGGGATGTTATTGTTGATTTGTGAAAATGGATGATGGAAATGGTTTTCAATTATGATTTTTCCTTATTGAAATTTTTATTGGCATGGAAAATTATTAAATGGTGTTTTCAATAAATGAGTGATTTATTGAAGTAAATTTGAATGTTTTGGAAATGATTGTGTGTTTATTGTGTGGCCTTGGTTCATTGTGCTTGTTGGATGATTGAGTGTTATATCATGTGTTGGTTTTATGGATGTGGGCGGGAAGTCTCACTATTAAAGGTGATGGATAGTGGTTGGAAGAACCACCATTATGGAAGTGGGTGGGAAGTCTCGCTATAAAAGTTGATGGATAGTGGTCGGAAGAACAACAATTATGGGTAATGGTTGGGAAGTATCACTAGTTGAGAATGGGGTGTAAGGGATTGGAATAATTCCCACTGTAATTGTTGTTTTGTTGTGTGTTGCTTTGCAAAGATGGAATTTGTTGTGCTAATGTGAAATGGGGAATTGGCTTATGGAATGCTTGTTTGGCTTTCCCATGGTAGTTTGGTTTGGGTGAGATGGTTTGGTAAGGACATTTTTTCCTTATGGAAAGGGTTGTACTCGTGATTATCTTATATAAATTGTTTTGTATAAATGTGATAACAGTTTTATCCTAATGGCGTGTGTAAGGATGTCATTTGAGGGAAAACCTACTGAGTTTATGTACTCACCCCCTGCTTTGGCACTGTGGTGTCTTTGCAGATGTCATGTACCGTGAGGTGGGAAAAGGTAAGGCATCTACATCCTTCAGTGGCGCTTTGTGATTTCTTGGCGGAGCATGGAGTATTGAGATTGGAGTGAAGATTTGGTGGTGTCATGACATGTGGTGTTTGTTTGTTTAGTTTCCGTTTATACTCTGATGTGGTGTGGACGTGTCTGGTTGTGTTGGTTTGGGTTGTATTGTGGAACAATTTGGTTGTCTTTTGGGAATACATGTTTGGGTTGAAATTGCATGCATCTTTAGTTGTTGGTTTTGTGTGTTTTTTCTTAAGGGAAAACTGTTCCCCACTGACCTTGAAGCCCTCGACATTTATTTCCATCCTTTGGTGCCTTGGGAACGACGCTTAAGTCCAAGTAACCCTCACAACTGTCTCAAGCCAATGAGGTAGGGGCAGGGTGTTACAATGGTACTTGGACATTTTATGTGTGGTTACGTCATTAAAAAAATGACAAGTGGTTATGTGTCAAACCAAATGACAGGTTGTTCCCAAATAAACCAAAGGGTGAGTTGTTACATTATATCCATAAATGAATAGAGTATTTAAGTTGACCATATAACTATATCATTTACTGATATGTGTGGAGGTTTACCATTTTGTTATTTCATTTAAGTATGTTCATGTCCCAAGTAACATTATATGGTATAGGTTTCTTTCAATACACTTTAGGTTTAAAATTTTGGTTACAAAAAGGGTATGCAATGAGCTTATATTCAGTGAAGTGTTTTTGCTACTTCTTAAAGTTGAAAGTTAATACTTTATAATTATGTATTCATGGTTTACTTATAGTTTTGAAAAACTAACATTTTTAGTTTTTTATGTATCCTTTAGTGATTTTTTATTCTCATCCCAAATATTGAAATGTTTTTCACACGACATAAATATGAATATGGTCATGGATAGGATCAATGAAAATTCATGATGTAAAAAACATGTCACAAAACTTGTTTTTTAGGATTTTTTGTTTTATGAAATAAACGGATCGTGAGTAGAAGTGCATAAATTTAATATTGACGTTGTTTTGTATACGTTTTGAATGCATTATCTATAGATCTAAACCTAAAAAGATCCTCAATGTGAATTATTAACTTAATTCACGATTATGTAATGTTTAAGTATGGGGCCTTATAGTTGGTATCAAAGGTCAGTTTAGATAACTGTAGGAGATATAATTTTACTTATTGAATATACAGAAATGATTTTTTACATTATGGCCAAATTGAAATGATATATAATTTGAATGATACAATGTTTCTTTTTCTATGATTTTTTTGTTTCGAATGGTTTTTTGCAAAGGAAATAAAGGCAACAATGATAGGAAGGCATGAAAAAGAGAATAAACATCCAAATCAGCATTATGAGATGGTTTTAATTGGAACTAAATAGTTTATTTGTAGTAATGGAACAGTTGAATCGGGCTATAAATGGTGGTGGTACACATGCAGGAGATCAACCAGATCAACCCTAGAGGAACATGTCTATAGTGGATAATTTCATGTTGCAACATCCCCCATCATGCATAGGATCATCTAACCATGTTCAAGACGAAGGGTGGATCAAAGAACTAGAAAATATTTTCGATGTCTTGGGTTATACAAACAATCAAAAGAATAATCTTTATTTTTATCATTTTGAAGCAGAAGCATATTAGTGGTGGTCGATGGTTAAAAATATCAGGGATAGTAAGGATATTTATGATCTTTTTTAGGATGAATTCAAAGGTATGTTTCTTGAGAAATATTTTCCTATAGCGGTTGGACATAGGATTAGAAAACAATTCTTGGAATTGAAGAAGGATGATGAATCAATGGCTACTTACGAAGAAAAGTTCACTTGACTGGATAGGTATGCATAAATTTCATTTGAGATCTTGATGGTAAGGTAAATTGATTTTACATAGGACAAAATTCATGAAATCTATGAGAATTTTCCTCTCAGGAATTCAAAATCTAAGGGAAAATTTTCATATGTGCCAACAAGGTAGAAAATGAGTTTTTTATTCATTAGGTGTTTCATGAGAGAAAAATAATAAGTACTCTAGTTGGCAGGGAAAGAGAAATTATTCACTAATGAATCCTTGAGATAAGAAAATTAAATATCCATCACGTGAGAAGTGTGGAACAAAAATCTTGTAGAATGTCTCTCCAAATCATGGAAGTGCTTTCAGTGAGGTAAGACTAGTCATATTGCTCATAACTGTAAGGAAGACGAGGAAGAAGGAAATGAAAATCCATTCGTATGATGTTTTAGATGCAATGCGTTTGGGAATTAGCCAATGTGTGTCCAATGTTTATTACATAGGGTGGAAACCATATAGATCAAAAACATAAGGGTGGGTGGAAATATTTTTATACTACTATAATTTATGTGAGACCATAAAATGATGTTGTATCACGTAATTTGATTATTTTTTCAGATTATTCCAATGTATTATTTGATTAAAGGTCTTCACATTCTTTCATCTCTGAAAATTTTCGGTTAAAATTTGAATTCCACCTAATGAAATGAACCCAAAAGATACGGTAAAAACACCTAGGGTAAATTTGGAGGAAAAATCAACTAATAAGAATCTTCATATGCTTATTTTGAATAAAATATACCTATAATCCTAGTTGTTTTTTCTCTAGTACATTTTGATGTTATTTTGGGAATGTATTAGCTTTCTATTTACAATGCTATGATTTATTGTAGATCTAAAAAGGATTATTTTTGGAAAGACATTCTGTTTGGGTACAAGAATGAAACCTTATCTATGATAATGTATCAGGATGCTGAGAAACTTGTGAAAGATGGATATGAATGTTACCTTGAACATATTGCTGAAAACAGAGGAAAGGTTAAGATTAATGATGTGCCAGTAGTAAATGAGTATCTTGATGATTTTCCTGCTGAGATTCACGGTATTATACCTAATTGGGAAGTTGAATTTACTTTTTTACATAGTTCTTGATGCTAATCCAATTTTTAAACCCACTTATTTAATGGATGAAATTGAACTTTTAGATTTAAAGAAAAAATTGCAGGAGTTGTTAGATAAAGGTTTAATTTGACCTAACACATCACCATGGGGTTCTCCAGTATTTTTTTAAAAAATAATGATGGTTCAATTAAAAATTTCCTTGATTATAGATACTTGAATAATATCACTATTAAAAACATGTATCTTTTTCCTCATATCGATGATTTATTTTATCAACTCCACGGAGCATAGAATTTTCTGAAGATTGAATTGAGGTCGGAGTACCATCAGTTGAATGTAAAGGAAGCAGATGTTCTGATGACCATTTTCTTACTCGATATGGCCATTAAGAATTTTTATTTATGCCTTTTGGGATAACCAATACACCTAATGTATTCATGGATCTTATGAATAGAATATTCCATGAGTTCTTGGATAAGCATTTGGTTGTGTTTATTGATGAAATTTTTGTATATAGCCAATGTAATAAGGAACATGAAATTCATTTAAGGGTTGTATTTAGAACCTTAAATGAAAAGACATTGTATGGGATATTCAGAAAGTGTGATTTTTTGTTACAATAAATTTCATTCCTTGGTCACACTATTTCAATAAAATGGCATAACTGTAGATCATGATAATAAAAAACATTTTGAAGATTGGTTAAGACCCTCAAATATAACTGATATTCATAGTTTTCTTAGTTTGGAAGGCAATTAGATATGGTCTGTTGATAATTTTGAACAGTTGTCTAGAACAATAACTAAGTAAACTCAAAGATGTCTTATGTTAATATGGACAAAAATAATGTAATTATTGTTTTTTGGAATTGAAATTTAGATTAGTGAATTATACTTTTTTCCACTAAATTCTTGAGATGGTGAATTTGTTATCGACATTGATGTTTCGTCGAGAGGAAAAGGTTCTTTCCTAATGAAAAATGATCAAGCAATTGTTTATTCTTCACATCAGTTGAAACTTCATCAGTGAAGTTACCCTATATATGATTTGGAATTAGATACAATTATTTTTGCTTTAAAATTTTGGAGACATCATTTATGTGGAGTAAAATATGAAATATATACCGTCCAAAAATGTTTGATGTATATATTCACACAGATAGAATTGAACACGAGATAGAGGAAATGGATGTATTTAATCAAATATTATGATTTCATGATTCATTACCATCCGCGAAAAAAATAAAGGGGTCAATGCTTTGTGTCCAAAAAGTAATGATACATTAACAATGTATCATTTGGAACAAGATCCACTTATTAACAATTGGATAAACTTTTGAATAGATGTTTTTGGTGTAGGAAATTCTTTGTTTTGGTTTAGGTGTCACTGAAATCATCTCTCTTAGAAATAATTAAGAAATCACAGTAGGAAAACTGTGTGTTGCAGAAAAAGGAAATGTTGGTTCTGAAGGGTATGATTCTTGATTATAACATTGATAATGATTGCATTTTATTATTTTTGAAGAAATTAGGTGTGCCTTGTGATTCACAGTTGAAGAATGAGTTGTTATGTATTGCTTATAGTTCTCCCTTTTCATTTCATCCTGATAGTACTATGATGTACAGATATTTTCGGTAGTATTACACGTGGGATGGAATCAAAAGAGAAATTGCTGACTTTAGTATGAAGTGTTTGACTTGTCAACATGTTATATTAGAGTGGATTTTAGAAAAAAGGGATGCATCAGCCTTTACTAGTGAAACTGTGGAAATGGGAAAATATATCCATGGACATTGATGTGGGACTACTAAAGACATCTCGAGGTAAGAATGCAATCTGTGTTTCTATTGATCGATTGACTAAATCTACTCATTTAATTTCTATTTGAGATTCTCGGTCTCTAGATCAAATTTCTTGGTTGTATGTTAAATATATAGTCAGGTTGCATGATATTCCCATCTCCATCATATCTTATCATGATCCTAGTTTTAATTCTAACTTTTGGAAAGGCCTTCAGAAGTCATTCAGTACAGAATTAAATTTTGTACAGCTTTTCATCCTCAATCATATGGACTGTTAGAATAATCAATTCATACATTGGAAGATATGATATGTGCATGCTCGATGGATTACCAAGGAATTTGGGACCAACATATATATTTGGTTGAGTTTTCATATAATAAAATATTCATTCTATTATATCAATGTCACCATTTGTGGTAATATATGGAATGTAAAGTCGAAATACAGATTTTTGGGATGATATAGTAGAAAAAATTGTGGATGAGTCCAGAAATGGTGTAAGAGAAAATAAATAAATTTCAAATAATTTAGAATCACATGAGAACAGCTTAGATAATGAAGCAAAATTATGTGGATAATCTATGGAAGGATCTTCCATTCGAGGTTACTGATCATGTTCTTCCTAAAAGTTCTCCATGGAAATGTACGATGCATCTTGGTTAGAAGGGAAAGCTGAGTACGAGGTTTAATAGAACTTATGAAATCCTCATGAATTTTGTATAAGTTTCCATTATTGTGAATTGTCCTCCATTTTTTTCAAAGATATATAGTGTTCTTCATTTTTCAATGTTGATAAATTATATACTAGATCCATATCAGGTTTTGAGTCCATAGGTAGTTCATTTGGAAGAGAATCATTCTTATGAGCAACAACCTGTCCAGATTCTTGACCGAAGAGAGAAAGTGTTGCGGAATAAGGTAATTAACCAGGTAAATATTTCATATAAAACCCATATATATTAAGAGGCAATATGGTAATCAGAAAATTCTATGTTGGATAAATACCCCTACTTATTTGATAAGTGAATAAATTTGCGAGGACACAATTTCCAAAAGGGGGGAAGGATGTAACATCCCATGCAAGTAAACAGTATGTCCTTTTCATATGTATTAATATTTTTTAATTAAATATTAATTATACATTAAATGGTATGCTATTTCTATTAGCTTACTCTACACGCAAAAACGAGTTTCTCTAAAATTTTATGTTGCACACTTCGTTGAGTTATAAAAAAATAATTATATAATATTATTATTTTTAAATGGTAGTTAATGACAAGCCATTATATTGGTAGGAATGAATAGAACTAACCATATTATGAATAAACATGTTTTCTAAATGAATTTACATTTATCCCACAAAATTTATATGGTTATTGTGAGAATGAATCAGATTATAAGTATGAAATACACTAATAATTTTAAAAGATCATTTTCCCCCTTTTGATGGATAAACCTTTTAAAATATATTATTTTAACTTTTATATGTTCCAATTGACAAAATAATCTTTTTCATTAGAATTGGTACATCATAATATACTTTGGGAAATTATTTGTTATTTTTGTGATAAAGATCATTTTTAATGAATAGTGAATGATACTTCATTTTATGTCATAATTTCCTTTTCATCTATTTTATTTATATAATTATATTTTCCTATAAATTGGTTCCGAAGAGTAATTATATAATATTATAAACATTTAATAAAATTTATTTTATTTTATGTAATTTCACATTTAAATTGGACATAAACACATGGGAATCATTTATAATATTTTTCTTCTTAAAAACACGGTTTTTGGTTTTGACAATGGGAATTAATATTAAATTAATTTTCTACAACTTCTTTGTTTTGAATTTTAAAAAATGGATTCAATATTTGTGATCATGATGGCCAAATTTCATAAATAGGTAACTTTTATTTTTTTGACATTATGAATTGTAACTTCAGTAAATATTTCATTTACCATGGTTAAAGGGTAAATTTCATAAAAAATGCTAAAAAATAATATTATAATTATATTAAATTATCCTAACACATGTCCTAACCCTATTTTATTAGATATTTCCGACCATGGTCATCCTTGGGTCGATTTTAGGCCTCCATGGAGCCACTTGGTTGTGAAAATGACATTAAATTACATTTAATTTAATGTTAAAGAAAAATATAACCTAAAATGTATCTTTTACTAAAAGAAATTGTATATGGGATTATATAAATGATATATTTGACTATAAATAGTCATTAAAAATCTAATAAAACATCCTACATCATGGTATTTTATTTATAATTTATAGATATAAAATAAATAAATTTACTTATGACATGATGGGGATTTATTGTCTATCTTATTAATGAACGTTTCAAATAAATTAGATTATAAACATTAAAATGAATTTATTTTGAACCTTTTTATTCCATGAAGAAATTTTATGGAAGCGTATGAATTTTTATCTTTGAATTAATTATTATTTTTTGAATGAATCATGTTTTTATAGATTATTTAAAAAATTAATGATATTATAGTATAAAAATTGACATAAATGTGTTTCTAAATCAATTATTAATTTACTAAATGCTATTATAGTACTAAAAATATAATATTGGGAAAAATGTTGTAGATAATGTGAGAAATTTCACTAATGAACCACTTAAGGTTATATTGGATTATTACAGCCACTATATTAACCATATAGTATAAAAATTCAAGAAGACCTACTAATAGTTAGTTTATTTAACTATGGTTTAAATCTAAACGATAAGGTTAATTTTAGGACCTAAAATTTTATAAATCCCATTGGATTAGAGGATTTTCACCCATAAACATCTGAATTTATAAAAATATCACAATGGGGTTATTATAATGTGAAAATCAATTAACAATTAAATAATATTTAAAGACATTCCTAATGTTCCCCTCCTCCATCTTATAAAAGGACACCAAATATTACCCATTACTCACAATTATAAAGCCCTTTTATCATCCAAACTCATCTTAAATAATCTCCCAAATATCCTACCATCCTCCCAAAAGCCTTCCCATAGGCATATTTGTTTTCAAGAGATCCCCTTGTCTCAAATCAAAAAAAGATTCCCAATTTGAGGTAACGTCTTCTCTCAAGTTCCATTCCATTATTCTTCCTTATCCACTCCCTAAGATATTCTTAATAATTTTTTACATAATAATTCTAGTAACATTAATATATTATGATCTTTTTATGAGAATTACTCTAACTATACTTACATACACCTCCCTCTAATGGGTATAGAAAAAATTGTTGTTGGGGATGGAGAACTATTGTCTCACAAACAGAGGATTGTTTAATCTTCTCCTAACACCTATTATAGTGGCCATTAGGTTGGAAAAATAATTATATATGATATATATGATATTTTTTTATCTATTTTCTTCTTTATTTTTAATTTATAACATACATTTATGCTTTTCATGTGGTATAAATTTGTTAATTTCATTTGAGGATGTGCGTACTACTTCCCCCTCAAAGTGATATGAATCATTCATTCTATACAAGGAATGTATAAATGAAGTAATAAATGATGTTATATAATATATATAACATAAATATTACACTGGAATAATAATATACCTATGCATTATTTAGTTTTCATTCCATTAAATATGAAAAATAAATTAAAGTAGCTTTCAAGCGTACGTACGGCTAACCGTTTCCATGAACGATGCATTTCATTTCTAATATCCAAATGCTCTTTAATATTATAAATTCATATATATTGGATATATATCATATATATGATATCTAAATCATGAATATAATTTTGGAGATAACATAATTTTGGCCACATGGACAATTAATAATTATAACAAGTTCATTTTTTACTCAAGTTCATAACATCCAAAAAAATGTATGATATGAACTCAAATAATTTACTAATTGTTCTAGAAAAATAATAAGTGATATAATAGGAATAATAAAATTGAATAATGTTTTAAAGAAATCATAAATTAACTTATATTTATTATTCATGAAATTAAATAACGAACGAGTCAAGTCTTATATGAGGTACGTGACATCATCTCAATCTCATTTCATTGAGGGATATTTTGATAATATACACCTATTTATATTATATGGTTTATAAAAAAACCCTTTGAATTTTACACTAATTCGAATGGATTATTCCTTCTTTGTATTGTTTTATTAAACGACAAAAGGATTGTTTTTAATGTATGTAGCGATAATGAGATTTCTGCCGTCGTGAGCGTTATTTGATATTTGGATTCCATAAAAAGCCAAATTGATTTTAAAATGAAACTAAATATCATATACCCTTTTTACATATTGTGGTATTAAAAATGGTTTTCTGAAATGGATTTAGTATTTCAATATCTTGAATTGATTTCTTGTGATTCAAAATGAAATGTTATTAGTGAGATATTGATATTTTCAATATTTTATGTGTTATGATTATATAATGGTACATGGAAATTTGATGGGTTGTTACATTATAAACCAATGAGGTGTGGTTACATGATAATCCAAATGATGGGTGGTTCCATGATAAACTAGGGACATGTGTTTACGTTATAACCTCTACTGAATTGGGTATGGAAGTTGGCCATATGACTATTCTATTCTGTGATATGTGTGGAAGTTTACCATATGGTTATTATATTTTAGTATGTTTATGTCCCATGTTATATTATATTCTATATGTTTCTTTCTATGGGATTTATGGTAATCTTTTGGTTAAAAAATGTTAATCAATTAGCTTATATTCAGTTAATTGTTTTTTCTAATTCTTGAAGTTGAATGGTATTACATGAGGATAAAGTATTCACGGGTTTCTTATTTATTTGATAAAATAATAGTTTTCCATCTTTACATATCTTGTACTGAGATTTTTATTCTCATCCTATGGTTTGAAATGTTTTTCTGAGGACTTAAAGGTGAATCGATTCAAGGATGGGATCAAGGAAAAGTCATGTTGTATAAAACAAGGAACTGAACATGTTTATTTTTTAATAGTTTTTTAACAAATAATGGATAGTGAGTAGAAGTGTCTTCTTATAATATAAAATAGTTATGTATATGTTATGAACTAATTCTCTAAAGATCTAAACCTGAAAAGATCGTCAATGTGAATTATTAACTTAATTCAGTATCATGTAATGTTTAAGGTGGGGGACTTATACTTCCCAGATTTCAATCCTTTTTCTTACCCTCCACAAATATTTATGAACTAATATACATGTCGAGAATGAAGCGTGCCTCTGATACATCACCGTTTATATTGATATCTTCCATGAAGTACAAGAAAGAACCAAGTAAACCTTATCTTGTCACTCCAGTTAATTCTAAGCATTAGAATATAGTTTTTATATATGAAATGTAAGTTGAATGGAAGTTCATGTTTCCCATAAGGCCTATATTACTCAATGTAATCTAAATGAAAGGATGATTATAGTGGTTCTTTTCAAACCGAAGGCCCTTATGCCCAATTTTGTTTTTTGAATTCAATTAGAATTTAGAATTTTCTTTTGATCAAGATGGTATGGATTGGATTGAAAATAGTGTCATAGGGTAACTATTTGGGTTTTCATTGAAAAATGGGATAAATATTTGAATAAAACCTATGATGGAGTATATGAGATTTAAAAAGGTAAAATTACTGGATATTGTGAAATGTTTGTATACAAAGTGGACGTAAAAAAAATGGAAGGAGATTTGATATCTATAAGAACAATTTCTTCAGAGATTGATGGAGACTATTGGATTCCCTTTAATTATTTTATCACATTCTATGTCCAATAAAGGGTTATTATGAAACACTAAGGAACCAATATGATTATCTTCTTTATCTTATAAAATAAGGTCATAAGATAATGTAATGTTGATATCTCATGGTGCATAGTTGTGAGATGATCTATCCAACTTCCAGATCGAACTACTTGATCTAACCTATTTTTATCTCATCCATGTTGAAGGTCAAGGGACTAGTAGCTAATTTTGAAGAAACCGTTATATAATATGAATTTTTATATATTACAAGTGATAAAGTTTCAAGGATGAAAATTCGATGGAACCCCTGGAAGAAATAGTGGGGTGGTGATTCAAAAACGTAATAAGATGAATTCGATCTAGTCGATCATCCTACCAGACCAATTAATAAAATTGTTTTAGGTTTGGAACCTAATGAGGTTGTAGTATTCTCAAATAAGGTTGAATAGATTGTTTACCCCAATTAAAGAAGAATGGATTCATATTTTTGATGAAGAGAGTGATCCTGATTTGTTTCCTGAATCTTCTCCCAATACTTTTAGGAGGTCATGTACCACTTAGGAGGCTTCCAGAAAGTTAAAAGGTATTTAAATGTGCTAAATATGATAATGAGGTCTCTAGATAGGAGAAACAGAATAGTTACAAATCGAATAATTCTAATGATGATAATGAGAGTTGTGATAATTATAAGCTTAATGAAAATGGTGAAATTGGTAACGGAAATGGAAGGGATGAAGAAGATGGTAGTGATGAAGATGAGTCTGATCATCATGGTTCAGGTGGCCGAATTAATATAAAAGATATAGAAATTCCTTCAGTTCTTAAGTAGAAGGATTCCCTTTATGAGGGGGATAAATACCGACCTGTAGACATAGTTCATGAATCTCAAGAAGCTGATGATGTTGAGGCCAACTCTTTTTCCATAGGTCTAATAGATTCAAATTCTGATGTAATGGAATTATTGTGAGTGATTTATAATATAGAAAAACATATAGCTATGCAAGATAATATGTAGATGACTTCTTTAGAGAATGGAATTTATGTTCAATTAGTATACTTGGATTCTAATAAGTCTCTATTTGACAGTCATAAGGCAGTGGAATGTACTATTGATGGCAAAAAAGATGATGCTCGAATGTTAGTAGCACCTTGGGTTGATAAACAAATAGAGAGAACGATGTATTAAAAAAATTGTAGAACACAACTCAGATTAAAAATGTATAGATGGACAGAGTAAACCTGGAGTTTTTTTGTTCGTGCTACTATAGTACCTCCTCCACTTGAATCTTTCTCAGTTTTATTTCTAGATAAATGGGTTGATTTTATGGAAGAGTAATGGGAAAAGTACGTCAGTGTTGCAAGGATTCCACTAAAAAATCATGTACATGAGGTTTCCAATATTGGAGATCCTATGGGATATTTGATATATTAGGTTGACATTGATGGTTTGTTTGAAAAATTCAATTCTGTTAGAATTCCTTCATCTAAACATGCTATATCACCTTTTTTGTTCCAATTGATTTAGTAACTAATGGTGACTTGGATAATTTTGGTAAAATTTTTTTGTCTAGTTTTTCAATAACATTAATCAATCGGCCTCCTCAATAAAATTTAATGTATGATAAATATACAAGATATATTTTCAAGTTAGTTATTCAACATATCTAACCAAAGAATATGCATCACTTATGAGAATTTGGGATTTAAAATTATGTAATTAGAAGTTTTTTGGAGTCTATAAATGATATGCTTGAGTAAATAATTAAATCATTACTTCTTATAAGAAAGGTATCATTTAAATTCATGGGGACACATCTTCAGATTCGTCTTTTCCTTCTTCTCCAGTAGTGGATGTTTATTTGGTAAGAACGGCTGTTAGGGATGAGCTAAGAGTACTTTATCCAAATCTTTCAGAAGTGTCATTGATCATCCCCAAGAGAACCTGAGTATAATTTGATATAATTATGATCATTTTTTCAATTATATTACCAATTATTCCTATGATATGAAATCTGACATATAAACCATTATTATGTCTATCATGTTTTATCTATTGAGGGTTTATACCAAGCACTCAATGGGTGGAAATTTAAAATATTTGGTTTAAAATTTGAGGATTCCACCTAAGACACATGATTTTAGAGAAAAAGTAAGACTACATCGGAAGATGATTCTGGTGTTGAACAGGTTTATAGAGGACAACACATATTTCACTAGTGTAATCAAAATATGTGGAAAGATCATCATGGAATTTATATATATCATGAATCATTTTCTTCATTTTCATGGCCACTAAATTGTTTTATGGTGGTATTTCCAATTACTCATCAATTATCCCTCAGTCCAAGAGTTATCATGGATCCCCTTTCCCCTCAATCATAAATGTTTCCTCCTTTTGTGAGGTCTCTGGCTCAATCACTGAGACACCTCCAGCCAATATTTGTTGTGGAAGATTATCCTCAACCTATAGCTAGACTCACATTTGGTGTTCCATTTATTATACCTCAAGCTGATCCTAATGCCTCAAATAATGAATAAATATTGGAATAAGGGAAAAGTAAAAGAACCAATGGACCCTCTTACAAATCTTGAACTTTTCTTTATCTTGGATTAGACATTTTGTCGTTGATGTGACCTCATTTGTAACAATGTTTTGATAATAATTTTGAATGACTTTTATAAATGATTTTTATTTTCTTTGTCATTGGTTTTCTTTCTTTTATAGTCATTATTATTCTAATATTTACCTTTTTTATAATATTAAATGGGGGAAAATTCATGGAATTTTATTATTGAATATGTAATATTTGATACTATCTATTTTTAATAATCCTATATTTAATTCATGATGCATACCCTTGATACTTAAAATTTTCATATTTTTATTTGATACCATATACACATACTATGAATGACAATTCTTGGTTTATATTTTGATCTTAACATAGATATCATGTTTAAACATTTGTAAGAAATTTGATGCAATCATTTATAATCATCAAAAAGGGGGATATTTTTGGCCCCCAATTTATAATGATCACAAAATCATGATTCTAATGATATTAATGAAAATTGTGTTTCTCTATAATTGATTAGTTTTTTGGGATAGGTGAATTTTTTTTCTAAGTATGTGTCACCATTGAGGATGATACATCATCAGATATAAAACATCCAGGATGTTATATTGCTAGACAGAAAAATTGACCATGTCTGAAACACCATCAGTAGACTATCCTTGACGAATTAATGCCACCAGAACACAAATTTGGAGAGGTAAAAAAACCTCCAAATGATCCATAGACAATTTTATACTTCCCGCACATAATTATGGACGAGTATAAGACATCTTCATACCATAGACCATTTGAATAGTCACTTCTTGTTAAGAAACTACTAGTTTAGTGGAAATTTGGATATTTATAAGAAACTGATAGTATCATATCACCAGAACAACATACTAATGAAGAAAGTCATTGTCAAACCATGAGTCACCACCAATCTAAGACACCTCCACTATTTTCATAACTTATATTTTTTAATTAAAACTTTCTAATTGTTATTTTTATTGAATTTTATGACATTAATAATTTTAAACAATTTATCCTAAATTATCAATAAAATAAATTGCAAAGTGTCAAAATGTGTAGTATGTGGAATTAGATGATCCAAATATTATCTTTTATGCTTCTGATAAATGTGTATCACACTCCCTCATGTACTAGATATATATTAGATGATTAAGTGGACCAGTATCAAGCTGAGAGATATCTCTTTTTTAACACACATAGAGATAAACATGGTTGAAAATGATAAGATATAACTAGTTACAAACACAAAACATAGAAGCCGAACTACATCATCACATCTATTGATTTCCTCCAGTCACATCACAAGAGTCTACAACATTCTATTTCCTAATGTTTTCCATAGAAATAAACTCACTTTTCACTACAGAATCAAATCAAGAGTCATAAGCTTCATTGAAAAAAATAAGAATTTGTAAAAACTATTCTATTAGAGTACACTATTATATATACTTATATTACATTTTGAGCAGTGTGTTATGTTATTATTTTTATATATGCTCATTTTCTCCTATATTTAACTGGAATATAATAAGAAATTGTCTCATCATTCATCACACATGTTATCAAATAGATAATAGTGGTAGACGTCCTTGTGTGTCATGTTTTTTTATCACATGTATAACTATGGAAGAGGTCTTATGACCTAAAAATTTTGTAAACTCTTATAAAACATGGTCCATGTTGTGGATCATATTATTTATTTTATATAAAATGCTTTGTGTTGGGTGATCCCCAAGGGGAGAGGACTAAGTCTCGACATGAGACTAAACCTCTTGTATTAATTCTTTCCATGGTGTGATTTAATTTTTATTTACTTTATTTTTTATTGAAAACAAAAAATTGTTTTATCTATAAAAAAATTTATACATGTATATTTTATCTTAATTTGTGTGTGTATAGTATTATGATCAAGTAAAAAGATTTCAAATGTTCCAATAATAATGTATATTATTCAACTGAGACCTAATCAATATTTAGATAAATATTTAGAAATATTGTGATCTATATCATACTATATAATTTGATAAACTTGGATATATTTAAACATTTTGGGCATTTAAAAATAATCCATTTTATACATAAATTTTCATTGGGTACTCAATTTACCACCCTCTTTAGATACTCACTCTGACCAACAACATGGTTAAATAAAGAATAATTGAATATACAAACTGTGTATCTCATTGATTATACTTTATTATTTATACAAATTCATACACTATTATTGAATGGATATTATTGTAGAAGCCATTGTTGGTGGCCTACTATGTAATACTCACAGCCTACCCATCTTCCTGATCGGTACCAAAATAGACTTCACATTTGTAGGACTGGATATGTTGAAGAACACTATGGTAGATGGATGAGTTGGGTGGGATCATGGATGAGGGATCCAGACATGGTGTTGGTACTCTTTTAGGAGCATCAATGAGTCATATTTGGATTTTTTCTTTTGACACGTGACATGTATATGACATTACATACCAACTTCTTTAGATTTTGAATATTATTTCCTATTTTGGTTCCTCATATGATACTATTATGTAATAGATATGGCTTATTTTTGGCTATTGATTATATCATTTGGAATTTTTTAATTTACTTCTACTATTGGGATAATTTTATAAAGAGAGTACCAAATCCACTTGTTATATATATTAGACCCTCAAAACTATTCAGAAGCCTCTGGTGTATGGAGAGGTATGTCGAAGGTCCCATAGTGAACTATCTAAGGGAACAGATTTGTGGAACCTAGGTAGGGTAGTAAAAAAGTGTTATCATAGAGGATATTAATTAATTTTTTATTTTTATTCATATTTTTAATGGGTAGATAAGAGAATATGAAGAATCAGGCCTTAGTTAATACCACGTTCATCGAATGAGACAACCCACTTTTAGGGGTAAAATCCTATTATTTATTGTAGAAATATTATTATTGATGTGTGTTGTTACACCTGGATATTATTTCACATTGAGTGATGCACTAATTGTGGGTTGTGAATATGTTTTATGAGATTTATGGGATTTGACTCATGACCTTGTATGGTACGACCATTTTCTATACATGTATCATTACATTTACATATGATTTATTATGACTTTTATCATTTTTGGAACACATATAAGAATTGTTTTAGTTGGAGTTATTTAAACTAAAATGTTTTTTCCTGTCTGTGTTAATTAAATGAAAAATTTACCTAATATGACATTGAAAACTGAAAATGATTCTATATATGGTGAATTGAAAAAAATGGGTTTCTAATAAGAAACATGAAACAAGAGAATGTGTTTACATATTGATAACCAGTACCTTGATGAGGGATGGTTAAGGGTAGTGATACAGACTTGGGTTTGAACGTGCTGCGGTTTATGTCGGATGACCTGTCATGCATTTCTCTGAATCCTTGTAATTGTGATATTAATGTTGTGTGATGTGTCCTGTGAAGTGTGTTTGTAATTATAGAGATATTCCTCCAGAATAATGTTTTTTGATATGAATATTGGAGGAAAAGGATTGAAATGTAAAACATATTGTGTAACATGATGATCTGATAGTTCTTGGTGATGAATTTAGATATATGTTCCATGATAAATTTTCTCAGATTATGCAGTTTATGGAAATACACCTAGGGTGGGATGTGAAGAGTATGTTTGACTTGAAACGAGAGTTTTAGTTTTAAGACTCTCTAATTTTCGTCAACGAGGGGGGAACTAAGTATGTTGAGTTACACATTGTGTCTATCCAGATTATTCATGACAAATTTGAAACTCTTGTTGATAAGACTGTCACACTAGAAAATTATATTCTATGAGGATCCGTGAAGCGATATTGGAATATCCATGCTTGGAGTGAGAACATAGAAAAATGTTATATAAGGACATGGAAGAGAAGTTCCATGAGCACTTCTACCCTGATCCACTCAAGTAGGAGAGGGAATCATTATTTATGAGTCCTTCCATGTGGAATATTCCTATGATAGAAAAAATTGGATACTTTACCATATTTCAGTGTTTTTCTCCTACAATGGAAAGGGATGAGACAACTATGGAAATATGTTTTTAGTATGGGCTTAAATCTAATACTGAACCCCATGTTAACATATTTTGGTTAAGAAATATTTATGGGGTAGTGGATTAGTTTCTCATATCTAAGGGGAACTAGAAGAATGATTCTAATGCAGGACATGTGGTTTGAGTTGGATGACTACGAGGTATAACATATTGGAGTATGAAGTGGCACTATGATAATTTGAGCTATAGTAGTGGAAAGATGACTGTCTAGGGGGAGGATCAGTTTCATAGGATCTTAACCAAGAGCTAAACCACAATTGAATTAGGAAGGGTCACTTTCTTAGAAATTATCCATGACCACCGGTAGAATGATGAGATTTTGGTCGGATTGGACATCTACAAATGTCCTTCAAGAACCCACGAAAGATGGGTAATAATGGAGGAACCTGGGAAAATCAATGTTATGAAAGGGGGTATCCAAACCCATATCAATTTGTATTTTAGTGTTCTAATGACTGCGAAAATCAAGGAAAAAGATGAGGTACTTATCGAAAAGTGATCACATATCAGCAATGTGGTGCAAATTAGGGGAATCAGACAACAATATTAAAAACAGGGGCGTGATAGTTTCATGCAGTTCAGTCGATACTTGTGGATATTGAGTTTAGACCATTGATTTCTTGAGGTACTATTATTGTTGCTTCTATTAATTTCATTACCATATGTGATATAAGAGCTTCTCATTTATGTATATATATATAACTAGTGAATGGTTTGAGACAGACGATGGAGTTCATGAGTGGTAATATGAAAATTAATACACATTTTGGAGTAAAATTGAGAGAATTATTCTTGTGAAAGGGGATTACTCTTGAGGTTAAGTAGTGTCATTTTTTGGGGATATTTAAATTCAATAAATTTCTATATTTGACAAGGTTTTTGGTATGTACTGGATAGTATCATACCGAGCATGTATATATTGATACCATGGGAGGGTGACTTTTACATCTCCTGATAGTGATAGTTATGCTACACGTGGATATTGGGATATCTAGGAAGGTAATACAGGAAACATCATTAGAAACTGGTTGATGTTACCACCCAACATCCAAGTCATTTTCTAGATTATATGGGGTTTAAAGAATGTTGTCTTTCCACCAATCAAAGAACTATTTTTGGATGTGTTTCTTGTGGACTTCTCAGGTTTTTCACCTAAGATAGATGTGGAATTTACAACTATTCTCATGTATAGGGCTGCTCCAGTTTCAATACCACAATATAGAATGGAACAAATAGACCTTCAAGAGTTTAAGACATGGTTTATAGATTTTATGGATATGGTATTTATCTATTTGAGTATGTCACCTTGGGGTTCTCTAATTTTTTTTTCTAGAAATGTTGAAAAAACGTTATGATTTTTTGTTCATTAATGGATGTTGAAGTGAATTATAGTGATGAAACAATATCCTCTAGGACATATCGATGATCACTATTTCCATTTGAGGGGATCATGTGTTTTTTCAAAGATTTAATTTAGATCGGGGTATCATCAGTTGAGGGTTAGACCTTCTCATATACCTAATACTACTTTTATAAGTATGTATGAAATTTAGGAGTTCATCGTCAATCAATTTGTTTTGAATAACTCCCCTACTGTGTTTATGGAATTCATGAATATAATATTACATACATGTCTTGAGCATGTTTTATTAATGTTTTTGGATCAAATCTTGTTGTACTCTCAGACTCACGATGATCATTCCCAACATCTAGACATCATCCTCAATACATTGAGAGATAATAAACAATATAAAAACCCATCTATGTGTTAATTATAGATCAACATGGTACAATTATTGGGTCACATCACCTAAGAAAAAGGTTTTTCAGTGGACCCTAGGAAATTTCAGACAGTACTTTCTGGGAAGCTGCCTAATAATTTCTTGTATATCCATAGTTTTTTGGAATTAATGGGTTATTGTCGAAGGTTAATATATATAATTTCCGTCTTAGAAACACCTATTTTAGAACTGACCATGAAGTGGATAATTTTGAACAGTATGGAGAATGTTAGAATTATTTCAAGGATTTAATGAAGTAGTTGACTACTTTCCCAATCTTGATCCTATCAATGCCAAGGGTGGAGTATAAAATGCATTCTTTAGTGTATGGGATTAGTCACATGGACATGCTGATGTGGGGAGATTGAGTTACAGAATATAGTACATGGTAGTTGATGAACATGAGTGAAACTACACTACATATGAACCCAATTGGGCTATATATGTTTATTCCTTGTAGTGTTAGCGGAATTATCTATTGGGTGAGAATTTAATCATTTGTATTGATCACAAGAGCTTAATGTGTATATTTTCCCAGTGATATTTGAATATATTTCAACACATATGTGTTTCATATATACAGTAATTTAATTCGAATATATTATATATTCATAGGAATAGGTATAGTGTTGATGATGATTTTAACATGAATATTATGACTTAGGATGTTCAAGAGTCTAGTTCTGAGTGGAGGATGGAAATTTCTTTATTTGAGATACATGTTTTAATTTATGTGGAAAAAGGGGAATATGACCCTCATATCTGTATCAGTGGAATCCATACTTTTGAGCTAAATTAGGGAGAGGTAGTATAAGGATCCGGAGTTTTTGGAATTGAAGGAAATTTGTGAAGGTTGAGAGTCAACATAAATTTGAACCATATATGGTGATGAGATCAACCACTTACAAGGCCATTTTTTCTTATATATGTGTGATGAGTTGATTCATGAGTTTAATTTTTCAAAGTGGGTGTTACATTTGGGCTTGACAAAACTTTACCATCACATATGTTGATAGCACTAGTGGAAAGGTATGAAAAGGAATATTTATGGGTTTGTGACATAATATTTCACCTGTCAAAAGGTGAAGGCTAAGAAAGAATGACCTAGTAGTTTTATAATATTGTTTCTCATTCTAAAATTAAATTGGAAAACATTTACCATGGAAATAGTGGTAGGTATTCTGAGTATTCCTTTCTAGAATGATGTTATTTGGGGGGTGGTGGAACAACTAATGACAGGATCACATTTAATACCTATATGGGTGACTTTCTTAGTGGATGAGTTGGAAGAATTATACCTTTGGTGGATAGTCTATCTGTATAGGGTGACATGGATTGTTGTATCAGAACATGAATCAAATTTTAATTCACACTTCTAGCAGGGCATAATGAAATAGTTAGGTATTTAGGAGTTTCTGAGTACGACATTCCACCCATATACAAATGGGTATTTTTACCATACTATTCAGGTTATAAAGGATTTTCTATAGGCATGTGTTCTAGACTTGGGTGGGTCTTAGGAGAATCACTTAGTTCTCTATGAGTTTTATTATAAAAATTGTTATAGGGAAACTATTTATATTGAACCATATGAGACGCTTTATGGTAGGCCATGCAGATCACCTCTATGTTGGATAGAGGCAGGTGAGTTACAGTTTTCAGGACTGGATCTCGTGTTCGATACGTTAGAGTAGATTCAATTTATTTTTAAACATATGGATATGTCTAAGAGTAGAGAGAAGTCATATACTGATAGAAATAGATGACCACATGAGTTTAAAGTGGGTGATCATGTTTTACTTCATGGGTCAACTAGATTGGGTTACAATAATATTCGGAGATAGTGAGGTTTGGAACCTAGGTTTGTCTGACTATTTGTTGTTTTGGAGAGAGTTGAGTGATTGGAATGATGAGTGGCTCTTCCATAGAGGTACATTTTTATGTATGTTGTTTTTCATGTGTCATTACTTCAATGGTTTCTCCCTAACACTTTCTCTGTGATCGATGTTGATGATGTTGAGATCGAGACCGATGAGGCCATTAAGGAGCATCTGATATGTGTTATGGATCATAGTGAGAAAGTGTTGTGGGGAACGATCATGCTGATAGTTTGTATATTGAGGAAACAAGGTCATGTTAAGGAGTATATTTGGAGAGATAAACAGATATTTGGTTATAGTGGCTTGATATTAATAGTTTGGAATCATAGAGATTCTTGGGAGTATAACTTGAGGATGAGTTGTTATTATATGGGGAGATTGTAAGATCAATGATTTTTTGGAGCTATGTCAGGTACTCATTTACCATTATTTTGTTATACCTTTGGTGTGTATTTTTGATGGAGTTTTGGAATACAAATATGATAATTTTGGAAGAAGATGTGAAATGTACAGTTGGCACATGGTTTTCCCAAACTATGTGACTACCAAAACAAACTATGCATCACTAGATATATGGGGATTCATTAATGGTGCACAGTTTTCCAAATTTTGCACCCCTAAGGGTAGGTGAAATTTTATGGAACATGTTTTGGGAAAATCAAGTTCCCCATATAGGAAGACATGCAAGTAAAAAATTAAAACCCCCAAAAAATTAATAAAAATGTCCAAAACCCCGTGATATATATATCCCTAAACACCTCGGCTATACCCTAACATGTTTTACTCTAAATACGGAGGCTCATGGATGGATTCCAATACCTTCAAAACTCTATTCCAGAAGAATCAAAGATACATTTGAGGGATATTCACATCTCCCAATAAGTAATATCTTCCTATGTGGTTTCCTCTCACTCTTATCCCCTGTTTTAGTTGAAGATGAGTGTTTTATTCCTCATTGATGATGTTTTAGATCAAGGTTTTTAAGGTTGTTGTTTTTTGATTTTGGATCACAGTTTTGGTTCTAGATCTCATTCTTCTTTGTGTAATTGAATGTTCTGATTCAATTTGAGGTTTTCTGATTTGTTAAATGCTCATAAATAACCTCGAGGTAGGTGGTCTAAATTTAATGTCCCATAGTCTTGATTGTTATTATGTGTATAGAATATTAAAATATCAATTTTCTTGTTTTTAAATCACTTCATGAATTGTTCAAATAATTAATGGAATGATGTGTTTACAAAATTTAGTGGATATTAGGATTATGAAATCAGTCAATTAATTGAATTGTCCAGTTGAATAATTAATGTGATTATTAATTTTTAAAGGATGAAACTTAAAGGATGTTGTCATAACCATAAATGGTAAATTGAATAAATGATTAAAGGTTGATGAATGGTATAATGCCAATTTTTCCTTATATTCAATGTAATTGAAGTGTTAAACCATGATTGAGTTGATAATTGAAATGGAATAAAATGATGTGAAATGTTGATGAGAGGGTTAATGATGGTTAAAGATATAAAATTTGATATATGTGAAATGTGTGATTGAATGATAAATAGGGTGTGGGATAGGGATAGATGTTCTAAATACCCATGGGGTTCTAGAAACAACATTCTAGGACCAAATGCATGCATGCTAAAATTATTGTATGGGACAAGGACTTATGCTCAAAATACCCATGAGGTTTGGGACACGTACTAATACTCAAAATACCCCTAAGGGTTATATAAATTACATTATACACCCATGAGATTGGAATTAGTCTATGGTTCCAAATAGTCATTATATGAAACGGAATTAAATGTATAATGAAATAAAATGTGTTATAATGAATTTTGTTTCCCTCAGTGGTATGGTTTAGACTCTAGCATGGGAAAAAGCATGTATTGATGGTATTGGTTTCATTGTGAACTCAGGGATTTATGTGGTTAAAAAAACATTAACAGATTATGTGAACTATTTACCATATTGATTGTACATTCTTCATTATAGAACAAAAACACTATTATTTAATGGATATTGTAATATATGTTATTGGAGGTTGATTACTGAGTTGTAATCACACCCTACTCTGGCTACCTGATCGATACCTGAATAGAAATCACGTTTCCAAGATATGATATGGGAAAAAATCATATATTAGATGGTTGATCTCCTATGGAGCATGGATGAAGGAACCATACCTGGTGTTGGGACTTATTTGGGAGTGTGAATATGACATATTTTGTTCAATCATGTTGTATTAGATCAATCAGGGTCTAATAAAAGAATAATAAATTGATTCTTTGGTGATTGTAAGAATTAAAGTGGATTGAATACATTTGTAAATCCAAATTCATGAAAATATCATCATGATGATTCAACTGGTGCCAATAACAAAACAAATAGATTTAAAACAAAGTAGGTAAAGGCAGTTAATGTTTAGGCCAAACCCTATGTGGTATAGTACCCCTTACCATAGAAGACGAGACAACTCACACTAGTAGCTCCATTCTAGTGACTTTTCCAATGGTGTCTCGAGTGACCCTTTTCAATTACAATTCAGCCCTGCATCATCGACATATCCCAACCGTTATATAATTTAAACCATATCATAGTCAATAAAAGTCTGTTTTCAATGATCCAGGAGACATTTTCCACAATTTTGAACATTCTTGACACATCCATATGGTACGATTTTTCTGACTCAAAATAACATAAATGATGAATATACATGAAAAATGATTCTTCTTATTTCATTTCATCATACTATCTAGAAACCAAAAAATATAATATATTATGTATATAAAATATTTTGGGAATCCCAAAGTGGAGACCATTGAACCCATTATAGTGAAATTAGGGGAATATTTAATTACTGACCATTACTATGACAATTTACTACAAGTACACATCAATATATGGAAGAGTTGGTTATTCTCAATAAGAATTATACTGATCAAATCATCTAGTAGATCAATAAGAGTATATTCTAGAAATTTTCTAATGAACATGATACATATGTTCTATTTAAAAAAATAGAAAATTTATATGCTAGGAAACCAATAAATAATAAATAAATCCTGATACATCATCTTGTCATACTAAAGTACATGGATGTGAACATTGTATATGAGAACATGAGTGAGATCCAAAGGATTATTGATCAATTATATTTCATTAAAATTTTGGTGTATTATTAGTTAAAAGTGTTTTTAATATTGAGTTTGTTACTAAAGACATAGTGTACACTAGTCATGTTAGTAAATAAATCATCAACTTGTGGAAAACTAAAAGTTGAAATAGTGAGTAATGGGATGTTGAATAATGAATCTTTATGGAAGGATGACATATGTACACTTGAATGAGAATCTAATTTCACTCAATGAAAATGGAATCATATATGGAATGGTATAAGAATAGGAAAATAACCTACGATCAAAATAAACAATAGAGGAAGTCATCAAAATCATGATCAAGATAAGACATGAAGTGAAACCATTATGAAAAAAACACTTCAACTGGAAGTGTTAAAATTTGATGGATGAGAAGAGGAATCTGGTATGTATACACCAAAACAATGATTCTGTAATTTTTAATGAAGATCTGTTATTATTTAGTAAGATCATGTTACCCTTTAAATTATATACTCTACAAGGGAGATTCATTCAATTTTCTACGACCATGTCACTACTCAAAGAATTTTCTTATCATCTTACAGTTTTTGGAGTTTTAGACATCTGAGGAATCGATATGATGTGCATCTAAAATTACTTGTATATGTAAATTTTTTTTGTAGATTACTATTGGATGCATGTTACTGTTGAAATATGTGTGGAATGGTAATAATATTCACCTTTATCTAATATCAACCATAATTCTTAATGATGATAGACTCTTAAATACATTTTTAGTGGGAAATTTAATCGTTCTATAAGTAATATTTTAATATAGAAAGGAAAAATAGACACTTCTCTCTATCCCATAGATTCAAGAAAATGTGTAGGAAAAGTTATTGAGTCCAAACGGTTGTTCCTATAGAACTGTGGATAAAGTGGCTAAATCACATGAGTGTGATAGGAATCGGAATTCTCTCCCATAGGAATCATTTTCCATTAATCAGGGGTATTCCTTTAGAAACGTTTTCTGATTGAATTATGGAAAAACATCGTGGAGTATCATTTTATTATAATTTATCATCAAGAAAAGTGAATGTTTTAGATTTTATATAAACTAATTTATACATTATGAGCACTAAATCAATATGATATGGTATTTATTTTGTTACATATATAGATAATCATTCATGGAATGTTTTGGATATTTTTGAACACATAAAATCACATGTTGGATGTTCTTGTTTAGTTTCTTATAAAGGTGGAATGAGATATATGTACAAAATTGAAGTGTGTACCTGTAGAAAATGGAGTAGAGTATCATGGTATATTAGAGGAATACAATAGGGTTTTCAACATTGAGCTGAAAAAATCAGTGCTGAAGACACCTCAGCAAAACAGTGTGGCTAAGATGATGAATAGAACAATCTATGTGACATTCATGAATATATTATCAAATACAGAGCTTCAAAACACCTTTAAGATTGAAGAAATGAGGACCATAGTTGATCTTTTAATCATTTATCTATCAGTTCCACTAAACTATGATAAATCAGAAAGAGTTTAGATAGATAAAGTTTTTTTATATTATAATGTAATATTATTTGGATGAAAGGCATTTCTATATATCCGGAAAGATAAAATAGAGAACATAGATAAAAAGGGAAAGAAATTATTAATTTTTTGGATATGGTCAAAATGAGATTGGATAACAACTTTGGGATACAATTTGTAATAGGATCATCAAAATAATATATGTGGGTTTATTGAAGACTAGACAATTTATGACATTGAGAATCTTGAAAATCCAAAGAAACCATAATATGAGGGAATTAAAGTCATCCTGGAACTAATATCTCTACCATTAACTCTAGATATTTGGAGATATCATCATGAATCTAATGATACATTACCTTCAATTAATATACCTTCATCTGCTAATATATCTAGTTCATCTAATTTTGTAGATTATATCTTCCATAAAACATAGTTGAGGAGATCTAATAGTGAATGACAAATAAGTTGTAGATACTCAACACATGAGTATTTTATTAACACTTAGGATAGAGATCTATAAAGTGATGATGATTCAATTGGAATCTAGTTTAAAATAAAATAGAATAATTTTATACTAGATGATATGATTTCTATTCACTAGAATTGAACATTTGATTAAGTAATGTTACCACATAGAAATATGACACTCAAGAACAATTGGGTTTACATAATTAATTAAGAATATAGAATCACACAACCATGATACAGATATAGGATGGTTTTCAAGGGATTCATTCAAAATAAATGTATTAAACTTGATAAAATTTATATGCAATGGTTAAAATTTCATCTACTAGAGTTTCTGTTGGCTTGGAGATAATTATCAGCCAATATTTTCATCAATAAGATGTTAAAATTTTATTATACGGTGATCTTGAAGAGGATATTTACATGGATATTCATGAATTATTTTAGGTGAAAGTAAAAGAAAAAATGATATGTATACCTATTAGAAGTTTATATGGTCTGTAGGAGCCAACTAGTAAATGATAAATGATGTTTTATTCATTCATGTACAAAATGAGTACAAGAGAAAAAATATGATCAATTCATTTTAAAAAAAAAGTTTTTTAATGGTTATTTAATTATTTTTTTCATTATATTTCTGATATGTTGATTATTGGTAATGATATAACCAAAATTGAAATATTGATAAAGGATTTGAAAAAATTATTTCAAAAAGGATGACTGAGGAGAATCTCCATATATTCATGGTGTTATGACTACTCATAATATGAAAAATTACATGATTTTTCTATCTAAGGAATGGTGTGGAAACCCACATTTTAATACACTTTATTACATGATTTATTACAAAAGATAAACATTATAAAATCCCAAAAGATCATTAATCCCAGTGTCTTAGAAAATAGGTTCATATCACATCAACTTGGATCTTGGAAAAAAAATTATTGAAAATTTCCTAAACATGCTCCTAAATTTCTATTATTCTTTTAAAACTACACTGGATATCATGGGGGAGTACATATGAAAGATGTGAGATATAAATCCCAGTAAGGGAATGAAAAACCATATCATAAGGTAATGAATTACACATTGTCCAATAGTAATACCAAGATATATGATGAGCGGTAGGAATCATAATCCTAAATAATAATGCTTGATATAACATAATTGCTTTATAAAAACAAGGGAATGTGGCAACAACCTTAAACCTGACATCATAATCAATGGTTATCGATAACCACCAAGACATTATAACATAGTGGGAAATTTCCCATAATACATTATGTTTAATCCCTAATCCCATAGATGAAATTTCATGAGATTAAAACATTAACCAATTCATTGGAGTGATATTTCGGTGTACTCTTAATTTTCATATCATGTACATACATAGCTGTGTCAAATAAATCATACAAAATTAATATTCCGTTAATCAATTTAAATCCCATGATCAAGGATTATGGTTTATATTAATGGATATGACTTTTAAATTATGGATATGTATATATAGGTGAATACTATTGATATGAAATATTGATGGGTATTCCTAAGAAAAATGTTTGGAATGGAAAATCGTAGGATAATTCTGGCAGCATAACGGGGGTACATAATGATTCATGGGAGGGGTTAATGATATTGAAAGGGGTCACTAATCACTTTTAAATTATAATTTAAGTAAAAATGATGCATGAAATCATATCCCAACACGAGAAACTGGAAAATAGATCATAATATAAAGGAGGTTCTCGAATAAAGAGGAAATATCCTCTTCCATGAGATGGAATTCTCAAAGATTTGGAGAAGCTTAGTGAGATATTAGGGAAACCATTGTAGGAATTTAGGGAATAAATGATAGGGTAATTTCTTATTTTGAGTTTTTTTTTCTATAAGGAGGAATGGATGTTTTTATGGGTTTATATAGAAAAAATGTGGATAATTCATTATTAATTACCAAATTTGGTTTTGGACTGTATATGATAATGTAATCCAAACCAAAAACCTACACATGATTTTTTCATGTGGTTTAAAAGAAATTAAAGTGTTATTAATTATATAGAATTTAGTGTAACAGGTTTTATTACCATAATACCCTTGGTGGTGTGGAGGTGAGTAATTTTTTAAAAAATTTATTTTAAAATCATAAAATATATGTTAGGTTTTAGAGAATTAATTAACGGTTTATATAATTAATTAAATAAAATCAAAACACAATATTTTAAATGGTAAATATATATTTATCCTTGATTACCTTTTATGGAATATATTTCATTTGTTTTGGTTCATTATGTTGTCATATTAAACACTGTACATTTATATCCCATTTAATTTTGACCGAAAAATTCAATTTTCTCCAAAAATTATGAAACAATTATTGGAAACTTTTTACACTATGATTCAAAAAATATTATTATTTCTCTCTCAATAGCTATTTATATGATAAAATTTACACTTTTAAACAAATAATCCACATTTAATGAGAAATATTAATTTTGAAATAGAAACAATTTTCCTAACCCTTGTAATAAAAATGTTTTACATCAATTTTGTTTCAATTTCTATTTAATAAATATTATTTACTAATAATAAATTTTATTATATTATCAGTTATTTAAAAATTTATTGATTTAATTAATATAGAGTGACTTGATTGATATTTTAAATTTCCGATATATACAATTTGTGATTCATCAAATCAAAATTCAAATTTTCATAAAACACATTATCTAATCATATAAAAAGTAATATCTAATGGAATATATATAGTCATTGTTTTATTTAGAGAAAATATATAAACTAATATTTTAATGGCTTAAATACAAATCCCTTTTTTACAACATTGAATTTTCTATGGGTATGTTTTGTGTTAGGGATATTTTCATAGGGTGGTTTGGCATGCTTGGTTTGGGTCATGATCTCAACAGTCATGAAATTATCTCATAAACAATTTTTTTCATTATTTTGTTTATTTAATCATGGATTTTTATTGATAAAGGAATAATTATGGTGATTCTATCTCACTGGAATGTTCTGATAAATTGGATTCATATGGTATGATCGTACTGGTCGAGGACATCACTTCATTTATCTATATCAATATGAATTTATCACAATGATTTATATATACTAGTAATAAAATCATTGATAAATGGAAATATTTTCAATTAATATGATTATTAAAAGCCCTTTTAATAAAATTGGATATAAAATGACACATAACTAATGTAGTCCATGTGTTTTATATGACTACATTACCAAATAATGAATTTATTAATTCGAAAAGGAAATTTAATATATAGTAATTTTATTTGTTACATTATTCACCCCCTCATAAATTTCCCCATCAAATTAATAATTTCATACACTATAATAGATAATTTATCTCTTATTTCATTGACTCTTCTGGTTTCCATGTCACTTCCCCAAACATGTGGTTGTTCCACAACACTTTTACCAAGGGAGTTCTCTTGTTTCATTAAACCATTTCTCTAAATTATTTGATTTTAACCTCATGGTCCATATATGAAAGATCATTATCCAATGGTACCAACACTAGAAAAAATAATTCTAAGGGGCTAGTATTTTCTTCCTCAAGTGGGATATTTAGAATACATCATGTACTTGAAATATGTTATATGGGAATTCTAGTAGATATGGAACATCTTGGATGAGATCAAGGATCTAAACTGGGATGATGAATCCAGTACTATGTATTCACTTCCAATCCTCATTACATTCTTCTATTGCAATATATGAAAGGGATATTTCTCACCATCTTCAAAATATAAATAAAATTTATGATTTTCTATATATATTTTATTTCAAATTTTGTTGTATTTCATATAACATGAATGGTTTCTGCCATATCATAAATTTTATGGACAATATAATGTCTCATTTTCATTCACTCTCTAATATTATCGTGATATATTGGAGTCTAACACCTATTACCATAATGTTTTTTTTAAGGTTCAATTTTAATTCTATAATGGAAACAGTTGTTATATGAGAACTCCACTAGGGGAAGGTTTTTTTCCCAAAATCATTGGAAATCCAACTAGAATTATATTAGTGTATCCTATTATGTATTATTGGTATTTTCAAGCTACAAATTCATCTAAGGGTGATAAGTACTATTGAATATTAGTCATGTATCCAACGCTTTCTTAAAAAAACTCCAGAATATTGTGGAAATCCTATCATCTCAATCTAATATAATAAATAGTGTAACGTTGTGTAGTCGTAACCCTTAACTTATGTATATCTTGGAATATTGGTTAATAGAGATATCTTCCTAGATAAAAATGGAATGGGCGTACATAGTAAGGAATTTAACAACCACCCATACGACATTATTTCCGTTCGGTGGCTTTGGGAGTCCTATGATGAAATCCCTGATTATAATTTCCCATTTCAATGCTGGTATTTTCATTGGATTAATAATACAATTATACTTATGTCATTAAGACAAGACTTGATGACATACCAAGTATCAAGATACTAAATTTTCAATCTCTCCCATCATGTTATACCACCATTACATTTTTTTGAAAATCTCTATACATCATAGTGATTCCTGGATAAATAAGTAAGGATGATCTATTATCATCATACAAAAGTCCCCTATTAATTTTTGGTTTTTATGGGATACATATATGGGTTCTAACCCTTATAAATCCGTCTTAAAAAATGGTAAACTCCAAAATATTTGATAAATTATTTTTTAGAAATAGATCTTGTTTCTAGGCCTCCTTGATCCTCTAAAGAATGGATGGTTGAGAAGTTATTTGAACATGGTAGAATTAATTTACTTTTATAATTCCTATATCCATTTGTTTCATGTCTAATAATATGTTTTCATTTGATATCATAATCATTGATATAGTTGTGTGATCATTTCTACTTAGATAATTTTTAATTTTATTTTATATCATAGAATTGTAATCAATTGTACAATCAAAAACCTTGATTAGATATAACAAGTATCATTGGTGTGGATTAAGATCCTTTTGTGTGAATAAATACTTTAAGATTTTATGAAATATATATATATATATATCACACTTCTCCCTATAGTGATAATATTTCAAAATATTCTATTCAAATACCATTTCATCCCATTCTAGATCATGTTTTTTGTAGTTATACACCTGGATATTAAATTGGAGAGCATCATAGGCTATAACATTTTCATCTTGCATGAGTAAACAACCCAACAAAAATTTAGATGCATCACTCTAATTCTTGAATCATTTCCCACAAGTGAGTAATTTTTGAATGAGTGCAGTGATTACCATATAATTAATCTCTTCAAAAACATTATTCACATTATTTATTTTAGAAAAACATACTCTCTTCCTTGACATCATGGTTAGTGGCCTTTAAAATCAGGATAATTTTTTCTCAAATCGATAATAGTACCAATATAATCCAAGGAAACTTCATATTTTGTTATTAGATGTTAGACATTTCCATCCATCAATAATCTTAGTTTTTGAAGTATCTATAGATATCCAATTACATGTGATAACATGGCCCAATAAAGTTATTTTCTCTAAATAAACTAAAATTTAATGTATATTTATATAATATTTCCTTCCAAAAATTCATTAGTATATTCTTCAACTGATCCTCATGTTCCTCTTTGATTTTGTAGTAGATAAGAATATCATCAAGAAAGACTACCATAAATGTGACATGATCATACCTAAAGACAGTATTCATCATGTCCATGAATATAGATGGATCATTAGTGATTCAAAATGGAATAACTATGAACTCATAGAGTCCATACCTTATATTATTTACCTTTAATTCATTTCATCTGTTGGGAAAATGGAAACAACATTCATGTGTATATACGTTATACCATCTCTATCAATGGGTTATTTCATTTTCCATATCTAATATTAATGGATTTTTATAAATATATATGTAATAAATATATATGATATTTATGTTATGCTTAAAATTATAGAAATTATAAAATTGGGATCAAATTAGTATGACCAAATAATTAAAAAATCAAAACTAGTGTGAAAAATAAGGAATTTATCACACAAAACATGACATTATCATGTAATAGTTAATAAACATGTATCAAAAGGTCATAATAAAATCATATATGATATTATATATAAAAATATTTTTATTCAAAATATTTATAATAATATTATATTTATTATGTAGGTGTTTCAAATCTATATGAAGGATGTTGAGACTTAATGTATGTAATTTTGGCCTCACTTTTATTTTCAATGAGATACAAGCCACATTCATCACGTGTTTATTTTATGTGGTGTATATTCTGACAATAAATTTTTTTTTATGATGATTGTACTTCAAATTATGGGGATTTATATATAAATTTTTGAATCTCTCTTTTATTGGGTTTATTGGTCAAATGATACCAAATATGTATGATATTTTTGCCTCAAATTGCCTTCTTTTGAACATAAGTTATGTTATAAATGTATATTCATAAATGAGGTATATAAAAATCCCATTTGAAATGGAATATCACGAATATCATTTTATGATGATATTACATGATAAATGTTATATAATTATTTAATGGTCCTTATGATTCAAAAGATACCAAAGTGGGAAAGATTTGATGTTTCAATATCAATGTTTTGGGATTATTAATGATTATGTTTTTGATGATGAAATCATTTGTTATATTTTTCAATAAATTCAAAAATATTATTCTCTTATGGTTTTTTTATGAAAACACATGATTTCATTTCATTTTAATCTCTTTTTTCACATTTGATTAAAAAATAATTATTTTTATAATTACAGACTTTATTTCTCTCTTCGTCTGAAATCCCTTTTATCTTCTATATTGATGTTTTTCAAAAACAATGTTTTAAATTTATTTAAGGGTATTATTAAATAATTTTTTATCATTCGTAAAATTTTTTAAGAAATGTTTTAAAATGAAACTTAATTTTATTTTCAAAAAAAGCATATTTGGCTTTCACAAGAAAATTTGAAAGGAATTTTCGTTTTAATATGTATGTAATTTCCCCCAATTGTGACCAATCTATTTTTAAATAATCCATTATATATTTCAATTTTTATTTTTAATGAAAATTATTTCAGAATTTTTTTTTAAATTTTTTAGTATTGAAAAGTTGTTTTAAATGGGGAAAAGATATTTTCTTCATGAAATTTTTTAAATTATTTTTAATGAATTGCTTATAAATTCCCATTATTTTCCTTAGAGAAAAAATATTTAGAATATTAATTAGGGTTAAAATGTTTTTTTAAAAGTTATAATGTTATTTTTAGAAATAAAGTATCAATGTATTCCCTCAAATTCATTTTCAATCAATGATGAAATCCTTTGATGTTTCTTATGATTTAATAGGAATGTGATTGAATGATACAATACTTATTCATTCTGTGGAGGATTAATGTTTATGTTAATTAAATTTTTATAAAACACATTCATTTTTCATTTGTTATTAGATGGAGAGATGAAATATTTTTATGAAACTTGTTGTTGTTACACTGGTTACAATTACGACACACAGTAGTATGGTTTTCATTATTTGATGGGAGGGAACTATATCTACCTCCAATGAATTGGATAATGATTTATATCTCATGAGATAATAAAATGAATAATGTTAATGCCCTTGATCTTATATTGGAAAAAGGTGGGTCCATTACCAATATGGGAAATAAGTGCATCCTAATCCATGATGGGAAGCAAATGAAAAGTCTCGATCAACTATGTTGATGGTCTTGGTAGATAACCATGACATATGAAATGGCTTTATATTTTTATGATGGTTACACATATTTATTACATTATATGATGGTTAATTATTTATTGTAATGCTTTCTAATTCTTATGGTCCATGTTTTATGAAATGATAATTTTTTTCCATGAATCATGTTTATGATCTATGATTGGTTGGGTGTGAACTTCATATGTTATGTTCATGATCACATACCCTTCTTCTTATCATATTATTTCATAATATTAAATATTTAATCTCTTATGTTTGCCCTTATGGGTAATATTTGCTCACCCATTCTCATGTTTCCTTTACCAGTTTATGAAGAAAGTTATTACGTATGATATGTCTAATAGGGGTGCTAGTATTGAAGAACTTAGTGGGATATGATGTTGGTAACATATGGATTTATTTTCCATATGTAGATTTTTCTAAAGGCACTATATATTTATGAGCCTTAGGAATGTGTTTCTGTAATGTAAAGAACATTCATCTAAAAATATGTAACATCATTATTTGAGATGTATGGGTCTCTTAATATTTTTTCAAGAATTCCTTCTACTCAATCACTTAGATCTCTTATTCATGCTTAATATTTTTACCGTTATACACCATTGATCATATTTTCCTTCCATGTGAAAAATAATGAGAACTAACTTCTCTTTTCTAATAATAGATAGATTGAGAATATAATCTCAATGTAGTTGATCAATTAGTTCATGATTAATAGTTCAAAAGATCCACTGAATTTTGGAGTCCTTTGTCACATAAATTTCTCAATTGTAGCATCAAATTTCTGATAGGGATTTGGGAATTCTTCCTAATTAAGGTTCTGGTTTACAACTTCAGATAATTGGAAAATTATTATCATCATGTTCCTAACACATGTTCCCCTCAGTTGGGAATCCATTACATTACTCATCACATTGGTTTTTGGATTTGTTTCTCCTATTTCCAACCTTTTGAAATGAAATATTGAGAATTAGAGATCATTATTTTCAAACTATTAAACAAATAAATAGGAAACCATGAAAATTAATTGGAAAACACATAATTGTTATATATTCATTAACTGACGAACTTATCTTTATCAGTATATTTTTTCCAATATCTATTTCCTAACATAAATTCATATGTTTTTTTATACTCCCATAATAATAGTTGATAATGATCTTATAGATTTACTAAATATTATATCCTAGAAGATTCAAACCAATTGTAAAATATGGACCATTATTGTGTACCAGGTAATGATTGAGTCAATCTTAATTCAATCTTTTCAAGGTTATTACCCCTATCTGCATCTGTTTTAGAGTAATATCCACTTTTTTTATTCAAAAAGGGATGTATCTACTTGTAATATACATTATATAATCTGTTAGAAAAATTTGATATGTTTTAGTCTTATCCCTAAAGATTTTACTAGTGTTCTCTAATCATAATCCAAAAATAACTAGATTTTTGTTTAATACCAACTATGTTAACAAATATATCAATGAACTTTATTTGAATATTTATTATATAAAGGTAAAAATTATAAAATACCAAAAGATCATGAATCCATTTTTTTTTGAAAAATTAGGTACATATCACATCAACATGATACATGTATAAAACTAAATTATTTAAAATTTCTTTAACATGTTTTGAAAATTCCATTTCGCTTTTAAATTTGCATTGGATAACCTGGAGACATACACAAGAAATGGGTGAGTTATAAATCCTATTAAGGGGGAAAAAGCGCAACATAATTTATATAATTACATTTTATTCAAAAGGCTTATAATGGTAACATAAGAGGGGTGAGAATCGTAATCTTTAATAATATGGTGAGATATAACATGATAGAGTAAAGTCCACAAGGGAATGTGGGTTTGAAAATAAACATGATATCATAATAATAGGGAAAGGATAACCACCATGAAATCATTAAATTATATAAAAAGTCCAATAATGGATTACTTTACTCCCTATCTATATACATTAATTCTCAGGATACTAAAACATTTCCCAATACAATGGAGTTCTATCTTGGTGCACCCATCATTTTCATATCATATACATGCATATGTGTTCCATATCAATCATGCAACAAAAATAATAATTTCATAAATTTTAGTCCCATGATAAAGGTGTGTGAGTTATATAATTTTATTTACCCAACCAATTAATGGTAGTTACATCTAGGTAAATACTCTTGATTGGAAATAAGAATGGGTATTCATAAAAAAATTATTCGTCAGAAAAAATTACAGGATAATTTTGGATTTATAAAGGTGTACATAATGGTTTGTGGGAGGGATTAATAAGAGTGAAATTGGTCACTCATAACATGTAATCATATGTTAATTAAGATTTATTTCTTAAATTATAACCAAACATGAAAAGTTGGAAAACAAAGGGCATAATATAAATGATGTTCTTGACTAAAGAGGATAAGGAGTGGATCTCTAACCTTATGTGGGTGCTTCTAAATGCACGAGATATGCTTCTTGAGAGCTTTGGGGAACCTTGGGAGGACTCCAAAGAGGGAAGGGATGAGTATTTCTAGGATCTAGGAATTTTTAGTTGATTAAAATTAGAGTTTTGGTAGGATGATGTTGAAAAAGTGGGGAATTTATTATTAATTTCCAAACGCAATTTTTGGACACTATATTATAAAGTATCAATACCACAAACCATACCATGTTTGTTGATCAATTTTTCATTAAAATTGAAGTGGTTTTCATTATTTTACATGTTTAGGAGATTATATCATCAAAATTATACATCAGTTGACATGGAAGTGATTCTCATTTACAATGAATTACTTTTAATAACATAAAATATAATATTGGTTTTAGAGGATTCATTAAGGGTCTATAAAAATAATCCAAAAAACTCATAAATGATTTTTTAATGAGAAAAATATATTTGGACATTGAAACTTTTATGTTAATATATTACATCACTTTTGGGTCATTATTATAAAATATTAAAGATTGTGAATTTATATCTTAATTAATTTTGACCCAAAAAATAGATTGTCCTAAATAATTATGAAAAAATCACCATTTAAACGCGATGAATTCAAAAATAAAATATATTTTTCAAAAAAAAATCTCAAATTATGAGAATTTAGTCATTTAAATCAAAAAACTATATGTAATGATGAATACTGGTTTCATGACAATAACAGTTTCCTCACTGTTAAAAAAATTATTTTTGAATTGGTAAAATTATATTATAATGTATATTTAATATAAATTATTTAATAATAATATTTTATTATAATATCATCTATTCAAAAAATTCATCAATTTATTAAAATTGAGTATCTTTATTGAAACAATGTGTTTCCAAAAAACTATAATTTATCTTCCATTATATCCAAATTAAAATTTGTTATCAAACTCATTATCTAATAATTAAAACATATATATTAAATTGTGTCAAATATAATAGTTTTTTATTAAAATAATATATAAAACTCATACTATTAGTGTCTAGATACATAGACCATTATTATACTAGTGAACTCTATGAGGGTAGTGTGTGTGATGGTGAGATTTTTGTGGGGTCGTTCATTGTAAATGGTATGGGATATGATCTCAATGATCATGAAATTCTCCTATAATATTTTTCCCTTTTGAATTATTTTTTGAATCATAACTTAGGATTTATCTTGGAAAAATACTATAATTTGAATCCCTATCCGATGTTATAATAAGTGTGATATATTGGGGATGATCGTAAAGGTTGAGAACATTCTTTCATTTATTATTATCAATTGGAATTTATCGCAACCCTTTATATATACAAGTCATACAATAACTTCTCTATGAATATATTATAAATGCTTATGATGTTTAAAGGTATCTTAAACCTAGAAGGATATATAATTCCAAAATAAAAAAATTAGTCCATTTTTTTAAATACATTACTTAATAATTCATTTATACATTCAAATTTGGAAGTTCCATTATAATTGTTTTGGTCGATACAAATGTTACATTGAGAAGGTTCTAGAAAGGTTCAACATGATTAAGGAGAAACCAGTTAGCAGTCTACTTATGAGTTATTTTAGACCCACAACAAGATATATTCAATCAACTAAATAAGATTAAATTGAAATAGAAATGTCCTTACTAGTCAGAAGTGTATGTATTTCACATATTTTTTTATGGAATAAACTAGACATTGATCACATTATTGGAATTAGGAGTATGTTTTTATAAAATATAGAAAATGATCATTGGATGGTTTTCAAATAGAAATTGATTAAGCTATGAGGTACATCAGATCAAATTTTATGTTTTGGAAATGATTGATCAATTTTGGAAGATTTCACCGAAGTCAATATTGATGGAGATATACATGAGGAAGTCTATATCTATATAGTTGATATAATTTTCATGGGAACATGTATCAGGGAAATCATGACTTCATAAGTGTGTTTCCTTGTCTACCATGAAATTATAGTATATCCCAATCACTAAAGGTTTGAAGAAGATATTTCTGATGAATATGTTTCTTAACGATATGGGATGGATTCAAGAGGATTATATTCTCTATTGTGATAGTGAGAGTGTTTTTCAACTTAGTAGAACCCACCATTTCAGTCCTAAACCATATACATCAACAAGAAATATTATTGGATGCGTAATGTGTGGACAAAATTTATTGTTGAAAATTGATAAGATCCGCACCAATTATAATTGAAAAACAAGATGGTGATGGTTCCATAAAAAATTAATAGAGAAGTCTATAAGAATAATATAGGTTTATATTTACCCTAAATTGGTTTTTAAGGAGGTATATATGGGGGGTACTATAAATTAGGTAGTATTGTTCTACAGAAAAATGTCTTGTAGAAATAAAAAATAGAATATATTTCATTGGTTGGAAACTGATCATAGAAACTTGATCGACAGATCGAACTAGCTAGTGGGGATGATGAAATTCAAGGGTAGATGATCTACTAATTCTACCATTGGTGAAGATATTTTCTTCTTCATTATAAACTATATTTAATCCATTGAATTATAATCTTCAAATATGTCCCTATAAATTATATCAAATCCTATAATGTTTCATCAAGAGAGAAAGAAATAAATAATGGGCCACCCATCTCCGATAGAAGAAGAAACCCTTCACGAACCATGAAAAATTTCTGATGTTCATTTTGTTTTTCTTTTCTATCTATTTTAATTTAAAGTATTTAGTTATACTTACACATAATTGTCAATATCAAAGTTAATAATATATTAATAATGTTATTTTGCGGGTGGTTGAATAATTCTCAGGTAATTATGTTTATATTACTATTTTTGAGATATGTTATTGTTTAGAATGTTACGACAATTTTTTTACATAAATATGATATAAGAAATTTTTAAAAAGATCCACCAATTCAATAATAAACATCTCATCTAATCTAAAATATATAATTCTGTTCTTTTTGTAACACACAAATCTCATGCATTAATAATTAAGTAAAAAATTATTATTAATATGTTAAAAATAATAAATACTATATAACTCATTGAAATTATCTTTTTTAAATGGTTAGGGGTTTTATGTACTACCCTGTAGTTGTTTCTTATTAATTAACACATCAATTGAAGCATATTTATCTTTTTTAAAAAATTTTAATTGATAAAATTAATTTTAATGTCAGAACTTATTCATTCCTAGATGCCAAAATTTATCACACATGAAATGTATTATATTTATATCTATTGATAAATCAAAAACTTAAATTTAATATTACATTTTTCTAATGATTATTTAATCCATTGATATGTTTTAAAATAAAACGTAGATTTTTTAGAATATTGAGGATTTTTGTGACATTTTTTATAGTTGTTGAAGAATGTGATGGTGATGGAATGACAAGATTGACATAATAAATTTATGGGATTGATTATGAAATCATTACCTCTTGTTGAGAGTATCTATTGAATTATTTATTACTAAAATGATTTTTAAATAATTCCAGTATGAATTTCCATTTAATAATATTTTTATTTACCTAGATACAGGATTAATGGTTTCTATTGGTTCTAGATTCAGTGGACACACTTGTTAGTCCTATATCCAAATTGGATTATGTCAGATTCAAGTGACCATTCACAATGTACATGATGTGAAATTCATCACCAATGAATATATTTACAAAGTGTATTGAAAAATTATTTTTCTAGTACCATGAGAGATGACATTTTTTGCATTAATTTATAAGTTATTTAGAAAAAAAATAAATAAAGATTACCTAACTCTTGAGTTATTTATTCATTAAATATGATGACCATTATAACACAATATGTGTATCTTCATTTACAAGAAAGATCCCATTGTGGTTCCCCATTAGTGGTGATCGACATTTACTACATTAATTTCTAAATAATGTCAATGTAATTTAAACTACTAACAATAGAAATTTATTGTTATTCAATTTTCTATTTGATCGCTCCATATTTAATCTTACTTTAATAAATTTTGTCTTGTTCATCACGGTATATAGAGGAAGAGTAGAGGGAGATCCAGATAGAAAATTGTTATGCAGGATGATCAACCATTCTGTGATTGACATGGTAATCCATTTAATAACCAAGGGTTATGATTTAACTTTTAAATAATTATAAAAGTCCCTTGATAATATATTAACCCTAATACAAACAATATTATATGTTATAAAATAATATTATTATACTATTTTATGCCGTAAAATAACCCACACAGTAGTAGTTATTTATTTCAAAATCTCATGAATAAATATTCTTCACCATATAAAATATATTCCACTCAACATCCTATAAATTTTTAAATTTTTTAATAATTATTTAAATGAATATTATTCAATATTAACATAAATAAATATTCCATTCATAGTTTGGTGAATGAATATTTATCAAATATATATGTAACTCAATAAATTATTTATTTATTTAATAAGAAATTATTTATTACGGTGTGAATAAAAATATATAAATTAATATTATGTATTCAAGTAATCAAACATTTACATTGAGAATAAATACTTATATAACATTTGTGATCACTTAACAAATCACGAATTAATATTACATCCCAAAATAGAGAATAAAATTATATTCAACATTAATTACAAATATGATTTTATTGAGATCAAAGGAAATACTTTGTGTGCGGCCTTCAAGGTCTCCTCATCAATGGAATTAGGTAGTATTGCCTATTTTTTAAGATTACTATTTACTAATATTTCATGGAACCAACAAATGATTGGGATATTTTTCAATGAAAAAAGAACATATGAACCCTATTTTTGTAATATAATTCCCATATCCTGATATCTCAGCATGCAAGTTGTGCATTCATGTCACCAAAAATTATGGTTGATACGTATTTCTTTGACAATATGAAATAAACTCATCAATAAACTATGAAAATTGAATTTAATGTGATGGTTTCATTTCAATAGAAGGGATAAGACATAAAATTCCTTAAATATTGAAGGGAAAATCAATCCATTAATTATTCATAATAGTATAACATTCATGACGCATCTAGTGTTCCCAACATCACTGAAATCATACGTATTTGTGGTTTAAGAAAATTCATCAATGTGAGTGATTCATGATATGTATTAATTATAATCTTAATGTATAAGGATCATTACATATTCATGCATATAGGAATATCCAATGACACATAAACGTTTTGATTTCCTATAATTGGAACTATTATCATAATCTTTTATCACAAAGATTACCTTTTTTGAACTAACGGATATGATGTCTTGTGTTCTTATGAGTACTACTGTTACATTATTTTATCATAGCTTCCACCATCTATTTTGGTGTAATAAATCCATTTTTAATGGGAATTGAGCTTATAATAGAGAATGTTTGAATCTGGAACTAATTCTATGAATATGATATTCTATGAAATTTATGATGAAATTTCAGGATTTTTAATGTTATATCAGTAAAATGATCTTGAAATAAAAATTACAATATACTGAGACTGACCATTTTTTATGGGCTGAAAATTTGGTTTTCATGTTTTTTTGGCGATTCATTATTTTTAGAATTAATTTTTTCAAAATTAAATCATTTGAATTTAATCATTTTTATTGAAATTATATTTTTCATAGTTGAAAAAAATTAAATGGATTAATTAGATGTCAAATTTTTCATTATTATTTTAATTTTTTTATTTTGAAATGAATTTGACTCCTCTTCTGTGTTGGAATTTTTAATTTCAATATTTTATTTTAATCAATTATAGAATTCCTTGATTTTTTATACCTAAATTGAAAATCTAAAAAAGGATTAGTGTGACCACATTTTCAAATGGATTGATCATGATTATTTCATTGAAATTTTTCAAACAAAAAACTATCACATTTGCGAAATCTAATCATCCCAAGAGAATTTTTTGGAAAAATAATGAAGCCCCGGGTGTTTAATCAGATCAACCGCACAACATCAAAAATGATTGAATCTAGTTCCACTATAATTCAAAATAATATTGTAAAAGAGATTTTCATTTGATCATGAGGAAGGATGATTGATAGTGGTGATGAATTAATTGAAATTGGAGAACCCACCAATTGAAGTTGAAGAAGCTATATCGAAGAATATTTTTAAAAATTCATGACCGATCAACTAGAAACCACAGAAAAAGACTTGGACAGATGAATGAAAAAATGTTAGAACACAAAATATTTTCTACACAATACCATGTAAGATGATTTTATGGAGAGATTTATATTGCTTCAAATACAATGATTAAAGAAAGACGTATTTATAATGAAATTAAAACAACATTGTAGCCTTAATAAATCAAAACCACATTGACACATATCTGGGGGGAAATAATTAAGGGGAGGGAAAAATAATGGAAGGATTTATCCCCATTATTGAAATTAGTCAACAGAAACCCACCAATTTTTTTTAGCACACAATATTTTAACAAAGTCAAATTTTTTGAAAAACTCCCGAAACATTCCACAATGAAGTGAAATATTCTGAATTTTTGTAAACTATTCATCCTATGAATCATTCTTATTGCTTAACACCAGATCCTCATTAATGTAAGTGGAATGTAGGTAGGTGGGATTGGGTCATTGGTCGCAATGAAATGTAACTCACCAGGGAAAAACTTGCATAGTGAAAACCTAGGAGGCACTCTCTACAGAAAAAGTTATCAATGGTGTGAAAAAGAAGTAAGGAATCGTCATGATAGACACCAATAGATTACTCCATGTTTGATTGAGGAAAATAGAAATTATATATGGATGATGGGACATGCATCACCTAGACCACTTCTGATGTTTCAGCATCTGCAGAGCATGCAATAGGGGGCATGGGTGAGGATCTTTGGCCTCTGGTGATATTGTTAGTCTCTGTAGTCATTGGAATACGTGCCCTTGTTTATTTGATATTGAATTAATCCTCACTAATCAACACACCATTTTCATCTTGAGCACTAAAATCACACTTCTCTTCCACGTTGAAAATGACATCACACGTTACCTTCCCGCACATGTGGTCGGGGACATACACGTAGCATTCTATGGACCATGACTCATACTCAATGAGGATTATAGATGTAATCTGGTCATCCACTTTCTTATAGTGATGATTAATGTACTTAACAAGTGTTATGCAACAAAAGGTGGTGAGAAAGTGAATCTTTGGTCATTTTCTATGCAAGGACTTGTACAACATCATCCCGTCATGGTTTTGTTTTGGAGTACTATTAAGGATGAAAGTGGAATTGGAGACAGAATCACCCCAGAACATTTTGGGAAGGACCATAGACTTTATAAAGATTTGATTAGTGGAAACCATGGTATGGTAGTGTTTTTCTACAACCCCATGCTATCATTATGAATATGGATGCATGATTTTTCATTATATTCCATTTTTGGTACAAAATTCACAAAATTCCACTGAAGTAAACTCCTCATCATTGTTGGTGTGGAAGAAATTCATCTTGAACAAATTCTCCACCTCAATTGTGGCCTAAATGTATTTTATTTCTACTGGATCCTAGTCTTTACTTGTGAGTAGATAGTGCCACATGTAGTAGCTCATGTCATCCATGAGTATTATATTTTCGTGGTTCCATCTTGTCATTGTCGGCGTGATCATCCCACATAGGTCACTGTGGTAATGTTGAAGGTCTTATTCCACCTCTTGCTTCAAAATCCTAGGGAAATACACTCAATTTTACTTCCTAGATGGGTAGTTATCATAGACTTGAACTTCCTGATAAATATTTAGAAGCCCTCACACCATATCATGTTGTGCAAGCTTGCGTAGAGCTCAGAAATTCAGGTGGTCGCACTTTGTGTGCCAGTGCCATGCCACCTCTAACCTCCACACAAAAAAGAATGTAGGTTGTGTAATATTGAGTCTTAGCTGGTATAGCTGATCGAGGTAGCATTGTTACAAGGACAAGATGTCCTGTCACTTTTCATGGGTGTTCATGATGCATCCATCAATAATTTATTTAAAACCATTATAATAAATATAACTAATACTGATGATGATGGTTGTGAGGATCGGGTTGAATTATTCCCCTATGATCAGGTGGTGATTTCAAATCTTTTAGAGGAATAGGATCACCCCACACCCATCGATATTAATGATAGATTTGTCACCAAACATGATGGTGTCGTAGACCCCTTAGTCAAGATTGGATATGAGAGAACATGAACTGGTCATGTGTTTTGTGGCACTGATGTTGAGGTAAAATAGTTCATCATTTCAAATCTCCATCTATGCATGTCTTGAAATGACCTTTTCCCTGACCAGCCCTAGTGGATTGCATTTCTGCTTCAGGGAATTGGGTGTGGTTGATCATGGAAGTGGGGTATCGGCCACCACGGTGCACACCCTTCCCAAAAGTATCACTTGTTCATCATCATTTCAATGAGTTAGATGGTCCTTATCCTATTCCATCATGTTTTGGAAATCCAGGTTCTCCCCTACACCCCTTTATGGTTCTCAGTGGAATCAGTTTCTAGTCTTGGAGTTGTTAAAGGGTATATACCTCGTCATTTTCACCTTCATATATGAATCTCACTCCTCCTAAGAGAGTATAAAATACCCCTCTATTGTCAGTGGTTGGAGATGGAACAAAATAGTCCTCCTCTACTTTGATTCTCCCTATTAGCTCCTCCACATAGAGCATCAAGATATCGAGAAGCATTACAATTTAAAGAGAAAATTGGGAGAACCTAGAGTGGACGACATGTTGGTATATCTTAATGAACTTGTTCTGAGGCTATGAATCACCCATGATTGTGAGTTGATTGAACAACTTGGTGAGTTTCATCCATAATATGTCCACAGATTCACCTTTGTGAAATGCAATGCCTTCGTACTCCTTGTGGAGTCCCTTACACATGGCCTTTCATACATGATCAATTCTTATGTGCATGGTCTTAATAGTGTCTTATACTTTCTCAGATGTTTCCATAATGGTGAGTGTGGAGATAATATTTAGTGGGATAGGGCGGAGGATGGCCTTCGACACCATCCAATCTTCTTGGTGTTTGACACCATCTGTGTCGAAGACATCCCAAAGTTTACATTTTTTTAGGATAACATAGACCATCAACAACCAGTCACAATAGTTTTTCATCATGATGATCAGATAAATCATTTATCCCCCAACCTCCTTCAACAACCGATATAATAATAATGGGATGTTGAGTCAATAATGTTTCCTTATGACTTTTCCATTCCATCATGTTTTGAAAATCACAAACACCCTATCTTATGGAAAATTTCAGATACCCTATGATTTAATTGATAAGGATAATTTTCTTTCCCTAAGGGAAATTATCCTTACCATGTTTTTCATTGTTAATTTTATTTATAAGTGTAAAATTAGGTTTCATATCTAACAACTCAGAATATTATAAATACTTAAATATCGAGCATTCTATTTTTGGATCAGAATTAAGGTTCCGAATTCTTTTGAGTTTAGACTCCTAGTTCTCTGAATTCAGACTCCAAACGTTCTGAGTTTAGACTCTATGTTCTCTGAATTCAGACTCCAATCATTCTGTTTTCAGACTCCGAGTTCCTTGAATTCAGACTCCGAACATTCTAGGTTTATACATCGTATTCTAATGAATTCATACTCTGATCTTTGTATGTTCAGACTCCGAATTCTAATGAATTCAGACAACAAATTTCCTTGAAATTTAGACTCTAGAATTATATAGAATTCATGTTACAAATTCATTGGAAAACAAAATCTGAATATTTATGTACTATAAACACCTAATATTTTTTTATTAGACTCCAAACATTTATTATTCCTTACACTCCGAAAAATGAAATTGTTTATGAAAATATATGTTTTCTTTCTCGTCTTTTAGTTATAAAACTATGTCATGCATTTTGTTACAAACTAACCATTGTTTGAGTGACTCATGTACAGTTCCCACTGAAATTCATGGAAAAATATGACCATTAGAGGAGGGTGTCAATCATTGAAGCTATGCCTATAAATAAGAGGTCATTTGAAAGAGCTCACAATAGAACACTGATTGTTCTACGACTCTATAGATTACATGCCGTTGAAGTGATTTATAGAGAGAGACTACCATGCTTAGTGCGTACTGAACTTCTTGTTCAGAATATCTTCGTGTGACTCTGAATGTTGCTGACTACATTCGAGGGCTTCCGAGGATATGAAGACAGTGGTGCTGACTACCTTAATGTTTGAGGTCTTTTTTGTTGAGGAAGACAGAGGTGCTGACTACCTTGATGTTGAGGGCTTGCAGGGATAGCAAGATAGACTCTAATCTTTGTATCGAGGGATTACCGTAGTGTGGGTAAGATAGACTTTCCTGAATGTATAAATGAAGGGACATTTATCCGAGGTTGTTGGCTGTCCTTCTCTTTGTGTTAAAAGATTTACTACATGTTTCTTGTTTTGTTCCATGTTTTCCACTGAATTTTCGTTGTTGAAGAAAGTATAACTATATTATACTTTCTTATACTTGTATAGTCTGATTTAGTTAGATTCAATACGCTTTAAGGTAAAATCTATATCTTTTTACACTTTTGTTATGTTTCATTTATAGAACCACATTTTCAGAATTAAATTCTCAGAATCACATTTATAAAATCAAGAATGTTTGTAGAACTAGTTGTTTTGTGAATTTACCTAGTTTATCTTTCTTAAACATTACTATCTATAAAAGTTCCAATGGAATTTTTTACATTCTACAATTCACCCCCTCTTGTATATTGAGCATCTACATCATTTTGATCATATAGTTGGTATTATAAAAGAATATCATACTCCATACCATCTTAACAATTGGTATCATATGAGGTCTCTAAAATACTTATATTCAGATATATGTTTTCCTGCTCATGTTTTTCATTGTTCTATATTTTACTCACTTAGGATATGTTTATCATTCTTTAAAAACCTTTTAGTTATGACATGTTTGTGTGGAAATATATTTTCTTCGAGATGGTAGGAATGAATGTTGGTTCGATAGATAACCTTAATCATACTAGACCACCTATTTTTGATGGGAATTATTTCGAATATTGGAGAGATCGTATGAAGAATTTTGTTATCAATACTGGAGTAGGAAACTTTGTTATGCTTAATAGAGATTACAAGATTCCTGATAAGGTAGTCAGAACATTTACTGATCATGTGAAGATTTAATTTCAACTTAACTTCAAGGTACACAATTCTTTGTTGTGTTCCATGACAAGGACTATATATAGCCCGATTTCTTCTTGTGAAGATGTCAATTCTATTTGGAAGAATTTTGAAGTTAATCATTTTGGTACTTCCAATGTTACTGAAACTAGAAGAGATATTCTTAGAGCTGAGTACCATGGTTTTTTACTTATATAGAACCTATATGTAAGGTACAATAGAGATTTATGACTATTGTCAACATCATACAATCCATGGGTGAAAAAAAGGTTTGGATGATGAGGAACTTGTACACAAGATTATAGACATCATGCCTAATGAGTGGGAATATAAGAGAACATCTATTGATGAGAATAGAAAAGTTTCACAGATCTCTCTTGATAAACTTTTTGGAACACTTCTTCAACATGAGACTACAATGAAGGGAGATGCTGATAATGTTAAGAAAAATAATGAGAATGGAAGTGTTGCTTTTACAACTACTTCTAATCATATGAAATCCAATAATCATGAGAGAGTTACAAGATCTGTGTCTAAGAAGGTTGTTATACAATCTGAATCTAGTGAATGTAAACATTCTGAGAATGGATTAGATAATATTTCTCTAATGATGAACAAGATAGTTGGAAAGAAAGACTTTCAGTATAGATATAAGATGAAAGAAATAATGGATAAGAAAGACTCTGAATTCACTTGTTATGAATGAAAAAGAGCTGGACATATAAGGCCATATTTTCCTTTTCTTAAGATAATAGTTATAATGGAAATGAATTATGAGAGAAATAGAAAGAAGTACTATAATGCTAAAGCTAATAATTTTTTGAAAGCTAATGAAACCTGGAGTGTCAGTGGTGGAGACTCTTCTGAGGAATCCTCAGATTACAAATCATATGGACAAAAGAATGTTGGTCTAATAGCAGGACCACCTATTGAAAATCATTATTTAATAGAAAAGGTAAACAATGTTGAATCTAGGAACAATGTGTCCTTGAATTCTAATTATAGTGATATATGATATTTTGAATCTTCGGATAATGAATCTTCTTCTGATAAAGATAATACTTTACCTACCTATGGAGAGGTTTATAGGTTTCCTAAGATTCTTCAAAATTAAAATTCTAAAGTCAATAAAATTATTGATAAGAAAAACTCTAGGATTTCTATTATTACTAAAGAAATATCATATATTTCTATAGATCTTGATAATAGAACCCTTGATTTTGAAATTATTTCAAAAATCCTTGAGGAAGTTAATTCTGATAATGATAAACATTCTAAGGATCTAGAAAAAGAAAATTCTATGAAAAATGTTCTCAAACCTAACTGTAGTACTAAATCTAATGTGTTGGAAGATAAGAACATAGTTACAAGACAAATGTCGGAGATATTTTGCCTCAAGAAATGTTTTTCAAACTTTACCTTAGGTATGGAAAATTTTGATAAGATGTATTCTCAAATTCGACCTCTAAGGAATAATTCCGGATTTGGTAATAATAGTTCTAAACCGATTTGTAGTAAAAATTATTTTTTTCCTCAATGTGCTCCTTTATTCACTAAGTGTTAGTATGGTAGGAATTGGGGAAAAAATTGTTCCTTAAACAAAACTCAGTCTTTAGGTATTCATAAAACTTATTTTTCTAAGAAAATGTGAATACCAAAAAATTTACATTCTAATGTTTCTGGATCCAAGAAATTTTTGGTTTTAAAAGTCCAACACTTTTATTTTTAGGAAAATAAATGAAGTAGAAATAAAAATAATTGGTAAATGGATAGTAGATATTCCCTATATATTACTGGTAACAAAAACTTCTTTGAAAATATTATCAATTCGAAAGGAGGAAAAATAAATTTCATAGATAATACTAATGTATGAATTATTTGTATAGGTAACATCGTTCTTCTTGTCAAAACATTGATTTCAAATGTTTTATTTGTTAAGGGTCTTAATCTCAACCTCATTAGAATAATTCAACTATGTAATGAAGGTTACCTTGTGAATTTTAGGATTGACATGGTCATAGTACACAATTCCAATGAAATGTTTATTCTTTATGCTAATAGGATAGAGAATGTATACACACTAAACTTAGAAGAGCTTAGGATCCAAGGCCTACCTTACTTTAGTGCAATAGAAGATCATTCTCGATTGTGGCATAGAAGGATAGGACACATTAACCTTAAGAACCTAGGTAAACTCTATAAGAAAAGACTATTTAAGGATCTACCAGAGCATACATTTGATTCTTCTTATGTTTTTGATCCTTGTCAATATGGAAAGAAACATAAATAATGTTTTAAATCAGTTGGTGATGTATCAACAACTTATTCATAACAGTTAGTGCATATGGATCTTATTGGTCCTACAGAAACTGGAAGCATTGGTGTCAGGTATTATGTATTTGTTTTATTTGATGATTACACTATAATTACATGGATAAATTTTTTAACAAATAAATATGAAGCATTTTATTATTTAAAAAGTTTTAGAGCCCATGTTAAAAATGTGAAAACATTACTTTGATAACTATTCACAGTTATCATGGACATGAATTACCAAATTCTGATTTCGAAACATTTTGTAGTAGAAAAGGCATTACTCATAACTTCTCAGCACCCAGAACACCTCAAAAAAATGGTGTAGTTGAAATAAGAAATAGAATTCTTCAATAGATAACAAGAACCATGTTGAGTGATTATTCGATAGCCAAACATTTTTGGGCATAAACTGTATGTACTGCTTGTTATACTTTATGTCATGTTTTGATTATTCATTTTCTTAATAAAACTCCATATGAGTTATGGAATGGTTGAAAACCTAGACTTTCCAACATTATAGTTTTTGGATTCACGGTATTCATTATGAATACTAAAGATAATCTACACAAATTTTCACAAAATTATGATTATGGAATTTTCATAGGCTACTCCACAAATTCTAAGGCTTATAGAGTTTTCAATAAAAACACATGTACTATTGAAGAAACAGTACGCGTGAAATTTGATGAAACTGATCCATTTGTTCTTAAACAACATCAACCTACATCTTCAGATGTGTTTTAAAAAATCGGTTATCAACCCTTATTAGAAGATCATTCTGAAAAAGAAAATGTTCAATAATGTATTTCTGAAGCATTTAGCCCTGAATAATTTCTACCCTATGTTAATGAATAGGTTTTACAAAACCCAAATCAGTTGTTTTTAAATAATCATCCTAGTGGTAGTATCATTGGTAATGTATATCCACCTATAAGGACTAGAAGTTCTTTAAGGAATGAAGTGGAACATCTAACATTCCTTTTGCAATTAGAACCAAAAAGCATTGATGAAGAATTAAGTGATGATGATTGGATAAAAGCTATGAAATATGAGATAAATTAATTAGAAATGAATAAAGTACAGACCATGGTTGAGAGACATAGTGAAACTTCTGTTATTGGAGAAAAAAAGGTATTTAGAAATAAATTTGATGAAAATTGAATCATAGTAAGAAATAATGCTAGATTGGTTGCTAAAAATGATAATCAACAATAAGGAATAGACTATAAATTAACAGATTCTCTTGCAGCAAGACATGAATCGGTACGTATTCTACCTACCATCACAGCATTGATCAATTTTAAAATTTTACAAATGGATGTTAAATGTGCTTTAAATAATGGTTTTGTACAAGAGGAAGTTTTTGTTGAACAACCTCATGGTTTTGAAGATTCAAAATATCCTGAACATGTTTAAAAAACAACCAAAGCATTGTATGGACATAAGCAAGCCCCTCAAGCCTGGTATGATAGAATTATATGATTTTTGCTTCAAAATAATTACGTTAAAGAAAATTTTGATCCAAACCTTTTATAAATATATTTATGAAAATTGTTTCTATTATTCAAATTTATGTTGATTACATTATATTTGGATCAACTCATTAATCTTTAACTTATCCCTTAACAGATCTAACAAAATATGATTTTTAAATGAGTATGATGGGTGAGTTAACATTTTTAAATGGTTTTCAAATTTCTCAAAACCAGAAGGAATCTATATATCCCAAAATAAGTACATTAAAGATATCATTAAAAATTATGGATATGACAACACTATGAGTATAAGTACTCCCATCGGTACCTCATATTCAATTGATCTTGGTGAAGCTGGGAAACCAGTAGATCAAACATCTTTTAGAGGTCTGATACGAAGTCTACTTTACTTGATAGCTAGTTGTCCAGACATAATGTTTTCAGTATTCTTATGTGCATGATATCAATCAAATCTTATGAAATCACATTTAAAGGAAGTGAAATGATTTTTTTGCTACATAAAGGTAAACATGGATCAATGACTCTTTTATACTTATAGAAATGATTTTATTTAAAAAGTTTTTCGGATTCTGACATTTGTGGATGTAGAATGGATAGGAAATGTACATCAGGAACTTTTCATTTCATAGGATATTTATTAGTTTCTCGGTCATGCCAAAAGAAACACTCAATGGAACTTTCCACTTCTGAATATGAGTATGTAGTAGTTGGAATTTGTTGTGATCTTGTGTTGTGGATGCAACACACACTCACAGACTATGGTATTAGTTTTACCAAATCAAAAATTTAGTATCATAATACTAGTTCCATTTACCTATGTAAAAACACTGCACATCACTCCCATGCAAAATACATAGATATTAGACATCACTTTATTATGGATCACACACAAAAATGGGATATCATTCTTCAATTTATCGGAACGCCATATCAACTTGCAGATATTTTCGAAAAAAATTTAACCTCTGATAGATTTGAATACATCAAACCGAAGTTAGGAATGAAAACCGTAAGGTAATATTCCATGTTAAATTCCTATTTAAATCAATCTTCTTACAGTAAGAAACTCCTTTTCATAGGGGGAGTACATTTGTTTGTAAGATTTCTAATTTTTTTTCGTGTTCTAATTTTATTTTTATAGTCTATAAAATTTTTCTACTCTAAATTTTGTTTCCGTCATCTATATTTTTTAATAGTATAAATTTATTTTCATAGTCTAATTTTTTTTTAATCCAAAATTATTTTTTCTTAGTCTAAAATTTGTTTTCGTAGTATAAGTGTTTTTCATTGTGTATAATTTTGTTTAATAGTCTATAACATTTTGTATTCAAATTTTCTAAAATCATTCATAATGAAAATTTCCAAAGTCAGATTTCCTAAAATCATTCGTAATGAAATCATTCATTGTTATATGCTCTAAAATCTTTTGTAATCAAAACATTTGTAGTCAGATTTTCTAAAATCTATCGTAATGAAAAAAAATTTACTTAGATTTCCAAAAAATCATTCATAATTAAAAATTTTGTAATCATATTTTCTAAAATCATTCGTAATGAAAATTTTCCTAGTCATTTTTTCTAAATCATTCATAATGAAAATGTTCTTAGTTAGTTTTTCTAAAATATTTTGTAATAAAATTTTTCCGTAGTCTTTTTTTCATCTTAGTCTAAAAGTTTTCATTATCTGATGATTTTTTTTGTTTTTTAAATTTTCCTAATGATTTTTTTCGTACAAAAAATTTTCAGAATGAATATTTTAGTACTAAAGATTTTCCTAATGGAGATTATCATTTTAAAATTCTCATAATAATGTTTTTGGAATATAAAGATCTTTAAGAAGAATTTTTCTCAATACGAATAATCTACCTTGAAATCTGAATGGTATGTTTCATTTATTAAATTTTCATAATCATCCTTTAATTGTTTTTATTTTCATCTGTTCCAAATTTTTGTATTCACATATTTTTAATTATGAATGTTTTTATTAAAAAACCTCAAAATATAGGATTCTATCAAAATTATTCTTCCAACTATCATCTCAACTGTCAGATCTGATCTGAATATTCTTCAACCATTAGATTGAGTATGGAAGATGAACTTTCCGCCCAAATTCCAATATAAAGGATCCCCGATGGTTGTGCCACATCGAAACTAAATCACGTGTGTGCTGAAGCTCTGCCATCTTACATATGCTCATTCCAAACATCACAAATATTTCATGCTTTTGAATTTCTGCCGAAGTCTCCTTTTAGAATGATAATTCAACTATCAAACCAATCCCAGAGTGGTTTATTTACAGAGATAGTTTAGTTGATCCAATATCTTTTTCAAAATATTATTCTGTTATCTTGAAGAACATAATGACGAATTTATGGGAGAGTGTTTTCCTCTCAAAACCAAAAGCTCAAGATTTGGTATATCCAGAGTTGCTGGTAGAATTCTATGAGTCGGTAACATTCTTCACAGAAGAATGCAGAGAAAAGTTTTCTTTTAAGTGATATGGGAATACATATTATTTTTCATATACAAAGGATACTAGTTTTATAGGAATCCCATTTGAAGGGGAAGTTGACTTTCTGTCTCATAAGCTACCTGATGATCAAAGAAGTTTTAATAAGGTGAAAGAAATGGATTTTCTTGGTCTTTCATAGGTAAATAATCAAATGATTCTTCACATCTCTACAAATTTACGAATTCATGAATTTTGGGTTCAAGGATTCATCATACCAAGAAAAGTAGACAAGGATACTTTAAATAAAAGTGAAATGTACATTATGGATTTCTTGGAAATCCTAAGGAAGATAAATTTGGTTAATAACATCTTGGTTATTATTGAAAATATAATGAAAGGAAATCTGAAAGCATATATTATCATGTATCTAGCCATCTTTCCAAATATGATTGTTCAATGTATAGAACCCTTGAAAATCCCTTGAATATCTATGTGGAGAAATTATAATTTCATGTTGTTGAGTGAAGACACTCTGAGAAGGATGAAAGTTGGATTTTCAAAAATATATGAATAATTTTATGATTTTCTTTAGGAAGATGCAGAAACCTTACCAAAAATACAGTTGGTGGATGAGACCTTTAAAAAGGGTGGAAGGGAGAGGAAGCCGAAGGAGGTGGAAGAGAAATAAAAAACCCAATGGATTATAAACCCAATTTGCACCACCGAATCCAAAGAAACAAAAATCATATCCTGATGAATATATAGAAAAGTGGAGAGAAGGAAATAAAAATATGAACGAAGGGGAGCCTAAGTTTGGCTTGGATCCTGCCGAGGAAATGACGTTGAGGGAAAATGGTGCTGATGATCTTGAAAAGAAAGAGAAAGAGAAGAAGCAGAAGAAGTAGATGTGTAAGGCTGAAATAGTTCAATCACCCCTGAAGGATGCTAAGAAAGCATCTGAGAAAATTCTAGTACCAGAATATTTCTTGATATAAACTTTACCTGAAACTCCGAGAAAGTAGTTTGTGACATTGGAAAAATCCAAGAAATATTTTTTGAAGAAAAATAATTTGAAGAAGAAGAAGAAGGAAGTGGTGATAATGAATATTGGATAAATATAGTTGAGGACATTCATGAGAAGGAAAGATCTTCTGAGAAATTATAGTTCCGAACCTCTCAAGCCGAATCATAAAAACTTCCTACTCCTAGGAAGGATGAAGAGAAGGCTAAAGACGATGTTGACAAACCATCTGATGAAGAAAGCATCAATAAAGATTTCATTCACCCAGTGGATGCTGATGGAGTAGATGAAAAAGAAGAGATAGATGAAGATAAAATTGTTCAGCTACCTGTTAGTGAACATGAGTCTCCTGATAAAGAGGAAGCCATTCCAAAGTTTGATAGGGGAAAATAGGTTGTTGATACACATAGGTGATTAGCGGTGAAGAAGAAGGAAGTGGGTACTTCATCAAAGAGGAAACCTGCTGAGGTAGAAAAATAATCCTCACCAAGAAATGTATCTGATTCGGAATCATCCCCTCTTGGACATGATTTTGTAGTCCATTATTTAAATATGCTTGTTGGAACTAAGCCTATATTTCCAATCATAGACCCAAGATTCCAAATGCTTCAACACACCTTAAATCACAAATTAGATTCAGTATCCATGGTGATGTATAAGTGTGTTATGATTGAGGTAGATTTCAATACATTTTATATTAATTATGAAGCACACAAATGATCTTGTAAAAAGTTAAAAATATGGTCAATGAAGTCAAATGAATATATGAGAATTCTTTATGATTTCCAAGTAAGTCACCAGGATGAATTTGACACTGAAGATGTGAAGATCAAGGATCTCACAAATAGTTTTTTTTGGAAAATTTGTCTCAGGAATAGAATTCCCAGATGCAGGAAGTGAAAGATTTGAATGGGAAGTTATTTTCAGTTGCTCAAAGTTGTAAGAGAGAAAGAGATCACATGAATGAGATTGAGAAAAAGCTTATAAAGCTGGAACAATCCTTGAAGGCTCAGGCTGATTTTCATAAGGCTCAACGAGAAAAAACCAAAGCCTTAGAGACAAAAATAGAGGATTAGGATCAGCTTCTCAAACGAGCAGAGGAAGACCACAAGAAACTCAAAAAGATGATGACCATAATGAAGAAGATTATTCTAAAGGAAAAAGAAGTATGATATTTTTCAATTCTAATCTTTTGATTGTATTTCATTCCTTGTATAAATTTTTCCAATCCTACTTAAATTTTTGGTTGCTCGTCTTCTGGTTTTTTAGTACTAATATTTCAATTACAATATTTTCTTTTCCATTCCCTTTAATCCTTTTTGAAAATCCCATTGGGGAGAAAGAAAAAAAGAATACTAAGTAAAGAAGAAATTTCCCTAATTAAGGGTGAGTTCATTTATGGGGGAGTTCTTTGTCCAAGAATATTTTGATATGCAATAAAATTCTAAGTCCCAATCCAAAAATCTATATTACAATCCATAGTGTTTCCAAAGCTTAAGGGTGAGTTAGTCATATTCATCATTGCCGATGTGTTATTGGTGATAAATTTTATTTTCTATGTCCTTGTATTGTTTTTTGTATGTATGTTTGTTCTTTCCAATAGGGGGAGATTATTGAGTCAATAAGGTTTCCTTTTGAATTTTCCATTCCTTCATGTTTTCAAAATCACAAAAACCCTCTCTTAAGGAAAAATTCATTTACCCTATGATTTTATATGATAAATAATATTTTCCTTCACCATGGAAATTTAACCTTACCATGTTTTCCATTGTTTATTTTATTTCTATGTGTAAAATTCAGTTTCATATACAAAACCACATAATGTCATAAATACATAGATAGAGAGAATTATATTTTAGGATTAGAATTCATGTTCTGAATTATCCTAAATTTGGACTCTGTGTTCTATGAATTCAGAATCTGAACATTCTGAGTTCATAATCTGAGTTCTCTGAATTCAGACTCCAAAATTTCTGAGTTCAACAATATGAGTTATCTGAATTTAGACTCCAAACATTCTTGGTTTAGACTCTGAATTCTAATGAATTCAGACTCCGAACATTGTATGTTAGACTCCGAATTATTATGAATTCGGACTCTGAAGTCTTATGAATTTAGACTCCAAACTATTATGAATTTATACTCCGAATTCTTATGAATTCAGACTCCAAATTCTACTGAATTCAGACTCTAAATTTCCTTGAAACATAGACTCCTGAATTCTATAGAATTCAGGTTATAGAAGCATTGGAAAACAAAATAAGAATATTTATGTATTGTAATCACCGAATGATTTTTGATTAGACTTTGAAATTTTATTTTTCATTACACTCCAAAAAATAAAATTGGTTAAGAAACCATATTTTTTCTTTCTCATGTTCTGGTTATAAAATGATGCCGAGCATTCAGTTAATAACTAATTGTTTTTTGATTGAAACGTGTACAGGCCCCTTCGAAATTCAAGGAAAAATAAGACCGTTGGAGGAGGGTCCTAACCGTTGAAGTTGTGCCTTTAAATAAGAGCTCATTTGAATGAGCTCACAACACAACACTTACTGTTCCATGTCTCTAATGATTACATGTTATTGATGTGATTTCTAGGGAGAGACTCTCATTTTTAGTGAATACTGAAATTCTTGTTCAGAATTTCATCGTGAAATCCCAAGTGTTGCTAAGTACATTCGGGGGCTTCTGGGGATAATAATACAGAGGTTCCAACTACCTTAATATTCAAGGACTTATTTTTTGAGTAAGACAGATGTGCCGATTACCTTGATGTTGAGGTCTTGCGGGGATAGCAAGACAGACTTCGTTCTTCATATCGAGGACATATCCTGGTGTGGGTAAGACATACATTCTTGAAAGTATAAATCAATAGACCTTTATCTGAGGTTGTAAGAAAACCTTATCTTTAGGATAAAAGATTTAATATTTGTTACTTTTTTTGTTTCAAGTTATCTCCAGCATTTTGGTTATTGGGGAAAGTATAAATATCTTGTATATTCTTATACTTGTATACTATGATTTAGTAAAATTTTATACGCTTTAAGGTTGAATCTTTATCTTTTTACACTTTTTTTATGTTTCATTTCTGGAACATCATTTTTGGAATTACATTCTCAGAATTAAATTTCCGAAATCAATAAATTTTGTAGAACTATAGGGTTTTTCATTTTACCTAGTTTAACTTTTTTAAACATTACTATATTTAAAAGTTCCAAAGGATTTTTTAAAGTATACAATTCACCCCCCTCTTGTATATTGAGCATCTACATCATTTCAATCCTACAGTTGATATTATAGGATAATTTCATACTCCATACCATCTTAACAAGGGATAATATGATTTTCAATTATGGTTATGGGATGTGATGATAATGTCTGGTAGAGTCGGGATGTTGGGGGTGTAGAGTGAGGCATCAGGGGTCAAGTCAAACCCCCTGTGATACAAATTGTTTAAAATTCCCTACCAATAAGCATGAAACCAAAGAAAAAGACATCATAGGATAAATGAAAAATTTTATAATATAAAATTTAAAACCTATAGATTTCCTAGTATGTTATCTCCTTAAAATGATTATATAGCTTACGTTACACGCTACACTGAGTTCGAGCGCACAATGACTTACCTAACTTGCCACTCAAAAATAATTTATGAATAGGTTTATATTGATTTTGATTTTTATATACTTCATATACTTTTAGAATCCATATTATGTGTTTCTAAGACATAATAAAATAACAAACACATTTTTTCAAATAATATAAGAATTTTTAAAAAATAAAATTTTACAGCCTTTTAATGGAGAACCCTTTTTAAATCCAAAATATGACAATTTTATATATTAAATTTGAAAAAATAAACTTCTTATTTAGAAGGACAGAAAAATTCAATTTGGAAAGTTTTTGTTGTTTTTTCTGCTAACTTTAATATTTTGATGAATATTGAAAAATACTATATTTTAATTGAAACAATATTTTTATCAAAATAATTTAGTGTTAAATTATTCATTTGAATTGATTTTGATATATAATTATATTATATTTTTATCATTTAATCCAATTTTTTTCATTACAAATATTTTTACATTTAAATTGGACATAAACACATAACAATCTTTTAATAGTTTTTACTTCTCCAAAACCCACTTTTTATTTTCGACAATGAGAATTAATTTTAAATTAATTAATGTGAAATTTATGTTTTTAAATTGATAAAATTGTGCTCATTTTTGAATTTGAAATATAAAAATTATGTTATGATGAATGTTTGATATTTTTCGTAAAACATTCAATTTTTATGAATAGTGAAAATCACCATGTTATTGTTTAAAACTGAATTTATATTTAAATAATTATTTTTAATTTAAATTTATTTTAATTTCAATATTGAAACACAATACCCATATTATTCCAATGTAATTAAATGGTGTCATTTTATAATAATATTAAAAATATAAAATTTTATTTATCTTTTTAAAGTCTTTTACCTACCTTTAAGGAACATTTTCCAATTTTTATAAAACGTAATATTACCACTTCTGTGAATTGAATTTCAAAAATTTGAGAGACATGGTTAAAATTATTAGGTAAGATGTCGTTCAATAGGTTGAAGATAATTTTTTGGTTAATTGTATCTTTTGAATTTTATTTACCACGGTTAAAAGTAAATAGGGTAACTAATGGTAAAAATGATATTATAATTACCATAAAACATGTAGTAATTCAATTGGATAAGTGTATTTAGACCAAAATAAACCTTAGGAATAAAATATTATCCATTTTGATCCACCTGGTTTATATTAGGACATTTATTATTATTTTATTTAAAGAAGAGTTAAAATTATTAAATTCAAATTAGAATTACAATTTTTTTTAATATATGGTTATACACAAAATAATTTCAACTATAAATATACATTAGAAATATAAAACTATTTCCTACATCGTGGTATTTTATTTATAATTATCATACATTATATAATTAAATTTATTGATGACACAATGATGATACAATAATAAACTTATTAATAAAATATTAAAATAAATGGTAATATAAATATCAAAATAAATTTAATTAGAGACTTTTGATGCCATCAAAGAGTTTTCTAGATAAATATGACAATTTTATATTGATTTAATGTATTTATTTAAAACTAATATTGATTCGGTAACTTTCACAATACTTAAATACTAAATAGTGTGAAAAATGACATTAATAAGTTTTGAAAACAAATACTATATTTTTAAATGATATAATATTCATTAAAATATAAAAATTCGGCCAAAGGATTTATATATTGATAGGTATGTCATTAATGAACCCATATATGTTCTATGGGAATTTTTTAGTATGTTTATTATACATGTAATATAAAAATACATGAAGACCTTGTAAAAGATAATCTATTTAACAAAGAGTTATATCTAAAAGATAATGTAAATATGGTGACCTAAACATGTCTAAAACCTATTGGTTAAAAGGATTTAGACCCACACCCATCTTACCCTTGAACTAAATCTATTTGGAGCATGTAGAAACCTAACATTATTTTATAATAAAATAATATTTCATGCTTTTTCTAAAGTGACCCTCACCTCTCCCACAAAAAGGAACTTCTCCTTCAATTAATTTGACACTTACAAAGCCATTGGGCTCATCCACCCCCTACTCAAATATCCCCCTAACTCCTCTCACATCATCCTATAGGCCATACATCGATCAAAAATCCATCCTAATGATCTAAATTTGTTCAAATCAAAAGGAAGCACCCAAAGAAAGGGTAATTATTTCATCGCCTCTTTCAAAGTTATTTTATTTTTCCACTTCCTCTTTAATTGTTGTTTCCATTCAAAAATAATAGATCAAGTACCTTTTACATAATTATATTGTATTATAAATATGGTACAAGCATATTCATTATTCTATCCATCCTATGAATGACAAATTCACCCTATGTGCGTACGTAAGGCTTGCCGTCTCCATGTCATGGTGTAGTTTGTTATTCAACACTTCATTATTTGGATGGGTACAATAATGAGTATAATTTTAGTAAATAATAAATATAATAGGTTTATTATTCTGTATATATAATATACCATCAAATTACAAATGAATTCGCCATCAATAGAATGATATCATCGCTCGTGCGTACGTACAGATTATCGTCTCGAAAACGCGATAAGATTCATTTCCGCATTCACCATTCAACAATGATTATGAAAATATATATTTTTAATATGTATGTAAAATATGAAATCATAAGTAAATTAGATATATATATATATGTGTGTGTGTGTGTGTGTATATATATATCATTCACTTTCTTCCATTCATTACGATATGAAAACAGAAACAGTGCTTATGCGTACGTACAACCTACTGTCTCCATAAATGTTGTTTTCCTTTTCACATATATATCTATTATAAATATTTATATTATGAATATATATTATAAATAAATAATGTTTTATATTCTGGATGCTATTAAATCATGATAAAAATGATACGATCATGGATAACAAGTTAAAACACACATGATAATGAAAATGATTATAACCTGAATTATTATTTTTACATAGAAATTTTTATAAAATGGGTAGTATAAAACAATAAATGAATCAATTATGATATAATAAATTTTAATATGGTTCTTTTAAAATTTAATAACATTAAATGGTCATTATAAAAGAGGATAAACATACCCTCAAACAATAGAAAGTACAATATAAGGGTTAGTTCCCCAATCTTGTTATTATCATAGTTTTTTAATATGCACATATTTACTGGTACATATTTTTCATCCATGTACATGTTTCAGTAAATAATTTTAAAAAGGAATATTTTATGGTTTTATGGAACAGACTCTTTAACTAGATCATTATTTTAAATTTTTTAAGGATTTATTTGTCTAAATCTATTTAATTAATGTCCATGTTTTCAAAATGATTGCAATGATCTATTCATACAGACATAACGTTTTTAAATGTTAATTCCTTTAAATAGATTAAAAGTGGCATGGGAAACTTTTATTAAAAATATCTTTTAAATTATTTCTATTACAAATTTTTAGACTTTTAAATGATTTAATGAAAAAAGGATATTTCTCTCAAATGGTTTTATAGATTATATTCAACTATGTCAACATCCTTTTTGGATATTATTCTTTATTGAGGTTTATTTATTATAAATACAATATTCAACATTGTATTTAATGAGTTGTGATATGTTTGACTGCAAATGTTTTATTTTTATATCATTCATGATTTTTTGATAAAGTATTAATATTTTGTATGCCAGTTATAATACGAACGTTTATGTTATATTGCCACATTTAAATATGGGGAATGATTTATTCATAGAAACTGATGGGTGGAGCCCACTATAGCTCTTTGATGCATCAGTCGGTCTATTGAGCAAACTAGTGTCTTGGCACAAGTCCTTCACAAAATCTTCTCTGTATTCTGGGAATGAGGAATTTACTATGTGGTTATGATGTCCATCATTATGCATTCCATCATTATGAAATTATTTATTGATATTACATGTGATTATTCGACTAGTAGAATATCCATGTGAATAAGTAATTGTAATTGTTTGATTTATACATTCCACATTATGCAGATGTTTAAGTTTAAAAGGCTAGTGTTTTAGTCTCATACATTTACTTAAATTCTTATTCTTATTTATAAAAGTTTCTGCTATATTTTTATCCTTTCTAATAATCTGAGATCACCCCATTTTATGTTTTACTTTTACCAGGATGTAATGAAGTATATAATGATTTATATGTAGGTTTAGGCTAAGGGAATAATTTCATTCTCAAATGAATAATTTTTCTGTGTTTTATGTTAGAAATTCTAATTTAATGTTCATGTATGTAATCTATTTTCCAATACTACTAGAATGATCGGTCGTTCAAGACATGATTCCTTGTAAGCAGGCCAATGTATTAAAATAATGCAGTGGCTCTGAGATTTTGGGGTTGGGGCATTACAGTTGGTATCAGAGGAAGATTAGAATCAACCTAAGAAATAGATTTAGATATACTTTGATAAGAAAACAAAACCCTAAGATAGACTTTTAGGATATGTATTGATGAAATTAAAAATATTGTGGTAATGTTTATTTTATGTGGGTTTTCCAAGAAATATATCCATCTTTAGATACTACAAGTGGACATGGTTTTAGAACAGATGAACCAAGGAGAAAATACTCTAACAAGTAGTTTTGGGCTTGACTCGGGGTATCCTGGAACATGACAACAGTCCTTACTTTGCACCTCATTTTACACTCTCAGAGGATATTCTTAGGATAATTCAAATTTTCAATACAAACCATTTTGTAGGATTTATGACTAAATAATTTGGAAAAGAAACCAATGTTATGATTATGATACTAGATTTTTGTAAATCTTAAATTAATGCTGAGAATTTATATAGTCTATGGATTATAAATTATGATATTATCTAACCTAGTGTATGTCATCATTTAGAAATGGCACCCAGAAGAAGGAATGTGAACTCAAAAAATATAGATGATTTAAAGTGTATGGAGGATCATATCCTCCATGGTATTAATCCAACATTTAGAAAAGAAATAGTCTTCCATGTATCCGCATCATATAAATATATAGTATAATGTGATAATTAGATAATTAAACATTATTTGAGTCTTTTGGCATTGAAGAGAAGAAAGAAAATAAGAGGATGGAAAAATATGGATAAGGTGGAGAAGGGAAATAAGGATATTCCCACATGTGATAACTATGGAAATAATCACCTTGGTAAATTCCTGAAAGGACTTTGTGTTTATTATAAGTGTAGTGAAAAATGGTCATTATGAAAAATAATGCAAAGGGAACAAAGAAAACACTACTATTCAGTGTTTCAACTTCAGTGAAGTGGGGAAAATTTTCAAATAAATGTTTTAAGTGTTAAGAAAATATAGCTTAGAAGAATCAAAGGGATAAATGTCAAGCATAAGTTGTTATTATGGTCAATGTGGAATAGTTATTTTATTTTTGTTTCTATATTGAATAATTATGTCAATTGAGTTTTGTATCAATGATTTTCTGGTTGTATGAATTATGTAAGTAAATAAAGATTTCACTGAAGTACTATTTCATAATGGATTTGAGATTTTGTGGTACAAAGAATAGTGATAGAATAGAAGGATAAACCTTTTAGAAAATATATGGTTGAGAGAAAGATAAAACTTAAAATAGTTTTGAGGGTGAGGTAATGATTCCTTAAGAAGAGATAATTGAGTTGGATAAAGTATATTGGATATTATTTACTATCTTGGAACTAATTAATGGTTTGTTTATTAAATCATTGTTGAAGATTAAATTTTTTTTTAATTTAATGTGTATATCCAATATTATATGTTTTAAAGAAGGTATAAGGCAGTACATACCTATTCAAATATGGGTTTATGGTAATTTATGTTGTTAAGATATTTTTATATAATACATGATGAAGCTATTAACATGTTGTTATGTGATAAAAAAAGATCTTCATTATGTTATGTTTACCTTCTATATAAATTTTGGACAGTGAGTTTGGAAAGAAGTATTTTGGATAATTCTATAGGTTGGAATGGATTAGGTTGGACATTGGATACTATTATCTACCATTAAAACATTTCTTATGATTATTTTTTGATTGTGATAAAAAGGACAACATGGAGGTCGGGTGATAACCTGTCACGTCTGACAAGGTCGTGAGAATTGAGACGCAATTGTAGGGCCACAAGGGTGCATCACCTACCATAGGCCATTGTGAAGTCCTAGTTTGTATAATTTATTTTTTAAATGGTATAAAAGATGAATTATAAATTAATTTTTTTGAAACGCTTTACGATTAGGATAAATATAGTATTTTTTATTTCTATTATCTTTTGGAGTGAAAGATGAGTTTGTGGTAGAAATTATTTTTAAAAAAGGTAACTCTACTAGTCATGTATTATTTTTTTATTATTCTTTGAATAAGTTAATTCTTAATCATTTGGGAAAGTAACATAAAACAAAAATTTATTTATCCAAACTCCTTATGTTTTAGGGGACTAATGATATTTTAAATCATCATAGATTTATGGCATTGAGGCCCTCTATTTTCCATTTATTGTTCACTTGTATTTGATTTATGTCCTTAATCAATCGTAATAAATATTTATATTTTTTATTTTAGAATGTGTCTATAATTTCCACCAATGTTCTCTTATTCGAAACCTAATTTTGGTGGTGACTATTTCATTTCCCTTTCCCTTTTATTAAGACCATATTTTATTAACACTATTTCTGATGTGGGTTTCCACAATGTTATTTCCTATTTTAATCCTTTTATTTTGAAGAAAAATTTAAAATTTCACGGATTTAATTTATTGAAGGAGAGGAGAATTTTGCATCCATAGATTTCACAGTACGTTATTTATTTAAAGTTATTCAATCGTTTGTGCAACACACAACACCGAGTTAGAGCGCACCACGACTTACCAAAATGGGTGTTCAAGAAGAGGTTATGAATAATATTATTTGAATTTTAAATTTAATAAACTCCATATAATTTTAGAATCTATATTATTTGTTTCATAGACATAATATAAGAATAAATTCATTTTTTAGATAAAAGAAGTATTTTTCAAAAAATGAAATATTACCCCATTTTTATGGAAAACCATTTTTAAATATAATATTTGACTCTTTTATATATTCAGTTTTACAAAATGAACTTATTCATTAGAAGTGGGAAAAAAAATATTTTGGATAATTTTTTGGAGTTTTTCGGATAACATTAATATTGTGATCTATTGTGAAAATAATAATTTTTAATTGAAAGAATCTTTTTTAATAAAAATAATTTATAGTGTAAAATTAAATTTTGAATGGTTTGGAAGTATAATTAGTTTATATTTTTATAATTTTATCCAATTGTGGTCATTGGAAGTAATTTTACATTTAAAATGTCCATAAACACATATCATTCTTTTGATGGTTATAATTTTTCAAAAACCAACTTTTTGGTTTGGACAACAAAAATAATTTTACATTTATTAATTTAAATTCTATATTTTGAATTTGGTAAAATAGATTTTTTTTTTGTATTTGGTATATAAAAATTTTCTAAGGATGAATTTTTGGTATTTTTCATAAAACATTCAATTTTTGATGAATAGTGAAAAACACGATGTTATTGTTTAAAACAGAATTTTTATTTAAATAATTATTTTAATTTAAATTTTGTTAATGTAAAAATTTAAACATAGTAACGATATTATTCCAATGTAATTAATTTTAGTCATTTTGTAATAATATTAATCATATAAAATTTTATTGATTTTTTAACGCCTTTTACATACCTTATAGAAACATTTCCAAATTTTCATCAAACGTAATTTCCCTGCTTCTGTGAATTTAATATAAAAAATATGAGATACATGGTTGACATTAGTAAGAAAAATTTGGTTCAATGGGATGAAAATATTTTCTGGTGAATGGTAACTTCTGAATTTTATGTACCCCTATTTAAAGTAATTAGGGTAATTAATGGTAAAAATAATATTATAAATACTCTAACACATGTCCTAATTATATTTGATAAGTTTATTTCTACCAAAATAAACCTTAGTAATAAAATATTATCCTTTTTTATCCACTTGGATTATATTAGGACATTTATTTTTATTTTATTTAAAGAATATTTTGAAGTATTAAATTCAAATATTAATAACTAAAACTTATTTAATATAGGGTTATACATATGATAATTTCGACAATAGATATTAATTGGAAATCTAAAAATATTTCCTACATCATGGTATTTTATTTATAATTTTTAGTCATTATATAATTTAATTTATTTATTACACAATGATGATGAAATAATTACCTTATTTATAAAATATTAAAATAATTGATATTATAAATATCAAAATAAATTTAAATTGAGAATTTTTATGTCATACAAAATTTTCCAGGTGAATATGATATGTTATTATTTCATTAATTAATTTGTTTTGAAGTAATAATTAATTTTACTTCCACATATACCAAATTCTAAATAGTGTCAAAATTAACATAAAAATGATTTTTTAAATACTATATTATCAAATGATATAAAATTCTTAAAAATAATAGATTTAGACAAAGAAATTTTTTATTAATAGGTATGTCATTAATTAACCACTTGAGATTCTCTTGAAATTTTACAGTAAGTTTGTTAACCATTAAATATAAAAATACATGAAGACATGATAAAAGTTAAACTATTTTTATTAAGAGTTAAATTTAACAGAAAAGGTTAATATGGGGACCTAAACTTGTCTAAAACCTATTTGATGAAAGTATATAGACCCACACCATATTTATCCTTGAAATTAATTCATTTGGAGACATTATAATCTGAGAATTATTTTATAATAAAATAATTTTTCATGTTTTTCCTAAAGTGACCATCACCTCTCTTAAAAAAGGGTACTTCCCCTTCTCTTAATATCACATTTCTAAAGCCATTTGGCTTAGACAAACCCTGCTCAAATATCCTCCCAACTACCCTAACCACATCCTTGATGGAATACATTGACCATAATGCCAATATAAGGATCCATTTTTGTTCAAATCAAAAGGATACACCCGAAGAAGATGTAGTTCATTCAATACCTCTTTCAAAGTTCTTTTATTCATCCATCTCCTCGTTATTTTTTGTTTCCATAAAAAATAATATCTCAAATACCTTATATATAGTGATATATTATTATAATAATGGAACATCATATTCATTATTCTATATATTCTATGAATGACAAAGTCACCATAAGTGCGTGCGTATGACTTACCGTCTCCATGTCATGGTGTAGTCTGTTATTCAACAATTCATCATTTAGATGAGTATAATAATAAGTATAATAGATTTAAATAAAAAATATAACATGTGAATGATTGTGTATAATTAATATACCATTCAATTATATACAATTTCACAATTAGTAGAATGATATCATCGCTCGTCTGTATGTACGACTTACCGTCTCCACGACGTGTTGAGATTAATTTCCACGCTCACCATTCAAAAATGATTATAAAAATTATTATTGTTAAAAAGTATGTAATATATGAAATTAATAATTATATTATAAATATATTTATATATATTCATATATCTCATTCACTTACTTCCATTCAACACGATTTGAAAATGGAAACGATGTTTATGTGTACGTACGACCTACCGTCTCCATAAATATTATTTTCCACTTCCAATATCTATCTATTATAAATATTAATATTATGAATATATATGATACATAGATAATTTTTTATATTTTGGAAGCTATGAAATCATTATATAAGTAATACGATCACGAATAACATGTTAAAACAGGCACAATAAATAAAATGAATAATACCAAAACTATTATTTTATCATAGTTATTATTATTTATTGGGTAGTATAAACCCATAAATGAATCATGTATTATATAATTAATATTAATATGGTACTAGTATAATTTAATAATATACTATGGTCATTATATAGGAGGTTTAACATGCTCTCGACCAATGGAAAGCACATGGTAAGGGTTAATTTCTCAATCTCATTGTTATTCGAGATTGTAATTATGTTTTTATTTAAGGGGAAATATTTATTTATTCATTTCCATGTTTCATTAAAATGTTTTTAAAATAAATATTATAAGTTTTTAGGGACGAGTCTCTTTATCTATATCATCATTTTAAATGTTTTAAAGATTTATTTTTGTAAAACTATTTAATTAATTTCCATTTTTGCAAAATAATTTTATGGATTTATTCATATAGATCTAATTGTTTTAAACTATTAATTCCATTCAATAGATTCAAAGTGTTATAGGAAACATGGATTCAAACATCTTTTTTAAATTAATTCCTTTATAAATAGTGATACATTTAAATGATTTCATTAAAAAGGATATTTATCTCAAAGGGTCTTTCCTATTATTATCAACTATGTCGACATACTTTTGGGATATTATTATTGATTGAGGTTGATTTATATTAAATAAAATTGGTAATATTTTATTTAATGACTTATGATATGGGTGACTGCAAATGTGTTATTTTTATACCATTGGAAATTTATGAATAAAGTATTGACATTTCGTATGCTAGTTTTAATACGAATGCTTATATTATGATTCAACATTTTCATATGGGGAATGCATTGGACTAAGTAAGTGATGGGTGTAGCATGATATAGCTCCTCAATGCATTGGTAGGTCTGATGAGACAAACTAGTGTCTTGTCACAAGGCTTTGAAAAAATCATTTTTGTAGTCTTGGTACGAGGCTTTTACTAGGTGGTTATGATGTCCGACATTATGAATTACATCATTATGAAATTGGATATTTAAATTACATGTGATTATTTGACTACTAGAATATCCATGTGAATAAGTAAATTGAATTATTTTATTTATATTTTCAAAATTATTCTGAATTTTATGTTTAAAGTTATTTTGTTTTAGCCTTATACATTTTCGTAATGGATTATTATTATTTATGAATGTTTCCACTATATTGTTATCATTACCGAGCATCTGAGATCACCCCATTTTATTGATTATTTTTCCCACGTTAAGAATATGTATATTATGATTTATGTGCAGGTTTATGCTAATGGAATAATGGGGTTATCAAATGATTATTTATATTGTGTTTTTTGTTGGAAACTGTAATGTAATGTTCATGTACGTAGTATATCTTCCTAGACTGCAAAACCAATTTTTCCTTCCAGAATTTATTCCTTGTAATCATGCAAATGTATTAAAACAATTCATCATCTCTGAGCTTATGGGGTAAATGAGTTACACAAAAGATGTTTTGTGCATCACCTTATGAGATTATTTTTTAAAGGGGGTTCGATTCATTTATATACACACATAAAAGAAAGACGTATTTACTTTTCAATTAAAACCACATAGAATCCTTAATGAGGTCAAATTTCATAGACTAATAGATTAGTTAAAGGGAAAAAATAACAATGGAATTAATACTATCATTTAAATTAGTAAACAAAGTTGAAGCCATGACCACCGAACTAGACAACACTGATCGACTGTAGGTCAAGTGAACAAGATGAAATAACACGATAAAGTCCTAAAAAACTGAAGAAGAAGCCACCACTAATGGAAGAAAACTATAAAATCAGATATTGGGTGAGGAAGTGACCCAAAATTATGAGATAATGTCAACAAAACCTCACTAGATAAATCAAATATGACCAATGTTGTCAATACAGAAGCTGATAAACCTAATTTTATCCTCTACATTATCACATCTAAAGATTATCCCATTGATGAAACCATGTGAATATTCAGATCTAAATAACAAGCCAGCTCTTTCTGATTGGTTGTAGGAGCTGAGAGCCACCACCGACTATCTATTACATAATTTAAGATAATGTCAGTATTTTGGGCCACAAAAAATAAAGAAACCAAGACTGAGTTGATTCCTATTTTTGTTCAAGATTCCTCATTTATGTAGATGTTTTTATGTGATCATGAATCCTTTCATGAAGATTAATTATTATCATGAAGGTGGTCATGGATAAAGAACAAAACTAATTTTTTTCTGATGTCTGAGCATGTAGTAGAAGGAACCCTATCATCTGTGTGTAAAGAAATTTCTCAAGGATGTCACGACCAGTTCAAATATATTGCATTTCTATTGTACACTAACACCTCTAATTGGAGGTGGTTTAAATTTCAACATACATTAAAATCCATGAACATGAATTGGTATAATCTCTACTTAGAAAAAATGACGTACCCAAAAACCGATATTTCGTATTTGTCCCTATGAATGATCACATATCCAAATCACTATGCTACCAAATATCGATGGAGGGGAATGTTCATTTATCAACAAGGATCAACGAATGTTAGATGAGCTAACTATATGGTAAAGGCATATTAAATAGTTTAGGTAATCTACAAGGGCACAAACTGATGCATCAAATCCCAAATTTTTTTATTAAATTACATGGGAACCCTACATAGAAATTTAATCCAATAGGGGAAAAAGGGAGTAAATATTCATTCCTAAACAAGAAACAATCCTCTAAAAGTCAATTTAAATTCTGTTTCTTTTTTTCTGCACTTATCTATAAAACACAAAGGTAAAATATATTATGGATTGGGTTATATTCAAATCCATTGATCACAACCCATGTGCTTTCAATGTGGAGATAATCTAGGTGTGGGATCTTTTACCCTACATAGATCAAAAAAATTAAGGGGAGGAGTGATTTGTTATAGGAGTTCATCTATTTAAATCGCAACATACTTTGGAGATAATTTAAAGAACATTAAGGAACTCTACATGGATACATCACTTATTATTATTGTAGAATATTCATTTTCTATATTTTCATTTACAAATAAGATTAGGTGTTCTAAACATTTTATAATTTTCCTAAATATGGGAGGAAACTTTTTGATTCATGATTGATAAGACTTACCTTCATTTATGTCATTTTATCCCTTGTGTCTATCTGATTATATCACCACATTTATTTTAAATAAACATCTATAATATTAATTGGATAAGAGATTTGAGTTTTTTGTGATATTAGGAATTTTTCAAGATTGTTATAGGTTGTGAGATTTCATAGTCAAAATGACTCTGTCGAATCATTTAGTTTTCATTATGGATGAATTCTACAGCACTGAATAACTTCTATGTTTTGAGTGTTCAATATATATATATTAATGAAGTTTCTAAATCAAAATATCTAGAATGAATTTAGGGAGGTAATTATTTGAGGATTATCTTCTTTTGATGATTTATGAAAGAGATATGATAGTGGATCAACCTTGATATGGACATATTCTCACCTACTTTTTTCAGTCTCCATTCCATGTTCTGTTTTTCCTATATTATAATTAATTTATTATTTCATCACACATTTTACTTCCTATATTATTTTTTTCAAAGACTCTAAAATTTTAATTTACTCTTTCAATATTTATATAAAAAATAAAAACAAATATCCATTAAAAGACCCCTATGTAATTCTAAAATTATTCCTTGAGAGTGATCCAGTGATTCAACACTATGATACATCATGGGTTTGTAAATGTTTCATTGATTTAATGGTAACATCCAATCGCGCATGACCACTAAGATGGTAGTCGGGCTAGTGGGATAAATGGCCTCAATCATGCCTCCCCATACACCATTACCCTCTGTTGTCCATTATAAAAACCACACCCAATCCTCACTTATCTTCACTCCACTCAAGCCTTGTGCCTTGTCTAAATTATCATAAAATTTTCTCCCATGATACCACCCCAAGTGCATCATCCCATGGTCTCATAAAAATACCAAATCCTATCTCCTAAAGAGTCTCCCAATGAAGACTAATTAAAGAGGTAAATTTCTCTTTTCAATTCATTTACTTTCTTATCATGTTCCTTTATTTTATTTCTATCCTCACCTATTCTCAACCAAATGATATGAAAACTCCATTACTATACATGTACATTAATTTTTTTATGATTATTGAATAAATTATTAGAATCTTTCCTTTACCCTTCATTTATTCTTGTAGTAAAAATCCCCATCCATGATGTGGTAATGTACCACATTCAAGGATGATTGGTTTTCAATTACTAATACTGTATTCAATAATAGCCATGAAACCATTTATATGGTTGAATAAAACTATAATATAGTTATTATGTATCATCTATGGTTCTTTATTTTTTTTACACATGGTTTTGATTTATTGAGAAAAATGATTTCATTCTGTTCCAAATCCATCAATTAACACCAACGGTTGTCATTAAATAATTTATATAATGACTCATCATCACTCCATGTAACCATATGAAATTTACAACCATGTAACCTTATTTATTTATAATAATAAGATATAACTTAAATTCTATAAAATCATCCCCATTTTAGCCGATCCTCTGTTCAAATATATTTTCATACAAATCATGAAACTAATGGCCCGAACATTGAAATTAAACATCGTAACCCAAAAAAATGGCGTGAATGAACTTAAAAATTCTATAATAAATAAATTAAATATAGATAAGGATATTTAATTATAACTTAATAAAAATAAATTTGATTATTTAGGTCCTTATGAACTGGAGGATAACACCTTCTGACTAAAGGTAATGGTATCATCATCAAACATCCATTTATGTGAGATATTTCATACTCACAACTATTACTTGTGTTTGGTGTATGTATACTACCCATTGATGTTTAATGTCATGAATATATTTATTTTCATGATATTAAATATATCATTTAATGATTATAAATTTTTGGGCATACGATTCAATTGATTACAATGTCCAATATATTTTCCACCTAAACATCCATTTTAATTCGGGATTCCCTTATTCTATACTCACCTTAATTAAATTATTATTTATTCTAATTTACTCATCATAAATTCAGTGTGAATGTTCCACATATGTTTACCAATCATAATCCTTCATTATTTTAGGTTTATTTTATTTTTTTAAATGAATCTTTCAAAAATGATTCTGAAATACTTGCCCGATTCAAGGAACTTATTGAATTCTTATAAATTTTAATGTTCACTCTATAATATGTATTGAGACAGATTTATCTTTCTAAAATAAAAAAATTTAAAATGAAAAAGATATTTTTCTTTATTTATAGTTTTATGAAAAAAAATTCCTTTTCACTTTAAAATCCCTTTAATGAATTCCTTGAACCACACATAAATATTCTAATTCTAATGCATCATTAAAAACACTTTTTACAGGGTTTCACTTCAACGGGAGATCATTTTGGTATAAAATGTATTCCTAATGTCCATAAATATTCATTTCTAGTATATTAATGTTTGAAACTAGATTAATGACAAATATACATTATTTTCAAAAAATAAGTATTCTCTCTAAAGTAAAATTGATTTTTCCCCTCACATTAACATTTAGGAGATATTTGACATATTCACCACTTATTCCTTACATGTGGTGTGTGTACTACCCCTTGGTGGTATGCAACACTTTGGAATGATTAAGGATTATTTCCACTGTAATTTATCAATGTTTCTATGAATTATGGAATATATGTGGATTTTATTGAAGTACTATTTATATAGGTGATTGAGGTCATGTGATGAATTGCACCAGGGATAACTGACTTAGTAGAACGTTAATATTTTGGGAAGGAATATGGTTGTGGGAACGATAAAAATTAATATATTTCTGATGACAATGAAATTATAATTTTTGTGAAATGAAAATCTTGGGCAGCATCATGTTGATTAAAGGATAATACGGTATCAAATGCATCGAACATGATACATCATGGAGTTTTAATAAAATGAGGATTTCCAAGGACCCCATGTACATGGATCTAGCATTGATGGATATGAGAATGATTATAAAGTAGATGATAATTATATTTTGGAATGTTAAACCATTTTTGAAATGGTATAATTTGATCATTGTATGAGTTTTTAGAGTTCAATGCCACTACGTTATGAAACCTATGCTAAGAGATGATGTATAGATCATTCAAGTTACAAAAAATGAATAAGATTTTGTTTATGTAATAGAAAAATATATTTATACTCTTATAGAGTGGAATAATTCATCTACTCTAGGAAAATTATCATAAATAAAAAATTTGTCCCAATATCATTTTTTCATGATATCAATAAATTTTTTCATTACTTGAGATTTTGGTTTTATGGTAATGATCATTCCTTTGAGCATGTTCTCTATCAATTTCCATCAGAATATGATGGTTTGATTATTCTTACATGACCATGTTTTCCAATTAGAATGCATAGTTTTTTTAACCAATATATTTTCATTTCTCTCTTATTATGAGTACATTTTAACCATATTCTTGATGTGGGTTTCCCACAAGAAAATTTTTAAGTATCAACTATTTACTTTCAATGTTCAATTTCAAATTTCGAGAAATAAATTTCTGTAAATAGTGGAGAATGTAACACCCAAATAATTTAAAAATAGATTTAATATAGATTTCATAAAACACTAAATCTCTAAAAAAACAACAATTTTTTATACCCTAGAAAATAAAGAAATTTTTGTCACTTTTGTGATTTGAGTTTAAAAAAGCTGACATACAAAATTGTGTTCAGTAAGATATTCAGAGTCTAATAGGATCAAATTACATTTTATGGGAATAGTAAGTTAACCATTATTAATATTAACATACCAATATGAATATTAATTAATAGTAAAATGGTAAAAGAAAAAGAAACTTCATCTGTGAATGTATAAATACAATTTAGACATCTTATTTGTGAAAAATTTATCATAGTATAAGTATTGGTATTATTGTAAGTCATAAATATTTTAATTAAATTTTTAGGATTAATTTAATAATTTTAAATCTAAATTTATTTAAATAATTTTTTTTACTATCTTATGGTTATTAGTGTATTTTATGAGACCATGATAAACTTCTAAAAGTGTTGTAAAATGAGTTATAGTTTTAATGTTGTTTTTTTGAATAAATTATGAATTTATTGAAAAATTGAATTAAAAATATTTTGTAAATTATTTTAAAAAAATGGATTTCATTTTTTAAATATATGTATTGAAAAATGGTTGGGGTGAATTTTTTAGATTTTTTAGAAATAGTTGAATTTTTAAAAATAGTGAAATAAGGTACTTTATCATAAATATACATTATGAGTTAAGTGCACAATTCCTGGCATAATTGTTGATGTTAGCACCCTAGGTTTGAGAACACGTGAAATTTTTACTATTTTTTGAAATAGAATCAGAATATTTATTTTCATAAGGAAAAATAATAAACTAATTAATAAAATGTTAAGAAAACCCTCATCTACTCAATTATAAAAACAACCCACACTCTCATCACCTCTTCACTCCTCCAAAGCCTTGTACCTTGTCTCAATTTGACTCAAATGTCCTCAAAAAGATCCTACCGCACATACCAAAGCACATTCTCTCATTGAAAGACTAAATCCTCTCCCCTATGGTGTCTCTCAAGGAATATTAATTGAAGAGGTAAATTATTATTTTCAAATATTTTACTTTCCTTTCATGTTCTGTTGTTTTATTTTATAACCTCACCTCTCCTCATAAAAATGTTATGAAAACTCTATAAAATTATATTTAATTTAATTTTGTATTGATTATGGAATAATTTATTATCATATCTCCTTTAATCATCTTTTATTCTTATAGTAAAAACACCATTTTAAATATGCTATTTTACCCCATTCAAGGATGATTGGTTTTCAATTTCAATTAGCATATTCAATTATATTCCTGAAACCATTCATATAGTCTATATAGAATATAAAATATATATTATGTCTCATATAGGGTTATGGAGTCTTATTTACACATGGTTTTGATTTATAAAGACAAATTAGATTGTTGTGTTCAAAAACTACCAATTAACCCAAACTGTTATCATTAAATAATTTATATAATGATTCATCTTGATTATAAGTAACCAAATGAAATTTATAACCATTTATCATTATTAATGTTAACTAATAACATATTAATTCAGTTCTTCAAAACCATCTTCATTTTACATGACCCTCTGTTCAATAATATAAGTATACCGATTATAAAACAAACAGACACAAACATTGAAATTGAACCTATTAGCCGATCCAATAGAAAATGAATGAACATAATAAGGTTTTAAAAATGAAATAAAATTGAGATGAGGTTCTATAATTATTAATTAATGATCCCAAATTTTATTATTCAGATCATTAATTTCAAATTGAGAACACCTTTAGACATAAAATAAGGGTTTTTTCATCTGACTTTCATTTTTCGAAGATATTTCATATTCACTACTATTACTTTTGTATGGTGTTTTTATACAACCCATTGATGTTTAATATAATTAATATCTTTATTTTATAGATATTAAATGAATCATTTTATGATTATTATGTTTAGGGAACATGATTCAATTCATTACCAAGTTGTAAGTATAATCTATCCAAACCTCCATTTTCATTCGTGTTTCCCTTATTCTCTACTCACAACAATTAAACTATTATATATTATAATTAATACCTCATAAATTCAGTGTGAATTTTCTTTATATGTTTACCAATCATAATTATTATTTATTTTTTTGGGAGTCATGTTTTTTAAAATAATCTTTCAAAAATTCATCTGAAATGCAAGCCTGATTCAGGGATCTTTTTCAATTCAGACATATTTTGAAGTTCACTCTATTATATATTTTAAGAAAGATTTATCTTTATAAAATCACACATTTAAACATGAAATATATATTTTCAATTATTTTGTGTTTAATGAAATAAAACATTATTTTTCACATTAAAATAACTTTAATGAATTTCATAAATTGTATTAAAATGTTTTAATTATAATGTGTCTTTAAATAATTTTTACATTATTTCACTTTATTGGGAAATCATTTATTCCACAAATGTCATCTCATTCTATTCACATTTATTTTTGGGAATATGAATGTTTAAAACTATATTTGTGAAAAATATAAATTATTTTCCAAAAGAAATATTCTATCGAAAGTAAAATAGATTATTGTCACCTCACTTTATCTTTTATGAGATATATACTTTATTCACCACTTATTCCTTGAATGTGGTGTATGTACAGCCCATTAGTATATCATATCAAGAGAATATTTATTCTAAAAAGATTATAATGGATTATGATTTGAATGTTTGAAGGTTGGAAGGGACACTATGGAATGATTAGGGATTATTTTCTCAAGAATTTTTCAATGGTCTCATTTACAAGTTTCTTCCTATATGTAAACATCCTTTGATTAATTTTTTATTTCATAGAGTTTTATATCTAAAGATATCATCTGATAAATGTTGTTGAAGGGTTTCTTTTTATTTTGAATATGGATGTTCTATCTTGATACCATTCACAATTTACATCGAATGGTTAGTGTTTATGTTTATTAAATGGGGAATGATATTTAAATTTATTATGTTAGATTTAATATGGATATATATGATGTTTTTGTTTATCCCCAATCATAAAAGGAATGTATTGGACATATTTTTTGTTTGGTGGGGCCCATTATATCCCCTAGGTGAATCAGTAGGTCTAATGAGACAAGTTATGGTATTGGCACGGTGCCTTGGAAAAATGGACATTTATAGTCTTGGCATGAAGCCTTGATAGTATGGTTATGATGTCCAACATTTTTCATTCACTACTTATGAATCTAGTAATTAAATGTTCAAGTGGTTATTCCACTAGTAGAATACTCATTATTTTGTATTATTATGGAATTATTTATTCATCTCTTATTCCTTCCACAATATGTTTATGTTTTTTTAAAGGTATTTGTTTTTAGTTATTCACCATGCCTAATGTTTTTCTTAAAATATCTTTTGATGTATTCCATACCCTTAGTTAGCATCTAAGCTCACCCCTTTCTTATGTTTCATTTTCTATAGACATGATGGTGTTTATTATTAATAACCTACTAGGATAAACTTAGAGTTGTGGATATTCGCAATAAAACATATATGTTGTTTTTCATTTCAAGTAGTAATCGTAATCCAATGTATGTATCTGGTTTTCCAAAACTACTATAATACTCGGTCCATTAGGATTTTATTCCATGTATTCATAGAAGTGTAATATAATAATGAACTAGATCTAGGATTATTGGTTCATGGTGTTACATAATTAATAAAATGTTCTTGAATGAATTTCATCAAATTATTAAGAAGAACAATTTTTTTATATGATAAAAATCTTTTTTGATTTTTTACGAGTGATTCAATATTTTTAGAATTAATTATTTCACCATTTTATGTTTTTAAATAATTTTTTTATTGTGCTTATTTTCTCTAGTTGAAAAAATTAATATGATTTATCCTACATCGATCATTGATTATTTATTTTGGTTTTTTATTTGAACATATAGATTATTCTTCCTGTGCACTTGAAATTTTAATTTGTATATTTTATTTATACTTATTTTGGAATTTTTTAATTTTTGAACCCAGAGAGAATATATTTCAAAGGGTCAGAGAGGCTGTACGTGCGACTGGATTGAGCGTTCATGTTGTGTGGAGACTACATGAAGATAAATTCATGTTGTGTTGTTGATATTTTTTTCAAACACCCAAAACGAATTCATGTACAAAATCAAAGAAACCACAAATGATTTTTTGAATACTAATTAAGAAACCGTGAAAGTAATAATATAAAAAACATGCAATATTTCCCTTTAAAATCATAGTATCCAACGCCACCATAAAACAGAGGCAATATTCTATAGTGATTTCAATTTGAACATAAGGGAGGGAGATCGACCATGCTTATGAATCAATTTACATTGAGGAGTCCACCAATTGAAGATAAAAAACATGTGCTGGAGAATTTGAAGCCAATACTATTAAACCAGACGACCCTGATTAACTGAAGGTCGACTGATCTATATGAAAAAAATAAGATAAATATCTTCCAAAATAAAGAATCATCCACCACAAAATATGACAAATGAGACAATATAAACATGCTGGAGGAGAAGTTCGGTGATTGAAAACGCACATCGATGAGCCCTCTCTAAATGAATAAAATTTGAAAAATTTTGATGATGCCGATGCTAGTGAACCAAAATTCAATCCTCGTCGAGATTCCCACCGGAGAAACCCATATTAATAAAATCAATATTCATTTTTAGATCTAAAGAATAATTCAGCACCGACTTATAGGTAGGAATGTAGAAGATCCAAAATCTACATGTCATGACACCATTGCAGACACCACTAAAAAGATGATCACTTTAGAACTGAGAAATCAAGTTTGAGGTAATGCACGATTTTACTGAAGATCCATCATTGAATAAAAATTTTAGCTGGGATCATGAATAATATCTTAATGATGATGTTGGATCATGACGATGTTTATGGTTATTGAACAAGACTGATTCTGAGCTAAAATCCGAGTATATAGTAGAAAGAACGCTATAATATGAGCTCAAATAAATTTATGAGGGAAGCTATGGACATTTAGAAATTTATGCATTTTGATTGTGTACTAACACTGCACAAGGAATATAGGGGGTGAATTTTAACGTACATAAAAATATATTTAGTTGAATTTTTATGTATACCACATATCCAAATTGAAATATAATAAAACCCATAAAACCTAAATCTCACTCATAACGATCAAATAGTAGAATACCTATGAAACCAAATACCTAGAGAGGTGAATGTTAATTTCTCAATGAGGTTTCCATAATAGATGTTAGGTAGGGATACACTATAATGGCATAGTTAATGAATTAGATTTTTTGAAAGGGGAAACAATGTTGCATAAAATCCTAATAAAACATTATTAAATAAAAATGTTTCCACATAAAGAAGTTGAAACCAAAAGGATACTTTTAAGTGTAAATATTCTTATAAAATCGGAAAAATACAATTTCAAAGTCAATTTCATTTACTTTTCAATTTTTCATCCTAGATCAGGAAAATGAAAGGATAAAGCGGATCATCTCATGAGAGATATTCAATTCTAGCGATAATAGCCCTTTTTTTACATAAGGAGGAAAACTGGGTGTGGGTAACTTCTCAATTCATGGAATAGAAAATGTCATGGGGAAGCATTATTTGTTAAATTAATTTATCTATTTTCACCATGGCTTCAATCAGAGAATATAATGAGCACATAAATGAGCACCACATGGATAATTCACATCCAATTATTCTAGAATGTAAATGTTTTCTTGTTTTCATTTCAAAATAAATGGATGTGTTCATTCATTAGTATTCCCTATTATGAAAGGTAACATTATTATCCATAATTCACATGACATAGATTCATTTATCTCTCTCCACCCCTATTTTTTCTCCCGTTCGATAATTTTCTCTTCAATTTTTTAAATAAAAACTATTTTTTATTCTTCTCCCACAATTTTTTGATATCAAACAACTAGAAATGAAAATCTAATTCATGGGTATTAATTTTGTAATAGAAACTAGACAATTATAGGTGTTTCGAGCTTCAGGCCAATCATATTCACCCCTTTATCACCCATTTTTAGTTTTTAAGCATATATTAGGTGTTGTGAAAGAAAACAATTTCACATAAATGGGGTTCTATTCTCTTTCGACATTCCTTATGCCTCAGAGTCACTCATTCACTTTTAATAGTGTGTGTATTATGTTTTTTTGTCTGATTACCTCCATAGGATCATTCTGGATTGGGAGATTTATGGTCCAGAATGACTATATCGAGTTATTCAGTTTTAATTTTCTATGAATGATAAATCTCTAATGAATGTTTTTTTTCAATGTTCACTATTTAGGTAAAAGATGTGTGTGACTTAAGATGTTGATCAACCATTTAGTGAGTCTGGTATTTGATTATGTTTCATATAAAAAAATTTATGGTAGGGAGTTAAGAGTGGATCAAACTAAATATATCATTATTCTCATTGTATTTCTTCTATCTCCTTTTTATGTTCTCTATTCCCTGTTTCCTTATTCATTAAATGTTTCATCCTAATGAAAGTATCTTATGTGATTTTTATCATAGTTTATATTATATTAATTTAATTTTTTCTATGTTTTATAAAAAACAAAATGAGTTTTTGGAATATCACTAGAACATTCAACAATTCTTCCATGAGAGAATTCTCAAGATTATCCACTATGTTATATCTATGGTTTTTAATGTATCTCTAACCATCCTCATGATAAGTACATGTCATGTATTCACTGTTTTGATTCAACATAAAATTTTTCCCATATTATAATGTTATCTAACTCTAGAAGTAGGTTTAAAAATATCATCATGGCCTTTAAAGGTTCCCAAAACACTCTGGAATTACATTTCCCATTTTAATGTGATAGATACTCTTGGACATTAATAAATTAATGTAATATATAAAAATGAAAAATATTTTATATGATATTTAATTAATATTTACTTCTTTAAATATACATGAAATCAAATGAACAAAAAGTTGGTTCCAAGAAAACCAAAACAACATACTCCATCATGGACTTGACCAAATTACTAACAACATTAAGCCTATTAACTATCAAATTATGGTCATGCTTCTTCTATTCTCAGTCTTTAGTTATGTGTTATTCAATGTTTTATTCTATGTAAAATCTACTCATTATGATGTCACCTTTATATGAAAAGTCACTTAAGAGAATATATTTATGAATTATGTGCTTCATCAAATAATATAACCTTGAATCCTTTTCAAGATCCACCATAGTAGTATTATCATAATAGAGAGTGATATGGTATTTTCTATTAGGATCCAAATACATAACATTGATAAATTTTCATATCCAAACTACTTCTTTAGATACCTCAATAGTTTGAATATACTCAGACACAGATTTATAATCTGAAATGATGGATTTCATTCAGATATTCCAACTCATGTTATAACCAATGATAGTGAAGGTGTATCCCAACTCTGATTTAGATCCTCTTGATTATATTTGAAACCAAGAATATACATATCCACTGATTAATTGTTCCTCATATCCTCCATTGAATTGAAATACATAATTAGTATACTTTTTATACTTAAAGATAGTCTTGAAATTTATATAATAGTGGTCAACTAGTTCAACATGATACATTCAATCGATGCATAAGAAAAAAGAGACATATAGCCTTGTATATAGAATAACATATATAACTGGACTAATAAATTCCATGTATGGAATCCATATCATACTCTATTTTTTCTCATGTGTCTAAGGACACATTTTCATGGATTGATGAATGTCAGGAGACACTAGAAGAAATCCCATATTGGATTGTTCCATACATAATCACTTAAGTATCTTGAAAATTTATGTACTTGTAAATAGTCTAAAAAACCTCTTAGATCTGTCATGATGAATCTTAACCCCAATAATATATAGTAATTTACCGTTGTCCTTAGTGGAGAAGAATGTGTATAACCAAAACATAATGGATTGTAAAATGGGTATTTCATTTCCAATAACCAGTACGTCCTTGATATAAACTATTAGGAATGTAACCACACTCTCACTAAATAGGTTACATATAGAGGGATCAAATTCATTTTTTATGAAACCAAATTTTATTATATCTTCATCAAAGTGAATTTTCGATGACCTGAATATGTTCTTTAATCCATATATGGTATTATTTAACTTGTATACCTTCTTATCTATCCTTGGAGTAACAAACCCTTCTGGTTGTGTTATATAAACATCTTTTTGAAGCTTCTAATTGAGGAATGATATTTTTACATCCACCTACAAAATATCATAGTCTTGTTAAGATGATATGGAATCAAGAATTATAAATTTTTTATAGAAACTGGTGAAAAGGTTTCATCCTAGTATGATTATTAACACTATTTGAATGCTTTTCCAACTAGTCATGAATTATATATAGTATATTTTCCATCTATCTCTAGTTTCTTGTTTAATAACCATTTTAAAAAAGCGCATTTCATCCACTAAAAGATATAACATAATCAGGACTTGGTTTTCGTATATGGAATCCATTTTATTATATATTTTTCTTTCCATTTATTATCTTATGTGAAACTTACTTATTTTTTAAAGGTTATATGGTCATTATTATTAACTAATAATTTGTAACCATCATTTGATAAAATAAAACCATATAATTATGGTTCTCTAACACCACTTATACTCTTATGTAGTACTTGTGTCTCTAAAACATCCTTTTACATGGGGATTTTGGAATTTGTTCACGTTCCAACCTTTTTATATGATGATCCTAGAATTTATCAATTTTTATATTACTCCCACAATCTCTTTCACATATGATATCCAATTCATTAATGGGGGGACTTATATTAACCACAAATATTTTATCATAAGTATTTTATATATAATATCCTCCAGTATTATTATGGTAATCTATAATGTTACACTTAGCTCCTTGGTGTGAAAGTTTTATTCTGTAAATATTAATAAAATGCATCAAAACCTAACACTAATAAATTTTACAACGACGATTTATTTTCACACCAACTTTTGTATTGAATATTATTTTTTGATTTATTTTTCACTTGGTTAAGTATGTGTGACATTTTCATTAAGGCATATACTTAAAATGATAATGGATGGATTGCATAAATTTGTATTGTTATCATCATGTATAATAGTTTGTGGTTCCTTATTTGTGTTACACCATTCCATTTTTGGGTAAAAGGATGTTTGACTTGAGAGAAAATTAAAAAACCTTATAAATAAACAATGAAAACATGATTATGATATTTTCCACTAAGGTCTGAGTTTTTTTCAGAATATTTTTTTTCAATTTGGTTCTCAAATTCATTCCTAAATTCATTAAACATATCAGTGGAATATAATTTATTCCTCATTAATTAAATATAATATATCTATTAAATTCATCTGTATATGTTATGAAGTATGAGTACCCACCACTAGCATTAACTTGAAATAGTCCACACACATCGGCATTAGAAAACTCAAGAGGCTTAATGGCCATTTCACCCTTTCACTAAATAGGGAATCAATTATTTTTCATCACAAAAATTCATAACATAGACCATGTGGTATTATTTTAAATATATTCAAATATCCATCTTTGTGTAGTCTAGAATAATTCTTTTCATTTACTTGACCTAGTCAGTGATGCCACAGTTGGGTGTGGGATGATTCAAGTCATCATATTTTGTAATCAATTACCAATAATTTTTTTTGTAATCCAACAAATAAATACACATATTTAAAATTTATTTACCAAAATATATTCTTTTTTTTGGAAAAGTAGAAGCTCATATTTATAAATTTGTAAATAAATCCACTAGAATCAATTCTGGATACCTGAATAATGATTCTTTTATTTAAGGCATAAAATAGATATCATTCAAAACCAAGATCATTATAGTCGACAATGTGAGGTTGTAATATCTAATAGGAACAGAATAAATTAATGATCATTTGGTTTCTCAAAGATCATCCACATTAAGGTAAATATATTATAATCACCATGGTTCATGAATTTTAATTAATATGTGAGGAACACATAAAATATCTAATAATGGACATTAATTAATAGAATTATGGATTTCCAAAAAAATTCCTGTAAATATACAATTGATTATTTTCATAATTATATTTTTTATTTTAATGGTCATTATTTCCACATGTGAATATATAGAATCATATTCACATGTTTTCCCATTGATCATCATCTTCTTGTGAGGGAGTTAAAATGAATCTTTAGTCATGGACCGACTCTTGGTGCCCTTAATCAGGCCATTCCTTTTATTCACCATAAATAAAATAGAATTCTCACATTTCACATCCCTATCAGCTTTCAATAATAGAGTGACAAGATCTGGGAGGGACTTCTATAAGGACTCGACCTTAAAAAATAACTTAATATTGAATTAAATTAATAATTCACAGAGAGGATCTATTCAGGTTTAGAGTTTTAAAAAATTAATACATAATTATTACATCTCAAAATATTACAAATTAGACACTTCTACTAGGTTTCCATAAAATAAAAACTCTTAAAAAGAAACATGTCTAGTTCCATGTTTTAGATAACATGAATTTTCCATGATCCCATCCTTGACCCTATTCCACATTTAGTCCTGTGAAAAAAAATTCAAAAAAACATGGGGTAAGCATAAAAATCATAGTAAGTGATACACAAAGAAGGAAAACTATTAGTTTTTCAAACAACAAGTAAACCAAGAGTAATATATCAAAGTTATACATTTCACCTTTATGAAGTATTAAAAACTCTTCACTGAATAAAATATCATTACTTACCCTTTTGTAAACAATATATTACCATAAAACCCATATAAATAACACATAACATATAAATGTAACTTGGGACATAAACATATTAAAATGGAATAACCATACGGTGGACTTCCACACATATCACTTAATAGAATTGCCATACGGCTGACTTCCATACCCAATGCATTGGAGGTTATAACATAACCACCCATCCTAGTATTCATGGCACCACCCGTCATATGGTTTATCACGTAACCACCCATCAAATTTCCATGTACCATTATAAAATCATAACAAATAAAACAATTATAATGGAAAGAAAACATTTCCACATTTCAAGAACAACATAACAATTAAATATATTGACATAAAAAATACATTACCAAAACCATTTTCTATACCAAAAGACATTAAAGGGTATATGATATTTATTTACTTTTAAAAATAATACGGCTTGTTGAGGAAGCCAAAGATCAAATAATACTCGCGGCGGCGGAAAGGTCATTGTCCCCGCATACGTTAAAAAGAAACATACTTTTTGTCATTTAGTAAAACACTTTGTATATAAAAGATTACTTTTGATTAAAAGTAGAAGCTAAAGGTGTTTATACAGCGTATAAAATATAGTCTTGTATTAAAACCAAATATTTCTCAATGAAAGGAGATTGAGACGACGTCCCTTACAAAGACGGTATCCTTAGATTTAAGATAAATCAATGACATAATTATGTGGGAAAATATAAACGCAATATAAGTGGATATTAAGTGTAAAACAATCAGATTAATTCACACATATTCATAGAATGACATATTCATGGAGTACAATTTTAACCCAAATAATTTAAATTGAGTTAATAAGTTCCCTTGCAAAAATTCGAGAGCATAACGACGTCAGTTTAAGATTCATAAAATAAGTTGATAAGGGAGAAAATGGTATCTCATCCCTTGGAAATAAAAGATACAACAATAAGGATATAGAGGAACATATCCTAACATAACAATATGTAAATTAAAAGACCCAACAAAAAGAAGTCTTTAAACAAGGGGATGGTGAAAGGTTCCCTTACCGATTTGGGTAACTTTCGAAACATACACCCCATGAAAGAAGGGTCATACAATGAAAATGTAAATACACATAAATCAAAGTATATTACACAAATAATACAATCATGGTCAGTCCATTCACCACACAAAAGGAAATAGTGGAAAATTTTGCATGAATCTCACAGGAATAAAATTTGATATAAAAACCCCATACCTCATTGTAATCAATCGAGTCGTATGACCAAAAGATTATAAACACCAAATTAATTACACAACACCATGAGTATAGATATAATAATGAAAATATATATCCATTGGAATTATACAATACAGAACATGCAATAAATACGTGGAAAACAAAGGAAATCTCACAGAATTAAATGTGAGATACGAAATCCCTTACGAAAATCCGGCAGCCTAACGACGCCACTTAGAACATCAAAAAATGAATTGATGAGATAAAATAGGGTCTCTCATCATATTAAAATAAAACTTATAGTGTTATTAATATAAAATAACATCCCCCAACATAAGAAATATGAGCTTAAAATAAATGACATAAAAGAGAGTACATAAAAAAGAAAGAGAGAGATATGATCCCTTACCTCAAGTCTGACTTGTCTTGTTCATTTATTTATATTCCTGAATAATAAACATTGGTAAATTTAAAATTTCTTAAGGTACTCCTTTAATGATTATTATTCAGTTCATATCACATATTATAATGTTATAAGAATTGGTTAATAATGTGAGTTCATATCAGACATTTTGTCGATGTTTGGTACATGAGTCAAAAATGACCTTGTTTGAAAATGATTGTCCATGTAGTTATATGTAAATCATTTCCAGAATACTATTAATGATTTAAATATAATATATATCTAGTAAATATTAATTTTATACTATTCCATATCATTTGGAGACAAAAAATGAAAAGCACTGTTATCATGGATACGGTAGGCCGTACGTACGCATGAACGCTACTTTCACTTTTTTTTCATATTAATGGAATTGAAGATAAAAGAGAGATATATATATATATTATAATTCCAGTATAATATATATGTTATGTAGATCACATAATTTCATTAATTTCATATTTTATAGATTCCATGTATTGGATTAACGAGTCACATCACTTGAGGGGGCGGTAGTCCACACTTCCTCAAATGAAATTATCGCATTTGGAAAACATGAAAAGCATAAAGGTATGTATTAAATATAAAATACAGAAGCATATATATGAAATAAATATAATATATATCATAAATAAATATAGTTCCATCATAATGGCCACCATGAGAGGTGGTAGGAGAAGATAGAACAATCATCATTTCATGAGGCAGTAATTCTCCATCCACGGAAACAAAATGTTCTTTAACCATTAGACGGAGGTATGTGTTAGTGTAGCTCGAATAATTTTCATAAAAACATCCTGGTAAATTGGAGATTCTTATTTTTTACAATATAATGAAATAATAAGAGTTTAGTGGGTTGGAGAAGCAAAATAAAAAAAAGAACACCAGGGAAGACTTTACCATTAAATCAGGTAACTCTTTTTGATTTGAGTGCAAAGGCATCCGTGGAAAGACTTCATACCAATGTGAGTCTTCTAGGAGTAATATAGGTATGTGGAGAGGCAATATGAGCAGAGTTTGGACGAGCCAAGGGCTTTAGAGGTTTGGGTAAGGAGGTAGAGGTGTGGGCCTTTTATAAGAGGTGAGGAGGGGCACTCTTGGAATGTCAAGAAATGTTACTTTATTATATAATTATTTTCGGATATTAAAGGTCCCACAATTATATATTTCGAGTATAAGGTGATAAGGGTTAGAAATCCATCCATACAATAGGTTTTTTACAAGTGTAAGTCTTAGATTTTAAATTACCTTTTCATTTTATTTAAATCGTTAATTAATGAGGTAAATGTTGCATCATCATGGTGTCATAAATAATTTAATTTATTTAAGGACTAAAAATTATAAAAACAATATCATGATTTATGAAATATTTTTATATTTCTAATTAATATTTATAGTAAAAAATATTACTTTAATAATCCCATGTAAAAATTGTTTGAGTAAAACAATACAAGTTTGTGACATTTTTATTTTCACTTTAAATAAAAAGTTATTAATGTCATTTTCCTACCCAAGTGGCTCCATGGGGTCCCCAAGAAGACCCATGTATTTTCTTGGTCGACCATGACTCATAAAATAAGGGTAGGACAAGGGTCAAGGTCATTTAATATTATTATAACATTATCTTTACCTTAAATTACACTAATTACCTTTAATCGTGATTAATAAAACATAATAGTTACTATTCACCAAAAAAATTTCATCCCATTGAACCATATCTTACATCCTAATGAAAACCATGTATGTCATATTTTTGAAATTCAAATCACAGAGGTGGTAAAATTTCATTAAAATGAATAATCAGTTTTTTTAGTACCACTTAGTGGTTTCACTATTCATCAAAAAATTATGTTTTTCAGAAAAATACAAAAAATTCACCCTAAGTTATATTTGATATTCCGAATTCAAAAATTATATCTATTTTAAAAAATTCAAAACATATAAGTTTCATTAATAAATTTAATAACTAATTCCCGTTGTTAAAATGAATAGCGTGTTTTTAAGAAACAAAATATATCAAAAGATTGACACTAGTTTAAGCCCAATTTCAAAGTGAAATTAATTCCAATGACCACCATTGGACTAAGTGGTAAAAATATATTCTAATTTAACCTTAAAAACAATTCAAAATATCATCTAATAATATAAATAAATTCGATTAAAAAGGTGTTTGGAATTAAAATACAACATTTTTTCACTTCTTCATTAAAAAAGAACTTTATCAAAATAATAATAAAAAACATACACAGAGTGAATTTTGATGTCCCAATTCTAAAGAAGGATTTTATTTGGTCCAATATAACATATGAAATTTTCAAAAAGTGGATTTAAAAAGGGTTCTCCATCAAAAGGCAGTTAATCGACCTTTTAAAGAATATTATAATTTTTACGCTTAAAATTGGATTCATTCACATTTTTAAGCCTCTAACATTTATTAGATAATAGTAAAAATATTTGACAAACATATATAATCATTTTGTAGTTAGTTATTTTTATTCCCGCCATTATAATGGATAGGCGTTAACTACCATATAAAATAATATTATTTTATTATTAGAGTGAAACGTAAGATTTCGAAGAAACTCAATGTTGTGTATTGGGTACGCCATTGAGCATAGCGTCCCCTTTAAATTAATATTAACATTGTATTTCCAAATATGGATAAATATGAAATTGTCATATTCTTTATTTACCTTGGGTGTTACATCCTTCCCCCATTTGAGAATTGTGGCCTGATAATTTTAAAATTGGTCTTGGAAACATCATTGAATGTCCCACATTGGAAAAGGGGTAAATTGAACTGTCACTTTAATAGAAAGAAAGAGAAGTACAAAGGTCACCTGAGTTAACCCATAATAGGATTCCAAGTTGGAAAACATGGATATGGAAGAAAAAACAAAGGGTCATGTTCTGAGGGGGAGTGATAGAAAACATGTCTAGGAGAAAGTTAACCACAAGAAAATCACAAACATGTGATGGGTTAATCTGTATATGATTCCCCAGTAAGAAAAGTTAAAAAAAATTTCTTTTAAGTTACTTTTCCTTGAGGAATTTATTTATGAGATTAACTAAATCATAAGGGAACATACTTACATGTCATGTTGACACTCATCTCCTACTATATTTCTTACACAAACTCATATTTTCTAAAAAATACGAGTATTTAGGAAGACTTATTCACATTAAGAGAGCTATAATCAATTTCTATATAATCACATAATCAACAAAAGAGAACTATATATTTCCCATGTATTTATACCATAACCAAAACCAAAATTGTTAGAACAAGATCAGATAATCCACCAAAGGAAAATCCTTCACAAAAAGAAAATCTATTCTTTATCTCCAAAATCTGTCCAACAAAACCCAAAGTTCAACGAACACCATTCGATAAACAATTAGTCCATAAAATTCTTCAAAGTAAACCAAAGTATGATTGAAACCCAAATATTTGAAGGATTTAATCACATAGTCTTTCAAGGTACAAATTAATATTTATCTCCAAATAACATCAGTTGCTCTTAAAGTCTCATATCAAAAAGTAATTAACCTAATCATATATCATCCATGATAGGTCAATATTTTCCTACATAACCCAAAATAAACTTATTATTTATTCATAAAATCATCTATATAAAAAGAATAAGTCATATTAACAATGGACATCACGTAGTCCAGTGGTCGGTGATAAATACCAGTCGCACTTTGGTTGCGGGCTCGATTCGCACAGCTTTGTCCGACGTGACGGGTTGTCACACAGTCTGCATGTTTTCCTTTTTCCAAAACTATATAATTTTTAAAACATTCCCCAAAAAGAGATAAAATATTCCAAAATAACCACAACATAATTTATCATCAATTTTTCCTCATGCCTTTCATCTTCCATCATATAGTAACCCATATTTACCTGAGAAGTAAGGATCATATAAACCCTACTGGTTACCTTTATAATTATTACCTGAACTTCCACATCGATTTGGTCATCTCGTACATGATGCATTATAGAACTCACAAGGGTTCAAGTGGTTGATCATGACTCCTTGATAGTTGGTTTAGAACAACTACGAGTTTCCTCATTGAATCCCTCATTTCATCCAGTCACTTAATTAGAGAACCACCATAGTTTCCTTCAAACCCATTGTCACTTTGGTGCCTGCTAGATCCATCCATTTACTAAAACTAGAAATGTCATTGTGAGTATATCAACAAAACCATAATGTACTAATGAGGAAGATAATCACTAACATATACTTACTCATTTACTTTATCTAAAAAATATGATTCTTTCTGAAATCCTAGCCATTATGGTAATCTCACTTATGCTTAGAGAATACCTTAACCTATAATGTTATCTAAACCGACCGTTGATACCAACTATAAGGACCTGGCCTTAAAACATTGCTTAATATTGAATTAAATGAATAATTCACATAGAGGATCTTTTCAGGTTTAGAGTTTTATAGAATTAGGACATAACTATTATATATCAAATGATTAAAAAGTATACACTTCTACTAAGTTTCAATAAAATAAAAACACTTAAAAAACATGTCTACTTCAATGTTTCAGATAGCATGAATTTTCCTTGATCCCATACTTGAACCTATTCAACATTTAGTCATGTGAAAAATATTTTAAAAAAACTTGGGGTGAGCATAAAAAGCACAGTAAGGGATACACAAAGAAAGAAAACTATTAGTTTTTCAAAACAACAAGTAATCCATGAATAATATATTAAAGTAATACTTTTAACCTTTATGAAGTATTAAACACTCTTCACTGAATAAAATATCATTACATACCCTTTTGTAACCAAAAGATTTCCATAAAACCCATATAAAGAACACATAAATTATGAAGGTAACTTAGGACATAAACATATTTTAATGGAATAACCATACAGTCAACTTCTACCCATATCACTTAATGGAATATTCATACGGCCGACTTCCATAACCAATGCATTGGAGGTTATAACGTAACCACCAAACATGGTATTCACAACACCACCCGTCATATGCTTTATCACGTAACCACCCGTCAAATGTCCAAGTACCATTGTAAAATCATAACACATATACCAATTATTAAGGAATGAAAAAATTTCCACATTTCAAGAAAAATATGTCACTTAAATATATTTACATAAAAAATCCATTATCAAAACCTTTTTCTATACCAAAATACATTAAATAGTATACGGTATTTATTTACTTTTATAAAAATTACGGATTTTTGATGAAGCTAAAGATCAAGAAATACTCACAGTGGAGGAAAGGTCTTTGTCCCCGCATACGTTAAAAAGAAACATACATTTGGTCGTTTAGTAAAAGGGTTCTTATAAAAAAGATTACTTTTGAATAAAATTAGAAGTCAAAGCTGTTTATGCATCATATAAAATAAATTCTTGTATTAAAACCAAATATGCCTCAATGAAATAATATTGAGACGAAGTTCCTTACAAAGACGGTATACTTAGATTAGGGATAAATAAATGACATAATTATGTGTGAAAAATATAAATACACCCAATATAAGTGGATATTACGGGTAAAAAATCAGATTAATTCACACATATTCATAGAATGACATATTCAAGAAGTACAATTTTAACCCAAATAATTTAAATTGAGTTAAGATGTTCCCTTGCAAAAATTCGACAGCCTAATGACGTCACGTTAAAATTCATAAAATAAGTTGATTAGAGAGAAAATGGTATCTAATCACTTGGAAATAAAATTTACATCAATAAGGACATATAAGAACATATCCCAATATAACAATATGTAAATTAAAAGTCCCAACAAAAAGAAGTCTTTAAACAAGAGGATGGTGAATGGTTCCCTTACCGATTTGGGTAACTTTCGAAATGTACACCCCATGAAAGAAGGGTCATACAATGCAAATGTAAATACCCATATATTAAATTATATTACACAATTAATACAATCATGGGCAGTACATTCACCACACAAAATGAAATAGTGGAAAATGTAGCATGAATCTCACGAGAATAAAAAGTGACATAAAAACTCCTTACCTCATTGTAATCAATCGAGTCGTATGACCAAAAGATAATAAACACCAAATTAATTACATAAAACCATGAGTATAGATATAATCATTATAATATATATCCAATGGCAGTAGAAAATACACCACATGCAATAAATACATGGCGAACAATGTAAATCTCACAGAATTAAAAGTTAGATAAGAAATCCCTTACGAAAATTCGGCAGCCTAACAGCGCCATATAAAACTTCATAAAATGGATTGATGATATCAAATAGGGTATATCATAATATTAACATAAATATTACAGGATGAGTAAAATAAAATAACATCCCCCAACATAAGAAAGATGAGCTTAAAAGAAATGACATAAAAGAGAGTACTTAAAAAAAAGAGATAGGATCCCTTACCTCAAGTCCGACTTGTCTTGTTCGTTTCATTATATTCTTGAATAATAAACTGTGGTAAATTTATAATTTATTAAGGAACTCCTTTAAATATTAGTATTCAGTCTATATCACAGATTATAATGTTATAATAATTGGTTAATAATGTGAGTTCATATCAGACGTTTTTGTCGATGTTTGGTACATGAGTCAAAAATGACCTTGCTTGAAAATGATTGTCTATGTATTTACAAGTAAATCATTTCCATAATATAATTAATGATTTAAATATCATATAAATCCAGTAAATATTAATTTTATACTATTCCATAACATTTGTAGATAAAGAATTAAAATCACCGTTATCATTGAGACGGTAGGCCATTCGTACGCATGAATGCTACATTCATTTTTTTGTCATATTAATGGACATAAAGATAAAAGAGAGAGATATATATATTATAATTCTAGTGTAATATATATTTTATATATATCAAATAATTTCATCAATTTAATTATTTATACATTCCATGTATTTCATGAACGAGTCACATCACTTGAGGGGGCGGTAGTCTACACTTCCTCAAATGAATTTATCACATTTGCACAACATGAAAAGCATAAAGTTATGTATTATATATAAAGTAAAGAAGAATAGAGAGGAAATAAATATAATATATATCATAAATAAATATAGTACCATCATAATGGCCACCATGAGAGGTTTTAGAAGAATATAGAACAATCATCATTTCATGATGCGGTAATTCGCCATCCAACGAAACAGTATGTTAATTAACCATTAGATGGATATATGAGTTATTGTAGCTATAATAAGTCTCATAAAAACATCCTAGTATATTTAATATACTGGTTTTGTTAAAAAATAAAGAAATAAAAAGGGGTTAGGGGGTTGGAGAAGCAAAATAAAAAAAAGAACACTAGGGAAGACTTTACCTTTAAATCGGGTAACATTTTTTTTATTTGAACTCAATGGCTTCCTTGGAAAGACTTATGCCCAATGTGAGACTTCTAGGAGTAAGAGAGGGATGTGGAGAGACAAAAAGATCAGATTTTGGACAATCCAAGGGCTTGAATGGTGTGGTTAAGGAGGTAGAGGTGGGGGCCTTTTATAAGTGGAGAGGAGGTGCACTCTTGGAAAGTCAAGAAATATTACTTTATTATATAATGTTTTTCGGATATTAAAGGTCCCACAATTATATATTTCAAGGATAATGTGATCAGAGTTAAAAATACACCTATAAAATAGGTTATTGACATGTTTATGTCTTTGATTTTACATTATTTTTTCATTTTATTTAAATCGTTAATTAATGTTGTAATTGTTGCATCATCATGGTGTCCTAAATAATATAATTTATTTAATGTCTAAAAATTATAAAAAAATATCATGATGTATGAAATCTTGTTTTTATTTCTAATGAATATTTATAGTAAAAAATATGACTTGTATAACCCCATGTAAAAATTGTTTTAGTAAAATAATACATGTTTCTGACATTTTTATTTTAACTTTAAATAAAAAGTTATTAATGTCATTTTCTTAACAAAGTGGATCCATGGGGTCCCCAATTTTACCCATGGATTTTATTGGTCAGCCATGTCTCATAAAATAAGGGTAGGACATGTTTTAAGGTCATTTCATGTTATTATAACATTATCTTTACTTTAAATTACACTAATTACCTTTAATCGCGATTAAAAAAAACTAAAAGTTAATATTCACCAAAAAAATATTTTCATCCCATTGAACAACATTTTACATCCTAATGACAACCATGTATGTTAGAATTTTGAAATTCAAATCACAGAGGTGGTAAAATTTCATTTAAATGAAAAAATAGGTTTTTAACTACCACCTAGTGGTTTCACTATTCATCAAACATTGATGTTTTTCAGAACAATACCAAAAATTCACCCTAAGATATATTTGATATTACGAATTCAAAAATGATGTCTATTTTAAAAAATTCAAAACATATAATTTCCATTAATCATTTTAATAATTAATTCCCATTGTCAAAACGAATAGCGTGTTTTTAAGAAACAAAATATATCAACAGATTGACACTAGTTTAAGTTCAATTTCAAAGTGAAATTAATTCCAATGACCACCATTGGACTAAATGGTAAAAATATATTCTAATTGAACCTTAAAACAATTCAAAATATGATCTAATCATATAAATAAATTTTATTAAAAAGAGTTTTTTAATTGAAATACAACATTTTTCACTTATTCATTAAAAATGAACTTTATCAAAAAAAATAACAAAAACATACACAGAGTTAATTTTGATGTCCTGATTCTAAAGAATGATTTTTTTGGGTCCAATATAACATATGAAATTGTCAAAAAGTGCATTTAAAAAGGGTTCACCATAAAAAAGAGGATAATCTACCTTTTAATGAATATTAGAACATTTACGCATAAAATTGGATTCATTCACATTTTTAAGCCTCTATCATTTTTTGGATAACAGTAAAAATATTTGACAAAGATATATAATAAATTTGTAGTTAGTTGTTTTTATTCCCACCACTACAACGGCTAGGCGTTAACTACCATTTAAAATAATATTATTTTATTATTAGAGTGAAACGTAGGATTTCCAAGAAACTCATTGTTGCATATTGGGTACGCCATCGAGCATAGAGTTACCTTTAAATTAATATTAACATTTTATTCACCAATATGGATAAATATGAAAAATTTCATATTCTTTATTTACCTGGGGTGTTACAACTTCTTTATGTTGTTCATATTGTAATTTAAAACAACCCTAGGGAGGATTTAAAGGAGTGATGAATTAATGATATTAGTATAAGATTATTCAAGAAATGACAACCCTTAAACCTCTAAGTGCCCAATATATCCAATGATTTAGAATCTTTGAGGACCATTTGGTTCCCATACTTGATGTTTTATTGTAAATTTGGAATTTTATAGATCAAGTTATTTTTATCAATCTCTCTCCAAAAAAACGTCACATTGATTTTGGATCATGATACCAACATTGAGGTTTAACATGACTTAATGAGTTCAATAAAAATTTACGAACATATCAAACACTGAACATATAGTGCATCATTAATTTGATTTTATAGATAGTTAAATTCTCATAACTCTCCCCCCTTTCAAGAGGATCAGGGTTTGACAATTTTAGCATATATTAAATTTGTTCATTGTGATACACTACCCATAGGCATCTGAACCATTCCTAAATGTTTCTAAATGTGAGGAGATGATCTTTCAAAATAATTAAACATAGGGATAATTTGGTTGAGGAACATTTCATTATTATAAAATAAATATATATTAAATTATTATTAATACACATTATTTAATATTATGTGTAACATCCCAAGATTTCATAGTAAGTTATTTTCTTTAATGTAATTCAATAGCTTGCGCTACAAGAAACACTGATTTTGAGCACACCACTTCTTACAAAAATAGCCATTAAAAAAGAGTTTATGAATTGTATTAACTGAATTTTTAATATTATAATCATGATATAATTTTAAAATACATATTATTTGTTTCATAGACATAATATAAGAAAAAATTCAATTTTTCATATAAAAGAAGTATTTTCCAAAAAATGCAATTTTACTTCCATTTAATGAAGAACCCATTTAAATTCAACTATTTAACACTTTTTTTATATTAAATTTTAAAAAACAAACTCTTTCTTTAGATGCAGCCATAAAATTTTAGTTTGGATAAATTTTTGGTGCTTTTCAGATAACTTTAATATTCTGATGAATAGGGAAAAATACTAGATTTTAATTGAAAACAACCTTTTTATTCAAAATAATTTATAGTGTTAAATTACAAATTTTAATGGTTTTGAGGAATAATTAGATTATATTTTTTTATAATTTAATACATTTTTTTTATATGTAATTCTATATTTAAATTTGACATAAACACATATTAATCTTTTGATAGTTTTTACTTCTCCAAAACCCGCTTTCTAGTTCTGAAAATTGGAATTTTTTTAAAATTAAATAATATAACTTCTATGTTTTGAATTAGGAAAAATAGAAAACACTTTTGAATTTTTAATATCAAAATTAGTATTTGGTTAATTTTTTGTATTTTTTGGAAATATTAAATTTTTGATGAATAGTAAAAATAGTGCATTATTGTTTAAAACCAACCGTTTATTTAAATAATTAGTATTTTTATTTAAATTTATATTATAGAAAAAATATATATATAATACCTATATTAGTACAATGTAATTAATTGATGTGATTTTATAATAACATTAGTTATATAAAATTTTATTGATCAATTTACCGTCTTTTACCGACCTTGAAGGGACATTTAAAAATTTGCATAAAACGTAATTTTACCCCTTATATGATTGTATTTCAAAAATCTGAGAGACAATGTTGACATTAGTATGTAAAATGTGATTCAATGGGATGAAAATAAATTTTGGTGAATAAAATAATTTGAATTGTATTTACTATAGATAAAAGTAAATATGGAAATTAAAGGTAAGAATTATATTATAATTACCACAACTCATTTAATAATTATATTGGATAAGTGAATTTGACCAGAATTAACCTTATGACAAAAATTGGATACTTTATTTGTCCACTTGGTTTAGATTAGGTCATTTATTAATTTTTTTTAAAGAAGAGTTAAACGTGTTAAATTCAAATATTAATAACTATAATTTTTTAATATAGGGTTATACCTAAAATAAATTCGATTATTAATATTAATTTCAAAACTAAATAAATATCCTACATCCATGTATTTTATTTTAATTTTTATAAATAAAAAAATAAAATTTATTTATGACACAATGATGATGCAGTAATTACCTTGTTAAAGAATAATTAAAATAGTTGATATTATTAAAATTAAAAATAAATTTAAATTGGGAATTTTTATTCATTCCCCGAATTTTATAGGTTAAAATGACATGTGAGGGTTGATTAAATGAACTTTTTTTGAATTAATCATTTTGTTATTGTTTTTACAAAAACAAAATACTAAATAGTTTCAAAATTGACATAAATGGATTTTTAAAACTAATACTATATTCTTAAAAGATATATTATTCCTAAAAATATAATGTTCGACCAAATTACTTATATAATGTTATATATGTAATTGATGAATCACTTGTGGATCACATGACATATTATAGTTTGTTTATTAACCATATACTCTAAGAATACAATAGGACATGGTAAAAGATAAACTATTCAACTAAGAAATAAATCTAAAATATAATGTTAATAAGGTGACCAAAAATTATATAAAACCTATTGGTTTAGAGTATTTTGACCAATCCCCACCTTATCCTTGATATAAATCTATTTAGTGTCATTTGAAACTGAAAAATATTTTATAATAAAATAATATTTGAATCTTTTATTAAAGTGCCCCTCACCTATCTTATAAAAGTGTACTTACCCTTCTATCAAATTCACAAATACAATGTTATTTGGATCTACCAAACCCTTCCCAAATCTCCTCCCAACTACCCTCACATAATCTTAGAGTCCTTACATTGATCAGAAAGCCAACCTATGTAGACCTTTTGTACAAATCAAAAGGAAACACCCGTAGATGAGTTAATTACTTCATCACCTCTTTCAAAGTTATTTTCTTCATCCAATTCCACTTTATTTATTTTTTCTGTACTAAAATAATATCTCTAGTACCTTCTAAATACTAAGATGTTATTAATAATCTGTTACAATCACTTTCATTATTCTATCCATCCTATAAATTACAAAATTACCATACATGAATATGTACGGCTTACCGTTTCCCCGTCGTGGTGTAGTTTGTTATTCAATGCTTCATTATTTGGATGGTTATAATAATGTGTATTATTCATTTGATTAATAAATATAACATGTTAATTAATAGTTTTATATACTATACCATCCAATTACATATAATTTCACCACTAATAGAATGATATTGATTCTCGTGTATACGTACGGCTTACCGTCTCCATGACGTGATGATATTTCCTTCCCCATTGTAACCATTGAAGAATAATTTTAATTTGATTATTAAAATAATTTTTAATAACATAAGATAATTCTTTATATGAATCAAATACATCCTATCCATAAAAAACAGCACTTACTTAACAAAACATATAAAGGATAATGAATCTGTTAACTACCGAAATAATGAAACAACTGAAATATTCTTACCAAAGAAATATTAAACGATCATATATGATATCATATTTATGTATGTGGTTTTTTATAATTTAATAACAATTATTTAAACATTATGCATTAGGTTAACATACCATAAACTAAGTAAATATACAAGGTAAGGGGTTTTTATCTCACTTTTTATTTGAGTGAGATTCAGGCGATATTTTCTACTATTTCTTTTTGTATGGTGTGTGTACATGCCATGATTGTATTTTTGGTGTAATATAAATTAATTTATGGGTATTTACATATTCATTGTATTATCCTTATTCAATGGTGTATATGTTTCGTATGTTACCAAATCAGTACCAGAATTTCTAATTTCAATTTCCACTCATTGGGTTTTACGCATACAAAATTGATTATTTTACTCCAAGATTATGTTTGGAATAACTATTTATTTATATTTGTCGAAAAATACACTCCCCTTTGGGTGTATATACTTTTTATATACCAAATCACATCATTTATAAATTCTCAAGTCATTCATATGAACTTTATAATGTTAACCTTAACTCAATTTCCATTCTTTGAGTTAAACATCCAAGGAATTGATTTTGTTTTTAAAACAATATTTGTGAATGTCCACTGATTTATTTATGTAGAATATCCAATCACATTGAGTGTATTTATATTTTCCACACATAATTATGTCATTTATCTATCCTTAATCTACTGATATGGACTTTATAATGTATTTCGTCTCAATTTACTTTCCATTGGGACTTCTTTGTTGTTATATGCCAATTAAATTTTATATGGTGTATATACTATCGTTGGATACATTATTTCATGAATACCTTTATTTTCTAGAAATTATAATGTTTTTGTTATTTTTATTCTTCAATTATTTGTATTCAATCGTCTATCATTATTTCTACGCACTCTTCAACTAAAATATCATTTTAAATATTTTAAAGATTTATTATTCTAAATCTTTCTCATTATTGTAATTGTTTTGAAAATGGTTTTTAGTATATAATTAAATATAAATTAATGTTTTTAAATTATAATTACTTTTAATTGTTTAAAAGTTGAATGGATCACTTTGATTCAAAAATCCCTTTCAAACTACTTCTAGATAAATATAGTGAATTTCAATTGATTTCAAGAAAAAGGGGATATTTCACTCAAATAGTGTTACTAATTATTTTCATCTATGTCAATATACATCATTATTATTGATTGAGGTTGATTTATTATAATAAAATCTTCCATGTTGATTTGAATGAGATATATTTGACTGTGGATGTGTTATTTTTATTCTATTAATGGTTTTTGGTTAATGTATTGACATTTCATATGCTAGTATAAATACAAATGTATAGATTTTGTTTCACCTTTTTGACATGAGGAATGCATTAGACATAGTAATTGAGAGGAAATTCCTTCTATAGCCCCTTGATGAATTTGTAGGTCTCATGAGATAAACTACGGTCTTGGAACAAGGACATGAAAAAAATTATATTAGTTGCCTTGGCACGAGGACTTGAATATGTGGTTGTGATGTCTAGTGTTATACATCCAATAATTACGAAACAATCCATTGATATTACATATGATTATTCTACTAGTAGAATACCCATGTGAATTTGTAAATGTTATTATTTGATTTATCTTTTCCATATTATGCTAAAGTTTAAGTTTAAATGGCATGTGTTTTAGTCTTATATATGTCCTTAAAATAATTATGTTTTCTAAGGATAATTTTTTCTATATTGTTATACTTTCTGAGAATCTAAGATGACCCCCTTCTTATGCATTATTTTTCTGAGTATGTGATGAAGTATATTAATATTGACCTATAGGGACATGCTTTGGGATATGAGTGTGTTAAAATGAGACAAAACAATTTTTTACTTCATAATGTAATGTAATACTATTGTTTGTATCTAGTACTTCAAAAGATACTAAACCGATCTGTCTTTCGAGACATGATACCATGTGATATATTCAATGTTATGTAATAATGGACAAACTCTGGATAATTAGGCTTTAGTCATTACATTATACAAGGCATAAAAAATTTAATTTTATTATGTCTCCCACTATTATTTCAAGTTGTATCCCGCAATTTTAAACTCAAAATTCACTATCACCATAAAATACTAATTGTAATGGATTGATTTTTTCCATTATTTTAATACATATAATGAGAAAAAAATTATTAGATGGTTTTTAGGTAGGTAAAATTTTGAAACGTGGGCTTGCAACTACCTGTTCAATATAGGGGACTCATCAATCTTGAAATCTTGATATGGATTTTATCAACACATTCCTCCAAAAATTTTCATTGATTAGAAGATGACCATTAAATCTAATAAATGTTTGTATAATTCCACTAAACATATCTATTTATATTTCTCATTAATTAAATGTTCCCCTGATAAAGGCAAAAACATACACTTTAACTATGGGTCTATATTAACTGAGATAATGGAAGGTGAAATGAATTTATATTAATTGGATATATATTTTATTCTGTTTAACATTTTTATATTATCATTTACTTTAATAATTATTATTTATATTAATTTACTTTATTGATAAACCCTATACTGATAAAATATTAACGCATACTCCTTTTATTTTAATTTTTGATTTTCATATTAATTGGTTAATTAATTTTAGCATGTTATTTCATCCAAAAAAACAAATTATGATTTACAAAAGAATTAAATAAATAAATCATTGTATAATCATGATATATAACTTGTAGTTTGTTTATTGAGAGGACAAGAAACAAACAATTTACCCTAGTGGAAAACTCATTGATCTAGTTTCAGCTCATATTATTCCCATGGGGTGTTAGCCGAGTGGTACTCAATTGTTGTACCCCCCACTCTCCATGGGAATTGGTGCCGGCTTGTGTTCCTCCAGACTCAGAAACTAGGTGTATTATACATAGGTTTAATCAACTTCATTTTTAGCAGGGGATCATGGCGTGAAACAAGGATTGGTAGGGGAACCTGGTGGGAGTAGGTGTTATCAACCCATATTTTCTTCACATGATCCTCGGCATGGTTGTTAAGGGATCTTCAAGTGCATCCCTAAGACCTAGGTTAAAATTTTAGTATAGGAATAATTTCATCTTACTATAGAAGGTAATATAGAAAGAACTGTACCAGGTACTATTCAATACTTTAGAAAATCAAACTATTCACCTTTAGGCCACAAGTATGGGCCTGGAGTCCGTAAAATCATCTGGTGTCCCAATAACATTAGGATAGTTATGGATTTTGGTTGACAATAGGGGCTCCGTTACACATCAAGGCCTTTGGGCGACCTCATACAGATCAAGAATATGTAGATAAAACTATATAGACCAAAGGAACTAGCTCTAGAATAGGGCTCATAGCACGAGGTTTCATCTAAACAAAGATATCCATATTTGAATTAATGAGAGGGTATGTAAATTATCATCAGGACTAGGCATGTTCACCTCTACATAGGTATTTCTATCTGAAAATTTAATACGATGGTTGGAAGCTGACTTCATGATCTATACACTAGAGAGTGGAATTTCTAAGTAGTCATGTTTAGGATGAATTCCTATAAGACCTTCGGGTCATGTAATCATCTAATCCTATATTCCTTATAGGGGTTCCCCCTCCTCACATGAAATGGGGTTATCAAATAATTAATAAAAATAAGGCCTTAAAGCCATTATTTCCAGTTTAAGATCATATTTATAGCATTACACATCTATCATGAATATATCCTTGGGTTGGTTTTTCTAAGACTATATCTCAAACCAACTCCATGTTCCTAGGATCTCCATCCTTACAATGATTATACATCACATGTAGGTGAAGGGAAATAGAATATGGATTTATATAAAGTAATCATTGACCATACAGGCCCACACATAGTAAGGAGGGATTGATTACCAGTATGCCATAAATTTAATTTTAAAATGTAATTGTAAAACCCATGAAATAATTAAATTAAAAGAAACCTTAAAGATGAACGGGTTGTTCTAAAATATTGATCATCAACTTTATTAATGAATATTAATTAAAATAATTATCTAGAGTTCATTTTTAATTAATATTTTATTAAGATATAAAGACATGAATTAATTAAATCATTCATTAGATTAATTATTTAATTGAATTATTCTTAATGACTATCCGAATCTATCCAAGAGATACACATCCACTATGATTTTAAATAAATTAAATAAATTAATTTTATTTAAAGAGTAAAATTGTATGTATATATCTTGAACTTTGAAGCATCTCAATGATTACCTGTTTATAAAAAGTAGGATCTATTAAAATCATATATAATTTACTCATATTAAATTTAGAGAACAAATTTTATAAGGTAATTGGGTGTCACGTATGAGTCAATTAAATGACACAAAGAACAAATGTTAATTTTTACTTCATGTAAGTATTTTAATCAACCTACAGTAGTTGACATATTGTGACTAAAAATGTAATGTAGTTCATATTTAATTCAATAATTAATTAATAATTTGATATCTTATGAAACCTATTATATGGTCTATATGAACCTAATAAATTTTATATAGAACATATAATAAAGTTATGTATAATGTAATTAAAAAATTTTGAATATTCATTTTAGACATGTTGAGTATTTAATATTTACATTGTAACACCCGGAGATTTTTTGAAGTAATTTTGTACAAATAAATTTAATATTTTTGATATTTTTCATTAAAAACAACATAAATATGAGATTCATTTATATAAAACACCCATTTTAGATTGACTAACATATAACACCAATTTTAGATTGAATTACATGACATTTGGACTTTATCTTGTTTTACATGAAACACTGATCTTAGCTTTTATTACATACAAAATCATGTCTAATTTAAGAATGACTTTCTATTATGAAGTATTATTTAATATGGTAGTTATCACCAAGTAGTTGGAATGGAGGGTATGGATAAGATTATAAAAATTATGAAATTATATTTTTTACATATATATATATAATTCTTTTTAGACTAATTAATTATAAATTAAAATATAAATCATTTTAAATTAATGTATATATTTTATTAAAAAATATATTTATATAAATTTTTTTTACATCTATAAATTAAAATAAATAATTCTCATGAATTATATTAATGAAATTTATATATAATCTATTTAATAAATAAATTTAAATTTTTTATGTATTTTCCATACGAGGGAAAATAATAAATCCAATTTTTTACTCAGAAGTGTATTTAAAAAAAATAGTTTTGTCACATTTTGCACACATATATTAATATTTAAATTTCGACTTTTATAAAATTTATTATATAAAATTAAATTATATTTTTAAATATACATTACAAAAATATCATGGGTGAATTTTTTTTGAATTTTCCGAAAAGTTAAATTTGTCTATGAATTGTAAAAATACTAGTTTTAAATAAAAATTATAATTTAATTTCACGATTTTAAAAGAATAAAATTATTTTAATATGGTTATAAAAGTAATATTATTTCAATTATATATCTATTAATCTAAATTTATGTCATTTAAATCAATTTTATATTGATTATTTATATAAAAAAGTTTAACACATATGATGATTTTTTAATTGAAAACCCTCTTTCACATCAGGAAAATGGGATTAATTTTAAAATAAATTTTGAAACTAATGTGAATGAAATATTGAAAATTTGATTAATTTTTTTAATTAGAACAATTTATATTATCTAAGGATTTTAATATAATTTTTTACCATTATGAATGGTTAAAAAAAATAAAATTTATTTATCATGGATACGTTAAGAATTCGTCTATCAGTGGTTAAAACCGATAATAAGAGTTAAAAATTTACAAAAACATGTAAACCAACCATTTTATAGAATTATTTTGACTTTATCGATTATAAAATCTATAATGGACCATTTTTGAGACTTTTATCTTGATAATAATTTGGTTAGACCTTTTTCTGTTCCAAAAAATTACAAGTGTGCCACCTCACACACATATAAAGGGTCACCTAGTATCCTCTCCTATTGGCACATAAAAGACCCTTTTAGACAAAACCTTCCAAATTAACTAAATTAATCTCTTAATATTATCCAAGAAGCCTTATTTTTATTGAAAATTTATCTTCTTATGAATTTTGGTGTAAATAAATAAGAGTTGTACAAGAAGAGGTAACGCCCCTAACTGAGCTTTTTTTTTCATTTCACCCTAGACCACTGTAAATTACTATTAAAACATACCGATATAACAAAATCCATATCTTCTATATAATTATATGTTGTTATGTAAAATTCATGACCTACAACTATCTCATCATCCATCAAATGTGACACCAAATCATCATTCATGTGTACGGCAACAAACCGCCTCATGAAACAGTTTTATTCATCTGCCATTGAAACCTCTCATATATGGATATAATGTTGGATAAAATGTTTATATATGATATTTAAAATATTATTATACTTATATAATTATTATATTACATATACCATAAAACAATCTATTCATTGGGAATACGATATTTTTGATCATGTGTACCGCGGACTACCACCTCATGAAGCGTTGTGATTCATTCACACCTTACATGGTAGGTAGTATGGTTGGCTTCATTTAAATTATGTTATATATATGAAATGAAAATTATTATTTTAGGTTAATATATTAGATACCATTATTTCTTTCAATACATTTAGGAAATGGAAATAACATTCATGTGTACGTACATCATATCATCTCCCAGAATAATGTTTTTCATTTTATATCTCCAAATCATATGGATTACTAAAAAAATGAATACACTGAATCTATTTTATATTAATATAATTTTTAACATTTATTATCTGATATAAACATGATAAAATTAAGAGTGGAAAAATATAAAATAAAAATAAATATTAAAAAGAATATTGTTAATATCCAAAATATAAATATAAAAATAAATTATTAATAAATGTGTAACAAAAGATCAAAAGTAAATAATATATTGAATGATAAGCATGAGTATGCTTATGTAATTTATTTATAATTAAATCATATTTTTTTATATGTGCTTCAAATATTTATGAAGGATATCGAGACTTAAGACAATGGATTTATGTCTTACATTATTACATCTCTGAGACACATTCTATATTCACCGCCTATTAATTTTATGTGGTGTATATAATTTACATGAGTTGATTTAATTATTATTTTCATGTAATTTATTGGTATTTACATATCCATTTTCATATTTATCTTTATTAGATTTTAAGGTTTAAATGTTTTTAAATTTGTAAGGCATTTCAGTCTCAAATTTCCCTCTCAGGGACCTATGTTATGTTATGAAACTATCTTCTTCTATGATTTATATATCTCTAATCTTTGAAATCTTTTGAAATGAATATAATTATTTTAATGATATTATATATTTCATTTAATTTTATAATTTCATGGGTATTACAATTCAATGTTACCAAAGTGGTAAGTGTTTTATGTTACAATCACATCGTTTATCAGGATTGTTTCTGATTATGCTTCTAATGATGAAAAAAGGTAATATATATCTCAATAATTTTATTCCACTATTTTAATGTAATTATAATTAATTTTTTACATTCATTTTTATCTCCTTATATACTAAATGGTTCAGAACAATTTTTTCGGGAAAAATCATCATTATTTCTCTCTTCAGCATAAAACCCTTTCCTTTTAAAACCATTCTGTAAAAAAAATTTATAGTAAAATTATTAAAATTATTTATTAAACAAATTATTAAACATTTTTTTACCTTTTTATAATATTTTTTATGGAATCTTCATATAAATTTTCAAACATTTGTGGTGTAGATTTTAGTAAAATTGTTAAAAAAAATTAACGTATACGACTTGAATGGAATTTTTGGCCCTAAGGACCATTATTTTATTTTAATATTACATTATAATATTTCAAGTTTATTTCTAAATAAAATTAATTAATTTTTTTGGGTTTTGTAGTATTTTTCTTCAAATTAGAAGGGATATTTTCCTCAGGAAATGATTTAAATGAATTTTAAAGCATCCTTTATAATATTTCACTATTATTTTCAAAGAAAAATATGTAAAAATAGTATTATGTTTTAAAAAGATCTGATTTATAGATGATTTTATATTTTACTCATTGAATGTTTTAATTGATTTTTAATTCATCCTTTATATGTTTTCAGTTTTATCTTCAATTAAATGTATCCTCAAAATGTGTTATGTTTTAAATTTTTTTTTTTCAAAGTAGAAATGATATTTTTCATCAACAAATATTTTAAATTATTATTAAATATTCATTTATATGCACTAATGTTATTTTAAATGTAATTTATTTACAAAATATTTAAATTATTTTTTGGAATTAAAAATTCCTTTTCATACAAATTTATTTTCCTCAAGAAATGGTTTAAATGATTTTTAAAAAAATTTACTTTTAATATGACATAAATTATTGGTACTTATTATTTACTAAGGATATGATCCAAGGATACCATTATTATTAATTATTTAGGTAGTTTATGTTTATGATGAATTTTTTACAAAACTCTTTTATATTCCATGGGTTATAACCTAATAAAAATCTTATGAAACCCATTTATTTTCATGTGTTATTCTATGAGGAAATTATGTTATGATTATAAAATATCAGCCTTTTACACATATTGTGATATGATGAAATGTTTATGAAACCCATTTCATTTCATGGGTTATGAAATTATGAATTTTTTAAAATATTATGGCATACTTATTTATGATTTTAATTAAGTGATTTTTGGGACCAATATATACCTCCAATGCATTGGTTAAAAATTTATATCTCATGAGATCTAAATGTATGGAACTGGTAGTGAAACTAGTTCATTAAGTGTCATTATCTATTATGATGATCATTGGATTTAACCTTAACTACTGTGATGGTTTGGTAGTTAACCCATTACAAAATAATATCCTTAGTAGTGATCCTTTACTACTATGTAAATAATCTTCTATGTTTTTTTGTATTCCAAAAATCATCATCTTATGAAAATGTAATGTCTTCATAGAACATGTTCTTTTATTTCCTTTGGATTCATGCATTATGACCAGAAAATATTTATTCCATGACTCTCAATTTGGATCTTTGATATTAATTGTATGTTATTCATATGTTGTTCTCATGTTATCACAACCTTATTCTCACATTATGTTTATGTATTACCCTTGTTTATACTTACTAAGAATCTTAGATCAACTTTTATATTATTTCCTTTCCCTAGGTTATAAATAAAGTTCTTAATTAGGATCATTCCATGAAAATTACATAGTGGGAAGATATTTTTTGTAGATGTTGAATACCATCCACGAAATAAAAATATAATGTATCTACTCTCCAAATACACTAAACCAATACGGTCCTCATGCATGTATTTTTGTAATTAAATGAATATTCATCTAAAAAATTTAATATTTATCTATGATAATCCTAGGTCATTATATTAGGTATTATAGAAATTGTTTTGTTAAAATTTTGAAATTGTGATATGAAAGATTTAGTGATAAATATATGGATGTATATGATCTTATGTCAACAGATGAGTCAATATATAGGAAATTTCCGAGAATTTTGGTAAATGATACCACATGTGGATTCCTTGTAATTACATCCCTTTAAATATTATAAAATTGTATATGGCTCTATAAAAGATTAAACAATGGTTAATAACTCCAACAAAGGGTGAATTAAGATGGACTCGGTCATCACCTAGTGCATGCAAACTGGTCTGGCTACACACCTCGTTCATCACCCTCATGGGATATGCATTGGAAATTTAAAAAATCATTATGACCCCTGAATATGGATTTGAATTACAACCATATATGACCTTTCTTAATCATTTGGTTTCATATATTTAAAATAAGGTATCATTATTTATACATCCTTTATGTGGTTTTTGTTTTTTTATTTCCCACTATGATTATTATTGCTCATACTATGATTTTTGGTTATTTTTAATTGATGGAACTTGAAGTAATCATTTTATCACTAAATCTGATAGAAAACAAGGTGACTGTGAGAAACCAAATTGGATGATGACTGGAGAAATAAATATAATTATTTTTCCTAATCAACCATCACGATATATGGTTAACAACATGATCTTCGGTGAGATTTCTAAGCCCTTAAATAAGAAGAAGACAATATTTTATAAAAATATTTTGTCAATTAAAATATTCAAAATAAGATTCATATTCATATTGGTCATGAAGGTGGGAAGAAAAACCAAAAATAATATCTCAAATGGAGGTGAAGATGTTATCTATATGAAACATAAGGTCATATTGTGGAATGTTATAGCGGAGTTCAATGTATTACATGTGGGGAAGTTGGTAATTATTTGTAAAAATGATCTAATATAAGGGATATCCCCTAGACCATGGAAATAAAAATTTGGTCCAACTAATAAAGTGAAAGGATTAATGAGTATACGTATTTGGATTCAGTAATTTTTTTGTGGAATTATTTTAGTAAAACTATTTTAGTTATAAGAATCAAAAAACTACTAATTATTGTGTTAATTTTGGAAGCATATATGTATTCTTCTTATATTAACCTATGTTTAATAGATACCATCATGGGTATTTGAGTTTATATTTGATCATAAGTTCAAATTCAATAACAAACTTTTTTAGGTTTTACAAAAACTATGTTTATCAAGATTAAATATACATTAAGAGACATTTTTGGAAATACAATACATTGATTTTTTATATGTTTTAGGTAAAAAATCTATTTATGGTGGAATTCCTTTATAAATTATGGGCATATGGTTAATATTACTAGTAAAATTCGGGATTTATCTTATCTTTGATGTTTTGGTACTTTTTTGGGTTTAGTTGAAAACCATATGAAGTCAAAGCACTCCATTGGTTTCAAAGAATATTTCCCTCAATATTATCTTCCAAGAATATATATTAAGAATGTCGTAAAGTTTAATGGGGTATCAAATTCCATTTTATCTAATAAGGATATGAAGGATAATACAATGTTTTGGATAAGACATTAGTAATATCTTGCTTTAGAGTTGATTTTCAGCATCATGTATCATCCGTTGAGAGATAGCCATTTTGAAAAAATAATTAAAATCCTAGATGATATGTTAAGATATTGGTTTAATGATTTCAAATCATTTGGGGACCAAAACCTTCTTCAATTTGAGTTTTCATAAATAAATATCTTTTATTCGGGTAATAAGTTGGATTCTTATGAAGACATGTATGGAAATATGTTTAGAAATACAATGTACTAGAATGAGATTGTAGAAAAAATAATTTTGGGTCCTCAGATAAAAGATGAGACGATAGAGAAGGATAGAACCATTAAGACATGTAAGTAAAATAAAAGGTTGATAGAAAGATTAAATTGATAATCATTGATGTGATCTATAATTTGATTATGGTGAGAAGTACATTCTATAAATTAATCTATGGATGAAATAAGGGGAAACTAAGCCCTTTGTGTATTGGTCACTTTGAAATACTCTCTCATATCAAGGTTGTAGCCTATCATTTGGTGCTTCCACTATTCCTCTCTCAGGTTCATGATGTGTTCTATTTTCCTCTTAGGAGTAAGTAAACACATAATAAATCACATGTACTGAACTAAAGGGTCATATTTCTATATCATGTTCTTTATTATTAGAAACAATTAGTTGATATTATACATCATACAGATAAATTTCAATTAAATAATACCAGTCACCTAGTCAATAATTTGTAGTCAAATGAACTGTTTTAGTAAGCTACGTGAGAACATACATATGTAAAGAGTTAAAATTATCCTCATTTTTTTTGGTAAAATAGTAACAAATTTTAAAGGTGAAATACAATGTCATGGGGTTAGAATATAAAACTATGATATTTTACGATATAATGTTTTCCTAAAAAAATTAATCTTATTGATATTTTGGGTTCCACAAAACATAGAGTTTTTCTTGAATTATATACCACAATGTGTTTATAATTTATTACATGAAAAAAAGTGTTAATCACTTATTAAACCCAACACTTAGTATATCTTATGTTACACGTAACGTTGATTTCATCTTGTGTTAAAAAAACAATGAGTTTAAATAAAACATGGCTTACTATTAAGAAATAATTATTTAATATGATAGTTATCACCTAGAAATAGAAATGATGGGTATTAATAAAATTAACATAATTATGATAATAATTTTAAACACATTAATATATAATTAATTCCTTGGTTCCCAATTAATTATAAATGATAATAAAAACCATTTGAAAATAAATGAAATGTTTTTTTGTAAAAAAACTATTTTTATGAAAAAGAATTTACTTTCGGTAAATAAATTAAACAAACCACTATTTGTGGAATAATATATTTAAATTTATATATTATATATTCAATCAAATATTTAAAATTTATATTATTTTTTTCTAGGAAAGAGATATGAATAAGTCCAATTTTAAGTTATAAAATATGTTATTCTAAAAAATTATTTTTGTCGCCTATTGTGAAAATATTTTAATAATACTAATTTACAAATATACAAAATTTATTTTAGAAAATAAAATTATTTTTTTAAACGTACATATAAAATGAATCATGGTGTGAATTTTTCATAATTTTATTGAAAGATAAAATTTTAATTAATAGTTAAAAATACTGGTTTTTTATTAAGAATTATAATTTATTTTAAATATTTTAAAAACTAAAAAACAATTAACATTCTTTTAAAAGTTATATTATTCCAATTATATATTTATTAATCCAATTTATTGTAATTTTAATAAATTTCATATTAATATTTTATATAAAAACATTGTATACTTTTGAACACTTTCACTTCAAAAACTCGTTTTCTCAACACATCCACATGTTTAATTTTAAATTAGCATATTCCACAAAAAAAAATTGAATATAAAAAATTGGATTATATATTTTTACAAAGAATAATTTATATTATAAAATAATGTTATCTTTCTTGTTGACCATAATGAATATTAAAAAATGTAAAAATCATTTACCGTGATTTAGGTAAAAATGTGTTTATCCAAGGATAATATAAAATGATAAAGTTTCAAAATGACCAAAAACATTACCAAAACCCATTTTAGGGAAATACTTAAACACTATATGTTTTATTATATATAATGGTCCATTTTTTAGCATTTTTTATTACAAAATATTTTGTAAACATTTTCTTATAAAAAATGACAAGTATACCACTCGCATCACTAATAAAATTTTGACCCCTTATCCTCATATATTCACACTTTTGAAACCATTTAGTTAAAACAAGACCTTACCAAATAAATTCCTTATTTTCCTCATCTCATCCTAGAATCCTTTTCTTGGTCATAAATCCTATATAAGGATCATTTTTTTTAAACCAAAAGATATTATCTCGAGAAGAGGAAACAACCTTTACCGAGCATTTTATTTTATTTCATTCCACAGTTCCTTGAATTATTATAAAACCATGATGTTATATGAAACCATTAATGTTAAATATATTAATATTTTTTTATGTTAGGTTAATTACCTACAAAATTATCCACTTCCACATAATGAGATGAAAAATCACCATTCATGTGTACAACGGACTACCGTCTCATAAACCAATATTATTCATTTTCCATGAAAAATAATAAAAACTGAATATAATGATGGATTAATATTTTATATAGGATAATTAGTATATTATTATACTTTTTTATTTATTATATCATATATGACATTAACCATTCCATCCTGTGGGAAAATTATAACATCGCTCATGTGTACGTTGGACTACCGCCTCGCAAAGCGATGTGATTCATTTGTGATTTATATAGATGGTATTAATAATGGGTTTAATGAAAAAAAATTATTACTTAATTTTAATAAATTATTTAACATTCTTTCTTTTAGTCATTATATAAAACGGATACAACATTCATGAGTATGAATGGGATACCGTCTCCATGAACGATGAATTTTATTTTCGATCTATAACTCTTATGTATTACATTAAAAACATAAATAATGAATATATGTTATATTTATATCAAGGATAAAATTTTGTAGATTATTTAACAATGATAAAATTAATATGAATGAAAGTAACATATATAAACATACATGAAAAACAAAATAGTTATTACACGAAACATATTTTTAACAAGGAATTGCAAATAAACAGGTAATAAAAGAACACAAATAAATAATATAATTAATGAAACATATGATTGTGTTTCTGTAATAGTTATATAATAAAATTAGATTTATTATAAATTATTTTTGAATTTCTAAAATGGAAATTGAGACATAAGGTAAAGAATCTCCGCCTAACTTTGTAAATATGTGAGACACATGCCATATTCACCACATATTTATTTTATATTATGTATATAATTTCCATGATTTTTTTTATGACTACTATCCTAGAGATTGTGGGTATTTAAATTTCCATTTTAGGATATCTCTTTTAGGGGAATTATGGTTCAAAAGTTATCAAAGTGGTAAGATATTTTTTCTCAAATTACCTTATTGGGGACAAATGTTATGTTATGGACCCATATTATACTATAATGTGTATATAATTACACATTGAAATTTCATATGATTAATATAATTATTGTCATGATTTTATAATTTTCATTTAATATTATTCATTCATGGGTATTAAGATTCATTGTTAAAAAAGTGGTAAGAGTTTAATGTTGCAATCTCATTGTTTATCAGGATTGGTAACTATTATACTTACAGTGATGAAAAATCATAATTTATATCAGAATAAAACCATGAATATTATTCCCATATAATAGTTTCATGAGAATAAATTTTTTCTCTTCATTTTTCCCTCCTTATATAATAATGTATTCAATTGAATTATTTATTGAAAAATTATCATTATTTCCCTCTTCGATGGAAAACCCATTTTATTCCAAAACCATGTTTTCTAAAAATGTTTTTGACAATAATAAAATTATTTTTTAAATACATTTTTACCCATGTCATACAATTTTACAAATTTTTTTAAAGGAACATTTGTATTAATTTCCGAACAATGCATGTTTGGATTTTACTGAAAATGTGAATGGAATAATTATTTTAATGTTTATGGCATGGATGGGATTTCATACCATCATGAACATAATTCTATCTGAATATTAAATAATTTGTTTTCTATGTTATTTTAAAAGAATTATATTTTAAAAAACTATGTTTTGAAACATTTTTTTTTCAAATTAGAAGGTATATTATTCTCAATAATTTTTTTAAATGATTATAAAATAGTTATTTACATATAATCAATATTATATAAAAAGGATAGTGTTTAAAAAAATTGTTTTAAAATGTTCTACTTAAACTATAAGGATATTTTCCTCACGAAATTATTTCAATTATTTTAAATTTTACTTTTATATTTTCTCACGGTTATTTTCAAGTAAAATAATTTTTCAAATGGTTTATATTTGACAAAGTGTTTTTCAATGGGAGATGAATAAATTTCTCAAGAAATATTTTAAAATAATTTTATGGATTACATCATAAGTTTTTATCGTTATTTTAAAATAAAATTATTTCAAAAATATTTTAGGAATTTTTAGTTTTCAAAATTGATTTTTAAAGACAAATAATTTTCCTCAAGATCTATTTTATGTGATCATTGAAAACAATTTACCATCTAAGATTAAGTCCACTGATGATTCATATAATTTAATATGGATATGATATAAGGATTCCATTCATATTATTTATTTGGATTGTTTATAATTGTGATGATTTATTTTACAAAACAAACCTTTATTCCACGAGTTATACTATCAAAAATGCTTATGAAACCATATTTGTTTCATGGGTTATGATATGATTAATCAATGAAATGATTATTAAAACCATATCATTTCCATGTGTCATAATATGATTAATTTTTTAAAAAGATAATTTCATTTAATGGGTTTTGATATAGTGTATTTTTTATTATCTTGTGGAAGAAAAACATAATAATTTCATTATGTTATTGGTGTGACATATAACTCCCTTGAATGCATTGTTTAAATATTTTTGTGTCATGTGATTGAAAAGAATATAATTGGTGGTAAAGTTCCTTCAGTAATTAACTTATCATATATGAGTTAATTTCACCTATTATGATGGTTATGGGAGGGAATTACTTCCACTATTATAGTATTGCAAGTGATCCTTGATTACTATAGGAATGATTTTCTTTGTTTATGTGTATGCTGAAAATCATTGAATTATAAAAATGTTTTTTCCTAATGGATCATGATCTTTTATTCCCTTATGATTCATGTCTTATGAATGACCAATCTTTATGCCACAACTCAATATTTATATCATTGATATGGTGTGTAAGGTTTTCATATGTTATGATCATGCTCTCATACACTTATGTGCACATTATGTTTGAATATTTACCTTGATTTCCATTAATTATCATTTGAGCTCACCCATTACTATGTTTCATTTCCCCAGGTTATGAAAAAATGTTATATCTTGGGTATATTTATGAATAATACATAACGGGAATATCATTACGGGAGACAATAAATATCTTTCTTGAAATAATAAGACAATGTATCTAGTCTTAAAAGACACTAAGCCAATATGGTCCTAAAGCATGTAATTTTATAATAAGATGTATATTTATTTAAATATATATATCATTTATGTATGAAAATATTGGTTCATTACATATATCAAGATAGTAATTATTTATCATTATCTTTGTATGTATTTAATACACACATAGGGACTCATCAGGTATTGTAATACATACATGTGTGATGAAAATAGAGTGTAAAGATGCATACTATATTAAACCTCCTTGTAACATGGATGTTAGTACCCATATCATTTAATTAATGAATAACATGACCTGGTACCCATGTTTCTTCCATGAAGTAATTAGGACTACATGGCTTGTAACCTAGTTACACAATATGTTTTTTTTTCACAGGAAATGTGCTATACTGGATCGATCATCACAAGGATCATTTAATTCACTATATTCCACTCATTAAATGATTAGGTGAATTAATTCATGACGAATCAAGGTATAATAAATTGGAATACATAATATGTACAATATCTATACACTATGTAATCACCTAATGTTCAACAAGACTTATCAGTACATGAAGATGGGTTATTCAGATGTTATTCATTACAATATAAGAAAATATTGAATAAATGTGTGATAAAAAATGATTAAAGAATAAATATGGAAATTGAATTAAAAATTAAATTCATTAAATGAAAACTAACTTCAAATACATAAATGATAAATAATTTTAAAATAACTATAAATTTAACATGGCCCCATTTATAAGTCCCCACCATTAAAAATTACATAATCTTGAATTAAGTAAATAATTCAAATCGAAAATATTTTCATGGTTAGTGAATTAGATAATTAGTTCATAACATATACATAACAACATTAATATTACATGTAAACACTTCTACTCAGTATGTCTTTTATTCATAAAATAAAATCTTTTGAAAAAAAGATCCATGTCTAGTTCCATGTTTTAGACAACATGACTTTTCCTTGATCACATCCTTGACCCTATTCATCTTTATGTCTAGTGAAAAACATATTAAAACTTGGGATGAGCATAAAAAGCTCAGTAAGGGTTATAAAACAAACAAAGAAAACTGTAGTTATTCAATACATACATAACATAAGCTCTATAACAAACCTCATAAAATCATAAGATATATTAATAACTCATACTAATCACAAATCAAAAAAGGTATCTTGTGGCATCCATAACATAGTTACGTTGTAGCATTCACAACTACCTAAGGAGTTACATTTGGATCACCCATAATAGTTTATGCCATAAATCTCTTAAGTGAAAAATTATTATTTACCACTATCTTATTACCCAATGAATTGGCGAGCTATCTCGGTCTCACATGCCCTGGGTTTATCATAGAACCACCCATTTACATAAAAAATGGCCAAGAACCATAAAATATTCATAACCTATAAAACAAACATAATGTAAAGATAACCTTTCCATATAATTTAAATATTTTGACATAAAAAATACATTTTCAAAACCAGTTTCAATAAAAAATTATGTAAAATATTATATGGTATTTATTTTTCTCTTAAAAACATTAAGGCTTGTTTGGAATCCATATATCAAATAATACTCGCAGTGGCAAAAAGGTCATTATCACCACATACATAAAAATGAAACATTCCTTTTTGATGTTTAGTAAAACACTCCAAATAAAAAAGATTCCATTTGATAGAAATCTAATGTAAAATGTGTTCATAGACAGTATAAAATAATGTCATGTATAAATCAAAATATGCCTTAATGGAAGCGGATTGAGAAGTAGTCCCTTTTGTTTAGTCTGACTTGACCTGTTCATTCATTAATATCCTAAATAATAATCTAAAGTTAATTTTTTACTTTCTTAAGAACATTTTCATGTTTATTATTCCATTTATGTCACTTATTACCATGTTAAATACATTATGAAATCATTTATGTTAATAATGGTCGTTTTTTCAATATTTGGTACTTGAGTAAAAAATGATATTCTTATAATTACTAGTAGTTCATCTGGTCAAAATTCATTTTTTTCTAGAATGATATTCTGGATTTAGATATCATATATATCATATATATCCAGTATATATATTTATTTATAATAGTACATAACATTTGGACGTAAAAAATGAAATGCACCGTTCATGGAGATGGTAAGTCGTACAAACACATGAATACTACTTTCATATCAATTTCGTATTTAATTGAATATCAAATTAAGATGATAAATATGTATATTATAATTCCAGTATTAATTATATATAATTTCATTAACTTCATCCTTTATACGTTCCACATATGGCATGAAAGAGTCATATCACTTTGAGGGGGTCGTAATGCGCACTTTCTCAAATGAAATTATCACGATTACCCATTAAGGAAACCATAAAGGAAAGATATAAATGAATAATACAGATTTATAGATAAAATATAAATATTATATATATCACATGTTAATAATGTGTCATCATAATGGACACCATGACAGGCGATAGGAGATAATTGAACAATCATCATTTCGTTTGGCTTTAGTTTTTCGTCCACAGAAACATTATGTTTACTACCCATTAGATGGATGTGTGTGTATGTGTAATTAGAATCCTTCTCAAAAAACATACTAGTATACTGAAGATATTTTTTTTCTTATAAAACACGTACATAAATATTGTTTATTAGTTTGGAAATGAAAGTGAAAAAAAGAACTTAAGAGAAGATATTACCTTTATATCTGGTAACTCCCTTTGGTTTGAAACAAAAGGATTTCATGAAGTGGATTCATCCTAAGGTAAGGATTATAAGTGTAAGAGAGTGATCTTGGGAGCTTATTTTGGAAAAGTATGGATTATCCTTTAGTCTTGAGAGGTGTTAGTAATGTTTTAGATGTGGTGGGTTTTATAAGGGTGAGGAGGGGCACTTTACAAAAGATTGAATATATTATTTAATTGTATGATTATTTTCGGTTTTGTGAGGTCCAAAACTTATTAAAGTATAATATATGATGAATCTTGTTTGAAATAAAATCATCCAATAAGAATTGGACAGGTTTGTGGTATTTTTTTAATCATTATAATCATGTTTATTTAAATCATTCATTAATGTGGTAAATACTACATCAATATTGTGTCCCAAATAATTTTATTTATATGATTCCTAAAAATTATAAAAAAAATAATATTATGTACTAAATAATATTATATTTCAAATTCATATTTATAGTAGAATAGATAACTTATATAACCCCATATAAGAATTGATTTACTAAAATTTATTTTTGTATGTCATTTTTGTCATTACTTTAAATTAATTAATATAAAGTGTCATTATCCCTCTTATTTCGATCCATGGGAACCCAAAATTGACCCAAGTATTCCCATAGTCAGATATTTATCATCCAATTGGATTAAGACACATGTTAGTTTAATTTAAAATTATTATAATATTATTTTCACCTTGAATTACCCTATTTACCTTTAACCACGGTAAATAAATTTAAAAAGTTACTATTCATAAACAAATTATTTTAATCTTATTGAACCAAATTTTACTTATAAATTACATTCATTTAAGTTTTTTTTTCAAAATTCAATTCACATAAGCGGTAAAATTTCTAATAAATGAAAAAGTCAGTTTTTTAACTAATAGTCAATGTTTTCCCTATTCATCAAACATTAATGGTTTTCATAAAAATACCAAAACATCAGCCAAAGTTATATTAGATATTCTAAATTATAAATTGATGCCTATTTTACCAAATTGAAACCCTAAATGTTGCATTAATTAATTTTAAATTAATTTCTTTCGTCGAAACAAAAAAGTGTGTTTTTAGATTTGATAACTATCAAATTATTGAGACATGTTTATGTCCAATTTCAAAGAGAGAACATCTTCCAAAATAGAGAATGTATTCCAAAATACCTTAATCACATAATTACCAAATAATGTACCTACACTAAGGATATCCATTTGATAAAACCTAAGTTCTGAAAATCAACTTATACTGGATCCATAAAATCACTTAACTAAATGAATAACTCATACTAACCAGGAACTTCTCGTAGGCCAGTGGTAGGCGATACACCCTTGTCTCCCTTTATTTGTGGGTTCGATTCACATGGTATTGCTAGATTCAATGTGTTTTCACCCATCTTATGAGTTGTCATTTTATAAAACAAAAAAATTTCCCTAACTAATTTTAACATCAAAGGTTGTCCTATACCTATCATTTTCATCCCAAATTTTCAAGACCTAAACATCATAAGGAAGACATATATATGTATAAATTATTATATTTAACATCCATATGATAAAATAATATTATTCCCAATATAATGAACGTCATTCCTTGATCATGGTGTCCACATGGTTTCATTTTCATCTTGTTCGCGTAGGTAAAATGTCCATGAATTGCAACAATGATTTAAATATCCTTCAAAATAATTTTATTCCATTGTGAAAATACACTTTGTACAACATAGGTCATATGGGTGTCCACAAAAAAATAGTTTCACAAAATAATCATTTATAAAAAAAACTTTCAAAACATATAATAAAAAATTCTTTTTATAAAACAGTCAGAATGAGTTTGAGTTGAAACTTTCAATCAATTGTCCTTTTAAAATACAATAAGTAAGTGATGAAAGAATATAATTTAAAACCAAATACATCTAGGTTTTTCAATGACCAGTTTCTTCAACACCTTTTTCAAAATCTTAATATGCTTTAAAAAATTGTGATAAGGTAAAATATTTGAAAATTCCTTGTTATTTTTTACCATTCTCAAAAATTTTAGAATATTGTTTAAGTGGGATTTCATTAAATAAAACCCATGATCCACTATGATATCGATGTATAGTAAAGATGGTTGATATCTCTAAAAAATTCTTGAAAGTGAGTTGTATCCTAGAACCAGTTTCACAATCATCAGAACATGACTTTGCAATAATTATTGCAATCATTTCAATTGGAAGAGATAGTAATTTTGTTTAAGATCCTCCTATTTCAATTTGTAACTAACATTACTTGATCTTAAAATGTTATAAAATGAGGATTTAACATGAAGAGTATAAATAGAGGCTAACCATGTGTCTAATAAAAACACATAATCCCTAAATATGTCTAAACCGACCATTGATACCAACTATAAGGCCCCATCCAAAAATATTACATAATCTTGAATTAAGTTAATAATTCACACCAAGTATCTTTTTTTGTTTAAATATTTTGAGAATTAGGTCATAAAATATACATAATAACTTGAATATTACATGTATACACTTCTACTCAGTATCCATTTTTTCATAAAATATAAATTCTTGTAAAAAAGATCCATGCCTAGTTCTATGATTTTGATAGCATGCCTTTTTCCGTGATCCAATCCTTGACCCTATTCATCTTTAAGTCCTGTGAAAAACATTTCAAAACAATATAAGAGCATAAAAATATTTTTAATGGTTTTATGAAAAATAATGAAAACATTAGTTCATCAATAAATACATAACAAAAGCTCTTTAACATACCATATGAATTCCTAATATTTTTGAATAACCCATAGTAATAAAAAATCATAAATTTAACGTGTGGAACCCATAACATAATTATGTTGTAGATTTCACAACTATATAGGGTGTTGCATTTGGAATTCCCATCACAATATATTCCCCAAATCTCTTAGGAGAAACATTATGGCTTACCTCTGTCACGTTACCCAATGTATTAAAGAGCTATCTCGGGCTCACCCTCCTAATGTTTATAATGGAACCACCCACATACATAAACAATACCCATGAACCACAACATATTCATAACACATAAAAAATTATGTAGGAAAGATAAAATTTCCACATAATTTAATTATATTGACATAGAAAATCCATTATAAAACCATTTTCAAGACCAAAATACCAAAAATAGTATATGGTATTAATTTTCCTTTTAAAAACATAACAGTTTCTTAAGGAAGCCATTGATCAAATAATACTCGTGATGGTGGAGATGTCATTGTCACCGTGTACTTTAAAAAAACATTCCTTTTTGTTATTTATTAAAACACTTTGTAGAAAAAAGATTCATTTGAATGAAATGAAATTTCAAAGGGGTTTATACACCGTATAAAATAATGTCGTGTATAAATAAAAATATGCCTCAATAAATGGAAATTGTGACGAAGTCCCTTACCTCATGTCTGACTTGAACCGTTTTTATTTAATCTCCTGAATAATAAAATAAAGTTAACTACTACTTTAATAGGAATCTTTTTCATTTTTATTATTCCTTTTATATCACTTATTACCATGTTATAAACATTATGCAATCATTTTAGTTAATAATGGTCATTTTGTTAATATTTGGTACTTGAGTCAAAAATGAACAACTTATAATTACAAGTTGTTCATGTGGTCATGAGTCCATTATATCCAAAATGATATTCATGATTTATATATCATATATATATAATATGTATATATATATATATATTTATTTATAATAGTACATAAAATTTGGAGATAAGAAATGAAATGGTTCGTCCATGGAGACGGCAAGCCTTACGTACACATGAACGCTACTTTAATTTTTATTTAATATTTAATGTAATGAAAACATAATGATACATAAGTATATTATAATTCCTGTATAAAGTTATATATTATTTCATTAACTCTATCCTTTATACGTTCCACGTATGGCATGAATGAGTCCTATCACTTTGAGGGGGTGGTAGTTTGCACTTCCTCAAAAGAAATTATCACAATTACCCATTATGGAAACCATAAAAGTATGATATAAATGAAAAATATAGGAGTATAGAGACAATATAAATATAATATATATCACATATAAATTCAGCTCCATTATAATGGTCACCATGAGAGGTGGTATGAGATAATTTAATAATCATCGTTTCGAGAGGCGTTAGTTTGTCGTCCATAGAAACAGTATGATCATTACCCATTAGATGGAGGTGTGTGTATGTACAGTTTGTATCCTTCTCATAAAAATATCCTAGAATATTTTAAATAATAGTGTTGTTATAAAAGAATGAAATATATTTATTTTAGGGTGTTGGAGATGGAAAATAAAACAAAAGAACTTAAGATAAGACGTTACCTTTAAATCGTTTAACTCTCTGTGGATTGAGCCAAAAAAATTTCTTGAAGTGCCTTCTTCCTAAGGTAAGGCTTCTAGGTGGAAAAGAGGGATATATAGAGCTTATTTGGTCAGAGTTTAGATGGACCAAGTGGATCGATATGTGTGAGTAATGGGTTAGAGGTGAGGGCTTTTTATAAGGGGAGGAGGGGATATTTTGGAATGTATGAAATTGTTATTTTATTATATAATGATATTCGGTTTCTAAAGGTCCAAAACATATCAAAGTAGATGATACGATGAATCTTGTTTGAAATAAAATTATTCAATAATAGTTGGATTGGTTTGGGATAATATTTTTAATCTTTATAATATTATTTATTTAAATCATTCATTGATGAGGTAAACACAACCTCATTATTGTGTCATATATAATTTTATTTATTCAATGTCTAAAAATAATAAAAAAATACCATGTTTTAAGAAATATTTTTATATTTTAAATGATTTTTTAGTCAAAGTGAATATATATATAACCCCATGTTAGAAATGATTTATTAAAATATATATGTTTATGTCATTTTTTTCATTACTTTAAATTAATTATTATAAAGTGTCATTATCAATCATAAGTGGCTCCAAGGGGGAAAAATAGACCCAAGGATGCCTATGGTCATAAATTTATCAACCAATAGGATTAGGACACATGTTATGGTAATATTCAATTATTATAATATTATTTTAACCTTAAATTACCCAATTTACCTTTATCTATGGTAAATAAAAATCAATAGTTACTATTGATAAAAAATTATATTCATCTTATTGAACCAAATTTTACTTATTAATAACAAACATGTAAGTAAGATTTTGTAAATTCAATTTATAGAAGGAGTAAAATTTCATTTAAATGATAAAGTAGGTTTTTTAACTACTACTTAGTGTTTGAAATATTAATAAAAAATTGAAGGTTTTCAGAAAAATACCAAATATTATGCCTAATATATATTTGAGTTTAGGAATTCAAAAATTATGTCTATTTTTTCAAATTAAAATCATAGAAGCTATATTAATTAATTTAAAACTAATTCCCGTTTTCAAAACAAAACAATTGTTTTTAAGAAATAATAACTATCAAATTATTGACACTTGTTTATGTCGATTTTCAAAGTGAAATTAATTAAAATGAACATAATTGGATTAATTGGTAAAAAGATAATCTTATTACGAATTAAAACCAATTAAAAATAAAATCTATCCATATAAATTATTTAGATTAAAATGTAGTTTTGATTTAAAATACAGCATTTTTCACTATTCATTAAAAAAAGAATTTTATTAGAAAAATACCAGAAATTTACCCAAAGTAAATTTTGATGTCCAAATTATAAAGAAGAATTTAATTTCGTCAAATAGAAGATATAAAATTTACCAAATCTATATTTAAAGGTGGTTCTCCATCAAAAGGCGGTAAATGGACCTTTTAAAGATTATTTGAGTATTTATACTTAAAATTAGATTCATTCACATTTTAAGCCACTAAATTTTATTGGATAAATGTAAAAACAATTAAAAAACATGTATAATAATTTAGTAGTTAGTTCTATTCGTTCCCATCATTAAAACAGTTAGGCGTTAACTGCCATTTAAAATAACATTATATTATTATTTTTCACTATGACACAACATTTTGTGTAACATAAGATTTCAATGAAACCCTTTTTTGTGTATCGAGTATACCATCATCCATATCATCCCCTTTAAAGTAAAATTAAAATTTAATTCAAAAATATTAATAAATATGAAAATGTATTATTCCTTATTTACATGGTATGTTACACCCTTGATACTACCTTTCGGTTCTAGATGTAGTGAAAGTGAATATTTGGCATTGGGAAAAAATCAACTTTTTATAATTTAATGGATCATTCAAAATTTTAATGATTTGAATTCCATGTATAATGAATTTTTTTCTAATGAATATTGGAAACTAACTTTTCTTTAATAAAGACAAAGGATCATTTAATGCTAATTTATAATAAATTTAAATAACTTAAGAATAAATATTACCTCAGTCTTGTGATTTTTCATCATTAATGATTTCAATCATTCTAACCAAATAATCACATCATCATTTCATAGTGAGGACCTAATAAATATTTTCTATAAGAGATATCAACATATGTTCTATCAATATTTGAATAACTCCAATGATGCATTGGGTGCTATCATAATAGATTGATCATCTTAGGTTGTTTTATTCAATAAATTTTCATTCCTTAAAGCATGAAGGAATTTATTATTATTATTTACGATCTAGATAGGAAGAGAGAAGGAGGGAGATCATGGGAAAATTTGTTTAGTAGAATGATTCAGATTTCTATTATTGACATATCCGTTTATTAAAATACATCGGGTTAGGGAATAAAATTTATTAAAATTCAAAAATGACAATAATAATATATTAAATCTAAAAAGAACCCCATTCTAATATAATAGTATAATATTATAATATTATTTTTTTAAATGCTCTGACCCACACATTAATAAATATTTACTTTACAACAGGATAAATAATTTCCTCAACAGAAAAAATCTGGTGTTCTCATCATCCTCAAGATTTCATGAATTCTTAAATAAATAATATTCATTAAATAAATAAAAACTAATTATATTTACAATATGGTGAATAAATATATATTTAATATTTACTAAATTAAATAATTGTTTTATTTTATAAATAAATATTTATTTCTTATGTTTCAAAAAATAATTGATAAATAAATATTATATATTTCAATAATAAACGATTACCTTGTGAATAAATTTATATATAATAATTTTTATTATTTAATAAATTTTGAATATATATTACTTCTTTTTTTGGAAAAAAAATTATACTAATTGTTAAAAATAAATAATATTTAAAAGATATCAAATTAAAAAATTAATGTATGACCAACTTGGTCTCTTCCATAGTGGAAATAGGAATGTTTTCATAATGTAGAATATTATTATCTAGAAATTGGACAATTCAACCAAAAAAGGAGAAGATATGTCACAATGAAAAACCCATATTTGAACATTCACTATGTAATATAATCTTTTTTCCTGATATCTCATCAAGTAAGTCTCACAACCATGTCCTCATCCCACATGCATGATTCATTATGCTTTGACTATCTAAAATGGACGCATCAATACACCATGGAAATGGAATTTATTGTGACATTTTTATTTAAATCAATGGATTAAATATATAAATTAAAATAAATATGAAAGTGAAAAATACTTCCTTAAATTCTTCATTAGTAACATATATTTTATGAAAAACCGAATGCCCCCCCCCCCCAAATATTTCATGATTATATTTCATCATATTTTAAAGTAATACAACAATGTAAATTAGTATTGGTATGTATTAATAACAATATTAAAGTCTAAAGATCGTTGCACTAACTCAGAGATGGTAATATGGAATAATTTTTAAAAATGTAGATTTTATAAAGGTAGGTATGTTCACATAATCCACCATTTTGGAGATTAGCAAGTCTGAACTTCATGAAATGAGTTGTCATAAACTTATGAGAACTCATGCCTAACCATCAGTGCACTATGTTTCCCATCTTAAAATATTATGAGAACATAATACAATGCTTAAGAATATCATTAGTTAATTTTATGATTATCATTGTAATGGGAATTGATATTCTCTTTTCAATATAGAAGATTCTTGAGGACATTATTACAGAAATGTCAGACATAAAAATGAAAAATATATAACGATATATTTTATTAATATAAACCACATTGAATATACATACAATATAAAGTAAAAATAATTAGTTTTATGAAATCAACTTCCAATGTTTCTTAAATTCCAGATTATAGAATAGAATGTTCCTGATGAATTAAATAAAGGGGGAGATTTTTGAAAATGATTTAATCTAGATTAAAATATAATAAATATTAAATAATGATAAAATTATAGGTGCATGGATAATAATCTCATATTATGGTGAACTATTATTAAAATTTTATTAATTTAATTAAATGATTAAGAAGTAATTGGAAAAAGTTAATTGTATTCTTATTGGTTATCTATTCCATAGTGATGGAAGCTGAGTTTACATGTGGAAAATTATCATTATAATGAGTCTATGATTTTATTGTTTCTTTAATTCTATATATGAGTTATAATATCATTAGGTTCTTTTGTAAACATAAAAAACAATTAATATGGGGGATGTTACTGAATACCGGGTTTCTATTAGGTGGTTCTTGGAATTTTTTTAAAAATCACTTATGGACCTGGATTACATAATTTCATAAACATCCTGAACCACATAGTCCATGAAAAGAGCATTCAGGTTCCATTAAAGAACCTCATGTGAATGATGATAACCATCACACAACATATTTTTGGGCATTAAAGGTCAACATCTTAATCTGAACCTCTAGGAAACTTTTCTACGTGGCACTAAAAATCATCAAACTTATCTCCCCACCTCTATAGAACCTATAAATACCTCCCTCCAACTGAAAATAATGGGGAAGTGAACATTGGAATTTTGAAAATGGATTTTAATTCTCAACATTGAAACCTTCACATTAAAAAAGGGAAGATTGGTTTCCAAAGGAATCCCACATTCATGAAACTGACTCCCATAGGTTCTAGAAAACTTTTGACCATAGTATATATGCATTTTTGGAATTGTATGACCATCAAATTAGAATTTTATCCATCATAGTGCTTGGGGTTTCGAAATATAGTTACCCTTTATGAAACCATCACCATAGGAACCATGAATTTACCCTGATTCATGGCCATTTAGTTTCATGAAGTTTCTATCCTCGCTTTCCCTCTTCCCTTTGTGAAACCCCTAGCATTAATTAAGCCCAAAATGTTTGGAATCCTATACACCATTCTTCTCTCTAGTGCATCTTTTTTCAAACCACCAATCTAGGAATGTTGTCTGACCAATTTCCCAAGACGAATTCGATCATGGTTCACTTTTTCTACCATCTTTTGCATGAATAGTATCATCAACCCTCTTTTATAGCCACATTTATTTTGAAAAAACCATAAATGTTTTATTACGTATTTCTCCAAATAATAGGCTCCCAAAATTCTCTTTCTCCTAATAATAGGAACCATAATATCAAGATCCAGTTCTTACACTTTAGGACGACAATGTTCATTCCATACCCCACAAAGAGGTATATGTTATGTGGATGTGCAGGCCACGAAGATGGAATCATTAAGGGAAAAAAATTTCATTTACCTTTGATGAGGGATAATTTTTTTCCCTCCTATATTGTTTGGATATGGTCTCCCCTAGTGTAGGCGCCACTAACATTTGAGATACATGACATGAAACTGCCTCGCCCCATCTTCTTGTCGTATGCCATTATATTGCACATGAATTTTCACAATATAAGATGTAAAACTATATAACTAAACTATGTAGTGAACATGGGATGCCCCATGTATATCTGGCATGGTATGACCCCTCACCTCCAACCCTATGTGACAAAAACACGATGCCCCATGTATGATCATCATGGGATGCCACTATACATCCCCACCATGGGATGATCCTCCTACATTGGGTAACATTAATTTCTAATCCCCACCTTATACTTCCTCACCATGGGATTATCCTCATAATTTTGGAATAATCCATGCATAATCCTCGCACCATCCTTCCCCACCCTGAGATGATCCTCCTTCATTTAGTCCTATATGTAATTCTAACACTATCCCTTGACGACTTTATTTTTTTTATGTGAGTGTCCTTGCCGCCTGACATTAAACTATAGGGACTAATCCTAACTCATTACCTTAAACTATAGAATAAAACTACATGGGATATTATCCCTATCTCAAAACATGGTATGTAGGAAACTTCTATGAGTCACAATCCCAACACCCTTATATTCCCATCAAATTTGCATGCCTTACCATCAGAAGACAATAACATCAAAGTGTGATCGTCATCCATTTTGGAAGCACTCACCCCCACTAACAAGTACCCATGAGATTATAATGTTGTGACCTACCTATCCCCTTAAGACATTAAACCTGTGACCTACCTATCCCCACAATACCATAAACTGATGACCTACCCATCCCTCGAATACATTAATCAATTTACCTACTTATCCTTACAATATGTAAAACTTGTGTCCTGCCTATATCCACATGATGTTACACCGATGAAATATATGTCCCTACAATACATTAAACCTATGACCTAAATATACCCACAAGTTGTTAATCATCGACAATATGTTAAAACTGTTTCATAAATGTATGCACAATACCTTACACATCTGACCAACCAATCCCCACAATAATTTAAATATGTGACCCCCCTATTATGTCCCCATAATTCCGTAAACCTGTGACCCCTCCCGACTTAGAATATCTTCCCCAAAAAATAAACTTGTGATATCCTGAGTAAAAAATCAAAGATGTCTTTTTCCCACTGTATTTAGCACCAAATGGTCAACATGGTATGACTTGAGTTCTTTTCCTAAGATGCCTCAAACATGAGATTCCAATGACTTCAAAATAGGAATACTTTTCAAATTCCCAACACACCCAATTTCTATCAATTCTCATATATATCCAATATAAACATCATTTCCAAACATATGTTGCTTCACTATTAAGAAAAAATCAATGTAATTAACTTTATCCACCATGAGATGGCATGGAGAATGAGTTTCTCGAACATGAAAAAAATATATGAGGGATACATGATAAAAAATGTGATCTAATGAATAATACATTTAAGAAGAAAATGACCAAAAATAATATTTTCTTTATATAGGATCTAACACCACCATCCTTAGTGGTATAGGCCATCCTTCATTGGAATTCCGGAATGTGGGGAAAGAGCGGTGCATCCCCACATGGACACATTCCATTGAATAAAGCATAGTAAAACAAAGTAGTGAACCAGACATGAAACTCTTATCCTTAAACCATGGGTATATCAAAAATGTTAGACACCACAGGAATTGAGAATCACCAGATTTAGACATCTCCAGTTTCAAGCTTCCCAAAAACAAAATGGTAAACCTGAAAATAAACTCTCTTTTTTAAACAGTGAGCAGATGAAAAATTTCAGGAATGTACAAATTGAGGAATCACTAATATAAATCTATTCCCCTTTTTATGTAATAGTTATATTATCATGGGGCTACTGATGACCAATAATATTTTATTCCTTATCAAAATTTATTCCCATAAGGCCACATTGGGGGAACCACCTTCTAATTATAGAAAACCATTTTGGGAGACCCTCCTAAAAACATTTCAACAGTTCACTCCCATGTTCCAGGGAGGTAGGGGATGTTAATGCCATCTCAATTATGGTCACTAACATGGAGCTTCTAATAATGGATCCCAATTTTTCATGCCAACAATAATGATCAGTTGCATTGGATGTCAATAAGACTGATCCAATACCTTATCTGCCAGCGCTGGCCCAGAACAACCCACATCAACACTACTAGGTTGGCCACATACACTACACTGGAGTATGCATCTCTAATATCATCAGTGGAACCTAATTCCTATGACACACATCTTTCCCTTTCATTTTTTATGTGGGTTATGTCTTATCCTGATTGGGATGAAGACCAAAACCATTCATAAGGCAGGGGAAGATAACTGTCCCTATCAAGGGTGCCACCAACAGTCATAATGGGTCCACAACTAGCTGTCTTGTGATCCACCACCAATAATCATGTGCTATCCCATTATGAATAATTTTATTTTCGAAGCCCTCCCCATGGTTATATTATACCACATCATAACCATTATCCAAAACAAACTTAGAAACACTCCCCCTCTTCCTAGGAGTTAGTGGCTTTTCATGCTATGGCATCCCATGCTACCACTTGGGAGTCACCAAGGTAGGTTCCCACCACCATAAAGAACGTCCATTGTTGGCATATAAACACGACACTAGGGGTAAGTCAATAATAACCCTACTATGGTTTCTCTGTTCTAGGCTCCATGGTCCCAGTAATATGGGAAATTAGACCATATTCTTGTACCTGTTTCTTTAGTCTCAGATACATGATTACTAAAATTGGATTGGTTATCAGTTCAAATGTTAGATATTACATTTCTATAGGCTTCCACAACACTTAGGAGTCATCTCCCTATTCATCCATAGATATAATATTCCACGCTTCTTAGGCACTATGAACCCGTTGATCCATATATATAGGTTTTAACGGCTCCTAGGCACCTCCACCCTATCCATTCAGAGAGATAGGCTTCCACACCTCCGAGACATTGTTTCCCCATCCATCCAAAGAGATATAATTCCATGCCTCGTAAGAAATTTCACCACCTCCATTAGGATATATAGGTTTCCACACCTCATATAGATTGCATTCCCATTCATTTATAGATATTGGCTTCCAATACTAACTGGTCCCATCTCATCATTCATCCAGAGAGATAAGCTTCTGAACCACCCGGGTACCATCACCCCATCCATCCATAAAGATAGGGTTTTATGTATCCTTGGAATTGTAGTACCATCCATGCTAAGAGATTGGATTCCACACCTCATAGGCATTATCTCCCAATAAATTCATAGAGATAGGCTTCTAGGCGTCTTAGTTACCATTTACCCATTCATCCAATGAGATGGATTTCAGTACCTCCTAGGTCCCATTACCTAGAATATCTAGAGAGAAAGGCTTCCACTCCTACCGGCCAACATAAACTCTCCCATCTAGTGATATAAGACTCCATATATCATAGGCATCATAAGAAAATCCATCCAAAGAGATATTATTCCACAAATCATGGGAATCGTCAACTTTTTCATCTCGGTTGATTGGATTATATGCCTCGTAGGAACCACCAAGCCACCCATCCAGAGAGGTAGGCTTCTACGCCCCTTGGGTGTTATTTCCCCATCTATCTTGAGAGGTCATATTCCATGTCTACTATTAACATTTATCTTTTCATCCAAATAGATTATATTCAACACATATGTGGCATCTTCACTACATCCATACGAAGACATAGTCTTCTACGCGACCTGGGTTCTATCCCTCATCCATCAAGATTGATATGACTCAAGGAATCATAATCATTTCTTCCACATTCATTCAGAGTGATAGGATTCCACACCTCAAAAGATCCATCTTGTTGTCCATCCAGAGAGATAGTTTTCGACACCTCCTAGGAATCATCGATTTTCCCATTTGGAGATATTGGCTTCTCTGTATCAAGGGAACCATCACCATATTCATCATGTGAGAAATGATTCCATGCCTTTTGGGAACCATCTACCCATTAATCCAATTATATAGGCTTCCACACCTCTTATATGTCATGGTTCCATCCATATGGAGAGATAGGCTTATACTCATCCCGGGAATCGTAGACCCATTCATTAGAAGATATTGGATCCCATGACTCGTATGCACTGTTTCCACATCATTATCGAGAGACAGGCTTCCAAACGTCATGGAACCATCAGCCCATTCATTTATAGTGATATAATTAAAAACCTCCTGGGAACTATCAACTTTTCCATCTAGAGATATAGGATTCCATGCCTCCTAGGAATCATCACCTCATTCATCAAGAGAGATAGGTTTACACACCTATTGGGGATGATCTCCATATCCATCAGGAGAGATTGGCATCCACACCTCCTAGAACCCTCTACCCTTCCATTCAGTGATACATGAATCTAATCCCCTTGAAGCCATTCAACGATCAATATGATGATATATGAATCCACACCTCTTAGAACCCTCCTCTCATCCATCCCATGAGATTTGATTCTAAATCATCTTGTGCCATCATGTTAGTTAATTAGAGGATTTTGTGTGGAAAAGAGGCACAAATTCCTAGTTTTCCATTAGAAGTATCATATAGGACAACCTAAAAGGGGAATTAACCCCATGCTGGGGGATGGTCATCATCCTTTCTCTATGTGAATTGACATGAAAAGATCATATCACCCTTGTGACCCTTGGCACGCCCTTTTTCATCTTGACCATTACATAGGAAGGTGTGTTCGAATTATTAGGATTTAGATCTCAACCATATACTAGGTTTTTTTTGTGAAACATGCCATATAACTTGTTCAGTCAATAGCCATCGTGGAGTTTCTCCCCATGATGACCGGAAACTATCAAGGTTCTCCCTACAACCCCAAAACCAACCCATTAAATGTTCCCCATGACACAAACTAGCTCAAGTGTGGGGAAAATATACTCATTATGTGTAGAGACCCACAACTTGACGTACATAGACATTACATTACTTTTTTGGAATATCTAATACATAACAAAAACAGAAACCAAAAGACTGTAATAGTTTAGTGTCATTGGAAACTCGGAATATAATCTTCTAATATTGGTGAAAGATCTTCAACATCTCCCACAAATTTCGTCCTTTTTTTCTTACCTAATACCGTTCTTTATATCATGGGGAAAAGAAAACATATAAAGGGTGATCTCAAATGCTCATTAAGGGTAATCATGGTTAAAAAAACAAACCATATAAATTTGAACTTCAAAACATGAACATAATATTTATACATAAAATTCTTGAGCAATAACATAAAAAATGGCAGTACGTAAGTCATATATCATAATGGATCATCAATAATGATAAAATACCATGGGAATAAAACATGTAATTGTGTAAAACCATTAAGCACTTGATATGATTTCAATAGTAGCCAAGGAATTACTGCCAAGAACATCTTAGTGGAAAAAGTCCCTTACTGAACCGGGTTTACATGCCGTTCCAGCCCTGTATCATTAAACCAGATTTACTTGTCATTTCATCCATGTCTATCTCATTAGATATAAATCTTTACCCAATGCATTGGATGGATATATAGGTCCCACCCATCTCATAATGAAATCATTCTTACGTGAGCCACAACATAAACATAAATCATTCATCATAACCCAAAGAATAAAACGGGTTTATTAAACATCATCCCATCATAAAATAATCTATATAAAACAAATTGATATCATTTCATCATAGGAAAAATGAAATTGTTTAAATCATAGATACATTATACTTGAAACATAATGATACTAAATAATGTCATCTTAGATGGAAAATAGTTTTGAAAAAACACTAGAAATGAATTCTAGAGGAATATATCCTTTCTTATTCAAAATCATTTTATTTTCACAAAATGCCATGAAATTTTAAAAGAAAAGGATTTTGTTGAAAATAATAATGAAATATTATAGAGTAATCTTCTGGAAAATAAGGCATTATGAAACCATAAAAATATGTTCATGATGTATAAGTTAAAAAAACTATCTTCACATACTTTTGCCAGAAAATTCAAAAAGTGCCTTATATGGTAAACAAAATAAATAATCCTTACATACCATGTAGTAAAAGTCAAAAATGGGTAAACTAGACTTAAAAAATACATGTAACCATTTTTAGAAAATAGGGACATGGATGATAAATATTACCCTAGTAAATACTTACGAATAAACAATCTCAGATAATAATGAAATTGGAATAATTATCCCTTACCTTAGGTCCGATATGCTTTGTACCTATCTGAACCTCATGTCTAATGATTTATATAATGTAATTTAATTATTACAGAATCATATTCATTGTTATGATATCATATATGGATAACTTATGACTTTATATTACTAGTTCTTTGGTAAATTCCATGTTAAAGAATCGTTTTCGGAAAAATCGTTTTATTTATCGTACGTGTTTGGACATGTTGTTCACGATATTATTATTAATTTTATCATTATTTAATTACTCCCAGAATGTAAATCATGATTTATATATCATATATATTTAGTATATATATATAATAGATAGATAAATGAAATGAAATACACCGTTCATGGAGACAGTAGGCCGTACGTACGCAGGAACATTGTTTTCTTTTCGTTATTGACTTGAATGGAAGTAAGTAGATGACATATATATACATCTATATATACATAAATCCAGTAGATTTATAATGTCATATATTTCATTATTATTAATTATATATACTTTATAATTTTCCATTAGTGGTTCACATGGTGAATGAATCTCATCGTGTCGTGGAGATGGTAATCCGTGCGTACACACGAGCGATGATATCATTCCCATAATAATTGAATTGAATTAGAGTGGATGATATAATATCTCCTAATCAGTATGATTTTATAATAACTAAATATAGTTATTCATTAAACCATTATACACATCCAAGTAAGGTAGTGGTGGAAAAACAGATTACACTACGACATGGAGACGATATTCCATACGTACGCACGCCTGGTGATTTCATTTTCCGTAGGATGGATAGATGGTGAAATGGGGTTGTTTCATATTTATAATAACATATAAGTATATTATTGATACTTATGTTATTACTTTATAATGAAAAAACTATAGTATAATAAGTTGAAGAAGAAAGAAACTTGAATGAATCAGTAGAAGAGATTACCTCTTCTTTGACGAACAACATTTAAGCTTCCTCTTAAGGGACTAGAGTTGGACTTTTTGGAAAACCAGAACTACCAGAATGTTTATAGGGAAGTGGAGAATATAAATAGTAAGGGGTTGGCTGATAATCAGAGCTCAATTTTGTGTAATGACAAGAGGGAGGAGGTGTCCTTTTATAAGGGAGGAGAAGGGAACCTTAGGAAAAACTTAATATATTATTTTATAATAAAGTCACATTCGGTTTATAATGGCTCCAAAGTGACTTATTTAGAAGATAAAGTGGGGATGGGTCGAAATCCTATCAACCAATAGGTTTTAGATATGTTTAGGTCACCATTTTAACATTATCATTTAGATTTAACTCTAAATTAACTAATTTAACTTTTACCGTGTCTTCTTGTTTTCTTACTCTAGATGGTTTATAAACATACTATAAACTGCCAATATAACCCCAATTGGTTCACTAATTTCATATATATTATTATGTAAGTCTTTTGGTTGTACCTTATATTTTTAGGAATAGAATATAAATTAATAATATAATATTTGTTTTAAAAACTATTTTATGTCAATTTTGACACTATTTGGTAATTGATTTTTGTGAATATCATATGAGAATGATTAGTTCTAAAAAAGTTAACTAAATCAATACTAACATGTCATATCAACCTAGAAAAAAATTTTAATTCATTAAAAGTCTCATATTACATTTATATGGGTATTTATAACATCGGTTATGTTAATATTTCATTAATAAGGTAATTACTGCCTCATCATTGTGTCATTAATATATTAAATTATTTTATGATTAAAAATTATAAATAAAATATTATTATGTAGGATATATATTTATCTTTCTAATGAATTTTTATATTCCAATTTATCTTATTTATAACCCTATATTAAAAATATTTTGTTTATTAAGCTTCGATTTTAACTAATTTTAATCTTCTTTAAATAAATTAATAATAAATGTCACAATCTAATCCTAGTGGACCTAAATTGACATATTTTATTCCTATGATTTTTTTTGGTCGAATTACAGTTATCCAATAGAATTAAGACATGTGTTAGGATAATAATAATATCATTTTTACCCTTAAGTACCCTATTTACTTTTAACCGTGGTAAATAAAAGTAAAAAAGTTACTATTCACCAAAAAATATATTTATCTTATTGAAACATATTTTACTCCTTTTTATTAACTGTGTCTCTCGGATTTTCGAAATTACACTCACAAAAGCAGTAAAATTAAATTTTATGTAAATTTTCAAATTCTCCTAGGAGGTGGGTAAAAGACGGTGAAAAGTTAAATAAAATTTATATATATATAAAATTATTATCAAATAATAGAATGAATTAAATTAATATTATATAGTTATAATGTATTAATTTTAACCTAAAATAAATTTAAATAAAATAAATAATTATTTAAATAAATGTCGGTTTTTAAATAGTAATCTAGTGTTTTCACTATTCATCAAAAATTGAAAGTTTTCAAAAAAATACCAAAAATTGACCCTAGTCTAATTTCGATATTCAGAATCCAAAAATGAACTCCATTTTGAAAGATAAAATTTATAAAATTTCAAAAAATGGGTATTACTATTCATAATGGCTAGTTCATAATAATATTATAATAATATCTCTTTTAGTGAAACACGGTATTGCGTACTACAAAAGCTATCGAGTATGGTCTTGATTGCGTGTAATCCAAGCCAAGTAAGTGCTGCGGGTAGTGAAATATATGTTTGGTGTTGCGTATAACATAATCAAAACTTATTTTGATTTATACATTAAACAAAATCAATACTTAATGTTGCATTGAATAGTTTCTGCAATACGAACATGAAATTGTGTGTAACACGAGCCAAGAATAGGGTTGCGTATACTAAAATCTAATATGGTGTTTCATATAGTATAATATAATCTTGGTGTAGTGTATAATAGAACACAACAAAGAAATTAAAAATAATATATCTCATAAAATCTCAGTTTGTTACATTCTACCCCCCTTAAAATGAATTTCACCCTCAAAATTCGTCGGGGTTATAAATGGTTTACTACTTGAAAGTTTCTTTCATAGAAACCCAAATCGTAAAATGGAATACAAAAACTGAAGTTCAAAAACTAAATGATGAAATGTAACGGTATCCCAAATTAACTAATCACTGGGTTTCCACATAGAAGAACATAGGTGACAATGTGGATATGGAATAGAAATCTAACCATCAAATTCTAATGGATAGTGGTAGAGAACATGGATATGAAAAATCCAACAATCACAAATCCATAAATTTGTGATGATCTAAGGTACCCTCAGATTCATTAGAAATGAGGGAAGTAGGACAACATTTTTGGTTTTCAAGATCATTTCCCTAACGTTGAGGAATTAAAAGAAATGATTACATGATTTTGGTACAATCTCAATATTGTTCCTCCCTTGAACTATTTCCACTTCCTCTCTTAAAGAAATGAAGTTCAATTTGTCTTCTTGAGAAGTGTTAACAGATCATGTGATAGAATGATAGGTCATTCCATCTATCTCAAAAAAATGATAACAAAAGTTATTAAATATACATAAGTCCATATATAGTGAGATTAATCGTATATGGTTCCTAAAATGGAGTTATACTTCATATATTATACTGCATAATATAATAAAACTAGTTTATACTAACTAGGGACTGCATGTAGGCCAGTGGTAGGTGATAAAGACATGTCACACTTTGGTTGTGTGTTCGATTCTCACAGCATTGTCTGACGTGACGGGTTATCGCCCGTCCTGCAGGTTGTCCTTTTTCTAAAACTAAATTATTATAACATCCCATCAATAAAATCAAAAAATGTTCTAGCATTAAACGAAACAATATGATGTCCAACTTAATCCATTCCAATCTTTAAGCTTATCCAAAATACTTCTGTCCAATCTCATAGTATAAGGAAAATGATTACTTGAATGGTCACATAACAATAACGTGAATACCATCATTTATCCTAGATATATCTTGTTGATCGCATTCCAAACAAGTGAATACCGTAATAATGTATTCTCTTGAAACTTGATTACCCAGTGAACCTTAGTGAAATCATTAATACTGTCAAAAGTTAACTCTTTCCACATACCAAAATCCCAAAATTTCTATATACTCAAACCATGATATCACTTTTTCCTTATATCAGTCATGAGCTCATGAATGATATGAAAATTTTCATTATCTAATTATCACTTCATTATGCACATATCATCTACTTTCCAAAAATATTTCAATCACTTTTCATGGTTACTGATACCATAAAATTATTGAAAACCACAATAGACTAATACAAAAATATTCCAATATTCCATAAAAGTACCTCAACAACAGTATTCTTGAATACCAATACATAAACACTTCAATCCATCCTCGTTAATGATTGTCATGGAATAAGTCCTTCCTTGATTTAGAAGTAACCTCTTCGGTCAGGGCATTGAGTTGGGTAATTCCCATGTTCTCCACAAATAAGACATTGAACTCCATAACAGTCTGTCACTCTTTGACCCTTTTCTCCACACAGATAACATCTTCCCCTCCATTTGAGGTATTCCTCAAGGTTCTTCTTCCCTTTTTCATGATATGTAGAAAGCTTCATCTTCCTTCCTCTATGTTCCTCTCCATGAGAACATGTATAAAACATCATATTTCGCTTATTTAATAACTTAGTAATACCACTAAAGTTCACCTTGTTAATCATATATCATGATGTCTGATTCGGTATAATCAAAATATCATTCTCTCTAGGCATTACACGATTTTGTTGATCCCAGTCACCAATTTTTCCATCAGAATCAATGTTAAATGAATTCCTTCTTGTTTCCTCCATTGAATAAAACCAGAAACCATAGTGTAAGAAACATTTAAAATAACGAGGAACTACATAATCATTAAAAGTCACTTATTGGATTTCTAACTTATCACATATTCTATAATCCATGATACCATAGGTTCACCCTAGTTTATTCAGGATCGTCAACATAAAACATGGACTGTAACCTATAATTATAATAACCTTAGGGACATCCCTATACATACATTAGAAATATCTTTAGGGATCTCACTAAAGTTCTCACATCCTAGTTTCCAAAGGATGACTAAATCTCCCTCTGATACCAAATGTAGAGGCCCAAAGCTTGATGTACATAAACATTACATTACTTTTGCAGAATATCTAATACATAACAAAAACATCCACCAAAGGACCGTAATAGTTTACTGTCTTTGGAAACTTGGAATATAATCTTCTAATCTTGGTGAAAGATCTTCAACATATCCCGAAAAGATTATCCATTTTTTACCTAAAAAAATTCCTTTATGTCATGGGGAAAAGAAAACATATAAGGGGTGAGCTGAAATGATCAGTGAGGGTAAGCATAGAGAAAATTAAACAAACCATATACATTTGAACTTCAAAACATGACCATAATATTTAAACATCAAAATATTGAGCAGTGACGTAAAACATGGAAGTACGTAAGGCCTAGATTATAATGGATCATAAATCAGGATAAAATAGCATGGGAATAAAACATGTAATTGTGTAAAACCATTAAAAACATGATATTATTTCCATAGTAGCCACATGATTGTTTCCAAGACTATCTTAGTGGAATAATTCCCTTACTGAACCGGGTTTACATGTCATTCCAGTCTTTTATAATTGAACCAGATTTACTTTCCATTCTGGTCATATCTATCTCATGAGATTTAAATCATTACCCAATGCATTGGAGAGAGATATAGGTCCCACCCATCTCATAATGAAATTATTCTTACATGTGCCACAACAAAAACATAAATCATTCATCATAACCCAAATAATAAAATGGGTTTCATAAACATCATTCCATCATAACATAATCAATATAAAAAAATGGATATCATTTCATCATAAAAAAATGAAACCATTTAAATCATAGAGACATTATACTTGAAACATAATCATACTAAATAATGTCATCTTATATGGAAAATAGTTTTGACAAAACACTATAAATGAATTCCTGAGGAATATATCCTTTATCCTTCAAAATCATTTTATTTTAACAAAATTCCATGAAAATTTAAAATAAAAGGATTTTGTTGAAAATAAACATGAAATCTTGTATAGTATGCTTCTTGAAAATAAGGCATTATGAAACCATACAAATCAGTTCATGTCGTATAAGATAAAATAAACTGTCTTCACGTACTTTTGATCGAAAAGTCAAAAAGTACCTTCTATGGTAAAAAAAATAAAGAATCCTTAAATACCATGTAGTGAAAGTAAAAAATGGGTAAAAAGGACTTAAAACATACATGAAACCATTTTTAGGAAATAGGGACATGGATGATAAATATTACCCCAGTATATACTTACGAATAAACAATCTCGGATAAGAATGAGATTGGAATTATTATTTCTTACCTTAGATTCGATATGCATCGTATGTGTCCGAACCTCATGTATAATGATTTAAATAATGTCATTAACTTATTATAGAATCATATTAATTGTTATGATATCATATATTGATCACTTATGACTTTATATTACCCATTCTTTTGTAAATTCCATGTTAAAGAAGCATTTTAGGAAAAATCGTTTTATTTATTGTACGTGTTTGGACTTGTTATTCATGATATTATTATTACATTTATCATGATTTAATTACTTTCAGAATTTAGATCATGATTTATATATCATATATATTAAGTATATATTTAAATAATTGATAGATAAATGAAATGAAATAGACCGTTCTTGGAGACGGTAGGCCATACGTACGCATGAACATTGTTTTCATTTCCTTATTAACTTTAATGGAAGTAAGTAGATGACATATATATATATATATATTCATAAATACAGTATCTTTATCTTTTCATATATTTCATTATTATTCATTATATATACTTTATAATCATTCTTGATTGGTTAACATGGAGAATGAATCTCATCACGTTGTCGAGATGGTAATCCGTACGTACGCACGAGCGATGATATCATTCCCATAATAATTGAATTGAATTGGAGTGGATGATATAATATCTCAGAATCAGTATGATATTATAATAACTAAATATATTTATTCATTACACCATTATACCCATCCAATTAAGGTGGTGGTGGAAAAACAGATTACACCACGGCGTGGAGATGGTATTCCGTACGTACACACGCGCGGTGATTTCATTTTTCGTAGGATGGATAGAAGGTGAAATGATGTTGTTTCATATTTATAATTAAATATCAGTATATAATTTATACTGATGTTATTACTTTATAATGAAACAACTGTAGAATAAGAAGTTGAAGAAGAAAGAAACTTGAAAGAATCGGTAGAAGAGATTACCTCTTCTTTGATGCACCACTTTTAAGCTTCCTCTTATGGGACTAGAGTTGGTCTTTTGAGAAGACCAGAACCACCAGAATGTTTCTAATTAAGTGGAGAATAGAAATATTCAGGTGTTTTCCGAGCATCAAAACTCAATTTTGTGTAAAGAGAAGAGGGAGGAGGTGTCCTTTTATAAGAGAGGAGAGGGGCACCTTAGAAAAAACTTAATATATTATTTTATAATAAAGTCACATTTGGTTTATAATTGCTCCAAAGTAACTTATTTTGAAGTGAAAGTGGGTATGAATCAAAATAATATCAACCAATAGGATTTATATATGTTTAGGTCACCATTTTAACCTTATCATTTGGATTTAACTCTAAGTTAAATAATTTAACTTTTACCGTGTCTTCTTGTTTTGGTACACTATATGGTTAATAAATATAATATAAACTTCCAATAGAACCCCAATTGGTTGATTAATTTCATATATATTATTATATATGTCTTTTGACTGATCCTAAGATTATTAGGAATAGAATATCAATTAATAATATAATATTTGTTTTAAAACCTATTTTATGTCAATTTTGACACTGTTTGGTAATTGATTTGTGTGAAAATCATATCAGAATGATTTGTTCTAAAAATTTAATTAAATCAATAATAGAATGTCATGTTAACCTAGAAAATTTGTTTAATTCATTAAAAGTCTCATATTATATTTATTTGGGTATTTATAACATCATTTATGTTAATATTTCATCAATAAGGTAATTACTGCATCATCATTGTGTCATTAATATATTAAATTTTTTAATGTTGAAAAATTATAAATAAAATGAAATTATGTAGAAATATTTTTATCTTTCTAATCAATATTTATAGTCCAATGTATCTTATTTATAACCCTATATTAAAAATATTTTAGTTATTAAGCTTCAATTTTAACTATTTTAACTATTCTTTAAATAAAATAATAATAAATGTCATAATCTAATCCAAGTGGACATAAATGGAAATATTTTATTCCTATGGTTGTTTTTGGTCAAATTACACTTATCCAATAGAATTAGAACATGTGTTAGGGTAATAATAATATCATTTTTACCGTTAATTACCGTATTTACTTTTAACCGTGGTAAATATAAGTAAAAAGTAACTATTCACGAAAAAATATTTTTATCTTATGGAACCACATTTTACTCCTTCATATTAACCGTGTCTCTCGGATTTTTGAAATTCCTCTCACAGAAGCAGAAAAATTATGTTTTATGTAATTTTTTAAATTCTCCTAGGAGGTGGGTAAAAGACGGTGAAAAGTTCAATAAAATTTTTATATATCTAAAATTTTTATAAAATGACTCCAATGAATTACATTCAACATATATAGCTATTATGTATCAATTTTTACCTAAGATAAATTGAAATAAAAAAATTATTATTTAAATAAAAAATCGGTTTTTAAGTAGTACTCTAGTGTTTTCACTATTCATCAAAAATTGAAAGTCTTCATAAAAATACAAAAAATTCACCCATGGATAATTTAGCTATTCCGAATCCAAAAAATGAATTCCATTTTGAATGATAAAATTTATAAAATTTCAAAAAGTGGGTATTACTATTCATAACGGCTAGTTCATAATAATATTATAATAATATCTCATTTAGTGAAACTCGGTATTGCGTACTACACAAGCTATCGAGGAAAGTATTGATTGAGTGTAATGCAAGAAAAGATAGGGTTGCGTGTAGTGAAAGCTTTATTTGGTGTTGCGTATAACATAATAAAAACTTATTTCATTTATACATTAAACAAAATCTATACTTAATGTTGTGTAGAATAGTTTCCCCAATACGAACTTGAAATTATGTGTAACACGAGCCAAGAATAGTGTTAAGTATACTGCAAGCTAATACGGTGTTGTGTATAGTACAAGATAATATTGTTTTAGTTTATAATAGAACACATCAATGAAAATTAAAATAATATATCTCCTAAAATCTCGGGTTGTTACATTCCACCCCCCTTAAAAGGAATTTCACCCTCAAAATTCTCCAGGGTTATAAATGGTTTACTACATGAATGTTTCTTTCATAGAAACCCAAATTGTAAAAAGGATTACCAAAATTTAACATTAAAAACTAAATTATGAATCAAAATGGTAACCCAAATTAACTAATCACTGGGTTTCCACATAGAAGAACATATGTGAAAATATGGATATGGAAGAGAAATCTAAAAATCAAATTCTGATGGAGAGTGGTAGATAACATGGCTATGAAAAAGCCAACAATAACAAAACGATAAATTTGTGATGATATAAGGTACCCTATGATTCATTGGATATGAGGGCACTAGGACAACATTTTTGGTTTTCAAGATCATTTCCCTAACGTTGAGGAATTAAAATAAATAATTACATGATTTTGGTACAATCTCACCGTTGTTCGTGTCTTGAACAATTTACACTTCATCTCTTAAAGAAATGAAGTTGAATTTGTCTTCTGTGAAGTGTTAGTAGATCATGTGATAGAATGATAGGTCATTCCATCCATCTCAAACAAAAGGATAACAAAAGTTATTAAATATACATAAGTCCATCTATAGTGAGATTAATCGTATACGGTTCCTAAAATGGACTTAGACTTCATATATCATACCGCTTAATATAATAAAACTACTTTATACTAACCAAGGACTACATGTAGGCCAATGGTAGGCGATAAAGTCATTTCACACTTCGCTTGTATGTTCGATTCTCACAGCCTTGTCTGACGCGACGGGTTGTCGCCCGTCCTGCAGGTTGTCCCTTTTCCAAAACAGCATTATTATAACATCCCATCAATAATATCAAAAAAGGTTCTAGAATTAAATGAAACAATATTATGTCCAACTTAATCCATTCCAATATTTAGGCTTATCCAAAATATATAAGTCCAATCTCATAGTATAAAGAAAATGATTACTTGAGTGGTCACATAACAATAATGTGAATACCATCATTTATCCCAGATATATCTTGTTGATAGCATTCCAAACATGTGAATACCTTAATAATGTATTCTCTTGAAACTTGAGTACCCATTGAACCTTAGTGAAAACATGAATACTGTCAAAAGTTAACTATTTCCACATAACAAAATCCCAAAATTTCTATATACTCAAACCATGATATCACTTTGCCCTTATATCAGTCATGAGCCCATGAATACTATGAAAAATTTCATTTTCTCCATATCCCTTAATTATGCGCATATAATATACTTTCCAATAATATTTCAATCACTTTTCATGGTTACTGATACCATAAAGTTATTGAAAACCACAATAGACTAATACAAAAATATTCCAATATTCCATAAAAGTAAATCTGCAATAGTATTCTTGAATACCAATACATAAACACTTCAATCCATCCTCGTCAACGATTATCATGGAATAAGTCCATCCTTGATTTAGAAGTAACCTCTTAGGTCAGGGATTTGGGTTGGGTAATGCCCATGTTCTCCACAAATAAGACATTGAACTCCATAACAGTCTATCACTCTATAACCCTTTTCTCCACACAAATAACGTCTTCCCCTCAATTTGAGGTATTCCTAAAGGTTATTCTTCCCTTTTTCTTGATACATAGAATGATACATCTTCCTTCCTCTATGTTCCTCTCCATGATAACATGTATAAAGGATCATCTTCCACTTATTTGATGACTTAGGAATACCACCAAAGTTCACCTTGTTAATCATATATCATGATGACTGATTCGGCATAATCACAATATCTTTCTCTCCAGGCATTACATGATTTTGTAGATCCCAGTCACGAATTGTTCCACCAGAATCAATGTTAACTGAATTCCTTCTCGTTTCATCTATTGAATAAAACCAGAAACCATAGTGTAGGAAACATTTAGAATAACGAGGAACCACATAATCATTAAAAGACACTTATGGAATTTCTAACTTATCACACATTCTTTAATCCATAATACCTTAGGTTCAACCTAGGTTATTCATGATCGTCAACATAACGCTTTGATAGTAACCTATAGTTATACTAAACCTTCGGGACATCCCTATACATACCATAGAAAAATCTCTAGGGATCTCACTAAAGATCTTGCATCCTAGTTTCAAAATGTTGACTAAACATCCCTCTGATACCAAAAGTACAGGCCCAAATCTTGACATACATAGACATTACATTACATTTGTGGAATATCTAATACATAACAAAAACAGACACCAATGGACCATAGTAGTTTAGTGTCATTGGAAACACAAAATATAATATTCTAATCATGGTGAAAGATCTTCAACATCTCCCATAAAAATCTTCCTTTTTTTATTACCTAAAACCATTATTTATGTCCTGGGGAAAACAAAACATATAAAGGGTGATATCAAATGCTCAGTAAGGGTAGGCCTGGAGAAAATAAAACAAACCATATACATTTTAACTTCAAAACATGAACATAATATTTAAAGATAAAAATATTGAGCAATGACATAAAACATGAAAGTACGTAAGGAATAGATCATAATGGATCATCAATCGTGATAACATATAATGGGAATAAAACATTTAATTGTGGAAAACCATTAAGCACTTGATATGATTTCCATAGTATCCAAGGCATTGCTTCCAAGACCATCTTAGTGGAATAATTCCATTACTGAAATGGGTTTACATTCCGTTCCAGCCCTGTATAACTGAACCAGATTTACTTGTCATTCCAGCCATGTCTATTTCATGATATATAAATCATTACCCAATGAATTGAAGGGAGATATAGGTCCCACCCTTCTCATAGTGAAATCATTCTTACGTGTGCCACAACATAAATATAAATCATTCATCATAACTCAAAGAATAAAATGGGTTTCATAAATATCATCACATCATAACATAATCCACATAAAACAAATGGATATCAGTTAATCATAATAAAAATGAAACCATGTAAATCATAGAGACATTATACTTGAAACATAATCATACTAAATAATGTCATCTTAGATGGAAAATAGTTTTGACAAAACACTATAAATGAATTCTTGAGTAAAATACCCTTTCTTCTTCAAAATCATTTTCTTTTCACAAATTTCCATGCAATTTCAGAAGAAAAGGATTCTGTTGAAAATAATCATGAAATCTTGTAGATTAAGCTTCTTGAAAATAAGGCGTTTTGAAACCTTAAAAATCTGTTCATGCCGTATAAGTTAAAAAAAACTTTTTCACATACTTTTTCCAGAAAAGTCAAAAAGTTCCTTATATGTTAAAAAAATAAAGAATCCTTACATACCATGTTGTAAAAGTAAAAAATGGGTAAAAAAGACTTTAAACGTCCATGAAACCATTTTTAGAAAACAGGGACATGGATGATAAATATTACCCCAGTAAATACTTACGAATAAACAATCTCAGATAAGAATGAGATTGGAATAATAATCCCTTACCTTAGGTCTGAAATGCTTCAAACGTGTCCAAACCTCTTGTATGATGATTTAAATAATTTCATTGAATTATTAAAGAATCATATTAATTGTTATTAAGTCATATATGGATCACTTATGACTTTATGTTACCTGTTATTTTGTAAATTCCATGTTAAAGCAGCGTTTTGGGTAAAATCGTTTTATTTATCGTACGTGTTTTGACTTGTTGTTCTTGATATTATTATTAATTTTATCAGGATTTAATTATTCATGAATGTAAATCATTATTTATATATCATATATATTCAATATATATATATATATATATATTAGATAGATAAATGAAATTAAATACACCGTTCATGGAGACGGTAGGCCGTTAGTACGCATGAATGCTGTTTTCTTTTACTTATTGACTTGAATGGAAGTGTGTAGATGAAATATATATACATATACATAAATAAAGAAGCTTTATCATGTCATATATTTCATTATTATTCATTATATATACTTTATAATCATTCTTTAGTGGTTAACATGGAGAATGAATCTCATCGCGTCGTGGAGACGGTACTCCGTACGTACGCACAAGCGATGATATCGTCCCTATAATAATTGAATTGAATTGGAGTGGATGTTATAAAATCTCCGTATCAGTATGATGTTACAATAACTAAATATAGTTATTCATTACACCATTATACCCATCCAAGTAATGTGGTGGTGGAAAAATAGATTACACCATGGCGTGGAGACTGTATTCTGTACGTTCGCACGCGCGGTGATTTCGTTTTCCATTGGATGGATAGAAGGTCAGATGGTGTTGTTTAATATTTATAATAACATATAATTATATTATTGATACTGATTTATTTACATTATAATGAAACAATTAACGAAGAAGTAGATGAATAAGAATGAAACTTGAAAGAATCGGTAGAAGAGATTACCTCTTCTTTGACACACCTCATTTAAGCTTCTTTTTAAGAGACTAGAGTTGGTATTTTGAGAAGACCAGAACCTCCAAAATGTTTCTAGGTAAGTGGAGAAGATAAATGGGCAGGGGTTGGATGAGATTCAAATCTCAATGTTGAGTAATGAAATTATGGAGGAGGTGTCCTTTTATAAGGGAGGAGAGTGGCACATTAGAAAAAACATAAAATATTATTTTATAATAAAGTAACATTCGGTTTATAATGGCTCCAAAGTGACTTATTTAGAATATAATGTGGGGATGGGTCGAAATACTATCAACAAATCAGTTTTATACAAGTTTAGGTCACCATTTTAACATTATCATTTAGATTTAACTCTTTGTTAAATAATTTAACTTTTACCATGTCTTCTAGTTTTCTTACACTATATGGTTAATAAACATACTATAAACTGCCAATGAAACCCCAATTGGTTCATTAATGTCATATATATTATTATATAAGTCTTTTGGCTTATCCAACAATTTTTACGAATATAATATAAATTAATAATATAATATTTTTTTTAAAAACCTATTTTATGTCAATTTTGACACTATTTGGTAATTGATTTTTGTTAAAATCATATCAGAATGATTGGTTCGAATAATGTTAATTAATCCAATACTAAAATGTCATAGTAACCTATTAAATTAGTTTAATTCATTAAAATTTTCAGATTACATTGTTTTTGGTATTTATAACATCATTTATGTTAATATATCATTAATAAGGTAATTACTAAATCATCATTATGTCATTAATAAATTAAATTATTTAGTGTATAAAAATTATAAATAACATAAAATTATTTAGGAAATATTTTTATCTTTCTAATAAATATTTATTGTCCAATTTATCTTTTGTATATCCCTATATTAAAAATGTATTATTTATTAAGCATTGATTTAAACTATTTTAACTCTTCTTTAAATTAAATAATAATAAATGTCATAATCTAATCCATGTGGGCCTATATGGACATATTTTATTCCTAAGGTTGTTTTTGGTCAAATTACACTTATCCAACAGAATTACGACATGTTTTAGGGCTATAATAATATCATTTTTACCCTTAATTACCCTACTTACTTTCAACCGTGGTAAATAAAAGTAAAAAAGTTACTATTCACCAAAAAATATTTTCATTTTATTGAACCACATTTTAATCCTTTATATTAACCGTGTCTCTCGGATTTTCGAAATTCAACTCACAGAATTGGTAAAATTATGTTTTATGTAAATTTTCAAATTCTCCTAGGAGATGGGTAAAAGACCGTGAAAAGTTCAATAAAATTTTTATACAACTAAAATTATTATAAAATGAGTCCAATGAATTACATTGACCTTATATAGGTATTATGTATCAATTTTTAAATAAAATAAATTTATGTAAAATAAATAATTATTTAAATAAAAAGTCGGTTTTTAAATAGTAACCTTGTGTTTTCACTATTAATAAAAAATTGAATGTTTTCAGAAAAATACCAAAAATTCCCCCTAGGCTAATTTCGATATTCCCAATCCAAAAATGAAGTCCATTTTGAAAGATAAAATTTATAAAATTTCAAAATGTGGGTATTACTATTCATAACAGCTAGTTCATAATAATATTATAATAATATCTCGTTTAGTGAAACTCGGTTTTGCGTACTACACACACTATAGAGGAAGGTATTGATTGCATGTAATGAAAGACAAGTCAGGGATGCGTGTAGTGAAATATCGGTTTTGTGTTGCATATAACATAATCAAAACTTATTTCATTTATACATTAAACAAGATCTATACTTAATGTTGCGTAGAATAGTTTCCACAAAACGAACTTGAAATTGTGTGTAAGACGAGCCAAGAATAGTGTTTCATATACTGTAATCTAATACGGTGTTGTGTATAGTACATGATAATCTTGGTGTAATACATAATAGAACACATCAAAGAAATTAAAAATAATATATCTCAAAAAATCTCGGGTTGTTACAATATGTGTGGGTATTTTAAGGGAATCATGTGGAAATAGCACCCCTAATCCCCAATAATCCCAAACCATTGGTATTTTTTAAGGGATGAAGATGCCTCTAATACAGACTCCCTTAGTAGTGGACGTCCAAAACAATAAAGGGATCTCACTCCATAGGATCCTATAATTAAATATTTTTGAATCATTGGTCAACTCAATATGAAATCGCATTATCTAGGGACAAAGTTTGTAGAATAATTCCCCTAATGTCCGAGTCTCATTATGTAATACTTCATGATAGAATCTTTGTCACATGAAATTAAACTATGTAATAACTATCATCCTTAATACATGATTTTAAATTATGTATCATCATTGGTCCTACATGCATGGCCATAAAGGGAATATCCCATGTCCTTGTCACATGATGTAAAACTATACAACACTGTCTTAGTCACATGATATTAAATTTCAATACAGCATCCAGGACACATGATGTTAAGTTGAATGGTGCTGGGTTAAAATGTATATGACCATAAACTACAAAAACCACATGTTCCAACTATATGGAAATAAACTATATGGCCAAATTACTTATTTCATGATGTTAAACTATATGGTCAATGTTCCCACCAAATTATTTAAAATTGTGTGATACATTGAACCCTTATTTGAGAGGGTTCTCCACATTAAGCATCAGTCACCTACCATGCTGCACTTAAAAACTATGTATGGATTGCTTCCATGTTTAATGGGAAATTTAATGACAGATGAGTCCTTTGATTTAGGTTTAGCTAGGTCACTGACATACCTTAGCATCACAATCCTCCAGAATGGGTTCGACTCCCAGTCATTGATACATCCTATTGATGTGTTCAAATTCACTTTGGTTTACAACCTAGAGTGCAGATTTCCACATGAAAATTCTACTAGTTCATCTCCAAACTTTGAGCCTTAAACTATATGGAACCTAATCATCATTAAAATCCATATGGTCCCCTAAATGGTGACGTTTCGTAGACTAACAGGCTCCCCTCCTATGCTGGGTGCACACCATGATTGATCAATTCTAATAGATAGCAGTTACCATGTTTTAAACATTGAAAATTATTGATTTCACATTTCTGTGCCCCATTATTGAATGATTTGGTCGTTGAACCTATGTTTCAAACATGGTCAATAGTCATCCCCATTCTAATAGTCACTATATTTTCATGGACCAAATCACAAAAGTCCAAATTTTCAACCTTCCCACCTCTTTGGGATCTTGTGGATCTTCGAAACCCTTGGTGTTACCCCTTCATGAATTTTCACATGTTGAGTATGAATTTCAGAATCAGTGGACCTTTCTGGACCCGACATATAATTTCCCTGTGATTTTCTTCCATGTGACAAGTAAAGAATCTCACAACTACTTATTTCCCACATTAAGAATCAATTGATTTTTCCTACGATTATTATTAGAGTTTATACCTGCGTTTTCAAGCCTCACAAATCTTTTCATGAAGAATAATGAACATAAAATATTTTCACATCCATATTCCACTCTATTTGAATTTAAAATAAAAATCACAACATCATCAACACAATATGTTATAACGTATCCTTACCATATGTGAAAAACACATGTGTACTTCTATAAAAAAATATGTGATGTTCCAAAACCAAAATCCTCTGCACATGAAGGTAAATTGTAGCCTTACCTTGGGTGATAAAAATAGGATACCTCCTATGAAGAATATATTATTATACAAAAACAACAACATCCTTACATGATGTTAAACTGCAAGATACTCCAGGTCCTTGCTAGAGAAGATTCCATCATTATAGGGTTGGTCTCCCACCGTATCAGGTTTCAGAACTAATGTGGATTTATTCAATACTCTATGGGATATGTATTGATTCTGTGACCCATAACTTAGATCATAGGAAAATACCCATTCCCCCATAGAGTGATATTGAATTCACTAACATTGGGTCCCCGGGACCATTTTTTGCATCAGGTCTTTGATTTTTAGATAGCATAGCCACTACACTATCATTATAGGTTCACATCCTAGCCGCACAATATAATACAATATGGAATCCTACTATAAAAGTGACATTAAACTATATTTTACCATATATGGAAGGAATGTGATTCTTCCAGAAACAGTAATGGGTTTCCTTATGAATCTAGTGTATGATATGTCATGTAATTATCTTAAGATAATTAACAAATAGTCCACATGGGCCTGCTAATATGGTATAATCCTAGATCATATTAATTGTCCCACATACAGGTTGAGAATATCCTATATATATTTATACTAATGCCATGCGGTCCACAAGGTCCTCCTCAAAAGGTGTATAGCCCAATCTTACTCCCCTAGTCTATCAATGGGTCGTGGTTCACCCATGACCTAACATGAGGATGAAAGAATGGGAATCTCTCTCATGTAATTCAAAATATGTCTCCATTAACCTTAAGAACCTCATGGGTTGAATTCATTGATTATATTCATTATACCAATAGTTACTTGAGATTCCATCATGTATTAAAATACGAAAAACATAATGTGATGGTAAGTGCATAATCCTTATACACCATTCCATTCCCATGATATTAAAATGGTGTCTTACCCTTTTTGATAAACATGGGATGTCTTGTGTGAAACATATATGATGTTTCAAACCCAAAAATCCTATTATCATGATGTTAAAATATAGACTTACACTATGTGATAAACATGAGGTTCCATTTATGATAACTATGAGGTGATTGAAAATCCCCTCTAGAGTGGATTCCACCCTTCAAGTGCTAGTATCCCTCAATATTGTCTTCCATAACATTATGTGGATTGATTCCCAATCTCATGGGATACATTACGATCATTAAATATCATATACTCAACATGACATCATAGATATCTTATTCTAAATTACCACCTTGAAGGAAAATCATAATCCCTTCTATCCAATATTCTCATCCAATTCAGTCAAGAATCTCGAATAGTAGATCCTAGAGAATTTAGCATCCCTTAAGAAATCCCCCACTTCTAATTTCACACATCATAGATTCTCCAATTTTATTCATCATAAAAATCCCAATGCGGACATACCCACTAATTGTAATGGTTTCTAGCCACTCGGTCTCACCATCAATCCGAAGAACATGCCTCAAAGGATCTTAGGATACATTTTACAAGTCTGGCCTTTTGAACATGTTAAATGGTTGATCCTTAATTTTTCCAACTCATCCATGAATGGTATCATTGTGAAACCTATGTTTCAAAAATGGTCAATCGTCACCCCCAACCCATCAATCCCCCCTTTTCATGGTCCATATCTAAAGAGTCGTGATTTACTTTCATTCCACCTCCATTTTTTCTAGATTAGATTCAATTCCTCTGGTTTAATTCTCCAATATATTTGAGAATAATATCCAATAAATTCATCACCATTGGATCATTCACTTTTTGGATTATTTTCCAATTATTTTACTCTACATTTGGATGATGTGATATACCTATCACCCCTTGTTTCTAACAATGGTATTGGCTCATGTGGGATTAATATTAACAGTGGTGTTGTACTAAGAATTTTTTAAGCATGCATGAATCCATTAAAAAAATTTTTTGGAGAGGTTTACAATTTTTGAATCTTTGGTTTTTGTTTACAACAATTTTGAATTTTGAACTATATATGGAAATCTAGGGTTTTCTATTTTTTTAATTTGAATGTATGATTCCTACCAACCTTAATGTTTATTTTTTAGAAAAATTGAAAAAATGTATTTGGAGGAGGTCCAAGCATCACAACCTTAAACTTTGTACAAGTTGTATTTTGATTGTTTCATGTGAGACTTGGCCTCCCTAGATCTCTTTTCACATTTCGTTACTTCCCCTTCATACACATATCATTTTGGAACACCAACAACCATATGATACATGTATCTCATCTTTAAACATTTTGCAACCCAATCAATGGCCATTTATTGAGATAAGTTCCTCTGTATCCTCAATCCATATCCAGTCCTACGAATCCTTAGGTCAGATAGGTCCACACATTATGAACTTAAACTATGTGAATAAATTTTTTTTATCAAGTATCCATAGACCTTTATATACATAAATTTTATAATACTTCCTATACCACACACACTCTTATAAATGGTAAAATAATTTGGACCACAAAATTTGAGTTAGTGCAATCATTCTGTCCAAAATCTATGACCTTAAACAAGGATACATGGTCCAAACATCATGAGTTTATGTTATATGTATTCACTCATATGCAGAACCCAAAATATATACCATATGTATCTAAATGGAATGACCATAAACTACAATCAAAATGAGCCACATATATATTTATAGTTGATAGCCCATTGGGGAATCCTATGAAATATTTAAACTATCACTATCCATGTCACCATTATGACTTGGGAAAAAATGAGTGTGTTAATGGAAGAGGATGAAAATATAGAATCACTTGTCACTAATCATTAACAAGAGTTTGGATACACTGTCTAGATCCACTGGTTCCTAAAAAATGTAGGTTCAAAACATGAATCACTCCTTCATTAACGTTAGTTCAAACACCCTGGTCATGAAATGATAAAATAGACAACATAATTCCTAGATATATAATTTAAAACTATACATAATCATGATTAAAATAATGAAAAATCACACAAAATCAATAACATGTCCTCATTGTATGATGTTTACCTAACTATTTAATATCAATTCCATAAGAAGTTAAAATACATGCCTTCTATCCACATTGCCTAATTTAAAACTATGAAATAATTTATCCCCTTTACAAAGATGTCCTCCTCCCCATTTGAAGTTGGTTTCCAACCAAATCACTTGAGTTACCTGATTATTACACAACAACCAAGGTCTTGTTCCCCATGGAAGGTGATTTGGGCTCTTGATCAGACCAATATACTCACCCAATGTTCTCATATCTATTGTGGTGTTAACCTAATAGTGTTGAAATCCATAAAAACATTCTCTTAATCTACCCCCATGCTTCACATATTCTGTGATTTTGATCCCCATGGTCTTCCATGTATGAACGGGCCCCAAATGGTGATGCTTCCTAGCCCCACATTATCACCTCCCATCCTAGACACATGCCCCAACGAACACTCAAAGATAGTTTGATAGGTCCCATCATTTGGAAATAGTAAACGATAGATACAAATTTGTTTGTACCCACTATTGGTTGGACAGTAATGGAATATATTTTTTGAAAACGGAAATTATATATCCTTAAACACCCTGTACCTCCACCTTGCCTTCCAAATAATGGAAATATTGATTCAAATCCCCCATTTTATCCATTTTTAGATAGAACACACACCCATGGATTTACCCCACTCATGCACCTAAGCACATTGGGAATGAAAGTTTTCTACACAATGGTTTTATCTCCAAAAAAGGTATCCACTCTCTTAAAAACACTCGAAAAGTTGATTGATATCTCTTTCTGATCCTAACACATATTCCCATATCCAGCACACTTGTGCTGGTGTACAATTAACTTTTTAATGTCTTTTTTTTCATTCACCAATTAAGACTCATTTATTATTATATACCATAATGGATTGTTTCATCAATGTGATCAAGATATTGTGGCCTTCATGTTATGTTTTTTTTTCAGAGCACTTTCTTCATAATCTAGTCTCCCTTTATCTTATTATCCTTGTAGGACACCATTTTGGGGATGTAATTTTTTGGTGAATAAAAATTCATTCATTGATAGAACAAATTATTAATATACTAATTGTGAAGTATATCTAATTACAGAATAATCAATTTTACTGGTTGTGTAGGCCAAACAGACTTGAAGATCAAATGATATGGTTGTTCAAAGTTAATACATCTATAATAGGTTTGGAAGGGAGATTTAAAAAAATCATACAAAATTTCCTGAAACACAATATTTGTAGTATAATGAATTTTTTTAAAAAAACTCTGAATTTTTTCAAAATCACACTTTTGTGAAACTCAATTCATCATGAATGGATGTTGGAGCAGAAAAAAAATAATTCTTTTATAAAGGACACTCACACACACGAAACATATCTTCGAATGGCCTTGGAACCTATAAATAACCCCTCAAGTAATCTTTTAGATGGGGTCACACAATGATTCAACATTGTTCTCTAAATTCATGAATCTCAAAATAGTTTTTAAAATTCATTTAACACATTTCCACCCAGGGATAATAATTCACAAATTTCATCACATAAGACCTTCTAGGTATGTGTGACTATTTTAGGAAGATTTAAAGAACATCCATTTCAGAAGAAAACAATTAATGTAAGATTTACATGCCTCACGATACATGAATTTTAATGAAACTCCATGGTTTCATGAAATTGTTTTATCCATATATATTCAGATCCCTCCTTTCACTGAACATACATTCATTAAACTCAATAACCATTGCGAAACCCCTATCTTTTGTGAACCCCATCACCAAGGTCTCCTACCTTCACACACTATGGTCCATAAAAAAGTGCATTTTCCCCACACCCCACTCAATATAATTGTCATTATATGGTATCAGACCACTTGTTCAGTCCCATCAATACCATATCTAACCCCCATTAAAAATAGAGAGTCACATTGTTATTTTTTTTAATCAGTTAAAAAATATTTTGGATTGAAACCTATTCTTCCCCAACAGCTACCCCATATTATACCATGAGTTGAGATATTCTTATAGACTCCCTGAAATCAATTTAGGCAACATAATCCTATTAGTCCATTTCCTATTCCAAAAAAATATGATTACCCTTTTGTCCTCCTTAAATACCTTGAGATGAAATACTCATCAAAAAATTCCTGAAACCTCATCACCTGAATCCTGCATTAGGTTAAACAATAAAGAGCCAAATTGGAATAATTATCACACCAAACATTTTAGGTTTATCCTACCTATCAGTCCTCACAATATGACATTAAACTATAGTATACCATTTATGGAGAAAATATGATGCCTCCTATGAAAAATGAGATACTCCCTATGCATCATGGATATGATGCCTCACGTATTGATCATGAGATGACCATAAAATAGTCACAATGGGACTCCTCCTTAGTTATTATCCAAAATAATTTTTCCTAGCCCATAAACTTGTCAATATTCTCTCATAGTCCACATGAGGAAGAGAGAATGGGAACCCCTAGAGCACCAACTTCCCATGAATCCCCACTACTACAACGATGCCACCATGGGGCTCCACCTCATATTTAAGCACAAATAATTTTCCTCAACTCATTAGTAGTATGAGATACCCTCATGTCTTGACATGAGAAGGGTTAATGGATAACTCAATATCTAAAACCCACCTAAAGTTCCCTTGTACATGTGGTTAATATGTGGCCTTACCCTATTCAACTTGTATTGTCTAACCTATGTGATAAGAATAAGATTCGTTATGTAATGAGAATTATTTGCATCATGTTATATGTGTGAGAACATACCAACATCACAAGAAAACATTCAATGAATAATACCTAACCACGCCATCCCTACTCCCTATAAGAACTCATGTTGAACAGTTGTTTCATCCCCTCTCAAACCTCCACTGCTCCACAGTAGCACCAAGAGATCCTTATTATGTAAGCCCCAAGAATAATATCACTTCCCTTTAGCATTACTCATGCATCCCAGTTGGGTAATCCCCACACATACTATCAATGATCTTTAATAGTGCTCATGATGACCATACATGTAATCCATGTTCATACCATATGTACTCCAAAAATAACCTGAGTCTCTCATAAATGTAAACCCCATTCATACCATCATTTCTCCTAGCAGCAACCAGGAGGACTAGCTACATAATCTCCACTCATAGAATCACTTATCCATAGCAGTAATCTGGTACCTCAGTCATCTAATCCCCATTCAATTTATTTTTGGACCATTAAGTACCATAGAAATCCATATATGTAAGCCCTGTCCATATAACCACTTCTCCTAGAATCACTCAGGAACCCCAGTCACATAATCCACATTTATAACACTATTACTCCCTGCCGCCCATTGGTATTGAATTTCCTAATCCACACTCATACCTAAAATCCAAGTCATATTACATTAAACATCATTAAAACATATGTAGAAAATGATGTTAAACAATATCCCTACCATGTGTGATCAGAAAAAGATTCCCCATGTATAACTATAATGGGATGACACCCCTAACGCCCTAAATGGGATGAAACCCCAACACCATGAATGAAACTCCTAAATCAGGATGTCCAACAAGTAATCCCAACAACTTACCATGTTGTCGCACCATTAATCACATGATAATCCTTATTGGATGATGTTAAACTACATGGAGTAGTCCTACTACAAAACCTTAAATTTTTCACTCAATCTATATTGTTTTTGATCACATATTTTAAGAAGGTACGCAAGACCCCATTGTGATATTCAATCCTAAATTTTTTATGGATACCTCCCTAATGATCTATCCCAATAACCCAACAACACAATTACATCTTCACGTCCTATAACACCCTTATATTTTAATGGAAAATAATGTTTGATATCGGATTTTTTATGCAACACCATGTTAAATGAAATCGTGATATATTATTAAAATATTATTATTTAAATATGATCCTTTTAACCTTACCATTAAATTGGTGGGTATGAATAGGATTAAGGACTTAATGAAATATTTATAAATTTCCTAATAAATATAAACTTATATAGAAATTCTAATCAACTAGTCACTATATTTTTATCAAATTTATTTTATTCATCAAAAATACATTACCCTCGAAAAAATGATTTTTGATGGTTTCTATGAGGTAATAATATATTAATCTTGTCCCCTATTTGAAAACTTATTTAATAAAATTTAGATTATTTTTTAAATTAGCATAATGAAATTACATTAGGGTGGAATTTTTTTGGATTATTTAGAATATATTTCTTCTATATTGAATAGTTAAAATACCAACTTTTGTTAAATTATCATTTATTTTTAAGAAATTATGTTTTTTAAATATCCCATTTTACATTTTAATTGATTTAAAATTAAAATAAGTATTTTCTAGTCATATTAAATTAAATTAATTAAATTAAAATCAACATTATACTTTATTTTAGTAAAAGAATATTTTTAGGCTTCAAAACACATTTTTTTCGAAAAAATGTTTTCATGTGAATAATGTTTCTCCATTTTATATAATTAAAATAACCACTAAAATGAATGATTTAAAATAAATTTATATATTATATATATATAAATATTAATTTAAATTTATATAATTAATATTATTTTCATATAATTAATATGAAATCATCTTTTCTGTGACAAATGTATTTCATGAAAAACTGTTTTTTCAATATGTATGTTGGTTTAATTTTAAAATACATTATACCAATTTTGTGATTTAAATTTAATAAAATTGGAACCATATTTTAAATCAACCTAATTTATATTATCTGATATGGTTAACTAATTTTTTTCCTATTTTGGATAGTGAAAATAATAAAAATTATATACTGTGGTTAATGTAAATATGGGTTTACCGTGGGTCAAATTAAAAATATAAGGGCTAAAAATGAAATGAAAATTTATAATTCCTATTTCATGGTACTATCTCATCCATAATGATAACATTATTTTAAAATGTATCATTTTGGAGTCCTTTTTCTTGTGAAATATTTGGTTGTAGTTCTTTCCTTTTAAAAATTACAAATTTCTCCTCTTCCCTATTTATAAAAGGTCACTGATCATCCTGTCCATTACACACATTAAAAACCCATTTATTCAGACAATTACTACCCAAATAAATTACTTAATTCCATACCATTATCCAAAAGGCCCTTTTTATTATAATTACAGCAATGGAAGGATTTTGTTTCAAACCATCGAAGTTGTTTGATGAAGAGGTATTATTCTTAACCAAGCATTTTGTTTTATTTTTTCTTCCACATTCATTAAATTTTATTAAAATATACTAATATAATATCCTCATTATCATCCATATATAAATTTTTTTATGTTCTGTTCATTAACTGTGTGAATCTCTTACTCATCCTAATAGGAAATAAAACAATTGATTATGTGAATGACAAACTACTGCCTCTTGAATCAATGAAATTATTTTTCCATAATTATTTATCATTGTTGGATATATTGATTTATTTAATATTTATATACTATACTAATAATATAATTTTATTTTTTAATTATAATATCAAATATAACTTATTACTTTTTTTCCTTAGGTAATACAATAATGTCGCTTGTGTGTATGCCAGACTAATGAATTACAAAGCGATGTGATTCATTTTATCACCTCATATTAATATGGAAGATTATATGGATACATTTTGTATTCAAATATGATATTAATGATATATTAATAATTATATAAAATAAATATATCATAATATTTCTAACCTTACCATCCATTAAATAAATTATAATGTCATTCGTCTGAATGACAGACTACCACTAACGATGTGATGTGATTCATTTTTATTACCACATCCCATGGATGGCATATTTAATGATATTCAATGAAATACTATGATATTTATGAAATTAATATAATTATTTTAATTTAAAAAACATACATTCTTCTTATCAATATCATTGAAAATTTGATATGTTAGTTATGTTTATATATGACCTATTGTCTCTATTATTATAACATAGTTCATATTTCCTATCCATTTTTTATATATTTTTTGAATATTATTATTTTTGTATAAAAATTATAATTATTTCATAATTACATTTTTGGAGATTATTAAAAAATATCATCTTTGGGCTTCATCCACTTTGCAATGCTATTTTGGACATATGAACTATTTATCCTGAAAACATTAGATGTGAAATTAATTAGTAGGGAAATTTAATAGGACATGGTAAAAAATAAAACAAATTGAATAGTTAAAATGAAAAAAAAACAAAATAAATTAAATAATCAACATAATTTTATTATTTAGGAAGATATGGAGTTCACATTTTGGTTTACGCATGAGGTAATATATTTTTTAACTAAATTTCCATTTATTGGGTTATAAATATACTTATTGATTATTTTATGACAAAATTATGTTTGAAATGGACTATTATTGCTTTATGTAATATAAAAACATTTCAATTTTGGGATATAAAATTTTTATATATAATGAACCAGTTGATTAAATCTTACATCCCTGATCAAAACATTGTAAAGGTTTTGTATCATACTTATTCTATAGATTTTGCCTCCAAAATGACAATATTGTGGGAAGAATCACCTAGAATAATTTCACAAATGAATGGGACGATGAATTCATTGTGGAAATAAAGGGCATATGGCAAAAAATTTCCAATTAATTTCATGTATTATTTGTGTGGAACTTTGGTATTCTCTGAGCCAATTCCCAAAAACAAGGGTTATCCCATAGTCCATGGATTATAATATGTTATACCAGTCATTAAGGTGAAGTGTTTTCATTTGGGGACCCTATAAGTATTATGTACAAGTATTTTTCTGAATTTTATTTTGGTTATAAGAATCATTAATGTTATATGAATCATCAAACATTGAATTTTACTAATTATTTGTAGGAAAATGTTGAATTTTACTAATGAGATGAAATGTATATTTAATGCTAATGTGATATTTGGTGTAAAATAATACGTTATATATAAATCCTATGTGGTTAAAATTTAATTTGATAATTATTGTAATCTTGAGGATGTTTATTATATATTTTGGAACGTTATATGAATTATATTAATATAATTTTAGAAAAAAGGACAAAACTCATTTTGGGTGGAAACTCATCTCATCTGACATGGTCATAGGGCCCGAACCCTCATCTGAAGGGAGATAATTGTAAAATTCCTGCCAATCACCTTTATAATTTAAACATTAGTATATATTTTTTAATAAATGATTTGTGGATTAATATTATGTAAATTTAAGGAATCATATTATTAGATCAAATCTTTTTGAATATCTTGGATTTTGATATCATTAATGATATTTTGGGAATCGTTTTATTGGGTTAAGATATATATATATATATATAACCTCTAGTTTTAACATAATGGACTATTTAGGGAGAATTCAATCTTTTATTTGGAGATGTGACTTAAAAGGTTATGAGATAACATTTTAGGTTATACATTTCTATCATGTTGAGGTAATTGTTGTTATTTGGGATAAATGTTTATTTATTAAAGTAATTATCTACGGTAAAAAATTGGTTTTATTGTTGAATTTTTGATATTGATATATTCATTTTCATTTTGTGTATTATCTTACTTTGTATTAATTATTATGGTTTGAATAATGTTATAAGGAATAGATTGTTTGTATTTTATGGATCTATTGAAAAATTAAAAGTTAATTATAGTGCTTGAGGAATAAATAATTTCATATTTGGTAGTCATTCCGTAGAGTAATAGGGATGTGTTAAGTGTTAGAATAATTTTTAACGGATAAAATTGAGTTTATGGAATAAAAATATATTAGGTTAGTATATTTTATGGTGTTCACTAAATTAATTTTAAAACTATCCCTTAAATATAATGAAAGGATCGTAAAACAAAAAAATAACATGTTATATTCATATTCAAGGATTCAAATTTCTTTAAATTCAAAAAATATTTATTGTTCGGTGGATGTTTACTTTAACATTATCATTAAATTTCCTATGATCATTGATATATATCACTCTCCATAATTATTTATGATTATCTTCAATATCAATATATTCACATATCATGAATTTTCTAATATGTGGAAAGTTAGTTATGTGATGAATTTTTTATTTCCCTTCCACTTTTTAAGATAATGTATTATTAAATTTTTTTAAGATGTGGGTGTTTTGAAAATGATTTTTTCAAATGTCAAACCCTTGATTAATTAACAGATGTTCAAATTTCGGGGATTAAATTTATTTAAGTGGGGTAGAATGTAACTCGTAGAAATTTTTAAATAAAACTATTGTCAATATAATATTCAACACACTACCTTGAGTTTAAATAATCAGTGATATATTATTATATATTATTATTTAAATATGATCGTTTAACATAGCCATTAAATTGGTTGTTATGAATAGAATTTAATAATATAAGGAATGTATATAAATTTCATACTAAATATTTTTTTTTTCAAAAATAATAAATATCTTGTCACTCAATTATAAGCAATATCATTTTATTTATCAACAATAGTTTATTTTTCAAACAAATGATTTTTACTATTTTTAATGAGAATAAAATATAATTAATTTTTTTTCACCCTTAAAAAAATTATTGTATTAAATGGAATTAATTGTTTAAATTAACATATCTATATTAAATTAGGATGATCATTTTCGGGTTTTTTGAAAAAAACATTAATTTTTTTGTGAATAGTGACAAATATTTATTTGCGTATAATTTCCATTTTTTTAATAAATTAATTATCTTAAAGGTCTCATATTTATTTTAAATTTATTTAAATATAATATATTTTTTGTATATTTATATTAAATATAATTAATTTAATTTAAATTTAATTCGTACTATATTTTATTATATGTTTATTTCGAGACATTAACACACTTTTTTTCCCCTAAAACTATTTTAAAGCATGTAATGTTTCTCAATTTTAATTAATTAAAATGACCCATAATTAGGTGTTATTTAAATTTAATGTATATATAATATATATATATAAATATTAATTTATATTCATTTAAATACTATTTTATTCCGTATAGTTATATATGATATAATCATTCCCTTAAAAAATGCCTTTCTTGGAAAACTATATTTTGGACACATTTACAGGAAACTTTTTAAATTAAATCATGTCACTTATATGAGCTTAATTTGGGAAAATATATTACATATATATAATAATTGTAATATATATTAGATAATATATTCAACATAATTTTTGACCATAATGAAGAGTGAAAAAAAATTATTTACCATAACTAATGTACAAATGAGTTTTCTAGAGGGTTTAATCTAAAAATATAATGCTTAAAAAGGACCAAAAAAAGTAAAATTACAAAAATATGTTAATATTTTTACCTTATATCATGTAAGGATAAAAATTGGTATATTTTGGATCATTTTTTCTTTGTAAAAAACATGGATGTAATTCTTTCTTTTTAGAAATTACAATTGTCTCCTTCCCCCCACTTATAAACAGCCACCCCACTCATTTCCTTTCCACAAATAGATAACACATTGTTTCATAAAATTCAACCAAAATTCACATAATTAATCCCCTAATATCGTCTAAGAGGCCTTTTTGGATCATAAATTCGACCACTGAGTAATTTTAATGAAAAACTAAAGAAGTTGTCGGAAGAAGAGGTATCATTCCTAATAGAATATTTTGTTTTATTTTTTCTTTGAACTCATTAAATATTATTAAACCATACTGATATGATAATTTCTATTTATTCAATATACTCAAATGATTTTATGTCATGGTGATGACCTATATCAATCTCATCCTCCCCCAAATGGGAAATAAAACCATTAATCGTTTGTACAGTGGACTACAGCCTCCCGAACTGGTGTAATTCGTTTTCCAAAACTACTTCTCATGGATAGATGTTTTGTTATCTTTAATATTTATATATGATATTTTTATATAATTATAATTCCTAAATTATAATATAAAATATTACTTCTTACATTCCATTCATTATTGAATGTAATAGAGTCACTCGTGTGTATGTACGACTACCGCCTCGCGATTTAATGAGATTCTATTTTTACTTATTCTATTCATGGAATGTAATAAAGATTAATTTTATATTTATATATTATATTCATGAAATGTTAATAATTCTAGAAAATAAATATATAATATAATATCTTACTAAAACATCCATTTAATAAATGATAACATTGTATGTGTGTATAGAAGACTACCACCACCTGAAATGTTGTGACTTGTTTTTATTAGCTCAACACATGGATGGTATATATAAGGGTATTTTAATATATAATGTTATAATTATAATATAATGATCATATTATATAGAAAAATCATTTTTCATTCTTTCAATCATGATTATTGAAAAATGGAAATGTTACTCATGCTTAGGTATAACCTACCGTCCCCATGACTTTAACATAGTTCCTATTTCTGAAAAATATTTTATGGTTGGTTTTAAAAGTATAATTGAATTATAAAATTGAATTTTTTTTCATTATTTTTTTATGATTAAATATTAATCTCTTTTACCTTATTCAGCATACCAAAGTGATTTTTGACATATGATTGGGCTATCCTTAAAATCTCCAACGTAAAATTAATTAGTTTAGTAATTGAAAATGATAAGGTAGAAAATAAAATAAATGGAATTATACAGATGAAAAAGGATCTTAATAAATAATAATGATGAACATATGTTTTTTAGTCTTGACGAAAATTAACACACTTGATGAGTTGGGATGGAGGTAAGGGGTTTCTTAACTTAATTTCCATTCAATAGCTTATATATCCACTTTGAGGAATATATTATTAAAATATTATATTTGAAACAACCCTTTATTAAATTATTCTGTATTTAAACATGACTTTGTGTGGATAGATATTTGAAAAACATAATCACCCTATTGATTAACTACCACATCAAGTATACAAACATTATAAGTATTTCGTCTCAAACCTCATTATTTGAGACACATGTTCTTTTTTACACCAAATATATTTTAAATTCCATATATAATTCCCCTTTTCATTATATATAATGAAAAATTCATCATTCATTATACTTGATGTTATATTTTTTCTTTTTTATTCTTGGGAAATTTCAATTCAATAGTTACCATTGTTGTAATGTTTTATGCTTTAATATCATTTTAATCAGTATTGTTTATTCTTGAATTTCAACTGTAGGAAATTATTTGATCTTTTTATAATAAAAAAATATAATTTCATTATCCTATATTTATTCCTGAAAATTTTCAATTAATATTTCTATATTCCTATCTTTAGTACTTAAAATTATTGATATTCTGTTTTAGAAAAACTGACTTCGTTTATCTCTTAGGTCAAAAATCCTTTTTCATTCATATCCATGCTTTTAAAACAAAAATCAATAGTGTTTTTACAATTCTCCTGTGATAGTTAAAATTCATTTTCCCATGTTTTAATTTTTAGAGAATATTTTAAAAGGAATCATACTATCATTTTCTAAACAAGGTACCATTAAAAAATTTCAAACAATATGAAAGAAATCATTATTTTAACATGAAAAAAAATGAACAATATTTTCTACAACATAACCATTATTTTCCTTGAATATTACATTATATTTTTAAAAGGTTATTTTAAAAAAATATTTTCCATTATATTTTTTTATTTTTTATTTTTCAAATTTAATTTTCAATGTGATATGGTTATTTTACACAAAAATGTTTATAATATTGTGAAGTGTATTTGTATTCATCAATGAAATCATCCATTAATGCTATGTAATGATTCTTAATTCTATATTATATATATCCCCAAAATTTATACATAGATTATTATCCCACTCTTTGACAGGGTAATACATGCCTTATGTTCATTTCTCAAATTCCCTTATTATGAAATTTACTTTGATTGTGATCTGAAAAGTGATTAAGAAACCCATTTTATTTAATTGGGTAATTATTATTTTATTATTTATGATTGACAACCCTAATGTGGCACACATTGATCGTGAACCAGATATGATGGTTGCAGCCATCCAACACTCTAATTAATTGTTTAATGTTATAGTCTATTGATATGTTATGTATGATATTAAGGAGTAATCCAAATGCATTATGAGACTTTATCCCCCATGTTATATTTTCTAGAAAGATATTACTAACTCATTTTTATGTCATATTATATGTTTTTTCTACATCTCATCTATTACCATGATCTTATGATTCCATGTTCTTTATGTTATTCTTCCATTTTATTACACATGTGCCTTCTCCTTTATGATATCATGGTTTATCTATGGATCACACATTATGTTTCCTTGATATTGTTATTCTATTAATATGAATTATAGCTCACCCATTTCATATATATATTCCCCATATTATGATATATTGTTTTAAGATCTCAAATAGATTTAAGAGAACACTATAGAAAAGAAAACAAGGATTCATTTTTTTAGTTTCTGTTGATGTATTATGATCATTGTCATAAAAAGACACTAGGCCACAATATCAGTGGGATTGTACATCATGGATATTTATTTTTATAAAACATGTATTAATATGTGTAAAAGGGATAGGTCTCAATATGCATCCACCTTGGTAGATAGAAAAATTGAAGTGTGATCATCTCCCCCATGAAGGAAAACTCTCTCACACAACCAATCTGCTTATCTTCCCTTGGGGATAAGATGACCCAAACGTTTGGTCATACTCCCTTGAGTAATACACTAAATTCCCACAAAACTATTTCCACATGATGATAAACCTATGGAAACCCTATCCCTGAAAGATTTTAAATCTATGTCAATCCAATCACCATTATATTTTAAATGTGTGACCAAAATTTCCCCATAAGACACTAAACTTGTGATCCCAACAGATGATCTTGAATCTATACCTCATTTAATGAGCATTGTATTCAGGAGGTAAAAATCCCCATAAGCCTTAATCTATGTCACATGTTACCCTGTGAAGTACATTTGTTTCCTTGTGTCCTAAAACTAAGATTCCATATACATGATATTGTCTATACGTTGAATGAGAAAGACTTTATAGGTGCATAACACACCCTACATCAATAGGCATATAGTCAAGTCCCATGTTACCCTCATCTCATACCAGAATTAGCTTCCCAATTTATATAGAGGTAGATTAATTTACCTATAATCCCCTTAAGATGGAATTGAGAATGAGTGTAATTAACATTAATCAAATCTCTTGAGAGTCGACTAGACTAGGAAAGGATCTTTAAGGATGAATCCATGGTAGGGGGAACCGGCATCCCATCATAACATTTCAATTAAGGATCCAAAACCTCCAGTAATTGTGCTAGAGGATGCCCACATTTGGAATGTAGATAGTGGGGTAACTAACCAACCATGATGCATGTGGAGTGACCAGTCTATGGAATAAAACCACTTTTTGATAGGGAAATAATGAAAAAGTCATATCACCACACCCCGATGTAGGCCATAGTGGAATGGGTTGAGAAAAAAAGTGGTGAACCTGATATGAAATTATTCTCCTTCAACGGTTAGTAGATTTGTACTATGATGAACCATAAAATTTGATTATGAATGAATCTAGATACGTGAAACCAGGACCCTACCAAATATATGGATGTCCCAGTATTTATATATTTTATATTAATGGGTGAAAGTGAAGGACATTAGGCAACCCTGTTCCGAGACATCCTATGTGTGGATCCTTCCCCCACCTTAGAGAAGGAATAATGATGTTGGGTATCGATTTTTTTGGTGTTATTACCATCATAAGTCTCTTTATATTTACATTAATCAATACATAGAGAATTAATTATGACTTACTTCAAATAGCCAAGGGGGAGGTGGACTAATAATGTGATGATACTACACAACGACACCCTTTCCCTATTCGACAACTCTTCAACAACTACAAGGCTCTCTCACCCCATATCCCTTTATAATCTTATCCAATTAAGTATTATCCATAAACTTGTTCTATTGTATGAGAAACAATTGGTCATCCCAATGAGGGTTTCTATGTGACAACATCTAGAGGTCATGAAAACACAGATGAACCACCACCCAAAATGTCCGCACTATTGGAAAGATCCTCCCGTCACATTGATGAACCGTTTCTATATACAATCTCTATATCACTCTAATATATCCATTCCTTATTCCAAGGAAGTAAGATATAATTAGGTTTCAAATAGTAAAACCCTTACATTGGATCCACCAAAGAGGTCTCCCACCCAACCATGTCGATGATTCCAACTGGCATTACAGGTCGAAGAGCAGGTCTGTCCCACCCATAATATTTCTACACTGATCTAAAAAACCTGGCACCAATGCTGAGGAAAGACCACAAACCATACCCATCATCAAGACTATTACATAGATCCAATGGCCCCCACCACTATTTATATGTCTTATCTTTCCCCAAAACTGACACATGTGCAACCATATTCACCCAAATAGGATCATGACCCTAGCCACCTCTCAGGTAGGTTGTGTTGAAACTCCCAAAATTTGGTGCCACCGACATCTATCACAAACCATATCATGATGAATAATTTCACCATAGATCCCACAAACCGTGTTAAAGACATTCCATGCTTTGAATATCCATCCCGGGACAAAAGTTCTAGCAAAAACTATAGAGTACATGCTCACAATGTCGACTATAGAATGTCAAGAAGGAATCCAAGATACTCCAACCAACTCAAGCCAGGTGATATTCCATTCCATCATAGAAATTACATTGATAAATTTCTTGTCACCATCGATCAATTAATCTCTGAGACAAAGGATGACACCCTAAGGGTACCTTTTCCTCCACTGCTAGATTGGGTGAAGAAACTCATCCATAGTGTCTAGTGATCCTAGAAATAGAGGTCCACAATATTATTAAATACCTTTATAAATACCTAAATATAGATCATTTTAGACTATTTTTTGGGGATCACAGTGAAAATTTATCTTATACTATCAACTTTCTTCCTCTCAACCTCCACACTGGATGTTGGGGAGATATCAGGGTCTCTGTTGATGCTCTCAGATGACGGTGAGCACTCAACTAATCCCTCGATATATATTGATTCTAATTCTCAACTAGAGGCTGTAAACAACCCCATCCTATGTGGAGACAGTCTTGAGGATGGTACCATATCTAAATAAAATTCCAATATTCAAGGGATATTCGGTCCGTGCAAAAACCCACATTCTAGAAAATTGGCATCAAATAATGCATATTCCTATTCCACTACAAACTTCTCAACTATTACCAATTTGGGATTAGGGTAATAGGGAGTAGTATTATCCTCTGAGAAATGAAGAAGATGAATTTTCGGGAATCATATCAATTGACCATCTACCTTTGACATTTTGGCCACCCGAAAAACAAAATTTATTTATCCCCAAGGGAGATAACACATCCTTTTTGTTGGTCAGGGTGGATCACTCCAGAGGGGGTGAATTGAGTATATTTACAAATATTCAATTAAAATTGATTCATTGAAAAGTTCCCCCAATTAAAAAGATAATCATAGTTAGTTTTTAGTGATTATATAAATGTCCTGTATTTTCAATTAATTTTTCATAAGATTGATTAGTTCTCATCTATACTAATCTAGAGATTAATATAACTTTTGAAACTAACAAACTGGTTAAAAAAGTTAAAAAAATTTCTAAACTAACTATCAAAGTCCAACATAGTTTCATGTAAAATATAATAAAAACATTATAAAAATAAAATGAAAAGGGAAAAAAGATATAAATAAGAGGTTCAGTATCAAGATGAGACTTTCTACTCTCTCCTGGGTGATCACCTGCCACCAACAAGTTTAATTTATTAAACAATTTGACCCCACCTTGGTTCGGGATTCCCAATAGCACACAAGGTTTTCCTGGTCACACATGATCGCTACCATAATTATTCATAGGAAAAACAAAAAAAAGGTCACACATGAACTATTCCACTATTATTCGTTGGGTAAAAATGATAATAATGAGAGTGAGTAAGAGGATATCAATTATCCTTCAGTTATGCACAGGAGTGAGCGACTGTGTGTGTTACATAAAAATACACAAACTATGGAAAAAGTTATGAAAATGAACATAACAGAGCAAGAGATATAGAATAATGATCAGAAATATATGTGTTTTATGTTGTGAGGCTCTGGACTCGATTTATGTAGTTGAAATGATGTTCAAGTCATCTTTTGTATTTTTGATTCAAAACAGAGTATCGAAGCTTCTATACTCTAGCTTCCAGGCCTGAAAAGATTATCTCATTGATGATAGGATGTTTAGAGTATCCCATGAGTTTTTTATTGTCCTTTTTATCTCCAAAAATTTTCTTTCTTTGAGTTCTTGGGAATAGGAAGAGGGCTTCAAATGTTGTAGGGGTATTTAGTTCTTACGTTCTATTATCTTTTCAGTACAATCCTAGACTATTATAAAATCTTGATTGTAAATAATTTATACTTCACGATCCATAGGCATGATGATCTCCCCACATGCATGTACCTCTTACTGGCAACTGATTATCCTATAGACAACATTAAATAATGTCAGAAAAATTAATTTATTTAAAAATGGCCGTTAGATATAAATTCTAATTAATAAATTAGAAATAGTCTTTATGAATATCAGAGAGTCACATGTATATGTGACTCATTGGCAGCAGTCTGTCAGCATCAGTGCCTCCATGTATTGGTGATTCCATTCCATTGGTATCAGTGACTCGGTTTATTAGTGAGTTATTTGTGTTATCGGTCTATCCGGGCATCGATGATTCATCATCGATGACTAATTTATAATTGTAGGTGTGTCAGCCATCGGTGAGTCATTCATTTGTGTGTCATCCATCAGTGAATAATTTATTGGTTTTTCATCCATTGGAGACTCATTTAACAGTGTGTTCTGCATCGGTGAGTTGTACATCGGTGATTCATTCATCAGTGAATAAAAAATTGGTGATTTATTTAAACTACCAGTGTTAGGGACACTGAAAAACTAATAAAGTGTAATTTTAACAATGAACACTACCAGATTAAGTGAAAATCAAAAATATAAATAAACATACTCTTGTAAACATATTAAATCATAAATATTAATAGTTTATTGAATTGTTGTAATGTATTATATAATGTGACATAATTGATTCTCGTATAAATATTTAATGACTAGATTAACCAGAGTTCTAACTTAATGTATAAATTTTCATGGTTTGTGATTATTAAGTAAATTATTTCACAAGGGGTCCAAAAATCTCCCCCTTTTTGATAATCACAAATTATATCATAAACATGATGTTAATGAATTATAATTTCATGAATTAGCATACTAGAGTGAATGTGAATTAACAATACGAATAAGGATTTCCTATTATGCTCCCCCTCAATTAGTGTTTTAGAGGAAATATATATATATATAAGGGGACTTTATATTAGAGCACAGTCACTCTTTTCCTACATAATATTGAAGTATGTATCTGGGTGTGATATATATATATATATATATATATAAATATATATATTAGGTTAAGCACAAACCATGTTCTCTATGAGAGAGTGGATCCTCTTTAGATTAGAAATTTATGGCCATATATATATTTATAACCATTATTGAATTAGAAAAAAGCTATAAAATAATAATAATGAAGAAAGAGAAGTAACAAAAAAATGAGAAACACGGTGAGTAAAAAAATATTTTTATTAAGATTCAAAAAGAAAAATTATCAAAATGAAGGTACAAAGCCCTATCATAGAAACAATCCACATCTAATGCTTTGTATTTTGAGGTTCCTTTACTTTATCTGAAGGATCAAGGGTATATTCCGAACGTTTTGGTGTGGCTATAGGCAGATCTGGACGAATAACAATAGTAGGCAAGGAAACACCTGTAGGAACATTGGCTACAAGACTGGGTCTGCTTTCTGACAAAAAATAGAACTGAGGTTGCTCCTGAGTCACTGTACGAATCTGGGAATGGGAATGACATACAGTCATCTAGATAGGAGTCATAGTGTGAGGCCCAATGGAATCTGTAGCTGTGGCCACAATTGCCTCAGATTGGACCTGCAGATAATTATTCAAAAGCATAATAAAATCATTAATGATTTAACCTCCATATTGCATTGACTTTTCATAATCATCCTTCATCTCTATGAATTTAACCCAGAGAGTAGTAAACTTCTTCAACTGGCTCAACCGGCTCTTGAAAGCTTCTGTTAATGGAGGAATTATTATATTTTCAGCCGAATACTTGATATTGTTTATCAAATCATTATTTTTATAAATCATGGTAAAATACTTATCTACATTCTATCTAATCCCTTTTTTAGTAGAATAGGATTAATTAGTACACTGTCTCACCATATGTAAACGAGATCAGTATTAATTTTCACCATTTAAAGAGTTTCCTTATCAGAATCACTCGGAAGACTCGTTAGTTATTCCCTCATAACAATCTCAGAAATTCTAAATCAGTTGCAGCTGCCCTTCTACATTTTGAAATATATGGAACATAGAACATCTTCTTAGCTTCCTCTATCAATTTAATTAGTTAAACACTCAATAGATGTGTCACTAAGTTCCAGAGAACCCCCATAACAACACTAAGATTGTTCATGAAAACATCTGTTAGAGTTTTCATCTCATTACTCATCCACTTCACTTCTTCTCTCAATCGAGTATTATGTCTAATGATTGTATCAACTGTAATAATGAGATTAGGCTGAACCCACTAATCACCATCCAAGAAATTTTAGTACCATCAACATCTAAAATTCCCATGGCATTAGATGCATCATATTAGCTCTAACAGAGGATCTCACTGAATAACATATATCAGATTTGAATTCCTTTAAATCACCCTTAGTGACATAGTCACTAGGTATTGGTTATAACGCAAGCTCGCTAGCAGGATTTACTAATGTTGAAGAAAGTGCTTTCAATTCTACTTCATCCAGTTCTTGTGGAATAGGAGGTGGTGATGTGATCTCCCCATCTGAGTTATAATCCATGCCAAACAGAATGCAACTTGGTTATCTATTACACTAACGAGTACATGCCCAGTCTCTGGGATCCACTTTATCAATAATGAATCTCCATCCATAAGGATCATGTACAATATCATCTTCATCTTATTATACTTCTTTTATTCTATCTAGAACAAAAATTTTAGGTTCAGGTCCCAATTAAACACGATCTTGTGCATTCTCTCCAGCCACTTCAGCTACTCCTGGTACTTCCTCAACCTAAGGAATAGGTGCAACCTGATCCTCAGCCACTTCTTCTTGTCCTCCATCCATATTTTCATTAATATCCTATATAATTACATGATATTGAACATTAGGATGGTTATGAATTTCCTCATCACTTGTATCTTCAGCAACATGAGAAACAATATCCTGTTCAACAAGATTAGTAGCATCCTCATGCTCATCAGCCTCTATATCAGCTCCAAGCATTGATTTATCACTTGATCTGTCTGCTACTTTTTTACCCACTTTTAATGAGTCGCTGATATGATCATCATTACCTTACTCCTCCTCCACCTCCTCCTCATAATCATCATCATCTAACTTAATTACATATCTTTCCACACAATTTATCTCTATATCTTCCTCGTCTTCGTCGCCTAATAAAGGCTCTTTAGTGGGAAACTCTAAAGGTGGAATGACAAGTCCATACGAAATGTCCTTAGGACTCTATGCAATATTAGGGTCACTCTTGTCTTCTATTGGATACCCATCTTACCTTGGTATCTCAACATAAATTTCCTCAACATAATAAACCACTTCTTCCCTAGTGGTAAGACCCAGATCAGCTTAATCATTTGATCTGGTAGGGTGTTCCACATGATATTAATCTTCATATAATCTCTCATCATCTCCTACTCAGCATTTTCTCTAATGGTTCAATAAAATATTTATCCTCTTGAATATTTCTTTGTGAATGTAGAATCCACTATAAGCACATATCACTTCATCTCCATCCTCTACACAGCCCAAAATCTTCAGAATTTTAGAGATCATTCTATGATAGTACAAAAAAGATTCCTTCTTGGAGGGTTTTATTATATATAAAAATATGTACCATCAGGTATCTAGAAATGTTCACCTTTATCCCATTATTCAATAGGTAATTTAGGAAGACATCCTGATATTTCACAGCAGAAATGTCTTCATTCCCTGGGTAGATTTGTTGTGGAAGAAGCCTAAAGAGTATTATAGCCTATCTATACAACTAAGTAGAAATTTCGCCTCTTGATTATTCATTCCCGATAAATTATTTTAATATATAATCATAAGAAAAGAAATCTGATTTGGGAGGAATTTTACCCTGTTAGTCATCATAGATTCCCTCAAGAAGCATTTCCTAACACACATCCCAATAAATTTATGAAAAATAAATACACTTTCCTTTCCGAAAATCCCTCATCCTTGCTTAATAAACTCATTATATAAATATATTTAACTTGTGATATAATTATTTTTCTAGCTGGGGATAAAGAGGCCGCTAATTATTGAAGAAACTTCTAATCCAAATTTGAGATTCCAGCACTCTTAGCAAGAGAGACTTGCTTGAGAAGAGAAATTCTAAAGACACTTCTTTCTAAGCTGTAACCTCACGAATTCCCAAACCTAGCATTGCAATACCAATATATTTACCATTCTGATGCTTAGTTGATGGAGATTCACTCGGTCATTCCATCACATGATTTTTCATTTCCATTTTTGTTGTTCTGTATTTTAATGGAGTTAAAAGGTCGTTGGAAGAGAGGTAGAGTGTCGAAGGGTAAAAGGATCAAAGGGTAGTGAGGAAGATGAAAGGTCAAGTGGATTGAATTTATTTTATAATTTACTGATTTTAAATAATAAAATCATCAAATTAAATAGAGGTGAAAATAAAACAAAACAATTCCATTTCACATAAAATAGGAAAAATTTACAAAAATGACCATATAGGAATCGGTTTCACACAAACGATATTTCATTATCAGATTCATGAGATCATTTTCAAAGGATTGATATTATACCATCAGTTTCACGTGAACGGTTTCACGCAAACGGTCTAACTAATCAGTTTGATAGATCGGTTTCACCTGATCTGTTTGACAGATCAATTTCACCATATCTGTTTGAGAGATTAGTTTCACCTAATCGATTTGAGAGATCAGTTTCCAATGATAAGTTTGACAAATCAGTTTCACCTAATCAGTTTGACAGATCGGTTTCACCTGATCGGTTTGACAGATCGGTTTCACCTGGTCCCACTGAATGTTACAAGGGGGAAACAATTGGATTGAATTTAGAGATTTGTCATTAATACTTCATATATCATGTAGTTTATTATATATGATTTTAATGTTTTTTTGAATATGTCAGCAAGTTGGTTCTATGTACCAACAATCTAAAGATTTATATCACATTTTTGATAATGATATCTCAGAAAGAGATGTCTTACATCAATATGTTTTGTTCTAGAGTGTGAAATTGAATTTTTAGAAATATAAATAGAACATGTATTGTCACAGTTTATGGGGATATGTCTGAATGGAAATCCATATTCTAATAAAGTGTGTTTCATCCACTAAATTTGAGCACTGTAACTACTAGTATGAATGTATTCTGATTTAGAAGTTGATAATGCAAATAAATATTTCCTGTTTACTACACCATGATACTAGTGATTTCCCAAAAAGTGACACATTCTAGAGGTTCTATCTAACTTATATCCACCAATTTCAACATCTGAATCACTAACCAAATCAAAATGTTTTCCTCTAGGATTGAACAATCCTAAATTAGTTGTATATTTGAGGTATTTTAAGTCCCTTTTAATAGCATGAAAATGTGACTATTTTGGGTATTCTTGAAATCTCGCACACACACACATACACTAAACATAATGTCTAGCCTACTAGCAATTAATTACAACATAATCCCAATCATTCCTCTGTCAGTAGTTTGATGAACATATATTCCATTTTCATCAAGATCTAACTTATATGTGTAACTCATAGGGGTTTCATTGGACTTAATTATATCAAATACATATCCTTCCAAAAGATCATTAGTATATTTACATTGATATACAAAGATACCATATTTGTTTTGAAATATTTAAAATCCAAAAAAATATTTATGGTCACCCATAGAACTAATTTCAAATTCACTTTGCATCGTTATTGAAAATTCATCACATAATGATTTTTTAGAATATCCAAAAAATATCTTTTGCATATATTTTATCTATTAATCATCTTTAGAAATTATTTTTATAAACAAATTATGATCAGAAACACATTCTTTAAATCATTTAAAAAACAAAATTTGTTTATTAATTCATAAGAAGCTCTTGGAGCATGTTTTAAACAATATAAAGGGTTAGATAATTTGAAAACTTGATTATGAAAATGTGGATTTCTAAAACTTGGGGGTTTTCAATGAAAACATCCTCAATTATGTAACTATTTATGAATTCACATTTGACAACCATTTGATAAATTTTGAAATTCATATGTGTTGCATAGTAATGTAAGATTCTAATTGCATCAAGCCTAGCTAATGGAGAAATGGTTTCTTCAAAATCAATTCCTTATTCAAGATTATAGCCTTGTGAAACCAACATAAAATTGTTTCTATTTATATTTCTAGCTTCATCCACTTTATTTCTAAACACTCATTTGGTTCCACTTGTCAAAGTACCTTTTGGTCTATCAAAGAGCTTCCAGAATTTATTTCTCTCAAACTGGATAAGCTCTTCATGAATAGTCGTCACCAAAAATTCATCCATTATTGCATCATTGATATTTTTTGGATCATATTGTGACAGGAATGCTTTATGTTAAACCTGATTTCTCAATGAAGCTCTAGGTTGTGTTCCTCTATCTAAATCTCCAAAATAATAATCTAAGGGATGGTTTTTAAGTGTCCAAGTTAGTCTAGTAAAGGTTGGAATAGTTATTTTAGGACAATCATTTTGACCTAGTTTATTATGGCTAGATTCTAGAGAATTTCTAGAACTAGATGTTTTTCTTGATTCTTTTGCAGGATGGTTTGATGTTTTTTCATTAATGTCCTTATTGGACATATCCTCTTCAGGATTTTTTAGAGAGGTTTTAGGCTCATGTGGATATGATTCATCAATCATGACATGTATAGATTATTTCACTCATTCGGTTTTATTTTTAATGAATCTATCAGCTTTGCATGATGTTGAATAGCCAGAGAATATTCCTTCATTACTTTGTGAGGAAATGTTTTCAATATTATCTTTATTGTTCATTATATAAACATTACATCCAAACACATTAAAGGAATTTAACTTGAGATTTATATTATTCAAAAACTCATAATGATATTTCTTAAGGAATGGTCTAATTATGAATCCATTTATTATGTAACAAGCTATATGAACAGCTTCATCCCAAAAATAAATTGTTAGGTCATTTTAATTAAACAATGTTCAAGAAATTTCTTGTAGGGTTATATTTCTTCTTTATAATACACCATTATTTTGAGGTGTCCTAAGATCATAGAAGTTATTCCTATAGACATTTTGTGAAAAAAAATGATTCAAAATATTTATTTTCAAACTCACAGCCCTGGTAACTTCTTAATAATTTAAAATTAAGTCCACTAAGATATTTTACAGTCATAGCATACTTGGTAATGTGTGATACTGCATCACTTTTGTGCACTGAGAAAAAGTTCCAAGTATACAAAGAAATGTAATCTACAAGAACATAAACATATAGTTTAAATATGAGACTTGAAACTCTATAAGGACCAAACAAAACCATGTGAACCTACTCAATAGGATTAAAAGTTGTTACTTATTTCTTTTGTTTGAAATAAATTTTTTGTTTAATTCCCTTTTTACAAGTATTGCACTCTTTATTTTTTGGAATCACTAATTTGGATAGGTCGTTAACTAAACATTTTCGGGTTAAATTCTTATGGGAGGGTATACAGAAATGTCCCAGTCTTCTTTTCCATAGCCAAGACTCTTTTTGAAAGGCCCTTAGACAAGAAACATTCTGTGAGGCTAGTGTATCTAAATTTATAGCATATATATTTTCATTCCTAAGAGTAGTTATTACTAAGTTATTCTTGTCATCAAAAAATGGAAGGAATCATTTTTTAATTTTACATTGAATCCATCATCACAAGGTTGAGATATACTAATTAGTTTATACATTAGTCTATCAACATAAAGAACTTTGCATATTGAAATAGATATAGGGTTACCAATCTGGCCAAGGTTGATGATTTTTCCTTTACTAGTGTCACCAAATTTGACATGTCCACCATAAATTTTGATAAGACTTTTGAATCATGAGTAGTCCCCGGTCATGTGTCTTGAACACCAGCAATCAAGGTGCAACATATCTCTACAGGAACTCTTCATATAGTTTACCTAAAAACAGTTTATCCGAGAAATGATTTTGGTACCCATATATTTCTGTGTCAAAAAACATTAGTAATAAAAGCATTAGGAACCCACACTTTTCATATGGGTTTCCTATTGGAAGAATATAGAATACTTGAAAACTAAAAAAAATTTGGTCTAGAAGAGCAAGATGCAGTAATTGAATAGTAAGAACTAGAACATGCAATAAAAGTATTGTTTTTGAAGAAAGAAACAGATTTTCAATTTTTTTTATAAAATGTGTTTTTGATAATGTATTTTGTCCTGGTTGATATCATATTCCAAAAGTGTACTTAAGAGATATCTATTTCCCAAGAATTTGTTTTTCCCATTGGTAAACATTCCTAAAACCTTCTTTAATTGATCAGTATAGAATGTTTGGTCATTATTTTCACTTAATAGTTGAGCATTTTTCTCCCTCTCAATAGTATGTTTAGATTTAACAATTACAATAAGATAATGTTTCTTATTTAAAAATTTATTTTTGTATTTTATCTCATTACATGTCTCTTCCATCATGTTGTAATAATCATATAATTAATCAATTTTCATATTTTCAGACGCACTTTAATTTTCAGAATAACAAAAAAAATTTGTAGGATAGTCTACAGTTACCTCATAAGTGTTTCTCATAAAACACATATTTTCCATGCCATCATTATCATTATGGGAGGAAGAAAATTTGATGAAGCTATCCGTAGATGCACTCTAGGTGGCCTTCATGTATTTCATATATTCTCTGTCCTTATTCTCTTACATACTATTATATTTTAACATTGAAATGTTAGATTTGACATGTACATTCCTCTTAAATTCGAAATAAATAACTTCACCTGATTTTTCATTTCTTTTCCATTACTTTTTCATTTTCCCTTGTTATCATACTTTCCTTTAATGTTTGGTCTCTTGAGAAACCTTTTCTTCATATAAAATTTTCTGAATCATATGGCCATCTGGGCCATATCCTCATCTTTGTCTAATGTGGATTCTTCAATACTTATGCTCTCAAAAGTAGCATGGACTTTCTCTTTTTCATTGTGTTTAGAGTCAGTATTATTTAAAGCTATTTACATCCCCTAAGGTTCATCATTTTCTTCTTCGTTGACTTTTAACTGTTCATCATACATCATTAGATTTCCAATTAATTATTTAACAGGTAATTTACGGATGTCACACGATTTCTAATTGAGACAAATGTTCGTCTCCATCTGTCAGTTAAGCATTTGAGAATCCTCGTGATTTGTTCCTTGGATGAAACTTCTCATATAAGAGAGATCACTGTGTATACTATTTCATTAAACCTGATATTCATATCAGAAATAGATTCCTACTGATTCATTCTAAAATTGCTTTATTTAATATTATTGGTCTTTAATCTCATATCTTTCACGTTATATGTCCCCTAAAGGGAATCATACAATGTGTCCCAAATTTCATGGGATGTTTTACAAGAAGAAATAAGACAAAACTATTCCTCTCATATTGCATAGTATAAAGCATTTGTAGATTTACATTTATTGTTTATAGGACGTCCTGGTAGGTTCATCACATGTGTTTCTAGAAATTTCATAAATTTCATATTTACATTAAATAGAAGTCCAGATTTTAAATCACATGCTTTCTAGATGTATTTTCAATTTAATCATCCCATGATCATAGTAGGTTCCATTTAAAAAAAGTTGTACAACATTTTGTACCTCCATGTAGTATATTATCCAAGATATAAATTATGATAAGATTTCAAATTGAAAAAAATTATAAATAACAAAAAATTTATATCCATTTAAATACAACTACAATCACAGTTGAATAAGATATGAAAAGTATTTGAAAACTGACAAATTTCTAGGTACTCTAGTACCAAATGTTTGTTAGAGTAGATCACTCAATAGGGGGGAATTGGGTACCTATAAAAAAAGTCTGTTAAAATTGGTTCTTTGAAAATTTCCCACAATTGAAAATATAATCAAATCCATTTTTTGGGAATTAATGAAATTCTTTAATGTTCAATTACTTTCTTATAAGATTGATTAGTCTTCAACAATACAAATCCGGTGACTAATATAAATTTTAAATCTGACCTACTGGTTTAAAATAGTTATTAAAAATTAATTAACTAACTATCAAAGTCCAACATAGTTGTACATAAATGAAATAAAAATGGCTTAAAACTAAAAGGTAAAAGGCACAGTAGATATAAAAAAGAGGTTCAATATCAAGGTGATACTTATTCCTCTCTACTTGAAGATCGCATGCCACCAAGAAGTTTAATTTAATAAAAAATTTGATCCATACACTAGATCAGGGCTCACAATAGCACACAAGGCATTCCAAGTCACACCTCACCTCTCCCACAGTTATTCGTGGGAAATACAACTAACATGTCTCACATGAACTCTTCTACCATTATTCATGGTTTAAAAGAGATAATAATGAGAGTTAGTTTTAGGATATCAAGTACCTTTCAGTTGTGCACATGAGTTAGTTTGTGTGTTATAAATAGATACATACACTAGTCTATAAGGTAAGAAAATAGTAACAACAGAGCTAGAGATGTAGAATAACGTTTATAAATCTCTTTGTTTTATGTAGCGAGGCTCTAGACTCGATTGATGTAGTAGAAGGGATGTTTGAGTTCTCTTCTAGAAGTCGGATTCAAAACAATGTATTGAAGCTTCTGTAATCTAGCTTCTTGGCGTGAAATGTTCAGATCCTTGATATAAGGATGTTCAGAGTAGTCCATTAGTGTTTTCTTGGCTTATTGATATCCTCGTATGTTCTTTCTTTAGGTTCGTGGGAATTGGAAAAAGGCTCCAAAAGTTAAATGGGTTTTCAGTTCTTCTGTTATGTTTTCATTTCATCACATTCCTCGTCTCTTAAAAGGTACAAATTGTTATTCACTTATACTTTGAGATCCAGCAATCATGAAGATCTCCTGACGTTCATGTACCTCGTACTGTCTACTGAATGTCCTACAAACAACATTAAATAATGTCAGAAATGCATATTTGTCTAAACATGACCATTAGATATAAATTTTAATTTATAAATCTAGAAATATTTTTTATGAATATAGGTGAGTTATATGTATCAGTGACTCATTAGAATCAGTATTTCATCATTTGTCTATCAGTATCGGTGACTCCATGTATCGGTGAGTCCTATCCATTGCTAACTTTGACTCAGCATATCTGTGTGTCATTTGTGTTATCTATCTATCCGCGCAACGATGAGTCATAATCGTTGACTCGTTTTGAAATAGCGTTGTGTCTCCCATCGGTGTTTCATCTATCATTGACTCATTCATCGGTGTGTCATCCATCGGTGACTTGTTCATTGGTGTATCATATATTGGTGACTCATTCAATGGTGTGTCGTCCATCAATGAGTTATACATCAGTGAGTCATTCATCTATGAGTTATCCCTTAGTGATTTATTTAAACTATCGATGCCATGGACAATGAAAAACTTATAAAGTGTCTATCTTACATAGAACACTACCAAATTAAGTTAAAATCCTAAATATTTGTAAAAATTGATTTTTAATCATATTAAAGCATAAGTATTCATTGTTTACTGAGTTATTGACATGTTTTATATTATGTGACATAATTGATTCACTTATAAATATTAATTGACCACATTTACCGGAGTTATAATATAATGAATAAATTGGAATGATTTTTTATTATTAAAACAACTATTTAATAGAGGTTCCGACACTTTTAAACATATTATTACATAATCTTATTCAAAATTAACCATCAAATACAAATCATGGATTGTATAGTCTAGTGTATTTGGACTACTCAGTACATAAAACTGTAAACATGGAAATTGAATAAAACAAATTTATATTAACATTCCATAATGAGATCATAATCTCCTTTTAGATCTAACATATGCATTAGATAACCTAGGGAATACATAGACAAAATTGATCAACTAAAAGACTCACTAAGGTAATAAGAAAAGGAATAAAGCATATCAAAGTAGTTATAAGGCATAAAATGGTGACATAAAAAAGGAATAGAACATGAATAAACATATGAATGAATAACATATAGAATGTGGGGTCATGTTATCATAGAAACATAAGAATTTGGCATCATTTTATAACATGATTGAAACATGAGTCGATGCTAACTATAATACTATATCACATGGTGGAAATTGTCCCATAATAGATTAGGATTAATCCTATATCCCATACATGAATTATCAATAGACAAAACATTACCCAATAAATTAGAGAATTATCTAGAAACACCCATCATAACATATTCATGCATATCTATGCCACATAAAGAATTAAACATAAGGAATAAACATAAGGCTTTCCCATGGAATGAAATGGGAATTCGAAACATGTCATATTTTAGAACCAATGGGCGTATCATAATGGTGTATAATAAATAACTGATTTAAATAATATTTGGATTATAAAAATTGAAAATAGTAATGCACCATGATAAATGATGTCCAAAGGAAGAGAATTATTTTAAAAAAATAGAGTTTAAGAAACATTAGAATTGAACCAATTTAGTTAAGATAAAGGGAAAATATTACAGAGTATTTGTAGAGTACTATGGAATAATTGTCTACATAAACTAGAAATTAATGAATATAGTTTTTCATGATTAAGTGGGTGATTTTATAGAAATAATTGTGGATTAAAATAAATTAAAGAGTTTACATGATAATGGGTAAGAAACAAGGATGTTTCCTCTAATCGAGTTTTCTTATCGGGAGGAATTGAGAAGGGAACCATTTAAAACATATATGTCACCAAAAATGAAAAATTAATTAATCTGGATACATAATTTCGGAACATTTAAATGGAATTTATAATATATATATATATATCATTAGGGTAAATTGAGGGAAACTGTAACACAAAGGAAAAATGGAGGTTCAGAGAGACCCCTTACCTTATGTACGAATGTGTTTTAAACAAGAACTTAATGACATGGATAATAAAATTTTATTCATTAATTATTTAATTCAGAACCTATTAAACATATATTTGATTTATTATAATTATATTTGTTAATTTACAACCATTTTGATGAGTTATAATGTTTAATTTCATTGTTATGGAAGTGTTCTTTTCATGGATTTATAGTTGGTCCCCATGAGTATAATTTTGGGACTACTTGTAAAAAAGAAGAAAAATTATAGTAGTGTAATGAAATGGTATTAATTTAATTGTATAATTTTTTAATTTTCCAATATTTAAATTTTGATTTTTGATATCATGATGATTCTATTGATTAAATGTTAACGATAAAAGTTTAGTTTATTTTGGTGGGTTTTCAATCATCACTAACTACTTATGTTATATTAATTTATATTATGTATATATATTAGTTCCATAACATGAAACAAGTTATAATAAAATTTTCAAAACCGTTTTTAACCGTTATAATTGTTTTATGACCAGATTTAATACAGTAATGAAAAATGAAAAATCATAGTCCCTAGAGGTGGTGAAGTGACATATCATGGATGATGTTTTCTTTTATAAGATAGAATCAGATGGGAAGATATTTGATGATGTATATTACATTAAAAAAATAAAATTCGAGTATATATATGACACTATATCTTTAATTTCACATTTATGGGAGAGGTGAGGGGAGGATAAGAAAATAAAATAAATGTAGAGGGAAAGAAGGACAAATTTTCCTCTTGAATATCGTCTCATTGTAAACCAACATAAGGAACTTGGGTTTGGTAGTTTTCTAAGAACATAAGATATTGGACATAGGTAAGAGGATTTAAAAGGTAATTGGTCATAATTTAAGTAATCTAAAAGGCTTTGGATATGTGAGGATAATTGTTGGTGATGGGTGGTTTATATAAGGAGGGATATGGGTGTTTTTTATTATTATATTCTTCATTTTATTATTTTGGATCAAGAATATCAATTGTGTTGATTCATGTAACTATGTTCAACAACTAGCACGTATGAGTTAAAACTAAGGGGTTATCTGTCATGAATGACTCAAAAATTCATGTGTTTAACTTATACTTTTGAATACCATAAATTACCATATTTAACTATTCACAAATAATTCAACTATTTTTGAAAAATCCCAAAAAATCCACCAACCCATTTTCTGATGTGTAGATTTAAAAAATGCACTCAATTTTATTAAAATAATTTTTTAAATATGATAAATTAAAATTTTAATTAAAATCGTCATTTGTTGAAAAAATAAAGATTTTAATATTTTAACTGTTTTTATGACACATTGAAAAATTAATTAATGTCTCATAAAATTAACTTATAATTATCATAAAACATTATATGAATCTATTTTATGAAATTAACATTTCTATTAAATAATCATATTAGTAATAAAATTGTAAAGAAACATTTAATTTTTCACAAAAACAATAACATTTAGTTTATCAATTTTAAAACATTTATTTAGTTATTCCATTATATAAATATATTCCATTTTCATTTATAAGATTCCTAAATTTTATTTATACTTTTATAAGTTAGTTTATTATTCTAATGGTCATATTAATATTCCTAATGGCCACTTTACTGTTCAAATGATCAAGTTACTATTACAACAGTCATATTTCTAACATCCATAAGGGTTTTCTAATTTTAATAAATAATTATTCATCCATTTACCAGAAACATATATTTTAGCCAAAGGTTATATATAATAACCTCTATTAAATGATAATTTTATTATTAACATTATGTTTTATTTCTACATCCTTGTTCATGAGTGAGGACATTCTAGTGGATTGAGCATATACAAATTTTCCAATTCTTATTATCTTATTTTGAATTTATTATCCCACTATAATATTTGGATTTCTTATTGGTTAATTTGATAAATAATGTATCATTATTCAATTATGAGAATAATTTTTTTATTGGTTTCTCAATTTTAAATATGTTCTTTATATGATATAATTATAAGACATGAAATTTTATTTCTAAAATTTTGTGTCATTACACCCAGAGTTCCTCATAGAGGACTAGGTGGAATGATTATGCTATAATATATGGGAAATTATCATCCACCTCTAGGACTGCTAGCTGACATACTCCTGAATACATTAGATCCTTGATTCCGTTATCTAACAGTGCTAAAAGGATTAAATCAAAACTCTCCATGTAGTTTAACTCCCTCACACATATAGATACTTCCATAATTTGTAATAAACCTATGTTATGAGTCTCATTATTTTTCAATGATTCATGGTAGTGTCATAAAAACATGTCTATATTAAATTATGGGGGAATTACACTTCCCTCCACTTTATTTCGATCTAATAACAACAGTAGGATGATCGACCAGGTTCACCAAATTACAATGAAATCACTCCACTATCCATTGTCACTCTAAACAAAATCAACATTGACCCTATGAATGATTCGAGAAACCAACCTTCCAAAATGGACCATGATAGGTGGAATCCCCCTCTAGGGATTCATAATACCAGGTGTATCCTATGACATGTTCCCTCGCTCATTAGAAGATATAGGTGATATGACACAAGAGTCCCCCCCAATAAAATATTAACACCTACATGCCGAAACCCCAATGAAGGAAATGGTCCTACTAATAAATTTAGTCCATCCATGATCAAGATAGAAACTAAGCCAGCCTATATAGTAGATTCATTTCTTAATGAGAATGAATGGTATACGAATATTACTATTGAGATGATATCAGATAATTTTTGGGTCATATCAATATCAAAAGGATCCCATCTCCCATAATGCTGGCCACCCTGTCCCCCTTAACCTGATGCCCAAATTTTAACCAGGATTCCATGATTATTCGACAAGGAAATAAATAGGGGATATCGAAAAAAAGGCAAGATATGATTTTACCTCACAACCTAAGAAGTGGAAATACCAACATTGAGATCAATGATGCCTTTCATCCCTTTCTGACAAGCTGTACAATAAATTGGTGACCACTAACCCTCGCCAAGATAATGTGATCACTACTCTCATCACTGATCTTACGGATTTATTGATTCAACGGTTTTAATCCCATTACTGAGAAATCCATATCTCGAATGGGAGGATAACACCTATCTACCACTTGAACTAAAATATCTAAAATTTACTCCATTTATTGGGATAGGATATCTTCTAAAACATTTAGCTCCCTTCGCTCCACAGAGCAACCTGGTGATATAGACACTAGATCTATAAGAGGCCTCCAAGATCGGATGTTTCCTCCATACTCTAAAATGAATTGTAATTTATTCATACAAAAAATTGAACACATGTTCTATATTATATTTAGGGGATATATATAGGTAGTTAATCTATATGTTCAACTCCAACAAATTCCAGACAAACACATGGACCTATCAATATTAATGTAGAGAGTTGATGATCGAGTTACTAACTTTATCTCTCGATGGAAGGGGATCAAAATATCTATTGATTTGAAGATTTCCTAGTATAATATATGAATCATGTGTATGGTCAATGTAAAAATTTAGTAGGTTCCTACCCTTATCTCCCAGAATTATCTATGAATATTTTGGGAATTCACCAAAAAAATCAGTGATTGGTATATACCTTATAACAGAAAATGAAAGGGTCATTCCAATTACTCCTTTCATCTCCCAGGATAATAACTATGAAAAAAATAAAAATAGTTTTATACATATAGTGGATTATGATATGGTTTAATTATAAGATCATTTATCATAAAAACCAAGTCAAGAACAACCTCACCAGACATAGTCTCCCAAACCACAACCAATTCTAGAACATCTTTCATGGGAGAATGTTTACTAAGCCCCCTGTTAAGTCTAGGAACCTAGGATTCCTTTTTAAAAAGTAAGAATAAAATATACTACTTCAAGGCTGAAATGGAAATAGGTTACATGATTTTTTCTCTGGACAAATTGATTCTGAATCTTCTAAAGTGTAGGAGACTCCAAGAGTTCAAACATACCAGTTAGTTCAATCAGTATTAATATCATAAGATCCTAGGACATAACATCATGTAATGCTTCATATTAAAAATTATTCCAATAGGAATAATAGTATTTCAGCCTATTTATGTTGGGATATGTCCCTGATTAGATGTCACATAGAATGATTCAGCTAAAGACTCAATTTGTGCCCTATTATTATGAATGGAATTTATGATAGTCTCATTGGATAAATAAAACAAAACGTTTCGAAGAATACCTAGAATAATCTTACTAATGTGTTACCATCATCATACCACCAATTATATAAATACTCCCTTGATGGTGAAGTAGAGGTACTCCAAGGAGATTCCTCTCCCTCAAACTCTTGTAAGGATCTCTTCCTAGATTTTTTGTAATACAAAATGGAGGGATAACAACTCCAATCCAATGGGGGGAAGTATTATTTAACCGAATGACTTGACATATACTACCATTTACCATTCGGGAGAACATTAAATATATATAACTCCTCCCTATCCATCATTTGAAACCCATAACACAAAACATGGGATATAGTTTCACAGTCTCTAAGGAAAAAGGAGTTCATACAGATTACGTCATATTTTCATATTTGATATTCATGCCCGATACTAGAAAACCATAATCCTATAATGTATTGATAGGCCCAGACTATGGGCCCTATTCCACATAATTCCTATATATTCTTCTAAGTAATATTAACTCAATAAATGTTACCCCGTCATCATTTCTTCGATATAAATATTGGATTTTTCAGCTAGAAACCACGCATTATTCGAATATCATCATTTTTCATCATCGTCTTCATAGAGGTTAAATTCCTTGTCAAAGATTTACCCCAATTTTATCAGATTCCATTTCAACCCTAGATATATAGTTTAAAAAAATTCAATCACCCACTAAACCTTTTTTTATATGATGAATATAGTTTGGATGATTCCCCCTTTCCCATTTAAGAGGTTGTCTCCATCGCTGTTGAAGAGATGACTTAGATTAGTCTCAATAATGAAGAAATTTGAGTCTGAAACTGATGACCATAGGTATATAACTAGAAGAAATACAATAGTATATGTAATTCATATAGAGGAACCACAATGTATTCACCAGGACCTATACTGAGATTTCAAGGCACAATCCCCAATTTTTTTCCATTAACATGGCCTCCCATTGACTATGAGTGTGTTCAAATCATTCTCACCATACAATGGTTGAGGTAATGGTTGATGGGATTATTAAGGTCAAATTTTAAAGAGAGGTCCATTACCCTATATGGATGCTTAAAATTGTCCATGTTATGATGAAAAATGGGTATATAAGAGTCTTCATAAATATATGGGAGCTCAAATGCCAATATCGGAAGGAAGCCTATCCACATCGAGTGAAAAGGTTATTCATCAATGTTATGGATCTTTTTTTGGGAACTATCCTTCCATTATAGATATTCCGAGTTTAATCAAATTTGGTTGACTATTGAGGATGATGAATTCACTAACTTATGGACACCCCAAGAAAATTTCTTCTATTGGGTGATTCCTTTTTTCCTTACTGATTATAGGGTTACATACCAGCACACCATGGACAATTTCTTCAAGTCATCATTATGGATGTTAGTAGAGTCGTATGTAGATGATTTGTGGGTAAAGTCTCACCAATTTTAGGACCACCTCATTGACCTTGAGAAAGTTGTTCATATTATTATGATCTAATCACTTGGGGATAATCCCCTAAAATTTTGACTTCAGGGTAACACATTGATAGTTTCTTTTCTTTATCATCCTGTATATAATCCCCGATATTGATCTTAATAAAATCATGTCTATCAATTAAATTACTCCTCCATGTATCCTTCATAAGTTAATAGTCCCCCATGTAAACATATCTTATATTAATAAATTTATTAATAATCTGATCAGCATGAGTAAGACCTTTTAGAGGCTCATGATAATGTCATCATCTACTAGTTTGATGAGGACTACCATGATGCCTTTGAAGACATTAAGAATTACCTTCTATGAATTTTGGTTTTGATCACACTTATCCTTGGAAATCCTCTTGCCCTTTATATGATGACCATGTAATGGTAACTTAGTGTATTTATTGTCCATAAAAACAATGAGGGATTATAAAATAGTATATATAATCTCAGGTGCATTCTTATTGAAACTTGAACCAGATACTCACACATTGAGAAGAGTTACCTCACACTGGTTGTTCTAGTTTAGAAGATGAAACCTTACTTGAAACACCACAAGATACAGATGGTGTCCTATATTTACCCACTAAAATAAATTCTAAACCACCCCATGTTGAATGGGTGATTGGAATATTGGGCGGTAAACCTACAATAGACAACAGCAAGTTTATTTCCCAAAAAATTAATAAAGTTTACGAACTAGAAGATTTATTATTTATAATGTTGACCCTGGGGAAGATAATAATATATTTTTATTTCCTAGATATAGATATCCTCTCCCTATATTATGATATTACATGTAATTTTATGCAATTCAATGGTGATTTCTAGATCCTGGTGATTTAAAGGATCATTGATCCGAAATGTAACAGTATAGTTCTGTGTATCATCTTCATCTCACTGTTATAGGCCATCAATCCATACTTATTACTATAATTGTAAAAGGTCAAAAAAAATTAGGAAATGTAACACGATCTTATTAAAAATATAGAGTGGTTCCTTGAGAATATTATACCCTATTTTCATGTGAAGGGAGACCCTGAGCTAGTCATCAAGCAGAAAAATAGTGACTATATCATTAGAAAGTAAGATCTTGTCTCCATGTCAGAGGGAAATTGTTATTTAATAGGCCAGTTAACATCTCGTATAAAGGTGACTCATGTTACTCAGTCATATAATGGTCTACCTAATGCTTGGGAAGGACCGTCTATATGCCTTTTAGAGCATGATCAAAATGAATTAGTTATCCATGTGGCACATTAGAGAGTCATCCACCCTATCACCTTTGAGGATAATGACCAAAATATAAACCCACTATATTATACCAAATTTGTAGTAGGATCCCCAAACACACTATACATTGAATAAGAAAAGGATTTGATGACTCCATTTATCCAGCATCTCCAACATGGAAGTCTCCCACCAGGTTAACCCAAGAATAAGTGAATATGCTGACATGAAACACAATCCACCCTCTTTGGCGACTCCATCCTCAAGCATGATATCCATAGATGAGAAATTGATGGAATCCTAAATATTCTATATAAAGGGAATGAGATACCACAAGCCACACTAGAGTTCCATGTTGGGTCATGTGGATACCATCAACCATGGGTGAAACTCTCCCTCTAGATTCAAAGGTTGGGTTACTTTTGGCTTGTTGAAGTTTGTGACTACAACGAGTTATCCAAGAGATGTCATGCCTGATAGATCCATGAAAACATTATGCATCAATAACCAATGATTTTACATGAAACAAGGTTCTCTTATGCCTTCATATTATCAGGAAAAGTCGTTGTGGACCCCTGTGCACTAGAAATATCTTGATAGTTCATGTTTATTCTGATTACCACCAACTTTTTTGCACATTCGGTAGAGGAAATCCCCATTAAAGAGGTCAAGAACTCATCATTGATTATGTTAATGGAGTATAATATCATCAACCAATTTTTGATTCCTCACCCCATTCTCATGGAAAATGGTAATAACATTCGAGTTATCGAACTAAATAAGATGTACTTCAATTGATACATCTTTTCCAACCACACATCATACTACCATGTGTAGGTGAATGGGTAGATTTTGGTGTGAAATAAAATCCACCCTAATATTATATTGATTATATTAGGTCAAAAAAATATGATTATTCCATATAAAATCCCCAAATACCTATAGAAATATCAGATGATAGCTCATAATTATACCAAGACAACCCCATACTCTTGATTTATGCAACAGGTGTAGTTTTACCATTCTATGTTCATCTATCATCGCTCTAGATGTCCCTTTATGACATAATAACATTTTAAATGGTGTTAATGGTTCTTCTATATGAATTGGATAACCTCTTTGAAAATAAGATTCAGGCCTGATGTAACATAGAGAGGAACCAAAATTGAGTATCATGGGAAATAAAAAAAAAGTATTCATGCACTTATTACTTCATTTTGATATGGTATTGGCTCTCATAATGCTGATGATATGTGATAAAAATTCATCAATGCTAAAACCAAATAAAAAACCTTATGCCATTTAAAATTTCTACTATAATGGTTCATAGTTGTCAGTCACACTGGATGGGGAGCATATCACACCTCCCCCCATTGGATGATTCCTCAAATGATACTATGAATTATCCCCCTCACGATCAATGCTCTACAGCAATAAACTACCAGAAACCTCCATATTTCATATTGAACAACATTAATCTATAATGGTCATTGTCCTAGTCATGTGACGAAAATCTATATGACCAAAATTCTTAGCACATCAGATAAAATTTTTTCCTTAACTTATGTGAAAAAATATGATTCCTATTATAAAAAATGCAAGATGAACAAAGAGAATGTCCTCAACACAAGATGTTAAACTATATACTTAATCTTTGTGATATATTTGTCATGGATCATATAAATATTGGGAGATGAACAAAACCAACATCCATACCACATGATGTTAAACTGTAGCCTTACATTATGTAATGATCATAGAATGCTTCAAGTGAGTTACATTAGATGACATAATGACCTCATAACATGATGTGAATCTTCATGAGGCCATGGGACCTCACCAGAGAGGGTACCAATCATCCAACATTATTGTCCTATAATTCCATGTTCCAGAACTATGTGTCGCTTGATTCTATACCCACGAGATACATAGTGATTCCTAGACCTCTTTTCATTGGAAAAAACAACTATTTTAATCTCTTAAAGTGATGTTATCTTTGATATTAATCATTTTATTACCTCTTTGACAAAGGGATTAAATATTTAATGGTCCTCCTAATTAGGTGTAATCCACAATCATATTCCTTGACCCATCAATGGATTGAGACTATCTCATTATCCAACATAAGGTTGAAAGAATCGATAAATCAATGAATAATCCCCACACATAATCTCATGGATCATAATATCAATTTGTAACCACACCCTATAAAACTGGGTTATCCATCATACTAAATTACCGATTCCTTATGTGACAAGACATGATACCTCATGTGAAAGTCATGATATGGTTCCCATGTCAATTGAGAGAAAAGTTTTGGTCCTCACCATGTGACGATTATCTACTTGTCCAATGTTTATACCATATGATGTTAATCTATATGGTCTAAAAAATTCTTAAACGATGTGAAAAAATATGATTTCAAGGGTTATCATAAGAGAATGTACTACCCCATGGGAAATGGTATCCCATTATTTTGTGTTGTAGAACTATGTATGGCTTGATTCCATTTTCCTATGTGATATATAAAAATGATCAAATATATTATCCTAGGCCCATCCAAACCATAAACTTATTTTTGAGACTTTCCCCCTTGGGAACATGTTCATCCATGCATACCGATATGAATATATCACATTCTCTCATGTACTTGGGGTAGTAACTCCCACATCATTTCAATTTTCCCTTAAATATCGAAAACATGTTCACCATTACAATCATGTCCTCTTCATTTTGGATTTACATAATCCTCTTGATCTGAAAACACCCCCAATGGTAAAGGTGCCAAGAAAAAATAGCTCAAATATCATCCTCGGAACACAATTTGAATGATCTCTAAAAAAATTTATGATTTCAACATTTTGAACTAAGTTGATTATTGATATCTTATTTATCCCATCCTTGACATGGATGGCTTAGGGACCTATTTTTTGGACATTGTCAATATTCATTCCCTAACTTTCAGTCACACCTTTTCTGCGATCAAATATTGTAAGCCATGATTTACCCATTATCCCACCTCACAATGTCCTAGTAGTATTTCTAACAACTAAAGTGTTATTCTCATGTTATTTTTTAAATAATGAACAAAAACTCAGAGTCATTTGGTTCTTCAAAATCTGGATTCATTTTCCCTCTATTTTGTCCACCCAAGATGCAATGGGAACATTCTATAACTACTTGTTTATCATAATGATCATTATTCACATGAGATTACTGGTCATAGAATATTTCCCCAAATTTTTTCATTGAATTTATCCATTCCTAAATGGAATTAACCTTATAATACATGAATCGTTAAATTAGACTATGTGAAATTGGTCACATATTTCCCTCAAACTTTGTTTGGTTGGCCTAACCTCTAGTGTTTAAGAAAACTAATACCCCTATATTTTCATCATGACCTCACTCAAGAGTATATATACTGACCTAAAATAGGTCTCCAAGATCACCATGCTCTTGAAACATGTGTTGATTGATTCCAAACCCATGAGAAGCGCAGTGATTCCTTGTATATTTTCTATATCCAAGTCACAAATTCCTTATCATGTGAAACCATCTTTACTATCGTAGTGCCATTGAATTATATTTTTAATGATTGGTATGATATATGAACCCTTGGACCTCTATTCATTTCATGTTTCACCCATCTCATTCCACCCAAAAATCCATAGTACCATCCTAATATATGTCTAGGAATTACAACCTTATATGATTTCGACTTCTAGGTCCACACATCATGACCTTAAATTTATAACCTTTTTCTGTCAATCATGACCTTATGTAGACCATGGTAAGAGGAATATATGTATGTTAGATTGAAATCATATAGGTTCAGTCTGAGTACAAGTAAAAATTTCTTCCCCCAAATAACCCATTCAATTTGGGAAAATGATGGAATAAAAAAAGAGGTACAAAACCAATGGGACCCACTATTATCCCCATGAAAATCTGGGTTATGCAAAATGAACCCAATATTTTAGAAAAATTATAATACCAAATCATAAATCCTTTCTCCATTCACATCAATTAACATGTCCAGATCAAAATGCATTAAACAATACTATACATGAATCGACCTTACAATGTTAAACTATATGACATCATGGTTAAGGCTTTGTAACCTTAAATAGTAGAAATCATTTTCCCATATATTGTTAAATTTCATGTTCAATATCCTCATCATAATATATCAAAATTCATTCACTAATAATCATTTAATGATGTAAAATTTAGAAACATATTATTCCCCCACCAAAGAAGCCATAATTACCACTTTGGTGCTGGTCACTTACTACACTGCTTGAGTTCATAGACCATTACATGGAAACATAAATGATTCTTTTCTTGGATATAGAATATGGATTATTCCTAGACTACTACACCCTTCTAATGTGATGAGAATCATGGTGGAAAATCCCATGATTGTTGAACTCCATATTATATTCCAACATTTCACCCCATGCTTTACATCTCTATTAATTTGGATCCCACAAACCTCAATATTTGACCAAGATTAACCTAAATTCAAGGATCCTTAGACAAAATGACTAACCAATATTCCCAAGAATGTGCATCAAAGGATACATTGATGATATTTGGAGGAGACCAATTTTTTGAACATGATCCATGGTAGATATTAAATTTTATGTCCCCATCCTTAGTAGTTTGAGTAACCTTCATTTTAGACATGGTCAGTAGTCATCAGTATTCTCATAACACCCCCTTTTATTCCATACCTGTTAGAGCTCAATTCACATCCTCCTTATTCAAATTTTGGTGTGTATAATACAACATCCTAGACATTACTCCAGTCATGTACCAATGAACACTAGGAAGGAAATTTGGTTGTGAAGAGTCATTCTCTCCATCCATGTTTATCCTAGTTACGGAACTCTAGATTATCAATGTATAGATCGATCCTTGAGTGCTCAACCCATTTCTAGAACACTCATAAAAGTGAGAAATCCCTTATTTGTCCCTTTTTTCCCACATCGAGATGGAATAAAATGGGATTGTAGATTTACTATTGGTTTTTTCATTAATGTAATAAAGATAGAAAAGAAGTAAAAATATTTAGGAATGTAGAGGATTAAATTAAACAACCATAAATGTTGGGGTGGGTCCTCTCTATGAATTATCCTCTCCATTATTAAAACTAATGGAAAACTCCCTAAGACTCAACCCAAAAAATTGACCATTCCATCTCATACAGCCTCTAGTGTGTAGGCTTTAGGGCACATTGTTGCTCAGCTAACTCATATGCTTCTCCCTCCAAAATTGGGTGAACCTCATAAAAACTTTTATCAATGATATTCTACTAAACTATAAAATTCACTAGAAATGAGGCTACCTATACTCTTGTAGACTCAGTCGCCGCCACATATGCCTTGAGATGGTGGATCATATATCATCTTAAAGAAATAATTCCCCCATATTTCTTCATTTATCCCTCTAGTTGGGTAAGATCCTCCTCACCTACATAGAGTGACTTAGTTCCATTGTACTTATCCCTATACCAGGCAGCATCATGCTCCTTCCATTCAACCCAAATTTGTTTGGTGAGGAAGTCATAGGCTAGGGAAAAAAGATTATGTTTGTTTATGACAATATACCCTAATATTATGATCAAATGGTTGATGGATGCCATAAAACTTGATTAATCACCCCATAGAGTGTGAGTGATCATGTTTCACAAACTTTTTTATGATCTGTTCATAACTTTTTGGTTTTTCTTAGCCACATTAGAGCTGAAGTCCTCATAGATTTTGGAAAAAATAATGATCATTTTAAAGTATCGATTCATACACATCTAATTCAATTCTCTCAATGGGAATATAATCAGAATGGATAGTCTCCATATATATAAGAAAATTTCTCACATCTAACTCTCTTTGAGTAACTTTATCTGCCACCTCTATAGCCACATCTAGTGAAGGCTTGCTCCTCACAGCCCTCCAATACACTTCTATCATTGTCATAGCTTCAGATATCTCTTATAAGTATATATATATATATATATATATATATTGAAATATCAGTAATTAAAACCCCATTTTCCACCTCAATTGATGCCACCGTTTTGTTCATCCACATTGCAGATACCTCTCAGATAGTCTGAGCCATCTCAGCCCCCATGTTGCCTCCATCGAGGCTATAACTCCATTTACTATATCCTTCATCACCAATAGAGTATAATTTAATTTAATGGATTCCAAAACTACCACCACATTAGTAAAAATATATGACCCCTTTTTTGTCCACAACATCATCCATCACTTCTTGAACTGGATGCCCAACCGACTCATACATCACCATCAATAGCTTGGTCCCCAACACTGTTTTCAATTCTATGCCAACATAGTGTTAATAAGAATCAACTCGAGGATGGTAACATGAAAAGGGTAAATTATTATAAAACTTATAGGGGTTATAAATACTAGGAAACATGTTTATGATTCTCATTGGAATCACATCTAGTGGTCGTGTTTCCATATAAACTAATGCCTCGACTATTAATCGGATGTTCCTCAATCGAACACATTGTCTTGATTTTAATGAAAATAACGTTATCAAGAGAATAATATTGAAAATACATGTTCAAATTAGAGAAGATAGTAGTTTCCAGGTGGTACTTGATGTTTTTGAGCCACCACCCTTCCACGGGAACCACCTCGATTAGAGACAGTTTGTATCATATTATAAAAACATTCAAATGACCTCCACAACTACCACCTAAAGGGTTAGGTCTCAAAAATAATCTACAAGAGTTTCACCATGAACATCCACTTACTCAGTTCTTGATGATTCCTTCTTAGGATGAAAAATAATTCACCCAAAAAATACTTGAGCTTTATCAGTTGGAGAAGACACCCAAAACCATAAAATTTTTCTAGTCAACAAAATGATCTCTTTCCTCAAGGGAGTCAATGTAGGTGTCACAGAACCACGATTCCACTTCATGAAACCCCACATACCCTTCTGTGTGTAATGCAGATTAACCCCCATAAAGTTCTATAGTTTAGGGAATATCTAGAATTATCCTCACCTAGTCCATCAAGGGAAGTGTGGTGTCGTGATAATTGAACAAGTCTTCTATCTTTGTAAGATATTGTATCACATCTGGCTAGGAATCATGAAAACCTACCTTTCATGGCCCAGTCAAGGAGGGTTTACCACCTCATGGTGAATAATAATTCATAGAAAAATGATATATTTCAGTTTTTTAAAACCCCCAACTCCATAGGAATTAGGGAATATAACATCACCGGGGTTATCTTGGTGGTGTAGCTCCTTCCGTGGAGTCTAGTTGTGGGCCCTCAAAACCATTCCATAGGGTTCACTATACTAATAAATATCTTTTACTGGATATCATGGGCTTCGTTCTACTCTTGTTTCTATATTTGAAGGATCAATGATTGTTTCCCTCTTCGTCTCCCCAGCTCTTCCCACAAGGCATGCCCTACCTACAACCATATGCACCCAAGACTGAGGTTTGATGACCCCCTCCATATAGTACACCCACGTTAACAATCACCGTATAATATCTCCAGGATATGTACTTTCCCACATATTCATATAGTAATGAATGATCCCGTACACAACATTAAAGTATGGTATCTCATTTCCCCTATACCATCTTCCTATACATAAATAGTCTAGTTACATTATAGAAATGAGGGATGACACTCAATGCATGCCTCTGTGAACATACTTGGGGTGATAATATAAAGGAACTATAATTACCCATTGAACCAGTAAAGATCATATGGTTCAATAACCACATTAAAATATAGTCTATCCACTAAATACACACCTCATAAATCCAAAAGGAAATAACGATACTACACTATCACTACCTATTCTTTGGTAATATTCCCTTCAAAAAGGGGAATTTGTGGAAGATGAAGTAGTCTTCTAGACAGACCATCACTGGTATTTCAACTTGATATAGCTTGAGAGTATAACACCAAAATATTTTAAGAATCAATGTTCAAAAGTATGTATGTAGTGGTGATATTTGGATCAGATACTCATGCAACCATGTACATGGTGATCCAGCTGTAAAAGATAAATAAGGACTCATACAGATAGAAGGGGACTTATTTTGGTTAATATTATGTAACATATTTTTCAATTTGGTCAACACCAGTAAAACCATATTAATTCCCCCCCCCATGATCGCCAATGCTTATATATTCAATGTCCTCTGTTATACCCCCATGTGTGCATCATAGACTAGGAGAATCCACCTACTAATATGTTTTATGTGGAACCCCTCTAAACATAACACATTGGATTCGGGCATCAAGAATACCAATATTTGTGCCACTAACTTTCCTTTACAATACTATAGTTTGATTGATCCTTTCCCCATTGTGATGATTTTGGTAACTGGAGAGGCCACTATAGTAGCCTATATACTAGCTCCTACAATAACAAGTTGATAAACATCTGAAAAGAAAAACCCTTCATCCCTATATTTTTTCATCCTCCCATTCAAACAGACATTGTAAAGCCATTTTAATTGATAGTGTCTTCTCTGTGTCATCCCAGTCAGCTTCAGTAGGGAGGATCACATCATACATCTTTCCTAGAATGGGGATCCCTATGATCTTATGGTGGTCCCATGAGATGATGATGACCTTCCAATGATATAGATAAAATGTGTTAGTCCCTGGGGACCACCTACTCAGAAGACCCAAAATGATGTTCATGTGGTGGTAGGAATGAACTATAATGTTCGTCCTACATCAAATAACTCGATCATATTCCTCTAAACCAAATATTAATCATTGGATTGGCATACCTAGTATGACCGAGAGCACACATCTATAAATCATCCACCGTGATGCAAGTCCAATTCATTTATCTAGAAATTGACACTGTCTAAAGAACATGCCTTGAGAATAGTGTCACATTGAGGGATATTCAATATCACTAGAACTTCCCCAATGATTTTATTCACATGGGTCCATAATTATTTGGAACTGAGCTATACATGGACCAACACATAGTAACCCCTAAAATCTCAATACAACTAGTATAACCGAGGAAGGCTTTTGAACAAGAAAGTTGGAACCTCTCAATCAAAATTGGGGACGAATACATCATCTACCATCCCAAAAACAATTTACAATGCCCTATTTTTAAGGGATATTACTTCTGAGTATCCATTTTAAATTCACATAGAGTGTCATAATAAGATTCATTAGGATGATCTCCAGATGATAAGGATTATATATATTTCTCTCTATTGGGCATCCATAACATTGTTAGTTTTATTTGACATATATATGACATTATATATTTTTTTATTCCAGTTCTCAAATTTCTTGGTCACAAAGGTATAATTCATGAATGTTTCATTTCTTGTTAATTTTTTTCTCGAATTGAAGATTCATGGGAGGGAAAAGGTTTCACCACTATTAAAGATCGAGGTTATTGATTTCTCAAAATGTTCCTGAGTTTTATGAAATGTAAGAAAGGGAATATCTTAAGAGAAAAGCTCATGATCCCACCTATGACCTCCAATAGTATTTATTGTCATTGTGATTGGGATGTTTTCGTGAATTAGGATATCATATCACCATTTTTAGTGGTTCCACCTCATAATTTGATCCTCCACTCACCATCAGCTCCCATTCTGAGAGGGTATTTATAAACCTTGAAGAACATTTTTCACGGGAGATTTTGAGGAATGTATAAATTATTCTAAGTGAATTAATCCACAAAAAATAAAAAATATATCTAAGGGCTTGGATTTTTGAATTTGAAAAACCTCAAAAACTATAGGGGTCTTGTAAAGATCATCTGGGAATCACATATCACCTCATGAGAATGATAGTATCCTTCATGCAACATATGTTTTGGCATGATAGGTTACCAAATTGGTCCCAACCCTGAACAATGACTATAAATGGTGATAAATTTTGAAAAATATATGTCCCCACTTCAATTGTTATAATAAATATCCCCTCCTTTAGACATTAAAGGCTATGAATCCCATCCAATTTTAAAAAAGGACCTGAATTCATGAAACTGCAACCTTCTAGAAATATAATTGAAGATATATTTCCAAAGGAGGCCCTATTTAATGAAATCACCTCCCATAAGTTCTAGATAACTTCGTTCCATGCTTGATATTGTTTTTTTTGAAGCCCTCAACATCATGTAAGAAGACTACTCTTCATAGAACTTGGGGTTTTGTGAGATAATTATACTTCATTAAAAATTCTCCATTGGAACCTAGAAAATACACCAATTGGGTGCCATATAGTATCATAAAGGTTATACCTTCATGATACCTCTACCCTTCAACAAACCCTTGGAATTTATTGATCTCCAAACATCATGAATCCCATAGACTATTACTCTCTATACTGACTCCTATCAAAAAACACACTTGTGAAAATGTTGAGTGTCTAGGTTCCTGGTAGATATTCAAACCTAGTACAACAATGATCTAATATTTTGCATGAATGGTATCATTAACACTTATGTTAGACCTCTCTGGTTCACAAATGTCATGGATGGTTGTATTACCGATTTCTTCTATGCATGGGCATGCTAATACCTATTTCTCATATGCATATGAACCCTATCATCAGGGTCCCCATTTTCCTCTTCACGACAGTAGTGTTCATGCCATGGACCACAAGGGGTTCATGTGACGTAAACACATAATACCCTATGATGGAATAAAAATGGAAATAACATGCCTTTCCCATTGATGAGAGATAGTTTTATATCTTCCTGTCCTTGGATATTGTCTCCCTTGTTATAATCCCCTAAAACATATGAGATACATGACATGAAACTTCCTAGCAACATATCCTAGTAGTAGGACGTTAAACTGCATGACAATGTCCTCAACACATGATTTAACACTTTATCCTACCATAAGTGGTGCACATAGGATGACCCATGTATAAGAGGAAAGGGTTGAACCCTCACCTCATAACCTATGTAAAGGACACATGATTCCCCATGTATAGTCATCTTGGTATGGCACTATCCTTCCCCACCATGGGATGATCCACTAGATTCCAGAATCCACTATATTTAATCCACATGCCATCCTTCCATGGTATGGGATTATCCTCCTACTTCGGGCATCCTCTATCCACAATCCCCTCCCATTACTCTCCCACCAATGGATTATCTTTCTACTTCGGATAGTCATATATGTAATCCCCACATGATCCCTTGTTATCTATCCTTCGTTGGAATGAATGTCCTTACAACATGATGTTAAATTTCTTGGGTTTTTCCCATCACACATCCTTAAAATATGGTAACAAACTATGTGGTTTTTGATACCTGTCTTCGGACATGGATTATAGGACACCTCTCTGAGGTCCAATCCCAATGTTCAAACATTCCCATAAAATATTTATGTTGTTACCTTGGAGGACTACAACATTGAAGCGAGATATTAACCCTTTTATTAGACACTCACACCAACCTACCTATACCAACAAGATGTTTATCCTATGACCTACTTTTCCACACAAGACATTAAATATGTGATCTAATTTTCCCCATAATACATTAATCCAATGAACTATCTTTTCTCATAAGACATTAAACCTCTGACCTATATATCAACACAAGACTTTAAAAATGTGACCTACATCTCCTCACAATACCTTGAAATAGTTTCTTATCTATCCCCATGTGATGTTTACCCATTAACCAACCTATCACCACAAGATGATAAAAATGTTACTTACATATCCCCACATGATGTTAAACGTGTCACCTGCCTATCCCTACAAGATATTAACACATTTAACCACCTATTGTTTCCCCACAATACCCTAAAATTGTGACCCATACTACACTAGAATCTTGGTCCCATAAAATAATCATATCACACTCTAGGTAAAAATCATTGAATTTCATATGCCACATAATAACTACCCCATAGTCGACTTGGGATGAATTAGTTTATGTGCCTAAGTTTCCCCACACATTTGAAGATATCAACATTAAAAGAGGGAGAATTCACAGATTCCGAAAATAGAAAAGGTCCATAAATTCTTAGATATGATAGAAATTACAATCAACTCTTACCATAGTTTTTTTACTATTAAGACTAATGTAGTGAAATTAATCAGTTTCCATCTCTAGATGGAACCTATAATGAGTTTCATGAACATTTTTGAAATCTATAAGCAATATCCATAATAGGAAACTTGATCCAAGTAAAAATCCAAAGAAGAAAGAACCAACATCACAACATCCCATTCTGATCTAGGAGGCAACACCACCAACCTTTTTTGTTGGGATAACCCACTATTGGAAGTCAGAATTGTAATAAAATAAGAACATGTCATCACCTAGAAACATGTCCCAATAGATAACATAGAAAAATATTCAAATAGTTTTTATGAACCACCTCTCTTGTTTTTGATGGGAGAAGCACCCTTGATGCTAACAGTGAACCTCCATCTAAATTCCCTAATTAATGAACATTATGAATAAATGTTCACCAGCTAGAGATGTCAATCCAAAATCATTAGATTATATAGAGGAACAAATTTATGTAGTATTATCAAATAGAAATTCCATCTGATAATCCCTACCTCCCATGTTATATGCACTATAAATATTAATAGTTAATCCAAGATAATAACCACACTTAATTTCAATATATTATACAACACACAAATTAGAAAAAGGAAACATACAAAAAATTAATTATGGTGGTCAGAATATATTCTTACATCCATGGGGGAACACTGAAAACATTTTCACTATGGATGTACAATTACTTTAAAATACTCTTTATCACTTCAAATACTAGGTATTAATCATTCTTAAGTAAAAAAAAACACATTATTAATATAGTCTTTATCATTACAATTTAGAACTGGGCCACCAAATATTTATAGAAGTCTTCATTCATCCAATAAATTTTCACCAACATCTAATCATTATGATTCATCCTTCCATTTACATAAAAAGCTTCTGATAACCTATTTTACCTTCAATTACGTGCACTAATTTCAAATATTTAAGGAAAATCACTTTTTAATGGGCATAATAATGATTACCCTAACCATAAAATGGAATCGTTGATCCAATCAATGATCTCTATTTGATAATACCTCAATGTATGGACATTGTATCTCTTGAACTCTTTCTGATATAATATTTTTATAGTCCAACATTTTCTTCCCAAACACTATGAAACACAAAATTTGGAGAAATTATCTTTTTTAAATATAAATTTTATTAAAATTTTATGAAAAAAATATTCCATAAAAAACAATCTAGAATATAGTGTCTGATGAATCCGGAATAATATTTAACAAACCCAAAAAACACAGACATGATAATTTTTTTTGTTTTTCATCCTTATTCTAATTTAAATCGCCTAAACACTTCCTCTGTATTATTAGATTAGTGCACCAAATTTCATTAGATCAATTGAGTCCCACAAGAGAAAAATGTTGTCTCAAAATTACATAGAGAATCACTTTTATAAACAAATCCATATGATTTTTAATCCCAGAAATATTATAAATAACCAAATATTTATCCCCTATTATACTTTAGGTGATATGATAATTTTAGTTCAATATGTTTGGATCTCACGTGAAATAATGGGTGTCCAATAATATGTATGTCATAGTGACTATCACAGAATAAAACTACTCTAATCAATCCCTTTTTAGAGAATGTTCTGTAACCATATCATCTTTTTCCCTAGTTCTATATTAGTAACATAATTTTTCTCTGTTTTTGAAAATGTTACCACTGGATTCAATTGAGACATCATACTTTTCTTTTATTCCTCCTAATGTAAAACAAAAACATTTTATTACTTTTCTATGAATCTATTTCTCTTGAAAAAATGGTCATCTAAAAAACCTTTCAAATGATTATCATCACCAAAACATAAAAATACATCCTTCAAGCCTTTTGACAATCATATGATTCATTTCATAGATTCGAAATGTTTTCATCAAATATGTTACATGAAATGACTAAAAAATACTATTGAAAAAGTAATATCTAGTTCCCTAGAAACCATTTTATACACAAAACATCCATCAATAGAAGCACACAAAACATTTTCTATATAAAAAACTATTACATCCATTGATAGTGCAAGAATTTTATTAAGATTGAAGTATCTGGATAGGGTGGTGAGATTAGTTTACGACGAGTAATTCCAAATGATTCGATGACTTTTTTGATGTATTTGATAAAAGATAAAATCATCAAGATATATTTTTTATCCATATTAATAATAATACAAAATATTTTCTTATCTTAAACAAGATATTTCATCATGATAATTCTTTACAAATTCTTCTTATACTACACAATCCATTAGAAATTCATACCAAAAATTAACTTATCATCCTTATAAATAAGAGTTATGATATATTTAAAATATTCTCATTTTTTAAACAATAGTGCTTAGAATCACCTTGAATGAATCTTTATTCAAAGATAAAATAGTAGAACTTCATATTCAACTATCATAGAGATTACATTAATCTATAAAGACATTATTTAAACCAACATACCAAATCATTCTTCTTCTAACACTCAAAACCCTCGTTCTAAACCATGAATATTTCTTCCTCCATATCTCAATGAAGAAAATGTATCTTTACATACATTTTCTCTAAGTTTAGATCACTATATTCAATAGTTCTTATCAATATTCAAATACGTTTTGTGTTTCACTAGTGGTGATATTTTTTATGAAAAATAAATTACTTCCTTTATCTAAAAACCTTTCACCACCAACCTTTCCATATACCACTTATTTCTATAATATTCTTCATTAAAATTAAAATTACTTCTTTTTCCAGAGACCTCACTCTATATGGAGGCATAACCAACACCCATGTATTATTGTGATTCATAAAATTCATTTTTTTCCATAGTGGTCACCCACTTTTTAGAATCACTATGTGTAGGTGCTTCATTTGAAAATAATGGTTCCCATATTTATATAATATGTATGAATTTTTATTATTACTAAAACTCAAAATAGGATTCTCTATATGAGTATTTCTCTATAACAAAACCTTTGGTTCATCCATTTAAACATCACCATATGGTAGTATCCAATCCAGTATAAGTTATTCTGATCATTCTATATCTATTACTTTTCTGTTTGAACATTCACCATCAAATAATGGGATTTCTGATCCACCTATTTCTATATCTTTTATTAACAATGCACCATTGTTTTATGTTTCATCTAATAATTTTGGAAACATATTTTTTCTGGGAAATTACATCTGATCATTCTGAACTATGGTAGTTGAACATACATCAACATACTTATAATCTATAATATAATATTTCTACGTAAGTTATTATTTTAAAATAAAATCGCAAAAATAAGATTAATTTATTATTTTTATTATTCCATATGTGATGTCCAATTTTCCCATCACCAGAACCGATAAAAACACACCTTGGATTTCAACTCTAACATGTCTCAATATAAATAATTAATAGGAATGTATATGACACTTCCTTTTATTTTGAGATGGATGAGCTCAAGTCTCTTACAAAACAAAAGTTCCACCAGAAGTTAATATCCCACAATTTATGATATACCTTTTCTCACAATGTATGCTGTTTTATTCTGTGCTTCTACCCAAATTACCATAGTAATTCCTATGTAAATACTCATTCTACGATCTTTATCTATTAGTGTATAAATAATAATTTTAGCTATTCCATTTTTTTATTTCGTACTTATAATATTCTTTTCATTCATAATTTGCTTATTCTTATAGAATTTATGGAAGTTGTGTCTAGTGTGTCTCCCACCAAGATCGGTTTAGAGACATTTCAATATTCCTTCACACTCCTTATTGGCCATATAATTAAATGGAATAGAACCTTAAATACAACATATTTATTCTTAAGGAAGTAAACCCATATCCTCTTAGTGGAATTATATATAAAATTCATAATACACAGCTAAAATGTATACTAGAGAATATGTGATAGTCCCTAAACATGATATTAAAAATTATAATATTTAGTGTCTTTGTTTTCATATAATGAAGCTGAAGGAAACCAAAAAAAATTTCTCATAACATGCTACTCTCACTTCTCCCATGGTCTATGTGATTGAGTTTATTGATTCCCTTTACCACTATAATGTTACAATTTTTCTCACTTAGGGGACCAAACATACATTGCCACTGTTTCAAACCATTCGATGAAGTTGTTCTGATAAAAAACTCCATAATTTTGTGTCGTAAGATACAAGGTACAACTTTTTACTTCATGAGAAGTCACCATGCAAACATTTCTAATCATACAAACTAAACTAAAAAATCATTCCAAAATAGGAATCATCATCTTGTCCCACTTATATGAGTTTCTTCTAATGACCTATAATGTGTGTAACATCTTTTATTTTTGAGATACATACATTTCTTCTTGGAATGATCACTTCACTTTTTGAAACTATATCTAGTGATTCAACATCGACAAAATGAACATTATCCCATATTCCCTAGTTATAATCAATCATGAAACCACTCTCACCAGTTGAATGGACATATTCTCATGAGATAATAACTTTTGAATCTTCCTGAATAATCAAACAATTCATTATATTAGACCCTTCATCTATTGTACTAACAAATTTTTTCAGTACAAATGTGGATTCCTTTGTCTAATACCAACAATATTCATTATAAGTCCCTTATTCCCATAAATCTAGAATGTATGACTTCAAGATATTGAATTACATCAAATTTTTCTTAGAATCATATTATCTAAATATTTTTTCTTTTAATGATCTATCTAATGAACTAATTTTTCCCATCTGTTAGCATTGATAACATTTATGGATGATATCTATGATTTTTTCTTCCTATATTACTCTTTCAATATCATACAACAAATTTTGTTACACACATCATATGCCTTCCCACATGAGTTTCTCACAATTGTAACCATGGAATCAAATATATCATGAAGTGATGAAAGAAGAATGATATCTCAAACATCATCTATAAATTTTATCTACAAATATTCAAGCATACCTCTAATTATATTGATGTCATTTACATGATCTATAGTAAAATTTCTATCTGATAACCTCATGTTGTGAAATATTTACATTATAAACCCCCTATTAAGATATATTGGTTTATTAATCATTTTTGTAAAGGCATTCATAACAATTTAATTAGATTTATTCTATATAGTGTTGACTAAAACAATTTGGTCAAGATACATCATGAATACGGATAACAACTTCCTATTTGGATACTCTTATTCTGCTTCATCCATTGTTTTAAGACACTTTCTAGAGAAAAGAATCTTGGTCATTTTATATTATAATATCATCTAGTTATATTATCCAAAAGGAAAATTCTGTTAAATAAAATTTTTAAATATTAACCTTAACTGTAACACCCCAAGTTTTCATAGTACATTATTTATTCAATGTAATTCAATAACTTGCGCTACACGCAACACCGAGTTCGAGCGTAACACGACTTAATATACAATCCCTTCAAAAAGTGGTTATGAATAGTATTAACTGAATTTTTAATTTTATGTAATCTATAAGATTTTATAATCCATATTATGTGTTTATTAGATATAATATATGAACAAATTTATTTTTTTATATAAAAGATATATTTTTCAAAATATGGAATATTACAGCCTTTTAATGGAAAACCTTTTTTAAAACCAATATTTCACCATTTTATATATTCAATTTAATAAAATTAAATTCTTCTTTCTAATCTCTACAAAAAAATTCTTCTTTGGATAAATATTTTGAATTGTTTTGATAACATTCATATTTTGACGAACAGTAAGAAAATAATATATTTTAATTAAAAACAACTTTTTTAATAAAAATTATTTAGAGTGTTAAATTATAATTCTGAGTGGTTTAAATGTATTATTATATTATATTTTTACCATTTAATCCAATATTGGTAATTGGATTTAATTTCACATTTAAACTGGACATAATCAAGTGTTAATATTTTGAAAGTTATTATTTCATAAAAACACGCTTTTTGTTTTGATAGCGGGAATTAATTTTAAATTAATTTATTCCACTTCTCTATTTTAAATTTGGAAAAAATGGATTCCATATATAGAATCAGTAGGTCCAAATAGGGTAAATAGGTAGCTTTTATTTTTAGATATTTTAAATATTTACTTTAGTAAGTATTTTATTTACCATGATTAAAGGGTAAATATAATAAATTTGGGTAAATTATAATATTATAATAATATTAAATTGTCATAACGTGTGTCTTAATCCTATTGGATGATACATAGCCGACCAAGGGAATCTTTGGGTTGAATTTGAGACCCCATGGAGCCACATGGGAGTAATAATGGCATTTTATATTAATAAATTTAAAAGTAAAGGAAAAAATGACATAAACTCATATATTTTAGTAAATAATATTTTACATGGGGTTATATAAGTGATCCATTAGACTATAAATATTTTTGGAAATCTAAAAACATTTCCTATATTATGTTTTTTTCTAATTTTTTTACATCAAATAAATTAAATTATTTATGACAAAATAATGATGCAATATTTACCTCATCAATAAATGATTTTAATAAATTAGATTACAAATTTTAAAAAATATCCAAAACCTGTCGAATTCTTATTGGATTATTTTATTTCGACCATGAGTCATTTTAGCTTTGTTATTAATCATTATTTGACCTTCTGAAACTGAAGATGAGGTTATAATAAAATTATTGTTTCAAACATTCCTAAAGAACCCCTCCTATACCTTATTAAAATCCCTAACTTCCTACCCATTTCTCACACATATCAAGCCTTTTTCTCATACAACTCCTACCCCAATATCCTTCCAACATCCCTCACTTCATTCTAGGGGCCTTACTTTAATCTGAAAGCCAACCTATGGAGACCTTCTGATCAAATTAAAAGGATGAATCTGAAGAAGAGGTAATAATTTCTCCACTCTCATTCAAGTCCTTTTTTTCTTCCACTTCCTCTATCTTGTTGTTTCCATTCTAAAATAATAACTCCATTATCTTCTATATAATATATTTTTATTATAAATATGGTAAAACTATATTAATTACTCTATCCATCCTATGAATGGCATTTCACCACACGTGCGTACGTACGACTTACCGTCTCCACATCGTGGTGTAGTTGTTATTCAAATACACTATTTTTGGATGGGTATAATAATGATGTATAATTTATGTAAATAATAAATGTTACATGATAATTATTATTATATATATATATACATATATATATATATGATATACCATCAATTTAAAAACGATTTTAATTCAAAATAATGATATCATCGCTCGTGCGTACGTACGGATTACCGTCTCCACGAATGCGATGAGATTCGTTTCCCCATTATAACCATTTAGGAATAATTTTCATTTGGATATTAGAAATAATTATTAAGAACATATTATAATTATGGATATTAATCAAACATATCCTATACATAAAAAAATATGGCTTATGTATCAAAACATATAAAGGAAAACGAATCAGTTATCACTCGAAATGATGATACTACTAAAATATCATTATCAAATAAATATTAGAAGATCATATATGATATCATATTAATGTATATGGTTCTTGTATAATTTAATTACGATTATTTCACCTTTATACATGAGGTTAACCTACCCTCTACCAAGGTAAAGAACCAGGTATGGGTTATTTCCTCAATCTCATTATAATCCATGATTGTTTATGTGTATGTATCTATCGGGACCTCTTTATCATCCACATCTATGTTTCATAAAAATATTTTCAATATGAATATTTTACAGTTTTATGTATGTGGGTCTTCAACTATATCATCATTTTAAATGGTTTAAATATTTATACTTCAATGCATTCTCCTTAATATCTATGATTTCAAAATGGTTTTTAAGGATTTATTTAGAGGGACATGAATGTTTTTAAAAAGTTAATTCCTTTAAAAAGTTTCAAAGTGGTATGGGACACTTTGATTCCAAAATTTATTTAAATGTCTTCATTTCAAAATTGTGTGACTTTTTAATGTTTTCATGTAAAACAGATATTTCTCTCAAAGATTTTTACGAATCATTTTCAACTTTGTCAACATCCATTTTGAATATTATTCTTGATTGAGGTTGATTTATTATAAATAAAATCTTCAATATTGTATGTAATGAGTTATTATATGTTTAACTATTGATGTTTTATTTTTATCCCATTCATTGTTTATGGATATAGTATTGACACTTCGTATGCTATATTTAATACTAATGTCTAAGTTATGTTTCAAACTTTTCATATGTGGAATGTATTGGACATAGTGTGTGACGGGTGGAGCCCTCTATAGCTCCCTGATGCATCGATAGGTCTCATGAGAAAACTAGAAGTTGAATTGGCCAAGGACTTTTCCAATTAGATATATAGTTTTGGTTGAGGACATAATCGTTTTTAGACGTCTTGGTTGAGGCCTTGAAAAGTTGTTTCAGAATGTTCGGCATTATACATTCCCTTATTATGAAAATAATATTGATGGATCAAGTGGTTATTCAACTAGTAGAATACCCATGACTATGTTTTATTATGAAATTATTTACTCACATCATATTCCCACCATAAAAGTGTTCGTGTTTATTATTTGTAATGGAATGTGTTTTAAATTATTCATCATGCCTAATATTTATATTATCTTCCACTATATTTAATACCCTTACTGAGCATTTGAGCTCACCCCTTTCTTATGTTACATTTTTCCAGGATATGAAGAAGTTAGTTATGAGGTACTTTCACGCATAATCTAGGAGGCTTGGATATTTCTAATGGAATAAATTAGTGATTTTTTTCTTTTCATGTTGTAAAGATGAACTTATGTATAAATCATGTTTCCAAAAATACTAAACTGATCAGTCTTACGGGACATGAATTCCTTTTGATCATGCCAATGTTATGTAATAATGCACCGAATCTGGGTAACTGGAGATGGGGTATTATAGATGGTATTAGAGGATGTTTACCAATAACCATGGAAACATGATTTAGATAAACTTTGATTAGAGAACATTACCCTAAGATGGACATTGAGGATTTGTATAGAAGAACATAATAGATTTTTGGTAATATAGAGATTTTGTGAATTTTACAAGAAATGTATCTCTCTCTGGATACGAGTAGGTATAGGTGCCTCTGGCACTGATGTACGTAGGGGTAAAACCCGAAAACACCACTTTGAGCTAGACCCGAACGGGAACTGCTGCACAAAAACAGGCCTTGTTGCACTCTTGGTTAAGAAACTCTCGGAAGATATGCTTAGGATAATTTTCATTTCCTTTACACACCATTATGAAGGATTTATGAATAGATATTTCCTCAATGAAATTTTTTTTTGATTATATATTATATCCATAAACTGTTCAATTTATTTTAAGTGTTTTACAAGTATGGAATTATGTATTTCGATTCATAAACTAATCTAGTTTATGACATTGTTTAGAAATGGTGCCTAGTGGGAGCAATGAAAATCGTATCCATGCACGTAATCAATTTAGGGATTTCCCTCCTACTCAAGATAACTATAGATTAGTAGGTGACTCCATTGGTGCTGATCAGCTTATCACCATACTGGGACAACTCACTCAGGTTAAGAATAATAAACTTACCTATATGGTGCTCCCTAATCCACAACACGGAGGATCAAGGTTAGATCTCTTCATAGGGAAATGAAAATCGACATTAAATGGGAGTACAAATCCTTAAGTACCTGAGAAACCGATAAAATACTTAGAGAAAATATTTCATGCTTCGGGGAGTATCGAAAGGGAAAAGGTTGTCATGGAAGTTTATCACTTCATGAGAGATACAGATCAAAGGTAGTCATTGATTAAAAAAACAAAGGAGGATGAAGAACTATCATTTATGATATTGATGGATTTTAAAAATATTTTCATAGAAAAAATAATTTCCTCGTTATCATCGAGCGGATATGGAAAGGCACTTTCTGAGTCTAAGGCAAAAGGAGGATGAGAATGTCGTAATGTTTGAATCCAACTTTACAAGGTTAGCATCGCATGTTGCAGATTATATACGTAACCTAATATGTAAGATTGACCATTTATATTATGTTTTAAACCCATTTATCCATCTAGAATTAGTATCTCAATCCTTCTGGTCATAAAAAGATATTGTCTCATGTGATATCAAGACAAAAAAGGAATTTTCTAAGTCTTATGACTATAAAGTAAAGGAAGAGAAGAATTGAAATGTGGAGCAAGAGATAGATTACGGGAAAAATGAAAATAATGATTTTATATTATGTGATAATTGTGGGAAAAAACACCCTGGTACATTCCTAAAAGAAATCGGAGTCTGTTACAATTGTGGTGAAAAAGGCCACCAAGCTCGTGATTGTAAGGGAAAGAAAGTTGATGTCAATGTTGAATGGTACAATTGTAGATAAATGGGGAATTATGAAAATTAATGTCCTAAGTTATATGGAAACTTACCTCAGAAAACGCAAATGGATCAAGGCCAAAATTATACTATTACGATTGTTGAAGTTGAATCATTAATGTATTTGTGTTTTTGGAATCAAAAATTACATCCTGGTTATAACAATAATGTGATATATATAAGGATTGTACTGTAGTACTTGTTTTTTTCATTTTGGTTTTAATATGATGTAGGTAATCCTATTTTCAATATGTGAAAATAAGAGATACATTACTTTGTCTAATGAATCTGATGTTAAAATTGATTTTTGAATTTAGATTCCTTTTAGAGAGAATCTAGACCAAGGTATTTTGGATAACTATAAAGGTTGGAATGGATTAAGTTTAACTTTGGATAGTATTGTTTAAGGTTAAAAAATTTCTTCTGATTATTTTTGGAATATATTATAATACAATAGTATTAGGAAAACGACAACATGTAGGTCCGACGATAACCCATCACGTCAGACAAAGCTACATGGATCGAAACCACAACAATAGTGTGATATTACTTTATTACCTACCACTTGCCTACATGAAGTCCCTGGTTATTAAAAAATATTTTTATTCATTTAAATGGTATTTTTTAATATTTGGAACCTTATACAATTATGGTAAATATAATATTTTTGAGTTCTATTATCTTTTGGAGTGAAAGATGGGTTTTCGGTAGAAATTAGTTGAAGGATGAAACTCTACTTATCATAGATATTTATATATATATATATATTTCTCTTATTCTATGAAGAAATCAATTCTTAAACATTAGAGACGTGATATTAAAACAAAATTTTTTTTATCCTAATACCATATGTTATGTTGAACTGATGAAATTTTAAATCAACATCGATCGATGGCTTTGAGGCACTCAAGTGTACACTTTTTTGTGATTGATGTCCTCAATCACTCTCTATAAATATTTTTTTTTTTCCTCCAATTATATGTTTTTAATTTCAACCAATGTTCTCCTATTCATGTTCATAATTTTCTGGTGACCTTTTTATTTTTGCTTCATCTTATTAAGTCTAAATATTATTAACCCTATTTCCAATGTGGGTTTTCCACAAAGGTATTTTCTATTGTCAACATTTTTTTAAAGAAAAATTTCAAATTATGAGGATGAAATTTATTGAAGGTGGGGAGAATGTAACACCCCTAGATTTCATAGTATTTTATTTCTTCAAAGTAATTCAATATTTTGCACTATAAGCAACACCGTGTTCGAGCATAACACAACTTACTAAACTAGACGTCCAAAAAGGGGTTAGGAATAGTATTAACGGAATTTTGAATTTTATATAATATATAAAATTTTAGAATCCATGTAATGTGTTTTTTAGTCATAATATAAAGACAAATTCATTTTTTTAGATAGAATAATTATTTTTCAAATAATGAAAATTTCCCTCCTTTTAATGGAGAACTTTTTTTAAAACCAATATTTGACAGTTTCATATATTCAATTTATTGAAATTAAGTTCTTCTTTTTAATCGGGACATAAATAATTTTGTTTGGATAAATTTTTGGAATTTTTCTGATAACTTTCATATTTAGACGAACAGTAAAAAATACTAAATTTTAATTAAAAACAAAATTTTTAATTGAATTTATTTATAGTGTTAAATTATAATTTTGAGTAGTTTTAAAGAATAATTAGATTATTTATTATCGTTTAATCCAATATTGGTCATTGAAGTAATTTCACATTTAAACTGGACATAAACAAGTGGAAATCTTTTGATAGTTATTATTTCTTAAAAACGCGTTTTTTGTTTTGATAATGGGAATTAATTTTAAAATAAATTCTACCACATTTGTGTTTTGAATTTTTAAAAATGGATTAAATATTTGAAATCAGTAGGTCCAAATTTGGTAAATATGTAACTTTTATTTTTATACATTTTAAATATTTACTTCAGTAAATAATTTATTTACCATGATTAAAGGGAAAATATAATTGATAAGGGTAAAATAAAATATTACAATAATATTAAATTACCCTAACATGTGTACTAATCCTATTTGATGATACATATCCGACCATGGTCACACTTGGGATGAATTTGGGACCCCATGGAGCAACATGGAACTAATAATGACATTTTATATTAATTAATTTAATGTAAAGACCAAAATGAAATAAACAAATATCTTTTAGTAAATAAATTTTTACATGGTGTTATATAAAATATCGTTATGACTATAAATATTAATTGTAATGATAAAAATATTTCCTACATCATGGCGTTTTTTTATAATATTTGGACATTAAATAAATTAAATTATTTATGACACAATAATGATTCAATATTTACCTCACTAATAAGTGATTTAAATAAATAATATTATAAATATTAAAACAATATCCAAAACCTATCCAATTATTATTGTATAATTTTAATTCTACCATGAGTCAACTTAACAATGTTATTAATTATTTTTAGACCTTTCGAAACCAAATATGAGGTTATAATAAAATAATTGTTCAAAAATTTCATAAAGATCCCATCCTCTACCTTATAAAAATTCCTCACATCATACCCATTTCTCACACTTCCCAAGCATTTGAATCATAACACCCCTTCAAAAATATCCTCCCAACATCCGACACTTCATTCTAGAGGCCTTACATTAGTTATAAAGCAACATCAGGATCCCTTTGTATCAAATCAAAAGGAAGAACCCGAAGAAGAGGTAATAATTTCACCACCCTCTTTCAAGTTCTTTTCTTCTTCCACTTCTTCTATCTTGTTGTTTCCTTAATAAAATAATAACTCCAGTATCTTATATAAACTGTGATGTTATTATAAATATGGTACAACCATATTCATTATTCAATCCATCCTATGAATGACATGTCAACATACATGCGTACTTTTGGCCTACCGTCTCCACTTCATGGTGTAGTTGTTATTCAAATAAAATATTATTTGGATGGGTATAATAATGATGTATAATTGATTTTAATAATAAATATAAAATTTTAATGATTCTTTATATATGATATACCTATTATTTACATATGTATTTAAATCAAAATAATGATATTGTCGCTCGTGGGTACGTATGGATTACCATCTCCACGAACGCGATGAGATTCATTTCCCCATCCTAACCATTCACGAATAATTTCTATTTGGATATTAAAAATAATTATTATTAACATAATATAATTCAAGATATGAATAAAATACATCCTATCCATAAAAAAATTTCCCTTACGTATCAAAACATATAATAGAAAATGAATCAGTTAACACCTGAAACAACGATACTACTGAAATACCATTATCAAAGAAATATTAGAAGATCATATATGATGTCATATTAATTTATATGGTTCTTGTATAATTTAATAACCAATACTTCACCATTATACATGAGGTTAACATACCCTCGACCAAGGTAAATAACATGTTAAGGGTTATTTTCTCAATCATGTTATTATGCGAGATTGTTTATGCGTATGTATCTAATGGGACCTCTTTATCATCCACATCTATGTTTCATAAAAATATTTTCAAAAGGAATATTTTAAGGTTTTATGGAAGGGAATAATTAACTATATCATCATTTTAAATGGTTTAAATATTTATTCCTCTAAATCATTCTCATTAATGTCCATTATTTCAAAATGGTTTTTAAATATTTATTTATATGCACATGAATGTTTTTAAAATGTTAATTCCTTTCAAAAGTGTCAAACTGGTATGGGACAATTTTGATTCAAAAATGTCTTTAACTGTCTTCTTTTCATGATTGTGTGACTTTTAAACATTTTCATGTAAAAGTGATATTTCTCTCAATGATTTTTACAAATCAATTTCAACTATGTAAACATTAATTTTGAATATTATTCTTGACTGAGGTTGATTTATTATAAATACAATCTTAAATATTGTATTGAAGGAGTTATTATATGTTTGACTATGGATGTGTTATTTTTATACCATTCATGGTTTATGGTTAATGTATTAGCATTTGGTATACTAGTTTTAATACGAATGTTTATGTGATTTTCAAACTATTCATATGAGGAATGTATTGGTCTTAGTATGTGACGAGTGGAGCCCACTATAGCTCGGCCGAGCATCGGTATGTCTCATGAGACAACTAGGCATGGAATTGTGTGAGGTCTTTCCCATTTTGATATATGGTTTTGGATGAGGGTTTAATCATTTTTAGACGTCTTGGATGAGATGTTGACAAGATGTTTCCAAATGTAAGACATTATAAATTCCCTCATTATAAAAGTAATATTGATGGACCAAGTGGTTATTAGACTTGTAGAATACCCATGACAATTTTTTATTATGGAATTATTTACTCATCTCATATTCCATCCAATAAATTGTTCATTTTTATGATTCATAAAGGAATGTGTTTTCAATTATTCATTATGCCTAATATTTATGTTATCTTCCACTATATTTCTTACCCTTACTGAGGGTTTGAGCTCACCCATTTGTCATGTTTCATTTTCCCAGGATATAAAGTAGTTATTTTTGAGTGACTTGTCGGCATAATCTAGGAGGCTTGGATGATTCTAATGTAATAAATTACCATCGTATTTATTTTCAAGTTGTAAAGATGAACTTATGTATGAATCTTGTTTCCAATAATGCTAAACTGATCAGTATTTTGGGACATGATTTCCTTTTAATCATGCCAATGTAATGTAATAATGCACCGACTCTAGGTAACTGGGGTCGGGGCGTTACATTATCTTCCTATGATGTCATTGTACTGATAATTATAAAATAATCTAAAACATGATAACTTGTAATCCTAGGCGTGAAGCTACAAAAATATAGTATGTAACGTTGAAATGAACTATACCAACATTGTAAACCACTTATTAAGAGGATCACCCTTGAAGGGAACAAAAATCCTCTATATGTTCGACCAAATAAATGGTCTTTGAGAGACTATAGTGACAAAATACATTCGTACATGGATATGAAGTCTTTTTATATGAATATTCTTTATATAAAAAAACACATTCATAAGGACCATAATAGTTTAGTTACTATGAAAACATGGAGGTTAATCTTCTTAATTCATAAAATATCTTCAATGTGTCCCATATAGATATCTCCATTTATTACTCAATCATAAAACCTTTATTTAAAACATGGGTAAATAAAAAGAAGAAAGGATGATCTCAGATGATCAATATGGGTAAATGAGGGAAATACAAAATAATAACATTAATGTAAGGGTAATAGAACATGAGAATAACATTATAAAAGCATAACCTACATATATAAGATCATAATATTGAGTCACGTAGTAATGATTGAAGGTTCATAGGAAAAGAATTATAAGGGAAATGAAGAACATGATCCATGAAAAAATAAAAATATCATTAGCCATAGATTTTTGGCATGCACATAAGCATAGAAAATCTTTTATCTAGTCTACCTAATATGACATTCATAATATATTTGACTAGGGATAACCACCCATGTACCTGATTTGGCTTTTTGATAACAACCAGTGTACCCCATGTTTTAGGCATGACATAACCACTCGTGTACACTCTATTTTGGAATTGGGATAACCACCCATGTACCATTTGATCTCATTGAACATTTATCATTACCCAATTAATTGGAGTGAGATATAGGTCCCACCAACATCATAATTAATACCATATTTATTTCTTCCATAAAATTGCAAACATTCAATATATCATAAAAAATAAATGAAATAGATTCTATAAATATTTTATCATGTCATATCCTGTGTAAAATATACATGTTTCATATCATTTCATCATTTCATTATAGAATAACCATTGAAAAGAAGTATATTTCATAATTATTTTATCATGGTATAACCCATGTAATAGAAAATGGTTTCATAAACATAAATCATTCAAAATAATACTAATAATGGTGTCCATGAATCATATCCCCAATAAATCCTAAGTAACATCAAAGTATTTTATCATTGATTGAGATTTATTTTGAAACGCTACATATAATGATTAAAAATAAAAATAAGTTTTCTTTAAAAATATATGTTTAAAAATAGAAATTATAAAATACTTTTGAAATAATTTTCATTTAAAATATATTTAAATATTTATAAAGGAATCATTAAAAAAATTAAAACAGTTCATGAGGAAAATATCATTTCCACATTGAAAAAAAATTATACATAAAACATTATTAAAATCCATTTCATTTAAAAATTACATTTAAATCAAATAAAGTGAGATTTAAAACTACTTTAAAACCGAACTTATGGAAAATATCATTTCCAATATGAAAAAAAACTATTGAAAACATAATATTTTTTGAAAATAATCTATTTTAAAATAAACCTAAAAACGTACAATGTAATTGTCAAAAAAAAAATTTTCATGAATATGGGACGTTTCATTCATGTTTTACACAGTAAAATAACTATTCTTTTCACATTTTCAAAAAATCCTCATTGGAATTGTTTATACAAGGATATGTAGATGACATTGAAAAAACATGTAAAAATCTAATCATGGGTAAATAATTCATTTAAAAATTATCAGATAATAATAAATAAAATTTGAAAACATTTTTTATGAAACATAGGTTGGGAAAAAAATATATTTCTGACCAATGATATATTTAAACCCATATTTTATTAAAAACATTTTCCAATATATTTTAAGAACCAAATAGGAGATAATTTTTAATATTACTATAAAATATAATGAATAACTATAGGAGAAGAAAAATAAAGTGTTTATTGCGAGATGGACCATAACATTTATCATCAAAAAGTTATTCATAAATAATCTCAATAAACGATTACATTGTAAAAAAATCATTTCCCATTTGATATCATTCAATCCTAAGCTATATGTAGTAAAAAAATAAAATGAAAGTCAAAATATCATGAGTATAAATAAATTCATGATTTATCATATCAAAGGTGTTTTATATACACCTTATTAATAATATTGTTTCACTATATAACATATCTCAAGGAAGGAAAATTGTGAAAGAATTCACTTACCAATTTGGTAATTGTTTGAATTGTATGCCCCAAAACATAATAACATAAAATAAAACATTAAATATATTTAGAATACTGAGATTAATAATGTAACATATTAATGTTGTATTATGTACATGACACCAAAAAAATGAGTTGTGAATTTCTTTATGTCTCCCATTAATAAAAGTAGTAGAAATCTGTTAACTTAAGTTTCAAATTATTTCATACACATTTGACTATCTGGTATAATAAATATAATTTTTAAATATATTTATTATATAACAATATTTATATATATTATACCCTATATGTCTTACTCATCAAATTTTATTACCAATTTATTAACAATTCCTTATTAAAATCACATTCCATATGCTAACTGCTTAGTATTTTGTATATGATTTGATTTGTTTTTTTAGATCCTATTAATTTCAGCATGGTTCCATAATATAATAAACAAATAATTATAATATTTATAGATCAATCATTATTTTAATAGAAATAATGAGAGTTTTGTTTTGATAAATGATTTATTTTATGATTATATAGACAGTAGGTCGTATATAGAAATGAGTAACAATTCCATTTTTCAACATTCATTATAGAAAAGAGGTACCTAATATATTATCTTTATATAATTATAATAATATCATAAATATCATATTATATATTTAAATATAATTATATATATCATCCATGTTTTGTGGTGACGAATAAATAGTCACATCACTTCATGAAGGTGGTAGCCCACACATACACGAACAATGTTATCATCATTTTGTGTGTAAAAAGTTATGAAATATAATGATATATTGTCATTCCGTAGTCATAAATATTTCATTAATATAATAATTATGTAATTTATATAACAGTTATTTATCTTTATTATCTTATATGTAAAGAGATAGTGAAAACGAATCACATCGCTTCATGAGGAGGTAGTCCATCGTACACATGCTAAATGTTATTGTAAACTATATCGAACTGAAAGTAATATAGTCAAATATGATTTAAATAATATATAGGTATATTTATGTTACAAATATCATATATATATACTTTATATACATTATAATACCCGACCATGTGAGGTAGTAATAGAAAAATGAATGACATCGTTTCATGATGTGGTATTCCGCCATAAACATGAACGATGATTTCATAACCCATTTGATATTAGTGGAGGAGGATATAATTAATTAACTTAACATAAAAAAAATAAAAGTATAATTAATATATTTTGGTTATTATATCATCAGGGTATTATAATAATTTAAGGATGTGAATTACTAAAAAAAAGTTCTTGTTGATGAACATTATATCCATTTCAAGTATCCTCCTTATGTTTTCCCAAAATAACCTTTCTAGGTTGACTTTATGTATAAAAATAAGGATTATAGGATGAGAGGTGGTAATTTGGGATCTTTTTTGGTTATGTATTGGCCAATAAAAATGGTTTAATGGTGTGATGTTGATAGGATAATGGGCAGTCTTTTATATGTGAGGTGAGTGGTGCACATGTAATTTTCTAAAGAAAGAATTCTAGCCACATATTTTTCATGTCACATGGTTTCAATAATGGACCATTATATATATAATAATTTATAAGTTTCAAATATTTCCATAAAATTGGGGTTGGAAATGTTTTTTTTATTTTTATCACCTATCATTTTAGTTTAACCCCTGATAGACTCATTTTTACCTTAGTTTTCATAAATTATTTTTAATAGGTTTAATATTCAATTTTGTCAAAAATTAAATTTACATTATTATATAATATAATTTTTTCTTATTTAAAATATATAATTCTTTTTTTGAAATTCAATTCACATAAATGGGATATTTTTATTTAAATTTAATCTCACATAGGCAACGAGAAATCCAGGTTTTAAAGAGAAAATATTCAAAAGTTTGAAATATTTTTATATATAAAATAAATATAAAATTGAATAAAATTACCTATATTGGGTTAATGGTTTTATAATTGAACAAATTTTATGTTAAAACAAATTTATATTATAAATTAGTAATATAAATAATTTGATTGAAATGGTAGTTTTAAATTAAAATTCATTATTTTTCGTTATTCATTAAAAAATGAAAAATTTCTGAAAAATGCCCAAAATATCAACATAATTTTTTTTGATATTATAATTTAAAAAAATGAATATTATATTTTAAAAAATATTTTCTAAATGTCTCAAAATTCAGTTTTATAATAATTTCATAAAATAGTTGTCAAAACTACTTTTTAGAAAATTACATTTTAAGTGTAAAATATGATTTATTGATATCTATTATCTACAAATCACATGATAAGAATTTTAATTAGTTGATTAAATATATACTATATAAATTTCATTTCAATCATTCACTAAAAGTTTCTTGTTTAATTTATTGAGTTAAAACTTGTTTTCTTTTATAAAAATGGGTTTATTGAAAAAGTTATCCTTTATTTTGAAATTGTATTTATTTTCATTTTTTAGTTAATTGTTCACCAAAGAATTAATTTTATATGCATGGGTGTCTGATATATTTTCATATTTTACTTAATCCTATTAATACATTCCATTTAAATAGTAAGGTGATAACTATAAAATCAAATAATAGTATTTTAATATTATGTAACATTTCATTTAAACTATGTGTTGATGGTAACAATAGATAAACTAGGTGTTTCATGTAACACAAAGAAACATTGTGTTTTATGTAATGTAATATAAACCGAGTGTTTCATGTAATGCACGGTAAAACTTGTGTTGTTTGTAATTATTGAAAAACATGACATTGGGTGTAACACAACCTAAAATTATTATGGAATGTAACAAAAATATCCAAAAAGAATAAATTCATTTGAAAAAATTACAAAATATCAGGTTTCAAATAACACACCCCATAAAATGAATTTTCCATCAAAATTTATCCAGATCATCAATGGTATAACATTTCAAAAATTTCTTCATAAAAACCAATATCATACAACTCAACAGTAAAAAATACTTTAAAAATGAAGGTTGGAAACATATTGACCACCTAATGTAACACATAACTAGGTTTCCACATAGGAGAACATATATGGGAAGTGAATATTTGGACATGGATGAAAAGTGTAAATAATTATAGATAGTGACGAAGATCACTGATCATAAGAAATTGGGTGATCCAGAGAAGCTTAGTGACTATAATTCCATAGAATAATGAGGAACTAAAAATGTCATTGATATCATTAAAAATGGTGATAATAGGTCAATATGTCATTTCAAGACCTTTACATTATTTTGAATAATTTTCATGATAAGATAAACTTACTTGATTACTGTTAAGACCAATAGGGGCCTATATACCCTGAGAGGGGGGGTGAATCAGGGTATGGATATTCTTTTTCAATGTTCTTCCTACCCCGCTGGATCTTGACCTCTTTGTTACAAGGGTCACTTTGTTTGCACTTGTGTGTATGTTATGATCACTTACTTTCTCCTTTATCTGATGTTGATGCTTTAAATGCGATGTAGGAAAATTAGCAGGGAGACGCAGATATTTTTACTTGGTTCACCCTCACTGGGCTATGTCCAAGGAGCATACACCGATAGGTTTCCGGTCGTACCAATTCCACTAAATTTCACTAGCTGTGGATTACAATGTTCGGGCAAGATCACTTCTATGCCCAGGCTCACTGCCTATACAATGTTTAGGGTCAGCTCACTGTTTTCCCAAGGGTCACTCCCTGTTTCTCTATCTCTGGCTCACTGCCGGTGGAGAGGATCACCTTCTTCCTCTTCCTAAGCTCACTGCTCTTGGAAGGAATCCACTCACTGTTTATAGACATGTAGGTATCTTCATTTTCGTGAATGAATGCATCTTCCTATGTGTGTACATGCTCTGTTGAAGTACAACTTTCACCCGTAGATGAATATCTCTTTGCACCAAAGGTATCGGGCAACATACCAGCTTCCATAAATTCTGAGAAGCACCGCTGGAACAAAACCTTACATGGCGCGCAAGTCTACCTCGGCGCGCAAGTATCGGCGCGCAAGTCTCAACGGGCGTGCAAGTCCTCCTCTGATACTTGCGCAACACAAGCTTCCTCAACTCCAAACTTGTGCGACTCTCTTACTTTTATTCCCAAACCAATATTGGCACGCAACTGCCAACCGGCGCGCAACTTCTAACACCGGCGCACAACTTCAACTACCGGCGCGCAAATTCACCTACGCGACCCACACTCACCACTTGCGCGACCACCACACCTGCGCGATGGGAGCTCTGATTTCTCAAAGTGTTGAACTCCTTTGAAAATGTAGAGGGGTGGTCCAGTATTTATAGGCAATCTGACCACCCAGCGTGACGGCACGCAAGTCACCTGCGCGACCCAGTTTCGGCACGCAAGTCTTCTGTCCTTTTGGACACTTGCGCGACAAACTCCCAAACTTGAGCGAACCTACTTCCTTTGCCATATTTTGATCTTCTGATCTTGAAAAACATATGGCGCGCAAGTTTCCTATTCTCCAAGTCCTCGGCGCGCAAGTCCCTTTTCCAAAAGCACTTTTCTTCATCTGCCGATTTCCAGGCCCAAAAATTTGGCAAACACTAGAAAACGGCGCCACCTTGTATGTGTTCTTTTGAACCTCCTCCAGATCATCCATTCCTTTTATCGACGTTCTTGAATCAAACATAGATCGTTGACCTCAGCTCTTGAACTCGACCTTCAACCATGCAATCCTCTTTGTCAACAAATTTGTATGTCATTGTTTTGCTTTGTCAACAATCACTACTCAGATGTCCACTTTTGTCAACAAACACAATCACCTCAAAAATACTTCAATGATACCTTGAGGTATTTTTTCCCCACAATCTCCCCCTTTGTGTTTGTTGACAACTCTTCCAAAACAAAGTTACGTCGATGATTCTTCAGCCTCCATTCACATCATTGCGATTCTAATAGCGATCAAGGATTTACTCAACACATACTCTAAGCCCACATGAGCAATGCTCGGCGTGAGAAACAAGAGTAAATGAAGAGTTCATCAATGAATCACTTTATCTCTGACATCCACTGTTGACCCCAAACTAATACCAATTTGTACTAAACTGATACCAGTTGTTGATGGATTTGTTGGATGACCAATGTTTGGTTTGGAAATAGTCTTACCACTTTCCAATACCACTCTTCTACTTTTATCACGATCCTCAGCTATCGTGATATGTATTCTTTGATCGATCACTTCTAGCATCGTCAGATTTAATACACTCCCCCTTTCTCATTGCTTGCTCCCCCTTTCTGGCTGCTCCACCTGTCGGATTCTCCCCGTATTAATTATGATTTATCAAATCTCCGCACTGTCTCCCCCTTGAACAAACGCAATTTTCTCCTCTAACAAACACTTTTTTCCCCTTTGTCAACGAACCCAAAGGGCAGTCCTTTGCAGTCTGTAACATAGTAGAGAACACATATCAGCATTTTAGGGAAAAACACATCATACCTCGGGGAGAGGGGGGGGGGGGGTCCCACATCCACACTATTTCAAGTGTGGGGAATCGACTGAACTCCCAGAGCCCGTCGATGACTTTCAAATGCTTCCTTGGGTAAGGCCTTTGTCAGAATGTCTGCAACCTGTAGCTCTGTAGTCACATACTCCAACTTCACGATTCCCTGCTCAACTTTCTCTGTGATAAAATGATACTTAATCTCAATGTGCTTTTTTCCTTGAGTGATGAACTGGATTTTTTCTAAGATTGATAGCACTTGAGTTATCACACTGGATTCTGATTGGAGACTTCACTTCAACTCCCATATCATCAAGTTGTTGCGTCATCCATAGTAATTGTGTGCAAGCTTGAGTGGCAGCAATGTACTCAGCTTCTGCGGTGCTCAATGAAATGAAATCTTTCTTCTTTCTTAGCAAAGAAACACAAAGTCCGCCAAGATAGAAAGCACCTCCTGATGTTAACTTCTTGTCATCTGCTGAACCGGACCAATCTGTATCAGTATATCCCAATAATTCCAACTGATATTTTCCATTATATATCAAGCTGAAGTCCACTGTGCTCTTGATATACCGAAGTATTCTTTTCACTGCAAGCATGTGGATTTCTTTGGGGTTTCTTTGATATCTCGCATCAGAAACTTCTTTTCATATTTCTTAAAGACACCTCCACTATGCGTCATTTGAATAACTGATTCTACAAATATTGATTCCGCATTGAATGTCATTCTCTCAGTCCTTGTTTCAGCCCATAAAAGGTATTCTTCACCCGACAAACCTTATTCTCATCTTTATGAATGAGAAAACCATTTGGCTGCTCGATATGCACTTCTTCCTCCAGAATCCCATTCAAGAATTCTGATTTGATGTCCATCTGGAATACTTTGATCTTTCCTTGCACTACAATGGTTAGGAATAATCCGATTGTCTCCAGCCTTGAAACCAGTGCAAATGTCTCTACAACATCAATTCTCTCTATCTGAGAGTATCCTTTGCACACCAGTTGTGCTTTGTTTCGAATAACTGTGTCATCTTCGTTCATCTTGTTATGAAAGATCCATTTAGTCCCAATGACGTTCTTATCTACTAGCCTCGAAACCATCTCCCACTTCTGATTCTTCTCAATCTGATCTATCTCTTCGTTCATGGATGAACCCAGTTTTCATCATCAGCTGCATCAGTAATGCATTTCAGCTCAACCTAAGACAGAAAAGATACATGCTGTAGTGATTTCATTTCCCTTGTCTGAACTGGATCTGCCTGATCACCAATGATATTCTGTCTATCAGTTTCAGCTCGACTCTTTGGCTTCCTTACAGATACAGACTTGACACTTTCTTGTTCACCATTAGTATCTTTTTCTGAATCAGCATCAGCCACTTCTTCTCCCTCTGTGTTGCTTTCATTCTCAACACTTTTTCCAGGAAATTGTTCACTGACTCATTTCTCAGTGGCATCATTTCTTTGAACATCTTCTCTCATATTTTTGTTGACACACCATTGATTTTCTCTCGCAGCTTCTTGGTATCCAGAAATCAGTCAGCTGATACCACATTGTTAGAACAAAATAGATAATCATGAAAACATGTCTGTTGCTGCTTTTCCACCAATCATTCTTCATGATCATAAACATTCATCATTCATATAATATTGAGATCATGCATCTGATTAGGATATAGAATGCTCCCCCTGTGTTATGCAACTCCTCCAGTTGTTAGGCCCAATAGTTTAGACCCATAAAAAGTCTTTTCCTCCTGCATCATTTGTTCTCATCTTCCACTCAGATTTGAGCCATTAACAAAATCTATAAGCCTACTGAATTGAAACTCGGTATAGGAAACATGAGATAAATTTAATAACACAATCACTTCCTATTGTGCTCTGTTGATCCCTTTCTTCGCCAACTCTAGTACCTGATTAGAATCAATTGAAACTCTAGAGCATATCATTTCTCCACTAAGCATCCTTAGATGTCACTTCCCCTTGGATTGTATCTCCCTAAAACCTAAAACACACAGATCATTCGTTAATAACATTTATATACATAGGGAGAGGGGTTTTTCCTTCTGGACTCCTCAAGATGAGGATTGCGGGTGATCCTGATTGGTCAACCCTTTGATTCTTTCTTGAAGATAATCACACTCCTTACTTGCTTCTTCTAGCTGCCTAGCCAACTTTAACTGCTCTGGACATATGACTAAGCACTCATTACCCACATGCTGAGCCATTTTCTGATATGTAAACTCTGTAGGCTTGCCCTTTCTCACCATTTGGGGTTTAAACCTACTAGTACACATTTCCTTCATTGAGGTTCTTCCAAAATTCCATTTTCCTTGATTATTTCTCAGAATAGGAATCTCCTTGCTTATCATCTTCCCCTGCTTCTTCCACCATTGCACGGGTCTTTCACCTTCCACCACTTTTCGTTGTGGAACACGACATGCGAATTTTTTAATACGTTCTTTGTTCATATTTCTTTTATCAGATGTATGAGTCACCACCCTATTTTGCGTTGGTGGTGGGTCCTCCACTGAACGTTTATTGTTCTTACTCACAGCTGTAGCTTTTTCTCCCTTTTTCTTCCAGATTTGTTCATGTTCTTTATTAGGGGGCATTTGTGAGTGTGACAGAGGAGGTGACAGATACACCTTACGTTTAACTCTATATGATTCCTCTGAGGCTCTAAACCTATTCTCAAACTTAACACATTATCTCCCAGTGTAGAATTTCTCATTATGCATCACTGGGGATGAGAATCTCCTTTCGAGCCCCTTTTCATTTTTTTCTTTCTTCATGTTGCAATGTCTTTCCAAATTCCCATAATTAAATCATATAAAACAATTTCCATCAAAGGCATACCTCATTTCATCATTTCTATATCGATATGCTGATACACCTCGAGTTATTCTTCTAACACGAGGCTCTTGAGCTTCCTGACACATACTCATGGTGTGTCTCATTCTTCCACAATAATAGCATCTAACATATGCTTTCCTCTGAGATACTCTTCTCTATAATTTCTCAGGACGCTTCTTTTTATTCTCAGATTCAGCAAAGTTTCTATTCTCACAGCCTGAAATGTATTCCAGAGCATCTGTACAGAAGCTTGATGTGTGGCAATGAATCCTGCAGAAATAGCACATGTCATCACTACTTTTTGTAACTGTCCTCTTAGGCCTATCTCCAGCACCTATAATATTTCATTCACATCTGGAACTATTCGCAGCTCTCTTTCTATCATGAACGGAAGGGGATTCATTAAACCCAACAACAGTTTTTCCCAAACTGTGTGGTCTTTGCGCTGAGAAAATTTGTCCCTGCCTCTTTTCAGAAATAGAAAATTTTCTTTTCATTTCATCATCACCTATCGAAGGATGATCAAATAGAAAGTGCAGTGCATCCTTCCACTTGGGCTTATCTTTGGATTTAGACTTCTCTATTTCATGCTTGACTGATTCTAGCTCTTCTAACAACTTTTTAATATTCATATCCCTTGATTCATGTTGGACATCAAGTTTTTCCTTGAGAAGATTCCCTCTACTCACCTCATCTTCCAGTTGATGCTTCAGCTTATCAACCATGTCATTTTTCTCCTTTAACTTCAATTTCTCTTGAGCGATAGAGTCAGAGAAACATGCATTCTCTTGTTGTAGCCTTTGATTCTTCTGACCTTTTATAGACAACTGTGTTACTAGATCATTATTTTTGGCTTTAGGATTCTGTGCTTCATATGACTTTTGACTCTCTTCATAATCACCAACCTTTTGTTTTCCTTTCATTCTAGCCATCTTCTGTAGCTCTTCAGCATGTGAATCATTCTTCTGTGTTAGGTCATTAACTATATCAATAAGCCTTTGATTTAAGCCTTTTAGCTTGTTGACCTCAATCTCCAATCCCTTGATCTGGATATCTTTAGATTTGGCTTCTTCAGTGTTTCCAATGACACTTGGAATATTAGGTTCTTCGTTGCTTTTGAATTGATCGTTCACTTTTCTATTCAATCCACCGATCTCCCTTTTCTGTTCTTAAATCTTAATCTTATATTCACTAACCGATTCTGAGTTCTCTCATGTTGATAACTTGAGTTTCTCAATTTCTTCCATCAAATCAGACTTCTCTTCTTCCTGCTGCTGCATATAGTGTTTGGCATCATGAACAACTTTGTTGGATTTCTTTGTTTTTGCTTTCCAAACATCTATCTCCTCAAGAGCAGCCTCCAACTCATCTCTCATATCAATTCTTCCATCAATTTATTCTTCTGTTTCAGCATCACTCTGATGCTCATGTACTTCACTCATTCCAATATCATGATTGAGTGAATCAATCTTTTCCCGATCAGATTCATCAAGACCTTCCTTCAGTATGTTTTTTGATTCTTTTAGTTGAATCACACTTTTTCCAAAAACACTTCCACACTTAGGGAAATTACCAGACTTCTGATTCTTCTTTGATGCTTTTCCTTTTCCCATGGTAGATTGTGATAAGAGAAAACTAAATCTTCAACCACACAGATCGACTACACCAAGTCGATGAAAACAAATATGATAAAAGAAACCTATCCCCTCTGATACCAACTATTGGGACCAATAGGGGCCTATATACCCTGAGAGGGGGGGGGGGTGAATCAGGGTATGGATATTCTTTTTCAAAGTTCTTTCTACCCCGCTGGATCTTGACCACTTTGTTACAAGGGTCACTTTGTTTGCACTTATGTGTATGTTATGATCACTTACTTTCTCCTTTATCTGATGCTGATGCTTTAAATGCAATGCAGGCAAATTAGTAGGCAGACGCAGAGATTTTTACTTGGTTCACCCTCACTGGGCTACGTCCAAGGAGCATACGCCGATAGGTTGCCGGTCGTACCAATTCCACTAAACTTCACTAGCTGTGGATTACAATGTTCGGGCTAGATCACTTCTATGCCCAGGCTCACTGCCTATACAATGTTTAGGGTCAGCTCACTGCTTTCCCAAGGGTCACTCCCTATTTCTCTCTCTCTAGCTCACTGCCGGTGGATAGGATCACCTTCTTCCTCTTCCTAAGCTCATTGCTTTTGGAAGGAATCCACTCACATTTTATAGACCTATAGGTCTCTTCATTTTCATGAATGAATGCATCTTCCTCTGTGTGTAGATGCTCTCTTGAAGTACAACTTTAACCCGTAGATGAATATCTCTTTGCACCGAAGGTATCGGGAAACGTACCAGCTTCCACGCAGTCCGAGAAGCACCGCTGGAACAAAACCTTACTTGGCGCGCAAGTCTACCTCGGCGCGCAAGTATCGGCGCACAATTATCAAAGGGCATGCAAGTCCTCCTCTGATACTTGCGCGACACAAGCTTCCTCAACTCCAAACTTGTGCGACTCTCTTCCTTTTATTCCCAAACCAATATTGGCGCGCAACTGCCAACCGGCTCGCAACTTCTAACACTGACGCACAACTTCATCTACCGGCGCACAAATTCACCTGCGCGACCCACACTCACCACTTGCGCGACCACCACACCTGCATGATGGGAGCTCTGATTTTTTCGAAGTGTTGAACTCTGTTGAAAATGAAGAGGGGTGGTCCAGTATTTATAGGCAATATGACCACCCAGCGCGATGGCGCGCAAGTCACCTGCGCGACCCAGTTTCGGCGCGCAAGTCTTCTGTCCTTTTGGACACTTGCGCGACAAACTACCAAACTTGCGCGAACCTACTTCCTTTGCCATATTTTGATCTTCTTATCTTGAAAAACATATGGCGCGCATGTTTCCTATTCTCCAAGTCCTTGGCGAGCAAGTCCCTTTGCCAAAAGCACTTTTCTTCATCTGCCGATTTCCAGGCCCAAAAATTTGGCAAACACTGGAAAACGGCGCCACCTTGTATCTGTTCTTTTGAACCGCCTCCAGATCATCCATTCCTTTTATCGACATTCATGAATCAAACATAGATCGTTGACCTCAGCTCTTGAACACGACATTCCACCATGAAATCCTCTTTGTCAACAAATTTGTATGTCATTGTTTTGCTTTTTCAACAATCACTACTCAGATGTCCACTTTGTCAACAAACAAAATCACCTCAAAAATACTTCAATGATACCTTGAGGGATTTTTGCCCAACAATTACATTCTATGTCAGAAGATAAATCTCATCCATTAGTTGTTCCTTGATCAATTTCCATATCATCTCTTACTCTAATAAGTAATGGTGAACTTTTTGTATCAGAATTACTTACAGATCGTAAGATCCATAGAGAGAATGAAAAGTTATTCTTTCAATATTTAGTTATAATTCAACAAAAATGTTAGTATAGGTTATCCAATATGGATAAATCTTCATATGGTGAAGTAATTGATTAATATCTAATTCCTTGTCCAAAGTTCAACTTAAACCATTTTATAAATTATTAACCATACGACCATTCCAAAAGATTGAAATCCAATACTTTTGCAAAATGGACTCTAAATTTTAAAATTGAAGTTTTCATTAATCCCCTAGACAACATGAAGTGTCCATATATTATCACATAAAAAACATGTGAATACCATAATCAGGTGTTTTACTAATGCTTAATAATAACCATAATTACCATAATATATCAATAAATTCGTGCTTTATTCCTCATTCATTTAATAAAACCATATATTATTAAACATAATCCATTTAAACAACAATTTTTGTAAAATCCATCAATTATAACATTAACCATTTTCAACAAATACATTATCCGTTAAGTGGTTACCAATAGTATCCAATTTTTTTATCTATATCGGTCTTCTCATTATCTAAAATAATCACGATTTTCTCAACCTGAGAAGCATATTAAGGGTTATCATCCATTAATCAAAATACTATCCTTCCATTAAAACACATTTCTAGTCCATTAATACCATTTATCATATTTTTTTCAAATCCTTAAACAAAATAAATTACTGAACAATACTAATATATTTCAGGATTCATAATCCATGAATTTAATTACATAAATATGGTAGTCATCAAGAATCCTTCTCAAAACATTATATAGTGTTCATTATATTTTTACATAACAATTATTTCCTTTCATATTCCATTTTTAGTATTTTAATCCTCTACAATATGACCATTACTCATACAACCTTGCTGATTATCATCAAGATCATTCCCTTTTGGACATAGATTTCCATATTTCCCCTGATTTCAACATTTAAAACATGTATCCTTTCATAATACCTTATAGAGAACAATATTTTCATACATTACATTAAATTAACTTTTCATTTTTCCTCAAAAATTACATAACCTAGTCCCTTATTCTCCACATGTAAAATATATTGTCATTCCACTTAGATATTCACCTTAATACTTCTTCACACATTCTAAAAATATAGAAAAATGAATCTTTTTCCCTCTATGTAATCCACTACCCCAAATCTATGTGAACTCTAACCCTCTTTTCTTTGGTGATTCTAAGAGTTGGTTAAGGTTCACATTGTAAATCATGTTATGTGATAAATTATTAGGCATAATCACAACATCCTCAACTCTTATCATCATCCAATTTGTCTAATCATAGGAAAATTATCCATCACATAAATGTTAACCTAGTTCCTTCTGATTCCATACATTGACTAAAACTAAAATTAATTGTGTCAGTGACACTAATCAATGTGTAACATGACATAATCAATAAAAAAATCATTTATTGGATGTATAAATCATGACACATTATTTTTAGTAAATGAAAACATAAACTTATTCTAGGTCAACCATGATAATCTTCTATTTATACCATACCAGGGTGGATTGTAAAGTTTTTGTGAATTTTTAAAGAAAATTTTTAATGTCCCTGAATCTAACACTATCTCATGTGACCAAAAAGAGTTGGTAACAAGACCATAAGTTCACCTCCCCGTTTTCCAGAGGCTACTGACTAGTATCGGGTGTGTTAAATTTATAGTGTAGAGATTATAACCACTAGTATTATGTGTTAAAGGATTAGAAAATAATCCATATAAAAAATAAATACATATATAAAAATATTAAAGAAAAAAATAGGTGCCTTATTAATAAGCCAATAAAAATAAATCAATGATAAAATGACGTTCTAGAATGTAACTATATGTAATGATAGAAAAAATATAGGTAATATAATATAAAGCACAAATATATACTCACAATTCCCTGATTCTAAACTTCACATCTGTCCCCCATCCAAATTCTAGGCTGTACAATAAGAAAACAATCTATATGAACTTTATTTTCCATTTTCCAAACCTTCATCCACGTAATATACCCATGCACCTATCGAAGGTCCGAAGAGCCTGTGAGTATAACATAGTAGGTCAAAACAACCCTTTATATGCAAACCAGTTTGATTATAAGTGTATTCAATGAAGAGATACAATGCTATATTAATTAATTCAATAATTAATAAAATACAACAACCACATGCTTTATCTTCGTTCCAGAATATCCTTAATCTTGTATTACAACCATGTCAACCACAACCATATAACTGTGGAAAATTATCCTACTTTGGCACAAAGCTCAAATATCGTAGAGAGTGGATTAAAACCATTCCAACCATCACCATAAAACCACGGTATAGTCAAAACTATTTAGTTCAAATCCCTATAAGAATGACAAAATCTAGTAAAATTTCCTATAAACATTACAACATGAGATTTGAAAAATCCCGCTCTCTATAGGAATTACAGTAACTGTGAAGAGCCTGATCAATATCAATATTATTTTAATAAAGTGAGAAACATCTTGGGCCAAGCCTGAGATACAATCATTTCATTATGGAAGACATGTCTTGTCATAGGGCATGGATATAAAGATATCACATCATTAATGTCCTGGTTAATTATGAGAATTACCATTTTTCATTCATATAATCATTTAATTAAATATAAAATTTTAACAGTCATTACAATATGAAATAATCCACAAATTAGGAATTTTATGAAAATAATGACTTAAGGACTCATGTATTGCTAAAAACACTTAAGACATTTTGAAATTCAATTATGTTCATGTTTTTATCACTCAATCTCTAGACATAAGCCAAGTCAGAATCCGATTGAATCAAAAGTGATTCAATGAATAATCCCATTCATTATTTAATTAACATGATAAATTTTACGTTGGTGAAATAATAATATTTCATAATCATGAAAATTATCAAACCATGGGGTTAATATTTAAACACGCTAACTTTATATGATGATCCAAAAATGATTCTGATGAAAAAAATCCATTATGAGGAAGTTGAAAATGATCCCAAAGAGAATCCTAGATCAAAACAAGGATTGATCATGTATGTAGTATATCTTGAATTGTTTTTGGCACTCCTAAATTGCCAGGATGTTTCCCTAGGTTCTATATGAGAAACAAGCAGTGAGTTGAAATGAAAATTCAACCGCACAACATACGTTACAAAATAGGTTGTGGAATTTCATGATGCATAATATTGTTAAATAATATTTAAATATCTTTAATCAGATATGTAGAAAAAACCCATTTCCTTAGATTTATGTTATTAAAATACCCAACATTAAACAATTAAAAATTCATTCACATGACGTGTAAATTTTTTAAAGATGGGGTTTCAGCCAATTTTCCATTTAAACAACTCAGACCACTTTTAAAGCTTCTCAATATACCAATATTCCATGAATCACATAACCCATTTAAATTTAGACCCCATGAATTCAAATAAACATACATATTTGTAATTTTTTTCATTTTCTCCAACAAATATCTCCATGTAGATCATCTCTAGTTTTTCCCATGTTTTCTTTAAAGATGAGGTAAAACATACCTAAAATAAAAGTTAATGGAAAAATAAGAGAGATAAAAAACTAAAAAATGTGGTATCTTACTTTATCAAATGGTGGTGTCAAACTAGGTTTGCAATATGGAATATTTTCACCCACCAGGTGATGATCGGGTCCAGCTTAATATGCCTTTTTTGATGTTATTACCCCAAGAAACCTCTATTCTCAAGCCATATCCATATGTAATATCTAGATAAGAATTTAATTTCATGGAAATATCTTACTCTATAGTTTACCAAAATTTGTATACAATATCCTATAAATTATCTGATCCTTATACTTAACCCCATATACATTCCCATACATATCCTTAGAAATCTCACATAGGATATCTCTATTGTTTTCGCATCCATGTTTTCAAAGGTAATTTAAACCTTTCATATGATACCAACTATAGTGACACATGATTTTCAAACATGGATATTATATCTTTCTAGATAAATATTAATTAAATTATAAAAACACACTCGTGATTTCTATAAATTTTTAGTGCATTTTGAAACTTGGAACACATCCATCATAATTCATGAAAGATCTTAAATGTCTCTTAGCATTATAATGCCCTTATTAATCCTAATTAAAACCATTCTTTGAATCCTCGGGAAAGGAAACATATGAAATGGTGAACAGAAAGCCTTAGTAAGGGTATAAAATTGAGATGCCTATGAATAACATAAACATAATGGTATGAGAACATGAGAAAAATATTTGAAAACCATACCCTGTATATCAATGATCATTATCTTGAGTCCTAGAATAACTATTAAAAGTTAATAGGACATATATCATAAGTTAAACAAAGTGCATGATCCATGAGTGTATAACATTTTCTTAAGACATATATTTTTTTCATACACGTAATCATTGAAAATATTATATCAAGGAAACCCACCATGACATTTATAAAATTATAGGCTTGGGATAACCACCCATATACATACTTTAGGATTCTGCTAAACACATGTGTACACTATTTTTTGGGCTTGGTATAACCACTCATATACCCTCCTTTTTCGATTGGTATAATAAAAAATGTACCCTTTGAGCTCCTATAATATTTATCATTACCCAATACATTGGAGGGAGATATAATTCACACCCATTTCATAATGACAACCATATTTATGTGTGACAGAACATCACAAACATTGAAAATATCATTACCTATGAAAAGAAATTGGATTCATGTAAATTTCATAATATCATATCATGTAGAAAAGTGAAATTTATAATAAAAATTGTATCATTTCATTATAACATAACACCATAAATGAAGTGTGTTTCATAAATATTTTATCACTATATAATCCTTGGAAGATAAATGAGGTTAAAAATCCTAAACTATTCAATTAATGAATAAGAATGGTATCCATGGATCATGTCCCTAGAAATGAAAAAGTAATATATAATGTATTCATCATAGATGGAGAATTGTTTTGAAATAAAAAATGGAATGTTTCTGGAGGAAAATAAATTTTCATTGAAAATCACTTTTTAAAACTAAAATTTCTAAAATATGATAGAAATCATTTTCATTGAAAATAATGATTAAAACATAAAAAAGAATATTTAATCATAATTTAAAATATTTATTTTTTAAAATATCCTTTCCACATTGAAGAAAAAATTTTAAAATAATGAAAATTTTAAATTCATTTTCATTGAATATAACTTTGAAATCTTATATAGGAATATGTGAAAATCATTTTAAACATTTCTTGAGGAAGATATCCTTTCTGATTTGAAAAATATTTTTTAAAACATAAAAATAATGAAAATTTTTTCCTTCAAAAATAACCATTAAAAATTATAATGTAAGATTATATTATAATAATCATCATGATTTTGGTATCTTTCATTCATTCATTACACATTAAAACAAATATGGTTTTGAGAAATGACGTATGATATGAGCATAGAGATGGTAGGTGATACGTACGCATGAGTAATGATTCCATTTGTGAAAAATAATTATTGAAAACAGTTAAGTAAAATATTAAATTTAAATAATGATAATATTATCATAAATAACACAATATATGTTTAAATTTAAATATACATATCATATGTGTGGTGTGGTGATGAAAATAGAGTCAAATTGCTTCGTAAAGGTGGAAGTCCACACATAGATAATAGACCTTATAATCATCCATTGGGTGAAATGGAAAGAAAGGAAGTCATATATTATGTATAAATAATTAAAAATATATCATGAATATCATAATAATTTCCTGTATAAAAATATATTTATCCTTTTTTATTCCATGTATAACATTAGTGAAAACATAACACATCTCCTTGTTAGGCGATAGTCCACTGTATACAGGAGCAACATGGTTTTCTCCCCTATAGAATGGAAAGTAAAATGGTATAAAATATTTAATTACTAAATATATTCAATTAGTTTATAAATATCATATATGTACATTATATCCATCATCATACCGAACCATAATAGGTGGTTATTGAAAAAAGAAAGACATTGGTTCAGGAGGATGTAGTTTTACGGACACTCAAATAATGATTTCATAACGCATTTTACAGAAGTGGACATGGTTTCCAGTAAATAAATTAAAAATAAAAAATAAAAATAAATTTATGATACTTATTTTTTTGTATAATCATTATAATATAATAATTTCTTGACGTGTAGGAAGAAATAATATAAAAAACCTAATTAGTGAATGTTAACTCTTCTTCGGTTGTCATCAATAAGTTTGCACCAAAATCCATCTTATTATGTATTTATCTAAAAATTAAATTCCTATAGAATGAGATTAGGTTTGTATGAAATTTATTTGTTCATGTATTTGATGATACAAAATGGTTTCATGGTGTCTATAATAGAGGAAAAGGGGTGGTCATTTATAAGAAAGGTGGGAGGCACACTTGTAATTTTTTCAAAAGAAATAATACCACCCCCATTTATTCAAGTTAAATGGATTTAATTAATGGGATTTCTTATATCATAATTTATAAAGTATAAATATATCCATAAATTGGGTTCTTATATGTTTGGATTATGTTTAACCCTTATCATTTTATGTTAACACATCATAAACACATTTTTTACCTTAATTGTGGTGAATAATGTTTATTATTTCCACTATTTATTTTGGAAATCAATTAAAATAAGATTATTAGATAATATAAATTATTATAATTATTCCAAATATGAAATCCATTTCTTCATATTACCTTCATATTATTGTAAATTGTTAATATAAAATTAACCTAACAGACATAATTAGACAAACAGTTTTTAAAGAGTAGTTGTTTGAAAGATAGAAATGTTTTTATATTGAAATTCCATATGAATTTGATACAAATTCTCTAAATTGAATAAATTTTTTTCTATTTGATATAATATTAATTGAAACCAATTATAATATAAATTAACTATATAAATAAATTAAACTAAAAGTAATTTTTCATCAAAAATTCAGTATTTTTCACTAATCATCAAAAAATGAATTTTTAAAGAAAAATAAAAAAAATATCCCTACGATAAATTTTATTTGTTTATTTAAAAAATTTATTATATTTTATAAAATAAAGTTTCAAATAGTTTCAAAAACATGATTTAAAATAAGTTTTCAAAAAAGGTGACACAACTGCTTTTTAGAAAATATCGTTTTATGCCTAAAGGAGGATTTATTTTTAACTCATTTAATTAAAAACGTAATATGAATGTTAATAATTTTATTTAATATCTAATATATTAATTTCATTAAACTAAATCACCAAAATATTATTATTTAATTTATTGAGTTAAAACATGTTTGTTTGAATATAAATAGTGTTTTATAAAAATATCACCATTATTTTCATTATTAAAACAATTGGTTACAAAAGAAATAATTTTATATACATATTTATACATTATATATTTTTTAATTTACCTAATCCTATTCATACCCACCATTCCAATGGATATGTGATAACAATCATATTAAATAACAATATTTCAATAATTTGTCATGTTTAGTTTTAACACATTGTTAAGTCTATTACATGATAATATCAGTGTTTCAGGTAATACCTGAAAAACTCAGTGTTTCATAGACTGAGAGTTAAAATTAGTGTTTCATGTAATGAAATATAAACACCTTTTTCATGTAACATAAGATAAAATTGATTTTTCAAATAAAACAACTAAAAGTCAGTGTTGTTTGTAACCAAAAATATCAAAAATATTAAATTCATTTGAAAGAATATATATTTCCAAAATTATTAGGGTGTTATAGAAAATAGGTTCAACATATGTAGATGTCAATATAGACACTTCTTCTTGTTCAAGAGATAATCTTTACATTTTTTTGTTAGAAATAAAGTTCATCAGATAATCACGACCTTTAAATTATGTACAGTGGATCTAGGATAAGTCAAACCAACCTAATCACCACACATAAAATTTGTAGATTGAACGTCACAAAAATAGAAAAATGGAAATAGAAAAAAAAATAATTACAATGGTTTTTAAAAATTCCAACATCCATGGGGGAATACTGCAAACATTTTCATTATGAAGATATAATAAGTGTACAACACTCATTATCTCTTCTTTAATGTGGTCTCAACATTTCTTATATTAGATACCTACAATGTTCATAAATCCATTATCATTATATTTCATATATGGGCCACCAACTCTTTATAGATTTAATTTAATGTCCAATTTCTTTTTCTAACATTCAATATTTATGGTCAACATTCCATTTACTTTAGAAATTATTGATACAACATTTTAACTTCTTTTGAAAACTCTAATATCTAGTAATAATGCAACAAAAAATGCCTACAAAATGGTAGAATCATGTTTTCTATAGCTGTTAATGGGTAACCATTATCCTTTAAATGGTCATTTTTTTATCATCCCTCTTTCCAATTGCACTATATATATTGAACTCTTTCTAATGGAAGCTCTCTATGATAACAAAATGTCTACCAAAAATCCCTAAAACACCACTGTAAGAAAAAATCGATCATGTAATTATGATAATCTATATGAAATAATCCCCTTCTAAAAAATAGTTTTCAAAAAATCTAGAGTAATGTTAAAAAAACCCAATATTTTTTTGTGGGTGGATTATTCACATATTTTTCCTTGGGTTCTGATTGTATTCCCAATATGATGGATGTTAAGGTATCCGATGGAATACTACTCCCCACATCCCACAGTTTCATCTAGACATGGTTGATGTATGTGTACATTTCTGAGATATTGTGTCTTAGTTTTATTGGATATTTACCAATATAGGATCTAATGGTTCTTAGATTTTGTTGGCCGAAAATATCATAGACCCTTCCTTTTCCATTTCATGTGAGTTGAGGGGGTTTCAGAATGTATTATAAGTAATATCAAATATTTTTTGTAGCTACTAAACAATATTTATGTTTCCTATAATTTTTGAGTTTAAATATTATTTTTGATATTATGGATAAGTTCAATACATAATGGATTTATTTTATTTATCCATTGAGTACGAATTATATTGTGAACCATCTAAATTATATTATGCATTATAAATATTTTTACATATTGAGTTTTTGTTATGTAAATAATTTTACAAATAGATATATATTTAGTGTATATATATATTATGTTTTTATAAAACATTGTAAAAAATCTTTTGTTACGAACCATAATATATATATATGTATGTATTTATATATTATATGTTTAGATTATGTTCTAAAATATAGATTTTATTGAAAAATTTGAGGCAAAAAGGTGTTTTAATTATATATAAAGAATAATAACAACATATAAAATATAAATTATTTATTTCATTACCAATAATAAAAATATACATATATGTATGTATATATCATATTATATGTTTATATATGTTAGTGATTGTGTCTCTATGGGTTCTTAGGGATGTCTCATGGCTGTGTCTCCCATAACATTTTGTATGAGAAGGTAGATTTTTTTAAAAAAAATTCTATTCATCTACCCTGACCATTTGTAAATATATATGAATACATAAAATAAAACGATTCATGGGTAAGAGATTCATGATTTAAAAATACAATATGTATATTTGTTTTAAAAAATGTGATTTTATTGCTAGAAATAATTAAAAAAATGTGACTTGAAGAGAGAGAAATGTGTCTTAAAGAAACAAATGTCATGTGAATTCAAAATGGAATGAAATGATAAAAAGAAATATGAAAAAAATATAAGTATCACACTCATCCCTTAACCCTTCAACCCAATTCATCGGAATTCAAATAACATGATTACCATGTATAATGAAATAAAAATATAAAAAATACATAAAACATGAATGATAAATGACAACAAAGAAAATTAACTCATACTGTAGTAATTAAAATGTGTCACATCATCTGCTAGTTTATATTAATGACATGATACTATTATTGATAATCTGAATATATCACTAGGAGTTTGGAAGGGTTTCTTCCATGTATATATTCGGACACACCACTCCTTTGTTCATTTTCATATTCATCTGACCAAATATGCAGAGTAAAATCTCGGGTAACCCAGGAAGACAATTCTATTGGTGTCTATGCTTTTCCTTAAAGAGTTCATAAGTTCTTGTGTAAATCATATTAATGATACTTAGGATTGATTTTATTAAATAATATTCTTATTTGTTTTCAATATTTTATCACTTATTTTTTTGTTCCAAGTGAATGTATTATTATTCTTATAAAAATAATTTTTATTTACATTACATTTTTAGTTATATGATTCTTTATTGATTCTATAATTTTCTAACATCATTAATAATAAAATATATCTTAGAATTATGATGAGATCACGCTTAGTGTATCTAAATAGAGATAGTTTGGAAAATTTTTATGTTATATAATGATGAAGATGAAAACTATAAAAAGTTAAAAAATTATGAATTCATGGAGTGACTATTGTAAAATGTTTTATATATAAAGATGTGATTGAATATAAAATGATAGGACAATGAATTTTTACCTCCATCAGAAGAAGAGTATATGATTCTACTAGAGAGAAAATCATGATGTCTTCCATAAAGAGATAAATAATTATCACTAAGAAAAGCTCCATCAGATAGACTCCCAAAAGATCATTTTATAGCGAATAGTTGATAGAATATAAAAAGAATTATAAGATATGGAAGACTAGATCATGTAAGCCTGATGATTTTACCTAATTAACTTTATCATATGTAGTAAATATTATGATTTTATGAGATAGATAAAACCATTTAAATCAAAAATTCATTATTGCAGCTCAGTGGAGAGGGAATGTTAAAGATCATCGGATAGAGTACTTTAGTTAGAAATAATTATTAAGTCCAATAGATAGAGAAAACTATAAAGTTACTAATGTACTTTTTTGAGTCTATCAAATGATGGAAACATGAATAGGACATTGGGTGGACAAATATGATGTCATATGGTGGATAAACCGTCAAATTTTTAATCTCTAAGAATGCGTTTATCAAACAAATTCTTCCATAATAAGGGTATTAGTACAATTTAGAACTAGACAAAGTGATACTAGATAGAGGTTTTATTATAAATATCACCAAATACAGAAAATTAAAGATTAATAAATAGAGTTACCAAGATGTTTATCCAATCCAAACATTGTGACGATGTTGAGCTATAATTTCAATGTTCATAAATCTAGTTGGGATTTGAGGAATATTTGAAGAGTTTTTTGGAAATGATATTCTAGGAAACTATGATATATAATATATAATTATTATTACATAGAGGATTTGAATATGGTTAAAGAAATTTTTTTGTAAGATAGAAATTCAAATAAGGCCATGTGATTCACCCACTATTTTCATAGGATTTATTCATATAAAAAATGGGTGTATGATCATTTTGAGCTCATATTTGTAAGATAGAGATTTTTGATCCTTTTAAATTTCCCCTATAAAGTTAAAGGGTTAAGAATACAGGGATATCATTTTATAAGGGATGTTAGTGAGTTTCAAATGAATTGGATTAGATGATGAAGAACCGTATATAGTTGTACTAAACATTGGTTCATCACCCAGAGCATCATCAACAAAAGGTATCAAATAGATATATATTGGAAAAGACACACTAGAAAAAGGTGCAAAATAATGATTGGTTCTATAAATGGAGCTCTACAAATTTTATTGTATGATAATTTCAATATTATAATATTACCTTGGATCTAAAGAATAAAAGAATTATTATTGGTGAGAAATCATATAATTTATTATTGGGAGATATAAGGTGCTTGATATGATTTGGATCATTTGTAATCTCCTCATTAAGTAGTAGATATCTATCGAATTATGGGATTTTACCCTAATATAACTTGGTACACACCTTAAGACAGATCCTTGTAAAAACTTTTGTTCTTTTTTTATTTTCTTATCATTTCATTAGAGGTAGTTTTTGTTATAATGTTGATAGGATTAAAGCATTAACTATTTTAGGAGGTTACTTTCAATTGAATATAAATTTTAAAAGATCACCATTGATTCAACCCTACCTCCTCTATAGTCTACAAATTCTTAGGATCTTCAACTGGTATCTTAGAAATATGTTCCATTTATAAGATTTGTATTATCATTATCTTAGATAAGCAGAGGTTTGCATAACATTAATGGAATAAATTATCAGGGATGGGAAGACAGAATGATACCCTATCTAATGTCCCTTGTCATGAAGGTGATAAATGCCAATACTATTGGTATTCCACCCATGTAACAAGATTTTATTATGACCTTTACTAATAAAAGGAATTTTTAGGTTGATGGAAAAGATAAAAATGTTATTCATGTGTCCTTGTATTAAAATTTTTATATGAGTGTGATGTGTTACAAACTAGTGAAGGAAAATTGGGACAAACATGAAAACATATTCATGGGAAATGTAAAATTCATGGATGAAATGATTCAAATATCAAGAATCATGTTTGAAGATATCACGATAGGGGAAGAAAATATTGTTTTCAACTAATTCACCAGAATAAATGAAATTTTAAACAACATCAGATTATTCAGAGATGTCATAGAAGATTTAACTGTTTCTAAAAAATGATTAGGATCATTCCAAACATGTATAATCCTAATGTATATAATTTAAAAGTTATAAATGATTTAACCCATGATGATTTAAATATCACGATTGTTAAATATGAAATGAATAATGATCCGTGATTTTGAAATAATATTACAGAGGGTATAGATTTTGAAGCTATGAGGAAGATAAAAATATAATAACTAGAACATGAGGTAATTGATTATAGTGATTCAAAATATAAGGAACATGATACTAATGATAATAATATGATTATGACTATTATATTAAAGTATTATTGAAATGGTATATAGAATTAAAAAAAAGGAAAACTCCCACATATTTTTTTATAATTGGGGAATCATGAATTTTTAAATAAAGAATATGAATATATTTTTTTGAATATGATAATGATGATTCTGAAGAAATTTATTAGAGGAATGAGTGGGGTAAAACTATTATGGAAGTCTTAAAGTCCATTGAAATTATGAAAAATTACACTAGATGAAACAAAATCAGTAGTTTTCTAAAAGATTAGAGTATAACTCTACTAACAATAGTTCCTCAGAAGATGAATCATTATAGACGTTTTAGACGTTCATGACACACATTTAAATAATGTAAACCAGTTAAAATAGTGAAGATAAAAAAAGGTGAAGAAACTTATATGTAAAATTTTCTTAGAATAGATCATGAGTTATGTTTTTAGAAAAAATAAATACTCAAAAAATAAGCTAGTGTTTTGGAGAATAAAATTAAAAATAAAAATTACATGAAATAAGAATCTATTAAAAGTGAATATATATGAATATAAGAAACTAAAAAAATCAAACTAAAAGTTTCATAATTATGAAAAATGTTGAAATACATTTATTGAAAACTTATTACTAATTATTATGATTTAGATATGTAATAATAAATATTTATTATAAATTAAAATACAATGAATAAGATGGATAAAAATTTCAATAAATCTTTGGAGGTGATGGATAAAACATCTCATGTTACTGGAAAAACAAATGAAAAAATAATTGGAAATATCCATCCACTAAACATAAAAATTCATCTAATTTTACTAACCATTTAGGTTTAAAAGTCAATAATGGATCATCTTAGGTTGAGAAAGTATATGATAACTACATCAAATCAATAGTAGTAAAAAATAACATAAAAAATAATTATTCCACACTCTAAGGGATATCAAATTATTCAATATATAGAAAATATCAAGAAAATTATCTTGGGGAAAATAGATACTTTATAGATGATCAAGGTTAAATGGATATTGTTGGTGTTGTTCAATATTTATACATAATTCATATAATTTATGTCACAACATGACTCTCCTAGTGAGTACGAAATAACCAAGGAGGATGATAAGTAGAAGGAAAATGAGGTAACACTCTAATGTCAAAAAAGAAACAAAACAAAATATATTATATGTTAAAAATATCACATAGTAAAACCAATTTGGATGGTTGAATGAAATTTCTAGAAGGTGTGACTAACATGGTCACTATGTTGAAGATTATATAACCTCCGTTCCAGGGAAACCTACACATACCATAAAAGAAAAAAGAATATAGGACAATAAAGTTTAAAGATAATGATTTTATTTTTAATATTTCAATAAAATATTGAAAAAAAATAAAAACACAGATAATTGATTTTCATTATTATTCACAAATGATAGGTGATGTAAATTGTTTAAAAAAATTGAAGAACTAGAGGGGAGAATAGTTACAATTGGAAATTTTAATTCCATGAAATTAACAGGAATTGGTATCATAGATATTTAAGCTAATAAGTTAATGTTTACATAATTTTTATTTATTTAAGGTCTTAATGATAAATTACTGACTGTTTTCCAAATGTATGATGATTTTAATGAACTTATCTTTAGAATAGATTAATGTATCATCCATTGTGTGCTTGATGGAAAATTTATGACTATTTTTTAAAGATGTAGTGGTAATATATTCTAAATTATAGAATCATGTAATTTATAATATTTATATATTGAATATGAAAATAAGTTATGGAACCAATGACATTGGAATCTTGTCTAGAAAAGTATGAGCACAATTTCAAAGGAATATGTTTTAATATATTTAGCACAACTGGGGATTAAATATGATCCCATATATACAAAATAAATGATGCATTGTAGAATTAATAATAATGTTGACAATAAATCCACCAGAAAACTTGAGCTTCTACACTTAGATCTATGTGATTTTATGATATTTCAATCAATAAATGTTGTTTTTTTTACATTATCACCTTCAGTAATTAATTCAGTTATATGTGCAGTGGAATGTTCATGAGATATAAATCAGAGAATATATAGTTGTTCATATTTTTTATAATGGATGTTAATAATTATTTATGTGTATATATATTTAACATTACAATATACAAATAAAATAATTATGCAATTAATACTTTTGCGTTTTTACCAATGAAACATGGAAATAAAACGAACACAGTTCTCCCTATAATCCCCAATTAAATTGAGTAAATAATAGTAAATATATAAGGCTATATGATTTAATAAGAATTCTTCTATCTAGACATATAAATTTTAAATTATTATCGAGATGAGTTTCATGTACTAATATACATGTATAAAATATAAGTTTTCATTGATTGGAATAAAAAAAATTGTGAGATATGGTATAATAAAAATCATAAAGTGAAATAGATCAATATTTTTTAGATTCTATAATTTATAAATATAAAAAATATAGATGTATGGATGTTTGATGAAAATTATATGAAGGTGTTTTCATGGTATATTCATCCAATGGAAAAATGAGGAAGTGTTTGAATAATCAACTGAATAAGTAGGTTCATTCATTTGATGTGAAATTCATTAAAAAGAACTCTACCTTAACAAATGTTATTGAATAATATGAGGATGGTGTATCTAAAGATAAAATTATGACTTGTAGATACTCTAATGAAATAGATGATGATAGTTTACCTAATTTTTATAGGTTTATTCTGATCAATCCAGTGATGTGGAATATAAAACAAGAATAAAAGCACAAAAATTTTAGAATTAATAAAAAATATGAATATGATAATATCATCCAGTATCAAGAAGTAGCGGTTCATACAAGGAGAAAATTTTCTTTTAAAAATAAAACATCACTTATATCCCAAATGGAACAGAAATATATTTTATAAATAGTTGGGTATAGAAAATGGTTCATTTAATGAATAAATAGTTGGATCAAATTGGGAAAAATAACTCTTGGTAACATGTTCTTCAACCTGTAGAGAAGCGTTTTTTTGGAAAAATATGATTCTCATTACTGGTAATGAGAAACCCAATGGATTCATAATGTTTTAGTTTCTACTACTCAACAAAATAGTATTGTTTATCTGATGTATGTCTATTCAAAATTCATTAATAGATAAATTAAAATATGTTTATATTGAGAAACCCAATGGATTCAAAGTTGATATTGATGAAATAATGGTTTCTATACAAATGATGGATTTGTTTGAAATAAAATATGATTCTAATTACTGGTATTCAAAATATGATAGTTACATAAATTTGTTATACTTTTCTAAAGGAAATGTTGATAGAAACTTTTCTATAAAAATATGACTAAATGTTCCCTAATTATCAATATTCGTGTTAATGATAGATTTTTTGGGGGGGACCGGGTTATAAATTGATAATAAATTTCCACAAAACTGAATAGATAATTTGTGGTTTCCTTTCTTAGATAGTTGAATTTCATTCTATGATTATATTTCAATGGTGTGTAAAATAAAATTTTCACTCATAAGAAAATAAATACATCTAGTTATTATAGAATTTTGGCATGGTATATTCAAAAGATGTTTATGTACCTATTTTTTTAAAAAATATGTGTCAATATAATATTTTCCAAAGTGTAAATCATAAGGATTTCTGAATGCAGATCAGAAGTTTACATTATCGTGCTACGAAAAGACCACCTGTTTCCCATTCTATAAAATTGTGTGTATGTAATTATATTGATTCGAATAAATCACACATTATATTAGAAAAATAATTATACCATGGTATGTAAATGTTTCATCAAACAATATCCTTATGTATAGATGGAGTAATATGTTAACATTTCAGGGTTTCACTGATACTGATTGGGCTAGAAATTACAAGGATCAAAAGGAACATAACTATGAACATTCCTCTTGGGACACTGATCAGTGAGTTGGTGCGGTAAGAAAAAAATTCATGTTTCATTGAGTATAGTCGAATATGATTTTGTTTTCTACCACCTAGGAATAAACTAAAATTATTTGGATGAAGTTTTAGCTATGAGATTTGAAGGTGAATGTTGGAAAATAATTTATATTCATTTTTTATACATAGTGTACCATTGATCTCTCTAAAAACTCATGGAAAATATTCATGTTCTAAAAAAATTGATATAATATATTATTTCATTAAGTATAAATTTTTTAATGTAGATATAATTATTTAGTATATTTCAACAAATGATCAATTTGATGATGTTTTCAATAATGTTATGCCAAGTTATGTATTCATGGAATTGAATATAAAACATGTTCATCACCCAAAAATGACTTAAGAATGTTATTGAGTTATCCCTCATGTTTCTTTCTATTCTATATTCAAAGGCGGAGAATATGTACATCTATATACTCTATATTTTTTTAATTCAATGTGAGTTTTATCATAGAACGAGGGAGTAAAATGTTTGGAAATTAAAATTCTATAAGTTGAAATGTTTTAAGGGGATTTTATCAAATTCATGGCCTGAATATTTCTTACCAAAATAGTATGTATTTCATTAAAAAATGTTGCATAATTCAGTTGTGTGGATTCGGAACATTATTTATGTGAATTTTTGTAGTATGCTAAATTTTGAATAAAAATATTTATCAATAATTTTTCCATAAAATACAAATAGGGAGATTTAAGATCCTTTATATTGATTTTGAAAATCCATTTTATTTATTTATTTTATTTCTGGTGAATGTACATTTCACCTTATTGGAATAAGTTTGAGTTACATCCCTTTATATGATAGAATATTCATCACTAATCCTAAAAGTGTCTAATATCATGATTACTAATAGTTATCCAAGATTAAAGTTGATTTCATTAATGATGTTTCCTGAAATGTATTGTTTTTACAAAGTATAAGTTATAAAATAATAAATTTGTAAATTATATTATGGTTATAGTAATGAATTCATAGAGCCCTTTTTGAATAATGTTTGATCTATGAAGTTTAATCAGACATTGAATGATGAAACATATACATTATACCCTCAGTAAAAGAATAGTACATTAGAATACCAAAAAATAACTATGAATTCCACCAAAAAGGAAGTTCTGATTATCTATAAGTAAATTTATACCACACATACACTTGAAATATTATTTGGAAATTAAGGCCAAAGAATCTCACAAAATATCCATTGGATGGAGATAAGTAGATGAAAATTTTATTAAGATTTTAGATGATGTACTTCATTAGATGAAGTAAATATTTTGATTTTATAATATAGATTAATCCATTTCCATTGGAGTTTTTCTTTTAATATCACCAGACATAGAAATTTGAAGATAAATAGATGGAATACATTATAAAAAGATAAATATTAATTCCATATAATAGAGAAAACTAATAATATATTGTATGATTTTTTGTGATTTTATTTAACAGATGGAACCAGCGCAGAGTAGTAAATAGAGAAATATGTTTTCATTAGATAGAGTAACCATTTATTTTGTACATTCAAGGAATGATTTCATCTGGAAAAGGATATAAAAAGAGTTGATCGAAATAATGTATCATAGGATATAGATATACTAAACGAAGTAGTTCGTAAAAAGATCATCTGATGGTGAAAATTCAAGATTAGCAGAAAGAGTTTCCTTTATGTTCATACACTCCAAAAATCATTATGACGATGAGATGTAATTTAACTATTTTTAAATCTTGGAGATATTTTAGCAATATTCTAAGAGTTTTATTATATTGATATTTGAGTAATTTCTTATAAAGAAGTTGAATCTGATTTAATTTGTGGCTTTGATGGAGGTCAAGAAAAATTTATGTTTAGAGGGAAATTAAAATATGAGCCTATGCATCTTCATTAATTTTCAAAGGAAATATGAGTATAAAAAGAGGTGCATGATTTTTGTGAGATGATGCTGTTATGATAGTGATTTTTTATCATTTAATAGAGATCATTTAATGGAATATGGTTGAGAACTCTAGAAATAAATGTTTCAATTAATGTTTGTATGTTCTGAAAAAAGTAGATCAGAAAAAATATACCATACAGTGGTATACAATAAAAAAGGGAATCACATAGAGAACCATTAGAAAATGGTACTAAATAGACACATAAGGTATTGAGGTTCACAAAATAGATATATAATGGACATGTTGGTATCAGAGATAGAAAAAATGGACATAGTTTATTGTGATATTCTATTCATGTTTTAATATTACATTATATCCAAATAAGAACTAAACATTGTAACTAGTTGGAATCTGTATAATTTCACAATGGGATATGTAAGTAGATTGATTAATGTAGGATCATTTGTAATCAATTCACTATAATGTTTATTTCCAAGATTTGATTGGAGTTGACATAGTTAAGACTAGTTACCCACATTAGAATCAAACCTTATAAAAGATTATTTTCCTCAATTTACATAATTATTTTTTCATATGAGTGGGGTTGTGTTATAATGTTTATATGATTAAAACTATAAAAAGTTGATTATTTTAATTTCAGGGTAATTGAAATTGCAAACGATCAATGCTTATTCATCCCCAGACCATTCTCATTGGTATGTTAATGTTCCTGGTGTAGTAGAAGCGTGGTTAGACCAACACCAAACATTAATTTTTAACCATGTTCAATTATTATTCAGGGATCAATACAGTGATGAACGTTACTCTCCATGTAATAATCTCAAATATTTAGATAGAGAAGGAGGAATCGTGAAACCTTTATAGAGGATCTTTCACATCATGTTTATAATTAATTTAATTAATTTCATAAAGAATATACTATGTGGATATTTATTATTTTATTCATTGGTGTTCTTGATCTTTCGGAATGACCATTCTTGATTATCTTGTTGCGCTTGTGAGGATCCAAACTATAATACCTTTAGCGGTGATCCTCAAGTGCTCTGATGGCCTCTGATCAATACCACTCATTCTCCGGGTGCTAGCACGGTGGAGCGAGTGTCTTGTTTCTGTCATTCGTGATTGCTTGTTCTTCAGCCCTGATGAACGTCTCTCATCCTTGAGAGGGGCAGGAATAAAATTCAAGAGAGAAATTTCTTATCTCAATAATTCTCAATTCACCAATCGTGCGGTGCATTATTTATGGAAATATTGATGTAATTGTCTCTTTATATGCGTAGAACATAAATTACAATATTTAATTTCATAACAGAAATTAAATACATTCATAAACATAGAGAAAACCCATGGTCATAATAATAATACCCTGTCATTATTTATGGTGTGCCAACATGCACAAAACATAATTATGAATAAAATTTCACGTCACAAAATAATAGAAACGCCATTATTATTTTAAATTATACCAGGTTGTTAAATAATTACATACAATCTTGAAGATAATTTTTTTACTACTTGACCGGCATTGGATCGCTCAAACTTCACTTCCATTTATTGAACACCTGAATAAATTATGAGATAATTTATTCTCTTAAGTACAGAGTTTATTTACAAACTAGTAAATAAATATTTATTAAATTTCCAATAATATAAATAAATATATTTAGTTTTACTTATGAGATCAACTTAACTTGAATAAAATTATTACACGGTCATGAGAATAATATTTATTTTATTAATTATGTTCAAATTTAATTTAACAGAGGCCACCAAAATCACTTAGTGTGTGACCCTATAGTATGCTTTTTCATTGGAATTAGGCATGCCTACATAAATTCCAAGAGTACTATCTAGAAACGGGTCAAGACACTGATGAGAATGAACATAAAGTATCCACAAAGACATCCACATATGAATGATTACAGTGTAATATAATCCCTTCTTCTAAATATCGCATCCAGTAGGTTTAATCATTGTGTCACAAACCTTTATTCTTGATACGTCTTTCTTTAAATACCTGAAATAAAATCTTAATTACAACATGGAAATTGAATATCGTGTGAATGATCTATTTCAATCAAAGGGTCAAGATATCAACATACATAAATTTAAGGCACAAATCCTACCTCTACTTATCCATTATTAACATGCCACTCGTGGTGCACCCAATGTAGCATACTTCCCACAAACTGTTTGCAAGATGGTTTTCATGAGTAAATCAATGTGCGCAAGTTGTGACACATATTAATTATAATCTTAATAAATAAGGATCATTACACATGCTTGTAGATAGAAATATCTGATGCCACTAAAACATGTGGAATTCCTACAAGCAGTTCTGTTCTCAAAATCTTATGTGTTAGAGATTATGTCACGACCCCTCCTCAGGGCCCGTGCCGTGACTACCCCAAGCCCGCCTTCCATAGGCCAGGGGATAGCAACTAGCACCAAAGGCGTAAATACCAAAAAAACTGGGAAGGCATTGACTTTATAAAAGTAAACAAAACACCACAGAGTACAAGCGGAAGTAAAACACTATGTACAAAAGAAAGTGTTGAAAATTAAATGGGCCAGAATACAAACCCAACTGAAAATACAGCTACAACTGAAAAAAATTACATCAAAAAAAGACAACATTTGGAAGAACGGAAGCGGCTCTTGGGTCGTCCTCATCGGATCCTACCTAAAAGGTAGGTATGGATAGCCTCCGTAACGCTCTCGCCCGCCAACCTCCTCTGATTATCATCTCGTTGTGAAGTCCACCTCTGGATACCGTCTCGTCGTGTGGTCCTTCTCCGGGTACTGTCTCGTCATGTGGTCCACCTCCGGGTACTGACTCGTCGTTTGGTCCACCTCCGGGTACCGTCCAGTCCTCGAACACTCAGCCTCCGTCAGCACTGCCCGTCGTCTGAAGCCACCACAATGAGGTGCGGGTATAGCCCTGGCAGGGTTGAGTATAACTATACTCAGTAGGGACCCCAAGACCCTCAAGGTCTCACTAAAACCAACAAGGATAACCCCAAGACCCTCAAGGTCTCAATGCAAAAAAAAATTAGAACATTATTACATCATAGTAATGAAGAACAATGAACAATATGTAATGATATATTTAATATTTAAATACAGTAAATTTCCATGTAATCAAAGTACAACCAGTTGGTTCTAGTACACGAAATCTTAAAAACAACCAAATAAACTAGAGCCAACTGCCTATGACTATCAGTCTTCTTAACCTCACATGGTGATCATGTTTGTTCTATGTGAAATATTTAGTCAATCGGTCTACCACATTGTCTTATGTAGAAATACTTCTCACTACAACTTCACCTCTCTGAGAAAAATCCCATAATAGATGATACTTCTGAATTATGCTTGTTGTCCGCTGATGTGACCTTGGCTCTTTTGCGAGAGCCACCACTACTGTATTATCACAATACAATGTGATTGGATCTTTACTACTTAGTATCACATCCAGCTCATGGGTGATGCTTCACATCCAAAATGATTCTTTAGCTACCTCAGAAGCTACAATTACTATGAATCTACTGTAGAATTAGTGACCACACTCTTCTTTGATCTCTTCCAACTTGATGCACCTCCATTAAAATTAAAGGTGTATCCTATTTGTGACAGCATGTCATCTTGATCAATCTGGAAACTAGAATCTGTATTTCCTCTAATGATTAGTTACATGTATACTCCATTAACTAGAAACATATCCTTAGTATGCCTCAGATACTTTAGGATAGTCTTGACTACCATCCAATGGTGGTCACCTTGGTCATCTTGATATCTTCATACCACACTCAATGAATATGCGAAATCCAACCTAGTACATATACTTTAATGCATGAATGAACCAATCGTTGATGTGTATAGAGTCCTTTCCATTATCTTCCTTTCCTCATGTGTCTGAGGAATCATTTTCTTGTAATGATGAATTTCATGTGATGCTGGAAACAATCCCCTATTGGATTATTCCATACTGAATATTTTCAGTATATAATAAATGAATGAACGTTGACTTTGAAACAAAAATCTCTTGGGTCTATCATGATTGATCTTGATCCCATGAAAATATATAACCCTTGTCCTTCTTGGAGAAGCATTGATTCACCCATGATTTAATAGATGGTAGGACTGACATCTTGTTTCCAATAAGTAATATTTCATCAAAATATACTATTAGGGCAATGAATTCACTCCCAATAAACCGTTTGTAGACACAAGGATCACCTTCATTCTTGATAAAACAAAATTTTGTTATGGCTTCATAAAAATGACTGTTACATGACTTGGAAGATTTATTTAATCCTTAAATGGATTTCTTCAACTCTCATACCTTATTGGAATCCTTGGGAGTCATAAAACATTATGGTTGTGTCATGTAGACATCATCATGTAGGATCCCATTGGGGGAGGTAGTTCTGATATCCATTTGAAAAATCTCATTATCATGGTAAGAATCAGTGGACAATATAATTTTTATGTACTTCAGTAATGAAACTTGTGAAAAGGATTCTTCGTTGTCAATGAATTTTATGCTATTTGAACCCTTTTGAAACCAGTTGTGCCTTATAGATGATGAATTATCCTTTCATATCCAATTTCTTCTTGAATACCCATTTGCAAACAACATTCTTTACATCAACTAGAGGATCTACAAAAATCTAGACTTGGTTTTGGGATATGGAATTCATTACAGAATTCATGGCTTCTTTCCACTTGGAATCATTTGTGCCACTTTCATATTCCTTTTAGGTTATAGGATCATTATTAACATCTAATAATAATTCACCATCCTCGGTAACTATAACAAAATATTGTTCCAGTTCTCTATCCTCTATTGTACTCCATCATAGCTCTTGTTACTCTAGAACAGTTCTTTTGTCCACAAGGCTTTGTGTAAGTTGTTCTTGTACCAACTCTTGTGTACCTTGAGCTTCAAAATCATCGAAGTCTATCTCTATCTCACTCAGTATTTTGAATATGTACTCCTTCTCAAGGAATATGGTGTGTCTTTCCACTATATCCTTTTTGTATGAGGTGTTGTATTGGTAATATCCCATTGTTTTCATGGGGTATCCTATAAAGGAACACTTTGTGCCTTGGGTGCATGTTTGTTATCAAAAGAGGACTTAACAAACGTATTGACTCCCCAAACATGTAAATTTGATAATATGGATTTCTTTCTAGTCCATAACTCATATGGAATACCATTTAGAGATTTTTTGGTACTTTGTTTAGTATGTGTGATGTTGTTTGTATAGCATATCCCTAAAAGGATAATAGAAGGCACACTTGACTCATCATTGATCTCACCATGTCCAAAAGGGCATGGTTCCTCCATTCTCTTACACCATTCCATTGGGGCGTGTATAGTGGAGTGAGTTGGGATTGGATTACAAACTCTCCTAAGGAATCAATGAAGTCTAGATTAAGATATTATCCAACTCAGTCTGAGTGGAGTTTCTTAATCTTCTTGCCAAGATGGTTCTCAACTTCATTATTGTATTCTTTGAACTTATCAAAATAAACTGAATTATACCTCATTATGTTGATATATCCATATCTACTAAAATCATCAGAAACATTTATGACGTATGAGTACCTTTCCCTTTCATCATTTGGAAATGGTCCACACACATCGGTATGAACCAATTAATGACGTTTTTAGCCCATTCACCTTTCCCACTAAATGGGGGTTTGGTCATTTTTCCTTGTAAACATGTATGGCATACACAAAGTGGTTTTAGTTAAAAACATTCTAAATATCCCTCTTGATGTAACTTTTTCAAGCATTTCTCGTTTACATGTTCTAGCTGATGATGCCAATGTTGCGTGTGGTATGATTCATGTGAGGTTTCTTTGTTATCAAATTCCATTACTTGGTTTTTGTAATCCATCATGTAAAGATATTTGTATAAATTTACCCTTCCAAAACAAATGAAATCATCTATGAGAAGAAATATTCATTTACAAAATAGGAAAAAAATCAATCTGTATCAAATATAGATATAGAAATAATGTTTTTAGTTACAAAATCAACATAAAAACAACCCTTTAACACCATGATCATCCCATTTGGCAACATGAGGTGGTAGTCCATGATAACTAAAATATCTTGTCTGGATCCATTGGCTACTCATAGATCTACCTCCCCTCGGTCAATATTATGGAATCTACTTGTTTCATGTATTTGGATACATATGTGAGCACTACAAGATGTATCTAAAACCTAACTTGTAGAAATAGGTATATTGAATTCGAAAACAAATGCACCAGAGTCTTCTCCTTGCTTATTAGGCTAGTTGTAATTCTTTTTCCAGTGGCACTTCTTGCCATATGAAAAATAAAAAGCATCATGTTCACTTTCCTCCCCTTTGATCTTCCTTTTTGGAAGGTCGTGAAGAATATTTGGGCATAAAGATCGTCTCCTTCCCTTTCCGTTTCTTCAAATAAGGACAGAAGGATTTTCACACTACATATCTTTTTTCCACTTGGACAATGAGGATAATAAGATCAGATAGAGACATCTCAATGTTGTATATATTGAAATTGAAAACAAAGTTAGATAAGCACTAAGGGAGTGATGCGAGATTCAGATCGGTGCCCTGTTCTTCGAGTATTTTTAACCCCCGAACTTCTAGGCCCTCAATGTAGCTAATGAGTTTGACTATATGAGGCCCAACAGGGGAACCTTCTCCTTGTTTTCTCTGAAAGAGTGCATTAGATATCTAAAACCATTCATTTCTTGCTCTCTTCTAGTAAAGACCACATATGTTCTTGAGCGTGCTATAAGCATCTATGTTTTCATGAGACTTCGTGATCTCACTAGACATTGATGATATGATTAAAAATTGAACATTGACCACATCATTCATATGTTTCTCGTAGACCACGAAATACTCATTACTCGCCTCTTTTCCAGGAGGATTAGGTAATTGTATATAAAAAATGTAAGACTTACATTCATGGTATAGGATAACTCGAAGGTGTCTAATCTATTCTTGGAAGTTAGTGCGAGTGAGGATGTTTTCTTTATAGAAAATTGATAGCAGGGATAGTGTGGTTGACATGTTTTTCATTTTTATAATACAATTAATAGATCATATCATTAGTTCATTATTTATTACATTTTTAGACAAATAATAAATTTTATTTAGTCTTCCACAATTTTATCAAGTCACATTGGGCCTTAACATTTTACACGTAATGTCTCGTTTCTATGATATTCTAGGGGAAAGGATGAATATTACCCTTTGAATAACCCCATCAAGGGTGGGTCAATCTATTAGAAGGTATTTAGGTATGTAACCCTTTTCCAAATGAGGGCTTGAATATCCATGATCTGTTGAGTGGACTCCCCAATCCAGAAATCATTACTTTGGATTTCCATAACTATTGCCACAAATATTATACCATGTCTAGAATGCACTAGTCCTCTTAATGTAATATGGTTAAGTCAAAATGAAACATTTCATTATGTATTCATGAATAAAAGTAATTTTCCCTACAAGGGTTGTCCAAACACGTAGTTTATTGAGTTTTTCCCTAAATTATGTAACGGAAGGATTGGTCTGACATAATATTTTATTTGAGGGATTTTTATCTCTCATGCATGAATTGATTATTATCATTATCAAATTATTATTAATATTAAGTGGAGATTAATTAATTGATTAACCGTGTATTGATAATATTTATTCATAATCTTGCTTTATTTTAACTCCATCTTTCATTATTTTTTAATTCATTTATTATTTGCTCGTGACATCACATCCATAATGATAAACCATGTATCTGATTGAAATAAAATAATACAAAGGTCATGATCATGAGATCATCTATTGGTCAGTTAATCTAGCAGTTCATAAACTAACCTTGACCGAGGGAAAAAACCTTGATCATTTTGGGTTCATGTTTAGAGCTTTCCACTTATCCACCTCTATAACTCATGGGATTTATTTCATCTCGAATCTAGTTATAACTACATTCTCTAGCTTGGGATTTCCATCCATTACATAGGCTTTTAAAATCACATGTATGAGGGTGTTAAAAGTGGGGTTTACATAAAATAAACCATGGGCATGCATGTGTTACATATTAATGTGGAGAGATGGCTCTCATGCCAAAAATAATAATTTTAATATATAAATTAAATGAAACCAGCCACACACAAAGGTATTGGTATAGTTCATGATCATCCATACATGCAAAGATGTTTGAACATGAATAAAACTAGAATTAAAATACATAATCTTTCTAATTTAGAATAAATCACGCTCAAATCAATTAATTATCATCTTTAATTATTTATCCTTTTATATTAAACCTTTTTTTAAAGTTCCTTAAGATTATCATTCATCATAATTTTAACCAAAAAATACATTTAAAATTATCATTGTACATAACATGTACCATGGAGGAAACCTGGTGAATTCCTATTCATAACTACCCAATGAGTAGAAATGAACATTACACAATTGTTAAATTAATCTAATCTATATAAAAAACCTATCACATGTTATGCCTCAGCTTTATGCTTTCATGATGGTACATGTCTCAAGGGATTTTATAATATAAAAAAATTATTAAATATTTTTTATTTGGATGTGTACATGGCGTATTGTTCTACATACATGACTTGTACTATTTTTCAGTGTCCATCTGAAGGACACGCCCAGGGAAACAACATGTGTGTGTACATTGGAAATATTTAGAGTACCCGGTGGGTCCAGTTAGCCACACACTATCTAGTTCCTCATTACATGGTCTCCTGTCGGGCAAGCCATGTATGTGGTACATGGTCCAACCCTAACACAAAGGGACTAAACGTCGTGGCCAGTGGGAAACAGGGCATGTAATCCAGAAACCGGGTGCCACTTATTCTTGTTCAACACCCGATGTCATTAAGGCTTAGAAAAACTCCAATGACACGGCTTTGTTTGGGGGAAATGACCTAGTGTATTGAACCGCGGCTACACGACGTGTACTACCGAATACATGTCGTGTGTTCTTGTGTTGTAAGACCATGATCCTTTCGCACCTCTGAATGAGATACTTTTTTTTATTTTAATCAAAATTAAAAGAAAAGATTGTTTCTTTACAGTGGATGAGAAATGAAAGAGGTGGAATAGATCTCAAGATTTAGATTTTCAGAATGTTTAACACCAATTCAAACAACTAAATTATTAAATTAATAAATCATCAAAATAAATATTAAATTAATTATAAACTATGAAGTAACTGCTCTGATATAACTTGAAGGTTTCATGTGTGGTGGAAGCATGGTTGGAACGACACCCAACTGTAATTTTTACCATGATCAACGATTATTCCAGGATCAATATGACGATGAACACTAGTCTCCATAGAATAATATCAATGATTTACATAAAGAAGAAACATTCCTGGAAACATTAGAGAGGATCTTTCACATCCTGTTTTTAATTAATTTAATTGATTTCATATAGAAAATAATAACATGATCTTCAGTATTTTATTCATTGATGATGTTGATTGTTCGAAATGAACCTTCCAAATTATCTCATTGCACTTGCGAGGATTAGAACTAGAATCACTCTAGTGGTGATCCACACCTACTCTGATGTTCTATGATAGACACCAATCATTCTTCGGGTGAATGAACGAAGAAGTGAGTGTCTTATGTTGGTCGTTCTCGATCACTTTTTCTTTGGTATTGAAGAACGTTTATCATTCTTGAGAGGGGCGGGAAGGGGATTCAAAAGAGAAATTGTTTAGCTCAATAATTCTCAATTCACCAATCGTGCAGTGTGTTCTCTCGGGAACAATAGACGTACTTGTTTATTTATATGCATGGAACTTTAGTTAAAATATTTAATATCTTAATTGAAATTAAATACATTAATGAACATAGAGAAAACCCATGCTCATAATAATAATACTTCATCATTATTTATGGCGCACCGACTTGTGAAAAAAAGAATTATAAATAATATTTTGTGTCGGTAAATAATAACTACGTCATTATTATTTTAAATTGTTCCTAATAGTTAACTAATTATTTACCATCTTGAAAATATTTATTTTACTATCGGATTGGCCTTTTTCCGCACAAAATCCACTTCCCTTTATTGAACACACGAATAAATAAATAAATAATTTATTCTCTTAAATGAATATTTTATTTACAAAGTTTTAAATAAATATTTATTAAATGATCAATAATATAAGGCCCCAGCCTTAAACCATACTTGATCTTGAGTTATTACAAGATTACACATTAAGGATCATTTCAGGTTTAGAGTTTTAGAGAATTAGATCATGAAACTTGCATTACATTCCACATTTAAGAAAAGTGGTTACATAAAATACAGTATTCATTCTTCCCGTCAACTAAAACATATTGAAAATAAAACATGTATTATTTCTTGACACATCCTTGACACTATCATCACATCATGTACCTTTCCCTTGACCTGTGAAAAACATTTCAAAAACATGGGATGAGCATAAAAAGATCAGTAAGGGATAAAAAAATATGGAAAGGAAATATGGGTACATATATACATAAGAATGAAATCATACTTTACCCATAAAACATAAGCACTTTAACATACCTCATCAAATCATGAATAAATCATAGAAATCATAAGACATAAAGGTAACTTGAGGCATTCATAACATTCTTACGTAGGGAGTAACCCTCTTGGTTACGTTTGGAATACCCATCATGGTATATTCCCTAAATCTCTTCGGAGAAACCTATACGTTTCACTCCTTCGCGTTACCCAATGCATTGGAGAGCTATATCGGGCTCACCCGCCCATAGTCTATCACGGAACCACCCGTCTTCATAACAATGCCCAAGAACCTCAACATAATCGTATCACATAAAACATGCATAAAGGAAACATAACATTTCCACCATTCAATCAAAAGATATCAATAAAACACATTGATATAAAAACATTATGAAAAAAAATTTCAATACAAAAATAAAATAAAAGTAAAACATGGTATTTATTTTCCCTTAAAAAATGTATGGCTTGTAGAGGAAGCCGAAACTCAAATAATGGTCACGGCGGCAGAGAAGTCGTTGTCGCCGCATACGTACGACAAAAACATTCCCTTATGTTGTTTAGTAAATTCTTCGTATAAAAAAGATTCCTTTTGAATAAATGTAGAATTCAAAGGGGTTTATACACCGTATAAAAGAAGGTTGTGTATAAAACAAAGTATGCCTCAATGAAACGAGATTGAGACAAAGTCCCATACCTCGGGTCTGACTTGAATCGGTCGTTCTTTAATCTCCTGAATAATAAACTTGAGTTAATTTCTACTTGTTTAAGAACCTTTTTCAAGTTCATTATTCCTTTTATATCACTTATTTCCATGTCATTAACACTATGTAATTATTTAAGTTAATAACGGTCGTTTTAACGATCATTGGTACTTGAGTCAAAAATAAGCCCTTTATAATTATAAGTTGTTCATGTACCCATTACATCCAGAATGGTATTCATGATGTAGATATCATATATGTCATATATATCCAGTACATGCATGAATTTATAATATTACATAATAATTTATAGGTAAGAAATGAAATGCACCGTTCATGGAGACGGTAAGCCGTACGTACGCATGAACGCTACTTTCATTTCTATTTTGTATTTTATATAATGGAATCATAATGATATAAAGGTATATTATAATTCCAGTATAATGTCACATATAATATCATAGTTCCATCCTTTATACGTCCCACATATGGTATTTAACGAATCAAATCACTTTGAAGGGGCGGTAGTCTGCACTTCCTTAAATGAAGATATCGCGTTTACCAATAATGAAAACCATAAAGGTATGCCCAAAATGAAAAATACATAATCTTAAGGGAAAATAAACATATTATATATCATATATAAATATAGTGTCATCTTAATGTCCACATTTTAAGGTGTTAAAAGAATGTTGAACAATCATCGTTTCGGGAGGCATAAATTCATCATCCACAGAAACAGTATGTCCTTTAACCATTAGATGTAGGTGTGTGTAAGTGTAGCTCGAATCCTTCTTATTAAAACATCCTAGTATATTTAAGATATTGGAGTTGTTACAAAATAAATGGATAAAAAGAGTTTAGGGGGTTGGAGAAGCAAAATATAACAAAAGGACTCAAGTGAAGACATTACCTTAAAATCGGGTAACTCTCATTGGTTTGAGCTCAAAGGCTTCCATGGGAAGACTTCTGCCCAACGTGAGGCTTCAGAAATTAAGATAGGGATGTGGAGAGATAAAATGGTAAGGGGGTGGCCGAGCCAAAGGCTTTTGATGTGTGGGTAAGGAGGTACAGTTGGGGGACTTTTATAAGAGGAGAGGAGGGGCACTCTTGGAAAGTAAAGAAAAGTCACATTATTTTAAAATGTTATTCGGATTTAAGAGGTACCACATTGATGTGTTTCTAGGATAAGGTGATAAGGGTTCTAAATCCACTCATCAAATTAGATTTGGACATTTTTAGGTCTTAGATATTACATTATCTTTCCATTTTATTTAAATCGTTAAATAATGAGGTCATCGCCGCGTCATCATGATGTCATACATAATTTAATTTATTTAATGTCTAAAAATTATAAAAAAAATACTATGATGTAGGAAATCGTTTTATCTTTCCAATGAATATTTATAGTCCAAAATCGGATTTTTATAACACCATGTAAAATGTTTTTTAGTAAAACATTTCATGTTTGTCTCATTTTTTACTTTAACTTTAAATAAAACGATATTAATGTCATTTTCCAACCAAAGTGGCTTAATGGGGTCCCCAAGTTGACCCATGGGTTGTCTTGGTCGGCAATGACACATCCAATGAGGTTAGGACATGTGTCAAGTTCATTTCATATTATTAAAACATTATTTTTACCTTAAACTACACTAATTAACTCTAATCACGATTAAAAACTTAATAAGTTACTATTCACCAAAAAATTATTTTTATCCCATTGAACCACATTTTACTTCTTAATGACAACCATGTATGTCGGATATTTGAAATTCAAAACACAATGATGGAAAAATTTCATTTAAACTGAAAAATATCAGTTTTTATAAGTACCACTTAGTGGTTTCACTATTCATAAAAAATTGAAGTTTTTCAGGAAAAATCCCAAAAATTCACCCTAAGATATATTTGATATTAAGAATTAAAAAATGAATTATATTTTAAAATTTTCAAATAATATAAGTCACATTAATTAATTTAATAATTAATTCTCACTGTCAGAGCAAATAGCGTGTTTTTATGAAACAATAAGTATCAAAAGATTGACACTAGTTTAAGTCTGATTTCAAAGTGAAATTAATTACAACAACCACTATTGGATTTAATGGTAAAAAATATTCTAATTTCACTTTAAAACCAATTAAAAAGATAATATAATCATATAAATAAATTAGATTAAAAATAGGTTTTCAATTAAAATACAACATTTTACACTATTTATTAAAAAAATGAACTTTATCAGAAAGATACCAAAAATTTACACAAAGTAAATTTTGATGTCCCAATTCTTAAGAAGAGTTTTATTTGGTCCAAAAGTATTTATAAGAGTGAACACAACTATATTTAATGATGGTTCTCCATCAAAAGGTGATAAGTGAACCTTTAGTGAAAACTGGGGCATAAATGCCCAAAATTGAATTATTTCCGTATTTTATGCCTTTATCTTTTATTGGACAAATGTAAAAACATTTAAAAAAATATATAATCATATTTTAGTTATTTCTATCCATTCCCGCCAATACAATGGCTACATGTTAAGTACCATTTAAAATAATATTATTTTACTATTAGAGTGCAACGTAAGATTCCAAGAAACTCGTTGTTGCGTGTTGGGTACGCCATCGAGCATAGCATCCCCTTTAAATTCATATTAATATTTTATTCAAAAATATGGATAAATATGAAAATTTCATATTCTTTATTTACCTGGGGTGTTATATCCTTCACCCCTTTTGGAAATTGCATCCTCGCAATTTTTAAAATTGAGCTTGGAAACATCCTTGAAAGTCCCACATCGGAACAAGAGTCGGTAAAACAATCACTTTAAAATAAAAGAAGATAAGTATAGAGGTCACCCGAGTTAACCCATATGTAGAAAAACATGGACATGGAAGAAAAAGAAAATGGTCATGTTCTTGAGGGAGAGTGATAGAAAACATGTCAAGGAGAAAGATAACCATAAGAAAATCACAAACTTGTGATTGGTTAAACGGTATTCGATTGCCCAGTAGGAAAAGTTAATAGACAACATTTTTGTATTAGGTTACTTTTTATTGAGGAATTTATTCATAAGGAAACATAATCACTTATCATGTTGGCTTTCATCTTTTACTAGATTCCTTAATCAAACTCATATTTTTTTCCGAAAGATGAGTATTTAGGGAGACTTGTTCGCATTAAGAGTATTAAAATCAACTTCTAGAGAATCACCTAATCCACCAAAGAGAACTATATACGTCCCATTTCGTTAGGCTTTAACCAAAACCAAAGCCAAAAGGTTAGTACAAGGTCAGATAATCCAGAAAAGGATAACCCTTTAAAAAGAAAATCTATGCTTAATCTCCAAAATTTGTGCAACAAACCCCAAAGATCAATGAGGACCATCCGATAAACAATTTGTCCATAAAATTCCTCAATGTAAACCAATATAAGATTGAAACCCAAATATTTGAAGGATTTAGTCACATATTCTTCCAAGTTAAATCGTAACATTTATCTCCAAACAACATCAGTTGCTCCTAAAGTCTCGTATTGAAAAGTAATTAACCTAATCACATATCATCCATGATAGGTTAATCATTATCATAAATAAAACAAAATCAACTTACTCTTAATTCATAAAATCATAAAACTAAAAAGAATCAGTCAAACTAACCAGGGACTTCACGTGGTCTAGTGGTAGGCGATAAATACCAGTCGCACTTTGGTTGTGGGTTTGATTCCCGCTGCTTTGTCTGACGCGATGGGTAGTCACATGGTCTGCATGTTGTCCTTTTTACAAAACTATATAATTCTCAAATCATTCCCCAAAAATGGATAAAATCATCAAAAATAACCATAACATAATTTAACCTCAATTTTATCTCATGCCTTTCACTTCAATCATAACATATAGTAACCCATAATTACCTCAAAAGTAAGGATCATATAAACCCAAAAGGTTCTTTATAACTATGTCCACAAAAGAAAAGATAACTATTCCTTGAATAAAATTTTCATATATTAAACATTAGGGTTACACATAATATAAAAAGCCTTCTAATGTAACCCCATCATCAAAAGAGACTTAATACTCTTATGAATTTCACCATAACTCTTGAAGCCCTTATATGTTGACATATTACTCATTCAACATTCTTTGTGATCCATTAACCATTCCTTTCCAACTTATTCCTAATTACCTCTTTCCTACAATCAAAATCATGAATCATATCCTAAGATTCCAAAATAGGAAAACAATAGTCATGAAATAATACATACCTTTGATTGGTCATTGTCAGTTTCTTCATCCTCAATCGGAATGGCATTAGGTATTGGTAAACGAACATTTGTACTCTCTTGGTGATCCCATTCACGAAACTTCTTCATAGGACATGCGTTTGCATAATGACCATGCACACCACATTTAAAACATTCAATTGATCCCTCAGAAGGAACTTTTTTCCCTTTCCTCAAGTCAACTGGATGCTTCCTTTTTCCATGGCAGGTTCTTGCTTTATGACCTTCATTTCCACATCTATAGAATATTTCTGTCACTTTGAAACATTTTCCTAGGTGTTTCTTTCCACATCGTTGACACATAGGTTTTTTAACACACTTACCTTTCTGATTATTACATGTACTTCCGTAGGGATTTGTTTCTCGCATATATGATGCCTTAGTGAAATCACCAAGGTTTAGGTGGTCAATCATGTCTCCAGATAGTTGGTTGAGGATAATCACAAGAGTTCTCATTGCAGCTCCCATATCATTTAGTTTCTTGCTCAAAAAACTGTCACAGTTTCCTTCACATCCACTGTTACTTTGGTGCCTGCTAGATCGAGCCATTTACTAAAACCAAAAAGGTCAGTGTGAGTATATCAAAAAACCCTCATGTACTAATGAGGAAGATAAACACTAAGATATACTTACTCATTCACTTTATCTAAAACAAGGACTCTTTCTGAAATCCTAAACATTATGGTAATCCCTCTTATGCATAAAGAATACCCTAACCTCTAAAGTTATCTAAACCGACCTATGATACCAACTATAAGGCCCCATCCTTAAACCTTACATGATCTTGAGTTATTACAAGATTACACATTGAGGATCTTTTTAGGTTTAGTGTTTTTGAGAATTAGATCATGAAACTTGCATTACATTCCACATTTAAACAAATTGGTTACAAAAAGGCAGTATTCATTCTTCCCATCAACAGAAACATATTGAAAATAAAACATGGATTTTTTCTTGACACATCCTTGACATTATCATCACATCATGTACCTTTCCCTTGACCTGTGAAAAACATTTCAAAAACTTGGGATGAGCATAAAAACCTCAGTAAGGGATATAAAAATATGGAAAGGAAACATGGGTACATATATACATAAGAATAAAATCATACTTTACCCATAAAAAATAATCACTTTAACATACCTCATCAAATCATGAATAAATCATAGAAATCATAAGACATAAAGGTAACTTGAGACATTCATAACATTCTTACGTAGGGAGTAACCCTCTTGGTTATGTTTGGAATACACATCACAGTATATTCCCTAAATCTCTTCGGAGAAACCTTAACCTTTCACTCCTTCGCGTTGCCCAATTCATTGGAGAGCTATATTGGGCTCACCCGCCCTTAGTCTATCACGGAACCATCGGTCTTCATAATAATGCCCATGAACCTCAACATAATCGTATCACCTAAAACATGCATAAAGGGAACATAACATTTCCACCTTTCAATCACAAGATATCAATACAACACATTGATATAAAAACATTATGAAAACAATTTTCAATACCAAAATAAAAGAAAAGTAAAACATGGTATTTGTTTTTCTTTAAAAAAAGGTATGGATTGTAGAGAAAGCTGAAACTCAAATAATGGTCACGACGGAGGAGAAGTCGTTGTCACCACATACGTACGACAAAAACATTCCCATTTGTAATTTAGTAAATGCTTAGTATAAAATAGATTCCATTTGAATAAACGTAAAAGTCAAAGGGGTTTATACACTGTATAAAAGAAGGTTGTGTATAAAACAAAATATGCCTCAATGAAAGGAGATTGAGACGAAGTCCCATACCATGGGTCCGACTTGACTCGGTCGTTCTTTAATCTCCTGAATAATAAACATGAGTTAATTTCTACATGTTTAAGAACATTTTTCAAGTTAATTATTCCTTTTATATCACTTATTTCTATGTCATGAACAGTATGTAATTATTTAAGTTAATAACGGTCGTTTTAACGATCATTGGTACTTGAGTAAAAAATAAGCCCTTTATAATTACAAGTTGTTCATGTACCCATTATATACAGAATGAAATTCATGATTTAGATATCATATATGTCATATATATCCAGTACATGCATGCATTTATAATATTACATAATCATTTAGAGGTAAGAAATGAAATGCATCATTCATGGAGACGGTAAGTCGTACGTACGCATGAACGCTACTTTCATTTATATTTCGTTTTTTATAGAATGTAATCATAATGATATAAAGGTATATTATAATTCTAGTATAATGTCACATATAATATCAAAGTTCCATCCTTTATACGTCCCACATATTGTATTTAACGAATCAAATCACTTTGAGGGGGCGGTAGTCCGCACTTCCTTAAATGAAGATATCGCGTTTACCCATAATAGAAACCATAAAGGTATGCCCAAAATGAAAAATACAGAAGCTTAAGGAAACATAAACATATTATATATCATATATAAATATAGTGACATCTTAATGTCCACCTTTGCAGGTGTCAAAGAAATGTTGAACAATCATCGTTTTGGGAGGCATAAATTCACCATCCACGGAAACAGTATGTCATTTAACCATTAGATGTAGGTGTGTGTAAGTGTAGCTCTAATCTTTCTTATAACAACATCCTAGTGTATTGAAGATACTGTAGTTGTTACAAAAGAAATGAATAAAAAGATTTTAGGGGGTTGGAGAATCAAAATAAAACAAAAAGACTCAAGTGAAGACATTACCTTAAAATCGGGTAACTCCCTTTGGTTTGAGCTCAAAGGCTTCCTTGGGAAGACTTCTGCCCAATGTGAGGATTCAAGGATTAAGAGAGGGATGTCGAGAGACAAAATGGGCAGGGGTTGGCCGAGCCAAAGGCTTTGGAAGTGTGGGTAAGGAGGTGGTGGTGGGGTCCTTTTATAAGAGGAGAGGAGGGGCACTCTTGGAAAATAAAGAAAAGTCACTTTATTTTAAAATGGTATTCGTATTTAAGAGGTCCCACATTGATGTGTTTCGAAGATAAGGTGATAAGGGTTCGATATCCACTCATTCAATAGGTTTTGGATATGTTTAGGTCTTAGATATTACATTATCTTTCCATTTTATTTAAATCGTTAAATAATGAGGTCATCGCTGCATCATCATGATGTCATAAATAATTTAATTTATTTAATGTATAAAAATTATAAAAAAATACTATGATTTAGGAAATCTTTTTAGATTTCCAATGAATATTTATAGTCAATTATATTATTTGTATAACCCCATGTAAAAATTGTTTTAGTAAAACATTTCATGTTTGTCTCATTTTTACTTTAACGTTAAATAAAAAGATATTAATGTCGTTTTACAACCAAAGTGGCTTCATGGGGTCCCCATGATGACCCATGGGTTGTATTGGTCGGCCATGACACATCCAATGAGGTTAGGACATGTTTCAAGTTCATTTCATATTATTAAAACATTATTTTTACCTTAAACTACACTAATTACTTCTAATAGCGATTAAACACTTAATAAGTTACTATTCACCAAAAAAAATTTATACCATTGAACCACATTTTACTTCTTAATGACAAGCATTTATGTCAGATTTTTGAAATTAAAAACACAAAGATGGAAAAATTTCATTTAAACAGAGAAAATCAGTTTTTATAAGTACCACTTAGTGGTTTCACTATTCATACAGAATTGAAGTTTTTTTGGAAAAATCCCAAATATTCACCCTAAGATATATTTGATATTCCGAATTCAAAAATGAAGACTATTTTAAAAAATTCAAAACATATAAGTCACATTAATTAATTTAATAATTAATTCCCACTGTCAGAGCAAATAGCGTGTTTTTATGAAACAATAAGTATCAAAAGATTGACACTAGTTTAAGTCTGATTTCAAAGTAAAATTAATTACAACGACCACTATTGGATTTAATGGTAAAAAAATATTATAATTTCACTTTAAAACCAATTAAAAAGACAATATAATCATATAAATAAATTAGATTAAAAAGTGGTTTTGAATTAAAATACAACATTTTACACTATTTATTAAAAAAATGAACTTTATCAGAAAGATACCAAAAATTTACACAAAGTAAATTTTGATGTCCCAATTATTAATTAGAGTTTTATTTGGTCCAAAAGGATGTATAATAGTGAACACAACTATATTTAATGATGGTTCTCCATCAAAAGGTGATAAGTGAACCTTTAGTGAAAACTAGGGCATATACGCCTAAAATTGAATTATTTCTGTATTTTATACCTTTATCTTTTATTGGATAAATGTAAAAACATTTAAAAACATATATAATCATATTTTAGTTATTTCTATCCATTCCCGCCAATACAACGGCTACATGTTAACTACCATTTAAAATAATATTATTTTATTATTAGAGTGCAACATAAGATTCCCAAAAACTCGTTGTTGCGTGTTGGGTACGCCATCGAGCATATCGTCCCCTTTAAATTCATATTAATATTTTTTTCACAAATATGGAATAATATGAAAATGTCAAATTCTTTATTTACCTAGGGTGTTACAAATAAAATAAATAAATATATTTTATTTAATTTATTCGATCATCTTAACATTAATAAAATTATTCCACAGTCTTGAGAATAATAATTTTTTTGTTAATTAAATTAATAAAAAATTTATCTGAGACCACCAAAAACACATATTGTGTGACCCTCTAGGATACTATCTTGTTGGAATTAGGGGGGAATTCCTAAAGTCCAAGAGTACTATCTGTAAATGGGTCAAGGAATCCAAAATTAAGAACATAAAATCTCTAAAAGGACATCCACATATGAAATCTCATTATGAAATATAATCCAATCGTCTCAATATCTCATCAATCGGGTATCATGATAGTGTCATCAACCATTATGCTTTGTACATCGTTCTTTGACTAAATGAAGTAAACTAATCGTTACACTTTGACCATGAAATTTCGCATGAAGGTTATATTTGAATCAAGGGGCTGAGATATCAACTTCTATAAATGGATGGGAAAAATCCTTCCTTGACATATCCATTAATAACTTTTAACTCATGACTCACCCATCATACCCTACATCCCTCCAACTGTTTGCGTGACATTTTTTGTCAGTAAATCAATGTTCCTTAGTTATGACACATATTAATGATAATATTAAAGTATAAGGATCATTACACATGCTCAAAGATAGAAATATCTGACGACACCAAAACATATAGAATTCTTACTGGCGGGTCTGTTCTCATAATCTACTATCTTGAATATTACCAAGATCAAACTTAATGATAGGAAGTATCATCTATTTACGTGTACTCAAACCTGACAGTCTACATGCTATGTGTCCCATCATAGTAAGTCATCCAACTATAGAACTATATTTAATAATATTGTTATAGCATTTGATGGAACTCATCATAGTAGGGAACTACCTTGACCTTATCAATACAATAAATAATGTAGTGCATTATTACATTACTGTCATACAGAACCATGAATAATATATTTAATGATGTTTAATATTTTTATACATTAAATTTTAATATAATCAAAGTACAACCATTTGGTTCTAGGACACCAACTCTTACAGTCTATACATTTCAAAGAACTTCACTATTCTTCTCACAGTACCTATGTCAAGATGCTCTGATTTTTCATAGTGTGGTTTTCTAATTATATCGTAGTTCTCTGTCATGAGTTGGAATCCTTATGATTCCTTTAATATTTAATACGGGATCTATTTACATCTATTAAATTTATTTGTAGATGAAAAATTATCATGATTCAACCATGAAGGGGAATGTCAGAACCAAGGGTATTCACATCTAAAAATGGATTTTATTTTATATTTTTTTTAATCCACAATCGGTTAATCCAGGAGTTTTCAAGCCAATTAATCATGAACATGGGAAACATAGTATTTCATGAAAAACTGGTGTTTTATAAAAGATAATTATTCAAGCTTAATTGAACTTGTGAAGATTATATTTTATGTATTAAAAAATTATAATCACCAACATGTGATGAAAAACCCCACCATCATATGATCTGATATGGAAATGGCCTTCAAGATAGTAAATTTAGAAAGAAATCACCAAATGTAGTGAGGAAGGGGGAGTTGAGGGATGTTATCTGTGGGAGGAAATGTTCCATTCCTATAATTATTATAAAGGATGTGTTCCTATCATGTATTGATCATATATTATAAATTTTAATAAATAATATCTTAGTAATATAAGTGGATTCCGGTAAAATTGAAACACCCTCAATGTATACTCTATAAAATAGACCTCAGTGGTGAACCAAGTAAATCTAAATTGTTGTGTCCCAATTTATACAGTTGGTATTTGATAATTACATTAATCCATCAAAAAGTTTTAACTTGTTACTATCAATATTGGGACAAGATATTTTTTATTCAAATAAAATGTTGGCACCATGATTCACCAGCCCCCTCTTATAGTGTTTTGAGGTTTTATAGGTGCTATCAGAGTTTAAAAGTTACTGCTGTTAAATTTGTCTTATATTTTTTATGGAGAATTTATTGAAAATTAGGGGATTTACCGTTTTGATAGAATAAAATATTAGATTTTGATGAATAGAATGAGTTATATTCTGTAATATCTTGGGATGTAAGTTCTCTAAACCACATTTCAATAGATTCAAGTAATTTATGTAAAAGATCATTATTTGAATTAAACTGATAGTAAAATTCTTGATGAAGATGCCAAATCTGAAAATTCTATTATTTTAGCACTATATGATCAAATATAATCTAATTTCATGATTTTCACTACTTCTAACGACATGTTGTAGAAACTAAAATTTATATATGATGGTTATAACAATGTGAAAGAGTATGAACAAGATATTTTTCACAATCAATTCAATGAACTATAAATACATCAAAATAAAAATTAAAATAGGTTCCTTAATTGAGATAATATATTTTTTGATCAATTTTAGGACATGGTGATGAAATTTTTGATGTTAATATTATGAAGAAAATATTGAGAATGATTCCTCCTTTTTATAATCCAAACATATCAGTAATTTAGGAAAGGGGTCTGTTTATGATTTCTTTAGATGATCTATTAAGATTTTTGATGGATTATGAAATTAGAGTTAAAAAAAACATACAAAAATTTGAGTATGAATGCAAATAAAATTAAATTCTATGGAAAACATGAAAATTATAATTTTGTTATGATGGAGACTATATGCATGATGAAATTCATTCTCTTTTTACTATAAAATTAAAGAGAGGAAAATGTATATTTTAAGGAAAGTATCATTTCGATTGTTTTAGGTGTGGTAAAGTAGGACACATTGTGGCTCAGGGCTTAGGAATATTTTATTATGTATAAATCGAAGTATCAATCATGATTATTTCTTAGTGGGGGTTCATACAAAATTATTATTTCAAAACATGAATGAAATTATAGAAGAATATATTTATTTTCAAAGATCCCATTATTCTAATGGCTTTTTTGATTATGAAGAACCAGATTTTAAATATAATTTTGATGATTCAATGATATATACAGTGGAAAAGGATGAACATAAGAAATAGGTAAAAAATCATTCGAATGGTGTTGTCAATATCAAAATTGAAAAAGATTTTTTTCTTGACGAGCTTGAAATTCAATTAAATAATAGTAGAAATATTGGATATTTATATAATGAGTTATTAGAGTATTTATATAATCTTGAATTAGATATTGGTAAACTATAATGAGTTGTGAAGGTAAAATTGACAAATCTTGATATATCATAAAAATATTTAGAGTTTAAAATAAGTATTGAAGAGAAGGGAAAATTTATTAATGACCAAACATCAAGATTGGAATAAAATGATAACGTAGTTGAGACCCATTAAGAAGAATTTATTGCATTAATGTAATAAGAGTAAGCAAAATAAAAATCAAGGGTTCTGAATAAGAAATTAAATTTTTTAATTTTTTCAAATGATTTTATTTTATAATTAATAATATATTGTATTGAAGAAGTACAGAAATACTTGAATGAAAAAACATTGAAATTTATGGGAAGAAGTGGAATTTGCTGTGATATAGAAACATAAAATTCAATAAATGAGATGATCCCAAATAAATCGATGTAGAAAGTTTGACATATCATAAAGTAACTATATGTTTTAATAGAGATAACATTGATCCAAATTGATAAAATTGATGAATGTAATCCTCAATTATGCAAATATTTTTTTTCGAATCGAATACCTATAAATGGGAATGGAAAATGTCAAGGAATTTTAGTGAGAAGATATTTCATCTGATGAAATGTCAATTATATGGATTTTTGGGCTATATCATGTATTACTATGAAGATTATAGGAGATATTTGAATAGGTAAGTGCATGGTATTAATGAAATGAGAATGAGGCCATATCCTCCATCATATGAAATAAATAATTTCTATGAATATTTTTTTCACTATTCCAAATTTGTCCACAAACCAGTCCATTGCAGGTAGAGGAAAGGTGGGAACCATAACCATGAATCTCCAAGACAATCCAATAATGATCAACCAAGAATAATTTCTGTTGAAAATAATTATTCTCCTATGGAATATGGATATTAGTAGGGTACAACCATGCAAGTTGAAAGGAGTTAGGATTTAAAATCTTATTCCCCCACTCAATTAAGAATCTCATGGATGGAAAATATGAATATTGAGATATATAACATAGTAGAAATTTCTCTCAAAGGTATAAATAATATTAACACATGGATTCATGATAGAAGATGTGCATCCTACATGAAAAAAAATTATTTTTTAGAAAAATATTACCTAAAGGTTTTATGGAATATTGAGATTCGACAATGATGGTGTTGTATTGATCAAAATCAGTGGAAATATAGAATTATAAAATGATGATAAAATTAAAATATAAGTACTATATGTGGATATATTTCATCACAATCTATTGAGTGTGAGTAAAATATCATACAGAGGACATATAGTGACATTTCATTAGATAGGATTCACCATTAATATAAAGAAATGTAATTATATCATGAAATAATAGATAAAAAATAGGTAATTTATACAGGTTAGATTGTAAGGAAAATTGTTGTTTTATAATAATTGAAGAGGAAAATAACTTGTGGAACCATAGAATGGACTCATTAATCAATAGATCATGGAAAATGTTTCCAATATAAATGTTTTTTTGAACCATCCATATCTGAAGTATGATCTAGAATATTCATGTGATTATTTCATGATAGGTAATATGGACCAGAATTTTTATTAGATGAGGAAAAAAAGTGCAGAAAAAATTCTTGATCTAGTCCACATAGATGTGACTGGTCCAATTAATGTGTGTAAAACACAAGGAAAGAAGAAAATAATTATTTTTATTGATTATTATAGTATAATGTCATCTATTTTGTTTATGTTTTTTAAATGACTAGTGATTGGCTACATAAAGAGATGTCTCAAAAAATTTAAGAATGATAATGGCCTCAAAATCAAGATATTATTATATAAAAAGGGAAAATAATACACATTCGTCGAATTTGAATATTACCATGAAAAAATGGTATCAAGAATGAGTTTTTTCCGTGAGAAGACATTAAAAAGTTTTATTATTGAACACATAAATCCATAAGCTGATAATATGGAAAAAACATTAATGATTGGGAGTTGTGTTTCTCATTATTATAGAAAAGATGATTATCATGTTATGTTGTATACTAAAAATCGAACAGGGTTGAGTCAATGAGAGTAGATGAATCTATATGATATGTGGAATGGAAGGAATCCCTCACTAAATTATTTTTGTAATTTTGGAAGAAAATGTATCATCCAAAATAATGAATAGAATCAAAGAAATTATTGTGATGCTTTCAACGTGGGAATCTTACATGGATACACAATGAAGAGTAAATCTAATAAATTCTGTAATAATCATGTTGGATTGATTATGTAAAAAATTATGTCAATATCAAGGGAGATAAAATCATAAATAACTCGAGGATCATATATGTTTATATGATTGATGATGAATAGTATAGTGAAAATGGATATTTTCAAATATTGAATTTATGTATGGATTTCCTAATATTCAAGGTTTACCAAATGACGATGATTTAGAAGTATATTCAGAATAGGAAAACAATGTTTAAGAAACATTATCAGAACCTTACATTAGAAACAAAAGAGTATAAGTTGAACATTTAAACATCAACGGGGATTTGGCCGCACCTGCACATACTAGGAGAATGTGGAATAAAAAAAATTATTCTCTCTTATCAATTCTATAACCAACATCATTTGATGTAACTACAATAGATGGATCAATGGATAATTCCATGAATGAATAACTTAAGTAGATTAACAAAATTTGGACGTGGGATCTTGATGATTTCCCAGAAAATCACAATGTGATTGTAGAAAAGTTAATCATTTAAAATAAACACGATGATCTAAGAAATGTGTTCTGATACAGGGCATGCTTGGTGTGTAAAGTATATGCATATATTGAAGGCATTTATATTTAATTAACTTTTTCTATAGTATCTATACTATATTCCATTAGTCTCTTCTTATCGATGTGCATTCAAATGGGGAAAATCTATTTAAAGTTGATGTTAAAAAGACATTATAAAATTGATTTATATAATAAGAAGTGTATATTTAAATAGTAGTGGTATTTTTTATTGGAAATAATTATAAAAGGTTTGTAGATTTAAGTAGGCTCTTTATGGTCCAATTTAGGCACCACATGCATGGTATTCTTGACTTTATGATTATCTGATGAAGCAACAATTTCTACTGGGATGTTTCAACCATTATTTTTATGTACTGAATTATTAGGGAGATCAATTTATAGTTATTTTTTAAATGGATGATATTATATTTGGAAGAAGAAGACATTAATCAATTTAATAATATACTAAGAACATCAAATCGAAATTTGAAACGTCTATGATTGGTGAACTCACATTATTTTCGGGGATTCAATTGATTCAAAAGAAAGAATGCACCTTCATTTTTAAGTGAATGTATTCTAGGGAGCTTCTGATGAAATTCAACATGCATGAATTCAAACTATTGTTGAAAAAAAACTAATGTAAACTTCAATTTTGGTTGGGAAAAAACATGGGAAACATAAGTATAAGAGATATGTGGATCCCTGCTTGTATATGAGGATCATTATATTCTTCTAAATATATGACTTCAACATATTTAAATATCATTAACGAAACATTTTTAATGGATCAGTTCCAAAGAAAATTGAAGAAGGATTATTTTACTATAGTAAAAATAATCATGAGGTATATTCAAGGTAATCTCAATATTGGATTTTATTTTATAGAATGATGAGATAATGAAATGTCTGTATTTTCATATGCTGACTTTGCTGGAGATGTTGGGGATCTAATTTCCACAAGTGGAGGTTTATTCATAATTGGAAACAAATATATGGGATGTATGAGAGAAAAATAGGAAACTAATTCTCTTATTACAGTTTATGTAGAGTATATATCTATGAAAAATGCATGCACTATTTGACTGTGGATGAAACAATAACCTACTAATATTGATAATGAGTTGAAATATCTTATGGTGATACTTTGTGATAGAAATAGTGAAACTAAGATCATGAAAAATATAGATCAACACCCTTTTACCAAACATATTGATATCAAATATCACATCATTAAAAAAATTGAACATTATGTGATTAAAACTGGGAATGTTGGAACTAATGATCAAGTAGATGAAATCAAGACTATGCCTCTATAGGAACTAATTTTTGAGAATTATCGATTGAAACTCAGTGTTTGGAGAACTCCCATTGCATGAGGAGGTTATGTTTTACCCCTACCCCTTTTTTCTAAATGATTTAATTTTTTTATGGATTTGATATAGTTCTTGAGCTGAGATATGATCCTAGGGGTGTTTGTTTTAAGAACTAAGGGAAAAACACATTTTATTTAGATTCATTGATAAAGGGGTGAATGGTGATGTTCCCTAGAATTTCCATTATTTTGAAACAACCTTTTCCTCCTGTAAAGGATTTACCACTATCCTAAGAAAATGATCACAAATCCATATAAACATTTGTATATACAAGGTTCACTACTCAAATAGAGTAGTAATGTCCTTGGAATGGATCAAAAATAATCAAATACAATATAATACAATTGAAAAATCATTTTGGGTGGATTCCAAAATTAATATATAGCCTTAAACAAGTGTTTCATAATGTTTAATACAATAGTGAATTTTCATCTTCTAGAAAAAATTATGAAATACATGTTTATGTAACAAGTAATGAAACCATAAAAATTTAGGCCAAAATAAGGTACTTTGCTGCCATATCAACTTTCACATTTGATAAAATTGAAAATAAATCATCACTTTACTACCCAATAGTATGTAAGAATTTATCGAACATTATATGAAGTATCAACCAAATTCCCCATTCCTATTCTTCAGTCTAATTTGTTAGCCCAAAATTAAAATATACCAGAATACTACTGAAAAAATTCTGAACTACTTCTTTTGCATTCCTGAAATAATATTTTTATTTCTCGGTATGATATGATAAAATCTAACCACTTGAATTTTTCTTTCCACAAAACATCATAATGAAAACTATGTCCACAAAATTAATATATATTCGATAACTTTCATCGCCATTGCTCTCTCCCTTCATATGTGAACATTCACTATATTAATTGAATGTAAAATATTCTTAATTATATTAATAGGATCACGAATAGTGGCCTGCCTATGAATTTTAAAATGATTTTCCATTTAACCAAATTTCATGAAACATGAATTTCCATATCATTCAGCACGATATTTGACTTATTCAACCCTTCTCATTTCTTCTTGAAACTTCTATAATCTTCTCAAAACATAAATAATAGGTTGCCTTCAAACTTTATAACAATTAGTTAGTCAGATACCCATGTTCATTCTAATAATTTCATTATTATGATGAAAACATATTAGAACTAAAGGCTACTCTTTATAGTGATCCATACTATATAAAAATGAACCAATGATAACAACATTGAAACCATTATTCTATAAAAAATTTTGGAACATCATTATAATTTTTTGATTTTTTAATAAACATCATTAAAACATATAAATAAAACACCCCCCTTTGAAAAGGAATATAAAAAACTCTATAAATAGTTCCCCATTTTCTTCTTTTCCTCAAAATAATGATCCTATTTTCGATGAATTCGAACGTTCGATTACATATCAGTGTCATCATACATCTACGGGTTCTAACTCTACTTCACTTCAATGTATTGGTGTCAATTCCTATCTTATTAGTCGACACCACATCTTGTTCAATGACTGTTGAACCAAATGTAATACAATTCAGGGTTATTTTTCTCTCGACCCACTTGTAATAAAAAAATGTATGATCACTTTCTCTCTTAACCCAAATAAAAAAAATAAATATTCCTTTTGTTTTATGAAATTGTTTTAAATCATTATATATATATATATATTCCCATTTTTCTTCAGACCCAACAATTCCAACCTAGTCTTCGGTCTCCAAAAACAATGCAAACTAAATTGTGTTAATGAACTTCTCTTCTTCTGAAGGATTAATGGCATACCAACTCCAATGGACTGGTATTGGTAGAAACTAACTTCCTTTTATAATAAAGGTAAAAATATAAATCTATAAATCACCAACCTCTATCTGTGAATATTTTTATCTTATGGATTATTTGTCTTACAAAAAACCATCATCTTCATATTCTGACATTTATAAAAAACTTCTCAGACTCCAAACAATTTCAATATCCAGTGATCTCCCACTGATGAACTGCGACTAAAAAACATGACTTCATGGAATTTATTAATATAAAATATCCTACTTTAATCCTAAATGGTTTTTGAATTTTAGAAATTTAGGATTTAAATAGAATAGTATGACTTAAATTTGGAAGTATTGTTACTTCCCATCCTTTCAGAATCTTCTATCTTTCCAAAAAAACACATATTCAACACAATTCATTCATAAGTATATAATCACAAGTATCTCAAACAACATATGACATTTGATAATTTATAATTAGGATAGAATCATCAGATTTAGTATTGAGTCATTTAGACTCTGATACATTTTTTCATACCTATTGAAACTTTCATTCAAGACATATGGTGAGTCCTAAAAATAACTTCATTTTGAAAAAAATTTCAGATCATAAACCCAAAAAATAGACTTTATAATCATTTAATTTTACAATTTTATGATTACTAGGCCCCATTTCATTCCTATCATCTTATCGCTAAAACTTATAACGTAATTTTATTTATTTTTCATGACAAAAAAAGGTAATACAATAAGAAAAAACTTTTTCAATCTTCAAAAAATATCTTATATCCAACTTGGTCCCCAAAATATCCACGTTTTTATTTTTTGTCAACCATGTTTAATAAATAAATAAACATTGTAATCTTAATCAATGGATCCCTTGTTAATAATTCTATTACTATTAGTGTGAAATGATTGTAAGAAATAAGAATCCTTTATATAAAAACCATGTTATTTAAAAATATTTAATTATAAAAATTGTACAATTTGAAAAAGACATTTTTCTTTCACCTTTGAAAACACCTTTATCATTCACATTTCTTGTAGATGAGTATTATACATGCTTCAAAAAACTGTAAAAATAGTTCACACACTAACATGTTTGTTTCAAAGATTATGCACAACTCCCCATACATACAGGCATCCTTAAATGGTTTACCACATTTATATTGAAGTATTTATGAAAAATTATCCCCCTTGAAAACACTATACAAAGGAAATATGAGAGAGTGGAAATAAATGTGCCTAAAGCATGGAGTGAAATAGGTTGGACACCCATGTTCAACCTCATCTTGAAAAATGATTCATTTGGTAATGGTTTTTGGAATATGTTAGAAACATTTTTTATGTAGGAACATACTCTTGTTTGATTGAATTCTTATAAAGATGATATTTGATGAAATTAAAATTGATATCAATATGTTTTGAATGAGAATGTATTACTGGGTTTCATATAATGTTGATGGAAATCTGATTATCACAACCAAAGAATAAGGGTAACTTCAGATCAATAAGAAATACTTCTAACTATGTTTTAATCAAAATAATTTTGGTAACAACATTTGTGAAAACATCATACTCTTATTTTACCTTTATAAGAGTTACTGAGTTTTTCTATTAGTATTACAACTTACACAACTTTTTTCTAGAAAGAAAACTCCACCAGATGTGTATCTACTATCAGCAACACTTTGTAACCAATCACCATATGTTTAGCCAAACAAATCAATTCTATATGATCTAACATAGAATATTTCAAAATCTATTTTCCCTTTGATATATTTGAGAATTCTTTTTCTATTTAATAGGTCTGATTCATTTGGAACACTTTGGAATATTTCCTATAATGTAAAAATGTAGAAAATAATTATCCCTAACAAATTAAAATATATAAAACTACAAATAATATTAGGAAACTCATTCAATCAGAATTCATTTTTATCTACATATTTAGTAAACATGGTTCTCAGTAAATTTTTGTGGAAACTGGTTTTTAATATTCTATACCAAACATCTTAAGAATTTCCTTATCAAACTTTTATTCAGTAATAAATATTCCATTTTTATTTTTGAGATTTTTGACCCATGAAGGTATCTCATTACTCCCAATATGAACATTTCAAACAACCTTTTAGTATCATTATAAAACATTTCCCATATTCAATCATTATTCCCATCAAGGTTAATATCATTACATTAAAAATTACAATTAGATAGATATCCTGAATTTCAAATATATTCATATACCAATTTACCATTACCTGATTTAATTTCAACTTCCTTAAAGAGGTATCAAATTTATAATACCAAGCTCTCAGATCTTGCTTCATCCCATATAAGTATTTCATTAACTATCACACATAACTTGCATCCTTTAGAAAAACAAACCCATTAGTTTTTTCATTATCCACTTCTTAATTAGGTTCATTATTAAAAAATGTTGACTTTACATCCATATTAAAAATTTTGTAACTTCATTTCGTGGAGAAATAAAGAATGTTTATAATTATTTCAAACCTTTACACCAGAGAAAATTTCCATCAAAATCAATACATTCAATATGTGAGTAACCATTACCAACCAATCTATATTTTTTTCTTATCACTTCACAATATTTATTTAGTTTGTTTTGAAAAAAACACTTCGTACCACTAACATTTTTGTAATTTGGTTAGGAATAAGTTCCCAAGAATCAAACTTTTCACTCTGATCCCACTCTTCAATCATAACATGAATCTATTATAGATTATCAAATGATTCTATAACATATTTCCGCTAAACATTTCCTCAAAAATAATAATTTTTAATAACTTTCTATTTTCTTCTAGTTTTATTCTTTTGATGTTTATCACCAACTATGTTTTGAGATTTCACTAACATCCTCAGCCTTGGACGAGATGTTTGAGACTCTTCCAAATCGACTGAAATAGTTGAGTTCGATTATAATTATTTTGTATGATTACAATTGTTTGCATACATATTATATCTCTTATAAAAATTCTTTCATCCTCTTCATCATCCTTATTTTCAGTTGTTTGTGAAACATCTTCCCAATATTATGCAATAAATTTATCATTAATAAAATCAATTAATCCCCATTTTTCCCTATTGAAACTCCTATATACACTTCCTTCTTGATTAAGGCCAAGAAATATTTCTTCTTCACCACTCTAATCTTTTCTACCAAGATGTATACCTCTGTTCATTACGATGTAGGGACTTCTAAAAACACATGAGTTCATTAAACATGGATTTCTATCTTAAACAATTTCATAAGGATTCATATAAGAACATTTTCTTTAGAAACATTGATTCATAATATAAATAGTTTTGATCATAAATTTCCAACCAATGTAATTATAAAGACATTATTCAGGTATCATACTAAACACCATTTCAACTAAAATTTTATTCTTCCTCTAAGAGACACCATTTTTAGGTGTATATGGTGTACTAAACACAAGACTAATTCCATTTGTCTCAAGACAACTTTTTACCTCTTCATTATTTTTGTAACCACCATTATTTGTGATCAACTTCATCACATAGTACACACATTCTTTCACAACTCTTCTCCGGAAACATTTAAACATATTTAGAGAATATGAATTTTGTTTAAAATACATAACATATGTAATGCAAGTAAAATCATGAATTAAGTAAATTATGTACTTATCTCCAAATACTGGTTTTTTTACATTGACACAAAAATATCAGAATTTGTAATTTCTAGGTGTATAGTTGAACATATATCAACTTTCTTATTCATATATTTTCTTATATTAACCTTGTGAAATATAAAACAATTCCAATATCTTATTCTCAGAATATTTGGTATATCTCAAACACTTTCCCACTTTGATACCCTTATCATGTTTCTATGAAAGATATGCCCCAAAATTATTTTCCATAACTAATTTCCTTCAATTATTCTTATGCAATAAGTTTTTTTAATTTCACCAAATAGGAAGAAGTTTCATTTTTTATTATGGCATTTTGTAACACAATTTTCATATTCCTCCATTTTAACAAAAAAACATTTTCAAAAAAAATTTATTTATTAAATTACAATGTTATGAACAAAGAAACATGTTTTTTTTTCAACACATAAATAAGAATATATTTATTGGATTTCAAATTTTCTGCCCCAATAATAGTATATCCCACACCGTTGATTCCGAGAGATTCATCATTCCCAAATGTCATTCTTCATTCTTTTTAATATTTCAAATTCTTAAAAAAATTGAAATATCCAATCATGGGAGGAGAACACCCATTATACAATATCAATATTTTTTCTCCTTAGGATGTTTTTACAGTGGTTTCCATAACAATATCCTTTTCATTTCCTTTATCATTTTTCATATTTTTCTTCTCTGAATTATAATAAAGAATTTTTTTTATGTCGGCAAAAAATCAAGAAACCATATTTCAAGATGTCCAGGTTGTCAAAATCATTCAAAAATAGTATCCAAATGTTAGAATATACTTTCAACATTCAGAATATCTTTCTCAGTTTTCTTCAAAACATCATTCTCAAATTTATTCCATTGAGAGCAATAACTCTCACATGATATTTTCCTTCTATAACTCAGGGAAAAATTGTATTAATGTTGATTAAACTGAAACATATTTTTTGTATACCCACATCTACTGAAATACCAGCAGTAGAAATTGAAAGAATACATTCCTATATAACTTCTATAACTTTCGTAATTGTGAACTTGTTCCTTAGAAACTTTCTTATCGTTCACATAAAAAATTGTCCAAGACCAAAAATTTATATCACCAACTATACATTTTTTTCATGAATTCATATTTCTTCCCATAATTATTATAAATTGTAACAACGTTGGTTTTAGACTCATATATTTTTGAATATTCTAAATTATCTACTTTTCTGGTTTTGACCACATAGACAATTTTCCAACATTATCCTTCTTAGAATCAACATTAACATTATTAGTCATCATTAAAAATAACTTTTGATACTTATCAAGTTCACATTATCTAGAACATTCACTAATGTTTGAGATAGATCATAAACTTGTAATTCTCTATTCATTTTTAGAATCCTTTTATTGAACAAGTTCTAACTATTATTCCTTAGATTTCAAAGTTAAATTGAGGGGAAAATTCAAATACATTTCCTTCCCAATATAATTCTTCATACGATAAATCTCTTCATATAAATTGGATTTCTCTTAAGGATGAAATTCTTTATTATTTGTCAAAAGAAATTATTTCTTGAATTCCTTAATCTATTTTTAAATCATTATAATCATTCATAGAAATTATTTAAATTATATATCCATATGAAATTCCATATATACCACTTCCCCATTAGAACTAATACATCCAAAATAATTCTGATTAACTATTCTCATGTAATTACTTTCTCTAGCAACATCAGCAATCCTTTTGGACTTAGCTGCACTATGTTCTTCTACATCATATTTTGGAAAAAATATTCTCTATTTTGATTTGGAGAATTTTATGTCTTTTCCTCTTGTATAAGAATTCATTTCATCACCTTATTTATTCTATGACATTCTTAACATTATTTCATCATAATAGTTATCCTCTTCTTTCTTTCTTTGAGGAAATTCGCAACAAAGTTCTTAGTGGCACCACATTCAAAGAATGTCAATATATTTTTCCCTTTATACTATCCAATACCTCTTTTAAATGTTTTAGAAAACAAGGATAAAAATTCATCAACATTATTACATACCTCGTTTTTAGATTTAGAAACAAAACCTTCTTATAATTCTATAATCTTTTTAGAGATTTCTTTCTTGGAATCCTTGAAATAAATATCTTGATCAACCATTTTTCCATTCATAATTCTTCCCTTATCATTTTATAAGTATTGCGAGTATTATGAATATCATTTAGAGATAGAGTTTTAGGATCTCTATCCTCCAGATATGACACTTTTTTGTCAAAAATATCAAGAATAATTCTTATGGTCATTTTAAAAACTATTGAGTCTTAAACATGTCATCGAGACATCTGATGGTGAAAAAATATAATTCCCTTTGTAAAGAAGTCACCAATAGATTCACACTCATCAATTTTTAGATCTTCAAGCATCAGCATCCAGATTTGTATCTGGAATTTATTTACCTTGGTATTTACATCATAAATGATCTAAACCTATTTCTTGATACCTTTATCAGTATAAAATAACATCACTCTTAGGAATTAACATCATGAAAGTGATGAGAGTAAATAATTTTTAACTCTTCCATTATTCTCAAGATTATTAATATAAACAGATGTGATAGTAAATTCTTTATCAATATTTGGAAATCAATGTATTGATTCTTCCAAAATATCATACCCATGGAACATAAGATAACGAAACATTATATCTTTCCAGATATGATAGTTCATTCCATTGAAGACTAAAGTCATCATACTATTAACTCAATTTAGATTATCCATCACAAATTTTCATTAATATATTATGTAATGAGTAAAAGAAGGGGACCTTTTCTATGATAACAATTTTTGCATCCCAACCAGGATCAATTTATCACTAAGAGATGGAGGGTTGAATCTGTGATATCTATTTATATTAATTGTTCCTTTCATTTGAAACAAAATTAACATATTTTTAATTATTTATCACATTGCTGAAAACAAAAAAAATCACACATCCATAAAAACATAATTTTTTAAATGTTGAAAACTCAAGAAGAGTAACTACAACCTTGGTATGGTTTGGAAACAACTTATTAAAACTCAATCCACTAGAAAACAATATTTTTGGGTGGATAAAACAAGTAATATATACCACTACCCATTTTTAGCAATACATTCAATACAATAGTGCATGTGCTTCTTCTAGAACAAAATATGTTATACATGTTTGTGTAATTAGTAATTACTCCATGACAAGTTAGTTATAAAAATTTATAGTGTTTCTTTATCAACATTCACTTTTGATAACTCTAAACAAATATTCAATTTCCTACCTAGTAGTAGGTAATAAATTCCAGGAATTTCATCCAAATAATAATTTCAATCTCTCAATCCAGTAATATAAGTCTTCCAGAATACTGCTGAAACAATTATAAATTTATTCTTTCTCATTCTATAAAAATCAGCCCAATTTCTCAGTCCAATCTGAGAAACTCTGACCACTTACTTTCTTCAATAGAGAAAACATCTTTAGTTAAACTCTATCCATAATCTTCTAATCTCTTCCAAAACATCCAGAGCCTTTGTTATCTCTCCTCACACCTAAATAGTACCTATGTCTGTTTTATGTAAAATTTACTTCCTACCACCTATAGGTTCAATAGAATTTGTTTGGCTGGGAATATAATTTTTTCCCCAATTGGACAAATAACCAAAAACATAATTGTACCATTTATTACATCTTCATCGTTGTCTTCTTCAACTATTATCAATTCATTTCAAAACATCTAGAATCTTCTCAAAACATTACAATTAATTTGGATTTAAACTTTTAGCAATTCTTATGCCTGATACCATATTTCTTCCTGGAAATGTATTCATTATGATGAAAATATATCAGAACTGAAGACTACTCAATATGGTGATCTATACCAACCAAAAACAATCCATTGTTAACAATATAAAGACATTCAACCATAAACATTAAATCAAATTTATTATAATTTTTTGTTTATTTATATTTATATAAACATTGACTCACATACTAAATATAGCATCACCCCTTTGGAAATGATTATTCCAAATTATTCATACATATATCTTTTTCTAATTTTCCATAGACTGATGATACTTCTTTTGATAAAGTCCAACATCCGATGACTTATTGATATCAAATTGCATCTGATGGAAAATTATTTTATTCACATTGATGTATCAGAGTAACAACCAGTCCGATGAGTAAGCACCAATTCTTGTTCGATTTATCTTGGACCAATTTTAAAACTATTCAATGTTAGTTTCATCTCAAACCACTTGAATGAAACCGATGTATGATTTATTTTTCTCATTACCCAAATGAATAAAATTAACATTTCTTATATTTATTAAAAAATGGTTTAACACATTGTTGATTGATCTCTATTATAATTTGGAATCAGTCTTAACAATTCATACTCACTAATTGGTCTCAAAAAACTCTCCAAACTAAATAGTGTCAACATAATTCTTTGCCTTCGATAGATTGGTTTCATGCAGAGTCTAATAGACTGGTAATAACAACTACTTCTTTCCTTTTCTGATTAGGGTACAAAGAGTATTCTAGATATCACTATTTTAATTCATTGAATATTTTAATCATTTGTATTATTGGTTTGAATAAAAACCATCATCTTCATATTCCAACATTTCAAAAAAAAACTTTTCAACCATTAAACAATTTATATATTCGGTGATCTCACACCAATGAACTACGATCAGAAAAATTCAGGTCATAGAACTTCTTCTTTCATAAACACTTACATGTATCATAATTTTTTGATGAATTTGAGAAATTTTAGAACATTAAATAATCATATGAAATACCGTTTAATGTATTATTACATCCAATAAATTCAAAATATTCAATCTTTCTAACTATACACATCTTCTCTTCCTTTCTCTCATAATGTTTTCATCACATGTTTCTCAAAAAATATATGATATTTAGAAATTTTATGTTAGTAATGAAAAATCATATTTAGTATCGATTAATTTATAAACTGATACATTTCCACATATACATTTAAGCTTTCATTCCATAACAAAGATGAGTCTAAAAAAAAATTCTTTTATAAAAATTAATCAAATCAAAAAACAATAACAACTAGACTCTGTAATAATTTTATTGTCTGATTTTCTGATTACTATACCACATTTCATTCCTATCATTTGATAACAAAAACATTCAAAGTAAAGTGATTTATTTTTCAAGACCATAAAATATAATACATTCCTCACAAACTTCTTCCTGATTCAAAAAACAACATCCATCCTACTTGGTCCCAACAATTTGAAGAATGGTGATATTCAATGGAATATATGGTTGTAGGACAGGATTTCAAGACATGATGAAGGTATTTCCTGGAATGAAATTCTATCTTGAAACACTTATTTTCTACACCAATATTTTATCATGTATACTAGGAGTTGTGGAAGAGTTATTTCACTACTGTCAGGTATTATTTGATGATGCTGCCCTATTTAATTTCCCTATATATTTCCAAAAAAATCCAATGGGGGTTATTTTTGGAACAAAATGTATTCACTACAAGAGGTGGATTTTATTTTTTGTTTATTTTAAATCCACAATATATTTTGTAAATGTGTTTCAATCAATGTGATTTTATGGTGACGGTGGATTTAGTTTTCATGGTGGTGTTGTTTCCTAGTGTTTTCCAAAATTCTGGGATATAAAATTTGGAGGAAGGTACATGTTTCATTAAATGTGGATTTCCATGATAGCCAAATGAAAATATGGACAATGCTTTGAATTTGGAAACTTTTACTGTTGTGAAGGTTTGATGATTCATGAAAGAAATTTTTTTTGAAGAAAATTGATCCAAAAAGAAAAAAGATCGAAATTTATAAAATATTTTTAGATGTTTTGTTAATTGAAAAAAATGAGGTAGGTTATGTAACTATAAAAAGAATAAATAATAGAAAATTTATATTATGTTTCATTAGGATATAGATATTTTTTGGAAAATATGATGACATTGGAGAATTATAGGGACATGTTTTCTGGGTGTGATAGAGATTCACGAAAGGCACCATGTTTATTGAAAGCATAACCCCCACATATAAATCTGCATTCTCTCATCATATGAGCTTGAAGAAGTGTTATTATATATGGTATGATCACTCTTATTTCACAGAGGATTTAAAAAATGTAATTAATATGTGAATCATGATCAATACATTTACACAAGTTTTTTATGAATATAATTGATGACGAATAAATGATGTTAAGTAATTTTAGTGAAGTAGTTTTTTGAAAGTTAGGTGTTTCATTAAATTTAGGAGCTTCATAAAAGATAAGTGTTTCATTAAAGATGAGAATATCTTGAAAATGGTTAGTTTCATGAATGATGACTGTAAATTGAAACAAAAAAAAATATTCAAAAAGGGTGTTTCATGAGTGATACCAATGAAAGAATACTTTATCTTGGGAAACATTTATGGAATGTATTCAAGAATCATTGGAAAACCAACATGATAAAAAACATCACCTACATGTGATCTGATATATAAGCGATCATTAGTTCAATAAACTGAGAAAGACTTCATCCAAAATAGTCAGTAAGGGAAGTCGATGGAAGTGATATAAGGGAGGTAGTGTGTCATCCCAGAAATTATTATAATGGTTGTGTTCCTTACATGGAGTGAAAATATTTTTTCAATTGTAATCCACAATATAAAGTAATGCATTGTGGATTGAGGTACAACTGAAACACTATTGATTTATTCTCTTTGGACTACCACTTAGCGGTGAACCATGTAAAACAATTGTGTTGTGTTTTTATTTCAATATATGGGTGTTTGGTAATTGTATGATTAAATTTGGAAGGTTTAACAAGCTCCAACCAACATGGGGACATGATCCATTTTATTCAAAGAAAACATTGGCACACTCACACCCCTTCCCCTTCCCTCCCCTGCCCTCTGATGGTGTTTTGGGGGTTTATGGGGGGAGTAAAAAATTCAGTTTTAATAAGATAATAATCTTATAATGATAACATTTATGTGGGTGTATGTACTTTCTTCATGCTATAATAAGAAGAGTTTACGTTTTTTAGTAATAAAATTTTGTAGTTAAATTTTTATTTTCTTCATGAAATTTTGTTTTTTTATTTAAACACTACTAAAGAATTAGGGATATTCAGTACTACACTCTATTCGTGATAAAAAATAATTGGTAAAATATATACATTAATCTACAATAAAAAATAACTAAGAAAAGGGGACCCCTTGTCATCATTTTTTAGCATTGAAAATTGTCCCCCTTTATCTGCACTTATTTTTAGCATTGAAATATTTTTACGTCATAAAAAATTTATATATTATAAAAAAATAATATAATATATAATAATATTTATATAGATATTGATATAATATATTTTCATAAATTCGATTTAGATAATAAAAAATATGTATTTACACTAAATATTTTATTGATTTTTTGAAAATGGTTTATAAAATAAATTAACATTAACATTAACTAAATCATGACTAATTATTATTTATAAATATACATTTAATTTAAAAACCTTGACCATAGTAATATAGACTCAATTTTTACTATATTACATTGGTACTAGAAATAATAAATCACATCCCAAAGGACTGAATAGTTTAGAAGTATTGGAAATATTGATACATACTTGAATTCCAAATTAAATAAGGAAAAAAATATACAACTTATTTAATGTAAATATTTTACATCTTTGAACTCATTCAATGATTCTTTCTTTATATCATATGTAAAGGGAAAAAATAAGGGTGATCTCAGATTGTAACATCTTGAGATTTTGGGAATTTTATTTCAAATGAATTTTATATTTTCAATATTATTTATTACACAAGATGTCATGTTTATTTTGGTCTATAGAAAAAACTAATTTTTACCACAATATATGAAACACCATGATAATATTTTTCTATATAAAACACTAGGTTAGCTTTATTTACCTAGAACACTGAGTTTTTACTAAACCACGATATATTATTAATATAATTATTAAAAAATGACTATTATAACATAGAATTAAAACATAATGATATTAGAAGTAATAAATGACATTAAAATATTAATTATAATCATTTTATATAAATTAAATATATTTATAAAAAATTGAAATTTTATTTGTAAAATATTTATATATTTTGAAAATATTTGTTTCTCAAAAAATGATTTTTATTTATTTTTTGGAACATTAATAAAATTATTTTTCCAAATTTTAGAAAATTAATTGGATAAAATAAAATTAATTTTAAATTTAGAATACCAATATTATTTGACATTGGGTTTATAGGATTTTTCAGAAATGTAACATTTTTTGATAAATAGTGGCAAATACAGAATTTTAATTGAAACTGCTTTTTCATTCAATTTATTTAAAAAGTAAAATTATATTTTAAAATTGTTTTAAATTAAAATTTCTCAATTATGCATCCATTCATAAAAAAATATGTCAATTTAATCAATTTTATATTTACCATGAATATAAAAACATTGTAAATGTTTGATCATTTTCCCATTAAATACCAACTTTCTCATTATCTCTAATGGATTAATATTGAATCAATTTTTTTTAATTATGTGAATGAAATTTAGAAAAAAGAATAATAAAATTCCAATCATAATTATTTACATTATATAATAATTTCAGTATGATTTTTGACCAAAATTAATATTGTAAATAGTAAAAATTATTTTTATGGTTAAGTTAAAAATGGGTTAATCGGGAGGGGTTTAAACTAAAATTATAATTGTTAAGAATAACCAAAAAAATGATCGACACCCATTTTATGGCCATATTTCAACCATATGCATTCTATTGTCAATAATGGTCTATTATAGGATCCTTGTGACATGAAAAAAATGTGGGTGGAATTCATTCTTTCATAAAATTACAAGTATTCCACTCACCACATATATAAAGGACTATAGATTCTCCTATACTATTCACATATTCAATACATTTTGGCACAACCAATTCCATGAAAAATTACTTCCAAAATTCCCTTCTCTCATCCTAGAATCATTATTTTGGATAGAAATCCAACCAAAGAAGGATTTTTGTGCCACCCTAAGAGGACACATCAATGAGCATTTTGTATTTCTTCCTCCTACTCCATAAATTAATAATATACTATGATGATATAATAAATATAATTATCATCTAGATAATTAGATTTTTTTCCTAAAATTCATGACCTAAAACCATCTCCACTTCCATAAAATGGGTTGTAAAATCCTCATTTATTTGTATAGAGGACTACCACCAAGCTAATTGATGTCATTAAATTTTATATTACCACCTCTCATGGTTGGATATGATTATTTATTTAATGTATATATATTATATTTATAATATAGTTATACCTATAGAGTAATTGTATCATATATACCATTTTACTTTCCAATCCATAAGGGATACGATAACATCACTCTTGTCTGTGGTGGACTACCACTGCCCGAAGCGATGTGATTTGTTTTCACAAACTATTTAAATAGTAGCTAATAAGGACAAATATATGTGATATATATGAGATAATAATAATATTAATGAAATATTTATCTTCCTAGAATGATAATATATAAACTTATTTGTTACATTTTCAATCACCAAAAGATGATAACTCCGTTCGTGAACATGTGTACTATTTCCATCACTAAGCGATGTGACACACCTTCCTTCAACACACCACATGGATAGAATTAATAAGTATAATTAAAGAAATAATATATTATTTATGATATAATTATCATTATTTAATTATTATTAATTTCTTTCCTCCTTTCCATAATGATCATTGAAAAATGGCTATGTTGCTCATGCGTACATATGACTTACCATCTCCATGATCGTAACATACGTCAATTCTCAAAACAAAAAATAATTATTAGTATTAAAAGTATTATTGATGTATATATATTAGAATTATTTCATTATTATTTCCTAGAAATAAAAGTAATATGATAAGAGACAAATCAAAACGTATATGAAAAACATAGCGTTTATTACCCGAAGCGTGATTTTAACAAAGAATTTTTAGAAAATTAGAAATAAAAGACCATAAGTAAAGAATATATTTTGTGGTATATATAATTATGGTTATATAGTATTTTAATAATAAAAATATATTTATTAGACATGAGGTTAAAATTTTTATGAAGGAAGTGGTGACTTAAGGTAAGGGATTTCTAATCTCTCTTTTTTTCTGGGAGATATTTACAAATTCACCACCTGTTTATTTTTTGTGGTGTATATTATTCCCCTAAAAAATTTTATATCAGGAAATATTATTCTAATTTTATTTAATGTATCATTTTATGTAATTTTAAATTTTTGATTACGATTCATAATATTACTAAATCGGTCAGGGATTTTTTGTCTCAATTTACCTTCAATGAGATGTATGTTATGTTATGAACCAATATTATTTCACATGGTGTATATACGGACCCTCAGACATTTAATATCATGAATTTATTTATACTAATGATATTTTAAGTTACATTTTATGTTATTCCTTCATTATTGTTGTTATTCAATGTTACTAAAGTGGTATGGATTTTATGTTACAAGCTCATAATTTATTGGGATTATTTATGACTATTATTATGATGAATAGAATATTATACTGAATCTATCAATAAATGACTAAATTTTATTCTCTACTAGTCATTAATGATATTTTCATGTGATATTACCATATTTTCCACTCTTTAGTAATTAATATAATTGATAAAATGTTTTTAATAAAATCCAAAATCATTTCATTCTTTGGTATTAAAACTGTTTTATTTAAAAACCATGTTTTATAAACGAATTTTCAAGAAAAAACATGTCACATTCAAAAAATTCTTTACTAAATAAAATTTAACCCATTTTTTACATTTAAAAAATCAATGCAATCATTTTGTCATTTTTCAGTTAATTCCCATTCCAATTTTACTGAAAAGATGAAGGGAATATTTATCTTAATGTGTATGACATACATGGAATTTTACACCTTCATGAAATATTTTTATAAAACAACCATTATAATTTTACAATTTTTTTCAAAGAAATTATTATTTTTAAATATTTTAGACCTTTTTTTCAAATTTAAAATGATATTTTCTCCATGGAATGTTTTAAATGATTTTAAAAACATAATTTATATGTTTTCAATTTTATTTGGATGGAAATGTATTTTAATAATGATTCATGTTTTAAAAATTTCTTTTCAAAGAAGGGTTATTTTACTAGATAAATATTATAAGGGATCCTTCAAAATAAATATCTATCTATGATGATAAATTTTGAGGCCACTTATAATTTAATATAGATATGATCCAAGTATAATATTCTCATTATTTATTTGAATGGTTCATGGTTATGATGGAATGATGTTTATGGAACATATTTTCCCTCCATGGGTTATACCATAATAGAACTCTTTTTAAACCCCCTCCTATTCAAGCATAATTCTATGATGAAATGTTGAAACGATTATGAATCCTAAAACTATACAAAAAGTTATGATATGATGAAATATTTATGAATCAAATTTAATATAAATTGTTTTGATATGATGAATGATTTATGATCATATGAAACACATATGAACGATTCTTGTTTTATAATGGGTGGGACCTATATCTCTCCCTCCAATTCATTAGGTAATGATAAATTTTAATTGAGCTTAGTGGGTATAAGGGTGGCTGGGCCAATCCCTAAAATGAGGGTAGACTAGTGGTTATCCCAAGAAAAATAAAATTTAGGTAAAAGGGTAGTCCGACCAAGCCTGAAGTATGTAGAGAGGTGGTTTTTTATAACGACCAAAACATTAATTAATGAAAATTACTCTTGATATAATTAAATTTATTACTATTTAAAGTGGTTTTATAAAACATATGAACTTACTTTGTTTTATGTTTTTTGATTTTAAAATACCATTAAGAATTGTTACCATTTCAAATATAGTCATTGAACAATGACAACATGATTATTATAAATGTTGGGCTTTAACAAATTGAATTTGCTAAAACAAAGGAAGTGATGACCTTATCAAATATAATTTCCCCATATGAAGCACATTTTTCATAGCTCGAAAAGGATGTGGTGTGGCTGGGCTTCACTCTTGGGAAAGACCAATCTATGATTCAACATGTTATGATTGTATAGAACTGCCTATGGGAGAAGTAAAAGTTTATAGAGATTACCACTCGAGCAATGTTATCTGAGCCTCACCAAGATTCGGTCACCATCACACACCTTAACCTAACGTATTATGTGGGTTTTATGATGGGTTATATAAAAAGACCCTAGATCTATGATTGTCTACATTTATTCTTTTAAAAATAACGAATATACATTCATTTTATTGTTGTTACTTTGTAAATTGTTTTTTAATGAAAAATAGTATTTTTCATTAACATTCAATTGTGAAATCTCTTTTGATGAATTAATGGATTTTTAAATTGATTAAATTTCTAATAAAATATTATTCCTAAATTTATTTTTATTAAATGTATATTACCTTATAATTTTGAGGAATACAATTGTAATTTTTATTAAGGTTTGAAAGCTGTTTTGGTCCAAACCCATGAATTTTCGATAAATTTCAGTTTTAATTTTAAAATTAAACAATAAATTTTTTATAAAATTAATTATATAAAATAAATATTTTTTTGAATACTGACATCAAAATTGTCCAATGTTGAGTTTATTATAATTTGATGAGACAGTCGAATTTTTTGATAGAAAATTAAGTACCTTTTAAATATATAGTGTTTTTTATGTCATCATAATCCCCCAATAGTGATGTAATAAAATAATATAAAAATGATTTTCGGAAAATATATGTTTTTAATTTAAAATAATGTGATTTTATTTTTGTCTGATTGATTTTTTGGTGCCTTAGTGGACCCTCAAGGACTTATAATAAATTTCAACATTTAAAATGATTTTCGGGAGATTGTGACTCACCTCCAAATAAGAGAGCCTAATATTTTAAGATGTTAGGCCATTGCCCTTATAAAATAATTTTTTCAACTCCCATTTTTCAAAAACCATGACCAAAACACATGGTTTGGTTTCTGGTTTTGATTAGTTTAGTGTGTACTGTCCAAAACCTAAATTATAAAAAATTCCCTCCCTTTTCCTATATAAACGCAGCCATGATCCTACTTAACTTCACTAAAAACCCTTGGATTACATCCATATGCAACCATCATCACCCTAAAATCCTTCTAATGCGCCCCAATCTCTCATGAATCATCTCGAAAGACACTACCAATCATTTCATATCACACATCAAAGTAAGGGATTTCTTCCTCTCTCATTTTTTGTCCAAGTTTTTTATGTTTCTATACCCTTGAATTTACAACTAATAATTTTCTGGTATGATTTATCACCATTCCTATACCTCAATCATTTTTTTATTGATGATATAACCCTTTATCTCTCATTAATTCCTCCCATGTATACCTGTTACCATGCTGAAATTCCATTAGATATTTATCTCTCCTCATTTACATTCAAAACATTATTCTATTTTATTAATCTAAATTCAATTACATAAGTTGGGACATGTATCTATATTACCCCATTCCTTTCCATTTATGATTCATATGATTATACACCACTCCCCCCCTGATCTTCAATTTTTATGAGTTGTTATGTCATGCGGTTATGCTGCCGAAATTGCATCGTGATTTTCCTTGCCAAAGTCATTATATAGTAAATACCCTGACCAATTATCTACCAAGGGTATTCACCATTATTTACATTTATTTATTGATTATATAGTTTCATTTATGAATTCAATATTCTTTAATGAGGTAAAAATGATAATTCTTTATAAATCAATGTTTTATGATCAATGTGTCACACATCTGCATGAAATGAAATTATTAAGAAGTGTGTGCCCTGATAGCACTCCAATGAATTACGTAAAATTAGTATCATGATAATTCAAGTGCAATGAGAATTTAATCATTCTAATTCGCATGCAAGGAGGGTTTACTCATGTTCCTTGTGAAATAATCCTTGTCTCATGCCCATATCATGTTAAATATTGATGCCACAATACCATGTTATGATAATCATGATATATAACACATTTATATTCATGATTCTATTATTCTACCTTGTTATTACTATTTCCTAATATGTATTTTATTCATGATGTTATGCCTTTTATACTCCCTCTTAGGGCTTTATAGATCACCCTTTTCTTTTGTATGTTCTCATTTTATCCCAAGAAATTCTATGTACGAAGGAATTTTATGGTCATGTAAAATAAGTTTTCAATAAAGACGTTGTTTTTATGTCATATGTTGTCATGTAATTTTCATAATTTCCCATGAAAATAGACCTCTCGACACTAAAGGTTTTCTTATATCTATGCTTAGGTAGTAAATCATGTTAATGTTTGTAATAAATATTTGGGTTGTTATGTTTTCGAAAGCCTAATATGTAATAAATGTCATCATGGGAAGCCTTAAAATAATATATTATTTTCATTTTATTGCGCCATAGCACCAGAAGCACCAGAATCACCAGAAGCACTAAAAACACACTGGATATAACAAAAAAATCAAGTACCAATATATAATTTAAATGAAATGAAATTTATAACACAAATACATGAAAAACTCTATATTATATACATTTAAAATCATTATTTTATATAATTACATAAATAAAAATTATTTCATACAGTAAAAAACAATCCTAAATATCATTATGACCTCAATTTCTATTGATTTTTTTTGTAAAACTGCCAACACTGCATGAGAAGCTCGACCAAACCACATCAACTCGAACAAAATAAACCATTTGTATTAGAAATCAATTCTTATGTGAGTAATACTATGAAGAAATAAATTTAACATTAATATGAAAAAATACATTAATTATATAGACAATAATTTTAATATTCAAAATCAAGAATATATATGTGATTGAGGAGATATGGAGGGTTTTATCTCCCTATAATGGTATTGGAGGTAACTTGAAATATTGTGATAAATGCACCACTATAGGGGTAAAAAGTTTATAAGGTATAAAAAGAATGAATGTTTAATAGATCACCCCAACTCAAAAAAAAATATCCAATTATATAAGAATACAATTATTATTTGTGTAATACTAAAAATAAATAAATGAGAAAATAAATATGAAATAATACATTAATTTTATGGAAAATTATTTACTATGTGAACATCAAGATTACCTATGTGATTGATCAGAGGCGTCATCATTTGTCTTATTTCTAAGGTAGTGGAGGTAACTTGAAAAAAATTCATAAATGCACCACTTCATTTGTGAATAGATTTTAAGGGAGAAGGACCATGAATGTGGGACAGAGCATCCCAACTCGAATAAAAGAAACCACTTGAATATGAAAAAAATTATTATGTGAGTAATACTAAAAATAAACGAATTAAACCTAAATATGAAATAATACATTTATTCTATGTCCAATGATTTTACTCTACAAACCCCATGATTACCTCTTTGAATGACTAGATATAGTTTCATTTCACTTCTGGAAATGGAAGTTGAGGTAACTTGAAATAATGAGATAAATGCACCACAACATGGGTGAAAATATTTTACAGGGGAAGAAGCATAACAGTTTGACAGAGCACCCATACTCGATCAAAAGTGTCCACATATATAAGAAAAAAAATTATTATGTGAGTAAAACTAAAAATAAATGAATTAATCATAAATATGACCCAATATGTTATTTCTATGGACAATAATTTTACTATGAAAACATTTTGATTTCCTTATACATCACAATAATGTTACCCAGTTACCCATGATTCCATTTTATTTTTACTCAATAAAGATTCACATTCACGTTCCGCTAATACATCACATTTAAACACAAAAGTTGTGTCAAAATAAGTACGCTTAGTGTGACACTAATTGAACATATAAAACCCATTTTAAAACATATACACACCAAATCATTTCAAAAACATGACTCACGCCTTTTACATATCATAATAATTCATTTAAAAAGTATTCTAAAACAACCCTCAGAGGCATCACAAGGCTTTATATCCAAAGCACTCCCAAGATCACAAGAAAATGCTACCATTAAAAATAAAACGAACTGCATAACATTATAAAACATAATTTTCAATTCATTTATAATTTAATAAACATATCAAATAATATATAGAAAACTTCCAATTAACAAAACCATAGTTTAAACTAATTCTCAATGAATTAAAAATCAAATCCATTTTTTTCAAATTTGTACCCAACCTGAAATCCTTTCCAAAACATGTCTTCCATCCTTTAAAAAAAATAAAAATTCACACAAAAATGGTCCAACATGTTTCACATGTAAATGTATGTCAATTTCATTTAACATACTTCCAAACCTATCCTCATTTATGGGACATTTAAAACATGATTTTTACCTATCAAACAACCCTTAAAACAATTCTATGGAATGCCACACTAAAACCCACAAACTATATAGCCATTTTCTATTACAAAACCCAAACCTAACACAAAGTAGGCCAAACTATAAAAAAACACTCTTTTCATCGCTCATAACATTTAATAAATCATTTATATATCCCAAATTTCATTTCAAAAACAAAATATTCAATATTTTAACACATCAAAACTCATACTCAATAGCTCAAAACAAGAATAACATTCCAAAATGATGTATTTCCCACAAAAAAAATATGTTTCAACACATGCGGAACTTATGCACCCACAAAAACACATTTCACAGTACTCAAACTATTAGTTGAACAATTCCACTATGTTTTCACAAAAAGTCCTATATATAATTGTAAAAATATCTCTTTAGAAAATTTATTTTCAACACAAATTCATGTCAAATAATTTAAAAAACATGTTCGAACCACCAAAATAAACTATAGATAATGAGAAAATTAACCAAGCAGGTAAATTAAATTATCTAAAATTGTTGGGGCATCAAACCACCTACCTCGGGTAGCCAAATTGCCGAATACTGATGTGAAACACCTACCACATCAAGGACACAATCAAAAACAAGATGTCAGCCAAGATATTCAGGAATGTAGAGTGCCGACAGTAGTTTATTGGTGTGAATAGAGCTTCAATTCACCAATGAGGAGCAAAGACAATTGTTGGATTATATATAAATCTCTTGATATCGTGATGAGTTCACAAATGGTTAGAGATTATAAAATAAATCGAGAAAAATTTATCAATGCTTACCAATAAGCACTGATAAAAACAATATTTATCACTATTAAAACTACAGAGCTGATAAATCATCATTTTATCAGCACTTTATTTAGGACTAATAAAATCTCATTTTTATCAGTGTGGAAAACGCACTGAAAAATATTCTTTTATCAGCTGTGTTTACAAAAGTGTTAAATGATATCTAATTATAAATATAAATATCAAAAATTGTAAAAGTTTATAAATACATGATAATTATATATAAATATCAACATAGTAAATATATTCCATTATAAATATATTTATAATAATTTTATAATTATTTAATTCTAATTATAGAAATATTTTTAAGAATTGTTATTTATATCATTATATATAATTTTATAATTATACAAATATATTCAATAAATATATAAATATATAAATATATTAATATATTAATTATTTTATTAAATATATTATAAATTTATTAATTATTTAAATATACATAATTATTTTTTTATAATTCAATAAATACTTTTAAGAGAACATTTATATATTTATAGTTATAAATATATAATTATATAAATATAGAGACTGTACATTTATAAATATTTTTATATATACTTTTTTATACAAATAGATTTGTTACATTATTAATGAATATCTTATTTTATGTGCACATATCTAAGTTAAAATTGGGTTAAATTGAATAAATTAAGAATTAATACATTTTAATAATATCGAAAAAATTGATAAGTTTAGTGTTTGTGTATTGTATATAAAAATCCAAAAATTATTTATATGTAAAATCAATATAACAGAAATTTTATCTATGAAAAATTTAAAAATCAAGTGACATTGATTTATATTTTGAGTACTTTTCAATTATCGTCAATATTTTTAATTCATATTAATTATTAATAATTAAAAATTATACAATAAATATATGACTACATAATGTAAAGCACAAAAATATTTTGTAATATATATATATATATATCATATTTATGGAAATTTGAATATAAAATTTAATTGCATTAATTATCATAATTATTTAATTAATAAAATATTTACTAATTAATAACGTATAGTCAATCTATTCATTTTTATCAATAATTATTTATGTAATAAAATTTGTAAAAAAAAATTTAAAAAACACATTTGTTTTTTATTTATTTATTTTATTTTATTTATATTTATATTTATCAACACTAAAAATAATGCACTGAGAAAGGATACCCTTTATCGGTGCTAAAATTAAAGTGTTGATGAAGGATATCCTATATTCGTGCTAAAAATAATGTGCTGATAAAGGACACCCTTTAATAGCACTAAAAATAAAGCTCTGATAATGAATACCTTTATTAGTGCAAATGATAAATATATGATAATGGTTTACTTTATCATCACTAAAAAGATGCCCTGATAAAAGGATAAATTTATCAGTGCTTTATTTACCATTGTTAAATATGCCACTTATCAGCATTTTTTATAGCACTGATAAATATCAAAACCATTAAAGTCATTTTTTGTAGTATTAATCCATGATCAATGGTAGAGAATTTTAAAATACAAATCAAAACATATACGAAAAACAAATTGTTTATTACCCGAAAAGTTATGTTATTCACAAATTATTGGTAAACAGGTAATAAAAAGTCTAAAATAAATCATATATGGTGTGAAATATGTAATAGTGGTTATGTAATCGATTTATAATGAAAATAAGAATCAATTTACAGGAAGATCAAACGTGTATGAAGGATGTCGAGACTTAAGGTAAGGGATTTCTAGTCTCTCTTTTATTTGAGTGAGACAAATGAAAATTCACCACTAATTTCATTTTTATAGTTTATATATTTTATATTTGAAATTTTATATCTTGAATAACATATTTATATATATTTAATGTTTTATTTTATGTTAATATATATTTGAAATTATGATTCCAAGTATTACTAAAGCAGTATGGGATTTTTTTCACAATCATCCTTCTTTGAGACACATGTTATGTTATGCACCTATATTATTTCATGAGGTATATATAAAACCATTTAAACCTGAAACATCATGAATTTAATCATACTAAAGATATTTTATCTTCCATATTATGGTAATACTTTATGGGGATTATTATTTAATGTTACAAAAGTGTTAATGTTTTTTTGCTGAAATCTCTTTATTTATCATAATTGTCTGTGATTATGTTTCTGATGATAAAATATTATGATCCATATCTCAATGTACTCTTGAATTTTAAAAAAAACCTAATTATTTATTATATATTTATGTAGTAGTACAACTTCTTCTACTCTTTGGTAAATAATATAATTTATAGTTCTTTTAATAAAATCATAAATTGTTTCTCTCTTCTCTAAGAATCCCATTTTTTCCAAAACCATGTTTTATTAAATAATTTTCAAAACTATTTTTAAAATTGAAAATATTATTCACTAAATACACCTTTACACATGTCAGAATTTTTAAAACACTTTTTTGATGGAATTTTCATGTTGTTTTTCAACTACTTCATGTATGCGTCATTTATAAGGATTCATATTTATTTTAAAATAAAATTATTTCATTAAAAAGTTATAAAATATTTTTTTCTGAAGAGAAACATATATTTTCATCCATAAATATTTTAAATGATTTTTAGAAGATCCCTTTATATGTTATAAATGATATTTGAAAATAAATGGATTTTTTAAATGTTAAATTTTTTAAAAATTGATTTCTAATTCACATTTATTTATCATAAGAAAAGTCTAAAATGGTAATAAAAAATAATTTTACATATAAGATGATATATTTTGAGGTCACATATTCATTAATATGGATATTATCAAAGGATATCATTCTTATTCTTTCTCTAAATGGTTTATGTTTAGGATGATGTAATTTTTATGAAACCCATTTATCATCCATAGGTTATACCATGATAGAAATATTATGAAACATGCTTCTTTTCAAGGATTATTATATGATGAAATGATTAATTTACTATGATACTTGTCTGTTTTTCATTAGTTATGAAATGTTTAATGGTTACAAAAAGCATTCTATGTCATGTGTTATGATATGATGGATGATGTATGATATTGTGGAACACATATGTATGATTTACATTATGTAATGTGTGGGCCGTATATCTCTCCCCAATTCATTGGGTAATGATTAATGTTCTGTGAGAATAGAGGGTATATTGGGGGTTTCCCCAAGCAAGAACATGAGGGTACACATTTCGTTATCCCAAGCCTCAAAAATAGGGTACATAAGTGATTATACCAATCTCTAAAGAGTTACATGGGTTGTTAGACAAATCCAAACATTTTATGATTGTCTTGGTGGGTAGTCGTGACATAATATTTTATATGATTACATGTATTCCAATAATATGTTTAATAAGAAAGTGTTATTATCCCATGGATCATTTTCCTTGATTTCTTTATTTTTTATGTCTTACTAACTACAAATATTTATTCCATGACTAATGCTTATTATAAATGATATTTATGGAATGCTTTTTATCTATTATTATCATGTTCTCATACCCTTATGCAGAAATTATGTTCACGTATTTCTCTGATTTACCTTTACTAAAAATATTATCTCACTATTTCTTATGATTCCATTCCATGGGTTATGAAAAATGGTTTTATGTAGTGTGCATAAATGTAGAGTCATAAATTGGAAGATATATTTGAAAAAATTTAGAGGTATTTTTGTAGATAATACAATTTTGTACCAATTCTCCAAAGACACTAAACTATTACAGTGATCATACATGGGTTCAATTAATGTATTGGATATTAAATAAAAAAGATACAATATCCATATTTGAAAATACATGGTTTCTATACTGATTCTCATTAAGGATTATGTACAATGGATTATATTATGACTAAATAAGTAATAATAAATATAGAATGGTATATAATTGAAAAAAATTACATATAATCAATAAATTGACCGTGAAATAAAATATATAAGAAGGAAATGGTCAAATAACTTAATATACATAATTAGATAAAAATTATACTTTTCCAAGGATATCGTAACTAATAAAATAATCATATGGACATTAATAACTAATCTCGTAATTTGGAAATTCATAATTTCATATATCATAAACGTGTCATTAAGTCTGTATTCTGATAAATCCTATATAAATTGATAAGGCGCTGCCCAAAATTCCTCAGCATGTTTTTCTCATTTGACATATTGATGAATCAATAAGCTATATATGCTATTCCCATCACATACTATGTGACATCCCAGGTAAATAAAAAATATTATATATAATATTTATTAATATATATGAATTAAATATTAATATTACATTAAAGGGGATGTTATGCTCAATTCCGTACCAGACACACAACAATGGGTTTCTCTGAAATCTCTTGTTGCACACATAGATGAGTGATACTGAAAAAAAATAATAATATAATATTATTTTAAATGGTAGTTAACACCTAGAAGTTGTATTGGTTGTAATGAACAAAACTAACAAAAATATTATTACATATGTTTTTTAATAGTATTCACATTTATCCAATAAATGCCAGAGGCATAAAATGGGAATGAGTCCAATTTTAAGCACAAATACTCTAATGTTCATTAAAAGGTCGATTTACGGCCATTTGATTGAGAACCAATTTTAAATATAGTTTTTTCAATCATATATGTAATTTTCGAAAAAGTAAAATTATTTTTTATAATTGGGAGAAAAAAATTTACTTTTTATAAAAAAAAATTATTTTCCCGATGAATTTCAAATTTTTATGAATAGTGAAAAATACTGCATTTTAACTCAAAACATCATTTTAATTTATTTTTTTATTGTTATATTACCTTATTAATTGGTTTTAAATTTTAATTATAATATATTTTTACCATATAATCCAATGTGGGTTGATGGATGTAATTTTAATTTGAAATTGAACATAGAGAAGTTACAATCTTTTGATAGTTATTATTTCATAAAAACGCTTTTTTGTTTTGACAATAGGAATTAATTCTATATTAATTTATATAAATTTGGTGTTTTGAATTTTAAAAAATGGATTCAATATTTGATGTCAATAGTTCAAAATTGATTATATATGAATCTTTTATTTTTATACATTATGAATAGTAACTTTAGTAAATATTTTATTTATAACGGTTAAAGGGTAAATATGGTAAATAAGGGTGAGAAATAATATTATTGATAGCTCTAATATTTTCCAATTTTTTTATTTCTTTAAATTTTTTAAGCATCCCAAATAATCAGATTGAGCTTATATGAATCAATTTTGGATTTATTATGTGTTTTGAGCAAAATGGTGAAAAACGCATAATTCTGGATTTTAGAAAGCTTTTTACATCAAGGGTATTTTAGACATTTAATGAAAAATATAGATCTAAATTTTGTGATTAAACTTTTTTTAGAATCATGATATTATTTCCTTCAACTTTTTCTTCTGGACCAAGAGCTTAATCGGCCATCTAAAGGGCCTAACAAATCATTGAATTTGGATATTTTTCCGGGAGGACAGCATGGACCCCACCACTATAACGGAACCCAAAATCGGCATACAAATATCCCAATAGGGTATTTCAACCCAGGATAGCACGAGGACATATATGGTCGGCACTAAAATAAAGTATTGGTAGTTTTAAATTCATTAAGGTGGCCATTGAGCGACATACTTTTGAAGGAACCTTCCTGGAAGATTCAACCTGAATCAGAAACTGCCAATGAAAAATTTATAACAACTTCATCCGGTTTCAAAAACAGCTAAAATTTGGAAGGTGAACAAAAAAAATATTTATTAACAACTTTGAAGTAGGAGTCTACGCGTGAAACAACCATTTAATGGGTCACGAATGTGAAATATTTCAGGATCTAGAATTTTGCCTCTAAAAGGAGGCCCTCACCTCATTCCAAAATCATCCCATTCTCCAACAATTCCTTCAAGGCACCAAGGAGGAGATATCCACCGAGGTAGGCCAGCCGCAGATCTTCCAAATTTCTTTTTAATTTATTTAATTTCTTTATTTTGTTTTTATTTCTTAATTGTAATTTATATTTCTAACAAAATTCATGCATTATTTTTATTTATGTGTCCACCCATCCACCATGTTTTCATTATTATCTTTTCTCCTTCTTTTATTCTTTTATAATTCTCATATTATCCATCGTGACCTCTTACCCTAAAAAATTAGGGGTAAACCTAAGACTTGGCTCGGGGGAGGTATGAGGAAATTTCAGTTATTCTTATCTTAAATTACGATATTTTATTATGTTTGTGATGAGCAAGAGTGATGTGCACGGGTGTGGAGATCGTCACCACGACACAATTCTCAAACTCATTTCTATTATTTTATTAAATATTTTCCCTCCCTTCTACTAGATACAAGATCTTTATATGATGGAGTTGATCCATTCAGTAGTTGAAATGGCATACGAAGGTGCCAGGTCTTGGAAGATGTCATACTCTCGATCGAGGTGTAACATCAACCTTGATTATAGGAGGAGGTGAAGTTAAGATTGATAAATGAATTCAAGATTTCACACAAATAAATAAAATATTATTAATTCATGAATGAGATCTCATAATTAAATTATCAAACTTAATTTAAATACCAATAAGGAGAATGATGAAACCCACAAACCAACCCGTAAAGGCCAAGTTTATTCTAAATTAATTGCATTTTTTAATTGCATGTTAGTTTTCCCTTTTATTTTAATTAAATGGTTTCCCATTATTATATAATATAAAAACAACCAAAATAAGTGGTTTTTTTAAATTAGATTATGTGATTAAATGACTAAAAAGGCTCCTCAAGAGAGATGACCCTGGTCAGCCTCTATGCTGCACTAGGAAAATTAAATTTCTTTTTCCACACCCTATAATAGGCGTGCGTCAAAACTGGCGCCATTTCTAGGGAGATAATAATTTTTTTACAATAATTTTTCTATTTTCAAATTTTATATAGTTTTCATTATTTTTAAAAAAATGAAAAAAATATATTTTTCCATGATGCATTCAAATTACAAATATTATTCATGGAATAATTACTCACAGGTGCAGGAAGAAAAACAGACTACACTGCGGAGGTCCTCCAACGAAGGGCTGATGCTCTAATGATACAGTTCAAACAGAAGTAAATTGGACTTTAACCATTCATTTCACATGATGATTTGATATCCATGGCCGATGAACTCAAATCTGACATTAAATGATTCTATTCTAAGAAGAAATTGCCACAGGTCTTCCCTAATTTCACTAAAGAAATCAAAGAAGTTGAATCCAAACTCGAGGTGGAGGAGTATGACTACCTACCTCCATCTAGTGACAATCTTCTCCAAGAGGCACTTTAAAATCAAGATGAGATTAAATCTGAACCAACTCTGGGAGTGGAACCTTTCATTGCCTCCATCCATTCTGGTTTTATTGAATCTGAATTTTATGTGACTTCATATTATTTTACAGAATCAGATTGGATTTTCTATGCCTTGGTGGAAGAATAATAAATTGCACATATAGAAGAATACCAATATCTCCCTAATGTAATTTATCATCTACATGAGGAATTTCATGATGAGATACAAGTGGATATGCCTAAATAACCAAATCTACAAGCTGCTGACCATAAAAGAGAATATTTGAAAATTAAAATTTCAAATTAAAATTTTGAATCACGTTTTGATTATTCTTTTCATGCGGCACATCTGGAGAAACCATTAGATTTTTAAGAAGAAATTCCATAAGTAGAAACTAAAGAGGAAGATGTTCCATACTTCATCCTACCACCACCATGGAAGAGGTATATAATTGTGAAGGGAGAGTATTTGGTGTACTCTATTCATGGAATTCTCCTCAGCAAGAAAAAAGACATGCTGGATGGGAAGAACAAAATGTGGTGGTTCATGTCCAAGAAGATCCACCTAGTATCAGATTATGGATAATGGCTGGTACTTCCCTCTGGAGGTAGTAAAAGATGCCAAGGCCCACATGGGGGATTATACCATGATTTTTCCATTAGATGCTATATTGTAATTTAATTTTAAATATTATGAATTTAAATTTCAAATTAAGTATTATGAATTTGTATAGAATGTGTCCCCCTACCTCTTTTCATGTTGAGCTTAAATGAAATGATCCTTGTGATTAATTAAGAAATTTTTTTATAGGATCATGAGGCCAGAAGGAAGCCCTGATAATTAAAGGTAGATGACCAAATCTTTATTTCAAAAGGGGGTTCACTATTAATGTTTATCTTCTAAAATCCTTACAGTTTTTTGTGATTTAAACTAGAATTGAATTCCCACACATGAATTATGTTTTACTTGACATATCTAAAAGACATGAGTTTCTTAGGAATATATTGATACCATGTTTTATTTTTAAATGATAATAATATTGAATGATTAAAATATAGAATTTGATGATTAAAGTGAAGCATATATATTGAAATAAGTTCCCATGATTTGAATGAATTAGTTGATTCATGTACATGAAATTTCCCTAACATTTGTCATGCTTTAAATTTCAGAAATTTATGTGAATTACTTTTTTATTATTAATCATTCCATGAGTGATTTTCCAATATCATATTCCCATTCACGATAGGATTTATAGACCAAATATTTCCTATTTTTTCTTGAGCATTTTTCATAAGTGATCTTTGGAAGTGCCTCCTTCTAAAACATGTATTGAAACTTGTCAAAGCTATGACTGTGCAAAAACACATTTAAATAGACTGAGTCACTCCATTGGCTAGCCACATATTTACTTGAGACCATCCCTTACATTTATCTTTCATTAGCCTATAGAAGCCATGAATTGCCTTATTGGTTTAAGACACATTAAATGCCAATTTTTTCTTACCTTCCCAATCTTTTATAATATTATCATGGATATTTCAGGTTTGAGTGCGGGGGAAGGGCCTTTCATGTTCATTCATTGGGATGTGTATCATTTGTGGGTGGTGTGAGGTGTGTGTCATCATTTTGGGTAGTGTATTATTAGAAAATTGGGCATGAGTCATCATTTCATTATGAATCTTTAATTGCATCCGGTTCTCCTCAAAAAAATATATAAAATTGATAACAAATTTGTGCCTTTATGGAGCTTTAAAAAATTCAAAAAAAAAAGAGCTGAATTAAGCTTTGCCATTTTGGACCATTATTTAAGAAACAGGATTAGAACTGGGATGATATCATTCTTTGAAATCATTTATTGACTCATGTACCATGTCATTAAAAGGGGTGGTGTTGTGTTTCACATTATCAAGGGGATTTGAGTGAGGTTCATCCTGTTTTTTCACTTGATTAATCAAGCATTGTAACATCCCAGGTAAATGAAGAATAAATAATTTTCATATTTATTAATATTTACGAATTAAATATTAATTTTAATTTAAAGGGGTTGCTATGTTCTATTGCGTACTCGATACGCAACGATGAGTTTCTTTGAAAACGTACGTTGCACACTAGTAATATAATAATATTATTTTAAATGGTAGTTGACATGTAGCCATTATATTGGCGGGAATGGATAGAATTATCTAAAATATGATTATATATGTTTTTTAAATGTTTTAAATTTCTCAAATAAAAGATAAAGGCTTAAAATATGGAAAGAATTCAATTTTAGGCGTATATGCCCTAGTTTTCACTAAAGGTTCACTTATAGCCTTTTGATGGCGAACTGTCATTAAATATAGTTTTGTTCACTCTTATACATTCTATTGGACCAAATAAAACTGTTCCTTAGAATTAGGACATCAAAATTTTCTTTTTGTAAATTTTTGGTATCTTTCCGATAATGTTCATTTTTTAATGAATAGTGTAAAATGTTGTATTTTAATTCAAAAACTCATTTTAATCTAATTTTTTAAGATTATTATATTATCTTTTTAATTGGTTTTAAAGTGAAATTAGAATATATTTTTACCATTAAATCCAATAGTGGTCTTCGGAATTAATTTCAATTTGATATCGGACTTAAACTAGAGTCAATCTTTTGATACTTATTGTTTCATAAACACACGCTATTTACTCTGACAGCAGGAATTAATTATTATATTAATTAATGCAACTTATATGTTGTGAATTTTTTAAAATGGACTTCATTTTTGAATTTGGAACATCAAATATAGCTTAGGGTTAAGTTTTGGTATTCTTCTGAAAAACATCAATTTATGATGAATAGTGAAACCACTAAGTGGTACTTATAAAAACTGATTTTTCGTCTAAATGAAATTTTACCACTTTTGTGTTTTGAATTTCAAAAATCCGACATACATGGTTGTTATTAAGAAGTAAAATGTGGTTCAATGAAATTAAAATATATTTTGGGTGAATAGTAACGTTTACGTTCTTAATCGCGATTAGAGGTAATTAGTGTAGTTTAAGGTAAAAATAATACTTTAATAAAATGAGATGAGATTGACACATGTATGACCCTATTTGGATGTGTCATGGCCGACCAAGACAAACCATGGGTCAACATGGGGACCCCATGGAGCCACTTTGGTTTTGAAATGACTTAAATAACTTTTTACTTAATGATAACGTAAAAATGACACACACATGAAATGTTTTACTAAAACAATTTTTATATGGGGTAATACAAGTCATATTTTTGACTATAAATATTAATTAGAAATATAAAAAGATTTCCTAAATCATAGTATTTTTTGTATAATTTTTAGACTTTAAATAAATTAAATTATTTATGACATCAGGATGATGCAGCGATTACCTCATTAATAAAGGATTTAAATAAAATGTAAAGATAATGTAAAATATAAGACCTAAACATGTCCAAAACCTATTGTATGGGTGTATTTATAACCCTTATCACCTTACCCTCGAATTATTTCAATGTGGGACTTTTTGAATCCGAAACTCATTTTAAAATAAAGTAACTTATCTTTACTTTCCAAGAGTGCCCCTCCTCTCCTCTTATAAAAGGCCCCCACCTCTACCTCTTTACCCACACTTCCAAAGCCTTTGGCTCGGACAAACCCTGCCCATTTTTTCTCTCCACTTCCCTATATTAATCCTTAAAGCCTCTCATTGGGAAGAAGTCTTTCCAAGGAAGCCTTTGAGCTCAAACCAAAGGAAGTTACCCGATTTTAAGGTAATGTCTTCACTTGAGTCCTTTTGTTTTATTTTGCTTCTCCAACCCCCTAAACTCTTTTTATTCATTTCTTTTTTTAAAACTCCAGTATCATCAATATACAAGGATTTTGTTATAATAAGGATTCTATCTACAATTACACACACCTATATCTAACGATTAAAGAATATACTGTTTCCGTGGATGGTGAATTTCGGCCTCCCGAAACGATGATGGTTCAACATTATTTTAACACCTTCAAAGGTGGCCATTAATTTGACACTATATTTATATATGATATAAAATATTTTTATGTTTTCCTTAAGCTTCTGTATTTTTCATTTTGGGTATACCTTTATGGTTTCCATTATGGGTAAACGCGATATCTTCATTTAGGGAAGTACGGACTACCGCCCCCTCAAAGTGATGTGATTTGTTAATGCCATATGTATGACATATAAAGGATGGATTTAAAGTTATTATACATTATGTTATACTGGAATTATAATATACCTCTATATCATTATTTTTCCATTCCATAAAAATATGAAATAGAAATGAAAGTAGCGTTCATGCGTACGTACGGCTTACCGTCTCCATGAACGGTGCATTTCATTTCTTATCCCCAAATGTAATGTACTATTATAAGTACATGTATATAATGGATATATATGATGAATGATACATCTAAATGATGAATATAATTCTGGAATTAAAATATACATACCTCTCATTTTGTATTAATTCTATTAATATGACAAAGAAATGAAAGTAACATTCATGCGTACGTACGGCTTACTGTCTCCATGAATGGTGCATTTCATTTCTTACCTCTAAATGATTATGTAATATTATAAATACATTTATATGTAGGATATATATGATATATATGATATCCAAATCAGGAATGTCATTCTGGATATAAAGAACCTTTGACCACACGAACAACATGTAATTGTAAGAAGTCCACTTTCGACTTAAGAACCAAATATCGACAAAACAAAAATTATTAACATAAATGGTTACATAATGTTTATAACATGGAAATAAGTGATATAAAAGGAATAATGAACCTGAAAAAGTTTCTTATGAAAATAGAAATTAACTCAAGTTTATTATTCAGGACGTTAAAGAACGATCGAGTCAAGTCAGACCCGAGGTAAGGGACTTCGTCTCAATCTCCTTTCATTGAGGCATATTTCATTTTATACACAACTTTCTTTTATACGGTGTATAAACCCCTTTAACTTTTAGTTTTATACAAAAGGAATCTTTTTCTACGAAGCGTTTTACAAAACGAAAAAAAGGAATGTTTTTTAATGTACGTGGTGACAACGACCTTTTCCGCCGCCACGAGTATTATTTGGTCTTTGGTTCCTGAACAAGCCATAAGGTTTTTTTTAAATGAAATAAATACCGTATACTCTTTTATATATTTTGGTATTGAAAATGGATTTTTTAATGGATTTTTTATCTCAATATATTTATGTGATATATTCTAATCAAAGTGGGGAAATGTTTTCTTTCCATTATATTTGTTTTATGTCTTATGATTTTTATAATGGTACTTGAACATTTGATGGGTGGTTACGTGATAAACCATATGACGGGTGGTGCCGTGAATTCCAGGACGAGTGGTTACATTATAACCTCTAATGCATTGGGTATGGAAGTCGGCTGTATGGCTATTCCATTAAGTATGAATGGAAGTTGGCCATATGGCTATTCCATTATGTGATATGTGTGGAAGTCGACCATATGGTTTTTCCACTTAAGTATGTTTATGTCCCAAGTTACCTTTATATGTTATGTGTTCTTTATATTGGTTTTATGGTAATCTTTTGGTTAAAAAAGGGTATGTAATGATCTTTTATTCAGTTAAGAGTTTTTACTACTTCATAAAGGTGAAAAGTATTACTTTGATAAAGTATACATGGTTTACTTTTTGTTTTGAAAAACTAACAGTTTTTATTCTTTGTGTATCCCTTACTGAGCTCTTTATGCTCACCCCAAGTTTTTTTGAAATGTTTTTCACAGGACCTAATGTGGAATAGGGTCAAGGATGGGATCAAGGGAAATTCATGCTATATAAAACTTGGAACTAGACATGTTTCTTTTTAAGAGTATTTTTTTATTCTATGGAAACTTAGTAGAAGTGTATACTTTGTAATATTTTGAGATATAGTAGTTATGTTCTAATTCTCTAATACTCTAAACCTGAAAGATCCTCAATGTGAATTATTCATTTAATTCAATATTAAGTAATGTTTAAGGCCGAGGCCTTATAGTTGGAATCAGAGGTCGGTTTAGATAACTTTAGGAGTTAGAATTCTATTAAATGATTATACAAAAATATTTTTTTAGAAATGATATAGCATTTGAAGATTACCATGTTGCTTCATCTAAGAAATGTTTGTTCAGAATGGTTTTTCTTAGAGGAAACAGAGAAGTTTTTTTGGGAAGGCATACTGAGGGAAATGACCTTCCAAATCAGCATACTGAGATAGTTAGAATAAGAATTGAGCAATTTACTTCAGTGATGGCTCAGTTGAATCAGGTGATAAATGGTGGTTATGTTGTCGATGATATTTTGTTGTTTTCTAAAAGTAAAGTGGAGAATGAAAGACATTTAAGGGTTATTTTGAAAACCTTGAAAGAAAATAAATTGTATGGGAAATTCACCAAGTGTGAGTTTTGTTTGAAAAAAATTTCTTTCCTTGGTCACATTGTTTCTAAAGATGGGATAATCGTTGATCCTGTAAAAACAAAGGTTGTTGAAGAATGGCCAAGACCCCCAAATGTAACTGAGATTCGTAGCTCCCTTGGTTTGGCAGGCTATTACCAAAGGTTTGTTATAAATTTTTCACGGTTATCTAGTCCAATGACTAAGCTAACTCCGAAGGTTGTTAAGTTTATTTGGACAAAAGAATGTGATGATTGTTTTCAGGAAATGAAAATAAGATTGCTGAATGCTCCAGTTTTGGCACTACCTTCCAGGAATGGGGAGTTTGTTATCTATAGTTATGGTTCATTGAAAGGACTTGGTTGTGTCCTAATTCAGAATGATCAGGTAATTGCTTATGCTTCACGTCAGTTGAAAACTCATGAGGTAAATTACCCTACAAATGATTTGGATTTAGCTGCTGTTGTTTTTGCTTTAAAAATTTGGAGGCATCTTTGTATGGAGTAAGGTGTGAAATATATACTGATCACAAAAGTTTAATGTATATATTCACTCAGAATGAATTGAACACGAGACAGAGGAGATGTCTGGAATTAATCAAGGATTATGATTCTACAATTCATTACCATCCGAGAAAAGCAAATAAAGTGGCTGATGCTTTGAGTCGAAAAAGTAATGGTTCATTAATGATGTTGCAGTTGGAACTTGATCCTTTGGTTAAGTATTTGATGAACTCTGGAATAGAATTTGTTGGGGCAGGATGTTCTTCTATTTTGTTTCAGGTATCTGTGAAATCTTCTCTATCGGACAAAATCAAGCAAGCACGGAAGCAAGACAGTGAGTTGTAGAAAAAGGTAGTGCTGGTTCAGAAGGGTATGTTGTCTGAGTTTAACATTGATAATGATTGTTTTTTTGAGGTTTGGGAAGAGATTATGTGTGCCTAGTGATTCACAGTTGAAGAATGAGTTGTTATGTGAGGCTCACAGTTCCCCGTTTTCAGTTCATCCTGGCAATACTAAGATGTACAGAGATATGCAAGAGTATTACTGGTGGGATGGAATGAAAAGGGATATTGCTGATTTTACTGTGAAGTGTTTGACTTTTAAGTAGGTTAAAGCAGAGTGCAAGTTACCGAAAGGGACGCTTCAGCCTTTACCAATGCCAGAGTGGAAATGGGAAAACATATCCATTGACTTTGTTGTGGGATTACCGAGGACATCTCGAGGTAATAATGCAATCTGGGTAATTATTGATCGCTTTACTAAAGCTGCTAATTTCCTTTCTATACGAGATAATTTTCCCTAGATCAACTTTCCCATTTGTATCTTAAAGAGATAGTCATGTTACACGGAGTTCCTCTCTCCATTGTGTCTGATCGTGATCCCAGGTTTACTTCTCATTTTTGGAAAGGCCTTCAGAAGTCATTGGGTACTGAATTAAATTTTAGTACAACTTTTCATCCTCAATCAGATGCGCAGTCAGAATGAAAAATTTATACCTTGGAAGATATGCTACGAGCTTGTTCGATGGATTATCAGGGAAGTTGGGACCAACAGCTTTCTTTGATTGAGTTTTCTTATAATAACAGTTTTCTTTCCAGTATATAGATGGCACCATTTGAGGCATTATATGGGAAGCGGAGTTAAACTCCAGCATTTTGGGATGAAGTGGGTGAAAGGAAGCTGATGGGACCAGAATTGGTAGAAGAGATGGTGGAAAAAGTTCAGTTGATTCAGAAACACATGAGAACAGATCAGAGCAGGCAGAAGAGTTATGCGGATAACAGGAGGAAGGATCTATCTTTCGAGGTAGGTTATCATGTTTTTCTCACGGTTTCTCCATGGAAAAGTGTGATGAGATTTGGTAAGAAAGGAAAGATGAGTCCAAGGTTCATTGAACCATATGAAATTCTAGAGAAAGTTGGATCAGTTGCTTACCAAGCTTCTTTACCTCCGATTTTATCTCAGGTGCACAATGTTTTTCATTTTTCGATGCTGAGAAAGTATATGCTAGATCGCTCTCATGTTTTGTGCCCAGAGGTAGTTCGGTTGGAAGAGAATCTCTCTTATGAGGAACAACCAGTCCAGATTCTTGACCGAAGAGAGCAAGTGTTGTGAATAAGGTAATTCACCAGGTAATGGTTTTGTGGAAAAATCATATTGTTGAAGAGGCAACGTGGGAATCTGAAAATGCTATGAGGGATAAATACCCCCACTTATTTTGATAAGTGAATAAAATTGTGAGGACGCAATTCCCAAAAGGGGGGAAGGATGTAACATCCCAAGTAAATGAAGAATAAATAATTTTCATATTTATTAATATTTACGAATTAAATATTAATTTTACTTTAAAGGGGTTTCTATGTTCGATTACGTACTCGATACGCAACGATAAGTTTCTTTGAAAACTTACTTTGCACACTAGTAATATAATAATATTATTTTAAATGGTAGTTAACATGTAGCCGTTGTATTGGTAGGAATGGCTAGAAATAACTAAAATATGATTATATATGTTTTTTAAATGTTTTTATATTTATCCAATAAAAGATAAAGGCTTAAAATATGGAATGAATTCAATTTTAGGCGTATATGCCCTAGTTTTCACTAATGGTTCACTTATCGCCTTTTGATGGCGAACCGTCATTAAATATATATTTTTTCACTCTTATACATTCTATTGGACCAAATAAAAATCTTCCTTAGAATCGGGACATCAAAATTTACTTTGTGTAAATTTTTGGTATCTTTCCGATAAAGTTCATTTTTTTAATGAATAGTGTAAAATGTTGTATTTTAATTCAAAACCTCTTTTTAATATAATTTTTTAATATGATTAGAAAATCTTTTTAATTGGTTTTAAAGTGAAATTAGAATATATTTTTACCATTAAATCCAATAGTGTTCATTGGAATTAATTTCACTTTAAAATCAGACTTAAACTACTGTCAATCTTTTGATACTTATTGTTTCATAAAAACACGCTATTTGCTCTGACAGCGGGAATTAATTATTAAATTAATTAATGAAACATATATGTTTTGAATTTTTTAAAATGGACTTCATTTTTGAATTCGGAATATCAAATATATCTTAGGGTGATGTTTTGGTATTTTTATGAAAAACATCAATTTTTGATGAATAGTGAAACCACTAAGTGGTACTTATAAAAACTGATTTTTCATTTAAAAGAAATTTTACCACTTCTATGTATTGAATTTCAAAAATACGACATACATGGTTTTTATTAAGAAGTAAAATGTGGTTCAATGAGATTAAAATATTTTTTGGTGAATAGTAACTTTTAAGTTCTTAATCACGATTAGAGGTAATTAGTGTAGTTTAAGGTAAAAATAGTGCATTAATAAAATGATATGAGATTGAAACATGTCCTACCCTAATTGGATGTGTCATGGCCGACCAAGAAAACCCATGGGTCAACTTGGGGACCCCCTGGAGCCACTTTTTTGGGAAATGACATAAATAACTTTTTATTTAATGTTAAAGTATAAATGACACACACATGAAATGTTTTACTAAAACAATTTTTACATGGGATTATACAAGTCATATTTTTGACTATAAATATTAATTAGAAATCTAAAATGATTTCATACATCATAGTATTTTTTGTATAATTTTTAGACTTTAAATAAATTAAATTATATATGACATCATGATGATGCAGTGATTACCTCATTAATAAATGTTTTAAATAAAATGTAAAGTTAATGTAAAATCTAAGACCTAAACATGTCCAAAACCTATTTGATGGGTGGATTTAGAACCCCTATCACCATAACCTCTAATTATATCAATGTGGGACCTTTTTAATCTGAAACTCATTTTAAAATAAAGTAACTTATCTTTACTTTCCAAGAGTGCACATCCTCTCCTCTTATAAAAGGCCCCCACCTCTACCTCTTTACCCACACTTCCAAAGCCTTTTCCTCGTCCAACCCCTGCCCATTTTGTCTCTACACTTCCCTCTCTTACTCCTTAAAGACTCACATTGGGCACAAGTCTTCCCAAGGAAGCCTTTGAGCTCAAACCAAAGGAAGTTACCCGATTTTAAGGTAATTTCTTCACTTGAGTCCTTTTGTTTTATTTTGCTTCTCCAACCCCCTAAACTCTTTTTATTCATTTATATTGTAACAAAAACAGTATCATAAATATACAAGAATGTTGTTATATGAAGGATTATATCTAAACTTACACACACCTACATATAATGGTTAAAGAACATATTGTTTCCGTGGATGGCGAATTTCGGCCTCCCGAAACGATGATTGTTCAACATTCTTTTAACACCTTCAAAGATGTCCATTAAGATTAAACTATATTTATATATGATATATAATATGTTTATGTTTTCCTTAAGCTTCTATATTTTTCATTTTGGGCATACCTTTATGGTTTCCATTATAGGTAAACGCGATATCTTCATTTAAGGAAGTGCAGACTACCGCCCCCTCAAAGTGATGTGATTCGTTAATGCCATATGTGGGACGTATAAAGGATGGATTTAAAGTTATTATATATTATTTTATACTGGAATTATAATATACCTCTATATCATTATTATTCCATTCCATAAAAATATGAAATAGAAATGCAAGTTGCGTTCATGCGTACGTACGGCTTACCGTCTCCATGAACGGTGCATTTCATTTCTTATCCCCAAATTTAATGTACTATTATAAGTACATGTATATAATGGATATATATGATGAATGATACATCTATATGATTAATATAATTTTGGAATTAAAATATACATACCTATCATTTAGTTTTAATTCCATTAATATGACAAAGAAATGAAAGTAGCGTTCATGCGTACGTACGACTTACCGTCTCCATGAACGATGCATTTAATTTTTTAACTCTAAATGATTATGTAATATTATAAATACATGTATATGCAGGATATATATGATATATATGATATCCAAATCCGGAATGTCATTCTGGATATAAAGAACCTTTGACCACGAGAACAACATGTAATTGTAAGAAGTCCACTTTCGACTTAAGAACCAAATATCGACAAAACAAACATTATTAACTTAAATGGTTACATAATGTTTATAACATGGCAATAAGTTATATAAAAGTAATAATGAACTTGAAAAAGGTTCTTAAGAAAATAGAAATTAACTCAAGTTTATTATTTAGGATGTTAAAGAACGATCGAGTCAAGTTGGACCCGAGGTAAGGGACTTCGTCTCAATCTCCTTTCATTGAGGCATATTTCTTTTTATACACAACTTTCTTTTATATGGTGTATAATCCCCTTTGACTTTTACTTTTATACAGAAGGAATCTTTTTCTACGAAGCGTTTTACAAAACGACAAAAAGGAATGTTTCTTTTAACGTACGCGGTGACAACGACCTTTTCTGCCGCCGCGAGTATTCTTTGGTCTTTGGCTTCCTGAACAAGCCGTAAGGTTTTTTTTAAAATGAAATAAATACCATATACTCTTTTATGTATTTTGGTTTTGAAAATAGTTTTTATAATGGATTTTTTATGTCAATATATTTAAGAGATATATTGTGATCAAATTGTGGAAATGTTTTCTTTCCTTTATATTTGTTTTATGTCTTATGATTTTTATAATGGTACTTGGACATTTGACGGGTGGTTACGTGATAAACCATATGACGGGTGGTGCCGTGAATACCCGGACGGGTGGTTACGTTATAACCACCAATGCATTGTGTATGGAAGTCGGTCGTATGGCTATTCCATTAAATATGTATGGAAGTTGGCCGTATGGCTATTCCATTAAGTGATATGTGTGGAAGTCGATCATATGGTTTTTCCACTTAAGTATGTTTATGTCCCAAGTTACCTTTATATGTTATGTGTTCTTTATATGGGTTTTATGGTAATCTTTTGGTTAAAAAGGGGTATGTAATGATCTTTTATTCAGTGAAGAGTTTTTAATACTTCATAAACGTGAAAAGTATTACTTTGATAAAGTATACATAGTTTACATTTTGTTTTGATAAACTAACAGTTTTTATTCTTTGTGTATCCCTTACTGAGCTCTTTATGCTCACCCCATGTTTTTTTGAAATGTTTTTCACAGGACCTAATGTGGAATAGGGTCAAAGATGGGATCAAGGTAAAGTCATGGAATATAAAACATGGAACTAGACATGTTTATTTTTAAGAGTATTTTTTTATTCTATGGAAAGTTAGTAGAAGTGTCTACTTTGTAATCTTTTGAGATGTAGAAGTTATGTTCTAATTCTCTAAAACTCTAAACCTGAAAAGATCCTCAATGTGAATTATTCATTTAATTCAATATTATTTAATGTTTAAGGCCAAGGCCTCATGTGCATTGTACTTAAGATTTAAACCTCCTACTTGTATCCTTGTATTATTTAAATAATTTAACCACCACCCCTAAGCCACAGAGTCATTTGAACCTTAATTGCAAGACCTCATGTTTTTATGTGTTTTTTTCTTTCCAAAGTTGATAATATAATCCCTTTACAAGCCTATGGATAAGAAGCATGTTCTCATGATATGAGAAAAACTACAAAATTAATTTTATCATGTGTGATGACAGAAAATATTCAAAAGAGAGGAAGATCATTATTTATCATGTTAAATAATAATAAATTGATATGCATGAATGAATTAATGGAGAAGCTCCATCATTTTTCAAAGGGGAAAATTAAATACATGAATTGATAATTTTTTTTTAAAAATTGGAAATTAAATTGATATTTTTTGTGGAACATGATAATTTTATTGGACATTGATTATTGTTTGATTTTATTGCATTCAAATTTAAATATTGGTAACATTGGTGCCCTATGAATTCCATGTTGAGATTTTATGCTTGATGAAAATCATAGTTTATGAGTGGGGGAATTGATAGATCTAATATTTTCCACAATTTTCATATGTATTTAAATTTTTTTAATCATCAAAAATAATCAATTTGAGCTTATGTGAATAAATTTTGGATTTATGATGTGTTTTGAGAAAAATAGTGAAAAATGCATAATTCTGGATTTTAGATTGATTTTTACATCAAGGGTATTTTATTCATTTAATGAAAGATATAAATCCAAATTTTTTGATTAAAATTTTATTATTATCCTAAGTTTATTTCATTCAACTTTTTCTTCTAGACCCATAGCTGATTCGTCCATCTAAAGGTCAAAACAATTCATTGAAGTTGGACATTTTTTCGGGCAGACAGTGTGGATCCCACCATTGTAACGGAACCCAAAATCTGCCTACACATATAAAAATGATTGTTTCCACCTAGGATAACATGAGGACAGATATGGTCGGCTCTAAAATAAATTTTCGGGGGGATTGAAGTCATTAAGGTGGTCATTAAATGTCATACATTTGGAAGAACTTTCTTGGAAGCTTCGTTCAGAATCAGAAACCGCCAATGAAAAATTCATAACTCCTTAATAAGGTTTCCAAAAGAGCTTCAATTTGGAGTGTCAATGGAAATTATATTTATGAACAACTCCAAAGTATGGTTTCATGCGTGAAATCTCAATTTAATGGGTCAATAATGCAAAAGATTTATGGATCCAGAATTCTTCCAATAAAAGGAGGCCATCACCTCCTTCCAAAATCATCCAATTCTCCATCCATTCCATTAATGAACCAATGAGGATATCTACCTCAAGGGAGACCGACCAAAAATCTTCCACAATTATATTTAATATCTTTATTTTCTTTATTTTTGTTTTAGTTTTCAATTGTAATTTAGATTTCTAATAAAATTCATGCATTATTTTTATTTCTCTGTCCACCCATCCACCCAGATTTCTTCATTATCATTTCTCATTTTCTTCTTCTTTTATTCTTCTCATATTATCCACCATGACCTCTTACCCAAAAAATTGAGGGGTTATCCCAAGACTTGGACTGGGGAAGGTATTTAGGAATTTCATTTATTTTGTGCTAAAATTCTGATATTTTATTGAGTTTCTGATGAGCAAGAGTGATGTGCACGGGTGTGGCGAGCGTCCACCACGGCACTGATCTCAAAATCATTTCTATTATTTCATTAAATATTTTCCCTCCCTTTTACTTCATACAATCTCTTCATACGATGGAGTTGAGCCATTCAGTAGTTGAAATGGAATAGGATGGAGCCAAGTCTTGGAAGATGTCATACTCTCGATCAAGGTGTGCCATCAACCTTGATTATTAGAGGAGGTGAAGTTACGATTTCTCAATGCATTCTATATTTCACAACAATAAATAAAAGAATAGTAATTCATGAATTAGATCTCAAAATTGAATTATCAAACTTATTTTAAATACCAATAAGGAGAATGATGAAACCCACAAACCAACCCATAAAGGCCAAGTTCATTCTCCATTAATTGCATTTTGTCATTTCATGTTAGTTTTATCTTTTTTTTTAATTTAATTGTTTTCTATTAATAGATAATATAAAAACAACAAAAATATGTAATTTAGTTAAATTATATTATGTGAGTAAACGACTAAAAAGGCTCTTCAAGAGAGACGACCATGGTCAGCCTCTCTGCTGCACTAGGAAAAATAAATTGTTTTTTCTATTCCCTACGATAGGCGTGCATCAATTATAATAATAATAAATTACCCTAACACATTTCCTAATCCTATTGGCTGATTCCATTTTGACCATGGGCATCAGTGGGTCTATTTTTGGACCCCATGGAGCCCCTTGCATGTGAAAATGGCATTTAAAATAAATTAATATAAGGTTATAGAAATTTAACATCAACATATATATCATAGTAAAAAAATATTTACAGTGGGTTATATCAGTTATATTTTAGACTATAAATAGTAAATAGTAATTTAAAAATATTTTCTACATCATCATATTTTATTTATAATTTTTACACATTAAATAAATAAATTTATTTATGACACAATGTTAATTCTATAATTGCTTCATTAATAAAGATTCAAATAACATATATTATAATTATTAAAATAAATTTATTTTGAAACTTTTTAAGACATCCAAGAATTTTATAGACAATGTGACTTGTTATATTTGAATGAATGAAGGTTTTTTGAAATAATAAAGTTGTTATAGATTTTTTAAATTACTTGATATGAACAGTTTATAAATTGACAAAAATGAGTTTTTAAAACAATAAATATTTTACTAAATACTAAAATATTAATAAAAATATAATATTCCACAACATACATATATGAATTTACAAATGTTAATATTAATCTATATTGGGTCTCATTTAATTTTATTGTAAATATATTAACCATATTGTATGAATATTTTAAAGGACGTAGTAAAACATAAATCTGATAACAAATGGTTAAACATAAATGTAAGGATTAAAAAATATCCAGAACCTATCAAATTATTATTTGTTATTTTATTTAGATATTTTTTCATATTATATTTTAATTAAATACGTTTTGGACTTTTTGAAACCGTAAAATATTATATAATAAAATAATACTTTCATACTTTCTTAAAGAGCCCATCCTCCCTCTTATAAAAGTACATCACCACTAACCCTTACTCACACATCTCATGCACCCTTGGATCATCAAAACTCTGACCAAATAAGCTCCCAACATCCCTCTCTTCCACCTATAATCCTTACTTTATACATAATTTACGTCAAGAAATCGTTTCTGTTCTAAACAAAGGGAGTTACCCGATTTAAAGTTAATGTCTCCTCTCAAGTTCTTTTCGTTTATTTTTCTTATCCGCCCACCTAAACTCTCTTTATTAAATTATTTTATAAAAACACCATTATGTTAAATATAGCAGGATGTTTTTATGGGAATGATTTAAACTACACTTACACACACCCCCATCTAATGGATACGAACATTCTGTTACAGTGGACGTCGAACTATTGCCTCACGAAACGATGATAGGCCAATTATCTCCTCCCGCCTATCATGGAGGACATTATGATGGAACTATATTTATATTTGATATATATTATATTTATATTGTATTTATTATTATGTATTTTTCATTTATATCATACCTTTATGTTTATCATAACGGATAAATGTGATAATTTCATTAGAGGAAGTGGAGACTACCGCCCCACAAAGTGATATGAATCGTTCATGCCATTCATGAAATGTATAAATGATAGAGTTAATGAAATTATATATGATATTATAATAGAATTTTAATATAACTATTTATCATTATGTTTTCATTTCATTAAATATGAATTAGAAATGAAAGTAGTGTCTATGCATACATACAGCTTACCGTCTCCATGAATGGTGCATTTCATTTTGTATATCTAAATGTTATGTACTATAATTAATACATATATATTCTTTATATATATGATATATGGGATATCTAAATTTTTAATATCATTTTTTAGATAGTGGGATTTTGACCACATGGACAACTTGTAATTATAAGGGATTTCGTCTCAATCTCATTTCATTGAGGAATATTTTGATTTATCCACGACTTTCATTTATAGGTTGTGTAAACCCCTTTGAGATATCATTTCATTCATAGGGAATCTTTATCTACATAGAGTTATACAAAATGACAAAGGGAATGATACTTTTTAACGTAAGATGTGACATCAGCATTTCTGCTGCCGTGAGAATTATTTGATTTTGGAGTCCTTAACAAGTCGTAATGTTTTTAAAAGGAAAATAAATACCATATACTTCTTTTTGTATATTGGTATTAAAAATGGTTTTGATAATGGATTCATTATGTCAATATATTTAAATGATATATTATGATTGTAATGTGGAAATTCTATCTTTCGTTTATGCATGTTTTATGTTTTGTGAATATGTTATGGTTCATGGGAATTTTATATGTATCCAGGTGGTTTCATGATAAAACTTGGGTGGGTGAGCCCGAGATAGCTCTCAAATGAATTGGGTAATGTGAATAAGGTAAATGTTAATGTTCCTCCTAAGAGATTTAGGTAATATATTGTGATGTGTATTCCAAATTTAACTCCCTACATAGCTATAAAAGCTACAATGTAAGTATGATATGGATTCCACAAGTTACAATTATGATTTATGATTTCAATGTGTTATTCATTAATCATATGATTTTGGTTTGCATGTTAAAGATTGAAATGTATGATATCATTGACTTTTATTTGTTGATGGAGTAATGTTTTCTTTACTTGTTTTATAATGCGTACAAATATTTTTATTCCCATTCCATGTTTTTAAAATTTATTTTCACAAAATTTATGTTTGGTTAAAAGAATGGAAAAATTCAAGAAGATTTATTTCAAAAAAAAATTTATTGTTTTCTTTTATGTGTTTTAATTTTATGAGAAATAATTAATACGGAGTTAAAGTGTGTACTTTGTAAATTCTTGAGGTGTAATGTAATAGTTGTGGCCTAATTATCTAAAAATCTAAATGTGAGAAGATCCTCAATGTGAATTATTAAATTAATTAATGATTTTGTAATGTTTAAGGATGAGTCCTCATAGTTGGAATCATAAGATGGATTAGATAACTTTAGGAATTAGAGTATTTTTATGTTAATATCCTTAAATTAATATATTGTAAGATTGAAATTATATTGTAGTTACAGATTACTATGTCACTTAGCCAAAGTTATTGTTGTGTTTAGAATGGTTTTCTCCAGAGGAAACAGTGTAGCTATGATTGGACAACATCAGGAGGAAGACAACCTTCCCAATCAATAAGCTGAGATGGTCGATATTAAAACTGAGTAGTCTATTGTAGTGATGGCACAATTGACTCAGTCTATAAATGGTGGTGGTATCCATGCACGAGATCATCTAGATCATCCACAGAGGAACATGTCAGTAGTGGAGCATTTCATGAGGCAACATCCCCTGACATTCATTGGATCATCTAATCATGTGTTAGCTTAAGGGTGGTTTAAAGCACAGGAAAATATTATTGGTGTCATGTGGTGATCATAACATCAAAAGTCCAGTTTCTTTGTTTATGGTTTTGAAGGTGAAGATGATAAGTGGTGGTCAATGGTTAAAAATATATGGGATAGTGAAGAGATTTATTCCATTTATTATGATTAATTCAATGGAATTTTTCTTGGGAAATATTTTCATAAGTTTTTTCATCTTAGTATGGAAAAACAATTCCTGGAATTGATGTTTGACGACGGATCAGTGGCTGCTTATGAAGCTAAATTGACATGACTAGCAAGGTATGCTCTAAATTTCATACGAGATCTTGATAATAAAAAAAACTATTTTTTACTCAGGATTAAATCCAAAGTATCGAATGGATTTAACTTCTTGTGAGTTAAAATGTTAGGAAAAACTAGTTCAATGTGTGGTGAAGGTGGAAATAGAGTTTGCTAATGATAATGTGTTCACTGAAAAACAATAGAATAAGAGGTCACAGTGGCAGGTGAAAGGGAAGAAATGTTAAAAAAATTCTAACGGTAAGAAACTTAAGTTTATAGTATGTCAAAATTGTTGCAAAAAACATGCTAGGAAATGTATTTTGAATTCTGGTAAGTTCTACCGATGTGGTAAAATGGGACATACGGCTCGTAATTACACTGAAAAAGATCAGGGTAATGGTAAGACAAAATATTATTAACAGTCAATAATTTTTTTTAAGTTTAATGAAATTCATCAATATGAAAATGAGTGTCCTAAATAGAACTCAACTGAGGGAAAGCACCCATAATACAAAAATAAAGGTGTGGTGAAATTATTTGCAACTACATTAGCAAATGTTGGTCCATCGAATGAATTAGTATCAAGTAAAATGTTCGTTTTTTCATGTTAAACCAATGTTTTGTAGGATTTAGGGTCTACACATTCTTTTATTTTTGAGAAGTTTTCTTGTAAATAAATAATTCCATCTAAAGATATGAATAATGTTCTTATGGTAAAAACACCAACCGGGAATGTTGGGACAAAAAGAAATCATAAGAACCTTTATTTCCTTGTACTCAGAAAGAATCTACCTTCTAAACTTATTTTTTTTACTCTAGTAGAGTTTATGTTATTTTTGATATAGATTGGATTTCTATTTATCATGCTAAGATTGAAAGTAGAGCTAAATAGCTTTCTTTTTAGAAAGAAATTTAGTTTTTGTGCAGGAATGAACCCGATCTTTTGAAAACATATCCATAAACTGAGAAACTAGTAGGAGATTGAAATGAATGCTACCTTGCACATATTGTTGAAAACAAAGTAACTGTTTGGATTAATAATGTGCCATTGGTAAATGAGTATCGTGTTGTTTTCATGATGAGTTCCCTAGTATATTCCCTGATCTAGAATTTGAATTGACGGTTGACTTAGTTCCTAACACTAAGCCAATTTCAAGAAACCTTATCAAATGGTTCAAATTGATCTTTTAGAGTTAAATAATCAAATGCATGAGTATTTAGATAAACTTTTCATTCGACCTAGTACATCACCATGGGGTTCTCACGTCTTGTTTATTAAAAATAAAGATTGTTCAATGAGTATTTTCATTCATTATATAAAATTTAAAAACATCACTATTAAGAACATGTATCCTTTTCCTTATATGGATGATTTACTTGATCAACTCCGGGGAGCTTAGTATTTTTTTAAGATTGACATGTGTCCGGGGTACCATCAGTTGAAAGTAAAGGAAGCAGACATTCTGAATACTATGTTTCATACTAGATATGGCCATTATGAATTTTTGTTTATGCCTTTTGGTTTATCCAATGCACCTGTTATATTCATGGATCTTATGAATATAATTTTCCTTGAGTTCCTAGATAAGTTTGTGGTTCTGTTCATTGATGATATTTTGGTTTATTCCAAAAGTAAAGAGTAACATGAATTTAATTTAATTTTTTTCGTGAAAACATTAAAAGAAATGAAAATTTTTGGGAAATTTAGCGGGTTTGATTTTTGGTTACAACAAATTTCATTCCTTGGTAACATTGATTCAAAAAATGGCATAACATTTGATCTTGCTAGTACATAAGTTATTGAACAAAGTCCAAGACCCACAAATATAACCAAGATCTATATTTTTCATTTCTTATTATGTTATTACTAGAGGTTTGTTGATAAATTTTCACAGTTATCTATTTCAATGACAAAGTTAACTTGAAAAGGTGTTAAGATCATTTGGACAGAAGAACATGATGATTCTTTTCAAGAATTGAATATATTATTGGTGAATGCTCTAGTTTTGACACTACATTCCATAAATACTGAATTTGTTATCTAAAGTGATTCATTGTTGAAAGGATTTGCTTGTGTCCTAATGCTGAATACTCATGTAATTACTTATACTTCCCGTCAATTGAAACCTCATGAGTTAAATTACCCCACATTTGATTTGGAATTAGCTGATATTTTTTTTCTTTAAAAATTTGGAGGCATCATCTGAATGGAGTAAAATGTGAAATATATATTGACAACAAATGATTGAAGTCTATATTCACTCAGAAAGTATTGAACATGAGACATAGGAGATGGTTTGAATTAATCAAGGATTATGATTTCACAATTCATTGGGATCCAGGAAATGAAAATAATGTGGCTAATGATTTGAGTAGAAAAATTAATTCTACATTAACCATGTTACGTTTGGGACAAGACCCTTTGATTAATAATTTGATGAACATTAGCATAGAAGTTGTTGGTGCTGTAAATTTAACTTTTTTGTTTTAAGTGTCCGTGAAATCATCCCTAGAATACAAAATTAAGCAAGCAAAGAAAGAAGAAAATGAGTTGCAGAAAAAGTTATAGTTGGTTCATAAGGTTATGTTACATTAATTTAATGTTAATAAGTAAAGTGTTTTGTGGTCTTGGAAAAGATTATGTGTTCCATGTGAGTCATAGTTAAAGAAAGAGTTGTTATGTGAAGATCATAGTTCTCAGTTTTCAGTTTATCCTGGATGAACTATGATGTAAAGAGATCTTCAGGAGTATTACTAGAGGGAAGGATTGGAAAGTGAAAATACTAACTTTACTGTGAAGTGATTGAGTTATCAATAGGTTAAAGAACAATGGTAGTTACTGAAAGGGATACTTCAGCCTGAACCGGTTCTAGAGTGGAAATGGAAAAATATATCCATCGACTTCGATTTGGGATTACCAAAGACATCATTAGGTAATAATGAAATCTAGGATACTGTTGATCGATTGACTAAATCTACTCATTTCCTTCCTATTCAAGATACATTATCTCTAGATCAACTTTCTCAGTTTTATGTTAAACAGATAGTGAGGTTGCATGGAGTTCCCCTCTCCATTGTATATGATCGTTATCCTAGGTTTACTTCTATGTTTTGGAAAGTCCTTCAGAATTTGTTGGGTACTAAACAAAAATTTAGTGTATCTTTTCATCTTTAATCAGATGGACAGTCTAAGTTAAAAAATTAGAAATTGTATGAAATGATATTTTCTTTCTCAATGGATTATCAGGGTAGTTGGGAAGAACCTATTTTAGTGATTTAATTTACATATAATAAAAATTATTATTCCTTTGTACCAATGACACCATTAGAGGCATTGTATGGAAACACATGATGAACTCCAACTTTTTGGGATGAATTTGGTGAAAGGAAACTAATGGGACCACAATTGGTAGAATAAATTTGAGATATAGTCAGTTGATTCAGAAGAACATGAGAACTACTAAGAGGAGGCAGAAATTTTTTTTGGATAACTGGATGAATGATATTTCTTTTGAGGTAGGTTATCGAGACATTATTTGAGATTCCACATTGGAAAGTGTATTGCATTTTGGCAAGAAGGGAAAGTTGAGTCCATGGTTCATCGAACCCAATTATAGAATGGATAAAGTTGGATCTGTTTCCTATAGAGTGGATTTACCTCCATGTCTATCATATGAATACATTGGTTTTCATGTTTCAATGTTTATAAAGTACATGCTAGATCCATCTCATGTTTTCAGACAATAGGTAGTTAAGTTGGAAGAGAATCTTTCTTAAGAGGAACAGCCTGTCCAAATTCATGACCATAGAGACCAAGTGTTGAAGAATAAGGTAATTTATCAGGTAATGGCTTAATGGATAAAATGTATAGTTGAAGAGGCAATATGGTAATCTGAAAATTCTATGAGGGATAAATACCCCCACTTATTTGGTAAGTGAATAGAATTGTAGGGACACAATTCCAAAAATTGGGGGAAGGACGTAACATCATTCGTAAATAGAGAATATTATATTTTCATATTTATTAATATTCATTAATTAAAAAGTAATTTTACTTTAAAGTGGATGTTATGTTTGATGGAGTACCTAACACTCAAAAACCGGTTTCTCTGAAATCTCTTATTTCAAACAAGGACGAGTCTTACTAAAAATAATAATATAATAATTTTTTAAATGGTAGTTAACACCTAGCCATTGTACTAGTGGGAATAAATAGAACTAACTAAAATATGATTATACATGTTTGTTAAATATTTTTACATTTATCCTATAAAAGTTAGAGGAAAAAAATGTGATTGAGTCCAATTTTAGGCACAAATACTCTAATATCCTTTAAATGGTCAATTTACCTCATTTTGATGGAGAATGCTTTTTAAATCTAGGTTTTGTCACTTTAATTAGTTCTATTTGAAAAAATAAAATTATTCGTTAAAAATCAGGACTTCGAAATTTAATTTGGTTGAAATTTTGGTATTTTTCTAATAAAGTTCATTTTTTATGAATAGTGAAAATAATGCATTGTAATTCAAAACTACTTTTTAATTTAATATATTTATATGGTTATATTAACTTTATAATTGGTTTCAATGTTTAATTATAATATATTTTTACTGTATAATACAATGTTGGTAATTGTTAGTAATTGTACATTGAAATTGAACATAAACAAGTGTCAATCTTTTGATAGTTATTATTTCTTAAAAACACACTGTTTGTTTTGACACTGAGAATTAATTTTAAATTAATTTCTACAACTTCTATGTTTTGAATTTAGAAAAATTGATTTAATATTTGGAATCACATAGTCTAAATTTTTTAAATAGGTAAAATTTATTTTTAGACATTATGAATTGTAACATCAGTAAATATTTTATTTACCATGGTTTTAGGTTAAATCTGGTAAATAATGTAAAAAATAATATTATAATAATATAAAATTACTTTAATTCATGTCCAAATACTTTTGGATGATACATGTCCGACCATGGGAATCCTTGGGTCGAATTTGGGATGCCATGGAGCCACTATCATGTGAAAATTACACATTATAAAAATTAATTTAAAGGTATGTAAAATGTAACAAAAAACTATATCTCATAGTAATTTTTTTAATTGGTTATATAAGTTATATTTTCGACTATAAAATTTATTTATAAATCTAAAAATATTTCCTACATCATGATATTTTATTTATATATTTTCGACATTAAATAAATAAATTTATTTATGAAATAATGGTGATGCAGAAATTTCTTCATTAATAAAGGATTAAAATAAATGATATAATAATTATTTAAATAAATTTATTTTAAAAAATTTTATGCCATACCCGAATTGTATAGATTAAGATGACTTTTTATCTTTAAATTAATTATTTTTGTTCGATGTAATCAGGTTTTTATATATTTTTTGTAATTCTTGTATGAATATGGTACAAATTGGCGCAAATTATTTTCTAAAAAAATATATTTTATTAAAGGAAAAAATAATCCTAAAAAAATAATATTCTTCCCACATACATATATAATGTTTAAAATTCATTAATTATCCATTTTGGGTCTCTTGGAATTCGATAGTAAAAATATTAACCATATTTTATGAATATATATGATGCCATGATAAAAGTTAAATAAGTTAACAAAGGGTTAAATAAAAAATATAAGGTGTTAAAAATATCCCAAACCTGTCCAATTATTATTGGATGATTTTATTTCAACTTCTATACGCCTTATATTATAATTAAATATGTTTTTTATCTTTTTAAATCAAAAATAATTATATATAAAATAATTCATTCAGACAATCCTAAAGATCCCCTCCTCCCTCTTATAAAAGGACATTATCTTTAAACCTTACTCACACCTTTCAAGCCCCCTTGGCTCATCAAACCTCTGAAAACATAATCTCCCAACATACCTCTCTTCCAACTAGAAGCCTTACCTTAGGCAGAAAGTATTTCATGAAATTTTTTTGGTTCAAACCAAAGGGAGTTACCCGATTTAAAGATAAGGTCTTCTCTCAAGTTCTTTTCATTTATTTTCCTCCTCCAAACCCCTATACTCTATTTATGACATTATCTAATAACAAATAAAATATCTTCAATATTCGATTTTTTTTATAAGTATTCAAACTAAACTTACACACACCCCCATCTAATGGATACAAACATACTGTTTTAGTGGACGGTGAACTACTGCCTCACGGAACTGTGATTGTTCAATTATCTCTTATCATCTATCATGATGGCCATTATGAATGAATTGTATTTATGTTTGAGAAATATTATATTTCTATTGTCTCTAAGACTATGTATTGTTCATTTATAACACACCATTATGGTTTCTATAACAGATAAATACAACTATTTCCATTGAGGAAATGCAGATTACCACCCCCTCAAAGTGATATGACTCGTTAATACCATACATGTAATGTATAGAGGATGGAGATAATGAAATTATATTTGATATTATACTGGAATTATTATATCCCTATTTATCATTAAATTCTCATTCCATTAAATACAAAATATAAATGATTATAGTGTTTATGAGTACGTACGACTTACCGTCTCCACCGAATTTCATTTCTTATCTCTTAATGTTATATACTGTTATAAATAAATATATATTCCGAATATATATATATGATATATATGGAATCTAAATCATGAAAATCATTCTGTAGAGAATGGAATTTTGACCACATGGAACACTTGTAATAATAAGATGTTATTTTTTGACTCGTGTTCCAAATATCAACAAAATGACCGTTATTAACATGAATGATTATGTAATGTTTATAACATGGTAATATGTAACATTAAAGGAAAAATATACTTGTAAAAGGTTCTTAAGAAACTTTAAATTAACATTAGTTTATTATTATGGATACTAAATAATGAACGAGTCAAGTCAGACATGAGGTAAGGAACATCATCTCAATCTCCATTCATTGAGGCATATTTTGAATTTTACATGACTTTATTTTATATGGTGTGTAAACCCCTTCAACTTTTCATTTCATTCAAGGGGAATATTTTTTCTATGTATGTTTTACTAAATGAAAAAGGGAAAGTTTCTTTTTAAAGTATGTGGTGACAATGAACATTCCACCGCCGCAAGTGTTATATGATATTTTTCATCCATAACAAGATGTAGTGTTTTTAATAGGAAAATAAATACTATATACTATTTTAAATATTTTGGTATTGAAAATGGTTTTGATAATGGATTCACTATGTCAATTTATTTGAATTATATATTGTGATTACAATTTGGAAATGTTATCTTTACATTATTTTTTTTATGTGTTATGAATATTTAATGGTTCATGGGCATTATTTACGTATACGGGTCATTCTGTGATAAACGTATGGCGGGTGAGCCTGAGATATCTCTCCAATTCATTGGGAAATGTGATGGAGTTAAACATTAATATTCCTCTTATGAAATTTAGGGAATAATCTTTTATGGGTATTTTAAATGATACTCCCTACATAGCTGTGGAAGCTACAACATAAGTATGATAGGGATGATACAAGTTACCTTTATGATTTTTCATTTCCATGTGTATTTCATGAATCTTATTAACCTTTGTGGTATGTTAAAGACTGAAAAGTATGATTTAATTGAATTCTATGTATTCATGGATCATTGTTTTCATTCCATGTTTTATAGTCCTTACTAAGCTTTTTATGCTCATCCAAGGTTTTTAAAGATATAAGGTAGGGTAAGAGAATGTAATAAATCAAGAAAATTAATATCAAGACAATAATTATTTTTTTATTTTAAGATATTATATTTTATGAGAAAATTGTATACTGAGTAGAAGTGTCTAAATTGTAAATTTTGGAGGTGTAATGTAATAGTTATGGCCTAATTACTTACAGCTCTATAAATGAAAATTTCCTCACTGTGAATTATTAACAAAATAAATTATTTCTTAATTATTAAGGATAGGTCTTTATATACCATGTTTAATGAATATCTCATATGAATGTGTAGACAAATAATCAGTGAAAACATTCATATTGAAAAACTGTAAAACAAAATGTTAATAACTACCGTAACTAGTAAACGTAGTCATAAATCATCCAAAGTGATACAATGAATGTTATAAAGATAGTACATTCCTGGTAATACTAAACATAATAAATTCCTAGAAATAATATGTATTGTATCATTAAAACATACCCCCAATGGATCATAAGTAAAATAAGGGGTTTTTTTATTGATTAATTTAAATAAAATAAAAATATCATTAAAACCACTCTTGAAGGAAATATCATATTCACTTGGAAAGTCCCATTTAAAAACTAAAAAATTTCCAAAATATTAGGAACAACATATAATTTGAAAATAATCAAGTAAAATTGTATAGAAATATTAAAATAAATGATTTTTTTAGGACATGTAATTTTTTATATGGCTTATAAGTAAAAAAATTCATTTCACACTATTGTAGAAAATGTATAAAAGTAACTCATTAGAAAACAAAAATAAGAATGATAATAATATTGAGAATTTTAAAAATTCCATTCCCATTGATGTTAAAATACATGTATAAATGTCTTTAACAAATCATCTTGAAAATGTTAAAAATTAATTGAAAATAATTTTATAAAACATGGATATGGAAGAGAAAGGATTTTCGACTGAAGAGAGAAATAAAGTAATGTTTTATTAAAATTATTTTCTCAAATATATTTAGTATAAAATAGGGGAAAATAGTCTTATTATTTTAAATATTCATGGATAAATATAGGAGAAGAAAATATATTTGTTTGACTATATAAAAACATAATAATACTCCCAAATGTAGACATAAACATAAACAACGTCAAATAATGGTGAGATTGTGAAATAAACCCTTACCAATTTGGTAAATTTTTAAATCATATCCCCCATGGAAGAAATAGATTAAAAATAAATTTTAAATACCATGAAGATAAATATATTCAGGATATTACATATCAATGGGATAATATATTCTCCAAACAAAACAAATTTGTGAGTAATGGTCTCTCTTGTCGTTGATTGAAGTTATATGCGTCCCAAATTAATTACCCATTCATAGAACATTAGTATAGCATAAGTTCGGGGTCGATCCATAGGGAACCATGGCGTGCATGAATTAAATTGAGTTAATACTTAATTAGGTTAAATATGCAGAATCTAGAAGCTATTGGGTTGATTTTGGGTTTTCATTGAAACTAAATTGATTTTATTTGAAGAAATGGATACAGTTTGAAAGAAAACAATGGGTAAATTTTAAAGAGTTTATAAAATGGAAAGAAAAGATGTGTCGGGGATGTGGTGAATAAGTATTTTTTATGAAGATTGTTTAAATGGTTGTGTTGTTCATAATAATTCAATCATTCATGAATTCATTTTCTTACAAGATTTCCTTGGTCTGGTTCCTCTTGTTTAGAATTAGAGCAGGTGACTCCTTGGTCTGGTAGTCAGTGTTATTAATTCTTTATTATGTCCAGACCATTATTTGAATCGATGAAAACCTTCCAATGGTCATGGGTGTTTTCACTGTTACTTTTCTTTTGTATCACTGATAATCCTTCCCTTGGTCTGGCTAATAATTCTCAGTTATATTAGACAGTGGTTTAAGAAGAGTAAGATGAATTACAACGATTCAAACACAACTATATAAAACAACATACAAATTATGATCCCATCATCCAAATCCCTAACACGAGGGGTTTAGTTACACATAGAAAGTGGGAGAGAAATGACACAAGCGATTCCTGACGGATTCATCGTGTAGGCATTGAGGTAGAGTGTCGGATGGTGGAATGGTGGAGTGACAACACCTTGGTAGCTTTAGGAATGGTGATAGAGGAGTTTCTCTTTCCTCTCAATGGGTATGAATTCCTAAATCTGTAAGAAAAGGCTCCATTTTATAGAAAAATAAATTTCACGACGTGTATAGAATGTACACGCCGTGTACTTTTCGTCAACGCACTTTGGCGCCAATTTCTCCATGGGTAGGCGTCCAAACACGCCGTCTTTGACTTTTGAACACAGTGCCACCTGGTGGTTGGGTGTACACAGTGTGTAGCACCACCATACATGGCATGTAGTGTCATATGTTTGGCCTCCAGCCCCTTCTAGAATAGCAGACACAACGTGTAAAAGTTCAAACACGTCGTATCTTCATCAATGGCCACATGGGCATGTGGACTTTTCTTCGGAAAATACCGCTTCTAGAAAGTATAACACTGCGTGTAGTGTCGCCACACATGGCGTGTATCTTCTGCCTGGCGGCATGGGTGTGTACTCCCCCCTTCGGTCAGTGTCCATGACTGGATGTACACGGCGTGTATAAAAGTACACACCGTGTAGTTTCAAAATTTTCACATGCATCCCTTGATTCGTGTATTTAGCAAGAAATCTCCTGAAAGTAAACAGATTCACCAAAATCAAAGAATATGTTTATAAAAAACAGATATTTGCTGAAAACATGTTTTTATCTTCAATTATATATATGGAAATGTATACACAAATTGGGTGCATCAGGTAACATGGTATATTCCTCATAGAAGTAAAAGTGAGACGAGAAACCCATACACTTATCATAACATTGATGGGATAATTAATCAATGAATCAATTATCTATATAAAATTTAAATACATGTAAAATAATTTTAAATATAATAACATATAATAAAATTAATAACAAATATAATCTTATAAAATCAAAGACAATTAAAAAGTAATATAACCCAATGAAAAAAATTGAGTTATGAAATGCCTTACCAATTAGAAAATCACAAGAAATCACCCCTTAAATGAAATAATTCAAATTTATACATTTAAATATTATACATTATAAAGGAATAATAAAATTAAATTATCAATGGGTATCATAAAAAAATTGTGCATATCATTAAAAAATGCCTCAATGAAAGGAAATTGAGACGAATTCCATAACCTCATGACTGATATATTTACTCTGTTTTCCAAAATACTGTATAATAAATTTTTATTTATTATAAATCTATTACATGAAATTAATAATATATATCCTACCATATATGGTTAAAATATATGTTTTTATCGCCTATTTATTAACAATCCTTTATGAGTATCACTATTCCAAGTGACAACTACATTTGTGTGTATGTTTTGGTCCGGTAGGTTTGGTATTTATAATTTGATCATATTTAAATCATACCAAAAAATTTAACCACTATTCAAATATATTATATATTAATTATATCCATATTTATAGTCATCTGTAAATGTTGGATATAAATACATGAATTACACCATTTAGGGAGGTGGTGTTTGTACGTATGCATGAATGTTGTTTTTGTCATTTCGACGAAAGGAAAGAAATATTGGTAAATAATATTTAACAATTTAAGAAATATTATTATATAATATATATCATATATAATCATTAATTATATCCATATTACCATCAATGTGAATATAAAATTAATCACATATCACATCAGTTCGTGGAAGTGATAGTACACACGTATGCACGGGTGATGTTATCATTTTCCAATGGATTGTAAGGATAGAAGTTATATGTGATTTTATAATTAAATATGTTTAATAATGTCATAAATATAACATATATAATTTTCTGACATCATTATATCCATGATTGAGATGCAGTGATGGATAACGAATGACATCGGTTCGTGAGGCAGTAGTTTTTCATACAAAAGATCAACACCTCAATTTCAAATTATATAGAAGATGAGATTGATTTAGGTTATTACATTATAATAATAATGTATCAGAATATGTGATATAATGTACTTATTATTTCACCATATTTTAAGGAGGTGGAATAAGAAATAATGCCGAAAATCCTAGTAAATAATTACAACTCTTATTCAATGATCTTCTGTAGGTTTATACATAAAGCCTACAAAGAATATTATTATAATAAAACAATTAAAATTAGGCCATGATAATTTATTTAAGGAATGAATTTTTTAATTTCTTGGTGAACCAAAATTATTTATATGTTTAAAGATTACAGTAGAGTGTGTGCCCTTTTATACGTGGGGGAATGAAATGCATTTAATTTTTGAATAGAATAAATTATATCCATGTTTTAACCATGTAAAAAGGTTCCACGATGGATCATTATGTTACCTTATATGGTATAAGGTCTTATTATTTCCATATTATATAAATTTAACAATTTTGGGTCATTTTAACCCTTATCTTCTTTTTTTAACTCTCATATAATTTGTTTTAACCTTAACCAATGTGATTTTTTTATTGATTTTACTATTACATAAGTCCATAAATAAATTTAACCATATTATATGATATTTATTATTATTATTAAAAATACTTAATCCATTTTACCAAATTAAATTCATATAATTAGGAGAATTAAATTTAAAATTTGACACACATACATAAAAAAAATGGCATTCCAATGGAAAAGTTTTCATAAGTAAAATTTGTTTTCATATAAAACAAATTTGATTAAATTGAGCTAAATTGGTTTAATTATATTATTATTAAACTAATTTTATTTATAAAACAATTTTGAAACAAAATTAAACCTCTAAATACTTTAAATGAAAAGATAATTTTCAATGAAAACATGATTTTTCTATATTTGTCGAAAAATAAATCTTTCAGAAAATTATTAAAATTTCACTTAGATATAATTTTAAAAAAAAATATTTTAAAAATGAATTTCATTTCCTAAAATAATTTTCTAAAAAAAATTTAAACTAATTTTAACATAATTGCATAAAACATGACAAAACCATTATTTAGATAAAAATACAGTTTTTCATAAAAACATTTTGTTTTTCTAAAATGATTCTGATTTTTATTTACAATAAATTTATAACAAATAAATTTATTTATAAATATATAAAAAATGTACTTTTCATAATTTAGATATCCATATTCATTCTAACCAATTTATCAACCAAGTTATAATGGTATAATATTTTAGAGTTCACTTAGTCATGGGGTTGTGTGTATCGCAAGATGTCAGAGAGGTTATATTTTATAAAAGAAATATAATGTAAAGTCTTGAGGTGTTACATTGTTAACTAATTAAAAATAAATTAATCTTTTAAATTCCTATAATTTCACCTCAGGAAAATATTTATGTGGTTCCTTATCTTTATTTATTCAAGTTCCCATGATGCCTCTTCTATCTTATGACTTATAAAAAGTGCCTTTACCATATGAGTCGTCTGATTCCTAAATACCTTTTCTATAGTGTCCAGAATCTAGGTAGGACATTCATAGTAATATATATCATGTTCCAATTATATATTATCACAGCAGATCACATGTATTATGTTTGTAATTTTCTATCTTAACAATAATATATAGAACACATCATGTACTTTAGAGGTACTCGGTGGAATATCCAAACGGTAATCCATAAATCCAATTATTTATAATATTTAAAAGGTTATTATACACATATGTATTTATTTATTGTTATTACCATTCATTATAAAAACATTACAATGATTCGCCTTCAAAAAAATGTGATCTCCCACTTGAAAGTAAAAATATTTTATCCAGTTGTCGGCAAAGATATTTTGTCATCTTTGAGCTATTTTGATATGGGTTCAAATAGTCATTAATTTTTTAATTTCCTCCTCTACATGTTTTAGTCCTTTAAACATCATTTCAAAAACTTCATCTCAGCTTGGACTCTTTCCAGATAATGATTCATATAACGTTCATTGAATACATGAATAGAATCTATTGTTATAGTAAACCTCTTCCAATAATAAATACCGACCCCACATACCTTGAAAGTCAAAAGATGATAACCTAAAAATGTATTTTAATGTTTTATTAGTCCTTTTGGACATTCCATTTGTTTTTGGGTGATAAAAATCTATTAAATGAAGCTTAATATCAAGAACCTGTGAAATAATTTTCCAGAATTCTGTTGTAAATCATAGATCATTATTATAAAAAAGTGAAAGAGGTTCCCCATAAAGTATTATAAATTCATTAATAAATATTTTTACAAGGTTGAAAAGAGATAAATCTTCTCTTATAGTGATAAATTGTGTATATTTAGTGAGGTGATAATCAATTACTTTTACTATGTCATTCTTACTAGGATTATTTGGAAATCTAGTTAGATAGTCTATTATAAGGTCATCAAATTTCAAAATAGGAATAGGTGTAAGTTGAATGAATCCTATATGGTGAATTCGATAAACATTTACCTATTGAAAAGACTGACCTATTGACTTATAATTATAAAAAAATTTACTTCATATTATCCCACACAAATTGTTCCTTCAAATCTCTATACATATTTATGCTAATAGGATGTATTGGAATATTTGAGCTCTAAAAATTATCAAATATTTCCTATTCAATATAGGTATTGATAGAAAACGTATTCTATTTAAAAATTTCAGATTTCCCTCTTCATAAAATGATTTCATCGATATTCCTATTCTTTACAGCTAAATTTTTATTTTGAAAATTCTCATCAATAGGTTGAGAACTTTTTATCCATGATAAATAAGATGGTTTGGAAATAATGTGAAAATTGAGTGCTTTCTCCCTTCAAAAATAATTCATAGAATCATCTTTTATATATCCATGAACATCGGATCCATGAAAATCATCATTGTGTCTTGGACTCCATGATATTTTTAGCTCAATGCATAAACTACCTTATTTTCCTTCCCTATGATGTAGTGTATTGGTAAATCATTGTCCTTATGTATCTTGATCCATCACCTTTACAACATGTTGTGATATTTATATGAAAATATATATTTAAAAATATTATAATCCTTATATATTTATGAATTTTCACTATATAGATAATGTCTACAGATAATCCAAGAAAAAATTATGACTGTCAGCTCATGATCAGGTGTTATATAGTTTTTTTCATAAATCATTAACATCTATGATGAAACGGTAATAACATTAACATTATGTACTAGAAAAAACCAAGACCCTTATTTTATACAACAATATACATCACAATTCCATTCATTCATAATGGTACAGTCAAAATCATAACATTCACCAATATTCTATTTAATTCTTCAAATCATATTTCATATTCCATTTTCAGTAATAATTTAACCACTGTATAAGTTAGTTTGGTTAATAGTATTTTCAATCAAGAATCATTTTTGACAAAACCGCAATAGTAACCTATTAAACCAATTAATCTATATACCTTGAATATGGTTGCAGGTATATGCCATTCATGGACTCCCTTTGCCTTCCCAGGATCAAATGATATTTCATCCATGGAGAAAATTTATGTAAGAATAGAAACGTTATAAAGTCAGACTTCATACCTTTTAAATTTCTTATAAAACACTTCTCTTCTAATATTCACAATAATTATCCTCCATAAATTATCATCGTCCTAATATTTTATAGATTGAACCAATTTATTATTAATAAATTTAAAAACATTCATCAAGATATTACATAATTACTATGTTCATTATATCCAGGAATACTAAGATAATTATATCTATAAATAGAGACAATGCATTAGTGAATCCAAATAGAATTATTGAAAACTCATAATATCGATACATCGTTCAAAATGTTATCTTTGGAATATGTTCTTTTTTTAGTCATGATTGATGATACATAGAAGATAGGTCAATCTTTTTAAAATATTAATATATGTGAAGTTGATCATATAATTCAACAATTTGAGATAGAGTATAATATTTTCTTTATTATAACAACAGTTATTTCCCTAAAATTAATGTACAACCTTGTAGATCTATATTTTTTCTTAACAAAAATAGTATGCCTCCCTAGTGTGAGACACTAGGGAATATAATTCACGTATCACACAACTCTTAAATTTGTTTCATAAAATCCACTAATTCTATAGTGTAATTTATATAGTGATTCTTTTATATTGGTCATGATTATGGGATTAAATCAATGGAAAACTCAAATTCATGCTAAGGTGGAAGTCGTGGTAATTCTTTAGGAAATATAAAACTGTATTCATGGATAGTATGTATATACTAAATTTGAAGATAATATTTTATATCTATAGATTTTGTCTTCTCTTATTTTGAAAGATTCCCTTTTAGATGAGATACTGGGGGTGGATCTAGAAATGACTCGGATATTGAAGTCTCCCCTTTAAAGGAAAGGAATTCAATATAAACTTAAAAAATCATAACTTTGTTCTCTTTGTAGTTTTTTTTCACCATATTATTGTACCCAATACATACTAAGGATTATATCAATATCAACCATATAAACAATAATGAGGTAGGAAAATTTGGAATGTTTGTTTCTCATACTGGAAATTTACTAACACTTCCTCATAGTTATGAGACTTCCACTAGGATTATTGATTTATAACTCCTTTATTATGTTTATAAGAAACTATCAAATTTCCATAGATTGAATAGAATATGGAAAATAGTGAGAAGATCAAGAATCAAGTAAGGTATTAGATAAATTATATGATATCATTAATGTACCTACCAGCTCATAATTTGAAACATTAACCTCAGTTGTTGTGATCTAACAATAATGGAATATCTATATTGGAATTTTATAGGGAAAATTACATTTACAACTCGGATAATCATTCTCATAGTGACCTAAATCATAATATTTGAATTATTACACATTGTAATTTTCATTCTCTCTATTAAAATCATCATCATGGTGACCTTTCACTCTATACATATAGAAAATTATCATTCTTTTTAGTCATGTTTCATGGTGTTTCTTTCCACGTTTATTATAATATTGAAATTCCTCCCTTCCGTTTTTCCTATTTTACATATTTCATTTTTTAGAGTTATTTACATCCATTTCCTTATATATATTATATTTGAAGTAAAAAGGCTTGGAAAATAATTTCTATGTATTCATAGAACATGTTATTATTTCCTTGTATGATTATTTTTTTGGAGACCAATGCCATTCTAAATTATTGTCTTAAGACCATCAAATAAAAGTTTGATATTTCCATTTGGATTGTGTACATAGTTTTCATTATGACTTGTGGGACATGTAAAAATGGCATTATAAATAGAAACTTTTTCATCTACCTTTTGAATGAAACTCAAGAGTTGTATCTCTATATATGCTCATTGGTTGCAAAGAAAATATTTTTTACATGAATTCTATATTAGAAACCATTTGTTCATACTCTATATTTGATCCACATCCTCTGTATTTAGATTCAATGACCACTATTTATTTTCATCCCCTGGGAGCTGATAAATAGGAATGGTATCCTTCTTCCTTTCACTACATCCCAAAGTGAGAAATATTATATCTAAGGAACATATCCATTTCTCAACAACAAATGGATTTTTATTCTATTAAAATGATAGATGTTATTAATGATTGGAATGGTCTAACATTATTACACTATATTGTGTATTAGTATGTTGATCCATATGAGCCATGTTACTAGTCATAACCTTTGTTAGATACCCAAAAATAGTGATAAATTTTTCATCTCTAGCAACATTTCTATCTCCATATTATTTATAATACCCATGTGATAAATCCCTACAAGGATTACACGCATTGATAATGTTTACATTCATTCCACTAAGCTTCATTTCTAATATATGGAATCCAATAGATTAGATCGTGATATTATGAAACCTAATGTATAATTCCAAAACTATTAAAACAATTAATATAAATTAATAAATTTATTCATAGCAAATCTCCTAATCATAAAAAAGGTTTCTCTAAGAGATTTTTCAAATAAAATTTTTTTATCAAGTCCTTCATAATGGTTATTAGAAAAATGTAAAAAAGCCTCTGTATATCATCGGAAATTTCCAAACCATGTATATAGAAAGGACCATGGTATTTCACTAGGTGACAACAGAGTCAAATACCAATTCACTAATTTTAGAGTTGTTACCCTTAGGAAAAATTGTGATAGATCAAAATCCACTTGTAGTATCTAGATAGGGAAGTATTTATAATAAATCCAACAAAACATGAGGAAGTTATCATATAAAAAGACTTATCATCAATGTTAGTCATATGGTTATATTATTTTGTCCATTTTTTGATAAATCTAGTTCACATGGTTTCAACTAAACATTCTCTGATACCAACGATAAAGACCCAGACCCTATTTGAATAGAGTTATTGGTTACAATATTACATTAGTGTTAGATAAAACTGATTTTATCCGAAATTACCTAATAGTTTAATATTATTTGAAAATAATACAAACACTTGTATATCACATTGCATTTATAAAAATAACATTCAACACAATGAATGTAAATATTCCACAACCGTAAACTCATTCAAAGAATCATTCTTCACATCCTGGGGAAATGAATCAAAATAACAATGAGATAATATTCTATATAGCTGTTACATTGAGAAGAATCAATCTTGAGTAAATGAGGAATAGTAAATATGTGAATATAAATAATTAAAAAAAACCATTTAACCAATAATTTAAGCATAAATAATAATTTTTCAGGAATAAATTATCATGTAATTCCATATACATAATCACATAAACATGAAACATACCCATAGATATATTTACTAAAAAAATAATAACAATTAAATCAGTAAATAATCTCATAATGAGGATATACATAATTCTAGATATCATAAACATTCCTTCAAGGCCTCATGTTAGGAAATCATTCACAAATTGGTAAAGACTTATCCAAATACCCAACATAGTTTGTCTCATGAGACCTATCGATGCATTGAGGGGTTTTATTAGGCTGTAACCATCAAATTCTAAGTCTAATGCGTTATTTATAATAATTGCGAGAATAATAATCAACATAAACATTAGTATTAAAAAACAAGCATACAAAATGGTAATAATTTCCCTAATCAAAAAAATAATCAAAAACCATTGAGAATAATTTAAAGAATGGTTTAAAAAATGTACTTCAATAGTCAAACTGATTATAAAATATATAGGAAAATAATGAGGAAAATATAATTATAACATATCACTAGTGAAGGATATCTAAAATAAGGGTTATTATCATTAATGATTAGAAATACCATAAAATGTAATTAAAAATATTATTGATGAAAATACAATTTTCAATTTTAGAAATACATTAAAAAAATAAAAAAATCCTAAAATATTAAGAAATTTTCTATATTTAAAAATAATCATGGAAACATTTAAATATAAAATTTAGAGAAATTGTTTTTCATGAAAATGAGTTGTTCTGTACAATCTATATAATTAAAAAAAAACATTTCATTCACACAATTATTAAAAGGTCAAAACGAACCTCATTTAAATAATGACAACAATATTCCTTTAAAAAAAATTAAAAATTATAATATTGTTAAAATTTGAATTAATAAATCATTAGTATAATATAAAAATATTCTTGAAAATATTTTTTAGAACAATGATTTGGATTAAAAAGGAATTTTGACAGAATAGATAAATAAAGTCACCTTTTCCTAATATAATTATCTTAATCATTTTATGTACCAAAGAAACAAAAACGGTACTATTCTTTTAGAATATCATATATTACGTGTGTAGAAGAAAATATATTGGGTTTATGATAGAAATACTAAATAATTCTCTTTTGGAAGACATAAACGTAAAAAATCTCGAATGATGATGAGATTGTAAAATAAACCCATATCGCTTTGTTATCATTTGAATCATAACCCCATGATATAAATAACATGAAATTAAACATTAAATACAATAAATATTAATAGATTTATGATATTAAATGTCAATGGGGAAGTATATACACCATAAAAATAAAATATGCGTTGAATATGGCATATTTCCCATGGAAGTAAAAGTGAGACAAGAAACCCATACAATGATCACAATGTTGAAGGGAGAATTAATCAATGGGTTATTTTTTCATATGAAATGTAAATTCATATAAAACAGATGTACGTAAAATATAATATAATAAAATTTCCTTGAAAAAATTGGAATATCATATATAGATAAGAACAGATAATGCATAATGAATATGAATTGAGTTGTGAAACAACTTTCCACATAGTAACACTCAATTAAAAACCCCTTGGGGGAAGTAAATAAAATGAAATATTTAAAGTACGATAAATTAGGTATTAATAATGAAATAACATGAAAAATTGGAATTATATAATCCTTATAAAATAATTTAGGTGTATATCATTAAAATTTGCCTCAATAAAAGGAAATTGTGACGTAATCCCTCACCTCAAGTCTGATTTCATTCGTAAGTGTCCAAAAATACATTATAATATGTATATATATTTGTTATAAATCTAAAAAACCCCTAATTATATATAGTATTAATTATATCATTTACTTACAAGTTTTTTATCACCATTTTATTGTTAATACATTATTTAAATTGCAATTCCTACTCAAATGTTCTTCGTTTTTCATGTATTTTTTAGTTTGGTAGTATTTGTCCTTATACATTGATCGTAGTTAGATCATCACAATAATGTTATTAATGTTTTAATTATGATAAATATCTATTATATACATATTTAGAGCTATCCATAAATGATAGAGATCAATAATTGAATTATAGCTTTCATGTAGTTGGTAGGCCATATGTATATATGTATACTTATATCATCATTTTGATAGATGGAATGAATGAATCATAAATAATATTTCACCTTTATAGAATCATTATAATATCATATATATCATATATACTTATTAAATATATACTTTTTTGGATACATTTCTTATTTAAACAAAAACATACCACATCGTTTTGTGTAGGGGGTATTCCACCCATACACATGAGAGACATTATCATTTCCGAATGTATTATAATGTAATAAGGTAGATAAGATAATATATTTCTTGAATAATGGTTATTTAATTAACATATTATATTAAAATTATCTCTATAATTATATCCCTCCATTAGAGAAAGTTGTGGAGAATGAATTACATCGGTTAGCGGCGTGATAGTCCTTCATACGCACAATCGACGGTTCTGTTTCCCCTTATATGGAAAAGGAGATAGATGAAGGTAATTACATTAAAATAATAAAATATATTTGATAGGAATATATTGGTTTTATTATATCATTATATATGAATAGTAGTTTATGTTGATGGAAGAGTAAATAAAATAGAAATGATGAGTTAAGAACGATACCACTTCTAAAGGGAACCTCTTTATGTTTATAAATAAACCATTCCTAGAATAATTTTATATTCAAAATAGAGACGCTTGAATATGGGTGGGGATGTAAATGTTTTATTTTTAGGGATTGTTTGAGTAAATATGCTATATAAGATTGAATAAGAGTGTAGTGGTGGTGTTTTTTATAAGTTATGGGAATTACTCACATGGAATTTTGGAAAAGAAAATGTTATTCCCACATTTTACACATTCCAAAAATCTTCAAAAATATCACATTATAAAAATATAGATGATATAAGGGTGAAATATAACCATAAAATAGAAAATTTATTATATTTTTAGTTCATTTTAACCCTTAACTTCTTAGTTCAATCCTCATATAATTTGTTTTGACCATAACTGCATTAATTAATTTTTTCTATTTTTACTATTCATTAGGAAAAAAAATGAAATTGGACTTATTATATGATATTAATTATTATGATTCAAAATATGCAATACATTTTACGAAATTGAATTCATATAATTTTTTGAATGTTAATTAACCTTAAACTTATAGACACGATGAAAAAAAATTATTTTCCAAAGAAAGAGTTTTTATAAGTACAAAATGTTTTTATATCAAACAATAAAAAATAAAAATTCAAATGACTTAAATTGGATTAATAATAATATTATTGAATTAATTTTATTTGAAATAAATTTCAACGAAAATTTAATATTTATAATTGTTTAAATGAAAAAGAAATTTTCACTATTCGAGAAAGATTGATTTTTAAGAAAATTATCAAAAATTCACTATATGTTATTTTTTAAATTCAAATTTAAAAAATTATGTTCATTATTTCAAATAATTTTTTTAAAAAGTGTAATAGTTAATTTAAACATAAGTTTACAAAATGTGATGAGACTGTTTTATAGAAAATAATATTATTTTTTATAAAAACATTTATTTTTTATTTCAAATGATTAGTATTTTTATTTATAATTAATGGATAACCAATAATTTTATTTATACATGTGTAAAAAATATACTTTTAATAATTTATTTAATCTTATTCCTACACAACAGTTTAATGGTCAGCTTATAACAACATACTATTTTATGGTTCTTTTTGACACAATGATTCCAATATCACAAGATATTGAAAAGAATAAATTTAAAAATATATATATATATATTTTATGTCTCAAGGTGATACATTTAATAAAAAAATTTAGATTAAATTAATTTTAAATTTAATTAATCTATTCAGATAAATTAAAAAAAGAATGTGATGCTCATGTAGCCAAAACATTGTATTCGATTGATTTTTTTGGATCTAAGAGATGTAAAATCAATGATTTTAGAGAGATATATACATTTTGTAGTTGTGAGGAGTCATGTAATTTTTTTCTCAATAAAAATGTCATGAAATTGCCTCTAAAACTAAATTTTCTGTTGGGATGCCTGATTTTTTTATCATTCTATAGAATTTAATCTTCACTTAAGTATTTATTCTTACCTTTTTTATTGCAAAAATAATTTTTTCTCTAAGATTAAATTCATATAAATGGTATGGTGTTAAGATTTTAACACTTTTTAATATTTTGTTTTATTTATAATTGAATATATACAAATATATATATAGACACACACACACACACACATGTTTTAATAAATCTAAATATAAAAATTTTTTTCTATAAATATATATGTAAACTTATTTTCACAATTAGAATATAGATAATTTGTGATGGGTCAGTGGAAATAGCATCCCATTGGAAAATTTTATTTGCGACGGGGTCCCACTGAAAATGAATCATCCCTAAAAATGGTGTCTCAAAATATACTTTTTACAATGGAATGTCACCAACAGTATCTTTTGTGATAGGTAGCATTTATATCACAAATAATTTTTTAAACTAGTTATTTATTATGACCAGTGACAGACCCCTCACAATTATGATTTAATGATAAAAAATTTAAAAATTTAAAAAATAAAAAAATATGAAAATATCAATATAATTTAAAAAATTATAATAAATAAAATTGTAAACATCAGAAATATTGAACATATCACTCAATATATCCTCATTCAAATTTTAATATCCTAAATATATACAACATGTATCAATAATTGTAATGGGGTGGGGGAGGAGAAGGGCCATCTGGAAGAGGAGTGGGAGGGAACTCCTTCCCTAAACCTAGAACCACTTTTCACATGTAGTTGTTTTATTAATACTTCCAACATTTCATCTCCTACTAATAATATTGTTGCTGTCAATAAATATCATCCATCACCCTATACATGCCCTTAATAACCTCACAATAAGATCACAACTACTCCTCGTATTGTGAGTCAGATGATAATGAATCTACCAAATCTCTGATAAACATGGACTTCAACCATGCAACCACAACCTAGAAATTACAAGGCATCATTAAAGAATTGATACCAACCACAATTACATTCTCAAAATCATACTATGTCACCTGCTTTAATGTTGTATCATCCAATCCGACTACACTGGTGGCCTGACTCTCAGTCTTATCTTGACTTTCATCCTATTTATGATAATTCAAAACCTCATATGACCCAGTCAATTGAAATTTTAAATTAAAATAGTAAATATATTAATTTCATTTAATTTTAAAACTCAAAAAAAATATGCTGAGCAGAATCTATCATTGGAAACCCCTAATAATCTCAATAGTTTTAGGTTCCATGTACATCCTCATATAAATGTAGAACTATTATTAAAAAAATTACTTACTATATGTTTTTAATTCGTATTGAATGTATGACTTCAAGCTCGATGAATCACCTCCCCCCCTGATTCTTCCAACCTAAAGATACTCTCCTATTAAAACTAGATCTCATATAGTATAAACATAAGCCATCCCAAACATGATATAATGTATAATCAGTTTTATGGGTGCAACAAGACTAATCAAAATCCATGGATATCACCTTCTAAATGGTTTCCTGTCTTAAATTGTGAAAAACTGATGATAATGCTCACAGATAGACACTTCTCATGCCTCCCTAAGGATAATCAACATGCTATAATAAATGGGATACCATAAACCTTACATTTTATAATAATAGGATATTAGACATTAAATAAAATTCTATAATTTATTTTTGTGCCATTCAATGATAAAACATGGGGTCATGAATGTCAATGCGAATATATTCCCACATCACTCAAGCTTTAGAAAAATAGTTCTGGAAAATAGTGCTCCCCTTCCCAAAATCAATATGAGAAAATCTGTGAAAAAAAAATGAAATAATAAAATAATTATTTCATAAATTAATTAATGAAATGTAATAAAATATAACTAAAATACACAACAGAACATACCTCCACATGCATGGATTGAAGACAAGAAATGGATGTCACCAGGGAATAGTGTTGGGAATCATCAATCTATTTAGACCGTGGGGCCAAGTCAATGATGAAATGATAGGGACCTAAGGGTAATATGATAAAGAAAATTTATCTTCACGAGGAAGTACAACCTCATAGTGTATAGAAAATATATTATAATAAGTCACATAATCCATCAGAAACATGAAAAGAATACTTTCATCAAATAATTGGAACTGATTATTATATATATATATATATATATTTATTTATTTTGACATTAAATAACAGTTAATTTTTTCATTCATTATCATCATCATCATCTTCATATAAAATGATGTCAATATCTTTATCTTCCTCTTAATTATAATCAATTTTTATAGTATTTTTAGCTTCATCGTCACATTCTAATTCAAATTCATTTGTTACATCATAAACATCATCACCATTATTGACCAATAATTGTGGGGTGTCATCATTTTATTCATTTTTGGTCATTGAAAATATTTATTTAGAGTTATCTCGTGAATTCTTTTTAACTCCTTTCACTTCAATAGAACCAAATTTTCATTTTATAAAATAATTTTCATGGAGATTCATTTTAATAATTCTCCACAAATCAATTTACTCTCTTGAAGGAGCACAATAATTGGAATAATATATTTGGTGTTTTTGATGAGGCAATAAAAATGGTTCATTTAATCAAAGAATGATTCTATATTTAATATAAATGATTCCATACCTTGGATGATCATGAAATCCACTTTCAGTATCAAACCAATTACATTTAAACATCATTATATAATTTTTTCCTAGATAACACAGCTCAATTATTTCATCCAGCACTCAATAAAAGTAAACTTCACCTTATCTATGATGATTTCCTCTTAAGAAAACACCCATATTATTTTTTTATTCACTATATTCGTGTGTATGAAACAAAAAAACCATTAACCACATATTTATTTTAAGATATAACCATTTATTATTGTATGTTACTCAATTCTAAAAATCAATTATCAATTTTATCGACATGTTTTGATACATTCAAAATAAAAAATAAATTAAAATTATAAAAAATAATAAATTGATTTCATATGAAAAACTATAAAAAATTATTGTACCAGTCTTTTAATCCAGTAGGGAAAATTATTTTATCGACATTCTTCAAGATGAACTAATGTAATTTAATGAAATTGTATCATGATATGATCATAATATAATCTAAAAATAATAATATTAATTATTTGTTAAAAAATTTAATGAATATGTGGTAGTATCACTCACTGTAAAAATAATTTCATTTCTTCAAAGTTTATTAAAACATATGTATGTGTCATGTGACGTTTATCATCCTAAATCCTCTATTCACGAACAACACAAAAGAAAAGTTATATCTGATTAAAATATTATAATCAAATTTCCATTACATCGTTAATATTTCCCCAATTATGACCCATTAGGTTATTTTTTGAAGGATATTCAGGATGGAAATAACAGGAGCATAAAAACAAAATTTCTTCCTGTAAATATGCTTTTGCAATTTCCTATACAACTAATGATTTTTTATATAACTATTTATTTAGTTTCTGCATACATATATCATTTGGATACATCCATCAGAACTGTACCTACCATCCATATTTTGCTTCATTTGGAAAATTAAATATTAAATGTTTTATTAACTCAATGATGGCCATCATAATTGTTTCCCAATTTACATTAAATTAAAAAAAACTTCTTAACGTCTACTAATAGCATCATTGTCCATTTTCTCCACAAAGATGTCTCAAAAAACATGATATTTCTTTTATCACATCCCAAATCAAATAATTCAACAAAACTATAAATCCAATTTGTAGAATTATTTCCCATATAATAGGACAATCATGACTTTTTAATTCAGTAATATGACATTTTTAAACACATCTAGTTGAATTAAAAACATAACCAACTAATAACCTCAAATCTATAATCTGCGGAAAAAAATAATAAACTGTTTTCTTTGGAATGTGTATAAGCCACTGTTGTCTACATTAACTTCTATGATCTATTATTTTCAAAAAACTCATGTTTTGGTCACCTAAAAATTATGGAATGATCTAATAATTCCCTTAAATTATCCCCAGTGTTTCTAGGTGTGTCATAAACTATATAAATCATATTATCAAAATAGTTCTTCTCAATATAAATTAAGTCCAACATGTGACGGAACAACAAATCAGACCAATAGGAAAGATCCCATTAAATACATTTTTTAATCGAATTATGATATTTTCCAATGAAATATATTTTTTGGTTCATTTTCACCCCAAGTGTAATAGGACATAATGATGACATAATATATTTTAAACCAATACCTGAGATCACATATAGATTTCCAAATGTTTCAATTATACTTTTATTGGAATGATTTTTTCTTCTTTTAGAAGAGGATGGTCAATAAGAAGAAATCTGTGATTATAGTTAATAAATAGGGTTTTATCCCATTCATGATCATAAACGCTTTGTTTTCACTTATACAATATGTACATAATTTTGGACCATTTTTACTCTATCCAGATAAAATTTAGTATTCTAGGAAGTCACTAATTGTCCACAATAATGCATCTTTCATTGAGAAATTCTATTTCACCACAACATCATATGTAATGACATCATTACTCTATAATAAATTTAACTCATCCATTAATGTCTTTAAATAAACATCGATATTATTTTTTTCTCAAATTATCAAAAAAAAATTCTAGTTACCATTAATTATTACTAGTTTTTCCTAATTATTACAAATTGCCACTAATTAATACTAATTACCACTAATTAATACTAAGTATCACTAATTAATATTAATTTCCACTAATTAACAACAAATAGCTATATTTACTACTAATTACAACTAATTATTTCTATTTCATAATAATGAATAGTATTTATTACAAATTATTACAATTATTTATGAATTATAAATCGTTGTTACTAAATTTTTCTAATTATTACTAATTTTTACTAATAATCAATATTATTAATAATTATCACAAGTTTTTACCAATTTTTAATAATTATTACTAATTACAACTAATTAATACTAATTTTAATTGATTATATGTACATTTTAGTAATTATTAGTAATTAATAGTAATTATTTCTAATCATTACTAATTATTACTAATTACTACTAATTATTACTAGTTATTATTAATTATTAATAATTATGACTAATTATTGATAATTGCACCTAATTATTGATAATTATTACTAATTTTTTATAATTATGATGAATTATTGTTATTTTTTACTAATTATTTCTAATTATCACTAATTATTACTAATTGTAACCAATTATTTCTAATTAGAACTAATTATTATAAATTACCACTAATTATTTCTAATTTCAACTGATTATTATTAATAACTACTAATTATATAAAATTTTTACTAATTACCACTAATTATTACTAATTACCAGGAATTATTACTAATTACCACAAATTGTTACTAATTTTCAATCATTATAACAAATATTTATAAATTATTTTTAAGATACCACTAATTATTACTAATTAACACTAATTATTACAAATTATCATTAAATATATTTAATATTACTCATTATAATTAATTATTACTAAGCTCCAGAAATTATTACTAATTACCACTAATTAATACAATTTTTCACTAATTAATAATAATTACCACTAATTATATATAATTATTAGTAATTATCACTAATTAGGGCAGCGGTAAAAAATTGTATTTGCAATGGGTCCCATCGCAAATACTCTTCAGCCAACAGTTTATTGGAAACGAGAGTTAATTCTCGTCAGAAATAAAATAATCGCAGAACATATTTGAGAGAGGGTATATTCCCGTGGAAAATACCTTTTTGGAGATTGGCGTGTACTATGCCTCAAAGTTATAAGTGATGGGAATCCATTCCCATCACAAAAATGTGTTTCAAATGATTATTTTGGAAAGGAAAATTTTCTCATCGCAAATAGTCTTTGCTGATATACTATTTTTACTAGCGATGGGCCCATCGAAAATAACATGTCACAAAATTATTCATTTCCTCTAGTTTTACATGTAAATATTACATTTAAAAATATCGAACATAAGGTAATTATGATTTCTTAATTTAAATTAAAAATTTATCCATATATTTAGCATTTAAAAATTATAGAATATATATATCATTCAATGTTAATATATAAATATATATGTGTGAGTGAGTGTAAATAAAAAATTATATATTTATGAACATATTTTAATATATATATATATATAATATAATGAAAAATATACATACATATATATATAAATATTTCAATATACGAAAATTAAAATCCATTGGGTTACTGGTTAGTGCGATTTTATGAGTATATATATATATATATCTCTATACATTACAATATATATAACTATATATTTTCATTCATATATATATATATATTAAATAATTGTAAATAATTAATATGTGATGACAAAATTGATAATATTTATAAATAACTACATATGTCATAAAACATTAGAGAAAAAAAGATCAGGTTGTGGTAAGGGCATTCATCCTAAGAAAGGATGTCACTTGTTCAAATCACCATGGGCACGTTTCATTTCAATATTGAGGAATGTAAGGGCTCAAATCCTTATAGTCCATTCATTTGGGTGTTCCATGGGTCTTCGGTTCTTAGAGGAAGCCTAGAGTAGGTTCAATAGTGTTTGAGAGATTCAATCTGTAAGAAGAAGATGTTCATGAAATGAATCATAAATTTAGGACTTGAGTGTTCGGTTCACACCCATAATAGATGTTTATAGTATGAGTGAAGGGAAACTAAAAATATTTGATTCATGATGTGAACCATTGGTTTCAACATCAAATTTTGGATGATCCTCTTTAATGAGTTTTCCCCTGAAAAATCCTGATGTGATCATAATATTCACGACATGAATTGATATTGGACTATTGGATCAAGCCGATGCATTTAATATGAGTCATAAAACATAGTCTATTCACGACATTAATTACCCATTATTTCCCTGAATATGAATTTGATTGTGTGCCAATAAATTTAATCACAACATCATTTTTCTGAGAAACCCTCTGATTGTCTCACAACTCCACGAAGCCAATGGTGATTACTCAATAAATTCCAAATCCCATTCAATAGGGATTAAACATCATTATTATGTGCTCCATCCTTGGTGGTTTAAGGTGAGTTTTTTCATCTTTTTATGGTTTCATCTCTGAATGGTCTTGTTTCCTCCTTTTATTTCATACCATTCTATGGAGTTAGATATCCATTATTCATATTGAGTTCTTTTTGTTTTTTGGTGTGGTTGTGGTGTGACATTATAAGAGGGAAGAGTTTCCATGAAAGATAGGATATTGGAGATCATTGTTGATGTTACATTCTCTTTCAATAACATTGAAATCATTAAGGTATGGGATTTTTTATTCACAAATTATTTTATATGACATCATAGAATAATCATTCTTTATCTTTTTGGGTGATTCTTGAATAATCTTTAAAGAAGAATAAATGGGAATAATGGAAATAAATTTTTTTATGGTTTTTCAATCACATGTTTTCCATGTAATAAAGTGTTTCTTCTATATTTCATACATAAGGTAATATCTATATTTATTATTTTTTTGGAAAAAATATTATTTTATGGTTATCATGTTAATATGATGAATATGGTTAATTAACATAACGTCGATGATGTTTTTTTTGTTAATGTATTAATGGGAAATTTTTTTTGTAAATTATTATTCTTATAATTCAATGGAAATAATATGATACCAGATGCGTGTTTAATTAATATTTTATTCTATGTTTTAATGGAATTGGATAAATAACATGAATTTTGAATGCTTTTTGTTGAAACTAATAAATACCCTTGTTAAGGGAATATATTTTCCATAAAAAATTTTGAACATGAAAGTTGTGATTAAGAGAATGTAAAATTAATTAATAGATTATAATATATGATGCACTAGATTTTATGTTTTTGTAACCTATGATAAATGAATCTGTTAATCCAAGATGGTAAGAAATATGATTCTTGGATAAATAAATTTGTTTAAGAACATGTGAGCCTATTTTTATGGTATGAATAGATACCATATTGTCAGGGCATAGGTTCCTCGACATATTTTTTTTTTTTTACTTAATTATGTACTTTCTCTAGATATGATCCTTTCTATGAAATGTGATGTGAGCATAGGGTAGAATATTTTTTTCAAGATATTGTATAGGAGGTCTTGGTTTATGGTAGAAATTAATGTTTTTTATGGCTGGTGCATGGTGTTATACATGGTGGTGTTGAGGATAACACCATGTTATATAGAATGGGTTTAATATGTTTGCCTATTATTGTGCTAAAATTTGGGATTCTTTCTTGATAATGCTCTTCTTCAATGGACACATGGATAGGTATCTTGTTTTCCTACATTGCTTTCCCCACTACTTAATGTAGCTAGTGGTTCTTGATTATTTATCTATTTTATGGTATATTGGTATGTTTCATATATTAAACCTAATTATGTAATGATAATGATTAATAATTTTTTAATTAATTAGGTTGGTGATTTAAGAGAATAATTTTTTTGATAATCTTGAGGAATCAGGGAATTTGATAGATTATTCTTGGAGGGTGCGAACTTCACTTTGTGGTCATTTAAATGCGAATAGAATATTATTAATTAAAGAAAAATTTATTAATTAAAGTAAATTAAAATGTTTCAAAAAAATATATTAATTAAATAATGATCTGTGAATTCTTTTATGCGTATAGTATATCTTGATCTTAGCGGTGGTTGTCGTGTATCTGATATATGAAAAATATTGTTGGGCTTATGACTATGTCAATTCCCAAAGTGTGGTTGTGAGAAATATTAAATATTTTATTCTATGGTTTTTCATATTTTATCCCACCCATATCAGTAGGGAAACTGACCCCCAATGGACTATGAAAGATTTTTCCCTCATCATTCAAGTTGGTGAGGAATAGATGGAACACTACCCCCCTCAATCCTTTATCTCTTCCCCTTGTAGTATTATGTGATGGAATGAAAAGTGGTTATCTTTACTCATATATGGGTATATTGGGTTATAATGTCGTATAGTTATTTCACACACATGTATATCATGATATAGTATCCTATGGATTATTATAGTTATCACATATATGGTTTCTGATGGATTAAGGTATAATACAGGACATATAGGTTGTGGTGTATCACCAAAACTACTCAGTTACTATATGGACATGTGGCATGTAATGATTAGATGAGGTAATGCACTAGTTTCGTGGAATGTGATGGGATGATTTGGTGAATGAGGTTTATGGTGTGATGATTATCCAAACTGTCTTTTTTCAATATATATTTTGGAGATAGATGGTTTAGGATGTATGATGCTGGGGAAAATTATAAAACTAGTTGGGAAGTGGAAACATGCTACCGTATTTTGATATTATATTATGTGATCTATTGTATGTGATACTTGGTAATCGATATCTTTAGTGAGGATGGGAACATAACATACTTATTTAGGTGATGCGTTAGCTTCACATAGTTTTCACTTGTCTTTTGTATGCTTTATTTATACTTTTTACTAGAGGATCTAGTGATTATCTAACTGAGTACATGTGTTATTAATACTCGATGTATATATTAAAAATTATTGATTATTATTATAGAACATTGTTAAATGGGTTGGACATAGGTAGATCATGGGTTATTCAGTACATATTTGGGATTTTTTGGCCATTCTCATGGATTATCTTTTAGTAATTATAGTTTCCTTTGAAGTTTTTCATCTTTATGACATTATATTCATGTATTTGGGAAATTTTCTTTACTATTATCTTGATATGTAGTTGTTTGGTGTTCCTAGGTTATTACCTTCTTATCATATTTTAGAGAGTTATACCATCCATTTATGTGTATGATATACCGTCATAGATTATCACCAAATTGTGGCCTATAAGAAGTGGGATTTTGGTCCCATTTTTTACCTCATCTCATTTCTATCACATTAGTAGTAAATTTAGGGTCAGGGGGGCCTAAACAATTGTATCAATGGTTTAGTTTAATGGATAGGATGGGGATAAGACGAATGAACAACTGGGAACCACATGGGTTGGTAGGGAAATGGTGTGAGTTCTGTTTATTGAGCAATGTAAAGGAGGGTGACTGGTTGTGATATGTGTTTTTAGGGTCCCTTATGATCATATGCACATACATTTTTGTTTACTGAGCTTACTAAGTGATGTGATGATATTTATAGTGTAGATACCTCGATAAAGATCACAAATCATTATTCATGCACCTGTGTTTTAAATGGGAAGATCTTAAAATTAGGATGAACCATAAATAAGTAATTAAATAGATACATTTTATATATACGATATCCCAGGATTAGGAGTGACCAATATTTATACTATTATAGTTATATCTCCAGGTCGACGTTCTCATTAGGTTCATGTTTAAGATGTTCAGCTGGATGTGCCTGCAGATCACTACCAAGTAGAGGTCAATGTTGAAAATACTTAGAGGGGGAAGTTATTAGAATTACAACCCTATATTGTTTAGAGTTATGAGTCCTATGTTTTGGAATCAATGATAGAAGATAGGTTACAGGATTTTGAGATAGCCTTTAGTTCACTCAATAATTAGATAGATCACTGGGTTTCATTATCGATTATCTTATTGTGTGGAGCATTGATGTAGTAGTGGTTATTATTCAATGGGGAACACGAGGATTCAATAGTCTCAATTGGGATTTTTTTAGATCAATTTCATGTGTAGTTTATTTCTTGGATCATAAATGTTTCCAGTAATTTGGAACTTCTTACCCTTTGACAGGGGAGTTCCTCCTAGCATGAGTTTAGGATTCATTTTCAAACCCTTCTAAATTTTAATTTAAACTACATTCTAGATGAGGAGGCCATGTTGAGGAATTTTTAAGAGACATTACATCCAGAGATCCAATTATTGGTCACCTTGTTTATGCTCTAAATGTATCTTGAGGTTTTGGTGATGGTAGGGGTCCTTGAGATTATTCTAGTAAGGACCAGGTCATCATGATTTGGGATTCATCAGGATTCCTCACATAGAATATATGAGGTCCATGGTCACGAGTTTCCTAGAATTAAGAGCTTTCAAAAAGTTAGAGGAATTTTTCTTCCATCATCATCTCATTTATTCGGGGGTGGAAACTCTTAGGCCCCTAAAAATAGATTAGATTCCAATTTTTCATGTAGGGGATGAGGTTATTAGTGGAAAGAGTACCATACGGTTCAAAGAAGACATTGTGTCATAGGTGTTCAACTTCAGGCTTCACTATTGTGGAATTTTATATCAAGGTATTAGCATTAGGGTGAACATTATTTGGATAAACAAATATGAAATAATGGAAATAGGGTACAATATTGATATACTCCACACCCTCATAATGTTGAGTGTAATTTTGGATGTTCTATATATCATAGACAAAGAGGTCGTGGAGTAAGGAATGGCCAGATGCATACATTATAATTTCTAGTGTTATACAAGATAAACATTATTATGGGTACCCTTTTCTTGTTTTATACTTGGGTGTATGCTTTGTTTGATTCTTTAGAAACAAACTACTTCATATCAACTTCCCTAGTCCATTAATTAGTACATAAGGTGAATAGGATCCTATTTATGTTGGTGTTGACAATGATAGTTTGGTGTTGAGCTTATCTATATGATGTTTTAAGAGACTATGGTCAGATAATGTGTAAACATCACTCTAGGGGAGACTTCCTGTGATTTTTGGATATATCCATATGACATCTATATACTATCAATATATAGTGAATCATATTGTGGATTGATTTAGGTGATAGATTTTGTTCTATGATACTGATGGAGAACATTTAATGTTCGTCGGTGAGTGAGACACTCAGATGTGTCAAAACTATGTTCCATCCATTTCATCCATGGTAGCTATGTTGATACTGATTTTTCTATGGATTAATAGTTCTTATCTACATGGGTTGTATAAGAGTACCTTGTAGACTTTCCTAAAGAGGTTGTGGTGTTACCACCACAATGGTAGATTGAGTTATGGATAAAGGTAATTTTAGGTGCTTCTCTTGTCTCAATGTATCCATATTGGATGGAACCTTTTTGATTTGTGAGATATATTGTTATAGATAAATGATATGGTTCAGTGATATTTTGTTTGGCTTTTCATGTCACCTTAGGGTTCTCTAGTTTTGTTCAAAAAAATGGCCAATGAAATTCTCTTTCTCTATATTGATTTGAATCACTTAGATTTGTTAAGAGTGAGGAACCACGATTCTCTTGCTAGGATTGATGATTTATTAGACCAGCCAAAAGGATCTTATTAGTTCACAAAAATCGATCGGTTGTTGGGATATCATCATATGAAGGTAAAATATCATGATATTTCAAATACCACTTTCCAATATCATTATTAAATTATGAGTTTGTATCAATGTCATTCGGTGTGACAAAAACAATTATTGAGTTCATTTGTTTGAGGAATACACTATTCAAATAGTTCTGGGATCAGTTTTTGGTGGTTTTCATCGATGGCTATGTAGTTTAATCCATATCTAAGGAGGATCATATATTGAATCGACAAGATATTTTTAGAGTTTTTCATCATCATAAACATTTCATGAAATCGTCAATGTGTTAATTTTAGGATCTTGAAGACTATTTCATGGCCCATGTTGTGTCCTATCAGGGTGTTTACATGAGTCCTTTAATGATCAAGTAAATTTTTGCTTGGGAAGCCCCCAATGAAGTTGTATATGTGCGAAAATTACATGGTTTTGTAGGATATGGTTGGATGTTTGTAGCGGATTAGTCAAATGTTTTTAGTCCTTTTTTTTCCTTGACCAAAAAGGATCAGTTATTCGTGTTTGATGATTATATACTTGTAGCATTCAAGTACAAGAAGTAGATATTGGTCAATACTTCAGTTCATTATTTTCAAGAAAAGAGTGTCTAGTTTGAGGTTTTATATTATGCATCACAACATGGTATAGGTTATGTTCTTATATAGTAGAGATCATTTTTTTCTTAGGGTTCATGACAGTTATGTCCCTATGAGAATAACTATGCCACACATGATATTGAGTAAGAATTATTTATTTCTTCCTTGAATTTGTTGTGGAATTACCACATTGGTGAGTGTTTTTAACCCATCACAGGATATCAAGGTATGTAAACTCTGAACATGAAATGGTCTCTTGACACTGATTGTGGATGAAATATTTATAGTATTACAACATCAAGACTTCATATGCACTAATAAAAGAAAACAACATAGATGATGCACTAAGAAATAATTCATTCAATGATTTTTGGTGTTAATATGGATATTCATTGAGTTTAATGGAAGATGTGTCAATAATGTATCTTAATATGGGATAGGTTGGTGGTAGAGGATACCATTTTCATATTATAGTGCAGTATTTTTAGAGCAGCTTGTGGAGGAGTCCCAGTTGGAATATTCTATGTTGTAGATATGGAGAGACAAGGTATTCTTTGGTGATTCCATTAATGTTTTTCCTAACGATGAACAACACTGAGTGTTCTTTCCAAGGAGTATTTTCATTGTTTTTTAGATGGGTGAGGTGGTTCTCTATAATTTCCACAAATCACCCTTAGTAGGGAATTCAAGTAAGAAAAAAATGTACCATGATTAGAAATGTCAAATTTATTGTCATGTCTGAGGGGTTTAGTTATAGATTTTGCATCTCGATGTTTATTATTTTAGATGGTTAAAGGTGGGTACTATGTTATATGTTTTTGTATCTAGAAAATGAATATTCCATATTGGATACCTGAGGGAATATTAATTGGCATCCTCACTGTTATAGCATAATATCTTATATGCTTTGATTCTAAATGGATTATATTAGACTATTTGATAAAACCAATCCACTTTATAGTGATCATGAAGTCAAGATCTGTGGTAGTTTTTTTCAAGATTGTACCTAAAGGAGGTAGTAAGACTCAATGTAGTCTTATGTACGAAAATCATTGATAATGATCTTCATTTGACATCCATAGTTTAGAGTGTTATTCAAAATTATTTTGGAAATGAATTATATTTTGTCACTACTTTTAATTCTTTGAATATGGAAAGACATAGCAGACTTTCCACACTCTTGAATTCAAGTTGTGAGTTTATGTCCTAGATTTTGGATGTTCATAGATGAGGAAATAAACATTGGTTGAATTTTCTTACAACAATATTTTTCAATTCACCTTTTATATGGAAACATTTTTTCTTTGTATAATCAACCTTGAGGTTCTCCATTACGATATGCTATGGTTAGAGAGTCAACAATTCATACGATGAAACTAATACAGATAATGAAATATATTGTTTAGGTGATTCATGGGAAGATTAATGAAGCACATTACCATGAAAATACCAATTTATTTAATATTAACTTTTATAGTTCAACATTGGAGAAAGTGTGTTCCTTAATATGAATCCTCATCATGGGAAGCAAAGGATTGGTCAGGGGATAAATCAATGTCCTATGTTTTTTGGGTCATTCGAGGTTTTGTCTTATAATAGAGTCTTTACATATCATATTAGACATCCCCCAATAATGAGATGGATTCATGTTGTCTTCCATGTGTCTCAAATCCTCTATTATGTCCATAATGACCCTCACTTCATTGATTGGGTACATATCAACATTGAAGATAATGTGACTATTGAGGAGCAGACTATTTAGATCCCAGAAAACCATGATAAGGTGTTTCACATAAATGTTATTCCTTTGGCTTGTGTCCTTTGGAGGCACAATGGTGTGGATGAGATAGAATTTTAATGTGATTCACATATTCAAGATTGTTATCTAGAGTTTTTATATGTTTAGATTTATCTTATTGTGATACTCGTTTTGTAGTTGTTGACCTTAATTTCTTCTGAGATGGTTTTACCTTCCTTGAGAACTTTTTTATGGACTCTCCATTATTATAGTGGGATATCCCCAAGGAGTTTGTTTAGGATATGGTTTATATTGAATATTTTATCACTTTGGTCAATGTAGTGAGGTGTTGTGGTCGTTTCATGGTTGTATTCTTGTGAGGTAAGCATGGATATTTGGGTGAGCCTTTTCCTTTTCCATCTCTATGGGTCTAATTTTATTTCTCAATGAAGAGGATTGATTTAGAGGTATTTTATGAAAGGGTCTAAAACCATCTAGACCATTACATTACAGGTTTCTGATGTCAATTGTTCATTGAGGGATCCTTGAGTATTTTTATTATTGTTTGCAAGATAGAATATGAATGAAGAAGATGTTCATGATGTGATCTATGAATTCACAATGTGAGAGTTGGGTTCACTTAATGAATAGAAATTTATGGATTGAGTGAAGAGAAATTTATATGGTGTGATTCAGGATTTGAAATGTTTGTTCATGACATGAAAGGTAGTAGAATCATATATGATAGATCTATACCAAAAAATAATGATATGAACAAGAATATCATGAGATTAATTGATCCAGAATTATTTTATAGAATAAATTCATTTTTAAGAGTCTTAAAACATGGTCTATTCACAACATGAATTACTAATTCATTTCATGAATTGGAATATGAAAGTACAACAACATATCTAAAAAAACATTATATTTTTATGAAACCCTAATATTCTATCCCAAATCAAGTCAACCATAGTTGATTCTTCAAGATTTTTTTACATCCTTTCTGTAGGGATTGATCCTAAAATTCATGCATTCTATCAATGGTGATTTATAGCCAATTTTCTTCTATATTGGGTTTTTTATTCTCCAATTAATTTTTTTTCCTCTAGTTTATTCCCACCATGATATGGAGGTTGATATCCTTTATTATTATTGATTAATTATGATGGTTTTAGAGACATTTTGGTGCAATATTCTTATAGGTTTGTATTTTCCATAATGGAATGGTGATTAGATATCTTTTTTGTTATTAAATTCTCATACATGAACATTGAAAGAATTTAATTAGGGTACTAATTAATTATCATAGTATTTTATGAGTAGTGTCAATGTTATAATGATTTTTCTATTTGGGTGATGGTGGAATAAAATATAATAAATAAAAAATTAGAATAATGAAAATGAATGGTTTATGGTTGTTGCGATCATATGTTTCCCTCCTCTAATAATAGATTAACTCTTGATTTTATAGATATTTTTCTGATTGATGTATCTTCTTTTCATCATATTTTGTATCCTTTGTTTAACATGATAATTTTATGAATATTGATCAATACTCTAAAGATAAAAATGTTGATTGGCTAAAAAATTAATTAAGCATGTTTTTTTAAAAATTTATCATATAATTTGATTGAAATCATATGATTCTTGATCCATGTTTAATTAATTTATTCTTCCATAAGTTAATTTAATTGGCTACAGAACCTGAAACTAGAATTATTGTTGTTTAAAATAATAATGGGACAAGTTAATGAAATTGTTTGTTCTTTGAGTTTGTTTAAACAAGAAGTTATGATTGAAAGAATGTCTGAATGATTAGTAGTGTATCGTAGCTAACCCCTTAGTATTCCTATAGTTGTATACTATGTTAAATGGATTGGATAATCTAGGATAGTAAGAAAACTATTTGTTTAATGTAGATAAATTTGGGGGTTCAACTGATCCAATTTCATTGTGAATATTGGAATCCTTGTTTTAGTACCTAGTTACCTATACACTCTAATTATTGTTTTTTTATTTCCATTTTTTCAATAGATGTGATACTTTCTATTCAATTTTATAGTATCATGGGATGGTTATTAGTTTAGAGATATATGGGTGGGGATTTTATGTTTTGTAGCAGTAGTAGGTATATGTTTTAGCTGATGCATTGTGTTATCCATCATTGTAAGAACCTGATTTTTGCTGTGAAAGACTTTGGAATATTCTTAATGATATTCCAGAGATGCACCTTCGGACGACGTGCGATTCCGTGCCCCGGAGTGGCGGGAAGTAAATTTTCAGTGTGTTCACACTGGAAATGCTAAATAAATGAGATAACTCCTAAACGGAGTTCCGGATCAGAGATCTGAGTGTACGGATGGGTCCGGAATGGAGTGTTTACCCTATGAACGACATAAAACTTGTCGGCACGGGATTTTTGGACCCCTTGCTCGCTTCTAGAACGTTAAACGGATTAAATAAATTAAATTAATTCGTTTAATGTTGAAACGCAAGTATCTCTTAAACAGTGGCTCGGATTGGAAAACCAAGGGCACCGTTGAGTTTGGAGCGTGTCGTTTACCCTAGGAGGGGTGTAAGTTTCGCGGGCGCGGGCCGTTTGTGAAAAATGGCCCCAGGGTCGTTTTCGTAATTTAGCGGCTTGGGACGTTAAATTTTATAACATTTGAATGGGGTCTCAGATTAAAGTTCTGAGACCTCCGTTGTGCTCGGGAGGTGGTGTTTACCCTAGGGGAGGCTTAACCTCGACCCCGTCGGGGGTTTCGGATGCGGGTCTTTTCGGGGGTTTTAAATTAATTAAAACATTAATTAATTTATATAAACCCTCCCCCTCCCCCTTCTCCCTTGAACCCCCAGGAGAAACCCGTCCCCTCTCTTCCTCCATCTCCGGCGAGACGCACCGGTGAGGCAGCTCCGGCAAGGTGGCGGTTCGGCGGCGAAGCTCCGGGCAACGCCCACGAGGTAGGGTTATCTATTTGAGTTTTAATTCCTGAACCTCCTTTTGAACCCCAATTTTAGCGTTGATTTGATGTTTGATCTTAGAACAACGTCCGTATATGCGTAGTACGTTTTCTTTTCTTCCCATCGCTTCTTTAGGATAAAAAATCCGATTTCGGACATAGTCGCAAACTCCCGCCGAAGTTTGCGGGTTTTGGGATTTTGCGGCGGCAGCGTGGTGGTCCGGGAAGCTCCGAGGCGGCCAACTTCAGTTCCAGGTGGCGGCGCGGCACTTTGGTCAGGAGAGTGGCCAGCGGCGCGGCCGGCTAGGGACGGCAGTGAGGTGGGCTCTCGGCGGCTTCGGGCGAGCACGATGGAGGGCAGCAGCGGTGGGTCGGGGCGCGCGGTCGGCGAGCGGGGCGCCAGCGGGGTCGTCGGCCACTGGCGGCGACACGGGGGAGCAAGGACCCGCATACTGCGGGTCCTGTTGGCACGACGTGGAGACCATCTCTGGCCGGTCTTCTGGGAATAAAACCGGACCCGAGGCAGGTCCGGTTCAATTGGAGTAGGCCTGGCTAACTGGCCGCGGCGGTTCGGACCGGGCCGTTCGGGGTGGACCGGCCCGGTTGGTCCCCTTATATTCGGGGGGCCGTAACATCCAAACGGCGCGTCCGTTTGACACGTCGTCTGTGGAAGTAGATCTATATCTATGAGGCGGTATTTTTGAGACGGTTTTGGGAATTTTTAATTCCCGAAATGATGGGCCTCTGTGGCGCGAAACGTGCGTCGAGGGGTTAGTCATTCTGTCGACGGGTTTTGTTTTGGACGGCGCGGATGCATCTGACGTCCGAATTAAGCGCCGCTAGTGGCGTTGGAACCCTGGCGTCGAGTCGGCGGTTACCAGGGTGGTTCCGGGCGTTGAGACTGGATTTGAGGCGTGGGCCCCACTGCCCGTCTTTCGATCCGCGTGCAGCATTTCACGCCTTTTTCCTCGGACGTCCATTCGGGGCGTGCGAGTAGTCGATGTTGGGTGTTTTTCTGAGGGCAACGCGTTGGCGCAGTCTGCCCGCTGTAATTCCGCACGACGGTGCGGGGCCCATGTGGGTCGTTTGGGCGTTGATGGTGATTTTCCATCCTTATCACCGGGCGACCGTTTTGGACAAGTGAATAGTCCATCTTGTGTGCTTTTTCGAGAGGATCGCAGCGGTGTGATCCGTTCGTTGAGTTTTGGGACCGGGATGTGGGTCCTGCGTGGAACCGCAAGTGCGCGGGGCGCCGTTACATATCTTTTTCTCCGGATATCCGTTGCACTCAAGTGATGAGTGCTTTTGATGTGTTTTCCAGAGGGAATCGCAATGGTGTGATGCGCCCGACTGTTTTTGGGGCCGAGGCTCGGGTTCACAAGACGTCGTTCAGGCGTGAGGCGGTGTTGGCGACTTTTCCGCCAGATATCTGTTGGATAAGAGTAAGTAGTCGATCTCGTGTGTTTTTTCGCAATGATTACAACGGTGTGATCCGTTTGGCTGTGTGGAGCCTCTTGCACGATCTTGGGAAATGTGGAATGTGAAAGGTGCTCCAGTGGCGGTTCCTCCTACCATGATTGTAGCGGACCCATGGTGTGTGATTGCGCATTCATGGGAGAGTGATATAAATGGTTCGCAAGATGTGGTTGGCTGGGCCTTAGCCAATGAGGTGGCAGGTTGGAGTTGTTATGTCACGCCTTCGCGTTGACGTTGGGTACCATGTGCACGATAGCCTATGGGCTGGAATGAGGTATACTCTGGGAGTATACGGGAGCGATTGGAGGTACATGTGGTTGTTCGTACCTAAGAACGTTGGTGCGTTCAGTTGGGGTTGAGAGGGGGCCACATGTTGTGTGGTCCCCACGTGCGTGTCGTGTTCTGACTTGGGTACTTGGACCTCTCGCGGCGTAGAGGGTCCCTTGGTGCTCGCTTGTTTGGCCAGCAGGGTTGAGTGGTCTCCCCCTTGTTTCGCTCTCGTTGGATTGGCCGGTAGCGGTGCTTGTGACACCCAGTGCTGGAGAATACGCTGCACCTCTTTTGTGTGAGTTTTTCTGGAGTTGGGAAGTTGCGCGATACCCAATCTGTGTTCAGTTGGCCAGTGTTGTGCCCTCCAGTGGAGATGGCCAGGGCAATTCTGAGTTCTACCCTCTAGTGGGTTTGGGCAGTGGGTTACTCATCGACTTCCTCAGGCTTACCATGTAGCAGGGCTGGGCAGTGGGTTTCTCACTGACTTCTAGGGTTTACCCTCCAGCGGAGACTGGGCAGTGGGCCACCCGATGCTCTTAGGGTCTACCCTCCAGTGGGGCTAGGCAGTGGGTCACCCGACGACCTCTTAGGGTCTACCCTCCAGTAGGGTTGGGCAGTGGGTCGCCCTTCGTCTAGTTCCAGGTCTACCCTCCAGCAAGGCTGGGTAGTGGGTCGCATGTCGACTTATTCCAGGTCTACCCTCCAGCGGGGCTGGGCAGTGGGTCGCCTGATGATGTATTAGGGTTTACCCTCCAGCATGGTTGGGCAGTGGGTCACCCGATATCTGGTTATGGTTTACCCTTCAGCAGGGTTGGGCAGTGGGTCACCCAATATCATATTATGAATTACCCTCCAACAGGGCTGGGCAGTGGGACACTCGTTGACATTCCAGGCGCAGTCCTTTCTACTAGGCTAGTCTGTGGCTTTCCTCCGTGGTTACCGGAGTGGGATCCATGGTTGTACGGGTCGATGTTGTAACGACTTGACTTTGAGGAGACCTCTCGACTGCGGGTCAGTGAAAAGGCATGGTTTGACATTACGTAGAACTCTCAAGTAAGAGGGACACTTTCCCCACCGAGATGCATTCTTGTGATTCAATCTAAAACCGTGCGGGCGAGTCAGTTCCACCCAAAGCGGATAGTGTCAAGGTGTGGTGATTGAGTCCTTGGCTTGCGGTTCAGGGCAGACATGTGGGATGCTGGGCATCGATGATGGTGTTTACCTCTGGGACTGTTGGCTACTCTTATCTGGGGCTGAGCCGGGATGGAGATCCCCTTACAAGTTTGTTCGGGCTTCATGGCAGAACATAAGGATATGTATATACCTCATACGAGTACCCACTCCTTGGGTTTTGGTTACTCTCCTTCCAGGAGAGGCGAAGACACACGAGGTATGCCACTTGCTTTCCGTGTCTAGATTTTCATGGTTGGACGAGTCTACTCTCCTGCTATAGATAGCGAAGACTCGACGAGAAGTTCATCTTCTCACCGTTTCCAGCTCCTTCTACTTGGACGAGTCTACCTTCTTTCCTCTTGTTGGGTTGAGCTTGACTCTTTACTGTACTCTCTGTTGTACTCCCTTTACTTTTCCTGTTCGCTCTACCGCTCACCCTTCGGTACCTCCTTTTGTTGCTCCCTCGAGCCTTTGGGGTATCCTACTGAGTATTTTTATACACACCCCTGCTTGGGATTTTCCTGCACTTGGTGTGCCCTTGCAGATGACGGACAGGTAGAGCGTGACTTCGGTGGAGCGTAGTATCTTGGGAGCTTGGACCACGTGCGGTGGTCATGGCCGGGTTCCAGGTGGGAGACCCGTCAGCTATTTCCTTTTTGTTTACATGTTTCCGAGTTGTGGAACCTTTTTTGGTAGGGCGCGTGTTTTCCCCTTTTTCCTTTTTAGAACTTTACTTGTATCTTGTAGAGGTCGATGCACTCTATGGTTTATATATAGCAGTTGTTCTTTTTACTCTGCTAGTCTTTTCTTTTAGTCTGCAGTTTGGCATTGAGTTTGCTGCGTGTGTGTGTACAGGTACTTAGGCAAAGGCCTCCCCGAGTTGTTGTGCCTTCGGCGCTGGTCGCCAGCCCCTGGCCTATGGAGGCGGGCTTGGGGTAGTTGCGGCTCGAGCCCGGGTAGGGTCTGGTCGTGACAAAGTGGTATCAGAGTTGGTTCGTTCCTTGGGACGTTGTGCTGTCTTCCCTAAAAGAGTAATTGGTTGTGATATAGGGCATTAGTGTTAATGTGTCTCGAGATCGGCTCTCAGGCAAGGGAGTCCAGTGATGGTGCGGCGGCCGACGTATCCATTCACCAGGACCCTGATAACCCGCTTGTCGACTCGACATGCTGAGAAACTTGTTGCAGGGAAAATTTGATTGTGCATCACATAGGATTGAGTCTTGACGGCCCTTCTTGAGTCAGCTCCCCATCGTTGTTGTTGTTGGTATATACATATATGCTCATCTGACCACGACACTCTAGGATAATGATCAGGATGTCTCTGTGAAGACAGCCAGCCAGGATACCAGCTCTGGTTCGTGACGAAGACTCTGTGAGCTACGAGGCCACAGTCCAGGACCCATCATGCGAGCCCTTTCTCTAGTTGGGCCGGTAGCATCTCCCCCACCTGTTGAGCAGTAGACAGTTTCAGCAGAGCAGGCTGAGCTTGAGCGTAGGTTGAGCGCGCTCCGTGAGTTCCAGTGGTAGAGACCGCTGAGGTTTAGTGGTGAGCCACACCCTCAGGCAGCAGAGGTTTGGCTCGAGGCAGTGGTTCGCCTTTTTGGGCTTGTGCAGACACAGATAGATCGGAGAGTGGCTTTGGAAGCCACCCTTTTTTTGAACATCTTGGTGTTTGTGGAGTCTGGTGACTAAGTTTCTTGACGAGTCGTCGCTTTATTTGGACCACTTTCAGTTGCTGTTTGGTGAGGATTTTTTCCCTCCTGCTTGCACTCCGTTCGGATTCAGGAGCTCCTACAGTTTCAGCAGGGAGGGATGACGGTGGCTGAGTACGTGGCTAGCTTTGTAGACCGTGCACGCTTTTACCCAGACTTGGTCCATGACGATAACTTCTGAACGCGGAAGTTTGAGCAGGGTCTCCGCCAAGAGATTCGTGCTGTCATAGTACCCTTGGGCATTTCCATGTATTCTGGGGTGCTAGAGCATACACTGGAGACAGAGGGCTTCCTGTCAGGTTTTGCGGTTGGAAGTGGCAGTGGGTGTGATGGAGCCGGGACATCTTCCGTAGCTAGCAGGCACCGGAGGACAGGACCTCGATGGAGGTGGCCTTCCCACTGCTGGTTCCGGAGACGTGGTTGTATACCACTGTGGCGAAAAGGCGCAGGGCCTCAGCTGAGGATGCCCTTCCGTGAGTGGATACTGGGCCGTGGTCGTACACCACAGTGGCGTCGGAGGGCACCAGGGCAGCCTAGAGAGCGCTGGTGCTAGGCTTGTGATGGGCGATGTCGCTTGGCATGAGACTGCCCTACCCGAGTTGGTGAGAGCTTCGGGCAGGCAGCAGCCGCACCACCACGGTAGAGGCAGCGCCGTGATCGGAGTAGTGGCCAGAGAGGTGGTGCTAGCAAAGGAGAGGGAGGAGCTGGGGGTGGGGGGACAATGTTACGAGATCTCCCCATCACCACTAGGTGGTCCACGTTAGGCTCCAGGAGCTGATGGATGGGACCGCAGGTAGCCGCGAGCTTTGGATGTCTACGATCCTGCAGAGCACGGGATGGTGAGAGGTACCCCTTGCGACTCTTCTACTTGTTGCAGTAGAATTTTTAGGCTCTGCATGTGAAAGGCATTTATCCCTGCTCCTTGTTTGAGGTGTTACCAGGGTGACGCAGGGCGTCAGTTGTAACCCTATGTTGGTAAGGAAAAAGGCGTGAGACCTTTTCCTTTAGTCGATGGTGTTGACTCCATCACCTTTTGAGCGTGTAAGAGAGCATCGACTGTGGAATCTTGCGTGACCAGATATCCTTGGGTGTTTCACCATATGGATATTCTGAAGGAGGGAATCACTGGGCCTTGTTTCAGGTGCGGGTGGGGATTCCAATCGCGGCGTGCGATGTAGAGGTTTGACCGGGGAGGTGAGCTACCCCTCAGGGCCTTCGGGCCGTGTGAGACCGTGCAAAGGGATGGCAAGGTACCCTACCGCCTTGCCCTAACCCCAAAGTCTGGAGTGGGTGCACGACATCGGAAAGGGCCAACATAGCGTGAACGGATCAATCCCTTGGTCCGTGTGCGGTGACGCGGAGTTGTGCGTGGGTTCTTTTGGGTACGGGAAAGCCAGGTGTGTGCTTAGTACCACGTGTTGCTCCCTAGTTTTTCTTTTCGGTGACGAAAAGCATGAAGGAGTTAATGATGTAAGAACCAGGTTTTTGCTGTGAAAGACTTTGGAATATTCTTAATTGTATTACAGAGCAGCGCCTTCGGATGGCGTGCGATTCTGAGCCCCGGAGTGGCTAGAATTAAATTTTCAGTGCGTTCAAACTGGAAATGCTAAATAAATGAGATAACTCCTAAACGGAGTTCCGGATCAGAGATCTAAGTGTATGGATGGGTCCGGAATGGGGTTTTTACCCTATGAACGACATAAAACATGTCGGCGTGGGATGTTTGGACCCCTCGCTCTCTTATGGAACGTTAAACGGATTAAAAAAATTAAATTAATTCGTTAAATGTTGAAACGCAGGTATCTTTTAAACAGTTGCTCGGATTGGAAAACTGAGGGCACCGTTGAGTTTGGAGCATGCCGTTTACCCTAGGAGGGGTTTAAGTTTCACGGGCGCGGGCCGTTTGTGAAAAATGGCCCCATGGGCGTTTTCGTAATTTAGCGGCTTGGGACATTAAATTTTATAACTTTTGAACGGGGTCTCGGATTAATGTTCCGAGACCGCCGTTGTGCTTGGGAGGTGGTGTTTACCCTAGGGTAGGCTTAACCTCGACCCCGTCGGAGGTTTCATCTACAGGTCTTTTCGGGAGTTTTAAATTAAATAAAACATTAATTAATTTATTTAAACCCTCCCCCTCACCCTTCTCCCTTGAACCCCCTGGCGAAACCCCTCCCCTCTCTTCCTCCATCTCCGGCGAGACGCTCCGGCGAGGCAGCTCCGGCAAGGCGGCGGTTCGACGGTGAAGCTCCGGGCAACGCCCACGAGGTAGGGTTATGTATTTGAGTTTTAATTCCCGAACCTCCTTTTGAACCCCAATTTTAGCGTTGATTTGATGTTTGATCTTCGAACAAATCCCATATATGCATAGTACGTTTTCTTGTTCTTCCCATCAATTCTTTTGGATAAAAAATCTGAGTTCGGACATAGTCGCAAACTCCCTGTGAAGTTTTCGGTTTTTGTGATTTTGTGGCGGCAGCGTGGTGGTCCGGGAACCTCTGGGGCGGCGCGGCTTCGGTTCCAGGCGGCGGCGCGGCGAGCAGGCGGCGACGCGACGCTTCGGTCGGGAGAGTGGCCAGCGGCGCGGTCGGCTGTGGACGGCGGCGAGGCGGGCTCTCGGCAGCTTCGGGCGTGCGCGACGGAGGGGGGCGGCGGTTGGCCGGGGCGCACGGTCGGCGAGCGGGGCGCCAGCGGGGTCTTCAGCCACTGGCGGCGACGCGGGGGAGCAAGGACCCACATACTGCGGGTCCTGTTTGCGTGACGTGGAGACCAGATCTAGGCGGTCTTCTGGGAATAAAACAGTACCCGAGGCGGGTCCGGTTCAGTTGGAGTGGGCCGCGGCTAACCACCCTCGGTGGTTCGGACCGGGCCAGCCGGGGTGGACCAGCCCGGTTGGCCCCCTTATATTCGGGGGGCCGTAACATCAAAAGGGCGCGTCCGTTTGACGCGCCGTCTGCGGCAGCAGATCTGTATCGACGAGGCGGTCTTTTTGAGATGGTTTCAAGAATTTTTAATTCCCTAAACAAGGCGTGTCGGTGGCACGACACGTGCGTCGAGGGGTTAGTCGTTCTGTCGGTGGGTTTTGTTTCGGACGGCGCGGACGCGTCCGACGTCCGAATTAAGCGCCGTCAGTGGCGTTGGAACCCTGGTGTCGAGGCGGCGGTTACCAGGGTGGTTCTGGGCGTTGAGACTGGATTTGATGCATGGGCCCCACGACCCGTCTTTCGAGCCCCGTGTAGTGTTTCACACCTTTTTCCTCGGACGTCAGTTCGGGGGGTGTGAGCAATCGATGTTGGGTGTTTTTCTAAGGGAAACACGTTGGCGTAGTCTGCCCGCTGTAATTCCGCACGATGGTGCGGGGCCCATGAGGGTCGTTTGGGCGTCGATGGTGATTTTCCATCCTTATCACCAGGCGACTGTTTTGGACAAGTGAATAGTCCATCTTGTGTTCTTTTTCAAGAGGATCACAGCGGTGTGATCCATTCGTTGAGTTTTGGGACCAAGATGTGGGTCCTGCGTGGTACCGCTAGTGCGCGGGGCGCCAGAACGTATCTTTTTCTCCAGATATCCATTGCACTCAATTGAGTAGTGATTTTGACGTGTTTTCACGAGGGAATCGCAATGGTGTTATGCACCTGACTGTTTTTGGGGCCGAGGCTTGGGTTCACGAGACGTCGTTCAGGCGTGAGGCGGTGTTGGCGACTTTTCCATCAGATATCCATTGGAGGCGAGTAAGTAGTCGATCTCTCATGTTTTTCTGCGAGGATTACAATGGTGTGATCCTTTTGGATGTTCGGATCCTCTTTCATGATATTGGGAAATGTGGAATGTGAAAGGTGCTCTAGTGGCGGTTCGTCCTACCATGTTTGTAGCGGGCCCTTGGTGTGTGATCGCGCATTCATGGGAGAGTGATATAAATGGTTCGCGAGATGTGGTTGGCTATGCCTCCGCCAATGAGGTGGTAGGTTGGAGTTGTTATGTCACGCCATCGCGTTGACGTTGGGTGCCGTGTGCACGATAGCCTATGGGATGGAACGAGGTATACTCTGGTAGTATACGAGAGCGCTTGGAGGTACATGTGGTTGTTCGTACCTGAGAACGTTGGTGCGTTCAGTTGGGGTTGATAGGGGGCCACACGTTGTGTGGGACCCACGTGCGTGCCATGTTCTGCTTTGCGTACTTGGACCTCTCGCAGCGTAGAGTGTCCCTTGGTGCTCGTTTGTTTGGCCAGAAGGGTTGAGTGGTCTCTCTCTGGTTTCGCTCTCGTTGGATTGGTCGGTAGCGGTGCTAGTGACATTCAGTGATGGAGCAGACACTGCACCTCTTTTGGGTGAGTTGTTCCGGAGTTGGGAAGTTGTGCGATACCCACTCTGTGTTCCGTTGGCCAGTGTTGTGCCCTCCAGTGGAGATGGCCAGGGCAATTCTGAGTTCTACCCTCCAGCGGGGCTGGGCAGTGGGTTACTCATCGACTTCCTCGGGCTTACCCTCTAGCAGGGCTGGGCAGTGGGTTGCTCACTGACTTCTAGGGTTTATCCTCCAGCAGAGACTGGGCAGTGGGTCACCCGATGCTCTTAGGGTCTACCCTCCAGCGGGGCTGGGCAGTGGGTCACCCGACGACCACTTAGGGTCTACCCTCCAGTAGGGCTGGGCAGTGGGTCGCCCGTCATCTAGTTCTAGGTCTACCATCCAGCAAGGCTAGGCAGTGGGTCGCCTGTCAACTTATTCTAGGTCTACCATCCAGCGGGGCTGGGCAGTGGGTCGCCAGATGATGTATTAGGGTTTACCCTCTAGTAGGGCTGGGAAGTGGGTCACCCGATATCTGGTTATGGTTTACCCACCAGCAGGGCTGGGCAATGGGTCACCCGATATCATATTATGAATTACCCTCCAGCAGGGCTGGGCATGTGGCACCCTCATTGACATTCCAGGCTTTGTCCTTTCTATTAGGCTATTCTTTGGCTTTCCTCCATGGTTACTGGAGTGGGACCCTTGGTTGTATGGGTCGATGTTGTGATGGCCTGACTTTGAGGAGACCTCTCGACTGCGGGGCAGTGACGAGGCGTGGTTTGACTTTCCCTAGAACTCTCAAGTACGAGGGACACTTTACCCACTGAGACACGTTCTTGTGACGTGATCTAAAACCGTGCAGGCGAGTCAGTGCCGCCCAAAGCGGATAGTGTCAAGGTGTGGTGATTGAGTCCTTGTCTTACAGTTTAGGGCAGACGTGTGGGATGCTGGTCATCGATGATGGTGTTTACTTCTGGGACTGTTGGCTACTTTTTTCTTGGGCCGAGCCGGGACGGAGATCCCCTGATGAGTTTGTTCGGGCTTCCTGGCAGAGCATAAGGATATGTATATACCTCGTACGAGAACCCACTCCTTGGGTTTTGGTTACTCTCCTTCCAGGAGAGGCGAAGACGTGCGAGGTATGCCACATGCTTTCCGTGTCTAGCTTCTCATTGTTGGATGAGTCTACTCTCTTACTATAGGTAGAAAAGACTCGACGAGAAGTTCTTCTTCTCACCATTTCCAGCTCCTTGTGCTTGGATGAGTCTACCTTCTTTCCTCTTGTTGGGTTAAGCTAGACTATTTACTGTACTCTCTGTTGTACTCCCTTTACATTAATTGTTCGCTCTCCTGCTCACCCTTCGGTACGTCCTTTTGTTGCTCCCTCGAACCTTCAGGGTATCCTACTGAGTATTTTTATACTCACCCCTGCTTGGGGTTTTCCCACACTTGGTGTGCCCTTGCAAACGACGGACAGGTAGAGCATGACATTGGTGGAGCTTAGGAGCTTGGGAGCATGGACTGTGTGCGATGGTCGTGGCCGAGTTCCATGTGGGAGACCCGTCACCTATTTCCTTTTTGTTTACCTGTTGCCGGGTTGTGGCACCTTTTTTGGTAGGGCGCGCGTTTTCCCCTTTTTCATTTTTATAACTTTACTTGTATCTTGTATAGGTCGATGCACTCTTTGGTTTATATATAGCAGTTGTTCTTTTTACTATGCTTGTCTTTTCTTTTACTCTGCAGTTTGGCATTGAGTTTTCTGCGTGTGTGTGTACAGGTACTTAGCCAAATGCCTCCCTGAGTTGTTGTGCCTTCGGCGCTGGTCGCCAGCCCCTGGCCTATGGAGGCGGGCTTGGGGTAGTTGCGGCTCGAGCCCGGGTATGGTCGGTCGTGACAATCATGGTGTCCGTGAGGGAATCGAGATTGATTGAATATGTTGAATCTATATCACCCATTTTTTTGGTAAAATATTTTATGATTTCAATATAATGTTCTGATTTGGAGACTAGATGATCGAGTTTCTTGTTTACCGAAATTACTTTCCCCACTAGTTAAGGCATATACTGGTACTCGGTTATGCATCTCTATTACATATCCTAGGATGTCCCCTAGTGTAACACTAATTATTTTATGATATTGATTAATAAATTTTTTAACCTATGGAATTAGTCATTGAAAGGAATATAAATGTTGATGATATTAAATAAAGATTTAATCGATTAGACTATTCATAGAGGGCATGTTATTCAATTAGTGGTTAAGGACCTATGAATAAAATAATGATAATTAATAGATATTGAATTAACTAATGTAAAATAAAATTAATAGTGGAAATAATTAATTAAATGAAGATCATTGAATACTGCTGTGATTATATGATATCTAGTTCTCAGTTGTGGAGGATGAGTATCTGAGATACAATAGTTATAGTTGATCCTATGACTAGGTCATTTCCCACAGTGTGGTTGTGATTTATATTAAAACATATGAGTTAAATGATTTCCTATGCTACCCACCCATGTTGAAAGGGATACTGACAACTAGTGATCTCTGGGACAGTGTTTTCCCTAACATTCTGGTTATCGTAGAATAAATCGATGAATGTTCCCTCTAGTCCCAATATCATACACTAATAGAATTGTATACTGGAATGCATGATGGTTATCTTTTCCAAAATATATATGCAGTGGGTTTTAAAGGGTCATGGTTTTTCACACACATGTATCTCTGTATACAATATCCTATGGATTATTATAGGTATGATGTAGATGTGTTGGGATGGATTAATATATAATAAACGACATATAGGCTATGGTGGATTTCATAAACTACCTGTTTAATATCATGAGATGTGGCAGGGGTGATGAGATGATGTGATGTATAAGTCTACGATATGTGATGAGATGATGTGATTCATTGGGTGTATATTATCTTTATCCCGTTTTTCATTGGGATGTCTTCCTTTTAGAGAGAGATGGATCAGAATGTGTGACATTAGGGATGATTGGAAAACAAGTGGGGAAGGGGTAGTGAGATTCCTTGTTTTGATATTATATTACATGAGATATTTTATGGGATACTTGGTGATAGATATCCATGGTGAGTATGGGAAATTATCATACTTATTAATGTGATGATTTTGCTCCAATTTTTGTCAACTAAGATTAATTATTCTTTCTTTATCTCTTTCACAAGAGGCTATGGGGTTGACCCTACTAAGTTAAAATTTCTTGCTCGTCGTATTTATATATAATTTTTTTCAATTTTGTAGAAGAAGGTTGGTTTTTAGGTTGGACATTACTAGATTAATTGTTGTTTGGTAGCATTTTTTAATATCATGGTCACTATAAAGGATTCCCTTTTGGTTCATTCACATTATTTTATAATTATTCTGTTGTGGGAGATTACTAGTATATATTTGGGATCATTATTTAAATTTTTCTTAAGATGAATATCTTTGTTTATTTAATCTTATAGTGACCATATCTTTTTACACATATTATTACCTAACATTAATCATAATTATCCATTAAATACAAACCAAGGATTGTAATGTATAATGTATTTGAAATATTAGGTACATAAATCAAAAAACATGGAACTAGAATAAAATATCTCTTTTATTAATCTTCCATAATGGGACTCTAACTTCCATTGAGCTTCTATATCTGTATAGGATGTCATAGGGAATACATAGATAAAAGGGATGAACTAAAAATACTAGTATGGTAATAAACATAGAAATAAATCATAACACATGGGTTATAAGTCATAAAATGATGAAATAAAAATCTTAGGACATTAATAAACATATATAATCATAACATATTGAGCAGGGGAACATGTATCATGGAAATATTAAAATGTGGCTGCAACATATAAAATGACATAAACATTATTCAAGTCTAACTACCATGAATATATCACTTGGTGTGAAAATAACAATAATGGAAGGTTAACTCCCTAATCACATACATGATGTATACTGAGACTAATCATTAAGCAATGCATTGGATCAATATCTGGGAACGACCATCATAACCTATTTGTGCAATGTGTTCCAAATAAATAATCAAACATAAGGAAGAAACATAGGGGTTACCCATTGAGAGAAATGGGTATCGTAATCATATCATAAGGCATAATCACAGTGTGTATTAAAATATGGTCCATTTAATAATGGATTTAAATCATAAATGGAAAGTGATTATTGAAAATTGGAATAGATCATTATAGTTGAAGTCCAATGGATTTGAAAACATGTATAATTAACGATTAGGTAACATTTGAAATGTTTCACTTTAACAAGGTTTATGTATAAGGTAAGGATATTTAAAAAGATAAAAGAATAATTGTTTTCATAAAACTGGAAATGAACAAGGATTGTTTTCATGATAAAAATATTGATTTTATAAAAAATATAAGGATTTTAACAATCTATTGAGTGTACATGGAAATGGGTACGAAATGAAGAAGTTCCCTTTAATCAAGCATTCTTATCCAGCGGAATTAAGAAGGGATACTTATAAAAAAATGAACGTCTCCATTAAATAAAGATGAGTTGAACTAGGTAAAAAAAATTACATAAAAAATAATATAATAATAGTTAATAAATATATTTGTATAACAAAAAGAAAGTCTAACCCAATGTAATTTGGAGGTTTGGAGAGAATATATTATCTTATACCCGAATGTGCTGTCACTTGAACATGATTTACAATATAATCCAATTAGATTGATTAATAATTTAATTCAAAACATATTAAACATATTTTTTATTTTTTAAATTTTTTTTATGTTCATTAATGGACGTTTTGATGAGTTATATAGTTTAATTTCTTTGTTCCGGGAGCGTTCGTTTCATGGTTTCATGGTCGGTTTTCTTGTGTATAATTATGGAAGTTCGTGTAATATTGGATTAATTACCCATAAGTGAAATTATATGGTATTAATCAACATAAAAAAATTTAAATGGTTCTATATATAATTTTATTTTCTTATATGAGAATGATTCATTATATAAAATTTCAATGAAAAATGATTATTTAATTTTTGGAAATTTTTACAACCATAGCTATGTAATATCATTTTATTCAAAATTCTGTTCATATATTTGTTCTGTAATATTATATAAGTTATAATATACACATTATAATATTATTTAACAATAAAAATGTTTTTATGACCCACCCTGAAGGTGGTGATGGAAAAGGAAACATCATCTTCTACAAAGGCAATGGATCGACACATCAGAGACGATGTTTTCATTTTTAGAATAAATTTATAGGATATGAAATTATATTATGAAAATTCCATTAAAAAAATTCAGTAAATAGATGATATTTTATATGTCATTAGACTTTTTATAGGGGATGTGAGGGGAGTATAAGAAATGAAAATAAATTAAAAATAAAGAAGAAGGATTTCACCTCTTGAATATCATCTACTTGAGAACCTCCTTAAGGCACTTGTAATTAGTATTTTGGTCAGACAAGAAGGAAAAGTAATCGAGGAAGAGTATTGGTAGAGAAAATTGGATGAATCTATATTATCAAAAAATAATATAATGTTTGAGGATAAGGGGTGGTGATGGGTCGTATTTATAGAAGGAGGAGAGGGGTGTTTATGATTGTTATATTCATTAGTCTATTATTTTGGATCAAGGCTATCGATTATGTTGATACATAATACTATTCAATAAATAAATTAAATAATGATTAATAGTAAGAGATAATGGTTCTTACATCATACAGACATCATCCATGACTCAAAAACAAATGTACTTATCATATACTATAAATTATTGTAAATAACTGCTAACAAAAAATTAATCTATTTTATAAAAATACCAAAAATCAGATGTAAAATATATATTATGTGTATAAATCAAAAATGGACTCTTTGTTATGAAAATATTTTTCTAAATATAAGAAATTTTATTTATAATTAATGCAATAATTTATTTAAAAATATCAATTTTAATATTAAACCAGATTTTATGACACCATAAAAAATTAATTATGGTCTCATAAAATTATATTATAATTAACATAGAACAAAAAATTAATTTTTCAAATCAATTTTTGTGAAAATAAATTTTATTTTCAATCATTATATAAATTATAAAATTGAAAATAAACATTTATGTTTCACAAAATTACCAACACATGATTTATCATATTTAAAACATTTATTTACATATTCCATGATATAAATATATCATATTTTAATTTACAATATACTCAAATTAGATTTATAACTTAATTGGAGAGGATACTATTCTAATGCATGGATTACTTTTTCAAATGCTCATATTTCTATTCCAATGGTCAGGTTACTATTACAATAGTCATATTTCTAACGGTCATAAGGGACTATAACCCCCTATAAATATATATTTTTCCATTCATCAGAAAATTATATTTTTCCCCACAGTTATATAAAATTCCATATTTTAAATGAATATTTTATTATAAACATTATTTTTTATTTCTATAGATTTGGTCGCGAGTGTAGTTATTCTATTTGATCGAGAAGATCCAAATTTTCTCATTATTATTATTTAATTTTCAATATATTGTCCCACTACAATATCATGAATTATTATTGGGTTATTTTTGGAATAATGTATTATTCTTAATTTATGAGAATAATTTTTTTATGGGATTCTCTATGTGATGTATGTTCTTTATATGACATAAGAATATATAATATATTGATAAAATTTTGGGTCATTACACATCATATCTATTATTTTGATATATTAAATTGAAATGCATCCCATATAGGTGTATGAAATACAATCAATTCTTATTACCAACCCATGTCCTATTGGTGTTGAGATTCAAGTGTAACTATCTACCTTATATTATTAATGACTCTAGTGTGGTGACATTGGTTTAGTGGTCATGAAAAAAATTGGAATTTTAATGAAGGGTGGGGTGCAGGTTCGGTGGGTGAGGGATGGAATCTAGGATTTTATAAGAAAATATCTTCATTTTTTTTAAAACTATAAAATAGAGATTTGGAAAGGATCACTAGTAGGGCGGTTTTTCGGCGGCAATAAAAAATGATTTTTAATACTGATAAACAATATTTGATAAAATATTCCTTTATTAGCATGGAAAAAACATTGAAAATTTTTCCCCTTTATCCATGATTTTGTAGAACTGATAAGGTAAATTTTACCTGTTATTTATTTAGATATCATAAAATTAAACATATTTTAAGGGTGCTTACAACATCAGTTCCATTTTAACATTGATAAATGAAAATTCATACACTGAAAAAAGGGGATTCATTAATAGTGGAATATTATTTTATAATTAATAAAAATTATAAGGCATGAGACTTAATAAGAGGGGATTTCATTGAATTTTTTATTATTATATAAAAAATCCAACCCCTATTAAAATCAATAAAATTCTGGGTATAGTCATCTCCCAATAGATTATAGGTTGTAGACATCGGTCCTCTTAATGTGGTCTTATTAGAAATTGGGTAAATTTTACACCAAACATGTTCCCCTACATGAAATATAATGGTAATTCATTCATGGGAATCATTATAGGCAATGCATCGAACAAAAAAGTATCACACATGGTTGCCCCTAGGGTTCCCTAATGAGGGTGAAATCATGGAGACTCAAACCCAAGACCTCCCTAAGAACCCAATAAAGCGTTAACTATTTTTATACATTATTGAAAATATTATTCCTCATTATAATTAATTTTTTTTGTATTTCACATATTATTTAGATTATTATTTCTAATTTTTCAGTGTTACTTTAATTATATATTTATTTTTAGAGTAATGTTTTTATTTCTTTTCTATTAAATTTTGTATCCATGATTGCTAGAACCCATATATTATTTATCTCCTTATTTGAGAAGTTAAATAATAATAATACATGAAATATTAAATAGTATTGGCTGATTATATTCACATCTTGATTTAAATTATATTTCACATTCATATTTTTCACTTTTGATAATATGATTTATATCCATTACTATTTTAAAATATTCAAATCATTATAGTCATTTTATTTATAATAATATAAAGTGGGAATTCTAGGGAATTTTAATATATTTTTTTGGTTTGATGTTTTATGTGATGGATGATAGAGTTTGGTATATTTTTATATTTGAAGATCATTATGCTAGATTGAATGATCGATAAAAATCTATATATATTTTCATTATTATTTTTATGCATCATAAATATTATAATGGAAGTTTTTTTCTTGTAATTGTGCGGGAATATTAATATATTCCTAGATATAGGAATAAATGTCTTACTTCCAAAAACTATGTATTGGTAAATATGTGATAAATTAACTAATGGGAAATGGTTTTAAATGATTAAATGTTGTTAATGTCAAATTAATAAATGTAGAATAAGTAAAATATTAACAGATTATGGATAATAACAATGAATGATGATGGAAATTTAGTAAATGATTATGGGGTAATTAAAACATTAAAAAGTAATTATTCATTGTTTCTTGTACGAATATTAGTTATCTAGTCCATAACGATGGAATCTAGGACATCATGTGGGGTGTTAGATTCAGAATAAGTCTAGGTTTTGTTAGTTTCCATGTAATGTCCCGACATAGAAGACACTAAAACGGTGCTCTGAGCCAATTCGCCATAAGGCCTAAAGAACACCTCCATATTCGCCGGAGGCAGCCGATTAGCAGTTAGAGACTAGGGTGTGATTGTGGTGAGACTATTCCCTCATACCATAGTAAACAAACAACCAAAATAACTAAGTATCATACACAATAGACAGAAAATCGAGTAAGGAATAAATAAAGAACTGAAGTAGAACAAGATGTAATAGTAAAATGCTATAAAATCCCAAACTTCTATGCAATACAATACAACACTAGTCACCCACTAGTCTAACTATACAGATACAAATAAAATGAAAGTAAAAGTAAAAGTATAAGGACCTACTACTAACTCTGAGTTAACCCACTTACCCATTCTCCAGACACTATCAAAATGTAGTATCCCAATCAGTGGAACCACTGAAGAAGCTCCACTTGATCATGAAACACTAGGCCTTAGCCGTATCCACTATGAAACTCATGGTAAACTAGAAAATCAGACAAAAGGTCAACACGTACACAAGGGTGCACGTGAAGTCGTGATAAATAATCTTAGTAGGGAGCCTTGATAATAAACCTCCAAATGTGCTACCAAAAGTGTATGAAAAAGCAACGTGCTTAGCATATCTAGAACACACCAAAGTAAGTATACCAAATGTGCAACTATAGTCAAACTCATGGTCTATAATCCCTTTCAACTGGTGAAGTTCCACCATGGATTTCCATATCTATATATGTATACATGTATAGTTCCATACCAAAAAAATAAACATAAATTTGAATATTCATTAGTATGTGAAAGAAACAAAAATAAAGCACAACAATAGTCAATCCTTGGGTCTGTAAGCCCGATCTCTTGGACATCAGATTTAAGGGAATTGAGCTTGACGTCGTATCCCTGAAGTCGTGTGTCATAAAGACTATCTCAGGGTCCGTAATCCCATTGAGATGTACCTCCTTCCGCCAACGCCAGAATTATATCTCTGAGAAAGATATGTCACCATAGGTGGAAACTGATCCTACACCTCAGTTCACTCATACGCGCCTCCAATCCCCACTAGATATCCATATACTATTGGCCAAACCTATAAATAAGGATACCATAAACCGATAGTCAGTACTATATAGAAGGATACCATATAGCGACAGTCACTCCTAACTGATCTGGAAGGAGGTAATCATTCCAATCATTGGACAAAGAGAGTATAATCATCCACACCACTCATCAGCACCGGGGAAGCTCTCTGGGTCTGAACCCATTGGGTCTAACATAGAACATGACCACCTGGGTAGCTCACATGGTCTTAACCCCTCAGGTCTAACATAAAAAACCAATAAATAGTAACTACCTCCGAGTATATCTCACAGTCAATATCACCAAGGTCCATCATAGTACCATTTAAAAGCTAACGACCTCCAAGTAGCTCTCATAGTCTGTATCCCTAGATCTAATAAAGAATCATATAAATTATAAATCACCTCTGGGTAGCTCTCACAGCCAATACCCCCTTTGTCTAACATATTATTCGACCACCGGGGCATGTCTGGTGGTCTGAACACCTCTAGTCTTTCAACTACACCCAGGCTCTCACGATCCTATTTAAATACTATGTAAGCTCCCACAGTCTTCCGAGTCAAATGCTCTCAAGGTTATTTGGAAACAATCAACCAAGGATCAATATCAGGATACCAGGAATCACCTCTAGTCATCCCAAAAACATATCCATCGAAATATAGACATATACACATTCAGTCTCCAAAGCCATGTCTCAGGTAGTACCTCTGGGTATACAACAAATATCATAAATAACATGGCTCATCAACCGGATCTCACGTAAGAACATTTGATCATTTCAGTAAGATTTTTTGATATGAGGAAAAACATATGTGTATCCAAATAGACAGAAAAGTGCCTCTCGTCAGGCTCAATAGGCACCAACCAAAAAGCGCCACTTGTAACCAATGTAGCATCAGTAAAACCCAGTTAGATATAAACAAATGAGTGACGGTGTCCCGAACGCCCAACCCAAGACTACAGCCACATCCCCATGGGCTTACTATTTTGGTACATGTTCTAGGTGAAACCTGAACACCATCTCTACCCTAACCCAAAGTATCAATTCAGGGTCAGTCAAACAATGGGCTCCCACTGGGTCCCTCATGTCAAACACTAAGGAGGCATCCTACTCAGTTTCCTCCACGTAAACACGAGTGAAGGCATCCATCATGGGATCCTTATTGAAAAGAAACAGATGAATCCTACAAAAGATCCTCAAACGAAGAACAACATAGGAATCCTATAAGAGGGATCCTATCAATGTAAAATTGGATAGAGATCCTATAAGGGTCTCCCTAGGTGAAGACATAAGAAAAGGGAATCCCTTAGGGGATCCATGGATGCATCCAGTCTCATGGTCTCATAGTCCAGAAGGGCACATCTCACAAAGGGACATCCTCAAAATCAGAGGTCACAGGAGATAGATCATATATCATCACTGATCAATGGTCTCAAATATGTTGGTCCGAACACCCAACCTATCATCCATTCCAAGTCTCACTCTCAAGTGACAACTGAAATTTTTAACTAATGGGATAACCTCTCTATTTAGTTAGAACCCCCCAAAAACCATTTATATGACCTCTAAATGTCAAAAGTGTTCCACTATTGAGATCTAAGCGGAACAAACACTCCGAATGGATGACTCACATGCCCAGTTCTGTCTTCCATGGCACAAGATATGACAAAACTACTAAGATGGAGAAGTAAATAGGCATAACACATGGCCTGAACACATGGGTTCTACCTTTGTAGTAGTAAACGGAATTTACTTTACTATACATGGTGTGTAATTTTCAGAAAACATCACAATATGTGTGTTTTCACCCGAACACATTCCCATGATCCGCTATATGGCGTGTACTCCTTAAAACCCACAATTCTATGTCTTACTTCACTCATCTGATCACACGACCATCCACTACACAGCATGTAATCAAAGTATGAAGAGTGTACATAAAAAACATTTTCTTCCTCAAATAGGAAGAACACATGGTTTGTTTCCCTAGAACACACACCTTTTAACCTGGGTTTTCCGATGGGAAATCCTTCGAAATGCACAAAACACCCATTTTCTCCCCTGAAACAACATATCATGCCCCATGGTCTTACAAGATAGAAATATAAGACATTAAAATCATTAAACAACATGTTTAATTGATATATATGTTGAAAACATAAATTTCCCTATATTCTGGTAGAAACGTTCGAAGCTTTGGTTGATTTCATAGCTCACGGTTTCCCTTTTCTAAATCTACACATCGAGGGATTCGAATCGATATCCCTCTTGCCTCCCAACTCTCTATATTTATCCATATCCATTTCTCCCCCATGTACACTTCCATGTAGGAGGTGTATGGGATGTGCACAAGGAGGAGGAAGAAGAAGATAAGGAAGAAATGAAAAGAAAAGTAAATGAAGAAAATGGGGCTCCACTGGCCCCAACACCTGAATCATGTTTATTCTTATCCTTGGGTAAAATCTATATTCTGAAATCAATGGAAAAAATAGAATATCAATTTGACACTACGTTTAAATTTTATCACTCAATGAACCAGTGTGAATAATTTAATATTTAATTTAACAATATTAATTATTTAATATTCCAGTAAATTTAGAACAACTCAGATTTCCACCAAACTCATATCCTTGGGTAAACAACATATTTTGGGACCAATGTAGTGGTCAGAAAAATTATCTAAGATCAACTAATAGGGAAAAAGACCATTTCACCCCTCAAGAGAATCCAACATGAAAAATTTAAATTTCTGCTCAAAATGACAGTCCGGAAAATCTTGGGCACTTACAAAATCCCCAGCATAAAAAATTTCCACTAATAGAAGCCCAATGAAAGGACTGGAATCCATGCTTCCATGTCAAGAATCTTGGAAAGAAAACAATCAGTAATTTCCAATGACCATCCTTATAGAATTAACCATCACCTTCTACAGAGAAGATTTTTAACAATGATCGATCTATTACTCCCCACCATTGTAATACCCTATCTCCATCTTAAAAGAAAACATTGAGCTAGAAAGATCACGAAAAACATATAAGTTTAATAGAAGTGTGGAAAACCACCCTTAAATGGCCGATGGTGTACTCCCTACGATATGGATTTCCTAACACCACACCTAGAGTGGAACAAAAATTGGTTAGCTCCTCAATGGGGGAAAACATTATAAAATGAAAAGGATCTCCACATTGGGACAACGATCTCTCAGCATACTCAAGACAAATCAATAGAACACATGATCATCTCTTACAAGAGTGCACTATGATTTCACGGTAGGTGTGTCCAGCTCCCTCTGAGCTACGCTAACATCATACTAAAACCTGAAAAGGATTCAACCATGGTTCAACAGTCTTATGTTACCCAATTTATTCCATTATGTCATGTCTACCATGGAGAGAAATTCCAGCTTAACTTCAGGGATCCATACCCATGGAATATCTTGAAAAATCTCTCCTCAGATTGCACCCGGCCACTAAACAATTTAGATTAAAACGATACGACGCGCAAGCAGCGTGTATCCTAAACACCCAACACATTCTCATGATGTCGTTCTAAGAACAAGAATCTACCCATTCCCTTAATACTTTAGAAACCAAAACACACTGGTCAGCCAATCCATGAACCCAAATAGTCCAACCCGTCAAAGCCAGTCTCGAAAAGGAAGCACCTATGCTGCCTTTGTCAAAAGCATAAGACATCATCATTACTATAACTCAACCATGAGCAGCTATCATGCCTCTATAAAAAGTAATTGTAATATTACAACAAACAACAAGGGTCAAAACTAAAAAAACATTTCCTACGATGGCCCTGGTCCACATTGAGAATCCTTAGAAGGATCTACTCCTTAGAGGTCACAACCAAATCATAATTGAATAGTTGAACTGACAGTCATCAGGTATCTATATACAACAATACTATGAGTAGGTTCAGTTCACAAGAAACTCATTGGTATCCATCGACATCGTATATATGGATCCAACTAGATAACCACATACATGAGAAACAACACCAATTAAGGGGTTAAACAGAAAGGCATCAAATTCCATTTTGACCTACTAGTGTCACTGCACCACCTGTGCCTGAAAACAAAGTCATCATCCACACAAAAAATGCCTCAATGTGTATCCACATAACCCACCCTCAGAGTAAAAATTATGTGGAATAAGACCTAATGTTTTCATTCATTAGTATACACACACTAGAATCCCTATCTGCTGTGAATCCATTGTGCCTAGTTTGATGCATGAGACGCCTCTTGCCTTTTCTAGCCAACAGTCAAAAACCATCCTTGGTATCTTACCAATTCTCAAGATCTATAGATCTATAGTAAATCAAAAAACCCACAAAACATGTGCATCGCAAAAGGAAATATTCATATACAAATGGAACATCACAAAATCAGAACATCAAACCCAAACCTAGGAAACATGGACTTCTTACCGGAACAAGTGTTCTTGACGCACTGGTCTGATATCCATCACATGTTCCAACTCATTCCTAATACACATATCTACCATATCCCAAATATTAAATATCAGGAAAAGAAACACCTTGGATACCAATTTGTATTGTCCCAACCCGGATGCCACTAAACAAGTGCTCCGAGCCAATTCGCCACAATACCTCAAGCACACATCTCCATACACCAGAGGTTTCCTACTAGAAGAGAGGGCCTAGGGTTTGATAGTGGGGAGACTATTTCCTCATAAAAGAGTAAGAAAAAAGTGTAAATAACTAAGTACCATAAATAGAAGAAAGTAAAGAGAGTGTAGAAGAAATAAACAAATAAAATATAATATTTCGTAACAGTAAAATGCTATAAAATCCCGATCAACTATGCAATTCAATGCAATATTAGTCACCCACTAAGACAACTATACAGATACTTGTACAAAAGAAACTGGAATTAAAATTACTGGGCTGAAGTACTAACTTCGAGCCAATCGACATACCCGGTCTCAAGACAATGTTGTACTATAGCAGCCCGATCAGTGGAACCACTCGAGCTGCTCCTATTGATAATGAAACACTGGTCCTCAACCATATCAACTATGAAACTCATGATCAAAATGAAAAGAAAACATAATGTCTATACATACACTGAGTTTCATGTGTAGTTGTGAGAAATAATCTTAGAAGGGAACCCCAACAAGCAACCTAAAACTGTGCTGCTAAATGTGTATGCAATAGCAACGTGCTCAGCCTTGCTGAAACATAACAAAGTAAACTCAATGTGAAACCACAGTCGAAAATAGGGTCTATAATCTCTTTTAATAGGGCAAGTGCCACCATGGATTTCCATATATATATATTTGTATATATGTATATTCCCATACCTATAAATATATACATAAATATAAATATTCTTGAGTATATGAAACAAACAACAAGAAACCACAACAGAAGTCGATCCATGGGTCTGTAGGACCGATCACCTGGATATCATGTGCAAGGGCATTGAGCTAGACATTGTGCCACTCAAGACATGTATCATTATGTCAGTCTCTAGGTTCTTAATCCTATCGATACATACCTGCTTCAGCCAATGCCATAATTATATCTCTAACAAAGCTACGTTTCCACAGGGGGGACACTGATCCTACACCTATGTTCACTCGTACTCACCTCCAATCATCACTAGATATTCATATACCGGTAGTCAACCCTTTAAAGAAGGATACAGTGTACCGATAGTCAATCCTATAAAGAAGTATATTGTATAACAATGGTGAATCCTGACTGATCTAGAAGGGTGTAATCATTCAAATCATAGGAAGATGAGAGTGTAAACATCGGCACCACTCGTCACTACTGGGGTAGCTCTCACATTTTGATCCCCTCGGGTCTAGCATAGAACACGAACACCTGGGCAGCTCACATAGTCTGAACCCCTTGTGTTTAACATAGAATACAAATAATTAGTAACGACCTCTAGGTAGCTCTCATCTTCAATACCTCTTGGGGCCAACATAGTACCAAGTAAAAGCTAACGACCTCTAGGTGGCTCTCAATGTCAATACACCCTGGGTCTAACATAGCATCATATAATTTATAAATGACGTCTGGGTAACTCCCACTGTAAATATCTCATTGGTCCAACATAGTGTACAACCACCTGGCTAGCACTCGTGGTCTGAACCCTTCTAGGCAGTCAACTACACCCTGGCTCTCACAGTCCTATGTAAATACTCTGGAAGCTCCCACAGTCATCCTGATCCAAGTATCTCATGGTCCTTTCGAAACAATCAAGAAAGTATCAACACCAGGATACTAGGAATAACCTCTAATCATACCAACAACATATCCATAATTATATTTACATATACACATTCAGGCTAAATATACTTGTCCTAGGTAGTACATCTGGGTATACAAAAAATATCAGAAATAACATGGATCACAAACCAGATCACATGTCAGAACATTTGAGCATCCCAATAAGCTATATAGATCCTATAAAAACCATTTCGGAATCCCAATAGAATTAAAAGCACCTCGCATCAAGCTCAATATGCACCAACTAGTAAGCACCACTGGTAACCACTGTTGCATTAGCAAAACCAATTCACATATAAACAAATGAGTGAGGGTGGCCTGAATGCCCAACCCAGAACTACAGCCACAACCCCATGGGATTAATAGATTAATAGGTGTTCTAGGTGACACATGAACACCATATCTACAAAAATACAGTGTAACAAATAAGGGTTGGTCAAAAAATAGGAACCTGCTGGGTCCCTCAAGTCAAACACTAAGGATGCATCCTACTCTAGATCCACCATTTAGAGAAGAGTGATGGAATCCAACAGGGGATCCATAGTGAACAGTAAGGGAGGAATCCTACCCAGGATCCTTGATGGAATAACAAAATATATATTCTACAATAGGGATCCTCTTATGGGAAAATAGTATCGAGATCCTACATGGGACTCCATAGGTCGACACGTATGAAAAGGGCATCCCTCAAGGGAACTTTGGATGCATCTGGTCTCATAGAATCATACGCCAATTGGGAAAATCTCACAAGGGGATGCCCTCAAAATCTTGGCTCAAAAAGATAGATCATATATCATCTAAGATAGAAGGTCTCAACTACGTTGGTCTGAACACCCAACCTATCATCCAATCCAAGTCTCTCCCTCCGTTGAAAATTGAATTTCTTAACTGAAGGGAGAAGCTATCCATTTTGGTAGAACCCCCAAAAACCATTTAGATGACCTTTAATGTCAAAGGGATTCAACCATTGCGATATACGTAGAAAAAATTCTCATAATGGACTACTCACAAGCCCATTTCTGACATAAAGGGCACAATATATGACAAAATTAATATGGTGGAGAAGTACATGGATAGAACACATGGCAAGAACACATGGGGTATTCTTGTGTTATAAAAAAAGAATGTACATTACTGTATATGGTGTTTAATTTTCAAAAAACATCACCCCTTGTTCATTTTCACCTGAACACATCCCATGTGCCACTACACAGCGTGTACTCCTAGTACACAACATGTACTCCATAAAAACAACTATTCTGTGTCTTATTTCACATGGTCGGTCACACGACCATCTACTAAATAGTGTGTAATAAAAGTACATTGTGTGTACATAAGAAAAATTTGTCTTCCCTAAATGTTAATAACAAAATGTGTGTTCCCCTACAACACATGTCGTGTAAGCTATGTTTTCCAATGAGAAATCCCTCAAAAATACCGAAATGCCCATTTTCTCCCCCAAAATAACAGATCGAGCCCCATGGGATTTCAAGTTAGAAATATAATGCTTTAAAACATAAAACAATAGGTTTAAATTGGACCTATAGAAAAAAAATGTCCTTAACATTGTGTAGAAACCGCCGAATCATCGGTTGATTTCACGGCTCACGGTTGCACTTCATTGACTCTACACATCGAGGGATTCGAATCGGTACCCCTCTTGTCTCCCAACTCATTCAATTTCTCAATTTCCATTTCTCGTATAAGGTAAAATACAAGGAGGATTTGTATGATTCTTCTTCATAGAGGAGGTGGAATAAAGAGAAGAAAGAAAAGAAAATAAAAGGAAAATAAGAAAAAAGGGATTGTGTTGGCCACGACACCAAACTCGAGATTATGCCTCTCCTAGGATAAACACCCCATTCTTGAATCAAAGGCATGGATGGAATCTAAATTCGACAATCTATTTAAATTTTATCACCAAATTAACTAGGGTGAATAATTTAATATTTAATTTAATAATATTAAATATTAAATATTCCACTAAAATTTGAATAGCTCAAATTTCCATGAAAGTCATGTCATATGGTAAAAACACAACTTTTTGACCAATTGAGTGGTCAAGAAAATATATCTAAGATCAAATGGTATGGTAAAAATTTCATTTTACCCCTCAAGGGAATCCAACAACAAAAATTGAAATTTCTGTTAAAAAAAAACAATCTGGAAAAACATGGGCTCTTACATTCCATGAGATTGGTTTTCTACTAAAAATATCCTTGTATTCTATTATTTCTTATTCCCCAACATCTATGTTTATTAGGTTGTATGATTCCATATTGACATCAATTTCAACGTGTTTTGAAAATATTTATGTCATCTAAGGAACATATGGTTGACTACCCCCTACCTCACTCTCTCTTCTATACATAAAATATGTGTGTTGAAATGAATTGGTTGTTTTCGATTACAGTAATTGATATGTAACTAAACATTATATAATAAATCTATGTTATTTCATTTTTTTATGTCTAGGGTATGATGAATTATGTTCTTCACACATACTAATATTACATGTATAATTTGTAACCGGATATAACGACTTGAGGTATAGTTCATATTTGAATAAGGATTTAATTGACTGTAATTTCTATTATTATATGATATTATGTGTATGGGGCTATGACATATTTTCCCAAATGTGTGATATGACATATCGAGGGGATGATAGAACTGGGACATAAGTCTTTTTGGCTTTGGGGAATGATTCAATGGGAAAATGGGATTGGGGTACCCTTCTCAAATACATGATCTATTATTATCTTATGTAAATCTAATAATTGCATAGAAGTGAGATTTAGTGATGTTGTGAATATGGTTTATCATTATAGTTGATGTGCTGATTTATTTATTTATTCAAAGGGGCTTTAGTATACAACATAAACATTTTCACAAGTGGCCTTGTGGAGGATTCTATAGAGTCAACCTGTATGTGCACCCTTATATCTATATATATTACAATTTTATAGGTCTACAGGCTGGATTTCGTGACAAAGTTGGGTGTTACTACCACATTGGGGTGTTGATGGGTTGATGATGTTCTTGGTTTCCACCATATGAATAGTTTTTAGTTGATTTTTAGTTTCCAAATGTTCTACTTGTGTTACAATTCATTCATGTAATTTGATTATTTATTTATTTTTGAATTTCATTTTAATGATGTTTTATTATCTCCGGAAATATTATTAAGGGAACTTCCTCCCATTCATTTATTTTCAATACCCGAGGTTATTGTCTCTAACCATTTTCCTATTATGGGATAGCTTTAAAGCTCATAACCATATTTATTGTTTGTCCACTACCTTTAAGAATGTACGAAGATGTTTCATTCCACAATTATCAAATGTGGGAAAACCCTTCTTTCTCTTCTTTCCCTTATACATTTTTTCAACACCATCCTTTTCTTTTATATCCTCCCACAGAATCCATAATTAAAAGTGATTTATTTCGCTTTCTTGTTATCTCGTGATACTATATTTTATTATGATGAGAATTTTGAGAGACAAGTTACCTTTCAAATATTTTCATAATCCTATCAAAGAAACAATCATTCTTACTCATTGGAATACATGCATTAATTCCATTCCCATTCCTTATACTAGGTGTCATTCCAAAATGATGGAATACATTAAATTAGATCATATCATTATAGAACATAATTTATAATAATAAAAATAGTGAAATAAATAACAAAATTTGAAAATTTTATATAAATCTAATCTCATTATCTTAAACAAGATTTCTTTGCGGGATATTTCTATTTTAAAATACTTAATAATGGTTTTTAAGAAAATATTAATGATCATGAGCATATAACATAGGAGTATAAAACAAATTTAATGTCCCAGAATTTCCAAATAATTTTTTAAAACTATATATAATTGTTTTGAGACTACACGCTTTTACAACAACGGATTTTGAGGCCCACTGGTATCAGAACGATATTTTAAAATTTTTATAATTCATTTGAGTAAATATGAATGTTGTTTTATCTAACTTTTAAACTAGTGCTCAGATCAAAAATCTAAGGGAACTATGGAAATCAGAACACCAATATTCTCATAGAAACAACTTAACATCGAATGGTAAGATTCGTATGAAAAAGATAATTTTAAGACATTTATTAAGAATAAATTAAATTAATTAAATTAAATGTTTATATTATTCAAACTGTTTCCACTAAAATGAAATAACCCATCAATGATGCATGTGAAGTGACGAGATGATGTAGAATCATTAATGAACCTCATTAATGAGAAATCGTGGTGATGCATAACACATCGCCTTCCTTTAATTAAACCATGATATAGATCTTGGAAACAATGTGGGGGAAAATCTCTGAATGATGCAGATCTTCTCTATCTCTCTCTCTCTCCAATAACGAACACCATAGAGAAACTTTGGGGGGAAGGAATTGAGAGATGACGAATGACAACAAATGATAATGGATCGAGGATCAGTGATGTCTTGGATTTTTGTCCCCTGACAATGAAGGATCCTAAATCCAAGTAGTGGTATTTTTTGTTTTGATTTTCTCTATTCTTCATACTAAAAACTATGAACGCAGATCAACCCACGAACAGGTTGATCCGTGGATCACATGTTCTTGTAGGAAGGGGTTCTTTTGGGATTTTTTATACATGGACTAATTTATTGTTGATGGAACTATGATCCCAAGACACCCATGTGTTTTTAAACTTCTAATGCAGAGTGTGTGGGACAACAGAAAAAAGGCATGATCTCCTCCTCTTGTGTGTTCTTTTTGGGTGAATGCACAAAATGATTTAATGGTGGATCAATTGTCATGTCAGAGGTGGTGGTGACCCAGGATGCCTAAGGGAATATGAAGAATCGAAATCATACCATCGGAGTGGACCTGGTGGCCCACGAATGGTGTTTTCGGTGTTGCACTATCAGTGCTCAGCTGCATCGGATGGATGGATGTGGTGCCAGACTAGCACCATGTAGGAGGAGAGGCCCACTCCATGCGGGCCACGTGCAGACAAGTGTTGTGGTCGGCTGACTGGTTGTGCATACCCCAACATAACTAGCTGAGTTGGTCCTGTAGACTAGCTAAACGATCAATCTAGTTCACCTTAGAAGGTAAGATGATGAGATAAATCTATGTCGCATGGTGACTCAGGAAAGGAAAATATACCGACCCTCCAGTATGGGCTGGTCTGGAGAAAATTTTCAGTCACTGGGTGACCAAGAGGATTGGACCTAGGACCAACCTCGGCTGGGTCCAATAATGGATAATGGGCCAAACGTTCAGGATCAAGTCATACAGGACCCCGAGTCAGGTTGGTGGTGATGGTCCGAACCAGCCGGACTGGGCCAAACGCAACAAGCCCCTATTCACAAAATATTATGTATCTACCAGACTATGTGTCGAATTGGTTGTAGTCTGTGTAGTTGGGAGCCATGTTATGGGTTGGTCCTTATGAAAATACATATGTATGATTTCATGAATTTTTTCACTGTGAGGATTTGGGACTCTCCTACCCAGTGAGACTCTGTGACTCAGCTGTCAGTTAGACATTGTGATTCAGCTTCCCAGTGAGACCCATTGATTCAAATCTCAATTAGACATCATGAATTAGCTACCCAGTGAGAATTAGTGACTTAGCTAAAAGTGAGACTTCATGACTCAACTACCCAGATAGACATTGTGACTCTACTACCAGTGAGACACCATGACTCAGCTACCCATCAAGGCTTCATTACTCAGATAATAGTGAGAATTAATTACATAGAAACTGAATAGGTATAGGATTCCTAGCCAAATTAATTGGATCATTAAGGTTGTGTAGATTTGAAGTAATTATGTTTCAGTGTTTGCAACCATTGGTTTTTCTATCAACACATTATGTTATACCAACGTCAAGATGATTATAGTATCTCAAATCTATGTGAATTCTTTTGTGATTTATTTTTTGGATTTATCTGAGAGTCGAGTTGGTCTCGAGGTCCCTACTAAGTATTTTTACGCTCACCCCTACACATGATTCTCCAATGCCTTTTATCTCTTGTACAGACGACGAACAACTTTAACGGGGATCTTGGAGAGACATGACTTGGTGGTGCTTGAAGGTGGATCTACAGACGAAGTATAGTTCACCGACATCTGAAAGTGAGAAATGTCCGGGAGTATCATTGGGTTGTTGAGTCACAACACCTTGTTGGGCCAACGTCCATGATATCTTATTTATAGGATTTTATAAGAGCTTCCCCATCACGTGGGTCCCAATTCTGTAGACATCTTGTTAATCGGACACACGGTCAAGGAGAGACGTCCCTTTTGTAAATAGGGGATGGTTGGGTTCGGGCCCAGTCTGACTGGTTTGGACTGACCTGACTAACCCAGCATGGGGTCCCGTATGCCCATCCCCCAGGACCCATGTTGTGACTACCCCAAACCCACCTTCCATAGGCTAGGGGCAGGCGACTACCACCAAAAAGGCATATCGAAAAAAGGAAGGGAATTTCATTTAGACCTGCACACACACACACACACACAAAAACCATACAACATAACATAAAGATGAAACTATGATACCAAAACCTTGTATTTGACATGAGGGATGAACCACATATTTAAAGGTGAAATTGAAAGTAAAAAGCAGCTATGATACAAACCCAACTGAAAAGGAAGGTATAGTAAAAGGAATTACAAGATCTACAGGACTTCTACCAATGATCCTACCTGAAGGGTCGGTACAACTCACAATTGGGATTTCTTGATGTGTACTATGTCTGTAGATCCAACTCTAAGAACCACCTCACCCTGGTTCCCCCAGAACATAGTCAAAGTTTTTTATCATCTATACATGTCACAAAAGGTGTAGGTGAAGCATGTGCAGGTGTGATCAAAACAATACTCAGTATGGACCCCGAGACCAACTCTGGTATCACAAAAATCCACAAAAAATCATAAAATAATGCACAATGATTTGATTCATTGGAGTTATCTAGACAAAGGAATAACATAACGTTTTGATAGAAAACCCAATGGTTGCAAACACTGAACATCAATTACATAAAACACACTCATACCTAATCAGAACATTAGGATATCTAGGTTTCCTAGTCTTATTGAGTAGCAGAGTCGCGGTGTATCACTAAAAGATGAGCCACAAATCCTCAATAGGAAGGTGGGTCTTGTAGTCTTGTGGGTTACTGAGTCACATATTCTCACCAGGTAGTTGTGTCACGAATTCTTTCTTATTATAGAGTAACAGAGTCTAGTTGGGTAGCTGAGTCAGTAAGTCATGTAGATAGATGAGTCACAGAGTCTCACTGGGTAGCTGAGTCACAAGTCTCGCTAGTAGCTGAGTCACAGACTCTCACTGGGTAGCTCAGTCACAAAGACTAACTGCTTCAACTTCCATGAAATCTGACATAGATTATTTTATATGTACCACCCAATAAATTGGGTCCCAATGCCACAAATGGGGAATCAAATACGCACGGTCTGGGGGATACATCCCCTTTTGTAAATAGAGTCTGATTGCATCTTGGCCCAGTCTGACAGGTTCAGACCATCCCGACCAACTTGACTCGGGGTCCCGTATTTCCCAATCATGTCTGTCCAGCCTAGGAACTCATGAATAGGATCTTCCTGCCTTACCTAGATCGTTTCATTGTGGACATCATTGATGAAATCATTGTGTACTCGGCGTCGAAGGAGGAGCATGCTACACACCTTCAGATAGTACTTGATACAATACAAGATCACCAACTTTACATTAAGCCCTCTAAGTTTCAGTTCTGCATTAAGGAGGTTATCTTTCTAGGACATGTCATCTCAGAGACAGGAGTTGCAGTGGTTATGTAAAATATAGAGGCAATGCTTAATTGGGATCCACCTAGGAGAATAACTGAGGTGTGGATTTTCTTGGGGTTGAATGGATACTACGGGAGGTTCATGCCAAAATTTTCCATTGTAGCAGCACCCATTTAGCTTTTACAAAGAAAGGAAATCCATTGTTATGTAATGAGAAGTTCCATCAGGGTTTCCAAGTGCTGAGGTGGAGACTGACGAGTAGCCCCATATTTAGACTACCAAAAGAGGGTGTTGGGTATGTAGTCTTCTACGATGCATCATGAACTGGACTAGGTTGTGTCTTGATGACGGAGAGAGTGGTGATCTCATATGGATCATGGATGATGAGGCAGCATGATCGGAACTATACAACCCAGGACATGGGGTTAACATCATTGCTCATTGGCTTTAAGATGTCGTGGCACTACTTCATGGGTGAATGGTTTACCGTCTACTTTGACCACAAGAGTCAAAGGTTCATCTTCTCAGAGATGGACCTGAAAAAGAGGCAACAATGATGAATATAGTTCTTCCATGTCTATGAATTTGAGATAATACGCACTATTGGGAAGGGGATCATGGTGGCTGATGCTCTCAAAAGGTGGTCCATTTTACAACTGTTGAGTGAGGTGATGAAACACCTAGTCGCGATGCAGATATCCTTCCTATATGGTGAGAGAGAAAATTAACTTCATTTGATGAGTTTCACTCCTCTCTTATAGTGAGTTTGGGAGGATGAAATAGTGGATTTTGACTACGAGGCTAGATGTGCTCAGTTATCCTCAGGACAAGCTCCTAATTAATTTTCGATAGGTGGGGGCACGTCATCTTTTTTAAAGGATGCACTATAGTACTAGTGAAATTATTAGAAGAGGGTTTGAGGGAGATCCATACATCCCATATGGGGGTAAATCCTGGTGTGGAAAACATGTACCCAGACCTCCAACATCAGTACACGGGGCCATGGAAAAAGAAAGTGGTGGCAGAGTTCGTTTCATGATGCCTCACTTGTCAGGAAGTGAAGGGTGAGAATTTGGTTCCATGAGGCATGACATAAAAACTTGAGGTAGCATAATGGATGTGGGATGATATATTTATAGTCTTCATGATGGGGATACCACACACATACAAGGGCCATGATTCTATTAGGGTGATAGTATTCTGACTCACTATGTCATCTCACTTCCTACCCATCTGAGAGCAGGGATCGGTAGAGGGACTATAAAACCTCTACATCCAGGAGATAGTGTGGCTACATGGGTTTCCTTTCAAAATCTCCTTAGACTATGATGTAGGAATTACATCTCGGTTATGGAATGGATTGTTAGAGGCAATCGGGACATAGCTGTGCTTGATAACATCTTTTCACTCCTAGATGGATGGTCAGATGGAGCAGACCATATAGACTTTAGAGAACTTGATTTGGGCATGTGTCATTTATTTTTGTTGCATTTGGTTGGACCACTTACTGCTAGTGGAGTTTTCATACAACAAAATCTATCTCTCCACCGTTAGAATGGCATTGTTTGAGGACTTTTACATGAAACAATGTAGACCACCTCAATGTAGGATGGCCCAGGGGGATTTAGAACTCTTGGGTCCAAATATGGTACGAGCTACTTCTGAGAAGTTACAGATCATCCAAGAGAATATCAGGACTACACAGAGAAGGCTGAAATCATATAGTGACCCAAGGAAGAGACCCTTGGAGATTGAGGAGGGTGACCATGTTTTCTTTCAGGTCTCACCCAGATGGAGATTTCAAAGATTTGGCTAGGGTGGAAAGTTATCTCCGAGGTTCATCTGACCAATCCATATTTTGAGTAGATTTTATGAGGTGGCGTACCACCTAGCTGTTCCACTATAGATGCACCTATCGTGAAATGTTTCCATGGGTCACAGCAGAGGAGGTGTGTGAATGAAAAAGTCACATGTTATCGATTGTGGAGAACTAGAAATTGATGATGGGTCAATGTTTGATGATTTCCTGGTGGAGATAGAGGATCGACAGGAGAAGGTCCATCATGGATGGTCGATTCCACATGTGTGCATTCGATGGTAGAATAGGAATCTCTAGGAGATCACATTGGAGAGGGAGGTTCAAATTCATGTTCAGTACACCAATTTGTTTAATTCGCTCTTGTTTTGGTTTTTGGGGACGTAAAGCCCCAAGTTGGGGAGAAAGTAATGTCCTGGAATATCTGTATATATTTTTTAAATTTGATGGAATTATTTCAAGACCACCTGATTTAAAGTCACATGATTCTTAGGCTAGGTGAGCTTGGAATGGAATTTTGATCTTTTTTTAGTTTGTTTTTGTAAATGTGAAAGTGGTTTTTTCTAACATTTAAACCAGTGCTCCGATCGAAAATTAGAGGATACCATTGAATTGGGAATGTAGAGATTTACCTAGAAAGGAAATAACATTGACAATCAAGGGTTGAAAATAAATGTTAATTTTCAGACATTTATTATGAATAAAAAAATTAAAATAATCTTAAATGTTTATTTAATTTAAAATATTTCTACTGCGATAGAAAGACCAGTCAACGCTGAAGGTGTAGCGAAGAGGTGACCCCAAATCATTAATGAACATAATTAATGGGATAACACGGAGATGCACAACGGGTATCCTTACATAAATTAAACAATGATCCAGAGCTGGGAAACAGTGCATGAGAAATTCCATGAAAAATGTGGATCCTCTATTAGACATTCCGATGACGAATGGAATCGACCAACACCGATGGGACAAATTCAAGAGATGACAAACGATGATGAACACTAATGGATCATGGAGAGACGACGACTTGGTGCTTCATCTCTCATCTGTGACGGATATTCAATCCCTGAATGGGTCTATGTTGTTTTTATTTTCCTCATTCTTCATTCTAAATACAATGAATGCGGATCATCCCATGAAAAGGATGATCCATGGATTGTGTGTTATTGCGGGACGATGTTCTTCTATGGTTTTCTATACTAGGAATAATTTATTTTTAATGATAACTATGATCCCAAGCCTCCCCTATGTTTTTAAACATCTAACACGGAGGGTGTAAGGTGACATGAACAAGGCCTAAGCCCCTCTACTTGTCCGTTATTCGGGGATGTAACCCCAAAATGGTGGAAAGATTGATCTCATGTCGTGGTATTGATTGAGGCGACCCGAGATGACCAAGAGTGTAGGAGGAATCAATATCAAACCACCAGAGTAGACCCGGGGCGCCATAAAAGGTTCCTCCAGGGAGGCATCGCCAGTGCTGATGGTGGCGGCATACGGTGGCGGTCACAGGCATGTGGTAGCACCACCCCAGGAACCACGTATAGGATGTGCGGCTGACTATTTCTCGCATTGTGGGTGGAGGTGGCACACTCAGTGTGCTCTGTAGCGAAACAGATAGTAGCTCATCGGACATGGCAGATGGCTAGATTCGGCGCTAGCCCAACGCTATGTAGGAGGAGTGGCCCGGTCCTTACGGGGGCCGTGTGAGGACAAGGGGGAAGCCGACAGACCTGTCATGCATGCCCCTATCTGACAAGCTGACCCATTCTAGGAAGGGCTAGGCCAGCGGACCGGGCTTCCCACGGGGCCCAGCTAAACATTATAACTGGTCCTCCTTAGTAGACTAGACATACGGGATAATGGCGCGCCATGAGGTGGCTCAGGCTAGGAAAATAGACCGGCACAATTGTGTGGGCTGGTCATGATAAAAATTTGTGTCACTGGGTGACCAAGAGGACTAGAAACACGACCAACCTCAGTCGGGTCCAGTAAGGCCCAATGGGCTATATGGATAGGATCAGGTCTAGTTAGACCCCGGGTCTGGTTTGTCAGGATGGTTCGAAGCAGTGAGACTGGGCCCGAAGGCAACCAACCCCTGTTTACAAAAAGGGGTATATCTCACAGATAGTGCACCCATTTAACACACCATCTTCCGTGTTGTGACCCATGTTTCATGGAGTTCCTTATGAAATACTCAAAATTATATTTCATGGACGTTTACCTAGTGAGTCTTCATGACTCATCTACATAGTGAGTCTTTATGACTCATCTATCAGTAAGACTTCATGGATTAACTACCTAGAGAGACTCTGTGACTCAGATATCAGTGAGAGTTTGTGACTTAGCTACCAATCGAGACATTCTGACTTAGCTATAAGTGGGATGTCATTACTCAACTACCTAGAGAGATCCCGAGACTCAGTTGTAAATGAAAATCTGTGACTCAACTACCCCACAAGGATTCATGACTCACCAATCTACGAAACTTCTTGAATCAATTACTGAACAGGTCTTGGAGGCCTAACTACCCAAAGGTCTCATTATGGAAGAGTTCCTTTATAGTAATTGATGTTCTTTGTTTCATCCATTGGTTTTTCTATCAATAGTTTAAGTTATACATGTGTCGAGCTAACTCTAGTTACTCAAATCATTGTTCATTGTTTTTTGATTTTTATTATGGATTTATGTGTGACCCATGTTGGTCTAGGGGTACCTCTTGAGTATTCATAAGCACACCCATTCATAGACTTCACTAGAACATGTTTTGTCTTTTGTAGATGGCGAACAACATTGAAAGGGATCATAGAGAGCTAGGTCCAGGTGGTTCTTAGAGGTGGATCTATAGATGCAATACTCTAAAGAAACATCTGATAGTGATTTGTACATACACTTTGGGTTGTATCCTTTGTGGATGACCTCTCGATCTTGTACTTTCATTTCAGTGTACTTTCCCTTTCTGTTGGGTTTTTATTTTGACCCTTTTTTTCATTTTAGTTGCACCTTTACTTGTGTGGTAGCTCCCTCATGTGGCATACTTGTTGTTGGAATCACTTTTTCAACATTACTTTCAGAAATAAGGGATGTGTCTCTTTGTGAAAATTTAAACGGAATGCCTTACCTTTTGGGGTATTCCTATTTGGTGCTAGACATTTTCCCTTTGCATATGGTAGGTGGGTATTGGGTTGTCACGGAACAGGCCACGGGGGGACGGGTCATTAAAACAAAGTGTATAGTGAGGCCCATTTTCATGCACTATGTGTTGATCAGGTCAAGCCCAATTCATCATTTTCAGAGTGTTTACACCCAATGTGAAACCATTCCTGAACTATTTCAATTTTTAGTATCCAAATAGGGATGTATTTCTAGGAGAATCCATATAATCTCTTTCTTAGTAAACAAATTTGATGTTATTCTATACTTATCCTAAAATTCTATCATATTGTTATGTTCCCTGATCCTTGATTTCATAAATATAGTTCCCAATATCACTAATAACCATCCTATGATACCAACTGTAGAATATTCGACTCTAATATCCCAATTCTAGTGGTTTACTTATTTCATCAGCATACGATACAAGGAATCACATCTCGAAATTCCGATTAGTTTAGCAGTATTTGTGAACATGAAACATACATTATTTAAATTTTGTTTTTGAAAACAAAAACTACAACATAATATTTTTTCCATTGGAGAAAAACATTAATCCCTCTAAAATATTAGTGCAAATCAAATATATTCCACTTCACAAATTCCTAATAAAATAAACAAAATAAGGGTGAACCTAGATGCTTAGTTAGGGTTAAGTGTAGTAGATACTGTTTAAATCCAATAAGCATAATATAAATGGAAAGGTAAGTAATTGAACAGACATGACATTTAAATAACATTAATATCATAATAAGATAATTTCTAATTAATGAGTCAGGGTAAAGAACTAAAAAACATCCCATTAAATCACTAAATTTAGAATTAAATACTTCCATAGATAATATCATTGTGAAAATATCAAGGAAAATAATATCTCAATTCTTAATAAAAGAAATTATTAATTACTGGATGTTATTTTCTATGTATCAGGACACCACTACCATAAATACATTTCCTATGATAGTTTAAAATAATATATAAAACCCCATTATTACAAGCATACTGATTTGCCTCATGATAATATGAGTGCATCGAGGCCTCGTATAATTAAAACCCCCACCCATCACAGATGATCCAAATCATTCCATACATATCATATGGTATATTTATATCATTAATAGATATTCCCAATCATCAGATATGGGTATTGAATAAAGGACACATATATATCAATATTTCCCTAATTAATCAAATAACTTTCAATGTAAACAAACCTATGTAAAAAAATTGGAATAAGGTTTAGGAAAAAATCATATCCATCATTAAAAAATATGTACATTTAAGAGAATTGTAATTTCCAATGAGAAAATTTACAAGAATGTAATATTTCGAAGATAAAGATATCAATCACAAAATAAAGTGAGGTTATACAATAACTTTTACCACTTGGTAAATTTCAATTCAAATCCCCTTGGATGAAATAATTCAAATTTAAACATAAAATTGCATAAATAATTAATGAATCCTGATATTACATGTCATAGGGAAAGTATAAACACCATTAAAAATGAATTATTTACATAACATTACAATATGACTCAATGAAGTGAAATTAAGATGAAGTCCCTTACAAATATATTGTCATTGAAGTGGGATTAATCAATGAATTTATTATCTACATCAAACATAAATCCAAAAAACATAAGTTTAATTACAACACAACATAATAAATTATCATTACACATATAATACTAGCATTACATAACCAATGAAGTTGAATTTTAACCTAATAAATCGAAATAATGTTATGAAATATCGTACCTTGAGTCTGAATCATCATGTACATTATTTATATTCATTAATAATAAACTTATTTTCCTTATTTTATTGATTAAAACCTTTTTAAATTTTTTAAATAATTTTTTTCTACTTATTACCGTATTATATATGATTACATAAACAATTAAATTTATGTCGGATGTTTCGGTGATATTTGGAATATGTGTGAAATATTACATTGGTTGGGTTGACTATGGTCAAATAAGTCATTATTTAAACATATAAAGAAATATAATCATGTAAAAATTGTAATATTTTAACATAAATTATACTTTTAAACCCAATCCTTAAATATTGTTATGAGATATGAAGTGAGTTACGGCCATAGAGATGGTATGTTGTACGTACACATGAGTAATATTTCCATTTACCAACAAACATCATGGAAAGAAGGTATCTAATATTTTTATTTCAAAAATCATAAAAATATCATATATCTCATATTATTTCATTGAATATACATATATTTGTCATCCATTTTGTGTGGTGATGAAAAGATATTCACATCGCTTTGTGAAGAAGGTAGTCCACATGTACACGCGCGATGTTATCATTTATCAGTGTAAAAAATTCAATGATATATTCTATATTAAAAATGATAAATATAACATTGATATAATAATTATTTCATTTATGTAAAATATATTCATTAAAATTATTCTTATTACCTTCCATGTAAAATGTTATTGGAAAACAAATCAATCTCTTCACTTGGCGGTAGTCCATCGCACACACAAGAGACATTATCAACTCCTCTGCCTAATCAAAAGTAAAAAAGGTATATATGATGAAATAACTCCAAATGTATAATTATGTTATAAATATGATATATATACTATATATTCATCATCATAAAAATTTTAAGAGGTGGTAATGGAAAAAATTAATGACATTGGTTCATAAAGTGGTATTCCACCATAGAACTGAATGATGATTTTTTAACCCATTTCATGGATGTGGGGAAGGTTATAGGTCATGAACATAACATAAAAAATATATACTTATATTTAACAAAATTAAGTTATTATATAATGACATTTTAATTATTATGTAAGGTGTGGAGGAAGAAATAAAATAAAAATGATGGTTAATGAAATAAAATAGTTCATCATACATACAATATACATTATTGTATCCCCAAAAAAATAGACCGTAAAAAAGGTATATATGATATAATAACTGAAGAGGTATAATTATCTTATAAATATAATATATATATACTATACATTAATCATCATACTCGGACAGGAGAGGGGGTAATGAAAATAAGATTGACATTGGTTTTTGAGGCGGTAGTCCGCCAAACACACGAAAGATGATTTTTGTAACACATTTGATGGATGTGCGGATGGTTATATGTCATGACCATAACATAAAAAAAATAATTATATTTAAAATAATTATTTTATTATATAATAATGGTTAATTATAAATTATGTTTTTGGAGAAATAAATAAAATAAAAATTCTTGTTACAAAATGTTACCTCTTCTTCGAGTAATGTTCTTAGGTTTGAACCAAAAGCCTTCATAAGTTGGATTTATAACGAAAAATAATGTTTCTATGATGATATAATGTAATATTTAAAGTTATTGTTTTAGGTATTGGCCAAAAAAAATTGTTTCTAGTAGGGAAGAATATAGTATAGTAGGTGGCTATTTATAAGTGTGGTGAGTGGCACAATTGTTATTTTTTTAAGGAAAAGGTTTGTCTAAATTTTTCAAATGAAAAAATGGTCAAACATAGAGAATTATTAATAATATGTCAATATATTGTCAATATATTTTTGTAAAATATATTTTAGATAATTTTTTAGTTCATTTTAACATTTATCATTTTATTTTATCCCCATAGTAAATCCATTTTTACCTTAACCATGGTAAATAATTTTTACTATTTTCACTATTCATTATGGTAAAAAATTATGCTGAAATTATTAGATATTATGAATTATTATGATTAAAAATATTTTGTCCAATTTTAAAAATTCCATTCACATAAGGGGAAATTTTTAATTTAATTTAATCCCACAGATGCCCAGGTAAAGTGAGTTTCCAAATAGAAAATGTTCAAAAGTTTACAAAGTCTTTATGTCAAAGTTCAACATAAAAATGATTCGAATGACCGAAATTATATTAATTTATATTTTTTTTAACTAATTTTACTTTAAAACAAATTAAAAATACAATTTAACTATATTAATACTTTATATTAAAAGGCAGTTTTCAATTAAAATTCAATATTTTTAACTATTTAGGAAAAAAAGAATCTTTTATTAAAAATACCAAAAAATAACCATAAGGAAAATTTCATATTATTATTTAAAAAAATAAGTTCATTTTATCAAATAAATTTTTTAATGTTTTAAAATTTGATTTTAAATTATATGTGCAAATCATGACTAAATCTTCTTTTAGAAAAAATACAGTTTTTAAGGAAACCCCATTATTTTAAATGATTATAATATTACATATAATCAACAAATAACCATTTTTTCACTATTTATTTAGTAATACTCATACCCACTAATTTAATTTTTAGGCTATAATGGTATATGATATTACATTTTATTTATACATGAGGTTGCGTATTCTGTAAGCTATCAGGGAGCTTAAATTTAAAGATATATATTTTATTGTTTGTTTAAGATCTATGTTTCATTTAACATATTATATCAAATAAAATTATATTTTTTAATAAATTTGTGGTTTTATTGGAATTAAATAATTGGAAAATTACTATAGATTGATTTTTGAAATGTAGGAAAGGACGTCATGTCAGACAGAGTTATTGTTTTCCCAACATGCATGTAAACATGTGTTTAGTGTATTAAGAAAACAAAAACATGTTGTAATGGTAAGATCCATGGGTAAAAAACAACTGATTAATGTAAAATCTTTGATGATTTACCATTGAATTATTTTTGACATGTATTAGTAGAAAACACATCCATCTAATATGTAGTGTTCTTATGATTAATCAATAAAATATTTTGAAACATATCAAAATCCTTAAAAAGCATTAGGTGGTTAAAAACAAAAAAATAATACCAGGTGGATGTGAAATCATACGAATATGAATGTCGATTTTTTTTAAATTTAATAACTACATCCAAATTCATCTAAGTTTTAGATTTTCTATTATACATGTAATCTATTTTTAGTGTTTTAAAACACTAAATAATGCAAGCAATGATCAAAAAAATGAAAAAAAGTCCTCAAACTAACATTAAATCGTGGAAAACCACTATTTAATTTTTTTTTATGTTTATGCGATGAGTGAAATCCATCTGACCTGAAGTGTTTTAGAAATGACTCAATTTTCAGTTATAAAAGATATCAATTTATTTAAAAACATGTGTCGAGGTGTAAATATCATGATTATAACATTAGTGCGTTGTAAAGTCATCGATCAAAGGCCATGGATTTATTTTTGAGTTATAGTAACTGAAACTACATCAATATGAGTTTGAATTTTCCTTGGATTCCCATAAACACGTTTTTATTGTTTCAAAACACCAAAATGTCTGCATAATAGTTAAAATTTTATAAAATGACCTCATATTGACATAATATCATGGTTAAACTACTATATAATTATTTGGTACATGTATTAGCATACAACACATCCATTCAATGTGGTGTTCCCTTCAAATGACTAAGTAATCATTTTTAAAAGATATTATTTTATTAAAACATTCTTTATTGGGTCCAAACCAAACACATGATGTTAAAGGGATGTGAAATAATAGATAAACTACTGTATATTCATTTGGTAAATTTTGGAATCAAATAAATGACAATATGAGTATTGGTTTTCTCTGGATTCCCATAACGAATTTTTTAGTGTTTTAAAACACTAAAATGTGTGTGTAATGGTAAAAATAATAAAAATTACCTCATTTTTACTTGAAATACTGGGATTGACACTATCTAATTATTTTTGATATATTTGAAATGATTCCATATCAAAGTATTTATTTATTTTAATAATTTTAAAAACACCACACCTAAATTTAAAAATTAGTTATATTGTTTTATATTTATCACTATTGAGTTCCAAGTGTTGAATCATATTATAAATAGTTATGTTTATCATCAAAATGTGTTCTATATGATATATATTTTGTTTTATGTTACAATTTTATTAGTTTGATTAATAAAATCACCAAAGTTATGTGCATAATTCTGAATGTAATCTAAGTCTATTATTTTTTGTATTTAATATATTTTATGTTTTGGTTTATATTGATGGTGATAGATTATGAATGGGGGTATGTGGTGGTCCATTGCGATCCACGACACTCTTCTGAAGGAATCTTTGGTCGCTTATAGTTTTTGTTGAATTGATAAATATTATCATTTATTCTACTGTAATTATTGATTTTTATATTCCGATCTAATTTATACCTTCAATTTGTTCTATTTTGTGTCATGATGCGGTTCATTACATGTATGATTTATTTATCTATGTAGGTGCTTAGATGTAGTGTACATGGTGAGATGGGTTTATTGGTTATTGGTTAATTTTTGATGCTGGAGATATATTATCTGTTTATATATGAATACTAGCCATATAGGTGAATAATGGTTGTGTATATATAACTATTAATGTATGAATGATTTTTTTATGTTTATGTTTTTTGTATTAAGGAGTTCATTGTATGCATATTGTTTTTAGAGAAATATTTATTTTTTAAAAAATATTTTATTTAATATGTTTAGTGGTAGTTACTGATAACTATTGTTAAACCAGACTACTGTAATTTTTTTAGTTATTCCACTAATTTCAATAATTTTAACATATATAAAAGTACACTACCACTATCTAAAATAGCTACATTTATGTTAATTTACCTTATTTTATTGTTTATTAAAACATAGCGGTAAACTAGGTAAAAATATTCATCTAATTAAATGAAAACGACACATCTAAAAATAGATGCTAAATAAAATGAAATGAAATATATAAAAAACACCAATAAAGTATAATCATCACTAATAAATGATTTGTTATAGTGAAATAAATTTCAGTTTGAATAACCACCTCTAAGAAAAGTAATTGTTTTTTAAAACACCACAATCTATAAAAAACCAAAACATAGATTACATTGAAGCTAGTGATTATAATGAGTCTTATGGGGAACTCCTTTGTGGTTGAAATACCTAAATCATGGTCCTCAATTAATATTTTAGAATTTCCTTCCCCCTATCTATTTTCTAAAATGACTATAGAGGGATTATGGGACTATTGGGTTCATTAAAGAAGAACATGTAGAAACTCCATTACACATTTATGGATGTGTGATATTCACTCTCCATATTCATTTATATACATGTGCAGAAAGTCCAAGAGAAAACCATATCTAGGCTGTGAAAGCACTCCCTCTCTCTGTCCCTATCCATATGTAACATGTTCCTCTGAAACATTATTCCAATCCTATGAACCAGGTTGGGGATTTGTATACATATAATTTATTTATTTATAGGTAAAAAATTATCATGCATGGGTTGTCTAGCTATTAAATATTCATGATAAACATTAATTTTTTCATAATATGGAAATAAAAAATAATGCGGAAGTTTAATTACTAGAAATATATTTTCATTATATTCTTGCTATTGAGATTTTTTATTTATTATATTGTTCGGGATGTTTTTGTTTACATAAATATTATAAATGAATATTCTAGAATGTTATTATGATTCATTGTTAAACATCACATTTAATCTAAAAAATTATGTTTATTTCTCTTTGTATACTCACATATCAAATAAATAAAATATTAATAAATAATTAAAGTTGGAATGATGAAAATAATAATGATTATGGTATTAATTTAAATTGACATTCATTCTTGAAAAGAGTTAATGTTTTTAATAACTTTAGCACACTTGTTATATTTTAAATTAAAAATATCATTCTAACTATTTATTTTGATTAAAGTTTTCTAAATTATAATCATAACTAATTGAATAATCAAGATGGTTAATGACTGAAAATTGATAGAATTAATTTTAATGCATGAATATGTTCTTTCCATATAGAAAATATTTCTCATTCATGAATTGTGGTATATTAATGTATAATGATATATTGTTTCCACATAAATTATTATTAATTGGTTCTATTGATTATTTATACTGTGTTTGTGTGTTTAATGAAAACATGGTATGGTTGAAATGATGGGGAGTTTTGCGAAATTAATTTGTGGTAGTGGCAGAATGGTGTAGTGATGGGATTTGGGAAAGTGATGCGCTTGATTGTAAAATGATTAGATCAAGTTGAGATTCACATTTTATGTTTTATGGTTAAAATGATTTATACAAGAAGATTTAATTAAATTACCTTTAGGAATATTTATATCTTCCTAGATATGGGATTAGAGGTTTTCTAGTGCCTGAATGTTTTGAATAACAATTAAAGTAGGTATTAATTGATGGGGGGTTGAATCTTAAAATTATTAAATATAGATGGAATCCAAATAATAAATATTGAATTAGTAAAACCATTAATGGTGTATGGATATTAATACTAGATAATGGTGAAATATTATTGTAATATTAAGTGATTAATTAAAATCTTAAGAAATAATTTAAACTTGTTTCATGCATGCTTATTGTATATAAATTCCATAGTGATGGAAGATGAGTTTTCTTGTAGAATAATTTTCTTCATAATTAGTCATGTTTCTTTTTGTTTCCCCTACTAAGGTTATGTAATATTAATATTATTAATTACCATTATTTCTTACACACTACCACCTTAGGTGGTCGGGGTAGTTTTTTCCCATATTTGACCTTGGCGTCTGAATGTGTTCTCAACATCTAAGATGTGGAGGTATCATATATCCAACTACTCCCCCAACATCTCCCTATCCTCTATACATGATCACAATATGTGGAAATGTCTAGGATTTGGTTTCTTACATTTATAGTATGTGTACTCATACTAGATATAACATCTCTCAATTATTGCATACATCTATATGCGTGTTGCAACAGATTTTTTAATCACATATTTATATTAAATGTGTATATTAAAATTTTATATAATTTCTTATAGTAAATTGAATATCTACAAAGGGAGATGATAAATATTATTTTTATATATATTGGTATTTGATTGTGATCTGGAATAGATTGTGTGGTTAAGATTGAGATATATTTGTATGGATGTGAACCATGTCTTATGGAGGGGATGGTTGAACCAGGAAGTATGTCATTGGGGTTTAGCATGAATTGTTCAAGGGGATATTTGTAGATGGGTACCCTTATAATAAATTTACATCAATAATTTTTTACATATGTTATGTACATAACTTGGTGAGTGATCCTTGGGGATATTGGGAATATAGTTTTCCTAATTTATGTGTTAATTAGGTCTCTCTATTTAGTTACATGGGATTTAGTGTGCTTCATCCATATTTTCACTTGATTTCTCATGGAGGATCCTAATGAGAGTACATATATTCCCACCAATATATATATATATATATATCTCCAGAACACCGATCTTAGTTTGTTATCGAGTTGGATGTTCTAGATCATAGAGGTTAATTATGAGTTGTTGGAGTTCATTTTCAAAGTCATGGGAGTTGTTTATGTATTATTTCACTTTGTTTCTAATTTTTTTAATTATTGTATTTGTATTGATATGTTACTCATTATTTATATTATGTAACTGATTGGTGATTATTTTATATTTTTAGAGAATATTATGGGACATACTTCCCATTTGAGTATTTATTCCCATAGTTATAGTCACCAACCTATAGAATATTGGAGAAAATCATAGCGGATCCAACCAATCATCACTACTGTCTTGTGATGGATAGTAGTGTGGGTGGGTTTTCAAAAACTAATATCAAATATTTTGTTTGAGAGATAGAATGGGGCCTATGTATTAGAATAATCGAAGATCCATGGGTTGAAAAGGAAACAATTCAAGTTGGACTTAATACATGATGTAAGAAATGGTGGACCTGATGCAATTGAGTTATGGATTGAGTCTATCCGTACTATTCTTGACAACTGAGATACTCCTATTATGAAGGGATTGAAATTTCAAGCTTATATGTTGTTAGAATCCGCAATACAATGGTGGGATATTCTGGATCAGTGTGAGAGGACATTAAACATTTTATGGGATGTCTTCTAAGATATGTTCCTAGAGAAAATTACCTTGAGACACTTAGGTGGGAGAGGGATGTAGATTTTATGATGCTGACTGGGGAGAATTTGTTTCTGGTGGACTACATTGGTCACTATACTGAATTTCAGTGCTTTGATCTAGTGTTTGAAGGGTACGAGATAGCTTTGGAAAGTCGTTTTAAGGATATGAGTAAATATAAGATTAATTCCTAGGTTAACATATTTTGGAAAAATAATTTTATTGAGGAAGTGTATTAGGATATCATTTATGAGCAGAACATGAAGAGGATTCTAGTATATAAAAAGTGGTTTATATTGGATTATCAAGAGGTAAGTATTTTGAGATTAGGATGTGTCTCTATGAGAATATGGACCAGAGTAGTGGAAAGTAAAGTGGACAAGGGGGAAGGATTGGTTACTCGGGATCTTACTAATGTTCTCTACCATAATAGTGGTAGGCTGGGTCATTATCTTATACATTGTATTAAACCAACCATATATTGTAGTGATTTTGATAAGATGAAGAATCTACATCGATTCTACATGAACCTACAACAGATGGGTAATGATGGTGGTGCCATCTAGAATCAAAGAGCAAGAAGGGGATTTTAACAACATTTAAATCTAAAAGTTGGATTCCTACTAACTGTTGTTTCAATGATGTAGATTAGATAGTTCTTGGAAAGAGATCCCATATCAGCCGAGTAGTGTATCTAAGGGAAATCATACTATAGCACAAGGAAGAGTGGTTGGATAGTTACATGTAGTTTAGCTTCCACATAAAGATATTGAAGATGGATCATCAATAGTTATAGGCACTATTCTTGTTGATACAACACATTATAGTTCCTTATTTGAAACAACAGTCTCTCATTATATTATATATTCACAACTTTTGAATGGTTTGATTCTAACAAAGTAGTTCATGAGTGGGTTTATGATAATCGATACACCATTCGGAGTATGTTTTAGAGATATATATTTTTTCATGCGGTGTTCTCTTGAGGTTGGGTAATATAATTTTATTTGGGATCTCTACATACATGACATGTTAGTTTTTGAATTCATTTTTGGTATGGAGTAGTCAGTACTATACATATCTCACATAGATTGTTATCATATGAAAGTTGCTTTAACATCTCCTCACGGTATCATTTATGTTCATCATTTAGAGTGGGATATCTAGGTAGGCCATAAATTTATAGTTCATTAAAAAAATAGAGGATATTACAACCCATGATTTAAGTATTTTTATGGATGATAGGGGTGTAAAGAATTATTTTTTTCCACCCATAGTACACTAGTTTTTTGATGTGTTTCTGAAGAATTTATCAGGTGGTCCACCTGACAGATATAAAAAATTTACAACATAACTCATGTTTGGAGATGATCCAGTTTTTATTCAACTGTATAGAATGTTTCCTATATAGCTTCAAGAGCAATAAATAAGCTGGAAGAGTTAATGGATAACATATTTATCTATTTGAGTTGGTCGGCTTGGTGTTATCTATTTTTGTTTCTAATAAGGATGATAGTTTGTTTCTCTTGTGTGTGGATTACCATAAGTTGAACTAGATGAATGTGAATAGAAAATATCCTCTCCCACATATTAAGTAAAACATTGGAATGTTTAGGGAGGCGTGTGTATTTTCAAATATTAACTTGAGATTGGGGTATAATTATTTGATAGTTAGAGCTTCTGATAAACCTAAGACTTAATTTAGGAGTTGGTAAGGCCTTTCTGTGTTCTTCATGATTTTTTTTTGTTAAAGAAAACTCATACTGTATTTATTTAATTCATGAATAGAATATTCCACCCACACCTAGTTCATTTGATGGTAGTTGTTTTGGATGACATATGGGTGACTTACAAGAATCACAATGGTCATACCCAAAAAATTGACATCATCCTTAGTTAAATGGGGGAGAATAAAATATATGCTATGATATCCAAATGTCAGTTCTGGAATGAAAATGTGAATTTATTGGGATACATCATCTCAGATAACGGTGGTTGAGTCATCCTAGATAAGGTTTAGGCAGTGGTTTCATAGGAGAAGACTACGAATTTCATTAATATCCAAAGTGTTTTTGGATTTTTGGGTTAATATAAGATTTTTATCTAGGACTTTTTCCCCATTGTAACACCTATTATATGCTTGACCAAGAAGTGGGGAAGTTTGAATAGTATGGATCATGTGACAATTCTCTCTATGAGTAAATGAAGCGGTTGACTACTACCATAATCATCATCCTATACGACCTATGGGAGGAGTATATAGTCTTTCGTGATGCATCTAGGATCAGGCTTAGAGTAATATTTATGCAGGGATGTTGAGTTATGGTATATAGGTCATGGAAGTGGAGTCCACTTTAATGAAACTACCCTATACACGAACTCATGTTTGAAGTAGTTTTTTGTGCCTTGAAGTGTAGGTATCATTATCTATTGGTTGAAAAGATTCATTTGTTTGATGATCACAATATCTAAAAGTATAAATTTTGCACTGTGATTTTAATCTCCCGAACCAAAGATGAGTGTAATGTATATAGTAATTTTATTTTGATCTCAAATATATTATTGGGAAGTGGAATAGTGTTCCTAATGTTTTCAAAAATAATATTAAGACTCAAGCATTTCAGGATTCTAGTTCTTAGTGGTCGATGTTGTCATTCCTAGCTGAGATACATGTTGTTGTTTGAGAAGGTTAGGGGAATATGACCCTCCTATCAATATCGATTGAGTATTTACTATTGATCTAAATCAGGGAGATTCATTATAAGGATCTTGAGTGTTTATCTTTAGTGAAATCCTTGATGGTGGGAAGTCACATCCAGATTGGACCACAGATAAAGATGAAATCATTTATGTCTGGGGTCGAGTAGTTTTTTTACAGGTGTACATTAGTATTTAATGAGAAATTTTTATGCTTCAAAGTGGGTGGTAAATCTGGCTTTGACTAAGGTGTACCATGAACATTTTCTACAGTACTAGTGGTTTATCATGAAAAAGATATTTCATGGATTGTGATTTGATAATACCCCTATCAATGGGAGAAGGTTAAGCATCAATGACCTGGTGGTTTTCTACAGCCATTTCCCATTCCATAATGGAAATGGAACAACATTACCATGGACTTCATGGTGGTTCATCCGAGTATGCCTCATTAAAATAATATTATTTGGATGGTTGTGGAACAAATTTTGAAAGTATGACATTTTGTGCATATATGGGAGACTTTTGAATTGGATCTGTTTGAAGACATATACATTCAAGAAATAGTTTATATACATAGGTTAATAAGGAGTATAGTTTCAAAATATGACTTTTTATTTACTTCACACTTATGGTGGGGCTTACAGAAATCATTAGGTATATAGGTGTTTCTATGAAATGTTTTCCACCCATAAACAAATGTGTAGTTAAAGTGTACTATTCATGTTTAAGAGTATTTTATATGGGTGTGTGTTATTTAATTTTGTGGGTATTGGTAGAATCACTTACATATCATTTAGTTTACCTATAACTATAGTTATTAGGAAACTCTTTAGTTTGCATTATATGATACACTTTATGGTCGGCCATGCTGGTCACCAATATGTTGGATAGAGGTAGGTTAGTCAGAGTTGCTGGCACTGAGTCTCGTGAAGTAGATTTCAGAGAAGGATTGTTTTATTTGGAAACATATGGATATGAATCAGAGTATAAAAAATTTATTCTTATATAATTTGATGATAACATGATTTTACAGTTGATTATTGTGTGTTACATTGTGGGTCTCCTAGATTGGGTCACTATAGGAATCCAAGGTAGGGAAATTTGGCACCCAGGTTTGTCTGAATGTTTCAGGCTATAGAGAAAATCATGCTATTGGAATGCTAATTTTCTCTTCCACAAAGGTATATTTCCATTAATGTTGTTTTCCATGTGTCACATCTTTGACGGTATCACCCCAACCCTTCTCATGAGATCGACGTTGATGAAGATGAGCATGAGACTGATGCATCCTTTGAGGAGCATCTAAAACGTGTTATGGATATCAGTGAGAAATTGTTGTAGGGAAAGATCGTGTGGATAGTTCATGTATTATGGAAACAAGGTCATGTATAGGTTTAATATTATGAGAGGGAAATATATAAGTGGGCTTATTGGCCCTATCTTTCTTAGATATAAATCATAGATATTCTTGAGAGTACTACTCGATGAAAAGCAGTTATAATGTGGGGAGACTGTAAGATCCTAAACCTGTTGGGATCTATCATGGGATCATTTTTAGGTACTCATTTAACCATATTTTAGTATACCTTGGGTAGGTTTTTAGGGTGTTTCCAATAACAAATTTAATAAATTTTGAAGAAGAGGGGTATTGAATGGTTAGCGCTGGGTTTTCCAAAAATGTGCGCTTACCCCCCTCAAATTGTGAATCCCCAAATAGATGTGGATTTCATGGTTAATTCATTGTTTTCTAAACTATGCACCATATTAGGAGAAACAATGTGTCCATAAGGGGAAATTTATGGTTAATCCACACGTTTTGGGAATTCCATGCGCCCTGTACAAGAAACCATACATGTGGAAGATTAAACCATTAAAATGTTATTTTAAATTTACCTTACCACTTTCTTATATAACTAAACACCCTTTCTCTATCCTAACTTATTTTCCTTTGAAATTGGTGGCTCTTGAACTGATTCCAACTCTTTTCGAACTCCTTCATGAAAAAATCAATGGTCCATTAAACAGATATTCACCTCTCCAAGTAAGTAATCAATTTTCATGTGGTTACCTCTCACTCCCATCCCTCTTTTTGGAAGAAGATGAATGTTTTATTTCTCATCAGAATATTTTTATATCTAGGTTTTTATGGTTTCAGTTTCATTTGATATTGGATAGAGGCTTTCGTTCTAGATCTCGTTCATCATTGTGAAATTAAATGTTAAACATCAATTTGTGGATTTCCTATTTTGCGAATGCTCATCATCAATTTTGAGGTTGGTGGTATAAATTGAAAATCCCATTGACATGATTATAATTGTGTATATGGAATTGTTATGTAGTATTTTTTTTGTTAGGAAATTGCATCTTTATTTGGATTAATTAATAAGTTAGTTAACTAATGGAATGTTGTTTTTAATGAAATTGATTGGATATTGGGATTATGAAATTGGTATATTATTGGGATTGTGTAATTCTTTAACTAAATTGATTGTGTACTATTTTAATATGGAATTAAGGGATGTTGTCTTAACAATAAAGGGTTAATGGATTAACTTATTAAAGGATGATGAATGGTTTAATGGTTGTTTGTTCATATTATTCAATGTGGTTAAATTGAATAACCATGATTGAGTTGATAATTTAAATGGTATATAATGATGTGAAAATTTGATAAGATGGTTAATAATGGATAATGTTGTTATATGTGATATATGTGAAATGTGTGATAGAATGATAAATGGGGTGTGGGATAGGGAATGGCGCTCTATATACTCATGGTGTTCTAGTGACAACATTCTAGATTGAAATTCATGCATGTGAACATTATTGTATGGGATAGGGAATGATACTCCAAATACCCAGGAGGTGTGGGATATAGACTAATGATCCAAATACCCATGGGGTTCTAGACATGACATTCTAAATAGATGTGATTTGAATTATACTATGGTTCCATATGGCCATGATATGAAATTGAACTAAATAGATAATTAAATATAATGTGTTATAATGAATTGAGTTTCCCTATGTGAAATGGTTCAGAATCAAGCATGGTTCGACAAAGGTATTGATGATATGGGTGTCATCCTGAATCTATGGATTTATGTGGTTAAATAAATAAAATTTGAATATATAATTTTTTACTTTATTGAATATTCATTATCAATTATATAAATGAAAACACTTTTATTGACTAGATATAGTTTTAGGCAACATTCGTTGTGGATTTTTGAGCTATACTCACACCCAACATAGGAAACCTGATTTGTACTGGAATAGAATTCCTATTTCAATGATGTTATAAGGGAATGATCTCTCAGTTATAGGTAAGGGTTGGGATGGATCGTGGATGAGGGAACCACACATGGTTTCAGAACACATTTGGGAGTGTCATTATGTCTTATATTGGTCAAAAAATCTGTATAAGATCCACCGGGGTCAAAAAGAAGATCAACCAGAGGAGTTATATGGTGACCATATGAATAAAATTGGTCCAAACAAATTATTTGATCCAAATTCATGAATAGATCATTATGTTGATTAGAATGGTTCCAACAACATAAAAACAGAGTTAATATTAAGTAGGTAGAGGAAATTAACGTTGAGGTCAAACCTTCAGTGTAATAATACCCCTTACCAAAGAATCTGACACAACTCAAACTAACAGCAACATTTTGGTGACTTTTCCAAAAGTGTCTCTAGTTAGCCATGTTAATGCCACTTCAACACTATATCATTGATAAATCACAACCATTCATACTATTTTAACCATATCATAGTCAATCAAAGTTTGGTTTCAATTATCCATGATTCATTTCCAACTATTATGACAATTCTAGACACTTTAATATTGTTATATTTTCATGATTCGAAATAACTTAATTGATGAATACAACAACAACATGATTAAGATTATTTATTTTAATCATTCTATATAGAAACATAAAATGAATGATATTTTTTATATTATATATTTTAGGAATCCCAAAGTGGAGACCATTGATGCCATTGTAGTGAAATTATAGGAATCCTTAATATGTGACCATTATGGTGGGAATACATTTACAATTACACATTAATATGATGAAGAGAGGGTTCTGCTCGGTACGAAGCTCAAACAATCTAGTGGATTGATAAAAGAATCTTCCAAAAAATTTATAATGAACATGAAACTTATGTTCTATATAAAAAATTTTAAAATATATATAAAATGGAACCTATTAATAATAAATAAAACATAATATAACATCACTTCAACCTGAAGAACAAGGATTATTATAGTGTATCAGAGAACATGAGTGAGTTCCAAGGTATTATTTCATTGTAATATTCCACGAAAATGAAGGTGGATGATGAATTTCATGAAATTATTGGTGTTGATTTTATTACTAAATTCATAGATCACACTAGTAATGTTAGTCAACAACTCTTAACTTTGTTGGAAACTAAATGTTGTAATTTTTTATGATATAAGGTTTAATAAAGAATCATAAATTACGGGTGCGGTATATACATTTGAATTAGATTCTATTGTCAATTAATGATAGGGGAAGAATAAATGGAAGGGTAGAAGAAGACTAAAAGAACCCTATGATAAAAATAGACTATGTTGGACGTGATCTGAATCATGTTTGAGATAATACATGAAGTGAAACCGTTGTGAAAAACATGTACACTTCATATGGTAGTGTTAAAATTTAATTGACAAGTCGTGGAATCTTGAAGGTAAACAAAAAATAAATGATGATGTAATTGTAAATGAAGAGATCTTTATTGATTAGGAAGAGAATGCAAACAATGAAATCATATTCTCAACATGGGTGATTCATTCAGATGCATAATACCATGTCACAAATCAAATAAAATGCTTCCCATCATACAGTATGGGGAGTTTCAGACATATTCTAATGAGAATTGATGGTGCATCTAAAATTACTAGTAGTGGTAATATTTTTTGGGCGATTAATATTGGTTGTTTGTTACTATTGGAATATGTGATGCTTGTTTCTAATATTCACCTAAATCTAATATCAACCAGAAACCTGGAAGATGATGGATACATCAATTCCTTTGGTGATGTAAAAATAATATTTCCATTGGTAGTATGGTATTTTGACAACGGAAAAATATACTTCTCTATATATCATAGATTCCATAACATGTGTAGGAAAAGTTAATGTGTAAAAAAGGAGGTTCTTATATAATTTTTTAATAAGTGACTCAATAACATGAGTGGGTTAGGAATCATAATACTCGATATCAAGGATAATTTTCCATGAATCAATGTTACACACTTATAAACTTTTTAGGATTGAATTGTCGGAAAAAATCACTGAGTATCATTTTACAGTTATTCACCATCATGAAAAGTTAATGTTATATGTATGATACACTCTAAGGTCTATTTTAAGAGCACTACATCAATGGGAGGTTCCATTTATTATTTGACCTTTATAGATAATCATTAATGTAATGATTGGGATATTTATTTGAATACTTAATATATGGTGATGGATGTTCTTAATAAATTTCCTGTAAAGGGGGAATAAGAGATATGTAGATGAATGAAGTATGTATGTGAAGACAATGGAGGAGAGTCTCCTGGTCTATTTGAAGAATATAATGGGAGTTTTAGCATCATGATGAAAAAATCAGTATTGAAGACACCTCATCATAATGGTATTGATGACAAGATAAATATAAAAATCTATGTGATATTTAGGTTTTTATTATCTAATGATGATCATCTAAACACATTTTAAAGGGAGGAAATGAGGACCATATTTGATATTAAAATCATTTCTCCATCATTTCCACCAAAATAAAAAATATTATAAAATTATTATATAGGAAAAGATGTTATATATAAGCACTTATGATTATTTTGATGTAAGGAATTTATACCCATCCTGAAAGATGAATGATAGAAACAAGATACAATTGGAATGTAATGTTTAAATATTGGGATATTATCAAAATGAGTTCGTATACAAACTCTGGGATCTTGTTTTCACTATTATCATTTGAATAATATATGTCGTTTTCATGAAGACTAGACAATTGACTATTTTAGAATCTAAAAATCCAAAATAATTTATAATATGAAGAAATTATATCAAGTATGGAACTAGTCTCATCACTATTAATTCCATATATTTGGAGAGAGATTCATGAAATTGAGGATAAATCACAACAACAAAAATATTTCTACATTTTCTAATATATCTTCATCATATATGTTTCCATATTAGATCTCACTCAAAGAAAATTTGAGGATATCCAACTGATAATGAAAATTGATCTATAGATACTCAACACATGAGTATGTCATGATCACTAAGGAGGGAGAGGTATATGTTTATTATGATGTGATTGGAAGCTATTATAATATATAATTCAAGAATTTAATGAAATTTGATATGATATGATTTAACAAGAACTGAACATTTGATTATGTAAAGATTCCACATTAAAATAATGCACTAATGAATAAGTGGGTTTGCTGAATTAATTTAGAATGTGGAAGCTCATAACCATGCTACAGATCTAGGATGGTTGAAATGGTATTCATTAAAAATAAATGTATTAATTTTGATGAAATTTTTATCCTAGTATAAAAATTTATTCTATTAGTGTTTTTATTGGATTGGACAAAATTATCAACACATAGCTTTAACAACTAGCTATTAAGACTATACTAATATGGTGATATTTAAGAGGATATTTACTTGGAGAATAAATAAAGATTTTAGGTAAAAGGAAATTAAAATATAATATGTAAACTTATGAAAAGATTATATTTTCTAGATTTGGCACACAGTGAATGATATAGGAAGTTTTACTCATTCATATAAAAAAATTATTAGAAGAGAACAACTGAGGACCACTTTTTATTCAAGTATTTTTCTAATGTTGATATTGTTATTATTTTTAAATATATTCATCATATGTTGATTTTTGTTAGAGATATCATCAAAAATTAAAAATTAAAGAAGTTTTTCCAAAATTATATTGAAATTATCGACATAAAAGAAGGTATATAGATTCTTGCTGTTATGATTACCCATAATAGAAGGAATTATAGAAAGATTATATATCATTAATAGTTATGAAAGACCATATTTTAATATAAATTATTTAATTATTTATTAAATGAAGGTACACATTTTATAATCCCAAAATATCATAGAACCTAGTTTCATTGGGAAATTTGGTACATAGCACATCAAAATGATACTTGGAAAAACAACATTATTGAAAATTTCATTATCATGCTCCTAAATTTTCATTGTTCTTTTAAAACTATAGAGGATAACCAGGGGACATACATAAGAAAGGGTTGAGACATAAATCTTAGTAAGGGAATAAAAAATCATTTCCTAAGGGAAATAAGTTCAAGTAAGAAAAGAGGAATATCAAGGTAACATATGAGGGGTGAGAATCACAATATTGAATAATATGGATTGATATACCATGATTTCATAATTGAAACATGGGAATATAGCAACAACATTAAACATGACGACATAATCATTGGTCAATGATAAACACCAAGACATCATAACATGGTGGGAAATGTCCCACAATAGATTATGTTTACTACCAAATCACCTTCATGAAATTTCATGACACAAAAAATTACCCCATGCATTGGATGGATATTTAGGTGCACCCATCATTTTCTTATCTTGTACATGCATAAGTGTGCCCTATGAATGATACAACCTTATGATGACATTAATAAATTTTAATCCCATGATAAATGAGTGTGGATAGTATATATTTATTTCCTTAATAAATAACATATATGTACATATAGGTGAATAATCATGGGAGGAAATAATGTTTTGCACTCAAATTAAAAATGTTTGGTATGGAAAATCGTAGGATAATTCAATCAGTATAATGGGGGGAATATAAAGGTTTATTTGAGGGATGAATCAAAGATAATGTGGTATATAATAACTTTGAATGTATAATTTCAGTTAATAGGATGTGTGAAATCGTATCCCATCATGATGAATTGGAAAATAGAGGGCTTAATATTATAGTTGTTCTTGAATAAAGTGGAGAGGATTCCTTACAGTAAGACGAAACCTCTCAAATCATGGGAGGAACTTCTTAAAATCTTAGGGGAAACTCTATTGGACTATAATTATGTAATTATAGATTAATTTGGTGACATAAGGGTTTTTAGTAAATATGAATTGGAGTTTCAATGGATTTAAATAGAAAAAGATATGATAATTCTTTATTAATTTCCAAACATTGGTTTTACACTCTATATGAAAAAGTAATCAAAACCACAAATCATCCCATTGGTTTTCCCATGGTTTAAACAAAATTGAATTGGTATTAATTACTATTAAAGTTTTATAACTGAGGTTATTAATATAATACCCCTGGTCATGTTATGGTGATCCATGTTTGAAAAAAATTATTTTAAAACCATTAAATATAATATAGGTTTTAGAGAAATCATTAAGGGTCTATATAATTAATAAAATTACCATAAAAACATATTATTTTAAATGGTAAATATATATTTGGCTGTTTATTCATTTTATGGAATATATTTCTTCACTATTGTGTCATTATGATGTCATAATAAACACTATATATTTATAAAGTATTTTATTTCACACAAAAATTAAACTGTCTCAAAAAATTAGGGAAAAAAATAATTTTAGATAATTTTGACATGATGGTTTTAAAAATAATATTTATTTTATCCAAATTATTCTATATGTTTTATAATTTAGATTTTCGAATTAAAAATCCATAATTATTGATAAATGTGAGTTATTGATAGTAACAGTTTTTAGACCCATATAATATATATTTTTGACGTCAAAAAAATATATTATCATATAATTTTTTTTAAAATTATTTATTCATAATAACATTTTTTAGACTATCATTTATTTCAAAAATTATTGACTACATTAAAATATTTTCCTTTGATTGAAATTATACATTTCCCAAATATAAAATTTTTTTCTCATCATATCCAAAATCCAAATTTTATCAAACTAATTATCTAATAATTTAAAAAGTAATGTCAATAGGGATAAATATACTCATTATTTTATTAAAATAAAATACAAATATTAAAAATTTTAGGGTTTATATTAATATATATTTATTACACCAGTGTATACCAAATGTGTAAGATGTTCGATGGTGATATTTTCTTGAGGTGGTTCGAAATAAATGGTACGGCCGTGATCGTGAATATCTTGATATTCTATCAAAAATCGTTTTGTTCATGGTTTAGATATTTAATATTGGATTTTTATTAATCATGGGAAAAGTTCTGAGATACTATATCCTTGGAGAGTTTTGATAAATGGGTTTCATAGTGTATGAAAATACTAGTTGAGGACAACACATCCTTAATTTATATCAATTAGAAATTAACACAAACCTTTATATAAAATATTCATACTATCACAATTCAAAGGATATATTATCAATTTCTATGATGAGTAATGGTATTTTAAATACAATTTGAAAAAAATAACATATAACTTTTTTTAATGTGTTTTCTATAACTAAATTTCATAATAACGCATTTATTCATTCAAAAAAGGAAATTTATTTTATAAAAATTTGAGTTGTTACATTATTCCCCCCTTCAAAAATTCCACCCTCCAATTTTTCCATTCATACACTAAAATTGATTACGGATATTTATTTTCATCAACTCTTCTAGTTACCATGTCTCTTCCTCAAACATGTGGTTTCACCACATCACTTTGACCATGTGATTTCTCTTGTTTCGTTCATCATTTTCTCAATGATATACTATCTTCACCAGATACCCATTGTTGAATTATCATTATACAACTTTACCACCACTATATTAAATACATGTGAGGGGACTAGTATTTAAATACTCAAGAGGGATACACGGAACACATCTTGTACTTGAGATAGGTTACGTGGGAGTGCTTGTAAATAGTAAAATGGTCTGATGTGATCAAGAAACTAAAATGATATGATGAATCTTTGATTATTCATTCCCCTAGAAACATCATGAATTTATTCCATGGGGATAAATCAAGGAACACTTTTTCTACAATCTCAATATCTAGATCACATAGACAATATTTTTAATTGATTTTATATCATCTTTGGTCATATTTCAAATGACATTGAATGTTTGGAACTTTTTATTTCATTTTATTGATATAATCAGGTCCCATTAGCTTCCACTATCTAATATCATCTTAAAATTTTTGATTCCGACACCACCTCCCAAAAATGGCCTCATAAGGCGTCATTTGAATTCTATAATTGAAACTATTATTATATGAGAACTCCATATGGGGAAGGTGTTAGTCCCAAAATCCACAGAAATCCCTCAAATTTGATCTTAGTATATCCTCCTGAGTTTGAATGGTCTTCTTAAACTGACTATTCATCTGAAGGTGATAATTAGTTCTGAATCGTAGATTTTTATCCAAATCTTGATGAAGGAATCTCAAAAATATTGATGTAATCCATTGATTATGGTCATATACAATAGATATTGGAACTCATTGTAGTCTTACGACTTACCGTAAGTATATCATGGAAACATGGTCTGGTGAAAAATATTCCTTGATTTGAGTGAAAGGAGTTGACTTGGTAAGGTGATCAACTACCACCCATATGGAATTGTTTTATTTATGTGTCTTGGGGATTCCTAGGACAAAATATATGGATGTGTTTTCAGATTTTCATACTGGTATTTTCAATGGTTTCATCATTCCATTAGAATTATGTCATTTAGACTTGAAATGATGACCTACCAAATGTAGAGATATTAATTTTGAAATATGTATCATCATATTATACCAAAATATGTTTTCTATCAAATAACTATACATCATTGTTCTTTTTGGATAAATAGAGATAGATGAGTGTTTCGTCATAGGGGGAATGCTGCTACCGACGGTTGATTTTAAGAAGGTTGAGTTCTATTTAATCACTCTTGTCAGGTGCAAAAAAAATTTATTTGAAATTCCCAACGATTCTGTATCCAATGATACGTGGACCTACTTTCCAAAGGCAGGCGTTTCATGGGAGAATTGACCAGCGACACTTAAGACCTCACATTGGTCGAGAGGATGGGAAGTCGGGCTTGTCACACCCTCTGGGGGTGGGGGTAATTATTGCATGTTCTGGGACTCTCTTATTGATTTAAGACGTATTCATATGTTCACAAATCATTGGTATATCCCTAAGAATATTATCCAATAATTATCCCATGTTGGAAATGATCAACTGTATGTATGCATTCAGAATCATTTAGGCCTGTGGTTTACCATCCCTCATTTGATTAATGACATCGAGGCATTTGGACTCATTGATACAGTACGGGTTTAAAGCCACATAACTAGGTACTTTGGAGTTTATTTTCATCCAGGGGACATATAACGACTTGAGTGTTTGGATAGAACACGTGATACGGGTTTCCTACGTTTCCTTGTGAGAGGAATCCGAATCCATGTTGCTAGATGCCACTCAATAGGACACATCAACTTTTATGGTTGGGTGAAAAGGACCCAACAGTACAGTTTAATGTCATGTGTCAAGGACACACGGACGAGAGATGCCCGGTCCAAGCTGGTGCGGGACTTACACCGAAGCTGCATGGAAGACCCAAGGGAAGTGATTTTCTGGGTGCAGATATGGTCCTACACGGGCATAAGGACATGCTATGAACGGGAAAAAGGTGTATGTCAGACATAAAGATCAGGCTTGCACCTCGGGAAAGTTTCCTACGTATCTCGGTTGGTAGGTAATCAAAGTGCATGTAGTTATGGAAGATTAGGCATCACACGTGAGAGTTTCTTTTTATTGGGATTGATCCTCGGGGATACATCCTATGTATCCTATTTTTGAGATAGGGATCAAAAACCATGTAGTTATTTTAACCTCCGCATTTGTGAGGATGCCACAGCCACCACAAATCTCTAAGCCCACGCGAGTCATGCTCAGTGTGAGAAACAAGAGAATGCAACAAACATGGAAAGCCTCACACTTTTTCCTACTCAAGGGAAGATGGCCAGATCCGCAAGAATCTCCTTATCCCTGATTTAAGTGCAGGGAAATGGTATTAGTCATGCGATATAGACAGTGGCTATGGCGGTGGAGAGATATGGTCAGTGACACTGGATTCTCCCTCTTCCCGATGTTGGAGGGAGGTAGAAGTTTCATCGGTAGGGACCGGGGATACAACATCGTAGTAATGAAACTTCCCGGAAGGGAGGGTAAGGCCATTGAAATCCAGTGAGGATGGTGTGGGGATAAAACCAGAAGGGATTCCTAGCCACTCCCAGGAGAGGGGAGAAGTGCTCACCGCTGGTCCTTGTCAAAAGGAAAGGCCAGCAGGATCCCTCAATCATGGAAAGTGGAGAGGCACAAAGGGGACTCCCGGGCTTGGACCCTACACTACCATGGGAATGTGAACCCATGAATGCTTCGGGAATCCTCCCAATGGTCAGGGAAACCCCTTTGTACTCACCTACTATGGGTATGTGAACTCACGGTGGCACACTGACACACCTGAATGTTTCATCATACGTGTCTTGTGTCTTCAGTAGAGGCCTTTGCTCGGGGCTGGTGAATAGGCCAATGATGGGATTGCGGAGTATCAGGCCAGATTTGAAGGGTTTTATCTGGCTCGAGGAATGGAAACACTGAAGGATTTGTCCGTCCACATGGGTACATCAGGAGTGGCGCTCTTCACGTAGGAGAGTGCTACGAGGTTGGAGTGGGCGTCTGAGTACTAGGATGGTACGTGGAATGATGGTACTTCCACGTACCAGGGTTGTATGAAGCTTCGGGTTTGGCCCGCATACCAAGTTGGCACACGGCGCTGGAGTACGCTCAAGCAGCGGTAGCAAGGGGCATCACTGGTCAGTGATGCGTCCATGTAGGAGGGTGCTACATGGGGCGTTGGATTGGAAAAGGGGAATAAACTCACTGGTCTGTGGGGAGTACATATGTGGAGGGTCCATGGCTCTCGGGATTAATTTTAGTTCACAGTTCACCAATTTGTTATAAATTTTTCGGTTCTTTATCAATTCGTTTCCAGTTCTATACCGGTACTGGTTCACAAATTTGATCTTCTCGGTTCACCAAATCCTAAGCTCTTTTATTCGAAAAGATGCTCCTTCAATCTCCTCCAGCCTCTGAATATCCAAACGTCTGAATTCGAATCCTCTTTCTTCTCCCACTCGACATCCTTTTATTGAGTGGTGAAAAGGGTTGTATTGTGGTCATGAGACACCTCTTTCGGAGGCCCAGGACCGAAAACCCAGCCTATTGATGACTTGGTCAATCCAAGGTTGATGGGGGTTCATTGATTGCACCTCACCCATGAACCAAGTCAGATTGAGGGATGCTTCGGGGTCTCGATTGGCTCCGCCTCTATTCCGAAAACGACATCGCACTCGGCATGATCCAGTCTGGCGCGATTCACGTCTGGGGCGGTTCATGGCGGTGGACTTTCCTGGGGTTCGTCCTGGTCTACGCCCGCATAGGGGCTCTTGTCTCCATTTCACAGTTGACACTGGTCTGCAGGGGGCTCATTGAACCGGCCGCGTGCCACTAATGTTGAACTGGTACGCGGACCGGTCGGTCCATTTTCAATTTTGAGTATTTTTCATGTTTTTCCCAATCTTCTAAGGTAAATAGGGTATAATCCTTTCTCAAATTAAGGGGGGATTTCCCTTACCCTTTGTATATTTTTTAGGACCCAAAAAATTCCCTCCATCGGAATGGGGTCCAATTAGAACAAAGAAGAGGATATTCTGATGTAGAGCAGTACAGAAACATGGGTAGTTTTTGGTCATGGGGTGGAACCAGTAGGGGACCACGCCTATAAAATGTGGGGTCCATGCCTTTGTCATTTACCGAATTCCTTGCCAAAAAAGGAGCTCTCACTTTCTGTCTCCATGCGCCTGCCTCCTTTGCAAAAAGCCTCGTCCTCATGCCAGCTTCTGCTTCTACCAACCACACCTCATTCGCGCTTGTTTTTCACCAGCAGACCAATATCCCCAGCTGTGAACTAAAACTTTTAATTAATTAAAACATATGTCACGACGGGTTGCGTAGTTATTCGCGATGCAGTTTGGGATGGTCTGCGGACTGGAAATCTTCCAAGCATTGAAATTTTTTAGGTTTTCCGAAAATAAACATTTAAATCCAGAATTGAGATTCTGCAGAATAGCTCGGTTCATGGCCTGCTGGCCAACACTCTGCAGGCCAGAGTGCCGCAGACTTCTTTCGCCTAGGGCTAGTTCGCGGGATGTAGCTGTCACAAACTACCTTTTGAGGTTAGCCCACAGATCTCGTCATGAAGTCTCCTTGACTGAGTCCGTTGCAAAATACATGATTATTTGACCAAATATTATTATTTTGGACTAAACAATTGTCTAGTTTTCATAATGCAGGGAGAAAATATGGTTTCTCCTCAACCCTCACCCAGGTTGTTGCCGAGACACATCCAATTGGTGATCAACGCCTAAAGTATTTTTCCAGCTCTATCTAGGACGGATTCCGTGTCTCTCTGCTGTACCAACCCCTTGAAAACTTGATTTCTCATTCACAAAGGGAGTATCCTTTTTCCAACATCCTACCTGTTTATGGGTTTAGCTTATTGTACGATACTCTGATCCCAGCGCCATCTTGTGACAATCATCCTAAAGCATATATATTTTCTAGTACTATCCTATGGGTCGTGATATCATCCATGGGTGACTTATCCCAAAATACATGGTTGTTGGGTCTATGATGAATCACCTTCCTGTGTCCCCGACAGGTGAACAACATTGGCAGGATGGGGAAATTCATTATTACCAGAGTATTTCCTGGAATATTATGGTTAACGACCAACATGGTTGGTAAGCTGACCGAGATCTCCGACCCGGAGGGCTATTTATGTTTTTGTATTGGGTGTGGCCATTTTGGGTTCACCAGAGCTGCGAGGAATTTGAAATGGAACTATGAGTCATGGGTTAGTATGAAGTTGCCTGGGTTTCTGAGACCTATACCCATCAGCCTAGAGCTCTTTCCTAACAACTTATGATCCTTTGGATTCTGGATACCAAAACAATCTAACTAGTCCACGGGGAAGTGGGTATCAGTCTTTGTGATGTCTTCCAGATATTAGGTGTTCCAATCGTCGGAGGTATGTTTGAAGAATTCTTGCATCCCCCTTTTGTATGGGATGACAAGGATAAGACTCTCTCATTAGTGAGATAACTCATTGATCAAGCCCGAAAATATTCACCGGAGATATCTCTGAAACAGCTTGTCCCATATCGCGAATGGATCAAAGAATTTTCCAGAGAGAGTCGGTCCATGGATCTTCCGCGAAGGACCATGACACGTCCTTCTATGGAGTCCTGAAGAAAGATGGATAACTATTGGATAATTCTGGAGGAAGGCCAATTTAACAGTTGGGGCTGAGAACTTGTGCCGGGAGTTGATCAGCTGCTCTGACTGGTAGCGTTTCTAACCATGTTTTTGAGTGGCTAGCTGTTTCCCATACGCGAGTCTGGTGGCGTGCGGGCCTCTACTTTTGTCATGGCTGCACAGCTGGACAACGGAAATGTTATCAATCTGGTCATTCGAGTCATGGCTATGATTTACCAGCTACTTGGAATCATTTATGAGGGGAACTGACCAAACTGGGTGGTCGGCCCTTTTAAGATCCACTCGGGCTGGCAAGGAGCGCATGTGAAGAATTGCTATACTTTAATCAATCCTTTTAGATTCCAGGTACCACGTTTTGGCCGTATCTCTAATTGGACAATGGGGTTATGCTCGAGGTATGCGCAACCCCATAGAAGGATGGAAACCAGATGGTTCAGAATAAGCATTTTCTATTGAGCCAAATCTCGAGCTACGATCAATTTCCAGCCATACTCCTCCCCGTCTGGCGTGATCATGAATGCCATATCAGAGGATTTTAACAAGTGGGGCTACCACTTTTCCCTCCGAGAGGGTATCCTGGAGGCTCATATTGGTGGGGAACAGATCTGCGAGGGTTATGCGCCCTGCCGATTCAGACATCAGTTTGGCTGCGTCCAGATGTTATGTCCCAATTCTATTAATGGGGCATGCAGGAACTACCCTCTGGTGGTGGCTGGGCAACTATGGCTGATGTTTAACTAGAAGGACACCTGTTTCAAGGTTATGGACCCCATTTTTGTAGACCCTATGCCTTTTTTATACAAATATTATGCCAACTCCTGGGTGCAATCATAGTGGTCAGTTAGGCCTGTGGGTGCCCACTATCCCGACTTCCAAACCATCGAAGATCAAGAGGAGGGGGAAGGGGGATAATTCTCCCATCGGGTTGGGAAATTTTCTTCGTAACCCTACAGGTCTCTTGCTTCTGGGGAAGGTTTAACATGCAGAGGTGTCTCCTCACATGCCCTTGAAGCTTCTTGGGGATAGTTGGTCACACCCGATAATGTTGCCTTCCCGGCGGCCTGGGGAGAATGGGACGAATTCAAAATCCAATCACCCTTTCATAGCTAGTACCCTCGTTCTTTGTGGAAGCATCTCCAGGAATAGGAAATGGCATTCTATGGGTTGGGCTACATATCCGCACCCACTGACATCTTTTATGATGTAGACCCAGAGAGGGTCGATCAATATCTCCAAGACCATGAGGCATACATTCATGCACGTTGGTGTTATGCGGTGTTAACTCGCCATGTCCACGCCATGCTACGATTGGTGACTAAGGAGTAGGAGGGTGGGAGAGATCACACTTGAGGGGTTGATGTTTCTACAAGTTTTCTTACTGCAGATGAGGCAAGAAGATTTCCCTATCTTCTGTTGAGGACCTTCCCATAGGTATCTCCCGAGAGTTCTTGGGCAGCTGCGAGACCTAGAAAACAAACGTGACTAATAGCGCCACCACCAGCCCACATTGTTTCCCGACCATCTCAGTTCGATCCTCTCAGACTAGTTTTTTATTTTATAGATTCATTTCCAGATGTTTGGAGGATCTGGGATGACCAGAGGGTTAGTGGATCAAATGAAGAGGTTTGGATGCTACTTCAAACGGCCCCTCTCCAGCTTCCAGGTGTCGGGACTATCATTGCTCCTCCTTATTTGTCGTTAGAAGAATATATGGATGAAATAGTCTCTTCATTGAAGGAAATAGATTCATATGTGCATTCACTCCAAAACCGACTTTATAGGTCTAATCAAGTGTCCATGATGATAATGCATCCGGAATCGTCTGATGTCGAGGAAGATGTTTCCCTACTCATCGATCTTGTCTTCTCCCTACATCATTGTGAAGGTTCTAACATTTAATTTTCTAATGTAGAGTTCTGAGGAATCTCAGGGGGAAATTCCATCCCTAGAGTATACTCCCCGGGGTACCAGAGCAGGAAGACACGCACCTTTGACTACAGGGGTCACTAAGGAAGTGTTTCCTGGAGCAGTGGAGCACATGGAAGTGACTATTGCGGATCTGACCATTGTTTTTCCTCCTCCGGCTCCTCCTAGCGCTCCCGGATAGGAATTTTCCCTTGGAAGATCTAGAAATGTACACAAGAATCCCGATTATTAGAACGGCTCTAACAAGGAATAACGGGTAATTATGATTCTCGTTTCCCCGATTATCAACTCAGATGTGCTGCCTCTGCCAGTTGTTAACAATTTTTTGTGCTGCGGTGTAGATCCGACCAGTGACCTGGTCGTGGCTTCCCAAGTGGCCGTACCTCCTACCTCTTTACTATCCGAGGGACCACCCACGACCACATATGAGTGCCTTGAGGTGGTGGGCCCTACTGAAGGAGTTAGTGGTATAGACGCCTCTATTCTGTCTTCAACGATCGAGAATATGATTGACAAGGAGTATCTGGAAGATGAGACTCCCGCTGACCACACAGCCTCCATAGTTGCGGGGGAGGATGGGAGGCTTATGATAACTGAGGAAGCCTTATATCTGACGGGGTCATCTATCTTGGACTCCATGGATCCCATTTTGAAGGAGGAAGAGCCTGCAATCATTCTAGTTGTTGAGAACTCAGAGCGGGCCATTGTTCTGTTTACTGGGGGAGTAATTTCCCTGAGCGTGATCTCTGTAGATGACTACATGGGGACTTATTTGGTAGTTTCTAGCCTTGGGCGTGGCCTTAGGTCATGGGATCCTCTGGGGGTTTCAAGGACTCCATTTACCATTCAAAACATAGCGTCTTCTTTGAGCGGTAGCAGTGTTGTAGAGCTTGGGGGCATTGATGCCTTGATGATCTGGGGGATGTTTCACAATATTTTTCCTCCTAATCCCCTATCATCCCTTCTCTGATTATTGATACTTATCCAACTTATTGGCTTTTGGGATTTAGGAGCACAACCGTTGGCAATGGAGATTGTGCAATTGGATCCAATCATGCCCTTGACCACAACCGCCAAGGGAGAAGTTGTTGTGGCGTTGGAGCTTGCGGTTGAAGTCGTACTGTGTCCCTCCCTGGTGACGTTCATCCCAGAGTATACCTCTTCATCCGAGAGTGAGTCCAAGCCTGATCAACAGGACCTCTCCAGTCTTTGACCTACTTGGAAAAAGGCATGTGACAATATATGGAAGCTGATTTCTCAGATGCCCATTCCCGAGATGCTAACCAAATTTCCAAAGTTGCACGATCAGTTTATGCAGCTAGGAGTCAATGGCTTTGACTACCATGGTATGTATGACATATTCATATATGTGGTCACAGACCGTGAGAGGCTTGGCGGTTTGGATTCTTGCCTTTCCACTGCTGAGTCTGAATTATACCTTGATGTAATTGGACAACATCATATGACATATGCTCATGACCATGCGGGGGTGGTTTTGAGACTTGAGGGGGATGTTCTTATATTGCAGTCTCGAATGGAGGTGTTGAATAGTGACATGCAGCGGCTGAGGCAAGAGAAGGCTAACGCTATGGCCATAATTGAAGAAATGGAGCGGTAGATAGAGGAGAGGATGATGGAATGATTAAAGGCCGCACAAGTGGAAGAAGCACTACGTGTTGATGCGGAGACTGAGACGAGCCTACTACAGAATCTCCATTAAGAAATAGAGGATTCTCACCAGCGCCTGATACAACTTTTTTAATCCGCTGAGAGTCTCCTGTAATAACCTTTCACTCCCAGAAGAGGATCTATATTTTGAAATCCCTTGTCATCAATCTCGTAATAGAGAAAAAGATTTTTCTTTTTGTTCTCTTTTAGAACTCTTTGATACCTTCTCCTATGATGGAAATTGTCTGGCATGGTTGTTGTATAAAAAATAATTCACTGAACTTAGAATAATAAGGGTTCAGAAAAATGATAAAATAGAATCAAACTCAAATTATTTAATGTACCAAGGGATCTGGAGAGAATAGTTTGACTATTGTTGGCAATTTAGAGAAAAAACCCCACAAACTTTTTTCCTTTTCCGATGATACCCTAACTTTTTCCCAGGCCGTTTTAGTTTAGTCCTAGTGGGTATAGCTCAGCTTTATCCATGGTCACCCATTTAGGGTTTTCAGCCTAACATGCTTTGTGCCTCTTTTTGTTAGCTGTTTAAAGTACCACTGATAAGACTATCATCACTGATGTTTTAGGTCGAACATCTTTGACCATATATGGTGGGCGAGGGACCCAATGAAGCATGGTTGATTAAACTATGTATTAATACCATTCAGATGCATGCGAGGGGATATGTTTAAATTTGAGTAACATGCATGGCATGTCTAGAGGCATAAGAGTTGTTTTGGCGTATATAGGTAGGAAAATCATTGCCTAAGGAAGTATTGCCTTTGGTAGACAGGCTTGGGGAGATCAATATGCAGAGCCACTAAGGGAATGGTATGCATAATCATGCAAATGCCTCCTTAGGTCAATGGTTGTATTCCCCCGATTGCCGGGAAACTTCAAGGAAGTTGAGAATCAGGACCACCAGGGGTGGGTATCAAGAGTTTGACTCTTTCTGAGTACAAAATGTGATTCTCGAAGACATAGTTCCAGGATATGAGAGAAACATCTAGGCTAAATTTTCTGGGAATGGATAAAGTCATCCCTTCTCAAACAGGTGTGAGATAGTTGTTTCTATAGGAATGGACTGTGCACTGAGGGACATACGAATGCCTCCATTACTGACTAATCCTGTGAAGGGTATGACCATGAAATTTAACGTCATGCAGTGAGGATAAGGGAATTTTAAATTTTGTGTAGTTTAACATCATGCAGTGAGGATGGGGGAAGTTTAAATTCCTTAAAAATTATTGTAGTTAGAGGCATTTTCTTGGATGTTTAATGCTTGGCCTTTTCTGTTCCATGCCATGTGGAAAAGACATGCTCCGTGTAGTTTTAACGTCATGGGTAAGGAAGTTATTGCAAAGGACACTCTTGACTAGAATGTAACTGGGCCCGATTATCTCGGCATGTCCAATATTTGGAGTGGTGTTGATGGGGAAAACTATATTTCCTGGGATTATTGGATTAGGAGAGATGATATGTGGGCACTGAGGCCATTGGGCATGTGAAGGAAGGAAAAGTGTCACCTGGGGAAATCTTGCCTTTGGTAGATGGGCCAGGGGAGATCATATGTAGAGCTGTTGAGGGCATGGTATGCATAGTCATGTAAAGGTGTCCGTAGGTCGATGACTTTCCATGTATGATGGCCTTGGAGATTTAGGGGGATCTGCGACTGTCTGGGCCACGAGGTTTGTCATTTGGTAATGAAATATCTAGAAATGTTGGGGATTCTCTCCCCTGATTATTGTTAAAACTCTATGGGTTCCCTGTAAAGATTTATCTCGTGCATGGGGTTTACCTTTACTCCATGCAGTTTAAAGGCATGAAGTAATGAAGAAATAATATTAGATTAATGGTCGTAGAATTTGGATCACTAGGTGACTATTTGTCTAATCACCTGAAGGATAATTGAGTTATGATGCTCTGGTATACTCTGAACAAGGGGATGGATTGAGGGTGTAAACTGTAACTCGGGGGTTTATCGGATTATGAGATGTGGTGTGGGGGCTCTGAGGCCAGTAAGCATATGGATCTAGGAAGGGGGTGGTGATCTCGATGGACATTAACATGAAAACGCAGTTTATGGGCCGTGGATATGAGGAATCCACTAGACCTGATGTGGTGCAGGGGAAGTCTTTCTTTGCGGCTGCATCTTCTCAATGTAGACAAGGTAAGTTGGATGGAGAGACTGTCTTGGGTCCCTTAGATCCAAACACCCTCAGTGGTATCCAGGCTGGATCTGGAGGGGGGAAATCTGGTTTGGAGGAAAAGGAAAGTAAGAAGGAGTTCCCAGGTAAGCATAAGGCACTTAATGATATCACACCGTTAAGGGTGGTGAACCGTTTTGAGGGCTTGGAAGTTCACAAACCTCCGTTGTCTCATGAAAATAGTTTTGATAGTCTGGAAATGGAAGAAGAGGAGCATGTGGGTGATGAATCAGGGGATGGTGGTCAGAACCATCCCACCTGGGACAGTCTGGACGGTGCTTATGGGAATGACCCCCATTGCCCAAGAAAGAAAAAAGGTAAAAAGGTAAAAGTGACGCAGGTAAATGCATTGTTGTCCAGGGGAAAATCCCAAAGGACGCAAAGACTATTATCATCTACCAAAACCAATGGAAACAAGTTCATCCAAGAAAGAGGGATGTATGGTGAAAAAATGCTCAATGGATAGGGCAAGTGGCATCTCATGTTGATACACAGGTGTGATGGAGGAAGAGGTTAGAGAGTGTCTGAAACTCATTATTCACTCCAAGGAGAAATTCTTGGGAAAGACCTTAGACCCAATGCCTCTAATGAGGATATTTTAAGAATTAATGAAAGAGTTGTGAAGGATGAGGTCAGTGATGAGCAATGAGAGTGGATTGACATGAAAGATCAAATCATTTCCTGATGCTTCAACCAAGGTAAAATCACCATGGAAGAATTCATTCAGACAATGGACAGAATGATTTCTCACCTCGAAGTCCTTATCAGGGAGGATCCAGACACTTAGGTTAGTACCCTGCACTGGGAATTATATAGATTTTCTGACTTGAATCATATTAGTCTCATGTTTAATAATTTTGTGATATCCTTCATCACATAGTGATTTATGTTTTGTGAACAATGGTTTCCCACTTTTCCTTAAAGTGGATTTTTTAAAAAAATTATATTTTGATGGAAGAGTATCTCCTAAGGAAATCTTTCCTTTGGTAGATGGGATAAGGTGATCAATATCTAGAGCCGCTGAGGTCATTGTATGCATAGTCATGAAAATGTGTCCTCAGGTCGAAGAATTTCTACTTCCGATGGCCATGGATGGTTATGGAGATCTGGGTTTTCTCATAGCACAGAGTCCGGCTTATGGGGATAATTGTGCCCAAGAATATGAGAAACATATTTATTGTAATTTTCTGTTGTGTCAAAGTGGCCTAGCCCTAGCTTGGTGTTCGTGAATGTAGATCATCATATGAACCACGAGAAGATAAATAGGATAACCATGTAGGGGTACCCTAGCAACGCTTGGATGAGAGGGGGAAAACGAACCTGTAAACCACTGATCCATCAATTTTTTGATTAGGAGATTTTATATGTGGGCTCTGAGGCCTATAAGCATACAGAGCTTGGAAGAGTTCCGCCTGAGGAAATCATTAATTTGGTAGATGGTCCAGGAGATATCAATATGCAGAGCCGATGAGGGAATGGTATGCATATTCATGCAAAGGTGTCCACTGGTCAATGAATTTCAACTTCTGATTTCCATGGGTGGTTATGAAGATCTACAATTTTCCGGTTCACAGAGTCTGAAGTATGGAACGGATGCATCCAAACTTGCAAGGAGTATTCATGTCCTGTTATACCATATATCTTGGGTGGGTCATGATGATTTCCTTGTATTTTATCATTATGCATTAAGAATGATTTCCGTGCAATTTAATGCCGTGCGGTGAGGACAATGATGAACTGGCATGCAAGGGGGAATCCATGCAGTTTAACCTCATGCTATAAGGACACTTGACTGTGATGTTTAACGTCATGCAGTAAGGACGAAGGGTATTTTTAACGTCATGTAGTTTATCGTCAGGCGGTAATGATGAGAATAGATCGGTGGATGGGCCAGGATATAGGACTCCAGCATCGCTCCGTATCTAGAGAGATCAGGTATCAATCCACATGTAGTTCTTTTGAGAAATACACCCCTTGTAGGTCTGGTCCGTGCACAGGGGGGAAAGGGGCATTTCGAGCTTCATTTGGGGGTGGTTGGGCCAGGATGTGGAGCCTTGGAGTCGCTACGTATCCCACAAGGCCAAGAATCAAGCCATACATAGTTCTTTAGATGCCATTCAGCATGTGTTCATGTGAAGGATAACATCCATAATTCCTATGCCCATGTGAGTAATAATTGTTGTGAGAAACAAGGAATGGCGGAGGTCCCGGTTGCGTGGCATGAGAAGATGCATTCGGAGATGGATGTGATTAAGGAGGCGGCTGGACCTAGTAACTGGGTCTGGGTGTCACTACATATTCCATGAGAATAGGAATCAAGCCATATATAGTTCTTTGAATGGGATACGCCCCATGTAGAGTTGGTCTGTACATGGGGGAAAATGGCATTTTTAACTTTAATTGGGGGTGGCTGGGCCAAGATGTGGGATACTAGTGTTTTTACATATCTTGGAAAGGTAGGAATCAATCCATACGTAGTTCTATGGATTCTGTGCCGTTTAACTTCATGCGGTAAGGAAGAAATACTCTAAGTTTAGGGTCATAGAGTTTGGACCAGCACGGGGCTTGGAAGTTTAACATCCTATAGCTCGGAAAAACGGGGATTGGCAGTTTAACGTCTGAGAGGTCTGACGAATGGGGCGTGGAATTTTAATTTCCTACAACATGTAAGAACGGGGCATGGAAGTTTAAAGTCATATAGCTCGGACGAATGGGGCTTGGAAGTTTAGCGTCTTGTAGCTCAGATGAACTACTATTGGTTATGAGAAATATTTCTTTCGGAATCTCGCGTTTTTAGCAGCGGTAGTGAACTACTCGTCCATGGAGATCATGGAATATGCTCTATTGGAGTAGACCTTGTGTATAACATATGACCCCACCCACATGTGCTCCAGCATTGGAGGATTATTTCCAGGTACCATTATGTTCCGTAGGACCAACACCAATTTTCCTTCCATGAAAGACCGAAGATGAACATTTTTATTTAATGGTCGTGCGATCCAGTTCTAATATACTTCCAGATGGGGAAAAGTGTGCAACCGCTTCTCATCTATCTGTTCCAATTCACCTAGCCATTTTTCTGATTTCTCATCATTGGATAACTGATCAAAAATGGAAACACGGAGCGAAGACAATTGGAGCTCAATGGGTAGGACCACTTTTATTCTGTATACTAAGGAGTACGGAGTAGCTCGGGTAGCGGTGTAGATTGTGGTTCGATAATCCCACAATGCATGGAGGAGTTTTTCTAGCCATGATTTCTTGTCTTTGACCACCATTTTATAAATTATGTTGGACATGGTCTTGTTAAAATCCTCCATCTATCTGTGGGCTACTGCATGGTAACAGGATGAGTGGTTAGTTTTCATACCATATTCTGGGTACAACTTCTCCAATTCAACAGTGAATATGCTAGTGCCATTATCCATCAATTTGGTATGTGGGACACCAAATATGGTAATGATATTAGCTTTCACAAAGCTGACAATGTTTCGTGCCCCAACTTCCTTGAGGGGTACAACTTCCGCCTTTTTGGAAATGAAGTCTGTTACTGTGAGGATAATTCAGTTGTTTGGCCATGGTGGGAGGGTATGATACAATGACATCCATTCCCCCGACGACAAATGGTCAGGAGTTCATGTCATGATGAAGTATTTCTGGGGTCTGATGAATGAAGTTGGTGTGAGTTTGGTAGGAGTTTCATTCTGCGGTAATGTGTGCGCATTCCTGTGCCACGATGGGCCAATAGTATCGAAGCCTTTGAACCTGATGGGAATGCTTAGACCCTGACTGATGTTCTCTACATACTCCGGAAATTACTTCATTCATGATGGCAGTGGTTTCTTCTCCATCAATGCATCTGAGGATAACTCCATCGAGGTCTCGCTTGTAGAGTACCTCTTGTTGACTCGTGCACCATATCATAGTTGATTGCCCTTCTCCATATTTTCTCTCATTCAGCCCTGTCTGATGGAAGTTCTCCCTTTTGAAGGTATTTTGTAGTGGGGGTCATATAGCCTATAGCTGGAGCATATGGCTCAGGGACAAGACTGACTTTATTGATTTCTTCCATCTTAGTCTTAACAAAAAACAAGACCATCCGACGATGAGCAATACTGATAATTGTTTCATCCCAGTCTGGGTTAGCTAGGGTTGTGGCTACATTGGCTAATGCATTGACCTGTGCGTTCTAAGACCATGGAAAAGAGGTCAATGTTGGTTCTGTGGAGAATTCTTCCATTAACCCTCGGACATGGTCAAACAGGGGGATCAACTCCTCCATTTTAATAGAATAGTCATCATTGACATTCTTGATGACCAGTTCTGAGGGACCTTTTACCTCAAGGGGCTGCACAATCACCTATAGTGAAAGCTCCAAGCCTGCAATGAGGGCTTGATATTCTGCCTCATTGTTCGTACATCCTTTTGACAAGAGGAAGGAATATGGAAAAACTGTTTTTTATTGGGACATGAGTATGGTCCCCAACCCCACTTTGTTAAATTTGGGATCCTCCATCCTCTTCTCTGTCCAGCTTTGGGATAATCCATCGAAGTACATTTCCCATGTTAGGGGATCCTCTAGAAATGAGAAGATTTCTTCATCAGGTAGATTGATGTCTGGTGCAGTGGTCCCTGTCGAGGGTTATTCTACCAGAAAATCTGTTAATGCCTGGCCTTTGATGGATTTCTGAGGCACAAAACGGATGTCAACCTGTTGTAGGATGAGTACACATCGGGATAAGTGGCCATCCATCATCGGATGACTGACGATGTATTAGAGAGAGTTACTACGCGAGACCAAAAGGAATTCATGATGCAGCAGATAATTTCCAAAATTCTAATCCTTGAATACCAAGGCCAAACAACTCATCTTCATATTTGAGTATCGAGTCTCAACATAAATCATGGTTCAACTGAGGTAATAGAGGTTGTTTTCATTAACGACGTCAATTTTCTTCATGAGGAACTCTCCTCGTGACCGCTCTAGGGCCGTCACGTATAGTATAAGAGGTCTTACTTCAACTGGTGGCATGAGTATCGGTGGGATTAAGAGGTACTTCTTCATGATATCAAATATCTCTTGGAAATCCTTTGTACATTGGTATGTAGACCCCTTTTTCATTAACCTGGTGATAGGAAAACATTAACCTGCCAGGTTGGCTATGAAAAACCTAATGTAGGCCAGGTGTCCTTTGAGTCCTCTCAGCTCATTGAGATTATGGGGAGGAGGTAATCCAAGGACAACCTTTGTCTTTTCAGGGGCTACTTTGATTCCACGATGGCATTCGATGAAGCCAAGTAATTTCCCTCAGGTAAACCCAATGGTGCACTTCAAGGGGTTCATCTACATGCTATGTTGTCGAAGTATTTTGAAGATAGTTTCAAGGTCTAACAGGTGATCTGAGAACTGTCTTGACTTGACCAACAAGTCATCTACATAAAATTCAATAAATCTCCCCAAGAATGGTTTAACAATACGATTCATGGTGTGTTGATATATAGCGCTAGCGTTCTTGAGACCCAAGGGATTGACCCTGTAGAATAATATTCTAGGGGGTACCTGAAGGTAGTGGATTCTTCATCTTATCGAGCTATCCTGATTTAATTATACCCAAAATAACCATCCATGATGGATAGAGCCTCATATCCAGCCGTTATGTCGATTAATAACTCGGTGATCGGGAATGACAAATCATCTTTCTGGTAATGCCGATTGAGATCCCTGAAATCGTTGCCGACATGGATTTGTCTGTTCTTTTTCATGAAGGGGAAAATGATGCCCAACAAGATGGGGAATTGGACATCCTAAATGTATCCTTCGTTGAGAAGCTTATCGACTTTAGCTTCTATTTCTGCTGCATGCGTGGGGTGTGTTCTTCTGGCGGCTTGTTTATATCCCTGCAGGTCTTCTGGCAGACCTAAGTGGGGAGTCGACACTTCGGGATCGAGTCCCAACATTTCTGTGTAATTCCATGAAAAAACCTCTTGTTGTTGAAGAAGGAGTTGTATACCTCATGATCCACAACAGGCATGGTTTCACTAATAAGAGTGGGCCTTGGGTCTTCCTTGGTACCTAGGTTTATTTCCCTGAGCTCATCCACAGTGGTGGAGATGCCTTTCTTGAACGTGGGAGGTGCATCCCTGAGATCTTCCTCCTCTTCTTCTACCAAACACTCATCTTCTTGATCTGACGGGGAAGGGGCTCTTGACACAGTCTCTCAAGAGTTCAGAGGCGAGGCAATATCAGCATCCTCGCTCCAGTGTTCTCCCTGAAATTGAGGGTTAGCGGTCATTTCTACACTGCTATTCATGGGCGTCATGACCTAACTCATGAGGATTACTGAGAATGTGTCCGGAAATGAACCCCTACTCACAACATGGTTGATGGTAGTTATGTAGTCTTTGTCGAGATGCTTTAGGGGGTAATCAAGAACCATTTCCAAACCGTTTGGAGCGGTGACCCAGTCGATACCATCGATCAAATGATTCTTTTTCTTTTTCTCATAAAACCGATCATTGATGTATGGTCACTCAGAGAGATCGAAATGGGCCTTGTAACAGTTCAATTTACCACAATTTCCATTGATTAAATTCTTGATACACTTCTGGTAGGATGAAGGAATGGTCACTTGCTTATGGAGCCATGACCTTCCCAATAGGGAATTGAATGTTGTGTTCTACCAAACCACCAGGAATTCTGATTAGACCACAAGGTCTCCAAAATGGGGTTTGAGCTTGATTATTCCCATAAGATTCTTTTCAGTCTTTTCATAACCCAATAGAGTTGTAGATGATGGTATTAAATCATCCCCAAGGTAGGCCAACTTACAGAGCGTCCGTAGGGGAAGGAGGTTAACTCCAGAGCCATTGTTAATAAAGACATTCCAGATCTCAACATCATTTAGTGTTCCCGACACATATAGTGGATTGATGTGTCCTTGCATGATGGAATCATCATCCTGATCAGTGAAGGAAATCAATGCATTGCATTCAGCCGGGGAAGTCTCCATCCGGTATATCTCGGCGGTGGATACATCAGCTTGAAACACTTAGGGGATGAGAAAGGGTTCTATAAGTGCCTCCCTATGGTCTACTGACAATCTTAGGGCATCCAGGATTGAGAGAATGGATGGCACTGATTCCAGTGTCTTAAGGATGTCGTATTTCTACTCTAGCGGCTGACACATCTCCATTGGTGGGAGAGTTTTAACAGGCACATTGCGAACTGGAGTATGCGATGAGGAGGGATCGACCATAGAGTTGGATGTCAACGGTGTTCCTGCGTTATGGGGACTCGGCCAGGCTGGTCTATTTGTGCACACTAGGTGGCTAGAAACTTGTTCCTCCTCTGATGGGTACTGCAGAATGACAGGGCCATAGTGGCTACTTATGGAGGTGGGGGGATATTCTTTCTCCTGCTAAGTTCGTTTATGGTCTCTCCCTTAGGTTTCCGTGATATTAATGATTTTTGCCGGGGTAAAACCATAGGGTTGGTTTTCTACGTGACTCTGCCTCCCCTAGTATCCCATACATCTGTGATTCCTCCTCCCAGTCCCTTGTGATACGAATTCCGGTTCGTAATCATACCCTTCATCGGTTAAATTTACCAACAGGTGGACGATGTTGATGGAACCAAAGATTAGCTCCTTGTCCTGTGATGGGTCAGCCTGGTTGGTTGTCCTTGATGGTGCCCTTTGGTGGTTCAGTGCCCGTGGTGCCATGTTTGAGGGCATAAAATTTGATAGTGTTAGGGATAACTTCGTCCTTGTTGCGGACTGCACTTCTTGTGCTTACTTCCTCTCTTCTTGATTACGCCTGGATGACTACCTTGTGGAGGAGTGTGAAGCCGATATTATCGGATGTGTAGAGTTAGGGGCTGTTTGCGACACCACTGGCTTTTGTAGATGAGTTGGGACTATGCGATGAGCTCGATTGATAGTCTTACGAGTCATCTAATCATCAAATTTATGCTCCTTTTTTCTAGTGACTTCCTCCCACCCCTCCCCTTCCTCAGGGTTGGTGGTAGAAACGTATGCTATGTGAGACGGGGGGTTGTCCCAGCTCGACTTTCCCAGAGTCTACCATCCTTTTTATGAGTTCATTGAAGACGATGAATTACTGGATATTATGTCCCAACATTCAGTGGTAGGGAAAATAATATGGCCTGTTTTCACGGCTGACTTCTTCGTGTTTCCTTGGCTCTAGGAGGTGGAGAATGTTTCAATTCATGGCGGCGCTGATGTAGTGGCGGACTTGGACTTCTCAAAATGAGTATACTCTATGTCTTCGTCCCACAAACTGGGTTCTCTTAGGAACTCTCTGATCGTCCCACCAAAGAGGGGGAGACCACTAATATGCAGGAGGCCCTTGATGAGTAGGTAGAGGCCTAGGTAGTGGTGTCGGAATAGGGGCTGTCTTGAGTGTGATAGAGGACTCTTCATCCCTAAATGTTCACTTTTCAGGATCCTATGAGGCAATTGGCGACTTCAGATTCGTCTGTTGCAGGGAATCATCAGTTCTCTGGGCAATGGCAGAGAGATTGAAAAATCCATTGGTGCACTATACCAGTATGAGTGGTGTTCACATCTCATCTCCGAGGCTACTGATGCGGATAGAGAGCATCTCATACTGGTGCAGTGGCATATTCAGAGAGTAGGTCATACCCTTCCATCTGGCGATGAAGTCTGAGACCCTCTCATTCTCCCAGTATTTTCAATTCATGAGGTCGCAGACTATTGTTTAAGGAAATGTTGAGCTGATGTGGAATAGGAACTACTGCCTAAGGTCATCCCTGGTCTTTATTGATTAAGATGGAAGGCTCGTATACCAGAAGAAGGAATATCCTTGCAAGGTTCTCATGGAATATCTATGTTTCACTGCTTCTTGTTGTTCTGATGTTCCCATCATGGGGTCGCAATAAGATTCGTATTGCATCAAATCCTGTTTCGGATCACCTGATCCATTGAATATAGGGAATACAGGGCTCCCAATGTTGTGCGGAGGAGGCGTGTTTCCCACCCAATCTGGATAGGGATTTCGCTCTGGCTGTATCGGACCGCGCCGATCTTCCATCGCTTCTACTCGAGCTGTCAGTGCCTCAATAGTGTTGGAGAGACCCTGATTTAGATATTGATGAGCCCGATCTTGGGTGGGTATATCCTAATACGTTACTTGAGGATCCGACTCGGCCGAAAAAAGGTGCATATGCTGTTTGTGGCACCTTCTGAGGGTTCAAACATACTCGCTTCAGTTTCTTTTTGAGTGGAGCGAAGTCTTGGTATTCATCTGAATCCATGTTCAGATAGTTGGACGGACCTGGCTCCATATTGGGTGGGGGCCCTAACCATGCTTCGTTTTACGGGGCAAACCTTGGTCTCTGAGGTGCACTTGTTGGGAGTGCATGGTGTGGCTCTTCTTGGGAAGCACTTTCAATAAGACGGTTCCTCGGGAGTTGTTCAGTGTTGAGACTTCTAAATTATTTCATCTCCTATTCCTATCGAGCAAATCTCTCCTCGAGCATAAGTGTATCATTTTGACTGATAGGAGGATAGTTAAGGGTAACCAAGCCTTTGTTCTTATCCTTATTGGGGACTCATAGGGTATGCCGAGGAGGTATGGATGGATGGGAATCCATATTTAGGGCAGCCCTCTGGTTCCAGGTGTACACGCCTAATGGTTCGTTGTGGGTCACATACTGAACAAGAACCATCGTCTCCTGATCCATCCAGATTTTCATCATCTTCAGTGTCACCCGTGGTGTTATCCTCTATGGCATTGATGGATGCATACCACCAGGTGTAGGAGATTTCATCTTCCAAATAGTAAGAGGTTCTTCTGCACCCTTTAATGGTATTCCCCTTATTATGTCGGGATTGATTTCGGGCTCTTTGATGAAGGGTGACATGGAGAGTTCTTTGATGCGACCTAACGGCATTCCTCCCTCTAGGAGGGGATGGTGATTCAAAGGAGGAGATAGGGAAGGAACCCCCTCTTCTGATTGTCCTCCCTAGATGAGAGAATACTGATTCTTATGGGTGAGGTTATTGTTAAGGTAATAAAAATTCCCCCAGTCCTGGGGGATGGGGTTAGGTCCATTCCTTGGACATTGCCTCTATTCCCAATTTTATTAGTCTTACATGGGAATGTTTTGTTATAAATGCACCCAGCCCTGCAGGCTGGGGTTGGACCCGGATTGTGGTAGTGGCTACTACGATCGTTACCTGCCTGATCATGTGTGCCCTCATTTGGGAGTGGACTAGATCTAGTGCTGAGTTAACCTGTGAATCTATTCCCTCTGGGGAGGCATGCAATGATTGTTTATTGGCCTCTCTTATGATAGAGGCCTGCTATATTCTTTCGGTGTCCTGATTTAAGATTTCATGAATGTCTTGTTCATGTCGGGCCTGACGCTTCTAAGACTTACTTAAGGTTGGTCTCTATTGGGCGGTTCACCTTTCCTGAATAGGGACCCCACTCTATTGATGTCTTGAAGCGATGATCTTGCAAGACATTATGCTGAACGAGTTCTGCAGGGTGGGGAGAGGAGTGAAATGCAGAGGTCCATGATGCCCCCATCCTCTGATATGGACTCCCGCAGAGGCGTCACCTGTAACACCCCGACCCTAGTTACCCAGAGTCGGTGCATTATTGCGTAGCATTGGCATGATCACAAAAGATCAAGTCTCAAAAGACCGATTAGTTTAGTAGCCTTGGAAACACTATATATATTCATAAGTCTTACATTAAATCATAAAGTAAAACAAAACCACAACATATTATCTTCATATCCCCTTATATTATCCCTTCAGGTCATTCATAATATACTTCTTCACATCCTGTAAAAATTTAAAACATTGAAAGGGGTGCGCTCAGATGCTCAGTAAGGATAACAATATAGCGGAAGCCATTATAAATAAACATTAACATTTAGTGAAATGTATAACTAAAACAAAAGCCTTTTAAACATGAACTTTAACATAATATTGCAAAAGGAAAGTGAAATAATGCCATTTAGATACTCACATAGATATTGTACTAGTCGAATAATCAAATGAAATATCAATAACCACTTTCATAACGATGGAATGCATAATGCCAGACTATCATAACCACGTAGCCAATGCCCCGTGCCACGTCTACAACAAGATTTTGTCAAGTCCTCGTGCCAAGACACTAGTTTGTCTCATGAGACCTATCGATGCATTGAGGAGCTGTAGCGGGCTCCACATGTCACTTATTAAGTCCAATGCATTCCTCATATGAATAGGTTTAAACATATCATAAACCATAAAATAATTGTATCATATAAAACATGCATAAAAGAAAAAACAACATTTCCACATTACAATCCCAAGATATCAATACAACACATTGATATAATAAGAGCACTTTCAAAACCATTTTTAATACCAAAATAAAATAAAGTTAAAACATTGTATTTATTTTTCATTAAAAAAAGTGATGGCTTGTAGAGGAAGCCGAAACTCAAATAATGGTCACGGCGGCAGAGAAGTAATTGTCGCCGCATATGTTCGGAAAGAAAAACATTCCCTTTTTTCGTTTAGTAAAACACTTCGTATAAAAAAGATTCCTTTTGAATAAACGTAAAAGTCAAAGGGGTTTATACACCGTATAAAAGAAAGTTGTGTATAAAACCAAATATGCCTCAATGAAAGGAGATTGAGACAAAGTCCTTAAAAAGATCATTTTTAAAATAACATAGATCTATTATGTGTATTCACTATAAGTACACATAAATAAAGTACAAATACAAGATAGGACATAATAATGTCATGACTTAATTTGAAAGTAGGAGATTAACCCAAAGAATGTAAATTGGGTTAAGGAATTCCCTTACCTCGTGTCTGAATTCACTCGACCATTCTTTGATCTCTTGAATAAAAAACTAAAGTTAATTTATAATTTCTTAAGAACCTTTTCCATGTTTATTATTAATTTCATATCACTTATTACAATGTCATGAACATTACGTAATTATTTAAGTTTATAACAGTCGTTTTGTCGATCTTAGGTACATGAGTCAAAAATAAACTTCTTATAATTACACTTTGTTCACGTGGTAAAATATCCATTACATCCATAATTATATTCATGATGTATATATCATATACATCATATATATCCAGTATATACATTCATTTATTATATTACATAACATTTAGAGGTAAGAAATGAAATGCACCGTTCATGGAGACGGTAAGCCGTACGTACGCATGAACGCTACTTTCATTTCTATTTCATATTTAATGTAATGAAGTTATAATTATATAAAGGTATAATATAATTCCAGTATAATATAATTTATAATACCATTTACTTCATCCTTTATACATCCCACATATGGCATTCATGATTCAAATCACTTTGAGGGGGCGGTAGTCCGCACTTCCTAAAATGAAATTATCGCATTTATCCATAATGGAAATCATAAAGTATGCCAAAAATGAGAAATACAGAAGCATAAGGATAACATAAACATAATATATATATCATATATGGAAATAGTTTCATCAAAATTTCCACCATTAGAGGTTTTAAAAAAATATTGAACAATCATCGTTTCGTGAGACAATATTTCGCCACCAATAGAAACAGTATATTCCATAACCATTAGATGAATGTGTGTGTAAGTGTAAACCAAATTCTTATCATAAAAACATCCTATTATATTTTAGATACTGTTTTTGTTTCAAAATAATGGAATAAAAAGAGTTTAAGGGGTTGGAGAAGCAAAATAAAACAAAACAACATTATAGAACACAATACCTTAAAATCGGGTAACTCTTTTTGATTTGAGCCAAAGGCTTCCTTGGGAAGACTTCTTCCCAACGTGAGGATTCTAGGAGTAAGATACGGATGTTGGGAGAGTATTTGGGCAGAGTTTGGCCGAGCCAAAAGGCTTTGAAGGTGTGAATAAGGTGATAGAGGTGGGGGCCTTTTATAAGAGGAGAGGAGGGACACTTTTGGAAAGTAATGAAATGTTACTTTATTATACAATGCTTTTCGGATTCTAAAGGTCACACACTTATATAATTCAAGGATAAGGTGATAAGGGTTTGACATATTCTCATCCAATAGTCTTTGGACAAGTGTAATTCTTAGATTTTACATTATCCATCCATTTTATTAAAATCGTTAATTAATGAGGTAATCGTTGCATCATCCTGGTGTCATAAATAATTTAATTTATTTAATGTCTAAAAATTATTAAAAAAATATCATGATGTAGGAAAGCTTTTCATATTTCTAATGAATATTTATAGTAAAAAATATGACTTGTATAACCCCATTTAAAAATTGTTTTAGTAAAACAACTTATGTTTGTGACATTTTTATTTTAACTTTAAATAAAAAGTTATTTATGTCATTTTCCTACCAAAGTGGCTCCATGGGGTCCCCAAGTTGACCCATGGATTTTCTTTGTTGGCCATGACACATAAAATAGGGGTGGGACAAGTGTAAAGGTCATTTCATATTTTTATAATATCATTTTTACCTTAAATTTCATTAATTACCTTTAATCGCGATTAATTAAACTTAAAAGTTACTATTCACCAAAAAATTATTTTAATCCCATTGAACCACATTTTACTTCCTAATGAAAACCATGTATGTCGGATTTTTGAAAATGAAATCATAGAAGTGGTAATATTTCATTTAAACGAAAAATTAGTTATTCAACTACCACTTAGTGGTTTCACTATTCATAAAAAATTGATGTTTTTTAGAACAATGCAAAAATTTCACCCAAAGCTATAATTGATATTACGAATTCAAAAATTATTTCTATTTTACAAAATTCCAAACATATAAATTTCATTAATTAGTTTTATAATTAATTCCCGCTGTCACAACAAATAGTGTGTTTTTAAGAAATAATATATATCAAAAGATTGACAATTGTTTATGTCCAATTTCAATGTGAAATTAATTCTAATGAACACCATTGGATAAAATGGTAAAAATATATTCTAATTAAACTTTAAAACCACTTAATAGTATAATTTATCACTATAAATTATTTTTATTAAAAAAATTGTTTTAAGTATTTTTCACTATTCAAAAAAAATTGGAAGTTCTCAGAAAATTACAAAAAATTCAACATAGGCTAATTTTGATATTACGAATACAAAAATGAAGTCCATTTTTAAATATAAAATTTCTATAAATTTAAAAAGTGGTTATTAATATTCATAACAACTACTTTGATTAGTCGCGGTGTGTTAGAATTTGAAGTTGCGTACAATGAAAGCTATTGCATTATTGAAAGAGATGCGTATCGTGAATGCTTGGGGTGTTACATTCTCCCCTCCTTCAATAAATTGCGTCCTCACAATTCTAAATTTTTCATTGAAAATAAAAGATTGAAAATAGAAAATAGATTTGTGGAAAACCCACATCGGAAATAGGGTTAATAAGAATATAACATTAAAAGAAATAAAGATTAGTACAAAGGTCACCCGAGATAGCCCATACTAGGATTCTATGAAAATATGGATATGGAAGAAAAAAAACCATCATGGCCTGATGGAGAGTTGTAGAACACTGGATTAGGATAATGTTAATCATAAGAATATCACAAACTAGTGATTGGTTAAATAGTCATTGAATCCCCAGTTGGAAAAGTTAACCGACAACGTTTTTTGTTTTAAGTTACCTTTTATAAAGTTGAGGAATTTATTTAGGAGATTTACTAAGAATGTAAGGGAATATACATACTTGTTATGTAGACTTTCATTCTTTAATAAATTTTTACCACAAACCCATCTATCACTCTAAAAGGTAATAGAACTCAAAAATATTCTATTTATCCTAATTGTATAAGGTTACAAATATTAACACATGCCATTTAGATTAGAAAAACAATTTTGTAACAACCAGGGACTTCCTGTAGGCTAGTGGTAGGTAATATGGCCTGTCGCACTATGGTTATGGGTTCGATTTCTGTAGTTTTGTCCGACGCGATGGGTTATGCCCCGCCCTGCAGGTTGTCTTTTTCCTAAAAATATAGTATTATAATATTTCAAAAATAATCTTCAGAAATGTTTTAACCTTAAACAATACTATTCAAAGTTCAACTTAATCAATCCCAACCTTTATAGTTATCCATAATACCTCTTTCCAGACTATCTCTAAAAAGACTCTTAATTCCAAAATCAGTTTATCAGATTCCCCATAAAAAGTAAAGTTTCTCTTATTGTCACATACTAATAATATGATTACCTTCATCATATTATAACCTTAATGAAAAGAACACGTACTGCAGTACAGTCCTTATATATATCACATTATTCTTATAACCATAATATAATCCTTGAGTCCAAAAGCACCAATACATTAATTATTCTGCTTCAATTGTAGTCACAGCAAAACATTGGCCTTGATCCCTTGGCCTTTTCTGAGGTATGTTTCCCTGACTCTTAGGACATTCATTTTCATAATGACCCATTTCTCTACAATTGTAGCATTCAAAATTGATATCCTCTTTCTTTCCCTTGAAATCACGCACTTGGTGACCTTTTTCTCCACATTTATAACAAACTCCCATTCCTTTTAGGAAAGTACCAGGGTGACTCTTCCCATAATTATCACATAATGGAAAATCCTTCTTTACCTTTTTCCCTTTATTTGTCTCTTGATCCACCGTTCTCTTCTTCTCTTGCTTTACATTGTTTTCATAATACATAGAGAATTACATTTCCGTCATGATAGAACATGAGACTATATCTTCGTACGATGAGAAAGATTGTGATACTAAAGCTCGATGGAGAAACGGTTTTAACCCATCAAAGAAATGATCTATCTTACTTCTTGGGTTACGTATATAATCTGCAGCATGTCTCGCTAACCTTGTAATGTTGGCCTCATACTTTGCGACATTCTCATCCTATTTTTGTCTCAGAATCATAAATTGCCTTTCCATATCTGCTTGATGGTCGCGAGGAAAATATTTTTCTAAGAAAAGCTCATTGAACTCCCACCATTCCATATTCTATACTTCATCATCTTCCTTTGTGTTTGGAATCAGCGACCACCACTGATCGGCATATCCAGTGAGGCGGTAAACTTCCATGACAACCTTGTCCCTTTCGCTACTCCCCAATGTTGGGAATATTTTCTCTAAGGAGTTTATCTATTGCTCAGCTACTAATGGATTTGTACCCCATCAAATGTTGGTGGTTGTTTCCTCATGAAGCGGTCTAACATTTATCCTCCATGTTGCGGATCAGGGTGCTCCATATGAGTAAGGTTATTATTCATAACCTGAGTGAGTTGTCCCTGTATGGTAATAAGTTGATCAGAACCAGTTCTATCTCCAGCTCCACAATAATTATCTTGAGAAGGAGGGAAATCCCTACATGGAGTGCGTGCATTGATACAGTTTCCATTCCTTCCACTAGGCGACATTTCTAAACAATGGCATAAACTAGATTAGTTTATGAATAAAAACACATAATTCCATACTTGTAAAATACTTAACATAAATTGAACTATTTATGGATATAATCCATAAAAAATGTATTCTTTGAGGAAGTATACTCATAACCCTTCATAGTGGTTTGTAAAGAAAATGAGAATTATCCTAAGCATATCCCCCGAGAGTGTCGTGACCAAGAGTGCAGCAAGGCCCGTTGTCGTGCACCTGTCCCCGTTCGAGTCTAGCTCAAAGCGGTGATTTTGGGTTTTACCCCTAGGTACATCTGTGCCAGAGCCACCTATACCTGCTCGTATCCATACAGGGATGTATTTCTCAGAAAACACACAAAATCTATATAACACCAAAATTCTAGGAAGTTCTTCTATACTAATCCTCAAAGTCTATCTTTGGGATATGCACTCTAATCAGAGTTTATCTAAATCTTGGTTCCAAGGTTAGTACTAAACTTCCTCTGATATCAACTGTAACGCCCCAACCCCAGTTACCCAGAGTCAGTGCATTACTGCATAGCATTGGCATGATCACAAAAGATCAAGTCTCGAATGTCCGATTAGTTTGGTAGCCTTGGAAACACTAGATACATTCATAAGTCTTACATTAAACAATAACTTAAAACAAAACTACAACATCTTCTCTTCATATCCCCTTATATTATCCCTGCAGGTCATTCATAATATTCTTCTTCACATCCTGGAAAAATTAAAACATTGAAAGGGGTGGGCTCAGATGCTCAGTAAGGATAACAATATAGCAGAAGCTTTCATAAATAAACATTATCATTTAAGGAAATGTATAACTAAAACAAAAGCCTTTTAAACATGAACTTTAACATAATATGGAAAAAGTAAAGTGAAATAATGCCATTTACTTACTCACATGGATATTCTACTAGTCGAATAATCACATGAAATATCAATAACCACTTTCATAATGATGGAATGCATAATGCCAGACTATCATAACCACGTAGACAAGGCCTCGTGCCAAGTCTACAATAAAATTTTTTCAAGGCCTCATGCTAAGACACAAGTTTGTCTCATGAGATCTACCGATGCATCGAGGAGCTGTAGCGGGCTCCACCCGTCACTTATTAAGTCCAATGCATTCCTCATTTGAATAGGTTTAAACATATCATAAACCATAAAATAATTGTATCACATAAAACATGCATAAAAGAAAACATAACATTTCCACATTACAATCCCAAGATATCAATACAACACATTGATATAATAAGAGCACTTTCAAAACCATTTTTAATACCAAAATAAAATAATGTTAAAACATTGTATTTATTTTTCATTAAAAAAGGTGATGGCTTGTAGAGGAAGCCGAAACTCAAATAATGGTCACGGCGGCGGAAAAGTCATTGTCGCCGCATATGTTCGTAAATAAAAACATTCCCTTTTTTCGTTTAGTAAAACACTTCGTATAAAAAAGATTCCTTTTGAATAAACGTAAAAGTCAAAGGGGTTTATACACCGTATAAAAGAAAGTTGTGTATAAAACCAAATATGCCTCAATGAAAGGAGATTGAGACAAAGTCCTTAAAAAGATCATTTTTAAAATAACATAGATCTATTATGTGTATTCACTATAAGTAGACATAAATAAAGTACAAATACAAGATAAGACATAATAATGTCATGACTTAATTTGAAAGTAGGAGATTAACCAAAAGAATGGAAATTGGGTTAAGGAATTCCCTTACCTCATGTCTGAATTCACTCGACCGTTATTTGATCTCTTGAATAATAAACTAGAGTTAATTTATAATTTCTTAAGAACCTTTTCCATGTTTATTATTAATTTCATATCACTTATTACAATGTCATGAACATTACGTAACTATTTAAGTTTATAACAGTCGTTTTGTCGATCTTAGGTACATGAGTCAAAAATAAACTTCTTATAATTACACTTTGTTCACGTGGTAAAATATCCATTACATCAATAATTATATTCATGATGTATATATCATATACATCATATATATCCAGTATATACATTCATTTATTATATTACATAACATTTAGAGGTAAGAAATGAAATGCACCGTTCATGGAGACGGTAAGCCGTACGTACGCATGAACGCTACTTTCATTTCTATTTCATATTTAATGTAATGAATTTATAATTATATAAAGGTATAATATAATTCCAGTATAATATAATGTATAATACCATTTAATTCATCCTTTATACATCCCACATATGGCATTCACGATTCAAATCACTTTGAGGGGGTGGTAGTCTGCACTTCCTAAAATGAAATTATCGCATTTATCCATAATGGAAATCATAAAGTATGCCAAAAATGAGAAATACAGAAGCATAAGGAAAACATAAAAATAATATATATATCATATATGGAAATAGTTTCATCAAAATTGCCACCATTAGAGGTTTTAAAAAAATATTGAACAATCATCGTTTCGTGAGACAATATTTCACCACCCACAGAAACAATATGTTCTTTAACCATTTGACGAAGGTGTGTGTAAGTGTAAACCAAATTATTATCAAAAAAACATACTATTATATTTTAGATACTGGTTTTGTTGCAAAATAAAGGAATAAAAAGAGTTTAAGTGGTTGGAGAAGCAAAATAAAACAAAACAACTTTAGAGAACACATTACTTTAAAATCGGGTAACTCTTTTTGATTTGAGCCAAAGGATTCCTTGGGAGGACTTCTGCCCAATGTGAGGATTCTAGGAGTAAGATAGGGACGTTGGGATAGTATTTGGACAGAGGTTGGACGAGCCAAAAGGCTTTTATGGTGTGAATAAGGTGGTAGAGGTGGGGGCCTTTTATAAGAGGAGAGGAGGGGCACTCTTGGAATGTAATGAAATGTTACGTTATTATACAATTCTTTTCGGATTCTAAAGGTCCCACACTTATATAATTCGAGTCTAAGGTGATAAGGGTTCGACATATTCTCATACAATAGGCTTTTTACATGTGTAATTCTTAGATGTTACATTATCCTTCCATTTTATTAAAATCGTTAATTAATGACGTAATCGTTGCATCATCATGGTGTCATAAATAATTTAATTTATTTAATTTCTAAAAATTATTAAAAAAATATCATGATGTAGGAAATCTTTTTAGCTTTCTAATTAATATATATAGTAAAAAATATCACTTGTATTAACCCATTTAAAAATTGTGTTAGTAAAACAACTTATATTTGTGACATTTTTATTTTAACTTTAAATAAAATGTTATTTATGTCATTTTCCTACCAAAGTGGCTCCATGGGGTCCCCAAGTTGACCCATGGATTTTTTTGGTCGGCCATGACACATCCAATAGGGGTAAGACACGTGTAAAGGTAATTTAATATTTTTATAATATCATTTTTACCTTAAATTTCACTAATTACCTTTAATCGCGATTAATTAAACTTAAAAGTTACTATTCACCAAAAAATTATTTTAATCCCATTGAACCACATTTTACATTATAATGACAACCATTTATGTCAGATTTTTGAAAATAAAATCACAAAAGTGGTAATATTTCATTTAAATGAAAAATCAGTTATTTAACTACCACTTAGTGGTTTCACTATTCATCAAAAATTGATGTTTTTGAGAACAAAGCCAAAATTTCACCCTATGCTATAATTTATATTATGAAATCAAAAATGATTTATATTTTACAAAATTCCAAATATATAAGTTGCATTAATTAATTTTATAATTAATTCCCATTCTCACAACAAATAGCGTGTTTTTAAGAAACAATATATATCAAAATATTGACAATTGTTTATGTCCAATTTCAAAGTGAAATTAATTAAAATGAACACCATTGGATAAAATGGTAAAAATATATTCTAATTATACTTTAAAACCACTCAATAGTATAATTTATCACTATAAATTATTTTGATTAAAAATGTTTTTTTAAGTATTTATCACTATTCATAAAAAATTTGAAGTTCTCAGAAAATTACAAAAAATTCAACATAGGCTAATTTAGATATTACGAATACAAAAATGAAGTCCATTTTGAAACATAAAATTTCTATAAATTTAAAAAGTGGTTATTACTATTCATAACGGCTACTTTGATTTGTCGCGGTGTGTTAGAATTCGAAGATGCGTACAATCCAAGTTATTGCATTATTGAAAGAGATGCATATCGTGAAAGCTTGGGGTGTTACATCACCAATGAGGTGGCACAACATGTGCATTATATGGAAGAATGTTAACTGAAGGTTTCCTTTACGCCTCTCGGATCATGGTTGTCGTGCTGAAGGAAGAGCTTCGAGGTCGATGTGATACAGAAGGTCTCCTATTGTCCTGACATGGTCTACATACCCATAATAGCATTGGAAATTTGATTTCAATCGGCATAGGGTTGTCCATATATTAGAGAGGATGTCGTGCACACATTATTCTGACAACTTTCTGGGTATGTCTAATTGAGAGGTTATTGTGGGCCAAAACAGAACTGGTACATCATCCCTATCTAATCATTTCCTCAGTTGAAACATGTCAGCAGGATCCTCTACCAGTGATTCCTCAACCTGGTCAGTCAAACTAAGATGCTCACCGATAGTTTGGTTAGAAGTATTGGGGCTAGTAGGTATCAAACTATCATGTGGGCAGTTTCGGGGTGGCTCAGAAGATGATCGTGGTCCCGGACCGCCCCCTGATTGAAGAAGGATGTCATTGGTGACTGGATGGGAATTTGACATGCTATATCTCGTCCTTCAGAGTGCCACAGAATAGGAGGGATTTTCTGTGCTTGATACATAAGGAGGAGGACCTTCCTTTCGATATGATATGTCACTTTGGAGAGGATCTCCGCTATCTATGCCGTAATGGAGAGGTCTAGCATTACAGTTGGACGCCCCACTGCATAGAAGACTTTTGCTGTACATACCCTAGGGAGGACCTCCACGGTGTATCGTAGTTAGGGGAGGACCTTCTGGATATTCTGCGCTATTACGGGGAGGAACATTACAACAACAGCCATCATGTTGAGGATGACCATCATGGTTTGACATTCGATGTGTATCCCGGGGAGGACCTTCAAGAAACATTGCAACAAGGGGAGGACCTTCTTGTTGCTGGGGGCCATTGCGGGGAGGACCTTCACAGTGGTGGTTGTGGTGGTGAGGACTAACATCACAGCTGCTAAAATAGAGAGGAATACCATTACAACTACTGTAGGGAGAATATATGTGGGGTACACCCTGCGGAGGGACTTTAGAATGTACTACAATGAGGGGAGGGCCTTCGCAGTTTTGACTATGATAGCGAGGGATACTATCATAATCTTTGGTCCCACTACACGGAGAGTGTTTGCTGTGTATAACATGGAGAGGACCTTCAGGGTGGACCGTAAAAAGTGGAGGAAGTTCTTACTATTTGATCTTATGGTCAAACAGAGGGAATCTGTGACTCGCATCAAAAGAGAAGCTCTCATGATCCATCGTTATATGCCCGTGGGGGAGGCCCCTATGGGTGCTCTGGGGGGGACCTTTGGAGCTGCTGGTAGAGACATTTCGGGGAGGACCTCAAAAACTGATACTGCCACTCCAACAGTATGGTAATGGTTGGGCAGGGTTCTGAGCCTTCGTCATGTCCATAGCGGCGTCGGGAACCCCAGCTTCTAGGAGAGCGTAGTCATGAACCCACACTTTATTTTTTGGATTCCTTCAGTGCATTTGAGGCACTCTCTTGTGGGCTGTGGGCACCGCCTGCTCTTGATAACAGACATTACCAATGTGTCCCTATCTAATTGGGTCCTGAGATTCTTCCGGGATGTGTCGACGAACATCTTGAGTATTATCAGGGATATATGCCTTCTCTGGAGCATCCACTGTAATGGACGGGTGTCCTCCAGTTAGAACTAGTGAATCCACTCAATCAAGTTTCCCTTGAATTGAAAGATATGGCTGATGACCCTCCTGGGATGATGTAGGGATTTAGATCTACTTTGAGGTGTCTATCTCATCTCTTAGATGAGTCACCTCAATTGGGTTGATGGGCTCACGGGCCCGAGTAATTATTGTTTCCGCTGATGCAATTACATTCCGGCATGTCTTCTAGATATGATGTGGGATGGATACCTACTCCTCCATCATTTCCAGGATATACAGAGAGACATCTTTGGCAGGAATAAGTATGAAGTCCCATTCCTGTATCAGAGTATGAATATCCTGCACTGGTCCTCTAGTGGTCAGTGGGTACTGACAATTATCTTCTATCGGGGCAGCTGAATGAGTCTACCCATGTGTCGGGATATGTTGGTTTACTTCTCTGTTTTTCGCCACATTAGGTTGGTGGACTTTACATGAATCCACAGGGATCTGGCCCTGCATATGTTGGTTCAACACTGTATCGATTCAGTGGCCTTTGTTGGAATGGATATGTTCCCTCCTATTAATTTCCTCCGCATCCGGATGGCGAGATTTGTTGACTTCCACTATCAGAATGGTATAAATCATGAGCATCTTCGAGGAGCTAGTCCTACAGGCACTGGGTTTCCACCACGTCAGTTTGGTGGGATTCATGACCCTGGTCAGGGAGAAGTGCCAACCGGGTAGGTGTCGTACACTGTGGGTGACGGGCTTGGCAATGCTCGGCATGAATGGTGACCTAATCCTATGATGCTGGCATTTCGGGATGAAGGGCTATGGAGGAGCAGACAAGTGTATGTTCCTGCTCGTGATATGGCTCCTTTACTGGGCATTGGAGATCCTGTTTTGGGACAAGGGTGATGATTGGTCACTGATTGAATGTTTTCTTCCCTCATCGGGCAGTTCGAGGGGCCGAAACTCGGGGAGCATGGGCCAGGATCCTCGATGTGATATCCTCCGTAGTGTAAGGATATTGAGTCACTGCGTAACTGTGATGACGTCTTCCAGTGGGGGGCCTTAGAGAGGAAACCCGCATTTAGTGGGATTTAAGTCCTCAGTTTCGGCCTCATCTTCCTCCCAAAGATAAGGGAGGTATGTGTTGTCCCGTTCTGGGGATAGACTCCCGAAATGGTTTGAGATGGAAATAGAAGTCATCTAGATCTACTTTCATGGTCGCGGCTGTGCTGGCGGCCGACGGGTCTTGGCTGAATAGAGGATGTGCATGGAAGACTTCACCATTGGGAGAGTTCCATTCAAGTGGTACTCTCACATCAATGAATCTAAGACCCAACGTTGAACACGTTGAGTAGTTGATGGGGTACTTCATTGTTAGGAATACCCGGTCATTGCGTTGCATGAAGTACACATTTGTGAGTTCCTTTGTGATTCCATTGGATCGAAGGGAGTTCTGATTGCTACATGTAAAATATTTTAACAAATACAAATAGCAAACCCGTCAAAGTAGCATCTCATAATCCCATGCATAATTAAGGTCCTTGATTATCCATCCCTGTGTGTGTGAGGAGGCACAATGTGGGATTAGGGTAAATCCGACATTCTGGTCAAAGATTCACATCAGGTTCACCATTTTTGTTTCTACGTGGGGGGGGGGGGACGCTGCTACCAACAGTTGATTTTATGAAGGTTGAGTACTGTTTAATCACTCATGGTAGGTGCATCATTTGTTTCTTCGAAATTTCCAATGTTTCCATATTCAACAATAAATGGACCTACTTTCCAAAGGAACGAATTCATTGGGAGATTTAGCAAGTGACACTTAAGAACTCACATTGGTCGAGAGGATGGGATGTCGAGCTCATCAAACTCTCTTATAGATTTTAGATGTATTAATATGTTCGTGAATCTTTAGTTTATCCTAAATCATAGTATCCACGTATTATCCATTGTTGGAAATGATCAAATGAATGTGGGGATTCAAAATCATTTAGGCCCAAGGTTTTCCATCCCTCATTGGATTAATGACTTCGAGAAATTTGGACTCATTGAGATAGTACGATTTTAAAGCCTCATAACTTGGCACTCTGGAGTTTATTGTCATCCATGGGGGACATATTATGACTTTAGAGTTTGGATCAAACCCATGATAAGGCTCCCTACATATCCTCGTGAGAGGAATCGGAATTCACATTGCTCAATTCCACTCAATTTGACACATAACCTTTTAAATTCGGGTGACAAGGACCCAACTATATAGTATAATTTCATGTAATAATGACACCTGAGAGAGAGATTCCTAGTAAAAGATGGTGTGGGACATATACCGAAGATAACTAGAAGACCCAATGGAATTGATTTACTAGGCCCAGAGATGGTCCAACTGGGGTATAAGGACATGGTATGACTGGGAAAATGGAGTATGTCAGACTTAAATATTGGGCTTGCACCTCAGGGAAGTTTCCTACATATCTATGTTGGCCGGGAATCAATGTCCACGTAGTTCTAGAATATTAGGTGTTACACATGAGAATTTCATATTACTGGGTATGAACCTCGGGGAGGCGTCCCACGTACCCTCTTTGAGAGATTTGGATCAAAACCCACACAGTTCGTTTAACCGCAGTTGTTGTGTCGACGCCAGAGCCACCAAAAATCTCTAATCCCACATTAGTCAAGCTCAGTGTGACAAACAAGAGAATGAAATATACTTGGCAAGACTATCACTTTTTCCTTATCAAGGTATGATGGCTGTATCCACAAGACTCTCTGTCTCCCCGATGTCAGAGCGGGGAGAAGGTAGTAGTCGCATGGTAGAGACAATGGATATGGTAGTGAAGAGAAAGGGTCGGTGCTGCTAGATTCTTCCTCTTCCTGATGTTAGAGGGAGGTAGAAGTCACGCCAATATGGGTCGGGGATATGGAGGCGTAGCAATGAACCTTCTCAGAATGGAGGTAAAGGCCATTGACTCCTGGCAAGGATGATGTGGGGCTTACTCCAGAAGGGATGCCCAGCCACTTCTAGGATCGGGGAGAAGTTCTCACAACTGGTCTCGTCAAAAGGGAAGGCCAGCGGGATCCCTTAATCCGAGAAAGTGGAGAGGCAAAATGTGGACTCCCGAGAATGGAACCGACAATACTGTGGGAATGTTAACATCGGAATGCTTTGGGAATCCCCTCAAGGGTCAGGGAAACCCCTTTTTCCTCGCCTACCGTGGGTATGTGAACTCACTGTGGTGCACTGACGCACCTGAAGGCTACATCATATGGCTCCGGTGGCTTCAGTAGAGGCCTTGGCTCGGGGCCAGTGAATAGGACTATGAAGGGATTACGGAGGATCGGACTGGATTGGAAGGGTTTAATATTTCTCGGGGAATAGAGTCACCGAAGGGGTTGGCGGGCCACATGGGTTCATGAGGAGTGGCACCCACCGCCTAAGGGAGTGCAACGCGGTTGGAGAGGTCATCCGCATACCAGGGTGGTATGCGGACTGATGGGCCTTCCACATACCAGGGCGGTACGTGGCTTCTGGTATGGCATGCATACCATGTTAGTACATGGCAATAGAGTCCACGCGAGCAGCGGTGGCCCAGTGCATCACCGGTCAGGGTTGCGTCCATGTAGGAGGGTGCTACGTAGTGCGTTGGATCGAAAAAGTGGCATAAACTCCCTCGTCCACAGGAAGTACATCCACGGAGGGGCCATGGCTCGGGCATTAATTTTTGTTCATGGTTCACCAATTTGTTATGCATTTTTCTGTTATATATCAATTCGTTTCAAGTTCAATACCTATAATGATTCACAAATTGGATCTTTGCGGTTCGCAAAATCCTAAGCTCCTTCAAAAATTCGCTCCACCAATCTCCTCCAGCCTTAGAATATCCATGCTTCCGATTGTGAATCCCCTTTCTTATTCCCCTTGACGTCCTTTTATAAAGGGTGGATAGGGTTGAATTGTGGTCATGTGACACCTTTTTCGGAGGTCCATGACTGAAAACCCAGACTAAAGATGACTTGGTCAATATGAGGTTCATGGGGGTTCATTGAATGCACCTCACCCACGATCCAAGTCGGTTCGAGGGGTGCTTTGCGGCCGGTAGGGCTCTGCCTCTGTTCCACGAATGAAAATGCCTCAGTATGGGCCGGTCAAGCCCAGTTCGCGGCTGTCACGGTTTGCGGTGGTGGACTGGCCTGGCATTCATTATGGTGTACGCTCGTTTAGGGGCTCCCTCCACTTTTTCGCGGATGACACTAGTCCGTGATGGGCTCGCTGAAAGGGCTGGGTTCCAATGATGTTGAACCGGTACGCGGACCAGTCAGTCCTTTGTCAATTTTGAGTATTCTTCAAGTATTTTCCCAATATTCTAAGGGGAATTGGGTAGAATCCTTTCTCAAATTAAAGGGGGATTCCCATTCTGCTTTGTGGATTTTTCAGGACCCTATATTGAGTTATTCACATAATACAAAATTTCCCTCTTTGTTTTTTATGGGACACATATCACCATTCCAACCCTTATAACCTCATCATACGCTAAGATGATCTCCATAATTTTTTATACCTTATTTTTCAGCAACTGATCCTCTTTAGGGGACTCCATTATCCTCCCAATAATGTAGGGTTGGGTATTTATTTGAACATGGTAGAATTCATATCCTTTGATTATTCCCATATCCATCATTTTCATGTCCAAGAATATTGTTTCTCTTGCAATCATCATCATTGATTGAGTTTTGGGATACTTTTTACTCATATGATTTCAATTTTATTCTCTATCCTATATTTTATGGAATTTAACATTAATCATTCTTGATTAGATATAACCACCTTTGGTGGGGCATATAGAGCCCCTTTTTCATGAATATATACTTGAGGATTTTATGATATATATATATATCACAATTCTCCCCATATAGAAAATTTTCCAAATATTCTATGAAAAGATCACTGCTTCCCATTCAAGATCATGTGTTGTGTAGTTCAGCTCATTGATATTTAATTATAGATATCAATTGTCTATTACTATTTCAACTTGCATGAGTAAAAAACCCAAACCCTCTTTGTATTCATCGATCTAGATCTAGTATCCTTTCCCACATGCAGGAATTGTGAGAATGAGTTTATTGAATAGCCTGTTATTCATCTCTATAAAACATTCTTCACATTCATCATTCTATACAAACATAACTCCCTTCCACGTAAGCATGTTTAATGGGATTGGAAATCATGATAAGTTTGTCACAAATTGATGATAATAACCAAATAAGTGTGGATAAATCATATTTACTTCATAGATACTAGTCTTGGATATCCATCAATATCATTAGTTTTTTTATGTATCCACACATATCCCTTTACATGTGAAAACATGTCCCAATACATTTACATTCTATAACTAAAACTCAAATTTACTGTAATTTTCATATAATTTCTCCTACAACAAGGTCAGTACTATAATATTTAAATGATCCTCATGTTCAACCATGATTTTGGAATAGATAAGAATATCCTCAATATATACTACCAAAACTCTATCATGGTATTCCCTAAAAACAATATTCCTCATGTCCAAGGAGATATATGGATAATTAGTGATTCCAAATGGAATTAGTATGAAATCATCTTTCCCATACCTTATAGGAAATATAGTCATGTGGATATTCTCCTTTTCAGATTTACATGATAATATCCCAATTTGAGATCCACCTTAGAGACGTATTAGGCTCCGCATAGTTGATTTAACATTATATCAATCCATATAAAATGATACATGTTCATTATCTTGTTCTTAGACAGCAATAATAACTTTAGGGATTCCTTGACCCATCCTTATTCCTGATGTAGAGGATAAAGCACATGGTAAAGCACTTGGGTGTATGTAACCTTTCTCTATATTCTATTGTAGTTACTTATTTAAGTCTTCATGTTCAACAATATCCATTATATAAGGAGTATTGGATATTGGGAAATATCTGGGTATGAACTCGATTGAGAACTCAAACACTCGGCTAAGAGAAAGACAACGAAATTATTTTGGAAGAATTTTGGTGAATTCCATCAAAAAGGGAATGTCATCAAGGATGATATTTTATTTAGTCGCAATCATTTGATTGAGATATGCTTGATTAAAGGAAATAATATCCATACTTGAGATGTTAGTACTAATGAAGTTTCATCCTCCTCCTTAAGTTTATATAGAATCGTATGAAAGATCATGATATATATGGTGATTTCATTAACTAATAAATTTATGTTGGATCATTAAAATTAAATCTAATAAATAATCTTAATTACATAAAATTATTCAAATTGAAGTATCATAAGGTTCAATAGGAATTTTCACCCAAAATATTGAAATGGGATGAGTAAAATTATTGGGATGCAATGGTTTTAACTTGCACCATATTCACTAATAACTCAACATCCATGTTTTGAGTTAACATTTGAATAGTCCAAGAAAACTTATGAGATATGGAATAATATGTAGAACCAGACTCCAAATGTATGTTTCCAATCCTTTAATGATTAACTACTATACTTTTCACCACTTCGTTATCGATATCCACCTAAACTTTATGATAGAATAAGCTTTTCCATACTACCTTGGAGGTTGTTGGGTTTGGTTGTCTCTAGAAAAACATTTGTTTGCAAATTTTCTTGGATAATGACCAAGTTAATTTAAATTTAAATAATGTACTTCTAGCTAAGGGTTGACTAATTCATTCGTTTATTCCATCACACTAGGGGGGTTTTCCAATTTTTAATCACGAGATCGGTTCCCTACCTTCATACACCTAAATAATATTCTCATCTACTTTTATAAATTCTTGGGATACATAATCTCATAATTATGAAAATTTGGATGTTGGGATTTCATTCCACCAATATATTTTGACATAGTATCTCTTTAATGAATCTCTGTTTTCAGCTTCTTATCTATATCCTAAAACATGGGATTCACTGAAATCCATTTCACCTTTGAGGAAACATCTAAAAATTTCCTCATAACTCTCAATGTCCCAAATAGATAGGGATTATTATGTCCTCAACTTCAATAAATAAAAGAATTAGTTAGCTTTAATTTGGCGATAATGACAAAGATGGTGGCATACCATGCATGTCTTGTAATGTTTCCTTTGAATGTCTTAGTGGATTCATTATCTTTTGGTTGAGGCTAAAGAAGTACATCCTGATTATCAATAAAAGGATGTGAGGAATATTGCAACGCTTCATGAATTTAGGAACTATTTTTTTTAAAATAAATTAAATTTTTTCAATGACATTGATTACACACAACACCATGTTTATACGAAACAAGACATGTTTTTACAATTTTATTATTTAAAATGATTGCTACCATTGAGACCTAGAAATGGTGGATATGAATAGGAATAACTAAATCATGACAATATATTCTTTAAAACAATATATTAAATGAATTCTTTAGTTACCAATTAATTAGGTATGAAAATATAAACTATTTGAAAATAATGAAAATCATTTTCAAAAAAACTATTTTTTACTCAAAAACTTGTTTTATCTCAATAAATAAAATAAATAAATTTTAGTGAAATAATATAATTAAATTTAAAAACTATATATTCAATAAAATATGTTAAAATCAATATTTTTTTCTAATCATGTTATAATAATGAATCCATTTTATGCCTAAAAATTATTTTTTTTTAAAAGTAGATTTATCTCATATTGTGTAATAATTATTTAAATTAATTTTTTACACTTTTAAAGAATGTATTTAAAAAAATTAATTTATTTATGAATAATAATTTAAAAATTTTATTATGGTGGTGTTTTCAGAATACTCTGAGAAGAAAATATTTTTAATGAATAGTGAAAAATACTGGTTTTTATTAAAAACTGTCATTTATATTAAAGAATTTAATGAGATAAAATTGTTTTAATGTTGTTTTAAAATAATAATTGGATAAATTATATATTTATTAATCAAATTTATGTCATTCGAATAAATTTCATGTTTAATATTCATGTAAATGTTTTAAAACATTTGAATATTTTCATTATGGAAACCAGTTTCCCATCACGTTTAAAGGTTTAATTTTATATTTAATTTTAACAAATACATGAAAGTAATTTATAAAAATTAATTAAATGTTTATAATAATAATTTTAAATATTATCTGGAATGTTCAACATAATGTTTTACAATAATTAATAGTAAAAATATTAAAAATCAATTATCACAGGTAACGTTAAAACTGGTTTAGAAAAATTAAAATTCAAAGAGAAAAGGTATAAAATGATATATAATCAAATATAAAGCAAATTTTATAGACATAATTAGACATTATATTCTATAAGGCTCTAAAATTTCCATTTTAGAGCCTTTTAGCATGTGAACATCCTAGGAAAACCTTTTTTCACAAATTACAAGTGTGTCACTAACCTCACTTATAAAAGGTCACCCTATATTCACTAATATACACACATAAAATACAATTTGGTTTTACAAATATATAAAAAAAATGATTTACTTAGTTACCTAACCATATCCTAGAGTCCATTATGAGTTAAGAAAGCCAATCTTGGAATGTTTTATGTTAAACCTAAAGAGGTTTTCCAAAAATGATGTAAATTTTTTAACTACGATTCTTTGTTTTACATATACATATAACTAAATAAATTATTTTGAAAATATAATAAAATAATAATTATATTATATAACATATTATTTGGTGTTATAATGTTAATTTCATAACATAAATTCATCTCCTCTTTTATTTAATGGGACACAAAATCCACATTTGTGTGTATAGAGGACTACCGCCTTGTGAACCAATATTATTAATTTTCCATCACCACCTTTCATAGAAATATATATTTATAAATTAAAGGATTATATATTATATTTGTGAAATTATTATGCCTATTTAAAAATAATACAACATGTAACTCCTTACCTATTCAACTATTGGAAAATAATAATTTCGCTCATATGTACGACAATCTACCACCTCACGAACTAATGTAATGCGTTTTTGTTTTATATTTTAGTTAGATAGAAGTAAGGATATATAAAATTCATATATATTATATTTTTAAAAAAATTAAACTTCTATAATTATTATATCACATATACCTTCTTAATATTCATTCCATGGGAGATACAATAACATCGTTCGAGTGTACGGGAGGCTACTTCCTCGCGAAGTGGTGTGATTCTTTCATCATTTGCATGGAACATAATAAGGGTATTTTTAATATAATTATGTTATTTATATGAAATAAATATTATTATTTAATGGTAATATATTATTTTCCTTTCTTTTATTTTAGCTGTTGATAAAATGGGAACACTGTTCATGTGTACGTACAACCCACCGTCTCCATGAACAATGTATTTCATTTTCCATATCTAAAATTAATGTAATACTATAAATAATTATATAAATAATATATAAGATATTGTTTTCATGAATGAAATTTTATAAATTAAATTTCCATTAATAATGTAATAGGATCAAAAAATAACAAATCAAAACATACATGAAAAACAAAGTAGTTATCACATGAAACATGAATTTAACAAGGAATTGTAAATAAACAGGTAATAAAATCTCATAAGTAAATCATAAATGGTAGTATATTTATAATTATGGTTATTTAATAGATTTATAATAATAATATATTTATTATACTGTATTTTCAATGAAGTACAATGGAAGTTGAGACTTATGGTATGATATTTCCTTCCAACATTTATTTTTTGTGCGACATGAGTCGTATTCACCCAAATGACTATTTTTTGTGGTGTGTGTACTATCCATAATTATATTTTATTATTAATATCCTTAAAATTATTTGGATTCTGATATAAATTTTATTATATCTATCTCATGTGATTTATGGTTCAAAATTTACAAAATCAGTATGATATACTTTTCTCAAATTCCATTTCTTTGAGACATAAGTTATGATATGTAATAATCTTATTTTATGAGGTGTATATACAACACATTTGACATGGAATATCATGAATCTCATTCCTTTCATTAAATTTAATGTTTTATTTTATGTTTTTATTTAATGTGTCCTATGAATAAAATAACAACAAAGTGGTAATGGTTTGATTTTACAATCCCATTTCTTTATCGAGATTGTTTCTGATTATGATTTCGATGATTATATATTATGATATGTTTATAAATAACATAAAAAATATTATTATCCTCTTGTTATGTAAAAATAATTAATGTTTTACCATCCTTTTCTTCTATCTATTTACTCATGATTTGAAAAAAAAAATTAACGAAAACTATCTTTATTGTTCTCTTCGGTCAAAATTCAGTTTTTTTCCATAACAATGTTTTATAAAAAAAATTCAATTTTTTTACATTCTCTAAAGTATTTATTAAGAAACATTTTACCCCTTTTAACATTATATAATATTTTTTAATATTAATATTAATTTAATTTTCTAAATAAGGCCCATTTTTATATTATTGAAAATCTAAACAGAATCATTTTTTAACATGTGTGGCATTTCCAGCTATAATGACCACTCAATTTTTAATGCATCATTTATTTTTTAATATTTTTATTTTCAAATAAAAGTATTTCAAAAAATATTTTATGATCTTCTAGATTCAAAAGGTGATTTATAGTGTGGAAATTATTTTTTCCTCAAGATATGTATTATAGGATTTTTAAAGAATCATTTATATGTTTTCTAGGTTATCATCAAATTAAATGAATTTTAAAATATTTTATGTTTGGAGAAGAGTTCTTCAAAGTGGAAAGGTAATTTTACTCAAAAAATATTCTATGTGATCTTTCAAAATCATTTTCCATATATGATGACTACCATTTATGTTACTTATCCTTTACTGGGATAATATTGAATGATACCATCCTTATTATTTATCTGGATGGTTAATGTTTACATAGATAAAATATTTATGAATCAAATTTATTTTTAATGGTATGTACTATGATGAATTGATGAAATGTTTATGAAAACAACTTTCTTTACATGGATTATGATATATGTAAAATTATATTCTGACACACATATGTATGGTTTTCATTATGATACAGGTGGGACCAATATCTCCAGCTAATGAATTCTGTAAATATTTATATCTTATTAGATATAAATGGAAAACAAGTTTATGGGAATGGTACACTATGGGAAAACGGTGTATCCAGATCCACTATGGGAAATATGTCATCCTAATTCATAATGGGAAATAGTCAAAAATTCCTGATCCACTATGTTGATGGTCTTGGTAGTTAACCTAAACATATGAAATGGTTTTATATATTAATGATGGTGGTGCACTTTTATGTAATGTGGTTATGTTTCATGATTATATTATAAATATTTCTCATTCCGACAGTCCATGTTATGTGAAATGATAAAATTTTATTCGATTACCCATTTTTTTGATCTATGATAGTTTGGGTATGTACTTCATAATTAATGGTCAAGATCACATACTGTTAGTATTATCTTATTGTTTCATATGATCCTAGATTGATATCTACTATGTTTAACCATACTGAGCATCTTAAGTCACCGTTTATTATGTTTTCTTCCCTATGTTATAATGAAATGTATTATGTGTGATATGTATAAGAATGAATCTAGTAATAAAGAACCTAGTGCGATATGTTGTAGCTCACTTAAGGACTAGTTTTTTATTTGTTTAGTTTTCGATATGAACAATTCCTTTAGAATCCAAAAGGAGGTTTTTATGTAATGTAATGAATATTTTTCTAAAATTATATAATATATATATATATATGATAAGTTTGATTCTCTATAGTTGGTATTAAAATAATGGTTTAATTATCCTTGGGAAACTATGATGAGAAAACATCAGTGAGATCCACTGGTATATATCTAGAGATATGTATTTGGATCCCACTAAGGATAATTTTAAGGATAATTCTAAGAAGATAATAATTCCATGAAATTTTGGTAAAGGAGAGAGCTAGTGGTTTCTAAGAGAGTACATCCCTTTCTATAAAATATTAGTTAATGTGTCTCAAGAAAAAATGTTCACAGTGGTAATAAAACTATTTTTTTTGCATTGAGATGGACTCGATCGTCACATGGTGCACAATAATGGGTCTAACCACACACCTTGTTTGACACTCCCAAGTGATAATCTTGGAAATTACCAAAAACCTTATGAATATTATTTAAATAAAAATCATGAATTCCCAAGGATAATCCTAGGGTGTCATAGATTTAAAATATTGTGTCATGATTTTGACAAAATGTATGTGATTGTTCATGATTATGTGGTTCCTAGCTTTGATCATTGTAGCTTACACTATGAATTTTGGTTTTAATCAATGGTGGGAACCATAAGGAACTGGGTTCACATGGAAGGTTGTAGAAAATATGTGAAGGAAAAACCAAATAAGATGATAAATGAAGTGAAGGATATTATGATTATATCTAATTAGTTATCATGTTATATAATTTTCAACTAAAACAAAAAAAACAACTCCCAAACTCACTATAGAATATTAGGAAAAGATTAAATGAGATCTTGGGTAGTGGATACCGTATACAATTGAACATAAATTCTATTATATGATGATAATGTGGGAAGACACACTCAAAGGAATACCTGAAAGTAAAAGTAATATGTTATCAGTGTGGAAAAGGACACAGATCCAGTAATTATTTAGGATAAAAAAACAGCATTCACGTCAATAGATGAGAATAAGATTTTCCATAATGTATCATTAATGGTTTAATGATGTAAATGGGTAATGTATGGGAAATCTGCAAATTGATTTCCCAAAGGGAAAGTATAAGATAAGGATCTACATTGTGTTATAAATAATTTTTTTATTGACAATAAAGATACAATTATTGAAATATAAAAGGTATGGTTTATAATAATAGTGTTTTTTCTATTTAGTGTAAGAGGAATGATTAAATTTAGGATGATGAACGTTACGACAAGATTCATATTTCATATTATAGGAAATAAATGTTATTGTTTTAGATTTTGGAGACTAACAATATTTTTTAATATATAGGGTAATGATTGAAGTGTTTATGTATAGAAATTACAGAATTTTGTTATATCAATCAATAAATATATATGGAATGTTATGTAGAACTTTTTAATTAATGATTTCCAAAAATAAATTGACTGGCACCTATGATGGATAAAAATGATTTATTAGAAATGTGATATTTTATTGGAAAATTTTTTTTAAGAGAAATATACCCCTTAAGATGATTATGATTTTAATAAAATGATATTTTATTGGATAAAGGGATGATTGATATGGATAAAGTAAATTATATTGTATTAATGACCTTAAAACGGATAATATTTTTTAACATGAAAATGCGTTTTATGTTAACCTTGATGGAGTTTACAAATTTTTATGAATTTATAAAAGATATCTCATAATAAATGTTTTTTAAGAAATAATGAATCATTTTTATTTTTAATATATTATATGGAAATTATTTTTACATCCATTTTTCAAGAAAATACATGATGAAGGTATTCACATGTTTAGTTTTTGAAAATTTAGAGCTACTTTGTAATATTTTATAGATTAATGTTATGTTTTTTTTCATAATTTTAAAAAAATTATATTAAATATTGAATTTTGGAATGGTAATATGGTTAACCATTTATTTAATGGTTTCAGTTAAACACTGGCTGAGGTTTTAGAGAATATTTTATTATTTCACTATATGAATATTTATAAAAATTGGATAACCTGTACTAACCATTTTGTTTTTAATTATAACTAAAAATATTAGGAATGAATTATCATTATATTATGGATGTTATTATCTATTAGTTCATTAGGAATGAAAAAAATCCTCACTTTGAGTAAGATATGAAGTAAACATTGATTAATGAAAAACCAAAGGGTGAGAAAGTGCTTATAAAATGGAGTGAAATAAAGTATGTATATGTTCTCATGAAAATTACTCAAAATTAGGGAAAAGGATATTAAAATAAAATTTTATACATTTGTCTTCATTTCTGATGAATTAATGGTCTTTTAACATCCCATGGATTTATGGATTTGTGTTCATTAACATTCAATTGGACATGTTCTTTATCACTCTCTATTAGTATTTTGGTGTTAATTTTCTCTTTCATGTACATGTGTTCACTTCCCACCAATTTTATCTTACATGGAATCCTAGTTATGTATTATTCCAGTTGAACTTTTTTACATCCTTTCTTTCTTTACAAGTGGATATTTTATTTTCCCTTTTTTTGATTTCGAATTCCCATAATGGAATTTTAAAATGTTAAACCCTTGATTATTCAGAATGAGTTCAAATTTCAAGAATATAATTTATTTTATTGGGGGTAGAATGTGTAACCCCAATATTTTATGAAATATGTTTTTCAAATAAATTTAAAGATTTCGATAACTTTCATTATACATAACACCAATTTTAAATGAAATGTGACATGCTATTAAAATATTATTAATATTTAATATAATAGATAATACATTGACTTTGGAATGGTGGGTGTGAATAGAATTAGATAAATAATTAAAATATATGGACTAAACCTGTATATACAATCAATTACTTTTTACCAATTAATTAGAAATAAAAAAACTATTTGAAAATAAAGGAATAAAATGACATTCGTGTGTACGGCGGACTACCGCCTCGCTATGAAATATGAATTGTTCACATATTACATGGAAGTTAATAAGGATGGGTTTTATTTTGATATTTTAAATATATGACAAAATAATCTTCTTTAAGGGTAATATATTTTTTCATTTCATTCATTTCATCTGTTGAGAACCAGGAAGCATCCTTAATGCTTACGCCCGGTCTACAGTCTCTATAAACGTTATAATTAATTTTTAATATCTAAATTTAATGGATTTATATAAATACATATATAATAAATATATATGATATTTATATCATGTTTAAAATCCTAGAAATTGTAAAATTTCAACCAAATTAAGGAGACCAAAACAATAAAAAAAACATGTGCGAAAAAAACAATGTTTTTACCAAAAACAAGAATTTAACATGTAATTGTTAAAAATGGTTAATAAAAAGTCATACGTAAATTATATATGTTATGATAGATATAATTATTATACAATAATAGATGAATAATAATATTATATTTATTACAGAGGTTTTTAAAATGTATACAAAGATGTTGAGACTTAAAGTAAATGATTTCTGTCTCAATTTTATTTTATATGAGATAGAAGACACATTTTCCATGTGTTTCTTTTTTATGTTTTATATGTTGGTTTGGTGGAGTTCTATCCTCATTTGATATTTTTTGGGATGAATTCTTGTGGCCCATACTGCGCACCAGGCCGTAACTCCACATGTAGAGCTTCGCAGTCAGTTTGTTCGGGGTTACAGGGGCATCACACCCCTTCTCTAGGGGTCAGAAAGATGAATTCCCCCAACCCAAATTCTGAGAAACAATAGAAATCCTAACGAACAATAGTAGAGCTGAGTGACTGACACCAACAGGGCACTCTATCAATGCAGACTTTTGTACGACTACTATTACATGATGGAATTTGGAGACAACATTACTGTAGCGCTGCGAGCATCCAAACACCTTCCACTATAGCTCAATGGACATGGGGTTATTTTAGTACTATAGAGATGCAGACATCCATCTTCTTTTCTCTATAGCATAATGGATGTTCTATGTGGTTGGTTGAATGGGGATTTGTCTTCTATATTAGCACATTTTAGGCATTGTTTTATTTGATAGAAAATCTGATATTCTCTGTGTATTTATACTCCTGAAAATATTAGAATTTAAACCTCTCTTTGGATATAGGGACCATTTGAGGAACAATGTAAATCTTTGTGTCCTATTTGATTTCATTCTTCTATCTTTTCTTCATCAGAAAACTATTTATATTGTTGCGACTCCAGAAATTTCCACAACAGTATATACTGACAATGAATGTATTCTATGACAACTATACAAAACATTATGGGGATGTACATATATATTTTTGGATATCTCATTATTTGGGTTTACAGTTTAAAAGATACCAAAGTAGTAAGGGTTTTTTATATCAAATTCCCTTCATTAGGACATAAGTTATGTTATGAACCTGTCTTCTTCTATAAGATGTATATACTAATCCTTTGATATGGTTTATCATGAATATCATATTTAATATGGTAATAAATATTTAATTTGATATTATTTTTTAATTGGACATATAGTTCAAATGGTACCAAAGTGGTAATGGTTTGATGTTACAATGACATTTTTATTCGGAATATTTAAAAATTTTCTTTTCACAATAAAATCTTATGAACTATTTCTCTAGAAACTAATTATGTTAATATCCTCTATTTTTTTAGGAGAATACATGACCTCTATTATTTTTAATATCATTATGTACTCTTTTTTCAAAAATTATTTTTTAATGAAAATCGAGTTTATTTATCTATTCGATCGAAATCCCTTTATTTTTTCTATATCCATGTTTAAGAAAATGTATTCAAAAATGCTTTAATATTATCAAAAGAATTTATTAATGACATTTTTGTCCTGATTTTATTTTTTAATTTTTTTTAAAAAAGAGTCATCAAGTTTCTTTCAAAACCAGGTTCATTTGGATTTTACCAAAAATTTGAAAGGAATTTTTATTTTAATTCTACCATTATAATATTAAATGTTAAATTTAATAGAAAATAATTTCCTAAATTATATTTTGAATTTTTAGTTTTGAGATGTATTATTCAAAGTGAAATGGGTATTTTCATCAAAAAATGTTTTAAATTAATTTTAAATATTCTATTATAAGTTTCCATGGCTATCCTTAGAGAAAATGATTTTGAAAATGGTTTATTTTTTATAAATTTTTTTTGAAAGTGGAAAGGATGTTTTCCTAAATAAATATTCCTTTTAATCTTTCAAAATCATTTTCCATAAAATATGATATCCTTGATGTTTCATTTACTGTAATGGGGTTAGTATAGAATAATATTATGCTTATTAGTTCTCTAGAAGGTTAATTTTTATGTTAATGGAATTTTTATGAAACAAATTAATTCTTCATGGGTTATTCGATTGAGAATTGATGAAATTTTTGTGATACTCATTTTCATTACATGGGTTATGATGTACATTTTATGATATTCTGGCACACATAAGTATGGTTTTCATTATGAGACGGGTGGAACCTTTTTCTCTCTCCAATGAACTGGGTAATGGTTTATATCTCACGACATAAAAATAAGGAAAAGGTCAATGGGCTCGATCCATAATGGGAAATATGTGAACATTCTTGAACCACTATATTGGTGCTAAAATCATAATATTTAAAAATATGGTGAGATATAACATGATAGAGTAATGTACACAGGTGAATTTGGAAAAGAAATTAAAAATGAAATCATAAAAAAGGAAAATAATGACCACGAAGGCATCATAACATTATGTAAAAAGTCCAATAATGTATTAGGTTTACTCTATAATCCCATATATAAGTGTCAGGAGACTGAAACATTACCCAATGCATTGGAGTGTTATCTGGGAACACCCATAATTTTCATATCATGTATATGCATAAGTGTGTCATATGAATCATATAACATAAATATGGATTTTGAAATTTTAATACTATGATAAATATGTGTGGGTTATATAAATGGAACTACCCAATCAATTAATGATACAAACATCTAGGTTAATAATCATGATTGGAAATAAGGATGGGTATTCCACACAAAACATTTGGCATGGAAAAATCAAAGAATAATTTAGGTAACATAATGGGAGTATTTAAAGAATCATGGTACAGATTAATGATAGTGAAAGGGGTAACTCATCACATGGAATAATAAGGGAAATATATTTATTTTTGAAATAATATCCTAAAATGAAAAATTGTAAAACAATGGATTTAATATGAAGGAGGTTATTAAATAATGTAGTGAATGAGAGGATCTCATACCTTGAGAGGGTGTTTCTATAAGACTGAGAAGACCTCTTGGAGAGTTTGGAGGCACCTTGGGAGGAATATAAAAAGGTAAGGGAAGAGTAATTTCATGAAACAAGTATTTTCAGTGAATTGGAATGAGATTTTTGGTGGGTTTATTTTAAAAAAATAGATGTATTCGTTATTAATTTCCAAACATCCGTTTTAGACACTATATGATAAAGTATCAAAACCCCAAACATTAACAAGTTTTTTCCATTTTTTCAACCAATTTGAAGTGGATTTAATTATTTTACCTTTTTGAAATCCAATCTCATTAAAATAATACCCTTGGGGATGTCTAAGTGAGTATCATTTACACTGAATCAATTTTAATACCAGAAAATATAATATAGGTTTTAAAGGATTCATTAAGGGTCTATAAAATTAATCATATAAAATAAAAAATAAATTATTTTAAATTGAAAACATATATTTCGTCGTGTATACATTTTATGGAATATATTACTTCACTATTGGGTTATTATGATTGTATAATACTCACTAGATATTTATATCTTATTTAATTATTAGCCAAAAATTTCGCCATCCCCAATAATTATGAAAAAATAATTGTTTCAACATTTTTATTTTAAAAATAATATGTATTTAACCAAAAAAATTCTATTTGTATTAGAATTGGCACTTTTAAAAATCCTTATTTATTTAAAAACCCATGCTTTTTTACAATAATTGTTTTCTAACTGTATTAAAAATTATTTTTGACATAGAAAAATTATATTATGATTTACATTTTATAAAAATTATTTAATAATAGTATTTTTTTATAATGTAATTTTTTTCAAAAAAAAATTCACTAAAATAGAGTATATTGATTCAAACTATAAATTCCCAAAAATATAATTTATGTTCCATTTTATCAAAAATTAAAATTTCATCAAACTCATTATATATTCATTTAAAAAGTAATATTAATGAGGGATAAATATAATTATTTTTTTACTAAAATAACATATGGAAACCCATACTTTTAGGGTCCAGATACATAGACCATTATTACACTAATGAATTCCATGAGGGTATGATGAGTGATGTTGTGATTTTATTTCGGGGTTCGTCGTACATGGTTTGGGGTATGATCTCAATGAGCATGAACTTCTCCCCTAATTTTTTTTCATTAATTCTTTAGTTGTTGAACAAAATATTGGGATTTATCAATGGAAAATATCAGTGATTTTATCTCCCTCAAATGTTATGATAAATTGGCATATGTTGTGGATGATCCTGCTGGTCTAGGTCATCCCATCTTTAATCAGTATCAATTGGACTTTATAACAAGACTTTATATATATTAGTCATTAAATCACTCCTCAATGACTATATTACATATGTCTTTAATTTTTAATGGTATTTTAAATTTGGTATGATTTAACATTCAAAAATAACAAATGTAGTTCATGTGTTTTAAATAACTACATTACGTAAAAATTAATTTATTCATTCAAAGTGGGAATTTCATTCATAAAAGTTATGATTTTTATAAATGGTGAGTTTATAATGTTTTATAAAGGTTTAACATTAGTATAGATAGACTAATTAGTACTCTACTTGTGATAAATTTTATCCCCACACCAAGCTAGATTCCATCAACTGAAGAGGAGACAACGAAAATGAATAAAATGAACCATTTTAGCACCACAACTAGCTAGATCCAATAAACTGTAGAGGAGACAACAGAAATGAAAAAATGGATTATCAGTTAGAAGTTGGATGTCTTATGTATCTTATAGTATGAACTAGAACAAAAATTGATCATGTTGTTAGAATTATGAGTAGGTTCTTATCAAATATAGAATATTATCATTGGATAATAATCAAATAGATATTGAGTGTTCAATGAGGTACATCCAATCAATTTTTTTATTGTTTTTGGAATGAAAAACCTATTTTGGTATGATGAAATATATCGATATGGATAGAGATTCAAACATGATGAAATTCATAAGAAGATTGTTGATATCATTTCTAGGCATGAAGACTCAAAGAAATCATGAATTCATAAGTTTTTTTTCCTTTTCTACCATAAAAGTATAGTATTTCTCAATCACAAAAGTTTTAAAGGTGATATTGTCGATGACGAATTTTCTACACTATCAGAGATAGAGTTATGAGAATTATGTTCTCTATTTTGATAATGGGAGTGTTATTCCGCTCATTAGAACCCAAAATTTCATTCATAAACCAAACACATCAACATGAAATATTATTATAACCACAATGTGTTGGAAGAACGATTTTTTGAAAATTGGGAAGATCCTCACCAATTATAATAGGGAAACATGATGGTGATGGTTCTATCAAAAAGGAATCTAGAAGCCTATAAGGAGACTGTAATTCTATCTATTACCCAAAATTGTCATTAAGGGGGATATATGTGGGGGATACTCAAAATTATGGAGTATTTTTTTTTCCAAAGGTAAATTTTATTCTATAAATAAAAAAGGGAAGATGTTTCTTTAGTTTGAAACTGAACACAACAAATCGACCGACACATGAAATTAGTTAGTGGCGAGGAAGAATTTCAAGGGTAGATGATCAACTGAAAAAACCAATGGTGAATCTATTTTTCATTCCTCTTTATTAAAAAGATTTTATCCCATGAATTATAATCCTGAATTATCTCCCTATAACATATATATAATCCTATGATGTATCATTTATAGAGAATGAAATATAGAATGGACCACTCTTCTCCTAGGGAAGTAGCCACCCATTCTAAAAAATACTAAATTACTTATGTTATCTATGTTTTTAATTTTTGTTTCTATTAATATCAAGTATTCAGTTATCATTCCCCAAAATGTTCAATATCATTATGATAATTATCTAGAAATAATTATATTGAGTGGGTGGTTGAATTATTCACATGTGATTGTTGTTATATTCCTATTTTTTGGATCTATTATTTTTTAGATTGTTGTGGCTATTTTTTAACTAAAATACTATGTATTAATTTTCTAAAATGAAGATCCAATTTGATATTAAATATCACATTTAATTTGAAATATATTTTTCATTTTGTTTGACACACACATATCCCGTGAATTAAAAATTAAATAAACAATTATAATTGGATTGTTGAAATGCAGTATTACTATATCACTCTTTAAAATTATCGTTTTTTTGAAAGGGGATAATGATTTTAAGTGCACTATTTAATTTTTTATTTATTAATTAACATAGTGATTAACTATTATTTATGTTTTTAAATAAATTATAATTCATAGAATTAATTTTAATGTTTGAATTTGATTGAATTCTAGTTCCTATATTTCTCATACTTGAAATGTACTATATTTATGCATCATGATAAATCACTACCTTAAAGTTAATATTACATATTTCCATTTATTATTTAATCCATTGTTATATGTAAAATGAAAACCTATTATGGTTAGAATACTGAGGAGTTTTGTGATAATTTTTATGGTAGTGGCAGAATGCGAGAGTGATGGAATTCCATGTTAGACATTAGAAAGTGATGGTATTGACTGTGAAATGATTATATAAATTTGATATTATTGTTTAAAAAATTTATTATTCAAATGTTTAGTACATGATTCCAATAATAATTTTCCTCTAGGAATATTTTTATTTACCAATATATGGGATTAAAGGTGTCTATTTTATCTGGATGTAGTGGAAGTGCCTATTGGGTCTATAACTAACATGGATTATATCATACTCAATCGAAAATTCACCATGTACATGACGTGAATTCCCTAAAAAATTAAATTTCTTATGAAGATTACTAATAGATGATTTTTATAGTACTAAAACAGTGGATATTTATAGATTAAATTGTAATACCTTTTAAGAAGAAAAAGAAAAATTGCCTCAATGATGATCTCTTTCATCATTGATGATGTTGATCATTCTACCCTGATTGGTGTATCGTCATTTCATAACAAGGACCCAAAGTAGTTCCCCTCTAGAGGTGATCCACACATACTCCTTTGATCAACAACTAATTTCCATGAAATGTGAAGTGTTATCAAGAGAAATTGATTGTATTTCATTGTTCTCTTGGATCCTTTCATGTTTCATATGGATTTAAGGAATTTTCCCTTGTTCGTCTCAATCGTGAGAGGAAGAAAGGGATATCTTGGGAGAAAATTACTATGCAAATTGATTAAGCTTTCTCTAATTGACATAACATTCCATTTAATGGCATAGCGTTAGGATTATATTTTTAATTAATTGAATAAAACCCCTTTAATAATATATTAAACCCAAAACAAACCTCATTTCATATTACAAAAAAACGATATTATTTTATTTTATGGTGTATGCTAACAAACATGGTGATATTTATTTATTTTAAAAAATGGTATGTATTTATTCTTCCCCAGGTAATATCTAGTCTACACATCCTCTTAAACATTTTCAAATTCTTGAATAAATATTTAATTCAAAATTATTCAATAATTGATAAATAAATAAGATATTCACAGTTTTGTGAATAAATTTTTGTTTACTATATGTGTAACTAAAAAAATTATTTAATTATTTAAGAAATAATTATTTATTACAGCATGAATATAAAGAGATAAAAAAATATTATATATTTCACGAATTAAACAATTACAGTACGAATAAATATGTATTTAATATTTGTGATCATTTAATAAATCTAAAATAAATATTGCATCTTGAAATTGTGAATAATATTATTTTACTTATGTTAATTATAAATAATATTTAATTATGATCAATGGAAATACTTTTTCTATGAGAGTCTTGGTCTCCACCACGATGGAATTAGGTGAGTTTGTCTATTGATTAATATTGTTATCGAGCAACATGTCATGGAACCCACATAAGATGAGGATAATTGGCAATGAACATCAATTGTCTAATGTAATTCATTTGTAATGATATGTAATCAAGAAGGTTACACACTCATTTCATCAACTTATACCATAAATATGTATTGATTTGACTATCTGAAATAAAATCCTCAATACACCATGACAATGACATTTAATATGATTATTTCATTTCAATAAAATTTATGTGACATCAACTTCAATAAATATAGAAGGGAAAATACATTATCAAATTATTCATTAATAATTTATCATCTATGATGCATCCAACATACCAAGCATCACTGCAGTTATATGTCTTCATGGTTTATGACAATAAATCAATGTGAGGGAGTGAGAACATGAATTAATAATAATATCAATGTCTAAGAATCATTACACGTTCTCGCATACTAAAATATCCTATGAAACATAAAAATGTCAATTTCACATAAGTGAAACTACTCTCATAATCGTTCACAGAGATTACCATGCGTAAACTTCTGAATTTGATGTCTCTTCTTTTAGGAGTACTAATGTGACACTATTTTATCATAGATTGTTACATCTATTTTGGTGTGATCAATCGATTTTTAATGCTGAATTGAGCATACAATGGAGAATAATTGAATATGGAACTACTTTGGTAAATATAATATTCTATGAAAATATTGATGAAATTACAGGTTTCTTAATACTTTATTAATATAATTTTCTTGAATTAAATATTTCAATATTATGAGAACAACCAATTTTGTTGGGATAATTTTTTTTTCATGTTTTGGAGGTGCTTCCTTGTTTTCAGGACTAATTCTTTCACAAATCTAAGATTTTAATTAATCATTTTTCATGAAATAATTTTTTCATAGTTTAATAAAATTTAAAAAATTAATCCTCTTTCTAGAATTAATTTTTTATTTGAATATTTATATTTTAAAATGATGCTGATTCTTATTTTTTGCTTGAATATATAATTTTAATATTTTATTTTCATTGATTCTGAAACTTACTAAATTATTTTAGACTCATAATGAAAATAGGATAAAGGGTCGGAGCGACCGCAATTGAAAATGTATCAATTGTGAATATTGAAGTGAAACTGCATGGAACACAATGTGAAAAATGGCTTTTTATGATGGGTTATTTGCAACAGGAATAGATCTCATCCCAAATAGTCTGTCGAAAAGATTATTTATGATAGCGACCTCAACCCGTCACAAATAATTAGTTATTTGCGACAAGATAAGTTGTCTCGTCATAAATGGTTTGGGGTGGGTTGTGAGCCAAACCACGGGAAGGGTATTTGTGATAGGGGTGCCTCCCAGACGCAAATTCCTGGCGACAATAAATTCTATTTTCATCGGGATATTCCCCCATCGCAAATAGTGTGTCAGCAGGTCACTATTTGCGACGGGACCCGCCGCAAAAACATTTTTATCATCTTACAGTAATTAATTTTTTCGAAAGTATTTTCAATGTGTCCCACCACAAATAATCTAACTAATATATACCCCCATCCATTTTTTTCATTCTCTCTTTTTATTCCTACTTTATCAGTCTCTCTCTCTCTAAACTCTAATTTTAGAGTTAAAATTTCCCTGACTTAAATTTTTTTATGAATAGATTTTGAAGTCGTCAACTCCTATAAGAGATCAAGTTTAAAGGTATTTATGATTTATTAAATTTAATATTTATTTCATTTTTATATTATGTTTAATTAAGGTTAATTAGTTTTAATTAAATTATTGTTAGATTTTTTTGTTAACAGTATTCAATTGTTGTAATAAATTGAAATTTTTAGAGATGATTATTAATAATTTTTTGTAATTTGAATTATTAACGATAATTAGTAATGAATGTTAATAATTAGCGGTAATTATTAAATGGAAGCGGTAATTTTCAGTAATTATTAGTAATTACCGCTTATTATTAATAATTACCGGTAATTAGTACTAATTAGAATTAAATAGTAAAACTTTGTAAAAAAAAGCTATAAATACTAATAATTAGTAATAAATACTAATAATTAATAATAATTAATAATAATTACTAATAATTTGTAATAATTACGAATAAAATGTTACAATTACTGATAATTAGTAAAAAAGTAAAAATTAGTTAAAAATTGAAAAAAAATACTAAGAATTAGTAAAGATTACTAATAATTAGTAACAAATACTAACAATTAGTACCAAATTCTAATAATTAGTAAAAAATACCAATATTTAGTAAAACATGAAATAATTAGTAATAATTAGAAATATTTGGTAGTAATTAAAAATAATTTGTGATAAATAGAAGTAATTAGTAATAATTAGTAATAATTAATATTAAATATCAATAATTACTAATAATTCGAAATAAATAATTATAATTAGCAATAAATATTAATAATTAGAAATAAATATTAATAATAAGAAATAAATAGTAATAATTGGCATAATTAGTAATAATTAACAATAAATAGTAATAATTAGCAATAAATACTAATAATTTGTAATAAATATTAATAAATTGTGAAAAATCATAATGAACACTAATAATTATTAATAAATACTGATAATTGGTAACAATTAGTAATATTTAGAAATAATTAGTAATAATTATGAATAAATATTATTAATTATAAAAAAATTACTATTAATTAGCAATAATTACTAATAATTTGCAATAATTACTTATAATTAACAATAAATACAAATAATTAGAAATAATTAGTAATAATTACCAATAATTAGTAATAATTAGCAATAAAATGTAATAATTAAAAAAATAGTAATAATTAGCAATTATTTGTAATAATTAAAAAATTTGTTACAATTAGAAATAATTAGTAATAATTTGCATTAATTTGTAATAATTAGCAATAATAAGTAATAATAAGAAATAATTACTAAAAATTAGAAATAACTAAGAATAATTAGAAATAATTAGAAATCATTAGTAATATATAGAAATATATAGTCACAAGTAGTAATAAATATCAAAAAATAGTAATAAATAGTAATAAATAGTAGTAATTATTAAAAATTAGTAATACATAGTAATAAATATTAATAAATAGGAAAAAATTCTAATAAATAGTAATAAATAGTAAAAATAGTTATAATTAGTAACAAACGGTAATAATTAGTAATAATTAGTGATAAGTAGTAATAAATTGTAATAAGTAGTAACAAATAAATTATAAATTATTATAAATTACTACAAAATAATATAATTTATTATAAATTACTAGAAAAGTGAAAATAAAAAAAGTCGCTAATTTTTAGGTCACATGCAATGAAAAAGTTGAATATAATTGATAGAAATTAGTCATTTCTCCTGACCTAAATATTAGAAAATCTATATTGTACAATTTTTTAGGAATTTTATAATTAATTTATTAAATTAAATCAAATTATACTAAAAATATTCTATAATTAATAGAAATTATAGGTAATTATAAAAAATTAATAGTAATTTACAAAAAATTATCTATAATTAATAATAAATACAAATATTTTTTATATATTTAATAAATATTAATAATATATAATATTTAGTAAAAATTTGTAATAATTAGTAATAATTAACTGTTATTAGTAAGGAGTAGAAGGTGATACGTAAGGAGCTTGAGGCAATGCGTCAGCAGCAGCAGCTGCATGAGGAGTAGCGCTGATGATAGTAGAAGCAGTACAAGTAGTAGATGAGTCAATGACAATAACAGAAACATGAGCACATGAAGTATATGCACAGTCGGACTTGTAGTTTAGGGATGTAGTTTCTTCCACCATCTCATCAAACTCCTCCACCACCTCCATAAGACCACTCCCAATGATTTTTTGGTCATGTTAAAAACAATTGAATTCAATGATGTAATATTAACTATTTACTATTTTTGTCTTTTATATTATTGCTAATATTGCATAATTTTAATTTTTTTAATTTTTTTAATTTTTTATTATTCTACCATTTTTATTAGCATTAATTTTTTAATGTTTATTTATTTTAACAAAAAAAATAATATATTTTTTATTTTTTTATACTTCTTGCGAGTATTGATAATTTTAATATTTATTTTTATTTTTATAATATTAATATTATTTTTTCATAAATATTAATAATAATGATAACATTTTAATGTTATTATTAATATTTTATTACAATCATTATAATCATATAATTTTTTATATTATTAATATTAGTAATATTATAATATAATATTCTAGTATTTATATTAATTGTAACCATAATAATATTATTTTCTAATATTAATTTATCATAACTTTATTGAATATATTTTTTATTAAGTATTTACGACAGGTCCTTTTGCAATGGGTTCCTATTGCAAAAAGATTATAAATTTTTTAAATAATTATTTGTGAAGGGAAAACAGGCCCGTCGCAAAAACTACTATTTGCGACACTGTTTTCAACAATGATCTATTTGCGAAGAGACCCCATCTCATATAACCCGTCATAAATACCTCAAATTTTAGTAGTGATGGATCTTTCATGTTGGAGAAATTGAAATTACATCCCACACAAAAACTACTACAAGTGAAAAATCTATGCGATCTAGGAGGATTTTAGGGAAGTCTAATGAAACCCTCTCAGGTTTAATTAGATCGAACGCACACCATCAATTGTCTTAGTATCCTGATCTACTGCGTAGATAAATAATTATTCCTTAGGTATTTTCACTCCATCATGAGGGAGGATGATTGGTAGTGATGATAAAAAAATTGATATCAATGAACCCACCGATTAAAGGTGGTGAAGGCATACTTGGGAAGATGAAGCCTCGAATGTCGAACAAGACAACAATGATTGACTGATGTTCGACTGAACCAGATGAACCAGAATGGTAAATTTCTTCATACTTGATGAAGAATACACCACTAATGAATCCATTTTGATTTTCAGATCTGAAGAAGACTCCAACACTTACCTGTCAGAAGGATGAACTGAAAACCACCACTGACTCGTCGCAACACCATTGGAGACACCGTTAGTAATTTGAGAACAATAAAATGAATAAACCAATATTGAGTTGATGCCTCTTTTCACTGAAGATCCCACATTGAAGTAGAAGAAACATGAGATCTTTAATAATTTTTTGAAGATGAATCTGGATCCCAATGGTGGACTTGGTTGAAGAACAATATTGATTTCATGACAAAGTCCGAGAATAAAGTCGAAGGAACCCCATCATCCGATCTCGATGAAATTTCCTAATGATGTCACAGCCAGTTTGAATGTAGTGATATATTTTCTCCATTCATAGGTCCATATATACCCAACACATATGTCCTTCTTGTGTTTCATCAAAAAACTCATTGGAGATTAGAGGAATTGTCCATCCAAACTTATATGCGACCCACTATCCTTTGATGAATCTGACTTGGGATTGAATTTTCAACCAACAATCCTCCCCTAAAATCAGAGACCACATAATTATGCCTCCCCATCAATGATAATGGATCATATCCAACCATCTTTCACCGCCGTTTTCTCATCACCGGGACTGACCACTAGACCACAATTTATCCAGAAGATTTTTGACATAAGGCACTATGGATTCACATGATTCAAATGTGAAACCATTATTTATCAAACTGTTCTAGGGAATACTCTACCATACATCACACTATTGCTACACCATGCCTATGATACCACTTTTTAGAATCTATTTCTTCTAGTCCTTGGTCATTCAGGCCCAACACATAAACCCTTCCGGGGTTCTATCCAAAAAAACCATGGGTTTTAGGAGGAATTTCCCATCCAAGCATATATGTAAGCAACCATGCATTGTTGAAACTATTGTGGGATTGGGTTTCTATGAATTTAGATTTTTCACTAACACTGGATGAAGGTGGAGGGTTGAATTTCCACATACTTGAAAATCCATGAACATGAATTGTTACATATTCCACAAAGACAAATTGAGGTATCCAAATGATTTTTGCTGAATTCTTATTCTGAATGATCATAGAGAAAAATCAGCAGGTATCCAAATATCCATGGTGGCAAATGATCATTTATCAACAAGATTAAAATAATGGAAGCTGGTAAAACTATATGGTAAAGGAGTAGTAAATGTATTAGGTAATATGCATGGGGACAAAATTGTGCATCTAATCTGATTAAAAATTTATTCAATTACATGAGTACCTTACAAATAAATTAAATCCAAAAAGGGAAAACATGGAGTAATTATTCATTCCCAAACAGGAAAAGATCAATGTGAAGACAATTTTGATATTGTTTCTTCTGTCTACCATGATCAAGGAATGAAAAAGGTGAAGGAGATCATGAAATAAGTGATATTCGATTCCATTGATCGAGAATGTTGGGATTTCAATGAGGAGTCCATCCAAGTGTGGGATTGTGCTTGCTTCAAGGCACAAAAAAATCTCGGGGAATGGTGATTCTTTATAATAGTTCAGTTATTATCATCACAACTTAATTCAAAGCAAATGACAAGCACCTGAAGGCGCACTACATGGATTCTTCACTACCGATTATTGTCGAATGTATTTTTTTTCTATAATAGTTTACAAATAAGAGGATGTGTTCTCAACTGTTTATAGTATTCCAACAGATGGGGGGACTTTGTATTCATGATTCGCAGTACATATAGAGATTTCTATCATTTCTTTCCTTTTTTCCCTCCCATTAACTCATCTCATTTCATATCCATCGTACAATATAATATCACATAGAAGAGTGAGTTGAGTTGGTTCATTGAACTAATGATCTAAGTAGGATCATTCTAGCTTGTGGGATTTCCTAGTTAGAATGACTATGTTATATGATTCGGTATTCATTCTGGATAAATTCTCATGTACTGAAGAACACCATTATTTTGATTGTTTACTATTTAAATTAGATTGGTTTTTGAATAAAGACATCTAGATTAAATTGAGTGAGGTTTGGATTTTATGATTTTATTTTTCAGAAGATTTGTGAATGGGAGATAACAGTATATCAACATAGATATGGTCTTATTCTCACATACATTCTTATATATCAATTTATTTTTCTCTTATCGTATTTTTCTTGTTCATTCATTTTTTCATAACTCTTTCTACTACCTCTATGATTTTTATCGATATTTCTCATATGTTAATTTATTATTTTCAATATTATATAAAAAACACAATAATATCCATGACAATACCACTATATAATTGTACAATTATTCTTTGAGAGAGATATAGAGGTTCACCATTGTTCTATATCTAGGGTTTATAAATGTGTAATGGAGTTAATTGTAACATACCAGCTCAAAAGACAACTAAAACGGTAGCCAGCCCGGTGGGTCACATGGACTTAAGAATGACCCGCCATAAGCTAGAGGTAGGTGAGTATCAATGAAGATCTATGAAGGTGATAAAAGAAAGACTATACCCTCATAACAGAGCAGAACAACAGTGTATTAGAAATAAATATTTGAGTAAAATAAAAGTAGTAATTAAATATTTTCAGATTAGTAGAAGAATGATATAAACTGAAAATAGGAGATGAACACTACCCATATGTACAATTCATGCATATTCATATGGTGAAACATAAACTAAAACAAAATCCATACAACACACATCATGATATAGTACAATACATAAATAATGAAAAGAGTGAAAATCTACCGAGGGAGATCTCCATGATCATCTTGAGAACCAGCTTAGTCTTGTGATCCTAACACCAAGGCACAAACAACAAATCATAAGTAAACATCCATGGACCTGCGAACAATGATATCTACTCAGGTACCCCTATAAAAATGGGGGCATGAGTGGGGCGTGGGATATAAATCCCCATAGGATTCCACCCATAGTGTCTACGATAAAATCTAGTACATGAATAATAAGTAATGAAGTGTGTAGTTAAATTATTATTATTTATGGTAATTAAATAAAAGAAAACCATTTCAAAAGGTATTTCATGATTCTTTTCCTTCTACATGGAAGGGAACATATTTATTAGAACTGACATAACCCTCCCTGCCTTCAGAGTGTCCTAGTAATCCATAGAATAGAGAGATCAGCCGCTCACCAATGCACTAGATCAGAAACACCTTAAACATATTTGTGTTTCTCCACTAAGTCAAGATCCCCATGTCATTGCAACTGAGTGTTCAACATGAAAGAAATAACCAACCTGACTGGCATGTCAAAATACCCAATCTTCTAGAAGTCATCCCGTGTATTGTTATGAATTGATTCCTTCAAAGGCTAGGTAACTCTAGTACAAAGACAACATGAGACTATACTCAATAGCTCAAAGATCTAAAAATTAACTAAAATCAACCAGTTCAATACATCAATTAGAAACATGAAGGGTACAACGTAAATCAACGTATACTACCTAGAGAATAAATAAATTGGAAAAACATCCAAGATACAACCCATAGTGTTGTTGTCCTTATACATTCAAGTATCTGATATCCCACACATAAATTGGCTGAAAATGTCATTATCTTATATGATTGTAAAATAGACTGACAACCTCTAGAGTCACCCAAGGAATGAGAAAAGAGTCAGGAGTACTATGAAGTTGATGAAGATTCCCTCAAAATGTCTACCCTCCTAAAACTGAGCATCACTTGATACTCACACACACATCAAAGGCCATTAAAATCAAGAAAACCCATAAAAATGGTGTCATTTAGATGTTAAGAGTCCTACTAGGGACAAAATCACCCGAATGGAACCAATATATAGAACAATGACAACAAACTCAACGCATTTAATATCTATGGGTGCTACCTACGATGAGATAGCACCTCATGAATGAACAAGAACCGACCCTATAACTTGTTCACACCAAACAAATTTCACTATTTCAAAAGCCTATCATTTAAGACAATACTAGATGGAGAGATATCCCTATGGAAATCTTTCTTGTTTTCAATCTAATAAAACTCAATGATAAGTTTGGAATACACTTATACGAGGGTTTTAGAAATTAATGACACATTTTCAGGTTCCATTTTAATTACTCTACATTGATTCACATTACAAATTTATTCATTTAAAAGATTTAAAACAAGACATCAAATCATAACAGACAAGTATTATCAAACCTCCTTTTTAAATCGTTAACATTTTTTTTGAAATCCCATCATAAATTAGGCAATTTATCACATGGATTCCATTTTAATAGATAAGACGACATCCAAGGGACCTAATTATCCAACCTTACTTCATTATAATGCAACCAAATAGTAGTTTCTTAATTATTAATGTTTCAAAACACCCATAGTAGGTTATCTCATAAGAAACATTCCCCAATAGACCTTCATGGGTCTAACTGTGCTGTTTAAAATCTAATCACATGACCTCCATGCCCATATGATAGAATCGCAACCCTTTATAATAGATTCCACCTCATTTTAGAATTAAATTTAACCACCTTTACATTTATAACCATTTCAGAGTATAAAATGTTAATATTTAATGCTTCAATCATATGGGACCCCATCTACCAATCCAAAAATCACAAATTTAATTTATAGGATGGCATTTGGATCCAATAAATTCTAAATCAATTCATTAATAAAATTGATTTTTATAAACTGTTACATTTTATCTAAAGTCATTAATTATGCACAAATCTAAAAGATGGTTCACGTATATGGGTGACCTTTTTAAAATTATAAGGGACCCAAATACCTAACAACAAAAAACTATTTCTTGTTTAATCAAAACCAATAAATTTATCCCGTACAAACATTTACATATATCATAACCCAAACATAACATGATATCGCATGCAGAAAACACATAAGAACATGCTAAATAAATAGGTATCTTGACAAATAAAAAATTAAGCATGGAGGCAGATTAACATACTCAATAAATCACCCAATAATGTTATATAAGAATGCATGCAATAGAAAACCAAATCATGGAATAACACTCAAGTCACACACTCCAATTTAGTAGGCCGCCTAAAAATGAAACTACATGGAGTGGCTTATGTATTTTATATGAATTTCCATGTGCCTATAATGATGTATGTAATGCTTCATCCTTGTCGTACTATTTAAAGAGTTAAATATCATAATATTTATAAATCAATAATAAGAATAATATAAACCAATCATTCTAGGTGAAATCATTTAAACTGTAATAGAAAACAATATGAAAAACAATAAAAGTCTTAGAAACATTGAGTTTTACTCATTGGTGGGGTGATCAGTCCCCAATAAGACTATTTACCTACTAAAAAAATTTCTAATTTCTTATCTACCAATTCTCAAAATAGTAATATGATGGAAAAAATAGTTGATACCACATTGTAATGTCCCGACCTGACTGGCCACTATGATGTTAGTTGGACCTATGGGTCACATGGCCTCAAGAGCACCTCCCTAGATGCCAGAGGCCACTGACTAGTAGTGAGGTTCTATAGAGGTGATAATGTGGAGATTATACCCATTATATAATTGTATCACAATGTGGTATTTGAAAAAAATACCACAAAATAGCGTAAGTACTAGTAAAATAATCCTAGATCAATATAAGAATATTATAAACTAAAAATAGAATATTGCCAATGGAAATATGTATGGTGAATGCATGTATAGACTTTGATATATAAAATAAAACAAAAGGAATACAACAAGAATAATTATACAGAAAAATTAAAAAATAAATGAAAGACAGGAAATCCCAAAAGGGAGATCTACACGAGAATCACGAGCTCTACCTCAGTCTTGTGATCCTAACTCACAGGTACAAGCAACAAAGCACAAGAAAGCATCCATGGTTCTATGAACACTGAGATCTACTCAGGTACCCCAGTGCAATGGCATCCTGAGCAGGTTGTGAGATATAAATCACACTAGGTTACCACCCACAGTGAATACCACCGAATCATATCTGTGAATAAAAATTAAAACATTGTTTAGGTAAATGAATAATAAATAACAAGACATGATGATTCAAATAAATAGATACCATTCAGTTTAGGTTCCAATAGGAAACCTAGACAACTCTAACTACATCAGTACATGGATTGAATGGAATTCAGAAAAATATCTATATATATAGTAATAATATAAATATTTAGTATAGTTATGTATCATATCCACCAATATGGACCATGTAAAAGCAAATTAAATTGTCCGTAAACCTGGAATGCTAGGGTCATGATGGATCCAAAAAAACTCAGTCATCCATAACCTAAATAAATGAGCTTATAATCTCATGTAATATAGTACATTCCCAAAATCATAATAGATTATGAGATGGCATGCCTGACACTCGGGATGGTGAGTGATCCATCATGTCATCACTCTAAAAATTGATCATTGAGCATCATCCCAACGTCATACATAATTTCAATAGTGCAAGATACCCTGAATTAACACTTGATGTAATGGAGAATGGTTTTTTTCTTAGGTAAAAAGATCCCTTTCCACAATCCCACATCTAATTTAAGGAATAATCATATAACAACAAAAAATAAATAATAATAGGATCCATGAGGAATTTCCTCTCATGTTATACATTTAATAAGCCAATTTATAACTAAGGAAATTACATTTTAATAATAATTTGAATTAAACATGTACATATGAATGAAATGATCTGAAAGGCCTAAACACCCTTTACAATTAATTTAAAACATTTAATTCATCATAGGAAAACCATCTTGAATGTCCCATTACATTTATATCCAATAAATCACTTAATGAAAACATGAAACCATGAATAAATCATTCAACTTAAAACATTCCATTTAATAGACTCAAGTATATAAATTTTTTTTGTTGGGTTTATAGAGAACATACTTTGGAGGCTTCTTGGTCAATTGGGCATTAACCTACTTGGACAATCAAATCTATTATGATAACTATTCAATTATATAATAGGACAAACATATAGAAGGTTCTTTGGTTCATTTGAAATGTATAAAAATTATGGATATTCCATTTAAGAACATCAAAGTGGACATATACTAGAATACCATAGACGAATCACTATCATTCAAGAATATTGAAACACTGAATCCATTGGGCCAAGAATGCCTGGAAAAAGCTAACCACTACTTTTTAGTTTGGAAGACCACGCACCTCATATGAAGGGTTTTATTATAAAATCATGAAATTGTTTCTCAAACAATTAAATTAAGTTTAAATATGCTTCAAATTCTGAATTCATAACCTAATTAAAAATAAAAAAATCATAATACAAACTACCAAAATGGAATCAAAATTCATAAAAGATAAACATGACCCCGAAGGGGTAATATTACCAAAGTTGGCTAACCATCAAATGAAAACCCATTTTATATTCCATGATGTTTTCTTAGAAAGATTCTCAGGAAAATAAAAATAATTATAAGACATAGTATAAACTGGGCCACCTAAGGGGTGTCCAATATTGAGGTTAACATCCCCAAATCCCCAAAAAAAATGTCAAGGGGTGTATACTAAGGTTCTTAAACCATTTTAGACTAACCGAAATATTTTATCCAAACAATTATAAAAGTCTGGATGTATCACAGTGGTTCTATATAAAAATGATGAAAAACTATGGAAAAGGATGAAAACCACTTACCTTAATATTATGTTGTATCATTAATCCAATATAAATATTTTATTTATTATGATTTTTTTGAAATCTAAAAAATAGACCATTTCCCTGACAATATGTAAAATGAAAACCCACCAAAATTGTGTATTAGTTGGAATGAAGAACTTGAAATACATTAGAGTGGATCTAAAATCATATTTATGTAGATCCATAGAGACCAATGACATTCAATTATAATGATGAACTTATGAGATCTATCCAAGCCTTCAATGGAGATTAGGAGGTGCAAAAAGTGCCTTGGAGGAGCCTCACATGGGTGCTAGAGGAGGAATGAAAAATATAATAAAACATAAAACAATTATAGAAAAAATATCCATTTTACCCCAAGGAACTGGGTCACACAGTTTGGCTGCACATTTTTGCCAAACTGTGGACCAATTTTGTGGCGCCTATTCAAATACCTCACACGATTTGTCCCACATGGTTACCCTAACCCTGTGCCTTCTATGTGATGAATAGTGTGTAGGTACTGCCTATGTGGAACTAACTATGGGGGAAGGGTGACTGGATTGGGTAACCCATGTGCAACCTATGTGGGGCTGTTTCTACTCCCCCGCTACAACCGAATAGTTTTCTATTGGGGGCCACAAGAATTCAGAAAAATGGTGTTATTTATCCAGTTCTCAAAAGTTTTAAGTTTTTAGATTATGTGGCTCTATAAACTAGATGGAGAACCCAAGTAACTATTCATGCCTTCAATAATGTCTACAAACAACTCATTTATGTTTTCTAACTCTTGGAATTACATTCTGAATCCCAGTTCTATGAATGGATCATCCAATAAATGGAAAACATGAAATCCCCTTTAATTTTCCCCCAGCTCAAAACACAAATTGTTACATTAATTATTTTCTTCATCATAAGATTTATGAATGGGGGGTAAAAGTGGATCAACCTAGATCTAACTTTGTTCTCACTAATATTCTTCCGTATCCATTTCTTGTTCTCTTTTCCCTATTTCCCAGTATATATACTTTTTTATCACTATAACCACCATGTCTATGATTTTTATCATATTTTCTACTATTTTTATTTAATTATTTCAATATTATATAAAAAACAGAAACACATGTTTCGGTAAGACCATTAGATAATTCAACAAAACTTCCTTAAGAGAAACCCTAGGGTTTCCACTATGGTATATCTAGGGTCTCTAGAGATTTATTTGACCATCCTTATGACATGGATACTTCAAATTTTGACAAAATTTCTGGGGAATAAATGTTTTCCCTAATACATTTTCCACTATATATTAAGAAAACAATAATAACAACATCATATATGGACACTCAAAATTCTGATTCAATTTTACAATTCGATCTGATTCAAGAACATGAGGAGGATATTGTAGTATTCCAAAACTTTTTGTAAGAATGAAGATATAGAGAGATTACTTATTATGAAATGTTTTATTTTTACGAAATCATTAAAATGATTCTAAAAAATATTTATATGATAATAAAATCATGAAAATAAGGCCACATCACAACAACCTATTGAAAAACTTTCTGGAATGCAATTTAGAAGGAAAGAGAAAATAAACAAAGGAAACAAGCCGTTAATGTTTCCAATTTTCGATTTTGAAGTTCCCTTTATTGAACAACTAGAAATTAAAGATCTTATTACCATGAAATATTTCATGGTATTTTAGGATATGGATTATATAGGAAATGATTAAATTTTAAAAAAATTGGAAGATCATTCTTCTAGTACTTGTAATAATATTTTTTTATGTAATATATTTTCTAATATTTTTTTCATGAGGATCATTTTGAACTAACATAAGAAATCCTATCCATTTCAACAAATGACACAAAAAATGAGGTAATGTGTTTTGAAAAGAGGATGGAGTAGGTTAACTACTTCACTCGTGACCCAGAATTACATAAAAGGGCATTATTCAATTTGAATGAAGAGAAGAATATATTGATTCATGGATTAAAATATATTGTGGCAGATTGTATGTTTTTATTTTATTTTGATTTTATTAATTCTAGGGTTGATTTTTTTACAACCTTTGTAGCTATTGAGGATGAAATTACTTATTTTTATTTTCAATAGAGTTAAGAGGAACATGAGGTTACACCTACTGAGGAAGGATATTAGATTTTTGGAATTGTTCTAATGTGTTATGGACTTTATTAACACACCTTCTTGTTTATAAAAATTATTGATATTATGGACTACAATATAAGGTTAATATCTCCCTAGAATTCAATTTTAATAACCAATTCTCAATAACTCTCATGAAAAAGTAGAAGATGATTAAGGGGAGTACCCCTATATCATTTTTCCTTATCCACTATTTCAAAAAATTTACAGTATCCTAGATCTGGGATTTAATAAAATTGTATAAGGATTACTTCAAATTTTAAAAATCACTAAAATTAGTAATAATCACATATGTTGGTTGAAATTAAAGAAATCCAATTCCTGTTTTAGATTAGGGATGACACAAAAGATGTCAATTTCAAGACAGTCTAAAAACATCCTACTTAGGTGGTTATACCAATATTATCTTATTTAGTTTCCTATTTTATTTTATCAGTTCTATTTTTAAAAATTATTCTTTTTTATTTAAGGAAAATAATTATGAACTTCATTAAACATTGAATCCAATCCGGGACATGGCATGAAAAAATCATTAGGACTTTCATGACCTTGAGGATCTATATACATGATCATACTAGATAAAACACCCTAACAAAAACCATCATTGATTATTATTTGAGTTTGATTAGTATTTAACTATTTTTATATCTTATAACATTTAGGGACTTGAATGGTGTAACCATTAATCTTGAGAAATGTAAACCAAGGGATTCCAAATTTGGATAAAATTATAAAATGAAAACCTCCACATTCTGGGGAGTATTGATTCGAATTATAAAAAATTTATTTCTGAACATCAGAGTTTCATATTGTTGTGAACTAAGTCTCTGTGCATTTCCCATAGTTTTTTTTTGAAATTAGAGAGTCTATTTTTTTGGTTGAGTATTTTTCTAGTTGATAACTAACTTGATTAAAAATATATTGGAATTTAACTATGAACCTGTCTTGAAAACTCTAAATTCTTTTGGATTCAAAATGACATATGATATATCATTTTTCATCATTCTTATATTTGAATAAAATTTAAAATTATTATTTCCATGTTTAATAATTTTAAGCATGAACTTTAAAAAAATGTTTTTTAAATATGTTTTCAAATTTCAAAAGTAAAATTTTTAACTTTTATGTAACCCCACTAAATATATGTGAAAATATTTATTAAAATATTAGTTTTAATGAAAACTTTATCCCATAATAAGATTCATCAATGCTGCTAATTTTTTGAATTATGTGTGGGGGAGATTTATTATTGCCTTTTCTATGTTTTGGATTAATGTATAGACACATCAAAATCCCCATAATTTATTTTTAGAAAATAATTAAACAAATTCTCAATGATTCGTACACTGAGGGTATATGAGAATTAATTTTTGACATTAATTTTTTCCTTCCTAGTGGATAACAACATGCTGATTAGGGAGAATTTAAATTATTCTATAATTCGCGTGGGGGTAATGACTTATGAGTGAGGTTACATACAATTTTTATGGGTGTTTTATTTGTGAACTAATTGAGGGAGTAATATAGGATACATCATGGTGGCATTATTATTTTAACAAAAGGAAAGATGAAATTTTAACTAAAACGTAGGGAAATTACTTTCTGGAAAATAATATACCTTAGGGGGAAATTTGATTAGATTGTAATACCAATCCATTGATTCTAGAGTAATTATTTTAATTAGGACCTCATGGTTGTCTCCGGGATTATGGAATTGGAATTGTTGTGAATATATAGCCATTTCCAAACTAAATAATTACATTACATAGTGATTTGAAAAAAATAATGGTTATGAAACATTAAAATAAGTGGCCTTATTCAAAATGAGTTCACATAGGTGACGCGAATATTGAACCCAAATGAAGAATGAGGTAATTAATTTACAAGATTTTTTTGAGTTGTATCATTGAAGTGAATTACAGATCATTGATTTTTGGAACTTATGAGAAAAAGATAATTTAATATGACTCTTGTTAAGATTTTATTTACACTATAATTAGAAGTTTCCTCACACTTAGAAATGGAATATGATTTAGAATTGAAATTAGATGTTGGGTGGCTTCGTATTTGATATAACAGATTTTTAATTGTGAATGAATCTTTTTTTCATTGATTTCAGTATGTATTTGAATTTAGGAAATAATTTATGAAAATATTTTTTTAATATCATAACCCATATATTAAATTTTTTTCTCCATAAAATAAATATCTACACATGCCTCATTTTGACATGATGGGAACAAATCATTTTTTATGTTGTACAAATAGAAGAAAACATAGAATTTTTTGAGTACGAAAAATCATATTAATGTGGTGGAAATTCATTTTTAATTATTTTATCTTAGTTTCCCACATCTAATTTGGGGAAATTAAATGATCTATAATTCTGAATTCAGGTTATAATGGGAAAATATTTAATATTGATCTAATTCGGTAAATATATAAGTCAATTTCAATCCTGATAAAAATTAAATATTTTCAATTCTTAATTAATGAACTATTGTGGAATTAATTTCCAAAAAATTTTAATAATACAAATTTTTTATATGATTAAAATTTTCTTTTTATGTTTTTCTAGTGATTCAATATTTTTAGAATTAGTTCTTTTAAAATTCCATGATATTTATTTATACATTTCTTGTAGTAATTATTTTTTCTAATTGAAAAAATTAAATTGATTAATTTTAAATCAAACATTGAGTTTTATTTTAGTATTTTTATTTTAATATACATTTGATTCTTCTTTTCCACATGAATTTTAAATTTGAATATTATATTTCCAATAATATTGGAATTTTCTTTTTTTAACCACATAGAACATTTGGAAAAGGGTCAGAGTGGTTACAAGTGAGATTATATTGACCATTCCTATTATGGGGAAACCACGTGAATTGAAATTCAATAAGGAATGTTGATAATTTTTAAAACACTCAAATTAAATGAAAGTAAATATGCCAAGCATCCACAAGTGAGTTTTAGTAGACTAGTGAAGTGACCTTGCATGTAATTTGATTGACCGCATGCCATACTTCCATTGACAGTCATAATATCCAAAGCTACAATGCAAAAAAGGTAATATTACATAGGTATTTCGATTTGAATGTGATGGAGGAAGACCAACCCTGCTGAAAAATCAATTGATATTTAGGAACCCACCAATTAAATCTTGTAAACATGTGATGGGGTAGTTAAAGCCATGACTGTCAAACCAGATGACCCCAATTGACCAAAGGTTGATTGAACTAAAAGAATGAAGAGGATAAATAAATAAAAAACTGAAGAATTATCCTCTATAGAAAAATAATACAGAGAAAATCCAAAAATTATTTAGAAAATGACCATATATTGTAAACCCACATGGATGATCCCTCTCTAGATAGGTCGAATCTTACCAATGCCAACTTTTCCAAAGCCCATGAACTAAAATTAGAGCTCACAGATATTTCCACTAGCAATTCCCATATCAATAAAACTATTTTCATTTTTATATCTTGATAAGAAGTCAAAACTGAATGACAGGTAGGGATGTACAATATCTACAATCATCTCACAGTGATTACATTGGAGACACTGATGATAATATTATCCCTTAAGAACAGAGAAAATGATTTTGATCTAATGATTGATTTTGCCGAAGATCCCTCATTAAAGAAAAATTTGAGCTTGGATGATGACTAATTCTCTGAAGATGATGTCATATCATGATGGTGTTTGTTTTTAATGATCAAAACTGACTTTGAGCTGAAATTTGAGTATGTAGTAGAAGGAACCTCATTGTCTATGCTTGAAGAAATTTACAAGGGAAGCTATGAACACTTCAAAATTATTTTATTTACATTGTGTACTAACGCTATTGAAAGAATATAGGGGGATGAATTTCAACATAGTTAGAAATATATTAACATGAATTTTTACATATTTCACATAACCAAATCAATATATTTTAATACCCATATAACCCAATTATCACATATAATGATCACATATCTAAATCCTTATATAACCAAATATCCACATAAGAGAATGTTCATTTATCAAAAAGGTTTTAATAATGTATTTTAGTCTAGGATGCACTAAAAAGACTAAGTCAATGGAATAGATAATCTGGATGGTGCAGAAAAGATGCAGAAAAACCCAAAAAAAATTATTAAATTAAAAATATTCCCCACAATGAAATTGTATCCAAAAGGAGATAGTGGGGAGAAAATATTATTTCCCAAACTGGAAAAGACAATTGTATAGTCAGTTACAATTCTTTTTCAATTTTTCATCCTGGACCAATAAATTAAAAGATGAAGGAGATCATGGTATGAGAGATATTAAATTCTAGTGATAAAAACCCTTGAGATTTATAAAAGGAGGATAACATGGTGTTGGATCATTCTCACTGAATGAAATTAAAAATTTATAGGTTATTCATTATTTTTAAATAAATTTATCTCTATTCACAATGTCTTCAGTTAGAGAAGATGATGAGAACATGAATGGGACCCATGTGGATGCTTCAGTACATATTAGTTATAATTTCAAGGTTTTTTTAATTTCTCAATAAATGTAGGAGTTATTATTTTTATAATTAACTATGATTGGTGGAAAATTTGGTATTCTTAATTCATAGGACATAGCATGATTTCTCTCTCTCAATCCCAAATTTTTCTCCCCTTATATAATTTTTTTTGATTTTTTAATGAAATCATATTTTCATTCATCTACCACCATTATGGGATGTCAAACCAATATAAATGGAGATATACTTCGTTAGTAATGATTCATGATGATAAAAAAAGCGGTTTCTTAGTGATCCAAGCTTCATGTCGATTATCTTCACTCTTCATCACCCTTAGCCTATTGTGACTATGATTTTAGGTGTTGTCAAAGAACATTAACCCTCTCTAATTTCACTTAGAAGTGTGATTTTTTTAGATTTTGTGATTTGATGGTCTCCGCAAGAAAATTTGTTCTTTTGAGATTTCTTGGCCTGAATGACTATATTGAATGATTTAGTTTTAATTATAGAGGAATGATCGTGCACTTAATAAAATTTTTTAAATGTTCACTATTAATGTAAGAGAGTTGTGTGACTTAATATATCAATCACCCATTTATTGAGGCGGGGATTTAATTATTTTTCTTCTTAAAAAAATTATAAAAGGGTGTTAAGAGTGGATTGACCTAGATCTATCATTGTTCTAATTGTCTTTCTTATATCTCCCTATATTGTTCTATTTTCCCTATTTTATTGTTCATTCAATGTTTCATCACAATGAAAAATATATATCTGATATTTTTAATATATTCTATTATATTATTTTTCTTTTTTGTTTCTTATAAAAAATGAAAAAAAGAGCTTTTGGAATACCACTAAAAATTATTGCAATGCTTCCATGAGAGTAACCAAGGGGTTTTCTGCTATTCTATATCTAGTTTTTGTAAATATATATTTGACTATCCTCATGATAAGTAAATGTAAATTATTTACACATGATAGTCAACATACTATGTGTGCCATCAAAGAATTTTTTCTACCTCTAGAATATGGTTTAAGAATATCATCATGGCCTTTCAATTTTCTCAGCATACAGGAAAACTCCTACACCCATTTCAATGTGATGGTTAGTTTAGGACATTTATAAATTATGGTCATATAAAATAATGAACAATATGATATAAAATATTTAATTAATAATCACTTTATGGAATTTACATGAAATCTAATGTATAAAAATATTTCTCCACAAAACCAACTCCAATATAAACCCACATGGACTTGACCAAACTAATAACAACTTTTAATCTAATAATTATCACATGATAATCATGCTTCTGCTATGTTGAGGATTCATTTTTGGTGACTTCATGGTTTTATTCTATGTTAAATATACTCATTATGAAGTACCCTCTATGAGAAAAATAAGTCCATATATTATATCTCTAATGTATGTGCTTCATCCCATAATGTGACCATGAATCCTTTACAAGATCCACCATTATTGTATTATCAAAAAAGATAGTGATAAGTTATTTACATTTTGGAACCACGTCAATCCCTTTGATGAATTTTCATTTCCAAACTAATTCTTTAGCTACCTTAAAATTCTAAATATACTCAGACTCAAATGTAGATTCAAAAACCATGGCTTTCTTTCAAATATTCTGACTCACAACATCTCTATTGAGATAGAATGCGTATCCCAAATATGATTTTAGATTATATTTATTATATTTTAATCATAGATTCTTTATATCCACTGAATAATTGTTCCTAATATCCTCCACAGAATATAAATATATCATTAGTATTAATTAGTTACATAAAGATTGTCTTGAAATCCATCTAATGTGGGTTAACTAGTTCAACTTGATATCTTCCTTATACACTTATGTAATAGGTGACATGTAGCCATTAATATATGGTAACCTGCATAACTATCCTAATAAATTAAATGTTTTGAATCCTTATTATCCTATTTTTTTCTCTCATGTGTCCAATGAAACAATTTCATAGAATGATAAATGTCATGTTACACTAGAAAAAACCCTATATATGATTTTCTATACTAAATCTCTTATGTATATCGACATTTTATATACTAGAAAATAGTCCAAGCAGCCTTTTGGATCTATCATGATAAATCTTGATCCCAAGAATATATAGTACTTCTTCTATGTCCTATATGGAGAAGAATGTGTATAAGCTGAAATATATAGACTGTAATATGGGTATTTCATTTCTAACAAGTTGTATGAGATCAATATAAACTATTTGGAATTTTACCGCACTTCCAATAAACTGATTCTAGACACACAGATCAATTTCATTATTTATGAAACAAAATTATACTATGGCTTCATAAAGATAAATTTTATATGACCAGAATAATTTATTTAATCCATAAATGGAACTATTAAACTTAGATAACTTATTGGTATCCTTTGGATTAGCAAACCATTTTGGTTGTGTCATATAGACATCTTTTTGAAGGTTATCACCGTGGAATGTTATTTTTATAGCCATATATCAATTTTCTCTGTCAATTTTAGATGATATGGAATGAAGATTTATGATGTATTTTTTAAGTCTCTAGTTGAAAGGTTTAATTCTAGTTTTTTCATTAATATTATTTGAACCATTTTCATACCAGTAATTCCTTAGATGTAATAAATTTCTTATCCATCTCAAATTTCAACTTGAAAACCCATTTTTCCAAAAAATATTTAAATACATTGTATGATTTACCATAACACATAATTGGTTTTCCCATATGAAATCCATTTTATGAATAATTTATTCATTTAATTTAGTAGCTTCTAGGACACTTACTTATTATTTATAGGTTACATTATATTTATTATTAAATATTAATGATTCACTATCCTTTTATATATGAAAACCATATACTTCTAGTACTTTATCCCCTCATGTACTTCTATGTAGTACTTGTGTCTCTAAACAATATCTTCCATGAGGATTTTAGGAATATGTTTTTGTGAAAATAAAATTTATATGAGGAGACTTAATTGTATAAATTTTTATCTCACTCCTACAATATCAATTACATATGTGATCCATTTCATTAATTTTTGGAGTTCTATTAACCTCAACTTTCTTATATGAAGGATTGTTTATGTAATATCGTCTAGTTTTTTTTAGGATAACCTATAAAGTCACACATAGTGCCTTGGGGTGACTACATTTTCTCAAAAAAATGGCTTAAAATGCTTCACAATCCCAAACTCATAAAATTTTCAATTAAAGTTTCTTTCTACACAAATAATTATATTGAATACAATTTTTACATTTAGTTAGAACATAGTTTAGTATGTGTAACATTGTTTTTAACAAATATCCTTAGATTGAAAATGGTTAGATTGAATAACTCATAATAGAAATCATTATGTCTAATTGTGTGTGGGTCATAATTTATCTTACACCAATCCATTGTGGTGTATATGGAATTTTTATATTTGATAAAATTCTAAAACCCTATAAATAAATAATTAAATTATGATTATGTTATTCTCTACCAAGGTTTGAGTGGAGTTTTATAATATCCATACTAAGTTGGTTCTAAAATTCTGTCTTACATTCCATGACCCTATTAATGGGATATAATGTATACCTCATTTATCATACATAATTTATCAACAATATTCATTAGTAAAAGTTATTATGTATGGTTACCCACAACTAGAATCAACTATCAATAGTCAACACACATGATCATACTCATGTAGCATAGTGTTCCTTTCATCCTTTCCACAAAATATTTATATGATTATTTTTCCTTATAAACAATCATGACATACACCAAGTTGTTTTTGTTTAAATAAATAAAAATATCAATAATTTTTTAATCTATTAATTTTTTTACCAGATCTAGTCAGTGATTCCAATGTTCTATGTTGTATGAGTCATGTGAAATTGATTTGTTATCGATTCCCAATAATTTTTTATTGCAATCCAAAATGTAAAGAACAATTTTTAAAAATTTATTACCATAATAATTCTTTCTATGTAAAATTAGAATAACGTATTTCCATATTTGAAAATAAATACAATGGTACCAAGTTTGGATAAAGAAATAATGTTAATGGCAGTTTAAAAAAATAATTTTAATCATGAAAAACCAAGATCATTATTTTCAACAATGATAGGTTGTAATATCTATTTGGAATATAGTCAATTAAATATAATTTGGTGTCTAATAGATCCACCGCACCAAGGGAAATATTTTAGAATCTATATGGTTAATATATTTGAATAACTATGTGAGGAACAATTGTGGAATTGAACAATAAACATTAATTTATTTTTATTTTTATTAGATATAAAATTTACCAAAAGATTCCCCTAGATTATTTTATAAGGTGATGTTTTTATTACAATTTAACTTCATTCCACATGTAAAAAATAGCATCATTCTCCCTTTCTTTCCCATTGATCCTCCTCTTCTTGAAGGTTGTTATAGTGAAGCTTTATATATGGGCTTACTCTTGGATACCTTGACCTGGATTTTACTTTTATTCACCATAAGGAAATAATGATTATTATGATTCACATACTTATAAACATGGAACAATGGAGTGAGAATATAAAGGAGAGACTTCTCTATGTTTTTCATATTCTAATTAACAAAAAAACTAGAGATCATATGAAGGATTGATGAATGAATGAGATTATTATCAAATTATTTAGGCATCATCAACCCAAAAACCTCTAGGTGCCCAATGTATCATATGATTTTATCATTGTGAGGCATATTTGGTTTCGATACTAATTTTTTTCTTATAAATATTACCTTGGATATCTCAAATTAATTATATCATTCTCTCCCTTCATATTGATCACATAGATTTTAGAGCATGATACATGCATCTATGTTCTAACATGACTTCCATAAATTAGTAGACATGGATTAAAGTGTCAAACATTGAATGTATAGTGAATCATTCATGTGTTTTTATAGACAGTGAAATCCTCATAACTCTCCCCCAAATAAATAGGAATAGGGATTGAAAATGTTATCACATAAGACTTTTTTTTCATTATGAAACACAACCCATAAGCATATAAACAATTTGTGGAAGTTTCTTATTCTTAAGAGATAGTTTTTATCAAGAATTAATCATAGGGAAAATGTGGTTTAGAAAATATTCATTATTATACATTAATAAGAGAGTATATTATTATTACTTCTTTTGATTATAAATTATGTGTGACAAAATAATTTTAATTTTATTACGTCTCCCACTATTTTATCAAGTCATGGAATCAATAACCATTAAACTAAAAATTCCCCATCACCATAAACATACCATTGTCTTGAATCCATATTTCTATTTTTATAGTCCGCATAATGGACATGGAAATTATAATATGGATTTTAGGTACATAAAATTCAATCCATGGAATTGAAACTCCTTGTTCAATTGAGCGGATTCCTCAATCTTGAAATACTGACTTCGATTTCAACTACACTTTGCTCCAAAATTTTTATTGAATAATAGAAGACAATTATATCTAATAACAGTTTGGATATGTAAACCCAATATCATTGTTTTTATTTCAAAATATTTAATGTTCCCCCAATAAAGGACTAAACTGACACTTTAACTATGGTTATATGTTAACTCAGATAATGGATGATGTAATGACATAATATTAATTTGAGGTATTTTTTTTATTTTGTGTAAATATTTTCATTTTATCATTTACATGACTTGTTATTGTTATGTTTATTTATTTTTGTGAGCAAACATATTCTAATTGATATATATATGCATTATCCTTTTATATTAATTCATGTTTTCAATGGTATGTAATTAATTACTTTGATCATGGTATTAAATCAATAAAATAAATCATGAATAAAGAATGAATTAAATAAATAAATAATTTCATGATCATGATATTTAACTTGATGTTTGTGTATTTTGTGGATAACAAACAAACAACTCACCCTAGGGGAATACACATTGACAACATATAAGGGCCTATTTATATAATTCCACCTCTATCCTGAAAATCTCCTTGGTTTTGTTTTTCATTGAAAATATCTCTATCCAACACCATGTTCCAAGGAGTTTAATCCCTGTAATTTATTTACCTAATATGAAGGTTTAGGGAACATGAATTTGGTTTTACATAAAATTATCATTGATAACATATGATCATATATAATATAGTGAGGGGGATGACTTGTATGCCATCAATTTAATTTTGAAAAATAATCATAAAATCCCATGAAATAATTAAAGTTAAAGAATCCAAAAACATACAAGAGTTGTTATAAATTAATGTCCATCCACTTTATCAACAAATACGTATTAAATTCTTTAGTTAGGATTCATTTTTAATCATTACATTATTAATATAAACACACATGACTTAATTAAATTAATTATTAGAATAATCAAGAAATTCAATTCTTCAAAATGTCTATACAATCTATTCTAGAGATACGCGTCCAAAATGAATTTAACTAAGTTAAATAAATTAATTTTTTTGAAGAGTAAAATTGTATGTATATAGGTTTTACTTTGAAACCTCTTTGTGAGTACCTATTTAAAAAACTCTGGAACTATTAAGATTCTATACAATCTACTCATACAACATTTAGAATAAAATTTATAAGATAATCACATACAATGTATTAGTCAATTAAATTACACATAGAACAAATCATAATTGATGTTTCATGTAAGGATTTTAATTCACATATAATAGTGGACATGTTGTGACGATACAAGGTATATAGTTAAATTTTAATTCAAAAATTAATTATTAAATTTAATATCTTATGAGACATATTATTTAGTGTATACGAACAAAATAATTAATATAAGGAACACATAGTGATGATATTTATATCTTAATATTTTAATTTTAATTTTTCATCCTAAACATTATGATTAAATGATATGTAAGTTGTAACACCGAGAGATTTTTTCAAATATTGTTTTCAAAAAAAATTATTCTCTTAGATATTTGTCATTACATTAAACATTGAGTTTAGATTGTGTTATACACAATACCATTTTTATATTGAATAAAATGTAACACTGAGTTTATCTTAAATCACATGAAACACAAAGTATAGATTGTGTTACATACAACACTGACCTTATCTTGCATAACATACAACACCGAGTTTAATAAAACATGACTTTCTATTATGAAATTATAATTTAATATAATCTTTATCACATAGACGTTGAAATGGATGGTAAGAATGTGATTAAAAAATTATGGAATTAAATTTTTTACAAATTTATATATAATGAATTCTATACTTTCCAGTTAATTATAAATGAAAATAAAAACCATTTTGAAAATAAAAGAATAATTTTTATGAAATCAATATTTTTCCAAAAAAAATTCTTTAAAATCAATTAAAAAGTAATATATTATTTCAATTATTTTAATGATACTTATATATTATACATTCTATCTAATTTTTAACATTCATCTTATGTATTTTTTATAAAATAGATAATAATAAATCCAATTTTACACTCAAAAGTGTATTTTTCTAAAAAATATTTTGTTCACTTTTTACACATTTATTTTAATATTTTAATTTTACATTTATTTATATTTTTTAATAATAAAATAAACATAATTTTAAAAATCTAAATTTAAAAAAATATCGTGGAGTTATTTTTTTATATTTTTCTAAAATGATAAATGTTTATGTGAGGAATAAAAAATACTAGTTTTTATTAAAAAATATCATATATTTTAAATATTTTAAAAAAATTTATTATTAATTTAAAAAGGTTTTAAATGAAAAATTAATTCAATTACATATCTATTAATCCAATTTAGTTTATTGGAATCAATTTCATAAAAAAAATTTATATAAAAATTCAGAATATTTGGATGATTTTTTTAAAAACAGGCTTTCAAATCCCGTATATGGGATTAATTTTTAATTACAATTTTCTTCTAATGTGAATGTGGTTTCACCCAAATTTAACAGAGAGGTATATGTGATTTTTGATGTACATGTTGGGTTCAAATATAGAGGGACCAAAGAAGAAACCTATGGACACCTATGATTTGATGGAGGTTTTTTCTTTGGAGATTCCAACTTGGGTTTTTATTTGATAGGATTATTAAATTAGATTTTGAGAAACTTAAGAGAATTCAGTTTAAAAACAATGTGTTTATCCATGGTTATTTCATGGGGTTGATTGGATGAATTTCTTTTTATTGGAAATTTCATATCATATATTCATGATGGATCCAAACATTGAGATAATCCTCAAAAATCATTCACTAATTTAACCCATAAACAATTACAAAGATAATATTCAAGGAAATTATAGGATCACATTCATGATCACTATAAGGAAATTTATCATAAAAGCACTAAGAATGTGTCATCGTTAATGTGGGAAAAGATAATGAAGAATGTAACTCATTAAATGAAAATCATAAAATAAAACAACATATTTAAATATTAAGTAAATGAAATAATATCCAGTGCATAACCTTTCAACTCCATTGGATCAACCCATATGTGTTTATCCCTCAATTTAATCTATTCTACCAATGAATGTTAGAAGTAGAAATATGGTGGAATAATTGAATAAAGTGAAAAACATTAAAATAAACCAACACTCCACCCCTATGGGATTGATTTCAAAAGTGTCAGTATGAATAAGTTCACAACATGATTCAATGATATCAATGTGAAATTGAAAAGAATAAAATAATAAAATATTAATAAGAATATTCACTAATAAATGACAGTGAATGAAAAAAATACATGAAAAAATTTGACGATAAAATTACAAAAAGAATGTGGGAAATCACAATTGAAAGTAAAAAACATTGATAGAAAGGAAAAAAATAGATAATAATTCTATTCAAAAGAAAAATTCATTATATAGGAATATTAGGATCCTTAGAGACACCTCCGACAATTCATTTCCATCTCCATTAATTTAGAGAGTCAAAAGGAGGGTGAGAAAATCAAGGGAATTGGACATTTTGAAGATGTCCAGGAAAATCATCCAGATTCATCCCCTTGTTTACGTGTGAATTATTAACTAATGATGAATGAATAAGTAGGGGTATTATAAAACATATATAATCTCAATGGGGTCCTATATCATATGTAAAAAATTTAAGTCATTTGGTTCTTCTGTTTGGATGTTATGCTCGAAATGGTGGGCAGACTTTATGGGAATTTAGGTCTGGCCCACCATTTAAATGTCAACTTCAAATACATTTATCTGAATGAATGATTTAGAATTATCTCTAGACACAGTTTAATTAAATTATCCACATATTTTTATATTTATAATGTAAAACTTTTAACTTCATTGGGCTTTTATTATGGACCCCACTTTTGATTGATGGGCATTTTCCCCATTATGCATTGTTCTGAAAATTTCTCCATTTATGCCCAAAAATTCCCATAATCCATTTGGATTCATCCATAGATCCTAAAATATAAAATTTTCCAAAAATATTAATAAATAATATCCCCAAATATCAAATTACAAAAATGAATATAATATTCTCCACCCATAGATTGTCACGACCCGTCCTCGTGGCCTGTGCCGTGACTACCCCAAGCCCACCTTCCATAGGACAGGGGCTGATGACTAGCACCAAGGCATAAATCCCGGTAAAGGGAAGGCATTTCCTTTGTAACGTAAACAAGCACCACAGAGTAAGCAAGCAGAAAAAGTAAACACTAAGTAAAAGCTAGTATAAGAGTGATGTGCAGAAAATTAAGTGGGCCAGTATACAAACCTAAACTGTAAGTAAAGTACAACTCGAAAGGGAAAACAACAACAGAAAAGTAAAGCCGCAATGCCGAGTTTCCCACTGGAAATCCCACATGAAGGGTGGGTACATATATCCTCCACAGCTCCTCGGTCCAGCCGTCCGCTCCGAGTATACCCGCCTAGTGGTCCACCTCCAAGTACTGCCCTGCTCTGCAAGCCTCTTCCACGATCAACGCTGTCCGTCATCTGCAACCAACACAATGTAGTGCGGGCATAGCCCGTGCAGGGGTGAGTATATGCTACTCAGTTGGGACCCCAAGACCCCCGAAGGTCTCCCAAAATCCACAAAGAATAATCCACAAAGGAAATATACAATCACGAAGTAACAACCGACACTGCTTAGGTATATGCCCATACATATACCTAAGTCATCAATTCCAATACGCTCCAACCTCCGAGCCCAAGTACAACCCAGTCCACATAGTAAAGCATACGTATTTAACACAGGAATGCAAAACATAATCCACATAGGATAACACAACATAATCCACATAGGATGTAAACAGGATTCAGCTCACACAGGTATACTCCTTCTAAAGACAATAGAGATGATCACTGATCCATCTAAGTCGTCGGACCCACAAAGGATCGATAGGTACTAACCCCCGCAATGACCCACACAGGATCGGTAGGAAAATAACCCCCGCAATGACCCACACAGGATCGGTAAGAAACTAACCCCCGCAATGACCCACACAGGATCGGACCCACACAGGATCTGTAGGCGCTGGCTCACATAGAACAGCTGAGCACTGACCCACACAGGATCAGACCCACACAAGATCGGTAGCACTGATCCACATAGGATCGCTGAGTGCTGTTGTCGTCGTTGTCGAATCCACTGAGGATCTCTGCACAGTCGTCATCACAGTCACAGTAGCAGTCGCAGCCAGCTCTAGGGTTCCCGCACACAACAAGCTCGTTCGGGAGGGTCCGCTCCATGAGCCGAGAGGCTGATACATCAACTGACACATATTCCAGAGTTGATGTATCCAAAAGTTCCGTATCATCAACAGGAACTCAACGTCGCAGACAACGCGTCAATCGGCCGCCCGGTCTGAGAGTTATTGACTTTTTCGTCCCAGGGGCCCGGTTGGTTTTTAAGGCAAAACCAACCCGACCATACTCCACCTGCGTCCAAACCTCGGGCGGAGTATGCCAAAAGATCTGTCTCACTAAGAGGAAACTAACAATTTCGACGGCACATCATTCGGACGTCCGGAGCTTAAGATATGAGCGTTTCCACTCCGCGGGCCCTGTTGGTTTCGTGTACGAATCAACCCGTCCGAACTCAATGTATTCTGAAACCTTGAGTGCGATAAACCTAAACGACCGTCTCATTCCAATGATCGTGTCACCGCTGACGGCGCGTCGATCGGAGGTCCGTAGCCTGAGTTATGGGAAATTGAACCCAAATGGTCCGAAAATGGGGGTTTCGGGCCCGGACCGACCCGGCCCGAGACCCCATGGGTCGGCCCGAACCGGGTCGACCTGGCCCGGGACGGCCCGACACGGCAATCACGGCGCTGCGTGGCGGCCCAGACCGGCGACCCGTGCGTTGGGCGCGCCTATCGGTTGCTCGGCCAAAACTGCCGAGCTGTTTATGGCTCGCGCGGGGGGGGGGGGGGGGTACCCCCCGGTTTCTTGTAACCGTGTCCCCTTAATTGGGGCCGCATTGATGGCCGGCTGGGGGAATTAATTCCCCCGGCTTCTCCTCATCCGGCCGGACCGACCTGGCCAGCCGGTTCCTGCTTAACGGGACCAGCAATGGCTAGTCCCCTTTCAGCTCCGACGGCGGCGGCCTGGTATCGGCCGCCGGTCACCCTACTCCGCCGCGACCCGGAACCGGCCGCGGCCTTTGCCGTCCGGCATGGCGCGATGGCGCCACGCCCCTCCACCGTGGCCCCGGTACCGGCCGTGGTATTTTCGGATGACTCTGACGCGGCGTGATGGCGTCACGTCCTTGTATTAATTTGCGGCACGACGCATCGGCACCGCGTATTTCATGCCACAATAATTCCGCGCGGTGAGACGGCACCGCACCACTTCCATTTCAATCCAAAAGAATACATCAAGAAAAATAAGGAGGTGGGTCAGCCGTGTTTGTGCGGTCCCCCCCCCCCCCCTCACGTTAATCGATAGCAGTTCGTTAAATCTCACGAAGAAATTCAGGGAAGTAATCACGAACAAATTAATTAAATACAATCCCCTACCTCGGTTTCAAGAACGGCGCACGTCAACGAGCCGTGGAAGACGAGCGTCGCGGAGTTCGGGCATCGCGGAAAAAGAACGTTGATTCTGTTGTCGTCGAGGTGCATCCGAAGAGGAAACGTCGTTGGTGAAGTTCTCCGTGTTCTTCGGCGGAGATGTACTTCGTTGAAGAATGGTGTTCTTCATCGGATTCCGAGGTGTTCTTCGTGTTCTTCGTCGAAGATGTTCTTCGTTGGAGATGAAGAAGATCCTCACGCTTCCCAAAACCTCTAAACGTGGCATAAACTCTAACATTATTAAAATAAGCCCAAGTCTTAATTTATTAACACAACTTACCCTTTTGAATTTCAAGAGTTTGAAATTCAATTAACCACACTTAACTCACTTCATTAAAATTACACAAGTTATCAAATTAAATGAAGGGGAGTTAATGGGGAGTTGAAGAGTTTGAGAATATGAAGGGGGGGGGGGGGGTTCGTGTGGGACCCACCACCCTCATAACCTCCCAAGGGAGGTTGGGGAGTTACCCAACTTCCTCCCATAGCCTTAAAACACAAAAGGAAAATAAAAATTGTAGAATAATAATAAATTAACTTACACAATTTTTTTAATCCACACCCGTGATAACGCAACTCCGGAACAGGAGTTCAAAAGCAAATACTGGCATTGCGGTTCCATCGGTTCCCTCAGAATTCTATTACGGGCACTGGTTCGAAATTTAGAAATTCCCGTCATTCATTCACTGAACATACCTGAGCTAAACTACAGATAGAAATTTCGGGCACTCCGGGCCTCGGAATCAAGTGCCGTCCGAAACTGCGTTCTTATAAAATCTCAAAGAAAATTAAGAAAAAATTTCCCTTGAATTTTACGGGTCTTTATATTACTCCCACCTCAGGGCTTTACGTCCCCGTAGAGATACATCGAAAACTAGGGAAACAGATGAGGGTATTGAGCACGCATCTGAGCCTCCCACTCCCAAGTGCTCTCCTGGAGGTTCTCCTGCTACCATCTGATGCGCACTAGGGTAATCGATCATCCACATAGGACCCTCTCCTGTCGATCCTCGATCTCCACTAAGACCTCTGCAAAAGTCGCACCATCATCAACGTCAAGCTCCACATGGTCAATGATGTGCGTCGGGTCGTGCACGTATCTCCTCAGCTGAGATATGTGGAAGACGTCGTGCACCCGGTGCAACTGAGGTGGTAGAGCCAGACGATAAGCCACCTCGCCAATCCTGCTGAGGAACTGGAATGGTTCTATGAAGCGTGGAGACAACTTGCCGCCTCGGCCAAATCTCCGTAATCCACGTCGAGGTGAGACATGAAAGAAGACGTGGTCGCCATCCTCGAACTCTAGTGGCCTACACCTACTGTCAGCATAAGACTTCTGTTGGCTCTGAGCTGTCCTCATCCGCTCCTAGATGACCTGGACCTTCTCTGTCGTGGCCTGGACCATCTCCGGTCCCACATGTGCTAACTCCCTAGGTTCTTTCCAGCACAAAGGAGATCTAAAAGGTTGTCCTTACAACACCTCGGTTGGTGCCATCCCGATGGTGGAGTGGTAGCTATTGTTGTACGCGAACTCCCCCAAGGGTAGGTGGTCCTCCTAGCTGCGACCAAAGTCGATGACGCATGCATGGAGCATGTCCTTGAGATTCTGAATGGTCGTCTCCGTCTGACCATCCGTCTGAGGGTGAAAGGCTATGCTCATACGTAGCTGCGTCCCGAAAGCCTCCTGTAACCCCTTCCAATGCTGGGAAGTAAAGAGAGCATCTCGATCGGAGACGAAAGATTATGGAACACTGTGAAGCCGCACAATCTCCTGAACGTAAAGACGTCCCATGCTCTCCACTGAGCCCTGCTCTCTGATGGGTAAGAAGTGAGCTGACATGGTGAGTCAGTCGACAATCACCCAGATGGAGTCGTGACCTCTGGAAGTGCATCGAAGTCCAGTCATAAAGCCCACATATATCCCGTCCCATATCCACTCCGGGGCGTCTAAGGGCTGTACAAAGCCTGATGGTACCTGATGCTCTGCCTTCACCTAATGGTAGGTGAGGCATCGTGAAATGAACTCTGCCACAACCTTCTTCATGCCTGGCCACCAGTGCTGTCGTCTAAGATCCTGGTATATCTTCGCCACTCCAGGATGTACCGCCAAAGGAGATGTGTGAAACTCTCTCAGAAACTCCTCCCATAAAGAAACTGGTACCAAGGTACGTCCTCTGAAAAGGACGTCGTGCTCTGCTCCAAAGGAAAAATCATCAGGTGCCTGTCTTGAGGATATCTGTGCACGCCGCGTCTCACAGTCAGTGTCCCCACGCTGTGCCTCTCTGACCCGCTGTAGTAGTGGAGGAGTGACTGTGAGAGACTGGAGGAAGGTTGTTCCATCTCTATCCACGAAGGATATTTGCAAAGAGGCTAGCTGCCATGTATCCTCCTCAAGTAGATGAATGCCCGTCCTCCTACTGAGAGCATCGGCTACCACGTTCCACTTCCCAGGAGTATAGACTATCTCAAAGTCATAGTCCGGGATAAACTCGAGGCATCGACGCTGTCTCAGATTCAGATCCTTCTGAGAGAATATGTATCTGAGACTCTGATGGTCAGAAAAGACTGTAAAGCGCTCGTCCATCAGATAGTGTCGCCATGTCTTCATAGCGAAGACCACTGCTGCAAAGATTTCTCCTTTGCCGAAAAGGGAAATCGGTCTCATCCCCTGGATGAAACACATTCCTTGCCTAATACAGTCAATCCCGTCATGATTAGTTAAACCATGGCATGGATGACATCGTAAGGCCTCGATGCTGCTACCAATAGATCCAACAGTTACTCTCGCCTCCAAGGGTTGAGTCACACTTTCGACATCAGTGTGTGGTCACTAGGTCTCCTCCAGTATGAATCTCGCAAGTGAGGGTCATGTCAACAGTTTGTAACCGACACCTCTTAGTAATAACAAACAAAAGAAAAGAAAGAAAACATTAACATTGAATGTGTCTTTTATTACTTCAACTCAAAGTACAAGGAAACAAGGAAACACAAACGACGAAGCTAGAGGAATTATGGGAAAAGGCCTCTATGCTTGGAGCTAGTCCTGCACTAGTCCACCCTCTTCCGGAGCTCCATGATCGTAAGCTTTAGCTTCCTGAAGTTGTGCTCTCCCCTGTGGTTGGGGTGGACCTCCTGGTGGTGGTGGTGGTAGAGCCTCAAAGCGTAGCCCACCACCTGCTGCTTGGCCTGCCCCTCTGCCTCGTCCTCCTGATCCCTGCAGACCGCCACGGTCGAACCTCTGCCTCTACCTAGGTGGTTCCTCAACCGTCTGTAGCTTCTCTTCATGGGGGGTCGGGCAGTCATGAGCCATGTGGCCCTGTCCGCCGCATGCATAGCACTGTCTTCCACTCGAAAGACTAGCTCCGCGTTGTGTGCCCCGCATTACTGAGCCAGTGTCCTGAGGTCGTCCTCCTGAGGGTCTGGTCTGCCTGGACCCAAGAGTCATCTGTCGACTGCCTTCTGTAGAAGACTCTGCTACGTGCCACCCTGCGGTGGGTCTCGGCGCTGGTGTAGACTCATAGAGAAAATTCTCGATCAAAAGGGCCCGCTACAGTACTCCTATTTGAGTCGGAATGCTGAGGGAGATCAGCGATGCCCTGATCTCCTATCTCAGTCCCTGCTCAAAGATCCAGGCCCGAAAGAATGGGTCCCGTACCATGTCTGTCGAGTAGCGCGAGAGATCGGTAAATCTCGCCGAGTACTGGGTGACCGTCATGCTGCCCTGTCGCAGCTGTAGAAGCTCCTAGATGTGCACCGCACAGAGGGTGGCTGGGACAAACTAAGAGCCGAAAAATGATCTCAAAAACCATCTAGAGAAGAGATGCCTCATCGTGCACCTGGAGCAGCAAGCTCTACAATCTGCATGCTGCTGCGTGCAGGAGGCTCGCTGCGAGGATCACCATGAGGTCTTCTGGTATCCTCACTAACCTGAAAACTCTCACCACTACCTCCAGACAGTCCTCGGTTTCCTGGGGGTCCATCTCCCCGCGGAACCTAGGCAGTCGCTGGCGCTGGAACTCAGGCAGTGCACTGAGGTGACGTGCATCGCCAGTGGCTGGTGCTAGAAGCATCGGTTGCTCGACGGGTAGAGCTACCGCCGGTGCCACTGCTGACAAAGGGAACTGCATTAAGGCCTCATCGGTCGGTGGGATGTCGTCACGCTCGACTCTCGGAACCCTAGCTGGCTGCCATCGTGGGGCCATCTTGAAAACGAAACAGGTGCGCCATAGTCAGAACAGTATACCTGGTGAGCTGACACTAGTATTCACAAAGAAAACTTGAAACACACATGCAATCAATGTTTCGTGCATTATGTCGGAAATCATAAGTCAGGGTCCTGGTGTACGGATACATCGACCGCCGCACCATCACTGGACTTCCTGGACTGATAACCACACCCAATACGCTAAAAACTATTGCTTCACATAGAAGAAAGATCAGAGTCTGTGGTACAACCGAACCTCATCTGATACCAATTTGTCACGACCCGACCTCGGGGCCCGTGTCGTGACTACCCCAAGCCCACCTTCCATAGGCCAGGGGCTGGCGACTAGCACCAAGGCATAAATATCGGTAAAGGGAAGGCATTGCCTTTGTAAAGTAAACAAGCACCACAGAGTAAGAAACCGGAAAAAGTAAACACTAAGTAAAAGCTAGTACAAGAGTGAAGTGCAGAAAAGTAAGTGGGCCAGCATACAAACCCAAACTGAAAGTAAAGTACAGTTCGAAAGGGAAAACAGCAACAGAAAAGTAAAGCTGCAACGCCGAGTTTCCCACTGGAAATCCCACCCAAAGGGTGGGTACAGATAGCCTCCACAGCTCCTCGGTCCAGCCGTCTGCTCTGAGTATACCCGCCCAGTGGACCACCTCCAGGTACCGTCCTGCTCTGCAAGCCTCAACCACGATCAACGCTGTCCGTCATCTGCAACCAACACAACATAGTGCGGGCATATCCCGTGTAGGGGTGAGTATAAAATACTTAGTAGGGACTCCGAGACCCCCGAAGGTCTCCCAAAATCCACAAAGGACAAACCACAAAGGAAAGATACAATCACGAAGTAACAACCGACACTACATAGGTATATGCCAATACATATACCTAATTTATCAATTCCAATACGCTCCAACCTCCGAGCCCAAGTACAACCCAATCCACACAGGAAAGCATACGTATTCCACACCGGAATGAAAAAAGTAATCCACACAGGATAGCACAACACAATCCACATAGGAAAGTAAACAAGATTCAGCTCACACAGGTATACTCCTTCGAAAGACGATAGAGATGATCACTAATCCATCTAAGTCGTCGGACTCACAAAGGATCGATAGGTACTAACCCCCATAATGACCCAAACAGGATCGGTAGGAAACTAACCCCCGCAATGACCCACACAGGATCAGTAGGAAACTAACCCCTGCAATGACCCACACATGATCGGTAGGAAACTAACCCCCGCAGTGACCCACACAGGATCAGACCCACACATGATCTGTAGGCGCTGGCTCACACAGAACCGCTGAGCGCTGACCCACACAGGATCGGACCCACACAGGATCGGTAGCACTAATCCACACAGGATCGCTGAGTGTTGTAGTCGTCGTCGTCGAATCCACTGAGGATCTCTGCATAGTCGTCTTCATAGTCATAGTAGCAATCGCAACCAGCTCTAGGGTTCCCGCACATAGCAAGCTCATTCGGGAGGGTCCGCTCCACGAGCCGCGAGGCTGATACATCAACTGACACATAGTCCAGAGTTGATGTATCCAAAAGTTTCGTATCGTCAATAGGAACTCAATGTCGCAGACGGTGCGTCAATCGGACGCCCGGTCTGAGAGTTATTGGCTTTTTCGTCCCAGGGGCCCGGTTGGTTTTTCCGGAAAAACTAACCCGACCGTACTCCACCTACATCCAAACCTCGGGCGGAGTATGCCAAAAGATCTATCTCAGTAAGAGGAAAGCAACAAAGTCGATGGCACGTCATTCGGACGTCCGGAGCTTAAGATATGAGTGTTTCCGCTCCGAGGGCCCGGTTGGTTTCGTGTACGAACCAACCCGGTCGAACACAAAGTATTCTGAAACCTTGAGTGTGATATACCAAAACGACCATCTCGTTCCAAGGATCATGTCACCACTGACGGCGTGTCGATCAGAGGTCCGTAGCCCGAGTTATGGTCAATTGAACCTAAATAGTCCGAAAACGGGGGTTTCGGGCCCGGACTGACCCGGCCCGAGACCCCCGAGGTCGGCCCGAACCGATTCGACCCGACCGGGGTCCGGGTTGACCCGGATCAGCGACCCGCGCACTGGGCGTGCTGGTCGGTTGCTCGGCCAAAACGGCCGAGCCGTTTTTGGCTCGCGCGGGGGGGGGGGGGGGGCGATTTCTTGTAAACGCGACCCCTTAATTGGGGCCGCATTAATGGCCGAATGGGGGAATTAATTCCCCCGGATTCTCCTCGTCCGACTGGCCTGACCTAGCCAACCAGTTCCCGCTTAACGGGACCAGCGATGGCCGGTCCCCTTCCAGCTCCGAGGCTGGCGGCTCGGAACTAGCCGCCAGTCACCCTGCTCCGCCGTGGCCCGGAACCGGCCGCGGCAATTGTCGTCCGGCGCGGCGCGACAGCGCCGCACCCCTCCGTCGCGGCCCCGGTACCGGCCGCGGTATTTTTTGATGTCTCCAACGCGGCGCGATGGCGCCGCGTCTATGTATTAATTCGCGGCGCGGTGCGTCGGCGCCACATATTTCTTCCTGCAATAATTCCGCGCGGTGCGACGACACCGCACCACTTCCATTTCAATCCGAAATAATCCAACATGAAACATAAGGAGGTGGGTCGGCCGTGTTTGTGCGGCCCCCCCCCCCCTCACGTTAATCGATAGTAGTTGGATAAATTTCACTAAGAAATTCAGTGAACTAATCACGAAAAAATTTATTAAATACAATCCCCTACCTCAGTTTCAAGAACGGTGCACATCAATGAGCCGCAGAAGACGAGTTTCGTGGAGGTTGGGCGTCGCGGAAAACGAACGTCGATTCCATTGTCGTCGAGGTGCGTTCGAAGAGGAAACGTCGGTGAAGTTCTCCACGTTCTTCGGCGGAGATTTACTTCATTAAAGAATGGTGTTCTTCATCGGAGTCCGAGGTGTTCTTCACGTTCTTCATCGAAGATGTTCTTCCTTGGAGATGAAGAAGATCTTCACGCTTGCCAAAACCTCTCAACGTGGCATAAACACTAACATTAATAAAATAAGCCCAAGTCTTAATTTATTAACACAACTTACCCTTTTGAATTTCAAGAGTTTGAAATTCAATTAACCACACTTAACTCACTTCATTAAAATTACACAAGATGTCAAATTAAATGAAGGGGAGTTAATGGGGAGTTGAAGAGTTGAAGAATATGAAGGGGTGGGGTTCGTGTGGGCCCCACCACCCTCATAACATCCCAAGGAAGGTTGGGTAGTTACCCAACTTCCACCCATAGCCTTAAAACACAAATGGAAAATAAAAATTGTAGAATAATAATGAATTAACTTCCACAATTTTTATCATCCACGCCCGTGATAACGCAACTCTGGAACAGGAGTTCCTAAGCAATTACCGGCGCTGCAGTTCAATCGGTGCCCTCAGAATTCGATTCCGGGCACCGGTTCAATAGGTAGAAATTCCCGCTCGTTCGTTCACTGAACGTACCCGAGCTAAACTTCGGATAGAAATTCCAGGCACCTCAGGCCTCGGAATCAAGTGCTGTCTGAAACTACGTTCTTGTAAAATCCCAAAGCAAATTAAGAAAAAATTTTCTTTGAATTTTACGGGTATTTACATAGATTATTGATTGGTCCGAGTTTTTCATTTTAAACATGAATTGAAATTATGATGACAAATTAAATTTAATTTCTATATTACACTAAAAATATTGTTTAGGGAATTTTGAAAACATGAATATTAACATATTAACAATTAATATTATTCTATTTTAGTGGATAATGATAATAAAATCATGAAAAATGGATTCCATTATTTTAATTATAATATTTTATATTATATAATCTATTTAATTTAAATTTTGACCATTATGAATTTGAGAAATGGTAAAAAATGTTTACCACGGATAAGGTTTAAATGGGTTTACATGGGGTTAAACAAAATTAAAGCCTTTAAAAATGACCCTAAACTTTTAAAAACCCATTATATAGAACTATTTTGAACAGATATATTCTATTCTCTAAAATGATCCATTTTGGTGCTTTTTATCATGATATTAACATGTTTACACATTTTTCTTTTAAAAAATTATAGGTGTTACACTCACCATACATATAAATGGACACCCATTATCCTATGCTATTAACAATGAAGAATGTATTTTTTTTAAGAAATTAATGCTCGGAACACTTAATTAAACCTCTAATATTATACTAGAATCCTTATTTTGTTTATAAATCCATCTTAAGAGGCCATATGGTGAAAATAAAATAAAGTTGTCATAAAAAGAGGTAATGTCCCGAATAGAGCATTTTATTTTATTTTTTCCTACAACTCAATAAATTATTATTAAAAATATATTGATATAATAAAATACATATTTTACATATACATAGATTATTTTATGTTAATGTTATGGCCTATAACTGTATCCTATTCTATATAATGGGTCACAAAATCATCATTAATGTGTACAGTGAACAACTGCTTTCTAAACCGTTGTTATTCATCATCCATCACCACCTATCACAGATGGATATATTATTGGATTAAATGTTTATTTGTTATTTTTATGATATTGATATACTTATAGAATTATAATATCATATATACCTTCAAACATTGTATTATATTGGTATACGATAATGTTGCTCATGTGTACAACAGACTACCACCTCGCGAAGCATTGTGATTTGTTCACACCTTATATGGAAGTTAATAAATATGGTTTTAAGGAAAATATTTGATATATATGACTTAAAAATTATTATTTAAGGTTAATATATTACAAACCATTATTTCATTCAATACAATTAGAAAATGGAAATAACTTTCATGCGTACATACAACTTACCGTCTCTATAAACAATGTATTTAATTTTCTATATCTAACTCATTTTCATTATTATAAAAACATATATACTGAATAAATATAAAATTTATATCATGGTTATAATTTTGGATATGATTGAACCATGATAAAATTAATAGGATATATATATATATATATATATGAAAAACAATGCGGTTATTACCCGAATATAATATTAAAATTTTATTTTTAATAAACGTGTAACAAAAGATTCCAATTAAATAATATATAGAAGGACAAATATGAGTGTGGTTATATAATTCATTTAAAACGAATATACATTAATTATGAAGTATGTTCATATTTTTATTAAGGATGTTGGGACTTAAGGTATGGAATTTCGATCTCACTTTTTTACTTCTATGAGACACGTGCCATATTCACCACATATTCCTTTTATGTGGTGTATATGATTAACATGAATTTATTTTATGATTATTCTCCTGAAAATTATTGTTATTTACATATCTATTTTATAATTTCTCTTTCATGGGGGTTAAGTTTCAAAAGATACTAAAGTGGGAAGGAATGTATTTCTTAAATTTCCTTCTTGGGGACCGAAGATATGTTATGCACCTATCTTGATCTATATATTATATATACCTTCTATTTTAATTGTTGTATAATAAATAGTGTTATTTTAATGATATTATTATTTTTATTTAATGTAATTATTTCATGGGGATTATGATTCAATGTTACCAGAGTGGTAAGAGTTTTATGTTACAGTATCGCTGTTTATCAGGATTGTTTAGGATTTGGCTTCCAATGATGAAAAATTATAATATATATCATAATAACTTTCGTATCCTATAATAATTTGATTTCAATTAATTTTTCCATTAATTTTCCTTTCTATATGTACTCAAGGGTTCAAAATAAGTATTGAAGAATAATCATATTTATTTCTCCCTTCTGATAAAAACCCATTTCTTCTAAAACCATGCTTTTAAAAAGGTTTCGAAAAATGTATTTTATCTTGTTAAAATGATTGATGAAATTAATTTTTACCCATGCTTTAACATTTTAAAAAATTCATTGCAAGTAATCTTTATATATTTTTAAGAACAATGCATGTTGGAATTTTATCGAAAATGTGGTTGAATTTTTTTAACTTATATGGCATGAACATAATTTCCTACTACCAGGAAAATTATTTTATTTGAAGATTAAATTATATATATTCATGTTTATTTATAAAGAAAATTATTATCAAAATTTTTTATGTCTAATAGATTTTTTTTCAAATCACAAAATATATTTTCCAAATGAAATGTTTTAAATTATTTTTAAGGCTTCTTTTATATGTTTTCATGGTTATTTTCAATGGAAAATATTATCAAAATGTTTCATGTTATAAATAGATTCAGTAAAATATGAAAAGATATTTTCCTCATGAAATGTTTTAAATGATTTTTAATACATTCTTTATAAATTTTAAATATTATTTTCAATGAAAAGTATCATCAAAATGTTTTATGTTTTTAAAAGTGGTTTTCATAATAGGATGAATATTTTTCGGAAGAAAAATTTTAATTGATTTTTGAAGAATCCATTATAACTTATTATGTTAATTTTAAAATAAAATTATTTTAACGGTATTTTATTTATTTTTAGTTTTAAATAGTGATTTTCATAAAAATGTGTTTTTCCTCACCATATGTTCTAAATGATCATTAAAAATATGTTTACAATTATGATGAAATTCTTTGGTGCTACAGATTCTTTAAAAGGGATATGATCCAAGGATAACATTCATATTAATTCTCTAGATAGTTTATTTTTTTGATGAACATATGTTTACAAAAATAATTAGTATTCCATGGGATATACCATGATAAAATTATTCTGAAACCAATTTACTTTCATGTGTTCTGTTATGAAGAAATGCTGAAATTATTATAAAATCTGTCTCATTCCCATAGGTTTTGGTATAATCTAATGTTTTTGAAACCCATTTTATTTCGTGGGTTATGATATGAAAAATATTTATAATTGTGTGGCACACATATATATTATTTTCATTATATTATAGGTAGGGTCAATTTCTCCCTCTAATTAATTGGGTAACAATTTATATATCATGAGATAAAAATGGATAGAATGGGGATTCAACCAGGATCATTAAGGTACTTTGTATGCATTCATGTTCTTGGGAGAGAACCTTAACTACTATGGTGATTTTCGTAGTGAACCAATTCCACTATAATATCCATGGTAGTGATCTTTTACTACATTGGAAATGATTTTATATGTTTATGTTTATACCAAAAATCCAAATCTTATTCCAATGTTAAGTCCTCATAGATCTTGTTATTTGATTCCCATATGATTAATTTATTTTTATCTACTAAAATTTATTATATGACTCATGATTTTTATATTTTATATGATGGGTTTTGTTTTCATATGTTATTATCATGTTCTAATGCCTTTTCTCTCACATTATATTTATGTATTTCCCTTTTTTAAACTTACTGAGCATATAAGATCCCCATATCTTATATTTCCATTCCACAGGTTATGAAGAAAGGATTTAAATAGTGTATATACATTAATGGTACTTAATTGGAAGATATTTTGTGGATATGTGTTTGATATTTCATGTAATAAGAAGATAATGTATCTAGTATTTGTAAACAATCAACCAATATAGTCATCAGAAGTGTATTGTTTCTAAAGAAATGAATATTCATCTAAAAGAACATAATATTTATTTATGATAATATGATGTAATTAAATTTGGTATTTTATAAAAGGTATAGATAAACATCAGAACCTAGGATATTAAAACATTAGTGATCACTTTATAGATATGTATGACGATAAGCTAAAGGATGAGTCAATATATAGTAAATCTAATGTAATTTTAGTAAAGGATAGTGTGTGTGGTTTCCATAATATTATTTCCCTTTCTAGATACTACTAGTGGACATGGTTCTATAAAAGCGGTACCTAGGGGTAATAACTCAAAAAGGTCTACATTGAGATAGACTTGATCATCATCTGGTGCATGACAATGGGCCAAGCTACACACCTTGTTTGAAACCATCAGGTGATATGCTTTTGAAATTAGAGATATATTTATGAAACCTCATGATGGATTTGAATAATAACCATATCTAACCTAGGTTAATCCTATTATTTCATATGTTTAAAAAATATTTCACTATTTAGACATATTTTAAGGGATTTGAAATGATTTTTTTATTTCAATATAGGATTATTATTTCTCATTCGATGATTTTTTGTTAATGTCAATAGATTTTACATGAAGGAATATTGATAAAAATGAAACTGATGAAATATTTTGTGATAATGAGAAACCAAATTGGATGATGACTAGAGAGATAAATATTATGATTATGGCTTATCAGCAATAAGGATATATGATTAAAAACCTGAACATCTGTGAGCTTCATAATGTTTCAAATAATAGGAAGATTAACATTTATAGGACTTTGTGTGTTATTGAACAAATAGGAAAGAAGATTCATATACCTATATTTTAAGATGGTGGGGAGGAAAACCTAAAAACATTTCTCAAATATAGAGTATGATGTTATATATATTGAAATAAGTTCATAGAGTGAAAAGTTACTATGTAATTCAATGTATTACATGCGGGGAATATGGGAATTATATAAGTCAATTCCCTAATATAAAGAATATCCCTTAAATCATTTAAGGAAATATTATATCCTAACTGATAAAGTGAAATTATTTTATTTTATATGTATTTAGATTCATAAATTTTGTGTGGATATATTTTAGTAATGGTATTTAAATTATATGAATTATGAAACATCTAAGGATTCTGTTAATTGTGGAACCATATTTGTCTTCAAGTAAGATTAATTTAATAGATACAGATACCATCAAGGTTTTATGAGTTTATGTTTTATCATAAATCCAAATTCATAGACACCCCTTTTAGGTTTTAACCAATGGGAATTTATCAATATTAAGGCTACATTAAGTGATATTTATGTAACTAAAACCCATTTATTTTTAATATTTTTCAATGAAAAGGTTATTTAAGGAAGAATTCCATTAAACTGTGTGAATATATGATTAATGTTACTAGTAAAATTAAGTGTTAAATTATCATTGATGTTGGGGTAATTATTGTTTTTAGTCGATCAACTTATGAAGTCATAACACATTATAACTATGAGAGAAGGTTTATCTCTAGATCTTATTCCCATAATAAACATTAATAAATTAGTAAAGATATATGGAGTAAAAAATTTAATTCTATCTAATCATGATATGAAGTATATCTCAAGGTTCTGGATAATTTTTTAGTAATATATGGATATAGTGTTTTTTAGCACCACATATCATCGTCATATAGATGGTCGGTCTGAGAGAACAATTGAAACCATAAAGGATATAATAAGATCTTGTTTTATGGATTTCAATGTTTGTGGGGATCAAAAATTTATCAATAGGAGTTTTCATAAAGTAATATATTTCACTCAAGTATTAAATTTCATTCTTTTGAATTCATTTGTGGAAATAAGTGTAAAAATCTAATGTACTAGAATGACATTATAGAAAGAATTCTATTGGGACCCAAGCTAGAGGATGAGATGTAAGAGAAGGTGAGAGAAATTCAAACGTGTAAGGACAAAAAAAGTAGAAAAAATATTAGGTTTATAAACATTGATGAGATCACGAATTTAATTTTTTTTTTGAAAAATTATTTCTTAAGATATCTATGTGGAAGAAAGAATGGACAACTAATAGCTTATCATTTTCTTATTCCACCAAACCACTCTCAAGCTCCTGATTTTTTCTATGCACCTATCATGAGGAAGTATATAATCGATACTTCACATGTACTGAACCAAGTGGTCATATCTCTAGATTATGTTCTTTCTTATAGGGAACAACCAATTGTGATTCAAGATTACACAGAGAATGTACAATGAAATAAGACAACAAACTTAGTCAATGTTTTACAGTGAAACTTATAGTTTGAGTAAGGTATGTGAGAACCTATGGATGTAGTGGTGAATATTTTTCATTTATTTTTGGTAGAAATTGAAAACTTTTAGTGGGGTAGTTCATTTTAATAGGGGTATAATGTAAAACCTTGATATTTTTTGAAATATTTTTTTTCAAAAAATTTAGTCGTTTTGATATTTTCATTACATGATACAAAGAGGTTACCTTGAATTACAAACAACACTGAGTTTATATTACATTTCATAAAACACTGAGTTTATCTTTCATTACACTCTAAAATTTTTCAATCATTTTCTACACACAACATTTAGTTCCTCTTGAGTTATTCGCAATGTCTATTTTAAACGAAATGTGATTTACTATTAAGAAATAATTATTAAATATGACTGGTATCACATAAACATTACAATAAGTGAATGAATAACATTATATAAATTATGAAAATATATTTTTTACACATGTACATTTAATTAATTCCATGGTGAAAAAATAATAGTAAATGAAAATAAAACCAATTTGAAAATGAGGGAAATATTTTTCTTGAAAATTTTTTTTAGGAAAAAAATGATTTTTAGATAAATAAATTAAACATCCAACTTTTTATGAAATATTTTTATTAAATTTATATATTATAAATTGAATAAAATGTTTAAAATTTATATTTTTAGATATTATTTAAGAATAAATCCAATTTTAAATTATAAAACTGTAGTTTTCTAAAAAAGAATTTTGTTTCCATTTATCAATTTATTTTATATTTAATTTTTTTCTCATTTTGAAAATTTATTTTAAATATAAAAATTATTTTTGAAATATATGTGTAAAAATTTTCTTGTTGTGTATTTTTTGATATTTTTATGAAAGGATATACTTTTCAGTTAATAGTAAATATACATGTTATTTATTATGAATTGTCATTTTTTTAATGATTTGAAAATCATCATAAATCTTTTTAATATAGTTTTAAATGTAAATTTATTTCAATTATATATATATTAATCCAACATATTCAATTTTAGTCAATTTAATATTGAAATTTTTTATATAAACTTTGTACACTTTTGAACACTTTTTTCTTCGAAAAGTCGATTTCTCGTCACATCAATATGATTAATTTTAAATTAAAATTAACATTAATTTGAATGTAATTTATAATAATGGATTCCATATTTTTAATATGAATAATTTATATTATAAAATAGTATTATCATACAATTTTATCATAACTAATAGTAAAATTATTAAAAATTATTAATCATTATTAATGTAGAAATTGGTTTATCAGATATTAAAATAAATAGATAATGGTTAAAAATGACCCAAAACGTTTCCAAACCCATTTTTTCGCCATATATAAACATTATATATTTTATTATCCATAATAATCCATTTTATGAAATCTTCATGGTAAAAATTTTTATATACCTTTTTCTTTCAAAAAATGACATTTGTGCCCCTCACCTGACATATAAAAGGACACCAAATCTCCTCACTTATTCACACATTAAAAACATTTGGTTCAAAAAAGGCCTTTCGAAATAACATAATAATTTACTTACTATTATCCATGAATCCTTATTGTGGTCTTAATGAAAAACTAATGAGATTTTTGGTGGAAACCAAAAGAAGTTGTCTGAAGAAGAGGCAACCCTCAAAAGAGAGAATTTTATTTTATTTCATCAATAAAGTCATTAAATTATTATTGAATCATGATGACATAATAAAAACAAAATCATAAATATATGGATATTTTTTCATGTTATGTTCATTTCCTACAAATTCTCCTATTCAATCTAATGAGATATAAAATCATCATTCTTGTGTACAACGGAGTGTCGCCTCGTGATCAAATGTTTTTTGTTACCCACCCAAACCTCTCAGGAATTGATATAATGATGGATTAAATGTATATATATTATATTTATGATATTATTATACTTAAATAATTAATATATTATCTATAAATTAAACCTTTAAATTCTGTGGTAATACGATAACGTCGCTCGTGTGTATAGTGGACTATTTCCTTGCAATGTGATGTAATTCATTAATTATTAACATAGATGGTAATAATGATAGGTTTAATGAAAACATGAGATACACATGGAATAAAAATTATTATTTAAATATAATATATTACATACCATTACTTCCTTGAATCAATCTAGAAAATGGATATAGCGTTCATGCGTATGTACGACCAACCATCTCCAAGAACGATGTCATTTTCAATCTCTAACTCTGATGGATTACTTTAAAAGTATATATAATTAATATATGTTATATTTTTTTATCATGTTTAATATTTTTTGAATTTTTTAACCATGATAAAATAAACATGACAAAAAATAACATATAAAAAAATTAAGGAAAAACAAAGCATTTATTACCTGAAACGTAATTTTAAAAAGAGATTGTTTATAAATGGGTAATAAACAGACCCAGGAATATAATATATACAATGATATATATTGGTATGTTTATTTATGATATTTTTAATAAATTTTTTTTTATTATACAATATTTTTTAATGTGTACAAGAGAATTTGAGAAATTGGGTAATGAATTTCAGTCACACTTTTTACTTAAGTTAGCCAAATGCCATATTAACCACCTTTTTCTTTTATGGGGTTTTTATAATTACCAAAAATATATTTTTATTTATTATCTTGAAAATTATTAGTATATAAATATCCATTTTATGATATATCTTCTATGGTATTTATGGTTCAAAAGTTATCAAATTGGTAAGATATTTTTTCTAAAATGACCATCTTTGGGACAGAAGTTATGTTATGCAACTATATTTTTATAGGAGGTGTATATACCAACACATTAAAATTTAATATCATGAATATATTTATTTTCATGATATATTTTTTCCAATGAATTTTATTCATTCTTTAATATTATGATACATGGTTACCAAAGTAGTAATAGTTTTATATTACATTCTCATCTTTTATCTGGATTGTTAATGATTAAGCATCCGGTTATGAAATATTATGATCTATATCTAAATAATGTAATTAATATTCTTATCCTATAATTATTTCATGTGAATATAAGTTTTCCCTTTGTATTTATGTCCTTATATAATAACATATTCAATGAAATCCTTTTTTGAAAAATCATCTTTATTTCTCTCTTCGGTGGAAAACCCTTTTTTATCAAAAACCATTTTTTATAAAAATGTTTTAAAAAATTATTTTAACAATTTTAATATTATTTATTGACGACATTTTTACCCATGTTTGATCACATTAATTTTTGTAAAATTACTATTCATTTCGTTTTATGAACAATGACTCTTTTGATTTTACCAAAAAAATGTTAAAGGAACCATTGTTTTAATGTTTATTTCATGGATGGAATTTCTACCATCATGAAAATTATTCTCTTTGAAGATTACTTTATTATTTTCATAGTTATTTTAAAAAAATGATATTTTCAAAATGATTTAGGTTTAAAAATTTATTTTTTTAAATAAGAAGGTATAATTTTCTCAAGAAATGTTTTAAAATATTATTAAAGATTCCATTATATGTTTTTATGGTTATTTTCAAAGAAAAGGATATTCAAAATGTTTTATGTTTTATAAAGTGTCATTCAAAATGAATAGGATATTTTTCCAAGAAATGCTTCAAATAATTTTTTAATTTTCTTTAAAAAAAATTCATGGTTATTTTTAAAGAAAATCATTTTCAAGATGGTTTATATTTTAAAATGTGTTTTCAAATAAGAAATGATATTTTCATCAAGAAATATTTTTAATTATTTTTAAATATTAATTTATATGTTTTCATGGTAATTTTCAAGGAAAATTATTTCCAAAATATTTTATGAATTTTTAGTTTTGAAAAATTATTTTTAATTAAATGTTAATTTTTCATCAAAACAGTTATATGTGATCTGTAAAAATAACTTTTCATCTAAGATGAAATAATTTGACGATAATCATGATTTATTAAGGATATTATAAAGGTATACCATTCATATAAATTCTTTGGATAATTTATATTAATTATGAAAAAACATTTATGAAGCCTGCATTAAATCCATAGGATATATTATGAAAAATTACTTATGAAACTTGCTTTTTTTCACAGTTTATGTTATTATGAAATGATGAAATGATTATGATACCTATATATTTTACATGTGTTATAATATGATGAAATGTTTATAAAACTCATTTAATTTCTTGGGTTATGATATTACGAATTTTTTAGGATCTTTAGAAATATGTATGTAAAATTTTCATTATGTGATTGGTGGGACATATATCTCCATCCAATGCATTAGGTAATGATTTATATATCATAAGATATAAAAGTTTTTAATGGTTTGTGATCATGCTTTAGTAAGGTATTATGTCCTCTATGGTGGTCCAAGGAGTGAGCCTTGACTCATATATGAATGAATTTCCTTGTTTATGTGTATACCATAAATCTATGTATTATACCAATTTTATGTCCTCATGGATTATGTTCTTTGATTCCATTATTAGTCACGCCATATGAAAAACTAATCATTATGTTATGACTCATGATTTGGATCTTTGATATGAAGGGTACGATTTTGATATGTAATGATCATGTTCTCAAACTGTTATGCGAATGCATTATTTATGTATTTACCTTTATTACCATTATGAAGCATCTTAGCTCACCCTTTCTTATGTTTTCTTTCCCCATGTTATGAATAAAGTTTTTATGTTGCATATATCAGTGAAGATTACATAATGGGAAGGTCTTTGGGGGAGAAATTGTAGATATTTTATAAAAAATGATATATTCTATCCGGTATCTAAATACATTAACCTAATATGGTCATTAAGCATGTTTTTTTTGTAATAAAATGAACTTTAATTTAAAGATATGTAATAATCATGTATGAAAATCTTGGTTCATTACATACAACCGTCTAAAAATTGTGTATCATTGTTATTATATGCCTTTGATATACACCTAAGGACTATGAAAATATTTTAGCATATACATGTGTGAGGTAAATGGAGTGTATTGGTTGTATATGATATAGAACCTCCTTATAAAACAAATGTTAGTCCCCATGTCATCTCAATAAATGCATGAATTGACTTGGACCCCATGTTCACTTCCATGAAGTAATAGGGACTACGTGGTGTGTAACCTATTTAAACAATATGTTGTTTTATAGGAAATGTACTATATTTGATTGGTTATCACAGAGATAATTTAATTCACAGTTTTCCATTAATTACATGATGTAGTCGATTAATGCATCAAACATCATGGTATAATGAATTGGGGTGCATGGTATGTACACTGGCTACACACAGTGTAATCTCATGTTGTTCATCCAAACGATTTATTAACTCAAGATGGTTTATTTAGATTTTCTTCATTAAAATGTTATCAAATATGAATTAAATGTATGATAAATAAAGGTTGGAAGAATAAATATAACAATTGGATTAAAAATGTGTTTCATGAAATGAAATCAAACAACAAATTCCCAAAATGATAAAAAAATTCATATAATAAAAAATCAAATGTTACCCTTTTTATACAACCTTTTATATCCGAATTTAGTGAGAGCACCTATTGGGAAATTGGATATATCAACTTTTATTCAAATTCAATGGGTCATTCAAAATTTCCATGATTTGAATTCCATGACTAATGAATTTTTTTCCAAAGAATATTGTCAAATAATTTTTTTGAAACAATGATAGAGGAATATTTCATGTTAATTTATAATTAATTTGATAAAAAATAGGAATAAATATTACCTTAGTCTTTTGATCTTTCACCATTGATGATTTTGATCATTCAAACCATATGGAAACATCATCATTTTATAGTGAGGACCCAATGAAGATCCTCTCTAACAGTGATCCACATATGTTCCGTTAATCTCAAAATAACTCCAATGAAGCATTCTGTGATTGTGTAACTGATTGATCATCATTCATTGTTTTCATTAAATATTTTGAATTACTTCATGGGTGAAAGTGTTTTAAATTATACAATACAGACTATAGAGGAAGAGGGAAGGAGGGATATCTTGGGAGGAAATTGTGGTGCGTAATGATTACCAATTCTATGATAGATAGATCGGTCTATTTATAGACATTATCTTAAGGATTTACATTTAATTGATTTCAAAATGGACCTTAATAATACATGAAATAAAAAATAAATTCAATTCCATATAATAATAAAATTTTATTATTTCATTTTATGGCATGCACTAACCCATATATTGATAAATATTTACTTTAGAAAATGGTAAATAAATTTTTTCACCAAACAAAATCTAGAACTCTCATTATCCTCAAAATTTATTGAATTTATGAAGAAATATTATTCAATACATAAATAAATAAACATTTTTATTACCAATATAATGATACATATTTATTTAATATTTATGCTACTAAATAAATTTTCAATTTAATAAATAAATAATTATTGTTTTCTTTCAAATAATAAGAGATAAGTAAATTTTATATATTACCATAATAAAAAATTTCCTTGTGAATAATTTTTTTTTCATAATTTTGAACATTTAATAAATATTTATTAAATATTACTTCCTGGTTTGGAGAATAATATTTATTCCAACTGTTAAATATAAATAATATTTAACTCATATTAAAGGAAACTATTAATGTGTGAGCCTCTAGGCCTCTTTCTCAGTATAATTTGGTATTGTTTACCCGATTTTAATATTTTTATATAGAAATAGGTCAAGGAACCCAAAAAAATAATATTATATGTATTAATGATTTTTTAACATTCATAATTTAATATAATCCCATTATCATGATATCTCATCATGTAAGTTGCTCAAACACATTAGAAACCAATAAGATTTATACATTCGGATTTTTTTTATCCAAAATGAACTCATCAATATACTGTGTACATGGAATTTAATCTGATAGTTTCATTTCAATAAAATATTCAAGACATAAATTTCCATAAATATTGAAGGGAAAAATTCTCCCTTAACATATTCATTAATAACATTGCATTTATAATGCATCCAATATACCTAGCTTTTTCGTGGTTATATTTCCTCATAGATTACAATAATAAATCAATTTTCATTAGTCTTGGTATGACTTAATTATAATAGTTAAGTATAACGATCATTACACACACTCAAAATATGAATACGAAATAATATGTACACATGTGGATTTCTTATAGGTAGGTATGTTATCATAATCCCACGTCTTGGAGATTACCATGAGAGAACTTCATGAAATGAAGTATCATTTACTTATGAGTAATCATGCAAGATAGTCAATATAATACGTGTCCCATCGTATAAATTTATTCAACAATAAAACAATTTTAAAGAATATAATTTTGGAATTTCCTAATTCTCATCATAGCGGGAACTGTTATTCCCTTTTCTATGTAGTACTTACTCTAGGTCATTGTTACATTAAAATCACACAAAATAATGAAAAATATATAATATGATATTTATTTAATATAAACCACATTGAATATACATACAATATTAATTTCATGTAGTTGGTTTGAGGAAACTAACCCCCATAGTGTCCTAGTGTTCGAGATTATAAAATAGAAATTAAATGATGAATTAATTAAAAGAGATATTTTTTAAATTGTTTTAATATAGATGAAATTTTATTAAATATTAAATAAATAAAAAATTAAATGGGAATGGATAATAATATTGGATAGTGGTTAAATATTATAAAAAGTTTAAGTAATTAATTAAACCATTAAGAAGGAATTAAAACAATTTTCAGGTATTATTATTGGATATCTAGTCCTTAAAGATGAATTATTTGCATTATTTGAGAAATTATCTTTAGAATGAATCAATTATTTTATAGTATCCTCAATTATAATTATGTCAAAAAACACAAAAAAATTTTTTATCGTGGATGTTTCAGAATACATTGATTCTTTGGGGAAAATCTTGGCCAATTTTTAAAAAAAATCAACATAAGGACATGGAATCCCAAATTTAAAAACCTTCATGAACCATATCATCCATGTGATGATATTTTGGGTTCCAAAGAACCACCTCAATTTGAACAATGATAACCATCACACAACAAATGTTTGGGCATTAAAGGAAACCATCCTAATACCAACCTCCATGAAACACCACAATGAGGCATTAAGATTCATCAAAAATATATCCCTACCTCTGTAGAACCTATGAATACCTCACTCCAATCGAACATAAAGGGGATGTGAACATTGGACTTTTGAAAAAGGATTTGAATTCAAGAAACCGAAAACCTCAAATAAAAAATGGAAGATTAGTTTCCAAAGCTATCCCTATTTTTCAAAAATGACTCACATTGGTTCTAGATAACATTTGAGCATGGTTTATATTATTTTTGTGAATTATATGACCTTCATGTTAGAAATAGTACCATTTTGGTGATTGGTGGTTTTCAAGATAATATCATTCATGAAACCACAACCACATAAACCACGAATTTATCCTGAGGTAGGGCTGTTCAGTTTCAGGAAGGTTCCGTATTTGCATGCCATCTTCTTTTCATGATGAAAATTGCCTTATTTAAGCCCCAACATTTTCGAAACCCATCCACTAGGCCTCTCAACAGTTCCTCCCTTCAGGAAAAACACATTCATGAAAGTTGAGTGACCAATTTCTTGATACTAATTCAATCATGGTTCACCTGTACTATGATCTTCTACATCAAGTATATAATCAACCCTCTTTTATAGCCACTTTAATGTTGGCATATCTTGGATAGTTGTATCACCTCTTTAACCTATGAATATGCACCCCAATTTATCTTTGTTCTGAGCATAGGAACCCTAACATCCAAATTCATATCATCTAATTCACCATTATTGTAATCATTATATGCACCCCAAGAGGCTCATGTTTAGTAGATGTGTAGGACGTGATGGTAGAGTCATTAAGGGAAAAAATTCAATTCCCTATGTTGAGGGAATTTTTTTTCCTTCTATACCACATGGATATTTTATCCCCATGCATAGGCCTGAACAATTCTTGGGATATATTATTTGAATCTACCTACCCCTAGATCTAGTCAAATGTTGTTAAAATGAACAACAATATCTATAGTAAAATATGTAAAATTATTTCCCTATAAAGAGTGGTGAAAACATTATGCCTCATGTATAACTAGAATGGTATAACCCCCCACCTCCTGACCTATGTGGAAAACACATGATTCCCTATATATAATCATCATGGGATGACACTATCCTCCCCCACTATGGGATAATTATCCAACATTCAGAACCGACCATGTGTAATCGCCACACCAACCTTCTTCACCATGGTATGATCCTCATACTCCATGAAGAATCCATGCATAATCCCCACACAATTATTTTCCACCATGGTATAATCCTCATACTTGTGGTAATACTATATATAATTCCCACACTGTCTCTTGTATCCTCTCTTTCTATGATGTGTGTGCCATTACTATATGAAATTAACCTACATGGACTGATCCCATGACATGACCATAAACTATGTCATCAAACTACATGTGTTTTAATCCTTATCTCATAACAACGTATGTAGGATACCTCCATGAGGTTCAATCCCAACACCACAATATTCCAATAAAATTTTCATGAATTTCACTTTGAAAACTATAACATCAAAGTGTGATCATCTCCCATTTGGTAAACACTCAACCACACCTACCAATCCCCATAAGATGTTAAATTTGTTACCTATATATCCCCAAAAGACATTAAAACTATGATCTACCTATCCCCACAAGACCTTAAACTTGTGACCAACCTAAATCCCAAATACATTAAAAAATTGGCCGACCTATCCCCACAATATCTAAACCATATGACCTACATATCTCTACGGTATGTTAAACCCATGACCTATATGTCACCTCAATATGTTAAACTTGTCTTCTACCTATCCCCACAAGACACTAAACATGTGACCTAACAACCACAAGAAGATGTTAAAACCATTATGTAACTGTACCAAAAATACACTCATCACATGAAATACTTATCTCTATAATAAATTTAATATATGAACCAAATATTTTGTTCCCAAAAGATCGTAAACATGTAACCCTGCCTAATTAATAGTCTCTACCCCATACAATGAACATGGGATTCCCAAGGTATAAATCTATGAAAGTCTTATGCCCCTAGATTTAAAACAATATGGTCATCATGGGATGCCTGTGGTTTTGTGCCTATGTTGCCTCCAACATGAGATTACATTGACTTCAAAATATGACGGGTTCTCAAATTCACAATACACCAAATGTTCAATGATGCTAAGATATGGCCAATGTAACCATCAATTCTAACTATAGGATTCATGTCATGAACTAAATATGGTCCCCATCAAAACTGGCACCATACATGGCCCGTGACAAGGCCCGAAGGGACTTCCTGACCCCCACATTCTGGCATAAGTTCCTCGGTATCATAAACTGAAAATTGGGAATGATTTACCCATGTTTATAAACATAAAACAACAAACTAATCCAATAAAACGAATCTGGAATTTTCAAACAAATTAATCTATAAAAAATTTTAAGAATTGAATTAAACAATTCAAAAAAAATGTTTTTTGACCATTAATAAGGTAAAAAAATCAGAAAATGACATCCTAAGAAGCTCATCATGGAAAGAGGAACCACCCACAATCCATCTCCATAACATAGTAGCACGAAGGACCACTAAAAGAAACTCAAACCATTGGAAGAAAAGCTGAACCCAAAACAAATGACAAAAATAACCAAATCTAATTAAACCCAAATGTTTATGTAGGGTGTGAGAATAATCCCATTAGGATACCATCCCGAATAGATTCCATGTGTAAATATTCAAAGATGAAAATCATGAATGTTTTCTTAACATGAAATGCTACTAAGAATTTTTAAGGGATGAAATGTTAAATAAAAACAAATTTTCAAGTGGGATATTTCATAGAATGATAAATTTTAAATAAAATACCAAAGTTACTAAATTTTCCATCCCATCATAACATATTCTAATAGTAAACAAAAATCATCCAATGAGCACATGAAACTAGAAATAAACCCTCGAGACTAGCTTGTTGTGTGTCTGAGGTACCTCGTACCTCGGTGAAAGTAACCATCGCAAATATCTTTACTCATGCACGAGAAACTAGTAAGGAATATACCCCTAACATAGTGGTCCCAAATCATCATCATCATATTTTAGTTAGTATATTAAGTGTCAAACTATCTGTGTGAAACTGAGGCCAAATCCCATTGGATCAACAGCATACTACTACACATCCACCCTCCTAGATACCCGGGTTTCCCTCTTGTGCTCAAACAAGTTAAACATGACTTGAAATATAATTTGCACATGAAAATACCACTTACACTTCAAAAATTCAACAAAAATCCTACATCTATATCACACAAGTCACATAATCCACCTTTTCCTTCTAACTGAATTTGAAATCAAGATCAAACCAAAATATCACACACCAATTTTCACATCTCCTCAACACTTCAACAAATCCATTAATTTTTTTATAAAACATTAACAAGATGATACACCTCACATAACATCCCACACACACGTGCCATATAATATCTTTTTTACCTACAAAATAATTTTTTCATCAAAAACACATGAAACACCACACAAACATGCTTCACACCCACATTAAATTTTAATAAAATATTTCAGCAATTTATAAAACATTCTAAAAATGTTTAATATCGTAAATCACCACATTACCTTTTAAAACCCATCTTAAGTGAACAAAATCACAAAAAAATTACATGTACGTCATTTTCACACTTTTTTTGACTCACAAAATCATTTTCAATTTTCATAAAACAAACCCAATAGATATTACCATGTTTTGCACACAAAACCCATGTTGAAACCCTCATTCAAGGCCAAAATCATATCAATACCACTAAAAACTGAATGTAAATCCCTAGAAATATTTATTAAACCACCCCCTGTGCTATATAATTACCACAAATAATACCACAAGATACGCATGAAATGAACACATTTCCATAAAACACTTTCATGAAGTATAAAAAGGTTTTGCACATAAAACCCATTCAAAAACACCCTTTTGAGGCCTACATGACCCCAAAGCAATAACAATCCAGAATTGTCATCCCTTTCAAAAATAATAAATCAATTTCATAATTTTTAAAGTACACCCAAATATTACACCAAGATTCACACATGAAAATCACCCAATTCCATGCTAAAATAAAACTATGAAATTAAACACATATCCAAATCAACAGAAAACAGGTTTTGCACCACACAAAACACACGAGGAACATGAACAATAAGTAAATCAAGCATTATAACACCTAAAATAATGTCTATACATGGAATCACCTATATTTTGTGTCAAAACACTTAAATCTTGGTGTCAAAACTTCAACTGCACCACCACAAAACCACAAGGGTGTGAAAACCAACACTAAACCGCAATGTTTCACCAAAAAGACAACACGTTAAACCCTAGGTATGAACCCTACATACTATACACATTAGAAAATCAAGAAATGTTGAATTAAACATGATGTAATGGGAAGAATTCAAAGAGCGGAAGACTTTATTGCAATGTTTTGATGGTTCCCCCATTAAATTTCCATTCCATGTTGAGCTATAAGGGAGGGTGAGTGACCTTGGAGGATGTACATGGAGGTATGGAATGAAATGCCGAGCAATTTTGTGGATTTGGTTTTATTTTTGGAATTGTAAAGTATGGAATTCAAAATGTTTTTAATGACATGGACACCCTTTCAGGGTTCAAAAAATCATGCGGCCTTTTCTGGCAACCCAAAACCATACTATTCTCCTACAATTTTAGGGGGTACAATGGGGACACCATGGGGGGATGATAGGAAAAGGATATGGGAAATAATAAAAAAATAAAACCACCTTTTCACCCCAACACACATCCAACTAATGGGTACAAAACACTTCTAACACTTACCCTACAATAGGTGTCACACGGAGTGTTACTAATCCAACTATAATGCACCACAACCTCACTCCATCCCATTAACTAAATATGAGTCCAATTTCCATAAAATACCCCCAAGTCCAAAGTTACAGATCAAGAACACAGGTGAAACCATAATTTCAAACTCAGAACACCCGAAAAATTGGAGAATGCTAAGAACTGAATGTGGATTTGAAACAATGCATGGAATTGAATATCCGGTTGTGACATTGATACCCTGCTAAGAAAAAATTTGGATCATTAACTATTATCCACATCGACATGGAACTAAGAATTTGTTTCAGAAACATGAATCAAATCTATGTGGGATACCTGAACTAGGAAATGTGATCCAATGAATAGTCCATGGGAGAAAAAAACTAAAAACCCTTCATAATGTTTTGATAATGGATCCACTAGAAACAACCTTACTATTATATTCCACCCACCATTGGAATGTATGAATGTGGGAAAAGAGCAGTGCATCACCACCTCAATGTGTTCCATGGAAGAAAGCATAGGAAAACAATGTTCTGAAATTGACATGAAAATATTCTCCTTAAACCCTATGTACATCCAAAATACCTGACACCACTAGATTTGAGCATCACCAGATATAGACATCATTAGTGTCCAGCTTCACCGAAACAAAATAGTGAACTCAGCATGAATCTTTTGTCCTTCAAGTATTAGAATATGAACAATTTTTGGAATTCATAAATCGAGGCATCATTAATGGGAATCCCCTGTCCTTATTATGTAAGAGAAAGAATAAAATTCGGATCCTGCAGCTCTCGATGGGATCCCGTAGCACTTGATCTCAACTTGGGTGTTCGCGGATGCCTCCTCTTTTCTGAACAAGTATTTGATAAAACAATTCATGAAACGACGTCCTTCCATGGTTCTATTTGACTGGCTTATCATCAATTATTGGGGTCTATAGGATCAAGCCACTGTGGGTATCCTTTACTCAAGGAATATAATGATCTGTTTTGCATACAAAGAAGATCAGATACTGGCATGGTCGTATGCTCCTTGGTTCTATGATGGCTCTTGATTTTTTCTCTTCTGATGGAAATACGACTATCATATGAAACATGATTCTCTAACCAAAAAAATTTGTGTATGTTTTCCAAAACTACAACTTATTTTCCAGAACACATCCTTTATCTGAATGTTTGGAAATATGGTCAGTCGATATCATCACTATGATAGTAGAACTAGGGCAGTGTTTCACCCTATTTCTCCGAGGTTTTTATTTAAAGTGGATAGCTCCAACCCCTGGTTAAATCTTTATTGAATGTTGTGGGTGAGGTGTTCAGGTGTACGTAAATGGTAGTACTTGATTCCTGGCTTGATTTCTGCTTCCAATGCTTTGAAATTAAACATCAGCCAGAAAAGTGCAGAGGTAGGTTGTTGATTCTGCAGGAAGATGAGGATGTGATGGTCGGAGTGGTGCCCTGTTCTCAACAGTGGCATCAGGGTCTAGCCAATGGGGTGCTAGCTGGGTCTAGTCTGGGTACTGTAGAATAGGGCATCTTAAAGGATTCATTGGAGAAGTCTGTAAAACTGAGAGTTGTTGTGGTGTATGAAATACTGAAACACGGTCTGGGGGAGAGAAATCTAGGAGGAATAGATGCCAAGGATTGTGGAGACCAAAACGGTTCTAGAATTCAAGGAGTGGTGACACATCAAGACATGACTGAACTATCAGGTGGAAATGAGGAGGTGAGGGATGGCCATGTAAAGGACATGAAAGAATATAGGAAAGGTGGATCAAATGATAACAGTGGTGAGTGGGTGAGGATTTCCACTGGGTTGAGTTCACGTCCTGGAATGGAGTTTAAAAAAATTGATCTTTCCTCTGAAGGTCAATCCAATCATGTTGAACCATATGGTCGGTGCTCGGAGGATACAAACAAGAAACCAAAATTTTAGGGTCCAGGATTCAAGCAGCACAAAAGTCAAGATATTCCAGTACCCCCATGTAGTGAATCCCCTCTGGGAGATAAGAACATGGAGGATGAGGCTTCTAGAATGCCACTGCAGTGGTTTCCTTTTTTTTTCTTATTGCTACTATTTCACATCGTGGAAAATGGAGGTAGGATGGTGTTAGTGTATTGGGACCCTTGGACCCAAAAACTCCCATTCATAACTCTTAATCCCATCATAATGATGGGAGAGAGGGGCGGAATAAGGGATTGGTGGTCAAAGTATGAACAGTAGATTTTCGGTTCTGGTCGAGGCCCCTCCAAGATGACTCAGGGGTGGAGTTGAAAAACTGTATTGAAGGTCTGACAGATCAAGAACAAACATTGACGCATGAGGAGGATGATTCAGGTGATGATGGTTATAGAAAACTCTCAGTGGATAGTGTGGACCTCTTCCAAGGGGAAGGCCCTCATAGCTTAAGATGGAAGATATAGAAAAAGGAAATTCTGACTCAGGAAAATGAATTTCGGTCCTGGGGAAAACCCATGGGACTCAAAGACTACTCTCACTTGCCTAAAAAAATGGAAACAATTTCGTCCAAGAAAGGTAGAAACAAGGAATGAAAAGGCATATAATAATGAAAAATTGGACATCCAAGAAAATATCCAATTGTGATGGAAGAAGAGGCTGGGGGTGTTTGAAGCTCATCCTCCACTCCAAGGAAGAAATGATTGAAAAATTCCTTTAGCCCAATGCCTCAAATGTGGACATTTTAAGAATTTATGAAATAAGGTTGAATATTTATGAAACCGTTGAGCAAGAAGTGTGGATATATAGAAAAGAATGAATCATAGCCCATGTATTCAACCAATGCCAAATCACCTTAGGGGAATTAATTCAGAAAATGGACATAATGGTTACTCATTGTGAAAAACTTATCAGCATGGAACCAGACAACCTGGTTAGTACTCTCCATTGGTAATTATACAGAGTGTTATACTCAAGTAATCTTAGTCTTTTTTTTAGTCATTTTTTGTACTCATTTTGTATGTAGTGGTTTTGGTATTGAGAACTATGGTTTCCCACTTGTCCTTAAAGTGGATTTATAATAAAAATTTACATTTGAGGAGGTGGATCCTAATAAATTAATGAGCTACATTAGAACCCACTAGGTTATTATTGACATTCACCCATCTCAGATAGATCAAACATATTATGTATCTTCATAACCTGGTAGAAAGGAAAAAAATGGATGAGGTCATATGATCAGTAAGGGTAAAAAATGGATACACACAAACAAAAACATTATCATAGGGGTATGATAACAATATCATAATATTAAAATATAATACCATTCATATCAAAGATCATAAATCCTGGAATAAATCTTGACAGTTTATTTGAAATGAATCATAAGGAAATAAAAAAACTAATCCATGAAAGCAGAACATATGAATAATAAATTGAATTGTTGAAAACAAGTAAGTATATAAAATGATTTACATAGTATCAAAGACACTACTTCCATGAACATCTTAGTAGTATGGGTTCACTCCTCATACAATATTAATAGTCATGGTTCACTCTCAGTACCATCTTAGTATCTTGAGTTAACTCCTCATACCATGTTGGTAGTCATGGTTCACTCCAAAGACCATCTTAATCTATCTCATTAGATATAAATGTTTACCCAATGAATTGTAGGTAGATATAGGTAACACCCCTCTAATAATGAAATAATACACACATTTTCCATATAATCATATACAATCATATAATCACCCATGAAATTAAATGGGTATCATAAATATGTAATCATATCACAACCTGTGGAAAAAGATACAAGATCATAATCATTTCATCATAGCATAACCTAAGGTATAATATGTGATTCCCAAACATCATTCCATCATTAAATAATCTATGGAAAACGAATGGATTTCCTAAATATCATATTATTAATCATGACATAGTATTAATTGGGGTATTACTATGTAATATAATCCATGATGGAAAATAAATTTGATAAAACACTTGAAATTTATTCTTTAGGAAAATATCCTTTCCTCTACAAAAACAATTTATTGTCAAAAAGAACCATGAAATTTCAAATAAAATAATTTCATTGAAGATAAAAATGAAAACATGTAAGATTGGATTCATTGAAATACGATTCCATGAAATCATAAAACTCTATTCATGTCGTGTAAGTTAAAATAATCATTGTTCTGGTTCATTTGATTGAAAAGTCAAAAAACACCACTTTTAGAAAACGAAATAAATATTCCTTTAAACCAATGTATTAAAAAGTAAAAATGGGTAAAAATGTTTTAAAACATCTATATAAGAATAGTAAAACATTTTATGAATTCATTTTTAGAAATCATAGACATTTATGGTAAATAAATTCATGTAAATACTTTTGCATAAACTATCACAGATTATAATCACATTATGAAATTATATATTACTTAAAACATTATAAATTTTAATTTTTTAAAACATTTGAATGAAAAAATATACATAAAATTTTCTTAATAATCCCTTTATATCCATATAAATATTTATTTAAAATAATATCATTTATATTGAAATGGAGAAATGATTAATTCTTTAACTATTTAAAGTGTCCCATACCAATTTTAACATTTAAATCATAAACCCGATATCTTCAAATGAATCGTTAAATACAATGATGATAAATGTATTCATGAAATTAAATATAATAGGGGTATTACATACACAACACATAGGACATAGGTGGTGTACATGGCCTATATCTCATAAAAATTAAAAGTGAGACAACATTCCTTTACCTTCAATCTCGTGTCTCGTCATATACATTCAAAACAAATGTTTAATAAATATAAATTAATTATAAATCTTTTATAGAACCATATACTTATATATAATACCATATATGGTTTTATAATGACATTATATTACCCTCTCGCTGACTATCATAAGTAAAGGTTTCACTTAAGATAATAATCACTTTGTTCATCGCATGTGTCTTAATTTGTTATTTCATTTGTCAGTATAATAATTACCTGATTCATGAACGTAAAACATGACAAAAATAAAATTTATATCCATTATATTTGTATTAAAATAATCTTTATAAAATAGAAATATAAAATAGAATACACATATCATGGAGACGACAAGTCAAACGTACGCATGAACACTATTTCTGTTCAATTGTCGGATTGATGGAATGAAAGTCAGAGACATAATTAAATATATATATATAATTGTTAAATTATCTTTATTGTATCATATATATAATATACATTTATTAAATCTATCATTAATACATTCCATGTGGTGTATAAATTAATCACATCACTTTGAGGGGGCGGTAGTCCGCACTTCCTCAAATGAGATTATCGTATTAACACAACATGGAAAGCATGAAGGTATGTTTAATATAAAATTAACATAATATGAAATAGGTCATAATATATATATTAAAATATTATTATATCCATAAAAATAGTTTAAATAACATCCATGAATGTGGTAATGAAAAAAGAAAAAATTCTTTTTTTTTCGAACTCGATTAATCGGCAGACCATGGACATCAATTTTGTTTCATTGAATAAGAGGTGGTGAGAAACAATATGGATATGATATATTCCATTAAAAACACAAAACACCATTATATAAATGATTCTATTCTAATAATTCAATTATATATTAATTATTACATGATAATGTTGAAAAGAAAAGAAATTAATCATTGTACTTTGAGAAAATTACCTTTAGAATAACACGAACTTGAAAGACCCCCGAGGACCTAGGATTTGGTATTTTGGTGAGACCAGAAGAACTTGGACGTAAGGATATGGATGAGGAGAGTTTTGATAAGTGATTTTAGTATCTATAAGGCTTTTTATCTTGGATTGAGATGGTGAGTTGTGGTATTTATACTTTATGATAGGTGGGTTCGAGTGATTAATTTATTGATTATTTAATATTAAAAGCTAACCACATTGTGGTGGAATTAATTTCATCTAACTATAATTTAATTTAATGTTTCTAGGATATTTACCATTGATAAACACCTTCAAAGCCCGTAATTGTTTTTAATTTTTTGGTATGTAAATCATTTACCATTTAACTTTAACCCTTATCACAATTTTACCTATAATCGAGTTTTTTTTACCATGGCATCTTTTACATAACTAAAAATGAAATTTTCCATAAAAACTAAGTTGGACCTTTTTTTTCCAAGTTGGGAATCAATTTTACCTAATTAAATCAATATAATTGTGAAAATTATATTTAAAAATAAATCCGCAGGCAAAACAAAAAATGGATTTTTAATGTGGAACGTTCAAAAGTTTTTATTTTTTTATATCTAATTTAAATGTGAAATTGATTCCAAGGAAAAAAATTGGATTTATTGAAAAATATTATCAAATTACATCTTTAAAGTAATTAAAAATATAATTTAACTATAAAAAATTATATGAAAAAGTAGTTTTAATTAAAATCCTGTATTTAAACTGTTGATTAAAAAAATAAAACTTACAAAAAAAATAAAAAAACATTATCCTAACCTATTTTTTATGTTTTTATTTAAAATATGAATTTTATTTGTCATATAAAATCGATATTTGTTCAAAAAAATGTATTCAAATTTTTTTTATCAATTAAAAGGGTGTAAAACATCCTTAATAGAAATATTGGATTTTATGTGTTAAATTTGTTTTATTCATATCTTATGAAAATATAATCTATTGAATGAATATAAAAAATATTTACTTGGATATATAAAGAATATATTATACTAAATCTATTCATTAATGTTAATTAATTTAAATTTATTAGGATTGAAGCCACTTGTGAGCATAAGATTTGTTTTCTATAAACATACTCCCTTTATTTTAAATTCATTCTTATATTCATTTCTAAATAATGTGTAACTATCAAATTCATTCTATAAATTGTAAACAACACATATTAATATATTTTTGTTAATAATATTCATAAAATCTAATTTAACGGCTAGGTTACATCATATTTTATTAATATATTATTGGTTGGTAAGCCTCTGTCAAGCGTGTTACGCAAGTTGTAGAGGAATGTTTTTCTATTGTGTAACGCAAGCTAACATCAATGGTATATGTACTAAATGATTAAATTTATGTTTTTTGTAGAGAATGTAGTCCAAAAATATTAATTTAATATAAAATAAAAAAATTTCAATGTTACATGAAATGAGAAATATAAAAAATATTAAATTAATTTAAAAAAATAATTCAAAAATCTAGTGGTGTTACATTTAACCCGCTTAAGATGAATTTCACTCTCCAAATTTTTCTAGCCCATCAAAGGTTTAATACTTGAGAGTTTCATTTATATAAACCCACATCGTAAAAATGAACAGTTAAACTTCCTTTTAAAAATGAATAGCGGGAAAAAAATTCACAAAGTAAATCTTTACTAGGTCTATACTTAAGGGAACATAAGTGTAGACTTGGGAATTTAGTAAAAGTGTAAATAATCATAGAGATTGATAAATATAACTATTCATAAAAAGATGGGAGATCCAGAGAATTTTAACAATCACATAATTGTAAAATAAGGAAGTGTGAATGATTTCATTGATTTCATCAAAAATGATGATAATATGACATCCTATTAAGCCATGATCCCTTTTCATAATGTTTTATAATTTCTATGAGAACAAATAGTTACATTATTTTATTATAATCTCACCCTTTTGTAGGGCGTTGATTAATTTACATTTCATCTCTTATTTCAATACATGAAGTTGAATTTATCACTCCTAAATAATTAGCACATCATGGTAATGATGGGTCATTCCACCAGTCTTGATCCCAACAAAAATGTTAACATAATTTATCAAATATGAATAAGTCCACCTATTGTGAGATAATACTTTAATATAAACTAATTTATCTGTAGTTTAACTTATACTATCCCTAAATGGATAACCATACAAACCTTATGAAATTTGAAAATTCAAAATTATTGAAATTGTTAAAGTAAAATTGGATTAACATTTATCCTCAATATATCATTACACATAACTTGTTTGTCCCATTCCAAATGTGAGAACACCTTCATCATGTATTCTCTTAAGTCATTGAAATAACCTGATTTACCATATATCCTTATTCAAAACATTCATGTTTCCTTATTCCAATACATTTTGGATATATTCCTTACATCCCAAAAAATTTTATACTTCGTCCATGATAGCATAACCCTCTAGGAAATAAATCCTTAACAAGATCACAAGAAACTGGTCTCATCAAATTTACTTATTTATATCCAATATGTCATTATACTGACATAATTTTGTTAACATATATTAAGGGTTATCTTTTCTTTAAACAAGTGTTATCCGAATATTTCAAAATACACTTAAATAAAATTTATATAAATTTATAAATATTCAACATAATATTAAAAATCCATAGATAAAAACATAAAGAGAATACTCTTTATATAATTCACTATTAAAAATTATTTTATCCAAATACATATATACATCAATACTTACACTTTAATGGATAGCATGGAAGAGGTCCTTCCATGTATTCGAAGTATATTTTTATGTTTGAGCAATGATTTGGGTAATTCTCGTGTTTCCTAGAGATGATACATTGAAATTCATAACATTTGGTCACTCTGTGACCCTTTTTCCTACAACGGTATCATCTTCCCCTCCATTTGAGGTATTCCTTAAGGTTCTTCTTACCTTCTTCCTAACATATTGTAAACTGAAATTTTTTCCTCTATGATACATAAAAATCGAAGAATTATAAATTTTCATCTTCCTCTTACGCAATTTTTTAGGAATGTAACAACAAATACCATTGTAAATCATATATCATGATAATGGATTCGACATGATCATTGTATCATTAACTCCAGTCATTATCCAATTTCGTTGCTCATAATCACTAGATTGTCCACCAAACTCAATGTTAACATAATTCCTTGTGGTTTCCCTGATTAGCTAAAACCAGAAAACATGGGGTGAGAAACACATATCTTAGATCAGAATAACAAAATCAAGGGAAATTATGTTCAATCTATAACATCTTAGGTTTAATCCTTTGGTATCCATGATCGTCAACATAATTCCAGGATTGTAACATATAATGGACTTATCTGTAGGATATCACAAGACATATCCTTCTATCTATCTCTATGGATATCAATGATGTTTTCACATCTTAGTTTCTAATGGTTAACTAAACCTTCCCTCTAATACAAACATTAAAGGCCCCAAACTAGGCATATATGGACATTACAAATACATTCCCAATCAGAGTATTAGTTTAGTGACTTTGGAAACAAGGAATTATAAACACTAAAATATTAGTGAGCTACATTAGCACCCACTAGGATCATATTGATATTCACCCATATTATACACATCAAAAAAAATAAGTATCATCATTACCTGGTGGAAAGGAAACATAAAACACTGTTAGCTCAGATGCTTAGTAAGGGTAAAAAATGGAAACATGAAAACATAAAAATTATCAGAGGGGTTTGAAAAATGGAACATAACATTAAAATATTATACCCTATATATCAATGATCATAAACCATGGAATAAAACATTATAGTGAATTTAAAATGGATCATATGTAAACAAAGAACACAATCCATAAAATAATAACACATGAATAAAACATAGAATTTTGGAAAACGAATAAGCATATAATATTATTTATATAGTATCCATGAAATTACTGGAAAGAATATCTTAGTTGTATGCATTCACTCCCCATACCATCCTGGTAGTCAGGGTTTACTCCCATGACCATATTATTAGTATGAGTTCGCTCCTCATACCATCTTGGAAGTTATGGTTCACTCCCAAGACCATCATAGTCTATATCATGAGGTATAACTGTTTACCCAATTTATTGAAGGGATATATAAGAACCACCCATATCATAAAGAAATCATACATACATGTTCCAAAAAATCATACACCATCATTTCGTAACCCATGAAATGAAATGGGTGTCATAAAAATGTAATCATATCATAACTAGTGGAAGAAGTAACAATCTCTTAATCATTTCTTCATAGCATAACCCAGGTGATAAAATGGGATTCTCTATTATAATTACATCATAAAAAATCTAGGATAAATAAACAGATATAATAAATGTCATAAAATAATTAAAACATAGAAATAAAAGGGATATTACTAACGAATTTCATCTTATATGTAAAATAATTTTGATAAAGGACTTGATATTGATTCTTGAGAAAAAATATCTTTATTCTTCGAAAAAAATTCTTTTCTTAAAACACCACATGATTTTAAAAAGAAAATAACTTCCTTGAATATAACTATGAAAAATGGTAAGGAAATATTGTTGGAAATTAGGCATTATGAAATCTTAAAAATCCATTCACGAAGTATAAGTTTAAAAAATCATTCTTCTCGTACTTTTTTTTCGAAAAAGTCAAGAAGAACAACATTTGAAAAAAAAATATTCCTTTCAAACAATGTATTAAAAGTTAAAAAATTGTAAAAATGATTTTAACCATACATAGGGTAATAGTAAACCATTTTATGAAATCATTTTTAGATAACATGGACATAGATGCTAAATAAACCCTAGATGATAAATATGAATAAACAATTTCAGATAATAAAGATATTATAAAATTATCCCATACAAAAAATCATAAAAATATTCATTATTTTAAAAAATTGGAATGAACATAAAAATAGAAGTAAAATTTCAATAACAAAACCTTTATATCCAAATAATTCATTAGGATAAATAATATTAAGAATATTTAAATATATAAATGATTAATTCTTTACACATTCAATGCATCCCATAACAAATTGAAAATTTAAATCATAAACGAAAATATATTCAAATGAATCCTTAAATACCATGAAGATATATTTATTCACGATATATAATATAATTGGGGTAGTAGATACCCCACACACAAGAAATAGGTGGTGAAAATGGCTTTTATCTCATGAAAATTAAAAGTGAGATGGAATTCCCTTACCTTAAATCTTGAGTCTCATCATACATGTTCAAACCACCTATATAATTAATATTAATTTATTATACATATCCTAAAGAATCATATACTTATATCTAATACCATATATGGTTTTATTAGGACCTTATATAACCCTCTTGTTAACCATCCTATGGTGAGGTTTCACTTAGGATAATATTCGATTTGTTCTTCGCGTCTGTCTTAATTTATTATATCATTAGTCCTTATACATATATATCATGATAATGAAATATAAAAAATGATATAAATATCATTTATATCTAGTATTTTTATTATCATAATAATCCATATAATATAGAAAAATGAAATGTAATACACAATTCATGGAGACGACAAGTCGTACATATGCAAGAATGCTATTTCTGTTTAATTTTCAGATTATAAGAAAGAATGTAAAATAAATGTATATGTATTTATATATATCATTGCTAATTTATCTTTATTATTTATTATATATCATATATATTCATAACATCCATCCTTAATACATTCTATGTTGTGTATAAACGAATCACGTCTCTTTGAGGGGGCGGTAGTCCACACTTCCTCAAATGAGAATATAGTATTTACACTGCATGGGAAGTGAGAAGGTATTTTTAATATAACATTACAAGAATATGAAATTTTTGATAATATACATATAAAAATAATTTTTAACCAGAAAAATAGTTTTAAGACCAACTAGTTAGGTGGTAATTGAAAAAAAATCATTATTTATAGAGTCTATAAACTGACATAACATTGAAAAAAAATCATTTATTTTAACAAGGGGAGGTGAGAAACATGAAAATACAATATATACATGATTATGGAGTTATAATTAATTTATGGAAGAATGAGGAGTCGATAAATTAGAAAAGTAAAGAAATTGAGAGATGAAATTTGATAAAATTACCTCTTGAATAACACCTCCTTGAATGATCCTTGATGACATTGGATTTTGTCTATTGGTGAGACAAAAAAGAACATAGCCATGGGTAGAGTTAATATAAGAGGTTTTGGAAGATATCTGAGAAGTTTCAAGGATTATTGGGTCAACATGGGGAGGTGAGATGTGGTATATTTACTTGAGGAGAGATGGGTTCAAGTTATTAATTAATCAATTTGTTTAGATTAAAATATAACCCCATTTAAAAGGAATTAATTTCATTTAATGTTTTTTAGTTAGGATATGGTCTATCCAAAACTCAACCAACAATTAAATGCTTCAATTTTTATGTGTGTTAAGCTTTTTCCTTTTAACTTTAACCCTGGTAACAATTTTATATATACAACAGTAAATAATGATTTTACAATGGTAACTATTTTATACCTAAAAATAAAATTGAAGATAAAGAATTCAATGCACCTTATTATTCCAAATATAAAATCCATTTTACTATATTAAAATACCATAATTAGGAAAATTATACTTAAAATTAATTCCACAAACAAAACTCAAAAGTGGATTTTTAAAGTGGATCATTCAAAATGTCGATATGTTTTTATATATAATTTCAATTTGAGACTGAATCCTATGACCTGAATAAGACTAATTGGAAAAAATATTATCCAATGAAATTTTTTTAACCATTTGAAAATGTATTTTAACCTTAAAAATAAAATATATGAAAAATTAATTTTGAAATAAATGCAGTTTTTAGCAATTGATTAAAAAATTAAACCTTATAGAAAAATAAAAATAAATTTATACTAACCTAATTTTTATGTTTTGATTTCAAATATTATTTTTATTTTTAATTACTAAAACTCTAAAGGATTATAAAGTTTTATTTAAAATGTGTTCTCAATTAAAAGGAAGTAAAACTACCTTAATAAATATATCGGGTTTTATGTGTTAAATGGGTTTTATTCCAATTTTATACATATAAAATGTATTGGATGAATATAAACAATATTTACATATATATATATATAACACATATATTACATTGAAATTAATTTATAATTATAATTAATTTAATTTATAAGGATTTAAACAACATGTGAGCATAATAATAGTAGTCTATAGGAATACTCCCTATATATTCGATTAGTTCTTATATTCATTTATAAATTATTTGTGACTATTAAATTCATCATATATTTTGGGAAAAAATATATTAATATATTTTGGATAATAATATTCAAAAAATATAATTCAACATCATGGTTACCTCATATTTTAATAATGTATTATTGTTTGATAATCCTCGGTCTTGTGTGTTACGCAAGCCAATGAGGAAGGTCCTTATTGTGTGTAACATAAGTAAAAAATCAGTGTTCTGTCTAGAGAAAACTAATTTTTTTGTTTTTTCTAGTGAATTTAATCTAAACATTTTGATTTAATATAAAATAAACCATTTTAAATGTTACATTAAATGAGAGAAAAGAAGATTAAATTAATTTATAAAACGTAATTTAGAAAATCTAGGGGTTTTACACATGACCTATCAAGGAGGGATCCCACTTGTTCATACAAAAAATAATTTTTAGATCCATGAGTTTTCAATATTATTGATCTAATTCCTACTATTTCGTCCCTGGTCTAGAACACCCAGCATTGACACTGGGGCAGGCCGCAAACCCAGATCGAAAGGAAGTATCTCTAATATCTCCAGTGACCCCAAACACATACATCCCTGCACATTCCCCTGCACTTATTACTTTGGTTATTTATTATACTATTTTTGATCAAGAAGAGATAGGCTTCCACAACTCATGGGAAACATCACCTATTCAATATGGAGAGACAAGATTCCACTCCTCCGGGATACCTCCGAATCATACATCCAATGATATAAGATTCCATGTCTCATAGGCATCATTATCCCATCCATCCAAAGAGATATGCTTCCACTCCTCACGAGCAACATCAACCTATTTATCTGAAGAGCATAGCTTCCAAGCCTCTTGGGAAACATCACCCCATCTATCAAGAGTAGAAGGATTCTGTGCCTCTAAGGTGAATTTTCCCTTTCCATCTAGAGAGGTAATATTCCATGCCTCCTTGGAACTATCACCTTATTCATCCATGGATATTGGATATAATGCCACAATGGAATCATCACCACATGCATCCAAAGAGATATACTTCTATGCCACCTAGGATCCATCCATCAACCATATAAATAGATAGTCCTCAAGATCTCCTTGGAATTTTTAACCCATTCATCTAGAGTGACATGATTCCACACCTCATAACCAATATCACATCATCCATCTGGATAGAGAGGTTTCCACACCTCCTTGGAGTCATCGATTTTTCCATACGAAGAGATTTGATTCAATGTATCATGGGAGCCATCACCTTGTTCATCCTAAGAGATAGGCTTCCACACATCCTATGAACCGTCTCCCAGTTCATCCTTTTAGATAGGATTCCACACCTATTTTTCATAATTGCTCTATCTATTTGGAGATATAGCCTTGCACTCCTACACGGTGTCATACCCCATTCGTTAGAAGATAGAGGCTTCCTTGTCTCCCAGGAACCACTTCCCCATCCATATGGAGAGATAACCTTCCAAAACACTTGGCGTAATTACCCCATTCATTTGGAGAAACATACTTCCACACAACTTAGGAATTTTCATCTTTTACAACTAGATATAAAGTATTTCATGCCTCCTAGTCACGATAACCATGTTCATCCATTGTGGTTGGTTTCCACACGTCTTGGGAACCATCACACTATCTATAGTGAGAGATAGGCTTCCAAATCACATAGAACCCTCTCCACTTACATTCAGTGAGATAGGAATCCACAGCTCTGGAATCCCTTTCCCCATCCATTTAATGATATAGTCATCCATGCCTCCTAGAACCCTCATCCCATCCAAACCATGAGATAGGCTTCATGTTCTTCTAGATCCCTCACATCAATTCAATAATGGATATTGCATGGAAATAAGTCATAGATGCCCTGTTCAAGATTCAAAATATCGTAGAGGACAACGTATTGTCAGAATCAACCCCATGATGGGAAAAGTTCATCATCCATCTTATAATAGACCTCAAATGTATATATCATATAGACATTGTGAACCTTGTCACACACCTTTTCATCATGGCCATTACATAGGGAGGTGTGTTAATATTTATTGGAGAAATATCTCAAAAATATACTAGGTATGTAGGGTTAACTCTCCCTATCTGTAGTTCCATCCACAACCATCATGTAGGTTCTCCCCATGATGCCTGGAAGCTTTATAGGTTCCCCCTACAACCCCAACACATACCCATGAAATTTTTCCTGTGACAAATGATGACTCATGCTTGGGGAAAATATACTTATGAATTTTGGTAATTTTATGTAAATTATACGGTAATATCACCCCTAATACTCAATAATCCCAAACCATTGAGAATTGGAAGAGATGAACTCACCTCTGTCCCAAGAACCCTTAGGATAAAACATCCATTAAAAAAGAGGGAACAAATTCTAGAGGATCCTAGAAAATAGTTTTGTTGAAACATAGGTCATCTCTATATGAAATCAACCTTTATACGGACTTAATGTGTAGAATAATCCACCTTTCATCCTATTCATATGACATAAAAACTCATGATAACATCTTAGTCACACGACCTTAAACTGTGAAATAACTACCATCCTTATTACATGAAGTAAAAATTTATAGAATCATTGGTCCTATTTCCATAACCATAAAAGGGAATATCACTTATCCAAGTCACATGATGTAAAACATAAAAAATCATCTCAGTCACAAGATGCTAGATTGAAAGACAAAATCCAGGCCACATGACATTAAACTGAATGACACTATCTTTAAAGAAATATGTATTTCAACAGAAAAAACAGCATGTTCTCACCATGTGACATTAAAAAATTTGGTAAACATCCCTATTGCATGATGTTAAACTATATGGTCAATTTCCCCCTCACATGATATAAAACTATGTGATACTTTAAACCCTTATTTGAGAGGGAACTCCACATTCATCCTTGATGTCCTACCATAAAACACTTAAAAACAATGTATGGCTTGATTGTAGGTTTAATGGGATATGTAGTGACACATGGTTACTATGATGTGGGTCTATCGAGATCATTGACCTACCTCAAGACAACTATCCTCAAGATTGGGTTTGAATCCCACTCACTGATAAACCCTATTAATGCTCTTAAATAAGCATTAGTTTATAACCTGGTCTGTTGATTTCTATATGAAAATTATCCAAATTCATGTCCAAAAATGATTATTCCTTGATTTTGAACCTCATAATCCTTCAAATTAAAATGTAACACCCAATGGTGATATTTCCTAGACTGATATTCTCTCCCTATATCTTCGGAGTACACATTGACAGATCACTTGCAACAGATGGGGCTTCCCATGTTTGAAATATGAACAAATTTTGATTCCATGTTTTCTTACCCCATAATTTACCAATGTGGTTGTAGATATTATGCTTCAACATGGTCAAGATTCATTCACATGTCATAAGATAATATATTTTCATGGTCCAAATCAAAGAAATTCCGATTTATATCATTCCCCACCCTTTGTGCTCTTATGGATCTTCAACACCCTTGGTATTACCCCTCCCTTAATTTGTCCATGTTGAGTAAGAAGGTCAGTATTAGGGGACATATCTTGACAAGACTTCTCGTTTCCCCTTTTATGTTCTTCCATGTCCCCCGGAAATAATCTCACCACTTCTTCCTTCCCACATTAAGCATGGATCATATTGGTGTATTATTTTTATAAGGGTTTAAAAATAAATTGTAAATCCTCACAAAACATTGGTTCAAGAATAAGGAACATAAGAAATCTTTAGATCCATTTTCCAAGAAATTTGACTTAATGTAAAAATCCCAATGTCCTCATCATAAGATGTTACACTATTGCCTTTATCTATGTGATAAACATAGGATTCCTCATATAATTAATTTTTGGTTTCCTGAAGCCAACTTCCTTAGCAAAATAACTTAAATTTTATCCTTAACCTCAGTGATAAAAATATGATACCTCATATAAAAAATATGAGATAATCCAAAAACAACATCATCATCAAATGATGTTAAAATAAAAGATTCTATATGTCCCCATTTGAGAGGATCCCACCATTATGGAATTGAAATCCCACTACATTAGGATCCAGAACTATGTGTGAAATTATTCCCAACATTCTGGGATATGTAGTGATGCCTTGACCATTGACATTGAGCCCAATACAATATTAATTCCCCCTTATAGTGATATTAAATTTAGAAACCTTGTGTCCCCATGACCTTTGATTGTGTCATGTCCATGATTTTTGGATAGCGAATCCACTCCACTATCATTATATATCTACGTCATAGTCATACGACATAAGAACATATGAAAACCTTCTATATACTAAATTAAAACCTAAATTATTCTATATGTTATGAGAATAGGATACCTCCATCAACAAGCATGAGATTCATTATGCATCAAGTGTAAAATGGATAATGTAATTATCATAAGATGATTCCCAAACTGTCTCCATGGGTCTCCTAAGAAGGTATAATCTTATATCATATTACTCAGCCCATATAAGGGTTGAGAATATCCCATATATTTCCCTTATGATGCCAAGAAGTACCCAATGGACTCTCCCTAAGGTGTAATCCACAATCATACTCCCCCGGTCTATCAGTGTGTCGAGGTTCTCTCAAGACTGAACAAGAGAATGAAAAATGGTAAGCTCTCACATGTAAGCCAAAATATGTCCCCATTAACCCGAAAAAACTCATGGGGTGCATGTGATGATCATATCCATCATAAAAATAGTTAGTTAATATTCCTTTATGTCTTAAATGAGGAAGAAAAATGGAATTTTCAATGCCTAACTCACGTATCCACTATCCTTTCCCATGAAATTATAGCATAGTATTACCCTATGTCATAAACATGTGATGTATCATATGAAACATATGAGAAGATCCAAAACCCAAATCCCATGAACATTATTTTTAAATGCAGTCATACCATGTGTGATAAACATTTGATTAATTATTTAATAATTATGATATGATTGAAAATCCTCGCCAGAGATTATGCCACACTTCCAGTGTTGGTCTCCCACAACATTGTCTCCTAGAACTACCTATGGATTGATTTACAGTCCCATGGGATACATATAGATGATAAGATATCATATCCTCAGCATGAAATCATAGTTATCTTATTCTAGAGTCTCCCCCTCAAGTACATTCTTAATCATCTCATACGGATATGCTACTCCAGTTTGTTCGAGCATGTGGAGGAGTAACTCCTAGAGCATTTAACATCCATAGGCCACCCCACTTCGAATTTCAATCATCATGGATTATATAATTCTGATCCACATGTACCACCCAATCTAGACATGCCCCATAATTGTAATGGTTTCAAGAAACTCTTAATCACCTTCTATCCTGGCCACATTCATCAAAGGATATTTAGTGAAATTTAAGAAGTCTCATCTTTTTCACTTTTTAAATGGTTGATAATTAATTTTTTTACCCCATCCATGACTTGTGTGATTGTGGAACATATGTTTCATACATGGTCAACCATCATCCCCCACCCACCGGTCACCCCTATTGTTTTCCATTTATAAGGAGTCCTGATTCACCTTTCATTACCCCACTTTTTTTTTCTAATGTAGATTCAGTACCCTTGGGGTAATTATCTACTGTATTTGATAATGATGGACTAGAAGGTTAGAATTGTCGGAGCTTTTTCAAGTTTTATTATTTTTCCAATTATTTTACTCTACCTTGCAATAAGGGGGCCTAACCACCAGCCATTTATTCTCACACCGATCATGGATCATGTGGACTTAATATTAATAGTGGATTTTCCCTATGAATTTTTTAGGCATTTAGGATCCAATAAATAAAATTTATTTAGATAAAAAGTCTATTACATGAAACTAAGATACTAGGACTACGAATCAAAAACAAAAAATACATGCATGTTGTTTTAAGAGTGTTTCATATGGCACCAGCCCTCGTTGGATCTCTTTTCAAAACAGGTGACTGCCCCTTCTACAAATATCATCCTTGAACACCAAACAACATATGGTCTGTGAATATTAACATTAAACGATTTATGACACAACCTAAGGCCATTTGATGAGAGGAGTGACTCTTTAGCACAAATCCATGTTGGGTTTTAAAATCCTTGGCATCATTAGGTCTTATTAGTCCACAAATTAGGACCTTAAACTATGATTTTATATTTGTTTTATCAAGTATCCATATCCCATTATTTACATATAGTTTATAATACTTCCACTACCACAAGAAATCTTATAAAGGTTCCAAAATTTTTGAAGGTAAACTATGTGTAAGTTCTATAATTCGATGAAAACCCAACAAATTTAAACTAGGATACATGGTCTAAACATCCTAACTATATACTATGAGTAGTCTCTAATATCTAGACCCATAAATATATTTCATATGTGTCTAACTAATATGACCTTAAACTCCACTAATAAATAGGAAAATATTTCCCTATGGTTGTGAACCCATTGTGGAAACCTAATGAAAATTCATAATTTCACCCACCAATTCACCCTTCTGGCCAGGAAAACAATTACAGTGTAAATGGAAGAGGATCAAAATATATTATCACTTGTCCCTATGCCCGGATATGATCATGGATACTCTTACTATATCCACTGGTTCATGAAGAATTTATGGTCAAACCTTCAATCCTTCCATCATTCAGATTATTTCAAACAACCTAACCATGAAATGATAAACACTACAAAATAAGTCTAAATATATAATTTAAATTGTATAGAAAAGTGGTTAAATCTATGAAACCATAAACTAAATCAATCACATTTCAACACCATATAACTTTATACTGAGTGTTTAATTTTTTTTTCAGAATATTGTAAACGACATGTCATATGATTACATCTCATGACATAAAACAATGAAATACTTTAGACCATTTCATATGAGAACCTCATCCCTATTTGGTGTTTTTTTCCAACAAAATTACATTAGTTCCCTAATAATTTATTAACCATGATGAATTTTCCCTTGGAATGCGATTTAGTCTCTTGATCATAACGATACGCTCACCCAATGTGCTCAGAACCATGGTGGTGTGAACCTAAGAGTGTTAAAATATAAAAAATGTTCTATCGATCCACCCTCATTCATAATATATTCTATTATTTTGATCCTCATAATGTTTCATGTATGAATGAGCCCCAAACAGTGATCATTCTTGGCCACACATGCTCAACTCCCATCCTAGAAACATTCTTCAATGGACACTCAAAGACGGTTTGACAGGTCCCATGTTTTGAACATAGTCAAAGGTTGATCCCAATTTTTATGTCCCCACTCTTGGTTATATGATAATGTAATCTATGTATAAATCATGTTCTATTGGAATACTCAAACACTATGTATCTCCTTTTTTCCTTCCAAGTATATAAATCTTGATTCACGTTCCCCGTATTCTCCTTTGATTGGATAGAATCCACACCCATGGCATCACCCTGCTGATGCACCTGCCCAAATTTGGAATGAATTTTTTCTACATAATGTCCATATCTATAACAAATCTCTCCATTCCCATAAGGACACTCAAAAAATGTGACCCATGTCTCATTCATATCCCAAAACATCTTCCCATGTTTAGCACTCTCATACAGGTGAATAGTTAGTTTTACAATGTCTCATTTTTCTCACACCAATATGGACTCAAATAGGATTGGATATTTTATTTTCTTATCTCATCAACCTGATCGATATATAGTGGGCCTCAAGTTATGTAGTTTTCCAAAGATCTTTCCTCATAATCTGATCGGTATTTCCCTTCAAATCCTTGTTGGACCCCATTATGTGGGTGGAATTTTTTAGTGTATAAAAATTATTCCATTTTTGGACTAAATTAATAATAAATTGATTGTGAATTATAGGTGGTTCTATAAGATTCAGTCTTTTCATGTAGCCAAAATAGACTTGTAGATGAAAAGATATGGTTGTTCAATATTGTGACATATGAAAATTTATAGAAAGGGGGATTCAATAAAATGATAATTTTTGTGTGAAAATAAATCATTTTGAAAAACTCACATTTTTACAAAACTCAAAATTTCATGAAAATCACAAATTTTTTAAACTCAATTTTTCATGAATGGATGTTGGAGCACAAAAAATTAAATATTTTGTGAAAGATGGTATATTTCCGGAATCATATCTTCCAATGACATGGTTTCTTACAAATAACACTCATGTAATTATATAGATGAGGGATACAGTTTGAGTCCATATAGGTCTCTCAATTTATTAAACTCTAAATACTTCTGTGAATTTGTGTACCACATTTCCCCCATGGGATAATCTTTTATGAATTTCGTCGCACAATACTTTTTCGTCATGGGTGAGTATTTTTGGATGTTTTGAAAACCTACATCCATGAATGTAAGGGTCTAACTGTAAACATTACTTAATCTTTAGATACATCATTAATTTGACATTAATTCACTTCGAGGATCCTTTCATGTTTATAACATTAGATAATTATGCCATAACACATACATATCAACTTTATTATTAAAAATTAAATGCTTCTACTCATTGTCCAATTTTTTTCATAAACAGAACAATTTCAAAAAGAAACTAAGTCCATTTCATATTTAAACATCATGAATTTTCCCTTATCTCATCCTTGAACCTATTCTTCTTTATTTCATGCGAAAAATATTTCAATGGGATGTGAATAAATAGATCAGTAAGGGATATATAATTAATAATAATAATTAGTCTTTTGATAACATGTAAACCTTGAAAACATTATCATAGTGTAATACTTTTCACCGTTAAGTAGAAAAAACGCTTCACTAAATATAAGCTCATTGCTTACACTTTTTGTAACCAAAAGATTATCGTAAATCCCATAGAAATAAAAATATTGTATATAGAGGTAATATGGGACATAGAAAAATATAAATGGAATAATAATACTTTCAACTTCAACACATAACACTAAATAGAATATCCATACGGCTGACTTCCATACCCAATACATTGGAGGTTATAACGTAACCACCCATCCTTGGTCTATCATGGAACCACTCATCATTTGGTTTAACATGTAACCACCTATCAATGGTAAATCATGTAACCACCCACAAAATTTCCAAGTAGAATTTTATATTCATAAAACATAAATATTTCAAATATCAACACTTCAATGATAACATTTTATTTGCAATCACAAGTAATCATTTTAAGATATTGAAATACTCAATCCATTTCAAAACTATATTCAATACCAAAACAAATAAAATGGGAATAAGGGATTTCTTTTCCTTTTAAAAATATTATGGCTTATAGTGGAATCCAAATATCAGATAATGATTATGGTGGCATGAGGTCACTGTCGCCACATATGTAAAAAAATAATTTTTTCATTTAATAAAACTCTTTGATGAAAAAATATTCCCTTTTAATGATATTAATAGTAAAATGGTTTTATTATACACCGTAGAAAATATGTCCGTGTATAAACCAATATATATCTCCATGGAAAGAGATTGAGACGAAGTCCCTTACCTTGAGTCTGACATCTCTCATTCGTTATTTATATTCAAAAATAATAATATTAGGTATATTTATACTTTCTGAAGAACCTTTTTAATTTTTTTAATTCATTTTACTTCACTTCATACCATGTTATAAAATGAACCAATTTATTTATGTTAATATCGGTCATTTTGTTGATATTTAGTACTTGAGTTGAAAATGACCTTGTCTTGATATAAAAAGTCCATGAAGTCACAAGTAAATCATATATAGAATGATATTCATGATTAAAATATCATATATATCCAATATATATGTATTTATAATATTCCATAACATTTGGAGATAGGAAATTAAATGTACCATTCCTGGAGATTGAAGGTTGTACCTAAGAATGAATGATACTTTCATTTCTTTTTCATATTAAATGAAATATAATAAAATGATGTAAATTTTTATTATAATACAAGTAATATATTTATTTTATTTATGTATCATAGTATTAATAAAATTACCCTTTATATGTTCCATGAATACCATGAATGAGTTATATCACTTTGAGGGGATGTTTGTCCACACTTCCTCAAATTAAAATATCGTATTTACACATAATGGAAATCCTAATGGTATGTTATCAATAAAATTTATAGAAAAATAATTAAAATATAAATATAATATATATAATATATAAAAACAGTTTCATCATAATGTCCACCATGATGGGTGGTTTGGGAAAATTGAACAATCGTCATTTTGTAAGGTAGTAGTTCATCATACACAAAAATAATATGTTTGTATACATTAGATAGATTCGTGTGTTAGTGTTATTTGAATACTTATAATAAAAAAATCCTAGTAAATTGATTATACATGTATTTTTATGTAATCAAATAATAATATGTGCATAGGGAGTGGAGAAGGAAAATAAAAGAAAGGAACCCGAGAGAAGATGTTACCTCTAAATTAGGTAACTTCTTTTAATTTGAGCCAAAAGTGTTTCTAGAAATACCTTGTGCCCAATATAAGGATTATAGAAGGATTCCAGGGATTTTGGGAGATTATTTGAGCATAATTTGGTTATCCAAGGGGATTTATTGGTGTGAGTAAATGGGTATAGGTGGGGGCCTTTTAGAAGTGGGAGGAGGGGCACTTTAGGAATGCCATGAAATATTAAATTATTATAAATTCTATTTCGATTAAGAATGAGTAAAAAATAAGTTAGTTATAATATAAGAATAATTTAAGTCAAAATAAAATAATCCAATAATAAATAGATAGGTTTTTGATATTTTATTATCCTTTTCTTTGTGATTTAATCCTTTTTTATCTTATCGTTTTATCAAGCATTTAACACTATAAAAATAAAAATATTTACCAAAACATGAAAAATGTACAATTAAAGAGTAATTAATAAAATTTTATACTTACAAAAAATATTGGGCCTAATATTATATTTTTCATGAATTTTATAATTTTTAATAAAATATTTTATTTTTGGAAATCTGAATTATGCCTATTTTGACAATATTCATATCCTGACTTTTTAATAATCCATAACAACTTCATTCCTTCAAAAAAATCATTACTTTAAATATAACATTTCATATTCATCCATGAAATTCTTGGACGGCATCATGATAATCAAATTACATTTATTTTAAAATTTATAATATCAGTTTATGAATTTTTTATTAATTACGCAATCACTAAATTATCATTGTGTCAAAATTAAATTTCATTATTTAATTTATAAAAAAATTTAATTAAAATATCATGATTTAGTAAATCATTTTATATTTCTAATTAACATTTATAACTGAATATATCACTTATATGAAACCATATAAAAATTTCATTACTAAAAGATATATGTTTATGTTATATTTGCCTTTTCCGTAAATAAATAATTATAAAATGTCATTTTCACACCCAATTGGCTCCCATAAGACATACGTTTGGTCTAAAGATTCTCATGGCTGGAAATATCTCATAAAATAGCATTATGACCCGTTATAGGGTGTATTTATATTATTATAATATTATTTTTTACCCTTATTTACTAGATCTACCCTTTAACCATTGTAAATAAAATAATTATTGGAGTTACTATTCATAATTTTTCAAAAATAAATTGTACCTATATAAAAATTATAGACCATAAGAATCCAAATAAGTAATAAATTTTTTATAATTCAATACCTATATTTTAAAAAGTTATTTATATATTAATTCCATTTGTCAAAACGAGAAAGGTGGTTTTTATGAAGTGATAAATATCAAATGATTGACATTTGTTTATTTAAAAAATTCAATGGGAAATTAAATAAAATTACTAAAATTAGATTTAAAGTTAAAAAATAATCCAATTACTCATTAAAGACAATTAAAATTAAAATATATCTATATAAATATATTATATGAAAAGTCAATTTTGAGTAAAAATTAATTATTTTTTCACTATTTATTAAAAAATGAACATTAGAATTAAATTACAAAAAAATAACCAATGGAAATTTTGATATCCCCCTTCAATATAAAATATTTATTTTTTAAAATAGATCGTATAAAAGTTACCAAAAAACTATATTTAAACATGGTTTTCTATCAATAGCCAGTAAAACAACATTTTTAGAAAAATACTTCTTCTTTCTGAAAAATTGAATTTGTTCTTATATCAAATCTAGAAAACAAATACGAAGAATTTAAAACATTATATTGAATATATATAACATTTATTTTTCATTAAATAATAATCCATAAAGAGTGATATGATTTTATAAACACAATTAGTCTATTTTAAAAAGGTTTTCATAAAAAGACATCCTTTATATTCAATGGGGTTTTCTTTCAATTTCTAATAAATTTGGTAACCAAGGAATACATTTTTAAACAAATTTAAACCATATATCAAAATTTAGTTTATACTATTGATTCCCTCTATTCTAATGTCTAGGAATTAACTACAATTTAAAAAAATAATATTATTATTTTATTGCTTTTTTGTATAACTCAATGTTGTTGGAATCAAAAGATTTCAGACAAACATATTGTTTTTATTGGGTTAGCTGTTATAAAAAGTGTCTGCATTAGTGTAAAATAAATATCTTATTCATAAATGTTAATAGATATGAAGAATTATGTTTTTATAAATACCTAGGATGCTATAATGAATAACACTATTAATGTGATATTTACATGCCTCACTAAACATGAGTTTTCATGAAACTCCATAGTTTCATGAAATAGTTTTATCCATATCAATTTAGATCTCTATTTTCCCTGAACATACATTCATTAATGGTGAAAACCTTTGCAAAATACCAATCTTTTGTGAACCCCTTCACCTAGATCTCCTACAATCATTCCTATTAACCCATATATTGGGGATGTTCCCTCAAACCCCCACTTCGGATCAACATCAAAATATTGTGTTAGGCCTCTTGACTGGTCTATTTAGTACCATCTCTAACACCCATTATAAATGGGGTGTCTCACTATGAGTTTCTTGAACTTGATAAAAAATATTTTGTGTTTTATCTATACATCACCAACATCCATTCCATATAATACCATTATTTTTTATACTCCTCTAAAATACCTAAAATACCATTAGACAATATAATCACATTGATCTCTTTCCCATGCCACAAATTATAATTACCCTCTTCGTATCCTTAAATACATTGATTTGAAATACTACTCAGGAAATTTTTGTGACCCCATCTCCTTACACTTGAATTGGTTTAAACAGTAAAGTTATACTTTGGAATAAGTATCACATCATCCATTGTTGTTATATCCTACCTATTAGTACTAAGTAAATGACATTAAACTATACAATACCATTTATGGTGAGAATATGATGCCTCCTACAGAAAAAAGGTGATGCCTCTTGTGTCAAGAATAATATGCCTCATGTAATGATCATGAGTTGACCTCCAAATTGTCACCATGGGAAACCTCATTATGTTTAATTCCAAATCATATTCCACATCCCATCGGCAAGCCAAAATTCTCTCATTGTCTAACATGGGGAATGATGAATGGGAATCCCTAGATCACCAACCCAATATCTTTCCCCATTACTCCTATGTCGCCACCATGGACCTCCTCCTACTATTTAATCCCCAATAATATTAATTGAATAATTTTTAGTCTCATATTCCATCATGTATCGAATTGAGGAAGGAAGAATAGACAAATCAATATGTATACCCCCCATACAATGTCCATGTACGTGAGGTTAAGATCTGGACTTACCCTATGAAACAAGTATGGTATACCATGTGTGATATGAATACGATGCCTCAGGTAATGAGCATATGATGCATCATGGGATATGTGTGAGAAGATACAACCATAACTAGTAATGATTCCAATAATAAAAGCCAACAACACCATTGATGCTCCCTAGAAGCACTCATGTAGAATAGTTTTTTAATCCCCTCTCAACCCTCCATAACACCTCAGTAGCACCTTGGGAGCCTAGTTGTGTAAGACCCACTCATACAATAAATTCTCCTTAGTAGTTCCAAGGTAGAACAGTTGTGTATTCTACACACATAGAATAAATTACCTTTAATAGTAAACAAGAAGTCCAATCATGTAATCCTCATTCATTCCATCACTACTTACAGAAGCACCTGAGTAGCTCAGCTATGTAATTCGATTTTAGACCATAATTTCTCATAGAAGCTCTAGGGAGGAAATTTTTTTAAGCTCCACTCATACTATCACCTCTCTTTAGCAATACTCAGGCTGCCCGGTCGTATAAGCCCCATTCATACAATCTCCACTCCATTCTGTACCCTATAAAACCATCTACAAAAGCTCCATCCGTACCACCACATCTCTTAGAAGCACTTAGGCAACCTAGTCGCATAAGACACATTCAAACCTTTACCAATCCTTACAACACCCATGTAGCCAGTTTCATAATCCTTACTCATTTTTAACATCCTAGAAATATGAAATTTAACATGAAGAAAACATCCTTATAAAATGATGTTAAATTGTATCCCTACAATGTGTAGTGAATGTCGGATACCCCATGTATGTCCAAAATGGGATGACACCCCAACCTCCCTCATGGTATGAAAGCCCAATACTATGAATAAAACTCATTCATTGGATTGTTCTACACATAATCACAACAACATACCTTATTTTAAAAAAATTAATCACATGAAAATAGTTATTGAATAATGTTAAACTTCATGTACCAGTCCTACCACACAACCTTAACTTTTGCACATGAACTACATTGGTTTTTATCCCATATTTTGACAAGTTATGTAGGACACCTACGTGAGGTTCAATCATAAAAAATATGGTTTTCCACCCAAAATTTCAATTCCAATATCCCAACAACACAATTAAATATTTATTTCATGTAAAACCCAAATATATAAAAGAAACACTATGGTCGATAGCATATTCCACATGCAACAAAATGTTTAAACGAACACCAACATTTATTAAAATATTATTATTTAAATATGATTGTTTTAACCTAGTACCTAAATTTTTAGGTATGTATTTTATTATCTACTAATGAAATGTACCAAAATTTACTAATATAAATAATTTTATTTAGAAATTCTAATCAACTGGTCCTTAAATTTTAATCAAATACATTTTATTCATTAAAAAACATTTTCTTCAAAATTGTTTTTTCTATTTTTGGTAAGATAATAATTTAATTTTATTTTCCACTATTATAAAATCTATTTTATAAAGTATATATTATTTTTTGAATTATTTTATTGATATTTAATTAGGGTGTAATTTTGTGAATTTTTAGAATATATTACTTCTTTAGTAAATAGTTAAACAACCCAATTGTTATAAAATAGTCTTTAGTTTTTTCTAAATTAAGTTATTTAAATGTCCAATTATTAATTTAAATTGATTTAAACATAAAATAATAATTTTTTAGTTATATTAAATACAATTAATTAATTTAAAATGAAATTTTTTTCGGATTTTAGTATATTTGTATTTTTAGTCTTTAAAATAGAAATTTTCTAAAAACCATTCTAAAGAGCATAATGTTTATGAATTTAAAATAATCAAAACAACCACTAATAATGAATTACAGAAAAGTAATTTATATATTTTAATAATATAAATATAAATTTAAATTCATTTAATTATGATTTCATCTCATGTAGTTAATATGATATTATATTTTCCTTACAAAATGTATTTTCTCAAAAACTATTTTTTCAACATGTGTTTGGGTTTCATTTTATTTTAAATTATTCCTATTAATTTAGTTAAAATTGTAAAAATGGAATACATATTTGGAATCATCATAATACATATTATATGATAAGGATGACATAATTTTTGACCATTATAAATATTAAAAAAAAATTACCCTGGTTAAGATAAAAATAGGATTTTTGTGGGTTAAACGAAAAATTAAAGGGTTTAAAATAAAAAAAAATTATAAATCCTATTTTATGGTCCAATATTGGAATTATATATTATAATATTTGAAAATTATTCAATATTGAACCTGATTCATTTTGAAAAATTTTGGTGTAGTTCTTTCTTTTCAAAAATTCAAAATATGTCATATCCCCCACTTATAAAAGGACACCCCATCATCTCTATTACACACATTAAAATTCCACAGATTCATCCAATTCCTAACATAATAACGTACTAATTTCCTTACAATCATCATATGGGCCATTTTTTTTTACAAATCCTTCCAAGTAATTTTTTGTTCCAAACAATCATTTCTTTCTAAAGAAGTGGTATTATTCTTAACCTAGCATTTTGTTTTATTTGTTCTTATACCTATTTCAAATTTTATGAAAAGATAATGATATAATATCCTCAGTATCTTATATATAATTTTTTTATGTTTGTATAATGAACTACATATATCTCCTCCACTACCAAATGGGAAACAGATCTGTTGGTCGTGTGTATGGCCAACTGCTACCTCATGAACCGACAAATTTTTTTTCCATCATTACTTCTCACGGCGGGATATATTGATGTATTTAATATGAATATTTGATATGAATTACGTAATTCTATATTTTTTTAATTATAATATCTCATAAAACTTCTTAATTTCCATTATGTAGTGAATTTGAAAGCGTCTCAAGTGTGTACGACATACCACCGCATCATGAAGCAATGTGATTCATTTTTCACCAATTTTTTAGATGGGTGGTAATATGGATTAATTTTATATTTATATATTATATTAATGATATATAAATTATTATATAAAATAAATATATCACATAATTTATAACAATACATCCATTTAATAATTTATATTATCGCTCATGTGTACGATGAATATCCCATTGTGAAGTAATGCGATTCATTTTTGTTGTTGAATCACATAAATTTTTTATTTAAGGGTATTTAAAAAAATATTTTTTTTATGAAATTATTTTCATTATATAATGTTAAAAAAACCCTTACCTTCTTTCTATAACGATCGTTGAAAAATGTACATGTTACTCATGCATACGAATGACTTATTATCTCCATGATTGTAACATTTTTAATTTTTTAAATACAAATTTAATGGTAGTTTTTAAAATAATTATTTTATCACAAAAATTATAATTATTTAGAAATTACCATTTTGGATATTATTAAATAATAGTATAATTTTTCTTAATTAATTTACCACAATGATTTCCTACATATGAGCCATGTACTGTCAAAACATCTGAGGTGAAATTATTTTGTAAGGTGATTGAATGAGACATGGTAGAAAAAAATGATAGAATAATATAATTTTCAACGGATATTAATAAATTAAATATTTATGATATGTTTATTAAACAACAAGATACGTAATGAACATGATAATTTGGATTCAAGGTAAGGGGTTTCATAACTTAATTTCTATTCATTTTGTTATATATCTACTCTGTTGATTATATTTTGAAACAATTATGTGTGAAGTGACATTTTATTACTTTTTTGTATTTAAACATGAAATTTTTTAGATATACATTTTTTAAATATAATCATCATGTTGATTAACTCTCACATCAATGATTCAAACATTTTAAATGGTTTTGTCTCAAAAAAGGTTCTTTGATACCCATGTTATTTTTTTCATTAATTTATTTTAAATGTTATATATTTTACAATTTACATAATAATTCATGAATACATAATAAATCATGAAATTTTATGTTGTAAATCATATAATTCATCAATGGTATATTTAGACTCAAAAGTTACCAAAGTGGAAAGTGTTTATATTTTAATTAGGATTTTTTATGACTGAAATTCCATTGTATGAAATTTGTTGATCATTAGAAAATAAAATCATTTAATTTTATTATCCTATATTTATTCATGAATTTTTAATGTAATATTACAAATTTACCCTCATTGGTACTTAAAAGGATTGAGAAAATATTTTTCAAAAAATCCAACTTCATTTCTCACATCAGTCAAAAATAAATTTTATTCCATATCCATATTTTCTAAAAATGGTTTTACTATTCAACTATAAATTTTTAATAGATTTTTTATCCATTTTTGTATTAAAAAATGTCTAAAATAAATCTTCTTATCATTCTCCGAACAAGGTACTTTCTAACATTTAATGAAAATGTGAAATGAATTTTTGTTTTCATGTGTATAAAATGAATGGAATATTCCACCATGATAATAATTATTTTCATTGATATTCTTATATGTGTTTCCATGGATATTTTAAAATAAATGCATTTCAAAAATATATTTTAAGTTATATTTGTTTGAAAGTGATTTTCAATGTTGAATGTTTATTTTCCTTAATAATGTTTAATATATTTTAAAAGGTATTTCCATTCATCAATTAAAAAAATTATTAATGTTATATAATTATTATCAATAAAATATATATATGTATACCCCCAAAATTTACACCTATCTTAATAAACCATCCATTTCTCGGGTAATACTTGCCTTATGTTCATTTCTTAATTGTAATCATTATGAAATTTACATATGAGATGAATTACGAAACCCGTTTTCTTTCCATGGGTCATTATTACATTATATATAATTATTGACTTCTATTATTTGTAAACAATAGATCATGAACATGTTATGATGGGTATAACCAGATAGAGCTCCAATTCATTATGTGATGTTGTAGTCTTGTGAAATATCTTATATAGATTTTGGGAGTAAATCCAATTCATTATGCTACTTTGTTCTCTATGTGATATTATATAGTAAGTTTTCCTGGACTTGTGTTTGTTAATTGTTATATGTTTTTGAAACACTTACTAGTTTAAGAAGACCTTATGATACCATTTTTATTGTTTTATACTTATATGAGGTTACTCACATTCCATCACATATATGATATCAAGTTATATCTACGATTCACGTGTTATGTTTCCAGATCATGGTTATCCACATACTGAGATTTCTAGACCATCCCATTATTCAATTTATTAAATAGGTTATACTATGTATTTTTTGGAGCACAAATATATTTATGATCTAACTATGGGAGAGAAAAAAAATAAGGATTCCATGATTTAGTTTCCTTTAATGTGTTATAATATGTGCCTTATAAAGATATTAGGCTTCAAGATCAACATGATTATACTTTTTCGATATTTATGATTAAAAATTAAGTAATAATATGTATGAAAGGCATGGTTTTCTATAGTTGGTAACATAGGAATAGTTTAGTTATCCTTTGGAACCAGTTTGAGAAATTATTTGAAATAACCCTATGGATAGGTTCATGTATAAGAATAAATGTTGAAAAATAACAAGGAATATTACAGAAGTATAGAGAGAGTGGTTTCTATGATATTACATCCCTATCTGGATATTATAGGTGCATGTAATTCTACAATAGATTTACATATGTACACTAACATTGAAAGAATAACATAAAGCTTGACCCGCGCATTACATTATAAATGAAAACAAGTCTTACAGTGAACCTAGTTTGTCATTAATCGAGAATTTGTTTTAGATATTCAAAAAAAAATATGAACTGTTTTTAAGTACTTGAAAAAATTAATATGTTATAAAAACTAACAGGAAAATTACTATGGATAACTTGGGTTATAAAATAGAGAATCACAAGTTAGTACATTCCTATTATTAATAATGTATTCTATCTAGGATTATAAGTTTATATATAGTATGTTAATTTATTCTCATATATTTTCTAATAATCTATTTTGATAATAACTGAATATAGGAGAAATAATTTAGACAACCAATGTGATGGGAACTATAATGATTTACCTAATGAGATGCCTAAATTAATAGGAATGGTAGTTAGACTTACTTTGATCATTCCAAATGATCTATCTTGATCTACAATAAACAAATAGAATGTATTTTAATTTCTAAAGACATCAAATAAGAGAATGATGTCATCTCATAGAAGTTCAGGTTCTAAATATGATAAAGAATAGAATATTTAGCCACTTAAATGTCAATAACATGGGGTGAAGCACCTAGATAAATTTCACAAATTGGGGAGAAGATGATTTATATGTATAAATAACGGGAATATAAGAAAAAAAATTCCAATGAAGTCGATGTATTATTTTCAGGACACTTGGGTATTATCTGGGTCAATGACGTATAATAAGGGTTATCCCCTGGACCATGGAAGAAACTATATTAACCAATAATTACTGTGATGTATTTTAAAAGGGGGTCTTATAATTATTATGTAAAATAATTTTTATAGATGTTATTTTGGTTATAAGAATCCTGAGACATATAAATAGTATTCTATAATAGTTTTCACTAAGGATTTCAAAGAATTTTTTAGAATATTAATAATGAACTAAAAAAGAGAATTAATGATAAGGTGATATTTTGTGGAAAATAATACATAGTATATAATTATTTATTGTTTAAAATTTTATTTTATGATTAATGTTATTTTGAGGATGTTTATAATCTTTTGTAAACTCTATAGGAATTATATTAATATAGTAATATAATAAAGACAACAATTATATAGGGTGACAACTCATCATATCTAGAAATATCACATGTCTGGAGCCCACAATCGAAGGGTGGTACGGGTGAAACGCATACCACTGGCCTACATATTGTATTATTTATTAGAATTTTTTTTAACTTAAATGATTTTGTGAATAAATATTAATTTCATTTTGGGAAACATTTTAGGGGATCAAATATTTTGGTTTATTAGGATTTTTATGTGGTTAATGATATTTTGGGAATTGTTTTATTGGGTTAAGGAATATATAAATATATATATATATATCCTGTTGGATTAACATAAAATTATATTTGGGAAGAATTCTATCATGCATTCTGAGATTATTGTTGAAATGGAATGAGATAAGAATTGTAGTTAAAACATTCTTTTGTGTTGAGGTTATTGTAGTTATTTGGGATATAATGTTATTTATTTAAGGGATTTTCTAGGTTTACCCATTGGTTTCATTGTTTAATTATAGAGATTAATATATTCTAATTCATTTTGGGTAACATCATACATTGTGTTAACCATTATGGTTTTAATAATGATATTCAGAATAACTTGTTGAAATTTAATGGATCACATGATCCATAAAATGTAATATTTAGTGCTTTAGGCATAAAAACAATTCATACTGGCTATTCATTCCTTTGTGTAAGATGTGATGTGTAAAGTAGTTTAAGAATAACTAAAGGATAAATTTGTTTTTATAAAGTAAAAATATATGACATGAGTATATTTTTAGCAGTCCTCTATATTAATTTTAATATGATCCCTTAAATATAGGGAATGGATATTGAAATAAAAACATTATCATGTTACCTTCATATCTGATGATTTAAATGTGTTTTAATACATCAAATATTTTTTGTTTAATGGATGTTGACTTTCTCATTATAATTAAATTTTATATGATCAATGATCTATATCACTCCCCATAATTATTTATGATTTTATTACATGTACATATATTCAATTTCTAGGAATGTTATCTTTTATAGAATCCTCGTTATGTGATGAATTTCATAATTCCTTTCCCCTTTTTATGATAATGTTTTTAACATTTTTTATGATGTGGGTGTTTTCATAATGAAATGTCCAAATGTCAAACCCTAGATTATAGATTAGAAGCTCAAATTGTGAGGATGAAATTTAATTAACGGGGGTAAAATATAACACCGTAATATTTTAGCATAAAACTATGTTCTATAGTATATTAAACAAACAACCATGAGTTTAAACAAATTGTGATATACTATTAGAATATTATTATTTAAATATGATCATTTAAAATAGCCATAAATTTTTTGGTATGCATAGGATTAAATAATTTAAGTAATTAAAATAATGGTCCTACTCAATTAAAATATATTTATAAATTCCAATTATCCCACTAGTCAATTTTATGAAGTCAGTATTCTATAAATAGTTTTTCAATAAAATGATTTTCACTAATTTTAGTGAAATTATAATATAATTATTTTTCCAAATTATAAAGAATATAATTAATTTATTCAATAATTTATTCAATATTAAATTAAGATGATGTTTTTTTTGAAAATATTACTTTTTCAGCGAATAGTGAAAAATACAGATTTTTATAAAATTGTCATATATTTTAATTAAATTAATAAATTTAAAAGCCCCTTTATTATTTTATATTGATTTAAAATTAAAATATGTTGTACTTATTTATATAAAATCCAATATATTACTTTTAAATCATCTTTATACTATATTTTAATATATGTTTATTTTTAGACATTAAAACACTTTTTTCTAAAAACTTTTGTAAAGTGCATAATTTTTATCCATTTTAAATAATTAAAAATACCCTTAATTACTAATGATTTAATTGAAATATATAAGTTATATATCTATATTTATGAATTTTTATTTATTTAATTATTATTAATTTCCATTTATTTAATATGATATCATTTTTCCCCAAAAATTCATTTCTTGGATGACCATATTTTTGACACATTTGAATGCTTAATTTTAAATTAAATTACAAATTATTTAAGGAGAATTTCGGAAAATGTATTCCATATATTGAACAATAATAATTTATATTATATAATAAGTTCAACAGAATATTTTACCATAATGAACAGTGAAGACAACAAAAATTATTTACAGTAATTAATGTAAAAACGAGTTTACTAGAGGGGTTAATTTAAAAAGATATGGGTTTAAAAGACCAATAAATTGTATAATTCCAGCCCGATGGTAATATTTCGACCAAATTTATTTTAATTTTAAAAAATGATCCATTTTGGATCATTTTAACTTGTAAAAAACATGGTTTTAATTAATTCTTTAAAAAAATTCCAAATGTCTCGTTTCCCCCAAAAATAAAAGGCCACCCCCGCCTCTCCTTCCAACACTTATAAAACACATTTTTCATCCCTAACCTTCCAAAATAGTGTATATACTTCCCTAAACTCATCCTATAGGCCTTTCCTAATGATAAATTCATCCTACGAAGGATTTTGTTGCAAAACTAAAGAATTTATCCGAAGAAGATGTAACATTCTTGGCTAAGGATTTTTTTTAATTAATTCTTAAACATCATTAAAATATAAATAAACCATAATGATATAATAATTTCATTATATTAAAAATAATTAAATGTTTTAATGTCAATTTAATGACCTATATCCATCTCATCCTCCCTCAAATGGGAAACAAAACCATAGATCATGTATACAACGAACTACAACCTCACGAACTGACATAATTAATTTTCCATATGAACATATCATGGCTAATATTTTGTTATATTTAATCTATATTTATGATATTTATGATATTATTTTAATTATTAAATATTAATATCACTTATTACTCCTTAGTTTCCATTCCTTGGAGAATATGATAATTTTTCTCCTATGTATGTCACACTACCACCTCACGAAGTGATGAGATACTATTTTTACATATGATTTAAATAGAAGGTATTAAGGAATAATTTAAAATTTATATATTATATTCATGAATTACTAATTTTTTTTAAAATATAAATAAAAAATACTTTCTTACATTTGAATGAATTATGAAGTCCTTTCTGTGTATATAAGACTACCACTTTGTGAAGCATTGTAATTTGTTTTTATTACCACATCACATGGATGGTATATATAAGGGTTTTAAAATAAATTATATTGTTATTAAAGTTTATTAATCTTATTATTAAGATAAAATAATATTTATATTCTTTCCATCATGATTATTGAAAAACGAAAATGTTACTCATACAAACGTACATCCTTCCAACTCCATGATTGTAACATAGTGAATTTTTTCTAAAAATATTTTATGGTTGGTTTTAAAAGTATAATTTTGGTGCCAAATAGATAATTATTCCATTATTACCTTTTTCAATGATTAAAGAAAAATCACTCTAACTATAGTCAGCCTACCAAAGTGATTTTGAACATATGAGTAGTTCATCATCCGAAAGTACGATGTGAAATTAATTGGTTTGGAAATTGAAAGTTATAGGATAAAAATTAAAATAAACTTAATAATATACATGAAATGGGTAATTTATAAAAAATAATTAACATTAGATTATTATTCATGAAGATAATGAACTCACATAACGATTTGGGCTCAAGGTAAGGGGATTCATAAATGAATTTCCAATCATTGGGTTGTACATCTACATTGTTGATAATATTATTGAAATATTATGTGTGAAAATACATGTTATTAATTTATTTCGGATTTACACATGCCTTTGTGTGGATATAAAATTTTAAAACATAATGACCCAATTTATTAATAGTCAAATAAATGATACTCACTTTTTAATTGTTTCGTCTTAAACTACATTTTTGGAGACACATGTTCTTTTGTGCACCAAATATCTTTTAAATTTTGTGTATAATTCACCTTTTCTTACTAAATCATTAACAATTCCAAATTTATGATATTTTAATTTCCTATTTTTCTACATAATTCTTTGAATTTTTTTATTAAATAGTTACCAATGTGGTAAGGGTTTACCTTTTAGTATCCTTTTAGTTATGATTGTTTTCTTGTGAATTTTAATTTTTAGAAATTATTTAATAATTTTATAAAAAAACCATTTCATTTTCTTATACTTTTTTTTATTTAAGAAATTCCCAATTTATATTATTATTTTCCTATCTTTTTTAATTAAAATGATTGAGGAATTGTTTTTATAAAAATTCGACATCAATTCTCTCTTCAGTCGAATAAACATTTTCTTAAATATCCATATTTTCCATGAAAATTAAAGAATGTGTTACTATTCTTCAATGATTATTAAAATTCATATTTTCCATGTCTGAATTTTTACCAAAAAATTTAAAATGAATCATCCTATCTTTTTTCAAACATGCTAACGTTAAACTTTTAACAAAAATGTGAAATGAATCATTGTTTATACATTAAAAACATGAAAAATATTTCATGCATCATAACCATTATTTTCATTGAATATTCCTATATTTTTTACAAGTATATTTTCAAAGAAATGTTTTTCCATAATATTTTTCAAATTTTTGTTTTTAAGGTTGAGTTTTTCCAAGTGGAAAGTTTATATTCAACAATAATGTTTTTAATGTTATTAATTTTTTTCCTATTCATCAATGGAATAAAACATTAACATTATGTAATGATTCATAATTCAATATATATCCCCAAAATTTCTACCAAGATTATTATCACTTCCATTGATCGGGTAATACATTCCTTAATTTCATTTCTAAAAATACTTTATTATGAAATTTACTTGGATTATTATACGATACAAGACTATGAAAACCATTTTCCTTCTACGGTAAATTCTAATGTAGTGATTTATTATTTAATTCCCATATTTGGAACCGTAGATTTTGAAAATAATATGATATGTTCCCAAAAATAGTACTCTAATTCAGTGGTTAATGTTATAGTCTCATGATATGTCATGTATGATATTAGGGAATAAACATAATTCATAATGAATATTTTTCCCCAATGTGATTTTTTCTAGGAAGTTAGTCTTAACTCATGTTTACATTATTTTATATATTTTTTCAACATTTACATTGTTACCATGATATTATGAATCCATGTTATTTATGTTATTCTTCCATATGATGACTCTTGTGGATTCTCTTTTGTGATATCATGTTATATCTATGAATCACATGTTATGTTTCCTATCAATGTTTATTCCATTACAAGGAATTTTAGACTATCTATTTCGTATATGTATTCCCCATCTTATGATATGTAGTTTTATAAGCTCAAGTGGATTTAGAATATCAGTATTGAAAAGAAACAAAAACAAGGTTTCTATGTTTTAGTTTCCATTGATGTATGGTGATCCTATTTATCTAAAATACAAGGCCTCCAGATCTTTGGTATTATACAAGTTGGATATTTATGTTTATAAATCATGTATTAATATGGGTAAAAGTAATTGGTCACTTTATTTACCCCCTTGGAAGAAAAACCATCAATGTCGGATCATCTCCCTCGTGGGGGAACACACTCTCACACCAGAAACTTACTTATCATACCATGGGGAGAATATAAACTTAAATTGTGGTAATCATCCCTAAAGATCACACTAAATCACCACCAAACTATGTCCACTAAAATTTAAACACGTGACAAAACTATCCACAAAAGATATTAAATCATGGAATAAAATATCCCCATAAGTTGTTAAACATGTGACAATCCATTCCCTATAAGATGCAAAACTTGTTATTAGAATTTTTTGTTTTTAATCTCCACATAATGTATCATTAAAGGGATCCCATAAGTAAAATGACTCAAAAACCTTACTCCCAGGTGCATATTCCCCTATGAAGTACATTGGATTCCATGGGTCCCACATTCAAGATGCCCCATACATGATATTCAATACACATTGAAAGAGGGAAATTTCGTAGGTTCCCAACACACCCTACATCCATATTTATCTCTACATGTCCCACATTACCATAAACTGCATCTATTGGTAGAATCCAAAGCGATATAGAGGTAGTGTAATTAACCTTTACTCACCTCAAGATGGAACTAAGAATGAGTTTCATAAACATGAATCAAATCTATAAGAGAGATACAAACAAGGAAATGAGATCCAATGATGAATATATGTAAGGAAGAACCAAATACAATCATCCCATTTCAATCAAGGATCCAGAACCACCAATCACTATGGCAGAGACTGCCCGCATTTGGAAAGTAGTAATGTGGGGAAACCAACTAACCATGATGGAGGGGGAGTGACCAGTCCATTGAATCAAAATCCTCTATGATAGTCAAGTAGTAAAAAATAAATACCACCCAACCCCAATGCACACCCCGGTGGAATATTTTGAGAAAAAAAGTGTTGAACCTCATGTGAAATTCTTATCCTTAAACAGTTTGTAGATCAATAATTCAGCGAACCATCAAATACGAGTATGAATGAATCAAAATATTTGACACTATTCCCCTACCAAATAGATATCTATTCCAGTTTCGAAATCTTATCCAACAATGGGGGAATGTAAAATAAATTAGACATCACTGATCTGAGACATCATAAATTTTGATCCTTCATCCACCATATATATGGAATAATGATTTTGGCATCAATTTTATAGAGATTTTACCAATGGTTGTGTGCATATATTTACAGGACCCAAGCCACATTGAACTCATGATGACATTCTACCAATATGAATGGGGTAGGGGGACTATCAATGTTATGATTCCACACCTCAACAGACCTACCATGATTAACACCTCTTCCACTACTACCAGGATCCCTCGCCCCATGTCCCCTTTTGATATTATACAATGAAGGTTCATCAATTCCATTATTCTCATGTATGATCAATATGGGTTCATCATAACTAGGGATATGTCCTATCAATATACAGAGGTCATGGAAACATAGAAGAACCTCCACCCATAAGGGTCACTCTTAGGTCTGGCCCCTCCCATAATAACGATGAACCATTCTTGGAGACTCCCTCCCTAACACTATAAGAGACACATACCATAAAAATCGGTTGAAATACACATATTGGATATACCCACAACAAATATCTCCAAGGATCCACCTAAGAGGTCTCCCACACAACCATTCTGATCATTTCAACAAGCATCATATATTGAAAAGAAACTTTATCCCACCCATAATCCTCTGGCACTGATCTAGAATACCTGGAACCAACGTTGAGGGAAGACCATGACCCCTACTCATCATCAAAATATTACCAAGATCTAGTGGCCGAATCCATTGTTGATTTATCTTATATTTCCATCAAACCACCACATTTGTAACCATCTTCCATAACTTGGTATGGAAACCCTATCCACCATTCATGTAGTTTGGGTTGACTCTCCCAATATTTTTCTCGACTGACAAACGTCAAGATCCATCCCATGATGAATAATTTCACCATGTATCCCCCATTAATGTTATATACTTTACATTCTCTGGATATCCATCATGGGGAAGAAGTTCATGAAACTATTATAGAGTCCATGCTCAAGATTTTGACTGTAGCATGTCAAGATGGAATCAAAGCAACTCCCATATACTCTCAAATGGCGAGCTTCCATTCAATTTGAGAAAGGACCACGATAAATGTCATTTCACCATCGATATATTAAACTCTAAGTTGAAGGATGACTCCATAAAGGTCCCTTTACCTCCACAACAAGACGGGGGTAGAAACTCATCAACAGATGATAACGATAACTAACATTGAGGTCTAAGAAATTATAAAACCCCTCTATAAATACCCATATATAGAAGATGGTTTAGCCACTTTTTAGGGGATCCCATTTAAAATTTATCTTACACCATCAACATCAATCCTCTTATCCTCCAAAGTAGAATTTTTGGGGATGTTATGTTCTAGGTTGACACTCTTATATAACGGTGAACACTCTTCTGAGCCCTAGATAAATAATGATTCTCTTTCTCATATAGAGGATATATGAACCCCATCCTACTTGTATATGTTCTAGAGGATGGCCCCATCTCCAAAAGACATTCAAATATTCAAGGGATTGTTGGTTCGTGTGACATCACAGTTGTCAGAAAGTCCGCATCAATGAATGCTTGTTCTAGTGCAACCTCTTGCTTCTTTTCTAGTACAAAATTTGTTTGGGGTTGATGGGGAGTTTGTTGATACAATGATAAATGAATAATATGAATTTTGGGGAATAATATCCACTCATCGGCAACATATGACATTTATTCCATCTATATCCTTAAATTAATTTATACCAGAATAGAGACCCTATCCTTTGACACATATTATTACATGATTTAACAATCAAATACAAACCAAGGATCATAAAGTCCAGTGATTTTGATTAATAGGTACATAAAATTGAAAAAAATGAAATAGAATAAGTATTCATTATGTTAATATTCCATAAATACATCCTAATATCCTTTGAGATCCTACATCTGCAAAAGATAAACTATTGAAAAAATAGACAAACGGGGTGAGCTAAAAAACTCACGACGGGAATTGAAAAAGGAACAATGTGTATCACATGAGATAGAATGCATAACACGATTCAATAAAAAGTAATGGAACTTGAATAAACATATAGAAGAGTAAAATATAAGACATGTGATCATGTGATCATGGATACATAGGAATTTGGTGGAAACATATAAGTTGACATAAACCTAAGCAAGGCTAACTGCCAAGACTATATTACATGGTGTAAAATATACAAAAATGAAATAGGTTTACTCCCTTATCTGATACATGATACATCCTGAGCATAAAAATTACCCAATGAATTGGCAAATTATCTAGGAAAATCCATTATAACATGATCATGCATGTGTGTTCCACATAAAGAATTAAAAATATTGAATAAACATTATGGTTACCTATGGAATTGAAATGGGTATTATAATCATGTCATATGATATAACCAATAGAAATATCATAATGGTGTACAAGAAACAATGGATTTAAACCTTACATAGAAATTCATAAGGAAAAATAAGCATATATCATGATAAATGATGTACAATTTAATTTAAATAATGTATAAAGATTGTTAAAACAACATTAGAATTCAACAACAATAGTGCACTTTAATGGAAAATATTATAGAATATTGGAAGAGGAAAAGTTAAAAACTATTTATATAAATAGGAAATGAACTAAAATATTTTTTCATGCTTAAATTATTGATTTCATAAAAATAATGTTTTATTAAAATAAATTATGGAGTGTACATGATAATGGGTAGAAATTGGGATGTTCTATTTAATCGGTTTTCTTTATTGGGAGGAATTGAGTAGGGGACGTTTTAAAACACATATTACATCATAAATGAATGATGAATTGATATGGATACATAATTTTGGGACATATAATCAAAATATATAATATATATAATAATAATAAATAAATATGACATTGGGATGAAGGGATAGAATTCATAACCTAATGGAAAAGTAGAGGTTCGTAGAGACCCCTTTCCTTATGTCCAAATGTATTCTGCACATGCAGTTACTGTCATGTATATAAAAATTAGATTCAATAATAATTTTATTAAAATAATATAAAACAAATATTTCATCTATTATAAATATATTATGTTCATTTATTACCACTTCGATAAGTTATGTTGATTAATTTATTTGGTTTGGGAGTGATCGTTTCATGGTTTTATAGTCTGTTTCCTTGAGTATAATTATGGGATTTCATGTAATATCTAAGAAAATCTATACAATTTTAATGAAATGGTATTAATATAATTCTAAAATTTTATATTTTTCAATATATAATATTTCTTTCAGATATGATTATGGTTGATTTGATAAAATATTAATGATAAATGTTTAGTATATTTTGGATGTTTTTCAATCATCACAAACATGTTTTGTTTTATCATTTTATATTATGTATATATATTAGTTCCATAATAGGAAAAAGGTTATAATATAATTTTTAAAATATTTTTATCCACTATAATTTTCATATGATTAGACTTGAAGGTGGTAATGCACAATGAAAAATCATTATCTATAAAGGCATGGAATCAACATATCAAGGATGATGTTTTTGTTTTTATGATATTTGTGGAAGGGAAGAGATTTTATGATAGATATTATATTATCAAAATATAATTAACAAACATATATGATATTGGGGATATCATGTCACTTTAATAGGAATGGTGGGTAGAAGATAAGATATGAAAATAAATTTAAAGAGAACAAAGGAGGATTTTACCTCTTGAATATTGTGTCTTTGAGAAACATTATAAGGTACATTGGTTTGGTATTTTTGTAATAAAATAAAATATTATATGTAGGGAAGAGTCTTGGTAATGTAATTGGGAATAAGTTATGAAATCGACAAGGATTAGGATGTGTGAGGAGAATGGGTGGGGATAGGTGGTATTTATAAGGGGAGGGGAGGGGTGTTTTTAATTATTTTATTCATAAGATTATTATTTTGGACGATTAAAATCAATAGTGTTGATAATTATTAATACCAAAATAACTAGTGAATGTGAGTTCAAAATAATTGGTTATTACATCATGCATGACTAAAAAATTCATGTTCATATATTATAATGTTGAATACTATAAATTATTATATTTTACTATTCACAAAAAATTCTACTATTTTAAATAAATCCCAATAAATTCACATTAAATATTTTTTGATGTATATATTTCAAATAATGACTTGATTTTGAAAAAATAATTTTATAAATATGTTAAATTTAAATTTGAATTTAAATAATCATTTATTAAAAAAATTCCAATTTTAATATTATAAATGATTTTATGACAATTTGAAAATTTAATTAAGGTCTGAAAAATTATCATATATTTTTAATAAATTATAATAAAAATATATTTTATGAAAATATATTTTTAAATCATTATATTAATTATATAATTGTAATTAATCTTTTTTGTTTGACAAAAATACTAAATCTTAATTTATCATTCTTAAAACGTTTATGTACTAATTATATGATATAAATATATCATATCATCATATATAAGATGCCTAAATTTTATTTATACATTTATAAATGAGGTTATTATTCTAACAGATGGATTACTATTCCTAACAGTTACTATACGATTATAACTATCATTCTATAATTCCGACAGTCATATTTTTAATTAATGTAAGGGTTTAATATATCCTATAAATTCCTATTATTCAATTCATTGGAAACATAAATTTTCTCTCACGTTTATATATCGTTTCATATTTTAAATGGGAATTTTATTATCAACATAATTTTTTATTTATATATCTTTATTCATGAGTGTAGTCATTCTGGTGGATCGAGCATATAAAAAATTTCTCATTCTTATCATCTTATTTTGTAATTGTTACCCCTCTCTAAAATTTTGATTTATTATTGGTTAATTTTAGGACTAATGTATCATTCATAATTTATGAGAATATTATTTTTATTGGTCATTTTCAATGTGATTTATGTGATTTATATGACATAATTATATGAATGAAAATTTCATTGATAATGTTTTGGATCGTTACACCAATATTACCTCATAGTTGACTAGTTGGAATATTTATGATTGAATATATGGGTAATGATCAAGCAACATGAGGACTGCTAGCCGACTTCCTCAGGAATACATGAGCACCTTGATTCCATTATCTAATAGTGTTGGATGGTTGAAATCACAACTCTCCATGTACCTGAACTCCTTGACACATAAAATTTCTACTAGAATTTCTAATAAACCTATTTTAGGAGCCTAATTATGCTTCAATTGGTTGTGGAAAAGGCACCAATAGATTTCCATATCAGATTATTGGGGAGGCACGCTGCCCATAACTTTATTCCAACCCCACAACAACTACTAGATCACAATTCTAGTTTTCCAAATAACATCAAATGTTATCCATTTAAAAATTTTTACAGTCAACATTTTCACCATTATCCCTCTAGATGATTCAAAAAACAACACTTTCAAAATGGGGCATGACAAGTAGAATCCCTCTTTATGGGAGGTATAATACAAGGTGGATCATCTAATACGTTTTTTCACTCATTAAAAGTGACAGACATTGGGCAATGGGAGTCCCCCCCAAATAAAATTTGTGGACGTACAAGCCAACACCCCAATAACAGAACGGGTAATGTCATTAAATTCGATCCATCCAAGATCATGCTAGAAACCGAGTCAGCCAAAACATTGGATTCCTTTCTCCAAGGGAATTAATTTTACAACGATCTTACTACAGATATGATCTCTAAAAAGTGTTTGAGTTGTGACAATGCCAAAAGGGTTATCATATCCCATTTAGTTGGGTACCTTGTCCTCCTTATATAGATGCCCAAATTTCAATCATGTGTCCCAATTTATCTGATCTATGAAGAATCAATCACTATTCAAAAAGTCAAGGATATGAGTTTCCCACTCTTCTTACGTAGTGTGGCTACCCACATTGAGATCGTGGATTCTTCTTATACCTAGTCGATAAGCCTTTCAAATAATTGGTGATCACTAACCCTCAATGAGAAGATGTTATCATTTCTCTCATCACTCATATTGAGGATTTAGATAATAAATAGTTTTCAATCCCATTTGAGGGAAATCAGTATCTAGTATGGGTGGATCACATCCATATACATATGGAATTTAATAATCTAATCATTACCTCATTTAATGCATTGAAAAATATGATACAATATCTATCTCTATTCACCTCATAAAGTGGGCCGATGAGAGGGGATCTCGAGTTGTAAGTGGCCTCCAAGCTCTGATATTTAATCCCTAATTTAAAAGGACACACATTAGTTTGGTAAATCCCACTAGACCTAGGGGATATTTTTGATTTTGAGGATATTTGTAGTACTTTCTCAATCAGTTCAACACCACCATGTGCAATACCAGTATCATAAGCCAATTGAGGGGAAAGAAGAAAGTTGTTGATCAAGATATTTACGTTATTTCATGACGGAATAACATCAACTACTCTCTTGATGTGAATATTTACAAGTTGAATTTATTAATAATGTTCATTTTAAATTTCAAAAATCTGTCGGTATGTACCCTTATCTAATTAAATTATATGGTAATAGTTTTAGAAATCACTGAAAAATCAAAGTGATTGGTATATACCTTGTAGAAGACCGAGAAAGGTTCATTCCCATTACTACTTATGGCTCCATGGATATAGACTAGCTGAACAAAAAATAGGTACTATACACATATATGCTTCTAAGAATTTCAATTAGAAGCCTATTTATCGGACAAACATCATCAAGAATATCCTCCCCAAGCCCAACCTCACTACCCAAAACCACTTTTGGAATATTCATTCTAGGATAATGATTCCCATGCCCTCTATTATCTCCAGGAACCCATGACTCATTTTTAAAAATTGAACAACAAAACATAATTCTTCATGGATGTAATGATCCTAGGGTACATCGTTTTTTATCTTGGAAAATAGATTTTGAATCTTCCAAAGTTCAAGATACTCCAAGAGGTCGAACATACTAATTATTCTAATCACATCCCATAACAAAGGATCCTAGGAATACCATGAAAGAATGATTCATATTCAAATTTTTTCTCTAAAAATTATTGTATCGTGGCCTATTCAATATGGGAGCTGTCATTAAGTAAAAATCACATAAAAATATTTGAATAACGCCTCAATTAGGTGGCATGTTATAAAAAAGTAATTTATGATATCCTTATAGTATACTGCCTACAATTCCCTGCTAAGAAAGTGATAGCTTTATTTTCATGAAGTGGACCCCGCATCATACCACCAATTTCCCAAATAGTTCATCAATGGTCAAGTAGTGGTGCTCCAGGGAGATACTTTTCCCTTCAACTCCAATATGTGTCGCAACCTAGATGTTGGGGAATATAAAAGGGAGGGAGAAAATACATAGACCAATGGGGTTGAGTATGTTAATTATACTAATGCCCTGGAATCTTCTACCATAGATCATTGGGGTATACTTGAATGACATATTCATCCTCCCAATCCATCAGTTCAAACCTATAACACCAAACTTGTGTAGTTGTTTCATATTCCATAAGAAAAAAGTGTTTTTTATAGATTACCCCTTACTTTTATATTGGATAGTCCCAACTAATACAAGAAATCCATACTCCTTTAAAGTATTGAGAGACTCACCCCATGGAAACTAATCATCATTATTCCTCCATATTCTATACATTTGGGTTAACTCGATGGAAGTTATACTTTCATCATTGCTTCGATATCATGATTGGATTTTGTAACTAGAAACCACATGATATTTGATCATAAGCCTTTATCGTCATAGTCTCTACACAGTAGGAAATCATTATTAAAGACTCTTCCCCATGACATTAGATTCTATTTCAACCCTAGATCTCTAGTTTCAAAAAAAATTCATTCTCCCATTAGTTCTTTTAACTTATTAAAAGAATAAAGTTTTGATAATTCTCCTCATTTAATCAACGATGTTATATATATCATTGATGAAGAGATTATTATGCTATGTCTCAACACATTAGAAGATCTAAGGCTGAAACTGATAAGCATTGCTATATCAATAGAGGAACAAGAATAGTATATGGTATTCTAGATACAACACCATTATGCATTCACATATATCTATAATGAGATGTCCAAGCTCAATCCAAAAGTTTTCTTCCATTAACATGGACTCCCATTTAGTAACCATTGGTTCAAATATCCACATAGAAATATTCACCCTTCCCATGGTGCCCTGGATAAGGCGAATGTTGACAAGATTATTAAGGAAAATATCATTAGGGAGTTCCATTATCTTTTGTGGATGGAAACAATTATACATTTTATGAAGCAAATGGGAAGATCAGAATATTCATCGAATTATTGGATATCACCACCATTATAGGAAGAAACAATTTCCCCTTTCCGTGAAAAATGTATTGATATTTTCTATGGATTTTGTTTGGAAGTATCCTTCATAAATGGATTTTCTGGGTATACTATAATCCAAAAGGACCTTGAGGTTGATGAATCCAATGACTTAAACAAACCCTGAGGAAATTTAATCTACTAGGATATTCCTTTTTTCTTGAAGTATGATGGGTTGACTTACCAACACACCATCCATCATATCATCAAGTCAAACATAGTTTAGTTAGTAGAGTGTTATGTATATGATTTTGTGGTCAAGTATCACCAATGTTAGGTCCATATTTAATACCATGAGAATGATTTTGGATTCCTCTATTCCAATACCCTGAAGATGAACCCATGGATTTGTACATTCAGGGTTACCTATTGATATTTTCTTAGCTTCATCATCAGATATAGATTCAATGATATTGATCCAAATAAAAAAATGGATATCAAAAAAGTTCCACCTCTATGCTACCTCAAGATGTTTAAAAGACACCAATTCTACATTTCCTATATTCACCAATTTATTAATAATCTTACTGGAATGAATAATGACTTTTATAGTCTCATGAAAATGAAATTATCTACATGTTTGATGAGGACATCTAGGATTCCTTGGAAGAAATTATATACTACCTTCAATGACTTCTGGTCCCGATGCCACCTATCTCAGGAAAGCCTCTAGTCCTTGATATGACCACCTTGTAATAGTAACTTAGTAAATTTCTACCCCATAAGAACAATAAGGGGATAGATAAATTTCTATACTATCTTAGATTCATTCTCCTTAACACATAAACAAGATACTTCCCCATTTGGAAGAGTTGCCTCATGTTGGTCGTTGCAATGTAAAAGTTGCAACAATTCATGCAACAACATGAGATACAACTGGTGTCCCATATTGATCCACTAAAATAAATTCTCAACTACCCCTTATTTTAAGAGTGACTAGCATGTTAGGTGGTAATCCTTCTACTTCTCAACATCAAGTTCATTTCCCAGAAAGAATTTAATGGTCATGAACTGGTATGTTTTTTGGCTGTGAACCTAACTATTTAGATGATACCCCTAGATGGTAACTAAATAAATAAATCCATCATATCTGATGATGAAGCAACTAATTTTTAATAGATTCACTTCTATGGTGCTTCCAGGAGCCTAGTTATTTGATGATTAATGACCCAAAACTCAATAGGGTTGTTTTGGATGTCATATTCATCTCACTGTTAAAGGACATCATTCTACACACTTTCCTTCTATTGGAATAATTCCAAAATAATAAGGATACAAATAAATATCTTATTACCAATATTTAGTAGTCCCATGAGATTATTTTCCCCCATTTTCAAGGGAAGGGATACCTAGGGCTAGTCATCAAGTAGATTAACAACGACTATATCGTCAGAAAGAGATGGCTTTTCTCTCTACTGGAGTGAAATAATTAGTAATAGCCCAGTTCACTTCCTAGATAAAGGTGAATCATGTTCCATAATTATAGAATGGTTTAGCTAATTATTTGGAAATACTGTATAAATTCTTTATAGAGAATTTTGAATATGAATTGGGCATTCATGTGGCGCATTAGAGTGTCATCTCGCCTCTCACCTTCTAGGATGATGAACAACATTTAAAATGGTTGGCGTTTGACACATCTATTGTAGGCCCCCAAAACAAATTATACATTGAATAAGTAAATGATTTGATGAATCTATTTATGTAGTGTCTCTAATATTATACTCTCCCACTTATCTGAGAAATGAATTGAGATAATATGATGATGTGAGACATAGTTCACCACCTGGGAGACCCCAACCTCGAGCAGGCTCTCTATAGATGTGAATTTGATATAATCCTTATCCATTTGATTCAAGGGAAGGAGATAACAAACATCACACTGGAGGTATATGATAAGTCATGTGGATCTATTCAAGTGTGGTAAAAACACTCACACCATAATGTAATGTTGTCTTACTTTCAGGTCTCCATAGTTCGTGATTGCATTCATTTCTCCAAGAAGAGTCATGAATGATAGATCAATTCCTACTTTATGCATCAACCACCAGATTTTCTCCATAAACCTAGGTACTCCTTTACCTTCATAGTATAGTGAATCAAAATTGTGGGCCCCTAACCACTTGCAATATTATGATAGTTGAAGTTTATTCTGACTACCACCAACATCGTGAAAAAGTTGGTAGAGGTCATCCACCTTAAAGAGGATAAGACCTACTTAATGATCAATTTTTTTAAGTATCATATGATTAAACGATATAGGATTCCCTACACCATTCTCATGGAAAACGGTACTCACATTTAAAATCTTGAGCTAAAGAAGTTGTGCTCCATGTATAACATCAGGTCCAGCAATTCTTTTAGGTAACATGCACATGAACATGAGTAGATTTAAAAATTTAGGAAAATTTTCCATACTATTATATAGAATATGGAATGAATAAATAATATGATTTTCTATAATAAAATCACCAAATCCCTATTGGAATATTAGACCATATCTAGTAATTCTACCAATAAAACCCCATACTCCTTGATTTATTAATAATATTTTGTTTTCCCTCTACAGTTTTAGATTCCATAACTCATTATGGCCATTTATGACATGAAAACACTAAATGTCTATTCATGGTCCTTCTAGAAAAATTGGAAACCCTATAAGAAAATAGGGTCTAGGAACAACCTAACATAGAGAGGCACCAAAATCGAGTAGCATGGGTGTTCAAAAAAAAATTTCTTCCTCTAGAACTTCATTTACAATGATATGATATTGGTTCACAAAATTCTAAGGATGCATGATAAAAAATCATCGATGCAAGAACCTAAATGGGAAGGAAATTATTCCGTTTATAAATTCTTCTCTAATGGTTCATTCTTTCTGGTCACCATAAATGGGTAGAATATCACACCATCCACCAATGGAATGCTACTCAAATGATACTATGCCTGATCCACCTCCTAATCCAAGATCCACAACCATAAACTAGTAGTACCGTCAATATTTCAGGTTGTGAAACAATAAACAATAAATCGCAATGACTGAGTCATAGGATGTTATGATATATGACAAACATTCTCAGAACATGAAGTTAAATTTCATCCTTAACCTGTGTAATAATCATGGGAGGCCTCTTATGAAAATTTTGAACAAAAAAAGGACAACATTCTCAACACAAGATGTTATATTTTATCCTTACCATGTGTGATAGACATGAGATGAATCACATAATAAGTGTGAGAGGACCCAAACCAACATCCTAATAACATGATTTTAATCTTTATCCTTACCCTATGTGATGAAAATTGGATGCCTCATGTGATATAAATTAGATGACTCAGTGTCCTCATCAAACAATGTGAAAATTAATGATTCCATGGGACCTCACCAAAGAGGGTACCCATCATCCAACATTGGTTTTTTATAATTCAATGTTCTAGAACTGTTTGTGGCTTAATTCCCTATCCATGGGATACGTAGTTATACCAGGACCTTTTTTCTTTGGGAAAACCACTATTTAACTCTCCTAATGTGAGTTTATCATTGATATTAAACCTGTTATGACCTTTTATCCATGGATATAAAATCTTGAATAGTACTCTTAATTATGTCAAATCCCCAATCATATTCCTCGACCAATCACCAGATTGATTCTCCGTCATGACACAAAGTAAGTAATAAATAATTTAGAATCATGGGATAACACCACACACAATGTCTAAGAACATGAAATTAAACTATATACCAATAATATGAAACAAACACATGTTCCCATAAAAACTAAATGAAGGGTTCCACATGTGATGATATGTGGAACCTCATATGAAAATCATGATTTGGTTCCCCTATCAATTGAGTGAAAAATATAGGTCATCATCGTATGACTATGAAATGTTTGTCCAACATCCTTACCACATGATGTTAAAATATATGTTCTACAAACCTATTGAATGATGTGAAACTATGTGATACCATGGGACCTTACCATAGAGGGTACTACCCACCTATGGTTAGTCTCCCATCATGCCATGATCTAGGACTATGTATGGCTCAATTCATGTTTCTGATATGATATTCAGATATGCTCAGAAATCATATCATGGCCAATCCAAACCATCAACTTATTTCATAGAATTTACCCCTTGGAAAAATGTTCAACTATACCTATCGATATTATTATATAACATACTCAAGTGCATGGAATAATAACTCAAAAAATATTTCAATTTCCCTCTTAAACATCTAAAACATGACCACCTTCACACATCATGTATTCTTCAATTTATATTTTCATCATCCTTCTGATCTAAATAGACCCCCAATGATAAAGGTATTTAAAAAAAATATCCCACCTCCTATCCTAAAAACATGTTTTGAATGATCTATAGCAGAAAATGATGATTATTACATTTTGAAATGATTCTATTATTTTTCTGAAATTATTTTACCCCATCCTTAAATAGGATGGTTGAGGGGAATATGTTTTGAACATGGTCAACAGTCATTCCCTAACAATCGGTCATTCTTTTCTATGATCCAATCATTGAATCCATGATTTACCTATTATCTCTCCTAATAATGTGATAATGGATTTCAAGCACCATAGGTGTTTTCCTAATATTAATTGGTGAATAATTACTAATAATTCAGAGTCACTGGGTTCTTCCAAATCTAGATTCATTTTCCCCTATCTAGTCCCCCCACACCGCAAAGATAACTTTTTGTAACTCCTTATTTCTGACACTGAGAATTTTTCAGAAGGGATTAAAATTCAAATAATGTTTCCCAAACTATGGTCAATGTGTTTATTCATTCATAAAATGAATTCCCATTTAATTCAAAGTATCATTCCATTAAATGTTTTTGACATTCTCCACCACTGGCCATGAATTTGTATTTGGATTGCCTCATCTCTAGTGTTATGGAAAAATAATTTCCATATCCTTTCATTGTGTCCTTACTCAATATAATTTTTTTCAACCTATAATTAGCCTCCTAGAAAACCATTCTCTAGAAACATGTGTAGCTTGATTACCAACCCATGGGAAACATATTAATGCTTGTAACCTTTTTTCTGTCTTTGTCAATAATCCCCCATAATATGAATCCATATTTACTATCTCAATGACATTGATAGATCTTATAAATTCTTGGTATTCTACTGGTCCACCTTGATCCTCACTTCATGTTTGGTATCAAACCTATAGTAAAACCCAAAACATCCTGGTACCACCCTCATTTTGGTTCATGAATTACAACCTTATACTATTTTTCACTTTTGGGTCTGAGTATCATGACCATAAATTGATAACATTTTTCTGACTATCATGACCCATAATTGACCAAGGAATGAGGAATAAATGTATTTTAGATTGAAATCATATAGCACCAATCTGATTAAAGTTATAATTTCAACAACCAAGTCACCCTTTAAATTCGGGAAACAATGATGGCATAAATAAAGATGTACAAAGACAACAGGACCCACCATTATCCCCAAGAGAAACCTAGAAATGACTGATGAACACACTTGGTCATGAAATGGTTATGAAAAAACCATAACTCCTTCCTCCCTTCACTTTGGTTCATATTTCATGTTCATAATACATTAAACAATACTATAGATGTCTTGACCATAGAACGTTAAACTATATGGCATCATGGTTAAAGCTATGTAACCTTAAACTATAGTAATCACTAATCACCATATGTTGTTAAATTTCATGTTCAATATCCTTATCATAAGAAATTAAAATTCATTCCCTTCATCCTCATTTCATGATTTAAAAATAAAGAAAATATTATTCCATCAAATGAGATTTCCTTTTTACAATTTTTTTATTCACATACCACACTACATGGGTTATTAGATCATTACATGGAATACAAAATGAATCTCCCCTTGGAATGTGATTTTTAATTTTTCCTAGACTAGTACGACCTATAATGTTATTTGTTCCATGGTTGAATTTTCCCTTGATAGTTGAACCCCAACTGAATATTCCCTTAGTTCACCCCATGCTTTATATCTCCCCTAATTTGGATTCCACCACCCTCCACATTTGAAGTTGATTCGCCTAAATGAAATTATTCGTGGATATAATGACTTGCCTAAAATCTCATGTATGTTCCTCAAATGATCCTTTGATGATATTTTGACAGGACCAATTTTGTGAACATGGTCAATGGTTGACCATCAATTTTGTGTCCCAAACCTTGATAGTACAAGGATTAAATGTTTTGGACATGGTCAAAGGTCATCCAAATTCAACTATCACCAACCATGTATTCCAAATCCCAGGCATCACAATTTACATTCTCCATCATCCCTTTTTTGGTCTATAATCAGTGTCCTAGACATTACCCCACTCATATACCAATAAAAACTAGAAATTAATGTTGTTTATTATGTTTCATACTCTCGAACCAAGGTTATCCTAGTAAGGGAGCTTCCAATGGTCAATGGATAGTTCAATATTTGGTTTCTCAACCCATTTTGGAACTCTAATATAAGAGAGAAATACCTTGTTTAACCCTTTTCCCCCACCGAGAAGGAATCATGTGGGATTATTGATTTATTAATGGGATTCTCATTAATTTTATCAAGATTAAAACGAATTAAAATTATTTAGTAATGTGTATGATTAAAGAAAACAACCTTAAATTTTTGGGGTGTTTCATCCACATGATATAGAAACTCCTTTATTTCTTCTAAAGGAAAAATTCCTAAGAATAATATCTAGAAATTAGACATTCTATCTCATACATCCCCTACTGAGTAGGCTCTAGGGGCCGCTGACTCTCATCCATGTCATCTTCTTCTCCCTAAAAAATAAGTTGAACGCACTTGATTTTATCTCCATTCAGACATGTTCAGCTGTACAATTTACTAGAATTGAGGCTACATCTACTCTTGCTGCCTTATTTGTGTCCAACTACGACCTAAGATGGTGGATCATCTCTTTTATTGTATCGATAGTGCCCTCTTATTTCTGCACCCATCCTTCTAATCATGGGAGCTCCTCATTAGCTTCCTAGAGCTCCTTCATTCTATTATACTCCTCCTCACACTAGGATGAATTTTTCTCATGCCACTCTACCAACATTAGTCTACTGATGAATTAATAGGATAGGGTATGAAGATTCTGGTTGTCAACACCAATTGTCTCTAAAATCAGGGTCCAATGGTGGAGGGGGGCTATCTACCTTATCATATCACCCCATATAGTTTGAGTGATGATGTTTGACATGCTCCTCCATGATCTACACTAGAATGTTATGTTCTAATCCGCCATGTTAGATCCAAAGAACTCTAGGTTTTTTGGGAGAATAATTCTCATGTGATAGGATGGATGAAATAATAGTTGACTAAATTAATTTCATTTGAATATACTTAGATAGTATGTGCTCCAAAATATATAGGGAAATATCCCTCATCTGACTCTCTTCTAGTAACATTAGCTACCACTTCAATGACCCCATATGGGGAAGGATAGTTCATAACAACCCCCTAATGCACTTTTATTGAGTCTGTAGTTTCATATATCAACTAATTAGAAATATATAAGGCAATATCAGTAATCAAAACCCCCCTCTTCCACCCCATTTTAAGGCAATTTTTTCACTATCTTTGTGAGAACCTCTCAAATCGGCTTAGCCATCATAGTCCACTAGGATGCCTCCATCAATTACCCAAATCAAGTTACCATATCATATGTGCCCATTGGAGTAAACATGACATTCATGAACTCTAAAACAAACTACAGTAGGCTAAAAAATCATTCGGCCCATTTTGGAACTAAATTCAGCCATCAATTCATGAGATATAGTTCCAGCTTGCTCAGTCTTCACCACTGACTATTGGGTCCCCAACAATGTTTTCAATCCTATTCTAACATAGGGTTAAGAGGGCTAAACTTATGGAAGGTAACAAGAAAATAATGAAACTGTCATAAAATTACAAGGGTTGTATGGAATAACAAAAATTCAGTGATTCTCAATGGATGTACTCCTAGTGACAATGTTTCCAAAGGAATTGATGCCTCATCCATCAACGAATGTTCCTTAGATATAGTCATTGTTTTAGTGTTATAGATAAAAATTCATCATGAGAATAAAAATGAAAATACTTGAATCAAATATATAAGAGAGTATTAAATAGGTGGTAATTGACGTTATTCATCCATCACCCCATCCTCATGAACCACCTCAATAATATAAAATTGGACGCATATGATAAAAACATCTAAACTAGGCTCCACACTAGCCCCCACAAGGGTTGGGACTGAAAAATTATCTACTAATTGTTCATCATGAACCTCCCCTTCCTCAATGCCTGATGATCCCTGTATTGTTGAAAGGATAAGCTAGAAAATCTTGTTTGAGCATTATTTGTTTGTGAATACACACAACATGATAAAATTTATCTAATAAACAATAAGTTCTCAATCCCTAAGGGAGTCCATGAAGGTATCACATACCCATGATTCATCTTTAAGAAACCCATCTTTCTCATCCACATGTCTATCAGATTAACCCAACGAATGGTCTATAGGGGAGGGAATATTACTAAGAATCCTCACCTATACCATGATGGGATGTGTCGAATTATGTCAGTTGATTGGGTCTTACAACTCGTTAAGATATTGCATGGCCTCTAGTTGGGGATCATGAAATCCTATACTTTCATGACCTAGTCTAAGCGTGTTTAACCACTCATCCTGAATGATCAGTTATAGTCAAAAAATTGATTTGTATTACTAATAATCCCCTATATCTCTTTGAAATTTCAGAAGTCAAAATCACTTGGGATATATGGGATGCATAGCTGCTTCCGCGATGTCTCAGATTCTTCCCTCATAACTATTCCATAGGGATCACCTTCCTCTTGAGGATGTTTTACAAGATATTGTGGTCCTAGTTCCACTCTTCCTTCTATATTTGAAGAAACTATTACTATTTCACTCCCCATTTCCCCAACTCTTCCTCCACTTCATGACCTTCCGACCATCATATAACCCCAGACTCGAGGATGTATGATCGCTTCCCTATAGTCCACCCAAGTGAACGATCACCTTAGAATCGATCTAGGATATTCAATTTCTTAAATATGCATAATGTTAAGAAATATACCACACAATATAAAATGGTCTTAACTCATTCCCCTTATACCATCATTATATGAAAATATTTTCTATATCATTTAGATAAATGAGGGATGTCCCTCGACACACACCACAATGAACGTCATTATGGTGAACCAATTAAGACACTAGAATTACCCAGTGAACATGTTTGGATCATATGCTTCATTAAACACATTAAAATCCAATATATCCACTAATACCCCATCTCATAAGTCCAAAAGGTATGATGGCTACTCTACTATCCCTACATCTTAATCTGTAATCATCCCCTCCGAGAATGGGAAAGTGTGGAAGATGTATTAGTTCTCAAACCTAAAACTTACTATAATTACAGTCAAATAATGCTAGAGAGTCTAACCCTATGATATTTTAAACATTAATGGTAAAAATTTGATACGATGGGGATATATTTGGATCAAATACTCATACCTCCATGTACATAGTGACCCAGCCATAAAAGAAATACATGGGAAAATTCCCAGGGAAGGGGATGTTTTCTTTTGGATCATATGGTATAACTCCCTATACATTTTGGCCAGAACCAACAACATCATATTAATTCACCACCCTATATAGGTCACTACTTTTATAATCAATTTCATAAATTATACCCCCATGTGTACATCATAGACTTGAATAATCCACATGCTAATAAGTTTCATGATGAACTACTCTATTCTAAACATAGTGTCTTTGGGATTCATTCTATACCAGCACATGTGCCACTGAATTGCCTCAAGATTACTATAGTTTGAGTGATCCATTCCATGTTATGATGATTTTGGAAAATGGAAAGGCCTCCCTTTTAGTATATCCCCTAGAATATTTAATAATAATTTGAACCAATTCTTAAAAGTGATATCCTCCATCCCCATATTGTTATCACCATCCCCTTGAAACAGACATAGTAAATCCAAATCTATTATTAGTATATTCATTGTGTCATCCTATTCATCGTCAATAGGGAAGAAATAATCATACATATACCCCTAAATATGGATCCTTATGATCTAGTTTAGGTCCCATGGGATGATTCAGTCCTACCAATGATAAATACTAATTGTGTTTTTCCTTTGTGAGAACCTACTTAGAAGCTGCAATATAATGTTCATTTAACGATAGACATGAACTATAAAGTCCATGGTACATCAATTAACTCCACCAACTTCAGCTCCACATAAAACTGATAATAGAATATACATAATTTGTATACCTATTCCCATTCATATATAAATCTTCCACTATGATGCTAGTCTAGTTACTTTATCCAGCCTTTGAGACAACCGACCAAACCCGCCTTGAGAATAATGTCTTATTGGGGGAAGCATCTACAACCAATAGTTCCCCGATGATTTTTTTCGCATGGTTACATAATTAATGGGTATTAAGCTATGTTTTTACCAATACATAGTGACCCCTGATAGTTCTATACCATAGGTATAGCCTCTGATGACATCTGAACTAGTAAGTGGGCACATAACAATTGATATTACAGATCAACACATCATATACGTATCCAAAACCATATAAAAACCTAATTTCATAGTGGATATTACTATTGAGTATCCATTATAAATTCAATAATAGTGTAATATTATTATTACTTTAGAATATATTCCTGATCATGGTGATTCCATCCACCTCCCTCTATTGGTCAGTCACCACATTGAAAATTTCATCATCCATATTTTGGACTTTGTAATTTTTATGATTTTGGTTCCCAATGGTTTTTATAACAAAGGAATCATTAATTAAAGATTTATTTATTGTGAATTTATTTTCATGAATAAATGAGTCATGGAAGGTAAAAGGATTCACATATATTAAGAATCAAGATCACAGAATTCTAAAAAAGGATATATGTTTTAGGAAAATAGATCGAGGGCCTATCTTAATTGAATATAAAATGGTCCCAGATGGGACCTCAAAACCTATTTATTTTCATAGGTCTAGGCCTTATTTAAGAACATGTCTCTGATATCAATATCTTTAGTGGGTTCACCTCAAAACTATTTCCTCCTCTCTGCGTTGTCTCCCATTCTTAGGGGGGGGGGAATTTTTAACCTCTACAAAACTTGTTATGATATATTTTTAGGTATTTAAATATGATTATACGTGAATATAATAAACAACACATAAAATGAAATATTTGTGATAGTTATAACCATTAAAAACTATTGGGGTCATGTGATGGCCATTTGGGTACTTCAAAATCACCTTATATGAATGGTTGTAATATTCATGTAATGTATGTCTTGTTGGAATGGTATCCTCCCTAGTCCCAACCGCAAAACAAATCCTACAGGAGGTGTTAAATCATGAAAGAAAAAAATCATCACTTCCATGGTTCCTATAAATAACTCCCTTTAACTAATCATAAAAGAGATACATCCGTGTCACTTTCGACAAATGATCTAAATTAATAAACTCTAACATTCAAGAAAAAATGGAAGATGTACTTCCAAAGGTAGCTATATTTCATGCAATTTCCTCCCATAAGTTCTAGAGTATTTTTGACAATGTTATAGATTCCTTTTTCTAAATCCATGACCTTTATGTTAAAATACTACTCCTAACAGTGCTTGGGGTTTTAGAAGATGATTAAATTTAATTAATCCTTCCCCATAGGAATCCAAAATTTACAATAGGGTAGGTCCATCCAGTTTCATTAAGGATGTACCTTCATGATCCCTCTAATCTTCAAGAATCACTTGGCCTTCGTTTAATAACAAACTACATTAATCCCATCCACAATGACTCTATATCTTGACTCCTTTCTGAAAATACACTTGTGCAAATGTTAAGTGTCTAGGTTTCTAATACTCATTAAAACTAGGTTCAACCATGATCCAATATTATACATTACTTGTATCATCAACCATCATGTTTGGACACTTTTCATCAAGAAGGGATATGATAGTTTTATCACATCTTGATCCTATGAATAGGCACCCTAATACCTCTATATTCTATTCATAGGAACCCTAGCATTAGGGTCCTAGTTTTTCACTTCACCATAGTGGTGTTCATGTCACAAACCACATAAAAGTTCACGTGAAGTAGAAACATAGTCCCTAATGATGAAATCATCATGGTAAATATCCTATCATTCCCTTAGATATGGTATAATATCATATCCTTCTTTTGATATTCAATATAGTCTCCTAGGGTGTAATTCCCACCAACATCTGAGCTACATGACATGAAACTTCCAAGTCCCATATCCTAGTCAGATGATGTTAAACTACATTAAAATATCGTCAAAAAAATATTGAAAACTATATCCCTACAATATGAAGAGAACATAGGATTCCCCCTATATAACTGTAATGGGATGAACCCTCACCTGCTACCCCATGTGAAGAAAAAAGGATTCCCAGTGTATGATCATCTTGGGATGACACTATCCATACCCACCACGAGATGATCCACTAGCTTCAATCAACCTCTATGTGTAATACAATTTCTAGCCTTCCCCACTTTGGGATGATCCTACTACCTTTGTATGACTCGATGCATAAGATCCACAACATTCATCCCCAACATAGGACGATAATCCTGCTTCAGGCATCCTCCATGTACAATCGCCACCCCATCCTTCCCCACTAATGGATTATCCTCCTACTCCAGGTAGTATAATTTATAACCACAAAATGATCCCTTATTAACGATCATTATGTGACACGAGAATCATTACCATATGATGATAAATTTCATGATTGGTTCTATCATGAAAACATAAAATATGGCATAAACATATGATGGTTTTGATCCCTATCTCAAAAAAAAGAACATAAAGAACCTCTAAAAGGTCCAATATTGATACCCCAACATTCCCACAAAATTTTTATGTCTTCAACTTAGAGGAAAAAAATATTTTAATGTGATTTTTTTCCAATAATAAGACAGTCACCACAACCTACCTATACACACAAGATGTTATACAAATGACCTACCTGTCCCCCCAAGATATTAAAACCGTGACATAAATTTCCTCAAAACACATTGAACCTTGGACCAATCTGTTCCCATAAGACTTTAGTCTTGTAATCCATCTATCACCACAAGATGTTAAGCATGTTACTTATTAATCCTCGCAACACTAAAACTAAAACCTATCTATCCCCATAAGATATTTAACTGATGAATTACCTATTAGTAAAATATGTTAAACATATGAATTACCTATCCCTAAAATATCATAATCATGTGACCTACCTATCCTCACATAACACAAAACCTATGAACTACTTGCCCCCATAAGACATTAAAACATTCACCCACCCATTTTCCCCCCATAATACCCTAAAAAAATTACGCCACTTGATCTATATTCTCTATACCATATTATAATCATAGGATTAATAGGGTAAAAATATTTGGATGTATTAGCCCCCCCCCATTTTAGTTACCCCAAGTATGACATGGGAGGCATTGGGATTCGTGATTAAGAAGCATCACTCATGAGAATATCTAAACTTCAATAGAGGAATACTTCACAGATTCCCAACACAACCAATGTCTTAATTTCCTTATAAATAAAAATCAATACCATTAAACACAACAATAGGTTTATTACTTCTAATGATTGAAGCAGTGTCATTAATCAGTATACACCACTAGATGAAACTGGTATTGAGTTTCATAAACATGTCTAAAATCTATGAGGGAGATTTATATTTGGAAATTATTTCACAAGAAAAATACAAGGAAGGAGAAAGAAACATCCCCTCATACTATTTTGAACAAGGAGGTAGCACACCAAACCATGGTGGTAGAAGTCACCCACCTCTGGAAATCAATAATGTGAGGAAAGAAAAACATATTTCCACCTCAAAACATGTCTTGATAGAAATAATAAAAAAAAATTCTTTATTTTAAAACACTACCCATATTTATGTTTGGTGGATAACCCTTGAATAAAATATAAAACCTCCATCTATATGACCCAATTAATGAGCTTTATGAGGAAATGTTCACTGGATGGAGATGCTTGTCCAAACACATTAGCGTACATAGATAAACAAAATTATGTATTATTATCATATAGAAATTTTGTCTGATAATCACAAAATTTCGAGTTATATGTACTAGATATAGTAATAATTCCACCAAACTAATAACCAAACATAATCTAAACAGACTATACTTCACAAGAAATAGGAAAGGGAAATAAAAAAATAAGATTCAATGTGGTTTTTTCAAATTATTACATCCAAAGGGTTACACTGAAAACATTTTCATTATGGAGATACAAGATGATTAAAATAATATCTCTCACTTCTACTACAAGGTCCTATGAATTCGTAATTCATATGAAAAAATTATTCATACAATCATAATATTAAATTTAAATGTTGCAAAACCAATTCATTATAATATTCTTCATTTAGCCAATTTGTTTTCACCATTCTCTGATCATTATTGTTAACCTTCCATTGACTTAAGAGATATTTGATACCAAGATTTAAATTCCATTATAACCGAAAATTTATAATAAAAAACAAAAATAGAACATGGAAAGGTTATAAAAATGTTTCGCCTTGCTATAAAATTGAATCCTTAATTTATCGAATGATCGTTGTCTGATCATACCTCAGTCAGATGAAATTGCATCTGTTGAACTCGATTTGATGGATGTTTTTTCTAGTCAAAAAATTTCTTCCCAAACTCTCTGAAACAACGCAATAGAAAAACTATATCATGATTTTTGCTAATAACATTCATTTTATTATATCCATCCAAATTATTTAATCTAGAATATTTGGTCAAGAAAATTATTCTAGATAAATACAAAAGAATACTCTATAAGAAAAAAATCAACCACATGGAAATTATTTTTGGATTTTATCCTTATTATTATTTAATTAACATAAACACTTCCATTATCTAATGTAATTAGTGACCCATATTTCATATGACCAGCTGAGACCGACCAAGGTATAATTTTTCATCAATATTTCTTGGTTAGTCACTTTTGTAAACATATTTATAGGTTTTTTATTCCCAGAAATTTTAAAAATATCAATCAATTTATCCTTTATTACACTTTATATGATATGATATTTAATTTCAATAGGTTGTTTTACCACATAAATCTATAGGATTCTTATAAGATAGACGACAATCTAACTATAAAAGAATAAAAGTTCTTTATTCGATCCCTTCTCGAGATCATGTACTTTAACTATATCATGTCTTTACATACTTTGGTATCAATTAAATAATTTTCTTATGTTTTTTTATATAGTTACCACTCGTTACAACTGAGAAATCCAACATACCTATATTCAACCTAATGTAAAACCCTAACACTATAGTACTTTTCCATGAATCCATGTCTCTAGAAATACATGCATATATTATACCTTTAAAATAATTATTATCATCAAAACATAAATATGCATCCTTAAACACCATTAAAAATCATACGATCCATTTCATAGCACCCCAATGTCTCCTTCAAGTATTTTACATGAAATAACTAACAAATCCTATTGAAAAAGTAATATCTAGTTTTTTGGAAGCCATTTTATAAATAAAACATACAAAAAAAGAAGCATAAATAACTTTCTCTTTACCACAAAATTTTCCATACATTGATTGTGTATGAGTTGTCATAATTTTGGAGTATTATGGTGGGGGTGAGATATTTTTACAAATATTGATTCCAAATCATTCGATGAATTTCTTATTTTATTCAATTTGGGTTAAAATCATCAAGATGTATTTTTTATCCTCATTAAATCTAAAATGAGGTATTTTCTTATATTAAACAACATATTTCATATTTATAATTATTGAAAGCTTCCTCTTATACTCCAAAATCTACTGGAAATTCACACCAAAAATCAACATATCATCCTCATACATGAAAATTATGAGATATGTTCTATATTACATTTTTTTAACAAACGTGATTAGTCTCACCTTGAACGAAACATTATTCAAATATAAAATAGTAAAACATCCTATTCAACTCTGTTGGAGCATTCGTTATGTTATAAGGATTTTATTTCAACATACAAACCAAATACTTTTTCTAATAACACTCAAACACCTATTGATAAACCATGTCAATTTATTCCTCATATATCCATGAAGAAACATTATTTTTATATCCATATTATCTAAGTGATGATCACTGGATTCAAAAATTTAGATCACTATACAGATAGTTTTCTATTTCAGGAGTTGTGAGAAAACGTTATAATGGTCCATTATTTCCTTTTGAGGAAATTCTTAATCAACTATCCTTTAATTATATATCTTATTCCCAAAAGAGAATTATTTAAAATTAAAATCCATTATTTTTCTTGATACGTCTTTCCATATTAATGCTTAGCCAACACCCATGTATTATTGAGATTTATAAAATTCATTTCATTTTCCTTGGTGGTTTCCCACTATTTAGATTCTTTATGCGTAGTTGTATCATCCGAACATTCTAGTTCCCCTCTGTCTATTAGAAATAAGAAGTTTATATAATCCCTAAACCTCTTAATAGGTTTATAGATATGAGTAGACATATATAACACAACCTTTGGTTAATCCTTTCAAACATCACTATGTGGTAGTATCCTATCATGTAGAATTTAGTATAATCATTATTTGTCTGGTACTTGTCTTTCACAACATTCACCATCTAATAATTGTTTCTATAATCCACCTATATAGTTCATTAACTAATGAAACACCACTATTTGATGTTTCATACATTCTTTTTTGATTTAATTTTTTTCTAGTAACTTCCCTTAAATAATGTTAATCTTTGGTAGTTGAACATCATTCTACATTTTTCTAATCTAGATTTTGATATTTCTACACAATTTATTCCATGAAAATAAAATCACGTCATTAGATGAGTTTTTTATTTTCATCATCCCACTAAAAATTACAGAAGTTCCCATCTCCATGCCTGATAAAAAAACACAACGTGGATTTCACCTTTGACATATCTCCATCGTTTGAAATCATATGAATATAGGGGAAATGTCATAATATTTTTGAGATGGTTGATATTGAGTCTCTTAACAAACCAATTATCTTTAAGAAGGTATTATCCCAAAATTGATGCAAATGTTATTTTTACAATGTAATCTATTAAATTCTAGGGTTCCACCCAAATTCCCAAAGCCATTCCTATGTAAAGCCTCGTTCTATGAAATTTCTTTGATATTGTCTGAATAATTTATTTAAATATTCCATTTTATATGGATTCCCAATAATATTTTTTTCATCATTTGTTTAATTATTCATATATATGTTATGAAATTTTTATCTAGTTAATTTCCCAGCATTGTCGATAAAGATACATTTCAACTTTTTTTTCACCCACATTCTTGGCCATATATTTACATGGAATAAAATCATAAAATAAAATTTATTTATTTTAAAAAAGTAAAACCAAACATTTTGAGTGGAATAATATATAAAATTCCACATAAAAAATTAAAATATATACGAATGATTTGGTTTTGTTCCCTAAAAATAAGATTAAACAAGTTATAACTTTCAGTTTCATGGTTTTGTTGCATCAAAGTTGAAGGAAATCCTATTTTATTTTTTTACAGACAACTATCACATATCTCAAGGTCCATATGATTGAGTTTAATTATTACCTTCACAACTGAAATGCAATGATTTTTCTCAAATATGTGACCATATATACAGTGCCACTATTTTATACCATTCAATGAAGTTGTTACAATAAGAAAAAACCCCCTCATTTTTCCAGGTAAGATACAAGGTTCCATTTTTAACACCATGAGAAGTCACTATGTAGCATTTGTTGACTACATAGACTCTATTAGAATAATTCATTCCAAAACCAACATCATCATGTTGTCCAACATATATGAGTTTCTTCTAATGTCCCGGAATGTATATAACATCTTTCAGTTTCAACATACTTACATTTATTATTTGAATGATCACATCACCTTTTAAAACAATATCTAGATCTTTATCATCCACTAAATGAAATCTTCCCATGATTCTTGGTATAATAACTAATATACAACCTCTCTTACTAGTAGAATAGAAATATTCCCATGTGTTAATAACTCTTGACTCCTCATGAATAATGAATCATTGTATCATGTAAGACCCTTCGTCTATTGTACTGACAAATTTTTTCAGTCCAAATGAAGAATCCTATTTAAGATTCTAGTAATAATATTCATATATGCCTTATTCCCATAAATGTTTCATGTTTGTCCCGAACCTATTTAATTACTTCAACATATTCTTAGGGACATATCCTCTAAATATTTCTTCTATTAATGGTCTATAGGATAAAGCAGATGTTCCCAGATGGAAGTATTGAGATCATTTATATATGATATCTATGATTTTGTCATCATATTTTATTCATTCATGATCATGTTTTGAATATCGTTAAACACATAATCAACCTTCCTATAGGATTTTATAACCATTGTTACCATGGAATCCCTGATCTTATTAACTGATGAAAGATGAATCAAATCAAAAACATCATATATAAATGTTATCTTCAATGATTCAATTATACCATTGATTATATTGATGAAATTCAAATGATCAATATTAAACCTTCCATATTATAAGCACATGTTGAAAAATATATTCTTGTTGGAAAACATTATTGCCATCCATTAGATTATAATATATTTATTCCAAGGATTTAATAACCTATTAATTAATTTTATTCTCTCTAATGTTTACCAATTTTTTTGGGAAAGATAAATCCTAATTAAGGGTATCTCATTTCTATTTGGATACCCTGTTATGATTCATCTTTTGTTTTAGGAATTTCTATAAACCAGAAGGAATCATAATCTTTTGTTATTAAAATAACATCTAGTTATATTCTCCAAAAGAAAAGGTTTTTTTAATAAAAATTATCAATATGATCATTTTCTTCCTCTGAATTAATTCCACAGATAATAGTAAAATAATATAAAACCAAATTACATGAATATAAAGGATAGAATCCACATAAATATTATAATTAATTTTGTAAATAATTATTCCAACCTTGTAAACCACTTGTTGGGATGATAATACTTCAAGGGAATAAAAAACCTCTATTTGTTCGACCCAATAAATGGACTTGGATATACTATAGTGACCAAGGAATTTCATACATGGATATTACGTATTTTTAGATTAATATTCAATACATTACACAATAAAATTCCTAAAGATCATAATAGTTTAGTTCCTTTTGAAACATGTAAGTCAATTTTCCTAAATCAAGAAATATATTTACTATATCCCATAAATATTTCCCTTTTTATTACGGATATTTAACCATTTTATTCATATCATTGGGATAGGAAACATAAAAAATGGTGACCTCAAATTCTCAATAAAAGTAAACAAGGGAGACACCTATAAATATATTGAACATAAGGGTATGAGAACATGAGAATAACATTTTAAAACCATACCATTCATATAAATGGCCATAAACATGAGTCATGTAATATTTATTGTCATTTTATATGACATGAATCACAAGGGAAACAAAGAACATTTTCCATTTGGGAATAACATTTGAATTAGACATATATTCATTTAATACCAATAAGAATTTAGAATATTATATTAAGGATACCCACCATGACATTAATTACATAATTTTCTAGGGCTAACCACCCATGTACCTACTTCAAGTTTGGGCTAACCACCAGTGTAACATATTTTTGAGGCCATGAGATAACAATATGTGTACCCTAATTTTTAGGATTGGAATAACCACCCTTATACCAATTGAGGTTCTAGAACATTTATCATTACCCAATTCATTAGAGAGATATATAGGTCCCACCATCCTCATAATGAAGATAAACTTTGTGTGTTCTATAAGATTATAAAGATTCAACATATCATAGCACAATAAATAAAATAGAATCTATAAACATTTTATCATATCATAACACATTTAAAATATATATTTTTCATATTATTTCATAATTTCATCATAGAATAACCCTCGAAACGAATTAGGTTTCATAAACATTTTATCATGGTATAACTAGTTGAAGGGAAATTGGTTTCATAAATAGAAATAATTTATAAAAATAATAATAATGGTATCTTTGGATCATATCTCCAGTAAATCGTTAGTTATAATAAATTATTTCAACATAGATAAAGAATTAATTTGAAATATTAATTATATTGTTTCTTTACAAAAATAAATTAACTCTGGAAGTCTATTTTTAAAACTAAATATTATAAAATATTTTTCTAATAAAATTCTTTGGAAATAAACAAGAAAATTTATAAAGGAACATTTAAAATTAATTTAAAACATTACATGTGGAAAATTTCATTTCCACTTAAAAAAACGTTTTAAAACATAAAACATTTTAAAAATCCTTTTATTTCAATATAACATTGAAAACATATCATGTATTCTCTAAATAACATTTCAAACATTTTGTGAGGAAAGTATCCTTTCCTTTATAAAATCACTATTTAAAACATAGTTTTTTGAAAATCAATTTATATTTAAATAAACCTAAAAACATGCAATGGAAGAATGAAAAAAAATGATTTTCATGATGACTGGAAGTTTATTCCATGTTGTACACATTAATATAATGATTCCAGTAGGGAAAAAAGGTTTTTACATCTATTTTTATGGATTTCACATCGTTTTTAGGGTGATTTCGTTATAGGAGACCTAAAAAATAATAATTTTTATGTTTGTTATATAAAAATCGATGTAAACAATTATTATATATGAGGTTTTTCACATTGGATATTTAATAACTGACATGAAAGATACTTTGGAAAGGTTTTTCATGTCGGTTATGTAAATAATTGACATATAAAATACCCTACAACATCGGATATGAAAAATCTACATGGATGAACCCGATACCAATTCCTTTTTCATGTCAATATGTAAATAACTGACGCAAAAAACAATATACCACATCATTTATAAAAGAAGATGTGGAAATGGTTTTTATTTACATTTTAATATCCGTTAATAAATAATCGACATAAAAATGAATTTTTATTTAAAAAAAATTATGAAAACCTTCCACTCCACTACATAACCTGACCTAAAACAACTGATACAATACCACAAACAAGACCAAAACCCAAACCAAAAAACCAAAAAAAGAAAAAACTAGCAACAAAATTATAGTTTCACATTTTAAACATTCAAAAATTAGAATATTTACTAAAAAAAATCCTAAATCCAACCAACACAACTACCAAATACACATGTATAATTACAATAATGAAAATTAAAATATTTACTAAAAATATAATAAAAATCAATAAAACTTGTAAAATAATTTGACAATTCCACTTGAAAGTGATTGACCTATTGTGAAAAATATGGTTGAAGGTCATAAAATATCTAAAAATTATAAAATAATTTTGTTAAATTGTATAACGATTAAATAAATGAAATATTAATGAATAATTTATAAGGAAATATAACATGTTCGAACATCATAACTGTTGTAGTTGTAATTATTTCATATATAAATCTTAAAATATAATTCCCGCATTCGATGAAACCTTTTTTGTTTATGAAAATTATGTTTAAATTATTTTTTCAATTTGAAATATCATTTTTATGTAATATAAAATTGTACAATTATAAATAGATATTCATGTTTAGTTTTATATATTTGATCGTAGAGATATTTTTCTTTAGTAATATATGAAATAAATCCCATCTTCTTTTTAGAAAATAATATAAATAAAATAAATTTAAAATTCATTGTAATATTAAAAGATTTTATTAAATTGAGGCTTACTTTTACAACATGTTCTTAATATTTCCTCGCACATCCCCATAGACATTACATATCCAATAATGTGTTTTAGCCTGTAAAAACACCTAAAATCCAGTGATCATTGATATAAAGGTAAATTTAATGAGATTGGTTATTATTTTGAATGATAAATAACAATTTTTGAGAAATATGTTTCGTACCTGTAAATAAAAGGAAACACCCCACACTGTATAATTACATTCTGTTGAAATCTTTCTACAATATAAAATACATTTTTTTTCCATCCAATTCCTTCCCTTCAGGTGAAATCATCTATGAGTCCATCAACCCATATAGATATATCTACTCATTAGTCTCACACATTTTATAATGATACCTAAAAAATAGGTAAGTAAAAATTTTCAATAAAAATATCACATGGAATGATTTTTGTTAAGAAATATATGGAAAAAACTCCAGCAACGTTGATACCCAACTTATCTCCAGTAACGAACTCTATGATATCATTTTTTTAGTATCCAAACATCTATTTCACATCCAAAAACATGAGCTTCCATTGGAAATGTATAATGAACTGACAACATATTTGAATATCTTGACAATATTTTATGACTACTATAATTTAAATCGGATGTCATAACCCTTTTTATTTTTAATCAATTATACAATATTTATTTACCTTTAATGTATTCCGATAAATAAATAGAAAAAATATATTAACATTAAAATGTTAAAGAAAAATTAATAGAAAAATAAAATAAAAAATATAACATACATATAACTCTATGGTAATGGGTCAAATAAGTCTAGACAACCAAACTAAGAAGTGGCCAATACATTGTCCAACTGTCGTCACCTAATCTGTAGGTAACGGTACTCCAGATGATATATCTATAATATCATGTAATGTTACACTATCTTTCTCTAAATATAATTATTGATGATAAATTTTATCTCCGATATAATATATCAGCCTATATGAATCTTTATGACATTAAGGATTATCAATATACAACTCACAATAACTAAAAAGCTATGGAGAAGTGGTGTGTGAGTAGGATAAAAAATAGGGTATATAGATAGAGTTGAAAGATAAATAATGGGGTTTTCAAGTGGAGGAGGAGGATAAATAATGGTTTATATAGGTGAAGGTGGGTGAGTGGGAGCTTCTGGTAGAGGTGGAGCTACACTTGTAGTTTAAAATTTTCATTGCAAGTATGCAAACATAGAATGAACTAACACTCTGATATTTTACTCCAACATCGCATTAATATTGGGAACTTCAGCCTCCAAAAATAAATTTTTTTATATATATCAACCATGGATGATGAAAACAAATGTGGTATCACTTTTCTTATCAATACACCAAACAGGTATCCTCATACACTAGCCTAGTGTTCGGGATTTTCCAATGAAGCTGATAAAATATCATGCCTCATGTCCACATTAAATACCCCACGTGTGCTTCACTCCTCAATATAATCATTTATGCATTATTTGAAACATTATTACACGATTCGAACTATATAAAAAATTTAACTGACTTAAATAAATAAAATAAACAACATACAATCCTCTCTTCTACGACCCTCGATTCAACTATAACATATTTCCCCTTTTTTCCCATTCAATACCTCTTCTATTTTTTCATTTCTATATGGAGGGGCTGGAGGCGAAACCTCACCCTTTCCAGAAGATTTAGCTCTAGGTTTTTGTAATTTTTTATCTATCTTTTGTTCTTCCAATAACGTATACCCACCCCGGAAAAGCAATGATGTAATATGTTTCTGGATTTGATCTCCTAATGATCTCTACTTGATACTTATAAATTAAGAATATGAAATAATTATTAAGTCATTAATATAATAAAACTTCTAAAAGATTACAATGAACAAACCAAAAAAATCATCTTGTCTTCTACTTTTGAAAAAATGTTTCCATGAGACTTCATCTATAAAAGGATATATATAACATGGACTATCATGGTGCCTATCCCCAAAAATGAAATCAGATGTGAGAGTAGATTTTAAATCCATCTATCTCCTAAAAGCTATTGATAAAAATTTACTTTTTGATACTATAGTTTCAATTATATCAAAGGCCATCTAATAAAACATAGAGAAAACATATTAGACTACAAATGTTTCATTATTAGTTAAATAACATAAAATATCTCACCAAAATGGTCTCCCACAGCTGATATTTTGTTTTTTTTTCAACACTTTTCATATTAATAAACAAAATGTTTACTTTACTTTTACCCTAAGTTGATACAAAACTCTTGAACTATTTTTCATTAGAACCTCTTGGAACATAATTATCATCAATCTGTAAAACAATCCTCTAGTCCTGGATAAGAATAACAAATAATTTTGATAAATGTGTGAATCCAAATTTACCAACACTATATCCCTTCATTACCGTTTTGGGATCACGTGAAGAAGATCGAGGATGATGAAGAGAAGTAAGTGGATGTTCCTCCCAAGATGTGTGATCGTGAAGCTCATCTCCAGAAGTCTATGGTTGATTATCTGACTGATCTATCATTTTATTTCATATCAATGAATCAATCATTTAGTATAAAAAATATACATATTCACATATTATAATACTATTGTATACAAAAAATTAAAATTATGAAACACAAAATTAAACTAAACCATAAATATTTATTATTAATCATATTTTTTATAGTTAACTAAAATTATAAAAATAGTAATGATGTATGAAATGTCATGTAAATGAATGAAAACAAATCAAAAATTGGTATAGAAATATTCAAAATAGTCTGACCAAATAAATCAATTTTTTAAAATGAAAAATAACATTTTTAAAAATATAGATTTCAAATAATTTTCATTCAATTAAATCAATAAATATATATGTTACGTAATGGTAAACATGGTAAACTAGGAAAAACTAAACTAAAATAAACAAAAATTTCATCTGATTAGTTTTAATATGTGTTTTAATAAAGAAAAAAATTACAGTATAACATTTTATGAAATTAATAAAAGTAAACAAGAAATAAAGATATTACCTGTAATATTAGGAATGTACTTAAGGATTGTTTCCACAAATTCTTTCCACATGATCTTTACTTATGGAACAAACCCTGTCTACATAATTCTCATCATTATGGTCTGTTAATTATTCTAATAAAGTGGGGTTATCAAATAAATTAGTATCTTCATCAAGTGGATAATCACCAACACATTGTTTTTCATTGTAAAATAATTTACCACTATATAACTAATTGAGCATGAACAAATAAATTTGTTTTGAATGTGATTCAATTATAATTTAATTAGCTATGTCTTCCATTATATCCATATTATCATGTTTCATTCCAAATTCATAGTGTCTGTAACTAATTTTTTGGATAAACCATTTTAATTTAAACATAGTAACTTTAATTTTAATTTAATAAACATGCCATATTTCTTCAATGACTCCATAATATGCACCCGATGCAGTAATTGGGTTTTTTTAGAAATCGAAAAATGTATTGCATCAGCGAACAAAAATTAACCACTATTATGAATGTCACTTGTTTTGTCCAAAGAATTTATATAAAATGTATATAAATTTATGTCATACCTGGACCGTGTTAACACATTTAAACATGTACCACTTACTAACCATCTTAATGATTTTGATACATTTTATATACCAAGCATGTTTTTTTAAAACCATGGAATATTTTTTTACGCTCATTCAAAATCCACATTTAATTCTTCTTTCGATGAAATTACTTCAACTCATTAATATGAAATTTTATATATGGTTCAGAATCATCCATGTTATTCAAGATTTATTAATGTACCTTCTTCATCTATTCACCTAAAAATGATTTGACTTTCTATCCATGAATCTCCATTCCCTAAATATTAACTAGATCTTGGTGAGATTGAGGAAAATTAGTGTGCTCTGCCAAAGACATGTAGCTTTTAAAAAACTCTTAAACCTCCATGGAAATTAAATTTTCATCAATGGAGGCTTTGGGTCAATATTGATTCTTAACGTACCACTTCAATATCTTCATATTCCATTCAAATGGATACATTCGATGTAGATATATAGGTCCACAATGATTTATTTCTCGAACAATATGAAAGATAAAATGAACCATTATATAATAAAAAGATGGAGGAAAATACATTTCCAATTGAAAAAGTATAAGAAAATTCATAGTTTCCCAAAATGATCAAGGCATAAAAAACAATCACATTATATCAATTTGAATTGAAAAAATAACACACCTTCATTATAGACTTTCTGACATGGATTGGAAATATTCCTTGCAATGAAACGGGTAGAAGTTATTGCATAATGATTAGAAAATAAAGATATTTCATACCTGTCAACTTCTAATCCTTCAATGATAAAAAAATTTACATTTGAAGAATAACCCTATGGAACATTGATTTCATGAAGATGTTGTCAAAATATAATTTCCTCCCACTTGGAAAATGTATGATAAGATGAGGGAAAAAATTTTCATCTTCCATCAGGTGTGGTAGCTAACTTCCAATTTATTCCCATCGATAAGGTGTCTAATAATCCCTTCAACCCAGATTTAGTTTCTCCTCAAATATCTATCAATTTTCAAATAAAACTAACAAAAATATTATTTTCCACATGAATGACATGAATTTTATGTTTCATATTATGATATCTCTAATATAGTAGCTCAAAAAAATATTGACCATTTCATACAAATATGTCAATCATTAAAAGATTTATTTTCCATTCCAAGTGTCACATCAAGGTGTTGAACACTATCAATATACTCATCAATGGATAACGTTTTTGGAGCTATATCCATTTTTGGTGAGCCATTTATGCATTTTTTATTCTTCTATAAGAGTGACCCATTGAAAAAAAATTTATGACCCATGTATACTATTTTCCTACCATGATGCAACTGAAAATATGAGTTATGTTGTTTGCAAATTGGACATGCATTATACCCTATAACACTGTATCCAGAAAAATTTCCATATGATGCGAAGTCATTTATACAAAACCTAATCATTGCATGTAGGTAAAAGTATTCCATTTTATAATAATAATACACCATAATACCATCCTCCAATAAGAGTTTCAAATCAATAATTAATTGTTACAAGAAGACAACAATATCATTTCCAAGTATCTTTGGTCCAGAGATCATTAAACTCAACATGAAATACTTATTCTACATAAAATATTCAAGAGATAGGTTATAAATTACTAATAAAAGACGCCACAAACTATGTGTTCTATTAGAGATTTGATATGGATTCAATCTATCCGTGAAAAACCCAAGTCTAATATTTCTATCTTCATTTATGAATGTAGTATAATTCTCATCAATTTTCTTCTTCTATGGAAAATCTTCTAGATATTGTTTTTTTCCATAACATATTCAGACATCAGTAGGCCATATTATCTTTTTTTCATCACGAGAATTTGAAAAATAAAAATTTCAAATTTGATATTATAATAAGATACAAACATACCATGGTAGGGATCTCTATAATCTCTATATCATCCTGTGATTTTTCTTTCAACTTATATTGTGATGTCTCGCATTTTGGACACTATGAAAAAAAATTCATATTCCTTATTAAATAACTATCAGTAATTTGGTCAATATTGTGTTTTATTGTATCCCAATCCCATAATGTATAATATTTTCTTGTTTATATAATGTGAATCTGAATGATCATAATCTTCAGGAAGAATGACTATCAATAATTGTACCAGCTCTGTGAATCTTTTTTCACTCCATACAAATTTCCCTTTTAGGTTAATAAATCATAACACCGAATATAAAACTATAAAATCTATACATCCAAGATAAACTAGTTTTTCAACATCACCATATAAACGCTTATTTTTCAGTTATTTATTATTTTTGTTCTACTTCAATATCATGAATCATTTTATGAATATCTTCAAATTTACCTTCATGGAAATCATCATCATTAGTAGATCCCAAATTTTTCCTAGTTCCACCATGCCAAATCCATGTGCTATAAATTGGACTAAAACCATGAAAAATTAAATGTTCATTGACTTCTATACTATTCAACTTATTCATTATTTAAATATTTCAGGCATGGGCAGAAAAAATGTGTCATTGTTTCAAAAATTTCGGTTAGAAAATTCCAAAAATGAATCAGCACCTTCATCATATTCATCACTCATTTGATGTGTCGTAATACAACTTGAACTAATTATAACCTTTGAAAAATATCAAAATTATACTTCTTGTTATGATAAAAAAAATTATATTTATACAAAATATGATATAATTTGAAAGTAACGCATTTTTGAAATATAAAACAAATATACACCTATTTGAGAAATATATACATGGAAATGATGTAAAAAATAAAATATAGTTTGATAAGAAAATTTTAATTTTATAAGAAATATTCCATAATTCGAATTTAACGCAATTTTAAAATTTAATAAAATATATATTTTCATATTTGAAAATTATAATGCTATTGTTTTTAGAAATAAGGTAGAAAACCTCTATGTAAAATAAATCTACATCAACTAGTGTGATGTTTTGTTAACCAAGGTGTTAACATCTCAAAAGAGACTCTACGTATGCTAAAATTTTGAAATATATCACCCCAAAAAATTAAAACAAATTCCACACATCGCTTTAAACTTTTAAAATCACATTTTTCAATTTTGAGATTTCATATTATTAATAAATTACTCTTTAATAGAACCCCATAAATTTATTTATTCAATAGTCATTAGCATCCAGTTTAATATAGTTATCATGAAATTAATTTCATTATTACTCAGGCAATTAGCATTACTATCCACCATTGCAGTCCCACTATACATCCACACAACTAAAACCATTGCATACCTAATAAACAACACATACATTTCCCCACACCCATCATAATAAATCCACTCCCCATGAAAAAAAATCCTCACAACCAAACCACAACGCACAAAACCATCCAAAAACATACCACAACACATACTACAACTTTTTCTTTATTTGGTATAGTGGATTTCAATAAATTACACATCATTATTTTAGGACATCATGGTACCGGTTATATATTCCCTGGAAACCCATTTCAATAACTGGATATATTTTGTATACCCTCTATTTATGGTTTTTTAATAATAATTCACACATCATGAGAGATCACAACATATTAAAAAAAATAGAGATACAAAACCCATTGAATTTAGTGATACAATAAAAATATATAAACTCAATATTATAATCAGAATATATATATTTTAGTGAATCATTTTTTCTCCCTTTACATTCATCAAAATATAATATTTTTTTGTTAATATGGATAAAAAAATCATCCTGGGAGATAATGAGAGTAACTATGTCCATTAATGATAACATTAGGATGTTAAATATGATATTGTGATTTTTTTTAAAAATAAATCACAAAAAGTAATTGTAGGGCATCCATGATAAAGAACTATCAAAATCAAGGTGTGTGAGGCTTACCTGAGTGTTTTGATTTGATCAGTAGATATGAAGATAAAAAGATGATGAACGATGATGGATAAACGAGGTTGAAGGCCATGGGTTCAATGAATCATATCTTGGTTTTCTGTGCAAGAGAGAAGAGTTTTTGTCACCCGATCAAAAATGTCCACAATAACTCAATATGGGGCTTCATAAAATTATAAAATTATTTATCATGTTAGTTATTTATTAACCAATGTGAGAAATGGTTTTTTATTTTAGTTATCAAATTTGTTATTTTATAACCGATGTGATAAAGCCAATTTTTTATGTTGGTTCTTATATAATTGAAGTGATAAAAAACTATCAATGATTTAACATGTCAGTTTTATAAAAACCGATGTAAAAAATGGGCTTCATCATGTCGGTTATAAAATAACTAATATGATAAGGTGATATAGTTGATTTATCACGTCGGTTATAAAATAACTGATGTGATAAGTAAATATAATGCAGTTTTTAAATCAGTTATATTATAATCGACCTAATAAATCAATTTAATGGATTTTCACGTCAATTATTTATAACTGATGTAAAACAATCCAATGTGGTATGTACATTTTTTACTGTTGTTCCCTTCAATATTTTTGAAAAAATCCAAATATGAATTGATTGGAAAAGGACATGATGATTACATTAAAATAATTTTTTAAAAATAAAAACATGGGTAAAAATATGTTTCAAAAATTATAGGATAATAGTAAAATAAATTTGAAAATATTTGTATGAAACATGGTTTTGGAAGAAAACATATTTCTATGCGAAGATAGATATAAACACATATTTTCTGGAAAATAGTTTCTCTCTTATTTTAGGTACAAAATTTTGTAAAATTACACTATTACATAAATATATCAGAACGAACTATAGGTGAACACAATTAAAGAATTTATTTATAGCTAGATCACAATATTTTACCATTGAAAACATATTCACAAACAATCTCGATGAACGAGGAGATTATAACATAACATCATTACCCCTTTGATATATTTGATTCATAAGATCCATGATTTAGTAAAATTAAATGGAAGTTAATATATCATGAGTATAAATAAATAAATTCAATATCAGGAAAATGTTTTTGTATATTCACATTATAAATAATATTGGGGAAGAACATAACAAATGTCTCAATAAAGGTATTTTTTGAAAAACCATTCCTTTCCAGATTTGGTAATCTTTTGAATAATATGCCACAATAAATAATAACATCAAAGGAAGCATTAAATATAAGAAAAATATTGATATTTCCAATATAACATGTTAAATGTTATGTATATACACGAAAAAAATAAATGAGTGGTGAATTTTAATATGTAGCCCATAAATAAAAGAGAGATTAGAAATATGTTACCTTTAGTCTCGACTTCCTTCTTACACATTTGAAACTCATGTATAAAAAATATTATTTAATTATTGATTTATTATAGAACCATACATATATATTATACCATAAAGGTTTTACATATGAAATTTTATTACCCATTTACAAATAATTCAATGTTAAAATCACATTCCAGATAATAAATGATTTTTTCATATATGTTTTGATTCATTATTTTTGATACTATCAATTTTATAATGGTTCCATTTTATCCAGAAAAATATAACAAAATATTTAAAATATTTATACATAAATATTAAATTTATTACCAATCATGAATGTTGGTTTTTATAAATGACATATGTTATGATCATGTAGATGGTAGGTTGTACACACACATGAGCAAAATTTCCATTTTTCAACGATCATTATAGAAAGGAGGTAAGTAGTATGTTATATTTATATAAAGATAAAAATATCATTAATAGAATATATATCTTCAAATATACTTATACATATCATCCATGTTGTGTGGTGATGAATATAGAGTCGTATCACTCCATGTAGATGGTAATCCACATGTACACGAATAACGTTTTCATCTTTCAGTGAGTGAAAATTTAAGAAATATAATGATATAATATCATTAAAAAATTATAAATTTTTTATTAATATAATAACTATTTAATTTATATCAAATTTATTTATTCTTATTATCTTCCAAGTGAAGGGATAGTAAAAAATCACATTGTTTTGTGAGGTGTTAGTGTGTTATACACATGAGCAACATTATCACATCTTCTATATAATTGAAAGTAAAATAGTAAAATATGAAATATGGAATCCAAAGGTATATATTTTTTATAAACATCATATAAATAATTTATAAAAATTATCATACAAAAATACAAGAGTTTGTAATGGAAAAATAAATGTCATCAATTCACAAGGCGCTATTCTACATTACACATGAACAATGATTTTATAACCTAATTGATGGTAGTTGAGATGGTTGAAACGAATTTACCTAAAATAATAAAATATAATTATATGTAATATACATAGGTCATTATATCATCATGGTAATATAATAATTGAAGGATGTAGAGTAATAAATAAAACAAAAACACATGTTATTGAACCTGTCCTCTTCTTCAGGTATCTTGCTCATGTTTGGACCAAAATCCTTCCTAGGAGGAATTATTTAAATAAATGGATTATAGGATTAGGTAAGGGAAGTTATTTTGGTAGGTATTTACTGAATAAAAAAATTATGGTGTAATGAAGAGAGGATAAGGGGTGGGATTTAATAAGTTAGGCGAGTGGCACACCTGCAATTTTTTGAAAGAAAGAATTCAACTAAAATATTTTTCATTTCCCAAGAAACCAATAATTTACAATTCAAGATATTATAATATATGAGTAAAAATTAGTTCCAAAAAATTGGTTTTAGAAGTGTTTTTGGTTATTTTTATCACGTACATTTTTTTATTAAACCCCGATAAACTTATTTTTTTCATAATTGCTATAAATTATTTTAACTATTTTCACAATATAATTTGGTAAAAAGTTAAATTGAAATTATTAGACAACAAAGACTATTATTATTAAAAATATAGAATACATTTTTCCAAATTTTATTCACATAATTCTAATATTTTAATTTAAAATTAATCTCGTAGATGCGATGAGAATGTGGGTTTTTAATTAGATAATGTTCAAAAGCATGAAAAGATTTTATATCAAAAATAAATATAAAATTGATTAGAATGATAGAAATTATATTAATGGACTTATAATATATGTAATTTTACTTGAAAACAATTTTTAATTATAAATTATCTTTATAAATAAATTAATCAAAAAGGAAGTTTTCAATTTTATTATAGTATTTTTCACTATTCATCATAAAAATAAAACTTCTCACAAAAAATCCAAAAAAATTAGAACTAGGATTATTTTTATTTTTGAATTTCTAAAATTATGTTTATTATTTTAATTATATTTTCTAAAACATTAAAAAATATTCTTCAATATAAGTTTGCAAAAAATTTGACAAAACTGGTTTTTAGGAGAATACATTAGAAGCATTATATTATATTTATTCTTATCTCTTATCATGAAATTAAAAATATTAATTTTAATCATATTATTAATTATATATTATATAAATATCATTAAAATCATTCACCAAATGTTACTTTTCAATTTATTGAGGTAAAACATGTTTGTTTTCATAAAAACTATATTTTTGAAAAAGATTTCATTTATTTTGAAATAATTTTTTTTAATTTTTTAACTAATTGGTCACCAAATAAGTCATTTAATATGAATGGGTATATGATATATTTTTATTTTTTGATTAATCTTATTCATACTCTATAATCCAATTGTTAGGTTATAACTATCAAATTAATAAATAATATTTTAATAATATGTTACATTTCATTTAAACTCAGTGATTGATGTAACACAAGATAAGCTCAGTGTTTCATGTATCATAAGACACAAAAATTATTTCATTTAATGTAATATAAATGTAGTGTTTCGTGTAATGAAGGATAATCTTAGTGTTGTGTATAATGAAAGACAAACATGTTATTATGTGTAACACTACATAAACTCAGTATTGTGTGTAACAAAATATATCAAAAAGGATAAATACATTTGAAAAAACATCACAAAATATAAGGTTTTAATATTATAACCTTTTGAAAATATATTTTCCCTCAAAATTAAACTTTATCATCAAAGGTTTAACATTTGTAAAATTACTTCAGTGAAACCCACATCATAAAAATGAATAATAAATCATCCATTAAACGGGGATGTTGGAAACATAATAGTCACCTATAGTAACTCATAAATATGTTTTCACATAAGAGAAAAAAGGTGGAATGTCAATATTCATACATGGAATAAAAGTATAAATAATTATAGATGGTGATAAAGATCATTGATAATAAGAAAGTGGGTGATCTGGAGAAGGTTAGTGACTATAAAACTATATAGTTAAGAGTCCTTAAAATGTCATTGATATCATAATAAATGATGATGAAAAAAAAAATATTTCAAAACCTTTTTCATAATTTTGTATAATATTTATGATAAGATATACTTACTTAATTCCATTCAATTTCATATGAAGCATCTAATCCATTGGTTGTTCCATTATCAATTTCCATATCATCGCTTAATCCAAGAAATAATGGTGATTTTGTTGTTCTTGGATCACTAATGGGTCATAAGATCCATATATATAATAACAATTCATTCTATCTATCTTTAGGTATAATCACAACAAAATAGTTAGCATAAGTGATCCAATATAGATAAATCTTCAGACAGTAAAGTAATACATTTAAAAATAAATACTTATCCAATTTTGAACTTAAAACATTTTATCAATTGTTAACCTTATGACCCAACCAAAATATTAAAATTCAAAACATTTGAAATAATATCACTAAATTTAAAAAAATTAACTTATAATTAATCCCAAAAACAACATTAAGTATCCCATTATTTTCAAATACAGAACATGTGAATACCTTAAACATGAATTCTACTAATGCTTGATAATAACTAGAATAACCATCAAACCTCAATGAAAACATACATGATTCCAATTTAGTTGAATAAAACCATATATTATAGAACATATTCCATTGATACAATAATTATGTAAACTCAATCAAAGATAACATAAAAAAAATTCGACAAATATTATATCCATTATGTGGTTGTCCATACTATCCATTTTATTTCATCCATATCAATCATATCTTTATCTAAACTAAACCCCATTTTCTCCACATAAGGAACATATTAAGGGTTATCTTATAAAAAAATATATATTAAATTTCCAATAAATTACTTTTTTAATCCATCCTTACTAGTTAGCATATTTCTCCAAATCCTTAACAAAAAAACATTATTAAATAATTCTAATATATTTCATGATTAATAATCCATGAATTCCAAAAGACAAATACTATAGTCATATCACTTCCTTATGAAACCAACAACTATTATTCATTATATTTTAACTTAACACTTATTTCCTTTCACATAACACTTATAGTCATTTTACCCTCAATAATATATCCATTGATCATTCAACTATGATGATTATCTTCATGATATTTCCGTTTAGGGAATCGATTTCCATATGACCCATTCTCTCAACATTTAAAACATTCATCATTCTATAATATCATAGGGATACCAATATTCCCATCCTGTACGTTAATTGATCTTTATTATTTTCCCTAAAAAATTATATAATATATTTCCTTCTTCTCCATAAATAAAAAATATTCTCATTCCATTGATACATTCACTTTAGTGATTCTACACAAATTCTCGACATTTAAAAATCCAAATATTATTTCTTACATGGTATCCACTACCCCAACTCTCAGCGAACTGTATGCTTCTCTTATTTCATGATTCCAAGAGTTGAATAAGCTGTACATTGTAAATCAAATTCTGTGATAACTGGTTAGGAATTCTCACAATATCCTCCACTCTTATAACCATGAAATTTTTCTTCTCGTCAAATATTTTTTGATCACATTCAATTTTATGTTAGTTTATTTTTCATCATTTCATTGACTAAAACTGAAATGCATAATGTGAGTGACACTGATCATAGTGGAAAACAACATAATCAAGAAAAAATAAATTATGGGATGTTGAAGTCATGACACCTTATTTTTTATCAATGAATCATTCACAACTGGAAATATGACTTTTACCAATGGTTTTGGCCAAACCGTTGGTATAGTTCATTAATTTGGACCTATACCAACAGTTTGGCCAAAACCGTTGGTATAAGTCACTTATATGGACCTATACCAACAGTTTTGGCCAAACTATTGGTATAAGTCCATTATAGGGACCCTATACCAACGGGTTGGCCAAACCATTGGTATAGGTCCCCCATATACCAATGGTTTGACCAAAACCATTGGTATAGGTCCTTCCATTTTTAATCGAATCATCTTACCGAGAACATTATATAAATAAAAATTTAAAATTATTATAACAATACATATATATATTTATGAAATTATTTTCACAAAAGTAATGTTAGGTTAGTGGTTAAGTCTTTCAATTATAAACTAGAGGTCCTGGGATCAAATCCCACCGAATGTTTTTTTTGAAATACATATACCAACGGTTTTGAGAACCATTGGTATAGGATTTCATATTAATTATACCAACGATTTTCAAAACCGTTGGTATAGACCTATTGTCATGGCTTACATGCCAACGGTCCTCCAAACCGTTGGTATAGCCTATACCAATGGTTTGAGGGCCTATACCAATGGTTCCAAACCTTTCGTATAGGGTATTTTTCCATTAGTGATTAGATATATTCATTGTTATCCATGATCATCATCTATTTGAAAAATTCATGAGGTTTTGTAATGAGTTTTTGTATCTCCAATGAATTTCTATAATATCCCTCGATCTGTCACTCTCCCACTTGGCCCAAAAGGGTCATTTATTATAGCTTCAGCACGCCTCCCCATACACTAGTGTCCACCCACTAGTAGAAGGGGTGTGAAATTTTTAATGGGGAGTCTATACCCTTTATTATTAAGTTTCATTGTAGTAGAAAGAAACAATAAATATGAAATAAATCAATGTATAGAAAAGTTTAAAACCATGATATGTTCCAACTCAATAAACCAAAAAATAAAAATGGAATAATGTAATGATGTGCAGGAATGTAACTAAATTTCACTCTAGAAACAATACCAGTAAAATAATTGCAGAACCAAATAAAGGCTCAAGAGTCCCCAATTCTGAACCCCCCATAAGTACCACCTCCATAATCCATTACATACAACAACAAAACAATCAAAACTGAGTTTCTCTTCCCTTTCCCAAAGTTGCATCCACATAATAAACACGAGTACAAAGAAATGGTCTGAATTTGGTGTGAGTATAACTCTATTTTTCAACACGACCATGTCTATAACTAAACAGTCTGATAAGATGTGTATATTATAAAATGATACGTAGGTGTACTAATTAATTCAATAACTAACAAAATACAATAACCACCTACATTTTCCCCATTATAGAATATATATGATCATGTATTATAACCATGCCAACCACTACTATATAACCATGGTAAATTAACCATCTTCATTATAATGCCATAATATCATATTTTATGACTTACGTGTATGCCAACCACCACCATATAACCATTCTGTAGTTAAAACGATCCAAGTCAAAGCCCAATTAGCATTACAATATCTAGTTCAAAGCCCTATAAACATTACCACATGTGAATGGAAAATCCTACTCGCTATAATCATTACATCATGGGATGAGTCCAAGGCCTCTCAATATCCACATTATATCATATAAGTGTACATGGCATAGTGTCAATCCAGATATATAATAATTTCATCATGGAACACATTTTTTTTTCATATATAATGTATATCACAATTTCACATTATAAATCTCAATTGTAAATTATGTGAATTGCCATTTTTCTTTCATATATTATGTTTATTTAAATAAAAAATGGATAAAAATCATAAAAATAAAAAATAATCTACAAAATAGTGATTTAATAATTAATAATGAACTATGGTCTCATGTCATGATAAATATACTTTAATCCATTAGGGAATTAAATTATATTAACCATTTTTTCAACCAATGGGTAGCCATAAGCTTGGTTTAGAGGGAATTGAAACCAAATGACTTCAAGGAATAATCCCATTCATTATTTAATTTAATTGATGATAGTTATGTCCATGAAATCATAATATATCATAAACATGGAAATTATCAAAACATTGGGTAATGATTTTGACACCAACATTTATCAGACGATCCAATGGTGCTTCTGATGGAAAACACCCTTGAGAATGAAGGTGCAGATGATCACCAAGAGAATCCTATTTCAAAACAATGATTGATCAAGTAAACATGACATCTATATGAGAGTTTAATACTCCCAAATCACTTGAAATGTTCCACAAGGTTAATAAGAGAATTTTTCAGTGAGTTTAAATGAAAAATCAACCACCCAACATTCATTATAAATTAATCCACAGAATTACATGGTGTGTCATGTAGTTACAAAACATGTAAATATCTTAAATGGTATATTCTGAAAAAACCCATCACCTCATATTTGTTTTATTAAAACTCCCAAGCATTACATGATATGAAATCCCATTACATGATGCATAAATGTTCTTTAGATGGGTTTTCATCTAATTTAACATTTAATCAACCATAAACCCCTTTAATGATTCTCAACATACCATGAACCTATGAAACACTTCACCCATTTATACCTATAAATCATCAATTCAAATAAACATACTTCTATTGACTTTTGGTCCTTTTCCCCAAAAACGATCTCCCTATAGATCCACTGTGGTTTCCCCATGTTTTGTTTAAATATGTTGAAGAAATACCTAAATGAAAATTAAACAAAAAAATCATAGAGTGATGTTCCTGCAAAAATATGGGATCCTAAAATATCCCTTGGGAGTGTGAAACAAGGCTAGTTTTCAGGGACCAAAAGATTATCGAGTCCATCTCAATATGAACTTTTTAATATCATTACTCTTAAAAAAAATCAATGCCAAAAATCATATACAATTGTAGTGGACAAAAATTTAATTTCATATAAACCACTTACTTTATCATTTAAAAAAAATTGAAGACATTTTCCTATACTTTTACTCATCCTTACACTTATCCTTGGTATATCCCCAATCATATCCTTCTAAAACACCCTAGGTATATTATTAATGTTTTCTCATCATATTTTTGAATGGTAATTTAAACCATTCCTATGATATTAACTATACTGACTTAGGGTATACATACAAGGATATTACATCATTCTATATGAATATTAAATACATTACAATAACAAATAAATGATTACTATAATAGTGATTATATTTGGAAAATGGAACAAAATATTCTTATTTGAAGAATGATGTTTAATGTATCTCATGAATATATTACTCTTTAGTAATCCTATTTAAAAACATTCTTAATACCCAGGGGAAACGAAACATGAGAAATGCTGAACTCAGATGATCAATAGGGGTAAACAAGGGAGATACATAATCATAACACAAACAGAAGGTTAAAATAACATGAGAATAACATTTTAAAACTATACCCTTCATATAAAAGATCACTAACTTGAGTCATGTAATATAGATTGGTAGTTTTTAGGACATTAATCATAAGTAAAGCAAAGGGAATGATCCATGACATCATAACATTTTCATAAGACATGGATTTTTGGCGTACACATAAGCATATAAAATCTTATATCAAGGATACCCACCATGACATTTATAACATGTTAGTCATCAGCTAACCTCATGTACCTGATTTAGGCATGGGATAACCACCAGTGTACCCTATTTTTTGGGCATTGGATAAAACCCCGTATACCCTCCTTATTGGGCTTGTTCAAACCATTAATGTACCCTTTAAGCTCCTAGAATATTTATCATTACATAATACATTGGAGGGAGATATAGGTCCCACCCATCTCATAATGAAAACCTTTTTATATGTGTCACAATATCATAAACATTCAAAGAATCCTAACACATGAAATGAAATGGTTTTCATAAACATTTCGTCATATCATAAACTATGGAAAAGTGACATGTTTTATAATAATTTTATCATTTCATCATATAATAAACCATCAATAGAAGACTATTTTATAATTATTTTATCATTTTAGAACTAGTGGAAGAGAAACATGGATCAATGTAATAAATCATTCATAGAATGAATAAGAACTCTATCCTCATATCATGTCCTTGGTAAAGAAATAGTAACATCAATAGATGCCATCTTAAATGGAGAATTATTTTGAAACATTTCATCGAACATTTCATACAGAAAATAACTATTCATTGAAAATAACTTTTCAAACTAAACATTAAAAATAATGTCGGAAATCAATTTCATTGAAAATAAAATAAAAAAAATTAAAGGAATATTTAAAAATAATTTAAAACATTTCTTGAGGAAAATATACTTTGTGATTTGGAAAAAATATTTCAAAACAAATTCTATTTTGAAAATACTTTTCATTTAAAATAACTTTTAATGGTTATAAATGGATCATTAAAAATTATTTAAGACATTTCTTGACGAAAATATCATTTCCAATTTGAAAAAAACTTTATAAAAGAAAAAAAATTATGAAAATTTTTATCATAAAAAATAAAAAATAAAAATTATAAATTATGTTTCAAATGAAATAATTTTCATGAATATGGAATGTTTTATTCATTTCGTACACATTAAAATTAAGTCTCCTCTCACGTTTTTGGTAAAATAAAATTAGGAATTGTTTTGAAAAATGACATGAAGTTTACATTAAAAATAATTTTTAGAAATTAAAAAATGGGCAAATATTTCTTCTTAACATCATAGTAGAATTATATGAAATTATTGAAAACATTTTTATAATTCATGGTTTTGCAAGAAAATGGATATCTAACTGAAGATAGAAATACAGTTGTATTTTCATAAAAATAATATATCAATTATATTATGTATCAATATGGGGTACAAAAGTACTATTAGTAAAAGATATCAATAATAACTGGAGAAGAATAAAATTAATGAGTTTATTAATGGATGGACCCTATTATTTTATCATCAAAAGTATAATCATAAACAGTCATGATAAGTGATGAGATGGTAACGTAAAATCATTACTACTTTGGTATTTTTGAATTGAAATAACCATGAAGAAAAAAATAAAATGGAACTAAAAATATTATGGGGATGTATTAATTCATGATATTACTTGTAAAAGGGGTTTAATACACTCATTATAAATAATATATGTTGAAAACATAACATAAGTCTAAAGGATGAAAAATCATGAAAAAAACCCCTTACAGCTTTGGTAATACTTTGAATCATAATCCCAAATAAATAATAACATGACATTATAATTTGAATAACATTAAAATAAAAAGATGAATGATATAAAATTTCAATGTTTCAGAACATACACTACATAAAATAAATTAGTGGAGAATTTTCATTTGTCTCCCAAAAACAATATATAGACTATAAATCTCTTACCTTAAGTATCGAATGGCAACAAACACATTCGAACCACAATTATAATAATTATAAATTTATTATAAATATATTAATGAAAAATTATTATATATATCATACCATATATTTTTTACTTATGACATTTTATTATCCATTTACTAATAATTATTTTTCAAAATCACGTTTTGGGTAATAACTGCTTTATTTTTCATATATGTTTTGATTTTTTATTATAGATCCCATAAATTTGATCATGTATCTCTTATATAAATAATAAAAATTATTATATAATTATCATATTTATAAATCAATAATACTTTTAATACCAATATTGATATTTTTTTATAAATGATGTATATTATGACCACTGGGATGGTAGGTCGTACGTTTACATTAGTAACATTTCCAATTTTCAAAAATTATTATGGAACGAAGTTAAGAAATATATTAGATTTATAAAATGATTTTAATATCAAAAATGGAATATTATATCCTAAAATGTACTTATATATTTCATCCATGTGACATGGTGATAAAAATAGAGTCACATCACTTCGTAATGGTGGTGGTCCACACATACACAAAAGACGTTATCATCTTTCAGTGAGTGAAAAGGAATGAAAGGAGATGACCTATTATCTTTAAATAATTATAAATATATTCCATATAAATAGATAGTGAAAACATATCACATCTCTTTGTGAGGTGGTTGTCTGCTATACAAACGAGTGACTTTATTTTGTCCCCTTTGGAATGGAAAGTAAAATTTTATATATTATATAATTACAAAAATAGTAATAATTATGTTTTAAATATCATATATATACATTATATCAATCATAAAACCAAACCGGGTAATGTGCTAACAAAAAAATGAATCTCATCATTTTATGAGGCAGTAGTCAGTCGTACACACAAACGATGATTTCGTAACCCATTTAATGGATTTTGATTTTGTTGTAGGTCACGAAATAAAAATAAAAATATAATAATATGTATGATACTATTTTTTATATAGTCATGGTATAAAAATTTTTTATTAAGGTGTAAGAAGAAATAAAATAAAAACCCTTGTTGATGAATGTTACATCTCTATTGGCGATCCTCTATCGGTTTGCAACAACTGCCATCCTTTGTTATATTTATGTACAAAATAATTTATATAGATTGAGATTAGGTATTTTGGGGACTTATTTTTTTAGGAATTAGATGGACCAAAAGTGTATAAAGTTGTGAAGTGTAGAGGAAAAGGGGTGGCCTTTTATAAGTGAGGTGAGTGCCGCACTTATAATGTTTTGGAAAGAAAGAATTCCACAAACTTTTTCTGTAGTCACAAGGATTAAATAATTTATTATTATTTATATAAAAATGAATAAGGTATAAATATTTCCATAAAATTGGTTATATATAGGTTTGGTTTATTTTTAACCAATATCATTTTAGTTAAACACCTGGTAAACCCATTTTTACCTTTATCATCGTAAATAATATTTACTATTTTTACTATAAATTTAGGAAAAAACATATTAATTTGGAAATATAAGATAATATAAATTATTAATATTTCAAATATAGAATCAATTTATTCAAATTAAATCCACATAAGTGGAAAATTGTATATTAATGTTAACACCGTAGATGTGATGAGAAAATGAGTTTTTAAAGGGAAAATGTTCGAAAGTTGAAATGATTTTATATTGAAATTCAATATGAAATTGATTCCAATTACCTAAATTGAATTAATGGATGTATTATTGAAATAATAAATCTTTAAAACTAATTAAAAATACAAATTAACTGTATTAATAAATTATATGAAAAAAAATTTCAATTAAAATTTATTATTTTTCACTATTCATAAAAAATTTATTATTTTCGGAAAAATAGAAAAACATAAATATAATATAATATTCATAATATATTTTAAAAAATTAATTTAATTTAATAAAGTAAATTTTAAAAATTTTCAATGAATACTTTTAAAATAAGGTTTCAAAAATAGTGACAAAACTTCTTTTTAGAAAAATAAAATTTTACAGTAAAATATGATTTATTCGTAACTCTTATATTAAAAACACATAATATGGATGCTACTTTTTTGACTTCATATATAGAAAATAAATTTCATTAAAATATTTTACCATAATTGTTTTTTAATTTATTTAGGTAAAACATGTTTGTTTGAATGAAAATATTGTTTTATAAAAAGACGCCCATCATCTTCATTTTTAAATTAATTAGTCACCAAATAATTACTTTTATATACATTTATAAAACATATATTTTTATAATTTAATTAATTTTATTCATACCCTCCATTCCAATGACTAGGTGATAAATATCATATTATATGATTATATATCAATAATATGTTATATTTTGTGTAAAATTGGTATTGTATATAACGCTTTCAAAGATTGTTGTTGAATGTAATACAAGATAAAATTAGTGTTGTGTAGAATTTAAGATAGAATTAGTGTTACATGTAATGATATATAAACACAGGGTTTCATGTAGTCTAATGTAAAATCGATATTGTGTGTAACACAACCTAAACTTAGTGTTGTGTGTAAAATAAAATATTTAAAAGATTAAATTCATTTGAAAAATTATATTTCAAAACTTCTCAGATTTTTTTGGAAATAATGTTCAACAGATAGATATGACAATATATACACTTTATTATGTGAAGAATAACGACATTACAGAGTTTTTTTCAGACATTATGTTTATCTGATAATCAACACCTTTGAAATTAAGTACAATTTAACTAATATGAGTGAAACAAACGTAATCACAACACATAAAAATAGAAGATTGAAATTCATAAAAAAATTGATAATGTTAAATGGAGAGTAAAATAATTATCATGGTTTCTAAAATGTCCCACATCCATGTGGGAAAACTAAAAATGTTTTCATTATGGAGATACATTAAGTGTAAAACACTCTTTCTCACATACTATACAAGGTCAATGAATGTATTATGACAGATAATTTTACTTTTTATAGTTTCATTATCATTATATTTATTATTGGGGTCTCCAACTCATTATAGATGTATTTTTTTGTACAATTTTTTGTCTATCGTTCGATCATGGTGGTCAACATTCCATTAACTTGAGAAATTTCTTATACCTAGTTATACCTTCTACTGAAAATGCCAATCACTAGTATCCAAGAAACAAACACTACCTATGAACGGATAGTATAACATTTTTTATACCTGTTAGTGGGTAAAATTTTTCCATCTAATGATCTTTGTATGATCATCACTCCATACAATTTCAAATCATCTAATCAACACTTTCTGATAGAAGCATTGTCTGATAAAAAAATTCTTCCGAAAATACTTGAAACACCATTGTAAGAATTCATTTATCATATACTTTCGATATTATATGTGAAATTATCTCATACTAAAAGATGGTTTTTGATAAATATGAAAGAATGTTCCACAAAGACAATAGTTTGCTAGGGTGGATGATGCCAATATTTTTTCCTTAAGTTTTGAGTGTATTCCCAATATGAAGTATGTAAAGTCATCAAATAGAATACAAATTCTCAAGCCCCTCTCTCTCCTCCAAGGAGGGTTATTGTAAGTGTACATATCTGAGATATGGTTTCTTAGTATTATTATATGTTTTCCCATACATGATGTAATGGATCATAGTTTTTAAAGGCTAATAATTTCATAGAACCTTCCTTTTCCATTTATTAGGTGTTGGGGGAGGGTTGGAATGTTTAACTAGTTATATTACCAATTTTAGGGAAGGTTTATTTCATTTTTTATGTTATCCTATAATTTTTTATTTTAAATATTTTTTCCTAGCTTTTGGCTATGTGTGATATATTTTTCATTAATTTTTGGTATCATATGTGTGGGATGTGTATTGTGAACCATATAAATTATATTATTTATTATCTATATTTCTGGAATGGAGTTCTGTTCAAATAAATAATTTTTAAAATTGAAAATGTATTAGGTATATATATATATATTAAATTTTTATAAAACATTGAAAAAGTATTATATTACAAATCAATATATACACACACACACATATATATATACTATGTGTTAAATAACTATATATTCTGTTGTAATATATATAGTTTATTTAAAATTTTAATGTTATAAAAATGTGTTTTAATTATATAAAAATACTAATAATATTGTGTTTTGAGTATATTAATTATTACAATACCAATATATATATATATATATGAATCTTATTAAATTTTAATATATATATATATATATTTGTTATTTAGTTTCTATGTGGTCTTAGGGATGTCTCATGGTTGTGTCCTCCACTGTACGTTGCATATGAGAATAAATTTCATTTTTAATTTTTAATTCATATACCATAACCATTTTGAAATGTATATATGTATAAATATAATAAAAGGAGTCATGGGTAATACATTCATGGTATAAAAAATTGAATACATGATTTTTTAAAAATAAATGAGATACTATTAGTGGAATTAATTAATTGATAAAATGTGAATGCAAGAGAGAGAAATGTGTGTTAAAGATAGAAAATATTTTCAATTTAAAATGGAGTTAAATAATTAAAAGAAACATGTACAACATGTAGGTATCACACTCATCCTTAAACCCTTCATACCTATTCATGGGAATTAAAACTAAATGTTAACCATGTATAAAGAAATAAAATTGAAAAAATACTAAAAAACCTTAATGAGAAACCAAAACACTGAAAAGTGAACCACAATGTAGTATTTATGTCATTTCATAACATCCCATTATTCTTTTTCATGTGTATGATATTATTAATATCCTGTATGGATTTTGGTGAGTATATTGAATGAATGGAACATGTCCAAAGCAACAGAAGGAGTAATGTGATGTCATCTGATAGAGTAGCCCTTTAGTTTGTACTCTACAAGATTGAGTCACTTAGAAAATCAATATTGGAAAGAGGGGATAAAAACAATGTATCATAGGATAGAGAGCCACCAGAAGGAGGAGTAATTTCCAGGATCACCTGATGGAGAAATGTAAAGTCTTCTAGAAAGAGTCTCCATGATGTTCATACTCTACAAAAAATATTATGATGATAATATTTAATTTAAATTTTTATAAATATTGGATAGATTTGAAGAATATTTATAGTATTTTTTTGATTTTGTGATTTGGGGAATTTTTTATGATGATGTCGAATAAAAATTATATGTATGGTTTGATGGAGGAAAAAAATGATGTAAGAAAGATAATCAAGTTAGACCCTACACATATTCCATAATTTTGAGAGGAAATATGATTATAAAAAGAGGTGAATGCTCATTGTGAGGTACTGCTGTTATGGAAGGGATTTGTGAACATTTGAGAGAGACCCTTGAAATCAATACAGTTGATAATATGTGAACAAAAGGTTTTAATTAATTTTTTTAGGTTTTGAATGATTTATATTAGACAAAGATGCACCATATAGAGTAATATAATAAATAGGGTCATCACAGAGAGTAACATTAAGAAAAGGTACTAGATAGAAACAAAACATATTAAGGTTCACCAAATAGACATACAATGTACTAGTTGGTCCATGAAAGTGAAAAAATAGAGATAGTTCATTATGAGATTCTTTTATTGTTTTAAATATTACATTAGATTTGAAGAATAACCAAACTTTTTAACTAGTGGGAACCAGTTTAATTCCCCATTGGGAGATAGAAGTAGCTCTATTGATGGGATTCGACCTAGCTAGAACTAGGTAAACATATTAGAATAAAACCTTATAAAAATATATTTAACCTTAATTTATTTATGTATCTTGATAGAACTAAAAGTTAAAAAAGTTGTAAGGGTTAATTTTAGGGAAAATTAAATAATAAAATATCACAACTAATTCAACACCACCTCCTAGACAATGGTCTATATATTCTTAGTAACTTTACTATTCTTCTCCCAATACATGTGTCATGTTGCTCTGATTTATTGCGGTGAGGTTCAAGACTATGTTTGTAGATCTCTATCGTGAGTTGGATTCCTTACGATGTTGTTTATATTTATTATGGGATTTATTTACTTCATTTAAATTTATTTGATGGTAAAAAATAATCATGAATTATCTGTCTAGGGGAATGATGGAAAAAATTGTATTCACATCTAAAAATGGAATTTTTTTATCAGTCAACACTGGATTAATATAGATTATTTCAAGACAAGTGATTTTGAACATGGGAAACATGGTGTTTCCCGAAATAATGGTTTTTATGAAGGATATTTTTTTGAAGATACTTGAACTTGGGAAGAGATTATGGAATGTATTGAAACACCAACATCATACATATATGATGAAAAACATCACCTTCATGTGATCTAATATCGATGTGCCTTCATATTGGTAAATTGAGAAACAATTTGTCCAATATAGTGTGCCAGGGGAAGTTGATGGAAGTAATCTGAGGGAGGACATGTAATATCCCTAAAATTATTGTAATGTATGGGTGAATATCATGCAGTTACCATGTATGATCAAATTTAATCTATACTATCTATTGAAGCTTAGTCTATTCAGGTACAATTGAAACACTATCAGCGTATACACCGTAGAGTAGACTTTAGTGGTGAAATATGTTAAACTAATGTGTTGTGTTACTATTTATACATATTTTTTGATTTATTACATGATTCCATTAGATGAGTTTAACATTTCACTACCAACATGCAGACAAGATATTTATTATTTAATTATAAATATGATTCCCGAATTCACAACTCCCATCTCAAGGTGTTCTAAGGTTTTTCCAAGTGGTATCAAAGTGTAAAAGTTATATGTAATGTCTCGTAAATTCCTTATAAGCTTTTTTAATTATATATAATTATTTCAAGACCGTGAAATCTGACATCGTGCGATTCCGAGCCCCGGAGTGCCCGAAATGGTCTGTCAACGTTTTGTTAAGTTTTAATTCGCACAAGTAAGATGTTTTCCTAAAAAAGTGGAATAACTCTTAAATGGTTATTCAGATTAGAAATCTTAGGGCACCGTTGCACTTAGAATGGCATGTTTACAATAGGTGTAATTTATTTTTAGTCGATGTGGGCCTCATGTGGGAAAAGATGAAAATGGAATAATTGTAAATAAAATAATAAAATAAAGTTAATTTATTATTCAAATGCATATAACTCACAAATGGTAACTTGGATTAAAATTATGGTACCACCACTGAACTCATAAGGGTATTCTTTCTTTAGGAAAATACTAACATTAGTCGGCACGAGCCACCATGGAATGTTAGTTTTTGGCCGTAAATAAAATAATTAAGTGACTATTATTTTATAGTAAAAACCATAACATTTAAATGGTAACTTGGATTAAAATATAACAGTACCATTGGGTTCGTTGGGGCGTTTTTCACTTAGGTAGAGCCTAACCTCGACCGGCACGGGTCGATGATGATTGTTAATAGTTTTCCAAACTTTTTATCAACTACGATCAGTAAATGCGCGAGCACCGATTTGTAACTTCTAAACTAGTGCTATGAATTGTAATTTGAGAACACCATTGAACTCACAGAGCCAATACTCGCTTAAGGATACCTTCACCCCAACCATAGTAGGTCGAGGGTGAAAGTTAGTTTTCAGACATTTCGTGGGAGTGTTAAAAGTATAAAAATAAAATAAAACATATTTTAATTTATTTTTTTCTTGTGAAATCTCCCATTTGATTTCGGTGGTGGGGACCACCCGATCTTGAATCCTCCCAATATGAAATTAATGGTAGGGACCACCATACACTCGAACTAACTTTTTAATGTGGGAGTGAATCTTGGTTTTTCCACCAAATTAAATGTTCCAACTAAAACTTAATTGTTGTGCCAACTCAATTTGTTTAATTTATATTTTGATTCCTCACCTTTCTCTATGTTGGGGGAATTGTTAGAAAGAATAGAACATGGATGGATAGCACTGGAGGACACATTATCCAATAAAAGATATTCTCCAATAAAGAACAATTATGACAATTGATCCAGGATCAAAAGTATCTAATAGAAGTGACGAATGTCGACATCCCCTCCATTGACTTCGTCTTCATCCTCACACCGTCTCCAAGAAACAAGGTAGGGGTTAGTTTTTAATATGATTGAATATTATTGATTATTCATATACTAAATTCATGATGATGATGGCCAAAGGAACATCGCCATCGTCCCGCACATAAACCTTGATGTTATTTATTTTTATTCTTTGCATGTTCTTCGTGTGTTACTCAACGCCTAAAATTTATTGTCATTGGAAACATAATGTTTCACTGAACATGATAATTGGACATGGAGCCTCCAATGCAAGGATCATGAATATGTGATAGTTTAATTTTTTGGGTCTAGAAAAAAGACGTAGTGGCTCACAGAAGAAGGTCGCGGGCAGCACCTGGTCAGCCGCGAGGGAGGAAGGGTGGTGTGCGCCCGTGCCGTCAGTTCTGAAGGAGGTCACGGCCCGTCACCATGGTGTAAAAAGGAGGTGGCCATCATCCGGCCGGCAGCATGACTGGGTGGTGGCACGCATCCACACCTCTGGTGGAGCAGGAGGTTGCGACCACTAAACCACGGTGGAGGTCGGAGGGCGGCCGACACCCGGCCGACCGCAGGGGGATAGCGGCGTCGTCACCCCACTGGAAGGAGAACCAGCAGGGCGAAGCGCAACATGCGGGACCAGCATGCAGTCCCATGTTATATAATGGAGACTGAACTTCCATTTGACCTTTTGGATTACCAGGGAGCGCCTCCCCCCCCCCCTCGGGTTGCCGCTTGGGCAGACCGCCTGCCCGCCGCCAGCCACACTGCCGGCCACCCAGCGATCCGCTCCCTTCTTGGGTCGGGCCGGAAAATGAACCAATAGTTTATGCCCTCCACGACCCAGTCCATCCATCCCGGAAATGAATTGGGCCTGTTCGACCCAAACTAGTTCGTGTCGGGCCGGGTCGGACTACACTCGGGCCCATCTAGACCTAATTATGCCTTCATGGCCATAACATATAAATCGAGTGTTCATTTAATGATCCGTCTATGGAACCAGATTCATAGGATCAGGACATCCCTTTTGATATACTCCAATTGAGTTTGGGATAAGGTTTGAGTACGACTGGGTTGGATTGGACCCCGAATCCATCCCGGCCCTTGGAGCAGAAACACTAATAACTTACAGATCAGGAGTCCGATTGACGCGTCGTTAATTGTGTTGGGTCCATTGAGACATGGAGGACCTTTGGGATACTTTTTCAAGGGAATTTTGAGCGTTTGAGGTATGATTTATGGCTTGACGGCCGGTTCACCCAAGCGCGCTACATGCGGAACCCTGCAACTGGCTGAGATCTGACGACTACTAACCATTACGACTCGAAGTGACTCGACAGGCCTGGTGGGGAGTGCCACTGTGGGACATAGAAGACCCACGGTGGGAGCGCCTCTATGTGACGTGGCAGTCCCATGTTACATGACATGAGTAGTATCTTAGTAGTCTATGAGGGGGAGTGCCTCTATGAGATGTAGTGGACCCATGGTGGGGTGCGCCTCTGTCTAATGCGGAAGACCCAAAATACTCAACAGGATGAGTACCTCAGCAGTCCAAGATTTGTGGGAAGTACCTCTGTGTGATGAGGTAGACCCACATTACTTGATAAAGATGGATTTATCTATCATCCAACATGTTAGAAGATGTGACTAGGGATGTTACTTGTTACTACCCCTAGAATAAATCCTGGTGTGATCTTTCTTTACATTGTGCTAGTGATTGAGGTTATGACATGTGACACTTAACCTTTGTGGTGTTACCTTAGTGGTATTCTTCCCACATATATGAGATAATTATATCTTGAAAACATAGGTATATTTATGGGCATATACCTAAGTAGATTTGGGCTCTTGCTTTGTGGTCATTCCTATATGGAACTATGGGAGACCTACAGGGTCTCAGGGACCCTACTGAGTCTCGTTATTCTCACCCCTACATGGGATACTCCCACACCTTGTTGTGTTTTGTGCAGATGACGGACAATGCTGACTGAGGGTGAGTGTACCTAGACTGAAGACTACTCAGTGGTGGACCTTTGACGAGGTGATCCGTAGAGATGATCGTTCGAGAGTTATACCTACCCTTCAGGTTGTATCCTGGGCCGGTATTTACAGGAGCTGTACTAAATTTTACTTGTAATTTCCAGTTTTTCATGTACTTTCCAGTTGGGCTTTTATTCGACCCCTTTACTTTCTTTTCTCACCATGTTTACTATATTATTTACATAGATCTTGTATCTGGCCATGTGCTTGGTTTTTGTTACTATATAGTTCATAAAGGCAATGCCTTCCCGTTTAAGGGAATAAACCTGTCGGTGCTTGTCGCCAGCCCCTGGCCAATGGAAGGCGGTATTGGAGTAGTCACGGCACGAGCCTTGGCGGACAGGTTGTGATATTATATGTGTAAAATTGGCCATCTATTTTTTATGGAGAATTTAGGGAAAATTATGGGAGTTCTGCTTTTATATATAAAAAACTTCCAGATTTGTGAAGAATATAATGAGATATCTTCTATAATATCTCAGGATGGATGTTATTTTGGCTACACTAGAGGGTATTCATGTCAGTGATGTGAATAATCATTATATGGTTCAAACAGAAAGGAAAATGCTGGATAAAGTTGAAAAATATCATAATTCTCTTATTCAAGTACTATCTAATCAAATCTATTTGAATTTGATGTATTTCACTACTTCCATGGCCATGTGGGAGAAAATGGAAAATATAAAAGAAGGTGATAAAAAATTGAAGGGGACCAAACATAATGATTTTCCCAATCAATTAAATGATATAAAAATGAATCAACATTAAAATAAAAATATTTTCCCTTTTGCTTGCATGTTGTGGGGCATGGAAAAAGAAAATTTCTATTTTTTTCTACTGCAGCATAGAGCCTGAACATGGTCATCTCATGTGAGAAGATTTTCAATTGGTTTAATCACTAATCCTAATGAGTCTATTCTATTTATTTTGTTTTGTTTTTATAATTCACAAAAAATGATGGGTTTAGTGGTTTTGGAAAATAGTCTAATTAAAATAATGAACGGAAAATTTAAATCAAAATATAGATGTGAATGCTAACAAAATAAAATTAAGGAAAAAACATAGTCTTAGGGTTGGATAACACATGTTCATTCATTATTTATTTATTGTTTAAATTGTATTTTATAATTCGTTTTTTGAGTCCTCGTTGATGAATTACATTCTTCTGACTTAATGAGTGTTTGATTTTATCATGCCTCTAGCACAGCAATCCACACATCCTCGAATAGTCAACTAGCATAAGACATCAACAAAGAATAATGTCCCAAAAATACTCGGCTCCACCATATAATATTTTATTACTTATGAAAAACCCAACTCCATCGTATGAAGGGTTTGCCTATGATAATGGTGGGAAAATAAATTAATCAATGGAAAGGAATGTATTTGGAAATAGTACCATGGTGGATGACCACTGTACTCGTTCAATATTTTGGCCTCCTCCACAAATAGAATGAAAATATTTTGAATTGAAGTACAATAATGATTAACACCATGAATCCTCCCTCGAGTCCAAGCCACAAGTTAGTCAATTGCCAAATTGAATTGCATAGATATCACGATGTAACGATGGAAGATATAGAATGAGAATTAAACATAGAAGAGAAAAGGGGTGGCAGAAGAAAGGGGAACAATTTATTATAAAAAAATATTAGTGTTTTACAATGGAAATAAAAACTAAAAATGAAAGGAAAATAAAAAAATTAAATTTCTAAATGGCTCTTGGACTCCTCTCCTTGGGGACCCAAATGGTGTTTGGAAGGATATGAATGATTTGATTCAAATGAGCTCCTCTCCTTTTATAGGAATATATCTATACTCCAAAAGTTTTTTCATGTTTTCCCTATTAATTGGATGAATAACATGTGGACTCCTTCCTGAAAGTTGTTTATAAATGGGTTGGTTTTTCTCTCTCCATATTTTAGCTAATTTGGCCACAGGTTGTAGGTGTTCTGAATTTTTAATTAGAGGATTCTTTTTTAGAACCAAGGTTCCAGGAAGCTTCCTCTGAACGTATAACCTCAAATGGAAACCATAATGACTTCACAGTTCCCTAAAATTTATTTTATAGGTGATCCTATGTTTAATTGTTCTATCCCATGTTGAATAACTTCAATTGGACTCATGAAGGTTGATATGGATGTTTGTTACATTAGTGGGGTACATGTTGTTTGCATAGAAAAATACCCAAAATCAATGATTTTTTACGACCTCTAGATGATCTATTCAGCACCTAGTCTAGGAGAAAAAAATTAGGTAAATACAATAAGGATTTAAAAAAATCACTCAATTTGGAATAATATTTTTCTGTAAATTACCAAAATACCCTTGACGTAAAAACCTCTCAAGAAATCCAGAATTTTTCATTTTTCAAAAATTAGCTCATTTTTATTCTATAATCCAAATTGACCATTATTTTAATAAAACAATTAAAAACATGGGTTTTTTTATTTAAAAACATCAACAATTTATTATTATTTTTCATAAAATATGCACAACATTTTCTATGTCATTCCCTAATTGAATTGTTTAATTTTTGTAATCAATTTGGGGACTTGGTGAATAAATTACGGATATTGACATTGTGAATAAAATATTGAGAAGGATTCCAATTATGTACAATCCAAAAGTGTCAACACTTAAAGAAATTCATTTTTTATGCTCTCTATTAATGATCTGCTATGCAGTCTTATGGATTATGAAATGGAAGTTATACAAAAAGATAGAAATATTTGTGTACGAATGGAAATGGAATTAAAATCCATGGAAAAAATGTTATTTACAATTTATTTAAGATTGGGAAAACATGGAAGACGAAATTATTTCTCTTGTTACTAGAAAATTAAAGACATAAATAATCATAATTGAAGGAAATATTCCTTTGGTTTGTCTTAGTAATGGTAATGTAGGTCACATTGATTCTTAGTGCTTAAGAAAATTTTATTATGTAGAAAGTGTAGTATAAATCATGAATACGACTTAGAGAATGTTCTTTTAAAAGGGTTAATTCAACAAGGGAAATAAATAGTAGAGTAATAGATTTATTTGTAATGATGACCAAGATGATAAATGATTTTTGGAGGATGCAGAACCAGAGTTTAAATATAATGTTGAGGAATCCATGATGGCTATAGTCGAAAAGGTAGAACCTATGAAATAGGAAGAAAATCATTCGAATGGATTTTTCGATCTCAAGTTGGAACCTGAGGGGTCTCTTGATAATAATTAAATTCAGGGAAATAAAAATACAAACATTGTAACATTGTTAAATGGGTCATCAGTGTTTGTGAATTAGTTTTAAGTAGAGATTGATCATCTATAAAGAGAGGTGTAAAAACATTTAACATCTCTTGATAGCATAGAAGATGATGTGGAGTTTAAACTAAGGATTAAAGAGAGTAAAACTGTTACTAATTTCCTTGAATTGAGATTAGAGGAAGTCGCTAATATAGTTTAGGTCCTTGATGAAGAATTCATTACATTAAAGAGTAAATTGGAAACTTGATCAATATCAAGGGATATGAAAACGAAATTATATTTTGGATGTTTTTTAAGATGTAATTTTTTTATTAAATTTTCTTTTGAATGAGTATATAAAGACTTGAATTGACATTCATCTAAATTTTTTGATTACATTGGAATTGTATGTGACATAGAAACATTAAATTTTATACATGTGATTAGCCAAAATAAAGGGATATAAAAACAATGGACATGACCCAAAGGAACATGATGTTATAATAGAGATCACTTCAATCCTAACAGACAAAAAAGATAAAAATAATCCTCAATTATCCAGAGAAGTTACCTAACCAAATTTCTATACAAGATAATGGTACATGTGGAGGAATTGAAGTGAGACGATAATTCACCTTATGAAATGTAAATTCTATGTATTTTTTGGCTATACCATGTATTACTATTAAGAGTAAAGAATATATATGAATGTAGAAGAACTAGTTATTAATGAAATTAAAATGATACCACATCCTAAATCATATAAAATAAATAATTTCTATGTATATTTTTCTCACTATTCTATATTTTTCTATAATGTTATTTATTGTAGGTACAAGAAAGGTGGAAACCACTACTAAAAAAATCCATGACAAGCCAATACTAATCAACCAAGAATAATTAACCTTTTAAATAAGTATTATCATATAGATGAATAATATGAGTTTGATTTAACCATTAATGTAGAACAGATATTGGAGAGACAGTCTGACTCCATCACTCAATCGGGTGTCTCATGGAAGGAAATGATTAATATTTAGAAATCTTACATAGTAGACATTTCTTATAAAGATACAATGAAAATTATAACACGAATTCATGATTGGATATTATCATCCCACATGATAATAAATGTTTTTTTAGAAATGATAATAAATGGTTATATAGAATAGTGAGATTCTATAAGGATGGTCTTGTATTGATCAAATGTAATGGAAATATAGAATCACCAAATGATGAGATAATTAAAATATAAGCACTCTATATGGATGAATTTCAATACAATATCTTGATTTTGTGTCAAAAAAAGTAATTGGGAAAAGTAATGATATTTTTTTAGGAAGGGTGAACCCTCAAAGGAATGATAGGTAATTCTATCAAGAAAGAAAAGAGGAAAATTGGTAATTTATACTAGCTAAACAATAATTAAAACACTTGTTTCTTAAAAATTAATTGGGAAAACAACTAATGGAACCATAGGATGGTCACACTAATAAATAGATCATTGAAAACATATCCAATATAAAGGTTGTTGTGAACATTCCTAATATAAAGAGTCATCTAGAAATGACATATAACGATTTCATGAGAAGAAATATGGTCTGAAATTTTTATAAGAAGAGGAAAAAAAGGGAATCAAATATTCTTAATCTAGTCCACATATATGTGTGTGTTATAATGATTTTGTATGAAATACATAGAGATAGGTAATTCAATATTTTCTATGATGATTATAGTTTAATTTCATTTGTGTTATTTATGTTGTGTTAATGAGAAGTGATTAAATACATAAATAGATGTATCCAAAGAGTTATTAATTAAACTGGCATAAAAATATAGATATTATTATATGAAAATGTAACAAAATACACATTGAATTAATTTAAAAATTACCTTGAAAATATGGGATCAATAATGAGGTTTTTTAGTGGGAACAACTTAAAACATTTGAAAGTTGAAGGTAGAAATCAACTGGATGATAATATAAACAAAAATACACTAATTGAAATTTTTGTTTCTCATAATAATAGAAAATAAGATGTTCGTGTTTTATTGTACACTCAAAATTAAACAGGGTTGAGTCATGGAGAGGACATGAAACTATATGATATATGGCATGGAAGGATGACGTCAATAAATTATTTTTCATATTTTTAAAGTAAATGTTTCATCTGAAGCAATGAATGAAATAAAATCAAGTATGGTGATTCTTTAGATGAGGGAATATTCCATGGATTATCAATGAATAGTAAAACATATTAATTTTTGAGTAATCATCTTAGAATGATTATGGAGAGAAATTAATTCAAGATCATTGACGATAAAATCATTAATATCTCAAGGAGTTTATATGTTGATATGATTGAATATTATTATGAAAGTGTAAAATGGGTATATTCAAATACATAAATTATGGGTGGATTGAATAATATTAAGGGTTCACCAAATGATGATGATTTAAAAGTAGAATCAGAATAGGAAACCAATGCTGAAGAAACTCTATTAAAACTATACAGTAGAAATAGAATAGTATAAGTTGATCATTATAACATCATTTAGGATTGGGCCACATAGACATAGACTATGATAATTAGGAATGAAGTATATTATTATATCCTATCAATTGTATAACCAATATTAATTTAAGAATCAGTGAAGGATGAATCAAGAAATAATTCCCTGAATGAATAACAAGATCAGAATTACAAAAATTGTAAATGTGATCTTATTGATAGGATAAAAAATCCTAATGTGATTAGAAAAAAGAGGATCATAAAAAACAAATTTTAAGATCTATGAAATGTTTTCTGAAACAGGGGATGCTTGATGTGTAAAATATTTTCATAGATTGAAAGCATTTCTATTGAAAAAAATACTTTCTCCAATATCTTGAATAGAGTTCAATAATCTCTTCCTAGAAATTTCCATTCAAATGGGGAAATTTTTTTAAGGTAGTTATAAAAAAGACATTCAAAAATTGTTTTATCAAATAATATATATATATAATGAAAAACCATAGCGATATGTGATTATAAATAATGAATAAAATTTTTATATTGATGTAGGATATTCATGGTCTAATGTATGAAAAATATGTATGATATTCTTGAATAGATACATATCTGAAGAAGCTAAAATTGCGATGAGGTTGTGTCAACCATAATCTTTTTGTGAAAACATATCACAATGATCAATTTATGGTTATTTTTAACATGGAAGATATTATATTCGGAAGAAGTGGGCATGGATCAGTGGAAGAATTTACTAATCACATGAAATAAAAATTTTGAACATCCGTGATTATTGAACTCACATAACATTTGGGGATGAAAGTGATATAAAATAACGTATTCACATTCCTTTTTCATTCAAAGTTTGTCTTGGAGATTATGACTAAATTCCACATGCATGAATCCCAACTATTTTTTACTCTAAATTGATATAATCATCAAATGTGGTCAGGAAAAAACATAAGAAACATAATGATGTGGAATATGTGGATCCCACCTTGTAATTAATGATCAATAGAATATTAATATATTTGAATGTAACATAGTTAGATATCATCATTTAAACATGTTTAATGGAACACATGAAAATTAATCTGAAGACATATTATTTTAAAGTAGTTAAAAAATCATGATGTATATTCTACTAAATCTCATTGCTAGATTTTATTTTACATTAGGAAAGGATAATGAATTGTTTTTATTTTTAGATGCTGAATTGGAGAGTGATTTTATGGATCGAAAGTCCACATGTGGGGGTTCATTATTAATTAGAAACAAATAAGTGGGATACTTGAGTAAGAAATAGAAAATCACTTCTCTTAGTATGGTTGAATAAGAGATTATATATATGAAAAGGAATGCACTAACCTATTATGGATAATAAAATAGATAACTAATATTTTTGATTAGGTTAAATTGCTAAAGGAAATACACTATGAAAATAAGAGTGAAGCCCAGCTCACGAAAAATATGGTTCAACAATCTAGTACCAAACATATTGAGATCAAATATCACCAAATTTAAAAACAATTTGAACATTGTCTGATTAAAATGGAGCATGTTGGAACTATTTATTAAGTGGATGACATCCCAACTAAGCCTTTATAAGAACCAATGTTAGTGAATCATCGATTTAAACTCAGAGATTCGAGACCTCCCATTACATGAGGATTTTATGTTTATCCCGCCCCCCATTTTTGTTAAATGTTTTAATCAACTTGTGGATTGGATACATGTCTTTGGGGAGATATGACCCTGAGGGTGTTTGTTTTAATAACTAATGGACAAATAAACCTTCTTTGGATTTATTGATAAAGGGGGAGAATGGGAAATTCAATGGAATTTCTGTTCTTTTGAAACAAACATTTCCTCTGGTGATATATTTATCACTTTTTTAAAACAAAAAAATCACACATCCAAAGAAACAAAAGTATTAAAAAGTTTCACTACTCAAATGTAGTATCTAAATTATTGGTATGGTTTGGAAATAGTCAAATACAACATAATCTACATAAAAAAAGTGTCGATACAAAAATTCAGATATACCCCGACACTTGGGTAGAACTATATTCAATACAATAGTGCATGTTCTTCTTCTTGGAAAAGTTATGAAATACAAGTTTCTATAATATGTAATTAAACCTTCACAATATGGTTAAAAATAAGTCACAGTGTTTCCTTATAATCTATCACTTTTGATAAAATTCAAAATAAAAAATTCATCACCTCCATACCCAGCAGCATATAATAACTTCTCTGAACATCTTCTGAAGACTCAGTTTGATTCCCCATTCCAATAATACCATCATATTTATTATTCCAAAAATATAAGTCTAAAAAAATACTTATGAATCATTTATAAACTACTTTTGTTGTATTCTATAAGTCTCGGTTTTATTTATCGATACGATATAAGAATATCTGACCACTTATTTTCTTATATCCATAGAAGTTCCTTCGGAAAACTCTACCTGGATAATTCATCACTCTTCCAAAAACACTCAGCACATTACCTCAATACCTTAACATATGATCATTAGCTCTGTAAGTTTAAAGTATAATTTACTTCATTATATTTATAGGCACATCAAAATTATATTGGGTGGGAATCCGAAAATATTTTTATGCTCAATCAAATATCCCAAAACATGAAATCACCCATCAGTTGGATCTATCTTTGACTTCATCAAATCATATTAATTCTTCATTAAACTTCCCAAATCATCTTAAAACATCCACAACATTATGGATTCAAACATTCTAACTTTTAATCATGCTAATAATGTTGGCCATTCCAATAATGTCTTCAATATGATGAAAACATATTAGAACTGAATATTACTCATTACGATGATCTATACTAACTGAAAACAACACATTATTTACAATAGTGAAAAAAATTCTTCAATAATCAATATTGAAACATTGTCATACTTTTTTTCTATAAAAATAATTGAGAATTATAAAGATACCATCACCCGGTTGGAAATGATTTCAAAAGACTCTTCAAATATATCTCATTTTTCATCATTTCCTCAGACCGTTGTTCTAATGTCTGATGATGTTCATTGTTCGATGAATTATCAGTTAACAAATGATTTTTGTGGATATTTCTCTACTTCAATATGATGTACCGGTGTCAACAATAGTCTGATGAGTTAGCACGACTTCTTGTTCGATGACTCTTGATCCAATTGTAATACAATTAAATGTTCTTTTTCTCTCGACCAACTTTTAAGAAAAAAATTATGATTTCTTTTGCTCCAGACCCAAATAAAGAGTGTAAATATTTATTTGCATTAATGAAAATGGTTGACTTAATTTTTTTATCTCTATTATCAATTTTCATTGGACTAAAAATATCATACTCACTCATCAGTCTCATCAAACTGTGAAAACTAAACTTTGTCAACATACTTCTCCTCCTCTGATGAATCAGTGGAATACCACCAACAATGGACTAGTTTCAACAAAAAATTCTTTCCTTTTCTAATTATTGTAAAAAGATAATTTCAACAATCATAAAACTCTTTCCCCAAATATTTTTATCTTATGGATTGTTGTTCTGACTAAAAACCATCATTTTAGTCTTCTCACATTTCAAACAAAACATCATTACCTTTAAACAATTTTGGTATTCGGGGATCTCACACTGATGAACTCTGACATTAAATCATGAATTCATATACTTTATTCTCCCATAATCTCCTACTTGTATAATGACTGGTTTATGAATTTGAGAAACTTAGGATCAACAATGCTCGTCTGACATACATTAGAAAATATTTTTACTTCCCATCCATTCATAATATTATCTCTTTCCAACCAAACAAATCCTCTCCCCTTTCATTCATAAGGATTTCATCACATGATTCTCAAAAAACATATGATGTTTGAGATATTAAAATGAGAAAATAATCATCATATTTAGTACAGGGTCATTCAGACTCTGATACATTTCCTCATAACGATTGAAACATTCATTCTGGACCTAAGGTGGGTCCTAAAAACAACATCTTTTACCAAACTTCATTATTTCATAAAATGAAAAAATAGGATTTATAATCATTTTACTGCACAATTTTATTATTAATATTCCCCCTTCCATTCCAATCACCCGATCATAAAAAAATAAAGAGGTAATATGATTTATTTTACTAAATAAAAAAAGACAATACTTTCAATACAAACATATTCATTCTTTAAAAAAGCATCTAATGAACATGGAAAAAATAATATCCCCTTTATATTTTTTTATCAACCAAGGATCATAAATCTATGATCTTTTTAATCTCAATAAATGGATCACTTATCAATAATTAAAATATTATTCATGCTAACTAATTATAGGAAACATGAATCTTCGATAGAAAAACCATGTTGTCCATAAATATTGAATTATAGAACATAAACATTTTTCAAATCATATTTTTCATTCACCATCAAAAACTTATTTTTCTATCACATTTCACGTAGATTATTTTTCAATAAACTTCAAAAAATGGTAAAGTAGTTCAAATAGTAACATGTTGAGTTCAAAACATAACCACAACCCCTCATTCATACATAATTCATTAAATGGTTTACCACATGTCAATGGATAAATTAATGAATCATTCCCCCCTTAAAATAATATCCAAATAAAATATGAGACTCGGGATAAACAAACATACCTAAACCATGGAGAGAAAGAGGTCTAAAACCCATGTTCAGCCTCCTTAGGAAATTTGATTTCTTCAGTAAATGTTTTGGGAATATGTTAGAAACTTGTTCTGATCCAGAAACATATTATAGTATAAGTTCATTATTCTAAACATTCTCATAGATGATATGATATTTGATATCAATATGTATTGAATGAGAATGTCATGTTGGGATTCTTTTAATGTTGATGGCACTCTGATTTTCACAACTCAAGAGAAATAGTAATTTCACATAAACTAGTAAGTCTTATAACAAAATATTCATCTTAATAAGTTGTGTTACATTTTTAATGGAAACAACAAACTCATATTCTATAATTGTAAGAGTTATTGAGTTTTATTTCATAGTATCCAAACTTACAAAAAATTGAATGGAAAATTCCACCATATGTGGATCTTCTATCATCATCACTTCCAACCCAATCCACATCGGTGTAGCCAAAAAACAAATTTTATCTAAGCTATCATACCTGATTTTTAAATCTGTTATACCATTGATATATCTGATCATTATGTTTGGGGTAATTTTTTAGATTCCTTTTTAGAACTTTGGAATCTTTCACATAAGGTAAAAATATAAAAAATGCATGTTATTGAGGAAGTAAAATATTAAAAACATCTAATAAACATTAGAAACTATTTTCAGAAAAATTCATCTCCATATCTATATTTAGTAAACATAGTTCCCACTAAAATCAGTTTCAAATTTTCCATGCCAAACTTCTTAAGAAGTTCCTTAGAATTATTTTATTGAAAAATAAAAAAGAGTTTCTTCATTTGTGAGATTTATAACAAAAGAAATAATCTCATTTCTCCCAATATGGTCAGATAAAACATCGTTTTCATTTTTTTTAACATTTCATAGGTTCTCTCATCATTCCCATCAAATATAATATCATCAAAAAATACATTTATAATGAGGATAATCTCCTAAATTTATTTGATATAAATATTACTATATTTTTTCCAGTAATGATGTTTATCTTCCTTAAATACGTATCCAATTCGGAATACCAATATCTAGGAGTTTCTTCCACCCATAAATGGATTACTTTAACATTCACACATAACATTCATACTTTCTAATAACAGACCCACAAGGTTGTTTAGCATAGAGTTCTTCACTAGTATCACTATTCAAAAATGATTACTTTACATCCATCTGAAAAATTGTATAACTTAAATCTGTTGATATAGCAAGAATGATTATAATTATTCATAACCATTCCACTAGAGAAAAAGATTCATCAAAATCAATACCTTAAAATTTTTAGTAACATTTACAAACCTATATTTATTTCCTTCTTATCACTTCACCATCTTCATTTTTCTTATTTCAGAAACCCTACATTTTACCAATAATATTTAATTCATTATTCTTATGTTTGAGTTCGCATGTATCATTATTTTTAATCCAATCCAACTATTTATTTAGATCTTAAATCCAATCCATATTCAGAAATGGTTCTCTATCATAATTCTTTTAAACCTTTGAATACAAAAAAGTACGTGTAATAACTTTTGATGTTCTTCTTATTTGAATATTTTGATTTTGATCACCAACTATATTTAGAGCTTCCACTTTCCTCCTCATTTTAGGATGAGATGTTTCAGATTCTTGCTAATCACATTAAATATATTAGTTCAATTATTATTCTTGTATAATATTACAATTGTTTCCTTCCTTATCGGATCTCTAAACAAAAATTTTTTCATTCTCTTCTTCCTTATTTTCATGTTTTTGTGACACATATTCAATATCTTTTTAATAACATTCACCTCAACATAATCAAATAATCCCCCTGTTTCATTATTGAAACATCTAAATCCTCATCCTTTTGAAGCATAGCTGATAATTATTCTATATTCACCTCTCTGATCAGACCTTCCATGTTATTACCTTTTTTCATTATGATGCACGGGCTCCCAAAAACTCTTATGTGTTTTTAACATGGATTTTTGTAGAAACAATTTCATAAGAAATCATATAGGCACTTGGAATATTTCAATATTAGTTTTGAACATAATTATTTTTTCACATAGCTTCCATCCAAAAGAAACATGAATGTCCTTGTTCACGTAAGATAGTACACCCCATCATAACTAAACTTATATCTTTCTCTCAGTGACAATATTATTTTGAGGTGCATATGGTGAAACAAACTCATCCATAATTTCAGGTTTTTGAAGATAACTTTTGAACTATTCATGCTTGTAATAATCACTATTTTTAGTTCTCAAATTCTTTATAGAATACCCTCTTTCTTTCTTATCTCTTCTCTTGAAAGATTTAATCACCTTTAGAGCATCTGAATTATGTTTCAAATACATACCAAATTTAATGAGAGTAAAATAAGGAATGGAAAAAATTAAGTACTTATATAAAAATTTGTATTATTTTCTCATCAGACCACAAATATTAGAATGTATATGTTCAAGGGGTAGATTTTAATTTATATCAACAATCTTATGAAAAATGTTTTTTATCTTATGCTTCTAACAAATTTATGAGAACCAATCTATTCTTCTTGAAATATCAGAAATATATCAAACTCTATCTCACTTTGATAACTTTCTCAGGTTTCTATGAAACAGATGTCCCAAACCTTAATTCCATAAATTATTTCCTTCCATAATGTTTATATAACAATAGTTCTAAACTTCACCATCCTGAACAAGATTCTTTTTGTATGTTGGCCACTTTTTAGAACTTTTCCATCTTCCTCTATATTCATAGAAAATACGTTTTTGAAAATTAATTTGTTTCCTTCATTACAATGTTATGAAAAACACAACATGTTGTGTTTCAAACCATTAACAAATAGTGCTTACTTGGATTTCAACTTTTCATGCCCAATAATATTGAATCCAATGCCTTTGATTCAGAGGGATTCATCATTCCCAAATGTCAATATTCCCTTATTTGGAATGGTTAAAATTATTAAAAATTTTAAATCTTATATCAAGTGAAGAGAAAATCCATTATCCAATATCCATGGTCATTCTCCTATGGATTCATTGAGAGTGGTTTAAACAACAATATATTTTTATTTCCATTTATCTTTCTTCACATCTATCATCTAGGAATTTTAATAAAAAAAATGATCCGCTAACAAAACAAGACACCCTTTTTTATGATATCTCGATTGTTCAAATATTTCATAAATAGTTTCCCATGATTGGAATCTATTTTCGACTTTCAGAATATCCTTCTCAGCATTCTCCAAAAATTTCTTCCACTAAGAGGATTAATTTCTCCTTATGATTTTCATTATATAACTCAAGGAACAATTGTAGTAATTTTTATTAAACCAATATATATTTACGATATACCAAAATCAACTTAAATACCCGTACTAGCCATTAGAATGAGAATTTCCTATATAACTTCCTTACTTTCTATATTTTTGATCATGTTTCTCAGAAAATCTCTTATTTTCACTCCATCGATTTTTTGAGATCTAAAATTTCAATCATCATCTATAATATTCTAATCAATTAATATTTCTTCCCAACATTATTATGAATGGTTTCATCTTTAGTTTCACACTCCTAATTTTTAGAAACTTTTGAATTAACAACATTTTTAGTTTTTTCCACATACATACTTTTTTATATTTATTATTCTTATTAACAACTTCAATATTCTTCTTATGTTTTGAAGATAATGATTGATAATTATTAGGATCATATTTTATGAAACATTCACCAACTTCAAATATTGTTTTCTTTAAATTTGTAACTCTCAATTAAATTTTAGAAAACATTTGTTGAACAAGTTACAACTCTATATCCATAGATTTCAAATTTACTTCATTATGGTCATTCCAATTATTTTCAATATCAAGAGACTTATTTGGAAAATTAATCTCTTCAAGTAACTTGGATTTCATTGTAGGAATAAATTAATCATTGTATTTCAAAGTAAATTCTTTCATCATTATATTTATCTCTTTTTTAAGTCATATAATCATTCATAGACATTATTTCAATTCTATCTTCAGATGAAATTCAATATCAGTTTCTTTATCTTCATAACTAATACATCGAAAAACAATAAGATTAATTGTTTCAATATAAGCTAATTCACAAGAAACATCACAAAACATTTCGAAATCCACTTCACTATATTCATCTTCATTATCTTTTAACAAATATTCTCTTCTTTATAATTTAGTAAACATTCTATCTTTTAATTTGGAATAAGATTTTGTTTTATCACCTTGTTTATTCTATGAAATTCATGACATTATTTCATAATCATCACTATCCATTTATTTCCTTCTTTGACTACAATTCATAGAAAATTGCCCAATGTTTTCACATTCAAAACAATTAAAGGTATTTTTCTGTTTATAATTTCCTATTTCCCTTTTCAGTTTTTTAGAAAAAATGAATAAAAATTCACTAATATTGTTAAATAAATAATTTTTTGATTCAGAATCACCACCTTATTATATTTTAAGAATATTCTCATAATTTTCATACATGGAATCCTTGAATGATATTTCTCAATCAAATTTTGTTTTTCCCTTCATAACATTCTCCATTATAATTTTAAAAGTAGTGAGAGTTCTATGAAGGTTATCTAGAGATAGAGTTTCAAGATATATATCCTCTAGAGATGAATCTTTGGAAAATTTATCATGAAGAATTATCATGTTCATTTCAACAATGGTTGAGTCTCCCAACTTCTGACCAAGACAACTTATGGTGCTAAAAATTTCATTCTCCCTTGTAAAGAAGACAACAATAGATTCATTCTCACCGATTTTTAGATCTTCATATGTCGAACTCTATATTTATATCCTGGATTTCTTCACCATTTTATTTCCTTCATAAATGTTATACAACTATTCCTAGACACCTTTAGTGGTATAAAATCCCATTACTCTTACGAAATTACTTTTATAAAGTTATGAGAGTATGATATTTTTTATATCATCAATCATTCTCAAGATTCCTATAATATATAGATGTGATGGAATATTTTTCATCAATTGTGGGAAATCCATTTATAACATCTTATAAAACATTATTCCCAAGATACATAAGATAGGGAAGCATTATATATTTCTATATATGGTAGTTCATACCATCAATGACAGAAATCCACTTACTATTAACAAAATTCATTTTTCCCATCAAATATTCTCTTAAAAACATTAGTAAAAAGTATATAAAGGGAATATTTTCTCTGATAACAATTTATATTTCCCATCTAGGATCAATGTATCACTAAGATTGGAATGGGTGAATCAATGATATCATTTTATTTAATGTTTCCTTTGTTTTGAATCAACCATCTCCTTCTATTAAGGATTTACCACTTTGCTGAAAACAAAATAATCGCACATCCATAGAAGCACGTGTTTTAAAAGGTTCAATACTCAAAAATATTATCTATGTATTTGGAATGGTTTAGAAACAATATAATAGCACTCAATACACTAGAAAACAAAATATTATGTTGGATATATTAATTAGGATATTCCCTTAAAAAAATACTTTGTCCAATACAACAGTGCATGTTCTTCTTCTAGCACAAATGATGTAATTGAAGTTTGTGTAATATGTAATAAAAAATCACAAGTTAGTGAAATCATGTTATTCATCTTCTGTATCAACATTTACCTTTGATAGATTTCAAAAAAAATAATCACATTCCTTCCTAGTAGCATGTAAGAACTTCTATAAATGTCATCTGAAGACTCATCTTAATTACTCAGTACAAATATATAATTCTACCAGAATAATCCTAAAAAGATTCTGAATAAATTTTCTCTCAGTAATGAAATCACATTCCAATTTATCCATCCAATCTAAGAATATCTAACCACTTACTTTCTTTTGTACAAAAAAACATCCTTAAGAAAACTCGGTAGGGAAGCATCTTATCTATTCAAAAAAAATTATTTCCTTGGATATCTCTCTTTTTACATGAATTATACCTATGTTAGTTGAAATTAAAATGCACTTCCTACTATTTATAGGTTCACCAGAATTTGTTTGGGTGTGAATCTAACAATTTTTTTCTGTTGAGTCAAATTACCCAATATCAAAATTTCCAATTTATTTTGACTTCAAATATAACTTCTTCAAATCTTCCAGATTCTTCTTGAAATTTCATGAATATTTTCAGACCATAATCAAGAAGCTATCATTTATCTTTATAACCATTCTTATTTCTGACACCATAGTTCATCAAGATATGGTATTCATTATGATGGAAATATATCAGAACTGATTACTACTCATTACAGTGCTTTGTACCAACCGAAAAAACCAATGCTAACAACATAAATAACATTGTACCATAAAAAATAATGAAAATTCATTATTATTATTCTTATTTTCTCTTTCTATAAACATTATTTAAATTTATAAACATACCAGCACCCTTTTGGCATTGATTCATTAAAACTCCTCAAACACACTCCATTTTTCTTCTTTTCCTTAGTCTAGTGGTCATGTTTCCAAAAAATTCAATCAACTAGTGACTTGTTGGTGCCAACATGCGTATGATGGATTATTATTTTATTTACTAAAATGTATTGGATTCAACACCAATCTGAAGATTCGATACATGTTCTTGATCATTTTTTCATGACCCAGTTGTAATACAATTAATAGTTCATTTACTCTTGACCCATTTGTAAGAAAAAAATTATGATTTGTTTTTCTCTTAACCAAATTGAATACAACCATAATTTATTTTATTTTTATGAAAATGATTGAAAATGTTTCTTATTGATATCTAATCCCATTTTAAATCAGTCCTAATAATTCTTAATCACTCATCAGTATAAAAAACTCCACAAACTAAACTATATCAACAAAATTATCCTCCTTCGATGGATCAGTTCCATATCGAGTTTGAAGGACTGGTTTCAACAAAAACATCTTTCCTATTCTGATTACAGTACAAATTGACTAACTATAATCACCAAATTATTTATCTACATATTTATATCTTTTTTATTACTAGTTTAAATTAAAACTAGCAGATTAAAATTACAACGTTTCTGGGAAAACATCCCAACCTTTAAACAATATATTCATTTGGGGGTCTCACACCAATGAACTATGATTAGAATTATTAAATTTATCAAATTTATTCTTCCATAAACTCTTTCTTGTATCATGAATTTTTCAAGACATTGAGAACAACAGGATCGACATAGAATGACAGAACTTACATTTGAAAATATTATTACATCCAATCCTTTCAGCATCATCTTACTTTCAAACCAAACACATCTTCTACCCATTTCTGTCATAAGTATTTCATCACAAGTTTTTAAAAAAAATTATGATATTTTGGAATAAAAAATTAGATAAGAATCATCATATTTAGAATCGAATCATTTAGACTCTGATACATTTTCCCATCCCAACTGAAACATTTATTCTAGTTCGATGATTAATCTAAAAAACAACTTCTTATTAAAAAAAATCATCAGATTGGAAAACCAAAACTACTAGACTCTCTAATAATTTTATTATCTAATTTTATAATTACTATACCACATTTTGTTCCTATCATGTGATCATAAAACATGAAGTGTAATGTTGTTTCTATTTCTTGAAAAAAAATAAAAAACATTCATAAAAATCTTCTTTGGGCTTTTGAAAAAACTTCTATCCAACTTGGTCATAACAATTTGTAGATCGAAGGGATTCAATTGAATATAGGTTTACAAAACAATATTGTATGATTGGTCGATGGTCACTCATTGCATGAAATTATATCTTGAAACTCTTATTTTATAAACTGTTCTTTTCATATGTAGGATTAGATTTATGGATGTTTTATCTCACTACTATCATTTATTTGTTTGAGGATTTTGCTCTATTAAATTTCCCTACAGATTTACATCAACTCCAATAAGTGTTATTATTAGATCCAAAGGTATTAAATACTAGAAGTGAATTTTATTTTTTGTTTATTACTAATCCACGTTGGGTTGATCACATAGTTTTCCATCTGAGTTATCTTATGGTAAAGGTTGGCACAGTTTTCAAGGGGGTATCATTTCCTACTTTTTTCCAAAATTTTGGGGTCCACAATTTTGAGGAAGTGAAAAGTTTCATGAGAATTAGATTTATAGGACTTCCTCATAAAATTATATAAAAGTCATAGAATTTGAATAAGTATGGTTCTGTAAAGGGTTGGAGATTCATTAAATAATATTTCTCGAAACAATATTTAGCCAGAAAGGAAAAAGGTTGTAATTTTTTTTTGAGAAGTATTGTTAATGAAAAAATTAAGTAAGTTATGTGATTATGAAATGTTTTACAAATGGAAAATTCCATTGATATTTCATGATAGTAAAGTGTTTCCTAAAAAACCTAATGATATTAAAGAATTAGTTTGTCATGTTTCATGAGTGTAATAGAGTTTCAATAAAGAAAAATATTTTCAAAAAATGATAACCCCCACCTATAAATAGGAAGCCACTCATTATATGATCATTATGAATTGTTTTTTGGTTATGGATGATCACTAAGATTTCACAAAATATTTAAAAGAATTTAATTATTATGTGAATCATGAACATTACATGAACAAAAGTTTAATGAAAGGAATGGTTGAGAAGTAATTAATGTTAAATAATTTCATTGAAGTAGTTTGGTGAAAGTTAGGAGTTTCCTGAAATGTAAGAGTTTGAAAAAATTTACAAGTTTCCAAAAATATGGTTGTATTGTGAAAGTGGGTTGTTTTATAATAGATGAATGTTCATTGAAACCAAAATGATGTGTATCAAAAAGGGTGTTAAATTAAAAAATCTATTCAAGCATTCTTGATCTTGGGAAATGTTTGTGGAATGTATTGAAGAATCATAAATAGATTTAAATGAAACAAAAAATCACCTTCATGTGCTCTGATTTTGAAGTGTCCATTGGGTTAATAAATGGAGAAATACATCACCCAAATTAGAGAGTAAGGGTGAGTCGATGGAAGTTATCCAGGGAAGGTAGTATGCCATCACATAAATTTATATATGGGATTCACTCCATGAAATAATCGACCCTGTTTTTTTAGTTTTAATGCACAATATCATGTGGTGATTAGTTGATTTAGGTACAACCGACACATTATCAGTGTTTTCTCTTTGGAAGAACCTTGAGCGGTGAAACATGTAAAACAATTGTGTTGTGTTTTTATTTCTTTATATGGGTGTTTTTTAATTGCATGATTGAATCTATCACATTTAATAATCTCCTAGAAACATGGGGACATGATCCATCTTATTCATTGAAAAAGTTGGCACCCTGATTCACTACTCCCCTCTCTTGGTGTTTTGTGTTTATATAGTAATTATATGTAATCAAATTTAATAAGATAATATTCTAGTAATGATAAAATTGAGATGGTTGGACGTTATTTTTTCTGGCTATAATAATAAAAGTTTATTATTTTGATTATTGTTATTTTTTTGTGAATTCAGTATTTTGTTAGTTAATTTTTATTATTTTATAATTAATCACTGTATAATAATTTCTGATATGCAGTACTCCCCACTATTAGTGTTAAACCCAAAGCATTGATGAAACATATACTTTAATCTCCACCAAATAATGCACTGATAAAAGGCCACCCTTTTTCTTCCTTTTTTAGAGGTGATAAAGGATTCTATTTATCAACATTTTATTTTAGTATTGAAATTTTATTCTTTAATAAAAAAATTATATAGTATGAAAAATAATATTTTCATATATAATTATATATATATATATAACATATTTTCATAGATATGATTTATATAAAACTAAATATTCATTCATACTGAACATATTATAGATTTTGTGAAAATGTTTTATAAAATAAATAAAAATATAATATTATTTAAAATTCTAAAATTTTTAATTAGAAATATAAATTTAATGTGAAAACCAAAACCCTAGTAGCCTAGATTATGTGGTTAATTTATTACATTAGTGCCAGATAAAAACAATCACTTCTCAATGGAATGAACATTTTAGTAGTATTAGAAAAATAGTAAAATAACTGAATTCCATATTAAATTCCAAAAATAAAATACATAAAATTTAAAGTAAATATTCTATATCATTTAACTCATTCAAATATTCCTTAATTATATCCATGAGAAAGGAAAGAAATAAGGGTGATCTATGACTGTAACACCATGTTATTTTGTGATGTTTTAAAAGTAAATTTAATCATTTCAATATTTTTATTATAAAAAACGTTCTGTTTATTTTATTTATATGTAAAAAAATTTATTTCATTAAATAAAACACCAAGTTAATCATACACTACACAAAACACTCAGTTATCTTGTGTTAGAAAGAACATTATGTTTTAAAAAACCCATGATATATTATTAATATTGTTATTTTAAAATGAATATTATAACATAGATGTTAAACATAGTGATATGAATAATAATAAGAACTTTTAAATTTATAATTTTAATAGTATTATATACTGTAAATATATATATATATATATATATATATATATATAAGTTATTAATTTTCGATAATGTGTTTTTATGTTTTGAAAATATAATTTTCTACAAAAAATAAATATTAGGGAACATTAATGAAATTAAATTTTCACACTTTTAGAAAATTAATTTGACAAAATAAAATTCATTTATTAAATCAACATTTCAAATATTTTTAGGGGTAATTTTATAGAATTATTAAAACGGTACATTTTTTTATGAATAGTGAAAAAATCTGAATTTTAATTAAAAAAGGTATTTTAATTTAATTCATTTATAAAACTAAATTATATTTCTATTTTCTTTAATGTTAAAATTACTTCAATTATCAATCCATTGATACAATTTATGTTATTTTAATCTATTTAATATTTAAAATATATATAAAACATTAAAAACTTTTGAATACATTCTCTTTAAATCTCGACATTCTCAATGTCTCTATGAGATTAATATTAAATTAAAAATATTCAATTTTGTGATTTAAATTTAGAAAAATGTATTCCATATTTTGAATCAACATGATTTATAAGTTCTATTAATTTTAAATAAAATTTTGATCAAAATTAATAGTAAATATAGTAAATATTATTTATCGTAGTTAAGGTAAAATTGGGTTTATGAGAAGGGGTAAAACTAAATAAGATAAAGGATAAAAATAACAAAAAACATAAATAAAACTCATTTTATGGCCATATTTCATCATTATAACTACTATTATCAATAATGGTCGAGTATTGGATCCTTGTGACATGAGAAAAATTTGGATGGAATTATTTCTTTCACAAACATACAAGTGTTTCACTCACCTCACATATAAAAGGAATCCCATTTTATTATACTATTCATACATTCCATCTATTTTGGTTTAGCCAATACCTACCCAAATAACTTAAAAAATTGCAACATATCATCATAAAAACAATATTTTAGACATAAATTCAACCTATTAAGGATTCTTTGTGAAAACCAAAGGGGGTACCCAAAGAAGAGGTAACGTTCATCATTGTGAAATGTTTTGTTTATTCCTAAAAAATCCTTCAATTATTATTATACCATGATAATATAGTAAAATCAGTATCTTAAATATTCTGAGATGTTTTTATGTAATGTTCTAAACCTAAAATTGTCTCCACTTCCATCAAATAGGTTAAGAAATCATCATTCACGTGTATAGAGGACTACCACTTTGTAAACCAACGTCATTTTTTCCATTACCACCTCTCACGATTCGGAATGACGATTCATTTAATGTATATATGTGATATTTATAACATAATTATAAATCTAGAGTCATTATATCATATATACCATTTTACATTGCATTCCATAATGGATACGATAACATCAGTTGTGTGTACGGTGGACTACTTCCTCCCAAAGAAATGTAATTTGTTTTCACAAACTCTTTACATGGAAGTTATTATGGATAAATATATTTGATATATTTGAGATAATTATGATATTAAGGAAATATTTATAATTATTTAAAGATAATATATAAATCTCATTGTTCTGATTAGAATTAAAAAATGGAATTCAATGTAAAATATATGAAGCATAGAGAGAAGATGATGAAACGTACATTATGATAAAAATATAGGAAGAATAGTGGAGGAAATTGAATTAATGGGAATAATAAATGTTTTAGGATTGTAAGGGAAGGTAATAAGCCAATTGATATCTGATGTTATGGGAAGAAGTTATATAATTATGTGAACATAGATAAATACACACATAATTTACCACCAATACATCATTGCTTCAAATGTATGTAGTATGGTCATTATGAAAATCAATGCCCCAATCTAAGAGATATTGAGGATGATAATCAACAGAAACTTATGATGATAGAGGATAATGGAAAATCTTATAAAATAATGATGGTTAAATTTGAACATGATAATTAGGGAACATAAATTCTCCCATCCATATTATGTAATTAAATGTTTTGTTTTTTTTTTGAATAATCTCTATAAAAATATTATTAGCCATTCTTTAGTGAACTTTTATATGATTACCTCCCTCTAAATGAATTCTTGAATAAAGAAATCACATTTTATATTCTTTTTGTAAAATTTTTAATCTAATATTCCTATAGAAATGATGTTGTAGAATGTAATATATTATTTAAAGAATAAATTATGAATTTTCATTAGGATGTATATATGTCTCCAGGTAATATTAACTTAAGAATTATGGATACCATCATGAGTTTACATGTTTATGTATAATAATATGTTCAAATTTATTAAAACCACTTTTGAGGTTTTATTAGATGGGAGTTTATCAATATTAGTATATTTTAATATACATTTACGGTAATGAACCACTTTGGTTTTATATAATGTGACAATGTTATTTATGGAAAAATTACTTTAAAACCTATGAAAATTTGATTAATGGTATTGGTTACCTTTATATTTTATCATATCATTAATTTTGAGATTATTATGTGTTATAGTCGACCACCCGAGGAATCCAACATAGTTTATTACTATCATAGAATATTTCTATTTTCATCTGCTTTCCAGAATATAAATTAAGAAAGTTGTAAAGTTAAATAGAGCACCAAATTAAATTGTTTTATATCGTAATATGGATTTTACCTCAATGTTTTTGTGAATAATTATGTATTATCTTGATAAATATTTGAGTATCATCATCACAAATGTTCCTCAGATACATGGTCAGTTTGATAGAATAATTTGAACCCTAAAAGATACTTTAAGATCATGACCTTTTGATTTCAAATGTGGTTGGGATCAATACCACATTCATGTTGAGTGTTATTACAACTATCTATTTCAATTGATAATTATGATTTCTCTTTATGAATCCCTTTATATATGTATGTGTAGAACTCCAATGTAATTAAATGAAGTTTTAGAAATAATACTATTGGGACCTGAGCATGTTTATGAGATGTCATAGAATATTAGAGCTAGTCAGCAACATGGAGGGACCGTACAAATTTTAAAGAGATATTATGTTGATAATTTTGAATGCTTTATATAATTTTTTTTATATTCCTACTAATAATTAATATCCAGAATAAATAAGGTAAAACTACTCCCTTGGTTTATTGGTCCAATTAAAATACTTGATCATATCCAGAGAGTAGATTATCCTTGGTTGCTTCCACCAAACCTATATCTAGTTCACATTGTGTTCTATTTATATCTCTTATGTATGTAAAAACCCTACCCTTAAAATTAATTAAAATAAGAGGATGCACCACTAGTGTTTGATATTTTTTATATGTAATAACTAGTATCTTTTTAAGATGAAGTATTATCATTTTAAAGGGGTAGAATTTAACACCCTATGATTTTGTGAACTATTTTTCATTTAAATTTATTGTTTTATATATTTTTTATTACAAAAAATATCACATTTACTTTGGGTTACACACAACAATGATTTTTTCATTCATTACACAAAAAACCAAGTTAATCATACACCACATACAACATTGGTTTAGCATGAGTTACATAGAACACTTAGTTTTAAGAAAACCGTGATATATTATTCATATTTCTATTTATGCATTACTGTTATAAAATATCTATTAAGCATAGAGATATGATATGTAATAAATAATTTATAAATATTAATTATAATTATTTTATATAAAGTAAATATATCAACAAAAAAGTAATTAATTTTTAGTAATGTCTCTATATGTTTTGAGAATAATATTTTCTTAAAAAATATTTATATTTATTTTCACACTTTTAGAAAAACTATAATATAAAATTAGATTCATCTTAAATAATATTTATTTTAAAATTAGGTTATATATAATTTAAGTGATTTTTTTCTGAAAAGTATCATATTTTTATTAATAGTGAAAAATACTTTTTTAATTGAAAAAATCCATTAATATTTCTTTATTTATATTGATAAATGATATTTTAAATTTTTTTAAATAAAATTATTTAAATTATCCACCTATTAATAAAATTTATATCCATTGAATCAATTTCATATTGAATTTATATATTAAAGTATTGAAATCCATTGAACATTTTTTACTTTAGAAACCTACATTCTCGTCACTTCTACAAGAATAATATTAAATTAAATGTTTCCACTTATGTGAATGGAATTTCAAAAAATTTATTCAATATTTGGAATCATATTTATTTAAATTATATTATAATTTCTACTTATTTTTTTACCAAAATTAATATTAACAAAATTAAAACTTATTTTCTAAGGGTAAGGTAAAAATGGGTTTATCAGGGGGTATATAAAAATATAATTGTTAATAATAAAAAACAACGTGAAAAAATACATTTTAAGTCCATATATAGACCATAAAGCTTCTATTTTCCAGAATGGTTCATTATTGGATCCTTTTGAGATGAACAAAATGTTTGAGGAATTCTTTCTTTCAAAAAATTAAATGTGCACCACTCACCTCACATATAAAAGGCCACCCATTATCCTCTAATATTAACACATTAAAACCATTTTAGTTCATCCAATAACAAACCAAATCACATTAAAATTTACTTCCCCTCATCCTAGAATCCTTATTTATGACATTAATTCATCCAAGGACAGAATTTGGTTAAAATCTAAAGATGATACTCGAAAAATATGTGACATTAATCAATGAGAATTTTTTAATTTATTTATCCACCACCTTCAATTATTATTATACCATGATGATATAATAAATTATCTAACTCACATATACTAAAATGTTTTTATTTTATGATCATTACCTAAAACCATCTCCACTTCAATCAAATCATTTACAAAAACATCGTTTATGTGTACGGAGTACTACCACCTCGGGAACTGATGTCATTTGTTTCTCTATTACCACCTATGATGGTTAGGTATGATGATGGATATAAATTATATATATATGATATTTATAACATAATTATTAAAATTTAGTCATTATAAAAAATACACATTTTTTACTTTTCATTCTATAAGGGACATGATAACGTCGCTCTTGTGTATGGTGGACTATGGCATCACGATGCGATGTAATTCAATTTCACTATCTCCTTACATAGATGATAAAAAGAATAAATATTTTTGATAAATATTAAATAATTATGACCTTAATTACATATTTATCACTCTTTAAGGAAAATAAATCAATTTATATATTACCTTTCTACTCATTAAAAAATGATAACAACCTTCATGTATGTGTGGACTACCACCTTCTGGAAGAAACATGACTCTCTTTTCATCACCACAACACATGGATGATATTTATTATTATATTTAAAGTTATATTATGGTATTTATTATATTATTATAGTTATTTAATGATTACATATTACTTTCCCATTTCCATATTGATCATTGAAAAATGAAAATGTTACTCATACGTACATACAACATACTATCTCCTTGATCATATCATACTTCATTTCTCAAAACCAAATTTTGTTATTTGTAATAAATTTACTATTGATGTATAGTGTGACAATTATTTTTTTATTTTTATCCGAGAGAAGGAAACCATTATCAAATGAAGAGAAAAAAAATAAGAATATATACAAAAAAGTTGTTATTACACAAAATATTATTTTAACATGTAATTATTAATAAATATGTAACAAAAGGTCATTAGTAAAACATATATCATTATATATATGTAATTATAGTTATTTAAAAAAGTTATAATAAAATTATATTTATTATATATTAGGTTCAAATGCGTATAAATTAATTCGAGACTTAAGGTAAGGTATCTCTAGTCTCTCTAATTTCTTGGAGGCATAAAAATTCAACCCTAATTCTTTTGGGTGGTTTATATAATTTCTCATTGACATATTATATCATTAAAATAAAATTTATATTACATTTAATGTTTCATTTTATGTTATTATATATTGGGGTTATGGTTCAAAAATATTACTAAAGAGGTAATATATTTTTGTCTCAAACATCATTCTTTATGATGAATGTTATGTTATGAACCTATATTATTTTTTGAAGTGTATATACAACCCCTATGACATGTAATATCATAAATTTATTTATAATCATGATATTTTAAGTTCTATTTTATGTTAATACATCATGTGGATTACGATTTAATGTTTCCAAAGTTATAAGGGTTTTATGTTATGACCACATCATTTATCCTGATTATTTATGTTTTTGTTTCTGGTGATAAAATATTATGATCCATCTCTTAATAAAATCATGAATTTTATTATAATCTAGTTAATATTGATATATTAAATTAATAGTTCAATTTTTTCCACTATTTAGAACATAAAACAATTGATGAAATGTTTTCATGTAATTTTTTTTTATTTACCTCTTCAGTTGGAAACCCATTTTCATCCAAACCCATGTTTTCTAGAGAAAAAATTAAAAAAAATAACATTGAAAAAATTATTTAATAAATATATTTTTAACCATGTTTTAATTTTTTAAATTTTATTTAACGGAATGTTTGAGTAGTTTTGGAAAAAATAAATGTAAGACTTTTATCGAAAATGTTAAAGGAATCGTTGTTTTAACATATATGGAATATATAATATTTTCTATTTTCATATCCAAAATATATTTTAAAGAATAATTTATAAATTTTCATGTTTATTTTTAAATAAAATTATTTTTTTAATTTTTTAAGACGTGTTTTCTGAAGAGAAAATTATATTTTCCATAGTAAATGTTTTAAATGATTTCATATATTATTCCTTTATAAATTTTTAATGTTATATGATAACAAAAGGATTTTTAAAATGTTTTATGTTTTAAAAATTGACTTTTTGAAATAACTTTTATTTGTGATATGAAATTTAAAATATCATTAAAAATCATTCTCTATATAAGATGATATATTTTGAGAATTCAAAATTTTTACTAGGGATTTTATTGAAGTATACTATTCTTATTTTATCTATGAATGGTTAATGGTTATGATGACATGAATTTTTATAAAACCTATTTATCTTACATAGGAGATACCATGATTTAAATATTATGAAACCTTCTTTCACCATGGTTTATTATATGATGGAATGATGAAATTATAATAAATCCTATCTCTTTTTAATTGTTTAGGATATGAGGAAACATTTATACAGCCTATTCTATTTTGTGGGTTGTGATATGATAATTTATTAATGATATTATGGGACACATATGTTTTATTTTCATTATATTATTTCTGGAGCCTATATATCTCTCTAATTAATTTGGTAATAATAATGGTTCTATATGTTGAGAGGGTATACTGGCGGTTTTCCCATTCACGAATAGGAGGGTACACCAATGGTTAACCTAAGCATAAAAAATAGGGTCCATAGTTGGTTAGCCTAAGGTCAAAGTAGTTACATCGTTGGTTAGTAAAAGTATAAAATATTATGAATTTCATGGTGGGTATCATTTGTATAATATTTTCTATTTTAATGTGTATTCGAAAAATATTTGTCTCGTGCTAGTGTTATGATCCTGTGGCTCATGTTATTTGATTTCCTTATGATTTATGTCTTACTAATTACTAATATTTATTAAGTGATTAATGATTTTATATATATAATATGAAGGTCATAATGTTAATATGTTATTCTCATCTTCTCATACCCTTAATTACAAATTATTTTTACATATTTCGCCTTGTTACCCTTTCTGATAATATAAGCACACCATTTCTTATGTTTTCATTTCCCATGTTAGGAAGAAATAATTTACGTAGGGTACTTCTATAATGACCCATACTTTACATACATTGTTAATACATCAAAATTTAAGTACACTTGTTAAAACATATAACAAAACCATGAAAGGATCGTATATGTATAGTGTCTTTAGAAACTGGGAATCATAAACAACTGGTTCATAAATCATCTACGTTGTCTCCCATTTATTTCATCATATATAGAGTACATTTTTGGAATATCCTACTTAATATCCGTCTTCCTGACATGGGGAAAAGAAAACATATAAAAGGGTGAGCTCATATTCTTAGTAAGGGTAAACAAAATAAATATTAATCACATCACATTCTTAAGAACATATCTTTTTGGAAATCTTAACCTGCATAAAAGATCATAATTTCATAACATGGGATAAATCATAGTAGTGAAATGTAATCCCAATAATCATAACATAAAACATGAAACATTGTCTCATACACATATAATCATATAGAATCATTTCTTAGTAGTCAAGACACATTGCCAAGACTATCTTAGTGGACAAAGTCCATTTCTGAACCGAGTTCTCTCCTCGTTTCAGTCTTATTTCACTTAATCGGATTAACCTGCCATTCCAGCCATGTCTATCTCATGAGATATAAATCATTACCCAATGCATTGGAGGGAGATATAGGTCCCACCCATTCCATAATGAAACCATTATTATGTGTGCCACAAAATCATAAATCATACATCATAGCATAACCAATGTAATAAAAATGGAATCCTTATGCCATCATAACACAATCCATATAAGATAAAAGAAAATCATAAAAATAATTCTATCATAACATAATAAAAAAAATTTAAAAATAGTGATAGAAACAGAACCCTATATTATATTACATGGATAATAATTTTGATAAAACACTTGAACTCCATTCTTGAGGAAAATATCCTTTCTACTTCAAAAACATTTTTTCTCTCTTAACATGTCATATAATTTTGAACAAAAAGAAGTTGATTAAAAGTAAAATTGAAAACTTTTAAGTATGTTTCATGGAAATAATGTTCTAAAAATCCATTCATGACGTATAAGTTAAAAAACATTCTTCACGGACTTTGGCCGGAAAAGTCAAAAAGTACCTCGTATGAAAAACGACAAAAGATTCCTTTCATATCTTTTACTAAAAACACACCGAAGGGTAAAATTGGATTTAAAAAATTTTAGGTTGATGGAAATAATATTACATATTGAGGAAACATGTTTGTGGATGAAAAATATTCCCCAGTAAATTCTGAAGTATAAACAATCTCGGTTAAAAATTGAGATTGTGAGATTTCCCCTACCATAGGTCCGATTTTCTTCGTAAGTGTCTGAACCTCCAGTAAAATGATTTAAATAAAGTCATTGACTTATTCTAGAATCATAATTATTTTTATGATATCATATATGGTCATATAATTAGCATCTTATTAGTAATATTTCATTGCCATTTGTTATTCGGGTGTTTATTACTTTTTGTTCTTATGCGTGTTTTTTCGAATAAATTCTTATTATTCATTCTAGGTTACAGATACCTCATTTCCAGAATTTTATTAGTTCAATATATATCATATTCATTAATTAAATTCATTTATATAATCATTATTCAATGAAGATCATGTAGAACGGGTTACATCACATCGTGGAGACGGTATTTCGTACGTATGCACGAGCGATGATATCATTCCAATGATAGTGGAATTGTATTGGACTGTAGGTATACTATTTAAGAATTAATATCACTTTAAAATAATAATATATAGTTATTCTTTACACCATTATACCCATCCATGTAAGGTGGTGGTGGAAAATAGATTACACCACGGCGTGGAGACGATATTCCGTACGTACGCATGAGCGGTGATTTCATTTTCTGTAGGATGGATAGATGGTGAAATAGGGTTGTTCAATACTTATAATAACATATCTGTATATGGGTGATACTGATGTTATTACTTCATAATAAAAATACTAAAGAATAATAAGTGGAAGAAGAAATAAAGTTGAAAGAATTGGTAAGAGACATTACCTCTTCTATGAAGTGCCTCTTTGAGACCTCATTTTAGGGCACTAAAATTGGTCTTTTAAGAAGACCAAGACCTCTAGGATGTTTATATGGAATTGGAAAAGAGAATTTGGCATGGGTTGGATGAGCTTGAGGGCTCAAAGTGGTGTGATGAAGAGAGGGAGGAGGTTCCCTTTTATAAGTGAGAAGAGGGGCACCTTTGGAAAAACTAAAAATATTATTTTATTATAAAGTCATATTCGGTTTTTAATGGCTCCAAATTGATATATTTCGAAGTAAAGGTGGGGATGGGTCGAAATACTCTCATAAAATAGAATTTAGACAAGTTTAGGTTTCTATTTCAACATTATCATTTAGATTTATCATTATGCTAGATAATTTAACTTTTACCATGTCTTCTTGTTTTCTTACACTATAAGGTTAATAAACATACTATAACAAGCCAAACGAACCCCAAGTTGTTTATTATTAATATATATAACCTTATATAATTCATTTTTCCAAACAATAGATTTTTAGGAATAAAATAACAATTAATAATATAATACTTCTTTTAAAAACTATTTTATGTCAATTTTGACACTATTTGGTAATTGATTTTTGTGAAAATCAAAACAGAATGATTAGTTCGAAAAATGTCAATTAAATCAATACTAACATGTCATATTAACATAGAAAATTATTGTAAGTCATAAAAAGACTCAAATTACATTTATTTGGGTATTTATAACATCAATTGTGTCAACATTTCATTAATAATATAATTACTACATCATCATTGCGTCAGAAATAAATTAAATTATATAAAGTATAAAAATTACAAATAAATTAAAATTATGTTGGAAATATTTTTATATTTCTAATTAATATTTATAGTCGAATTTATCTTATGTATAACCCTATATTAAAAATTATTTAGTTATTAAACATTGATTTTAACTATTTTAACCCTTCTTTATATAAATTAATAATAAATGTCTTAATCTAATCCAAGTGGGCCTAAATGGTCATATTTTATTCCTAAGGTTGGTTTTGGTAGAATTAAACTTATTCAATAGAATTAGTACATGTTTTAGGGTAATAATAATATCATTTTTACCCTTAATTACACTATTTACTTTTAACTGTGGTAAAAAAAGTAAAAAGTTACTATTCACCAAAAACTATTTTCATCTCATTGAACCACATTTTAGTCCTTGATATTAACCGTGTCTCTAAAATTTTCAAAATTCCACTCACAAAAGCTGTAAAATTAAGTTTTATGTGAATTTGGAAATTCTTCTGGGAGGTGGGTAAAAGACGATGAAAAGTTCAATAAAATTCTCATATATCTTAAATTATTATAAAATGACTCCAATGAATTTCATTGGACTTATATAGGTATTATGTATCAATTTTGACCGAAAATAAATTTAAATATAATAAATAATTATTTAAATAAAAGGTCAGTTTTTAAATAGTAACCTAGTGTTTTCACTGTTCATCACAAAATTGAAAATTTTCAGTAAAATACCATAATTTCACCCTAGGCTAATTTCGATATTTAGAATCCAAAAATGAAGTCCATTTTGATAAAAAAAATTCCAAGATTTCAAAAAGTGAGTATTACTATTCATAACAGCTAGTTTTAATAATATTTTAATAGCATAACATTGTTTAGTAAAACTCGGTATTTCGTACGATGCAAGCTATCGAGCAAGGTCACGATTGTGTGTAAAGCAAGCCAAGCTAGTGTTGTGTGTAGTGAATGATTCCTTTGATGATTTATATAAAAACAAAATATTTCTCATAAAAGTCTCGGGTGTTACATTCTACCCCCCTTAAAAAATAATTTCACCCTCGAAATTCGTCACTTTGTAACAAACAGATGAGGATACCTCTCCCTTATCATATCCTCAATCTCCAATGTAGCTTCTTATAATTGGTGGTTCCTCCATAAAACTTTCACCAAGGGAGTGGTCTTGGTCCGTAGGACTTTTTCACTACGATCGAGAATCTCTATCGGATGTTCATCATAAGAAAGATCTTGCTCCAGCGGTACAACTTCTGAACTGAGTACATGTGATGGATCAGGTATGTACTTTCTCAGGAGAGATACAAAGAACACATCATGAACTTGAGAGAGATTTGGTGGAAGCGCTAATCGGTAAGCTACCTTCCCAACACGATCCAGTATTTCGAAAGGACCGATATATCTAGGGATCAGCTTTCCCTTCTTTCCAAATCTCATTACACTCTTCCAAGTAGATATTCGGAAGAACACTTTATCACCCACTTAAAACTCTAGGTATTTTATTCAGTTGTCAGCATAACGTTTTAGTCGACTCTGAGCAGCTCTAATGTGTTTTTGAATAGATCTGACTTTTTCTGCCATCTCGTCAACAAGATCAGGTCCTAATAGCCTTCTTTCCCAAACTTCATCCCACCAAGTTAGAGTCCTGCATTTCTTTCCATAGAGAGATTCATAAGGAGCCATCTGAATACTGGAGTGAATGCTATTATTATAAGAAAATTCCACCAATGGTAGGTGTTGATCCCAACCACCTTTTAAATCCATAGAGCAAGATCTCAACATATCTTCTAGAGATTGAATTATCCTCTCAGACTGACCATATGTCTGAGGATGACAAATAGTGCTGAAACTCAACTCTGTATCCAGAATATGCTGAAGACTTCGCCAAAACGTTGAGGTAAACCCCGGATCCCGATCCGATATAATGTAAAGTGGTAGTCCATGCAATCTTACCACTTCCTTTACATATATCCTGGCAATCTGATCTACAAAGAAATATTCTCCAATAGCAATGAAGTGTGTGGACTTTGTAAGACGATCAACTATGACGCAGATAGCATTATTGCCTTTGGATGTTTTAGGAAGTCTAGTGACAAAGTCTATAGTAATGTCTTCCCATTTCCATTCTGGTATGGGTAATGGTTGTAACACCCCCTTAGACTTCTGTCTCTCAGCTTAAACTTGCTGACAAACCAAGCATCGAGAGACATATTCAGAAACATCTCTTTTCATTCCATCCCATCAGAAGTACCTTTTTAGGTCCCTGTACATCTTTGTACTTCTAGGATGAATATAAAATGAAGAACTATGAGCCTCATCCAAAAACTCCTTCTTTAATTCTGGGATGGAAGGAACAGAAACCTGATTTATGAACATTATTATCCCATCACAATCAAGGTTGAATTCAAGAACATTTCTCACCTTCTTTTGTAACTCTACATCTTTTTTCTGTGCCTCTTTAATATTCACATGTATAGATGGTTGAGCATTCATTTGAGAAAGATACGATTTCCCCCTTTCAATATAATTCCAAGATCCATCCTTTTTAAATCCATAAATATTGGTTCTTTTGGGATCCTCATCATGGATAAGATAGCATGGTCTTCTCGACTTAATGCATCTTCCACCTTGTTTACTTTCCTAGGGTGGTAATGATTTGAGTAGTCGAAATCCTTAATCATCTCCAACCATCTTCTTTGGTGCATATTCATATCTTTTTGAGTGAAAATATACTTTAAACTTTTATGATCAGTATAAAGGTCACACCTTTCTCCATAAAGAAAATGCCTCCAAATAATTAATGCAAAGATTACCGTAGCTAACTCCAAATCATGAGTTGGGTAATTTTACTCATGGATTTTCAACTGTCGTGAGGCATAAGCTATCACCATATCTTTTTTATAAGAACACACCCCATCCCTTTCTTGGATGCATCACTATAGATCACAACCCTTTCTCCACTACAAGGAAGTGTGAGTACATGTGCACTGGATAACCTTCTTTTTAGCTCCTTCAAATTCTCTTCACATTACACCGTCCGAACAAACATAACTCCTTTCCCAGTCAACTTGGTGAGTGGATTAGATAATCGTGAAAAATCTTTCAAAAAACGTCGATAATATCCAGCCAAACCAAGAAAACTTCGGATTTCGGTTATTGTTGTTGGTCCCGACCATCTTTTGATAACCTCTATTTTTGCTGGATCCACATATTTCCCCTCTTTTGAGATTATGTGACACAAAAATGAAAATTTTTGAAGCCAAAATACACACTTGGTAAATTTGGCATAAAGATTATCCTTTCTCAGGGTCTTCAATATAATTCTCAAGTGATGTTCATGTTCTTCCTTTCTCTTTGAATATACAATAATATTGTCTATAAAGACTACCACAAACTGATCAAGATAGTCTCTAAAGACTCTATTCATCATATCCATGATAATAGTAGGGGAATTAGTAAGACTAAAGGCCATCACTATAAATTCATTGTGTCCATACCTTGTACGGAAAGCCATCTTTGGTATATCCTCTCTTTTGACCCTTAATTGATGATACCTTGAATGATGATCAATCTTGGAAAATTATTGAGCTCTGTGTAGTTGGACAAATAAGTCATCAATGCATGGGAGAGGATATTTGTTCTTTAGAGTGATCTTTTTAATTTCTCGATAATCAATGCAGAGACTCATTGATCCATCTTTCTTCTTAACAAACAGAACAGGTGCTCCCCATGGTGATGAACTAGGGTGTATGAATCCCTTATCAAGATTCTCTTGGAGTTGCTTCTTCAGTTCCTGCAACTCAATTGGGGCCATTCTATAATGTGTCTTTGAAATAGGCAAATCACCCGGTATGAGTTCTATTGAAAACTGAACTTCACGATTTGGTGGAAGACCTGGCAATTCCACCAGAAATACATCATCAAATTCCCATACAATGGGAATATTATTAATCATGAGTTTCTCTCCAACCATTTGTGATAAATAACCTTCATTTAGTGGAATCAAGACCCATAAGATGGAAGAAATTTCCACTGGAAGGTTATCTTCATCCTTGCATCGATAGACGATCATAGATTGATCTGGAATATGAAATGTGACTTCCTTATTTGGAAATTTATATGATCTCCATATAAAGAAAGCCAATCCATGCCAAGAATCACATAAAATTCCACTATAGGAAGGATCACAAGATTTGTAGGAATAACATTCCCACAAACATCAATCGGAGAAGAATTATAAACTTTTGATGCGACTATTGTGCCATTAGGGGATGTCACAGCTAACTCAACATCTAATTGTTGAGGTAATATAGCGATATCCTTAGAAAATTCTTCATAAATAAAAGAGTGGATGGATACAGAATATAATAAAACTTTTTTTACATTAGAGTCGATGGTAAGTGTACCTTTCACCACTTCATTATCATACACCACATCGCTGATAGAAATTGCATGTGACATTCCTTTGTATTTAGCCTTAAGAGTTTTTCAACGTCGATCATCATCAACAACCCTTGGATTAGGGAATTAATTGGCATAATTCCCCATTTCCTTCCACTTGAAACATTGAAGTGTAGTAGGTTCATTCTGTGTATCCCTTTCTTTGTTTGCATCATTAGACATCTTCTTCCCATTATTTCGACATTCAATTTCCTGATGACCTTCTTTTCCACATTTAAAACATTTTCTTGCCCCCTTAAGACAATTTACTCCAAACTTCTTTCAACACTTTGAGAATAAGGGAAAACACATCTTCTTTTAAGTGCGGTCTTTAGATTTTCCTCTGAATTCCATTTTACTCTTCTTATCAATCCCATGTGACTGATGGGTTACACCAATCTCCATCTCATCCTTGAGAGCACATCGAACAATTTCCTCATAGCTGTTGAAGTCCCTTATGGATAACGCCCTTCGAAGACTTGGTTTTAAGCAACTAAAGAATCAATCGATCTTACTCTCAGGTTGGATAATAATTCCGGAAGTGTACCTTGCAAGTCTTGTAAAATTTGCTTCGTAGGTACCAACTGATTCATCATACTTTTGCTTAAGTTCAAGAAACTCCTTCTCCATCTTTGTTCGAAGAATACGAGGGAAATAATTATTGATAAATAAGTTCTTGAACTCGTCCCATTCCATGGACTCAATTTCATCCCTTTGCCTCATATTCATAATAAGATTATACCATTGATCAGCATCAGCTTCCAAAAAATACACTGTTAAGATGACTTTATCATGTTCAGAACATTTAAGAACTGAAAATATATTTCCAGTGGTACTGATCCATTGTTTAGCCACTAATGGATCAGAAGACCCATTAAATGAAGGTGGACGCTGCCTCATGAAGGATTCAACAGAATGTTACTCCTTCTTTTTCTCGTTTGGAAGTCCTGCATGATTCATAGCTTGAGAAAGTTGTGTGAGCATGGATATAAGATTTTTCATTCCAACTCCCATAACATTTTGTTTCTCAGGGGGACAATCATTGCATTGCCCGTCACATTCTGCATTAACACGGTTCCTTCGGGTTCCATCCATTGACTAAATCCAAGAATAATAGTGTGAGCAACACTAATTATAATAGGGAAACCACATAATCACGAATAAAATTTCACACCTAAGGTCTTATCATAGGTTATTCATGACCATTTCTAAAACACTATGATTGTGTTCTATTCTTACACATATCCTTAGGTATCTTACTAAGGCTTTCACATCCTAGTTTCCAATGGTTGACTATACCTTTCCGCTGATACCAACTATAACGACCCATACTTTACATACATTGTTAATACTTCAAAATTTATGTAAACTTATTACAACATATAACAAAACCATGAAAGTACCATATAGGTATAGTGTCTTTAGAAACTGGGAATCATAAACAAATCATTCATAAATGATCTACATTGTCTCCCATTTATTTCATCATATCTTAAGTCTCTTTTTGGCATATCCTACTTAATATCCTTCTTCCTGAACTGGGGAAAAGAAAACATACAAAAGGGTGAGCTCAAATGCTTAGTAAGGGTAAACAAAAGAAATATCAATCACATCATATTCATAAGAACATATCATTTTTGAAATATTAACCTGAAAAAGAGATCATAATTTCATAACATGGGATAAATCATAGTAGTGAAATGTAATCACAATAATCATAACATAAAACATGAAACTTTGTGTCATACACACATAATCAAAGAGAATCATTTCATAGTAGTCAAGACTCATTTCCAAGACTATCTTAGTGGACAAATTCCATTTCTGAACCTAGTTAACTCATCGTTTCAGTCTTGTTTCACTGAACCAGATTAACCTGCCATTCTAGCCATGTCTATCTCATGAAATATAAATAATTACCCAATTCATTTGAGGGAGATATAGGTCCCACCCATCTCATAATTAAACCATTCTTATGTGTGCCACAAAATCATAAATCATACATCATAACATAACCCATGTAATAAAAATGGGATTCTTATGCCATAATAACACAATCCATATAAGATAAAAATGACATCATAAAAATAATTTCATCATAACATAATCAAAACAATGTAAAAATAGGGAAAGAAACAGAACCCTATATTATATTAGTTGGAAAATAATTTTGATAAAACACTTGAACACCATTCTCGAGGAAAATTTCCTTTCTACTTCAAAAACATTTGTCCTCTCTTAACATGTCATATAATTTTGAACTAAAATAAGTTGATTAAAAGTAAACTTGAAAACTTGTAATGTAAGTTTCATGAAAATATTTTTCTAAAAATCCATTCATGCCGTATAAGTTAAAAAAACATTCTTCCCGTACTTTGGCCGGAAATGTCAAAAAGTACCTCGTACGAAAAACGACAAATGATTTCTTTAATATCTTTTACTAAAAAATAAACGAAGGGTAAAATTGGATTTAAACTATTGTTGGTGGATGGAAATAATATTACAGATTTAGGAAACATGGATGTGGATGATAAATATTCCCCACTATATTCTGATATATGAACAATCTCAGATAAAAATTGAGATTGTGAGATTTTCCCTTACCTCAGGTCCGATTTTCTTCGTAAGTGTATGAACCTCCTGTATAATGATTTAAATAATGTCATTGACTAATTCCAGAATCATAATTATTTTTATGATATCATATATGGTCATATTATTAGCTTCTTATTAGTAATATTTCATTGATACTTGTTATTCGGGTGTTTATTACTTTTTGTTCTTATGTGTGTTTTGTTGAATAAATTATTATTAATATTTTTAGGTTATAGATAACTCATTTACAGAATGTTATTATTTTAATATATATCATATTCATTCATTAAATTCATTTATATAATCATTATCCAGTAAATATCAAGTAGAACGGGTCGTATGACATCGTGGAGACGGTATTGCGTACATATGCACGAGCGATGATATCATTCCAATGATCGTGGAATTGTATTGGAGTGTATGTATACTATTTCAGAATCAATATCACTTTACAATAATCATATATAGTTATTATTTACACCATTATACCCATCCAATTAAGGTGGTGTTGGAAAATAGATTACACCATTGCGTGGAGACGATATTTCGTACGTACACACGCACGGTGATTTCGTTTTCCGTAGGATGGATAGATGGTGAAATAGGGTTGTTTCATACTTATAATAACTTATAGGTATATGAGTGATACTGATGTTATTACTTCATAATGATACAACTAAAGAATAATAAGTGGAAAGAAGAAATAAATTTAAAAGAATCAGTAACAGTCATTACGTCATCTTTGAGGCGCCTTGTTGAGACCACCTTTTAGGGTACTAAAATTGGTCTTTGAAGAAGAACATGAACTCTAGGTAGTTTCTAGGGAAATTTAAAAGATAATTTGGCAGCGGTTGGACGAGAATGAATGCTCAAATTTTTGTGAGGAAGAGAGGGAGGAGGTTCCCATTTATAAGAGAGGAGAGGGGCACCTTTGAAAACATAAAAAATATTATATTATTATAAAGTCATATTCGGTTTTTAATAGCTCAAAATTGATTTATTTAGAATATAAGGTGGGTATTGGTCGAAATCCTCTCATCCAATATTATTTAGACAAGTTTAGGTTTCTATTTTAACCTTATCATTTAGATTTAACTTTAAGTTAGATAATTCAACTTTTACCATGTCTTCTTGTTTTCTTACACTAAAAGGTTAATAAACATACTATAACAAGACAAAAGAACCCCAAGTTGTTTATTATTAATATATATAACCTTATATAAGTCATCTGGATGAACATTATATTTTTAGGAATAAACTAAAAATTAATAATATAATATTTTTTTAAAACTATTTTATGTAAATTTTGACACTATTTGGTAATTGATTTTTTAAAACTCAAAACAGAAAGAATAGTTCGAAAAAAGTCAATAAAATAAATACTAACCTGTCATATTAACATATAAAATTATTGTAATTAATAAAGAGTCTCAAATTACATTTATTTGGGTATTTATAACATCAATTATGTCAATATTTCATTAATAATATTTTTACTGCATCATCATTGTTTCATAAATATATTAAATTATTAAAAGTCTAAAAATTACAAATAAAATACCTATATTTAGGAAATATTTTTATATTCTTAATGAATATTTATAGTAGAATTTATCTTATGTATAACCCTATATTAAAAATTATTTAGTTATTAAACATTGATTTTAACTATTTTAACCCTTCTTTAAATAAATTAATAATAAATGTCCTAATCTAATCCAAGTGGGCCTAAATGGTAATATTTTATTCCTAAGGTTTTTTTTGGTCGAATTACACTTATCCAATAGAATTAGGACATGTGTTAGGGTAATAATAATATCATTTTTACCCTTAATTACCCTATTTACTTTTAACCGTGGTAAAAAAGAAAAAAGTTATTATTCAACATAAATTATTTTCATCTCATTGAACCACATTTTAGTCCTTGATATTAACCGTGTCTCTTAGATTTTAGAAATTCCACTCACTGAAGCTGTAAAATTATGTTTTATGTGAATTTGGATGTTCTCATATGAGGTGGGTAAAAGACGGTGAAAAGTTCAATAAAATTTTTATATATCTAAAATTTTTATAAAATGACTCCAATGAATTGCATTAAACTTATATTGGTATTATGTGTCAATTTTGACCTCAAATAAATTTAAATAAAATAAATAATTTTTTAAATAAAAATTAGGTTTTTAAATAGTAACCCAGTGTTTTCACTATTCATAAAAAATTTCACCTTTTCAGAAAAATACCAAAATTTCACCCTAGGCCCAATTTTGATATTCCGAATCCAAAAATGAAGTCCGTTTTGAAAAATAAAATTTACAAAATTTCAAAAAGTGGGTATTACTATTCATAAATGCTAGTTTTAATAATATTTTAACAGCATATCGTTGTTTAGTGAAACTCGGTATTGCGTACGACACAAGCTATCGAGGAAGGTCGTGATTGTGTGTAAAACAAGAAAAGCTAGTGTTGTGTGTAGTGAAATATTACTTTGATGATTTGTATAAAAACAAAATATTTCTCATAAAAGTCTTAGGTGTAACAACTTCTACAAAGAGTACTAAATGTGAGGATCTTTTTTGAAAAAAATGAAGGAATTTTACTAGATAAGAATATTGTGTACCGAGTATCCAATGACACTAAAATAATACGGTCTTTAGGCCTGTGTTTTTGTAATGTATTGGATATTAATTGACAAATATTTAATATCTAGATATGAAAATCCTAGGTCACTATACTTATTCTCATTAAGGGTTATGTAAAATGAAATATATCCTGTGTAATTAATGAATAATCAATATGTAAAGGTATATAACTAAAAAATGTCATTTAATCCATAAAGTGACCATAAAAATAATATAAAATGAAGAAAAGATAAAATATTGTCGTATACATAATCACATAAATGATAACATTTTCCATGGTAATATTAACTAATAAATTAATCACATGGATGTTAATAAATACTATCATAATGAGGAAATTCATAATTTATGATATCATAAACATGTCATTAAGGCCTCATCCAAATACATCGTACTAAATGCATAATGTCCTGGATAAATTCCCATGAAATCTGGTCTCATTAGACCTACTAATGCATTTATGGGATATAATGTGCTCCACCCATCACATACTAAGTCCAATGCATTTCTCAATTGAAAGTGGTTAAATATAATTAACTAAAAATTTCATATTGAAAAACCCGAATACAAAATGATCATAATTAACCAAATCAATAAGCCTAATCATAAACCATCCTGAGTGATATGGTGAGTAGTATGAACAAAGTACATCCCTTGTAAAAATGATCATAAGAAATCCAGAAAGATAATAAGTATAGTATCCTTATATCATTTCCACAGTGTAGTATAAGTAAAATAAGGGGTTTTTCCTTGTAGAAAATAAATACAATAAAAAGTCCATTAAATTTTTTTTGAGGAAAAGAACATTTTCACTTTGAAATTCAGATTTAAAAACTAAAAACATTCCTTAATATTTGGAAGAAAATTCAAGTTTAAAATTATCATGTAAATTTTATAGGAAATAAAAAATCATTGAGTGTTCATGATGACAGTTAATTTATTACATGGAATATATGTTAAAAAATTCCTTGCACTCTATTGTAAAAAAGGATAAAAGTACCTATTTTGTAAAATAAAAATAAGAATCCTTTCAAAACATTTTTTAAATATTAAAACACTAGTAAAAATTAATTTAAAAATCATATTTATAATTTTAAAATGTTTTTGAAAATATGTTTATAAAACATGGACATGGATGAAAAATAATTTTCGACCGAAGAGAAAAAAGTCATATTTTTTTAAAAAAATTTATCAATAATTTTAAAAACAAAAGAGAGAGAAATGGTTCAATTATTTGAAACATTCATGGATAACTAGAGTAGAAGAAAATATATTGGGTTAAATATAAAAATATGAAATAATTACCCAAAGGAATACTTGATCATAAACAATATCAAATAAATAGGAGATTATGAAATAAACCCTTACCACTTTTGTAAATTTTTTAATCATATCCCCCATGGAAAAAATAAATTTAAATTAAACATTAAATACCACGAAGATAATTTTATTAATCATATTTCATATCAAAGGGATATTATAATCCCAAAAAAATCAATTAGTTGTTAATATGGTATTTGTCTCACGGAAATAAAAGTGAGACAAGATACGTGTACAAGGATCATAACATTGATGTGATAATTATTTAGTTAATAAATGATTTGTATAAAATTTAAATCCATAAAATAATTAAATTCAATATAACCGTATAAATATTATTTACATAATTATTTTTATAATATCTAAGGAAATGAATAAGAAATATTACCAAATGAAAAAAAAACTAGTTATGAGATACCTTAACAATTTAAAACGAATAAGTAAAAACCCCATAGTTGAAATAATTAAAATTTAAAGTTTAAGATATGAATAATTTTAATGGAATAATTATATGACATATAAATGTGGTAACATATAACCCATATAAAAATTTAAGTGTAAAACATTAATCAATAACTCAATAAAAGGAAATTGATATGAAATCCATTACCTCGGGTATGATATCATTTTTATTGGTTCAAAAATCATGTATAATAAAAATGTATTTATTATAAATATATTAAATAACCATAATAAGATATATCATACCATATATCATGTAATTAAAATTTTTTATCATTTGTTTATTAATATTTCTTTATGAATATTCATATTCCTGGTGATAACTACTTCTTTTTTCTTGTATGTTTTGGTTCAACAGTTTCATTATTTATAAATTAAACATGTTTAAATAATCTACATAATGTTAATAATTATTTTAATTACTAACATATTAATTATATACATATTTATAGTCATCCATTAAATAAGGAGATGAATTAATCAATTACACAGTTCAGATAGTTGGTTGGTCGTCTATACGTATGATTGGTGTTTTCATAATTTTAGTGAATGGAATGAAATATTGGTAAATAATATTTCTTCTTTTAAAAATTATTATAATATCATATATTTAGTAAATATTTATTAAATCTACAATTATTTTCATCTATGTAAAAATAAAACAAAAAATGTATCACATCACTTCGTGGAGGCGGTAGTCCAAACCTATACACGAGCGATGTTATCATTTTCCAATAGGTATGAATGTAAGAAGTTAGGTGTGATTTTAAAATTAAGTAATTATTATTATTACATAAATATCATATATAAAAATTTCTTCTATAACTATTTCCATCCATGAGAGACGGTGATGGAAAATGAATGACATCGGTTCGTGAGGCAGTACTTCGCTCTACACACGATGGATATATTCATTTACCATTGGACAGAAGATGAGATAGATTTTGTTTATTACAATAAAATAATACATTATAAGTATATGGTAGATATTTTTGTTATTATTTTAACCAAATTTCAATAATACTTGAAGGATGTGGAAGAATAAAAAAATAAGAAACACTTGGTAAAGAATTATACCTCTTCTTCCGTGATCCTCTATAATGTTATACCAAATTCCTAAAAAGAATATTTTTATGATAAAAAAATAACTCTGGTATATGTTATTCAATTTAAGGAAATAATTTTGGTAATTTATGTTTGAACCAAAAGGATTTATATGTTTGAAAAGGAGAGATTATAGTGCGTCCTTTTATTCGTGGGGGGAAGGAAACAGAATGTTTTTTTAAATGATAAATTAAAACCATGTTTTAACCATGAATAATGGTTCCCAATAGGGAAATTACATTATAATATATGATCTAAGGTCTAAATATTTCCATAAAACATGAATTTTAAATGGTCTAATTTCATTTTAACCTTTATATTCTTAGTTTACCCCTGATAAATTTGTTTTAACCATAACCACTATAATTTATTTTTATTTATTTTACTATTCATTAAGAAAAAAATTGATCTTGTTATATGATATTTATTATTATTCCAAATAGTTAATCCTTTTAACCAAATTCAATTAAAATAATTTGTTTAATGAAATTTACAATTGAACCTATAGACGCGACTGATAAATGTCTTTTCAAAGGAAAGGTTTTCATAAGTATAATTTTTTTGAAACATAAAAGTAATGAAAAATTGATTTTAATGACCTAAAATTGATTATTTATATTAAAATTGATCAAATTTCAATTTTAAAACAGGTTTAAAACAAAATTATACTTTTAAATTCATTAAATGAATAGGCAGTTTTCAGTAAAAACAATATTTTTCATTATTCATCAAAAAATTGATATTTTAGAAAATTTCTTAAATATAACTCCAAAATAATTTTTAATTTAAAATTTAAAAATTGAAATTCATTTTGAACTATTTTTATAAAATTTTTGATGATTTATTTTAACGTAACAGTACAAAACATGACCAAATCACTATTAAGATAAAAATACTGTTTTTTAGAAAAAAATTTGTTTTTATCAAATGATTCTTATTTTTATTTCTAATAAATTTATATCCAATAAATTTATTTCAATGTATATAAACTATTTTATTTTTATAAAATAATTATCCACATTCAAACTCACCAATTTAGTAGAGAAGTTATAATGGTATACTATTTTACAGTTCATTTAGACATGAGGTTGTGTGTATTACAAGCTATCAAATATATGAAATTAAAAATAAGACATATATTGAAAAGTACATAGGTGTTAGATTATTCACTAGTTCAAAAAAACTCATCACATAAATTTCTATAATTTCCCCTCATGAAAATATGTCGGTGGTTCTTCATCATAGTTTCATCAAATTCCCTCATCGACTATTCTATCTATGATTTCTCCAAAGCACCATTACTATCAGAGTTGTTTGACTACTCAACAATATTTCTATAGATTCTAGAATATAGATAGGCTATTCATAGTAAGATATTTCATTTTCTAATTCTATTTTTTCATTGGTGAGCACATGTGTTGGTTTTGAAATTTACATCCTTGACAATAATATATGGAACACATCGTGTACTTTAGAAGGACAAGGTGGAATCACCATATTGTAAGGAAATAATCAAATTATTTCTATGAATCTAAAATTTACTATACACTATGGGATTAGTTTCCTACTACTACCAAACATTATAAAAACCTTACATAGTGTAACATTCACAAAAATGTGATCTCCCACTTGATGATCCAATTCTTTTGTCTGGTTATCAACTTAGATCTTTTGTCTACATTGTGCTTCTATAAAATGGGTTTGAATAGTCATTAAATTTTTCATTGTATCCACTAAATTTTTCAGAACCGGAATCTTTATGTCACCAACTTCATATTAACTATTTGTTGTAAACATATCTTTCTATATAATTAGTTATATGGAATTCTTTTAATACTTGAATTGAATCTATTGTTATAGAAAAACTTTTCAATTGTATATACTATTCCCACATACATTGAAAGTCAAGAGATAATAACCTCAACATGTATTTTAATGTGTAAAAAGTCCATTTGGACATTACATTATTTTGAGGGTGATAAGAAAATTTTAAACAAAGCTTGATTTCATGACCCTTTGGAAAATTTTCCATAATTCTAATCTAAATAATAGATCATGATCAGAAGAAATTAAAATAAGTACTCCATAAATTATAAGTTTTTCTATCAATTTAATCCATATCATTTTAATTAACACTTAGTTATTATATTTAATTTTAATCTAAAGTAACAAATATTTCAACATTAAAAGGATAAAATATTTACTTATTTGATGTCAATTAGACAATAAATAAATACCTTATAAAATCTTATATCATTTAATAAATATAATATATTTTTAAAAAAATTTAAATTTTCAACATAAAATAGTAATACATTGTTTTGATACACAATCAATAGTGTCAAATTTGACACTATTTAATTCATTGATTTTTAAAAATATTCAGATAAGAAGTTATCTTGGAACCATATATTTTATTATTTTCATAAGAGGTAGATGCAATTTGTAAAATTTATTATAAATATGAATTATTAAAAATTATATTTATTTTAAAATTATTAGTAACAATTATTTGTTATCAATATTAATAAAATAATTACTACATCAATTATGTGTAATTATTTAATATACTTAATTTTTTTAATAAAAATTAAAAATAAATTACCATGGTGAATATAAATCTTGTATAATTCATTATAATATATTTAGTCTAATTTATCTTCTAAAAACTAAAACATTTTAGATGTAATACATATTTATTTATGAATGTGACAACTTTAATAACAGTTCGATTAAAATAATACAACTGTCAAAATATCTTAAATAATGCTCCAAATAGTTACTAACTTGACCCATGAATGGTTATGGTTGATTTATACTCGACCAATCTGAATAAATCAAGTGTTTGGATGTTTATGGTTATTATTATTTTAATAAAAATTAAGATATAGATTTCTCATTAATTAATTAATTTTTCCATCATCAAAGTATAAGACTTTAAGGTAATTATTTATTCCCAAAAATTTACAAACAAATTACCGTTATAAAAAAATACAATTTATATTTAAAATGTGTTTTTATAATAAAATTTTACTTCAGAATACCTTTAAATAAAAATTATATATTTATTAAAATTTGAGTTAAAAATATTTAATTTTTTCATCAAATACAATAAATTAAATATCCTAATCTCATTCAAGTGGCTTCTAAAGGACACCCTTTAGACTAAAGGATAATTTTGGCCAAACCACACCCATCCAATGATATAAATAAATGTTTTAGTGTTATTTTATAAAATTATTCATACCCTGAATTAATATATTTCCCCTTTTATATTTTTAATAAAAATTAATGTTGTTACTATTCATAATGCGCAATAATAAATTAAAACTATTTACCTAATTTGTACCTACTAATTCTAAATATGGAATCCATTTTTCAAAATTCAAAACACTTATGTTTCATTAATGAATTTAAAATTAATATCATTATCAGAAAAATACAATGAGTTTTAAAATTTAAAACATTACAAGAGAATGAAATATTTCTACATCTGATTTCAATGTAAAATTAATGTTAATGACATAAAATAAATTGAACGATTAAAATTATTCTATTTATAATTTAATAATATTAAATTTTATAAATTAACTATATATATTATTTCGATGAAAAAAGTTGTTTTCAATTAAAATTAATTATATTTTTACTATTCATTATTATTTGAATGTTATCGAAATAATATAAAAAAATCATCCAAAATAAATTTTTATATCCTGATTCCAAATATAATGTTAATGTTGTCATATAAAAATTATTAATGTGTCAAAATATTATTTTAAAAGGGGTTATCTATTAAAAGGAGGAAAATCACCCTTTTGAACAATATATGTTTCTAAAAATAAAATTGGATTTATTCATAACCTCTGACAAAAAAATCAATTGGATGAAAATAAAAAAAATATTATTAAATATATAACATATATATTTAATTAATTTCATTTATTAATAGTAAGTCACCCTATTTATTAATACAAAAGACAAATATATAATTAGTTTATATTTTTCATTAATAATTGGTAGCAAATGACTTGACTATACATTTTCATAAGTTAGTTATATTTATTCCTACTAAGCTAACTTCTTGTTTAAAATGTTCATCTTATAATAAGGGAATCGCATAGTTCATTCAATGTTAGTATTGTGTGCAATGAAATATATTGAACAATAAAAATTATTTAGAGAAAATATTTTGTAATAACATCTGGGTGTTACCAGTGAGGTCAGCAGGTGTGTGTGACCATGTCTTAATATGGTGTTTAGAGAGCCCTTGGTGCATGGACTAGTTGTATTGATAGATATTTTGTGATTTAATATGATAGTTCTGATGTTTGGTTTGGGTATTTTGCATTGAGGTCAAGGATTTTTTATAGAGTTATTGATGGTTGGATCATGGGATGGATGTTTGGTGGGAGGCACTTGTATTGGGATAGTGGAAGATTCTATTTGGGAGAGACATGTAGTGGTGATTCTTATGTTTGACATGAGTCTTGGGTAGTAATATGTTGTTTTGTATGTTGTAGGGATTGTAACCATGACGTCAATTTGATGTACCATGGTGCTTTTTCTGGTCGGACCTCTTGATGTGTATTTGGTTAGGGTCCCCATTTATGACTGGTTGATGATAATTCATGGAAGATATTTTTTTGGAGCACTACTAATGGGAATGATTAGTAGAAGTGGAGTCTTATGGTGTGTATCACTATGGGTATTATTTTAAATTAGTTGTTGAAACTTCTGTATTTTGGAGTTGACAATCATGGTAAATCACTGTGTTAGTGTTGAGTGATGGTGATGAGTGGGATCTTCAGGTATTTTTTGTTGGAGAAGAAAAAAGAATTATTTATTGGGATGTTAAATAAATTCTAGTAGGATAATGATACAATGATTATGTTTAGTAGTCATGTGAATGGTTTTTCAAAGTGAGAGACTTTTGTTTTGGATAGCACTATGGGTGATTTCTCTTAATGAGACATGCCTTTGGTAGTGGAATGTCCAATGGATTAAATTAGTGAGCCTAGATTAATGAGATTTTACTCTATGATGATGAATCTAGAACTTGTTTATATATATCATGGGATTTTGAATGCATTTCACATTGATGGAATCTTGGGTTCACACACATATTAGAGAGGTGTTTTTCAATTTGGCATGTGGTTTGGGTGGCATAGAAGTGTACTCCCAATATGATTATCAATTTATAATCACTATATAGAATGGGGAATTGTTTCAATTCGACAATGGAATTCAGTCGTGGTGGGATGGGGCCTCAATTGAGAATAATATGTACTAGGATGGGTAAAAAACATTTATGGGTCGAGTGCGATGGCACGATCATTCTAGGACATGAACCTCAATGAGATCACTGAGGGTTGATGTGGATAATGTGGGAGTTTGGTTCAAGATGAGAAACACATGGGTGGTTCAAATGAGTACCATTTCTATTCTATATTTATGAGGATTAATGGATGACTTTGATTGGGTGGATTATTCCATCATTACAAATGGGTTGAAGGCCTTCTTTTCTTATTTTATTATATATAATCTCCCTTTTATGTGTTGAAGTGGAACCCATACATGACCCGTAGGCCCAAGGTAAAAGGACCAACATGACCCGTAATACATAACTAGAAGTCCCAGTGGCATACCATGCTCATACATGACCCTTAGACCAAACCCACTAGTACTGTCCCTCCCCAGCTTCAACATCATTGATCGCCTTTAGCTCCCCAGCAACATTGCTGATCGGCTAGCATTTCCCTGTACAAAGTTGTACGGTGCCCGGTCCTGATGGCGGTATCCATACCCTCTCTGTTTGAACTAGGATACTTCATGGTGTTCAATGTAATGAAGGCCTTGTGTCCCGAAGGCATTTGATGGCCCGAAGGCGCTTGAGACCCGTAGGCCCAAACCAATGGCCCGAAGGCCCAAATAGGGTGAAATGTTTTGGATGATATAATATTCCAAAGTAATTTTTGGGTTATATGGGGTACAAGAATCAGCCTCGAACCAATATTGGTTTTAGGTGATTCAAGTGGGAGTTTTATCAATAGTCTATCAATGCCCATGGATTATTAAATTTATTTTTTTATCACTTGAGAGTTTAATTGGGTGATGGAACTTGATATTGGGTTCAGAGTACAGTGCATATACATTGATTGTCATGGGATTTCATTATATATAAGAATCAGGATCAGAATGTGTTTTTGATGTATCGGTTGGTGAGGTCGAATGCTTTTTTGTAAATTTGTCAATGGAGGGATGGAATAATAATGATTTATGAAATCACAAGAATTTAGATTTAAATGTTATTGTGAATTTTTTTTGGGTAATTGTTGTGTGTTTTTACTAATGGTTTAAGTGGATGGTCCGTTGAGTGTTGGTATGACGTTATATTTTTTATGAAAGGTATATTTTCTTTTAAATACTTTCAAACCTTGTTATGTTCCGATTTTGGCTTAAGATCAGGTGATTGTTCCCTTAGGCGGGTGTATTACACATTGTAAGGAAAGGGTTCAAGTGGGATATAGGCTGGCTATTTGAAAAAAAAATGATGTGCATTAAATACATGGAATGTATTAATTTTAATGAGTATATTTAGAATACATGGTATGTATTAGATACATGACATGTCATTGATTGGCCTGTCCTCCTACAAGTTGGGAATTGGGTTTTCCCCATGAGGGAAAATCATTTATTTTGCACTACATGTAAATAATAAACACCATGTAAATATGTTGGTTCATATTTTTTTAAAAGGGGTAGGGGATCATTTTGAAAATGATCCTATTTCTTCCCTCATTGGAATCATGATACATGAATCCTCCTCCTCATGCCCACCTAGGTTCCACAAGATCTCTGATACCTGAGCTCCATTTCTTCACCATCAGGTGCATTAAACCTAAAATGTTATATTTTTAATTCATATTCCTTCTTTAAATAATTTTTCTTCACTTATTCTATTATATTTTGGTGTTATTTTAGATAACATATTTTTAGAGATTTCATTTATTCTCTTGATTTCTCCTATCATTTCTTGATTCAGGGGCCAATATTAGACACGGAGAGTGATACAGACATAAGGTTGGTGTTATAGTTTATTTACCACAATGTATCAATGATTTTTATTATTTAATTGTGTTTTGTGTTACATACTTCTCAGAAAATGCCTCATTAATGTAAAATTAATTAAATTAATATTTATTATCTTGTATAGCAGAACACTATGATACCTATGAATTAATGTTGTTGGAAATTTTTCTTGAAATGAGAAGCCCTTTAAGTATTCCCATTCCTTGAAGAACTAAATTCCCCTTTTCATCAAATTTTTAAACCATATTTAGAGGTCTGGTTACTTCCCTTATAATAAAATTTTTAAATTTTTAGATTAATTGAGGGAAATAGGAAACCATGTGTTATGTCCTCATTCCTTATGCCATAGGTTGAAATACATTAATGTAATGAATTATCCAACTTCCATAAAATTTTATGTCTCTCATCTGTGTTAATTTATATGAGTTTTTAGGTCAGAATATACAAAGTAATACACAAGGGGTGTGGGTGAATTATGCCATTTAAAATTCATCCAAAAATCTAGATTTTTACACCCTATGTAATTTATACGGACATATAGTTTTTTTCAGTATGAATATGTGCATCGGATAAATAGAAATAAATAAAATAGATTTTTATTTTGGTTTGGGGCACAAAGATCCCTTATTCTAATCTACCAATAAATATCTATACACACATGGTAAATTACACTAGTATTGTCCTCTTATCACATTACCATGATTCCATAACGAAATATAGGTATTGTAACCTTACAATAAAGAAAAATTACAAAACCTTATTGTTCTATAGTAGAGAACTGGTTATCCACAGCTTAGATCGAGAAGCTAATACAGCACCACAACTATGTATGATCAGTTGAAACTCTTAATAAATCCAATGATATTGACTTTTGGAAATAGGTTAAACTTCACAATTTCATAAACACAAAATTGATTGTAGATGTACCTTCTTCTTCGAAAATAATATTCTTCAATAGTGAATGAGTCTGAAGCGATGCAGGTTTGGCATAGATTATAAAGTTGAAATAAGCAACAAAACATAGTAGTCAAAAACATATAGTAGAACTAGATATAATGTTTATATATCGAAAATGTAGTCCTTTTATCAGAGATGTTCAATTTCTGTAGCACTGTAAGAATATTTGTTAATAATTTCATGGTATATGTAAATCTCTTATCAAACACAAATGAAGAAATATTTTGAAGGAATATATAGAATAGAAAAACTTTCTTAGGTATTCCATATTGAAAATAATAGCCAAATTGATCATAGAAACTAAAATTTCAATTGACTAGGATAGTTATAACTTCCCATAAGAATAGGTGACATTTTCACTAATGAACACGGTTTGTTGAAATAATCAAAACGAACATTTAATTGGGCTTCGGTTATGACTTGACCATTACAGTAATCTCGAAGTGAAAATGCTACATGAGGAACTTTTTCATTGAGAACCCATCATATGGTTGAGATGTGTAGCATAGGGTTCCTTTGTGTATTGTAGGGCACTATTTCATAGCATATGGTTTGTTTTTGTAGAGTACAGTTCCATTTTGTAGTCTAGGGTTCCTTCTAAATGTGGTTCCTTTACCATACCATCATCATTATGTGACATAGTTAACACTATAATGTAGGTATGATGATCCATACATTTATCCATGTCTACATAATATCCTAAAAGTATCATCGATTAACAATATTTTCAACTTTACGTAACATAGGGTTTCAAATAGTAAATCCAAACTCCAACATAGGGTTGTTGATCCATAGGCCTGTAAGTTTTCTAAACATATCTATGCCAATTCAAATGATTAATATTTAGCATAACGTAGAGTTCATTCCACATTAAAATGTTAGATTTTCAGTATAACATAGGGATTAAAAACAATGTTTCCAGAATCATCAACAATATCCCCTATTTGATGATCACAAAACCTAAAACCTAATAATTAAAAAAATTAATGAAAAGATACGATCTTTAAAATAATAAAGTTGATATATAAATTTTTTATAAATTTTGATTTCACAAAATTATTTCGTCAATGGAAACTTTTTCAAAAGAAAATGTTGTGTTTACAAATATTCTTCCCATCTCCCCTAGAGATATATTCAATTACATAAAATTAAATATTATCCCCATGTTGTTATATTGAAATGTAGATTTTATTGAATAAATGAAATTTACCACCATTAATATAGCACATATCATTAAATGAATACTTATGAATTATGTCATAGAAAAAAAATATTTTTAGGGAAGTATTACACTGAAATAAAAGTAAATCTAATTAAAAATAAACTGAATAACAAAATACATTCAAATGATTTGAAAAGTTATAGTAAAATCCAAAATAAACAAGGTTATTTAAAATGAATGGTAATAGATCAGATTCAACTTGGAAAAAGGTTTCTTCTAGATGAGGAAGGTAATGAACTACCTTTCTAAAATCAATTAGATTCAGCAAAAGGCTATGAAAATCGTTGTTTAACACATCTTTCCAGTGCTGAAGTATCTTTTTGAAATCATTTACAACCTTCAACCATTCATAAAAATTTACCTCTATAAACTTATTCATAGATTAAATTGATTTAATTAATGTGATCAACTTGCCTTTAACTTGATTAATCACTAGTCCCAATTAGGATTCACTCAATATCATTTGACTTACCAGATATCTTTGATTGTCTAATAGAACATTCAATAGAATTATATCACACTATGGAGTTTGTATCTTATCATTAAAAACATTCAGTACAATGGTAATTGCTTCAATCTTCCTAAAACATTCTGGAATTGTATATTGAGAAAAAGTAGATGCTTGATTTCTTGCTCTGAGAGACTGAAAATATCTACAAATCAACAACTTAAACTCATCAAACTATGTAGTCGTGATAGACTCATCATTTAACGAGAAAAATTTTCATGAAATCTTAGAAATAAGCTCTTTAAGATATCCAAATGAAATTATATTTTCCTTTAATTATCTTAAAAGAAGCTTCTGAGCTTCAATGAACAATCTTTGTACGGAAAAAACCTTTTATTCGTAAAAAATTTTCTTCTCATCTTCCAATTGTTCTCTTAAAAAATTAATTATGGGGCTCCAACAATAGTATTTTTATAACATGGGAATTTTACACTAAATCTCATTATTCATGAGAATTCGCTTATTCTCTATCAACTTCAATTAAAACCATGATTGGGTGACCATCTCCTTCTGGTCCGTTTCCTAAATCAGATCCTTCCAAAACATCAAGATCGGGAAAAATCGGATTTCCATGGTCATGGATATCTTCCCTACGATGTTATTTACTTTTATCCTCCTTCACATCTTGCTCATTCACCTGAGACACACTCTCATCTTCTCTTTTATCACCAAGTTGAGTGGCATCCACTTATCCAATAAGGGACTCAACAACAACATCTAGAACATTAACTGAAATTCATTTTTCTTGGGACAATAGATTACTCTAGAATAAATGTTCCTTACTCTTCATTCCATTAGCGAACTGAGCCGACTAAATGGATAACACTTTGGTCCCCTTGGGAATCTTCTATCAACATTTTTTGTTTCTCATCCCCAACTTGAAGGAAATTGTTGCATGAATTTCTCTAAACAAGAGTAACCATTTTAACTTTTCCTGTATTCATGGTGTCTTTTTAGTGACATGTTTTCCAAAAAAACATTCACAATATTTTCTTTTCATTGTAGAAATAAAGAAAGAATTCTAAAATAGGGATAATATCTATTTTTTAATCCTCAATACCACAAAGTTTTAGATATATAATAATTAACTGGCTGAAATTAAACATAACATTATTCAAAAGTAGAAACATGATATACATGTCTCAATAATAGAAATCATATGTACGATTCCAAATTGGATAAAATTCATCATCATGTGGAATTCAGGAGAAACCACTTTCATAAACAAATTTTTAATAATTCTTGTTCCAAATAATTAAAACATAATGTCCCACGATGTATGTCTTTCATTACTGATATGTCTTAAATCGAATTGAATCTCACCCTCATGGTGACAATATATAATATCTACCATTTACATTGAGGATAAAGAAATTTTTTTAATATTAATTGAAGAGATAAGAGTGTCTACATGAAAACCATGACTAAACGAAGAATTTTTACAAAATTATTTAACATTATGTCATAAACCATCTGCATTTTATCTTCACCAAATGAATAAACAATACCATGAAAAATCATTGCTTACTTATGTTATATATTTTTATAATCTAGATAACCAAAATATATTATCATTCCCTACAATACCTTGCAATATTTTCCTGAAGCATAGACATTATTAGCCAACTTTACATCCAAAGATCTACAAGAGATGGAAATCTTTGATGGTTTTTGGACTGAAGGGATGGAAAATTTAGGGTTTTTAGTATATGGGATTCAAAAGAGAGAGTTAATTTATAAGCTGAAAGAACATGTAGGTTAGGATAGAGTGAGAACAGTTAAAGGGTTTGTTCACACAAATTTAAGATGTTATCATTTAGTTTTTAATTTTTAAAATACAAATATAATAAAATTGAAATAAATATCATTTCAAAAAAATCTAAACAAAATAGAACAATGTTAATTAAATAAAAAATACTAACATGGAAATAGAGAATCTGAAAATAAATTAATAAACTATTACTTAAACTCATATATTCCTACCCCCCTAATAAAATCAAAACTTTCACATGGATGTGGTTTAGTAAAAATATCTACTAATTGATATTCAATATTTAATTTTATTTAAGATATATTATTTTTAATAACATGATCTCTTAGGAAATGATATTTTATACTAATGTTCTTAGTCCTAGAATGACTTATAATATTTTTAGAAATATTAATATCACTAGTATTATCCCATAAAATATGATTACTATTATGGTTTAGTCCAATGTCTAGTAGAGTATTTTTCATTTACAACACTTGTGCACAATAACATCCATTAGGGATATATTTTTCCTCAGTGGTTGATAGGGAAACTGAGTGTTCTTTTTTCCTAGACCAAGAAACAAAAGATTTTACAAGAATGTGAAAGGTTCCTGTGGTAGTTTTACAATCTAATATACATCCTCACAAGTATTCATATAAATATGATATTAAATTAAAATCAAACCTTTTGGGGAAAAGGAGAAATTGAAAAATAGTTCCCATTAACTTTATAAAAATTCTTTTAATATCAGTTAAATTGGACTCTTTTCAATTAGACTGATATTTATCCCAAAGATATATATAAAAAATAATGGCTGGCTTACAAGAAGTAAGATATAAAAAACTAAAAATCTTACATCTATATATCATGTTGTAAAATGGTTTTATAGATTCATCTAAATCAAATTTTATATTAGTACACTTATGAGTTGTATATGTCTTGTTGTTCTCAGGACCAATCTTCTGCGATAAATCAATAATTTGTTAACTTTTATTTAAAAAATATCAATAATCTTTTTGATAAATTTGAAATCCTAAAAAAAATTTGTTCTCCAATCATACATATTTAAAATTATTTTATCATTAACTTTGAAAATTCATTACAAATATTTTTATTTGTTGAACCAAAAATAACATCATCAACATAAATTCAGGATAATAATATATTAGAAAATATGGTTTTATTAAAATGTGTTGGATCTTCCAATCGCACAGTAAATCCATTTTTCAATCAAAAATAATATAACATTTCATACCAAGATCTAGGTACTCGTTAAAGTCCATAGAGAGATTTAGAATGTTTAAAAACATTACTCAATTTTTTTGTATGTTAAAAACAATGGGGTGTTCAACCTAAACATCCATCATTAAATATCCATTTTTAAAAAGGAAGATTTAACATATATCTAATATTATTTAAAATTCAAATGATATGCATAGGATAAAAGTATTATAATGGGATATAATCTATCTATAGGAGAAACGTTTTCATTATAATATATACCTTCTATCGGATTATATTGTTTAGCTAATAGTCTAGAATTATTACTGGTTATGATCCCTTTATCATCATGTTTATTTCTAAAGACCATCATGGTTCTTATATTTGGATCATTGGTTGGTCTTTATACTTGTTCCCAAGCGTCATTCATTGTAAATTGATTTAGTTCTCCCTATATAGCTTGCATTCAACTTTCATCATCTAAGGCTTCTTCAATTGTGTTATGTTCTAACTGGGATATAATGGTGGAAAATTATACTAGGTTTCCTACATTTCTTCCAGTTATAATTCATATGTCTAGATATCCTATAAAATTTTCTAAAGTATGGTTCTTTAGGGATCTAAAGTCTCTAGTATAGTCACTTTAAATTTCATTAGTATCATGTTATTCTGAATCAAGTTCTTCTAAACTAAATTGATCTTTATCAATTTCATTTTTATGGGTTTAGAGTCTCATGTTATCAAAAGATCCAATGAATTCATCAGTCTGGTCTTCCATTTTATGATATGGGATAGTTTAATCAAACATCACATGAACTTATTCATAAAAAATTCATAACAATTTAATAAAAACTCAATAAGATTTAGATGTAGTTGAATAACATAAAATTATTTCATCATCAGCATTTGGATCAAACATACCTAGGTTGTCCTTAGTATTGAAGATATACACCTTGCATCCAAAAACATTAAAATAATTAACTTTGGGTTTTATATTATTAAAAAGTTCATAAGGAGTATTTTTTAAAATAGTATTAATTAAAATTATAATCATGATATATAAGGATGTACTTAATGATTCGTCCAAAAGATAGGTAGGATGACTGTATTCATTTTCCGTAGTCCTAGTCATTTCATGAATATTTTGATTTCTCCATTCACCAATTCCATATTGTGATGGTGTCCTTGGTACAGAAAAGGTGTGTTTAATACCTTGATTTGAGAAAAAATTAACTAAATTATTGGTTATAAAATTCTCCACCATGATCTCATCAAAATGAAATTATTTTAAACCATTTTAATTTTGATCAATTTTACAAAATCATTCCAAAATTGTGAAAACATCACATTTGAGTTTTAGAAAGTAAACCAATGTGATTCTATAATAATCATCAACTAAAATATATATATATATATATATATATATATATATAATTTTCCATCCGAAAATTCTATCCATGATGGTATCAACAAATCCACATGGATAAGTTCTAAAGGTTTTGAAGTAGCAATTCTGATAAAAGATTTGAAATGTGATTTGTACTACTTCCCAATTTGGCATGCATCACAGAATTTTCCATTGTCAAACATAAGACTAGGAAAATTAGAAACTAATTGTTTCATGGATAATTTATTTAATGAATCTATATTGTAGTGTCCAAGTCTTCTATGCCAAATTAATGATTCATTTTTAATAGCAGTTAAACAATTCACATTCTATTTATATAATGAACATAAATCCAATGTATAAACAGTTTCTGTTCTAGGTTATCTTATGTTACGAACCCAATCTCTAAATGTAGAGAATGAATTTTTAGAAAAATCAACAAAATAACCATCATCACAAAGTTGATAAATAATTATTAGATTATGCTTTAGCTCTTGCACATACAATACTTTGTTTATTGAGATAGTATTTTTATCTTTAATAGTTTCATCTCCAATTATTTTTCTTTTGGAATTGTCACCAAATGTGACAAGACCTCCATCTATTTGGGTTAGTGTGTGAAACATTGATGGATCTCCACTCTTATTTCTAGAACATCCACTGCATATATACAATATTTCATTTTTCTTCATGTGACATGTTACCAGCAAAAGCACTTAAACTATTGTTTGTTTTGGTACCCATATTTTTTCTGGTTCCAGTAGTGTTAGAAATTAATGATTTGGGAATCTAGATCCTCTTTGTATTTATATCATTTTCTTCAACCAAACTTTTAGAAATAAAAGCTCATTTAATTGAAATTTTTTTGAGGATTTTTCATATAACAGTTATTAGTGACATGGAATTTTGTTACACAATGATATCAACTTGAATTTTTATTATTGGGCACAAAATAGTTTTTATATAATTTTGATTTCTCACCCTTTATTCTTATTCTATATATTTACCTCATAATGACATCCTTTCCAAGAATTTAATTTAAGATATTTTATCAATTTGAAAAAAAAGAGTTGCACTCTTATAAGTTTCAATATAATCTTGTAATGCTTTGGTCCTTTATTAATGATCAAGATAGTTTATTGCGGATGAATTGATTTTTTTTTCATCAACTTTTGATACTATTGAAGAAAGGTATATATTTCCCCAAAAGAATCATTATGATTACTTTTTAAAGACATGTTCTTTTTATCATAGAATAATATTTTTCTTTTAACATTGAATAATAGGAAGACATTTTATTATCGAAGAAACAACTACTGTCAGAATAAGAAGAATAATATGTTTTTACCTTTTATTCATCATAATTGGCCATTAAATGAAATTTTTCCATTTTGATTTGATTCCTAATTCTCAAAATCATAAATTTAAAGACTAATAGAGACTTTAGATACACTCCATGTGACTTTCACTACTATAATACCCTTTTTATCAGAATAATCATTTTTATGATTTATATTTTTTGGAATTTTTCATTCATCAATAATTTATGGAAAATATTGTATGGTATGACCCAATTTCATGAATCAATAGAAACAAAATTCCCTTGCTTCTTTATCATCACTTTTGCTGGACGTTCTGAATTGACATATTTTCTTGTAGAACATTCTGAACAGTCAACCTAGTTGAGCTACTTCCATCTCAAAATAAGAGGAATCTGAATTTTCCCTTGTTTTTCTTCTTTCATTGATATTATACTTTGTTTCTGAGCTATTAATTTTAGTGTAGTGTTTTCTTCCTTTAATATAATTTTAGGATCTTTAGTTTCATCATGCATTTTTTCTTCACACATTGTTGGTTCCCCGATTAGTTCTTTCATTTTCATATCTTTGACAGGTGATGATTTTCAAATAATAGAAGATGTGTTATTCTATTTTGAGTGTAGTACTCTAAGTAATTTCAATTCATGATCATCTTGTTTGATGGGTTATCATAAGGCTATATTATTATTGATGATTTCTATGATCCTCTTATTAATTTATGAAATTCTTTATCCAATAAACATTCTAAGGGTGTAAAACTTATACTTTGTTGTTCCATACCTCATCTACCTTACATTATATATTCCTCCATAAGAAACTGAAATAGTTTTCTATGTTTTGATAGGCAGTTGGAAAATGTGACACATGATTGAATTCATCTGGTGCAAGATGGAAAATATTAGCATTAATTGCCTTTGAATTCATATCATATTCAGATTATATTTTAGCATACCATGTTTCTGGTTTCTCAAGAGTCTTATAAGGTGTAATTGTTTTCATGTAACTCTAAATCCAATATTTCTATGATAAATAATCATCCTTTATTTCTAACACCAATAATTTTCACCATTTAAGTATAGATCTCAATCCATTGACATTCATTCCCTAGGATGATTGATTTCCAACTTTTTATAGACCTTATACTTGTTAGATTTCTATAGAATTATCCAAAATATCACCTTTGATACCAATTATTTAGTCAAAATATAAATAGTCATACAAAATAGAGGAAGTGAATTGTGTCTTTCAACATATTCCACAAATCTGGCTTTTGACACCCTTTGTAATTTATACGGATATGTTGTTTTTTTATTCTGTATGAAAATGTAATGTGGATAAATATAAATAAATAACACAACTATTTGTAGTGTTTCAGGGCACAAAGATCCCCTAGTCTACTATAACAAACACTATATCTATGAATTTGGTAAATTCTAATAGTATGGTCCTCTTATCTCATGATAAAGAATCGAAAACTGAATATAAGAAGTCGACACCTTACAAAAAAGAAAATTTACAAAGCCTTATGGTTCTATAACATAGAATTGATTATCCACAGCTTAGATAGAGAAGTTTATACTCCCCCAAAACAATATATGAGTAGTAGAAACTATCAATAAATCAAAAAAAGATTGATCTGTTGAAATAGGTTAAGATTCAAAATTTAAAAAGCATGAAATTGACAGTATATGAATCATCTACCTCAAAAATAATATTCTTTGAGAGATAATGAGTCTGATGGGATCCAAGTTTCACATGGATATTCAATTTAAAATTTTCATCAAAATAGAGCATTTGAAAATATTCTGTAAAGAAAGATAGAATATATATATCTCCAAAATGTTGCCCTTTTTTAAGATTTATTCTTTTTCTATAGCACTATAAAAATAATTTCAATAAAATTTTATATATGTGAATCACTTATCAGAAACATATGAAGAGATATTCTGAAGGAGTGTATAGAAGAGAAAAAATTTCTTCAGTATTCTAGATCCAAAATAATATCCTGATTGATCATGGAAATTCCAATTACAATTTAATAGGAGAGTCATAACATCCCATAAGAATATGTGAGTTTATAACGGATGAACATTACTCTTTGAAAGAATAAAAATGATCCTTGAATGGACTTCAATTCTGACTTGACCATTGCAGAAATCTGGGATTCAAAACATTGCTCCAAGAAATTTGCTATTGAGAACACAATAGAGGATTGAGATGTGTAGCGTTGGGTTTTATTTCATAGTGAAGGGTCCCTTTGTGTAGCGTAGGGATCCTTTGTGTAGTGTGGGGTTCCTTTGTATAGAATAGGTTTCCATTGTGTATTTTGGGGTTTCATTTCACAATGTTGGGTTATTTTGTGTAGCATTGGGTTCCTTTGTATAGCATAGAGTTCACTACACATGTATGGTTCCATTACCATACATTCATCTTTTCTTAATGTAGGAATCAATGTAATGTAGGGATGATGACCCATACATTTATCCTTGTCTTCATAACATTCCAAATGTAGCACTGTTTTACTTTACATTCAACATTATTTAATGTAGGGTTGAAAACAGTAATTCCAGACTCCAATGTAGGGTGACTGATCCATACGTGTGTCAATTTTCCGAACATAAGGATGACGATCCAAATGAATGCTCTTTAGCTTAACATAGGGTTGATACCATAAAAAACATTATCATTTCAATGTAATGTAGGTATTGAAAAAAATATTTCCAGAATCATTCCTATAACAGTAAATTCCTTTAAATATAATATAATGTTCTATAAAACCCTCTTAACAAAAAAATATTTGAAAACAAACACTGGTATTTGTGAACATAAAAATCATCATAATTTATAGATTATTCTTGATGCAATACATTCCCAACATTTTTTTTCTAAACATACATTTATTTAATGTCAATATAAATACAAGGGTCTCAATATAGGAAACCTTGGATGGGATCATTCTTCTTTATAATTAGTATTGTAAATTAATTGAAAATATTTTAGGAGTGATTATTGGAATGCCTTGGATAGGCTCATTGGGTGGATTCTCTATATCCTTATGGGTGATACTGGTTCCCTTATAGAGACCACATTGATGGGATATGGTTAAATATTATTATACCATTCCATTAGAGATATTGGGCCCCTTATGTAAGATACAATGGAGGAGCTTAGAGGTTCTTGTCTTGACACCATATCGACGGTGATACATATGATTCTATTTATGGATCTCCTTGGATATATTCTTTTGGTGTGGGGTGTTTATACTTCACTAGAGTAATATTTGGGATTCCTTTTTGGATCACGTTAGATAGGATTAGGGTGCCTCATATTACATTTTACTGACGAATCTTATATTAAATACTAATAATGAAAATCAGTTATTGATGGATGCTTCTTCCACGAAAAATCACATTGCTGGGTTTAGAAAATCCCATGATACTTTTATTATAGTGACTTATTATTATTTCAATCATACCTTATTTGTACAAGTTGACTTTGATTCAGGAATATATAGATTATGCCAAAGAATGTAATGTCATATGGACTTCCATGAGGAACCCAGATCGATATGTTTTACTTATTTATTGTATTTTATTAATGATGTACCTCCACACTACTCTTTTTATATGAATATACTATGATTTTATAGACATAGTTGGTGGTATCCTATTGAGTATATCTCACACCCTTCTATGTCCACATATGGTACCACGAAAAACATCATGACTATAAGTATTGGAAATGGGAAGTGTCCAGCTTCTGATGTTTGATCTCATTACTATAACACTGTATGGGGGCATTATTTTGTGCCTTTGTTCATGATGCAAGAATTTGGAGCCTTCGGGTCTTTTTTGTATTGGTTGTGGTATATTCATGTTCCCCTAAACCATTTCCTATATATATTAAGGGGAATCAACACAACATACATTTTTAATCCAGAATAATAAACTAATTATTGAATGTGGGTTCCCTTGACCCAACTTCTGATGTAAATTGATTACCACAACATGTATAACGTTTTTTTTCATATATAAATGTGTTTATATTGCCGAAATATATTCTATAATTCTATGTCCACTATATTTATTGTAATATACTTAGATTAAATGTTATATCAAAAAAGTTATATAAGAACCCATGATATAATGAGAACCTATAAATACTATAAATGTAATCATAAATTAATGTCACGTGGTCCACATACATAATACTAAAAGGATTCAGGTGGTGTGTGACTATCAGATGTTGGGTGTTCATAATCATTGAGACTTATTCTCAGGAAGAATGAAGATCACAATCTCTTGTACTTATGATTACGAGTAAAAAACTACTAATAGTAACACCACATGTTTTAGGAGTCATTCATTGTTCATATCTGTGGAAATATACAAATGATCTATTTAATTCAGAATGTTATAAATGTCTGTCATTTGATCGCATACTTTGATGAAAGAAAAAAACAATGACAATGATGTCGTGGAGAGGTAGTTTGTGTTGGGTACATCATTTGTTTCAAGACACTAGTTGAGTGATCAAGATAAGATATTTTGATTCTGAGTTGAAAAAGATATATTTTAGTCTTGGATGATAAATATGGTAGTACCTTAATAAATCTATAGACATGGTAGTTGAAGGTATGAATGTCTGGTTTGATCAATAAATAATAAATAATGAAAATGATGATGACAAAATATTGTTTCCTCTTTTTTGATATATCAAGGATAAAATGATTATATTTTGTCGTGCATTTTCATTGGTTTGATTCTATATCTATTTAGGATACAATATGAATTTTTAATCTCTAGTCATGGTCAATAAATATTATTCACTACTATTGAGATAAGGACATAGAGGGTCACAAACAATAGTGCATTCAATATTCTTCACTATTCTATTGAATAAGATTAAAAAACATGGTGGGCCACACAATACGGCTGAGTTGACCAAGTTCTATCAATCACCAACGAATAAATAAATTATTTATTATTATTTTAAAGAAGAATTGTACTGAATTTATTTAATAAATTTATTTATAAGTGATTAAGTAAAAACGAGGAATAATATTATATGAATGAACAATATTTTATTATTCCACGTTCGTTTAATATTATCCAGTGTTATGAGTCTAGTTAATGACTCAGGTTTCTCACATAATATTTTTAATATATACTATAATTATGGGATAAAAATATAAATAATATTATTGTGTGGTTGGTTCATCCTAAATAATTATTTATGTCGTTTATTTAGTGGACGTTCAATACTCGGGGGTCAGGGAGCCCTTAAATGGTATTATGAATATCCACTATATGAGTGGAGATAAGCTCACCACAACACATGGATTTTACATTGTTTTAATTAAGAGCCTCTATCTCCTCATAACTTCTATGGAGAAAATTTCTCAATCCGATTTTATGATCCACATTCGTCTTCTAGAATTGAATGTACAGGATAATGATGATTGTCACTGCATTCATGTGACCGTCAAAGCACCACGATAGCACCCAAAATCTGATGGATAGAGTATGTGATAATTCAAGAAGTGTGTGGAGAATATATAGATGGGGTTTACATAAGATAGTTCATTCAATGAATGATGGAAAATTGATACGGACGTGCACGCATCAAATTAGAATGAGGTAATCATTTGTTTTATTAATTGTGATCATATTATGCCACGTGGGATCCTCAAATTATATCAAGACTAGATTGATAGAGACAACAATGTTACGTATCTCCATTGATCAAAACATTTTAAATCCCCACCACACCAACTTCTGATGTATTCCCCAGTTCCATAAATTTGTAACAGATCGATAATGTGGTTTTTCAAATAAAAGTACATTATTTTAATTTTAAATTTTATATATAGGGTATTAAAATTATTCCAACAAATCTGAATGTGCACTGATCCAATTTTTGATGGTCAATTTATGTCCATCTAAAAAACATTATGGATCAAAGTGGTGATTTTTGGATTCGAGTTTTTTATATATTTGAATAATTGGCTAAACAATCTGAATGTTTTCATGTTTTTTAGTGGGTTTCGAAGATATTATAAAATATTAATCGTTATTATTATTTTATTATTAGAATAATTTGTATTTTTATATTAATGGATCTTTAATGAGCTTGTGAAAATTGAAAGGTTACTTAAATAACTCTTTGAAAGATTCACCCGTCATCATGACTAAATTAACAATGACACTAACTACAAATATTCCATCATAATATTATGTTTTTGTGGTCCACTAAGATTTATTGATATTAAAAAAACAAAACGGACCTAACATAGTAATTGGAACCTCCAATGTGTATCCTTACCTCTCTGTCTCAACAGGTAGGTGACATCCCTAACCTCTCCTCCAAGTCCACCAGCTATGCGACATCCCAACAGAACTAGAGTGTTATCTGCCTTCTTTTATGAAGCCTAAACCGAATTTTCCTCCCCTCCCATGGTCTATAGATTGGTAGCATCCTTCTAATGCACTATCGGATACACCACAATTCATAGATCTGGCTAGCCATCTAGCCATCAATAGTGTCCCACGTCGCCTCCATGCTTGATCTACTTGGTTCCACCATTGGATCCTTGAGCTAAGACCACACAGCTTGGATTCATCCGAATACTGCCACAAGATGCCTCCCCATGCCTCATTGAACAAGACCATGGGCCACTGAGAACCATCGTCACCAGCCCCATTATTCTCTACCTATCTTGAATCGGGAGGCTCTGGTCACCAGGAGGTTCATTTGACCTCATGACTAACAACCTTTGTTCAAGGTAACCCCTTGTTCTAGTTACATGGGACATACCCAACAGTATATTCCCTTCCAAAGGGCCAAGGAAGGTCTGCATAACTCAGAACGGGTCTGGACAAGCATATCTAAGTGAGAATACCCCTACATTGGGATTGTTAAACCCAAATGGGACAGTTGGGCTACAACTCAGTCCGCTAAGGGTCATGGTGGGCGTTTTCGGGTCTCTTTGATATTAATAATCAAAATTACATTAATAAAAATTATTATTTAAAAAAAATTTAAAATTTTGAAACATTATTTTAATTCTAGAATTACATTAAATTAATTGTTTTAATTTAATTTTTTGATTTTAACTTAAATTAATGCATGAAATATTAAAATAAATTCTATGAATTTATTTAAATTTGTTTAATTTATTTTAATACTCATGTACTATTAAATTTTTCAGAATTTAATTATTATATCACCTGTTTATTTATTTGGATACCAAGTAGTCTGGAGAACATTCACCAAACCCTTAAATGTATGGTTTATTTAGTTAATTATTTTTTTATTTTATTGTGTGTGATGATCGTAATAATTTTGTAATTGTATGATGGCCTTTGAATCATATTAATTTTATTAAAATATGTATCAGGGTATGTGTCGTTAGTTCACCTATTGTACATTGTTCTCATAGACATCCTCTCATGCATGTGAGTATATTTTTATATATGCAAAGAGATTTTAAATATGCATACCTCGCCAACTCGAGGTGTTAATCCCAACATGAACTGGATTCGTTGCATTTGGGGTCAACTACATTTTGAGTCAAAATTAAAATAAGAGATGGAAACCCCAAGGTCAATATTGATCCTTTATAGACCAGTCATAATTATATACTAAAGACCAGTCTATGTTAGTTTTTTCCTTTATGCATCATTTTTTATTTCATGCATGTGCCTGATTATTGCATGATCACATCAAATAATATTCAAGATAAAATTTAAAGAGATGAAACATTTTTTTATATTTCATGTTTAGTTGTGAGTGTGAGAACCTAGATTGATAATATTAAATAAAATTTGATTTAATTCATCATGAAATATTAAAAATCCTCATGATATACCAAGTCATAAAGCCTTTCACTACTAATATTTGAGCAAAAATGGGTGTTTGGGTTTCCCATCCGCCAATGTTGAGAGTTCCCCCTACGACTGAGATGTTAATATGAGAGTAGTGGTTCAACATGAATAAAGTAGGTAGCAAAGAAAAAGAAAATCTAGATTTATATCACATTAGGGGAAAAATGTTCACCGAATAAAGTTACAATTACTTTAATCTGGGAATTTACTCAATAGTTCAATGAACTACAAGTTCATGTTGTTGGCCATCCAATATACTACCTATAAACTCTCAATGTAGTAATGTTGCCAAATCTTGTAGACTATGAAAAGTAGTTTTACGGATCCTTTCAACTATTCTACTCAGGAAACCAAGTATTTCGATTTTTATAGTGAGGAATATTATTATTTGGTAAAAGAGTGGGAGATATTTAAATTAAATAATAGTTAATCCTAGATGTCCAAAAGAAAATCTTGATAATGTAATTCCAAAATAAATTTATTTTTTATAGATATAAATCAAAATCACCAACACCACAAGTACATTATCACTGCAATCAATTTTGGATAATAAATTTTTTTTGACCAGACATAACTTCCAGTAATGGTACTGGTGCTTACACATTGTACCACACCAACAAAAGATGCTTTATGTGTTGGATTCAAGAATTCATTTTGAGCCTCCTTAGGCAGAATTTAAGGAAGATAAAGAGAAGTGGAAAAATCATTTAAATAATTCACTAGATATTTAGTGCATCATGTTGTTATCCATATCTAGTAAATTGCCAAAAATCCATGAGTATGAAGATTCCTAAAATATACTAACCCATATCCCTGAATTATATTAGGAGAGAGAAATTAATTAAAGGTATGATATTTCTAGTTCCCTTTATAGTTCAAACTAATAGATGGGATTAAAGTAGGTACTCATGTGCATAAGATGATTGGGTATATTGAGAGGCTTTAAACCCTTGGTTTCAAACAGAATCAATAACAAGAAACAGATATCATTCATTCTTCGTTATCGCCCAACATTTTGACATTCATTGTTTATTATAATATGAATAAAATTAAAATATATCTCCTTGAAATTTTGAATTTAATTATCCAACCTGATAAAGAATTTACTAATACCAATTCTTTAGCTCTTATGGTGAAAAAGAGTATGAAGGGAAACGATAAGGTGTTTAATAACAAGTCTAGTCCTAATAAAACATTTCTACATCCCACCAAGAATATGAAGATAATAAGATAAGGTAATGAGCACGAGGATATCTTGTTTTTATGTGGAATGAAAGGGAACTTGAAAAAAAATCACAGAGCTAGAAAAGAGAAGCAATGTGATGCTTCTAATTTAGGTATTTTTTTCATTGAAGGAAATATATCATTATCTACAAGTTGGGTATTAGATACAACATGTAGCTCTCACATATATATTCATATAAAAGAACCATATAGATTTTTGTTGATTTCAAGAGGTGAAGTTGATCTCTGAGCTACAAATGGTGTGAGTCTAGGTGCCTTGGAAATGCGTGATTGTCACCATACTTTTCATAGTGCACTATTTTTTTATTAAATAATTGTTATTATATATCCTCTATTACTAGAAATATAATGTCCATTTCAAGTTTTGACATAATGGGACTTCATTTAAAATTCCAAAATAAATGTTTTCTCCTTTATACGGATAGCATTTTTTATGGTATGGAACATCTTAACCAGGGCTTATATATACTTGAGAAATATAATAGCTTGTATTGTATGCAACTTTGAGATTCTAAGACACTACGACCAATCAAACTAACCGTTTTGAAGAGTAATACAGACTTTTTAAATTTTTTATAAATTTTATCTTTAAAAATGCGCTTCATTTTTTCATTCAGAATATCAAAATTAGCTTAGGTGAATTTTTTTGGTATTTTTTTGAAAACATTCAATTTTTGTTGAATAGTGAAATAACACTATGTTATTGCTTAAAACTGGATTTTTATTTAAATAATTAGTTATTTTATATTATTTTATTATATGTAAAAATAGATACATAATACATATATATGATAAACTGAAGTAATTGGAGTCATTTTATAATAAGTTTAGATATATAAAATTTTATCAAACTTTTTACCATCATTTACCCACCTTCTAGGAGAATTTGAAAATTTGAATAAAACATAATTTTACAGCTTCTTTGAGTTGAATATAAAATTTTTGAGAGACACAGTTAATATCAGTAAGTAAAATGGGGTCCAATAAGATGAAAATTATTTTTGGTGAATAGTAACTTTTCACTTTTATTTACAATGTTTAAAACTAAATAGGGTTATGAAGGGTAAAAATGATATCATAATTACCCTCACACATGTCTTAATTATATTGGATATGTATAATTCGATCAAAAACAACCTTAGGAATAGAATATGATTCTCTTTGGTCCACATGGAATAAATTAGAATATTTATTATTATTATATTTAAAGAAGACTTAAAAGTGTTAAATTCAAAGTTTAACAACTAAAACATTATTAATATAGGGATAAAAAGAATATAAATTTTACTATAAATATTCATTAGAAATCTTAAAATACTTCCTACATAATTTAATTTTATTTATAATTTTTATATATTATATAATTTAATTTATTTATGACACAACGATGATGTAGTAATTACCTTACTAATGAAATATTAGAATAATTGATATTATAGATATCCAAATAAATGTATATTGAGTCTTATTATGAATTACAGTAATTTTCTAGGTTAATATGACATGTTAGGGTTGGTTAAAAAATATTTAGTCGAAGGGATAAAGTTTTTATGGCTTTCAAAAAAATTAAATACTAAATATTGTCATAATTGACATAATTACGTTTTTAAAAAAAAATTATATTATTAATTGATATAATATTCATAAAAATCTAAAGTTAAGCAAAAGGACTTATATAATGTTATATATATAAATAATGAACCACATTGGGATATCATGTCTTGTTATAGTATGTTTATTAACCATATAATATAAAAATACACAGAGACATGGTAAATGACATTCTATTTAACTAAGAGATAAATCTAAAAGATAAGGTTAATATAATGACCTAAACCTGTATAAAACATGTTTGTTGAGTGGTTTTAGACCCATAACCACCTTATTTTTTTAATAATTAATTTTTAAGCCATTTGATACCGAAAATGATTTTATTATAAAATAATATTTCAAGCTTTTCCTAAAGTGACCTTCACCTATGTTATAAAAGAGCACTTCCCCTTCTCTTAATTTCCCACATCCACAGCCTTTTGGCTCGGCCAGTCCCTACCCAAATATCCTCCCTACATTCATCCCTTAATCCTAGAGGCCTTCCTTTCATTAGAAATCCAATATATGGAGCCCTTTTGATCAAATAAAAAGGAAGACCCCGAAGAAGAGTTAAATATTTCATTACCTCTTTCAAGTTCTTTTCTTCTTCCACTTACTCTTTCATTGATTTTTCCCTTATAAAATAATAACTCCAATATCTTCTATATACTGTTATATTATTATAAAAATTGTACTACCATATTCATTATTCTAGCAGTCCTATAAATGACGAAGTCACCATACATGCATATGTACGGATTACCATGTCCACGTCTTGGTGTAGTTTGTTATTCAAACACTTCATTATTTGGATGAGAATAATAATGATTATAATAGATGTTAATAGTAAATATAACATTTTAATGATTATTTATATATGATATAATATCTAATTATATAGGATTTCTCCATCAATATAATGATATTATTGCTCATATGTACTTACAGATTACCGTATCCACAAACCGGATGAGATTCATTCCCCATCGTAATAATTCAAGAATAATTTCCTTTTTTTGACTAAAAATATTTTTTATGAGAATTATATCATTATTTATATGAATAAAATACTTCCTATCGAAGACAAACATGTCTTACAAAACCAAGCATATAAAGGAAAACGAATCAGTTAACACCCGGAACGATGATTCTACAAAAATATTATTAATAAAGCAATATTATAAGATCATATATGATATCATATTTATGTATATAGTTATTGTATAATTTAATAACAAAGTTTTAACTATTATAAAATAGGTTAACAAACCATCGACTAAGGAAAAGTACAAGGTAAGGGTTATTTTCACAATCTCTATATTATCCGAGGTTGTTTTTACGTAAGTATCTATTGGGACGTACTTATTATCCATGTCCATGAATCATAAAAGAGTTTTAAAAGGTATTATTTTTAAGGGACTATTTTACTAATCCATCATTTTAAATATTATAATGATTTATTCTTCTAAACCTTTCTCATTAATGTCCATGTTTTTAAAAAGGATTTTAGGATTTATTTATATGGACATGATGGTTTTAAAATGGTAATTCCTTTCAAAATATTCAAAGTGGTATGAGACACTTTGATTCAAAAATATATTTTAAATGACATCCTATATAAATTATGTGTCTTTTAAATGAGTTCCTAAAAAATGGATTTTTCTCTCAATGATTTTTAATGATCATTTTGAACTATTTCAACATCCTTTATGAGATATTTATTTTTGTTCGAGGTTCATTTATTATGATAAAAATATTCCATATTTTATTGAAGGTTTTGTGATATATTTGATTTTGGATGTGATATTTTTATACCATTCATGGTTTATAGATAATGTATTGACATTTTATATGCTAGTTTTGATACAAATGTTTATGTTATGTTTAAACCTTTTCATATAGGGAATGAATTTTACTTAGTAAGTGAAGGGTGCAGCCCATTATAGCTCCTCGATGCACAAGGCCCCGACTATGTGGTTATGATGTCTAGCATTATGAATTCCCTCATTATGAAAGTGGTACTGATATTGCATGTGATTATTCGACTAGTATAATATCCATGTGAAGAGGTAAATTGAATTATATTATTTTATCTTTTCAAAATTATGCTGAAGTTTAATTTTAATTTTTTTTGTTTTAATCTAATACATTGCCTTAAATTTTTATGCTTATTTATGATAGTTTCCACTCTATTGTTATCCTTATGGAGCATCTAAGATCACCCCATTATATATTTTATTTTTCATAGGATGTGAAGAACTATTATATGGGTGACCTATAGGTATAGGCTAAGAAAATGAATTTGGTCAAAAGGGGACAAAATGTTGTCGATGTTTTTATTTCATGATGTAATGTTAAACTTATGAATGAATCTAGTACTTCTAATTCTACTAAACTGATCAGTTAGTTATGACATGATTCCTTATATCATGCCAATGTTATTTAATAATGCAATGACTTTGGGTAACTGGGGTTGGGGTGTGATAGTTGGTATCAGATGAAGTTTAGTACAAACTTTGGAAACTATATTTAGAAAAACTCTGATTAGAGTACAGTAGCCTAAAATAGACTTTTAGGATTAGTATAGAAGAACATCATAGAATTTTGTTACTGTATAGATTTTGTGAGTTTTCCAAGAAATACATACCTTTATGGATATAAGGTGGTAGAGGTGTCTTTGGCACAGATGTACATAGAGGTAAAACCGGAAAACAGTACTTTGAGCTAGACTCTAACGGGAACTGATGCATCATAACAGGCCTTATTGCACTCTTGGTTTCGATGCTCCAGGGGTATATGCTTAGTATAATTCTCATATTTTTTACAAATCATTAGGAAGGGTTTATTAGTATATACCTACTCAAAGAAATCATTTTTATGATTATGGATTATATCCATAAAATGTTCAATTTACGTTAACTATTTTATATGTTTTGAATTATGTATTGTGATTCATAAACTAATCCAGTTTATGCCATTGTTTAGAAATGGAAGCTAGTGGAAGGAATGGAAACTGTATCAAGCATGTAATTCATGTAGGTATTTCCCTCATACTCAAAATAATTATAGTGGAGTTGGTGATGTAACTGGTGCTGATTAACTTATCAACATACTTAGACAACTCACCCATGTTATGAATAATAACCTTAACCATATCGAGCACCCATATCCCCAATGGGGAGGATCAATGTTAGACATCTTCATGTTGTAAAGAACACCAATATTTAATGGGAGTAAAAATCCATTACTAACTGAGTAATGTATTAATTCCTTAGAGAAAATATTTCACACATTGGGGAGTTGCAAAAGGGAAAATGTTTTCATGGCAGTTTATCGCCTCATAGGAGAATCAGATCAATGGTCGTCCTTAATTCAAAACACAAAGGAAGATGATGAATTATAAAATATGGAATGGAGGGAATTTAAATCAATTTTCTTAGAAAAATAAAATCTTCATGACCATCGAGCGAATATGGAAACGAAATTTCTGAGTCTTATACATAAAGATGATGAGAATGTCGCAATATATGAAGCTAACATTAAATGGTTAGCAAGGAATGTCTCAGATTATATATGTAACCCATGAAGAAATATTGATCAATTCATTTATGGGTTAAAATAATTTCTCCAGTGAGTATTAGTCTCACAATCTATCTTATCATACAAAGATATTTTCTCATGTGCTATCAAGACATAAAAATAATTCTCTAAGTCTTATGACATTAAAGGAAAGCATGAGAAGAAGAGATCTACAGAACACTCTGGAAATGGAAATAAGGGGAAGAAGGGAAAATATGAATATCCATCCTGTAGTAAATGTGGGAAGAAACACCCCAGTACTTTCCTAAAGGGAATGTGAGTTTGTTACAAGTGTGGTGAAAAAGGCCACCATGCTCGTGATTGCATAGGGATGAAAGAGGCTATTGAGTGATACAATTGTAGAGAATATGGTAATTATGCAAATTAATTTCCTAAGTGAAAAGGGAATACAACACAGAAAGGAAAAGGGAGAAAGGAAAATATTATGTGATCACTACCGCTAAAGTTGAAGCTCCAAAAGACGTGGTGGCAGGTAATTTAATGGTTTACTCAAGTTTATCCTATGCTTTATTTGACTATAGATCATCTCATTGTTTCATATCATCCTAGTTTTCTTTTAAAATTTGATATTTTCAATTTGAATTAACAAGGAAGTAGTCAGTCAAAACACCAAAATGATTAATCATTGCTTCAATGTTTTGTGAATCAGTTCCAAATAGGGCATATAAATGTTCTTTATCTTCTGATCTCATCATCATACCCATGATTAAATTTGATATAATCCACAGAATGTATCAGCTTTCAGACCATGATGTGAAAATTTATTGTAATAGGAAGAGGTTTCAACTTTCGATGATGATAAGGAGTACCTTATCATTAGAGAAGAATCGTCAATACTTGATTTTTTTCCATATCCACCCCTAATAGCTCTACTAAATGAAATTATTTGCGAGGAAGAGAATGAAATAATTATGGGTTATGAAAAAAATTATCTAATAGAGGACATAACTATTGTGAAAGAATATGTTTAGGTGTTTTGAGATGATTTACCTGGATATCCTCCCGAATAAGAAATTGAATTTTCCATTAATTTTCATTCCTGGTTCAAGGCCCACATCGAAGAACACATATAGAATGGCCACTGTGGAATTAGTGGAACTAATGAAACAACTAGAGGAATTGTGAAATAATGGATTTATTCACCCTAGTGTTTCTCCATGGGGAGCCCCTATCATTTTTTTAGAAGAAATACAGATATATGAGGTTGTGAATTGACTACAGGGATATCAATGCTAAAACAATAAAGAAAAAGTCCCACATACCTCGAATTGATGATTTATTTGACCAAATTCATGGAGATAAATATTTTTCAAAGATTGACCTTCGATCGGGATATCATCAGTTGTGTATGAAAAAGGAATATATTTCAAAAACAGCATTTTGTACTAGGTATGGGCATTACAAGTTTACAGTAAAGCCTTTTGGGATGACTAATGCACCTTCAGTTTTCATGGATGTAATGAACATAGTTTTCAGGGAATATCATGGAAACATTATAGTGGTATTTATTGATGATATCATGGTATACTCAAATAAGCGGCAAATATTACGAAAATCACTTGCACATTATCCTAAAGACTCTTACAAGAAATGAATTATTTGGGAAGTTTAGCTAATGTGAATTCTGGGTTCAAGAGAGTCCTATTCTTGGCTATATTATTTCTAAGGATGGAATCTCTGTTGATCATTTGAGGACTAAGGAAATACCAAAATGACCAGTACCAATGAGTATAATTGATGTATATAGTTTTATTTATTTATTAGTTTGTTATTGGAGTTTTGTCCATAATTTTTCACGATTGGTTAACCCATTAACCAAGCTCACACGTAAAGGGGTTAATTTTTTTTGGAAAAAAATAGTGTGAAAATGTTTTGAAGATCTGAAGAGAATATTAGTTAATGATCATATCTTCACTCTACCATCGGGGAAAAATGTGTTGGTTATTTAATGTGATGTTTCAATGAAAATACTTGGTTGGGTCCTTATGTAGAATGATAGAGTTGGTGCATATGCATCACGATAGCTAAAAATTCATGGGAAAAACTATCCCACTCCTAATCATTTGTTATCAGCTGTAATATTTTCTTTGAAGATATAGAGACATTATCTCTATGGTGAAAATGTGAGATTTATACTGATCTCAAGAGTTTGAAGTATATTTTCTCACAAAGAGAACTCCACATGAGTCAAAGGAGGTGACTTTAACTACTCAAGAATTATGATTTCACTATACACTACAACTCGGGGAAGGAAAATAAGGTGGAAGATGCTTTGAGCAGAAAAGATCATGGAGTTTTGAACAATATGAGAGTTAAAAAGGATCCTATTTTCATGGATCTATTAGAGATGGATATGGGAATAACCATGGAAGTTTAAACATCATTCCTTTTTCAAATGGTTGCCAAACCATCTTTATTAGAAAGGATAAAAAGTTCTCAGACTGATGATGAGGAACTTCTAAAGAAAATTAAAGCTGTGGATGATGTTAGATTGATCAACTTAGTATATAAAGATAAAATTTTGAAATTTTGGAAGAGACTTTGTGTTCTCGATATACGAGATCTAAAAAGAGAATTGTTGGATGATTCTCATAGCTCCAATTTCTCTATACACCCTATTATCACTAAGATGTATTGAGATATGAAAGAATATTTTTGGTGGGAAAACATGAAGAGGGAGATTACTGATCTCTTGTCGAGATGTATGGTTTTCAGCAAGCGAAATATTCTAGGAAACGACCCGAAGGAGTCATGCAACCTCTTCTCATATCTAAGTGGAAATGGGATAATATTACGATGCACTTTTTCATGGGGCTACCAAAGACTCCCAGAAGAAATGATGCAATATGGGTCATTGTTGATCATCTTACCAAGTCAGCACATTTTATTACAATAAGAGAAGATTTACTACATGAACATATGGAACGATTATACATTAATGAAGTTGTAAGAATTAATGGAGTACCCCTACCGATTGTTTTTTATCGTGATCCCTATTTTAAATCAAGATTCTTGAAAAGACTTCAGAAGGACCAAGATACTAAACATTGATTGTGCACTCCATACCACCCTCAAACTGATGGAAAATCAGAATAGAATATTCCAACCATAGAAGACATGTCAAGATCTTGCTCACTTTACTTTCAAGGTATGTGGGATCAATATTTACCTATACTAGAATTTTCCAATAACGATAGATTCAATTCACGTATTCAGATTGCACCACATGAAGCATTATATGGAGAGTGATGTCACACACCAACTTGATGGGATGATGTTGGTGAAAGAAAACTCGCAGGCCTAGAAATTATTGAGTAAACGGTGGAAAAGGTGAAGGTTATCCAAACCCACATCAAAGAAGCTCAATATAGGCAAAAGAGCTATGCCGAAAACCGAAGGATGGATTTGGGATATCAGGTAGGATATTATGTTTCCATGAAGGAATCTCTATGGAATGATGTTATACATTTCAGTATGATGGATAAATTGAGTCCCAGGTACATTGGATCTTTTGAAATTCTAGAACGAATTTGAGTTTTAGCTTATCATTTGGAAGTACCTCGAAGTCTCTCCAAAGTTCATGATGTGTTCCACGTATCACTGTTGAGAAAATACATGCATGACCCAATGCATATACTTACTTTTGAGGAAATTGAACTAGAACATGGTATGTCTTATTGTGAATAGCCTTTCAAAATTCATGATACAAAAGAACATGTTCTAAGAATCTAGATGACTTGTCTGGTAAATGTTCTATGGAGAAACTATAAGATGGAAGAGGTAATGTGGGAACTAGAGGAACATATGATGAATAACCACCAAAATCATTGTGTATGGTAGTATTATAGAAATATTGAGGATTAAATTATTTGAAGGGGGGAAGAATGTAACACCCCAAGTTTCCATGGTATATTTCCCTTTGAATAATGCAATATCTGGCATTGTATGCAACTTCGAGATTCTAACACACCGTGACAAATCAAAATAGCCATTATGAATAGTAAAACCCACTGATTTAAATTTTATAAATTTTATCTTTAAAAATGTACTTCTTTTTTGGATTCAGAATATCGAAATTAGTTTTTGGTGAATTTTTGGTATTTTTCTAAAAACATTAAATTTTTTTTGAATAGTGAAAAATAACTACGTTATTGGTGAAAACAGACATTTTATTTAAATAATTAGTATTTTAATTTATTTTATGACAAAATAGAAAGAAAAAACATTTATATGTTCAACATAATTCATTGGAGTCATTTTATAATATGTTTAGATATATAAAATTTTATCGAACTTTTTACCGTCTTTTACCCACCTCCAAAGAGCATTTTCAAATTTGTATAAAACAAAATTTTATCGCTTTTGTGAGTTGAATTTAAATAATCTGTATGATATGGTGAAATCAGTATATAAAATGTGGCTCAATATGATGAAAATATTTTTTTGGTGAACAGTAACTTTTGACTTTTATTTACCACGGTTAAAAGTAAATTGGGTAATTAAAGGTAAAAATGATATCATAATTATCCTAACACATGTACTAATTCTATTGGATAAGTATAAATAGACCATAAACAAAATTAGGAATAAAATATAATCCTTTTTGGTCCACATAGATTAAATTAGGAAATTTTTTAGTATTTTATTTAAAGAAGAGTTAAAAGAGATAAATTCAGTGTTTAATAACTTAACCATTTTTAATATATGGGTACACACAATATAAATTCGACTATATATTTTAATTATAAATATAAAAATATTTCCTACATAATGGTATTTATTTTTAATTTTTAGGAATTATATAATTTAATTTATTTATGACACAATGATGATGTCGTAATTTCCTAATTAATGAAATATTAAAATAATTGATATTATAAATGTCCAAATAAATGTAAATTGAAGCTTCTTATTAATTAGACTACTTCATAGGTTAATATGAAATTTTAGGGTTGGATAAATATATTTTGTTCGTAGTGATAATGTTTTTTCAGCTTTCAAAAAAATCAACTACTAAATAGTGTCCAAATTTACATAATTGAGTTTTAAAAAATATTATATTTTTAAATGATATAATATTCATAAAAATCTAATGATTGGAAAAAGGACTTATATAAGGTTATATATATTAATAATGAACCTCGTGGGGTTTTCTTGGCTTGTTGTAGTATGTTTATTAACCATATAATATAAAAAAACAAAGAGACATGGTAAATGTCAAACTATTTACCTAAGAGTAAAATCTAAAAGATAAGGTTAATATGATGACCCAGACCTTTCTAAAACCTGTTGGATGAGATATTTTTGACCAATTATTACCTTTCCCTTTAAAAAACTCATTTTGGAGCCACTAGAAAACGAAAATGATTTTAATATAAAATATTATTTCAAGCTTTTCTTAAAGTGACCCTCACCTCTCTTATAAAAGGGATCTTCCCATCTCTTAATTTCATACATCCAAAGCCATTTGGATCGGCCAAAACCTGCCCAAATATCCTCCAAACATTCCTTCCTTCGTTATAGAGGCCATCCTTTTCTCATAAATCCTACCTACAGAGCCCTTTTGATCAAATCAAAAGAAAGAACCTCTAGAAGAGGTAAATATTTCATCACCTCTTTCAAGATCTTTTCATCTTCCACTTCTTCTTTATTTGTTGTTTCCCTTATAAAATATTAACTCTAGTATCATATATATACTTTTATGTTATTAAAAAAATGGTACAACCACATTAATTATTCTATCCATCCTATAAATGAAAATGTCACCATACGTGTGTACATACGGATTACCGTCTCCACATCGTTGTGTAGTTTGTTATTAAAACACATCATCATTTGGATGTGTACAATAATGAGTATAACTATTGTAAATAATAAATATAACATTTTGATGATTATTTATATATTATATAAAATCCAATTACATATTACTATTCCATCAACAAAATTATATTGTCGGTTGTGCGTACATACGGGCTACCGTCTCCACGAACACGATGAGATTCATTCCCCATCATAATAAATAAAGAATAATTTTCATTTTATGATTAAAAATAATGTTTATGAACATAATATCAATCTGTATATGACTCAAAAACATCCTATCCATAAAAACATGGTTTATGTAACCAAGCATATAATGGAAAACAAATCAGTTAACACCCGTAACGATGATACTACTAAAATATTAATAACAAAGAAATATTATAAGATCATATATGATATCATATTTATGTATATAGTTCTTTTATAATTTAATAACAATGTTTTATCTATTATATAGAAGGTTAACATACCATCGACTAGGTAAAACTACATGTTAAGGGTTTATTTTACAATCTCTTTATTATCCGAGGTTTTTTTAGGTAAGTATCTATAGGGGAATAATTATTGTCCATGTCCCTATGTCATAAAAGAGTATTCAAAATTATTTTTTTTAAGGGACTATTTCACTAAAACCTAGTTTTAAATGTTTTAAAGATTTAATCTTCCAAACCGTTATCATTAATGTCCATTTTTTAAAATGGTTTTAAGGATTAATTTATATTGACATGAATGTTTTAAAATGTTAATTACTTTTAAAAGTTTTAAAGTGGTTTGGGACACTTTGATTCAAAACTATCTTTTAAATTACTTCCTTTATAAATAATCTCACTTCTAATGGATTTCATGAAAAATGGATTTTTTCTCTCAAAAATTATTACTGATCATTTTGAACTAGGTTAACATCCTTTATGGGATATTATTCTTGATAGAGGGTGATTTATTATGATGCAAATCTTACATATTTTATTGAAGGTTTGGTGATTTCTTTGACTCTTGATGTGTTATTTTTATACCATTAATGGTTTATGGATAATGTATTGACATTTTATATGCTAGTTTTAATACGAACATTTATGTTTTGTTTAAACCATTTCATATGGGGAATGCATTGGACTTAGTAAGTGACAGGTAGATCCCACTATAGCTACTCAATGCATTGGTAGGTCTCATGAGACAAACTAGTGTCTTGGAATAAGGCCTTCAAAAAATCATATTTGTATTATTGGAAAAATTCCTTGACTATGGGGTTATGAAGTCTAGCATTATGCATTCAATCATTATGAATGAGGCTATTGATATTGCATGTGATTATTCGACTAGTAGAATATCCATGAGAATAAGTAAATGGAATTATTTGATTTTATCTTTTCCATATTATGCTGATGTTTATGTTCAAAACACTTTTGTCTTATTCTAATACATTTCCTTAAATGTTTATGCTAATTTATGAAAGTTTATGCTATATTATTATCCTTAATGATCATCTGATCTCACCCCTCTCTATGTTTAATTTTTCCGAAGATGTGAAGAAGTATTTTATAGTTGTACTGTAGGGATATGATAAGGATGTAAGTCTGTTCGAAAGGGGACAAAATGTTGTTGATGTTTTTATTTACTGATGTAATGTAAAACTTATGAATGTATCTAGTAATTACAAGGCTACAAAACTAATTGGTGTTTCGGGACATGATTCTCTGTATCATTCCAATGTTATGTAATAATGCACCGACTCTCGGTAACTGGGGTTGGGGCATTACAAAAAAGACAAAAACTCTTTTCTTTGGAAGGTAGAAAGATGCAATGAATTGTTATAATAATTCATATTAACGTATGTGGTCTATTTATAGTAGAGGAAAGGGGTGGGTTTTTATACTTCAATTTGATTACTAATGATCTTAGTAGGTATGGTTATATCTACTGAATGTGGTATAAGTCATATTAATTTTGGATGTTTAAGGAATTCCAATATGACGTAGAAAACTTTCCTGGTATAAATGTTAATGTATGTCACTATCATTGATGTTGAGAATATCTTAACCACACATTCAATGACTGATTGATGGATTGTATTGTAGTATCACAAACCACTCATCCATATACACCATATTGGAATAATGTTAGTGAAAGAAGGAATATAACTTTGATTGACATGGTCAAATCGATGATGAGTCTGAGATCTCTTCCATTATCATTTTAGTGATAATGTTTGTAGACATTGGCATATATCCTTAACTCAGTGCCATTTAAATCTACAAATGGGATTCCATATGAGTTATGGGGTGGAAATAAACCCAATCTCTCACATTTAAAGGTATGTGGATGTGAGGCTTTTTTCAAGACTATATCAAATGGTAAATTAACATCCAGCAGCATGAAGTGCATATTTATAGGTTATTCTAAAAAAACTATGGGATATTACCAATATAACCCTTCAGATATGAAAGTGATCATGTAAAGATGAACCATATTTCTAGAATGGAAACACATTTTCAATGGAAATAGTGGGATCTATAATGACATAGATGATTTTAATTCCCTAGATACACAAGTGTTGGTATGGGAATAATCTCTTAATAATATAGTGATATAAGAAGAATTTCCCGATACTCGGGTAATTTTTTGGTCTCCTCAAGAGGTTTGATAACCAAAGCATTGTGGTTTTTCTAATCAGCATGTCAGGTAACACATTACTCTTTGAGGATGATGAATCTATAACCTACAAGGATGAAGTTGATGTTAAGGATTTTGATAAATGGAAATATTACATGTATTCTAAGATGGAGTCCATGTACCAAAATCATGTTTTTATTTTGGTAGAAAATCCATCTAATGTAAAACCCATTAGGTGAAAAAAAAATTCAAGAAAACGTTAGACATGAATGGTAAGGTTAATACCTATTAGGAGAGACTAGTACTAAAGGGTTTCAGATAATGTCAACACATAGAATATGATGAAACCATATCATCCATAGAAATTATGAAATCCATTATAATAATTATTCAAATAATATCTTTACATGATTATTATATTTGGAAAATGGGATTAAAATTTTCTTTTCTCAGTTGGACATTGGTTAAGGATTTCTATATTACTCAACCAAAAGGGTTTGTTAAGTAAAATATTTCCAATCAAGTGTAAAAGTTACATAGATCTATTTATGGATTGAAGTAGGCATCACGATCATGGAATTATTGTTTTGATTAATCCATAATAGAATCTATTTTTTTCAAAAAAAATGTGATCCATATGTCTATAATAAGGTGAATTATAATTTCATCATTTTCTAAGTACTATATGTTGGTGGTATATTAATTATGGTTAATGAAGTGAAATACTTCATGTTAGATAAGACTTCGTTAAATTAGTGATTCTCAATTAAAGTCATAGGTTATGAAGAATACATTGTAGGTATCAATATCTATCATGATATATCGTAGAAGTCTCTTGGGTTAAGTCCATGATTATATATTAACAAAGTACTCACAATGTAATATATGGAACACTCTGAGAGAGATTTATTTCCCATGTCACATGGTATAAATATTTCAAAGGAAATGTATCGAGAAATAGAATATTAGATTCACGGAATGATAGAAATCCTTTATGACTCAAAAATGGGTTCTATCATGTATTTAGTGATTTGAACTATGTTTGATGTAGACTTTTCTTTAAGCCTGGTGAGAATATATCAAGCTCATCCAAGAGATATTCAATAGGAATATGTTATAATTATCCAGAAGTACTTGTGGAATATAAAAAATATTTTCCATGTGTATGGAAGATATGAATAACTATAAATGAGAGGAAAAACTGAAGAAAATTTCCAAAATATATCATGATGATCTAAAATCACATATATGATACATAATTTTCAAAAAGGTGGTGCAACGAGCTGGATAAGCTCAAAGAAATCTGTGGTTTCCAATTATATAATAGGATCTGAGTATTTAGCGGCTTTTGATGTAGTAAAGGATGCAGTCTCCATATAAATATTTATCTCAGATATTGGAATATTTACTAAAATTGTAGACTATGTTCCACTTTATTGTGATAATATTACTGCAGTGGTGTTATCCAATGAGCCTAGGTCACACTAGAGGAAAAATAATATACTTATGATGATTCATCTCTTGAGGTACTTTACTCGGAGATGTGAAGTCATAGTTAGTAGAGTATCTGTAAATGAAAATGTGGTATACCCCATAACTAAATCCATATCTCAAAAGAATAAATATTTTCAGGTGAGGGCTAGTGTATTGAGACATTTTTTTCAGTAAGATCTAGTGAAAGTGGGAGTGTCGAAAGTGGGTTTCCTAGACCCAACTTTTGATGTAATTTGATTAATACTACATGTGTAATGTTTATATATATATACATGTGTTTATATTACCATAATAGGGAATATTATACTTTATGTACTATATTTAAAGTAATTTACTTAGATTACATGTTGCATCAAATGGTTATAACATATCCAAATATATAATCATAACCTAGAGATAATAAGATAGTGATATTAACGTAATGTATTATGGTTCAGATACATCATGATGAAAAGAAAAATATGGTGTGACACTATGATATGTTGTGGGATTTTAATCATTAAGACATATTCTCATGATGTTCAGATGTGGTGGTCTAGAGTAGTTGAGATTATGAGGAAAATACCACTAATAGGAACACCACGTGTTCCATGTGTTATTGGTTATTCCTAACTATGAACATGTGTAATGGTATCCTATGTAGAGATCATAATCAATGTATGTAATTTTATTTTTTACATTTATGTAATGAAAAAACCATGAAAATTATGTCTTGGAGAGTTAGTTTGTGTTGGGTAAGTCATTGGTGGAATGACTTTATTTGAATGATTAAGATAGGATTTATCACTTACGTGTTGTGGAAGAGATATCTTGGGCCTAGATGATTAGGATGGTCATACCTTTATAAATCCATATCCATGGTAGTTGAAGTTATGTCAATCTGATTACAACAAAAATCAATAAATCAAGAAAAATATGATGACACAAGTGTGCATCCTACATTATGAGATATAGATGAAATAGAGATTATATTACACAGTGTGTGTTTGTAGGTTGGTTTTCATTGTTAGGATTATTCTGTATCTTTTTAGGGGCCTTTATGGGTTCTGAGACTCTACTATTTGTCTATGAATATTATTCACTGCTATTTAGATAAGGACCTAGAGAGTCCCACACAATAGTGCATTTGAAAATCTTCACTATTCTATTGAACATGAATATAAATCAATGTTGGACAGATAATCGGGATGAGTTGAACAAGTTTTATCGATCCCCAATGAATAGATACATAAATTAATATTCAATTAAATAATAATTGGTTTGAATATATTTATTACATGTATATACAAGGGATTATGTAAATAAAATAAAAATTATTATATGAAAAAAATATTATTTTAATAATATAGGTTCGTTTAATATTAACAAGAGTTACCATTTAAGTTAATGAATTAGTTTTATCTAGAAATATTTTTAATTTATATTACAAGTATGTGATAAAAATATAAATAATATTATGGTGTGGTTGCTTCATCATAAATAATTATTTATATCACTTATTTAGTGGATGTTTAATAAATAGGGGTCAGGGGAACCTAAACATGTATTATGAATATCCACTGTATAAGGGGAGAGAAGATCACCCAAACACATGATATTAACTTTGTTGGAATTGAGAGACTCACTCTCCTCTAGATTCCTAGAGAGATAGTTTCTCAATCCATGAGTATGATCCAAGTTTATCTATTACAGTCAATGGAAGAGAATCTTGGTGATCGTCATTGCTTCGAAGTGATCATCGGAGCTCCATGCTAGCACATAGAATCTGAAAAATAGCATACAGGTAGATTCTAGATGAATGATTCGACGATCTATAGGGTTTTGAAATCAGATCCTTCATGTAATGAATTATAGAAACATGTGAAGTATGTGCACATATCAAATTTGAAATAGGAAATCATATTTAATTTAATGTTATCCTATTAAGCGACACTAGATCCTCACACCATACTAGGGTTGAGTCACTAGAGAAAATGAAGGTACGTCTCTATGGAGGCTGAGAAATTTTAAATCACTGACCCACTGACATCATTGTATTCCCTGGTGCCTTTACTAATGAATATAATAATAAAAAAACATATCTTCTACCATTATACATAAAACTGATAACCACCTATTCTCATCAGACCTCTAGATCCTTGAAGAATGCCTAAATTTTACCCAATTCCACTCCCAAGACTCATACCCACATCTTCGTCATTTTTTTCTCATGAAAATACAGAATCCATGTTCCTTATGGATGATCTCAAGGAGATTATATTCAAGAGGTAAAATCCTCAGTATATCTTTTTTAATTTCCATTATTTTCTTATACTACCCTAACCTCTACCCTCCAAAGTGACATGATAACACCAGTATAATACATATAATTAAATGTTATTATTTTAGTAGAATATCCATATTCTAATATATTTTCTTTTATTTTTATTTTATAAATGATTACATCATCTGTGATGTGTCAATTCACAACCTTCGCGGATGCTGATTTTTTATTTTTCATTACTGCCTTCAAGGGTAGTAATAAATCCATTATAATGGTTAAAAATAGATTTCTAAAAATATATTATATCCTGTTACATGTTGTGTAACTAATATATATATACATAATATTAAATTATAAAACAAAACATGATTTAAATGATAAAATGATGAAATTAACTAAAGGGTTATCATTAGAGTTTTATTTAATGAATTATTTTCTTATAGAAAAAAATGAAATTAGGGACCATCTAAAGTTAGTGAATCATATTAATACCATATCATCCCACTTCCAAGATTCTTTCATCAATTTTACAAGAACTACATTAATTATACTCAAGGAAAATAACCATAAAATAATTAAACATACTCTCCTATTACAAAACAAATTACACATTTTAACTCCTAGAAATGTATATAAGTGAACTTAATATAGTAATAATATATCAAATAAATGTTTAATAGGTTCCAAATTAATTAATTAATGGATTTAATTTTTTTTTAGGATGTCCATTGAATGTGAATAAAACTTTTGGACATAAGGTAAGGGATCTCTCTAGACCTCAAAATTTACTATTGAGTAACGCTTTATCTCTCTTTACCCAAATTTAATTATTTTAATATTTATATACATATTTTCTATTATATGTTTGTTTTTTAGAAATATTTACCAGGATTAGTTCATCCTTATATAATGGTGAAATACATGTTTATTAAAAGTTCCCTTCTCAATTCCTCCCTATAGGGAAACTCGATTAAAGAAAACATCTGAATTTATTAGCCATTTTCTAGTAAATTAATTAAAATGTATAATGAAAACGTTATATTTAAAAAATCCCTCATTTTATCATGCATAAATTTCATGGTTTTTTAGGTTTCATAAACAAATTTACTATTTTTCTATTATAACCATTATTTAATATTTTCCCTTAAATAGCAGTAAAGTGGCTCATTTTTACTGTGTCTTAAAAACTCTATTTACATTGTTTCACTTTAGTTAGAAACAAATACCTTTATATTTGACTATTTCCCCAAATTAAAGTCTTTTAATGTTTTAAATCCATTCTTTGATTTCCATCATTATGATATTCTCTTTGGTTATGCCTTAGGACATGATTAAGATATCCATTTTTTCAAAAGGTAGCCCTTATCATTATTACTTATGATTGATTATTCAGGAGACAAAAAAATTCATGAACAAGTTATGATGGGTGTTCCAAAAAGTTATCTAATTAATTGGGTAATCATTAGTCTCATGAGAAATCATGTATGGGATTTGGGAGTAAACGTAATCCATTATGAGGTTTTTTCATCCAGGTGATATAGTCTTGATAGTTATTCTTGACTCATGTTTATGTCATGTTGTATGTTGTTGCAAAATTTATATAATTCCATGTTCACATGATTCTATAGTCTGTATGATATTCCTCTACATTTATATTAATGTTCCATGCCTATTATGTTATCATGTTATTCATGTGTCTCATATGTTATGATTTATTCCATGCTAATTCCATTACTCAAGTTTTCAAATCATCACTTTGTTCATGTATTACCTAGGTTATCCTATAAAGATTTAAAATATCAAATTATGTAAAGATATATTTATGGATATTATATAAATGATTTTTTATTTTTGGTTCATGGAATCTTGTTATTTACCCAATCTTATAAAGACACTATACATTATAATCCTTGGTTTTTATTTCAAGGATAATTATGATTAAACCATTTTAAAATATCTCTAAATAGACACCATAACTATAGTTTGTATCATATGATGGTTTATTTATAATTAAGGATTTATACTAGAAAAAATTATTAAAGACTCTAGGGATATTTCGATCAACATAGATAACCAAGATTGAATCATTGGGAATCACATGTCAGCATATACTTTTCATTTGAGTGTTTATCATTCTATGATCAATGTTTCCTTTTATATTCTTATTAGATAAGTATTCATGCTCTGAAAATTGTATTTTCTTTTTCATAGTTAATTGATGGAAATAGGCGAAATCATATCAATAATCGATGTTTTAGGAAATGTGATGATTTCTCTAATGAAATGCAAAATGAAATGGGATCTACAGCTAAAAACATAATGATAGTACTAGAAATTTTTTTTCATGTTATGAATAATATCCTGAATCTGGTGGATCAACCTCTCTCCCATGATAAATATAATGTTTTGGTAAAATAATTTATATGAAAAATGCATCTCATCTTTAGTGGGTCTTATGATCCCCTTAATGAAAAATAATAGATTAACTCTATTGAGAAGATATTTCTTGTCCACTAGTGATAAAAAAAGAGAATGTTATATTGCCAGTCTATCTTTTTATTGAGGAAGCTAATCAGTGGTGGGCTCTAATTAAGAACCTTAAGTATAAGATGGAAACTAAATTCTTGAAATGGGAAGCATTCACGAAATTTTTTTCAATAAATGTTTTCCCTAAACAACCCCTCTTAAGATAGAGAGGGAGTTCCTTAAAGTAATGAAAATGGAATAAGAGTGTTTTAAGGTGAATTCAGAAAACATCACAAGACTTTCATGATAAACCACCAACTTTTTCATGAACGTTAAAAAATGATCATTTGTTTAGTGGAATAAATTTATTCTATAAAAATCCATAGTTATTCGAGTAATTTAATGTTATGAGTAGATTTCTTATAATTCCTATAAGGTTGAAATGGATATCAATGACAATCAATGGTCTCATGTGACTAGAGATAAAAATAGGGAACATGAATTTAATATGTGAGGATCAATTGGAAAATCCCTTAAAGGGAAGGAAACCCATCATCCCACAGGTCAATAGTGTGGGAAGAAGCATACAAGAAACTTTATAAGGGGATATGAGAGATACTTAAAATGTAGAAGAGAGGGTCATCATGATAATTATTCCAAAGGGATTTAAAGAAGAATAGTAATATGGAATACGAAAGGAATGTTAAGACCAACACTCGGCCTATAGTATAGAATTTCAACATCATTGAACATGGGAAATATTTGAGAAATACCCTAACCTAAAGTTTTTTCTAGGAAATAAAAAAACAACCATTAAAGAAAAAAAGAAGGAAATGTGATATCATTACTACTAAGGTGGAACCCGATAATGATTTTATGAAATGGTTGATAGTTATTAATTCATGAATTTAGAACATACTAAATATTATGGTATTATGTACTCCTTCATATCTTGAATGTGTGGCAGAACTATTCAAGGACCACCTAAAAATGTGTAGGTTGAGTTCTTTTGGATAATAGAAAATGGGGAAATTATTTCCTGGAAAGTATATAACTCCTCCTAAATAATTTTTTTTGGATGGAACCCCATATAAAATGATTTCATAATTATATTTGTTGAACTTGTTGGTACATTATTCATGGATTGTCTATCCTAATATAAATACATCATCAACTATTGTGAAAGAGAGGTCACTCTTCACACACTAAGGCATCCCATTATTTTATATGTGTTTTAGGAGGAGGATGCATATCCTTTATAAAAATCATCATAATTGTGGGTATTATTGTGATATTAGTAATAATGTCTATCTATAATGATTGATACGATGGTGAGAATCATGTTTTAATAATTGTGCATTGTGAAGGACTAAACTGGTTTGTTCCCAGAATAATTTTATTAATGTTCCTCATACCCAAGGGGATGAGTTCTCATTGAATCTTTTACTTGGGTCTCTACCTATATCAAAGAATCCTTATAGGATGTCCACCACTACGATTTAAGAACTTTTTATCATGTTACAATATAATTTGGACTAGGGTTTTATAAAATTTATTTCTTCACCATGGGGTGTGCTAATCCTATTCATCAAAAAGAAGGAATGATCAGTGTGCCTCCAAATTGATTTTCATGAGATCAAAAAAAACTATAAAGAAAAGTTTTCCACTACCATAGATAGAATACTTATTGGATCAGCTATGTGGGGCCATGTATTTATCAAAGGTAGACCTTCGACCAAGATGACACTAATTACATGTGATGAAGGATGTTATTCCCAAGACTACCTTTCAAATTATGATTGGACATTATGTCTTCATAGTGATGCATTTCATACCCACTAATTCAAAAAAGAATCATGTACATAATGAATATAGTTTATAGAGATTACAACAAAAACATTTATGGATGTATTTATAGATGATATTATGATATATTTCAATAGAAAGGAGGAACATGAAAATAATTTAAATATTTTGATAAAGACATGGAAAAAAATTCTATATGTAAATTATTGTAAATGTAATTTCTGTAAGGTGGAAGTATTATTCTTAGGGTATTTTATCAGAAAAAAAGGAATATATGTGGACCCTTATAAAACAAAGGAAATTGAGGAGTGGTCCAGACTAGAATTTGTAACTGAGATCTATAGTTTCCTTTGTCAACATGAGTACTAATATTGATTTATAGTGAACTTATCACAATTTTCAAACCCACTAAACAATTTGTCTTAGAAGAGAGTAATATTTTTTTGGACTGGTTATTATGAATATTTCATCAATGTATTGAGAAAGAGGATTATCTTTACACTAGTACCAACAATTCTGAAAACTAGGGATCTCTTAGTGGTACATAATGATCTTTAATGAAAGTATTAGTTTGTGTAATGAAGAAAAGTTATTAATTGATAGCCCGAATCTCAATGAATCTGATTTTTTCTAGAGAAAGACTATCCCACACATCATCTAGAGTTAGTGTTTGGGATATTCATGTTGAAATTCTAGTTTCATTATCTCTTTGAGGAGATGTGTGACACATATTTTGATAATAAGAGCCTAAATTATATATTCAAAAAGTAGGAGATTATTATTCACCAATGAATATGTTTAGAACTCATCAAAAATTATGGCTTCTCAATTGACGACCATCCTGATAGGTAAGATAATGTGGTAGATGAAATAAGTAGAATGGATCCTACAAATTTATCTGGGATGATAATTGAGAAGGATTCAATGATCATATACCTAAAAAGTATGGACATTGGAATCATTAATGATGGAGCATTATCAATCATTTCTCAAATGAATTATCATCTATACCTTCTGGAGAAAATAAAGGATGTTCAATGAAGTGATGGGGGAATTTAGAACACAGTGGGTGCTATCAGAATTGGGAAATCCTCAGAGTTCAAAATTTATGAGGAAGGACTTATATGATTTGGACAATGACTATGTGTACTATCCAATCCAATGATAATGAAATATCTTTTGAATGACAAACATAGCTCAACAATGTCCATTAACCTAGTGAGAAAAAAGATTTATCAAGATCTTTGAGAGCATTTTTGTGGGACAGTATGAAGAAAGAGATTGTGAATATACATAAAAGTGCATGTTTTGTTAGTAAGTGAAGGTTGAATGAAAAAAATTATAAGTGAATTATAAAACCATTACCCATACAAATATAGAAATGGGAAAACAACACCATGGATATTATTACTATAAATCCAAATAAATCAAAAGAAAATAATTATATACGAATCATTTTTGATCATATTATAAATAAAACCTCCTTTATCTCAATTTGAGAGGACTTATCACCAAATCAACTTACAGGGATATACATCAAAGAAATTGTGATTAGTTATAAAGTAAAAAAAGATATTGTATCCGATCATGATCAAAAATTTATGTCTATGTATTGAAAATGTCTCCAAAATTCTATAAAAACTATGTTGAACATCAATATGGATTACTATCCTCAACTTATGACTAATTTGAGTGGGCTATTTAGACATTAGAAGACATGTTGAGAGCATGTTCTATGGATATAATGGAAGGATGATACCAACTTCTACCTCTAGATGATCTCTCATACAATAAATGTTTACACTCCAGAATCGCAAGGGATCCATATGAAGCTTTTCATGTGAAAATATATAGAACGCCATCATTTTGGGATTATGTTGGTGAATGTAATCTACTAGGACCTGATATGGTAGACGAAATGGTTGAAAAGGTAAAAAAAATCAAAAGAATATCAAGGAAACCAAAATTATATAGAATAGATATGTAGATAATATGAAATGGAACATAGACTTTGATTTTTGAGAAATGGTATTGCTCTGAATATCTCTATGGACGAAGTTCAAGAGGTTTATGAAGAATGGAAAGATAATTATCAAGTACATCTACCCCTTTGAGATTCTTGATCATGTTGGAGTTGTAGCCCAAAAACGAACACTTCCACCGACTATGTATCAAGTATATGATGTATTCAATGTTTCAATATTGAGGAAGTACATACCAGATCATTCACATGTACTGAATTCAGGGGTGGTACAATTGGAAAAAGATCTCTCTTATGAGGAGCAGTCGGTGAAGATCTTTGACCATAGAGATAAAGTTCTACTCAATAAGACTACTCGTAACACCTTGATATTTTTGTGAGATATATATTTCTTAATTTTTTTGATGAATTTTTTTATGATATAACAAGATATTCTTGTGATACACACAAAACCAACAAATCTTGCATTATATGCAACACTCTGAATGGCTTGTGTTACATACAATTTCATGTTCTTTTGATAGAATTCATTTCACCCAAGACCGAGATCTAGCGAACAGATAAATATTATTATGTTACCATATAAAACAGCTGTTAAATTAGTGGAGATCAATATTATTAACTATCTTATGAAACTTTTAATTCTATGGTTACCAAGAAATTTGAAATAAAAATTTCAATTAAATATAATGGAATTATTTTTTTAAAGTTCATGCTCCCAAAGTAATTTTGTATAAATAAATTAAATTAATTAAAATTAGTGAATGATGTTTTGTAAATATATATTGTATATTTACAATTAAATATTTTTTACATTTATCAAATAAATTTTATAGGTATATGTTATGAACCAACCAAATTTTGAGTGTAAAAATAAATAGTTTAAAAAAATAAATTTATCACCTTTTAATGGAGATTCCATTTTAAAACAAAATTTCGACACATTAATATATACAATTTGACAAAATAAACATATTCTTTGAATTCATGACTTAAAAATATGATTTTATTTAATTTTTGGTATTTTTCTTATAAGTTTCATATTTTGATTAATAGTAAAAAATATTATATTTTAATCGAAAACAACATTTTCCATCGATATAATTAATACTGTTAAGTTATAGTTTTGATTTATTTTAAGGTATAAATATATTACAATTTTATCATTTAACATAATATAGTTCATTGGAAATAATTATACATTGAATTTCGATGTAAAAACATTTCAATCATTTTCATGTTTTAACTTTTAAAACTCGATTTCACATTCCAAAAAGATGACTAATTTTATATTAATTACTCTAAATTCGGTGTTTTAAATTTTAAAAAATGGATTCCCTAATTGTAATATGTGGATACAAATTATGAAAATTGTGTTCTTTTATTTTTGTGAATATGAATTGTAACATTCATAAATTTTTCATTACCATAGTTAAGGAAGAATTGGGTAATTGAAGGTAAAAATAATATTATAATATTATAAAATTACCATAACACTTGCCAAAAATTTATAGGATAAATGGGCCATGAAAAAATTCAATATTAAATAAAAATTAGGATCCTTTTTAAGCCACTTGTGTAAGATTATGATATTTATTATATATTATTTAAAGAAGAGTTAATGATGTCTTACTATAATTTAATAATTATGTTATTTTTAATATAACGTTATAAATAATCTATGATACACTATAAATAGACATTTCAAAGATAAAATGTTTTTATTTATCATGGTAATTTTTTTTAATTTTTATGATATAAATATTTACCATAATGTATTATATAATGATGATGCATAAATTATTTAATTGATGGAAGATCAATAAAATAATTTTAATTAAAATGATAATAAACCTTAAAATACAAATAAATTGAATCAAATTTTATGAATATATCTCAACCATAATCGTTAATTGATCAAATTATTGACTATTTATAGCCACATGAAAATGATTATGATCTTTATTATATTTTATCTAATGTAATGTTAATGTTGTAACATTCATGTTTAAATAAATTTAACACTTTAATATTGGATTTTCAAAAAATATATGTTCCACTAAATGTATTCATAAATAAAATAGAGGATGTATCTTCAATGTAAAATTATATTTTTAATTTTTCCCTATAAATAAGTATATTAAATAACTATACAAAAATGATATAGTAATTATTTTATTAATGGGAATATCACATTCATGTTATTAAAATTAATAAAATAAATTTATCATGAGATAACTAATGTGATTAACTAATTTTATAGACGAACATAACCCCATAGGGATATAATAAAATATTTTAGTCAAGGTTAAAATCATATCTTGATATTTTATAACAACTATGAAATGAATATTGCCAAAATTGACACTTAGTATATTTTATCCAAATAACGTTTTATTAAAATATTTAAAAATCATAATTTTTTCTAATATAAAATAATTATTATATGTTCTAAAATATTATAAATCGTTTATTTAATGTCAAATTTATATAAAATAAGTAAAAATTATAAACTTTTATTATTGAAACACTTGTTATGTTAGTTAAAATTAAAATAGATTAACTACGTGATAATTAAAATGATGATGTTTAAATTGATAGAAACGGTTGACTAAAATATATTGGATAATGATACTAAAACCTTATATCATATAATCATAGAAAATATGAAATTTTGGAGGTATTTTGTTGGGGATTTATTTTATTACAAATTAGTATTTTTGGTGGTTCCAAAAGTGACCCTCACCTCAATTATAAAAGGGAACCAGCTACCTCACTTGTTCACCTCACCATGACCCTTAAATCTATTAAATCCCATATAAATTACCCTACCAAAAATTCTTAGTAACATTCTAGATGTTTTTGTCTTCTCAATAGACCCACTATAGTGTCCCTAAGTTGAGAACTAATATGAGCTTGTCGAAAAAAGAGATAATTTCCACTACTGATTCTTTCAAACTTATTTCTTCATCTAATTACTTTTCATGAGATGTATTCATCCTAAAGTAATAAATAAATTATCACATATATTATAAGATGTTATTATTGTTATGGAACAACCATTTTCCAAATTTTATCCATCCTCCAAAAAAGTAAAACACCACATTTATGTACGTACAACTTTCCATATCCACATCATTATGTAATATGTTTTTCACAAACACCTTACTATGATGGGTATAACAATGGAAATAATAACTATATATGATTAGTATAACATGATATGGATTCTGGATCAAAATATATATCATCCACTTCTATACCATTTCACAATTATGGGGGATGATATAATCACTTGTGTCACTACGTGAAAAATGGGTAATTGCGACAAGGAAAGGTCACGTCACAAAAAGGATTTTGAGGGGGAATTTTTATTATGGGACCATGACCCCATCTCAAATAACTAATTAATTTTTATGGGGATACATATCTCATTGGAAATACCCTTTGGTTCCTTTTAGTTTTTGCGATGGGTCACTTCACAAAATCCATTTTAACCGCCACCGTTAATTAATAATGGGGTGTGCATTTACGGTGTGATTCATATCCTATCGCAAATAAAATGTTATAAGGTCAGTATTTTCAATGGGACCCACTACAAATAATGTTGTAACTGTATCCCCTCCTTAATAAGTTGTTCTATTGGCAATGGTTCTTGTCACAAATACACCCATTTAAAATAATATATCCTATATATAGACCTCAATCGGGTTTTTCAATTTCACAGCTCCCAAAACTCTTCTCTTCCTTTCTACTATAATATTTCTCTCTTAAATTTTTTCAAAGTTTAAAATTTATCATCTCAATGATTTTCAAGCATTTCCTCATTAAAAATATTCTGTTTTAAGGTATTTTTCTTTTTCTTTTTTAGTCAATTAATTTAATTTAATGTTAGTTATAATTATTTTAAACTAGAAAAAATAAAATAAAATTATAATTATATTGTTTTATTTTCAACTTTTTGACAAATATATTGTTTCATTAGTAATAATTACTAATAAATGATCAATTATGATCATGTGGTTATTTCGAGGATGGTCTCATCTGGAGGCTCTAATGTAGCTTGGGGGAACCCTAGCTCAGACGATCCTGATCCGAATGTGAAATGTACTGATGATTCCTTGCCTGATAATTTCCTGATTGGAAAGAAGTATGATGGTTTCAGTCATAAGGAGATGTTATGCTTTACGAAAAATAAACAATACAAGGTGGTTCCTGTGTCAGATGTACCAGGCATGAAGAAGAAGTTTGCAGACGTCCTTAAGTCTTCTATTAATTTCCCTGAGTTTTATTGTCCTCCACCTAGGAGGATCATCAGAAAGTTGTGGGCCACACATGTCCCTATTGACAAGATTACTATAGAAGATCATGTCAACCATTGTCACTTCTCTATCATCTCTCAATTTCTTCTTCTGAAAAGAGGATATAATTTTAAATTCAATGATCTCAGTCAACGATTTTCTAGGATATGGGGATTTGACAATTGGAGGATGGTTTCTATAGGACGTGGATATTATCGTGTCCTAGTCTCATAAGAGGAGTCCAAGCGCAGAGCATGGTTCTTTGGATCTATTTCCATGAAGCATGGATTTATTCGAATTCTGGAGTGGGAGAGGAACTTTGATCATGATAATTTCAATGATACTCACGATCAATTATGGATTCACATTCGATAGATAAATTCTCTTTATTGGCATCCTAGAATTCTATGGGATATTTCCTCGTCGGTTGGAAATCCCATTTGTATAGATAAACATACTGATAATCCTAGATTTGGTCACTTTGTGAGGGTTCATGTTGTAGTAAATATGGATTCTACACTTGTTGAAGAAGTTTTGTTGACTACTAGGGATGTTAGTTTCAATCTATAAATTTAATACGAAATAAGGTCGATTATTTTTCTTAATTCCCTCTTCATTGGTTTAATAGACGTTGAATGCAATTGAAATAAGGAATGTGGTCTGTGAAAGTCAAAATTCCATACTGATGCCTTGTGTAAGAGGAATAAGGTGAAAGAAATTTCTTCTGGACCATCCACCGATTCTATTACTGAGAAGGCAGCTATCTATCCTTCTCATCCCACTATAGATACTGATATTCAAGACTCAGTGCAGGCACCTGTTGATCATTCTCTTCCCAATACTAATCCTATATCTTAGGATTCAGTGCAGGTTCCTCTTGAGACTAGTAATCCAATAACTATGATTGTTATTCTGGTTCCAGTGCTGGTACCACCTGCTGAGTCTTCTCGGGATACCGTTCAGGTACATGCTTCCACTTCTAAGTCTGAAATGTAGGTTTTAGTGCAGTTTTTTATTGCACCCAGGCATCCTCCCCCTGCAATGCGGGTTTCAGCGCAGGTGCCTATTGCTCCCACTAATCCTTCCATTGAGGATTCTACTCAAGATGCAATGAAGGTTATTCAATATATTTCTTAATATTATGTGGATGTACCTATTCATATTTTTGAATTTGATGGTTCATATGCCAATATTGACGAGGATGTGGTTCCTTGTGAATATCTTTCACAGGATCTGTTTTAGTCAGTTTTGAAGGAATCTGATGGGTTGGCCACTGTGTATGACATGGACTCCCCAATTTACAGATGATTCCAAGTGTAGTGTGAGTAAGAATCAGATAACACAGGATGATTATGGGCCCTTCGTTCATGTTCTAGTGTCTAAGGTTACGAGGAAGCCTGTTTTAAAGAGCATTCAGGAACTGGTTACGTCTCTAAATATGTTCACTCCTTTAACTGGTTCTCTTTTTCCTGATGATAATGAGGACAATTCCAATGTCAAGGAATCTATGGATGGTCTAATATCTCTTCTTATCCCATTGGAAGCCTTGATTGTTGCCTCACCTAAATCAGCTAAGGGAAAGAAGAAGAGGATTGATAAACAGTTTAAGCAAGTGGAATTTCAATGAGATGATGGGCATATAACGTGGTCTAAATCACTTCCTTTATGAAGATTATATTTTGGAATTTCTAGGGTCTTGGGAATTATCCAATGATCACATCCATTTGGAATTTCGTTTTGGAAAATAAACCTATCCTCATTGGTTTTGTTAATCCTCGTATGCCCGATAGTAATTAGAAAGCTTTTAAATAGTCAACCCTTGGGTACTCTTTGGTTTCACATAATGCTTATCAGAATTATTTAGAGTCTCTATGGGTTTTGATACTGAATAATGTCTCCTGGATTTCATCCCTTCATGATCAGAAATCGATTACTGTCTCTGTTGAGATAAATAGATATTCTATGTTATTTACATTTTTTATGCTCTTATCTTTACACAAGAATACGTGCTCTGTGGTCATCTCTAGAAAAAATACAACTGGATATGAGACAAAGCTGGGTTATTGTTGGTGGTTTTAATTAGGTGCTTTGGCCTGAGGGTAAGGTAGGGAATTGTTTTATTAGGTTGGTATCTAATGAGTTCTTTTCCTGCATTTATTTGTGTAATCTGATTGAGGTTCCAATCAGGGGGGCTGATTTTACTTGGCGAAGATACACTTTAAATGTTTTACAGGACAGAAAGATTGATAAGTTTTTTATCCATGTGGGTGTGGGAATACATGATTTTTCATTTCCTGGTATAACTCTTCCAAGAGTTTATTCCTATCATATTCTTATTTTAATAGATATGAGTCTTCACAGTTTTAGATAATCTCCTTTACCTTTTATGTTAAATAATTCATGGACAACTCTTCCATGTTGTTGGATGATTGTTGTTGAGGCATGATAGACCACTTTTATTGGAATCCCTTTTCACATTATGGATATAATATTAAATTTTGTGAAGGATAAGCTTAAATAATAGAGTAAACAATCATTTTCAGATCTGGATCATGTTATTCATACTGCAGAAGATAATCTCCTTCAGTGTAAGAGAATTTATGAGGGTCAGGTTATTATATCTAGGGATTAGTTGACTGGTCTTTCTAAATTTAATAAGCTCGTAGACATAATGGATAACATCTCTTGGATTCAATACAATATCCAGTGTATAAAATATGGGGATAAAAATACATGACTTTATCAGTGCTTGCATAGGGAAAAGAAAGTGAAACGTGGCATGAATACCCTCATGGTTGATGGAGTTATTTTCAATTTTGAAGAATACATTTCTGGTGTTATTTGTAGCTACAATGAAAATATTTACAATGATTTAGGGGCTGATAATACTCATAAAATGTTAATGAATATTACTCCTACGATTGAGCTCTCCGAGAATGATATGTTCACTAATATACCCACTAAGGATGATGTTAAGAAAGCTATCAATTCTATGAATGCTGATTGTGTGGGAGGGCCAGATGGTTTCTCCTATAAAAGTTTCATGACTTATTGGGATATTATTCATAGTGTGTTTGTCAATGTGGTTAGAAACTTCTTTTATCATGCTTCTATTCCTTTAGGTTCCAACTATAGCATTATTTCTTTGATTCCAAAGTAGTAGAATTTTCTTGATATTCAGGACTTCAGGCCTATAGAAAGAGATAATACTCTTCCAAAGGTTATCAGTAAAATTTTTGCAATCAAATTGGGAAGTATTGCTAAATACATTATTTCCACAAATCAATTCGAGTTTGTTCCTAGAAGGAACATTCAAAACTGCATGTATATTGCTTCTTAAATGTGTTAATATTATGAGGAAAAAGGTGAGGTATAACAATATGGGTCTCACAGTTGATATCTCGAAGTCTTTTGATACTGTGAAGTGGAGTTTTATTTTTTCGGTGTTGAAAATTCATGGTTTTTCTAATGGTTGTATCAATTTGCTTAGCTGTATTTTTACCAGTTATATGCTCTATGTTCCTGTTAATTGCTCTCCAAGTGTATTTTTCCACTGTTCCTAGGGAGTGAGATAAGGAGATCCTTTATCTGGCCTTCTTTTTTTTTGTAGAGGATTACCTAAGTATATATATTTTGGATCTTGTTCATTCTTGTTTTTATCAACAAATGATTGTTGGCAGAAGGATCTTGGCACTTTCACATTTATTTTATGCAGAAGATATTCTGTTTTTTTGGGAAAGTTGATAAAATCACAATACGATATATTAAGGCATCTTTTGATCATTATGAGGATTTCTCTAGTCATGTTATCGGTTGGGAAAAATCCTCTTTGTTTTTTAGGGAAGGGGTTACCATTTCTAAGAAAATCGGATTTCCTGGAATCTTGGGGTCAAGAGAGGGAATTTACATTTTATTTATCTCGAGGTTCCCCTTTATTGGTGTGCTGTGAAAATGTGCTTCTTAAAAAACATTTACCTGATAATTCTCAATCAAATGGATACCTAGAAGGGTAAATAATTGTCTCATGTAGGACGTCTCTGTTTTGTCAATTCTGTGATCACCTCCATGCGTGTCTATGAATTTTCTCTTTACAAATGGCATTTAACACTTCTTAAAGCGTTAAAAGGTTTGATTCATAATTTTATTTAGACTGGCTTAGTTAATGAAAGGATTCTTGTTGTTGTTGCTTGGAGCGATTGCATTAGACCTGTTGATATGGGAATAATGGGGCATAAGGATCATTATCTTTTTAATGAATATATCATTAAAAGTTGACTTGGTCCCTATTAACATATAATGACTTTTCTATGGAATTTATGTGTAATAAAATTAGAGGGAAGCGGTTTAATGGGTCCTCCCTTTATGTCCACTTCTCAATAAGGCCTTCCATAAAACATGCTTATTTGAACCTTTCACAATCCTTAAAATGGGTGGTATGTAGAAATTCCTCTTTGAATTGTTGGAAGACTGTTTGGTGATCACGTGCTACTGATGTGGATATGGATATCCCTCCTCTTTTGAAGGATCTTTCTATTACTGATTTTTAAAATAATATCACTACTCAGGGGTTTCTTTCATATTCTATGAAAATGGAGCTAGATTGTCAAGAGTATTCGGATATGTATACCATGATTTGGTTGCTTAATTTAATTGGAAGGATTAATACTAAGGAGGATTATAGATCCATGTGTGGTGAGACTGTGCTAGTTCCTTATTGGATGGTAATGTTTCATTCTGGTTTTATTCCGCCTACTCATTTTTCCTCATGTGGAGTATTTGGAAGGGAAGACTTCCTTTACAAAGGAACTTGCAGTGGGCTGTATTATCTCTTTCACCTATTTGTTGTCGTTGTCTTGCTGCAGATGAACCATTTGATCACTTATTCATATCCCGTCACTCTTCATTTTGTTTATGGAGTTATTTACAGGATTTTTTTGGTTGTTGCTTGAATCTGGAGAGCTTTGGCCAACTTATGGATTCCATATATCAGGATGATTGGAGTTCTTAGGTAAAAATGATGCTACTCTCTATAGTTTTAGTGGTGATTTCATTTATTTTGAGAGCCCATAAAACACTTATCTTTGAGAACATAACAACACCTATATATGTTGGTATTCGTGAGCTCCGTATTTTTGTTCTGGATGCTACGCGCGGTCGAGTAGGAGTCATGCGGAATGATATTTTAGATCTGGTGGTGCTGAGAACTCAGGGTGTTTCTGGTAGATGCAAGCAACCAATTAAGATGAAGCATATATGGTGGATACCTATGATTTCTCAGTGTATGAATATTAATGTGGATGGGGTGGCCTCAGGTGCATCGGGACCTTCGGGCTGTGGTGGCGTCTTCAACACATATAGGGGCCTCATTAAAGGTTGTTTCTACCATTTCTTAGGAAATGGGATGGCGATTGAGGCTGAATTATGTGTTATAATTAAGGATGTAGGGTATACTTCTTATCATGGCTGGACGATTTCTTGGATGGAATCTGACACAACATTAGCGGTTGACATTCTTAGAAATTATTCAAGGAATGTTCCATGGAGGATGCTTTCAGCCTGGGATGACTATCTCACACTTCTGGCGTAGCTTGGTTTGGTTGTCACTTGGGTTTATAGGGAGGCCAATCAGGTTTCTAATTCACTTTCATTGTGTGCTGTTGAAGTGGTTAATTCTTTGTGGACCTTTGTAACACCAACCATATATTGTGGTTTGGTGGATTCTAAAGTGTGTGGTGAGGTGTATACGCATCATTGTTGAACCCTTGTTTTCTCACAATACAATATATACTTTTTTATAAATAAATTATCTGGGAGTGGGCTCACCTACTCTTGAATCTTCTACTTAGTTACTAATAAATTGTAGCAATTAGCGACAATTATTAATAATTAACGGTAATTAGTAATAATTAATAGCGATTAATAATAATTAGTAATAATTAGGGTAAAATAATTGTAATAATTAGTAATAATTATTAACAATTAGCAAGAATTTGTAATAAGTAGTTTTAATTAGTGGTAATTAGTAATAATTTGTATTAATTCGTTGTAATTAGGGATAAATAGTCGTAATTAACGGTAATCTGTAATAATTATCGGTAATTAGGAATTAGTAGAAATAAATAGTAATAAATATGATTAATAGAAATAATTAGTAATAAAAATTTATAAAAAAATTAGTAATAAATAGAAATAATTAGTAATAATTATCAATAAATAGTAACAATACTTAATAAATACGAATAAATAGAAATAAATTGTAATAAATTGTAATAAATGGGAATAAATAGGAATAAATAGTAACAATTTGTAATAATTAACAATAATTGGTAATAATTAGTAATAATTTGTATTAATTACGAATAATTAGTAAATAATAGTAAAATATAGCAAAAAATAGTAAAAAATAGTAAAAAAGTTTTAATAAATATTAATAAATAGTGAAAAATAGTGATAATTATTAATAATTAGGAATAATTGGCACTAATAAGGAATAAATTGTAATAATTAGTAATTGATATGAATAAATTGGAAAAATTAGAAATAAATAGTAATAATTATTAATAATTATTAAAAAATCTGAATAATTTTGAATAATTTATAATAATTAGTAATAAATGGAAATAAATAGTAACAATTATTAACACAAAAGAATAAAAAGTAATAAATAGTAATAAATAGTAATAACTAGGAATAACTAAGAATAAATTAGAATAAATAGTAATAATTTGGAAAAAAATGTTATAAATTAGTAAAAAATAGGAATAATTAGTAATAATTAGTAGTAATTTGTAATAATTAGTAATAATTAGTAATAAGTTGAAATAATTAGGAATAAATAGTAATAAATATTAATAAATTGTAATATATAACAATAAATAGTAATAAATAGTGAAAAATAGTGAAAAATATTAATAATTAAGAATACATACTAATTAATAAAGGAAATTAGTAACAATTAGTAATAAATAGAAATAAATTGTAATAAATATGAATAAATAGGAATAAATATGAATAATTATCCATAAATAGGAATAATTTGGAATAATTAGTAATAATTATTAATAGTTAGTATTAATTAATAATAATTAGAAATAATTCCGAATAATTATTAATAATTAGGACTAATTAGTAATAGTTTGGATTATTTAGTAATAATTGTGAAAAATTGATAATAATTAGGAATAAGTAGTATTTAATAGTAAAAATAGTAATAAATAAGAATAAATAGAAATAAATATGATTAAATAGTCATAAATCGTTATAAATATTTATAAGTATTAACAAAAAAGAATAAACAGGAATAAATAGTAAAAAATAAGAAGAAATTGGAATTAATAGGAATAAATATTAATTAATAGGAATAAATATGAATAATTATGAATAATAATTAATAATTCGTAATAAATAGTAAAAATTATTTATAATTAGTAATAGATTTTAATACTTACGAATATGTAGTGATAGTTAGTAATATTTAGTAATAATTAGTAATAATTAGTAATAATTAGTATTATATAATAATAAATTGGATTAAATAGAAATAAATAGTAATGAATTGGAATAAATAAAATTAATTTGGAATAATTTGGAATAATTAGTGACAATTAGTAATAATTATAAATAATTATTAATAATTAGGAAAAATTTATAGTCATTAGGAATAATTAGTAACAATTAGGAATAAATAGAAATAATTAGTACTAAATTTTATCAAAGTGGAATAAATACAAATAAGTAAGAATAATTAGGAATAATTTTGAATAATTAGGATTTATTAGTATTAATTTGTTATAATTTGTAATATTTTGGAATAATAATTTCTTTATATGGGTGTTTGGTAATTTCATGATTTAATCCATCCGGTTTAATAATCTCCTAGAAACATGGGGACATGATCAATCTTATTCAAATAAAATGTTGGCACCCAGATTCACTACTACCCTCTCTTGGAGTTTTTCGGTTTATAGAGTAATTAAAAGTAATCAAATTTTATAAGATAATAATCCAGTAAGGATAAAACTGAGATTTTTGTATGTAAATTTTTCATGCTACAATAAAGAAGGTTTATTATTTTGAATATTGATATTTTGTAGTTAAGTTAGTATTTTATTAATGAATTTTTATTATTTTATATTTAATAACTACACAATAATTGGTGCTATTCTGTACTACACACTATTAGTGTTAAAAACAAAGCGTTGATAATACAGATACTTTAATCTCCAGTAAAGAAAGAACTCATAAAAGGTCACCCTTTATCATCTTTTTTTAGAAGTGATAATGGTTCCTCTTTATCAACATTTGATTTTAGTATTGAAATTTTATTCTTTAATATATAAATTATACAGTATAAAAAACAACATTTTCATATATAATTATATATATATAGATGTCGATGTAATATATTTTCATTGATATGATTTATATAATCCTAAATATTCATTTACACAGAACATATTATAGATTTAGTGAAAATGGTTTATAAAATAAATAAAAAATAATATTAATTAAATTTGAATAATTATAAATTATAAATATACATTTAATGTGAAAAATGAAACCTTATTAGCCAAGATTCCGTGGTTAATTTATTGCATTAGTTCCAGATAAAAACAATCACTTCTCAAAGGAATGAATAATTTAGTAGTATTAGAAAAATAGTAAAATAATTGAATTTCACATTACATTCCAAAAATAAAATAAAACACATTTAAAGTAAATAATCTATATCATTTAAATTATTCAAATATACATTATTTATATCCTTGAGAATGGAAAAAATAAGGTCAATCTAAGAGTGTAACACCATGATATTTTGTGATTTTTTTAAAATAAATTTAATCATTTAAATATTTTTATTATATAAAACATCATTTTTACTTTTTTATATGTAAAAAAATTTCTATCATTTAATAAAACACCAATTTACACATACACTACACATAACACCCAGTTAGCTTGGGTTAGACAAAACACTATGTTTTGACAAAACCATGATATATTATTAATATTATTCTTTAAAAATGACTCTTATAACATAGATGATAAACATAGTGATATGAATAATAATAAGTACTTTTAAGTTTATAATTTTTAATTTTTTTATATAATGTAATTATATTTATGAAAAAGTTATTAATTTTTGATAATGTCTTTATATGTTTCAAAAAAATTATTTTCTAGAAAAAATGATATTTTGGGAACATTAATAAAATTAAATTTTCACACTTTTAGAAAATTATTTTGATAAAATAAACATCAATTATCAAAACAACATTTCAAATTTTTTTTATGGGGAATTTTTGAGATTTTTCAGAAAATTATTATTTTTTGATGAATAGTAAAAAATTATTAATTTTAATTAAAACTGTATTTAAATTTTATTCATTTATAAAGTTAAATTATATTTATATTTTCTTTTAAATTAAAATTATATCAATTATCCATACTTTTATACAATTTATGCCATTTTAATCTATTTCATATTGAAATTATATATAAAATGTTGTAAACTTTTAAATATTTTCTCTTTAAAACTCGTCGTTCTCATTGTCTCTATGGGATTAATATTAAATTAAAAATTTTCATTTATGTGATTTAAATTAATAAAAATTTATTCCATATTTGGTATCAACAATATTTATAATTTCTATTAAATTTAAAATAAATATTGACCAAAATTAATAGTAAAAATAGTAAAGATTATTTATTGTTGTTAAGGTAAAAATTGGTTTATGAGAAGGGGTAAAACAAAAAATGATAAGGGTTAAAAATAAAAAAACATAAATAATATTCGTTTTATGGACATATTTCATCTTTATAACTTCTATTATCAATAATGGTCCATTATTGGATCCTTGAGACATGAAAAAAATGTGGGTGGAATTCTTTCTTTCACAAACATATAGTGTTCCACTCACCTCACATATAAACGAATACCCATTAAATTATACTATTAATACATTCAAACCATTTTGGTTTAGAAAATAACTACCAAAATCACTTAAAAAATTCCCTCATCTCACCATATAAAAAATATTTTTGACATAAATTCTACCTAGTAAGGCTTTTTTGTGAAAACCTAAGGGGGATACCCAAAGAAGGGGTAACCTTCATCATTGGGAAATACATTTTATTCCTAAAAATCCTTCAATTATTATTATACCATTATAATATAGTACATAAATTATATTACATATTCTGAGGTGATTTTATGTAATTTTCCTGACCAAAAACCATCGCCACTTCCATCAAATAGGTTAAGAAATCATCATTTATGTTTATAGAGGACTACAACTTTGTGACCCAACGTCATTTGTTTTTCCTTTACCACCTTTCACAATTGGAAATCATGATTCATTTAAAGTATATATTTTATCTTTATAACATAATTATAACTCTAGAGTCATTATATCATATATACCATTTTACATTTCATTTCATAATGGATATGATAACATCACTTGTGTGTACGGTGGAATACTGCCTCCCAAAGCGATGTGATTTGTTTTCACAAACACTTTACATGGAAGTTATTATGGATAAATATATTTTATATATATGAAATAATTATGATATTAAGGAAATATTTATATATATTTAAAGATAATATAAAATTTCATTTCATTAAATTTCACTCACTAAAATATGATAACTTCGTTCTTATACACTTTTTTGTCGCCTTCACCATGTGATGTGACTATTTTTATCACCACACCACTTGTATTGTATTAATAAGTATAATTAAATATATAATATTTTATTTATGATAAAATTATATTTTTGTAGAAATAATATTTCACTTTCCTCCTTTCTATAACGATAATTGAAAAATGGAAATGTGACTCATGTGTACGTGCGACCTACCATCTCCATGATCGTAACATACTTCATTTCCCAAAACCGTATTTTATAATTGGCCTTGATATTATGTTTGATATATAAATTTGATAATTATTTCATTATTTTTATCCTATATATAATGGAACCATTATGAAAGTAATATGATATAAAAAAATAAAAACATATATGAAAAAAGAAAGCATTTATTTCTAAAAACTATATTTTAACAAAGAATTAATAGTAAATGTCTAATAAAATGTCATAATTAAATGATATATTTTGATATATATATAAATTAGAGTTATATAATATATTTATAATGTAAATATATTTATTATATATGAGGTCCAAATGTGTATGATGTATGTCGATACTTAAGGTAAGGGATTTCTAGTCTATCTTTTATTTGTGGGAGACATATGAAAATTCACCAGTTGTTTGTATTCTATGGGTTCTATACTAAATATTTTAAATTTTGTATCATGAATAAAATTATTTTAATTTTATTTAATGTTTCATTGGATTTTATTCAGTATTTGTGATTACGATTTAAAATTTTACTAAAGCGGTGAGGGATTTTTTTCTTAATTTACATTCTATGAGATGTATGTTATCTTATGAACATATACTATTTCATGAAATGTATAAGAATCCACTTGTACATATAATATCATGAATTTATTTATACTCAATATATTTCACATTCCTTGATATGTTACTCCTTCCATGGTCTTATAATTCAAAGTTAATAAAGTGTTAATGATTTTATGTTACAATATCATCATTTACCACGAATGTTTATAATTATCCATATGATTAAAAACATCTTATAATGAATCTATAAATAAAATATATTATCTATTAGTTATTCATGAAATATTCATCTGATATTATAAAAAAATTTCACTCATCGGTACTAATAATAATTGAGAAAAATGTTTTTAAGAAAATACAACATCCATTCATTATTTGGTCAGAAACCTATTTTCTTCAAAAATCATGTTTTATAAATGAATTTTCAAAAAAAAAATTTACATTCAATAATTTATTTAGTAAATAAATTTATATATATATTTTACTATTTTTTAATGGAATCGTCACATCATTTTTAAAATAAATCCCATTTGGATTTTATAGAAAATTTGAAAGAAATATTTATTTTAAATTGTACTACATGCATGGAGTTTTCAACCATCCTCACCTCAAAAATGTTTTAAAACTTCATTTATTGGTTTTCAATGTTATTTTCAATGAAAACTGTTTTTGAAAAATGTTTTGAAATTTATTTAAAGTGAAAATGATATTTTCATCATGAAATTTTTTAAATTATTTATAAATTAGACATTTATAATTTTTTTAATGTTATTTATAAGGAAAAGTATTTTGAAAATGTTTTGTGTTTTAAAAAGTGATTTTTAAATAACGTTTATATCCCTTGAAAAAATTTCAATGTGATCCTTCAAAATCATTCTCCATCTAAGATGATATATTTTGAGGTTACGTATGCTTTAATAGGGATATAAACCAAGAATACCATTATTTTTATTTTTATGAATGGATTATGTTTATGGTGGCATGATATTTATGAAACTTGTCTCAATTCATCTGGTTATACCATAACAAATTTCTTATTAAACACATTCATTTTCATGGGTTATGCTATGAAGAAATGATAAAATGATTATCAATCTTATGACTATTCCACAAGTAATGATACGATGAAATATTTATGAATCCCATTTTATTTCAAGGGTTTTGATATGATGAATTATTTATGTTCTTATGGAACACATATGTATGATTCTCATTTGGTGATGGGTGGGACCTATCTCTCTCTCCAATTCAATAGGTAATGAAAAATGTTTTATGATCTTAGAGAGTATACAGGTGGTTGGGCCAAGCCTAAAAAAGCAGGGTACACTGGTGGTTATCCTAATACCTATTTTTTTACAAGGGTGGTTAGACCAAGCCTATAGTGGGTACACAGGTGGTATTCCTATGACTAGAATGTTATGAATTTGATATATTGTTGCATTTATAAAATAATTTCAATTCTTATTTGTATTCCACAAATCAATGTCTTCTTCTAGTGTTATTCTCGCATGGATCGTGTAATTTTATTTAATTATGATTTATATCTTCTAAATTGCCTTAATTGATGAAATGGATCATATTTATGATCTATTATTTTCAGGTTACGGTTTTCGTTTATTTTTATAATAATCTCATACTATTATTCTAATATAATACTTACATATTTTCCCTATTTATGCTTACTGAGAATATAATATTTCACTTTCTAACTATTCCATTCCCAACGTTATAAATAAAGGTTTTATCTAGGGTATTTATATAAGGATTATAAATGGTAATATCATTGAGGAAAAAATTTAAAATATTTCACAAGATATGAAGATTATGTACCCAGTTTCCAAAGACAATATACTATTATGGTCCCAAACCATGTGTTTGTGTAATTTATTTAATATTCCTCTAAAAAGTTGTAATATCAAATGTCTTGTTTTATATAGTTGGTATCAGAGGATAGGTTTATTAATCCGTTGGAAACTAGTATGATAAAAGCATATTGATATAACTAAGGACATGTCTAATTCTAAGCCAATGGATGGTCTAACTTATATGAAAATATACTATAATTTTGGTTAAGGATAGAGCAAGTGATTTCAATGAAATTATACCCTTTCTAGATACTACAAGTCTATATATATCTAAAATAGAGGTACCTAGGGGTAATAAATCTTAAAATGATCCATTTATATAGATTCCATCGTCACCTAGTTTACAAAAATGGGAATTGGTTCACACTTAGTTTTTCACTACTAGGGGATTTGCATTGGAAATTAAAAAACCCTTTATGAACGATTGCGGAGGATTAAAATAAATAATAAACATTAATGACCTACATTTAGCTGAATTTTTCATATATTGAAATGAATGTTTCATGAAATAGACACTAATTGTGTTGTTTTTTATGATTATGTGTTTCCCCATAATGAATAGTTTTTCTCACACTATATTTCTTTTGGGAAATGGTTGGAACGCAAATGAATTGTGCTAATGCTGAGTGAGATGGACAATGAAATAATTGTTCCTCTATGAATAAAAATGATTTGTGAATAGGAATTAAAAATTTCTTTACTACGATCACACATCTTTCTCATGATAAGATTCATTATAGAATTCCAAATGAAAAAATGATTGAAAAGCATTACATTGAGTCCTTTATGAGGAAACAAACATCTTATTTCTGTAGGTCCTATAATACACATGTTTTTGAATAATTTATTAGCGCCACTGAAATGATATTCAACATTTTTCATTTTTCAGTCCATGAAATAGTCATGTTTCTTATCAAATATTTGGAAGGTGGAACTTCTCAATTGTGGAATCTTATCAAGAATACGAGGAAACATGAAAAAATTAACACCATGGATTGGGATGATTTAAAGAACTCATTTTCTAAAAATTAAATTACACTTATTATTCATATGTATATTGATAATGACTTCCTTGATATAAATACAAATTTTGAGGAATCTATTGGATCCTATAGGGAAAATTTCACAATAATTCCATGATATGCTTCCTTTTGTATCATCCAACCTAAAAGTAATGTTGATAGATTCTTCAATGGATTAAAAACATGTCTCAAAAGGGAGCTATCCATAAGATACAACAGTAGTTATGAATATATTGTTTGACGTTATATCAAGGTGGAAATGTATTTTGGAGTTACATTTAAATATCATGGTTTGGATTAGAATTAAAAAAGGAATACAATGGGAAATCTATGAACCATGGAGAGAAAATGATGAAACATTCTTTATGATAAAAATATTGCAAGAAGAATGGAGGAAATTGTACTAATGGGAATACTATAAGTTTTTGGTTTCGAATTTAAGGACATAAACCAGTTGTTATCTGATGTGATGGGAGGAAGATAGATAAAGATGTGAACATAGTGAAATATACATATAATTAACTACCCATACTCTAGTGCTTCAAATGCAAGTAGTATGGTCATTTTGAAAATCAATTCCCCAATATAAGAGATATTGAGGATGATAATCCACATAAACATGTGAAGATAGTGGATAAAGGGAAAGCATATGAAATCATGATGGTTTAAGTTGAACATGATAAATAGGGAAGACAAATTATCCCCTCTTTATTATGGAAATTAATGTTTTATTTTGTATGAATAAGCCCAATAAAAATATTATTAGCCATTCTTTAGTCATCTTTTATATGATTACCTCCCTCTAATTGAATTCTTGATAATTAAATCACATTTGATATTATATTTATACAACATTTAATTAATATTCCAATAGAAATATTTTTGTAGAAGGTAAGAGATTATTTAAGGAATATATTATGAATTATCATTTGGATGCAGATATGTCTCCAGGTATGATTATCTTAATTGTTATGGATACCATCATGAGTATATATTTTAATGTTTAATCATAAGTTCACATTGAATACCACCGCTTTTGAGGTTTTAATTTATGGGAGTTTATCAATATTAGTATATTTTAATATAAATTTAAGGTAATGAGTCCCTTTGGTTTCATATATTGTGACAATTTAATTTGGGTACAAATTCCTTTAAAACCTATGAAAATATGATTAATGGTATTGGTTACCTTTATCATTTATCATATCATTGATTTTGAGATAATTATGTGTTACAGTCGATCACCTTAGGAAGCCAACACAGTTTATTACCATCATAGAATATTTCTCTTTCCATCTTCTTTCCAGAATATAAATTAAGAAAGTTGTAAAGTTGAATTGAGTGCCAATTAAATTGTATTATATCATAATATGGATTTTACGTCAGTGTTTTGGTGAATTATTCTGCATTATCTTGATAAAAATTTGAGTTTCATGATCTCATATCATACATAGATAGATGGTCATTTTGATATAATAATTTGAACCCTAAATGATACTTTATGATTATGACCTTTTGATTTCAAATGTGGTTGGGATCAACACCATATTCAAGTGGTCTGTTAATAAAACTATCACTTTAAATTGATAATTATGATTTCTCTTTATGAATCCATTTGTGTATGTAAGTGTAGAACTCAATTTTAAGGAAATGAAGTTTTAGAGAAAAAAACTATTGGGACCTGAGCATGTTTATGAGTTGTCATAGAATATTAGAGCCAATCAACAACATGGAGGGACAGTAAAAAGATTAAAGAGATATTATGTTCATAATTTTCATTGTTTTATAGTATTTTATGTTTTTTATATTACTACTATTAATGAATCTCTAGAATAAATAATGTAAAACTACTCCCTTGGTATATCGGTCCAATTAAAATACTTGATCATATCTAGACAGTATATTATCCTTTGGTGCTTCCAAAAATCTTCTATCTAGATCACAATGTGATCTATGTATATCCCCTACATATGTAAATACCTTACCATTCAAATTTATTGAAATAACTGGATGTACCACTAGAGTATTATATTTTTCATATGGAATAACTAGTTGATATTCAAGATGAAGTATAATCATTTTATAGGGGTATAATTTAACACCCTATGATTTTGTGAATTATTTTGCATATAAATTTAATGTTTTCTATATATTTTTTACAAAAAATATCACATTTATTTTGGGTTACACACAAAAATTATTTCTTTATTCATTACACACAAAACAAAGTTAATCAGGCACCACATACGATATTGGTTTAGCATGAGTTACACAGAACACTATGATTTCACAAAACCATGATATATTATTAATATATTTATGTAAAAACTATAATTATAAAATATCTATTAATAATAGAGATATGATCAATAATAACTACTTTTTGAATATTAATTACAATGATTCTATATAAATTAATTATATTAACAAAAAGTAATTAATTTTTAGTAAAGTCTTTATATGTTTTTAGATTAATATTTTCTAAAAATAAGTTTTTTATTTATTTTCACACATTTAAAAATTGTATATTATAAAATAAGATTCATTTTAAAAAATAATGATATGAAAATCATATTTTAGTTTATTTTAGAGACTTGTTTCTGAAAATTATAATATTTTGATAAATGGCGAACAATACGTTTTTAATTGAGAACTTCCATTAAGATTTATTTATTTATATAGTTAAAATATATTTTAAATTTATTTTAAAAAATTATTTAAATTATACACCCATTAATAAAATTTATATAATAAAGAAATTACTTATTTAATTTCTATATAAAAATATTATAATCCATTGAACATTTTTTCTTTCGAATACTACATTCTCATCACTTCTATGATATTAATTTTAAATTAAATGTTTCCACTAATGCGAATGGAATTTCGAAAAATTTATTCCATATTTGGAATCATATTTAATTACATTATATTATAATTTCAACTTATTTTTTTTACCAAAATTAATATTAACAAAATTAAAATTTATTTACCATGGGTGAGGGAAAAATGGGTTTATGGGGGGGGGGTTACTAAAAAATATAATTTTTAAAAATAAAAAAACCCTAAAAAATAAATTTTAGGTCCATATATAGACTTTAAATATTCTATTATCATGAATGGCCCATTTTTTGGAGCCTTGAGACATGAAAAAAAGGTTGGGGGAGTTATTTCTTTCAGAAAATTATAAGTAAAACACTCACCTTAAATATAAATGGCCACCCATTATCCTCTACTATATACACATTAAAACGATTTTAGTTCACCCAATACCAAAACAAATAACATTAAAATTTCCTTCCCCTCATCCTATAAGAATTATTTATGATATTAATCCAACCTAGTAAGGCATTTGGTTGAAAGCTAAAGAGGATACTCGATGAATATGTGATATTAAGCAATGTAAATTTTTTATTTTATTTATCCACCGCCATAAATTATTATTATTCCATGATGATATAATAAATTATCTAAATCACATATATTGAAATTTTTTCATGTTATAATCTTGACCTAAAACCATCTTCACTTCCATCATTTCGTTTCTCTATTACCACATATCATGGTTGGGTATAATGATGGATATAAATTATATATTTGATATGTATAACATAATTATACATATTGAGTCATTATATAAAATTCACCTGTTTTACTTTCCATTCCATAAGGGACACGATAACGTCACTCATGTGTAGGTTGGGCTATCACATCATGAAGCGATGCAATTCAATTTCACTAACTCCTTATATATATGATAACAAGAACAAATATATGTGATACATATTATATATTTATGACATTAATGACATATTTAACCCTCTTTAATGACTATATATCAATTTATATCTTACCTTTATACTCATTAAAAATTGATAACATCGTTCATGTACGTGTGGACTACAACCTTATACAAGCGACTTGACTCTATTTTCATCACCTCACCTCATGGATGATATTTATAAATATATTTAAGTATATATTATGGTATTTTTAATATTATTATAGTTATTTATTTATTACATATTATTCCCCCCTTTCCATAATTATCATTGAAGTACGAAAATGTTACTCCTACTCACATACAACCTTCCATATCATTGATCATAACATACTTCATTTTTTCAAAACCATATTTCATTATTGGTATTAAATTAACTATTGATGTATAAATGTGAAAATTATTTTTTTATTTTTATATGGGAGATTATGAAACCATTATCAAATGAAGAGAATAAAATAATCAAAATATATACAAAAAAGTGGTTATTAACCAAAATGTGATTTTATCATGGTATTATTACTAAACGTGTAACAAAAGGTCATAAGTAAAACATATATCATGATATATATACATAATTATAGTTATTTAATCAATTTATAATAAAAATATATATTTATTATACATGAGGTTCAAATGCATATATAGTAATTCTAGACTTAAGGTAAGGTATTTCTAGTCTCTCTAATTTATGGGAGGCATGGAAATTCAACACTCTTTCTTTTAGGTGGTTTATATAATTTCTCATTGACATTTTGTATCATGAAAATAATATTTATATTACATTTAAGGTTTCATTTTATGTTATTATATATTAGGGTTATGTTTCAAAATATTACTAATGAGGTAATATATTTTGGTCTCAAACATCATCCTTTGTGATGTATGTTATGTTATGAACCTATATTCTTTCTTGAGGTGTATTTAAAACCCCTAAGACATGTAATATCAGGAATTTATTTATAATAATGATATTTTAAGTTCCATTTTATGTTAATACATCATGGGGATTAAGGTTTAATGTTTCCAAAGTCGTAATAATTTTATGTTATGACCACTACATTTATCGAGATTGTTTATGATTATGTTTCTATTAATAAACTATTATGATATATCTCTCAATAAACTCATGAATTTTCTTATACTATAGTTAATATTGATATATTAAATTAATAGTACATTTTTTCCCACTCATTGGTACTTGAAATAATTGATGAAATGTGTTTAAGAAAAATTGAATTTATTTACCTCTTTAGTTGGAAATCCATTTTCATCCAAAACCATGTTTTCTAGAAAAAATTGAAAAAAAATCAAAGTTGAAAAAAATTATTTAATAAATATATTTTGACACATCTTTTCATTTTTAAAATGTTTTGTAATGTAATGTTCGATTCATTTTGAAAAAAAAATCTTGTTAGGATTTTATCGAAAATGATAAAGGAATCGTTGTTTTAACATATATGGCATATATATATTATTCTATTGTCATATGATGAATATATTTTAATGAATAATTGATAAATTTTCATGTTTATTTTTAATTAAAATTATTATTTTTAAATGTTTTATGATTTTTTTTTGAAGATAATATTATTTTATCATTTGTAAATGTTTTAAATGATTTCTTAAATTATTCCATTATAAATTTTTAATATTACATGATAACAAAAGGATTTGGAAAATGGTTTATGTTTTAAAAAGTGATTTTGAAATAATTTGTAATTGTGATATAAAATTTAAATGATCATTAAAAATCATTCTCCATATAAGATGATATATTTTAAGGTTTCATATTTTTTACTGGGGATATTATTGAAGTATAATATTCTTATTTTTTTCTATGAATGGTTTATTTATATAATGACTTGATTTATTATGAATCCTATTTATCTTCCATGGGAGATTCCATGATATAAATCTTATGAATCATTCTTTCTTTATGGTTTATTCTATGATGAAATAATGAAATTATAATAAATCTTATCTCTTTTTCATAGGTTAGTATATGAGGAAAAGTGTATATATCCCATTCTATTTAATGGGTAATGATATGATGATTGATTTATGATATTATGAGACACATATGTTAGACATTAATTATATGATGGGTGGAGCCTATATCTCTCTCTAATTAATTCTGTAATAATAAATGTTCTATATGCTGAGAGGGTATACTAGCGGTTTTCCCAGACTAGAAAAGGATGGTACACAAGTGGTCACCCCAAGCCAAAAAAATAGTGTAAATAGGTGGTTAGCCTAAGATCAAATTAGTTACATGGGTGGTTAGTAAAATCCTATAATGTTTTAAATGTCATGGTGGTTATCAATGGCATAATATTTTTTATTTTTATGTGTATTAGAAAAATATTTTTCTCATGCTAGTGTTATGATCTCATGGATCATGTTCTTTTATTTCCTTATGATTTATGTCTTACTGATTACCAATATTTATTACATGATTAAAGCTTGTTATATATAATATGAAGGTTATAGTTTTAATATGTTATTCTCATGTTTTCATAGCCTTAATTACAAATTATTTATACATATTTCCCCTCTTAAACCTTACTGATAATATGAGTGCACAATTTCTTATATTTTCACTTCCCATGTTATAAAGAAATAATTTACGTACGGAACGTTTATGAAGAGTACTAAATGTGAATATATTTTTTGAAAAAATTTAACGAATTTTACTTGATCAGAATATTTTGTACCTAGTATCCAATGACACTAAAATAATACGGTCTTTAGGCATGTGTTTGTGTAATGTATTGAATATTAATTTATAAATATGTAATATCTATGTTTGAAAATCCTAGGTCACAATACTGATTCTCTGTAAGGGTTATGTTAAATGTAATATATCATGTGTAATTAGTGAATAACAAATATGAAAATGTATATGACAAAAAAATTTCATTTAATCTATAATGTGACCATAAAAATAATATAAAATGAAGAAATGATAAAATATTGTCATATATATAATCACATAAATGATAGCATTTTCCATGGGAATATTTACTAATAAAATAATCACGTGGAAATTAATAAATAAAATCATAATTTAGAAATTTATAATTTCTGATATCATAAACTTGTCATTAAGGCCTCATCCGAATACATCATACAAAATGCATATGTTACTGGCTAAATTCCCATGAAAATTTATCTCATTAGAAGTACTAATTCTTTGATGGGATATAATGTGCTCCACCCATCACATACTTTGTCTAACGCATTTCGGATATAAAAGTGGATAAATAGAATCAACAAGAATTTTCATATTGAAAAACTAAAATAGAAAATGTTAATAATTAACCAAATCAATAAACATAATCATAAACCATCTAGAGTGATATGGTGAATAGTATGAAGATAGTAAATCCCTTATAAAAATGATCATAATCCATCAATAAAAATAATTAGTATAGTATCCTTGCATCATTTCCATCATGTAGAATAAGTAAAATAAAGGGTTTTTTCCCTGATTAATATAAATACCATAATAGGTTCATTAATTTTTTTTGAGAAAAAGAACATTTTAACTTTGGAATTCACATTTAAAAAATAAATAAATTCCATAATATTAGGAAGAATATTTTAGTTGAAAATAATCATGTAAAATTTTATAGGAAATATAAAATCATTGAGTGTTCATGATGACAGGTAATTCATTACATGGAATATAGGTTAAAAAATTCCTTTCATGCTATTGTAAAAAAGGGTAAATGTACCTCTTTCGTAAAAGAAAAAGAAGACTCATTTCAAAATATTTTTTTAAAATTAAAACTCTGGGAAAAATTAATTTAAAAAATCATTTTTATAATTTTACAATGTTATTTAAATATGTTTATAAAACATGGATATGGAAGAAAAATAATTATCCACCAAAGAGAAAAAAATTCATATTTTTTAAAAACTATTATATCAATCATTTTAAGATCCAAAGAGAGGAAAATGGTACCATTATTTGAAACTTTCATGGAAAACTATAGGAGAAGAAAATATATTGGTTTGAATATAAAAATATGAAATAATTACCCTACGGAATACTTGAACATAAACCATATCAAATAACTATTAGATTATGAAATAAACTCTTACCACTTTTGTAAATTTTTGAATCATATCCCCCATGGAGGAAAAAAAATTTAAATTAAACATTAAATACCATGAAGATAAATTTATTAATCCTATTTCATATCAAAGGTTTATTATAATCACTACAAAATATAAATTAGTTCTCAATATGAAATTTGTCTCATATAAGTAAAAATGAGATGAGAAACCTATACAATGATATTAACGTTGAAGTGATAATTATATAGTTAATAAATGATGTGAATAAAATTTAAATCCACATAATTTGTTTTAATACAATTTAATATTATAAAATTTATTTACACACTTTATTTAATAATATCGAAGACAATGAAAAAGTAATATTACCAAATGAATAAAAAATTAGTTATGAAATACCTTACCAATTGGAAACTAACATGTAAACACCCATTAGTTGAAATAATTAAAATTTAATGTTTATAATATGATGAATTTTGAAGGAATAACTATATTATATATAAAAGTGGTAACATATAAACCATATAAAAAATTAAGTCTGTAACACTAAAAAATAACTCAATAAAATGAAATTGAGATAAAATCCATTACCTTAAGTCTGATATAATTTTTATGTGTTAAAAATTGTGTATAATAAATATGTATTTATTATAAATATGTTAAATAACCATAATCATATATATAATACCATATATTATTTAATTATAATGTTTTATCATCTTTTTATAAATAATTCATTATGAATACTCATATTCCTGTTGATAACTACTTCGATTTTCTTATATGTTTTGGTTCAGCTGTTTCATTATTAATAAATTAATTAGGTTTAAATCATCTTCGTTATGTTAATCATGATTTTAATGACTAATATATTAATTATATACATATTTATAGTCATCCATAAAATAAAGAGATGAATAAATCAATTACACAGTTTAGATAGATAGTAGGTCGTCTGTACATATGAATGAAGTTTTCATCATTTTGAGGAATGGAATTAAAGTATTGTAAATAATGTTTCTCCTTCAAAAAGTTATTATTATAACATATATTTATTATATATATATTAAATATATCTTTATTACCATCCATATAAAAATAAAACAAAAATCGTTTCACATCACTTCGTGGAGGCGATAGTCCAACCCTATGCATGAGCAATGTTATCATTTTCCAATAGATATGAAGGTGAGAAGTTAGATGTGAATTTTAAATTTAATAATAATTATTATTACATAAATATAATATATAAAAAATTCAACAATAATTATATCCATACATGAGAGACAGTGATGGAAAATGAATGACATCGGTTCGTGAGGCAGTACTTCGTTGTACACACGATCAATAGATTCATTTACCATTCGATAAAAGATGAGATAGATTTAAGTTATTACATTAAAATAATAAGTTATAAGTATATGGTAGATATTTTAATTATTATATTACCATTTTTCAATAATACTTGAAGGATGTGGTAGAATAAAAAAGCAGAAACACTTGGTTAACAACTATACCTCTTCTTCAGAGATCCTCTATTAGATTATACATAAACCCGATAAAGAATATTTTTTTTGATAAAACTAATTTTCATATACATGTTTATAGAATTTAGAAAATAATTTTTTTAATATATGGGTGAATCAAAATGATTTAAATGTTTGAAGAGGAGAGGTTATGGTGTGTCCTTTTATATGTTAGAGAATGGAAACAAATGAATTTTTTTAAAATGATAAATTAAAAGCATGTTTTAAACATGAAGAATGGTTCCAAATAGGGTCATTACCTTATAATATATGATCTAAGGTCTAAATATTTCCATGAAATATGAATTTTACAAGTTCTAAGGTCATTTTAACAATTATCTTCTTAGTTTACCCCCTAATAAATCCGTTTTAACCTTAACCACTAAAATTTATTTTTATTGATTTTACTGTTCATTATGAAAAAAAATACATTTGATGTTGTTATATGATATTTATTATTATTATTCCAAATATTTAATCCATTTTACCAAATTCAATTCAAATAAGTTTTATAATTCAATTTACAATTGAACCTGTATATGCGACCAATAAATGGATTTTAAAAGGAAATGTTTACATAAGTTTATTTTTTTTTTGATTCAAATAATTAGCAAAAAAATGATTTAAAGGACCTAAAATGGATTAATTGTATTAAAATTGATCAAATTTCAATTTTGAAACCCATTTAAAAACAAAATTAAACTTTTAAATTCATTAAATAAAAAGGTAGTTTTAAATATAAACAATATTTTTCATTATTCATCAAAAAATAATTATTTTAGAAAAGTTCCAAAAAATATCTTGAAAATAAATTTGAATTTAAAATTCAAAAAATTACATTCATTTTTACTTTTTTTTAAAAAAATTGGTGAAAATTTATTTTAATGTTAGTGTAGAAAACATGATGAAATCACTATTAAGATAAAAATATAGTTTTTTAGAAAAACAGTTTTTTATCAAATGGTTCTTATTTTTATTTCTATTAAATTGATAACAAGTAAATTTATTTATAAATATATAAACTATAAAATTTTTTTAAAATAATTATCCACATTAATACTCTCCAATTCAGTAGCTAGGTTATAAATGTATACTATTTTACAACTCATTTAGACACAAGGTTGTGTTAATTACAAGCTATCGAATATATTAAATTAAAAAAATAAATATATTGAAAAGTAAAAATGTGTTATATTATTCACTCATTCAAAAACAATCATCACTTAAATTTATATAATTTCACCTCATTAGAATATGTTGGTTCTTCTTCATCATAGTTTCATCAAGTTCCCACATTGCCTATTCTATCTATGATTTCTCCAAAGCACCTTCACCATATGAGTTGTTTTATTACTCAAAATTTTTTCTATTGATTCTAGAATATGGATCGGCTATTCATAGTAAGATATTTCATTTTCTATTTCAAATTCTTCATATGTGAGCGCATGTGTTGGTTTTTTAATTTACATCCCTAACAATAATATATAGAACACACCATGTACTTTAGAAATACGTGGCTGATCTCCAAATGGTAAGGCAAAACTCAAATTCTTTCTATGAATCCAAAATGTACTGTATACTGAGGGATTAGTTTTCTACTATTACCAAAAATTATAAAAACCTTACATGGAGTTACATTCACAAAAATGTGATCTCCCACTTAAAAATCCAATTCTTTTTTCTGGTTATCGATATAGAATTTTTTTTCTACACTGTGCTTCATTGGTATGGGTTTTAATAGTCATTAATTTTTTCATTGTCTCCACTGCATGTTTTAGTACTGGAATCTTTATGTCACCAACTTCATATTAAATATTTTTTCTAAACATCTCTTTCCTAAAAATTAGTTATATGGAATTATTTTAATACTTGAATTGCATCTATTATTATTGGAAAACTCTTAAAATAGTAAATATTGGCCCCACATATATTGAATGTCAAGAGATAATAACCTCAACATGTATTTTAATGTCTAAAAAGTCCATTTGTACATTCCATTATTTTGAGGGTGGTAAGAAACTTTTAAAAAAATCTTGATTTCATGAACCTTTGGAAAAGATTCCATATTTAAAATCTAAATCCTAGATAATGATCATAAAAAAGTCAAATAAATATTCTATAAATCTGATCATTTTATTAATAAATACATGTTCATGGTTATAAAGAGATAAATCTTCTCTTACAGTGTTAAAATTTGATTATTTAGTGAGGAAATCCACAATAACCAATATTATATCATTCTTACTAGTTGCCTTTGGTAATCCAGTTACATATTCTCTTTTAATTTCATCCCATTTACAAATTGGAATTGGTAGAGGTTTCATGAATCCTCTTGGGTTTATTCTCTCTTCCTTCACCTATAGACAAGACAAAAATAATAATTATTAATCTGAAATTTTTCTCTTCATATTATCCTAGAAATAGTCTTCCTTAATGTCTTTATACAACTTGGTGCTACTAGGATGTATAGAGAAATTTTATTTATGCGAATCATCCAAAAATTCCCTTTTCTACCTTGGTATTGATTGAACAGTTATTCTCATTCCAAATTTCATAATTCCCTCTCCTGAAAATGATTTCTTCTAATTTTATCTTATTTAAGACATAAATTTCTTTTTTAATATTCTAATAATTAGGCGGAGATATTTTTATCTTTTATAATAATGATTATTTTTAAATAATTTGAAAATGGGTTAATGTTCCCCCTTCCTTAATAATTCATAGATCCATATTTACTAAATCCATGAACATAGGAACTATATTGATCTTAATTTAGGCTAGGAATCCATTCTATTTCTATCTCAATGTATCTGTTACTTATTTTTCCTTCCCTGGGTGGTAGTGCATTGATAAGTTATTTTCATTGGGTAGATTGATGCATTAACTATTCCTCATGTTGAGATATTTCTATGAAATGATATATTTCAAATTCTTGTTATCCATATATATCCACCACTTTTTACTATATAGATATTGTATTTATATCATAAATTAAATTAAGATGACATTAAAATCAATATCAGGGGATGAATATTTTTTTTAATCCTTATCATCCTTGATGAAAAGGAAATAACATTATCACTATGTATGTGGACACAACCAAATCGTTTAATTGAGACATCACTATACATCAGAAGCCCATTTTTCCTATTGTTAGAGTAAATATTGGAGCATTCACCAATATCCTCTTCAATTATTCGAAGTAATTTTCATATTCTATTTCCAATACAAATTTAACCCCTATACAAGTAATTTTTGTTAATAGGTTCTCCAATACGGAAACACTAGAAATAATTCATTGATAGTAATATGTTAAACCAATGAAACTTCATACCTCGAATATGTTTTTAATAGACCATTCTTGCACACCCTTTGTCTTCACAAGATCTACTGAGATTCCATACATGGATACAATTTGTCCAAGAAATGAAATATTCTAATTATATAATTCTAAAATTCTAAATTTCCCATATAACACTTCGCTTCTAAGAGTTCAATAATGATCCTTAAGGGATTCTCATGGTCCTCATAGATAATAGACTACAACAATATATGATTAATAAAATAAATAAAAAATTATCATGAAATATCATGAATACTATATTCATCATATCAAAGAATATTAATGGTGCATTAGGGAATCCAAATAGCATTAATAAAAACACGCGATGTCCATACGTTATTCAAATTCCTCTATTTGGAATATTTTATTTTTTAGTCATGATGGATGATACCTGAAGTATTGTTCAATATTTGAAAAATATTCAATTATGTGAATTTGATCAAATAAGTCATCAATCCATGATAGAGTATACTTTTTCATTATTATAATAGCATTGATTTCCCTATAATCAATGCACAACTCCATAAATCCATATTCATCATAAAAAAATAACATGGGATCCATTTGGTGAAATAGTAGGTCATATAAATAAAATATCACATAACTCATCACGTAGTTTCATTAAATATACTTATTATATGGTTGCATTTTTATAGGGGTTCTTTGATATTTTTTATGAATCTAAGATTAAATCAAAAAAAAAATTCATATTCATCCTCTTGTTTAAGTCTAGGTAATTCCTCAAGAAATACATAAATGTATTCCTAGATGGTAGGTACATATTGAATTTTAATATAATTCATTCATCTATAGATAATATTTTATCATGTTCCCAACGAATCTCTTTCAGAAGTGACACTATGGGGGGAGCAAAACATAACTCAGGATATGATTTATACCCTTTAACAATAAGGAATTCCAAATCCTTGTCACAAATTTTAACATTCATCTCTTTTCAATGTATTTATTCATGATATTTTTATATCCTATCCATACAAAAGATTATATCAAAATATACCATATGTATAATAATGATGTTTTCCAATTTGGTTGGTTTATTTTTCATAATGGGAATTGACTAAAACATCCTAATTTCAATGAGACTTCCACTAGTATTCTTTATTTATAACTCCCATATTCAAGTTAAATGAAAGTATCCAACATCTGTGAAAAACATAGAAAATAATAAAGAGTGAGAATATCTAGAATCAAATGATGTAGTAAATAAATTTGAGGACATGATTAATGTACCAACCTCAAGTTCATTAAAATCATTAACCTATGCTGTTGTGATGTCATAAGCATGGAATTTTTAAATTGGAATTTTCTAGGGAAAATTCCATTTACATCTAGGATAATCATTCTCATAGTTACGTATATATTTTTAGTGGAATCATTTAACATTGGAATCTTCATTATTTGCATTAAAATCATCATAATGGAGGCCTTTATCTCTAAACATATAGAAAAATTACATTCCTATTAATCATGTTTCATTGTATATAATTACACATTTATTATAAGATAGAAAATTCCACCATTTAATTATTCCATTTTCCATATTTCATTTTCTTGAGTACTATGAATCCCTTTTCTCATATTTTTTCACTTTTAAGTAATAAGTCTTAGAAAATTCCTTCTCTTTAATCATAGAACATTATTTTATATCCTTGTATGATGAGACGTTTTTTGGGACTAGTTCCCTTTTGAAGGATTCTCTTAATCCTGTCAATGGAATTTTCAATATTTCTCTTTGGAATATATTCATATTCTGCATTATTCACTACTACCATTGAAAAAATGGCTTCTTACATAGAAACATTTTCCTCTTACTTTTTCCTCAAACTCATGAATTCATTCTCTATGCCTTCTCATTGGTTACAAGTAAAATATTTTTACATGTAGAGTAACTTAGAATAATTTTGTTCATGCTCTATATTTCCACCTCATCCATAGTGTTTTGAATCAATGACCAATATTTATATTCATCCGCTGAGAACTGATAAATAGACAAGTAAACCTTATTGCATTCCCTACTTCCCAAAAAATTAATAATTACCTCTAAGGAACATATCAATCTCTCATCTAAAATGGATTTGTATTCCCAAAAAATTCAAGACTTTAATGATTCAAGAAATATTCTAACACTACTATAATGAATTTGGATCAGTAGGCTGATCCATATGAGCCAGGTAACTAATCATAACCTAAGTCAACTAATAAGAAATAGTTTAATTTTTTCTTATCTAGCTCTTTTTAACTCCATAGTCCTTATATTTCTGAAGGTGGAAATCCCTACATATATTATAGGCATTGATAGAGTTTACATTCTTTCCACTAGGATTCATTTTGAATCAATTAAATCAAATAGATTAGACAATGACATTATGAAATGTAATGTATAATTACAAAACTAATAATATGATTAACATAAATTAATAACTTTATGAATAACTATTATCATAATCACAAACATGGTTTCTTCAGTAATGTTTTAAATCATAAAATTTATTTCAAAACATTTACAATTTGTTTTAGTGAAAATGTTAAATATCCCAACATATCACATGCATGGCTCAAAATGGCTGTTCATTTAAGGACCATTGTCTTACACTAGGTTATAATCAAGTCGGAGAACAATGCACCATTTTTAGAGTTATTACCCCTAGATACAACTATGATAGAGCCACATTCACATTAAGTATCTAGATAGGGATTTATTTAAATAAACCACAACAAAACATGTGTAGGATATCCTATACATATAAATATCCTTAAAGTTAGACATAGGGTTATTTTCTTTAATATATGTTGGTATAAATCTAGTTCCCAAGGATTCTACTAAACAATATCGATTACCAATGATAAATACCAAGACCCTAGAAGCCAACTAGGCCTTCGGGCTATGTAATGGGATTCCCTCAACCCAGTTAAAATAGGTCTTTTCTTTGATTTAATAATAAAAATGAGGCTTCAGCCCCAACCTTTAAAAAAACTGATCATATACCAATGACATAAAAGTTTATTACTATTGGAAAAAAACCCCTTTTATTTCACATTTTATTCCAAAAAATAAAATAATACATAGGTGATATAAATATAATAAACCTTTGAAATCATTCAGAGATTCATTCTTTATATGATAAGAAATGATATAAAAATAATACATAAATCATATTCTCAGCATGGGTTACATAGAGTAGAAGCTCCCATGAGTAAAAAATGAATAATCATTATTTAAATTTAAATAAATTAAAATTTCCATTTATCCAATAATTTAAGCTTATATATGAATATAGAGGAAATAAATTTTCAAATAATTCCGTATACATAGTCAAATAAACAAGAATCATATCCAAAGATATATTAACTAGTCAAATAATTATAAATAATTCAATAAAAAATATCATAATGGGGATGTACATAATTCCAGACATCATAAACATACTTTCATGGCCTCATGCCTGGAAATCATATATAAATGGGTAAAGTATAAGCCAAACACCAAAGCTAGTTTTTCTCATGAGATATATTGATGAATTAAGGGGATTTAGCAGGCACCACCCACCACTTTATTAGTCCAACACATTCCTCAAATGTATTGGGAGAATAATAATTGTTGGAAGCATTCATATTAAAAAACTATCATAAAAAATGGAAATAATTACCCAAATCAATAAATATTATCCCAAACCATTGAGAGTAATATAGAAAATGGTACCAAAATACTACTTCCCCAGTCAAACTAATCATTAAAAATCTAGAGAAACTCTAAGGACAGAATCATTTTAACGTATCACTGATGTATTTTAAAAAAAAATAAGGTTTTTTGGCATTAATTAATATAAATGCCATAAAAATATCTTTAAAAACATTATCAAGAAAAAAAATTCACTTTGAAAATCACATTTCAAAAATAAATTTTTTTAATAATATAAGGGAAAAATATTTATTTTATAAGAATCATGTAAAACATTAAAGGAATAATAAAGGAAATAAGTGATCATGACAAAGGTTAGTTCTGTACATTCCATATCTGTTAAAATAATCATTCATACTTTTGTAAAAAGGTTAAAAATGTGCCTCATTCAAAAAATGGCTAGAATATTCACTTAAAATAATTTTTAAAAAATTTAAATATGATTAAAAATTAAATTAACATATCATTTGGATAATTTTAATAACATTCAATAAAATATTATTATAAAACAATTATATGGAAGGAAAAGGGCTTTTCACTGAAGAGGGAATTAAAATCACTATTTCCTACAGCAATTTTATCATTCATTTTATGTACCAAAGAGGGGAAACTTGTACTATTATTTAAAACTTTCATGGTTAAATAGTGGAGAATAAAATATATTGGGTTTATGATATAAATACTAAATAAGTCCCCCAAGGGAAAATGAAATGTAAAAAATCTCAAATGATGATGAGATCGTAAAATAAACTCATACCGCTTTAGTAACATTTGAATCATAAACCCCATAGAATAAATAAATTCAAATGAAACGTAAAATAAAATAAATATAAATTTATTCATATATTACATATCAAATTTTAATTATATACACCATAAAAAAGAAATAAGTGATGATTATGACACATGTCTGATGGAAGTAAAAGTGAGAGGAGAAACACTTACAATGATCATAATGTTGAAGTGAGAATTAATCAATGAATCGATTATGTGTATGAAATATATATTCATATAAAACATGTGTACTTAAAATATAATATAATAAAAAGTCATTACACACAAAATTTTAGAATATCAACAAGAGAGAAGAAGTAATATAGCATAATGAAAAGGAATTGAGTTGTGAAACCACATACCACTTGGTAAAACTCAATTAAAACCCCATTTATAAAATAAATCAAATAGAATATTTAATTTCACATTATGTGTGAATTAATAATTTAATTAAATGAAATATTTAATTTATATACACCATATAAAATTAAATAGTTTCATAACTTTTAAAAATGCCTCAATGAATTTAAATTGAGACGTAATCCCTGACATCAGGTTTGATTTCATTCATATGTGGTCAAAAATACTATATACTATGTATATATTAACTATATATCTAATAAAAACCCATAATTATTTATTCAATACCATATATTATTTACTTATAACTTTTTATCAGTTTTTTATTATCAATTATTTATTATAATTACTATTCAAGATGATAACTGCTTCATTTTTCATGTATTTCATTCTTTGAGAGTTTTGGTAATTATACTTTGATTATAGTAAAATAATATAAATAGTTAAATCAGTAATTTAAATATTATTTATATTCATTATATACATATTTAGAGTTATCACTAAATATTAGAGTTGGAGAAATGAATTACATTGTTCATATAGGCAGTAGGTCATACGTTCTCATGAATGTTGTTATCATTTTTTCGATGGATGAAATGAATGAAACATAAATAATATTTATCCTTTATAGAATAATTACAATATCATATATATCATATATATTCATTAAATATATCCTTATTTTAATCCAGTTCAACATAGAATGAAAACATACCACATATTTTGGTGGAGGTGGTAGTCCACACATGTATGGAGCGATGTTATCATTTTCCATTAGATTCAAAGGTAAAAAGGTAGATGTGATACTATAAATGTAGAAGTATAATTATTTCCTTAATTTCATATATTAATATTATATACATAATTATATCCATCCATGAGAGATTGTAATGGAGAATTAATTAAATCAGTTTATTGGGCGATAGTCCTCAATACAAACGATCGACAGTTTGGTTTCCCATTTAATGGAAAAGGAGATGGATAAGGTAATAAACTTAAAATAAAAACATATATATGTATTATAAATATGGGGGTTGTTATTTCAACATTTTTGAATAACATTTTAAGGTGAATTAAGAGGAAATAAAATACAAACACAGAGTTAATAACAATGCCACTTCTAAGGAGAACCTCTTCAGGCTTATACTTAAACCATTACTAGAATGATTTTCTAATAAAAATGGGACTCTAGGATATTTTTAGGAATCTAAATATTCTATTTTAATTTTTTTGTGTAAAAAGGATATGGATATTTGAAGAGGATATGATAGGGGTGTATTTTTATATGTTAGGGGAAGGACTCACATAGAAATTTGGAAAATATTAAGTTATACCCAAATTATAAACCTTTCTTGATCTACCAAAAAGGAACATTATAAAACCTTAAATTATATAAGGTCTCAATAAATCTATAAAATAGAAATTTTATAATATTTTAGTTAATTTTAACTCGTATCTTCATAGTTTAATCCGTAGAAAATCTGTTTTAACCATAATCATCGTAATTAAAATTTTTATTTTTACTATTCATTATGAAAAAGATGACGTTGACCTTATTATATGGTATTAATTATTAGGATTCCAAATATAGATTTAATTTTATCAAATGTAATCCATATAATTTGGATAATTTGTAACACCCCAAGCTTCTATGGTACATTTCACATAAAATAATGCAATAACTTGTGTTATACGCAACTTCGAGATTCTTACAGACCACGACCAATTAAACTAGCAGTTATGAATATTAATACCCAAATTTTGAAATTTTATTCATTTTATTTAAAAAAATGGACTTCATTTTGGAATTCATAATATTGAGATTAACTTTGGGTGATTTTTTGTTATTTTCCTAAAAACATTCAATTGTTGATTAATAGTGAAAACCACTACGTTATTGGTAAAAACTGACTTTTTATTTTAATTGTTATTAATTTTATTCATATTTATTTTAGGTAAAAATAGATACATAATACCAATATATTTTCATTTTAATTAATTGTAGTCAATTTATAAAATGTTTAGATATCTAAAAATTTTATTGAACTTTTTACCGTCTTTTACCCACCTCCTAGGAGCATTTACAAATTTGCATAAAACATAATTTTACTAATTCTGTGAGTTGAATTTAAAAAATACATGAGACATGGTTAATATCAGTAGGTAAAATAGAATTCATTAAGATGAAAATAATTTTTTCTGAATTAAAAATTTTGACTTTTATTTACCACGGTTAAAAGTAAATATGGTAATTATGGGTAAAAATAATATCATAATTATCCTAAAACATGTCCTAATTCTATTGGATTAGTATAAATCGACCAAAAAAACCTTATGAGTAAAATATTATCCTTTTTGATCCACTTGAAATAGATTATAAATTTTTTTATTATTTTATTTAAAGAAGGGTTGAGAGAGTTAAATTCAATGTTTAATAACAAAACCATTTTTAATATAGGGTAATACATAAGATAAATTAGACTATAAATATTCATTATAAATATAAAAATATTTCCTACATAATTTTATTTTATTTATAGTTTTTAGACATTAAATTATTTAATTTTTTTAGGACACAATGGTGATTTAGTAATTACCTTATTATTGAATGATTAAAATAATTGATATTATAAATATGAAAATAAATGTAATTTGAGACTTTTGATGAATTTCACTAATTTTCATGGTTAATATGTCATGTAAGGGTTGATTGAATAATTTTTTTCTAAGTAATCATGCTGTTATGATTTTCACAAAAATCAAATGCAAAATAGTGTCAAAATTTACATAATTGAGTTTTTAAAATAAATACTATATTATTAATTGATATAAAATTCCTAAAATTATATGGTTCTTACAAAGGACATAGAAAAGTTATTTACATTGATAATGAACCAAATGGGGTTTTTATGTCCTGTTATTGTATGTTTATTAACTATGTAATATAAATATACAAAGAGACATGGTAAATGTCAAACTATATAACTAAGAGTTAAATCTAAAAGATAAGGTTAATATGATGACCTAAACCTGTCTAAAACCTATTGATTGAGAATTTTGTGACACATACCCACCATATCCTCGAATTAATTCATTTTGGAGCCACTAAAAATAGAAAATGATTTTATTATAAAATAATATTTCAAACTTTTCATAAAGTGAACCTCACCTCTCTTATAAAAGGGTACTTCCCCTTATCTTAATTTCACACCTCCAAAGCCATTTGGCTCGGCAACACCCAACCCAAATATCCTACCATCATTTATCCATTCATCCTAGTTGCCTTCTATTGTTCAGAAATCCAACCTATGCAGCCTTTTTGATCAAATCAAAATGAAGAACCTGAAGAAGAGTTAAATATTTTATCACCTCTGTCAAGTTATTTTCTTCTTCCACATCATCATTATTTGTTGTTTCCATTCTGAAATAATAACTCCAGTATCTTCTATATAATATGATGTCATTATAAAAATGGTACAACCATATTCATTATTCTATCCATCATCTGAATGTTAAAGTCACCATACGTGTGTACGTACGACTTACTATCTCCATGTCGTTGTGCTGTTTGTTATTCAAACACTTCATTATTTGGATTGGTATAATAATGATTAAAAATTATGTAAATAAAAAATTTAACATGTTATTTATTATATATATATTATATAACATCCAATAACATATGATTTCACAATCAATATAATGATATTGTTGTTGTGCATACGTACGGATTACCGTTTCCACAAACACGATGAGATTCATTCCCCATCAAAATCATTCAAGAATAATTTTCATTTTATGATTAAAAATAATGTTTAATAACATAATATAATTTTTGATTTGAATAAAATTCATCCTATCCAAAACAAACCTGGCATATGTAACTGATCATATAAAGGAAAATAGACCAGTTAACACCTGAAACGATGATGTTACTAAAATATTATTAACAAAGAAATATTAGAGGATCACATATGATATCATATTTATGTATATAGTTTTTATATAATTTACTAAAAATGATTTACCTATTATGTAGGAGTTAAACGTACACTCGACCAAGGAAACATACAATGTAAGAGTTAATTTCACTATCTCTTTATTATCTGAGGGTGTTTTTATGTAACTATCTACAGAGACCCCTTTATCATCCACATCTGTGTTTTATTAAAAATGTAATTCGATACATTTTTACTATTTACTAGACTATGGGTCAAATTCATTTATACCATTATTTTTCCTTATATGTTTTGAAAGGAATCTTTCTGTCGTTTTTCAAACAAGGTACTTTATGAACTTTTCAACAAAATTAAGGTAAGAAAGTCTTTTTTAACTTATACTGTCGGTGTGGATATTTTCTAACATTATAACATCATCTAAGCTTCCCATACAAGCTTATAAATATATTTCTAAAATAAATGTTTTCTTTTATAATACTATAACTTTTAAAAGACCTCAAAATAGAAAGAGTTATTTCTCTAAAAATGTTTTGATTTCATTTATGTCAGCATCCTTAGATGGATTTCAAGATACATTGAAGTTGATTTATTATGATACAAAACTAACATGTTGTATTGAAGGTTTTTTGATATGTTTGAATATGGATGTGTTATTTTTACACCATTCATGGTTTATTGATAATTTATTTACATTTCCATGCCTTGTCATGGATCAAAGTCCACATAGTTCGGTATGGAATGGTTCTTACGCTCTGAGACGACCCATGGTGGGTATGGGGCTTATGCTCTAAGGCGGACCATAGAGTTGGTGAACCGACGTGAAGGGGTTGAAACGACTGTGTGGTGGGCTTGAACCTCATGTAAGATTCCTACGTACCATGCCTTATCACAGATAATAGTCCTCGTAGTTCGGTATGGAATGGGGCTTCTGCTCTGAGACGACCCATGGTGGGTATGGGGCTTATGCTCTGAGGCGGCCCATGGAGTTGGTGAACTGATGTGAAGGTGTTAAAATGACCGGGTGGGGGGCATGAACCACATGGAGGCATCCTACATACCATGCCTTAGCAGGGATCAAAGTCCTCATAATTATCCATAGGTGGGGGTCCGGATCAGTGCTCAATCTAAGCCCATGTGAGTCCTGCTCGGGGTGAGAAACATGAGTCAACAGAGACCTGACGATCACGTCGTGAAGGGTGCATCTGTGGGAAGTGAAGAGGGGCCTACGTGTTGATCATCCCATGGTGTCGGGACATACTCCAGGATGGAGGACATAGGGTGACAAAGCACAGCGGGAGATGGATTTGATACCCAAGAAAGGAGGGGGCCCACTTCCCATCATGCTCTCTACAGGCCCTATTGCCAGGGAAGTACGAAGGTGCATGGGTTCTAACTCACGCATGAAAGACTAGGGGATTACACCAAGGAGTCTTCCCTTCCCTGCGAACAAGAACCACTCCAATAAATCACCCCCTGTGAGGGATGAACCCACCATCCTTGTGGAGACGAGAGGGCGTGGAGAATGTGTGAGGCGGGGAGGACCCTGCGTGTGAGGCACGTGGCTGGGTCACAGTTTAATGTCAGTTGTTGAGGATAGGGTTCTTGGTAGTTTAACGTCCAGCAGCTCGGACGATGTGGGTTGGCTCCACATCCCTAGGAATTACATAACTGGTGCCCTCTTCCCCTATTGTAACGGAATGCATCATCCAGGCTGGGGTGAGGGTGTGTCGCAGAGAGGCAATGGTGAATGGGGCTTACGCAAGGAAGCTTCACATGTGCCACTAAAGTGTGGTAACGATGGATGGGGCTTACCCGTGGAAGTATACCATAATGTCTTCCTCATTTCTGGACATGAGGGAATCCAAAATCACTGGTGGGATGAGGCATTTGATTGAATCCTACACCTATGCACTAGTGCACAAGCAAGATAATGCCAAGGGTGTTGGAATCGGCCCGAACAAAGGGAGATGAAAAGTTTAAATCACATGAAAGACATTCGTAATGCAATGAGAGTGTCATGGAAATGGAGGATAATAGTTGACTGTGTTCGAAAAAGAGTATCCATATCACATTAACCTAAAATGGGGAAAAAAATTAGGGCTGACCACTGACCATGTACGAAACACATGACCTGACTCAAAGTGTCATGCAAAGACTTCTAGGGCGTTTGCACAGGACGATCGGTGAGCCGATGCGGCATAGGACCAGGCCGTTAGGGGGTCCCTTCAGACATGGAAGTGGATGTAGATCCAAATGAAGGACATGAAAAGCATAAGGTGGAGTGATGGAATGTTTGAACGGATTCCAACGCTCTTGATATTACAACACTGTACTCAAGGCATTAGGGATCTTATGCTTTTCACATAAGGCATCTCTTATTTGGAAAAAGAGGTATCCTATTATTAGTTGATAGGGTATTACTAAAGTTTAAATTCATTTAGATAGGACTACTGGAATCTCATTCTTAGAGCATAAGGTATCTCTTGTTATAAGCAAGAGGCATCCATAGGGTGTATGTCAACTCACGACATGGAAAATGAACCAAGAGGAAAATGTTAACTCAAGGTGTTTCATGGTGTGTGGATGAGTATCCCAAATAAAATTATTCCATAGGTGGATGTTGGGTGCGCATTAGGGCACAATGGAAAATCACGACTTCTCAGCCCGAGAAGTTCGCAGTGTGACTCTATATTTTTCATTGGGGTCAGTGTCGGTACGGAAAGGACCGGGGGTGTGGGGGCGTAGCCCCTATGGTATGGACCAGCGTGCGAAAGAATTTATAATATTGCGCATAATAGGAATGGCACACAGGACAGTCTGCACGCAATAAGGAAGGAATCCACGCAACAGGGAAGGCCTAGACGCAATAAGGGAGGAATGCGCGCAAATAGGGCAGTCATGCGCGCAATTGAGGCTGCTATGCGGAAAACCCTAGGCCGGCATAAAATCAGGGAGATTTGGCATGGAAATGAAGTCGAGGATTTTTTGTGCAACTAAAAGGGACTGTGCACAATTGAAGGGGTGTGCGCAGAAAGGGTTTGCGCGCAAAGGTAGGGGATTTCACACAAACGAAGGGCATTGCACGCAATTGGCCAGCCTGCGCGCAAAATAAGGAATTGTGCACAAGGGGCGGACCCCAATGGGGTTTGAGATTACTCTAAGCCATGGGGATCTCCGGTGAAGGCGAATCATGAGGTCACCTGGCATGAAAAAAACCATACCAAAAGGCCATATTGCGCACGCACGGAATGCCAATTACATGCATGAGATGCGGTTAGAATTTTTCAACCCCAAAAATGAAGGGGGTCTCCATCTATTTATAGGAATCCTATGGTGCAGAAATCTAGGCGTGCGTGATAAAATTGTGTGACTGATGTGGCATCATAAAATATCAAACACACGGGGTGAAGGCATGAAATTATTTCACGCCGGCGTCGGGACCTTTTGTGAATCATGTGGCCTTCCGCGTGGGACGTAATTTTTTCACGATCTTCTCATTTTTTTGTGAAACATCTCCGGGCCCTCTAGACTAGGCCTCCAACTCCGAATATGAATTCTCTTTTTCATTATGGTGCTTTCCCCAGCACTTATGCATTTTTCGGCATCTACAGACACCATACATGCGTACGTACGGATTACCATCTCCACGTCTTGGTGTAGTTTTTTATTCAAACACTTCATTATTTGGATAGGTATAATAATGAGTATAAATAATGTAAATAATTAATATAACATGTTAAAAGATTTTTTATATATGATATACCATCCAATTACATAGGATTTTTCCATCAATATAATGATATTGTCGCTCGTGCATACGTATGAAATAACGTCTTCACAAATGCGATGAGACTCATTCCCCATCATCATCATTCAAGAATAATTTTATTTTTATGACTAAAAATATTGTTTATCAACATTATATAATTCTATATATGAATCAAATACATCCTATCCAAAACAAACATGGCTTACGTAACCAAGCATATAATGGAAAAATAATCAGTTAACACCCAAAATGATGAGGCTACTAAAATATTATTAATAATGAAATATTATAAGATCATATATGATATCATATTTATGTATATAGTTCTTGAATAATTTAATAACAATGTTTTAACTATTATACAAGAGGTTAACAACCCATCAACTAAGTAAAAGTAGAAGGTAAGGTTTAATTTCACAATCTCTTTATTATCTGTGGTTGTTTTTATGTAAGTATCTATTGGGACATATTTATTATATATGTACATGTCTCATAAAAGTATATTCAAATGGATTATTTTTAAGGGAATATTTTATTAAAACAACATTTTAAATGTTTTAATGATTTATTCTTTTAATCTTATCTCATTAATGTCCCTGTTTTTAAAATGGTTTTATGGATTTATTTATATGGATATGAATGATTTAAAATGTTAATTCCATTCAAAAGTTTAAAAGTATTATTGGACACTTTGATTCAAAACTATATTTTAAATGTAATAATATATAAATTATGTGACTTTTAAATGATTTCCTGAAAAGGTATTTTTTTGTCATGGATTTTTACTAAACAGTTTCAACTATGTCAACATCCATTACAGGATATTATTCTTGATAAAGGTTGATTTATTATGATTCAAATCTTCCATATTTTATTGAATTTTTTGTGATATGGTTTCCTATGTATGTGTTATTTTTATAACAATCATTGTTTATGGATAAAGTATTTAAATTTCATATTCTTGTTTTAATATGAATGTTTTTGTTGTGATTAATCTTTTTCATACGGGGGATACATTTTACTTAGTAAGTGACGGGCGAAGATCGCTATAACTCATAGATGGGTCGGTAGGTCTCATGAGACAAACTAGTGCCTTGGCACAAGGCCTTGAAAAAATCTAATTTGTAGTCATAGCACAAGGCTTTGACTATATGGTTATGAAGTCTGTAATTATGCATTCCATCATTATAAAAGCAGCTATTGATATTTCATGGGATTATTAGACTAGTAGAATATCAATGTGAATAAGTAAATGGAATTATTTTATTTTATATTTTCTATATTATGCTGATGTTTATGATTAAATGGTTTTGGTTTTATTATAATACATTGCCTTAATGTTTTATTCTTATTTATGATAGCTTCTGCTATATTGTTATCCTTACGGATCATCTGAGCTCACCCTATTCTATGTTTTATTTTTCCCAGGATGTGAATAAGTATTTTATGGTTGACCTCCAGGGATAGGCCAAGGATATAAGTGTATTCAAAATGGGAAAAATGTTGTTGATTTGTTTATTTCATGATGTAATGTAATACTTATGAATGTATCTAGTGCTTCCACAGCTACTAAAATGATTGGTCTTTCTGGAGATGATTCCTTGTTTAATTCTAATGTAATGTAATAATGCACTGATTCTGGGTAACTAGGTCGAGGCGTTATAGTTGATATTATTGGATGTTTAGCACAAACTTTGGAAACTAGATTTAGAAAAACTCTGATTAGAGAACACTACCCTAAGATAGACGTTGAGGATTAGTATAGAAAAACATTCAAGAATTTTGTATGATTTTTCCATGTAATACATACCTGTTTGGATATGAGTAGGTAGAGGTGGCTCTGGAACAGATTTACATAGGGGTAAAACCCAAAAAACACCACTTTGAGCAAGACTCGAACTGGAACTGGTGCACAACAACGAGCCTTACTGCACACTTGGTTACAACAGTCCTGGGAGATATTCTTAAGATAATTATCATATTCTTTACAAACCATTATGAAGGGTTTATGAGTACATACATCTTCAAAGAAATCATTTTTATGATTATGGATTATATCCATGAACAGTTCAATTTATGTTAACTGTTTTATAAGTTTGTAATAATGTTTTACAATTCATAAACTAATCTAGTTTATTCCATTGTATAGAAATGGAACCTAGAGGAAGGAATGTAAACAATATCGATGCATGTAATCCATGTAGTGATTTACTTCCTACTAAAGATAATTTTAGTGGAGCTGGTGGTGCAATTGGTGCTGATCAGGTTATCCCAATACTGGGGAAACTCACTTAGGTTATTAATAATAACCTTACCCGTATGGAGAACCCTGATCCACAATGTGTAGGATCAATGTTAGACCGCTTCATGAGGTAACAACCACCAAAAATCAATGGGTGCAAAAATACATTAGTAACTGAGCAATGGATAAATTACTTAGAGAAAATATTTTAGGCTTTAGGGAGTAGTGAAAGTGAAAAAGTTGGCTTGATAGTGTATCGCCTCATAGGAGATGCAGATCAATGGTGGTCATTGATTCAAAACACAAATGATGATGATGAATTATCAAATATATAATTGAGGGTGTATAAAGAAATTTTCTTAGAAAAATACTTTCCTCATGACCATCCAGCGGATATGGAAAAGAAATTTCTGAGTCTGAGGGAAAAAGTGGATGATGATTTCGAAAAATATAAGGCAATCTTTATAAGGTTATCAAGGAATGGTGTAGATTATATACATAACCCCTGAATTAATATTGATGGATTCTTTCATGGTTTCAAACAATTTCTTTGGTGACTATTAGTCTCACAATCCTTCTCATCAAACAAAGATACTGTCTCATGTTCTATCAAGATCGAAAAATAATTCTCTAAGTCTTACGAATTTAATGAAATGTAGGAGAATAATAGATCTGTTGAACACTCTAGAAATAGAAATAATGGGAAGAAGGGAAATGTTGAATATCCATCCTGTTTTAAATGTGGGAAGAAACACCCCAATTCTTGCCTAAAGGGAATGAGAGTCTATTACAATTGTGGTGAAAAAGGCCACCAAGCACGTGATTGTAAGGGAATTAAAGAGGCTGTTGAATGATACAATTATAGAGAATATGTGAATTATGCAAATGAATATCATATCTCCCAAGGGAACATACCTCAGAAAAGGAAAAGGGATAAAGGCCAGGCTTATGAGATCACTACTACTGAGGTTGAAGCTCCGAAAGGCATAGTGGGAGGTAATTTAATGGTTCCCTGAGGTTTATCTAATGCTTTATTTGAATCTGGATCATCGCATTGTTTCATATCATCCCATTTTTCTATGAAAATTACATATTTTCAATTTAACTTAACAAGGGAGTTGTTATTCAAAACACAAAACAGATTTATCATCGCTACAATTTTTTGTGAATTAGTTCCCATTAGAGCTTCTAAATGCTCTTTATCTGCTGATCTCGTCATCATACCCATGATTAAATTTTATATAATCCTCATAATGGATTATCTTTTGGACCGTGATGAGAAGATTTATTTTAAGAACATGGAGGCTACAATTTTCGATGATGATAAAGAGTACCTTATCTTTAGAGCACAAATGTTACCACCTGATTCTTATCTAGATCCACCCCCAGTAGAACTACTAAATTAAATTATTGGGGAGGATGAGAATGAAATAATTATGGGTGTGGAAAATAATTTTAGAATAGAGGACATACCTATTGTGCAATAATATGTTGATGTGTTTCGATATGATATACCTGGACATCCTCCAGAATGAGAAATTGAGTTTTCCATTGATTTATTTCCAGGTTCGAGGCCCATATCGAATACCCCTTATAGAATGGAAACTATGGAATTTGTGGAACTAAATAATCAACTAGAGGAATTGATTAATAAGGGATTTATTCACCCTAGAGTTTCTCCATGGGGATCCCATGTCCTTTTTGTTAAGAAGAAAGATGGATATATGAGGTTGTGCATTGACTATAGGGAGATCGATTCTATAATAATAAATAACAAGTATCCCCTACCTTACATTGATGATTTTTTTGACCAACTTCATGGAGATAAATATTTTTCAATGATTGACCTTCGATCTGGATAGCATAAGTTGTTTGTGAAGAAGGAAGACATTCCAAAGACAACATTTTGAACCAGGTGCGGGCATTATGAGTTTACAGTAATGCCTTTTCTACTGACTAATGCACCCTCTATTTTCATGGATGTAATGATCAGAGTTTTCAAGGAATATCATGATAAATTTATAGTGGTTTTTATTGATGATATCATGTTATACTCAAAAGGCTACAAAGATCATGAAAATCACTTGCGCATTATCCTAAATACTTTTAAGGGAAATGAATTATATGGGAAGTTAAGAAAATGTGAATTATGGGTTCAATAGATTTCATTTCTTGTCCATATTGTCTCTAAATATGGAATCTCTGTTGATAATTCTAAGACCAAGGAAATCCAATAATGTCCAGAACCAATTATTAGAACTGAGGTACACATTTTTATTGGTTTAGCAGGTTGTTATCATTTTTTTGTCCAAAAGTTTTCCAGATTGGCTAACCCATTAACCAAGATCAGACGTAAATGGGTTAAATTTTTTTGGACAAAAGAGTATGAATTATGGTTTGAAGAATTGAAGAGACTATTATTTAATGATCCTATCATGACTCTACCATCAAGGAACAATGGGTTCGTTATTTAAATTTTTTATTCAAAGAAAGGACTTTGTTGGGTCCTTATGTAGAATGATAGAGTTCTTGCCTATGCATCACGACTGCTAAAAATTCATAGGAAAAACTATACCACTCATGATCTTGTGTTAGCCACAGTAATCATTCCTTTGATGATATGGAGACATTATCTCTATGGTGAAAATGTGAGATATATACTTATCAGAAGATTTTGATTTATATTTTATCACAAAAATAACTCCACGTGAGGCAGATGAGGTGTCTTGAAATACTCAAATATTATGATTTCTCTATACACTACCACTCAGGAAAGGAAAATAGGGTGGTAGAGGCTTTGAGAAGAAAAGATCATGGAGTTTTGAATAATATGAGAGTAGAAAAGTATCCTATATTCATAGATATAGTAATGATGGATATGTGAATAACCATAGAAGGTGGAACATCATTTCTTTTTCAAATGGTTACCAAACCATCTTTACTAGAATGGATAAAAAGTTTTCAAACTGAAGATGAGGAATTTCAAAATAAAATTAAAGCTATGAACTATTCATGATTGATCGGCATAGTATATAAATATAAAATTTTGAAATTTTGGAAGATACTTTGTGTTCTCGATATACCTTATCTAAAAAGGGAATTTTTTGATTAATCTCATAGCTCCAATTTCTCTATACACTCTGGTAGCACTAAGACATATATATATTTGAAAGAACATTTTGGGTGGGACAACATGAAGAGGGAGATTGCTGATTTTGTTTTCGAGATGTATGGTTTTTCAACAAGTAAAATCTTGAAGTCAGCTACCCGGAGGAGTCATGAAACCTCTTCCAATACCTGAGTGGAAAAAGGATAATAATATGATATACATTTTCATGGGGCTACCAAAGACTCCTAGAAGGAATGATGCAATATGGGTCATTATTGATCATCTTTCCAAGTCAACACATTTTATTACTAAAATAGAATATTTACCAATTGAACTTATGGAAAAACAATATATTAATTATGTTTTAAGAATTCATGGAGTACCCCTATATATTTTTTCTAAACATGATTCCTGTTTTAAATCATGATTCTTGAAAAGTCTTCAGAAGGACCTAGATACTGAACATCTTTTGAGAACTTCCTACCACCCTCAAACTAATGGACAATTAGAAAAGACTATTCCACCCTTTGAATACATGTTGAGATCTTGTTCACATGAAATTAAATTTATGTGGGATCAATATTTACCTCTACTAGAATTTTTCTATAACAATAGCTTCCATTAAAGTATTCATATGGCACCATATTAAGCATTATATGGATAGAGAAGCTGCACACCAACTTTATGGGAAGATTTTGGTGAAAGAAAACTCATAGGCCTAGAACTTGTTGAGAAAACAATGGAAAAGGTGAAGGTTATCCAAACCCCCATCAAAGAAGCTCAAAGTAAGAAAAAGAGATTTTCCGAAAACCGAAGGAAGGATTTGTAATTTTGGGTAGGATATTATGTTTCCTTGAAGGTATCTCCATGGAAGGGTGTTATACATTTTGTTAAAAAGGGAAAACTGAGTCCCATGTAAATTGGACCATTCAAAATTCTAGAACGGATTGGAGTTATAGCTTATCATTTGGAAATACCTCCATGTATCTCCAAAGTTCATGATTTGTTCCACGTATCATTGTTGAGAAAATGCATGCCTGGACCAGTGAATCCACTCACCTATGAGGATATTGAACTGATACTTGATCTTTCTTATTGTGAAGATCCTTTAAAAATTCATGACATAAGAGGACAATTTCTGAGAAACCAGAAGACTCGTCTGGTAAAAGTTCTATGGAGAATCCATAAGATGGAAGAGGTTACATGGAAACCAGAAACAATTATGATGGAGAACCACCCAAAACATTTTGTGTAGTAGTATTATAGAAATTTTGAGGATGAAATTATTTGAAGGTGGGAAGAATGTAACACCCCAAGCATCCACGATATGTTTTCCTTTGAATAATAAAATAGCTTGCATTATACGCAACATCAGGATTCTAACACACAGTGACCAATCCAACTAGTAGTAATGAATAGGAATATCCACTTTTTGAAATTTTAGAAATTTTACCTTTAAAATGGACTTATTTTTTGGATTCAGAATATCGAAATTAGTATAGGGTGAATTTTTGATATTTTTATGACAATTTAAATTTTTGATGAATAGTTATAAATAATGCCTTATTTGTTAAAAATGACTTTTTATATAAATAATTAGTTATTTTATTTTAATTTATTTTAGGTCAAAAATGATACATAATACCTATATATTTTAAACATAATTCATTGGAGTCATTTTATAATAAGTTTAGATATATAAAATTTTATCAAACTTTTTACCGTCTTTTACCCATCTCCAAGAAGCATTTTTTAATTTGTATACAACATAATTATATCAATTCTGTGAGTTGAATTTCAAAATCTGCAATACATGGTGAATATAACTAAGTAAAATGTGGTTCAATAAGATGAAAATATGTTTCTTTTGAATAGTTACTTTTGACTTTTATTTACAACTATTAAAATTAAATAGGGTAATTAAGAGTACAAATGATATCATAATTACCCTAACACATGTCCTAATTCTGTTGGATAAGTATAATTAGACATAAAAAACATATGAATAAAATATGATCATCTTTGGTCCACATGGGTTATATTAGGACATTTATTATTATTTTATTTAAAGAATAGTTAAAAGAGATAAATTCAATGTTTATTAACTAAAACATTTTTCATATAGTGTTAAACACAATATATATTTGACTATAAATATTCATTATCAATATAAAAATATTTCCTACATAATGGTAATTTATTTATAATTTTTTTACATTATATAAATTAATTTATTTATGACACAATGATGATGCGGTAATTACATTATTAATGAAATATTAAAATTATTGATATTATAAATATCCAAATAAATGTAAATTGATAATTCTTGTGAATTCCAACAAAATTTAAGGTTAATATGAAATTTTCGGATCGGTTAAATATATTTTATTTGAAGTGATAATGTTTTTATGGCTTTGAAAAAAATCAAATACTAAATAGTGTCAAAATTGACATAATTGAGTTTTTAAAGAATATATTATATTATTAGTTATTATAATATTTATAAAAATAAAATTATCTTCCAAACGACTAAGATAAGGTTATATATATTAACAATGAACCACATGGGGTCCTCTTGGCTTGTTATAGTATGTTTATTAACAATATAGTATAAAAATTACAAAGAAATATGGTAAATGTTAAACTATTTAACTAAGAGTTAAATAAAAAAGATAAGTTTAATATGATGAACTAAACCTATCTAAAACCTATTTTTTGAGATTTTATGGATTCATACCAACCTTATCATTTTAATAATTCGTTTTTGAGCCATTAAAATCCGAAAATAATTTTATTATAAAATCTTATTTCAATCTTTTCCTAAAGTGACCCTCACCTCTCTTATAAAAAGGAACTTCCCCATATCTTAATTTCTTACAAAAAATGCCTTTTAATTCGGCCATAACTAGCCCAAATATCCTCCCAACTTTCCTCCCATCATCCTAGAGGCCTTCCTTTGTTTAGAAATCCATCCTAAGGATCCCTTTTGATCAAATCAAAATAAAGAAACCAAAGAAGAGGTAAATATTTCATCACCTCTTTCAAGTTCTATTCTTCATCCACTTGCTCATTATTTGTTGTTTCCCTTATAAAATAATAACTCCATAATATTATATATACTGTGATGTTATTATAAAAATGGTACAACCATATTCATTAATCTATCCATCCTATAAATGACAATTTCACCATACGTGCGTACATACGGATTACCGTCTCCACATCGTGGTGTAGCTTGTTATTCAAACACTTCATTAATTTGATGGATATAATAATGATTATAACTGATGTAAATAATAAATATAACATGTTAATTAATCTTTATATATGATATACTATCCAATTACATATGATTATTCCATCAATAAAATGATATTATCGCTCGTGCGTACGTAAGGATTACCGTCTCCACGAAGGTGATGAGATTCATTCACTATCATAATCATTCAGGAATAATTTTCATTTTATGATTAAAAATAAGATGTATGAACATAATATCATATTGAATATGAATAAAAAACATCCTATCCATAACAAACTGGGCTTACGTAACCTAGCATATAAAGGATAATGACTCAGTTAACACTAGAAACCATGATACTACTAAAATATTATTAACAGTGATATATTATAAGATCAAATATGATATCATATTTATGTATATAGTTATTTTATAATTTAATAACAATGTTTTATCTATTATATATAAGGTTACCATACAATCTACAAAGGAAAAGTACAAGGTAAAGGATAATTTCACAGTCTCTTTATTATTCAAGGTTGTTTTTACGTAAGTATCTACTAGGACATATTTATTATCCATGTCCATGTGTCATAAAAGAGTTTTCAAAAGGATTATTTTTAAGGTACCCTTTTACTAAATCCTCATTTTAAATGTTTTAATGATTTATTCTTCTAAACAATCTCATTAATTTCCATGTTTTTAAAATGGTTTTATGGATTTATTTATATTGAAATGAATGTTTTAAAATGTTAATTACATTAAAAAGTTTCAAAGTGGTATGGGACACTTTGATTAAAAACTATCTTTTAACTGACATCCTTTATAAATTATGTGACTATTAAATGATTTCAGGAAAAATGGATTTTTCTCCCAAATATTTTTATTGATCATTTTCAACTATGTCAACATCTTTTGTGGGATATTATTCTTGATTGAGGTTGATTTATTTTGTTATAAATCATCCATATTTTATTGAAGGTTTTTTAATATTTTTGATTGTGGATGTGTTATTTTTATACCATTAATGGTTTATGGATAATGTATTGACATTTTGTATGCTAGGTTTAATACGAAAGTTTATTTTATGTTTAAATCTTTTCATGTGGGGAATGCATTGAACTTAGTACGTGACTAGTAGAGCCCACTATAGCTCCTCGATGTAGTGGTAGGTCTCATGAGACAAACTAGTGTCTTGGCACAAGGCATTCAAAAATTCATATTTTTGGTCTCGGAACAAGGCCTTGACTATGTGGTTATGATGTCTATAATTACACATTCCATCCTTATGAAGGAGGCTATTGATATTGCTTGTGATTATTTGACTAGTAGAATATGCATGCGAATAAGTAAATGGAATTATTTGATTTTATCTTTTCCATATTATGCATAAGTTTAAGTATAAAAGGCTCTTTTTTTATTCTAATACATTTCCTTAAATGTTTATGCTTATTTTTGAATGTTTTTCTATATTTTTATCCTTAATGAGCATTTGAGCTCACCCCTTTATATGTTTTATTTTTCCCATAATGTGAAGAAGTACTTTATGGTTGACCTACAAGGATAGGATAAGGATATAAGTGTGTTCCGGATGGGAAAAATTATGTTGATGTTTTTATTTCATGATGCAATGTAAAACTTATGAATGTATCTAGTACATACAATGATACTAAACTGATCGGTCTGTCAGGACATGATTCTTTGTATCATGTCAATGTTATGTAATAATTCACCAACTCTAGGTAATTGGGGTTGGGGTGTTACAAAAATGACCAAAACACCTTTCTTTGGAAGGGGGAAAGATCCAATGATTTGTTGGAATAATTCATACGAATGTATGTGGTCTATTTCTAGTAGAGGAAAGGGGTGGGTTTTCATACATCAGTTCATTTACCGATGATCTTAGTAGGTATGGTTATATCTACTTAATGTGGTATAAGTCAGATTAATTTCAGATGTTTGTGGAATACCAAAATGTGGTAGAAAACTTTCTTTGTATAAATGTTAATGTACATCGCTCAAATTGAGGTTGAGAATATCTTATCCAAGCATTCAATGATCACTTGATTGATTTTAGTGTAGTATCATAAATCACTAATCCCTATACACCATAGTGGAACGAAGTTAGTGAATGAAGGAATATGACCTTGATTCATATGGTCACATCAATGATGAGTCTAAAATCTCTTCCATTTTCATTTTAGGGATAATGTTTTTAGACAAAGGCATATAGCCTTAACTTAGTGCCATATAAATTTATAGATGGGATTTCATATGAGTTATGGCATGTAAAGCAACCCAATCTCTCATACTTAAAGGTATGTGGATGAGAGGATTTTTCAAGACTATATCAACTGATAAATTAGCATCCAGAAGCATGAAGTGAATATTTTTAGGTTATTCTAAAAAAACTATTGGATATTACATATATATCCCATCAGATCGAAATGTGATCATTTAATGATGAACCATATTTCTATAATGGAAACACATTTTCAATTTCAATAGTCTGAGCTAGATTGACTTTAGTGATGTTAATTATCTAGATGCACAAGTGTAGGTATAGGAATAATCTCCAAAAGATATAGTGGTATAAGATGATGTTCCCAAAACACAAGAAATTTGAAGGTCTCATTGAGAGGTCTAATAACCAAAGCATTGTTCTTTTTCTAATCACCACGTCAGGAAACACAAAACTCTTTGAGGATGATGAACCTATAACCTACAAGGATGATGTTGATGTTAAGGATGTTGGTAAATGGATGTATTACATGTATTCTAATATGGAGTCCATGTACCAAAATCATGATTTTATTTTGGTATACCATCCAACTAATGTAAAACCCATTAGGTGGAAATGATATTCAAGAAAAAGATGGATATGAATGTTATGGTTAATACCTGTAAGGATAGACTAGTACCAAAGGGTTTCAGATAATGTCGAAACATAGAATATGATGAAACCATGTCAACCGTGGAAATTCTGAAATCCATTAGAATATTTATTCCAATAATATCATTCATTGATTGTTAGATTTGAATAATGGATTTAAAATTTTCTTCTCTCAGTGGGACCTTCATTTAAGATTTCTATATGGCTCAACCAAAGGATTTGTGAAGTCAAATAATTCCAATAAAGTGTAGATGTTACATAGATCTATTTATGGGTGGAAGTAGGCATCGTGATCTTGGAATGCATGTTTTTATTAATCAATAAGAAAATCTATTTTAGTTAGAAACAAATGTAATCCATATGTCTATAATAAGGTTGATTATAATTTAATCATTTTCCATGTACTATATGTTGATGGTATATTTATAATGGTTAATGAAGTGCAAGTCTAAAATTTAGATAAGACTTGGTTAAATGAGTGATTCTCAATGAAAGACAAAGGTTAAGAAGTATAAATTATAGGTATCAGGATTTATCATGATATATCATAGAGGAATCTTGGGGTAAGTCAATGTTTATATATTAAAAAATTACTAACAATGTAATATATGGAACAATCCAAGAGAGATTTGTTTCCCATGTCACATTGTACAAATCTCTTGAAGGAAATGTTTCCACAAACAGAATAATAGATTCACAGAATCAGTAGAATCCAATATGACTCAAAAAATGGGTTCTATCATGTATTCAGTGATTTTTACTATGTTTGATGTAGCCTATTATTTAATCCTAGTGATCAGATATCAATCTCATCCATGAGAGTTGCACTGGGAAGGTGTTACAATTATCCAGAATTACTTGAGGCATATAAAGGATATTTTCATGTTGTATGGAATAAATGAAGAACTAGAATTGAGACAATAAAATGATTCTAGTTTCCAAAATAGATCATGATGATCTAGAATCACATATAGTATACATCATTTTCATAAAGGTGGTACAACGAGCTGGATAAGCTCAAAGAAATATGTAGTTTCTAATTCTACAGTAGGATCTGAGTATTTAGCGGCTTCTGATACAGTAAAGGAAGTGGTCTCCATATGAATATTTATATCAGATATTGGCGTATTTCCTAAAATTTTATACAATGTTCTAGTTTAGTGTGATAATATTATTGCATTAGTGCTATCCAAGGATCCATGGTCACACTAAATGAAAAATCATTTACTTAGGATGTTTCATCTCTTTAGGTATTTTACTCATAGAGGTGAAGTCATATTTAGTAGAGTATCTGTAGAGGAAAATGTGGAAGACCCCATAACTAAATCTATATCTCAACAAAATAAATATTCTCATGTGAGAGCTAGTGTATTGAGACTTTTTGTCAGTAAGATCTTGTGTAAGTGGGAGTCATGAAAGAGGGTTTCCTAGACCCAACTTGTGATTTAATTTGATTACCACTACATGTATAATGTTTATATATATATATATATATATTAATTTGTTTATATTACCATAATAGTTTAGATAATTCTTCATCAACTATATTTAATGTCATTTACATAGATTACATGTTGCATAAAATGGTCATAACCAATAAAAATATATAATCAGAACATAGAGATACTATGATAGTTATCTTAATGTAATATCCTATAGTCTAGATACATCCTTCTAATAAGAAAAATATGGTGTGATATTATCATATGATGTTGGATTATAATCATTGAGACATATTCTCATGAAGTTCATATGTGGTGGTCTCGAGTAGATGGGATTATAGGGACAAGACCACTAATAAGACCACCATGCGTTTCAAGTGTTATTGGTTATTACTAACTATGAACATGTGTAATGGTCTCCTAAGTAGAGAAAATTATCAATGTATGTCATTTTATTTTTTTTATTTAATTTAATGTAAAAACAATACAATGAATTCATGGAGAGTTAGTTTGTGTTGGGTAAATCATTGGTGGCATGACCTTATTTGAATGATCAAGATAGGATTTTTCACTTCTCGGTTGAGGAATATACATCATGGGACTAGTTGATCAGAAGGGACGTACCTTTATAAATCCATATCTATGGTAGTTAATGGTATTTTGAACTGGTTGGATCAAAAAACAATATATCAAGAGAAAGCTAATGACACAAGTGTGAATCCTGCTTTATGAGATATAAGTGAAATAGAGACTATATTACACAGTGTGTGTTTATAGGTTGGTTTTCATTATTAGGATTGTTCTTTATCTCTTTAGGGAACTTTAGGGGTTTCTAGACTATCCTCTTGGTCTATGAATAATATTCACTACTATTGAGATAAGGACCTAGAGAGTCACACACAATAGTGCATTTGAGAATCTTCCCTATTCTGTTGAACTTGAATATAAATCATGGTTGGCCACAAAATGGGGATGAGTTGAACAAGTTTTATTGATCCCCAGTCAATAAATTATTATTAAATTAAATAATAATTGGTTTGAATATATTTATTACTTGAATTTACAAATGATTATGTAAATAAAAGGGAAAAAATTATTCGAAAAAAATATTATTTTAATATTCTAGATTCGTTTAATATTAACTGGAGTTACAAGTTAAGTTAATGAATCCGTTTTATTTAGTAATATATTTAATTTATATTACAAGTATGTGATAAAAATATAAATAAAATTATGGTGTGGTTGGTTCGTCATAATTAATTATTTATTTCACTTATTTAGTTGATGTTTAATACAGAGGGGTCATGGAAACCTAACCATGTGTTATGAATATCCACTATATAAGAAGAGATATGATCACCCCAACAAATGAAATTATCTCTTTTGGAATTGGGAGACTCTCTCCTTCTTGATTCCTAGATTGATAGTTTCTCAATCCATGAGTATGATCCATTTTTATCTATTACAGTCAATGGAAGAGAATATTGGTGATCTTCATTGTTTCGATGTGATCTTCGGAGCTCTATACTAGTACATAGAATATGAAAAATAGCATATAGGTAGATTATAGAAGAATTATTGGATGATATAGAGGGTTTTGAAAGTATATCCTTCATTCAACGAATTACAGAAACATGTGAAGTATGTGCACACATCAAATTGGAACCAGGTAATGGTTTTTAATTTAATTTCATCAGATTAAACAAAAGTAGATCCTCACACCATACTAGGGATAAGTCACTAGAGAAAATAAAGATACATATATATGGATACTGAGAAATGTTAAATCTATGACCCACTGACATTGTTGCGTGCCCTGGTACCTTCACTAAATAATGTAATAATAAGAGACTCCTCTTCCCCATTGATACATAAAACTGATTACCATCTATTCTCATCACACATCTATAGCCTTTAAGAATATCTAAATTCTTTCCAATTCCACTCCCAAGACTCTTAACCCAATCTTGGTCTTTTTGGTCTCATGAAAAGACCATATCCAAGTTCCTTAAGGATTTTCTCAAGGATATGATATTCACGAGTTAAAATCCTCCATATATCTTTTTTAATTTCTATTATTTTCTTATCCTAGCCTAACCTCTACCCTAAAAAGTGACATGATAAAACTAGTATCATACATATACATTAATGTTATTGTTTTATTGGAATATCCATTTTCAAATATATTCAGTTTTATTTTTATTTTATAAATGAATACATCATCTGTGATGTGTATATTCACACCATTTGCATATGATGATTTTTTATTTTTCATTACTGCCTTCACGGGTAGTCATAAGGCCATTATGGTGGATAAAAATATATTGTTAAAAAAATATTATATCTTTTCAAATGTTTTGTATGTAATATATATACATAATATTCAATAATAATACAAAACTAGTTTGCAATGATAAAAAAATGACGAAATAAACTAAAAGTTTATCATTAATGTTTTATATAATGAATAATTTTCTTATAGGAATAAATGATATCAGGGACGATCGAAACATAGTGAATCATATTAATACCATATCATCCCACTTCCATGATTTTTTAATCTATTTTACAAGAACTCCCATAATTATACTCAGGGTAAATAAACATAAAACAATGAAACATACTCTCTTATTAAAAAAAATAAACATTATAACTCATAGAAATGTATACATGTGAATTCAATATAGTTATAATATATCAAATAAATGTTTGATCGGTTTTAAATTAATTAATTAATGGATCTAATTTTATTTTCTTGGATGTTTATTGAAAGTGAAGAAAAAATTTGGACATAAGTTAAGGGATCTCTCTAAACATCAAAATTTACTATTGAGTTACGCTTTATCTCTCTCTACCCAAATGTAATTATTTTTATTTTTATATACATATTTTATATTATATGTATGTTTTTTAAAAATATTTTCCAAGATTATTTCATCCTTATCTATTAGGGAAATACATTTTTATTAAAACATTCCCTTCTCAATTCCTCCCAATAGGAAAACTCGATTAAAGAAAACATCGGAATTTCTTACCCATTTTCAAGAACACTAATTAAAATGTTTTATGAAAACATTATTTTTAAAACATAAATAATTTTATAATGAAAAAAATATCTTGGTTATTTTTTGGTTTCATAAAAACAATTATTCTGTTTCCATTTCAACGATTCTTTAATATTTTCCCTTAAATAGCACTAATGTTGCTCATTTTTACTATGTATTAAAAACTCTATTTACATTGTTTCACTTCGGTTAGAAAAAAATACCATTATATATTACCATTTTCCCTTATTTATGTTCATGTATGTTTTAAATCCACTCCTTTGGGGCCACCAATATGATATTCCCTTTGGTTATGCCTTAGGACATGATTAAGATTTAAATTTTTTCAATGGTTGTCCCTTATGTTTATTACTTATGATTGATTATTCATGAGACAAAAAAAATCATGAACAGGTTATGATGGGTGTTTCCAAAAGTTATATAATGAATTGGGTAATGTTTTGTCTCATGAGACATCATGTTTGGGATTTGGGAGTAAACCAAACCCATTACGAGGTTTTTTCCACAAGGTGATATAGTCTTGATAGTTGTCCTTGACTCATACTTATATCATGTTGTATGTTGCTGCGAAATTTATATATTGACATGTTCACATGATCCCATGGACTATATGATATTCCTCTAAATTTCTATTCATGTTCCATGCCTATTATGTTATCAGTTTATTCATGTGTCTCATATGTTATGATTCATTCCATGTTAATTCCATAACTCAAGTATTTAGCTCATCCCATTGTTCTTGTATTACCTAGGTTATCCTATAAAGATGTAAAATCTCAAAGTATGTATGGAGATATTTATGGAGGTTAGATAATTGATTTTTTATTTTTGTTTTATGGAATCATGTTATGTACCCAATCTTATAAAGACATTATACTTTATGATCCTTGGTTATTATTTCAAGGATAATTATGATTAAAATATTGTATTAATATCTTTAAATTGACACAATCATTACAGTATTTATCATATATGGTCTACTTATATTAGAGGATTTATATTATAAGTCATTATGAAAGACTCTAGGGATATTTTAATCAACAGATATAACCTAGATTGAAACATTGGGAATCACATGTCAGCATATACTTTTCCATTTAATGTTTGACATTATATGTTTAATGATTCTTATTTATATTCTTATTCAATAAGTATTCTTTCTCTGAAAATTATAATTTATTTTCCATAGTTAATGAATGGAAATAGGAGAAATCATACCAATAATCGATGTTTTGGGAAATGTGATGATATCCCTAATTAAATTCCAAATAAAATTTGAGCTAGAGCTAAAAACATAATGATAACACTAAAAAAACCATCACATGTTATGAATAATATCCTGAATCATGTGGATCAACCTCTATCACATAATAATATAATGTTTTGGCCAAGTGATTTATATGAAAAATGCCTCTCATCATTAGTGGGTATTATGATTAGCTTAATGAAAAATAATAGATTAACTTTATTGAGAAGATAATTTTTGTGCTCCAATGATAAAGAAAAAGAGTATGTTCTATTAGCGGTATATATTTTTTATAAGGAAGCTAATCAGTGGTGGGTACTGATCAAGAACCCAATGTATAAGATGGAAACTAATTCCATGAAATGAGAAGCAATAAATTAAATATTTTCCATAAATATTTTCCCTGAACAACCCCTCTTAAGATAGAGAGGGTGTTCATTGGAGTGAATAAAAATGAATAAGAATCTATTAAGGTGTATGCAGAAAACATCACAAGACTTGCCTGATAAGTATCAAAGTTTTTCATGAACAACAAAATAAAATTTGTTCAATTATTTAGTGGTATAAATTTATTGTATAACAATCCTTAGTTATTTGAGTAATTTAATGTTATGGGGAGATTTCTTACAGTTCCTATAATATTCAAATGGAGATCAAGGTCAATCAATTGTTTCAAGGTTCTAGAGATAAAAATAGGGAACATGAGTTTAATATGTGAGTATCAATAGGTAAATACATTAATGGGAAGGAAAACCATCATCCAACATGTCAAAAGTGTGGGAATAAGGTTACATGAAACTTCATAAGGGGATCCAAGAGATACTTAAAATGTAGAAGAGAGGGTCATCATGATAATTTATTACAAAGGGATTTAAAGAAGCACACTAATGTGGAATATAAATGGAAGGTTAAGACCAAATATAAGCCTATAATATTGAATTTTAACATCAATTAACAAGGGAATTATTTGAGAAATACCCTAACCTAAGGGTTTTTATAGGAAATAAAAAACCAACCATTATGGAAAAAATTAAGAAAATATGATATCATTACTATATAGGTGGATCCCGAAAATGATTTTGTGACATGTATTATAGTTATTAATTCATGAATATAGAAAATACTTAAAATTATGGGTCTATGTTTTCCTTAATATCTTGAACGTGTGGTAGAACTATTCAAGAACCACCTAAAAATATGGAGGTTGAGTTCTCTATGAGAATATAAAATGGGGAAATTATTTCTTGGAATGTATATAACTCCTCCCAAATTAATGTTTGTGGACTGAACCTCATATAAGATGTTATCATAATTCTGTTGGTGGAATTTGTTGGTATATTTTTCAGGGATTTTCTATCTTCATATAAATACATCATAAACTATTGTGAAAGAGATATCACTCTTCACACCCCGAGGCATCCCATGATTCTATACATGTGTAAGGAGGAGGATGAATATCCTTTATAATAATCATCTCAATTGTGGAAATTATTGTGATATTAGCAATAATGTATATCTATAATGACTGATACGATGGTGAGAATCATGTTTTAATATATGTCCATTGTGAGGGACTACACTGGTGTGTTCCTGGAATAATTTCCTGGTCTTCCTCTTACCCAAGGGGAAGAGTTATCAATGAATCATATACTAGGGTCTCTACCTATATCAAAGAATCATTATAGGGTGGACACCACTAAGATTGAGGAACTTTAGAAGAAATTACAAAATAATTTGGACTAGGGTTTTATAGAATTGATTTCATCCCCATGGGGTGCGTCAGTCCTATTCATCAAAAATAAATAAGGATAAATGTGCCTCTAAATTGATATTCTTGGGCTCAAAAAATCACTATAAATAAAACATTTCCCCTACCATTGATAGAAGAATTATTGGATCAGTTATGTCGGCCATGTATTTCTCAAAGGGAGACCTTCGGCCAGGATTTCACTATTTAAATGTTGTGAAGGATGTTATTCCCAAGAATACCATTCAAATGAGGATTTTACCCTATGTGTTCATAGTGATGCATTTCATATCTGCTAATTCTAAAATAATTATCATGTACATAATGAATAGAGTTATTAGAGATTACAAAAAAATATGGATGTCTTTATAGATGATATTATTATATAGTTCAACAGAAATGAGGAACATGCGGAGAATATAAATATTGTGATAAATACTTGGAAAAGGAGAATCTATATGTAAATTATTTTAAATGTGATTTTTGGATGGAGGACGTAACACCCCAGGTAAATAAATAATATGACATTTCTGTGTTTATCCATATTTGTGAATAAAATATTAATATTACTTTGAAGGGGACACTATGCTCGATGGCGTACCCAATACGCAACAATGAGTTTCTTGGAAATCTTACATTGCACTCTAAGAATAAAATAATATTATTTTAAATGGTAGTTAACACCTAGCTGTTGTAATGGCGGGAATGAACAGAACCAACTACAAAATGATTATATATGTTTGTCAAATATTTTTACTCTTTACAATAAATGTTAGAGGATTAAAAATGCGAATGAATCCAATTTTATGCGTAAACCTTCTAATATTCATTAAAAGGTCGATTAACCGCCTTTTGATGGAGAACCTATTTTAAATCCACTTTTGGAAAATTTTATGTGTTATATTTGACAAAATAAAATTCTTCTTTAGAATCGGGATAACAAAATTTAAATTGTGTAAATTTTTGGTATTTTTCTAATAAAGTTCATTTTTTTAATTAATAGTGAAAAATGTTGTATTTTAATTCAAAACCACTTTTTAATATAATTTATTTATATGATTTGATTATATTTTTAATTGGTTTTAAAGTAAAATTTGAATGTATTTTTACCATTTAATCCAATTTTGGTCATTGGAATTAATTTCACTTTGAAATCGGACTTAAACTAGTGTCAATCTTTTGATACTTATTGTTTTAATAAAAACACGCTATTTGCTCTGGCAGCGGGAATTAATTATTAAATTAATTAATGGAACATATATGTTTTGAATTTTGTAAAATATACTTCATTTTTGAATTCGGAATATCAAATATAGCTTAGGGTGAAGTTTTGGTATTTTTCTGAAGAACTTCAATTTTTAATGAATAGTGAAAACACTAAGTGGTAGTTAAAGAAATTGATTTTTCGTTTAAATGAAACTTTTCCTCCTCTGTGTTTTGAATTTCAATAATTCAACTTACATGGTTGTCATTAGGAAGTAAAATGTGGTTCAATGGGATGAAAATAATTTTTTGGTGAATAGTAACTTTTATGTTCTTAATCGTGATTAGAGGTAATTAGTGTAATTTAAGGTAAAAATAATGTTTTAATAATGTGAAATGACCTAGACACATGTCCTACCCTCATTGGATGTGTCATGGCCGACCACGAAAATCCATGGGTCAACTTGGGGACCCCATGGAGACACTTTGGTTGGAAATTGACATAAATACCTTTTTAATTAATGTTAAAATTTAAATGACACAAACATGAGTTGTTTTCCTAAAACAATTTTTAAATGGGGTTATAAAAGTCATATTTTTTACTATAAATATTCATTAGAAAGATAAAAAGATTTACTAAATCATGATATTTTTTATATAATTTTTAGAGATTAAATAAATTAAATTATTTATGGCATCATGATGATGCATCGATTACCTCATTAATAAAGAATTTAAATAAAATGAAAAGATAGTGTTAAAACTATTACATAAACTTCTCAAAAACCTATTGGATTAGTATATTTAGAACCCTTAACACCGTATCCTCGAAATACATCAATTTGGGACCTTTAAAATCTGAAACTCATTTGAAAATAAAGTAACATTTTGTAACTTTACAAGAGTGCCCCTCCTCTCCATTATAAAAGGCCCCCACCTCTACCACCTTACCCACCCCTCTCAAGCCTTTGGCTCGGCCAAACCCTACTCATTTTTCCTCTACACATCCCTCTATTACTTCTAGAAGCCTCACATTGGGCAGAAGTCTTTCCAAGGAAGACATTGAGCTCAAATCAAAAAGAGTTACCCGATTTTAAGGTAATGTCTTCACTTGTGTTCTTTTGATTCATTTTGCTTCTCCAACCCCCTAAACACTTTTTATTAATTTCTTTTGTAACAACTCCAGTATCTTAAATATACTAGGATGTTGTTATAAGAATCATTCTAGCTACACATACACACACCTGCATAAAATGGTTAAAGAACATAATGTTTCTGTGGATGGAAAATTTCTGCCTCACGAAACGATGATTGTTAAACACCAATATAACACCTTAAAAGGTGGCCATTAAACTGTCACTATATTTATATATGATATATAATATGTTTATGTTTTAATTAAGCTGATTTATTTTTCTTTTGTGGCATACCTTTATGGTTTCCATTGTGGGTAAACACGATAATTTCATTTTAGGAAGTGCGGACTACCGCCCCCTCAATGTGATTTGATTCGTTAATGCCATATGTGGGATGTATAAAGGATGTATTTAATGTTATTATATATGATTTATGTTACATATAAATGATCAATATAATTCTGTAATTAATATATACATATCTCTCATTTAGTTTTAATTCCATTAATATGACATAGAAATGGAAGTAGCGTTCATGCGTACGTACGGCTTACCGTCTCCATGAACGGTGCATTTCATTTCATACCTCTAAATGATTTTTTAATATTATAAATACATGTATATTCTGGATATATATGATATATATGATATCAAAATCATGAATATCATTCTGGATATAATGAACCTTTGACCACACGAACAACATGTAATTGTAAGAAGTCCACTTTCGACTTAAGAACCAAATATCGACAAAACAAACATTATTAACATAAATGATTATATAATGTTTATATCATGGAAATAAGTGATATAAAATGAATAATGAACTTTAAAAATGTTCTTAAGAAAGTATAAATTAACTCAAGTTTATTATTCAGGATGTTAAAGAACGATCGAGTCAAGTCGGACCCGAGGTAAGGGATCCTACTCCTCTCTTTCTTTTTAAGTACAGTCTTTTATGTCATTCCTTTTAAGATCATATTTCATGTGATTGGTATGTTCTTTTATATTAATCTTACTAAAATTTTTATGTTCATATGATGAGATACCATATTCTCTCTCATAAATCCATTTTGGATGTTTTGAGTGGCACCGTTAGGCTGCCGAATTTTCGTAAGAGATCTAACCTCTCTCTTTCTCTTTAAGTACTATCCTTTGTGTCACTTCTTTTAAGATCCTATTTTTTATGGTGAGGGATGTTCTTTTATATTCCTCTTTCTGTAAATTTTATTGTAATATGATGATAGACCCTATTTGATCTCATCAATCCATTTTTGGAAGTTTTATGTGGCGCCGTTAGGCTGCCGAGTTTTCGTAAGGGATTTTTCATCTAACATTTATTCACGTGAGATTTATGCTACATTTGCCACAATCTCCATTGAGCGGTGTATGTAATGCCCATTATTTTACTCATTTTGTAATATAATTTCATTTATGAGTATTTACATCAATGTTGTATTGTCCTTCTTTCACGGGGTGTATGTTTCGAAAGATACCCATGTCGGTAAGGGAACCTTTCACCCTCCTCTTTTTAAAAGGCTTCTTTTGTTATGTATTTTAATTCACATAACATTATGTTGGGATATGTTATTATATATCATTAGTGATTTAAATTTTATTTCCAAGTGATGAGATACCCTTTTTATCTCTCATCAACTCATTTTCTGAATTTTGAAGTGACGTCGTTAGGCTGTCGAATTTTACCATGGGAACTTGTTAACCCAATTTCGATTTCTTTGGGTTCAACATGTAGTTATTGAATATGTCATCCTTTTAATATGTGTGAATGAACTTTTATTGTTTTACACTTAATATCCACTAATATTGGGTGTATTTATATTTGTCACACATAATTTTGAGATTGATTTATCCTTAATTTAAGGATACCTTCTTTATAAGGGATTTCATCACATTTTACATTTCTATTGAGACTTCATTGTTGTTATGCACCAATTCACTCTTATATGGTTTATATACTGTCCTTTGGAATATTATATAATGAATACATATATTCTCATGATATTATAAAGTTCTGACTAAGTTTTATTCCTCAATTATTGTATTCAAGTGTCTCTAATTTTGGTAAAAACCCTTTAACCAAAATATCGCTTTAAATGTTTTAATGATTTGTTCTTATTAATATCCATGTTTTAAAAATGGTTTTAAGGATTTAATTATATGGATATTAATGTTTTAAAATGTAAAAAGCTTCAAGGTGGTATAAGAAACTTTGATTCAAAAATATCATTATTAAATGTTTTTATATGGTTTTGAAAATTGGTTTTTTTGAATGGATTCATTATTTAAATATCCTAAAAAGTTATATTGTGACGTGGAAATGTTATGTTTCCTTGATGCATGTTTTATGTGATACGTTTATGTTATGGTTCTTGGGCATTGTTATGAAAATGGGTGGTTCCGTGATAAACTAAGGGAGGGTGAGCCCAATATAGCTCTCCAATGCATTGGGTAACGCGAAGTGGTTAAACGTTAAGGTTTCTCTGAAGCGATTTAGGGAATATACTGTGATGGGTATTCCAAACGTAACCAAGAGGGTTACTCCCTACATAATAATGTTATGAATGCCTCAAGTTACCTTTATTTCTAATGATTTATAAGATTTATTCATGATTTTATGAGGTATGTTAAAGTGATTATGTTTTATGGGTAAAGTATGATTTCATTATTATCTATACATGTACTCATGTTTCATTTCCATATTTTTATATCCCTTACTGAGCTTTTTATTCTCATCCCATGTTTTTGAAATGTTTTTCACAGGTCAAGGGAAGGGTACATGATATGATGATAGTGTCAAGGAAGAGTCAAGAATGAATCCATGTTTTATTATAAATATGTTTCTGTTGATGGGAAAAATGAATACTATCTTTTATGTAACCACTTTGTTTAAATGTGGAATGTAATGCATGTTTTATGATCTAATTCTCTAAAACTCTAAACCTGAAAAGATCCTCAATGTGTAATCTTGTAATAACTCATGATTAAGTAAGCTTTTAGGCTGGGGCCTTATAGTTGGTATCAAAGGTCGGTTTAGATAACTTTTGAGGTCAGGGAATTCTCAAAGCACAAGTGACATTACCATAATGGTTAGGATTTCAGAAAAAGTCATAATTTTAGATAAAGTGAATGAGTAAGTATATCTTAGTGTTTATCTTCCTCATTAGTACATGATGGTTTTGTTGATATACTCACACTAACATTTCTATTTTTGGTGAATGGATGGATCTAGCAGGCACCAAAGCGACAATAGGTTTGAAGGAAACTGTGGTGGTTCTCTGAATAAGATACTATATAAAATGGGGGATTCAATGAGGAAATGCGTGGTTGTTCTAAACCAACTATCAAGGAGTCATGATCAACCACTTGAACCTTGGTATGTTCTGTAATGCATCATGTACGAGATGACCAATCGATGTGCAAGTTCAGGTAATAATTATAATGGTAACCATTAGATTTTATATGATCCTTACTTTTGAGGTAATTATGGGTTATTATATGTTATGATAGAAAATGAAAGGCATGAGATAAACTGAGGTTAAAATATGTTATGATTATTTTTGAAGATTTTATCCCCTTTTGGGGAATGTTTTAAGAATTATATAGTTTTGGAAAAAGGACAACATGCAGACCGTGTGACAACCCGTCGCGTTGGACAATGCTGTGGGAATCGAACCCACAACCAAAGTGCGACTGGTATTTATCGCCTACCACTGCACTACGTGAAGTCCCTGGTTATTTTGACTAATTCATTTTAGTTAGATAATTTTATGAATTAAGAGTAAGCTGATTTTGGGTTATCTGTGGAAATGATTAACCTATCATCGAGGATATGTGATTAGGTTAATTACTTTTCAATATGAGAATTTAAGAGCAACTGATTTTATTTGGAGATGAATGTTAATTTGTACCTTGGAAGACTATGCGACTAAATCCTTCAAATATTTGGGTTTCAATATTAGTTTGGTTTACATTAATGTATTTTATGGACAAATTTTTTATCAAATGGTCCTCGTTGAACTTTGGGTTTTGTTGGAAAATTTTTGGAGATTAAGAATATATTTTTTTATAAAGGGTTATCCTTTTCTAGATTATCTGATCTTGTACTAACCATTTTGGTTTTGGTTTTGGTTAAAGTCTAAAGACATGGGAAGTATATAGTTCTCTTTTGTGGATTAAGTGATTCTCCAAAGTTTATTATAGTGAACAAGTCTTCTTAAATGGTCCTCTTTTGGAGAAAATATGAGTTTGTGTAAGAAATCTAATAAAAGTTGAAAGTCAACATGATAAGTAATTATGTTTCCTTATGAATAAATTCATCAATAAAAAACAAAAATGTTGTCTATTAACTTTTCCTACTGGTTAATCGAATACCATTTAACCCATCATAGATTTGTGATTTTCTTGTGGTTAACTTTCTCCTAAACAAGTTTTCTATCACTCTCCATCAGAACATGGCCCTATGTTTTCTCCTCAATGTCCATGTTTTCCAACATGGAATCCTAGTATGGGTTTACTCAGGTGACCTCTGTACTTCTCATTCATTATTTTAAAGTGATTTTTTTACCGACTCTTGTTCCGATTTGGGATTTTCAAGGATGTTTCCGAGCCCAATTTTAAAATTGCAAGGACGCAATTCCCAAAACGGTGGAATGATGTAACACCCCAGGTAAATAAATAATATGACATTTTTATATTTATCAATATTTGTGAATAAAATATTAATATTACTTTAAAAGGGATGCTATGCTCGATGGCGTACCCAATACGCAACAACGAGTTTCTTGGAAATCTTACGTTGAACTCTAATAATAAAATAATATTATTTTAAATGGTAGTTAACACCTAGCCGTTGTAATTGAAGGAATGAACAGAACTAACTACAAAATGATTATATATGTTTGTCAAATATTTTTACTCTTTACAATAAATGTTAGAGGATTAAAAATGCGAATGAATCAAATTTTAAGCGTAAACATTCTAATATTCATTAAAAGGTCGATTAACCGCCTTTTGATGGAGAACCTCTTTTAAATCCACTTTTTGAAAATTTTATGTGTTATATTTCACAAAATAAAATTCTTTTTTAGAATCGGGACATCAAGATATACTTTGTGTAAATTTGTGGTATTTTTCCGATAAAGTTCATTTTTTAATAAATAGTGAAAATGTTGTATTTTAATTCAAAACCACTTTTTAATCTAATTTATTTTTATGATTAGATTATTTTTTTAATTGGTTTTAAAGTTCAATTAGAATATATTTTTGCCATTTAATCCAATTTTGGTCATTTGAATTAATTTCACTTTGAAATCGAACTTAAACTACTGTCAATCTTTTGATACTTATTGTTTCATAAAAACACGCTATTTGCTCTAACAATGGGAATTAATTATTAAATTAATTAATGCAACTTATATGTTTTGAATTTTTTAAAATAGACTTAATTTTTGAATTCTGAATATCAAATATAGCTTAGGGTGAAGTTTTGGTATTTTTCTGAAGTACTTCAATTTTTGAAGAATAGTGAAACCACTAAGTGGTAGTTAAAGAAACTGATTTTTCATTTAAATGAAACTTTGACACCTCTGTGTTTTGAATTTAGAAAATCCAACATACATGGTTGTCATTAGGATGTAAAATGTGGTTCAATGGGATTAAAATAATTTTTTGGTGAATAGTACCTTTTATGTTCTTAATCGCGATTAAAGGTAATTAGTGTAATTTAATATAAAAATAATGTTTTAATAATGTGAAATGACCTAGACACATGTACTACCCTCATTGGATGTGTCATGGCCGACCAACACAATCCATGGGTCAACTAGGAGACCCCATGGATCCACTTTGGTTGGAAAATGACATAATTACCTTTTTATTTAATGTTAATATTAAAATGACACAATCATGAGTTGTTTTACTAAAACAATTATAAAATGCGGTTATACAAGTCATTTTTTATACTATAAATATTAATTAGAAATATAAAAATATTTCCTACATCATGATATTTTTTTTATAATTTTTAGACATTAAATAAATTAAATTATTTATGACATCATGATGATGCATCGATTACCTCATTAATAAAGAATTTAAATAAAATGAAAAGATAATGTTAAAACTATAACTTACACTTGTAAAAAACATATTGGATGAGTATATGTCAAACCCTTACCACCTTATCCTCTAAATTCATCAATGTGGGACCTTTAAAATCCGAAACTCATTTGAAAATAAGGTAACATTTTGTAACATTACAAGAGTGCCCCTTCTCTCCTCTTATAAAAGGCCCCCACCTCTACCCCATTACCCACACCTCTCAAGCCTTTGGCTCGGCCAAAACCTACTCATTGATCCTTTACACATCCCTATTTTACTCCTAGAAACCTCACTTTGGGAAGAAGTCGTCCCAAGGAAACCTTTGAGCTCAAATCAAAAAGAGTTACCCGATTTTAAGGTAATGTCTTCACTTGTGTTCTTTTGTTTCATTTTGCTTCTCCAACCCCCTAAAATCTTTTTATTCATTTATTTTGTAAAAACTCCAGTATCTTAAATATACTATGATGTTGTTAGAAGAATAATTCGAGCTACACTTACACACACCTACATCAAATGGTTAAATAACATACTGTTTCTGTGGATGGCAAATTTCTGCCTCACGAAACGATGATTGTTCAACACTCATATAACACCTTAAAAGGTGGCAATTAAGATGTCACTATATTTATGTATGATATATAATATGTTTATGTTTTACTTAAGTTTCTGTATTTTTCTTTTGTGTCATACCTTTATGGTTTCCATTGTGGGTAAACACGATAATTTCATTTTAGGAAGTGTGGACTACAGCCCCATCAAAGTGATTTGATTCGTTAATGCCATTTGTGGGATGTATAAAGGATGTAATTAAAGTTATTATATATGATTTATGTTACATATAAATGATGAATATAGTTCTGGAATTAAAATATACATACCTCCCATTTAGTTTTAATTCCATTAATATGACATAGAAATGAAAGTAGCGTTCATGCGTACGTACGGCTTACCGTCTCCATGAACGGTGCATTTCATTTCTGACCTCTAAATAATTATGTAATATTTTAAATACATGTATATTCTGGAAATATATGATATATATGATATCAAAATCAATAATATCATTATGGATATAATGAACCTTTGACGACACGAACAACATGTAATTGTAAGAAGTCCACTTTCGACTTAAGAACCAAATATCGACAAAACAAACATTATTAACTTAAATGATTACATAATGTTTATAACATGTCAATAAGTGATATAAAAGGAATAATGAACTTGAAAAAGGGTTTTAGGAAAGTATAAATTAACTCAAGTTTATTATTCAGGACTTTGAGGAACAATCGAGTCAAGTCGGACCTGAGGTATGAGATCCTACTCCTCTCTTTCTTTTTAAGTACACTCTTTTATGTCATTTCTTTTAAGCTCGTCTTTCTTGTGATTGGGATGTTATTTTATATTACTATTACTTTATTTTTTATTTTCATATGATGAGAGACCCTATTCTCTCTCATCAATCCATTTTGGATGTTTTGAGTGGCACCGTTAGGCTGCCGAATTTTCGTAAGAGATCTAACCTCTCTCTTTCTTTTTAAGTACTCTCCTTTATGTCACTTCTTTTAAGATACTCTTTGTTATTATGGGGGATGTTATTTTATATTACTATTTCTTTAAATTTTATTGTAATATGATTAGAGACCCTATTTGATCACATCAATCCATTTTTGGATGTTTTAAGTGGCGATGTTAGGGTGCCGAGTTTTCGTAAGGGATTTTTCATCTCACTTTTATTCACGTGAGATTTATGCTACATTTGCCACAATTTCCTTTATGTGGTGTATGTACTGCCAATTATTTTACTCATTGTGTAATATAATTTCATTTATCAGTATTTACATCAATGTTTTATTGTCCTTCTTTCATGGGGTGTATGTTTCGAAAGATACCCATGTCAGTAAGGGAACCTTTCACCCTCCTCTTTTTAAAAGACTTATTTTGTTATGTCTTTTAATTCACATAACATTATGTTGGGATTTGTTCTTCTATATCCTTAGTGATTTAAATTTTATTTCCAAGTTATGATATCCCTTTTTTATCTCTCATCAACTCATTTTCTGAATTTTGAAGTGACGCTGTTAGGCTGTCGAATTTTACCAAGGGAACTTAATAACCCAATTTCGATTTCATTGGGTTCAACATATATTTATTGAATATGTCATCCTTTCAATATGTTTGAATGAACTTTTAATGTTTTACACTTAATATCCACTTATATTGGGTGTATTTATATTTTTCACACATAATTTTGAGATTGATTCATCCGTAATTTAAGGATACCTTCTTTATAAGAGATTTCATCACATTTTACATTTCTATAGAGACTTAATTGTTGTTATGCACCAATTCACTCTTATATGGTTTATATATTGTCCTTTGGAATATTATATCATGAATCCATTTAATCTCATGATATTATGAAGTTATGACTAAATGTTATTCCGCAATTATTGTATTCAAGTGTCTCTAATTTTGGTAAAAACCCTTTAACCAAAATATCGCTTTAAATGTTTTAATGATTTCTTCTTATTAATATGCATGTTTTCAAAATGGTTTAAGGATTTATTTATATGGATATTAATGGTTTAAAATGTTAAAATATTCAATGTGGTATGGGACACTTTGATTCAAAAATCTCTTTATTAAATGTTTAAAATGGTTTTGAAAATGGGGTTTTTTAATGGATTCATTATTTCAATATCCTAAAATGTTATATTATGATGTGGAAATGTTATGGTTCCTTTATGCATGTTTTATGTGATACATTTATGTTATGGTTCTTGGGAATTGTTATAAAAATGGGTGGTTCCGTGATAAACTAAGGGCGGGTGAGCCCGATATAGCTCTCCAATGCATTGGGTAACGCGAATTGGTTAAAGGTTAAGGTTTCTCCTAAGAGATTTAGGGAATATACTGTGATGGGTTTTCCAAACATAACCAAGAGCATTACTCCCTACGTAAGAATTTTATGAATGCCTCAAGTTACCTTTATGTCTTATGATTTCTATGATTTATTCATTATTTTATGAGGTATGTTAAAGTGCTTATGTTTTATGGGTAAAGTATGATTTAATTCTTATGTATACATGTACTCATGTTTCTATTCCATATTTTTATATCCCTTACTGAGCTTTTTATGCTCATCCCAAGTATTTGAAATGTTTTTCACAGGTCAAGGGAAGGGTACATGATATGATGATAGTGTCAAGGAAGAGTCCAGAAAGAATCCAGGTTTTATTTTAAATATATTTCCATTGATGGGAAAAATGAATACTATCTTTTATGTAACCACTTTGTTTAAATGTGGAATGTAATGCAATTTTTATGATCTAATTCTCTAAAAATCTAAACCTGAAAAGATCCTCAATGTGTAATCTTGTAATAACTCAAGATTAAGTAAGGTTTAAGGATGGGGCCTTATAGAGGAAGTATCATTCTTAGGATATTTTATCAGAAAAAAGGAATATTTGTGGACCCTTCTAAAACAAAGGCAATTGAGGTGTGAGTCCGACTAGCAATTCTAACCGAGATCATTAGTTTCCTTAGTCTAGATGAGTATTACTGGTTATTTGTGATAAAATTATCACCATTTTCACACCCACTAACCAATTTGACACAGAAGAGAGTCATGATTTTTTGGACTGGTGGTAATGAAGACTTCTTCAAAGAGTTGAAAAAGAGGATTATCTTTAAACTAGTACCCACAATTTTAACTAGTAGGAACTCTTGGTTGTATATAATGATCTTTAATGAAGGGATTAGTTTGTGTAATGATGAAAATTTATTAATTTATAGCTTAAATTTCATGGAATCTGATTTTTTCTAGAGAATTACTATCCCACACATCATCTAGAGTAAGAGGTTGGGATCTTCATGTTGAAATTCCGGTGGCATTATCTCTTTGAGGAGAAGTGTGAGATATATTTTGATAATAAGAGCCTAAATGATATATTCACAATGAATGAGATTAATATTCACCAGTGAATATAGTTAGAACTCATCAAGTATTTTGACTTCTCAATCCACAACTATCATAATAGGGAAGATAATGTGGTAAATGCAATAAGGAGAATGGATCCGGTAACTTTATCTGGGATGATAATTGAGAAGGATCCAATGTTCTAAGACGTAAAAAGAATGGACATTGGAATAATTAATGAAAAAGCATTATCAATAATTTATCAAATGATTAATCATGTAATCATTATGGAGGGAATAAAGGATGTTCAATGAAATGATTAGGGAGGTTAGGACAAGGTGGAAGCTATCAGAATTGGGAAATCCTCAGTGTTCAAAATTTATGAGGAAGGACTGATAAGATTTGGATCATGACTATGTGTACTATCGAGTCCAGATATAATGAAATATCTACTGAATGGCACACATATCTCAACCTTCTCCATTGACATTGGGAGAAAATGATGTATCAAGATCATTGAGAGCGCTTTTTGGGGGATAATATGAAGAAATAGATTGTGAATATACATAAAATTACATGTTATGTTAGTAAGTGAAGGTTGAATGTAAAAATTATTAGTGTATTATGAAACCATTACCCATACTACTATAGAAATGGGAAAACAACCCCATGAATCTTATTACTAGACATCCAAAGACATCCAAAGAAAATAATTCTATATGGGTAATTATTTCTAATATTATAAATAAAACTCCCTTTATCTCAATTTTATAGGACTTATCACCCAATAAACATACGGGGATATACATCAATGAAGTGGTGAGGAATTATGAAGTAAAAAATAGATTGTATCTGATAGAGATCCAAGATTTATGTCCATGTTTTTGAAATTTCTCTAACATGCTATAAAAACTAAGTTGAACTTGAATATTTCTTACCATACTCAAATTGATGACTAATTTGAGTGGACTATTCAAACATTTGATGACATGTTGAGAGCATGATCTATGAAATTCATTGGATAATGATACCAACTTCTACCTCTAGATGTTCTCTCATACAATAATAGTTTACACTCAAGAATCCTAATCGATCCATACGAATCCTATCATGGAAAAAGTTATAGAACACCAACATGATGGGATGATGTTGGTGATTGTATGCTAATAGGACCTGAAATTGTGGTTGAAATGTTTGAAAAGGTGAAAAACATTCAGAAGAATATCAAGGAAACCCAAATTATATAGAATAGATATGTAGATAATATGAAATGGATCATAGAGTTTGAAGTTAGAGACATGGTATTCCTCTACATTTCTCTATGGAAGAGGTTCAAGAGATTTCAGAAGAATGGAAAGCTAATTTTCAGGTACATCTACCCCTTTGAGATTCTTGATCATGTCGGAGTTGTAGCCCATAAAATAACTCTTCCACTGGATATGTATCATGTATATGACATATTCAATGTATCAGTCTTGAGGATGTACATACCTGATCACTCACATGTACTGAATTCAGGGGTGGTACAATTGGAAAATGGTCTCTATTATGAGGAGCAGTGGGTAAAGATCTTGGACCATAGAGAAAAAGTTCTACTCAACAAGACTACTTGTAACACCTTGATATTTTCATGAGATATATATATTTTAATTTATTTGATGTATTGTGTTTTATTACACAAAAATAAATTCTTGTGATATACACAACACCAACTTAGCATTCGGTGTATGCAACACTATGCATGGCTTGTGTTACACACAATTTCACGTTCTTTTGACAGAATTCATTTCACGCAAGACCGAATTCTAGTGAACAAATAAATATTATTGTGTTACCTTATAAAATAGCTATTAAATTAGTACAGATAAATATTATTAATTGTCTTATAAAAATGCGAATTCTATGGTTACCAATAAATTTGAAATGAAAATCTCAATTAAATATAAAGTAATTATTTTTTTAATGTTCAGGAACCCAATGTAATTTTGTATAAATAAATAAAATTAATTAAAATTAGTGAATGATATTAAGTTAATATATATTGAAAATATTAAATTAAATATTTTTTATATTTATAAAATAAATTTTATAGGTATAAGTTTTGAACCAACCTAATTTTGTCCGTAAAAATAAATAGTTTTCAAAAAAATTATTTATCACCTTTTAATGGAGAATACATTTTAAAACAAATTATGGCACATTTATATACTAAATTTGAAAAAATAAAATTATTCATTGAATATAGGAAATAAAAATTTACTTTTATTGAATTTTGGGTATTTTAATTATAAGTTTCATATATTGATGAATAGTGAAAAATATTAAATTTTAATTAAAAAGAAAATTTTTCATCAAAATATTTAATAATGTTAAATAACAGTTTTTATTTATGTTAATGTATAAATAGATTATATTTAATCATTTAATATAATATAGGTCATTGGAATTAATTATACATTGAATTTAGATGTAAATACATTTCAATCTTTTGCATGTTTTAACTTTTAAAACTCATTTTCCCATTCCAAAAAGATGATTAATTTTATTTTAATTACTATAAATTAAGTGTTTTAAATTTATAAAAATATATTCCCAAATTTTAATAAGTTTGTACAAATTATGTAAATATTGTTCTTTTATTTTTTTGAATATGAATTGTAACTCTCATAAATTTTTATTTACCACAGTTAAGGATGAATCAGGTTCTTCAAGGTAAAAATAATATTATAATATTATAAAATTACCCTAACAATTGTCATAAATTCATTAGATAAGTGGGCCATGAAAAAATTAAACATTATAAAAGAATTAGGATCCTTTTAATCCACTTGTTTTAGAATATGATATTTATTATATTTTATTTAAAGAGAAGTTAAATAAGTCTTACTCATATTTAATAACTACGTTAATTTTAATGTAACGTTATTCATAATCTGTGTTCGACTATAAATACTCATTTGAATGATATAATGTTTTTATTTATCAAGGTATTTTGTTTTTAATTTTTATGATATAATTATTTACAATAAAGGCTTATATAATGATGATGCATATAAAATTTAATTGATGGAAAATCAATAAAATAATTTTAATTAAAATGATAATAAACATTAAAAGAGAAAAAACATTTTTGAATATTATTTTCTGAGTATATCTCAACCATAATAATAAATTGGTAGAATTATTGACTATTTAGAGCCACATGAAAATGATTATGACACTTATAATATTTTATCTAAAGTAATGTTAAGGTTGTAACATTCTTATTTTAATAAATTTAACCATTTAATATAGGATTTTCCTAATGATATATTCCAATACATGTATTCATAAATAATATAGAGGCTTTATCTTCAACGTAGAAATTTAATTTTAATTTTTACCTAAAAATAAACATATTAAATAACTATACAAAACTGATATAGTAATTATTTTATTAATGGAAATATCAAATTCATGTTATTAAAATAATTAAAATAAATTTATCATGAGATAGATAATGTGATAGAATAAATTTATAGATGACCATAACCCCATATGAAAATAATAAAATATTTGTTTCAAGGTTAAAATCATATCTTGATATTTTTTAAATAACTATCAAATAAAAAGTGCCAAAATCGACACTATGGTTATTTTATCAAAATAATGTTTTATCAGAATATTTAGAAATAATAATTCTTTTACAATATAAAAGAATTATTATGTGGTCTGAAATATTATAAATTTTGTATTTCAATTAAAATTGACCAAAAATAAGTAAAAATTATACACTTTTAATATTTAAACACTTGTTACCTTGTTAAAATTAAAATAGATAAACTAATGGTTAATTAATATGATAAGTTTTAAATTGATATAATCACTTGTCTAAAATTTATTAGGAAATGATATTAAAACCTTATATCATATAATCAAAGAAAATATGTAATTTTGGAGGTATTTTTTTGGGATTAGATTTCATTACAAATCAATATTTTGGAGACTCCAAAAGTGCCCCTCACATCAATTATAAATGGGAACATCCTCCCTCACTTCCTCACCTCACCATGACCCTTCAATCATTTCCATACCCTATAAATTTACCTACTAAAAATTCTTAGTAACATTCTAGAGGGTTTTCACTTCTCAAAAGACCCACTGTAGTGTCCCTAAGCTGAGATTTAATGAGTGCTTGTCGAAAAAATAGATAATCTCCACTACTAATTCTTTAAATCTTATTTCTTATTCAAATACCTCTTCATGAGATGTTTTCCTCCTAAAGTATTAAATAAATTCTAAATAATATGCTAAGTTGTTATTATGGTTTTGGAAAACCCATTTCCTTATTTTACCCATCTTACAAAAAATGAAAACACCACATTTATGTACATACATCTTACCATATCCACATCGTAGTGTAATATGTTTTTGACCACCACCTTACTAGGATGGGTATAAAGATGAAAATAATAACTATATATGATTATTATAACATGATATATATTTTGGATCAAAATATATATCATCCACTTCTATACTATTTCCCAATTATAGGGGATGATATAATCACTCGTGTCACTACTTGAAAAATGGGTAATTGCGACAAGGAAAGGTCGCATCGCAAAAAGTATATCGGGAGTGAATTTGTATGATGGGACCCTATTCCAATCGCAAATAACTAATTACTGGTGACATGGATAGGTATCTCATTGAAAATACCCTTTGGTGTATTTTAGTATTTTTGACGATTCCTGCCACAAAATCCATTTTAACAGCTATCACTAATTAGTAATGGGGTTTAGCATTTGGGATGGGATTCATCTCCCCTTGCAAAAACAATGTCAGCAGGTCGGTATTTGCGATGAGACCCACTGCAAATACCTTTGTAACTATATCCCCTCTTTAATTTTCGGTTGTATTTGATACAGGTCTTGTCAGAAATACACCCTTTGAAAATAATCAATCCTATATATAGACCCCAATCTAGTTTTTCCATTTCACACTTCCCTCAACTCCTCTCTTCCTCTCTACTATCATATTTCTCCCTTAATGTTTTTCAATGTTTAAAAATTATCATCTTAGTGATTTTCAAGCATTGCATCATTATACAGATTTTTTAAGGTCTTTTTCTATTGATTTTTAGTCAATTAATTTAATTGTATGTTAGTTATAATTATTTTCAACTAGCTTAAATTAAATTAAATTAGAATTATATAATTTTTTTAATTCTTTATAAATATATGGTTTCATTAATAATAATTACTAAAAAATGATCAAGTATGATCATGTGGTTCTTTAGAGGATGTTCTCATCTAGAGGCTCTAAGGATGCTTGGGGGAACCGTAGCTCTGACGATCCTGATCTGAATGCGAAGGCTGCTGATGATTCCATGCCTGATAATTCCATGATTGGTAAGATGTATGATTGTGTCATTTATAAGGATATGTTCTGATTTACGAAAAATAAACAATACAAGGTGGATCATGTGTCGGATGCACCAAGCATGAAGAAGAATTTTGTGGACATCCATAAGTCTTCTGGTAATTTTATGAAGTTTGATTATCCTCCACTAGGGAGGATCATCAGGAAGGGGATGGTCTCCCATATCGTGGCTGACCAAATTGCTGTAGAATAGCATTTCAACCTTTTTCGTGTCTCGATCATCACTCGAGTTCTTCTTTCGAAAGGAGGGGATCATTGGAAATTCAATGATCTCAAAAAATTAATTTCTAGGATCTGGGGATTTGATGATTAGAGGATGGTTTCTATGGGAAATGGATATTATCATGTCCTCTTCTCATCTGAGGAGTCTACGAGTAGAGCATGGTGCATTGGATCTATTTCCCTGAAGCCTATATTTTGTCGAATTCAGGATTGGGACAGGAACATTATCCTGTTTATGTCAAGGATAATCATGGCCAGCAATGGATTTTCATTCATAAGATAAATATTCTTAATTTTCATCCTAGAATTCTAGGGGATATTGCCTCATCGGTTAGAAATACCATTCGTATAGATAAACATACTGATAATACTAGATTCGATCACTTTTTGAGGGTTCTTTTTGAAGTAGATATGGCTTCTACACTTTTTGAAGAAGTTGTGTTGACTACTAGGGATTAAAGATTCAATATAGATATTCAATACGAATGAAGGATCTTTATTGTCAATTCATTGGTCGTATGGACATTGAATGCAATAGGAATAAGGAATGAGGTCTATGCAAGTAAAAATTCCATACTGATGCCTTGTGTAAGAGGAATAAGGTGAAAAAATTTCCATTGGTCAATCCACTGATTCTATTAATGGGCTGTTAACTTTCAAGCCTTCCCACCCCACTACTAAGCCTATTATTCAAGACACAGTGCAGGACCATACTGATCCTTATCTTTCCAATACTGATCCTGTATATTAGAATTCAGTGCAAGTTCCTCCTCAGACCAGTAATCCTGTTACTGGGCCTGTTATTCAGGTTCCAGCATTATTACCGCCTGTTGAGTCTGCTCAGGATACAGTTCAGATTCATGTGGCCACTTCTAAACCCACAATGTAGGTTTCAGTGTAGGTTCCTATTTCTCCCACTTATCCTCCCCCTGTAATGTAGGTTTCAGCACAGGTGCCTATTTCTCCCACTCATCCTTCCCCTGAGCTTACTACTCAAGATAAAATGCAGGTTATTGAATCTATTTATGAATCTGTTGTGTTTGTACCTAATCAGAATTTGGAATTTAATGGTTCTTATTCCAAGATTAATGAGGATGTGGTTACTGGTGAATCTCCTTCACACGATCTGTTTTAGTCAGATTTGATGGAATCTGATGGGTTGGCCACTATGTATGACCCAAAACCACCCAATTTACATATGATTCCAAGAGTTGTGTGAGTAAGACTCAGATTACACAAGATGATGATGGACCCTTCTTCCATGTTCTAGTGTCTAAGGATGCGAGGAAGCCTGTTTTGCAAAGCATTTGGGAACATGTTATGTCTCTAAATAAGTTCACTCCTCTGAGTGGTTCTCTTTTGTCTGATGATAATGAGGACACTTCCAATTACGTGGAATCCTTGGAAGTTCCAATCACTCTTCCTAAACCTTTGGCAGCCTCAGTTGTTGCATCACCTGAAGAATCTAAGGGATAGAAGAATAATAATAATAAACAGGTTAAGAAAGTGCAATTGCAACGGGATGATGGGCGTATCACCCGGTCCAAATCACTTCTTTTATTAAGATTATCTTTTGGAATGTCTAGGGTCTTAGGAATTCTCCCATGATCAAACCCCTTAGGCATTCATTGTGGACAATAAACCTATCCTCATTGGTATTATTGAGCCTCGTATGTCATATAGTAATAGGAATGCCTTTAAATGGTCAAACCTTGTGTACTCTTTGGTTTCCCATAATTCTTATCACAATTCTCCAGTGTCTCTTTGGGTTTTGAAACCGGATAATGTCTCTTGGATTTCTTCCTTACATGATCAGCAGTCAATCGCTCTCTCTGTTGAGATAAATAAATATGCTATGTTCATTAATTCTGTTTATGCTCTTAATCAGTACAAGTGAATATGTGATTTGTGGTCACCGCTGGAAAAAAAAACAACATGATATGAGTCATTTCTGGCTTATTGTTGGTTATTTTAATTTGGTGCTTTGGCTTGAGGATAAGGTAGGTAAATGTTTTATTATGTTCGATGCTAATGAGTTCTTTTCCTGAATTGATTCTTGTAATCTGATTGATGTTTCAATCAAGGGGGATGATTTTACATTGTGAAGATACACATTAAATGGGTTACAAGACATGAATATTGATAGGTTTTTTTCCATGTGGTTGGGGGAATACAAGATTTTCCTTTGTCTGGTATAACTCTTCCAAGAGTTCATTACAATAATTATCTTCTTTTAATATTTCTGAGTTTTCATAGTTTGAGATCATCTTATTTACATTTTGAGTTCAATAATGCATGGTTAACTCTTCCAAGTTGTTTGATGATTGTTTTTGAGGCATAGGAGACCACGTTTTGGGGAATCCCTTTTCACATTATGGTTATGAAGTTAAATATTGTGAAGGATTTTCTTAAATACTAGAGAAAACAATATTTTTCAGATCTGGATCATGATATTCAATGTGCTAAAGATAATATCCATCAGTGTTAGATACATAATGAGGGTCAGGATATTATATCTAGGGATGAGATGACATCTATTTGTAAATTTAATGAGCTTATGGACTTAACGAAAAGAATCACCTGGATTCAATACAATGTCTTGTGGCTAAAATATGCGGATAGAAATGCATGACTTTATCAGTTCTTGCATAGGTTATAGAAGGTGAAACGTGGCATGAATGCCCTCATGGTTGATGGAGTTTTTTTTTTCAATTCTGAAGATTCTATTTCTTGTGTTGTTTGTAGCCACATTGAAAATATTTTCAATGATTTAGGGGTTGATAATACTCATAAAATGTTAAGGAATATTCCTCATATGATTGACCTCTCCCAGAATGATATGTTTACTAATATACCCACTGAGGAGGAAGTTAGGAAAGCTGTCATTTCTATGAATCCCGTTACTGTGGGAGGTCCAGATGGTTTTTCCTATAAAATTTTCATGATAAATTGCTATATTTTTTATAGTTAATTTGTAAATGTGGATAGAGACATCTTTTATCATACTTCCATTCCTTTCAGTTCCAATGCTTGCTTTATTTCTTTGATTCCAAAGAAGGAGAATGCTCTTGATATTCAGGACTCCAGGCATGTGGCTATAGGGAATACTCTTCCGAAGTTTATCAGTAAATGTTTGTAAATCAGATTGGCAAGTATTGCTAAATAATTTATTTACACAAATCAATTCGGGTTTGTGCCAGGAAGGAACATTAAAATCTGCCTATATAAAGCTTCTGAATGTGTAAATATTATGAGGAAAAAGGTGAGGTATTACAATATGTCTCTCACGGTTGATATCTCGAAGGTTTTTGATACTGTGAAATTGAGTTTTATTTTTTTATTGTTGGAAATACATTGTTTTTCTAAAGGGTGTATCAATTTTCTTAGCTTTATTCTTACGAGTTTTATTCTCCCTGTTCTTGTTAATGGCTCTCCTACATGATTTTTCTAGTGTTCCTGTGGAGTGAGACAAGGAGATACATTATCTTTCATTATTTTTTCTATTGCCGAGGATTACTTAAGTATATGTATTTCGGATATTGTGCATTCTGGTTTGTATCAAAAAATGATTGTTGGCAGAAGGCTCTTGGCTCCTTCAAATTTATTTTATGCAGATGATATTCTGTTGTTTGGGAAAGCTGATAAAATCATTATCCGATATATTAAGGATGATTTTGAGAATTATGAGGAGGTCTCTGGTCAAGTTATCTTCTAGGAAAAATCAACTGTGTTTTTTGGGGAAGGGGTTATCATTTCTAAGAAAAAAAATATTACCAGGAAGTTGGGGGTCAAGAGAGGGGCATTACCTTTTAATTATCACAAGGTTGCCCTTTTTTGGTGTGATGTTAAAATGTGCTACTTAAAAAACATTTACCTGAGAATTCTCAATCAAATGCCTACTTGGAAGGGTAAATCTATGTCTCAACAAGGACGTGTCTGTCTTGTCAATTATGTGATCTCCTCCATGTGTGTCTATGTATTTTATCTATATAGATGGCCTAAAATCCTTCTTAAAGAGTTTAAAGGTTTGATTCATAATTTTATTTAGACTAGATCAGTTAATAAAATGATGCTTATTATTGTTTCTTAGATCGATTGCATTAGATCTGTTGATATGGGAGGCATGGGGCCCAAGGATCTTAATATATTTAATGTGTCTCTAAATAAATGGTTCACTTCATCCCTCTTGACTTCTAATTATTTTTCTCTTGAATTTCTATGTAATCGAATTAGAGTGAAGCGGTTAAATGGATATTATCTTTATGTCCCCTCCTCGGTATGGCCTTCTATCAAACATGCTTATTAGATCCTTTCACAATCCTCGAAATGGGTGGTCTATAGAAATTCCTCTTTAAATTGTTGGAAGACTTTTTGGTTATCCCATGATATTGATGTGGATATTGAGATCCCTCTTCCATTGAAGGGTATTTATATTACTTAATTTCACCAAAATATAACTGCTCAGGGTTTGCTTTCAGATTCTATTAAAATGGAGCTAGATTGTTATGAGTTTTCGGCTTTGGATACCATGATTAGGTTTCCAAATTTAATTGGAAGGTTTAATACTAAGGAGGATTATAGATCTATGTGTGGTGAGACTGTGATGGTTCCTTCTTTGATGCATATGTTTCATTCTTCATTTATTCTGCCTGCTCATTTTCTTTCTCATGTGAATCATTTGGAAGGGAAGACTTCCTTTGCAAAGGATGTTGCTGCTGGCTGGAATATCTCTTCCACTTGTTTATTTTCATTGTCTTCCTGCGGATGAAACATTTGATCACTGATTTATATCATGTCACTCTTCAACTTTTTTATGGAGTTATTTTCAAGATGTTTTTGTTTGATGCTTGAATCTGGAGAGCTTTGGCCAATTTATGGATACCTTATATCGGGATGATTGCAGTTCTCAGGTCAAACTGCTACTACTCTCTGAAGTTTTAGCGACAATTTATTTTATTTGGAGAGCCCAAAATACTCTAATCTTTGAGAATAGAACTACAACTATATCTGTTGGTATTCGAGCGCTCCATATTGGTGTTATATCTACTGCGCTAGATCGAGATGGAGTCATGCATATGATATTTCATATCCGGTTATACTGCGAACTCTTGGTGTTTCTGGCAGATGCAAGCAGCCAATTATGATAAAACATATATTGTGGATACCCCTGATTTCATAGTGTCCAGATATTAATGTGGATGGGGCTGCCTCAGGTGCACCGGGACCTTTGGGATGTGGTGGCGTCTTCAGCAATTATATGTTCTTCGTTAATGGCTATTTCTACCATTTCATAGGAAATGGGTTGTTGATTGAGGATGAATTATTGGCTATGGTGAAGAATGTCTGGTATGCCTCATATCATGTTTGGTCAATTTTTTGGATGGAATCTGAATCCACATTGGCGGGTGACATTCTTAGAAATCGTTCCAGGAATGTTCCATGGCAGATGCTTTCAGCCTGGGATGACTGTCTCACACTTGTAGCGCAGCTTGGTTTGGTTGTCACTCAAGTTTATAGGGAGGCCAATCAAGTTGCTAATTCACTTTCAAAGTGTGCTATTGAGGAGGTTAATTCTTTATGGACCTTTGTAACACCAACCTTATTTTTTGGTTTGGGGGATGTTGAAGCGCGTAGTGAGGTGTATACGCATCTTTGTTGAACCCTTTCTTTCTCACTTTGCTATATTTTCTTTTTTATTAATAAAATATCTAGGAGTGGGCTTGCCTGTCCTGAATCTTCTGCTAAATTACTAATAAATTGCAGCAATTAGCGGCAATTATTAATAATTAACGGTAATTAGTAATAATTAGTAGCAATTAAAAATAATTAGTAATAATTTGCATCAAAAAATTGTAATAATTAGTAATAATTATTTTGAATTAGTAATAACTAGTTATAATTAACGGTAATTAGTAATAAATAGCCGTAATTAGTAATAAAAAGTGTTAATTGGTAGCAATTAGTTGTAATTAGGGATAAATAGTGGTAATTAATGGTAATTAGTAATAATTATCGGTAATTTGGAATTAATAGGAATTAATAGTAATAAATATGATTAATAGTAATAATTAGTAATAAACAGTTATAAATAGATATAATTAGTAATAAATAAAAATAATTAATAATAATTATCATTAAATAGTATCAATTATTAATAAATTGGAATAAATTGGAATAAATAATAATAAATAGTAAGAAGTTGTAATAAATGATAATAAATAGATATAAATAGTAAGAATTTGTTATAATTAGTAATAATTGGTAGTAATTAGTAATAATTAGTAATAATTACAAATAAATAATAAAACATAGTAAAAATTAGCAAAAAATAGCAATATATATTAATAAATTGTAATAAATAATAATAAATGGTAATAAATAGTGATAATTAGTAATAACTAGGAATAATTAGTAATAAAAAGGAATAAATAGTATTATTTAGTAATTGATACGAATAAATTGGAAAAATTAGTAAAAAGTAGTATTAAATAGAAATAATTATTAATAAATATGTATAATTTCGAATAATTTGTAATAATTATTAATAAATGCAAATAAATAGTAATAAATATTAATAAATAGGAATAAATAATAATAAATAGGAATTAATTGTAATAAATAGTGATAAATATGAATATATAGGAATACGTAGGAATAAATTGGAATAAATTAGAATAAATAGTAATAATTTGGAAAAAATGGAATGAATTAGTAAAAAAATATGAATAATTAGTAATAATTAGTAGTAATTTGTAATAATTAATAATAATTAGTAATAATTTAGAATAATTTGGAATAAATAGTGTTAAATAGTAATATATAATAATAAATAGTAATAAATAGTAAAAATAGTGAAAAATGTTAATAATTAAGAATAAATACTAATTAATAATGGTAATTAGTAGCAATTAGTAATGAATCATAAAAAATAATAATAGTTATTAATAAATAGTAAAAAGTATGAATAATTATACATAAATAAGAATAATTTGGAATAATTATTAATAATTATTAATTATTAGAAATAATTAAGAATAATTAGGAATAATTAGTAATAATTAGTAATTATTGGGATTAATTAGTAATAATTTGGAATAATTAGTTATAATCAGGAATAACTAGTAATTAATAGTAAAAAAAGTTATAAAAAGGAATAAATAGATATAAATATTAATAAATACTCATAAATAGTTATAAATAGTTATAATTATTAATAAATAAGAATAAACTGGATTAAAAAGTAAAAATTAAGAAGAAAGAGGAATTAACAGGAATAAATAGTAATAAATAGGAATAATTAAGAATAATAAGGAATACTCATTAATAATTGTGAATAAATAGTAATAATTAGTTTTAATTAGTAATAGATTTTAATAATTAAGATTAAGTAGTTATAATTAGTAATATTTAGTAATAATTAGTAATAATTAGTAATAAATACTATTAAATAATAATAAATTGGAGTAAATAGTAATAAATAGTAATGAATTGGAATAAATAAGAATAATTTGGAATAATTTGGAATAATTAGTGACAATTAGTAATAATTATTAATAATTTGTAATAATTAGGAATAATTAGGAATAATTAGTAATAATTAAAAATAATTGTTAATAATTAGGAATAAATAGAAATAATTAGTAATAAACTGTAGCAAAGATGAATAAATATGAATAAATACGAATAATTAGGAATAATTGGGAAAATTTAGGATTCATTAGTATTAATTAGTAAGAATTTGTAATAATTTGGAATAATTGGTAATAATTGAGAATAATTAGTAATAATTAGAAATGAATAGTAATAATTTCTATTAAATAGGGATAAATAGAAATAAATATTTATTAATTTTAATAATTATTAATATACATTAATAAATAAGAATAAATAGTAATAATTGGAAATAAATAGGAATAAATAGTAATAAATAGTAATAAATAGTAATAAATAGGAATAATGAGAAATAATTTGGAATAAGTAGCAATAATTTGTAATAAATAGTAATTAATAGTAATAATTACGAATAAATAATAATTATTATTTATAATTAGTAATAGATAAAAATAAATAGTAATAAATATGGATAAAGAGGAATAAATAGGAATAAATAGGAATTAGTAGGAATAATTAGGAATAATTAGGAATAATTAGAAACAATTTGTAATAATTAGTAATAATTAGTAGTAATTACTAATGATTCGGAATAAATTGGAAAAATTGACATTACTGAGGAATAAATAGTAATAAATAGTAATTAATAAAATTAAATATGAATAAATATAAATAAATAGGAATAAGTACTAATAAATATTAATTAATAGTAATAATTATTAACATATAGTAATAAATACGAATAAATATTAATAAATTTGAATACACGAGAACTAATATAAATAATTTGGAATAATTTGGAATAATTAGGAATAACTATTAATAATTTGTATTTATCCGTAATAATTAATATTAATTAGTAATAATTATTAATAATTAGAAATAAACTGAAACAAAATGAAATAAATAGTTATAAATTATAATAGTTGGTAATAAATAGAAATAATTATTAACAAATAGTAATAAATAGTAATAAATTTTAATGAATAATAATAATAAGTTATAAATTGGAATAATTATTAATAAATAGTAATAAATAGGAATAAATAGTAATAAATAGGAATAGTTATCAATAATTAGTAATAATAGTAATAATCAGTAATAAATTGTAATAATTAATAATATTTGATAATAATTAGTAATAATTAGAAATATATAATATTAATAATTAATATTTAGTAATAATTAGCAATAATTAATAAAAATTAAGAATATTTAGGAATAATTTGAAATAATTATAAATAAATATAAATAAATAGTAACAATGAATAATAAATAGTAATATTTAGGAATAATTAGGAATAATTATTATAATTAATAAAAATAGGTATAGATAGGAGTAATTATTAATAAATAGGAATAAATATGCATAAATAAGATTAATTAAAAAAATAATTCTTTTTTTAGGTCTTGTTTTTCTAATATAAAATTATTTATGAAAAAATAATTATTTAATTTTTTTAGAGAAATATATAACATGGAAGTCTACAACAGTCATTATTAGATGATCACGCATAGAGAAATCAAAATAGTAGTTCAAATGAATCTCATATACATCATGTATATATTGAGGGTATAGAAACTTTCTTATCATTTTCATTATCAAAAACAAAATTTGTTTCAAAAGGGACAATTAAGTGTCCAAATAAAAAATGTAGTCTAAGGATGTTTGAAACATTTGATAATGTTGGGGGTTTTCTCTTATGTTTTGATTTTAAAATAGAATATTTTTGTTGATATCAATATAGTGAATGCATTTCCAAACTATATAGTAATAATTTGGTTCTAGATCCATCACAATTTCAAAATTTAATTCATGTTGTGGAAGGTCCATATTTTCAACTAACTAAAACACAGGATGATATTGATTTAACTCTTGAGTTGGAACCATCTCAATATTATGTGTTGCTGAGGTATGATGTGGATTCCATATAACATGGTTACAAGATAAGTAAATTTGAAGCGGTTGTAAAATATTTTGAAATTAAATCAGATGATGGTGTGTTAAATAACTGTTTAGATCATATAATCTATTTGGTTAAAACATGGTTACCTTGTGTAAATGTGTTGCCTATATTTGTTTATGAGGGAAAGAGTTTGGTTCATAATTTGGGTCTGGGTTATCAGAATATTCATGCTCATTCAAATGATTTAATCTTATATTTTGGTGAAAATGAGTTATTGGATAGTTGTCTTACATGTAGAAAATAGAGGTATAAATTGGCTATACTAGGGATGTATGGATTGATTCTTGTAAAATTATTGGGTTATTCCCCGCATACACCATGATTGTAACATTTATTTATGTGTTAGAACACATTGTCATTGATGTCATGGCAGAAAAAAATATTTCAAATAGTAAAAACTTAAATCATTCCTCTAATAGAGATTCAGGGAAACATTTTAACCAAGTATATCTATATTTATCATTAGAAACCCATAATGTGTGATTGTGTCTTTTTACTAAAAATTTCTATCCATTTGGTTCTTAAGATTTTCAATATTCTTGTTCATCTTTCATTATAACAAAGTACAATTTATCTCCTTGAATGTTGATAAGGAATCCACATATCTTTTTGACCTTATTAATTTTAGGACATCAAAAAAAGAATATTGATATTTATTTGAGGACATTGATTAATGGTTTAAATTTATTTTAGAGGAGTGGCGTCAGTACATATGTTGTTGATACGAAACCTAATTTCAAACTGAAAGCATCATTGAATTGGAAAATTAGTGACTTCTTAGCATATGACATGTTGTCTGGATGGAGTAAAGTTTTCTAAATTCATGACATTACTGTATGAGAGACCCAAATGTGTTGATACTCATCAATATATGAAAACCTTATTTTTTGGATTATCATTATAGATTTATTCCAACCAATGACCCATTTTGTGGAAAATATATCATTTAATAAAAGGCATAATTGAAAGAGAAAACCCTCCAATAATGATCAATGTCATGGAGTTTGTAACGACCCGTCCTCGGGGCTCGTGCTGTGACTACCCCAAGCCCGCCTTCCATAGGCCAGGGGCTGGCGACTAGCACCAAGGCGTAAATCCTGGTAATAAGGGAAGGCATTGCCTTTGCAAAGTAAACAAGAACCACAGAGTAAGCAAGCGGAAGAAGTAAAAACTAAGTCAAAACTAGTAAGATAGGAAGTGCGGAAGGTAAGTGGTCCAGAATACAAACCCAAACTGAAAGTAAAGTATAACTCGAAAGGGAAAACAACAAACTGAAAAGTAAAGCCACAATGTCGAGCCGTCCACTGGGAGTCCCACCTTAAGGGTGGGTACAGATAGCCTCCACTACTCCTCGGGTCCAGCCGACCACTCCGAGTACGTCCCACCCAGTGGTCCACCTCCAGGTACCGTCCTGCTCCACAAGCCTCCACCACGATCAGCACTATCCATCATCTGCAACCAACACAACGTAGTGTGGGCATAGCCCGTGCAGGGGTGAGTATAAGCTACTCAGTAGGGACCCCGAGACCCCCGAAGGTCTCCCAGAATCCAAAAACGATAGTCCACAAGGGAAAGAAGCAATCACGATGTAATATCCGACATTGCATAGGTATATGTCCATACATATACCTAAGTCATCAATTCTCGTTCAACTCCAACATCCGAGCCCAAGTACAACCCAGTCCACACATGAAGCAAAACGTAAATCCACACAGGATAGCACAACACAATCTACAAAGGAAAGAAAAACATGATTCAGATCACGCATGTATACTTCTTCAAAAGATGATAGAGATGATCACTGATCCATCTAAGTCATAATACCCACAAAGGATCGATAGGTACTAACCCCCGCAATGACCCACAAAGGATCGATAGGAAACTAACCCACGCAATGACCCACACAGGATCGGACCCACACAGGATCTATAGGCGCTGGCTCACACAGAACTGCTGAGCACTGACCCACACATGATCGGGAGCACTGATACATGTAGGATCGATGAGTGATGTAGTCATCGACGTCGAATCCACTGAGGATCTCTGTACAGTCGTCATCGTCACAGTAGCAGTCGCAGCCAGCTCTAGGGTTCCCGCACACAACAAGCTCATTCGGGAGGGTCCGCTCCACGAGCCGAGAGGCTGATACATCAACGGACACATAGTCCAGAGTTGATGTATCCAAAAGTTCTGTATCGTCAACATGAACTCAACGTCGCAGACGGCGCGTCAATCGGACGCCCGGTCTGAGAGTTATTGGCTTTTTTGTCCTAGGGGCCCGGTTGGTTTTTATGGAAAAACCAACCCGACCGTACTCCACCTGCATCCAATCATTGGGCGAAGTAAGCCAAAAGATCCATCTCACCTAGAGGAATTCAACAAAGTCGACGGCACATCAATCGGACGTCCGAAGCTCAAGAAATGAGTGTTTCCGCTCCGAGGGCCCATTTGGTTTCGTGTACGAACCGACCCGGCCTAAGTCAAAGTATTCCGAAACCTTGAGTGCGATATACAGAAACGAACATCTCGATCCAAGGATCGCATCGTAATTGACGGTGCATCGATCGGAGACCCGTAGCACAAGTTATGGGCGTCCGAACGAAAAAGGTTCGGTATTAAGGGGTTCGGGCACGGTCCGACCCTGCCCGATACCCCCGGGGTCGACCCGAACCAGGTCTGGGTTCGGCCCGCTTAGGCGCGGCCCGTCGTGGCCGCGGCCCGTCCTAGGCACAGCGCTTCCAGCGCGCTAGCCCGGCGCTCGGCCAACCGGCCGAGCCGTTTGGCAAGGGGGGGTGGGGGCGGCTGCCCCCCTGGTGTAACCGCGGCCCCCATTAAAATGGGGGCCGTTTTGTGCTGGCCGGCCGGGGGAATTAATTCCCCCGGTTTCCCTTTTTTCCGGCTAGCCCGCACCGGCTGGCCGGTTCTGCCCACAAGGACCGGCGACGGTCGGTCCTTCTTCCTTCGTTGACACCGGCGGCCCGGAACCGGCTGCCGGTCACACTGCTCCGCTGCGGCCTGGAGCCGGTCGTGGCCTGGTTCGTCTGGCGAAGTGCGACGACACCGCGCCCCTCAGCCGCGGCCCCGCTCCGGCTGCGGTCTCTTCAGTTTTCTTCGACACGGCACGACGACGTCGCGTCCTTGTTCAAATTCACTGTGCAGAGCGATGGCGCCGCACATTACTTGTCGTACGATCCCGCGTGGTGCGACGACACCATGCCATTCCGTCCCAACCATATTAGAAACAACATTCAAATTGGAGGAGGTTCGGCCGTGTTTGTGCGGTCCGGCCCCCTCTCATTAATCGATAGCAACTGGTCGTAAATTCACGAAGGACGACAAATTAGTATTCACGAACAAAGATAATTAAATAAACCCCTACCCCGAGCATGGCTTGAACAGGGTTTCCGTCGCGGAAAAAGACGTCGGGATGTGAAGCTCCGTAAGTTGATGGAGAACGCACAAGGAGGAAGTGGCGTCTCCTTTTCGTTGACATGGGATGAAGATCGAAAGAGGGTGCATCGTCGATCTTTGGAAACACACCGGCTGCGAAGAGGAGAAGAGACGGCACGTCGATCTCTTCTTACGGTGACGGCGTTCTTCATCGAGGACTTGGTGTTCTTCGTGATGAAGATGAAGAGCTCTCTCCTCAATTGTCCACACACAACATCCAACCAAAATAAAATAAGGCTCACCCTTATTTTATTTACTTAAGCCACAATTCAAAAATTCAAAACGTAAATTAAATAATTGAATTGGGTGTTGGCATACTTAATGAGAGGAGAGGTAAAGTCATCCAATTAATGGGAAGTTAAAATGTTATAAGAGTTACACAACTTAAGTGGGGGGTTAAGAGGAGTTAGGGAGTTATGGGAATTAAAAAGGTTGGGGATCGTGTGGGCCCCACCTCACCTTTAATCCACTCAAGATAAACTAAAAAATAGTGGGTCCCACCCTAACTCCTACACTTAGGTTCTAACTCATGGAGAAGTGAAATAAAATTCTTAATGAAAATTTTATTTCACAACACATAATCCACAAATTTAAACAACTCATAACGAGCAATCGCAACTCCAGGATAGGCGTTCCTAAGAAATTACTGGTGCTACGGTTCCATCGGTACCCTCAGATTTTGATTCCGAGCACCGGTTCAAAAGTTAGAAATTCACGCTCGTTCGTTCACTGAACGTACCCGAGCTAAACTTCGGATAGAAATTCTGGGCACACCGGGTCTCAGAATCAAGTGCCGTCTGAAACTGCGTTCTTGTAAAATCCCAAAGAAAATTAAGAAAAACATTCCGTTGAATTTTATAGGTCTTTACATTACTCCTACCTCATGGTTTTACGTCCCCGTAAAGATACATCGAAAACTAGGGAAACAAATGTGGGTACTGAGCATGCATCTGAGCCTCCCTCTCCCAAGTGCTCTCCTGGAGGTTCTCATGCTGCCATCTGATGAGCACTAGAGGAATCGACCATCCACTTAGGACCCGCTCTGTAACAGCCCAATATTTTATAAAAAAATATTCTTTTTAATTAATGTCTTGTGTTGTACGCTACACCAAAAGGATCTTTCACAACACGCATCCTTGACTTGCCTTGCATTACACGCAATCGCGACCTTCCTCGATAGCGTGTGTAATGCGCAATATCGAGTTTCACTAAACAACGATATTCTATTAAAATATTATTAAAAATAGTCGTTATGAATAGTAATAACCACTTTTTGAAATTATGTAAATCTTATTTTTCAAAATGAACTTCATTTTTGGATTCGGAGTATCGAATTTAGCCTAAGGTGAAATTTTGGTACATTTCGGATAACTTTCATATTCTGATGAATAGTGAAAATTACTAAATTATAATTAAAAAACAACTTTTTTAATCGAAATAATTAATAGTGATAAATTATTAATTGGAGTAGTTTTAAAGTATATTTAGAATATATTTTTACAATTTAATACAATGTTGGTCATTGGATGTAATTTCACATTTAAACCAGACATAAACAAGTGTCAATCTTTTGATAGATATTGTTTCTTAAAAACACGCTATTTGTTTTAACAGCGGGATATAATTATAAAATTAATTAATGCAACTTCTATGTTATGAATTTGTTAAAATAGACTTCATTTTTGAATTCGGAATATGAAATATAGCTTAGGATGAAATTTTGGCATTTTTCTGAAAACCTTCATTTTTTGATGAATAGTGAAACTACTTAGTGGTAGTTAAAATACTGAATTTTTCATAAAACATAATTTTACCGCTTCTGTGAATGGAATTTCAAAAATACGTGAGACACGGTTGATGTCAGTAAGTAAAATATGGTTCAATGAGATGAAAATAATTTTTGGTGAATAGTAACTTTTTACTTTTATTTACCACGGTTAAAAGTAAATAGGGTAATTAAGGGTAAGAATGATATTAATATTACCCTAAAAAATGTCCTAACTCTATTGGACAAGTGTATCTCGACAAAAAACAACCTTAAGTGTAAAATATTATCATTTAGGCCCACTTGGATTAGATTAGGACATTTATTATTATTTAATTCAAAGAAGAGTTAAAAGAGTTAAAATCGAAGTTTATTCACTAAAACATTTTTAATATGGGGTTATACATAAGATAAATTCGACTATAAATATTCATTAGAAAGCTAAAACGATTTCCTACATAATTATATTTTATTTATAATTTTTAGACTTTAAATAAATTAATTTATTTATGACACAACGATGATGCAGTAATTACCTTTTTAAGGAAATATTAACATAATTGATGTTATAAATACTCAAATGAATGTAATTTGAGACTTTTTATGAATTACACTAATTTTATAGGTTACTATGATATATTAGTGTTGCTTTAATCAACTTGTTTCGAACATATAATTCTGTTATGACTTTCACAAAAATCATATATCAAATAGTGTCAAAATTGACACAAAATAGTTTTTAAATTAAATATTATATTATTAATTGTTATTTTATTCCTAAAAATCTAAGGTTCGGCCAAATGACTTAGATAAGGATATATATATTAATAATAAACAATTTGGGGTTCTTTTGTCATGTTATAGTAAGTGTATTAACCATATAGTGAAAGAAAACAAAAAGACACGGTAAAAGTTAAATTATTTAACTTAGAGTTAAATCTAATTGATAAGGTTAAAATAATAACCTAAACTTGTCTAAATCCTATTGGTTGATAGGATTTCGACCCATCCCAACTTTAGCTTCGAAATAAGACCCTTTGGAACCATTATAAACCGATTTTTATTTTAATATAAAATAATATTTTGAGATATTCCTAAGGTGCCCCTCTCCTCCCTTATAAAAGGGCACCTCCTCCCCCTCCTCCTCACACCAATTTGAGCACTCAAGCTCGGCCAACCCCTGCCAAAATCTCTTCTCCACTTCCCTAGCAACATCCTAGAGGTTCTGGTCTTCCTCAAAGACCAATTTTAGTTCCCTAAGAGGAGGTCTCCAAAAGGCGCTTCAAAGAAGAGGTAATTACCGTTACCAATTCTTTCATCTTTATTTCTTCTTCCACTTCTTCTTATTAGGTTGTTTCATTATGAAGTAATAACATCAGTATCACTCATATACTGATATGTTATTATAATTATGAAACAACCCTATTTCACCATCTATCTATCCTACGGAAAAAGAAATCACCGCGCGTGCGTACGTACGGAATACCGTCTCCACGCCGTGGTGTAATCTATTTTCCACCACCACCTTACATGGATGGGTATAATGTTGTAAAGAATAACTATACATAGTTATTAAAACATCATATTGATTCTGATATATTGTATAATCCACTCCAATTCAATTCAATATTTATGGAAATGATATCATCGCTCGTGCGTACGTACGGACTACCGTCTCCACGACGCGATGAGATTCATTCTCCATGTTAACCATTTAAGAATGATTATAAAGTATATATAAGAAATAATAATGAAATATATGACATTATAAAGCTACTGGATTTATGTATATATATATATCTATGTCATCTACTTACTTCCATTCAAGACAATAGGGAAAGGAAAACAGCGTTCATGCGTACGTACGGACTACCGTCTCTATGAACGGTGTTTTTCATTTCATTTATCTATCTATTATATATATATATATATACTGAATATATATGATATATAAATCATATTTTATATTATGGAAGTAATTAAATCCTGATATAAGTAATAATAATGTCAATAACAACAAGTCAAAACACCTACGATAAAAGAAACGATTTTACCCAAAACGCTTCTTTAACATGGAATTTACAAAAGAACGGGTAATATAATGTCATAAGTGAACCATATATGATATCATAACAATGAATATGATTCTTTAATAAGTAAATGACATTATTTAAACCATTATACAGGAGCTTCGGACACGTACAAAGAAAATCGGACCTAAGGTAAGGGAAATATCACAATCTCATTTTTATCCGAGATTGTTTATTCGTAAGTATTTACTGGGGTGTATTTTATCATCCACATCCATGTTTACTCAATATGTAATATTATTTCCATCCACCTAAAATTGTTTAAATCCATTTTTACACTTCGGTGAGTTTGTAGTAATACGTATGAAAGGAATCTTTTGTCGTTTTTCGTACGAGGTACTTTTTGACTTTTCCGACAAAAGTACGAAGAATGTTTTTTTTAACTTATACGGTACGAACGGATTTCTACTGTTTTATAATGCCTTATTTTCATGAAGCTTCCTATAAAAGATTTCATGACTATTTTCAATAAAATCTCTTTCTTTTAAAATTGCATGATGTTTTGTGAAAAGAAATTGATTTTGAAGAAGAAAGGATATTTTCCTCAAGAATTCAATTCAAGTGTTTTATCAAAATTATTTTCCATCTAAGATAATAAAGGGTTCTGTTTCTATCCATATTTTTAAATTTATTTGACTATGTTGTGATGGAATTTTGTTTAAGAATTCCTTTATCTTATATGAATTGATTTATGATGTCATGATGTTTCAAGAATCCCATTTTTGTTACATGTGTTATGCGATGATGTATGTTTTATGATTATGTGGCACACATAAGAAAGGATTCATTATAAGATGGGTGGGACCTATATCTCCCTCCAATGCATTGGGTAATGATTTTATATCTCATGAGATAGACATGGCTGGAATGGTAGGTTATACCGGTTCAGTGAAACAGGACTGAAACGAGGGTTACTCGATTCAGAAAGGGACTTTGTCCACTAAGATAGTCTTGGCAATGAGTCTTGACTAACAAGAAATGATTCTCTATGATTATGTGTGAATTCCACAAAGTTTCATGTTTTATGTTATGATTATTGTGATTACATTTCACTGCCATGATTTACCCCATGTTATGAAATTATGATCTCTTTTGCAGGTTAAGATTTCCAAAAGTTATGTGCTTATGTATATGATGTGATTGATATTTCTTTTGTTTACCCTTACTGAGCATTTGAGCTCACCCTTTTATGTTTTCTTTTCCCCAGGATATAAAGAAAGGTTTTTAGGTAAAAAAAAAGGGAAGATCTTTATGGGAGATATTGAAGATCTTTCCCCACGATTAGAAGATTACGTTCCGAGTTTCCAAAGACACTAAACTATTACGGTCCTTGTGTGTGTGTTTTTGTTATGTACTAAGTATTCCGCAAATGTAATGTAATGTCCATGTACGTCAGGCTACCGGTCTCTACAGTTGGTATCAGAGGAAAGGTTTAGTCAACCTTTGGAAACTAGGATGCGAAAACGTTAGTGAGATCCCTAGAGATATTTCTAAGGTATGTCTAGGGATGTCTCTAAGGTTAAGTATACGTATAGGTTATAGTCCTAGAATTGCTCTAACGATATTAGAATTTAACCTAAGATGTTAGATATTGAGGGTACTACCCCTTTATTATGTTGTTTTCCCTAGCATGATTTTTGCCTCTCACACTATTCTTTTGGGGTTTTAGACGATGGCTGGAACCCGAAGGAACCATGTTGATCAATGCAATGGACAATGCAATGATTGTCCCCCTGAGCAACCAAACGATATGGGAGCTGGAATGCAAAATCTTGTAGCCATGCTCACACAACTTTCTCAAGCTATGAATCATGCAGGACTTCCAAACGAGCAAAGGAAGGAGCAACATTCTGTTGAATCCTTCATGAGGCAGCGTCCGCCTTCTTTCAGTGGGTCTACTGATCCATTAGTTGCTGAACAATGGATTAGTACTACTGAAAAGATATTTTCAGTTCTTCAATGTTCTGAACATGATAAAGTCATCTTAGCAGTATATCGTTTGGAAGGTGAAGCTGATCAATGGTGGAATCTTATCAAGAATACGAGGCAAAGAGATGAAATTGATTCCATGGAATGGGATGAGTTCAAGAACTTGTTTTTCAGTAAGTACTTCCCTCGTATTCTTCGAACGAAGATGGAGAAGGAGTTTCTTGAACTAAAGCAAAAGGATGATGAATCTGTTGGTATATACGAAGCGAATTTTACAAGACTTGCAAGGTATGCATCTGGCATTATCATCCAACCTGAAAGTAAAGTTGATCGATTTTTCAGTGGCTTAAAACCAAGTCTTCGAAGGGCATTAGCTATAAGAGACTTCAGTAGCTATGAAGAAATTGTGCGTTGTGCTATCAAGGTAGAAATGGAAGTTGGTGTTACATATCCATCTCATGGTTTTGACAAGAAACGAAAGATGGAGTTCAAGGAGAAATCTCAGAATAATGGTGAAAAGAAGATGAATGTTACCTTATGCACAAAGTGTGGAAGGAAGCATGGTGGAGATTGTCTTAAAGGGACTAGAAAATGTTTTAAGTGTGGAAAAGAAGGTCATCGAGCAGCTGAGTGTCGAAGTAATGGAAAAAGGGATTCTAATGAAGTGAATAAAGCAAACACTGCAGAGAACGCACAACCAACACTTCAATGCTTCAAGTGCAAGGAGATGGGACATTATGCCAATAAATGCCCTAATCCAAGGGTTAGTGATGATCAACATGAGCAACCACTGAAGGCAAAGGACAAAGGGAAATCACATGCGATCACTATTGGCAATATTGAATATGACAACGATGTGGTGGAATGATTAAGTGTTTATGTAATGGGATTCCAAAATAATGTTGTATCATTGAGTATTGCAATATTTATTGATGTGGTATTCAAAGTTATTGAGATATTTTTTGGAAATAAGATGATATGCGCATAATGAAGACGAGAAAATGAAATGTTTAATAGTATTCATGAGCTCATGATTGATATAAGGACTAAGTATATAGAATTTTGAGGATTTTGTTATGTGGAAAGTGTTAACTTTTAACTGCACTCATGTTTTCACTAAGGTATTCAAGAGAATACACGATTAAGGACTTTGAATGTTTGGAATGTGACCAACAAGACATATCTTATGATATGTGGGGATCAACGACAGTATTAAATCTCTGGTAATCGTTGTCACTATATTATGAGAGTGGACTGCAGTATTATGTATAAGCCTAAAGATTAGACTGGATTATGTTGGACATAAGTTAGTATTGTTTAAGGATAGAAGATTTTCGATATTATTGATGGGATGTTATAGTAACGTAGTTTTAGAAAAAGGACAACCTGCAGGACGGGCGACAGCCCATCGCTTCGGACAAGGCTGTGGGAATCGAACCCACAACTGAAGTGCGACTGGCCTTTATCGCCTACCACTGGCCTACAGGAAGTCCCTGTTTAGTAGAAACTAGTTTTATTATATTAAGTATAAGTCCATTTTAGGAACCATATCTCACTATAGATCGACTTATGCATATAATTTTTGCTAACCTTTTGTTTGAGACAGATGGAATGACCCGTCATTCTATCACATGATCTGCTAACACTTCACGAATAACAAATTCAACTTCATTTATTTAAGAGATGAAGTGGAAATTGTTCTAGGCACGAACAATAGTGAGATTGTACCAAAATAAAGAAAGTATTTATTCCAATTCAAATTTTCAACTTTAGGGAAATGATCTTGAAAACCAAAAATGTTGTCCTAGTGATCTTATACCTGATGAATCGAATGGTACCTTAGATCGTCACAAATTTATGGATTTGTGATTATTGGCTTTTCCATAGCCATGTTCTCTACCACTCTCCATCAGAACATGATGGTCAGATTTCTCTTCCATATCCATATTTTCACCTATGTGGAAACCCAATGATTAGTTTATTTGGGTAACCATTACGTTTCATACTTTTGTTTTTAAAGATTGGTTTTGATATTCCTTTTTACGATGTGGGTTTCTATTAAAGAAACTTTCAAATAGTAAACCATTTATAACCCCGACGAATTTCGAGGGCGAAATTCATTTTAAGGGGGGTAGAATGTAACAGCCCAAGATTTTATAAAAAAATATTCTTTTTAATTAATGTCTTGTGTTGTACGCTACACCAAAGGAGCTTGCACAACACGCATCCTTGACTTGCCTTGCATTACACGCAATCGCGACCTTCCTCGATAGCGTGTGTAATACGCAATATCGAGTTTCACTAAACAACGATATTCTATTAAAAAATTATTAAAAATAGTCGTTATGAATAGTAATAACCACTTTTTGAAATTCTGTAAATCTTATTTTTCAAAATGAACTTCATTTTTTGGATTCGGAGTATCGAATTTAGCCTATGGTGAAATTTTGGTACATTTCGGATAACTTTCATATTCTGATGAATAGTGAAAATTACTACATTATAATTAAAAAACAACTTTTTTAATCGAAATAATTAATAGTGATAAATTATTAATTGGAGTAGTTTTAAAGTATATTTAGAATATATTTTTACAATTTAATACAATGTTGGTCATTGGATGTAATTGCACATTTAAACCAGACATAAACAAGTGTCAATCTTTTGATAGATATTGTTTCTTAAAAACACGCTATTTGTTTTAACAGCGGGATTTAATTATAAAATTAATTAATGCAACTTCTATGTTATGAATTTGGTAAAATAGACTTCATTTTTGAATTCGGAATATGAAATATAGCTTAGGATGAAATTTTGGCATTTTTCTGAAAACCTTCATTTTTTGATGAATAGTGAAACTACTAAGTGGTTGTTAAAATACTGAATTTTTCATAAAACTTAATTTTACCGCTTCTGTGAATGGAATTTCAAAAATCCGAGAGACACGGTTGATGTCAGTAAGTAAAATATGGTTCAATGAGATGAAAATAATTTTTGGTGAATAGTAACTTTTTACTTTTATTTACCACGGTTAAAAGTAAATAGGGTAATTAAGGGTAAAAATGATATTAATATTACCCTAACACATGTCCTAACTCTATTGGACAAGTGTATCTCGACAAAAAACAATCTTAAGTGTAAAATATTATCATTTAGGCCCACTTGGATTAGATTAGGACATTTATTATTATTTAATTCAAAGAAGAGTTAAAAGAGTTAAAATCAAAGTTTATTCACTAAAACATTTTTAATTTGGGGTCATACATAAGATAAATTCGACTATAAATATTCATTAGAAAGCTAAAAATATTTCCTACATAATGATATTTTATTTATAATTTTTAGACTTTAAATAAATTAATTTATTTATGACACAACGATGATGCAGTAATTACCCTTTTAAGGAAATATTAACATAATTGATGTTATAAATACTCAAATGAATGTAATTTGAGACTTTTTATGAATTCCACTAATTTTCTAGGTTACTATGATATATTAGTGTTGATTTAATCAACTTGGTTCGAACATATAATTCTGTTATGACTTTCACAAAAATCATATATCAAATAGTTTCAAAATTGACACAAAATAGTTTTTAAATTAAATATTATATTATTAATTGTTATTTTATTCCTAAAAATCTAAGGTTCGGCCAAATGACTTATATAAGGATATATATATTAATAATAAACAATTTGGGGTTCGTTTGGCATGTTATAGTAAGTGTATTAACCATATAGTGAAAGAAAACAAAAAGACACGGTAAAAGTTAAATTATTTAACTTAGAGTTAAATCTAATTGATAAGGTTAAAATAATAACCTAAACTTGTCTAAATCCTATTGGTTGATAGGATTTCGACCCATACCCACTTTATCTTCGAAATAAGACCCTTTGGAACCATTATAAACCGATTTTTATTTTAATATAAAATAATATTTTGAGATATTCCTAAGGTGCCCCTCTCCTCCCTTATAAAAGGGCACCTCCTCCCCCTCCTCCTCACACCAATTTGAGCACTCAAGCTCGGCCAACCCCTGCCAAAATCTCTTCTCCACTTCCCTAGCAACATCCTAGAGGTTCTGGTCTTCCTCAAAGACCAATTTTAGTTCCCTAAGAGGAGGTCTCCAAAAGGCGCTTCAAAGAAGAGGTAATTACCGTTACCAATTCTTTCATCTTTATTTCTTTTTCCACTTCTTCTTCTTAGGTTGTTTCATTATGAAGTAATAACATCAGTATCACTCATATACTGATATGTTATTATAATTATGAAATAACCCTATTTCACCATCTATCTATCCTACGGAAAAAGAAATCACCGCACGTGCGTACGTACGGAATACCGTCTCCACGCCGTGGTGTAATCTATTTTCCACCACCACCTTACATGGATGGGTATAATGGTGTAAACAATAACTATAAATAGTTATTAAAACATCATATTGATTCTGATATATTGTATAATCCACTCCAATTCAATTCAATATTTATGGAAATGATATCATCGCTCGTGCGTACGTACGGACTACCGTCTCCACGACGCGATGAGATTCATTCTCCATGTTAACCATTTAAGAATGATTATAAAGTATATATAAGAAATAATAATGAAATATATGACATTATAAAGCTACTGGATTTACGTATATATATATATCTATGTCATCTACTTACTTCCATTCAAGACAATAGGGAAAGGAAAACAGCGTTCATGCGTACGTACGGACTACCGTCTCCATGAACGGTGTTTTTCATTTCATTTATCTATCTATTATATATATATATATATACTGAATATATATGATATATAAATCATATTTTATATTCTGGAAGTAATTAAATCATGATATAAGTAATAATAATGCCAATAACAACAAGTCAAAACACCTACGATAAAAGAAACGATTTTACCCAAAACGCTTCTTTAACATGGAATTTACAAAAGATCGGGTAATATAATGTCATAAGTGAACCATATATGATATCATAACAATGAATATGATTCTTTAATAAGTCAATGACATTATTTAAACCATTATATAGGAGCTTCGGACACGTACAAAGAAAATCGGACCTAAGGTAAGGGAAATATCACAATCTCATTTTTATCCGAGATTGTTTATTCGTAAGTATTTATTGGGGTGTATTTTATCATCCACATCCATGTTTACTCAATATGTAATATTATTTCCATCCACCTAAAATTGTTTAAATCCATTTTTACCCTTCGGTGAGTTTTCAGTAATACGTATGAAAGGAATCTTTTGTCGTTTTTTGTACGAGGTACTTTTTGACTTTTCCGACAAAAGTACGAAGAATGTTTTTTTTAACTTATACGGCACGAACGGATATCTACTGTTTTATAAAGCCTTATTTTCATGATGCTTCCTCTAAAATATTTCATGACTATTTTCAATAAAATCTCTTTCTTTTGAAATTGCATGATGTTTTGTGAAAAGAAATTGATTTTGAAGAAGAAAGGATATTTTCCTCAAGAATCCAATTCAAGTGTTTTATCAAAATTATTTTCCATCTAAGATAATAAAGGGTTCTGTTTCTATCCATATTTTTACATTTATTTGACTATGTTGTGATGGAATTTTGTTTATTAATTCCTTTATCTTATATGAATTGATTTATGATGTCATGATGTTTCAAGAATCCCATTTTTGTTACATGTGTTATGCGATGATGTATGTTTTATGATTATGTGGCACACATAAGAAATGATTCATTATAAGATGGGTGGGACCTATATCTCCCTCCAATGCATTGGGTAATGATTTTATATCTCATGAGATAGACATGGTTGGAATGGTAGGTTATACCGGTTCAGTGAAACAGGACTGAAACGAGGGTTACTCGATTCAGAAAGGGACTTTGTCCACTAAGATAGTCTTGGCAATGAGTCTTGACTAACAATAAATGATTCTCTATGATTATGTGTGAATTCCACAAAGTTTCATGTTTTATGTTATGATTATTGTGATTACATTTCACTGCCATGATTTACCCCATGTTATGAAATTATGATCTCTTTTGTAGGTTAAGATTTCCAAAAGTTATGTGCTTATGTATATGATGTGATTGATATTTCTTTTGTTTACCCTTACTGAGCATTTGAGCTCACCCTTTTTTGTTTTCTTTTCCCCAGGATATAAAGAAAGGTTTTTGGGTAAAAAAAAAGGGAATATCTTTATGGGAGATATTGAAGATCTTTCCCCACGATTAGAAGATTACGTTCCGAGTTTCCAAAGACACTAAACTATTACGGTCCTTGTGTGTGTTTTTGTTATGTACTAAGTATTCCGCAAATGTAATGTAATGTCCATGTACGTCAGGCTACCGGTCTCTACACGCTCCTGTCGATCCTCGATCTCCACCGGGACCTCCGCAAAAGTCGCCCCCATCAACAACGTCAAGCTCCCCATGGTCCATGATATGCGTCAGGTAGTGCATGTATCTCCTCAGCTGAGATACATGGAAGACGTTGTGCACCCGGTGCAACTGAGGAGGTAGATCCAGGTGATAAGCCACCTCTCCAATTTGGTGGAGGACCTGGAATGGTCCGATGAAGCGTGGAGACAACTTGCCGCCTCAGCCAAATCTTCGTAAACCACGTCGAGGTGAGACACGCAAGAAGACGTGGCCGCCATCCTCGAACTCTAGTGGCCTCCGCCTCCTGTCAGCATAAGACTTATGCTGGCTCTGAGCTATCCTCATCTGCTTCTGGATGACTTGGACCTTCTCTGTCGTGGCATGGACCATCTCCAGTCCCACAAGTGCTGACTCCCCAGGGTCTTTCCCGCACAAAGGAGATCTTCATGGTCGGTCGTACAACGCCTCGTATGGTGCCATCCCGATGGTGGAGTGGTAGCTGTTGTTGTACGTGAACTCCACCAAGTGTAGGTGGTCCCCCCAGCTGCGACCAAAGTCGAGGATACATGCGCGGAACCTGTCCTCGAGAGTCTGAATGGTCCTCTCCGTCTAACCATCCGTCTGAGGGTGAAAGGCTGTGCTCAGACGTAGCTGCATCCCGAACGCCTCCTGCAACCCCTTCCTAAGCCGAGAAGTAAAGAGAGCATCTCGATCGGAGACGATAGATGATGGAACACCGTGATGCCATACAATCTCCTGAACGTAGAGATTTCCCAAGCTCTCTACCGAGCCCTGCTCTCTGATGGGAAGGAAGTGAGCCAACTTGGTGAGTCGGTCGACAAACACCCAGATGGAGTCGTGACCTCTGGAAGTGCGTGGAAGTCCAGTCACGAAGTCCATATATATGCCGTCCCACTTCCACTTCGGGACCTCCAAAGGTTGTATCAAGCATGCTGGTACCTAGTGCTCTGCCTTCACCTGCTGGCAGGTGAGGCATCGAGAAATGAAATCTGCCACAACCTTCTTCATGCCCGGCCACCAGTGCTGTCATCTGAGATCCTGGTACATCTTCGCCACTCCAGGATGCACCGCCAAAGGAGAAGTTTGAAACTCTCTCAGCACCTCCTCCCGTAAAGCAACTGGTACCAAGATACATCCTCTGAAAAGGATATCATGCTCTGATCTAAAGGAGAAACCATCAGGTGCCTATCCTGAGGATATCTGTGCACACCGCGTCTCACAGTCAGTGTCCCCACTCTGTGCCTCTCTGACCCGCTGTAGTAGTGGAGGAGTGATTGTGAGAGACTGTAGGAAGGCTGCTCCATCTGTATCCACGAAGGATATCTGCAAAGAGGCTAGCTACTCTGTCGCTTCCTCAAGTAGCTTAATGCCCGTCCTCCTGCTGAGGGCATCGGCTACCACGTTCCCCTTCCCAGGAGTATAGACTATCTCAAAGTCATAGTCTTGGATGAACTCGAGCCATCGCCACTGTCTCAGATTCAGATCCTTTTGAGAGAAGATGTATCTGAGACTCTGATGGTCAGAAAATACTGTAAAGCGCTCGCCCATCAGGTAGTGTCTCCATGTCTTCAGAGCAAAGACCACATCAGCTAACTCCAGGTCATGGGTAGCGTAGTTCTGCTCATGCAGCCTCAACTGACCTGATCTATAGGCGATCACTTCCTGCTCTTGAATTAGGACACATCAAAGTACGGTCCCTGATGCATCGCAGTAGACTACGTATCCAACTCCTTCCTCGGGAAACCTCAAGATAGGTGCGCTGGTCAATCTCTGTCTCAGCTCATGGAAGCTCTACTGACAACTCTCTGACCATACAAAGGGTTTACCCTTCATCGTCAAAGCTGAGAGTGGTGCCACAACTCTGGAGAAGTCTGGCACAAATCTCCAGTAGTATCCAGCTAGTCCCAAGAAACTCTGCACCTCCGTCATGCTCCTAGGTGGCTCCCAAGCTAGCACTACCTCGATCTTCGTAGGATCCACCGTAACTCCCGCCTCAGAGATGGCATATCCCAAGAAGTGGACCTCACGTATCCAGAACTGATACTTCGAGATCTTGCCATAAAGATGATGCTCTCGAAGTGTGTCTAGTACAACCCGAAAGTGGTAGGCGTGCTCCTCCTCAGTCATCGAGTAAATCAAAATGTCGTCGATGAAGACCACGACAAATCGATCGAGATACAGATAAAAGATCCTGTTCATCAGGTCCATGAACACTGCTGGAGCATTGGTTATGCTGAATGGCATAACCAAGAACTCATAGTGGCCATACCGACATCTGAAGGTCGTCTTCTGCACGTCCTCGTCTCGAACTCTGAGCTGATGATAGCCTGACCTGAGGTCTATATTTGAGAACCACTGTGCTCCATTGAGCAGATCGAAGAAGTCATCAATCCTTGGTAGTGGATACTTGTTCCCCACTGTCACCTGTTTCAGGCGACGATAGTCGACACAAAGTCGGAAGCTCCCGTCCGCCTTCTTGGCAAACAAAATCGGGGTAGCCCAAGGTGAAACACTAGGTCGGATGAACCCCTTGCCCTGCTAGTCCTCCAACTGTACCCGCAGCTCTCGAAGCACGGCGGGGGCCATCCGATATTCTGGGGTCAATATCGGGGTTGTCCTAGGGTACATGTCAATATAAAAAGTCTACATCTCTACGAGGATGTCTCCCTGGAACATCATCGGGAAAGACGTCCGCGTACTGATCCACCACTGCAGGAAAACCAGGACTCCACACGTCAACTGCTCCTAGGATGAGGCTAGCCAACTGATGATTGATGGGCTGTCCTCTCCTCTGCGGAAGTCCATGCTGTGTTTCGAAGGCTCCCTTCTTGCCGGTGAAGGTGAACATGCTCCCGTCAGTGCGTACACATCGCACCTTGCGCCTAATACAGTCAATATGTGCATGGAACGTAGACAACCAATCCATGCCCAAGATGACGTCTTAAGGCCTCGACGCCGCTACAAGAAGATCCCATCCGAAGCTCTCACATCCTAGAGTAAGCTCACACTTCTGGCAGTAGTGCGTAATCATCGTGTATGCTCCCGTAGGAGTCTCTAGCCGTAAGGATCGAGCCAACAGCTCTGTCGGAATCTCCGAGATCCGAACAAGGGAAGTGGCTATGAAAGAATGACTCGCTCCTGTGTCTATAAGTACTGTAGAAAGGGTGGAATAGACACAGATAGTACCTCGTATCATCTCGGGCGCGTCGTGGTCGTAGGCCTCTACTTCTTTGAGCTGTGCCTGTCTCTGCCCGCCAGCTCCCTGTGGTCGGGGTGGGCCTCCTAGTGGTGGTGGTGGTAAAGCCTCAAAGCGTCTCCCACCACCTGCTGCTCGGCCACCTCCTCTGCCTTGTCCGCCTGCTCCCTGTGGACTGCCACGGTTGGCCCTCTGCCTCTGCCTCGGTAGTCTCTCAACCGTCTGCTGCTCCTCGGCACGGCGGGTCGGGAAATCACGAGCCATTTGGCCCTGCCCACCGCATGAGTAGCATTGCTTTCCTCTCGAAAGAATGGCTCCACGTTGTGTGCCTCGCATTGCTGAGCCAGTGTCCTGAGGTCGTCTGCCTGAGGGTCTGGTCTGCCTGGACCCATGAGTCATCCGTCGACTGCCTGCCGCAGAAGACTCTGCTAAGTGCCGCCCCGCGGTGGGTCTCGGCGCTGGTGTAGACTCAGCAAGAATGCTCTCGATCAAAAGGGCTCTCTCTAGTACTCTTGTATGAGTCGGAATGCTGAGGAAGATCAGCGATGGCCTGATCTCATGTCTCAATCCCTTCTCAAAGGTCCGAGAACGGAAGAATGGGTCCCGTACCATGTCTGTAGAGTAGCGCGAGAGATCGGTAAATCTCGCCGAGTACTGGGCGACCGTCAAACTGCCAAGCCGCAGCTGAAGAAACTCCTGGATGCGCACCGCATGGAGGGTGGCTAGGACAAACTCTGAGCGGAAGAGGCCCTCAAAGTCTTTCCAGAGGAGAGATGCCTCATCGTGCACCTGGAGAATCATGCTCCACCATCGGCCCGCTGTTGCCTGCAGTAGGCTCGCTGCGAGGATCACTGTGGGGTCAGCTCGTGTCCTGACTAACCGAAAAACTTGTACCAATGCCTTTATCCAGTCCTCGGCTGCCTGGGGGTCCGTCTCCCTATGGAACCTGGGTGGTCACTGGCGCTGGAACTCATGCAGTGCACTGAGGTGACGTGCATCATCAGCGGCTGGTGCTGGAAGCATCGGTGGCTCGGCGGGTAGAGCTACCATAGGTGCCACTGCTGACAAAGGGCCCTGCACTAAGGCCTTGTCGCTTGGTGGGCTGTCATCACGCTCAACTCTCGGAACCCTAGCTGGCTGCCGTCGTGGGGCCATCCTGGAAAAAAAACTGCTGCGCCACAGTCAAAACAATATACCCGGTGAGCTGATACAAAGTAATCACAAAGAAAACTTGAAACACACATGCAATCAATGTTTTCATGCATTAAGTCGGAAATCAGAAGTTAGGGTCCTGGTGTACGGATACGTCTGATGCCGCACCAACACTGGACTCCCTGGACTGATAACCACACCCAATACGCTAAACACTATTGCTTCACATAGAAAAATATCAGAGTCTGCGGTAGAACCGAACTCCTCTGATACTAATTTGTCACGACCCGTCCTCGGGGCCCGTGTTGTGACTACCCCAAGACCGCCTTCCATAGGCCAGGGGCTGGTGACTAGCACCAAGGCGTAAATCCCTGTAAAAAGGGAAGGCATTGCCTTTGCAAAGTAAACAAGAACCGCAGAGTTAGAAAGCGGAAGAAGTAAACACTAAGTAAAAACTGGTACGACAGTAAGTGCGCAAAGTAATTGGGTCAGAATACAAACCCAAACTGAAAGTAATGTATAACTCCAAAGGGAAAACAACAACTGAAAAGTAAAGCCGCAACGTCGAGCCGTCCACTGGGATTCCCACCTGAAGGGTGGGTACAGAAAGCCTTCACTACTCCTTGGGTCCAGCCGACCGCTCCGAGTACGTCCCACCCAGTGGTCCACCTCCAGGTACCGTCCTGCTCCGCAAGCCTCCACCACGATCAGTGCTATCCGTCGTCTGCAACAAACACTACATAGTGCGGGCATAGCCCGTGCATGGGGTGAGTTTAAGCAACTTAGTAGGGACCCTGAGACCCCCGAAGGTCTCCCAGAATCCAAAAAGTATAATCCACAAGGGAATGAAGCAATCACGAAGTAGTATCCGACACTGCTTAGGTATATTCCCATACATATACCTAAGTCATCTATTCTCGTTCGGCTCCAACATCCGAGCCCAAGTACTACCCAGTCCAAAATGAAGAAAAATGTAAATCCACACAGGATAGCACAACACAATCCCCAAAGGAAATCAAAACATGATTCAGCTCACACAGGTATACTTCTTCGAAAGATGATAGAGATGATAACTGATCCATCTAAGTCGTCGGACCCACAAAAGATCGATAGATACTAACCCCCGCAATGACCCACAAAGGATCGATAGGAAACTATCCCCCGCAATGACCCACACATGATCTGTAGGCGCTGGCTCACACAGAACCGATGAGCGCTGCCCCACACAGGATCAGTAGCACTGATCCACGTAGGATCGATGAGTGCTATAGTCGTCGACATCGAATCCACTGCGGATCTCTGTACAGTCGTCGTCGTCACAGTAGCAGTTGCATCCAGCTCTAGGGTTCCCGCACACAACAAGCTCGTTCGGGAGGGTCCACTCCACGAGCCGAGAGGCTGATAAATAAACTGACACATAGTCCAGAGTTGATGTACCCAAAAGTTCCATATCATCAACAGGAACTCAACGTCGCAGACGGCGCGTCAATCGAACGCCCGGTCTGAGAGTTATTGGCTTTTTCGTCCCAGGGGCCCGGTTGGTTTTTAAGGCAAAACCAACCCGACCGTACTCCACCTGCATCCAATCCTCGGGCGGAGTAAGCCAAAATATCCATCTCACTTATAGGAATTCAACCAAGTCGACAACACGTCAATCAGACGTCTGAAGCTCAAGATATGAGCGTTTCCGCTTAGAGGGCCCGGTTGGTTTTGTGTATGAACCAACCCGGCCTATCTCAAAGTATTCTGAAACCTTGAGTGAGATATACCGAAACGACCGTCTTGATCCAAGGATCGAATCTAAATTGATGGTGCGTCGATCGGAGACACGTAGCATAAGTTATCGGCATCCGACCGAAAAAGGTTTGGTATTAAGGGGTTTGGGCCCGGTCCGACCCGGCCCGATACCCCCGGGGTCGACCCGAACTGGGTCTGGGTCTAGCCCGCTTGGCCGCGGCCCGGCCCGACCTAGGCGTGGCCCGACCCGGCCTCGGCACAGCGCGCTCGGGGTGCTGGCACGGCGCTCGGCCAACCGGACAAGCCGTTTGGCAGGGGGGTGCCTGCCCCCCTAGTGTAACCGTGGCCCCCCATTAGAATGGGGGCCGTTTTGTGCTGGCCATCCGGGGGAATTAATTCCCCCGGTTTCCCTTTTGTCTGGATGGCCCGCACCGGCCGGCCGGTTCTGCCAACAAGGACCGACGACGGCCAGTCCTTCCTCTTTCGCCGACACCGGCAGCCTAGAACCGGCCGCCGGTCACCCCGCTCCGCCGTGGCCTGGAACCGGTCGTGGCCTGGTTCGTCCGGCGCGGTGCGATGGAACCACACCCATCCGCCGCGGCCCCGCTCCAGCCGCGGTGTCTTCGGTTTTCTTCAACGCGGCGCGACGGCGTCGCGTCCTTGTTCAACAACACGACGCAGAGCGACGGCGCCGCACATTACTTGTCATACGATCCCGCGTGGTGCGATGGAACCACGCCATTCCGTCCCAACCATATTAGAAACAACATTCAAATTAGATGAGGTTCAGCCATGTTTGTGCCGTCTGGCCCTCTCTCGTTAATCGATAGCAACTGGTCGTAAATTCACGAAGGACGACAAAGTTGAATTCACAAACAAAGATAATTAAATAAACCCCTACCTCGAGTGTGGCTTGAACGAGGTTTCCGTTGGGGGAAAAGACGTCGCAAGGTGAATCTCCATAAGTTGAAGGAGAACACCCGAGGAGGAAGTGGCGTCTCCTTTTCGTTGACACAGGAAGAAGATCGAAAGAGGGTGTGTCGTCGATCTTCGGAAACACACCGGCTGCGAAGAGGAGAAGAGACGACATGTCGATCTCTTCAAACGGTGACGACATTCTTCATTGAAGACATGGTGTTCTTCGTGATGAAGATGAAGAGCTCTCTCCTCAATTGTTTACACACAACATACAACCAAAACAAAATAAGGCTCACCCTTATTTTATTTACTTAATCCACAATTCAAAAATTCAAAACATAAATTAAATAATTGAATTGGGTGTTGGCATACTTAATGAGAGGAGAGGTAAAGTCATCCAATTAATTGGAAGTTAAAAAGTTATAAGAGTTACACAACTTAGGTGGGGGGTTAAGAGGAGTTAGGGAGTTAAGGGAATTGAAAAGGTTGGGGCTCGTGTGGGCCCCACCTAACCTTTAATCCACTCAAGAGAAACTAAAAAACAGTGGGTCCCACCCTAACTCCTACACTTAGGTTCTAACTCATGGAGAAGTGAAATAAAATTCTTAACGAAAATTTTATTTCACAACACTTAATCCAAAAATTTAGAAAACTCATAACGAGCAAACACAACTCCAGGATAGGCGTTTTTAGTCAATTACTTGCGTTACAGTTCCATCGGTGCCCTCTAATTTCGATTCCGAGCACCGGTTCAAAAGTTATAAATTCACGCTTGTTCGTTCACTGAACGTACCCTAGCTAATCTTCGGATAGAAATTCCGGGCACACCGGGCCGCAGAATCAAGTGCCGTCTAAAACTGCGTTCTTGTAAAATCCCAAAGAAAATTAAGAAAATATTTCCCTTGAATTTTACGGGTCTTTGTAGAGTTAAAATCATGTGTCTCTTCATTACGACGAATTACATTAAGACCTACTACAAACCAAAAAAAAACGATGTCTTTGGGAATGAAAACAATTGGATATAATGGATCATTTTTTGGATCTTCCACATTTGTTTGATTTGTTAGTCCATCACCGGTTTGATATCAAGCATATTGAGAAGAAATTTTTTCATAATATATTTTATAAAATTTTGGATACACGAGGTAAAACCAAATATAATGTAAAGGAACAATTAAATATTGTCCCAATTTAGTGGAGACCCAAACATGAACTATTTGAATATGTGATCATAAAATACAATGATTCCAAAAGAAAATTGTACTATTTTAAAATAAAATAAATTATTATTTTGTTAATTGATTACAAATTTGAGAATTTCAAATGGTTCTGTTTCCAATTATGGTAGATGTGTTAGAAATGGTCATGATACCAAATTACAAAGTCATGACAATAATGTTACAATAAAAAAGACTTCTACTAATTAGATTATGTGCTTTTATGAAATCAATGATTTGGGATGTGCTAACTGACATATTATACTTTTTCCAACATATTTTCAAGTTGAAAATAGACTAGGATGATCAAAGAATACTACAAGAATATGTTATTTTTATTTTATGTAAAATGGAAAAAATCTTCCCACCATCTTTCTTAAACCGAGTGGAACATTTGATATTTCATTTTTCCAATGATGAAAAATGGGAAGGTCCAGTATAGTATTCATGAATGTACCCATTCAATAGATTCATATATAAACTGAAAAAAATTATACATAACAAAGAATCAGTTGAAGGATCAATTTCATAATCTTATTTGGAGGAGGGAATTTTTTTCCTTCTCTAATTATTTTCAATATGAATATCCCTCAAAAAAATAACGTATGGGATGTAGTGAGGAAAATATTAATGATTAAATGAGAAATCAATTATCAAATTTTAATCATCTAGAACATTGATTCGGTGGAGTTCATAAATGATGTCTTTTAGATGATGAACATCACAAAGCTCATACTTATGGTATGTTCAAACCTGAATAAATGAACCCATTTGTATAATGAGTTCATTTATCACTAATTATATAATATTTATTATAGTAAATTTATATTATTTTACTTATAAGTTATATGATAATCATATCAAGAATAAGTTTTTATAAATTACAGTAGCTAGTCTTGAAGAACGTTGGAAAAATAATTTTTCATACTGGTTTAAAAAACTGGTAAAATTAATTGTTTATCGTTTAACATTTAAAATCAATTTATTACTTGTTATATTAATAATTGTTTTACATATTTTCAGGTATTTCAACATGATGATAAAATTGATAATTTATTTTGTATATTGAGTAACCGACAATAAAAAATGGTTAAATCTTACAATTTATATGTGATTAATGGTTATTGATTTTTTACACATGCATATGAGGAATCAAAAAACCCATTAATAGTTTTGTTTTCTTGAGAGGATCCCATCATAGAGAAATTGATGTTGACATTTACAACATAGTGGAAGAAATCATTGAGTAGTGTTATCTAGGACCGAATTATATAACAATGTTTAAATATCAGTGGTTGGATACTGAGAGAGGCTTATATGTTTATATGATCCATGGAATTACTATTATTAAATATAAAAACCTTATTGTAGTAAATGAACCATTTTTATTAGCTAATCAAGAATCATAAATTTATTATGTAAATTACTGTGCTACTTCAAGAGAGTTGGGTGATTGGTGGAGCATAATAAAAATGAAATCTTATGAAAATTTGTTTATTCTAAGTGAATGAGGTTCCTCTAAAGTGCAAGTATTTGAACATTTTCAATAGAATACTCCAAATCTATCTTTTACATGAAGAGAGATGAATCGCTACTAAAAATCCGACCAATAATAACACATCAATACTAACAGTTTATAAAAAATGTTTGTATAGTTCCCCTTTCCCAATGTTTTTCCAAAACCATTGGGATATGTCACATTGAAACAACTTTTCCAAACAGTTTTGGAAAAGCATTGGGAAAGTGTATGCTTATCCCAACGGTTTTCCAAATCCTTTGGGATAGGCCACTTGAGACCACTTTTCCCAGTGGTTTTGTAAATCCATTGGAAAAGGGCATGGCATTCCCAATGGGTTTCAATAACCATTGGGATATGCCACTTCGAGACCAATCTTTCAAATGGTTGTGGAATGTAATGTCTCAGATTTTCCATTATTATTTTTAAATAATAAATGGAATTATTTTGAGACTAGGTATGAAAACGTCACATCATTTCGAGGTCCAGTGAGCCCGAAATGGTGGTTTGGACTTTTTTTTAGTTAAGTGAGTCGTCACTTGTGCGCGGTTGCCGCAGTTTCCAAAAAGATGCCCGAATTAAAAATATGAGCGCACCGTTGCATCCGGGATGACGACTGTTCCTAAAAATGAGGCTATCCTCGACCGACATGGGTCGAGGGAAAATGTTAATTTTTGGACGTTTTATGTAAAATAAAATAAAATAAATTAACCAGTTTATTTTATTTCATTTAAGGAATCATCTGATGCAGCGTGGCGACAGCGTAACTGTTTCCTAAATTAAGGACGCATCATAATAACTTCAAAATGGCAATTCAACATCATTAATGCAACCACGTAATTAAAGGACAACATGTTTCCCTTTTTAATGGGTTAATCAATTGTTGATCGTTGGCAACATATGAGAGGAATATCTGCCGAATCTGCAAGGCATTAGAGGGAATTATCAGCGAAGAATGACGAAGGATCGAGATCGAGGATCGATGCGCCGACGTTGAAGGATCTCGATGACAATGGCAGCACGACACCTTCATCAATGATCGATCCTTTGAAATGGTAGGGGCTTGTTATTTCAATTTCTTTTCCCCGTTTTTGAGTTTAAATGTCGAACGCGGATCAACCACGAACAAGTTTATCCATAGATTCGTATTTTCCTACGGGATGGTTTTCTTTGCGGTGATTTTGGGGGAAATAATCCATGATTTTTATTCATGTTGATCTCTACTCCGTTTTAAGCCTATTAACAGGAGTGGATCAACACCGGGATAAATGAAGGCGGAGGTTCGTTCCTGATTTTGTTATTTGGATTTCCTCCCCCATTATTTTTCGCGCTTCTTCGCGTTTTTCAAGGGTCGAAGAACAACGGATCGTTGGGAATCTGTTCCGCGACTCAATGATCCCAAATGGAAGGTTCGACACCCTAATGACCGTGTGGAGGTGCAGCGACTGGAGGACGCCAAATCGGACCAGATCGGGAAGGGGTGTTCTTCGAGCGTTCTTCACGCGGGAAGATCAAATCTCATTTTCAAGGCCGATCGGAGGCCTGAAAATGACGGAAGCGGCTTCGTGGTGTCGGTGCGACCAGAACCTTGAAGTTTTGCATCGATCGGATGGCCGGATTGATGATCGGAGCAGCACGGGAGAGGCGCTGGCGAAGAGTGCCGTTTCTGGAAATTTCTAGAATAAATGGCGTGTACTTCCGAAGAACACATCGTGTAGTTCGGACGGTGGCAGCAAGAGTTTCGAGGTAAGATAAGGATCACACGGTGTGTGAACCCAGTCACACGGCGTGCTGGACCTTCCCCGAAGCTCGACGTGTACTTTGGGTAGTACACAGAGACGGGATGCTCAACACGGCTTCATGCGACACGACATGTGCATATCGGTAGAGGCGGGTACGTGGAGCTCGGCATGTATCCCGGGGATACACGGACACGGGATGGAGTACACGACCGTGTACTCCATCACCCGACCAGGCGAGGTCAACAACGCAGGTCACCCCGTGTGCATATTTCACGGGTTGGAGTACACAGGTTGGTGACCGTGTACGGGCACATGGCCAGAGTACACGGAGCCAACCCCAATGACCCAGACACGACATGTACTCTGTACTACATGTCATGTATAATGTTTTCTACATGACCACCCTCACGACACTGGCTGTTGTACACAAGCAGTACTCGGGGTTGGAAAACACGGCGTGTATCATTTCTACACGCCGTGTAATTTTTGGAATATGGCTTGGTCCTTTTGATCACCGTGCCTTGAACATCATTTATTTGGGTTAGTGCCCCTTCTTCTTGTTCCCATGAAGGTTAGGCATCATTCCCTTATTCAGGATTATGATCCCTTTAGTAGGACGTTCTACGATAGAGTCAGGCATCCATCCGAGATGCCCGGATCGAGATCCCTTATCCATTCTAGACTCTTGTTAGAGTTAGGCATCGACGTGACCAACTCTACTAGGCGTTGATCTTCTACCTAGAAGGTGAATTCCGGATGAGTCGCGGTATCCGCCAGGGCCCTGGCAGTGATCCTCATCTATTAATCGAAATATTTACCACTCAAGAGTGTGTCTCCCGTAATGAGTGTAGCTATATATCATGACGGTTCCCGACGAACATCTCTTCCCGGACGGACGTCATCAGAGCTATAAGACTCGTGGAGTGTGTTATCTTGGAATGAGCGCATCATGGAATCTTCAGACGGAATCCCTTGCGGGGGTATGCGGCTACGTGACTTGTCTCTAGACCACGAGACTGGGTTTTGAGTATATCTGGTTTGTTTTATATGTTCGGTAAACATATACTGTGCATAACTGACTGTACCTTTACTTTGTGTTTCTTTGTGGTTTTTGGGTTCCTCTACTATGTATTGTTATACTCACCCTTGCACGGGATTTTCCCACACATCTTGTGTCTTGTGCAGATGAGAAACCTTTTGACAGAGTCCAGGGCGGACCAGGACAGGACTGAACTTTCTGAGTTCCCTACAGGTCGAGATGTTCCTACGACTACGAGTGACAGTCCTAGTACCTTTGTGCTTATAGGTTAGACTTTGCAATTTTTCAGACTCTTGCTTTTGGTGGGCTTGTATTCTGGCCCAGTTTACTTTTACAGTACTCGACCTTTCGTCGTACTATGTTGGTTGGGTTTAGTTGTATGCATGCATTTTTGTTCCTTAGTGTTTTACATTTCATTATTTGTGGGCTTGGAGATGTGTGTGTGTACAGGTACTTAGGAAATGCCTCCCATGTTAGTGACATGCCTACTCGGTGCTAGTCACTAGCCCTTGGCCTATTAGAGGCGGGCTTGGGGAGTCACGGCGCAGGCCCCACTGGGACAGGTCGTGACAGAGTGGTATCAGAGGTGGTCGATTCTACCTTAAGAACAAGAGTCTATGAGTTCGGTTGGGGGAAACAGTGTTGAGTGTTTCAGGTTTGGCTTTTAGGCCAGAGACTCCAGGGTTGGTGCGGCGGCTGACGTATCCATACACCAGGACTCTGATAACCTTCTTTTCGACCCAGTTCACGAAAACACTAGTTTCGGGGAAATAAAAAGGTACATGCATCATATAGGAATGGGTTGTGTCTTCCAAATCCTTGGTGTCAGCTATCCAGATATACTCATTGATCGTGAAACATCTTTTTTCTTTATTGGATGCCTCTGCGACGCGTACCCGCTAGGATTCAACAACACGATCAAGAGTAAGTCCCCCTCAGTGATGAGGCTTCGATAGAGGGACCATCCCCCCAGGTGTTGCCACCAGGTGGTGCACCTGCTATACTACCAGTGGATCAGCCAGTGGTACCTGTAGTACCGACCCGCGAGGAGCGCAAGCTTAGCGCACTCCACGAGTTTCAGAGACAGAGACCCCTCAGGTTCCGAGGTGAGCCCGACCCTCAGGCAGCTGAGGACTGGCTTCAGGTGGTGACCAGAGTTTTCCATCTAGTGAGGACACCGGCATACCAGATGGTGGTCCTAGGAGTGAGCCTTCTTCAGGGTTCAGTGGGACAATGGTGGAGTCTGACCACACAGACTCACGATGAGGAGACTCTTTCGTGGACAGAGTTTGAGCGACTCTTCAGGGAGGAGTTATCTCCGGTTACGCTAAGAGTTGTGCGCATCCAGGAGCTTCTTCACCTCCAGCAGGGTAGTATGACAGTGGCTGACTATTCATCGAGGTTCACCAACGTTGCCAGGTACTCGATGGAAATGGTCCGGGATCAGTACTTTAGATCTCGGACCTTCGAGCGAGGTCTACGACGTGACATCCGAGTTAGTGTCATGCCTCTATTCATTTCGACTTATGATGGAGTGCTCGAGTGGGCCTTGGTCATCGAGAGCTTGTTGGTAGAGAAGAGACAGCCACCGGCAGTCAGTAGCAGGCAGACAGGTGCAGAGACACCGGCAGTAGGGAGCAGACGTCAGGCACATGGATCTGGATGTGGGAGACGTCATAGGAGGACCCAGGACAGGGGATCGACAGTCCAGGGCTCTCATGCTGGATCCAGTCAGCCTTGGGAGAAGCGATGCTATACATGCGACGGTAGGGGGCATCTCTCTAGATATTTCCCGACACGTTGAGCTGCTGATAGGGAAGTGGTGGATGGACCACCGAGGCCGAGGCAGAGAACGGAGCAGGAAAATCCGCCAGGCGGTGGACGTGGTAGAGGAGAAGGGAGAGTTGCAGGTGGTGGTAGACGTTTCGACTTACTTCCACCACTAACCCCAGGATGTCCACACCAGGCTCAAGGAGGTGGGGGACAGGGCTCGGGACAGCTGCATGTGGTTGAGGCAAACGAACCAGGGGTACCAGGGATGATTCGAGGTACGATCTATGTCTTTTTTACCTTAGCTTCTGTACTCATAGACACAGGTTCCATTCATTCACTTATAGCCACATTTCTTGTACAAAACCTCGAAATTCCGGTAGAAGCTTTGACTCTATCCTTATGCTTGGAGACACCTACGGGAGGAGACTCGATGATCACACACCTTTGCAGATAGTGTCATCTTACCCTGGGAGGTTAGAGTTTCGGTTGGAACCTCTTGGTGGTTGCATCGAGGCCTTACGACGTCATTCTCAGTATGGATTAGTTATCTTAGGTCCATGACCAGATTTATTGTTTTAGGCGAAGAGTGCGGTGTGTCCTCCATGATGGAACAAGGTTTTACATTGTCGGAGAAAAGGAAACCCATGCAGCACAAAATGGTCTCATGCATAGGAGGGGTAAGCCGATCACTCATGAGTTGGATGGCCTTACCCTCGGAGCAGTAGATGTTGTGAGCTCTCAATTCCCAGCAGTGGTGGCGGAGTATGAGGACGTCTTTCCAGAAGATGTTCCAGGGTTACCTCCCCACCGGGAAATTGACTTCTGCATCGACTTACACCCCGGGATGACACTGATTTCCTCATCAGCTTATCGTAAGGCTCCCGCAGAACTTTGCGAGCTGAGGGTGCAGTTGTAGGATATTCAAAGCAAGGGTTTCGTAAGACCCAGCATCTCACCCTGGGCGGAAAAAGTCTTGTTTTCCAAGAAGGCAGACGGGATTCTGAGGTTGTGCGTGGATTACCGGCGCCTAGACCAGGTGATGGTGAAGAACAAATATCCACTAACAAGGATCGATGACCTCTTCGATCAGATAATAGGGGCACATTGGTTCTCTAATGTTGACCTTCAATCAGGCTATCACCAGCTACGAGTACGGGAAGAAGATATACCAAAACGTCTTTCAGATGTCGCTACGGTCACTATGAGTATTTTGTGATGCCCTTTGGCGTGACGAATGCCCCCGCAGTGTTCATGGGGTTGATGAACCGGATCTTCTAGCCATACTTGGACTAGTTCGTAGTAGTCTTCATCGACGACATCCTTGTGTACTCGACATCAGAGGAAAAGCACGCGAGACACCTGCGGATGGTTCTGGACGCACTTTGGGAGTACCAGATTTATTGGAAGCTCTCAAAGTGTCAGTTCTGGATTCGGGAGGTCCACTTTCTGGGACATGTCATCTTAGCAGATGTAGTAGTTGTGGACCCAGCCAAGGTGGAGGCTGTGTTATCATGGGAGCCAACTCGGAGCATGACAGAGGTTCGAAGTTTCCTTGGGTTGTCAGGATATTACCGAATATTCATCCTTGATTTCTCCCTAATATTAGCACCGATAACGTCCTTGACCAGGAAGGGGAAACCCTTCGTGTTGACAGAAATGTGCCCGCAGGCTTTTGAGCAGCTAAGATAGAGTTTGACGAGTGCCCCAGTCTTGATATTGTCGAAGGAGGGTGTTGAGTACATTGTTTTTGCGACGCATTAGAGACCGGGCTCGGATGTGTCCGGATGCAGCGGCACGCGATGATTTCTTATGGTTTGTGCCAGCTTAGGTCGCATGAGAATAACTATGCGACCCAAGATCTCGAGTTAGCAGCGGTAGTATTCGCATTGAAGATGTGGCTACATTACCTTATGGGAGAGCGGTTCATTGTCTACTCTGACCACAAGAGCCTCATGTACTTCTTCTCAAAGAAGGATATGAATCTTAGGAAGAGGAATTGGCTAGACCTCCTCTAGGACTATGATTTCGAGATCATCTATACTCCTGGGAAGTGGAACAACGTGGCAGACACTCTTAGCATAAGTTTGAGCTCACAACTGTTGAGTGAGGAGACACAACAATTAGCCGTGTCATAGTTATCCTTCATGGATAGAGAGGATATAGCTTACCTAGACTCGATGGTTGTCACCCCTACACTCTTACATCGAGTTAGGGAGGCACAAAATGGGGATGTCGACTATATGACCTTACGTGCTCAGTTATCCACATGACATGCTCCTGATGGATATTCACAAGGTGGGGAGCACCTACTTCTTTTCAGAGGACGCACTGTTGTTCCAGTGGCGTTGTAGGGGGAGGTCCTGAGGGATTTCCATACATCCCCTTTAGAAGTACATCCCGGAGTGGCAAAGATGTACCAGGACCTCCGATGTTAGTTCTGGTGATCAGGCATGAAGAATGAAGTGTCATAGTTCGTTTCTCGATGGATCACATGCTAGTAGTTGAAGGCTGAGCACCATGTTCCAGCAAGGTTAGCTCACCCCTAGAAGGTCCAGAGTGGAAGTGGGATGGAATATCTATGTACTTCTTGACGGTCTTACCACGGATGTCCAAGGGGCATGATTCTATCTGGGTGATCGTTGACAGACTCACCAAGTCATCCCACTTCCTAGCTATCAGGGAGCAGAGTTCTGTAGAGAGCTTGGGATGACTCTACGTACATGAGATAGTTTGGATTCATGGAGACCCCTCGACTATAGTCTCAGACTGAGACACCCGCTTCACATCCCAGTTGTGGAAGGGATTGCATGAGGCTTTTGGGACTCAGTTGCGCTTGAGCACAGCGTTTCATCTGCAGACATATGGTCAGACAGAGAGGACAATTCAGGTTCTGGAGGATATGTTGCGAGCCTATATCTTGGACTTTGGTCGCAGTTGGGAGGACCACCTACCACTGGTGGAGTTTGCGTACAACAACATCAACCACTCCACCATCGGTATGGAACCGTTCGAGGCCTCATATGGGAGACCCTTCCGGTAACCGCTTTGCTGGAATGACCCTAGAGAGTCAACACTCATGGGTATAGAGTTAGTGCGAGCTACTACAGAGAAGGTGCAGATCATCCGGGATCAGATGAAGACTGCATAGAGCCGGCAGAATTCTTATGATGACAGGTGACGGAGACCTCTTTAGTTCGAAGAGAGAGACCATGTCTTCCTTCGGGTCTCACCTCGACGAGGGTTTTAGAGATTTGGCCGAGGCGGCAATATATCTCCAAGGTTCATTGGACCTTTCCAGATCTTGGGCAGAGTTGGCGAGGTGGCGTACCGCCTGTCTCTACCGCCACAGTTACATCGGGTACATGATTTCATCCACGTGTTGCAACTGAGGAGGTACGTGCATGACCCATCACACGTCATCGACTAGGGAAAGCTGGACATCGAGGATAGAGTGACCTTTGCTGAGTACCCGGTGGAGATCGAGGATCGTCCAGAGAGGATCCTTAGTGGGCGATTGATTCCCTTAGTGCGCGTCTGGTGGCAGCACAGGAATCTTCAGGAGAGCACGTGGGAGCTGGAGGCCCAAATCCGTGCCCAGTACCCTTATCTTTTTGAATAACCTTTTTTTGCTTTTAGAGGCCGTAAATCCCAAAGGTGGAGAGAATGTAATGTCTCAGATTTTCCGTTATTAATTTTAAATATTATATGGAATTATTTCGAGACCGGGCGCGAAGATGGCACATCATTCTGAGGTCCAGTGAGCCCACAATGGTGGTTTGAACTTTTTTTTAGTTAAGTGACTCGGCACTTGTGTGTGGTTATGGAAGTTTCCAAACGGATTCCTGGATTAAAAATTTGAGCGCACCATTGCGTCCAGGATGATGACTTTGCATAAGAATGAGGCTATCCTCGACCGGCACGGGTTGAGGGAAAAAGATAATTTTCTGATGTTTTAAGTAAAATAAAATAAATTAAATTAGCCAGTTTATTTTATTTCATTTAAGGAAACATCCGCTGCAGCGTGGCGATGGCGGAACTATTTCCTAAATTAATAACGCATCATAATAAATTCAAAATGGCAAGTCAACGTCATTAATACTGACGCGTAATTAAATGACAACATGTTTTCCTTTTTAATGGGTTAAGAAAATTTTGATCATTGGAAACGTTTGAGAGGAATCTCTGCCCAATCTGCAAGGCGTTAGAGGGAATTCTCAGCGACGAACAATGACCGATCGAGATTGAGGATCACTGCACTGATGTTGAAAGATCTTGAAGACAATGGCAACGTGACACCTTCATCAATGATCGATCCTTTCAAAATTTAGGGGTTTTTTATTTCAATTTCTTTTCCCCATTTTAGAGTTTAAACGACGAACGAGGATCAACCACGAACAAGTTGATCCGCGGATTCGTACGTTCTTACATGAGGGTTTTCATTGGGGTGATTTTGGGGGAAATAATCCATGATTTTTATTCATGTTGATCTCTGTTCCATTTTAAGCCTATTAATGGGAGTGGATCAACGCCGTGACGAATGACAGTAGAGGTTTGTTCCTCATTTTGTTATTTGGATTTCCTCCCCCATTTTTTCTCGCGTGTTTTTCGCGTTCTTCGCGGGGCGACGAACAACGGATCGTTGCACATTCGTTTTGCGATGAAACGATCCCAAATCGAAGGTACGACACTGCAACGACCTTGTGGAGGTGCGGCGACGATGGCGAACGATGAATCGGACCGGATCGGGAAGGGGCGTTCATTGAGCATTCTTCGCACGGGATAATCAAATCACGTTTTCGGGGCCGATGAGAGGCCTAAAAATGACGGAAGCAGCTTCATGTTGTCAGGGAGACCAGAACCTTGATGTTTTGCGGTGATCAGATGGCCAGATTAATGATCGAAGAAGCACGGGAGGCGCGCTGGTGAAGAGCACCGTTTCTAGAAATTTCCAAAATACATGGCGTATACTTTCTAAGAACATGCCTTGTAGTTCGGACGGTGGCGGCTAGGGTTTCGGGGTCAGAGAAGGATCACACGGCGTGTGACCCCCATCACACAGCAAGATGGACCTTCCCCGAAGCTTGGCATGTACTTTGGGTAGTACACGAACACAGGATGCTCTACACGACTTCAGGCGTCACAACATGTACAGCTCGGCAGAGGCGGCTACGCGGAGCTCGGCATGTATCCCGGGGATACATGGACACGGGATGGAGTACACGACTGTGTAATCCATCACCCGACCAGGCGAGGTCAACAGTGCAGGTCCCCCCGTGAGCAGATTGCACAGGTTGGAGTATACGGGTTGGTGACCGTGTACGGGCACATGGCCAGAGTACACGGAGCCAACCCCAGTGACCCAGACACGGTGTGTACTCCGTACTACACGTCGTGTATAAAGTTTTCTACATGACCAGCCTCACGACACGGGCCGTTGTACATGGGCAGTACCTGGGGTCGGACAACACGGCTTGTATCATTTCTACACGCCGTGTACTTTTTGGAAAACGGCTTGGTCCTTTTTTTTCATTGTGCCTTGAACATCTTTTGTTTGGGTTAATGCCCCTTCTTCTTGTTCCCCTATAGGTCAGGAATCATTCCCTCACATAGGATTATGATCCCTTCAGCATGACTTTCTGTGATAGAGTTAGGCATCCATCCTAGAGGCCCGGATCAAGATCCTCTATCCATTCCAGACCCTAGGTAGAGTCAGGAATCGACATGACCAACTCTACCGGGTGTCAATCCTCTACCTAGCTGGTGAATTCCGGATGAGTCGCAGTATCCTCCATGGCCCTGTAAGTGATCCTCATCTGTGTATCGAAATCTTTCCCACTCAGGAGTGTGTCTCCCGTAATGAGTGTAGCTATATCTCGTGAAGGTTTCCGATGAACAGATCTTCCCAGACGGACGTCATCAGATCTATAACACTCGTGGAGTGTGTTCTTCCGGAATGAGCGCATTACAAAATCTTCGGATGGAATCCCTTGCGGGGGTATGCAGTTGCTTAACATGTCTCTAGACCACGGGTCTGGGTTTTGAGTATATCTGGTTTGTTTTATATGTTCGGTAAACATATATTGTGCATAGATGACTGTACCTTTACTTTATGTTGCTTTGTGGTTTCGTGGTCCTCTACTGAGTATTGTTATACTCACCCCTGCACGGGCATTGCCCGCACGTCTGGTGTCTTGTGTAGACAAGCAGCCTTTTGATAGAGTCCAGGGCAGACCAGGACAAGACCAAGATTTATGAGTTCCCTACAGGCCGAGACATTCCTACGGCTACGAGCGACAATCACAGTTGCTTTGTGCTTACAGGTTGGAATTTGCAGTTTTTCAGACTCTTGCTTTTGGTGGGCTTGTATTCTGGCCCAGTTTACTTTTACAGTACTCTACATTTCGTCGTACTATTTTGGTTGGGTTTAGTTGTATGCATGCATTTTTGTTCCTTAGTGTTTTTCATTTCAGAATTTGTGGGCATGGATATGTGTGTGTGTATATAGGTACTTGGGGAATGCCTCCCATGTTAGTGACATGCCTAGTCGGTGCTAGTCACCAGCACCTGGCCTATTGAAGGCGGGCTTGGGGAGTCACGGAGCGGGCCCCACTCGGACGGGTTGTGACATGGGAAACCATTGGGAAAGGGTATGGATACACATATAGTTTTCCAGAACCATTGGAATTTGCTTCTTTGAAATCACATATCCCATTAGTTTTGGAAAAATGCTGTGATAGTGTGGGTACAAATCCCGAAGTTTCTAAATTTTTTTGGATAGGCCTATCCTAGTGATTTTGAGAACCTTTGGGATAGGAACCCTTATTTTTTATGAATTATATTGTCAAATAGCATCAAATAAATCAATATAAATATTATATATGAATATATATATATAATTATCCAAATATACTCCCAATAATAACTGTAGGATAGTGGTAAAGTCTATGATATATAATGTGTAGGTTGTGGGTTCAAACATCCTTTGTAACTATTTTTTAGATTTACCTATCACAATGGTTTTCCTCAAACCATTGGGATAAGTCTATCACCCCTCCAAATCACCCAACGACTTCCCCGTCCTTTGGTATAGTCTATACCAATGGTTTGGGGACCTAAACCAATGTTTCCAAACCATTTTTTATAGAATATTTTTCTATTAGTGATTATTAGTGAGTACACCACACCATTAAAGGTCGATGGTGATGATGATGTTATTGATGTTGTTGATGCAAAAAATTAATTTTAAATTACAAGAGATGATGAATGTGATAATACTTTAAAAATCGATGATACATATGAGGAATATGAAGATATTGACACCGTCATATATGAAGATAATGATGGAGATGAGGATTGGAATATATAAATACTGGTTAAAATCAAAATATATATATGTAATAATTGTTTGAAACTATTTTATAACAAAAGTCATTTCGTGTTTCAGATAGACATTGATATGTTTTGTGAGTTGGAGGGTGTTGATCTTCCTAGTGATGAGTAGGATGTTGGTTCATCTAACCCTTAGAATATTTGTAGTGTATCAAGGATTCAGTGGGATTGTGGTGTTAAGAGATGGATGATTCCTGAACCTATCCCAATTCGATATCTATGTCTTGGCATTAATCCACCATTTTAGTTGTTTGTTTAATTGTGTATTTTATTTATTTTTCATCAATTATAATTAATTTAATTATATACTAATTGTTTGATTATTTGTTCTTTTTTCATAGTTTTTCACATATATCTATTGGATAGGGATGTTCTATATTGAGAAATTATTTTTCCGGAGCATGGGTTACACTGGATGAGAATCCCATGGATGCTCTACACTGCATGTTCAATCATTGACTGATAGGTAAATAAGTAATATTTATATTGAAATTTATTTAATTAATAATATGATATTATTAATTGTTTATCGGGTTTATGGTATTCAATAGATGAGAGAATGTGTGACTCTATCTGGAAGGTAGGGGGGTTGTATGCACGATCATTGCCATCAATTTTTGCACAATTTAAGGAGGAAAGCATTGAGGAAAGAAGGTGTCCCATAGTCTGATGAGTCTTATTCCACCCACCAACAAGATATCATTTCATCTCATGTTTGGGATTGATTCTGTTCTCACTTGATTTTTGTTTATTTTTAGAAGAAATCCTCAAAAGTTTACCAAAACTGGGGATGATGGGAGGTGACACATCGAGCTGGTAGTTGTACATTCAGTATACAAAGGGAAAATATATTACTCACCCTTTTTAATTTATTTATATACATTTAATTTTAAACTAATTTTTTATATTCATATAAGCAGTTGAAAAACCCGATATTAACGCATTCGACGTTTATAGGAGGATATACAATGATCTCATCACTGGAGAGATTAGAGGTGATCACTAATATTATAGTTTGTTCAGTATAATTTATTTTTGTGTTTTAAAATTAATTGCAAATAATATTATAACAATTTTAATTTTAAATTACAATTGAATGGGTCATATAATGACATGAAATCTCAGACACAGACAGAGAGTTATGCACAGACTCATGATAAGACCCATCCAATAGGATTTTATTAGGAAACATGAATATATGTGACCTATTATGACATCAAGAAATATTGAGTTTTTGGTATCAGTTCTATATTGACACCTATGAGTTGTTATGGTACCAATGTGATATCGGTATACAGCTCGAGAGGAGAACATGGAGAGTCATAATCATCAGTTTCATAGTTTCAGGAGTAGCTATGTGCTCATGGTGAGATGATGAGAGTATATGTAAGGAGCAGGAAGAGCTCCATCGACAATAGTAGTAGAAAAACGAGATGCGTCAAAGGAAGAAACTAAAATATGAGAAGATGTTGGAGTAAATGTTACATTTGAATCATGATTTTGAGATGGAGTTCCCTATACCATCTCCTACAACTCCTCCAATAGACCATCCCTCTTAGTGATATATTTACTTTTTATGAAAAAACTTTTGAATGTTATTTTATGGTAATATTATAAATTTACATTTCTATATAGTGTGCTTTTTATATGGTTGTGAATATAATGTTTTTTATTATATTTTTATTTATTTTATTTTATTATTATTTTACAACATTATTCTTTATTTATTTATTTAATTTTATTATTTTTATTCATTTTCTTAATTTTTTTGTTAATATTGAGGTTTTTAATATTTTATAATTTGTTTTTATTTTATTCTTATTCTTATTATTAAATTTATTGATATTAGTGTATTAATATTAATATTATTATTATTATTATTATTATTATTATTGTTTTAATAATATTATTTTTTTATTGTTAATAATATTAATTTATTAAATTTTACTAATTTTACTATTTTTTTAATTTCTTTTACCATTTTTTATGACAGGTCCCTCATAATAGTATTTTTTAAAAACTCGGAGAAACTATTTGCAGTGGACCATTGAAAAAAATAAGTTTTCCGAATCCATTTCCTATAATGGGGCATTTGTTAAGGGACCTCATTGCAAATAACCTAATTTATAATAGTGTGCATATGTACGACCTACCGTCTCCATAATTTGGTGCAATTAATTTTACATGATATCTATTAAAGAATTATTATATAAATGTATAGAATGAATAAATATGATATATATTATATAAATATAATTTTTAAAATTACATAACTACAAACTATGATGGAGAACTAGAACTTATTTGAAAAAAATGTATAAGAAAATGAAGTAGTTAATAACCAAATAATGGGGACTAATGAAATATTATTAACAAAAAGATGATAATATGATCATATATGATATCATAAAAATTAATATGATTCATTAAATAGTTAATAACATTATATAAACTCTTATATAGAGGTTCATAGACATAAGAAGTTACCTCGACCTAAGGTAAGATATAATTTCACGATCTCATTATTATCTGAGATTGTAGAAATGTAAATATTAACTGGGGTATATTTATTATTCATGACCTTTTTTCAAAGAATGTTTTCATAAAATGTTTTAATATTCTCCTCTGGATGTTTGATGACAATTTTACCCATTTCTATTATTTACATCATGGTTTTAATGGAATATTTCTTTTTTTTCAAACGCAGTAATTTTTTGACTTTTCTGAAAAAAAAATATGATAATTTTTTTCATATATTTAATGAATGGATTTTTAATCTTTCATGATGCCTTATTACCATGAAGAGTCCCTTATAAAATTACATGGTCATATTCAAATAAAAAGTTTTCTTTTGAAATTTATTATCATTTCATTAAAGAAAATTTTTTCAGAGAAGAATATATATTTTCATTAAGAATTAATTTCATGTGTTCTATAATTTTTTTTCCATTTCAGATGATATTATCTAATAGAAATATGTTTCATGCATACTATTCCTATTATTAATTTGGTTTTATTATTTTTATGATGAAATGATATTTATGAAATCTATATCTTTTTCATGGATTATGTTATAATGGTTATGAGACCAATTTCTTTTCAATAGGTTATGTTTTGAATGAATGAGGTTTACGAAACCCATTTCATTCCATGGGTTATGATATAATTTATTTTCTTTTGGAACACATATGTATGATTTTATTTATGTGATGGGTGGGACCTATATATCCATTTAATACATTGGGTAAATAGGGAAAACAAATTTGTTAAATATGTTATGTGTGAACCTAATTTCATGTTAACAATTCTATGCATAGTCCTAGTTTTCATGACCATAATTTTATTGATTGAACTAGTTTTCATGACCATATATTTATGAAAGGGACCGATTTTAGGTCCTCAATTAAATGGATGAGCTTGTTACATTTAATACATGTTCACAATGTTATATGTTTATGTGTATTGCACAATTTAATGTGTTATTTCAATTTTATAATCTTATAGATTATGTTCTTTGATTTACTTATGATTCAAGTTTACCATTGATATTTAGGGAATGATATTATAATGTTATGGTCACATTATCATACCCTTTATTCTTATATTTATGTCTTTATATCACCCTTGTTTACTATTACTGGGCATCTGAGCTGACCATTTCTTATTTTTCCTTTTCCACAAGTTATAAAGAATGGTTTTCCGTGGGAGTACAAAAAGGGGATGATATTTGTGAGAATCATTGAAGATCTTTCACTAGAATATAATTTTTTGTTCTATGTTTCCAAAGTCACTAAATTAATACGGTAATTGAGTGTCTATTTTTATAATGTTTTAAGAATTCAAAAAAAGTAATTTAATTCCCATGTACATCATGTTTGGTTCATTAGAGTTGGTATCAGAGAAAAGGATTGGTTAACCTTTGGAAACTAGGATGCAAATACAATTGTGAGATCCCTTTATATATTTCTAAGGATATATATTGGGACATCCATAAGGATAATTCCATGAATATGATACACTCCTAGGATTTATTAATGATAATGGATTACCTTGGATTAACGATAAGATGTTTTAGATTGAAAATATATTCCCTTAATTATGTAGTTTTCTAATATGATACGTTTTGTTAACATTATTCTTTTCAGTTTTAGTAAATTTTTGGAACCTGATGGAATCATGTTAATATGGAATGCAATGGGAAATGATACATTTTTCCTTATGAGAAACCAGATGTTATGGGAGATGCAATGCAATATCTTATCACTATACTCACAGAAGATATAAATCATGCATGACGTCCAAATGAGTATAGGAGAGAAAAAATTATATTTAGTCTATCACGATGAAACATTGATCTTTTTTAGTGAGTCTTATGATACACTTATTTTTGAACAATGGATCAGTTCCATTGAAAATATATTTTCCTTTCTTTAGTGTTCTGAAATTGAAAAATCTTTGTTAGCTATTTATCATCTAGAAGGTCAATCCAGTTAGTGGCTGAATCTTAAAAATAACATGAGTGACCAAGAAAAAATTGAATATAAGGAATTGTAATAGTTTGAAGGGGTATTTTCAGTATGTACATCCATTATAATATATGAAAAAATATGGAGAAGTAATTCCTTGAGCTTAAGTAAAAGGATGATTAATCTATTGGCATATATAAATCTAATTTTACAAGACATTCAAGGTATGATTATTGGATAATGATTAGCCTAAAATATAAATTAATTGATTCCTTGGTGGCTTAAGACTAAGTCTCATAAAGGCCTTATAAATAAGGGACTAAGGAATATTTGAAAAAGTTGTTTATTATGAACTAAAAGTGGAAATGGAAGATGGTAACTCTCAAGGTTATAGAGATAATAAAATGAAGATGAATATTAATGGAAACTCCATTGTTATTCTGAAAAGAGAGAATAAAAAGTATCAACCTCCTACTACAAAAAATGTGAAAAAGGGAACTCAATGGAATTAATGAAAGGAACAAGAAATTCTTGATGTATGACAAGCCTGTCCTTTGATAAAAATAGTATCAGAGTGATATAAATATGAATTAAAATTAGGGAAGGCTCTGAAAAATTCATCACCCACACTTCAATGCTATAAGTGCAAGGAAATGGAGAATTTGGCTAACTAGTTATCTAATCGAAGGTTTATTTATGATGATCGACATTAGCAACTTCTCGGGTTCGAAGACAAAGAAAATTAACATGAGATCAAAATTTTCAATGTAGACTAAAACAATTACTTGAGGGAATGATTAAATCTTTATGTAATGGGATTCCAAAATAATTTTTTATAATAGGTTTTATTGTATTATTTAATAATTCATCTGTTGTATTTTTTTATATGTATTTAAGAGTATATATTGAATGGTACTCGTAACCTTAAAAAGTAATTTATATATTGTGGGAAAAAATATGATTAAAGAATGATATCCCTTAATATGTTCATAATGTTTGGATAATGAAATAAAGAGATGTTTTATATTCTTAATGATCTTGGGACTAATAAGTTGAAATCATGGATTGAATTAGAATATTTGGATTTTTGGTTTTCCGAAAAGTGTTAATTTTTGAATGTAAGCATGTTTTAACTTTGGTAATTCATGTTATTACCTTGTTTCAAGAAAATACATGATGAAGGCATTCACTTGATTGGATTTGTATAAACAAGAGATTTCTTATCAGAAATGGAATATTATTGTTATGCCGATTTATTTCACCTCTTTCTAATGATTTGGGTTTTCAATTTTCGGAAAGATTTTATGGTTACCCAATAAATGATAGTATAAGTTAATATGTGGATAATGATTTCTATATTAAAGTGTTATCTCAATAAAGGAAGACTTACGAATATTTGATAAATTGTTCTATCCTTTTTCATGTAATAAAGAAAGATGGAATGACCCATTTTTATCATGATCGGTCAATGTATCAAGAATGATGAATTGAACTTCATTTCATGGAATAAAATACATATTGGAAATTAATAAAGGTAGAGAAGGGTGATATTGTGTTAAAATCAAGTAAGTATATCTTCACATAAAAATTATTCAACATTAGGAAAAAAGATCGTGGTGTAAAAGCGTTCTATATTATCATCATTTTTATGATATCAATGACTTATTTCACTCTTCTTTAGTTTATGGTTTTCTTCTTGTTAACATTTTTTGGATGAACCACTATATTGTGATCAGGGATTATTCTCAATCATTATGATTATTTATTCTTTTCCTCTATGCCAAAATATTCTATTATGTTCTCCTATAGAGAGATCTTGTCATGATTAACTTTGGTTAACAATTATTTTACAAATATTATTTTTTAATAGGATGTTTTAGTGTTTGTTTTTGTGATGTGTGTTTTTATGAAGGAAACAATCAAGTATTAATCCTTTAATAACACAAATTAATTTCAATGATGAAATTAATTTTTAGGGGGTAGAATGTAACACCCCGATATTTTTATGAGAAATATAAATTTTTAATTTTTTATGTCATGTATTGTAAGATACACCAGGATATGATTATGATACCTGAAACACCATCTTATCATGGGGTATACACAATAGTATTCTTGGCTTTTGTGGATCCCAATTTCATGTTCCTTCAATAGAATGTTTTTTCACAAAAGACCATGTATGTGTCAAAAATTAAAAATTATTATGTTACCAATTAACCTAGACATTAAATATCATGTATAAATTTTGTTAAATAAAATATGAATATGGGAATTCAAGGGTTAACAATTAATTATAAATGAAAATATATACCAATTAAATATAAAAGAAGGTATTATTATTTTTAATTTTAAGTTCCCAAAGTTAGTTTATATAATTAAATTAAATTAATTATAATTATTGAATGATATTACTGAAATATATCTTTTATATATTCAATTAAATATTTTCTATATTCCTGGAATAAATGTTATAGATGTGAGATAATAATAAACTCAATTTTTTGCATAAAAACATGTATTTTTTAAAAGGCAATTTAACTCTTTTTAAAGAAGAATCCATTTTACAACAAATTTTTGAGGCATTTATATATTCAAATTGTAAGAATAATTCTCTTATTTGAAATTGGGATATAAGAATTTACTTTTATTGAAATTTTATTATTATTTTTGTTATGTTTAACGTTTTGATGAATAATCAAAAATACTAAATTTTAATTGAAGACAACTATTTTCATCAAAATAATTAAGAGTTTTAAATTATATTTTTTATTGATTTTAATATATAAATACATTATATTTTTATCATTTAATATAATTTATTTCATTGATATTAAATTTACATTGAGCTTAGATTTAAAATAATTTCTACTGTTTGGATGTTTTAACATTAAAAACATGTTTTCTCATTTAAAAATGGGATTAATGTTTAATTAGTTATTAAAATATATATTAATTGATTTTTGAAAAATGGATTCCATAATTTGAATCAGTGTATCCATATTATATAAAGGGGGTTTATTTTTGGGAATATGAATAGTAAATTTAATAAATTTTTATTTACCATGGTTAAGCCTAAATCAGGCAACTAATGGTACCAATAATATTATAATATTATTAAATTACCATAACACATGTCATTAATTCATTTCATAAGGGGGATTGGAATGAAAATATACATTAGGTAGAAATTATGATCCTTTTTAAGCAACTTGTGTCATATTCTGACATTTATTGTATTTTATTTAAAGAAGATTCATTGGTGTCTTACTCAAATTTAATAACTATATCATTTTATATATAAGGTCGTAAAGAAACTATGTTCAAACATAAATAATAACCTAATAACTAAAACGTTTTTTATCATGGAAATTTACTTTTAATTTTGGGATATAAATAATTACATTTATGTTTTATATAATGATGATGTAGAAGTTATTTAATTGTTGGCGAATAAATAAAATTATTTCTATTAAAATGGTAATAACATTTAAAAAACACTTTTAAATATTATTTTTAGAGTATATATTAACCATAATCATCAAAGGCTGCAAATTATTTACCATATAGAGCCACATGGTAATGATTATGACACTTATAATATTTTATCTCAAGTAATGTTAAAGTTGTAAGATTTATATTTTAATAAATACAACATTTTAATGTTGGATTTTTAGAATATATATTAAACTATAAATATTGTTATGAAAACTAGAGGATTTAGCTTCATCATAGTATTTTATTTTTAATTGTTCACCAATATATAATTATATTAAATAAAGACACAAAACTATTGTAGTAATTATTTTACTAAAGGAAATATCAATTTATAGTTATTGAAATTATTAAAATATTGACGTAGATAACTAATGTGATAAAAAAAATTATTGATGACCATGACCCCATATGGATATTATAAAATATTTGGTTAGAGGTTAACATCATATGTTGATTTTTATTAAAAATCCCTGAAATGAAAAGTGTCAAAATTAATACTATTGATATTTTATTAAAATAATGTTTTATTAAATTATTTAAAAATATTATAATAATTTTAAAAATAAAAAACGTTTATTTTATGGTCTAAAATTTCCGTAATGGTTTATTTTTGAGATAATTAACACAAAATAAGTTAAAATTATACACTTTTAATATTGTAACAATTTTTATGATAGTTATAATTAAATTAGATTAAATAAAGGTTAATTAATATGATAAGGTTAAAATTGGTATAAAAAATTGTATAAAATATATTTAATTATGATATCACAACCATATGTCATCTAATATTTCAAAATATGAAATTTTTTATAATTTTTTAGGTGTTTTTATTTTATTATAAATAAATATTTTTTGGAGATTCCCAAAGCTCCTTGTGCCTCAATTATAAAAGGTAACATGCTCCCTCACTTATTCACATCACATTTCACCTTAAACATTTTCCATACCCTGACCATTTTCCTACTCAACACACCTAGTAACATTTTATAGAATCTGGTCTTCTCAGGATATCATATCTAATGTCCCTTAGAGGAGATCAAGTGGAAGTTTGTTGAAAAATAGGTAATCTACACTACTAATTATTTCAAATTTATTTCATCTTATACATCCAATTAATGAGTTTTTTAATTATAATGAAATAAATCTAGTATAAATTTTATTCTATGTTTTTTTATGGTCATGTTAGAAATATATTCCACCTTTTATTCATCCTATAAAAAATGAAATCACCACGCAAGTGTACGTACGACTTACCTTCTACAAGGCATGGCGTAATATGTTTTCCCCACCACCCTACTTAGACGGGTATAATTATTGAATTAATTAGTATATATGATTATTATAACATTTTATGGATTCTTGAATAGGATATAAACCATCCACATCATCTATATTGCAAATTTATAGGAATGATATCATCACTCATGCGTATTTTCAACCTGTCGTCTCCACAAAGCGATGTGATTCATTATACCTAATATCCATTAACAAATGATTATATAAATTTATAGAATAAATAAATATGATATATATTTTATTAATACCCTTTTTGACATTATATTACTACAATCTATGAAGGATTATTGGAACTTAATAGACAAAAAGTGTATAAGAAAATGATGTAGTTAGTCCCCAAATAACAAGTAATAATGAAATGTTATTAACAAAAGGAGGATAATATTATCATATATGATATCTTACAAATTAATATGATTATATAATAAGTTAAAAAATTATTTACATACTTTTACTATAGGTTCGAAGGAACCCAATTTGTAGTGGAAGGGATAATTTCACTATCTCATTATTATCTAATATTGTTTATAAATAAGTATTTATTGGCGTATATTTATCATCCATTTTGATCTATTATAGAAATGTTTTCATAAAATTTATTTATACTATCCTATGTATGTTTCATTTCATTTTACCTGTTTATGAATTTTTACTACATGGTTTAAAAGGAAAATTTATTTCTTTTTTCAAAAGAGGTAATTTATGACTTTTTCAGAAAATGTAGGAGAAAAATATTTTTTTAGTAAAAATGGAATCACTAGTTTTTTACACATTCATGGAAGCTTATTAAATTGAATAATACCTTAAAATATTAAAATTATGTTTTGAAATAACTTCTTTTCTTTTTAAATTGTGTGGAATTTTAAGAGAATAAAACGTTTTAGACGAAGAAATGATATTTTCCTCAAGAATTAATTTCAAGTGTTATATCAAAATTATTTTCCATCTAGGATGATATTATATAATATAGTTATTTTTCAGGTATACTATCCCTATTATTCATACGGTTTAATAGTTTTGTTTAAGAAATGATATTTTTGAAATCCATATCTTTATCATGGATTATGTTATAATGGTATGATAATTATGAGACCAATTTATCTTACCATGGTTATTTTTTGAATTAGTATTGTTTATAAATCCCATTTAATTCCATGGTTTATGATATGATTTATGTTCTTGTGGAATAAATATATATATTTCTCATTATGTGATGGGTGGGACCTATATCTATCTACAATGAATTGGGTAAAGATGTAAGACTCATGAGGTATATATGATATGTGTAAACAAGAATTCATGTTTTCAATTCTATATTTGGACCTGGTTTTTGCGTCCAAAATTTTATGCAAAGACAATTTTTTCACGTCCATTTTTTTATTCAAGGGCATTATATTTTCTCCTTAACTTAATGAGTGAACCTGTATCTATTTATACATGTGGAAAAAGTTATATTTTTATGTGTATGCCATAATATCTTCCCTTATGTCCATTTTATGATCTAATGGAATATGTTATTGGATTTCCATAGGATTCATGTCTACCTTTGATATTTAGGTCGTGATTTTATAATGTTATGATCACTTTCTAATACACTTTATGATCATATTTATGTTTTCATATCACCCTTGTTTAGTATTACTGAGCATTTGAGGTCACAATTTCTTATGTTTTTTCCCTAGTTAAAAAGAAAGGTTTTTGGTAGGATTAAAAAAAGTGGAATACACTTGTGGTAAAAATTGATGATGTTTCACTAGACTAGATGTTTTTTTTCCAAGTTTCCAAAGGAATTAATCAAATTTGGTCTTCAGGTGCCAGGTTGTATAATGTATTATGTATTCCAAAAAAATGTAATTTTCATGTATGTCAATATAGGTTAATTAGACTCTTCACCAGGAAATATTACTATAGAGGAACCATAAGTATGAATAGAAAACACAGGAACTAGTTGAAGTGATGATGGTGAAGTACCCTGGCCTATTTTTCCTTTGGTACACAAAATCAAACATTGAGGGAGAAATCTCAAAAGTGGGGGAACAATGTTATAACCCATATATTTATCAAAGAAATTTACCTTATTATAATACATAACATAGAGAAACCAATAAATTATTATCCTCAAAAATTAAGAATGATAATTTAGTTTGTAAAAACCCAACCATAATGACAAAAATTACAACATGACAACAAATAGAAAATATAATAATACAAATTGGAAAATTTGGATCTTCTCAATCTACTAGAATGACTATTCTTATGAACAAGGATAAAGAAATAAAAAATAATGTTTATAATAAAATATTAATTTAAAAGATGAAATTATATAAATCCTTGGAGAAAATTCAAGTGAATGATGATTGGAATAATCAGTATTTATTAGGATTAAACCCTTTTGACCATTAAAAATCTGATGGTTGGAATAGTAATATGACTATTATGAATAGTAAAATAACAATTAGAATAGTAACCTCACCTATGAAAGTGTAAATAAATTTTTTCTATCTTATAAATGAGTATATTATGTATTTATATCTTTGTAAAAGTAAATATTAGTTTTCAAAATGATAAATTAAGTGTTGGTATTTTTTATGAAACATAACAATTTATTTAAAATTGTATAACTAATATAATTATTTAAAAGGAAATTTATTTTTATTAAATATATTGTAAAATTAATATTTTGTAGTATTATAATTATAAAATAATTTTATGAGTCATTAATTAATTTTCCAAAGTGTCATAAAATTATTTATAATATTAAAATTGGTATTTTTTGGGTAAATGATGAGTTAGTTTAAAAATTAAATCTCACATATATAGAGAATTATTATTTTTAAATGGATTTCATTATTAAAATATAAATTAAAAAAGATGGTTAAGGTGATATTTTTTAATTTTTCTGAAAAAGATTAATTTTTGGTGAATAATGAAATATGAAAATTTATAGTGTTTAAACAATACATGAATTATTGAATCATGGATGATATATAGATGTGGTATGAACCCATTATTTAGAAATATAATAAATTATTTACTCTATTTATTTATGTTAATCAATTTCTATTGATATTCTTGATCCAAAATATTAAGCTAATGAATAAATTAATAAAAAAATACCTCTCATCCAACCATAGATACCACCTCTTCTCCTCAAACCGCCAAAACCTTGAATATTTTCAAAATTATGTGAAATTACTCTCCCAATCGTCTTCTCCATGTCATTTTCTTTCAATCTCACCAAAATACCAAACCCATGTTTTATTAGTTGGTTCTCAATGAGATGGCATTTAAGAGGTAAAAGCCTCTTTCTTTCCCTATTAATTTCCTTTCCATTCATATCCTACATTCCCTAAACTCTCCAAAGTGACATGAAAAATAAATTATCGTATATATTATAGAATTTTATTTTGTAGATAGACTATCCAACATAAAATTCCATCCATTTTTATCTTAAAAATGAAAACATCACATGTGATGTGTCGATTCACCGCTTATATGGACAATGACTTTTCATTTTTCATTACCCCCTTCAAGGATGAAAATAAACCATTATAATGATTACAAAAAGATGTTATAATTTATATTATAAAATTTTTCATCCTTTTTATCTAATATATATACATAAAAATAAATAATAATAATAACTACTTCACGATGATAACAAACCCTCCAAAATAAATAAAACAATTATCATTAATGTTTTGTCTAATGAATCCTTCTCATATCTAAAAAACTGATATATCGTTGCATATAAATGCGTTGAAGTATATTATTAACATATCATTATACTTATGGAGTTTTAAATATTTTTTACAAGAACTCAAATAATTATACTCAAGGGAACCGCCATAAAACCATGAAACAAATGGTCTCGAAATTAGAAAATTAACCATTATAACTCATCCAAATAGTCATAAATGAAAATATTAAAATTTTATTATTTCATAAATATGATTACTATTTTCGTAATTAATTATTTAATGGATCTATTTTTATTATCCAATACATTATTAGCATGTGTAGAACACTTTCATACATAACCTAAGGTATCTCTCTGAACCTCCAAATTTACCATTTGGTTACGCTTTCTATCCCTTTACCCAAATAAATTTCTTAAATATTTTTATATAATTCTTTAGTATTATATTTATATGTTCCAAATTTATATATCCAAATAAATTCATCTTTCTTTTATGGGGAATACATTTTTTTAATTGGTTCCATTCTAAATTTTTCCTGATTATCAAACCCATATAAAATGAGCCTCCCAATTTGTTACCCATTTTCTCGCACACTTCATAATATGTTATAAGGAACCATAATTATTCCAAAACTAATAATTTTATCCTGAAAATATATCTTAGTTATTTTTTGGATTTATACAAACAATTATTTTTTTCCAGTTTTAAAGATTCTTTATTATTTTCCCTTCATCCCCACTAAAGTGGTCCATTTTTAAAAGCTATTAACCCACTTTAAACAAGTTTTCACTTTAGTTGGACATAATTTATCCTTAAATATTCATATTTTTCCATAATAATGTTCAATTATAATTTAAATTCAATATTTATATCCAACCATTATGATATACCGTTAGTTATGTCATATGGCATGATTACGATACCCATTTGCTTCCATGGGTAAACCATATGTTTATTGATTATGATTGGCTCTTCATGTGAATGATATATGAATGAACATGTTATGATGGTTGTTACCAGATTTAAGTGTAATTTATTGGGTAATATTTTGTCTCCTGAGTCACCATGAATAGGATTATAGAGTAAACATAATATATTTTGGGACATTGTTCCCCATGTTGTAAACTCTTGGTAGCAATCCTTGGATCATGTTTATGTCATGTTATATGTTGCATACAATTTTTTATATTAAAATATTAACATGGTTACACGTTCTGTATGATATGAATGTACCTTTATATTTATGTTACATGCCTATTATATTATCATGTTATGCCTTTGTCAAATATATTTTTCTTATTTTCCATGCTTATTCCCTTACTGGGATTTTTATATCATCCCTTTGGTCATGTATTCCCGAGGATATCCTATAAGGATATAAGAGATCAAAGGAAGTTAGGAGATCATCATGGAGATTAAATAAATTATATTTTTATTTTAGTTTCATGCTTTCTAATTTTGAACCTAATATTCCAAAGACAATATAATTTGTGATCATTTGTTTGTATTTTATGGATAATTATTCTTAAAATCATGTAATAATATTTGTAAAAGGATAGAGTCAATACAATGATCCCATGGATAGGCTGGGTGGAAATATGGTTATGTCATTCCAGGAGAAATACTCAATCTACAATGTGAGATATGTTGGATGGGCTCAGATGTTTTGTCTTCACACCATGATAAGAGTGATACTTGAGATTACATTTATGGATAACCTTGGACAAACTATTATAGTGTTTGGTGTTTATAGTGCCCTTGATATTTACTTTTGATTCTAATTTGGATCACCATATAAGGGATCCAGCTTCCTTTTATTATATTCTAATGATGAATTTTATATTAAAGACTATGAATGCCTAGTTGTTATCTCAGGACGCATCTACCCTGCCAAGTAACATACTTGGGTTTGATCTATCTATTGATATTTATTTTGGGGAGAATAATTTTTATTTCACATATAAATTATTTTCTTTGGTTGAACCTAATTTATAAATATCCAGATTAGGATAAATTAGGTACTTCCAATTAGATATCAATGAGGAACCTGGAATGATATGTTTACATATTTATTGTTTTTTATTTATTATCTACCTGCACACTTCTCATTTTATATAAATAGACTGTATTTTTATACACATCGTTGGTGGTGGCCTATCGATTATATCTCACATCCTTCTAAGGAAATAAATTGTATGTGAGGGGACTTCATTACAGTATATGATGATAAGGGGAATCATCCAACTGATGTGGTTTGATTGTATAACTAGGATGGAGTATGGGAGTAGAGGATCAAGCCTTTGTTCCTGAAGCTAATAGTGGATGCTTTTTATTTTTTTGAAATTTTTATATCATGTGGTATATTCTTATTTCCCATGTATCCAATGTACGTAATTTATATATATATATATATATATATATGACATGATCATAGTCATTCTGTATCCATTTCTTATTTTTCTTCCACCTGTGTAATTTTTTGGACGATTTATTAGTCTTATTACACCACTATCTGGTTATTATTACATTATTAGGATCTATTTATTATTTATTAATGAGTCTTACTCGGATCATGAGTGTATAGTCTCCCACACTATACTATCATAGAATCTTACTTTTAGTTGGTAAAAATTGTCATTCAAGGAGGTGAACTTGAGGTCTTCTGTCTAAAATATTGGGGGCCCTCTTAGTAGCTTTTTGGGAAGGATACTAATTTTTTTATAGGTACGAGGGACCTAGTTGTATTCTTACATGTTGGACTACATCCCGAGGAATTTTTCCCTGATGATGAGTTGGTGAGTTATTATATGAGATGCATTCCTTAATTATTATTTTATATGTTTTAATTACTCATATTTTGTTTGACATCTCTAAATGTGATGATATATGTTAGGATACTTTTCAATTAGGCCTCCTAATATCCCTTGGGATGGGATGGTGAGATTGTTTGGCCTCCCCTAAACATATAGTGACTGGAGGGTGAATGATTGACCCCCAAATAATCTTCGGTATGGGTTGGTGAGTTTTTGGGATTTCTTATAACCATTTGGATGGTCTAGTGTGACTGATTAGTATCCCATTAACATATAGATATATGATGGTGTGCATTATTATCCTTCCCATAGTTTCTATGGATGTTTAAGGGTAACATGGTTGTCCTCATTAACTACACAATGATGGGTTTGGGGTACTTGATGAGGTTGTAGACATAGTGATAGGCATAGTCTATGGGATACCTGTGTTACTAAGTTCCTAATTAAGTTTCCTTCCTGAATGGTGTCATGGAAGGTAGTGCATGGGATATGGAATGACATATATTCATGCATGGATCCAAACTAGTTTTTATATAGGTTGTGTATGATTTAGATCCCAACATAGTACCTAAATAGTTCCGTTGGTATGTGTGTGAGTTTTATATTAATGGGTGGCTGTGTTTCACATGAATGAAAACTCTCTATACATAAACTACATGTATACCCTCTTGATCACAACTATACACTATTTGGTTTTTTCATTTGTGATATCTATTGGGTCATGGGACTTTCCCACTATACATGTACATGTCATGTGTTTCAGTGTACATGCATAGACATCATGTTTTCTTTCAAAAAATAGGTACCACATGCTGTTGGGCTCATGGAAATGGTCAGATAGTTACATTGGTGATGGATACTACAGGATGTATGATAGTTAGTTTGGAGTCCATGTATTTATTTTATTATTGTCGTTTCATATGTGTACTAGAATGTAACAACCTTTATTTTTGTGATTCTATATGTATTGTACTACTCAATTTCATTTTTACTAAATCATGCAGATTGATTTCAATTTTATATTATAGACTAAGGGATCTATGGGGATCCCAATTTTTTCTACAGGTTGTTTTGACATCTGTTATAGAGATGGACCATGCCGAATTTTTTGTAGAATTAGGCATAACCCCTAAGACTTGTTTTAGAGGGAATAATCTACCAGAGAATATGTGGGGCCCTCACCATTAGTCAAAAACCAAATTTTATGGGGACTAATTCTTTTAATTATATAAAAACCTTTCTCATACACCATTCATTTTTATGAGGATAAGGCATTATAGGGTGCACATGTTCTTCTGTCTTGATGAAATATGAATCAATGAAGATCTACATTGATTATCGGGAACTTAATAAGATCAAAATCAGAAATATATATCTTATTCTTATTATTGATTATTTTTTAAATAAATTATGAGGACATAAATATTTTTTAGAGACATTTCATTTCTCAATATATAATAAATTTGGGGTTAATAGTGAAAACATACCCATGATATCCCATCGTATGGGGTATGGACACTCTGAGTTTGTAATGATGTCATTTGGTCTTACTAATACCCTCGTTATGATTTAGTATTTAATGAATTGGATATTAATGTATTAACTTGATAGTTCTTGGTAGTCATTATATATGGTATTATTATATATTCAATAATCAAGTAAGATCATGAATAACAATTTAGGGTTGCAGTTAATATCATTTTAATGGAGTATTAGTATGAAAAAATTACCAAGTGTGCATTTTATTACAATAAAATTAATATTCAGGTTATAGAATTGTTACTTCGTGAAATGGGGATGACCTTGTTTGTTTATGGTTCAATCTTTCCATTCAGTTTCTAATGGTTTTATTCATAGAACAGAAAACATTCAATGATTATATATCCATTGGGACCTATTTTCTAAAGTTAGGTGCTCATTAGTTGTGGACTGATGAGGCTTAAGAATTTTCATTGGTCGAGAGGATGAGAGGTCAGGCTCATCACACCTTTTTTAGAGGAATTTGTAACTACTCCAGGAATCTCTAATAGATTTATGTTATGTTCACGAATCATTATTAATTCACCATGTATGAAAATGAGTTTTCCTTTATATTTGGAAATCAATGATTGATATGTATGTGATTTAGATAAACATTTATATGTATTTGATTTTCTTCATCGATAGAGAATCATCCATATGTATTGGAGATTCTTACTCAATGGTATCATTAAATACATTATATAGAAATATCTTGGTCATTATGATGACCATACAGGTTTTAAATCCAATCAGTTAGGAACTTGCTGTTTATTGTCATTCAGAATGATAAAGATTATTTCAGAGTTCAGATCGTACCCATAGATGGGCTACCAACGTATTGTTGTTAAAAATAAAGGAATCAGAACCCACATAGTTAGATAGGAAGGATATAGTTTAACATCGTATGGGACAGGAAATAATTAAATAATGATGGGCTTGAAACATATAAAGGATTCTTATGTACTCTACTTTTAAGGTAGAGATCAAAGTCTACATAGTTCAGCTAAATAAAAATGGGTTTTATGCATGTTTAATGGCCCAAAAAGAGATGTCATTATTACTTTTACACTCTAAGACCATGTGAATCATGCTCGGTGTGAGAAAAAAGAGGTATCAGTAAATTTTACAATGGTTCCATGAAAGATGCAGTCAAGAAAAATGATGTAGGGCTTGCATTTGTATGACAACCCAAGTAAATGAAGATCTGTACATAGTTCAGGAATTAATCCCCAGAGTAGGGTCCATAAAGGTATTTTTACCTTCTGGGGATTTGGAATATTAACTTCGGAGTTACTCCTGAAAAGGAATCCCAAATTATGAGGGACATATGAATGGGTTTTATTAATGATAAGGTAGCCCAAATTAAAAAAAAGGATGGGGCTTAATCCTGAGGAGGAGGCCCAAAGTTAAAGGAACTTATAGTTGGGGATTAATCCTGAGGAGGAGGCCCAAAGTTAATGGAAATTATTATTGGGACTTACTCCTGAGAAGGAGGCCCAAAAATAAAGGATCTTATGATTGGGTCTTAATCCTGAGGAGGATTCCCAAAGTTAAAGGAACTTATAATTGGGGCTTAATCCTGCGGAGGAGGCCCAAAGTTAAAGGAAATTATTATTCGGAGTTACTCCTGAGAAGGAGGCCCAAAGTTAAAGGAACATATGTTTGGGTCTTAATCCTGAGGAGGAGGCCCAATTTTAATAGAACATATGATTGGGGCTTAATCCTGAGTAGGAGGCCCAATGTTAAAGGAACATATGATTGGGGCTTAATCCTGAGGAGAAGGCCCAATGTTAAAAGAAATTATGATTAAGACTTACTCCTGGGAAGGTGACCCAAAGTTAAAGGAACTTATGATTGGGGCTTAAACCTAATGAGGAGGCCCAATGTTAATTGATATTATGATTGGGACTTACTCCTGAGAAAGAGGCCCAATGAATTCCTCTCATATAAGGAATACAACAACGGAACCATGAAATAAATGTCTTTGAAGAAGGTTTTGAGGGCCATGTCTTGAAGATGATTGGTGAATTTGAGGAAAGGGAGTGATTAGGAAGGAGGGGAGCAAGTATTTTTCTGGTGTGCAAGTCCTGGTCATGCAAGTAGACTTGCGCGACATGAGTCACCTTGGCCAACGAAGAATCCATAGGGTAGTACTTGGGCAACTTTGAACTCAAGCCCTTAGTATCATCCCTAGAGGCTTCCAAATTGTTGGTGTGCAACTCCCCTCGAGAGATCAAGGCAGCACGCAAGTGTTTCCCTTTCCCTTAAGTTCCGGACACTTAGGCACACAAGCATTGATGAGTTATAAAACTTAGTCATTATTTTCCCTCTTTAGAGCTACCATTCTAGGTAAAGAATTACCTTATAAGTGTTCGAAAGACATCAGACAAAGACTTGGGTGACCAGAGATTGAATCTATGTTATGGAAAATTTGTCCTCGAAATGGGGGGCCTATAGGGGCTATTTATAGGCCACTGGGATCTTTGGGTGAAAAAAGTAATAGGGCGCGGAAGTGACATGTGCGACCCATATGTCGTGCGCAAGTGACATGCGCGGTGCACATGATACTTGCGCAATGCCCTCTAAATGGGTTCCTGGTTTATCCCTTTGTCAATTTTTGATGTTCTTCAGAAGGTGACCCTCATTCGGCTTAATGTATTCCCCTTTTCAATTAATTGGACTCCCTGATGGAACATAGCATCAAAAAAAGTCCCCCATCAGAGTTCGATCCGAAAAAAGGAAAGAGGATTTGACTTTAAGGAAAACAAGAAACAAGGGTTCAACGATGTGTAGAAGTTGGCACGCAGGTTCCGACGTCCAAGTTCCGGCACGCAGGTTTACGGGATCACCTATATATATGGATGTCGCTTCACGCAAACCATCCTTCCTTCAAATAATTTGATCTCTTATTGTGCAAGTGTCTTCATTTCTTCAGTTGGTCGGTTTGCATTGTGTCGTGCTTCTTCAGTAAGGATTTTGACTTGCATGGAAATACTTGTGCGGCAATACCTGTGTGACATTACTTGCATGAAATGACTTGCACGACAAGACTTTCATGCCTTAATGCCTTGGAAATTTTTTGTTTTCTTCACATGTATTTCATAAATATAGACTTACTTAAAAGTTAACTGTTTGATCCTTATACTGATTCATTGGATCACAGAAAAATTGGATCGGCTAATGAGTTATCCAGCAAGAGAATATACTATTTGATGAACATCATTGGTCATGACTATTATGATATCTGTGACATCACTCTCCAATATTTTGCTAAGTACTTAAATAAATCTCATGTCAATTTCCCATAGAGATTTTACTTTCCTTTATATGTCAATGGTCATCTGCAAGGAGTCAAACTTCCAGAAGAAAAGAATTATATTCTTCATTCCAAGTTTCAGACTAACACCAATTTCACAGCAGAAAATTTCTCAGTTGTAGGATCCTTTGTCATTGCTGGAACAGTGGAGAAGGCATACCTAATACATCATAGCCCATGTGCCCCAGATCTGAAACCCCGCAAGCCTGAGCTGTAGCCGCATTTCTATCCATATATTTTCTGAAATTCTTAGATGGATCAATCCAAGGGACGGAAAAAAAGTTGGGATTTCCGTCTCAGAGGAGGTCTGAAGTAGACATTGATGTGGTCATATTGTGTGTGACAAACCTATGCAGAGTTTGTTGAGGATTTAAAGGGAGGTGCAATATATGAAGTTGTTTGGGCTAGGCAGATATATGTCTACATGAATGAAAATTTTGTGCCGGAGATAATCCACTATTGGAGCCCAAAATCCAATTCTTTCCATCTGACTTATGGAGAAGTAGGCATCATCTTGTGGGATGTCTACAAGATCTCGAGAGCTATAGTTTTAGGAGACATGTATGATGAATTCATCCCACCCAAGACGACTTGTAATGACTCAGAGAAGACTTCCGCTTTGGCTCGAGAGTTATTGAACATTTTCCATAAGCTCAAGAATTTAAAGTCCACCAAAACACATTCTAGATAGGATATTCATCTAGAAGAGTAGATAGATATGTTTCTCATCAAGAAGAAGGATAAGGGGCCCACCTGTACTCGTCCTACCAACTGCCCCAGAATAGAGAAGAGGTGTGCTCTTGGCACATTCTGGCCAACTCTTGATGCGGGAGAGTTTGAAAAGTGGGGGTATGAAGTGGATCAAAGAATCCCAAAGAAGACCCATAGGGAGGGATTTTTATCTTTGTGTCTCAGTGTTTATCTTCTGCCAGTTAGTTATTCGAAGGGAGGCACCATGCCGGGAACCTTCATTGTTGCAGCCAAGTAGGCTGAGAGAAAAATGTCATGGTTGGCCACCCCGGTTTTGGTGAAGATTCAAAAGAGTGTACTCAATGTCTATATGGGTATGTCTCTTTTATGAATATTTGTTCCATTCCAGGTTTTTTGGTGATGTATTTCCACTCACATTAGGACATACGTTGTTCAGAGCAGAGTACAGGTTCCTGGAAGTTCTTTTAGGCCAGCGGTGCATTCATTTTTCGAAATTTCTCTATTGTCCCTCAATTCCTATTATCTTAAGGTGAGGATGAGCATGTTCAAGGAATTTTATTTCTTTCCTTATGTAAACCTGCCAACCAGGTGGTTTGTTGATGATGGAACGACGATCCAGGTATTGAGGACATATATGCTGGCTTGCAGAGAAGGTGTATTGGCCACCAGAATTGACGGAGATATTATATGTGAGGCCTATGCTCCATATAGATTTTCTGGTCAATTCAAGTGTCTGTAAAATATTGTTGTATCCCCTCACGTGCACATCAGATCAATGCAACATCCAATGTTTTCCTGAAAACTATGGTTGGTGACTGTGATGGATAAAACCGGGGTAGTGTTTGATCTACTAGTTGGTGGAGCGGCTAATCAATTGACTACATTGTATGCTGAGAACATGGTAGCATCATACCCTGAAGGGGTATTGAATCATATGGTCCCTTGAGTGAGGACAAAAAAGAGTACCATTAGAAAAGAAACCCTTTATCTGGAATGTGATTCTTTCTCACCCGGAGCTGATTCAATAGGTTCCTCACTTGAGGCTGATTCACCAGATTCCCAGGATGGGGATGATGAGGCATGAAATGCATCAAAGTGGCCTCATGTAAGATATAATCCTCCTGCGAGAGTCATGATACCTACTCCATCGAATCCTGCTGAGTTATATCTTAGACTCAATTTAGTCTCCATTATTTTATAGCACAATATGTTTCATTTTCTTATCCTTTATCTGTGACTGCAGGAGCAGGGAAGAAGTTGAAGTCCCAGATTGTAGGACCCTCCTCGTGACCTTCTAGTTCACATGCCGAATATTTAACACAAGATGATTTCTAGATAGGGAGGAGGTTATATTGTGATGCTGAAACCGCCATGATGGACTTATGAGAAGGGCTACATGTCCCTGGAGTGGGGAATCTCTAGGCTTCTATTGATATCCACTTCGAGGATAACCCCGATGTAGTGCAGGCTTGTATCATAGATCTATAAATGCTCATATATTCAACAGATGATTCCATTCCTCTTACCAAGCGGTTGATGGAAATGATGAATCATGGCACCAATAAGGTGATTTTTGCTTCCGTAGATGACGAGTGGCATGATAACATGGTTCTTGAATATGTAAATTTATTTCCTTATTTGTTTTGAAACTTAATCTCTGTCAAATTTTTGTTAATCAAGGAAAATAATTTTTTTATCCTACAACTTTTTATGAAAGGAACTACTGATGTCCCTTCACCGCAGTACCGCCATAGTGGCACTGCTCTTGGAGCCTCTGAATCTCCTCGCGAGACAGGCGAGGTATATCCAGGCCGGCAAGCCATGGATGAGGAGTTAGAAAGGTAATTTCACTCTCTAATACTTGTATTTTGAGGTGACTATGTCAACACATCCAAAAATTCAAAGAAGAAAAGGCATCGAAAGAAGAAGTCCACAACTAAACACTTCATCAGTAGTGGTAAGTCCTTCGGATTGTCATGAATCCTAACACACAAAAATATTGCTCATATTTCATGGTATTTGAGGAGATTCTTTGATTTCCCCTTTGAGGGTGAGGACTGACCCTCCTATGAGGACGACGGAGGGTGCTGGTGAATAGTCCCAATTTCATGCTGACCTGGAAGCTCTTGAAGAAACGAGGAGAGAAGAAGAGCCAGTTTCTATTCCTAGTACTGCTCCTATTGCTACTAGAAGGAGAGAAGAACCTACATTTTTTTAATTAAAAATACTTCATATAAAGTTTAATGAAGACATCAACTAACTTTCATTCTGTGATGCTTCAGTTTCAACACTTGCGCTAGAAAATTTGGCGACCACTGCAACTTACACTGCAATTTTGTCTGTGGAAGCTTTTTGGGGTCGGAGGCCGCAGGAGGAGGGTCGCCCGGAAGACATATCAAATTATCCCACAGGTGAGACTAACCCGGAATCTTTGATATCACTAGATGAAATGATGAAACATGGCACATATTTTGAAGAAATTTTAGATCATGTTAAATTTCCATGTGATTTAGAATATTTTGGATGTGAGTGTTATCCTTCATCCTATTAAATTTTTTATTATATCTCTACCCATGAATGGTTGAAATTTTTAGTTCCATCTGAGCATGCTATTGATCTACTGATGCCTGAAGGGGGTAGATACAACCCTATCATTATAGATATGATATCTCAAGTGGATCTTAACCCGACTGAGCTTCTTGAAATCCATTCTGAAAATCATATTGAAGTTACGAAAGATGGGGAGGAGCCTTCACATGCTTCTGATCTACCATTGGGTAAAAGATGATAATATTTTTGGTTGTATTTAATTTTCAAGACAGCTAATAAACTATTGTTATCCATTGGAACTAACAAAATATTTTAATTGACTATGCATGTCCATCAATTTTAGTGGCTAGATCCGGAGGTGAGGCCTCAGACTCAGACACAACGAAAATAGACAGTGATGTACCAAGGGTCAGTGGGGAAGGAGAATAACATGGCACTTCTTTAAGTTCATTAATCTCGGACTATATTCCCCCATGTGATAGTGATGCTGAATCGGACCCAGAGGTGCAAAAGGCGCTCCAATTTTCACGTCGCAAGGCATGGAAAAATATATGGAAAATCATATCTGAAGTGCCTCTTCAAGAGTTGTCTTCGAATATCCTGCGACTGTCATCCTTGTTATTCATTATAGGACTTGGTGGCTTTGGATATCAAGAGATCCATACCGCGGTGGAAAAAGTCATCTTAAGGAGGGAGCATGAGCAAAAGTGTTGTCAAGATCTGACCATAGTGAGGATGTTGACCAATATTGGCAAATTCGAGGCTGCGGTGTCCCGAGATGAGGCTGATCATGTTGAAATGATGAAGGAGGTGAAGCATAAGATCATGGAGAATGTTTTCCAGCATATGCATCTTTAACAACAGTTATATGCCGTTATTGGGGAACATGACCAGATTAGCAATTCATTGGAAGGATTCCAAATGAATGGTATGAAAGCCACCACAGATGACAAGAAGGCACTCTATCAAGATGAAAAGAGTGAAGATGGTCGTGTAAATGAACATCAAGTGGCTGCTGATGAAGCTCATGATACCATAAATCAAATGATAAGTTATGTTGAAAGCCTCTTGCAATTCGTGAAAAAAGCGAAGATACTTCAATCTGTAGATGTTCTTCTAATCTTGAGAATCAATGAAAAATAAAATTCATCTTCAATCATTTTTATGTAAATTCTCTTGCTAATTACTTTTATATTATAGTTTTTTACCTAATCCAATGGGCCTAGTAAGCATAGTTTTATTTTCACTAGGATTGTAAAAACAACCCCACAAACTTTGCATCTTTTGTTGCGCAATATTTCTTAAATAATACAATATGTACATTTAGTGAGCTATGACTCGAGTTTTGTTCAAAGATCATTTTACAAGTTCCCAATTTAATGAGTACCCTATCTTTTGTTGGCAGTTTAATGTCATGCATGTCAGACATAAAATGTATAATGTTTAAGGTCGAATAGATTTGACCTAATGGATTAAAATTGACTCAATTCCTTGATAATTTGTTTGAAAACATAATACTACATTCATGTATGAGGGAAAACATGTAAACTATTACTTAAGAAATTTTTTATCTGAGGTATGATATGAAAAAAAGGGCTAAAAGGGATTAGAGGCAGTATTTCCAAAGTGTGAAGTTACCACTATTGGAAAAACCTGTTAGGGGGTTGAATTATACTGGGCCACTTAAGGGAATTGGCTACATAATCAAATAATATCATTTTTGGCTGACATTTCCATTATGTAGACTACTTATTCAAGGCCACCTAGGGTCACATGCTGCATTTCCAGGGAAAATAAATATTAGAAATTATACTTTTATATTGGTAAAAGCCAGTGGAAGTTTATGGAGATTCAAATTTTCCAAAACACAGAGTCTGCTATATGGAGAGAGGTACTTGAATATGGAGAGGATATTCCCAATCATGATTGTCAAAGAATTGGATTAATGTCACTCATGTGATGGTCTGACCCAAATGTAGGGAAGGGAAATATAAATCATAGACTTGAATACTTTCGGATCATGAAAAATAGTATGGGACAAATATGTTAAGGATTGGTGTTTTTTCGGATTCCTACATATCGTCGTTAAGACCAATAAGGACAAAAGAGGTCCCCCCCTAGGAATGAAGTTACAATTATTCGCTCAACATGTTAGGGGGTTTTAATTATGCAGGGCCACATAAGGGTATTAGCTGCATAGTCCAATAAGAGAATATTTTGGATGATAGGTCAGTTATGTAGACTACTTATATAAGGCCACCAAGGGGCACGTGCTTCATGGTCAGGAAAAAGAATTCTCGGGTATCAGACATTTTGGGACAAGAAGTAATGAAATGGGGTATGGATATCTAGAAGTATTTATGGTTAGGTGTATGGCACAGAAAAAATGGGATTGTCCAATGCATGAAGGAGATACATAGACCACTGCTAACCATAATAATGTTGTGGATGGGTCCTGAATTGAGATGCTAGACTTCACTAAATATCTCATTTGGATAATAATCAATCCATACATAGTTCTTGATATACAGTTTAACATCATGTGGTACGAGAGTGTAGTAGATCTTAATTTAGGGTCATATAGTTTTTAACATAATGAGGGAGACACATTGGGTGTTTGTTAAAAAACTAATGTGAATAAAGACCCTGGTTTTCATACCACATTCATGTGCTCGCGGGGGGACATTTCAGCCAAGAGACTAACAGTGGAGTTTGGGGTTAGGCCCAAAGACTTGGGGATGGGTTCGAGGGATGATCGAACATTCCTACATATCCCATAAGGATGTGAATCAAGCCACACATAGTTCTTAAAATACCCTATGTACATATTTGGTTCGTACATGTGAAGGGTGAAAGGGGACTTTAGTGCAATGATGGTTGGATCCAAGATTAAAGGTTAATGCATTTCCATGTTTTCACATAGTGCTTGGAATATAAAATGATTAGGGATCAATGTCAATAACGATTCCCTCTCAGGTGAGGGTGTGAGAGACAATTGTAGTTTATTGTCATATAGGACAAAAGGGAAAATAGTTTAAGGTAATATGCATGGACCGGTGCCGCACAGTTTAGCGTCATATTGCTAGGAAGTATTACAATGTAGTTTAATGTCTTGCAGTGAGGAAAATGGGGGAATGTATAGTTTAATGTCATATAGCAAGGAATATGATGAACAACTGTGAATATAATGGTTTCGGTGGGGGCTTCACGGATCAACATCGTGTGAGATGGAGTTGAACCGATGTGAAGATATTGGTTTTGGGCTTGAACCTCGGCATGTTGCCTACGTACCCAGCCATGAATGCTAGGATCAAAGTCCATGTAGTTCGATTTAGAATGAATTGGTGATCGAGTTGTACTTGAGGAAAACCCAAAGATGGTGTTGGGACTAATGCATAGTTAGCATCCCAGAAAGGGTTTTATGGTTGAAGCTTACTCTCAGCTCACGTGTGTCATGCTCAGTGTGAGAAACAATAGGTAACAATAACCCAAACGATGCACATTTTAACAAAATGTGGGAAAAATGGTGTTGTACAGTTTAGCATCATGTAGCTAGGATGTAATACAGTTTAACGTCTCACAGGACATGAACACAGTTTAAATGTCATGTGTCACAGACATGGGGTTATTGGTAGTTTAATGTCTTGTAGCTCGGACAAAAAGTTTAACGACATGTTGGACTATATAGGGGCTATGTAGTTTAATGTCATGCAGTAAGGACTAAAGGGCCCATGCAGTTTAATGTCATGCATAAAGGACTAAAGGAACCATGTAGTTTAAAGGCTTATAGTAAGGACTAAAGGGACCATTCGGTTTATAGTCTTGTAGTATGGACTAAAGGGACCATGCAATTTAAAGTCTTACTGTAAGAACTAAATGGACCATTCCATTTAAATTCATGCAGTAAGGACTAAAGGGACCATGTTGTTTAAAGTCTTGTAGTAAGGACTAAAGTGATCATGTAGTTTAAAGTCTTGTAGTAAGGACTAAATGGATCATACAGTTTAAAGTCTTACAGTAAGGACTAAAGTGACCATGCAGTTTAAAGTCTTACATAAAGTATTAAAGGGACCATGCAATTTAAAGTCTTGTAGTAAGTACTAAATTAACCCTGTAGCTTAAAGTATTACAGTAAGGATTAAAGGGACCATGCAGTTTAATGTCTTGCAGTAATGACTAAAGAGACCATGCAGTTTAATGTCTTGTAGTAAGGACTAAAGGGACCATGCAGTTTAATGTCTTGTAGTAAGGACTAAAGGGACCATGCAGTTTAATGTCTTTCAATAAGGACTAAATGGAACTTGTAGTTTAAAGCCTTGAAGTAAGGACTAAAGGGACCATGTAGTTTAAAGTATTATTGTAAGGACTAAAGGGACCATACATTTTAAATTATTGCAGTAAGTACTAAAGGGACCATCCAGTTTAAAGTCTTGCAGTATGGACTAAAGGGACCATGTAGTTTAATGTCTTTTAGTAAGGACTAAAGGGTGTATTTGTGTTATACAAAATACTTCTTCAATAATCTTGTATTTTTTGGAGTTTTAATGTATTCTACATACATTAAGATTAAAGAATAAGCTACATTGGAGTAGGCCTTATGTATTGAATAAGGTCCTTCCCACTTTGGCGCAATCTTTGGAGGTTTCTTTCCTGGTAGCATTGGAGTCTTGACGACCAATACCAATTATCCTTGATTGAATGAATGAAGATGAACTTTTTTATTGATATCTCCTGCTATTCGATAAGAGTTGGCTCAATTGTCTGTGCGGGTGGTGGTCCTATAATCCCATAAAGCAGGAAAAGGTTTATCATGCCATGAATTCTTATCTTTATCCACCATCTTTTGCAGTATGTTTCAAAGGGTCTTATTGAAGGCTTCTATTTGGACATTGTCCGCTTCATGATACCAATATGAATGGTTGTATTTGATGTTGTATTATTGATACAACCTTTTCAGCTCGGATGAATAAAAGTTGGCTCCATTGTCTGTCAATATGGTATGAGGGACACCAAATCTAGTAATAATGTTTGACTCGAAGAAGCTATCAATGACTTTAAAACAAACTTATCTGAGAGGCATTTCCTCTGCCCATTTGGAAAAAAAGTCAGTAGCAGTAAGAATATACTAAAACTTCTTGGATGTAGTAGGAGGAGAAGGTCCTACTACATCCATTCCCCCTGTGGAAATGGCCATGATTATTTAGCTATATGAAGAAAATCTGGGGGTTGATGAATGAAGTTGGTAAATACATGGAAAGAATGAGACTTCTTAGTGAAATCAACAAAATAATGAATCATTGAAGGACAGAAGTATCCAATTCTTCGAATTTGAGAAGAAATATTATGTCCAGACTAGTGGGCACCCCAATATCATGCATGTACTTCATTCATGACAGTCATTGTCTCTTCACCATAAATACATCTGAAGAGAATACCATCAAAACCTCACTTGAAGAGAATATTTTTGGTGATTTGGGCTATCATAAAGTGTAAAATTTACCATACGTCACCGGACATGTTCTTTCCCGGCTCTATCAGGTGGGAGTGTTCTATTTTGAAGGTATTCACTGATAGGTGTCATCCATCCTGTAGTATGACCATATGGATCAGAAATGGGACTGATTTCATTGAGTTCCTCTGTTTTGAATTGAACAAAAGGTGAAACTACTTGACGGTGGGAAATACTGATGATTGTTTCGTCCCAATTTTGATCTTCCAGGGTTATGGATACATTAGCTAGTGTATCATGTTGGGCATTTTTTGATCTCAGGACATAGGAAAATTTCAGTTCCGAGGGAAATTCTGCAATTAACTCTCTAACATAATCACACAAAGGCATTATCTCTTTCTTTCTGATGGCATAATCCCCATTTATTTGTTTGATTAACAAATCTGAATCACCTTTTTCCTTCAAGTGATTCACCTACGCCTGAAGCGCCAATTTCAATCCTACGATGAGAGCATGATATTCTGCTTCATTGTTTGTACCACCTTCCAAAAATAAGAAGGAATAGGGTAATACTACCTTTTCTGAGGAAAAAAGATTGATTCCTAACCCAACAATGTTGAATTTAGGATCTTCCATTTTATTCCATGTTGGACTTCTGGAGGCACCATCTAAGTACAATTACCATGTTTGAGGATTATCTTGAAGAGAGAAGGCTTCCTCATCAAGAAATTCAACATTTAAAGATGTATCTTCTACAGATGGGTGTTCAGCAAGGAAATCGGCCAGATCTTGACCCTTTATTTCCTTTTGAGACACATACTGGATATCAAACTGCTGCAAAATAACTTCCCACCTTTCTAGATGTCCTGTAATCATTGGACGACTAAGGATAAATTTTAGTGGTTTATTGCGAGATACTAATTAGACTTCATGATGTTGCAGGTAGTGTCTCAATTTATGAACTGCAAAGATTAATGCTAGGCAACACTTTTCAATACATGAAGATTTAGTTTATGCCTCAAGAATTGTCCAACTGAGATAATAAATGTTGTTTTCATTCCTAGCATAATTATTTTGGGCACGGAAGGCACCCAATGATCTCTCTAAAGCTATCACATAAATAATATGTGGTCTTCCATGAAGGGGTGGAATTAATATCTATGTACTCAAGAGATATTTCATGAGAATATCGAATGCTTCTTGAAATTCTTTAGTCCACTGGTTGGTGACTCCATTCTTCATTAATTTGGTGATAGGTAAACACTTGCCTACCAAATTGGAAATGAAATGCCGAATATAAGACAAGTGTCCTTGAATTCCTCTTAATTCTATCAAATTTCTAGGAGGTGACATACCAAAGATTGATATTGTCTACTCAGGATCAACTTCGATACCACGATGGCACACAAAAAAGATGAGAAATTATCCTGAGGTTACCCCAAAAGCACATTTCTAGGGGTTCATCATCAAATTGTATAGTCGAAGTTTCTTGAATATGATTTCTAGATCACCCAAGTGATCAGAAAGTTTTCTAGATTTAACCACAAAATAATCTACATAACATTCACTAAATTTCCCTATTAATGGTTTGAAGATATGGTGCATGGCATGTTGATATGTTGCACCTGCATTTTGCAGGCCAAAGGGCATTACCTGATAGCTAACACAACTTGAGGAGCCATGAATGCCATATAATCCTAATAAATTGGGGAGTTCATATTTGATTGTACCTAGAATAACCATTCATGATGGAAAGAGCTTTGTATCCAACTGTTTCATCAATTAAGAGTTCTGTGATCGAAACAGGAAAATCATCCTTGGGACAATGCTGATTAAGATCTATGATGTCAATGAAAACTCTAATTTGTCCATTCATATTTTTCACAGGGACAAATTAGCTAGCCATTTGGGATACTGAACATCCTTAATGATGTTAGATTTCATAATCTTATCAACATCAACATCAATTTTTGGTGCATAATATGGGTGTGTTCTTCATACAGCTTGATTGAATCCTTGATATTCTTCTTGCATCTTGCTTGAATCCTTGATGTTCTTCTGGAAAACCCAAATGATGAGTGGAAACATCGGGATCAATACCTGACATTTCTGTATAATTCCAAGCAAATACATCTCGATTTTTCTTTAGAAATAATATATACATTTCTTTCTCTTCAAGACTCATGGCTGCACTAATTAAAGTGGGGCATGGGTCTTCTTTTGTAACCTGAATTATTTCTTTGTGTTCATCTACGGTGGTAGAGATACCCTCTTCAAATACTGGAGGAGAATACCTGAGATCTTATTATTCTTCTTCTATATGTGTTACCTCTTCTGCTTCTACTTTCATAGTCTATGACGAATCAGAATTTCCTTGATCAAGGGACAAGTTTAAATTTTAACATTTTGAAGAAGAGGCTGCCATTTCTGACATAATTGATGATGAAGGGTCTTCCTAGGGTGATAGAGAGGAGATAATGGATTGAGAATCGATATCATTATTTTCCTCTGGTATTGTTATAACTTCTTTTGTCCTAGTTGATGAAGTATAGAATTGCTATATTTCAGCAGACGAAATAAAGACATCTATGTTTAAGCTTTCATCATTTCTTGTCTAATCCAAAATTTCTCTCATGCTATCTGGCTCGATTGTCGTGGTGGAAATTATGGAAGTTTCCATAAGAGTGTTTGGATTTGGGTCTATCCCATAAATTTGACTAATAGGAAACATATAATCTGTACTCATATGAATGAATGGGTTTATTGGAATCTTTTACAAACCATATTGATCATTAATTATAGTGACCCTCTTCACTGTGTATTTTTTCTTTCCCTCCATGGTATAAAATTATGTCTCAATGTATTGAGATTCACATGTTTTTAATGGGGCCTTTTCACCATACAATGTCCCGATTTGACCATTGAAACAGTATTTGAGACATTGATGTTATGAAGAAGGTACGAACACATGTTGACGTAGCCAAGGTCTTCCCAGAAAAATGTTGAAGGTTGTATCCTGATGAACAACCATGAAATATGAATTAGATATAAGGTCTCCAGACTGAATTTTGAGTGTAATTTTTCCCAGAGGATCTTGTTCATTTTTATCATATCCTGGAAACATCAATGTAGAAGGAGATAAATCAGATTTGGTAAGGTCCAATCAAAGAAGTGTACGAATAGTAATGAGATTGAATCCTAAGACATTATCAATGAAATCTCATAGAATGTCTATATCATATACTTTTCCAGATAGATAAAATGATCTAATATGTCCATGTACAACTTCATCTTCATATTTTTCTTTAAAAGATATCACTGCATGGCATTCTGCATGATCATTCTCTATATGGTAGACTTCAGCTGCAAAAATTTCAGTGTCAAATTATTAAGGACTTGACAAAGCCTCAATGAGCACCTCCCGTAGATCTTTTGATAAAATCAAGGCATCCTGAATTGATATCTTGGCCAGTACATGGGCCAAATGTTTCAAGACATTGTACTTTTGGTCCAAAGGTCTGCGTTTCCAATCATGAATGTGTGGTTTTTTAGGTGCCATTGAATTTGATACTTTAGCAGTATATGCATCCCGTATCAGGGTTGGAGTTAGAAACACTCATGTCATAGGTTTATTAGACCGACTAGGTCTTTCTATTTGCTGAGAGGAAGAAGGTGGGACCTCTAACCAGTCATCCCAAATAACTGTGTCAGGACCAAATCTTCAATGTGTGGAAGAACTTTCCTGTTCCTGATGAGCCCGCGGAAGGGGTTTGCAACGAGTTTCTCCACATATACAGTACTAGAAGGGGTAGGATTGAAATAGTGGCTTCTGGAATATCAGTATCTTCCACTGTATCCTAGAACTATGTCTCCTCATCTAATTCCTCTGTTAGATAAAGAGAACTTAGGCTCATCATAATCGAAACTATTATTGGCATAAGGATCTGTTAAATGAATCATGTTAACAGAACCAAAGATCAATTCTTGATCTGATGAAGATTATTCCTAATGAACCAATTTAGGATGTGTCGTTTGGTAGGGAAGTTCTCGTACTTTTGAAGCAGATGGCATAAAATCTGCCAGAGTCAAAGATAATTTAGGATTTGGCATGAACTCGTCTTCTTCTAACTTCTATTCATTCTTCCAATTATGCTTCTTCTTTGAATATTTTCCTTCCGATGAAGGAGTTTTGTTATGGAATTCATAGAAAAAGACACAATTGGTTGATTTAATTGTTCTTGTAAAATGTCATGATTTCGGTTGATCATATTCATGACCATCAAATCATCATATTTCAGTGCATTTTTACATCTGACTTCATGCCACTCACCTTCTTCCTTCAGATCAGCAGCAGTAATACATGCTACATGGGCTGAAGAACCTTTCATTTTTACCTCTCTAGAGTCCACCATCTTTTGCAGGAGGTCTTTGAAGACAAAAAACTCTTGAATGGGATCCCCCAACATATGATGAAATGGGAAATAGTTGGGGAGTTATTCATCTCCTTCATTGTTCAGCCTTTTGGGCCTTGGAAACTGAACCAAATTGTTTTCCAGAGTTGAGATGAAGTATCTAAGAACCTGTTCATTCCAGAAAGAATAATATTTGTTCATAAAATCATTAAAATGTTTCCGCCTTTGATCTTTTTTATCTTCTTGATGAGGTGGCCATTGTAGTTGATGTTCCAGAGGCGGATCCCTTTGATATGATGATGGTCTTGAAGTGGAAGCATGTACAGGTGTTTGTTTATGTGTAACTGTAGTAGTTTATGCTTTACCTATTATTCTTCTTAGAACTGATGGAATTAAACAAGTTTTAGCCTTAGTCTTCATAATAGAATCTTCTATCTGCTGATCGATTGAAGTACAGTCTCGAAACCCACCTTTATATTTCATAGGGATCAATGGTGTTCGTAATTCATCACACAGATTTTCCACACAGATTGGAAAAAAAATTCTTGAGGGAGTGCTATGCTTAAGGAATATGTTATTCCCTCTCGGCGAGTAATGAAATATGAAACTCTTTCATTCTCCATTTTCTTACAATTTGTATGATATAAAACTTCCATCTTTGGAAATTATGAGCTGAATTGAAAAAGGAACCTTTGACGGAGATCTTCTCACCCACTAATTGACTGGGATTGCAAACTTGTATACCAGACAAAATTTGGTCCTTATAATGACTGTAAAAAAACACCTGAGCTTATCTACTTCTTGTTTTTGAGGAGTTCCCATCAAAGGATCAAAACGAGAAACAAAATGTGTTATGTTTTTTATGGATATCCCAGAACCTTAAAATTTTGGAATGTGGTACTTGAAAAATTTTATGGGGGAGGAATTGCATCCACCCATTCAAGGTAATCTATCTTTTCTGGTTGAATTTTTTCACACTTTCCTTCCATAGCTTCCCATAGTGTAGTTAATGACTCAGTGGTAGTCATTAATTATTGAGAAACATCTGGTTGTGGTTGGACATGAGTAGGTGCAATAACAGGAGTTTGGACGGGTGTCGCAACTTGGACTTCTACTAATGGTAGTATTGTCGGTTGTTGTTGTGTTTGACCCGTAGGATTGGACCTATGAGGGTGTACTTGTAAAGGGGGATATTCATGATCCATCCCAGTAGCTGTAATAAATTCCATTGATTTATTAACTCCAATATTCTTAAGAGGAAGACTACCTTGAAGTAGTTCTGCATTTAACCTCCTCAATTCCTTCATTGCTTCTTCTTGTTGTGCGAACCTTTCCTCTAATGAGAGTGATTGGCCTTCTCCAGGAGTAGAGTTGGGTGTAACATGAATTTTACCCTTTTACTTGTAATGTCCCTTTCTGGAGTATGGAAGGGAATTTCCCGATGGAATATCATGCCCTTGGGATACCCTCTATCTTCTGGTACGCACACCCCCTTCATTCGTTTCTGTGTGCACAACCTCTTGAATAAGAACATTTTCATCTGATCCCTCCGAGTGAGCCTCATTTTCTGGGGGATTAGTAACAGTGGCATTAATGAATTTTTTCGATGCATAACGCAATGCAGCCCTTATGTCAGCTCTTATGTGATACTGTATTCCTCCATGTACTTTATGAGGCATTTCCTTTTGTTTGGTTGATCCCTCATGAAATTCTTGATGAACCGTAATTTGGAGGGAATTTTCTGGATAATTCGGCTCTACGTTCCTTTTGTGGCTTCTTCCCTAATCGAGAGAAGACTAAATTTCGCTGAGGAAGAGATTGAGCATTTGAAAAAGTCCCCAGTCCGGTGGACTGGGGCTGTTCCTATTTTTTTCTCAAATCCTCGAATCCTATCTATTGATCCTGAGGGTTGAGTTAAAAGAGTCCCCAGTCTGGAATGATGGGGTGGTTCTTGAGCTGCTACATCTGAAACATTCTTAAATAACCTCCTAATTTTTTGGATTTTAATCTGGAAATTAGTCAGATGCATCAATCTACATCCACTCAAATCACCTAGCTCAGATGACTACTGGATTATTTCTGACACTTCTTTCACTTGATGATATTCCTGCTCTAAACAATAATCCTATTCGATATTATCATTTTCATGGTACAAGAGTAATTTGACAACTTGTTCTTTATATGCCTGACTTTGGGAAGAACTATTTGAGGCATGTTCTCGAGCAAGCCATTGATTACACAGAAAACAAAATAGATGTGGCCAACCATGGGTAATAACATTGTATGAAACCACGTTTGGTGGGTTTGTTGACTAGAGAGAACAGTGAAATTCAATGATACATGAACACCCCATCATCTAATATGATTACCAGATGGGACATTAGTAATTAACTGGCGCAACCTTCTCAAGGTGCCAAGGCATGAACGCTGAAGGGCTCTCTGTTACTTTTCAACATTTAGATGTCGATAAACTGAGAGATATTCCAAGTCAATTTGGAATTGCAACCATTCTATTATCTTGACATTATTTTGATATTCATCATAAGATAATATTTTATCTTTTAACTAACAAATAGTTTTCCATATATTGATACAAATATCGTGAATAAAATCATCTGTCAACGTTTCTGGAATATCATACTGAGAGTCATCCAAAGGCCAAAACATGACTTGTATTTCACCTTTCACCACTTTTTTTCTCTTATTCTACACATCCTCTTTGTCATTTTATGAAGATTCTTCTATCTGATTGGACCAATGCTGGTGCTTCTATGTTGCATACATGGTATGGTAGAGAATTATTTTTTTAAAAATAGAATATGAATGACCTAGGGGTGGTTTAGAGAATGACCTACACCCCGGGCTATCTTCTGATTGAGAAATTATTTCACCTACTACCAGTAAGGCATCAGACATGACTGGCTTCACATTTTCAAGTGCGTCAAGATAAGAGGGCTTTCTCATTACTGCATTTTCCATTGAAGAGGTTTCCAGGCAATGTGAATAACTACAACGGAGAGGACATTCACAACTAAATTCATCATCATTGGGAGGACCACCATGGTGGGTTACAACAAAAGTTGAAACCTCTTGCTTCTTGGTCTTCTGGCCACACATAAGGTTATTGTGGCTCTCATTTGAAGGTGATACGTCAAGATTGACCGAGTTTTCATGAATCAAGACTTCATGAGAATGTTTCTGATGAAGTACTTCAGAATTATAGTTGTTATTTCAGGAATCTAGAAATGGGAGAGTAGAATCTTGAGTTGCAACAGACAATTTTCTGAGGTCTTCAAGAACAACAGCATTGAACAAGCCCTTATTGCAGTTTGGATCTTGTTTTTTCAACTGGGATGGATGTGTATTTTCCGTGGATTCCTTCTTACTAACATTGGAAACCACTTGTTGATGAAAATTTTTATTTTGGGCAAGTGTATGTGCCTGCTCAGGAGAAATGGTCAAGTTAGGATGATTATCTCCATTCAAATCAGGTGTATGTTCCTGACTTGATTATCTGTATGACAAGGGGGAGTATGCCCCACGACTCTCCTAGATTGGAAAGTAGGTGTGTGTCTTCTCCGGGGTGACATATTGATGAGTCACTAAACTTATAGGGATATATTTATGTTTCTTTCCCTATGATGTCACTGAAGTTTCTACAATATTCTAATTGGTATCCAAAATATGGGCAGAAATTTACTTCTACTCTTTCACCATTGTTAGAATGTTTGTGGTGAATTCAGCTGCCAGAATAGGAATATATGGCCATTCTGTGTTTGGATTAGGTGTATGTGACTTCTAGAATCCTCCTTTTATAGTCAACGGATATCGATAATACTAATGCATAGGGGAAGAGAGTTGAGTCTTCTCTAGATTTGTCGTCAGATCTTTCTGACTAACTTCTTTGGGTGCTATCAAACAAGACTATTGGAAGGCTTGATTAACATTGGATGGTGTCTGTGCCTACTGGGTATTTTAAATCAAGTATGGTTGATGGGATTCCTTCAATACTAGTAGACGATACTGCTGATGAAATTGGTGGTTGTAAATAGGTGTATGTTCCTTCTTACTAGTTGCCACCATATTAGATTTGCGATCTTTTTTGGATTGAATAAGACGATCCGGCTGACATGCTGATAATTTATAAACAGGTGTATGTGTCTACCTATAGTATTCTGCTGGAATTTCCTGGAGGGATTGATGTGTTACTGCCAGAAGATTCTGATGTGCAATGAAATCAGGACAGATTGGTGTTTATGCCCACTCATTGTTTTCCATCAAGATAGATTGATAGAATTCTCCGGAGCGGGAAGTTGTAAGAAAAATCTCCCTATAGACCACATTTCTCCTCTGGCAGTTCGTCTTCTGTGCTCAAGTCTGAGGAACCTGAGCTGAACACCTAGAGGTGATACCCTCATCATGTTGAGAGTTCACTACCACATGAGTCTGGCGGCGATTTTTGGTGGGAGTCCTCAAGAAGGACTCCTACCTTCTTGAACCAAGGACTTGAGTGAACTATTAATGAACATCCCTATAATATGGAAGGGACTGGTTGTTGTGTTCCAGGGATCATGACCCAAAACGGATGGAAATGGTGGTTTGCACCACCTTCTTCTTGACCACTGGTTGTCACTCTCTAGACAACCAGGGTGAGTTGTTAACTTGGAGGGATTTCTAAGTGTCCTCCATAGTCAGGATGGTACCATATGGATGGTATTCCATCACCAATGAATTCGAGACCCAGTGTTGAAGATGCTAAGTAGGTGATATCATCCTCAGAGAAGATGAGGATCCAGCAGGAGTAGCAGCCGTGGTATTCACATGTGTGAACATTAAAGAAGTCATTTCTGTATTTTAGAGAGTTCTTGGAAAAGAGTTCTTGTTTGATATAACAGTCATAATCAAGACATTCTTGGCCAGAATATGTCTTTTGGATGAACACATATGTGTTTGATTGATATTTTTTCCCTTATATTGAATTTAATATGTGCCTAACAAATAAGTAAAACAAACTTTTATAATGGTTTAAGGATTCCCGTCGGGTTCACCATTTTTTGTTTCTTCTAAAAATGGGGATGACCTTGTTTGTTTAAGGTTTAAAGTTTTTAATCGATTTCGAACACGTTTAATCATAGAAACCGAATAATCCAATGATTTTATATCCATTTGGACCTACATTCCAAAGATATATGCTCATTAGTTGTGGACCGAAGAGGATTAAGAATTTACATTGGTCGAGAGGATAGGAGGTCAGGATCATCACACCTTTTTGACAGGAATTATTACCTACTCCGGGACACTCTTATAGATTTCGGTTCTATTCACGAATCCTTTTTAATTCACCATGTATGAAAATGAGTTTTCCTTTAGATTTGGAAATCCATGATTGTTATGTATGTGATTTAGAGAATCTTTTATATGTATTTGATGTTATTCATCAATAGAGAATCATTCGTATGTATTGGAGATTCATAGTAAATGCTATCATTCAATACATTATATAGAAATCTCTTGGTCATTATGATGACCATAATGGTTTTAAATCCACTCAGTGAGGCACTTGATGTTAATTTTTATTCAGAAAGATAGGGATTATTTCAGAGTTGGGATTGTCCCAATATATGGGCTTCCTATGTATCCTTGTTAAAAAGAATGGAATCAGAACCCACATTGTTCAATAGGAAGGATATAGTTTAACTCCATATGGGACGAGATAGAATAAATGAAATATTGGATTGAACCTTATAAAGGATTCTTATGTACTCTACTTTTAATGTAGAGATCAGAGTCCACGTAGTTATGGTAAAGAAAAGTGGGGTTTATGTATGGTTAATGGCCCAAAAAGAGATGTAAATATTACTTTTACAATCTAAGCATACGTGAGTCCTGCTCGGTGTGAGAAATAAGACATATCATTAAATTTGACAATGGTTCCATGAAAGATGCAGTCATTAAAAATGATGTAGGGATTCCGTATGTATGACAACCCAAGTAAATAAAGATCAGGACTTAGATTCGGATGGAATACTAGGAGCAAGGTCCATAAAGGTATTTGTACTTTATGGAGATTTGGAATTTTAACTCGGGACTTACTCTTGAAAAGGAGTCCCCAATTAATAGGGTCTTATGATTAGGTTTTATTCCTAAGAAGGAATCACAAATTAAAATAAAATAAGGTTGGGGCTTACTCCTGAGGAAGATGCCAAATTAAATGGAATATATAGCATGGGGCTTAATCCTGAAGAGGAGGCCCAGAGTTAAAGGAACTTATGATTGGGGCATAATCCTAAGGAGGAGCCCTAATGTTAAAGGAAATAATGATTATGACTTACTCTAGAGAAGGAGGCCTAATGTTAAAGGAACTTATGATTGGGGTTGAATCCTAAAGAGGAGGCCAAAATATAAAGGAACATATGATCAGGGATTAATCCTGAGGTGGAGGCCCAAAGTTAAATGAAATTATGATTTGGACTTACTACTAAGAAGGAGGCCCAAAGTTAATGGAACTTTTTATTGGGGCTCAATCCTGAGGAGGAGGCCAAAAGATGAAGGAACTTATGATTGGGTCTTAATCTTTAGGAGGAGGCCCAAAGTTAAAGGAACATATAATTGGGGATTAATCCTAAGGAGGATGCCCAAAGTTAAAGGAAATTATTATCGGGACTTACACCTAAGAAGGAGGCCCAATGTTAATGGAACTTATGATTGGGGCTTAATCATAGGGAGGAGGCCCAAAGTTAATGGAAATTATCATTGGGACTTACTCCTGAAAAGGAGGCCCAATGAATTCCTCTTAGATAAGGAATCCATCAAAGAAACCATTACATAAATGAAATTGAAGAAGGTTTTGAAGGCCATGACATGAATATGAGATGTGAATTTGAGGGAAGAATGTGATTAGAAAGGAGGACCGCAAGTATTGTTCTGGTGCACAAGTCCTGATCGCGCAAGTATACATGCGTGACTTGAGTCACTTTGGGCGATGAAGAATCCATAGGGTAGTACTTGGGCGTTGTTGGACTCAAGAACTTATTATCATACCTAGATGCCTCCAAAAGGATGGGGCAAAAGTTCCCTTGAGTTGTTAAGGCGGCGCGCAAGTGTTTCCATTTCCCTTAAGGGATGCACACTTAGGCGCACATTCATTGACGAGTTCTAAAACATAGGCTTTATTCTTCCTCTTTAGAGCTTCTATTCTAGGTGTTGAATTACCTTAAAAGTTTCCAGAATATGTCTGAAAATGACGTGGGTGACCAGAGCTTGAATCTGAGCTTTGGAAAATTCGTCCTTGAAATGGGGGGCCCACATGGGCTATTTATAGGCAACTGTGCACTTTGGGTGAAAAAGGAATAGGGCGCGCAAGTGACTTGCGCGACCCATATGTAGTGCGCAAGTGACTTGTGTGACATGCATGATAATTGTACGACACCCTCTAAATGAGTTCCTAGTTTATCCCATTGCCAATTTTCGATGTTCATAAAAGGGTGACCCTCATTGGGCTTAAGGTATTCCCCTTTTCTATTCGTTGGACTCTGTAATAGAAAGGAGCGTCAACAATATGCTCGGGTGAGTATATATTGATGGATCCATAAAATATGAATATTATCAAACATTAGACTTGATAAACCAGGGTGACTGAGATATATATATTTTCATGGATTGAGTGGTTATTATTGATACCTTGTGAAAAAATTATCATGGGTATCTAATCCAATCACCATGTTAACTCATAAGGGAGAAATGTTTCTTGAGGAAGATGAATATGGAAAAAAAATCAATGAACTGAGGAGGAGGATTGTCAGGCCACCTGTTCTCACACATCCCAACAGTGGATAAGGGTCTGGGATGAATCCTCTTGAAAAATGATTTGTTGACAACTGATTCCTCGTTCTAGTTGAAGGTTCGTGGCTAAAATTAAATAATAAATGATTTGGAGTTAGTTGTAGAAATATTTTCATTAATGATTTCGAGGCATTATCATTATAGAGAAAAATGTGACATATATACCAACCATAAAATTTTAAAGTATTTATTCACCTATAAATACTTGAATATGTGTTTAGGATGACAGTTGGAATAAATTATGTATTATGACTGCTCAATACATTACCACCATAGAAAAAATAACAAGTTGGATAATGTTTTGAGTCGAAAGGAACACTCTATCTTATCTATAATGAGGATTATAAAAGGTTAAATATCTAAATATTTGAAAAGTATGTACCTTGAAATATTGAAGGAATTTGGAAAATTTCATCTTTCTCAAATGATTTTTCAACCATATATCCAAGTGATTATTAAAGAGACATAATAGAAAGATAATGAGCATAAAAATAATGAATTGAATTTTCTTGAGTTCAAAACATATTTTGATGGATGATTAGGTTCCTGAAATGAGTCTTTTTCCCATTAATATGAGACTTCAATAATGATATATTAGAAAATGATAATAATAATTATTCCTTATTCATCCAAAACATACAATGATTTATATAGATAATAGAGAGTATTTATTTTGGGATAACATGAAGAGATATATGACATAGTATGTATCTCAGTGACTGGTATGTCAGTAAGTTAATGAAAAGAAAAAAAATTATAAGGGAGTGTTATTACTATTACCTATACCATAATTGAATTATGAAAACATTACTATCAATTAAGTCATAAGACACCCCAAAATGACTAAAGTAAATAATTATATTTTGATTTCAATAGATCTCAATATGAATTTAGTACACTTAATTAGTGTTAGAGAATATTTATCTATTGATTAGATTTCATTGAAATTAATTAAATAAGTAAAAAAGGTTGTATGGAGTACAATATTCTATTGTATCTGGTTGATATCTGAGGCTTAACTAGAATTTCTGGTGAATTATTCCGTAATCTATATATATTAAGTTTTATTTTAATATTTTCTATCATTCTAAAATAGTTTTTTCTTCAAATAGAATAATTCAAACCTTGGAGGATATATTTATATCATGTTATGAATATTTGAAATGAGGTTGGGAACATTATCTTCATCTAGTCATGTTTCATTACAATAATATCCTTCACTTGATAATTTGGATGGCTAAATATGATGTCTAAAATATAAATAACTATAAAAATATGACATCTTGGGTTGCAATTGAAGAAAGAAATATATTGATACCTGAGCATACTGAGGAAATAAAATATAATTAAAATCCACAAATTAGGACATTAAGGCATCCCACAGTTGATAGAAATTTTTTCTAGATATTCAAAACTGAGATATGGAATTAAAATTTATTGAGAATGATTTCCTATGAGTTATTGATGAAAATGTTTTTAATATTTTAATAGAGTTTAAGATTGTCCCTCTATATATTGTCCCATTCAATATTCTTTATTGGGTAGGTATAATTTCTTATCCCCTGAAGCTTCTATTGAACCATGTTGATGTTCATGATGTGTTCCATTTATCTCTCCTAAAGAATTATATACCTGGTCATTCACATGTACTGAACTGAGATGTTTTACCACATGATACTGTTGTTTTCTATAAAGAATAACTACAATAAATCTTGGATCATAGAGATAATGTTCTATGAAACAAAAATAGTCACCTATAAATTTTTCTCATGAGGAATAAATAATTTGAATAAAATCTATAATTACTCAGGATTATATGAAACAATGATATCCTCATTTTTTTGTAAAAAAGTAATGGAATTTTTTGGTAAATATTATTTTTTAATATTGGTATAATGTGACCATATAGATTATAAATATATATATATATCCAATTATAATAAAAATGAAGTATTTTATTTCTTGTATTACTAGAAATCACAAGTCAGAATGAAATGTGGTATAGTATACCATTATAAATTAGAATTTATACTATTTGGATGAATGACAATAAATATTATTAAAAAAAATATATATAATGTTTTTATATTATGAAAATTTATATATTATTTCATAATAAATAAGTATTCATTTTTCATGTAATTCATTTTATGTTTTGAAAATATATTTTCTTTAAAAATGGGTTTTATTAAATTCTGTGCACATATATTATAACTAATTTTTTCAACATATAATTTTTTTTGTAGAATGATTATAATTTTTTAAATCATTGTAACAAAATTATCTTAAAGTAAAACATTTAGAAATATATTGAAAGACTAATTCTTCAAAAAATATTTGAAAAGTACTAATTTTATAAAAAACTGTCTTTTTCATTATAGTATTTAAAAAGTAATAATAATTTTTATTTGATTTTAAAATTTCATGAGTTAATTAATATTAATCATAATCTAATAAATTTCATTGGAATCAAAATTATTCATAATTTTTGGTATAAAAACCTTTTTATACAAAAAAATGAATTTCTTTGGAGGACCATTTATCGATGCTTTTTGAATGATTATTTAAAATTATTGTATTCCACTTATAGAAATTGAATTTGATAAAATTAATTCCATATTTTAAATAATAATTTAATTTTTTACGGATTACACTTTCATTTATTATCATAATGAATAGTAGAAGCAATAAAATTTTATTACACTGATAATGATTAAAATAGGTTTACCAGTGGTTAAACAATGAGTCATGGGTGAGATTGACATATAATATTTTGTACATATTATTTGATGTAATAATATCAAACAAATATAATATAATCTTAAAATATTATTTCTTCTTTATCCATTTGTCTGGAATATGAAATTAAAATATTTTAATATTTGTATTAAATCTATGTCAGACCTCTAACTCACATATAAAAGAACACACCATATTCTCTATTATCCACACTTCATGACACTATTATATTAGAAAATACATAAAATATATATTCTCTAAAATCCATCTTAATGTTCTATATTTCATTGTATTATCATAATATTATCCATTGAAGGCTTGAGGTTTAAGACAAGGTGGTTTCTTAATGAATATTTATAGTTCTTAACCCAGTTCTTTCAATTTAATTTCTTCTTGAACATTGTCTAAAACTATTTTATACATAATAACATTATTAACCAAGTATAACCCATATATATTGGTGTTATTATGATGGTTTCACAACCTTTTGCAACGATTCTAAATCAATTGTGAAATAATAGTATTGCCACTTGCATACGAGTGGACTACTGACTCCACAAAATGATATGAATCATTTTCCATCACATCCTATAATGGTTGTTTATAACTATATATTTATTAAAATTATATGATATTTATGATTTATTAATGATTATTTATGGATTAAATATTATTTATATTGGTTTTATTATATTCATTAGAAAATGAAAACAACATTCCTGGGGATGTACAAAATATTGTATCTTAGAATGGTGTAATTAATTATTATCTATCAAGATTTTATGAAAGACTATATAAATTTATATAATGAATACAAATAATATTTATTTCATGATTAATATTATCTGATGGTTTAATTAGTGTATGAGTATAAGTAACAAAAATTTATAACTGAAATATTCATGAAAAGAAAAATACTTCAAACCCAGAAATGATGATTTTGATAAACAATTATTAAAAAATTGGTATAGAAATGATATAAGTGGATATATTTGATATTATAATTATATATATGGTTATATTATATGATTATAATAAATTTAATTTAACAATAAATGACGTTAGATTCATTTTTAAAGAAGTTAATGTCAAGGTAACGGTTTACATTACAATATCATTTTTAGCGGGGTTGTTTATGATTAAATTTCATATTGGAAAATTATATAATACATATCTGTAAAATATTATGTATTTTATTCCCATATGATTATTTATTATTATTACCTTTTTAAATTTCATGATACTATATATATGTAATCAGGAGACAACAAGAATAGTTTTATGATAAACTTACTTTGATTTACTATTCGGTCCGGATTATTTTTCATCCATATTTATATTTTCATTAAAATATATTAAATATTGATTTTAATATCCCAATATAAGTTTTTAAATTCATTTTTACACATTTTTTATTTTATATATGTTTTTTAAAAGGAATATTCTTTTCATTTATCGATTGAGGTAATTTTTACCAAAGGTGTGAACTAAAATACTTGTTTTAACATGTAGTGTATGAATTATTTTTTAAATCATCATTTATACACATTATAATTAATCTTCAATTAATATTTACCATGTTTTTTTCAATGAAACCATTTTTTGCAGATATTAAATAAATTTTTATTTTAAATTAACGAATTCAAAATGAAAAGATTGTTATCCTCCAAAAAGGTTGTAATGATTTTTGAAAAGTATTTTCATTTCTAACAATATCCATTGATTTTAATTTTAATTCAATGGCGATATGATCCAAATATAATGTCATTATTATTTATAATAATTTACTAATAATATTATGATAAAATGTTAATGAAACCCATTTTATTTTCTATTCGTTAAGTAATGATAAAGTGATAAATATTTTCATGATATTTTGGAATATCTATGACTGGATTTTGATAATGTGATAGGTGGTTCCATTATACATATATAATTTATTAGGTAATTATGAATACTTTATGAGTTTAAACGCTACATTGATGGTTATAACAATCCCAAAAAGGGTGAAAATGAGGTTATCTTAAGCCCAAAGGAATGTATATGGGTGGTTATCACATACCCGATATATGTACATAGATGGATAGACATCCATCCAATGACACGATGACCTTAATTTTTTTATTATAATAAAGAACCCTTTTAAGGGATTAAAGGGGGAAACCCAAAAAAACATCATGAACAAATTCATAACACGACCCGATGGTCTTAGAGAGTAAAACCATACTGAATACATAGAATTTCCCATCCCCGTGATGTGATCATGATGAAGCTCTCTAATGTTTCATGATTGTTCAGATAGAAAGTGTCTTGCCTCAAAGCACAAACCCAATATGATGGCTGATTCCATACCCTCTCAATCATAAAAATATGAAAATCTCTAAAAAGATGAAACTCTAGCTCTAAATCCGTCTTGGGGAAAAATCCATGTGGTCATGTCTGGCCAACTTTTAGAATCAATGAATAACATACATAAGAAAATTCCAAATTCGAAAATAGCTTCCACAAACCCCAGTATCACAACCAATTTCCATTGATCCGAAAAATTGAAAAGTCAAAAGGTAAGACATCAACATACATTGAAAAACATGAGTCACCTTCCTGTCTCGAGATCCACACCTAACTCAACATACTCTCTGACCACAACAAACCAGGTCACCAGTGAGTTCCACCATCATCCACTGCTGCCATTGAGAAACATAATCAATGAAACCATACACAAATCATAGAATATCACACTATCGTCAAATGATTTAGGTGATTCTAACTACCTAAATAATCTTGATGAATCAGCGGCGACAACACTGACTTAACACCACTGTCAACATCTATGTTCAAACACCACACCATCATAGTGGAAATCCGGAACACAACCATACCAAAATAAGAAGATGAAAAAATTACTGATCCAACCTCATACAAAATCACCATAGTATATGGAATATACACATTATCTCCAATGCCAGGAGAAACAAGTCCCGCTAGATGAAACAACTACCACCAGATACCAACTCCTGCCATTAAGGAACCACCTCTCCAACTCAATCTTGTAGAGAAGCAGAGGGCCTTAGGGTCACTATAAGCATAAGAGAATCCATTACCTCCAAGAAATGGCCTCTCACCAGAATAGAGGATGTAATCCAAATTTGAGATGGTGCCGACACATGATCATCTGGAAAACCCTCAAACACCATTCAACTTATCTCAAAAACCATTTAGTAACAATCGATCCAAATCCAGCCTGGATAAGAGTTAAGGAACGTGTGGTCAGAGAGGGGATGAACCCATTAGTGGATGCATCACTACCATCGTCAGGATAAATAGACACCTGTAAAAAACACCAATACCATGCCTCTAAAGAGAAACATCGACATGAAGGAGGAAACAAGGAGAGTTTGTGTGAGAAGAAGACACAACGAAGATAGGAGGAGGAGAAGAAATGGTGCTCAGATGCACCACCAGCCCCAAAGATAAGGGTTTTCGAGGAAACCCTAACTGAAGCTGAGAGCTGGAGGTGGAGACCTGAGGGAGAACATATCCTTATTAAACACCAAAATGAACAATAAACCAAAGAAGGTCATCCCAATCCTAACATTTGATGAATATCCTTGTGAGTTTCCTTCGAATAATATTTCAATGATTATTATTACACCACACTTCATTCAACTATTCAAGAGAATGATCTTATTATATTTTTATACTCTTGTGGATTATGTTCTTGGATTCCTTTATTATTTATGTCTTATGAACTACCAAACATTATTCCAAGACTAATGATTATGATCTATGAATTATTGTGTATTATTTTAAAATTTTAATAAGATGTTCTCATATCTATATTATCATGTTATACTTAAATAATCATTTTATATCTCCCTTTTTTATGTTTACAGAGCATTTGATCTCACCATTTATTAGGATTCCCTTACAATAAAAGATGATAATTTATTTTAAATGTTATATGTCTAAGAAGGGTAATATTTCTGAAGAACTAAGTGAGAAATGTTGTAGATATTTTATATACCAGTTGTTTATGTATCTATGTTTCCAAAGACACTAACCATTTCTAGTTCTGGAATTGATTATATAGATATGTAATGATATTTCCTATAACAATATATAATATTTATTTATGAAATTATTAAGACACCACAACAAGTATTATAAAATATATATCTTACCTAGCTTATCCTAAAAGACACTAAACATTTAGTTATTGAGATTGTGGTATTTTTAGGATATATAATGTTTAAATTGTTGAAATATTTATATATGTTTAGCTTGATACATATAAATTTATATCAAATTAAATGTATAAATAAAAGGTTTTAGCATCAACCCTGAGAGTGTGGGTCTAGAGTGTCCCATATGGCCTCAGAGTAGGGTTTAATTATTTTTGTGGATTTTTTTAGATATTTTTAGGGATTATTATATAGTAAAATCCGTAAAAACATTAGGGATAATTTTATGTATAGGATAACATTTTGATGTTTTTGTAAGTATTGAATTTTTGGTTTTCAAATATTGAAATTTTTTATCGATACTACAAATATATTATAGATTTGTATTAGATGCACCAATGGGTTATAACATTAAAAAGGATGATTATGGATTTTCTATATCATCACCTTATGAATGATAAATAGTCTTGACTAAAAACCTAGTTTGAAACTCCCATGAGATAAGATTTGGTTAATTCACATGCTCCCTATTAACCATTATAAATGATATAAAGGTATTTTTTGGATGTAAGATATAACATGTTAGGATAGAAACCCTATTAGAAAAAAGACTATCTAAAACATACAATAAACTTAAGGGATTGAAGGTTAATCCATTTATCATAAATGACTAAAATTTATTATAGGTTTAAATGAACATGTCATTGGAGAATATATGTTTTTATTGATTTTCCATGTTCATATGATCATTTAATATTATTTTACTATTTGTTGTCATAACCATTTTAATTTCAGTTTTTTGTTTGAAATAGGATCAAGAAAATTATTTTGTGAAAGGTTTTCCTCTAGAAAATTTTATAACTAACTAAGGAAGTATATTTGGTGCACATTTTTGTGATAACAGGAAATTACCTTTTCCTATTATATGTGAAATGTTATTCCTTCTAATAGGTATGTTTCTGTGTTAGAATATATATATTGAGTTTCTTATATATAACTTAATTTATTACATTATAGAACCATAATTAAAAGTATAAGGATGTAATTTATTTAAAGTATGAAATGTAACACCATAATATTTTACTATATATCCTTCATTTAATTAAATCTAATTTGTTCGACGTCCTTCTCCACATGCATCACTGAACTAAAAAGTTCCACAACAAATTATATGTATAATATATGGAATACTATAATGAATTAAAATATATTACTCAACTAAAATTTCTTACATTTGGAGGAAGAATAATTAACCTGATTTAATATTAAAAATGATTGTTCATTATCAAATAACATAACTTTAAAGTATTTTATATTTTATCATAATAAATTATATTGGCCATTTTAAAAACAATTATTCTATATTAATGAAATTTTATCATTATATAAATTATAAATTGATTTAAAATAATATTAAGAACACATAAAAACAAAAATTTTTAATTAAAAATAATTTTTCAGTATTTTTTAGTTTCATTTAAGTGATGAATTTAAAAATCCTATAATTTTAATTTTAAATAATGAACATAATTTTTAAATTCCACATATCTAAATTATCATAGGATTAATTTTTAACATTTTTATAAAAAGGTTGGCTGAAGAGTTAAAAATGTGGATTTTCAAATTCAACCACTTTTATGACATTGTAATAATATAAGAATAATTTATATCTTAATGAAATTTTTTTATCTGTTATATATAAATATATATTATGATAAATCATTTACAAATATAGTTTTTAATTTATAACATCCTTGCTGAACATTTTGGTAACATAAGTAATATTTTACTCCAATATAAAAAACATAATATATTTATATTAACTATTTATAAAATTGGAAGAAATCAGTTTTTGATTTTTTTAATTCCATATTAATTATATTTTGTTAATAATAATAATTTTTTTAATATAAATAAAAAAATTAATAATTATATCATTATCCAAAATATTAAACCTAAAAATACACTTTTTCAAAATATGTTTTCTAAACATGATGTGCATTAATACAAATAATTAATCATTATCATCCCAAAAAATTTAATTCAAAAAATATTTTGTATTTAGAAATTTTAGGTTAAAATTTTTTAATCAGGTCAATTTTTTGAATTAAAAGTAAATTACATTGGTAAAAATTATTTATCATTTTAAAAACAAAAAATGATAAAATGATTAAAATATTAGTGTAAAAACAAAAAATCATACTAAAAAAATAATGAAAATTTATTTATTGGGATTTATCAAGATTAAACCTACCCTAAACCCCTTATTTCCAACTTTTTATCCACTTACCTTGAATAAAAAATTTACCTTATATACTGTTATAGATATGACACTCCCTTTAGTTATAAAAGTATCCATCACCACCCCTAAATCTTCTCCCACCCCAAAGCCTATAATAATTTGAAAAATAACTACCTAATACTCATATAATCTCCATAAATATTATTTATTTTCAAAATACCACCCATAAAAATATTAATCTATATTTCATATGAGCTCTACCAAGGAGTTAGGTAATGTTATCAATTACATTGTTACATTTATTTTCTATTTTTCTATATTCTACCTCCAAAAAATATATTATTCCCCTGTTGATATAACTAAATTATTATCATATTTAAACTATAAAATCATCTTGTCAATTGTATGAAAATTTTTAACATTCCTCTCAATTATTTAGAAAATGGATAGAATTTTTTTTATTTATTCAGACTACCACCTCCATAAGTAGTATGATCCATTATTTTTAACTACCGTACATTAATAATTATATATGATTATTTAATAATTAAATTGATATTTATACCATGATAAATAATCTATTAAAAATCTATTTAATACACATCCCCTATTCTATGAAAAATGAAGACATAATTTGTGTGAATGTACATACTACCACCTCGACGACATGAAATATATTTTTTCCATATATCTAGTGTTTTAATTTATTTATAAAAATATTCAAATATAATTAAAAAAATTAAAAAACTAAATAATATCATTACGATTCTTTAATAATGAAATTATTTCAAAATAATAACTTTCTAAACCATACTCACATATCGGTTATTGCATGTTCTTATTTGTGTCAGTTTAACCACCCATTTGAACATGTCTATAAATTTCTATTATGGATTGATATTTAAAAATAAGAACCTGAAAATTTAGGAATAAATGTGAAAATATTTTTTATTTTATGGTTTTTAAAGGACATATTATTGTTTAACATATTATTAATATAACAACATTTTTATTAAATATTACCGGAACAATAACTGTACCAATTTCATCTCAAAGAACCATAACTAAGACTCTCATGGATTTAAATTTTTTATTCATAAATATTTATAAAACATATATTATAGTATCCTAAATAATATTTCAGTAATTAAAGTGGTTTTGAATAATGATGTTCAAAATCGACATTACCATGAAAGTGTACAATAATTAAAATTTCAATCATTCTATAATGAAAATAAAATGTAACTATCTAGTAAATGTGTAATAAATAATTATATTTTAATAATTTTAAAGGTAATATATATTATTAATGTTCATAAATATGTAATTAACATGTTTCATAAATAAGTGATTAAGGGACTTTTGTTTGTAGTCAAGTACATTCAAATTAGTTCTCTAAATACCTTTAAAGCGCTCCACTGACCCTTTTTATTGAGGAATGTTTACTAAAAATGATAAATACTAAAAAAACATTCGATAGTAACTATTACTAGTATTTTATTTACAAAACCATATAAATAAAAATATTTTGGGATTATTTTTTCTTGGGCTTTTCCTTGAACATATTTTCTACACTTATTTCAATGTGTCTAATATAGTATGGGTGATATGAATGTGGCTATCTCTCGAAGACCTTGAGGCAACACTACCTCATTAATCAGTATATTCTAATTAGAATACAAAAAAATCCTTCCACTCTAATAAAAAACTCTTGATGGTAAGCCAAGAAAAAACACCATCATTAACAATTTTCCTTCTCAATAATGGAAATTAACAAAGGCATAAGGGAACGATTACCATACTATGTGGAAAAAATAAATAATTTTCCAATATATATTCCATAGAGAAACGTTCCCTAAATTTTTATACACATATTGTAATGTATAAAATTATTTAAACATGTTATTAAGTCCCAAAATAATCTATCAAACACTACCTTAAACAAAAACGCTTGGTCATGTTGTTTATTCTTATTCTATATATTCATAATTTTAGAAAATTTAAATCATCAAATATATATTATGAAGATAAATATCCTAAAAACTACAGTTTATATATAATATGTCACATTATGAAGATATAATTTTACATAATAGGGATTTTAAGAACTAAATACCACTACTTCATAATTTTAATGCCTTAACATGTGGAAATACCACTTTAACTGGATGATATTCCCACATCTAATTCCAATGAAACCTCTTACACTGTATATATAGTGACATCCAACACCATAATTTATTCTTACGATTTTTTCTAAACCAATGAGAATATAATTTCTCAGTCCTCACCAACAATAAATAGATAAGATACGTTCCAAAACCCATAATATTATTATATTTCTATATAAAATAGAATTAATGACTTTATTAACCATGTGTTTTATCCCCCAATGAATTTTTCTCTGAACTACATCCAATGTTTCATGATCCTAGAGCATTAAAACTACTTATATTTTTCTATTATATCTAGATCCTTATACAATATCAATTATTTGAGTGTTTCAAAAAATACATGAATACATAACTTTTTCTATAATAGGTCTTAGTCATTAATTTTATTTTAACTAATAAATATATTATGATTTTAAAATATTATATAATTTTATTTTAATCATGGGTATTCTAACTAAATGTAAGAAAATATGTTACAATGTTTGTGTATTATAGTTCAAACACTAGTAATCCCAAATGAGATCAAACTACATCAATAATAAGTTTCATAAATTGTTTGTGAATAATCCATTTCATATCCCCCTGGAGTGTCACCCCTAATTTTCATTTATACCCATTTATTTTGCATTAAGTGAATATCAAGTTAATTTAAAACTAACATTTTTCTTGGTATTTCCAAAAGGTGCATCAGGTCTAGAGAATACATCCACACACACATGCACACACACACACACAAATATCTCCATATAGGGACTTTGTTGTTAGGAATATTCACTCTTTACCTAAAAAAATTGTTTGGGTGTATCTATATATTTAAAATTATCTCATGGGTTTTTTTAATTTTTTTCATAATTCCTAATGATTCCCAAAAAAATCATTATGGTCAATAAATTACATTTGGATCATCTAAATAATATACCCCATGAGTTCCACAATAAGTGTACACATTGGCCCATTTTTTGGGAACTGAGTGAAGATCGAGCTAATACCCAATAATCCCTTTTAAGAGTTAATAACCCTAGGTTCATTGGATTCATAGCATTTATCCACATGTATGTATCTACATAAGGATGTCTTTTTTATGGAATCCAAATATTGATTACCTTAAAAAAAGTTTAGGATGTTTCTTATTTTTAGATATAGAAGAAATTTTTTCACTACAAATTTCTTTTCCTAATATCCATATATAATTAAACATTACAATGATACCAACTATAATGAAATTCATTTTTCATAAATTATTATTACATAAGTTTTTATATAAATTACGTAAAAATAATCCAATTTAGAATCAAAAGGAAGATATTTAATAATGATAAACACAAAAATATATAATAAAACATTTTTAATTATCATATTATCATATTATAAAAATAATTTACAAATTAAACTAATAACTAAACAGCCAACTTTCTTGAAAAATTAATTTAATTTTAATATTGTTTTATAACATATTACATTGCATATTTAATAATATTTTAAATTAAAAATAAATATTAAATATTAATAAGGACATTTATTCATACATGTAACAATTTAATATTTCAAAACTAATAATTAATATTCAATTAATTAAAATTTATAATAATTAAATAAGAAAATTATTAATAATAAATAATTAATCATTTAAATAACTAAAATTTCTGATAAGAAAAACTATAACTACCAAATTTTACTAATAAAAAAATATGAAACATAAAAAAAATGATTTTAAAATAAAAATAATTATAATAATAAAAAACTAAAATGAAAACAGAATACCAAAAAATGTTAATGATTGGAAAACTCCAAGAACTAAAATATAACCAAGAAAATAAATGTGACTACTTGGTATGTGTGGATTTGAATTTAAAAGTGGTAGGGAGTTCCTACCCTATATGTGAAAGGTGACAAAAAGGACAAAATTGTTTACTACTCTCTATTTGGAAATCAAGAGAATAGTTCCAAATGAATTCCTTTTATCATCATGAATCCTAAGAGAAATAATTTATTTCTCACTCTTAGAACCCATTTAAATATTTAACGAAAATAGAGAGTCGTTAAAAAAAACACATATTCCAAAAAAAAATCACTCCTTAAAGTCGCTCACTATCACCTATAGATGAAACACTAACATCTAGAATATTTTATAGACTCTATCTCAAGTTATTGTCCATGGAAAAATACTATCACCATCCCCTATCCATTAATATATATAACTGACCAAAACCTTGAAAATTTGATTATTTCCATGATATAATGGATCAATAATAGATTGTCTGCTTATTCAACATGGTTGGACTTAGTGTCCATTCCTAATATGTTTCAAAACATCAAAACCATCATACAAATTGTCAATGTGTTTTGTTAGTTACCATATATACTCACTATATTTAAATGCATGAATTTCAATTCAATATGATTCATCTCTAGAAACACCATACAATCCAAATGTAATTTTAAATAATTATTCAATTGATTCATAAATACCTAAATATTCAAAACCCATGAAATTGGAATCATACATAAACTCAACAAAAAATAATCTATTTCCAAATAAACACAGCTTAATAAAAGTAAATATTAATAGTAATTTCTTAAATAAGTGTAAAACTAACTAAATAAAAATATCTATTAATAAAAATAAAATGATTATATTTTTTAATTCACCACACTCAAATTAATCAATTATATTTTATAACATTTTTTATTATTATTTATAAAACCATTTTGTTTTTTGTATCAATATAAATATTTATTTCTACTCATTTAGATGTTTTTCCATATAATGGAATATAAATTTTGAATCAACATTCCAAACTTATTAATGAGTTATTTTTTTTGTTTATTTTTTTATAATTTTAATAATAAAGATATATATTGTGTGTAAAGTTATTATTCTCAAATCAAACTGATATAAAAGAAAAACCTAATAAATTATAAAATACATTTAATGACATGATATTAATTTCGCCAATAGAATTTTATAACATTTTCAAAATTAAAACTTTTATGGAGTTGAGTGGTAACATGTATAAACAAATTATATGGAAATGAAATAAAACCATAAATCCTGATCATATTTCAGAATTAAAAGCATTAAAATGAATGGATGAGCTAGTAGAAATATGAATGTTTCAACACCTCAAGGCCCTCCCTGATGTTTTATCCTGAAATAAATAACTATCATCTCAACACATCTCACCTAATCTTGCCGGTATCCATCGTAAATTCCACACCACTATATAATTCAAACCATAAAAAATGTTTACCTCATGATCAACATAATTTGAAACCTCTAAGAAAAAACCTAATCAACTCATCAACAACTAACACATCCCATAAAAATACAAAACCCATCAAAATTACTAGATTCAAACAAATCCAAAGCTCCACCATCACCATAATTGGTACCAAATTAATCCATTCCACCACATTTATTCTTCACACCACTTTACATCACCTTTTAATATTCATACTCCTCATGATCATATTGTTTACGGACTACTATGTGATATATATATTGAATGATATAATACTAGAATAGTTGTCCCAATACTCAATGTAATGTTAATTATCATGTATCCAATTCATATATAACTACTAATATAAATAATTGTATGTAATTAAAAAATATATTTTTGGGTTGTCACATTATGATGTATCAAACCAAACTATTTCATGGTATAATTTTGCAAGATCCACTTAATTATTTGGAAGTGGATGTGCATCACCCCTAATCCATATTCTACAATAATGTCTATGATGTATAGGGAGAGAAAATTTTAATGAAATCTAGTATACATGGTCTATAAAACCTAAAATACAATCTCTATAAAGAATTTATAGGTTTATAAATAATTTAATGAAGTCATTTTAAAATATGTCATAATATTAATAAAAATTTTAATTTTCATGTAAAAAATTTAATGTTTTAAGACATCAATAGGTAGTAGATAGTAAAAAAATTATTGAAATTTATTCACTCAATTCCTCCATGTATGTGTATGATGCTGATCGTGACACCATTTTCATAGAAAAATAATATACTATCATTTTTTGAAAAATATTAATAAATTTATAAAACAACACATGTGGTGAAATAATTATAGGAGTGATGTGTGGAAAATTCTCCTAGGACAACATTTATAGTAGATACATATTTCAAACAATTTGTTTTTTTCTTTTCATGATATACTGTACATATACATCTATATAGATACAATAATACAACTGAACCCAAATTTATATAGTCATCTTATTTATATATCTAAGTAATATCAATTAAATCATGATTGTTATGGTGGTATATTATCGAACACAGAAGTTACACCTAATCGAACATCTAATATATGAACATGTGTTCCGAAACGACATATCTTCATAAACATTATTAAGAACCACTAAGAAATAGTAGAAATTTTTTGTGCATTAACAAATGAGAACAATTTAAACGATGATGTTAATTCCTATTAAACGACATATGACATCACACAAGTCTCTAATAGTAATTACCATAATTTCATGGAAAAAAATAAGTATTCACAATATGTATCCCACATATTCTAATTTAATCTCCATGTCATGCTTAGGGAGATGAAAAATATGTGCATCTAGTTACCATCTCCCAACTAGTGTATCATTCAATATTTAATCAATAGTCCTTAAGTCACACATGTCGACTCCATAAAATATATCACATCTAAGGTGTGGGAAAAAGTTAGTTAGAGGTAAATCAAAGTGAAAATGATGTTCTTTCTGGATAACATGTCATTGGAGAGGTTTTCCCTCTAACACACCACATGATACCTGAGACTGCTGGGTAGATAAAATTGACTCATCTATCTTAATGTTTATATATTAAATAATTATTATCTAGAACAATTTAATTTCAATAAAATATTATTTTATAACTAAAAATGAAATTTTTTCACATGATAATATATTTGGGATAAATTAAACATCTTATTTTCACATACATACCATAATTTATGATCATTAAACATTTAATGATTATATATATATATAATACAACCATGAAAATAGAACTATAATACTCTATAATCATTGGAATGACATCCAACACCATCATGGGACTAATATGACTAGTACATGATTCCTTGATTGAAGCATCAAGGTTTCACCCATATTTATTATTTATCTCTCATTTGGAAGTTTTTCTACACGTTTTTATCTACTTCATTATATTGATAATGGAGAAAATTTATTGGCATGATTCCATCATCATATTTGTAATAGTCATCAATACTCATATAGGCTATTAAATCATTATTATGTATTTTATAATGAAATCATCATTTATTTCCATTTAATCATATAAGTTGTACAATAATAATCCTTATAGTAATATAGTTTCAAATATTCTCTTTATCTATTTAATTTTTTATGGAATCACCTTTAATATATTGAGATATGTATATCCACTCACTTCGTAATTATAATTAATTTAATAATGAATCTACAATAATAAAAAATTATTATAATTATAACAACAATTATATTATAAAATCACATGTAATTTTTATTTCTATAAAAATTCCAATCATTGTATATAATTTAAAATACATTATGTGCTAGAGTAAATAAATCATATGGGTTGTTTGATGATCTTCCAATATGTCTAGAAAAATCTATAGAATGTTACCTTCTAAGGTACATGAACCACACCTCTTTGTTTGTTCTCTTTCACTAGGAAAATCAATCTCATTTAGGATACTAGTTTAATTTTTCCTCCATGTTAATATTTGATAGTCTTATTTTTTAGAAGCATAATTTTATCAATAGATAGAATGATGTTAGGATATTCACCTAAAAGAATCCATGAAGGACTACATCAGTTGCTTGTACTCTATAGTCTATACACCAGATCAATGAAATGATTCCAATATAAGAATATAGATATACATATATGATAACCTGTTCCCAGGGATACTGTAACGAATTGAAGTCGCTGCATTCATGGAAATGTTGCTATATTTAAATGATAAGCACATGAACAGTATTAAATCTAAGGATCTTGACACATTGTGACAAAACTAATTTGCTAAACAATTTTAAATGAATGTACACAAAATGGGTCATCCTTCTGCAAAATACTCTCAATATTAAAAAAGAAATTATCACTATATCGCATACCCCTATTTATACCCTCAATATATGACTTTCCCATTTCGGCAAGAAACATCAATATGTAAAAAAGTTCATATACAATAAAATTGTAATTTAAATTTAAAATATTATAACAACATATTATATTAAATCTAGATCTTTTAATTAACATTATCTGCATATATTACTTATTATGATTCATCTAGTATAAAAAGTAGACATCATCCTAGTTATTATCATCCTAAAACCCCCAGATTTCTATTGAAGATGTCCATGAAAATGCTACACTACATATAATAATTATACTAAATAAATATAAATAAAAAAATATTGAAAATAAGTTTTTTATTACCATGTAATCTAATATTCATAATCATCAGTAATGGGTTGCTTCTAACCTCCCTAAAACACTCCATTAATAGATTCCACAATGTTGGTAATCATATATACATACAAATTCCACTTATAATATGTTAGAAACAATTTATCCATTTTAACATACATCATGTAGTCACATACATTTTGATTATCTCCCCAAATACAATTAAAATTCATATCCACAATCTTTTATAGAGGATAATTTTATAATAAATGAGAACTAATAAGAACACTTTTCATAGTAACCATTATAATGAATCTTTCAATTAAAATCAAATAAACATTAATATTTATGGTTTTATTCCTCACAAACATTCCCATGAACTTAGTTTTCACATTTCCTTTAATTGTTATAATAAAATTTCGATTATATGAATATTTTGGTCTATATGAATGACCTTGAGACTATAAAACCTCCTTGATAATATGATTATGATAAATAATATGATAAGTTTCATCCACACCTATCAAAAACTCTTAAATTTATTCTACGATCCCACCCCAATATTGGTATTTCATCTTCTCAATAATATAAAATGGAAAAGTTATAATGGAATTATTTCTATCTTATTAAAAAAAATCAATAATGTTAGGATATACATTCCATAAGTAAATCATCCATCAATATTGATATTATTATTATAATTTTAGAAAGTATACACACATGTTAAGAATTCCAAAAATAATCTTTCAAACCCTACCTTCAAATAGTCTACGTGGTTGTGTCTGTTAACATATTCAATATTATATAACCGACAGATAAAATTATTAATTTGAATCCAAATCTATATAAGTTATGGTAAAACATGAAAATAGCCATTGTACAATCCAAAACCATTTTCATTTCCCTTTTCAATGGCCCATTAATTTATATATGAAAGCTAGTTCCTAAAGAGATTTTTTATTTTATCTACCCAAAAAAATATAGGAGCATATTGAATTTGTATTTTCATTTTGAAACAAATAGATGAACTAAATTTATTATCAATGGAAGAGTTATCTTGTAAAAGGATTGGGTTCACACAGGTGTGTAATGTAAATCTATAGATGCAAAAATATTGGTAATTCTTATCAATTATAGAAAATAAATTCTTCTAAAATTATGAATCAAAAACTTTTCACTTAATCATATAACAAGAACTCTTTTAGTCAACTATGATATAATTATAATGTACCAAAATATGATACTTTTTTATCAATGACTTCATAGCTTACTTACTATAAAACTTTATTCTGATATAAAAAACCCAATAATCAGACCGATGAATCATGCAACTAATAAATCCTATAAATTCAATAATTGGAGTAATAATTAATTAATCAAATTTTGAAAAGTATTTCATGCCTTCCATCGACCATGATTCCAATGGTGGATATGACATGGAAGTAATATTTTATTAAATTATTCTCATGAAAAATAAAAGAACTAAATGATCAAGGCATATTATATAAATAAAGGGAATGAGAATCACCTATCACAATTCCCAAACATTTAGGAGGAACAAATCCCACGTTATAAAATAACGGGAGTTTCCCATTTTGAAAAATCTGGGTGGAAAAAAATTTCTCTACCATATTACCCTGACTCTTTGTGTGAAACATCTTAACTAGGTCATTGAAGAGGAGATTTATGCTCTAGTTGATATATATGATTCTCTATAGGATAATTTCATTCTTATGAAGTGAGTTGTTAATAATTAATGTGTCTATGTGCACCAATGTTATGTTCAAATTTCTGATGATACAATGTTCCATGCTACTGAGGATGACCCTAGAATCCACCCTGAGAGAGTCACCCAAACCCAAAATCAAAAGATAAGTCATGCAATATAGAACCCCTATTATATTGGACACCAACTCCAACCAAAATCAGACTATTGGTATATGAATAGTTATTTTTTATTTTGAGTCCCACATGGGGGAGATTACATTTCACCCATCATCCACGAGGAGGAGGCAGCTAGTTTAGAGGAGTGATTTGACTTTACGAACAAAAATTCCTCAATGTATTAACATTATTCCAGTCATCTATGAGAAAACCATATCTCTTATATCATAATATGTGATATAACCCTATGGGCTACCTGAAAACACCAAACCTCCTCATCCCAGTATTCATTCCCAACCCAAAAAATTGTCTAGCACCCCACAACCAACATCACCCTTCATTTCTACTTCTCGAGATTTTATTACTCTCACCATTTAACCAACATTAAAGTAAGTCATTGGTTGTTACACCGTGTCCATTGAACCCAAAAAAACTAACCAGATCCCATCCATTTTGCAAGTTCCCAATCTCCATAGATGAAAAGGTTAAGAGTAAACACCCCACTCAGACTTTAGCCACATATATATTTGGAAACAAGATAGATTACCTTCTTCTAAAACTCATTATCCATGGAAATTGTAAGATTTATGATGCCGTACACCATGAAGAAATTCTTAGTAGGGAATTAAAAAACCATAGGATCCCACTATTCATCTCTCATACATGGGTCATGACGTAGAGAATGCTACAATTTGGCATTGAAGACACCCGATGGAGATCACGTAAAAACCATCCTGTCTTGCTCATTATTTAGAATGAAGTTATCAAACATATTTTCCTACTGCTGATTAAGGACATCCTGAATAAATAAAGGATAATTTAAATAATCCATAAATGAAATATCTGGTGCAAGGAACCCTAGAAACACCATAGATGAACTTGGCCCGTTATGCCTCTAGGAACTGATGTCACCCCAGCCTACAACCCAACACACAAGCTAATGGGGATCCCTTTCTTGGCCCTATAATATTTTTTGTATCGCGGTGACCCTATCAGTTGGAATTCTAGAGATACCCTATACTTCTGGTATGTAAATTTATCCAATAAAAAACAACATCAAGAGAATCACATGCCAATATTTTTGGTACACAATGCATGGACTCCTCCATGTTTTCTACAGCAACACCCATACCTCTGTATTTTTGACCATCCTCTCCCACAAAGCCCAATGAAAATGACTGTCGTCATTTTAATCCCATAAAAATTTCACAAATAAATTATAAACAATTCTAATAATTAGATTAGGTTCCCTAGCAGAGGAAAAACTATTCATAGTAATGTATGAAAGAACACGATTAATTTAAGTAACAAGACACCAAAAAGACTAGAACCAGTTTTCCAATTGTCGATCTGGCATAAAATTGTCTCCAGAATCCCTTAAAATGATGGATATAGACTCGACCTAGGTTAATAAGAGCACTAAGATATTCCATCAGGAACTATTTTCATGAGAATCCAATATCATTATCAATACTCCTACTCCTCCTTTCTATATAACAACATGAAATGAAGACATTTAATTAATTTTTATTGATGAGATTCCCACTCCACATCTAATATTCAACCAAACCCTTGATGAGCTGGCAGATAGACCTACTACCCCAATTAACAAAAATAAAAATTTCATAAACAAAGAGTAGATGAGAAATAACTGAGATCCTAGATCTATATCAATATGGAATAATGGATCCATCTATAATAATCCTCATGATATATCTACTGAGAACATCTTATGCTATGGTTAAGATGCTTGGTGATAACAGAACCCCTTATCTTAAAACTTTTACCTCTTTAATGAATCAACAATCCATCCTCATAAGTGAAACAAAAAACTATGTTGAGCTATACCATCTGAAAAGAGGATCCATAACCCACCTTAGGAAACCCATCCCTGATATCACCAGGATAATGAAGCTCCATTCTGTTGTGTTATAGACATTGTCTATATCATCATTAAGGGAAATATTTTAGCCCATCACGTGGATTTTAATTTCTCTTATCACCAATTGGAAAAAACCAATAGTGTCATGGATAGAACATTATTGGATAAATACATGTTGTTTTACCAATACTAAATTATGCTGGTGAGGAGAAATCCTTCCATTGATGATGGTTTCTAGTAACTTAAAAGCGAAATTTCACATACTTATGGGCCTAAATTGACCATTTTATGATTGATTATTAACCATTGGAATAAGGATCATAATTATAGCACATTCAATCCTTGTAAGACCCCCCCAATATTTAATTATACATACTAACTCATTAATTATCATTTTACCTCCTACCACATAGAAAACATCATGAAGTCGATCAGGTCGTGGAGCACTCTCAGGGTTAATGGACATGAACACCTCTTATACTTCCTCCTCATCTGGTATGTTTTAGATAGAATAGTTCACCACCTCTAGTACCACCATTTGAAAATTTTCAAATATAATATAAACTCCCTATAGGAAACCCTCTTATAGGTGAGGATTAAACCAATGAGGGATTATAAATGAGATTATATCATACCTCCATGCACATTCATTTCATTGATGTATATTGCTTACTCCATCCAAACTTCAAAATTAAATGATCTCTTCTTATACTTAATAGAGGCATAAAAAAACCAATATTACAATCACCCTCTTTGATCCAAAAATAATTTGATCATTCACGAGCCTAAATTTATTCCTTAAAAATCTACTCCATATCCTGTTCTTGAAAAAAATGAGATCATCAAAAATTCACTCATCCCAAACCTCCTCAAGTCGGATCTCATCATTCTTGATCTATGATTTGAAGGATTCCAACCCCTCAGATGAGGGTCATATATTTTCACTATAAAGAAAAATATCCTCTTTAAGAAGTCTAAATTTGTTATGAAAACCCACCAATTGAGTATCATGTATGGGTTTACTCCAAGAGCTATTGACCACGCTTCTGAAATTGGGATCTTCATTCCATCATTTAGAGAAGTAGATTTTTTTATCATTTCCTCTATACTGAAGATGGATGAGCATGGGAGAGTGGTAAGATAATGATCAAACCAAGTTACAAACCAACATTTCTACAAAAGAAGAAACCTCTTGAAGATTACCTAGTCAGTGATCTAGCCTTCACATTTTTCCATGTCTCACTTCTTGATTATTACATCATGTATAATAATCTTCTAAAATCCCAAGATCAAAGTGGGCATTTATTCTAGAAAAGGGAAAAAATCATTTTTTTATTCCCTGATCCAGGGCCACCACCCTTCTTCTCCAATGAGTCTATGACTATGTTAAAGTACCATATATAAGACAAGATTCATTCTCTAGAATGAATGAACCAATATCCATCTATATAGATTCTATATCCACCACATCACACTTCTTATAAATGAATGAGAAGAATAAGGATTGGGTACCAATACTGATCCTCGTAGTAAAGTTATGATTAGATACAACATTTTTATCCACATGAGTTAAATCATCCAAAAAATCCATATATACATATTAATTGGGTCACCTGTATTTAACTTGATAAGTTGGGTATATGAGAAAAGAAGTAGATCTTACTAAAGAGATGTTTGGTTTTTTATGACTGGAAATTAATTTTTCATTATTCAAACACTTTTATGGAAATAATTGTGAAACCCGAAATTCAACCAAAAAAGTAAATAACAAATCCATTAAATGATATTTTTATCTTACCAAATTTTGAATCCCTAAATAACATCCAATAAATATTGTTAACCTAGGTTTTCAGTTTGTTCAATAGAGATATTTGAAAAGGAATTCAAGATTTTCCTAAGAATAAATTTAATCCTCAAGGTTTATCTTCCAATTGTTGAATCCCTCAATAATAATCAGGTCCTTCATATCGATCTATGTATACTGGCCCACATTGAGGGTCACCCGCAATGACCACTCGATAATTTCTGTGGCTTCTTCTTCTATATAATTATGTGACAACACCTTTTCACACTCTTCTTTTTATGAGATCATAAGAAGTTCCAATGTGTTATCAATCACACTACCTAGTTTCCATTTTTGACAAGTAGCCTTAGTGGTATACTATTATTTTAGCTTCTTCGTAGTTCATGTCTCAATTGGATGGTGGAAAATAGCAATATTCATTCATCTAATTTAGCATGACTCTCCGATTTTTTACTTCTCCTCAGATATGGGAGATTCCCATACTCAACCACATCATCTACTTAACCAACATAAGATTCAGCATTTCATTTATTCTTTAAGGTCTTCTTCTCATACATGGAGGTACTAATCGTATCTTCCTCAAACTCCTGATCCGAATCATCACGATGTACTTTCTTGAAGAAATATCCCATCTTGATGGTTTCCACCTCCAATTGAGGAATGGACTTAAATCCCTATGTTGGTACTTTAGAGACCTATACCAATATTATTTACCAGGAAGTCCTAAGATCTATATCACCCACCTTGTTATGATTCTGAATTAACTCCTACAAAGAAAATTTCTTTGTATCAGTGTCCTACTCCCCATTCCTTGGTTCCTGCTGAAGCAAGTCTGACCTGCTATGATACATGAATCTCTGCCCCATAGAGAGTGGTTGAATATTAATATCCTCCAAAACCAATCATGGAGTATTACCAATACATTGGGAATTATCAACATCCTCTAGTTGCACTACATTCTTACGCATATCCAAATAGGCCTCAATATCTTCATTATTAGAATCATCATCCTAGACAAGCCCATCATATTCAATGGAACCAACACTCCCTTCCTATGTATTCTGATTATACAAGCCACCATCCACCTCTCCAATAATTTAATCAACCCTAATAGGATTAAGAACAACATTATGGGAATGCAGATTCACCTCCACTGTATCACTAAACTGAGAATACCCTTCTACCTTAACAACACTTGATGGGATTTCCAGATCAATCCTCAGACTGTTGAAAAAACCGATCCCACTCGGTTCAACATATTAAGCAATTATCTACATTAGTTTTACTTATTCACCTGCCACAATAGCAGCAGCCACAAAATCTACACCTCCCTCAATTTCCCTATTATGATGCACTGACTTGTTATATCCAATAAAAGGCCCTAATTCCCTAGTTTCATCCAAACAAGGACCCACATGCTTCGACCCCTACACCTACAAACATCCATGGGATGCCCCAGTTTCATACATGAAGAACAGAACTCATATCGACATTTGATCATGATGGGATTATTATATCATAATTCCTCACAAACATCAGTCTAGGAGGATTTGACTGGTGATTTAGACGCAGAAGCGTCCACACAGTCCCTCAAAGAGATCAGATGACACATTTCAGTAGTCCTACTATCTGAATAAAGATATCATCCTACCAAATTTCCTATAAAATGAATGATTGAAGGGTTATGTAAGGGGAGTTTATGTTGAATAATGATTACGAAAATGTCCATTATTTAAGAGTCTCACTTCATATGAAAATACTATAACTATTTGAACGGAAAATAGCACGAAAAATCATAAATCCGAGGCGCGCTCAACCCTGAAATAATCATTTCATCCTCAGAAGAAAAACAAATAACAATATTTCTGAAATCAAGAAGCCCTACGATTTCTCATTCATATAGACCCCATGATTCAAAAAACCAGATGATCGAACTGATCCACCAATGGCCGATGGTTCATAAGTCACACAATAAATATTAGATGTAGTAGGGAGGAGGGATAAATGAATTTCAAAGATGATATTGATAGTTTTGAGGACTCATTGAAGCTTTCAATGACATTCAGACTAGGATATATATACTATAAAAAGGTATGAAATGTGAATTCAAGAGAGGGGACAAATGGGGATGACTGTTCCCCATAATGTAGTGTCGGAGGGCCCTCCCAAACCAAGGGGGAGGGACCAGTGCAGCCATCACCACCGAGGATTGGAGCCTGCATTGATCGAAGTACCTTCACCTCCTAGGGATAGTGGCATCCATCAAGAATAGCTACAATTGAAACCCTAGAATGATTTTGTTCATGAAAAAGGAGATATGTTTTTACACGGTCTCCAATGCATCGTGCATTCCACAAAATAATTGAAATCATTTGAAGAGAGGGTGCATGTATTTGTCCCCAAACGATGAAGGCTCAATTATGACACTGGGTAAGAAATAATCACTCCTAACTTGGAATGAGACCTAGTACACACCCCACTAATATGGTATTGATGGTATCTACCTTCTTTACTAGACACACCATGAGTAGTATAATTTTTGGTTTGAAACTCCAGTACCTTAATTCCAATCACAAGAAACGTTATCCTAAAGATTAAATGGAAAAAAATCCAATTATAAGGAATATTATTCAATGATTGATATAGTGAAATACAACTCCATCATTCAATCATAAAATTGTATCATAGCCAGTAAAAATATCCTTTCTTATTCCACATAATCAATTATTTGATATTCTATATAAGACAAAAAATATATATATTGTATATGTATTTATTTTGTGGACATTTTCACTATGTTAATTGTGATTTTTATGCATTGATGAATTTTTCGTTGAATGACTTCCAATGATGTAAAAACCTTCAGTATTACAACTCATTATGTTTATATATTATTTCAATATACTAGTTTAATTTCAATTAATTATATTTTGTATCAAATACAATAATATATATTTTTATATAAAATTATACCTTGTTATTAATTTTATCATATCAAATAAATACAAAATGATTTAAAAAATTTAAATATTTTATTTTAATCAGGAGTCTTATAACTAAAACTATATAATGATATTACATAGTGTGATTTTACTTGAGTAAACACTATACAACCCAACTATGATGAAATGGCATCCTCATTAAGGTTCATAAACTGTATATGAATCATCTAAATAATATCCCGCAAGGCTATCACAACATGTGTGACGTTATACTCATTTGTTTTTTACTGATTAAATATCGAGTTAATACCCAACCAAACATTTTTGGGTTATTATTCATTAATTAATTTGTTCTAGAACCTGTATCCCATTGTATGTATCCAAACTAGGTAGTCATTTATAAAGAACCACACCCTCTTTAAATTAAAAAATTTTTAGTTCGTTTTCATTTTTTTAGTTTCCTCTATAGGGGTTTCACTAATGTTTTTGGTTCCTAATTTCTAATTATTCCAGCTGATTCTCATTATAATTCATTATGTGAAGGTGAATCATGAAAAAAATCTCCCTCAAGAGAGTCATAAAAAGTGTGTAGTTTGTCCCATTTGTTATGTACCATGGGAATATCGTCTTAATACCCACTAAACCTTTATGATAGTTATTAAACCAATGTTCATATAATCAAGATCCTGTATTGACTTGTATATATCCAAAAATTGAATTCATTTTATATGAATCATCACATTGATCACTTTACCAAATTTTTTGGATGTTTCTTATTTTCAGAATTCTTCCATGGGTTTTTAATGATGATTTATTTTCCTAATTCCCATATGTAATTAAAAATTATTTTACAATAATTATAATTTCCCACATGTTTGGGTATTCATGTGTTGTTGCAAAATATCACATCTAATTTATCTTATGAAGATCTCAAATAACATTCCTATTGTATTGATTTCACTGTTTAGTTTTTTTTTCATTTGGTTTTATCATTATCAGAGCCATTCTGCTGTTATTTTTGAAATTCTATAAGTTCTATAAAAAATTTCATAAGTATATTAAAACAACTATTCAAAGAATTTGTCTATGTGGGGAATGGATACAAAGAGAAACCAGCTGTGTAAATCACCTAAATGAAATAAATGTCTATGTGAAATGGCTATGTTGAGAAATCGACTACCTGGAAATCACTTACATTGATAATTCACATATATGAGTAATCAAATACATTGATCAAATGCCAACATTAATTGGTTACTAGGAGTAAATGCCTATGTGATTTAGATTAACGGTGAAAATAGAAATGTGGTTCCAAATGGCTACATAATAGATTAAATAATATCAAAATTGACTATATTAAGGTTGCATTTGTAATTTAGCTACACAGAGAAATTAGCTACATGCAGAACAACAATGTTGATAAATTTGGAAAATTAAATTAAAATTAGAAGATTTCAAATATGTTGTGATCTATAAATGGGTATTTCATTCAATAATATGATATTTATTAACATTGGTTTAATTTCAAAGGAAATTAATGCTTTCGTGCTTACATTAAATATTGGATTACCACTTTATTGTAAAAATGATTATAAAAAGACACATGTACCATGAAAGGAATGAAGTATAAGGATACTTTAACAGTAAATACTATTGTTGATGTATTTTTTTGAAAAGGACTTGTTGAGTTTAATTAATTGGATAGAATTTAAGGATCTGATACTGAATGATTAAAAACAAATTTTTTGAATGAATTTTGTGTGTGGTGGTTTTGAATAGAATATAATAAATATTGGAATAACATTCACTCTCGACTACTACTCTTGAAAACACTATATATGATGCATTGTTTTTATAAAAAAATAAACAAGAGGATTAGACTCTATAGTTGTGATTACAAGTCCATAATTTATTATTTTATAAGACTCTTATGAAGAATTTTTTATGATTTTCCTATCTCTTATATATTTCATCAATTTTGAAAGTTTTATATTAAAACTATGAGCACCAATTGTAAACTCTATGTTTCTTCACTCTCTTTCTGTAAATGTTTATGATAAAGGAACCTTTATGGTTGGTGTTTGTAAATATTTATTGTATCATAGTTGAATGATCCTATAATTGTACCATGTTTCAAGTTCATCCACTCATTTTGATAGTCCCTAGGAATAATATTGTTATTTTTTGAAAAAAAGATAGGTCTAGTGAACATCACAATGATATGAGAGTTTAGAATTGGTGGAGTGGAATAGGGGATGTTTTTTCCATGAAAAATAATAAATATTAGGTGTCAAATATATATTTTTTGGTTTATTTATTATAAAAATATTCATGTGTTAAGAAAATATCATAATTAATCAATTTTTATGAGGGTGGTCTTATACGAAGACAAAATTCATAGAACTTAATTCTCCACCTCTCGGGACTTATTATAATAATTCTTTATGGCCAAGAATTGGTATCAAAGGATGATAATTTTTAGTTAAAATATTTCAATGGATGGCATATTAAGGTCCTTGTGATTATTCCAAATATGATGAACAATATATAAGTTATGTTAATGGAATGGTCTCTCTAAATTAATGGTGAGAATACTAGTTTATAGAATGCATGAATGATAATCTATATGAGAAACCATGGTCTGATAATTTATATTAAATCCATGATGCTTTATAAAATATCCACGATACAACCTATGACATAGGTTGATGATCCTAAATAATGATATGATCTAATTAATACTTATATGAATGATATAATTTTTTGACTATATAATGATGAGTTCAACCTAGTTTTACAGTATGAAGTAACTCCTGAAATATCATCTACTATATCAGTAGATTATGAATTAACATGTAATATGAGATATCATTGATATAATTATTCCATGATTTGGTTCGATACATTGAAAATTTTATAAGCGGAAAGAATCTCCCAACTCAATAGAAGAAATAGTGGTGTTTTAAAGAATGTAGCTACATTCGGAACACCCATACCTAAACCAAATAAAACATTGAAAAATACTAAGAAATATACCACCTAAATAAATTGGAATCATGGCTTCCATTAGGTAGTAAATAAAGGTCATAAATTTTAAAATAAATGATCTCATTATAACGCTTATGATGTTTGAGACTGAGATGGAAACATAAAATGAGTATCATAGATTGGTTAAGAAGTAGAACAATAATTTGAAAGTGTCGATAAAAAAATTTGATAATAAATATAATGAAATAAAATTGATTGAGTCATAATATGTGGTTACCTAAAATAGTTCTACTTTAGATTAAGATATTTCTATCATTTCTATAAAGTTAAAAAATCTATAAAAAGTAGAGGTTTCAATAAACCCTTCAATATGTACAGGAAGCACGAGGGAATTTCTAAAGAAGTTAGATTATTTACGTGTGCGAATATTACGCACATAAATCGAGGATACTCTTTATTATTAGATAATAATAAATCTATGAAAAATGATTTTAATAAGATTTTATTTAAAAAGGATGCTAAGAAACCATTAAAAGGAAAATAGAGGGATTTTAAATATTCTAGTGACGATAAATCCACAAATTTAGAAGCTGTAATTTCTAATCAATTATATAATAAGTTATTTACAAATCACAAAGATAATGTATATTTTCTATGCTTTTAAGGATGAATATAAATCTAAAAATAAAAATCTATCTTCTGTAGAATTATATGATTTTTATACCATTATTGAAATAAATATTGAATGATTTTAAAAGAAATATAAAACTCTAAAAAATTCTGATGATGTTATTGTAAAAAAAAGTAAACTTTGTAATAAAATATTTGAAACTAATCTACATAATTATATTTTAAATTATGGAATACATGGTTAAAATATTGATATACTACAAAAATAATTTCAATAATTTAATGATTCTGTAGGTGTTTACACAAATAGTGAAAATTACATAAATAAAATTATTAAATATAATAAAGACTTTAAAAATAAATATGGTATGGTATGTCATGTTGAAAAACCAAATCATCATAATAAAAAATTCTAGATCTATGAAAAAAAATATTTTCCAATGTTACTAGTTTTCACTATAGAGAATTAGTGATCTGAGGTAATAATTTCAGTTTAAGAAATTCTATATTTTGTTGAGTCTAAAATTATTCTATTTGAAATAGTTTTATATAATTTTTTGATATATTTTTTTGGATCGAAAAAATAATTGGGTTCCCATATAATTAGTTTCTAATAGTTTTTTACCTAATAGAAATTTGGTACCAAAATAATTTGACTTTTAATTTGACTTTTTAAGGAAATTTTTCCAAGATCCAAAATCAATATGGTATATGGACACTAGATACTCAATAAATTTGATTTGAGATTTCTCTAATATCCTATCCTTATCAAAAATTGATTGAGGATGTTTCCATTTTATTACTAATTCAAAATGAATGATAATTGGAGTTGGATTAATTATAAATCGAATCTTAGTTCTTATAAAAAAATTACTTTATATGGATTAATTAAAAAAATATGATATGTATTTATCAACATTTGGTTGAACTATATTTTTTAGATTTTTATGAAAATTCATATTCATTTTTGAAAAATAAACTTACTAAATTTAAGGTACCTATAATGGAGAATATCTATACACTATATCAGAATTATTTGTGTTGAAAAAATTGTAAATTTCATAAATAATAAAACGAATAAATCTTGTTTTTTGGATTTGAAGATTGGGACGTTGTAATATATATTATTTGAAAAAAACTTCTAAATGGATTTTAGTTTCGTATTTAATTAAAAAAAATTGATCAAAAATAAACTATATGATTGATTCCAAATGGGAATTAAACAAAAGTATACTTTTAAACTAATTAAAGATGTTTCTACTTCTAGACCACAAAATATTATTCATATGGATTTGTTTTTGACATCCTGAACTACAACTCTAAGATGATAATATTATCTTATGTGTTGGTTGATGATTTTTCTATATTTACATGGGTCTTATTTCTAATTTATAAGAGTGAAAATTAATCTATTTTTATAATTTGTTAAAAGTTATTACTAAAATGGAAATATTCCAAAATTATTTCATTAAGAATTTAATATATATAAGAATTTTAAAACCATGATTTCAATTCATATTGATTAAAATATGGATGAAAATATTCCTTTTTCACTCAAGACACCTATACAAAATAGTTTTGTTGAATTGAAAAATTAGAATTTTCCTGAAATTTCCTTAATAATTTTATGTGAATATAACATCCCCACTCATTTTTGTAATGAAATTAAAAATACCAAAAGTTTTTCCATAAGGAGAATTATAATTAGAATTATTTTTAATATGACACCATATGATCAATTTAAAAACAAAAATAAAAATATTACATAATTTAATGAGTTCGGATGTAATGATTATATATTAAAAAAATGGTAATATTTGAAAATTTGATCCAAATGATGATGAAGGAATAGTCCTTGAATATTCTACAATTTCCATGGTATAAATTGAATTTACCAAAAGTTAAATTATTTTTGAAGAATCAACTTATGTGAAAATTGATGAATTTTATCATTTTGGTCACAAAAATGAATCATGTTGATGAGATAATAGATTCTTTTGGAAACATGTGACATGAAAATCGATTTGAACCTAAAAAGGATGATTATAGTAGAATTAGTTTTGTGAATCCAATCCTAAAATGATGGATACTATTAATCCTGAATGTGTGACGACTATAAAACCAAGAACTTTTGAAAACCAACCCCTAGAAAACATTATATGAAACATCAATAAAGGTATTAAGAGCAGGAGTGTAGTAAATACTATATACTCTTCAACATTTTTATCTCATCAAGAACCTATGACTATAGAATAATCCTTATTTAATAAGATATTGGTTTTAAAATGGAATAAAATTTATACAGTTCTAGAGGAACAAGTTATGGTAGTTAGTTGATATACCCTCTTGAATATCCTGTTATAGGAATAAGATGGGGTTTTATGAGTAAATTGGATGATCATGGTGTGATAGCTAGGAATATGTATGGACTAGTATATAAAGGATATAGCCATTAATAAGGTACATAATAGGAAGATTATTTTTCAACTAGAACTATATTAGAATATATTTCAATTATTCTTTCCTATACATCACAGATGATTTAAAAAATATATCACATGGATGTAAACTAATTTTTTAAAAAATGACTTCTAATAGTGTACATTTATATTAAAAAACCTCCTTATTTTGAAAATCCTCATTTTCCAAATAATACTTTCAATCATACCAAATATCTATATGGCCTTAAACAGAAATCGGGATCATGGTATAACCATTTATGTTCTTTTTTTTTAAAATATTAATTTTATTTGTTGTTGGTATATCATAATATTATCATGATAAATCAAACATCAGATATTTTTTTAGTTTATATATTTTATTAGTTTAGATATTTTTTATGATGCAAGTTTAAGTTTTATAAATAAAAAACCATGTAATGAATTTTCAAAGCTCAAGAAAAAATAATTTGAAATCATCAGGATGAGTGAGTTAAATTATTATATATATATTTTCAGATTTATCAAATAATTTTGGAATGTAATAAATAAAAGTAAATAAATTCTAATGTAAATTAATAAATTTTGGCCTGAAAATTGAAAAGTACATGAATCTTCTAAGAGATTTAATAAAAAACATGACATGGATGAATCAGTGAAAGTAGTTGAAAATAAGCTATATATAGTAACAATTGGGAGTTTATTGTATTTTACTACACATAGATTAGTCATCCTATTTAAATTATGATTATGTTCTATATTTCAATAAAATACTATCAAATATTATTTTAAATCTATATAAATAATTTTATGTCATTTAGAAGGAATAATTTACATTTCCATACTTTTTTCTAAAAAATATTCTTTTAATTTGACTTCTTATTTAGATGCTAACATTGGGGGTATAGAATATACAGGAAAAATTCATCCTAAATTGTTTACTTTTTATGTATATCCAGTAAAACCTAGTCTATTAATATATAACACTCCATTGTATTATCCACTACTAAATTAGAATATATAGTTTTTGGTAGTCATTGTACACACATGTTGTTGATGAATGACACATTTACATTATTTCAGACTCAATTAAAGTCTAGTATCAATGAAATGTGATAACACTAGTGCTGTCAAAATTTAATGTAATCCAATAATCCATTATAGGGTGAATCATAGAGATTTTAGGTGTCATTTTTCATGATATCACTTTCAGAAAGATAATATTACACTATAATTCATCCATTATGTGAAAACATTAGTTGATATTTTTACTAAGCCTTTTGTGTGTGATCATTTTTATTTTTTTGAAATAGAATTAGAGTTATTTTAATTTAAATTTATTTTTCATATCTTAGTTATTTGATTTTTAATTTATATGTTAATTTAATAATGTTTTATTTTAATACATTAAATGGATTAAATGAATTTATTTTGTTTTATAATATTTTTAATTTATTGTGCATTTATATATACATTAAACATGATTTGTTTTTTTTGAAATTATTTTATATCATTATATTTATATTTTATTTTATTAATTAATTATTTTATTTATATTTTATGTCGGAATCATACGAAATTTATAAATTAGCAATGAATTGCATTGGTAAATCGGTTATGGAACCTAAAAACTCGAATTTACTCTCGATCCTTTTCCTTTTCACATAGGTTCTTTCTCTTAAATGACGAACCATCACTCTTTTTCCTCATAAATATCTCTTGATTCTATCTCGATTCTAACCCAAACTCATTCAAATATTTATTAAATGGGAATTTCTAAACCTAGAGATGATGAATGATTTGATTTTTCAATGAATTCCAGTTTAAGTGGTGCTTGATGCTTGGTAATAGTTAGAAATGGCATTGATATATATTGGTTGGATGATACTGATATATTTCTCAATAAACTCTTTCTTTTTGAATGTTATGAGTTTATTTTTTATTAAAATAATTCGGATTTCCAATTTGAGGAATAAGTTAATGATTATATTAGGAATTTAGATTTCTATTTCTATGATGTAGAGGGTGTGATGTCATTTAATGTTTATGGAAAAGACCATCAAGTTTTATAAATAGAAATGGGTGAAATAGTTAATTATCCCTAGGTTAATGATATTAATTTTATGCATACTCTATTTGGTATGATTTTAGTGGGACCAACTAATATTTTCCAGTTCGTATTTGGAACCTATTCTTTTGATAAGAAATCAGTCAGGGACTTAAAGCCAGAATGTAATGTTTTGTGTATGTTCATTGAGAAGGGGATTTCATAATGGTCCAATGAAATGGATATGGTGTTGTTTTTGGACATGTAACTATTATATTTTCAGATCAATAATAAAATGAACAATATTCTAAGGTATGTAATGGGTTAATGCATCACTATTGTAAAAGAAAAGGTATGTTAAACTATTACCCCTATGTCAATCATATCTCCCTAGTACTAAAGAATAATTAAGTGGAGATAAATGATGGAAATGATATAAAATGATATAAATTTAAAACAATTGTATTCATTGTCTTCAAAACAATTTTCTAATTGTAGAATACTAAATTAAATTCATTAATAAAAATTATACAGGTTGTTTTGGATTTGGGGATGTCATCCCAAAGAAGACCACCTAGTGATCGATCACCTATTTAGGTGGTACTTATTAATGAGGTATATGAGTCTGCAGATTCCAGATCAAGGCCTTACTTTCTCATGTTATGGAAGATCTTGTTTGGAGACGAGAAGGAAATTTTTTGAAGTTGGTGAAATATATGAGCATGTTGAGCTAGCTGTTGAGAGAGTTGATGTAGATCCTGTGGAATGGATAATTGAAACTATGCATAGTGTGGTAGTTGTAGTGGAAAAAGATCAACCTAAAGTGTATAACCCCAAATATGATACTATTCATCCTAGATCACTTCCTCCTTGGATATATAGTCGAGGATGGGTATACAGATTCTTTTAATCATTATCACACTGTAAAATACAAACCTTCAGCTCCTCAAGTTCATGATGATACACCTTCAATTAGTAAGTGTTCTAAATGTTCTGTATACAAATATTTTCTTCTAATATTGTATCTTTGGTTGTTAATATCAATGGATAATATAATTAATTGAAGGAGGATATGATATCCTTAAATAATGAGATCATAAAACTGAAAGAAATTTCACTTTCAAGAGATGATTTTTACATGTTAGTTGGGATCATAACAACCCTAAATAATCTGATCGAAAACATTAATCTAGTTCTTATTGTATAACTTATTTTCTGTCAAGTAACTGATATGGAAGTGTAAGCAGTTTAATATAAAGTAGATTGATGTAGAGAATTATATTATACCATGTTTTAGATAAATTTTCTTACAGTTCTCAGTGTGTATCAAAGGGAAATGATTAAGAATCATACTATGATTCAATTAGATATGTCTCAAGATACATTTAATGAGATTCAATGTTTTATGTCTAAAATAAAGGATAACTTTCATACTTAAAAGATTAAAATTATTTTTAGTATTATTTCTATAAATAGAACTAAATAGACTATCATATCCTCATCCACACATTTAGTAGTTCCTTGATTTCAGAATGAACTTGATAATATTCTTTTTGAGTTTAATTTTATGTCATATTGGATTCAATCACATCATTTTGATATGTTTACTCGTGTCCTCATGAAATATTTCATGAATTATCTTATGGGCGATTTCCATGAAACCGGAGGTGCTGTTTTGAATCCTACTGTAGGAACTAACATTTCCTTGAATGACATGCGGGGATATCATGAGGAATATTTTGGTGTAAAGATTGATACAATATTAAAAGTTTTATAGGATTCTCAGGTCTTCATTTCTATGACTATTTGTCCTCACACTAGAGATAATTAATTCTTTGAAGAAATTTTAGTAATGATTTAGGAGAAATTTTTACCAATATACATTAAATAGGATTCAACTTCCTTAGAGTATAAGGAAAATATAGTTTTTCTAGTATCTACTATAGGTTAATATAATTTTGTAAACACCTCTCTGAATTTTCTATTTCTTGCAACCATATCCCCCTATTATACCTCCCCTTGTTAACCCTATGGCTATTTAAATGGAACCTACTGATAGTTTTTTAATTCCAAAACCCCCACTTAGTGTTGTTTTAGAGGTAGCTCATGTTTTAGTAGAACATAAGTCCAATGTGGAAAAGAATCTGAAATCTAAGAATGAAATACTAATCAATGTGTAAGGATATATTAACCGGATTCTAAAGAATTATTATTTATACCTTTGAGTTACTTAATCCATTTCTCAGCATGCTTCTATGTTTAGTAATCCTCAATTGTTTTCTTCTATCCAGATTGAGTCTTTTAAAGGAATTCTAAATTATGGTTTATAAATATATTACTAGTTGCATGAATATGCATCTACTACAATTCTATCATTCTATAAGTTATATATTATTAAAAGGATTTATATTTTCTGGAAACATTGTTTCATATAAGAGCCAAAAATACTCTCAAACTAGCTCCTCCATGTACCATTCAATGTTCCGGATAGGGAGTTGATTTGGTTTATTATCTAGCTTATATTTGTAGAAAATAGAAATAAAAGGTGGGTTTTTTCATTGCTACTGAGTTATCTAAGAATGAAGCTTCACCATTAGACCCACCAAATATGTTGTCCTTATTAACTACAGGTTCAAATAATTTTAGTATAGCTTCAAGTAATCCAGAAAGAGTCCAAAGAGTACCTAACCATGATCTAATAGTAAAATCAGTAGTTGTATCTATATATTATGCTACTACAGTGATTGGGAAATCAATGTTTCAACCAAGGATGGACCCTACTACTACCTCTCATACATCCCCTACATTCATGTTACCTCCACCCAAACCACCTTCTTGGTTTTACCGAATCTAGAATAATGGTTCTTATGAAAAGAACATTGTTTATATTTCTATGGTGTTGTGAGAATATATTTTTTGTACAAATTTTGTAAACCAATAAAATTATTTTTATCCATTTCTAATGTGTTTATTAGATATTATTTCTTTCGTTTATATGTATTTTTTTATTTTATTTAATGTGTTATTTTCCATTACACAAAAACTTATAAATTTCTAAATTCACATTTATTTTTTAAAAGATACTTAACCAGTTCATCACTATAACTGATAAATTTAATGTTTTTTCATCTTCATTCACTTTATTATTAATGAAACAAACAGGGGAGATGCTTACCAAAATGTTTTATAAAAAGGGGAGAAGTATGCATGTTTTGAGAATTTTACCCAAATGGGGAGGATCCCTATATAATGGGAGAAGTGTCTAATCAAGTGGGATAAAAATGACAATAAAAGATTAAATTTCATATTTATATATATATATTGAAAAATCATATAAAACCTTAATAAATTTCTTCTTTAACCTCATATTATTGTTGTATCATAAAAAACGGGTATATTGATACACTACTAGTGTTTCTAAAACAAATCTCATATGATTTTTGATTTGATGTTCTCAAAAAACTTACATATGTTACTTATCTTTTTTAAAGCGTGTTTATTAGGAATTAACATTATCTATGTCATTCTGATGTTATTTTATCAAATTCGAGAAGTTTTATAAAATTTTTACTATGTATATAAAATTATCTATGTGAGGAATTCATCTATCTAGAAAATTTCTACATCAACGAATCACTTTTGAAAAACACATATGTTAAATAAACACTTATGTGAAACTACCAAAACCTCAAATCAACTATGTGGATGTCACCAAAATCAATAATCCACATATGTGAGAAATTTGATACATCATCAATATGGCTATGTGAATCGGTTACATGGAGAATTTGACTATGTGATTTGGATAAATGGTGAAAAAGGTTATGTGGTTCCAAATAGCGATGTAATTCATTTAACAATGATAAATTCGACCATGTGAATAATTCTTATGCAATTCACCAATTTGGATAAATCAGTTATTTGATGAATGAATAAATTCATCAATTAAGCTATATAAATTAAAATCAATGGAATTTGGTTATATGGTGATCCATAATTGGTTATGTTATTATGTAATCAACAATTTAATCTCATTAGAGTACTTTAAGTGGAAGTTAATGTTGTCGTACAAGGGTTAAATATCCTATTTCCTATTTATTGTAAAAATGATAATAGAAGTTTTCAATTTTTGTGAAAGGAAAGAAGTAAAAGGATTATTTAATGTTCAGTACAATTAACAAGGTATGTTTATGAAAAGGTATAGTAGAATTTAATTCCAAGATAGGATTTAGTGGATATGATGTTGCACTATTAAAAATAATATTTTTCATGCACTTTTAGTGTGTACATATGAAGAATAGACTATAAACATGAACATAATCACTCGAACACTTGACTCCTACTCCTAAAATCTCTCTATGTGATACTCGATTTTAAAGTAAAAAAGGGATAACATGTTTTGACTCTACAACTCCACAATTAGGATCATGTTTGATATATCAATTCCTTACACTTCTTTTTATTCTTATCAACTCTCCTGGAGTTTTATTTTCTACTATTAGTTGTATCCTATAACTTTTAGGGACCTTGGAAAACCATTTTTTTATTATCTCTTTATTTTTATGAGGTTTCCTAGTAAAACACCCCTCATGCATATTTTTTATAAAGACTTATTGGAGCCTGGATAAAATCTCTTGGTATTGTATTAATTTTTGAATACTTGTATATAGTTGTGAAAATCCTAGGAAAGGGCCTAGTAATGCATGAAAAAATGACAGGTGTATTGAAAATCACCATGTTGAATGAGTTGAGTGTTAATGGACTGGATTAAGTTTTTTTCCCTAAACCACTATAAGTCTTTAATATCTTATCTCTTTTCATTGTGGAATTACTTTTTTTGTATGCATGTATTATGAAATGATAATAAGTAATAATATCATTATGAGGGTGGTTTTCTAAGAAATGAAAATTTGAAGAGCACTATTAACCCCCTCTTTTGTCTTAATTCAGTCAGTCTCTGACCAAAATATTTTCAATACATGATTATTACATTATTCTTATGATAAATTAAAAAATAATAATACAATCTAGAATCCAATGGATGCATGGTTATAAAAAACAAAGAAATCTATAATAAACCATTTTAAATTATAAAATTGAATATTTTAATATTAACTGAAACATTAATATAATAATTAAACATGCTACTTTATGATGCGTGAAATTTAATATTATTAAAGTAATAATTAAATAATTATTAAAAGTAATTATTAATTAAAATTTGAATATATAAAAAATATTTATTAATAAAAATTTTATGATTAAAAATTTATTATACAAATAAAAATCATTTATAATAATAAAATTCATTTTAATATAATTTATATTTTAATAGTAAATAAATAAATAATTATTATAAATGATATATATAATATAACAATTTATTTATTTTATAATACTAAATCATAATAAAGTAAATAATGTAATTAGTTATAATTAATAATTCTATAATCTACCTCATCATTATAAACATCGTTATTACTATTTATCATAAAAAATAAACAAAAAATAATTTACATGGAAAAGATGGTTAATATTTAATAGTAATTAATAATCATAACAATAATAATATTATTATTATCAACTAAAATAATAATAAAATAATTAATATTGATTAAATTACTAATTATTACTAATCATTTATTGATATCAAATTAAATATTTTTTAATTACATTTTTAATATTAAGTATAAGAATTTATGAGTAATTATATTTTTATTTTATTTTTATTATTAATAGTATTATTTAAAATTTTAGTGTTAATAATTTTTATTATTTTAATAACATTAATGAAATTATGAGTAATAATTATTTGAATTTATTAATATAAATTTATGACATTGCTAAATAATGAAAATTTATTAAAATATTTTATGATTAATAATTTATTATAATTAATGTTTTATTATAAATTATATTTTATTAATTAAATACAGTAAATGTTTTTTCTAAATCCCACATCGAAATGTTAGGAAAGATTTCATGAACATCCCACTGCTAATTGTGGATATTGGTTGAGATTTTACATAATACTCTTTATATACATTGCATAAAATATACTGAATATTAAAAAAGTTATATACTATTTGATTTTTTAATTTATTATATCCATATATATGTATATCCATAACAATTCTTAACAAATACAACTTTAAAAAATTATAAGGGGGTTTTTTATAGAGATAAGTTCTTATTTTTCAATATCTTAAAGAAGGTATTGTAAGAGAAAGTGCCATCTTTAGAACATTTCTAAGGATTTTTCTATCTCGGATAGTGAAAACCATTCTATGTGAAACCCCCTCAGTTTCATCAATATATTAGTAAATATTCTCTCAATCTATCATTTTTTTTAAATTTATTTTTTTCTTATTTGGTAAAAATTTCTAGAATTTATTTCTCTTATATTCTCATGTTTTGAATTAAATAATGACAATAAGAAAATAGCGTTTTTAAAACATAATACACGTATTCCATTTTTTATAACATGACACTATCCTCACATGAATCCATGTATTATATTTACTTAATATGTATATATTATTACATAATATGATAAAGACACACACACACACACACACATATATATATATATATTATGCATAATGTAATACATAATATATATATATCACACATTTTTATAAAATATTGTTACAATAAATAGAATTTTGTCTCACATAAAGATTTGTGAAAACTGTATATGTTACCACATAATATATAACAATTATATCTATATATATATATATATTTCATTTTATAATAAAAATGATTGGATACATTTTATAACAATGAAATTTATTTATAAACCAAAAATATTTTATATGTACAAAATTAATTACTTTCCAGAAACACAATGTTGAAAAATATATAAAACATGTAATATAATTTATATGGTTCATAATATACATGATACTCATTAGTTACATAAAATAAATATATAATATATATTACTTAGATAAAATTAAAAAATTCAAATTAAAAATTAAAAATTATTATATTACATAAAACTTTATATAAACCTTCCAAGAATCTGTAATGTTACTATAAAAACATCTCTAGACACCACCAGCACCTAGAAAAATAAAAAAAGGATTTACAAAATTTCAATCCCTTTCACCCAATACTACTCAGATGATTCTAATCCTCAATAATTGAAACCAAGCCCAATAATTAAAATAGAAACATGATGAGAAGAAACCTCATAAGATACATCTAAAATAGAGATCTCATTATAATAAGCATAGAACAGGTCATCAGAAGAAATATACAAGAAAAGTAAACATAAATTTTAAAAATATAAATCATTCTAGGGACACAAAATCACACAATAAAAATCATCAACTAAATAATAATATTTAACATACATTTTTTACTAATATTCCCTTGAAGATTTTTCTAAAACACTATGTTTCCATTGCTCACAAGCCAAGGGAATAACATTCTTTGAAAATAACATCTTCTGATCGTCTTGAATCATAATAGGTCATTCTTCAAATATCTAATCATCCAAAAATTATAACTCACCCCATTTAGTTACATGGTGATCACTATAAGATACCAATGACGCTATGAAATATGAAAAAAAAATGGATTTGGTTCATCTGAATGGGTATCTCTGACTAATACAAAATTTCATCGACATCTTCCAACATCTCAAAAATCCCAATAAAGTATTGAGAAATCCTACTCCCACAACCAATGAATCACTTACCATGAAGAGGAAATACTTTTAAGAATACATGATCTTTAATGTTAAACTCTAGAGGTATCCTCCTATGATCATAATTATATTTCTAATGATCCTAATACACCTTCTTCCATTATTGGATCACCTATATCGTCTATATCATGATCATATAAAATTTTGATCTTGGAAATTTTAACTCTCTGAAGTCATTCAAACATAATGGATAAAAACATAAACTCTTATATAATGCTTAAAATTGAGTTATACCTATGGTATAGTGGTAGATGTTATTGTAAGAAAACTCGACAAAGGGTATGCTATTCACCCAAGATACAAAAAATCTAGAACACATCCATGAAACATTTCCCCCAATGTCTGGATAGTATGCTCATTCTGACCATTTTTATGTATATTAAATGTAGTGATGAGGTATATTTAAAATCAAAAACTATATAGGAGACCTCTCCAAAACCAAGAGGTAAAAGGCATAACATGATTATATATGATTATCTTTATAACCCCTCAAAGGCTTAAAAACTCCTCCAAATACCACCACACATGTTCGTCCATAGATCATGACTTATTAATGCCCATGAAATGAGATGAATTTATCTAGCAGTCTATAATCACTTATATTGCATCAAATACTTCTAGATCTCAAGGATAAATGGGTATGAAATTAAACAAAATTTCATATTACTTCCATTTGATAAAATATATTACCTATAAAAATCCTCCAAAAAATATGTGCTTTATCTTTATCTTTTTCAAGACCAAACACCAAGATACAAGAAACTAAAACAATCTATTTTATACTATGCCGCTAGGATCTACTCTTTAATGTGTCATACATTTTAGCCACCCTAGGATATACTATCAAGGATGAGTAGTGGAATTTAAAAAAAACCCCTCATGTATCATCAATGGGACTAAGTGCCTCCCATATAATGCCATCATTGTTTTATATCCTTAGTCCATCCCTTATGGTCAGCAAGACAAACAACTTAGTCCCACAAAACTATCACATCAAAATATCCTAACTATGAATCTACACCGTGTTACACTAAGGATGTCTAAACTGTCATATAGTAGAGACAACCTCTAAATTCAACATATACCATATCTATGTGTAATAATGTAATAACCCAAATTTTATAAATTCTATTTTTATGGAAATAAATTTGTATGTTATTATATTATATAGAAATATACATATTCAACAGACATAGAAACCAATAACACAGTATTTTATTAATAAAAATTTCACATTAGCCCAAATTAAACCCACTAAAATTACCAATATTACAAAGTATAAAAATAGAAAATAGAAAAATTATAATTGAAAAACATGGATCACCCTGATCATTTAGAATCATCCCTCTCATGAGTAACACTATAGAAATGGAAACATATATTAATAAAAAAATGATCCTTCAGAAAATGGAAATATAGAACCATTAGATAAATTTAGGTGAATAATGAATGATGAAATTAAATAGAATTTATATTAGGCAATATATCCACAAGAATAGTATTGCATCCATTAGAATAGTTACATCACTTACAGTAATAGTAACTTGGCCATTTGAAATAGTATCCTGACTATTGGAATGGTATTATGACCTCAAAATATATAAATAATTTTTATCATGATTATTTTAACTAATTAATAATATTTAATTCCATTAAATAAACATCATATTTAAAAAATAATGTAACTATATTGGTCTCTCCCTCCTCCTCTTGGGTTAGGGTTTATTCTCTGGTGGCGAATCGAAGGGGGGAGGTCTGTGCATTGTCTTCGGCACCATCTCCCCCATTCCTCCCTCTCCCCTCCTTGTTCCTCCATTATGATGGGCTTTCCTCTCTTATTCCCTTTCTTTTCCTCAGTTCTCCTGTATCTTGCCTTTGGATTTCTTCTGCGGTTTCTGCTCTATGTTGATTCCCTCACTATTTCTTCATCGTCTCTTATTGCCTGATTACAAAATTTCTGAACCCATATTGGTCGGGTATGATAGTTCATTCGGGGTGGTTTGGGTTATGCAAGAAGGGAGAGCATTGGTTTCCCAGAAGAGCGGCCCACTGTTGTCTCTTACTCTTTTTTGCGGTTCTCATTGTGGTGATGCTTATTCCTGGTTAAGATTTTGGTTCGATTTTGGGGTCCTAACCCTCCTTGAACTCTGCTCTGGCCTCCTTCTCCATTGTTCCTACTCTGTTCATTTTGTCATGGTGGTCCTGTCGGAGGCTATGGGAGGTGATGTTCGGGTGGTCGATGGCATCCTGGTGTCATGATGTTCAAATCTCTCTTTTTGGTTTTCTGCTGGTTTTTTATTGATAATATTTTCGTTGGTTCGACGTTCGACATTTGAGGTTCGAGGTTTGGATGGCCTCCTGGTTTTCAGCCTTGATGAAGTCGATGATGTTCCAAGATGCTACAATGAGGGTCTGGTTCTGTATTTTGGTTCGATTCGTGGGTGAAATCGTGATATGTCATTGACAAGGTTGAAGATGTCTCTAGTGATGGTGATTTGAAGCTCTGGTGAAAATGGTTAGAAGGTTTTCGGTTTTCGACAACGGAGATGGGTTTCCTTCTGGTGGATTCTAATTACAGGTCATGTGGTGAAGACGATGTGTGATGGGTGATGGCGGTTTGATGATGCAGTGGGGCATTGGTCGGCGGGCTCTCGATGGTGATCTGATGACGACGAAGTGGCAATGAGTCATGATGATGATGATGTGTTGATGGTGGAATCGACATGGATGGTGCTTTTGAAGCGATGACCAATGTGATGGCATGGTCCTCGCTGACTTCCTAACGGCAGCGTGATCTTTGGCGATGCGTTGGCCCACGGAATGGCCTTGGATTTTCTATTTGGTTTTTTGTGGCATGATTTTGAAATTTTAATGGTTTCCCGCGGTTCCCACTTCACCCTCAAAGTGGATTTTATATAAAAATTACAAAAAAAATATATTTGGAGGTGATGTAACTATATCCACATTTTAAATAAATTTTTTAAGGTATTTAGAAAAACACGATTTTTATAAAAAAAATAAAATAAACTATTTTATAATATTTTTTTTAAATAAATTTATTTTAATTTTTTAAATAAAAACACTGAGATTTTCCATGGGTTATTTTTTAAAATTTTCTGATATACTTATGTATATAGGTGAATAGTAAAAATATAATTTTTCAACATCGGTGTATCTTGAATTATATCCTTCATGATTTAATAATGAAAAAATTATTTATAGAAGATGTGGCTCAACAAAAAAAATTAATTTCATAAATGAGTCATTAAAAATACAATGAAAATTATTCCATTACCTAAAAATTATATTCCAAACTCTAAAGTCAAAAATATAAATTTCAAAAAATATTTCTCTATTTACTAATTTCATTTTTAATTAACTGTTTATTTCTAATTATAAATCTTTTTAATGTATTAAAACCATTATATTTCTTTTATTTATGATTTATTATTTAAAAAATATAACTATTTAAATGTTTTCATTGGATAAAATATTATATTCAATATTATATTCTAAAAATACACCTCTCCCTAAGTAAAGGACACCCCTATCTCTCACATTGTAAAATCAATTCACATACAATTTAAAATCAAAATATCTTCAAATTTCTATCTATTAAGACTATAATAATTCATAGGGATGTTCTAGAGAAAACCTACTGCATTCATTATGGTTATTTATGGTCGTACGAGAGAATAAACTCTAAGAAAATGATATGTTTTCAATAAATATTATTGTAATTTTCTCCTTATCCTACTCATTATATCTATCCTTTTAAAATTGTAATCATATAAGATTAATTATATAGAATATTATAATTATATTTATTATGTATTTATACTTTATTCTCCTCTTTCTCCTCATTTGGACAATGTTCAGGATAATGGTAGGTTAACCACCAATGAGGACATTTCCATGATATTTTATAGTACTAACTTTATGGATGTATATAATAAAATATTTATAATATATAAATTTATAAAGATATGTATTTTATATTTATGTAATTAAAATTTCTTTTGTATTAATTACCTTGAACAAAATAGCTAAATCGAAATTAAATGTGAAATGTCTTAGGAAAACATGATATCAAAACACTCCAATTTCTATAACAGAAATTAAGAAATATAATCAACCCATTATAAATGGTAAATAGTGGCAAAAATGAAAAAAAAAATTGAATTAATATTTTAATAATCCAAGTTTTATAATTCATGAGTTGTAAAAGCAATGAAATAAAGAGGGATAAATGGTAACGGGATTCACGAACACAACTCTATTTCTTTCAGTAATATATATTTATCATTATATTTATTTTGGATATTCCAATATAATTACTTAAATGTAGTTTAAATATTCATAAAATTTAGTTTTTTGGATAAACATGTTTTCCTCCTGGCCAATATTATTTAATATCAAAATAAAAAGATTTTTCAATAAGATTTTTCGTGCCAAAAAACATCTTCGACTCATATAGAGTTATTTCGTATTCACTCAATAATGACGATGTTTATGATAAATATGATTTTCATTATTAATTTGGTAACCCCAAATTTTATTTAGGAATTTATTATTTATTAAATATATATGACAAACATTCCTTTATATGGTTTATTTAATTACTAATATTATTATACATCCTATGTAGCATGAATGATTATGAGCATTTATGATGTGATAGGTGGGCCTGGCATTATATAGCCATGTGATTCATTAGTTGATGTGATATATCTCATGGTATAATATGTATTATATTTTAATATAATTATATCTTTTTTTCCAAATTACGCTATTATAATTTAGGCAGATATATTATGCATGCACCTGTAGTTTTCTTTGTTCACTACTATGTGTGGTGTTTGACCACTATGTCAGGATGTTTCATTTATATTCATGTTCCACATTATATTAATTTATTAAAATTTTCCCTCATGATTATCATAATGAACCTATTGTTATTATATGATTATTATTATTACGATCACCCATGCACAATTGATTCATGTCCCCTATTCCTCATATTATCAGGCTTCTAGCACACCCAATTATTTGTTGTATAAACAAAGGTGATTACATGTACTAAAGAGAAAACATGATTTTAGAAGGATAAATAAGAAGTATTTAAATAAATATTATACTTTATTATGTATATTTGATGCACGGTCCTAATTTTCACAGGTCACTAAAACCTTTGGCTCATGGATATATATCGCTATTATATTTTTTATCTTAAAAATTATTTAATAGTCATGTAATAAAATGGAGATTCACTATAGTTAGTATCATATCATAGTTTATTTCATTTCAGAATTATGATTAAAAAATTTGAGTGAAACCCATTTGTATTATTTTATTTATATGTAAACATCCATGAAGAATCATGTCATAATAAGGATAAATATAGGCATCCCTTAGGATATTCCTTTAGAGTTAATTTTTGAATATGAATAAATTTTTCTGTCATGATTTATTGACTTGAAATTTTTCAGACCATTTATCTTTCAGTAAATGGTTGGAATTTGAAGATACCAGGACAAAAACCCATGAGAGGGACAATAAAACAACTGTCTGAACAAAATCCCAAATATCATAGGAGGTAGAGTTCATAACATTATGGTGATGCCTATACATCTATATTAGGCAGTGAAAAATAACCTAAACAATGTGGAAAATCCATGATAAATCAATATGGAACAATGATATATTGATTCCATTATGTGGTAATGACCACTGGAATTTAGTGGTTCTCCTAATCCACTAATCACAGAATAGTGGGTTAACTCAATAGACAGGATAATTTGTGTACTGCATTATTTTACGAATGAGAAGGTGACTCTTGAAATCTATCATTTATATAGATAATGTAACACCCAGAGATTTTATGAGATATATTATTTTTAATTTCTTTGATTTCTTCTACTATTCACTACACCAAGATTAGCTTCTACTATACACAACACCGTTTTAGCCTGTAGTATACGCAACACCATTCTTGGCTCATGTTACACACAATTTCTAGTTCGTTTTTTTTTTGAAATTATTCTACGCAACATTAAGTATAGATTTTGATTAATGTATAAATGAAATAAGTTTTGATTATGTTATACAAAACTCCAAAAAGAGATTTCACTACACACAGCCCAGACTTAGCTTGCATTACACGCAATCAAGACCTTCCTTGACAGCATGTGTAGTACGCAATACCGAGTTTCACTAAACGAGATATTATTATAATATTATTATGAACTAGCAGTTATGAATAGTAACACCCACTTTTTGAAATTTTATAAATTTTATAAATTTTAAAATCCAAAATGGACTTCATTTTTTGATTCGGAATATCAAAATTATCCTAGGGTGAATTTTTGGTATTTTTCTGAAAACCTTCAATTTTTGATGAATAGTGAAAACACTAGGTTACTAATAAAAACTGACTTTTTATTTAAATAATTATTTATTTTATTTAAATTTATTTTAGGTCAAAATTGATACATAATACCTATATAAGTTCAATGTAATTAATTGGAGACATTTTATAATAATTTTTGATATATAAAATTTTTATTTAACTTTTCACCGTCTTTTACTCACCTCCTATGAGAATTTGGAAATTTACATAAAACTTAATTTTACCACTTCTCTAAGTGGAATTTAAAAAATCCGAGAGACACGGTTAATATCAAGGAGTAAAATGTGGTTTAATAAGATAAAAATATTTTTTTGGTGGATAATAACTTTTTACTTTAATTCCCCACGGTTAAAAGTAAATAGGGTAGTTAAGGGTAAAAATGATATTATTATTACCCTAAAAAATGTCCTAATTCTATTGGATAAGTTTAATTCTACCAAAAAAACCTTAGGAATAAAATATTACCCTTTATTACCACTTGGATTAGATTAGGATATTTATTATTATTTTATTTAAAGAATAGTTAAAAGAGTTAAAATCGATGTTTAATAACTAAATAATTTTTAATATAGGGTTATACAGAAGATAAATTCGACTATAAATATTCATTAGAAAGATAAAAATATTTCCCAAATAATATAATTTTATTTATAATTTTTATACATTAAATAAGTTAATTTATTTAGGAAACAATGATGAAGCAGTAATGAACTTATTAATGAAATATTAACAAATTTGATGTTATAAATACCAAAATAAATGTAATTTGAGACTTTTTATGAATTACAATAATTTTATAGGTTAATATGACATGTTAGTATTGATTAAATTGAAGTTTTTATAAAAAATCATGTTGTTATGAGTTTCACAAAAATCAAGTACGAAATAGTTTTAAAATTGACATAAAATAGTTTTTAAATCAAATATTATATTATGCACTGTTATTATATTCCTAAAAATATAATATTCGGCCAAGTGACTTATATAAGGTTATATATATTAATAATGGACCACTTAGGGTTCGTTTTTCTTGTTATAGTAAATTTATTAACCATATATTGTAAGAAAACAAGAAGACACGATAAATGTTAAATTCTTTAACTTAGAGTTAAATCTATATGATAAGGTTAAACTAGTAACCTAAACATGTCTAAAACCTATTGGTTGAGATGATTTCTACCCATCCCCACATTATATTAGAAATAAATCAATTTTTGAGATATTATTAACTGAATATGGATTTATTATAAAATAATATTTTAAGTTTTACCTAAAGTGCCCCTCTCCTCCCTTATAAAAGGGCACCTACTCCCTCTTCTCTTGACACAATTTTGAGCCTTCAATCTCGTCCTACCCCTAAACATTTCCCTTATAAACTTCCATATAAACATTATAGAGGTTCTGGTCTCCTCAAAATACCAACTCTAGTTCCTTAAGAGGAAGCTTAAAAGAGGTGCATCAAATAAGAGGTAATCTCTTCTACTGATTCTTTCAAGTTTCTTTCTTCTTCAACTTTTTCTTCATTAGTTGTATCATTATAAAGTAATAACATAATTATCACTAATATACTTATATTATATTATAAATATTAAATAACCCCATTTCACCATCAATCCAACCTACGGAAAACAAAATCACCGCGCGTGCGTACGTACGGAATACCGTCTCCACGCCGTGGTGTAATCTGTTTTTCCACCACCACATTACTTGGATGGGTATAATGGTGTAAATAATGACTATATATAGTAATTATATAATCATACTGATTCTAGGATATTTTATCATCCACTCCAATTCAATTCAATAATTATGGGAATGATATCATTACTCGTGCATAGGTACGGATAACTGTCTGCACGACGTGATGAGATTCATTCTACATGTTAACCACTCAAGAATGATTATAAAGAATATATAATGAATAATAATGAAATATATGACATGATACAACTACTTTATTTATGATTATATATATAAATATGTCATCTACTTACTTCCATTCAAGTCAATAAGGAACGGAAAACATCGTTCATGCGTACATACAGCCTACCATCTCCACAAACGGTTTATATCATTTAATTTATCTATCTATTATATATATATACTGAATATATATGATATATAAATCATGATTTAAATTCTAAAAGTATGTAAATCATGATATAATTAATAATAATATCATGAACAACAAGTCTAAACACGTACGATAAATAAAACGATTTTACCCAAAACGGTACTTTTACATGGAATTTACAAAAGAATGGGTAATATAAAGTCATAAGTGAACCATATATTAAATCATAACAATCAATATGATTCTTTAATAAGTCAATAACAATATTTAAATCATTATATAGGAGGTTTTGATACGTACGAATCATATTGGACCTAAGGTAAGGGATAACTTTTCCAATATCGTTTTTATCTAAGATTGTTTATTTGTAATTATTTACTGGGGTTATATTTATCATCCATGTCCCTGTTTTCAAAAAATGGTTTCATGTATGTTTGAAGTCCTTTTACCCAATTTTTACTTTTACTACATGGTATGTAAATAATCTTTCTTTTGTTTACCATACGAGGTGCTTTTTGACTTTTTCAGAAAAAGTACGAGAAGAATGTTTTTTAACTTATACGGCATGAACAGATTTTTACGGTTTCATGACACCTTATTTTCATGAAGCTTACTCTAAAATATTTCATGACTACTTTCAAAAAAATACTCTTCTTTTAAAATTTCATGGAATTTTTTGAAAAGAAAATTATTTTGAATAAGAAAGTATATTTTCCTCAAGAATTCATTTCATGTGATTTATCAAAACCATTTTCAATCTAAGATGACATTATTTTATATGAGTATGTTTCAATTAAAATGTGTCTATGATTTACATGGTTTTACTTCAAATATGATGAAATGATATCCATTTCATTTATATGGATTATGTTATGATGGGATGATGTTTATGAAACTCATTTCATTATTTGGGTTATGATGAATGATTTATGTTTATGTTGTGGAACACATAAGAATGATTTCATTATGACATGGGTGGGACCTATATCTCCCTAAAATGCATTGGGTAAAGATTTATATCTCATGAGATAGACATGGGAAGAACAGTAAGTTAATCTGGTTCAGTGTTACATGTTTGGAATGAGGAGTAAACTCAATTCACAAAGGGACTTTGTCCACTAAGATGGTCTTGGCAGTAATTCCTTGGATATGATGGAAATCATATCATGTGCTTAATGGTTTTCCACAATTAAATGTTTTAGTTCCATACTATTTTATCATTATTGATGTTCTATTATGATATATGCCTTACGTACAGAAAATGTTTTATGCCATTTCTCAAGAATTTGATGTTTAAACATTATGTTCATATTTTTAAGTTCAAATGTGTATGGTTTGTTTTATTTTCTCCATGAAAACCATTACTGAGAATTTGAGCTCACCCTTTTTATATTTCCTTTTCCCCATGATATAAAGAAAGGTTTTAGGTAAGAAAACAAAAGGGTAAGATCTTTATGAATGATGTTGAAGATCTTTCACCCTGATTAGATGATTATATTCCGAGTTTCCAAAGACACTAAACTATTACGGTCCTTGTGTGTCTGTTTTGGTTATGTATTAAGTATTCTGAAAAAGTAATGTAATGTAGATATACGCCATGATTTGAGTCTCTACAGTTGGTATCAGAGGAAAGGGTTAGTCATCCTTTGGAAACTAGGATGCGAAAATATTATTGAAATCCATAGAGATATTTCTAAGGTATGTCTAGAGATGTCTCTATGGTTACATATAAGTATAGGTTACAGACCTAGAATTATGATAACGATCATGAATAACCTAGGATTAAACCTATGATGATAGATATTGAAAGTACTCCACTTGATTATGTTGTTTTACTAGCATGATTTTTTCCTATCACACTATTCTTTTTGGTTTTAGAAAATGGCTGGAAACTGGAAGATTCATGTTAATGGAGAATATGATGGACAATGTAATAGTATTATTAATGATCAAGAAAATGAAATGGGATTTGGAAGGCGAAACTTCTTTATTATGCCTAATCATCAATATCATAATATGATCAATAATCTCAAATTTGGTAAGTTTCTTAACTCAGTTATTAAGAGAAAGAAGGGGATTCATTATGATCATAGAGAAAAGAAAGTTCAATTTTCCTCATGTGAATCATGTGGGAAGAGACATCAAGGTGAATGTCTCCAAGGAACTGGAAGATGCTTTGGGTGTGGAAAAGAAGGGCACAAAGCTAGTAACTGAAATGGAAAATGATCAGTTAACTCCATGGACAATGATAATGGTATTTATAAGACATCAAAAATGGTTAAATGTTTTTAATTTGTAATGTATAGGCATTATGAAAACCAATGACCTAAGGGAAAATCTCATAAAGAGAATCAGCATGGTCATATGCGTAGTATTTATTTGAATGATGATGAAGAGACTACAAATGATATATGAGATGAAAGAAATGATGAATCTTAGTTACTGGTTTAAGAAGGTAGTGGAATGATTTATGTTTATCAAGAGTTATGTTGTATAGGTAATGGTACTATGGAATAAAGACACATCTTAGGATTTTTACACTATTGTTTTTCATAAAGTATTTGAATGTATATGTTGAATGGTACGGGTAACCATGAATGGTTGTTCTGTTTTATTTGGAAAGAAGATGATATTCACATAATGAATGGATAAGGGGAAAATAATATGTTTGATAGTATTAATGAGCTAATGATTGATATAAGGACTAAGTGACATCATTGTTTGAGTAAATATAAATTTTTGGATATTTGTATGTGGAAAGAGTTAATTTTTGACAGCATTCATGTTTTTCACTAAGGCTCAATGGGTATTCATTTTTCAAGAGAATACATGATTATCACATTCAAATGTTTGGAATGTGACCAACAAGAAATATCTTATGAGATTTGAGGATAAATGATGGTGTTTATATGCTTGGTAGGTGACCTCTCTATCAATCTTTTTCTTTATTCTTTGAGTTTGGGTAAGTCTAAAGATTGGAATAGATTAAGTTAGACATCAGATAGTATTGTCTAAGCCTAGAACATTTTGATATTATGTTTTGGAATGTTATAATATTATAGTTTTAGAAAAAGGACAACCCGTAGGACGGGTGACAAACCGTCGCGTCGGACAAAGATGCGGGAATCAAACCCACAACCGAAGTGTGATATGACTTTATCGCCTACCACTGGCCTACAGGAAGTCCCTGGTTAGTATAAATTAGTTTCAATTTATTATGTGATATGATATACGAATTATACATCCATTTTAGGAAACATATACGATTAATCTCACCATTAGAAGGACTTATGTTTATAAATTTTTCTATTCCTATGTTTGAGAGAGATGGAATGACCTATCATTCTATCGCATGATCAACTAAAACTTTTGGAATGAAAATTTCAACATCATTTCTTTAATAGATAAAGTGGAAATTGTTCAAGGCACAAACAACAGTGAGATTGTACCAAAATCAAGTAAGTATTTCTTTTAATTCAACAGTTATTCAACATTAGGGAAATGATCTTGAAAAAGAAAAATGATTTCCTAGTGTCCTTATATCTGATTAATCATATGGTACCTTAAATCATCACAAATTTATGGCTTTGTGATTGTTTTTTTCATGTCCTCTACCCCCCTCCATCAGAACATTATGGTTAGATTTTTCTTTCATATCAATATTTCCACCGATGTTATCTTATTTGGAAACCCAGTGATGAGTTAATCTAGGTAACCATTACATTTATTACTTTACTTTATATAATTATGTTTTAGTATTCCTTTTACGATGTGGGTTTCTATGAACGAAACTTTCAATTAGTAAACGATTTATAACCCCAACGAATTTAGAGGGTGAAATTCATTTTAAGGGGGGTATAATGTTACACCCCGAGATTTTATGAGATATATTATTTTTAATTTCTTTGATTTCTTCTATTATAAACTACACCAAGATTAGCTTGTACTATATGCAACACTGTATTAGCTTGCAGTATACGCAAAACTATTCCTGTCTTGTGTTACACACAATTTCAAGTTCGTTTTGTGGAAATTATTCTACACAACATTAAGTATAGATTTTGTTTAATGTATAAATGAAATAAGTATTGATTATGTTATACGAAACTCCAGACGGAGCATTCACTACGCGCATCCCTGACTTAGCTTGCATTACACACAATCAAGACCTTCCTCGATAGCGTGTGTAGTACGCAATACCGAGTTTCACTAAATGAGATATTATTATATTATTATTATGAACTACCCGTTATGAATAGTAATACCCAATTTTTGAAATTTTATATATTTTATCATTTAAAATGGACTTCATTTTTGGATTCGGAATATCGAAATTATCCGAGGGTGATTTTTTGGTATTTTTATGAAAACATTCAATTTTTGATGAATAGTGAAAACACTGAGTTACTATTTAAAAACCACCTTTTTATTTAAATAATTATTTATTTTATTTAAATTTATTTTTTGTAAAAATTGATAAATAATACCTATATAAGTTCAATGTAATTCATTGGATTCCTTTTATAATAATTTTTGAGATATAAAAATTTTATTTAACTTTTCACCGTCTTTTACCCACCTCCTAGGAAAATTGAACATTTACATAAAACATAATTTTACCGCTTCTATGAGTGGAATTTAGAAAATCTGAGAGAAAAACTTAATATCAAGGAGTAAAATGTGGTTCAATAAGATAATTTTTTTTGGTAAATAGTAACTTTTTACTTTTATTTACCACAGTTAAAATTAAATAGGGTAATTAAGGGGGAAAATGATATTATTATTACCATAACAAATGTCCTAATTCAATTGGATAAGTGTAATTCAAACAAAAAAACCTTAGGAATAAAATATTAACCTTTAGGTCCACTTGGATTCGATTAAGTTATTTATTATTATTTCATTTAAAGAATAGTTAAAAGAGTTAAAATCAATGTTTAATAACAAAAACATTTTTAATATTGGGTTATACATAAGATAAATTCGACTATAAATCTTCATTAGAACGATAAAAATATTTCCTACATAATGGTATTTTATTTATAATTTTTAGACATTACATATGTTAATTTATCTAGAAAACAACGTTGATGCAGAAATTTCCTTATTAATGAAATATTAAAATAATTGATGTCATAAATACCAAAATAAATGTAATTTGAGACTTTTTATAAATTACACTAATTTTATAGGTTAATATAACATGTTAGTATTTATTCAATTACCTTTTTTAGAACTATTCATGTTTTTTTTGATTTTCAGAAAAATCAATTACCAACTAGTTTCAAAATTGATATATAATAGTTTTTAAAAAATATATTATATTATTAATTGTTATTATATTCCTACAAATATAAGGTTCGGCAAAATGAGATAGATAAGGTTATATATATTAATAACTAACCACTTGGGGTTCTTTTGGATTGTTATAGTATGTTTATTAACCATATAGTGTAATAAAACAAGTAGACACGGTAAAAGTTAAATTATTTAACTTAGAGTTAAATATAAATAATAAGGTTAACATAATAACCTAAACTTTTCTAAAACCTATTCATTGAGATTATTTATACCCATCACCACTTTATCTTCTAAATAAATCAATTTGGAGATATTATAAACCGAATATGACTTTATTGTAAAATAATATTTTATGTTTTTCCTAAAGTGCCCCTCTCCTCCCTTATAAAGGGGCACCTCTTCCCCTTCTCATTACACTATTTTGAGCCTTCATGCTCGGACAACCCCTGACCATTTCCCTTCTCAACATCTCTATAAACATTATAGGGGTTCTGGTCTCCTCAAAAGACCATCTATAGTTCCTTAAGAGGAAGCTTGAAAGAGGTGTGTCGAAGAAGAGGTAATCTCTTCTACCGATTCTTTCATGTTTCTTTCTTCTTCAACATATTATTCTTTAAATGTTTCAATATAAATTAATAACATAAGTATCACTAATATACTGATATGTTATTATAAATATGCAATAACCCCATTTCAGCTTCTATCCATCCTACAGAAAATGAAATCACCGCGCATGCGTACGTACGGAATACCGTCTCCACGCCGTGGTGTAATCTCTTTTTCCACCACCACCATACTTGGATGGGTATAATGGTGTAAAGAATAAATATATATAGTTATTATATAATCATAATAATTCTGAGATATTATATCATCCACTCAAATTCAATTCAATAATTATGGAAATGATATCATCGCTCGGGCGTACATACGGATTACCGTCTCCATGATGCGATGAGATTCATTCTCCATGTTAACCACTCAAGAATGATTATAAAGTATATATAATGAATAATAATGAAATATATAAAACTATAAAGATTCTGGATTTATGTGTGTATATTTATATGTCATCTACTTACTTCCATTCAAGTAAATAAGGAAAGGAAAACAACGTTCATGCGTACGTACAACCTACCGTCTCCATTAACGGTGTATTTCATTTCATTTATCTATCTATTATATATATATACTGAATATATATGATATATAAATCATGATTTAAATTTTGGAAGCAAGTAAATCATGATATAAGTAATAATAATATCAAGAACAACAAGTCCAAACACATATGATAAATAAAATGATTTTACCCAAACGCTACTTTAACATGGAATTTACAAAAGAACGAGTATATAAAGTCATACGTGAACCATATATGACATCATAACAATGAATATGTTTCTGTAATAAGTCATTGACATTATTTAAATTATTATACAGGAGGTTAAGATACGTACTAAGCATATCAAACCTAAGGTAAGGGATAACTTTTCCAATCTTGTTTTTATCTGAGATTGTTTATTTGTAAGTATTTACCGGGGTTATATTTATCATCAATGTCCTTGATTTCTAAAAATGCTTTCATATATATTTAAAGTCCTTTTTAGCCATTTTTTACTTTTACTACATTTTATGTAAGGAATCATTCTTTTTTTTACCATACAAGGTACTTTTTGACTTTTCCCGCAAAAGTACGAGAAGAATGTTTTTTTAACTTATACGGCATGAAAATTTTTTTACGGTTTCATAACACCTTATTTTCATGAAGCTTACTCTACAATATTTCAAGCCTATTTTCGAGAAAATCCTCTTCATTTTAAATTTCATGTCATTTTGTGAAAATAAAATTATTTTGAATAAGAAAGGATATTTTCCTCATGAATTTATTTCAAGTGTTTTATCAAAACCATTTTCAATCTAAGATGACATTATTTCATATGTGTATGTTTCATATATAATTCCTCTATGATTTATATGGTTTCCCTTCTCTAATTATGAAATGATATCCATTTCTTTAATATGGATTATATTATGATGGGATTATGTTTATGAAACCCATTTTATTCTTTGGGTTATAATGAATGCTTTATGTTTATGTTGTGGCACACGTAAGAATGATTTCATTATGAGATGGGTGGGACCTATATCCCCCTCTAATGCATTGGGTAAGGATTTATATCTCATGAGATAGACATGTATGGAACGGTAAGTTAATCTGGTTCAGTGTTATATGACTGGAATGAGGAGTGAACTCGACTCAGAAAGGGACTTTGTCCACTAAGATGGTCTTGGCAGAAATGCCTTCGCTACTATGGAAATAATATCGTGTGCATAATGGTTTGCCACAATTAAATGTTTTATTCCCATGCTATTTTATCACTATTGATGTTCCATTATGATCTATGCCTTACGTACTTCCATTTTTATGTCATTTCTCATGAATTTGATGTTTAATCATTATGTTCTTGTATTTAAGTTCAAATGTGTATGGTTTGTTTTATTTTCTCCATGATTACCCTTACTGAGCATTTGAGCTCACCCTTTTTATGTTTTCTTTTCCCTAGGATATAAAAAAGGTTTTATGTAAGAATACAAAAGGAGGAGACCATTGTGGGAGATGTTGAAGATCTTTCATCACAATTAGAAGATTATATTATGAGTTTCCAAATACAATAAACTATTACGGTCCTTATGTGTATGTTTTTGTTATGTATTATGTATTCTGCAAAAGTAATGTAATGTCCATGTACGCCATGATTTGGGTCTTTGTATATAAACCAATCTATGTCTATTTTTGATAAAGATCACAAATCCAAAGTATTAAATGTAAAATATGGAATACAATGTTTTATGAAAATATTTCTTCATAATTATTTCACTCAAACTCTCAGAAAAATATAGAGGGATATTTTCTAGAGATTAAGAAAAAGGAAGGTGAATCATTCATGGAATATGAGGAAAATAGAAAAGGCTTTCATGATATACCCTTAGTTTTTTTTATCAATAATGATTTAAAATTGATAGATTATTTAGTGGTTTAAAACAACAAATCTAAATGTATTTAACTATAAAATACTTTTGGATTTATGCAAATGTAGTTCGATGTGCTCTCAAAGTAGATATGGAGTTTAGATAATTCTCTCAATGTTATGGAGTTAAAAAGAGAAGAATAATGTTTAGAGATTGTGGGTAAAACTACAAAGGAGTAAACAGGATCCAACCACACATGAGTCAAAAATGTGGTAATAAGAATCATGGGAATTACCTCAAAGGGATAGGGAAATGCATCAAGTGTTGGGGAGAAGGCCACCGAGATCATGAATTTCAAAGAGACATGATGAATCTGGGCAACATTATGGGGGAAAGGAAGGAACCTCCTAATGCACCATCCATGGTTAAATGATTCTACTATAAGGAGAAATGGATCATTGCATGCTAGTTCACTAAAACATTATCCCTTGAGGGAAATTATCAAATAGAAACACCAAATACGATGTTGTAATGAAAAGACTATTCCATCACTACCATCGAACAAGACGATTAATATAAAGTTATTCAATGTACACATATTATTCACTCGTGAATGAAAAAGATTTTATTTTATTATGGTTCTACATATTTCATTATATGTAATAAATTTTCTAGAACAACTTAATTGAATCCATAAAACCTTGAAGTAGTGTTATTTGTAAAAACACATTGTGGTGTTACCATTGAAACCCAAGTTTTCAGCTCTTCTCATTTTAGAAGTGGTGGGAATATTCTTCTAGAGGATCTCATTATGCTTAACTTGGTGTGATTTGATTATATAGTAGACATTGATTAGATATTGTTATATAGATAACAGATAAATTATTTGGAAAATGAATTTTATTTATATTTTATAAACCATCCTATCCTCCTCTATAAATTCATGTATGATATTTAATCTCCTATAGAAAATACCTTAATGGTTTGAGTTCTGATACCATTTGAATAAGATTACCCTATCCAAATGGTTGAGTCTAAGGAAGATATTAACTTGGTGGAAATTCACATTGTGAGGGATTAAATTGATATATTTCCTAGAGTTACTTAAACTTACATTAGATAATGAAGTATATTTATCCAAATGGATAATACATGGAGAAAATCAAATCTCTAATTTCACATAGAGGATGGAACAATTAAAACTAGATTAGTTATATAAGTATTAACCAGAGAACATAGACAATGTATTCATACACGCAGGTGTATCACATTGGGGTGCATCGGTTCTCTTTATCCATAAAAAGGATTGATAAATAAAACTATGTATCAATTACCATAAGCATAAAAATATCACCATAAAGAAATATTACCCACTTAAAATGATTGATGACTTATTATATCAATTACAAGGATCTCAGTACTTCTTAAAGAAAGATCATTATTTTTTATATCACGAGTTAGAGGTGAAGAATGAAGATATTTAGAGGAATGCATTCCATAAAAAGTATGGATACTATGAGTTCATAGTGATTTTGTTTGGACTAAAAAATAACCATATAATAATCGCAGATTCTATGAATATAGTCATTAGAGACTCTCACATCAAATTTTTTTTGTAGTATTTATCAATGATAATCTTATTTACTCTAAGAGAATTGAGGAATATGAAGAGTATTCAATGATTATTCTATAGAAATTATGGAAAGAGAAAATGTACACTATGTTCTGCCAGTGTGACTTTTGGATTAAGTATGAAACATTGTTGGGGAATGTGATCACAAATGAGGGAATTCATTTCGACCTGTCAAAGAAAAATGCAATTACGGAATGACCCGGAACAACTATTGTCATGAAAATATGTAGTTTTCTTATCTTAGAAGGGAACTTCTAATGTTTTTTAGAAAATTATCATGATTTAATATCCTTGTAACAATGTTAACACTGAAAGGGGTATAATATGTCTGGATAAAAGAGCTTAGGAAGAGGTTAATCAATTTCCTTGTACACACACTACCAATAAGTGGAGAAGTATTTGTGATATACATTTATTATTTAAAGAAATGACCGTGTTGTGTATTCTTTCATAATGAAAATTTTATAGCCTATGACACATGAAAAATTAACATCCATGGGCATACCAAACCAACACATTATTTGTAGTTAGCAGCTACGATCTTCACTTTGATGATTAAGAATTACTACCTATATAGTGATAATTTTTATAGATACACTTGTACCAATAGTATAAATTATATAATATCACAAATGGATATCAAAATGAATAAATAAATTTGGATAATGTTAATAAAGGACAATTATTTTTATATTCAGTACCATCCAGGAATTTTAAACAAGGTAGATGATGCTCTTTGCTGAATGGAACCTATTTCTATTCCCATGATATTGATTGAAAAAGACCATATCATCATATATATACAATTGATGGATTATTAAATCATAATCACATAGAATAAATCCTACCATTCCCAAGTTACTTCCCAAACATATTCCCAAGAGATGATAAAGGAGGGATACATGTGTGATCTAGAGCTTAAAAAATGGGTGAATGTAGTAAGTGAAGGAAACCATCAGAAGTTCTGCATCGAGGAAGATGTTGTCATTAATTTTGGAGATAGGTTTTGTTTTCCTTCATCACTAGATATAAATAAGGAACTATTGGATAATATTCATAACTCATATTTCTCCATATATAAGAGATGTACCATGATATATTGTGACCTTCGAGAAAACTTATGGTGGAGAAAAATGATGAATGATATTTCTGAGTATATAAGATGATTTTTTATGTTAGTAAGTTAAATCAGAATGATAGAAATAAAGGAGGATGATGCGATAATTTCATAAACTCATGTGGAAATGGGAGAACATAACTACAGACTATTTTTCCAGTATCATGAAGACATCCAAATGAAACATTGTGATATGAGTTATAGTAGATCAACTCACTAAGACTAGCCACATCATTACTATTCATGAAGATTTATCATTTAAAAACATTAAAATATATATGTAACAGAATTGGTGAGGTTTCGTGTGGTACAACTCTCTTTCATCTCATATGATGTTCCAAGATTCTAATCATAATTCTATTGAAACCTTTAACATGATTTGATCACTGAATTGAATTTTAGTACAACCTATTGCACCCTAATTGATGGCCTATTTAAAAAGACTATTAAGATTATTGGTGTGATTTTGAATCCTAATTAATGAAATTTATAGGATGATTGGATCAATATCTCCCATATGTTGAGTTATCATACAATGATTACTTCTACTCAAGTATTCTAATGACTCTATATAAAAATTTGTATGGGAATCGATGTAGAAATCCATCTTGTTTTGATGAATATGTTAAAAAAATATACATTGACATGAAATTGTGGAATATATGAAAAATAACTATCAATACATCCAACAAGAAATGATAGCTTCCCAGAGTTAGAAAAAGATCCATGATAACAACCATCGAAGGGACTTGGAATTTTTCGATGGAGAAAAAATATTCCATCAAATATGAATATTGAATAAATTAATTTGGTTTAGAAATAATGGGATTCATATCCATAGGTATGTTTTCCCCTTTTATATCATTAATATAATAGGAGAAGTTTCCTATCAGGTTGAACATCCAAAAAATATACCTCATGTTCATGATGTGATCAAGGTATCTCTACAATTGATGTACATACTTGTTCACTCACATGTTCGTACATGGGAGGCATCACAACTGTAGAATTTCATATTATATGAAGATCAATCGATAAATTTTGTTGATCGTAGATATTATTTTATACTCAATTAGACAACTAACATTATGAATACATTGTGGAAAAACCAAAAATATGAAGAAGAAAAGTGAAAGCTAGTGGAAACACTGAAACAAAAGTTCCATCACCTATTCTCAACTAAGAATATGAGTTGAAATATTAGATATGAAATAATTTTTTCTTGAAATAAATGTGTATTATATTAGATTATATTGTTTTATACAAATAAAGCACATATAGAAACTAATAACACTTTATCTCATTAATATATGTTGTTAAATTTGTTGGCTATTAAACCATTAAAAATAATAAAATTGGAAGGGTATAGTATTTAAAATAGAAAACCTACAATGGGAAAATTTGGATCACCTTGACTAGTTAGAGTCATCCCACCCACAAACAACAAATTAGAAAAGTAACAAAATATTATTAATCCAATTGAAATTTTACAAAATTAAAATATAGAAACCTGAGAGAAATAATTTTGAAAAATGATTTAAGGAATTAAATTTTATTTATTTGAGGTCATCTGAACATTTCAATAGTAATGTGATAATTAGAATAGTGACATTAAAATTGATAATAGTAACATGATCCTTAGGAATAGTAACATGTCCCTTAGAATATTAATTTTACTTAAAAATAATAAAATAAAGAATACAAAATATTTACTGAGAATAATTGTATTGAATATAAATATAATAATTCCATAAAATAAATATCACGATTCAAAACTCAAAGATTATATAATCACATTTTTAATAAACTATATTTTTACGTTGTAAAAACTAATAATTTTTATATTAAATTCAAAATAACTTATTATATAGAATTATTTTTATAAAATTTAAAAATATTTTGAAATTATCATATAAATTTATTTTGAGGTTTATTTTTTTTGTAATTTTCCAAAATAGTACAATTTTCATGTGAATCGTAAAAGTAAAGTTATTTTGCAACAATTGTAACATAAATTTCATAAATCCTGATGTAATAATCAAATAATAATTTATTGGACTTCAGTATCAATAAAAAAATATATAATTTCATCAATGTGTCATTAAAATGAAACAAAAATGATTTCCAAACCGAAATATTACATAGAAATTTATAAATTCAAAATTATTCCTTTATAAAAAAATTCTCTTTTTTCCCACTTACCATTTTAATATAATATTGAATTAAAATTATAAATTTTTTTAGAGTCAAAAAAACCATTTTATTTTATTAATTTATGAATCATTTTTCCAAAAATAACAATATTACACGGTTTATCAAGTCTATAGTATTATATTCTATCGTTTATTCTAAAAATACCCCTCTCCTCATGTATAAATTACCCCCACCCTTCCATTGAAATAAAAATTTCTTACACATTCCAATGAAAAATAACGACCCAAAACCACTCTATTAAGACTCTTAGAATCCATAGTGACATTATATAGAAATACAACTCCACTCATTAATGATATTTAGTGTCATACAATAGAAGAATCTCTGAGAAGAGGGCATGTTTTCATCAACTCTTTTATGTATTTTCATCTTCTATTCCTCTTTTTTATATCCTTTTAAAAAAACTGTTTAGTTTTATTAACAAGTATTGTAAAATTAAATTATTAATTTTAATATACTATAAATATTATATGATTGAATTATTTATATTTTAGACATATCTTTCTCCTCAGTTGGACAGTGTTACTGATAATAGTCGTTTAACTTCCAATGAGGACGTTTCTAACTTATTTTATATCACCATCATTATGGATGGTTATACAATATTAATTATAATATATAAGATTATAAATAAATACACTTTACACTTTTGGATTTAGCATTATTTATGCCTTAATTACCATGTAGGAAATAGTCAAATCAAAGAAAAATATCAAAATTTTATGAAAATTATAATATCAAAATAATTAAATATCAATAATATAAATCCATAAAAATAATCCAAACAATATAATTTAAAAATAGTTACAGAAATGAAAATAATTCACTTCATTTTATATATTGTAATAAAACAAATTTTATTATATAGGAGGCGTAAAAGTGAAGATATAATGACACATTTAATGTTTGGGGATTCTCTAGTCCAACTCCTTTTATTTTCTTATCCATACTTATTTTAATTTTTAGTGTGGATATTCCCCTTATATTCTGTAAATACCATTTCACTATTCCTCCATTTTATTTTTGGGGATATACATGTTTTTCTCCTTGAAAAATATATTTTTTATCCCAATACATGGATTTTTCAAAAATATTTTACATTCCAAAACCCATCTTTAACTCTTATTGAGAAGTTTAATATTACATAAAGACATAAAATTATTTTTAAAAATGTATTTTAACTTATTTGTTTGGGAATCTCAATGTTTATTCTTTAACATATTCTTTTTCAAATCTGTTTGAAACCCAAAATTTTCCATTGGTTATTTCCGGACGGAGATTCTCATACATTCTTTTTGAAATTCATGATTCTTAGCATTTATGATGTGAATGTTGGCCCCTAAATTATATATCACTCAAATTATTTGGGTAATGTGATATATATAATTAGATAATTTTTATTATTCATGGATATTATGATGTATTTTTTTTACATTGATGATGTTATGATTTATGTACATATATTATGCATGATCTTAATTCTATATTTTTTCACAACTCTATGTTGTCTTTTACCATTATGACATGTTTTTTCATATTTATGCATATTTCAAATTACATTTCTGTATCAATTTTTTTCCACATGGTTATTTTTATGGTCCTATTTTAATTTTATTATGATGATTATTATTCTCACATATGTACTAATAATTCATTTCCCATATTCCTCCTCTTACTAGGATTTTACCTCACCCTTTTCATTGATGTATATCCTTAGGTGATGACATGTACTATAGAGAATTTGAGATTTTAAATGAATAGAGGGGTATCATTTAAATAAATCATTATGTTTTATTATGAACAAATGATGTACGATCCAAATTTTTCCATGATAGTAAAACTTTGGATCTTGGATTTGCATCGCAATTATGTAAATTATTACAAAAATGATGTAATATTCATGTATGTAAAATTCAGGTCAATATAAACACCCCAAGATCCTCTATCACTCTTTATGAATCATGGCCATTATAGAGAGTATCTCTACATGACATAATTATTTTTTCCTTAGATATGAATTGTTTTTCTAGTTTATAGGATAAAAATGTTAAAATACCATGAGAATTACATATATTATCATTATTTTAAATTCAAATAAAACTATGATATGATATGTATATATATATATATATATCAATCATTTTTTTTTGAAGATCAAAATGAACTCATCAATAAGATAATGTCACCACATCTTTAGGGGAAACAAAACTGATGCATGATCAAGATCATGAGTATCATTCTTATATTATTGGGATCATAACTATTGGTACCCATAGGAGATGACTACATTTTAATGCATTAGAGTGTTACCCATTCCAAGGTGTGAATAATCTTAACAGACCTAATAAATTACTCTTTCATATGAAAATTAAATAATTTTATAACTAAATAACTTCTCATTCAAATAATCCTAATGTAACATGAAATTGGTTGGTGCACACAATATAATGATCATTCATGTGAAATGATATCAAAGGAGTAACAATACATGAGAAATTAGAATGAATCTTCTTTAATAACCAATATGATCATGAAAACAATTAGCGTTCATGTCATTTTTATGGGATAAACAATAAAAAAAACTTGATATATAAAGGACGTACATATTCTCCTTACCGAGAAATTAAATTGTTCAATAAATACACCTCACGGGTCCATAATATTCACATAAATAGGTACCCAAATATTTGATGATGTTGAAGGGCCTCTAAAACATCTCAAAAATGGTTTCCATTATCCTTATGGGACATTGAATACACCATGATTTCATTTATGAATACATAAAAAAACATATCTAGGAACATAGTAAATTTAAAATTCATGAGTCCTATGAACATGTTTAGTGCATTCACAGCACTAAAATGCATTAACACATTATCATAGTGTATATATTGAAACATGAATTCAGTATTTGAAATATCATCATCTATCACCTATATCTGGTGATATGATATCCAGAAATTTATCTTGGAGGAATTTATAGCTCCCGTCATCTGAATGAATAGATCATTATTCTATATAATGGGGTGTGGATCTTCATTATCACCGTATCCAAGCAATGATAATCCGCACATAGTTTTAGATTGTAGTATTCCTTTTTCACATTGAAGACCACAAAACCCTAAGGTAATAAACATGGATGGATAAAACTTATTAAAAGATATGATCAATCTGGATATGTAGTTCCTATAAGATATAAGGAACTATCATATTCAGATATATCGAGATCTGAGAGGAACTATACAATAACTCTATCGAAAACATTTTCTCTCGTCAAGGGGGTAACATCAAAACCACTTTTAGTAATAAATTATGATAATATTTCATAACACTATGAAACACTACATAGTGATCATTTAATGAACCCAGTATCAATTCAAACATTATAAAAGATAAATACATATCATGTCTCCAGATTATTGAATGATCCCAGCCGTTGATGAAACTAGTATGCTCATTTTTTCTATCATAGAATAAAACTCACTAATAAAAGAAATCAATAATACATGGAATCGATAACTATTAATCTAGGATATGGATGATGTTGAATGGATTTACTATTAAACATAATAAATGAACCAAAGATCAATATTTCCATTAAACAATCTCAAAACCTATAAAAACATCATATAATATTTATTGATATAAAATTCATGTAGTCAACACAATGGGCACCAATAGCCTCTCCACCTCACATACTAGAGCCTTGACAACAGAAGGTGAAATGAAGGGGTGTGTATCTCCTGAACCAAACAATAAATTACCCATGGATTAGTTAAGTAATATACTACCTCACATACCATCTTTCCCTCCTTTCACTATAAAATCAATTGAATACAATTAACTATATCTTAAATTATGACCACAATAGCAAAAATCGAGGCCACCTTCATGGTATCACTCTACTCTTTTTCCTAGAGGATGTGGGATATCATGGGGATTTCCTTTCCGTGATCTATCAACATGATTCAGGTCAATACATGGAGCACCCTGCTACTACTTTTGTATCTATGAAGGATACTATTTTGAAGGTAGAACCTGAATAATACTGTTATCTCCATGAAGAGTACCAAGGATGGTAGGAAAATCATTCTTATTAAGGCCATGAAATCCATATATAAAATACAAGTCTAATTTCTTTATGTGGTTTGGAGAAAAATGATCTTTGATGAAATATATTCACCAAAAATAAGGCTGAATATATGATGCCCAATGTATATTCTAACTAGGATACCGAGAACCCCAAGTCATAGCTCTACTACATGGACATTCTTGATAAATCCACTTATAGAAAACTTGATAGTTGTATCTCAAATATGGTTCTTAAATTATTGAATTGGAATAAGATAAAAGGAGTCACATCCTAAACGAACAAATATTTTGGTAGACTTGGTAAACTAGATACATAATTTCAAAAATTATTACAATAGAAAACATAAAATATAAGAAATTATTTTCATTGACAGATGCATTATTATCCATAGTGATTCCCTACATATCAATCACAAAACACATCATAGAATCCTAGTTAAAATAAAAAATAATAATTGGGTGAGTTTAAAATATCATTAAGAGTAAGAGTATAGTATAATCTATAAATAAATAAGAAATAATCAATATAGAAAGGTAAGTAACTGAAACATATACCATTTAATCATTAACTTGATCATAATATGTCATAAATAAATGATGATAAAATAAATTGATATAAATAATCACACAATATTGAAACATTAACCATGGATATTCTAACTATTTTATTAATCACATGGTGTATAAATATCTAAATTCATAATTATGGAATTCATAATTATGGACATCTAAAATATATTGTCGAGCCCTTGTGTCAATTAAGCTATATAAATGGGTAATTATATTGTGAAACCTAGTCAATATGACAATAAAACATCCAAATAAATAATTTAGATACATTCACTACAACATTTACTAATTGGATCATAAGTAAAATAGATGGTTGAGGTTGTTGACTAATAGATATACCATTAAACGATCCATAAAAAAATTTAGAAAAATAAACATTTTATTTTTTAAATAAACATTTAAAAGAATATGTTCAAAAAATATTTTTGAAAACAATTTTCATTGAAAATGAGCTATGAAGACTTATAAAATAATCATTAAAATATTTATTTAGAATAATGGTGTACAATTTTAAACATTCCATACAAATTAATGCTAATATTCCATTCACATTCTTGATAAAAGACAAATGGGAATTGTTTTGAAAATTATGTGAATATTCCATTAAAATAAATATATAAAGATAAAATGTAAAAAAAATATTTTTAATAATTAATTTTTAAAAAGGTTAAAAACATTTTTTCAAACAATTATTGAAAAAATGGGTTTTTATTGAAAGCGATTTCCGACTGAAGAGTGAAATAATGCAAGACTTTCTCAAAAACATTTTCTCAATCATATTAATTACCAAGACAATAAAAATGTTAATATCACTTTAAAATTTTTAGGAATAAATATAGGTGATTAATGTTTATTTATTTTAATAAATATGTATCATTTAATTCAACCAAGGGATGCATAAACATAAACAATCTTGAATAATGATGAGATGATGAAGTAAACCCTTTGATCAGTTGTAACTTCTAAATCAAAGGACACATAATGTAAATGACATAAAAAGAAACATTAAATAAAATGAATATATAATAAATTAATTATATAACAAACTAAAGGGGTATTATATACCCCACATATAGTAAATAGGTTTTGAATATGGTATAAGTCTCATAAAAGTAAATGTGAGAGGTGAAATTGTTACCTAAGGACCGATTTCCTTCATACGTGTCTATACCTTCAATTAAATTATTTAATAATGTTATTAATTTATACCAAAACCACATTAATATATATAATAAAATAAATTATACTATTATAACAATTTATTACCCTTTTTCTAATAATATATCATTATTTTAAATTTTTAGTTGTTAATTGACTTTTATTAGCATGCATGTTTTTTCATGAATGTTATAGTTATTGTGAATAATATATATATATATATATATATAATATAACTTTAATAATGTTATAAATTTCGTATTTACTCATTATATTAATTTTTATAACCACTAATGAAATTTTGACATTGAAAATGCATCTCACCATTTCTTGAATATGGTAGTCTTTATGTATGCACAAGAGAGAATATCATTCCATTAATGAGTAAAATGTTAAGGAAGTGAGTGAAATATTAATTTTATATTATCAATTTAATATCATATATATCACATATATTCATTAATTTTAACATTATTACAGTCCATGTAAATCATAAAAATAAAAAATGAATCACATCTTTTCATGCGGTGGTGGTCCGATGTACACACAAGTGACGTTAACATATTTATAAAGGAATGGAACATATAAAAGTATATATGTTATTACATTTTCAAAATAATTGTAATATCATGAATAAAATATATATGTTGTAAATCCACAATTATATCCATTCTTGAATATTGGTGATGGAAAATGAACTACATCGGTTCGTAAGGTCGTTTTCTACCAAACACAAGATTGTTGATTTTTTTCCCATTTGATGGAAGGGGAGATTGACATATATAATTACCATAGCATAAAAGAATTATTTTTATATTAATGACACTGAGGATATTATATCATAATTGATTAATAATAATCTAATCAGGTGGAGGGGGAAATAAATCAAAACACTCAGTTAGGACATTACCAATTATTTGGAAAACATCTTTTGGTTTGAACCAAAATCATCCCTAGGATGGTTGTATGACCTAAAAAGGATTATAGGATGATATTAGTGAATGAATGAAGTTATTTTATCATTTAATATATGAACCAATGGGTTTTGGATGTGTGAAGTGAAAATGAGAGGGGTGGCCTTTATAAGTGAGGTGACCGACACACTTGTAATTTTAGAAAATAAAGAGGTGTACCTATGTTTTCAATTTAAACCAAGATTAAAAATGGTACATTATATAACATTATAGATAAAAAATAAAAATATCGAATTTTTTTTATTATGTTTTGGGTTATTTTTAACCATTTTTGTTTTATTTTAACCCATAGGAAACCCCATTTTTACTTTAACCGTAGTAAATATATTTTTTATTATTTTAAATTTTATTTATAGTCAAAAATTAATTTGAAATTATTATATAATATAAATTATCAATATTATAAATTTATAATTCATTTTTCTAAATTACATTTCATAATTAAAATATTTTAATATAAAATTAATCTTGTAGATGTGATGAGAAATATGGTTTTGAAAGAAAATTATTCAAATATTTACATCATTTTTATAATAAAATTAAATATAAAATTGAATCAAATTAACTAAAATGAATTAATATATATATATATATATAATTTAACTGATTTCAGATTCCAAACCATATAAAACCAAAATTAATCTCGTAAATGATTTGAGTGAAATGGCAGTTTTTAAATAATAACCTTTCTATTCATCATTCACTGAAAAATTAATCATTTAAAAAATTATTAAAAAATCACCCAACAATAATTTCTGGTATAATGATTTTAAAAATTATGATTGATATAAAAATGAATTTTTTTAATTTTTTAGAAAATAATTATAAATTCCCTATAAAAAGAACGACTAAATAACTTTTTAGAAAAATATAGTCTTCTAGAAATATTTCCATTATTATAAAATGATTCATCTTTTATTTCTAATCAATATATAACCATTGAAATTATTTTATACATGTATTAATAATAAATTTTTCATAATTGGTTTATAATTATTCATACCTTCAAACTAAACAACTATGTTATAATGGTCGTGTTTAAATAATAAAATTTTAACAAATTATCATGTTTCATTGAAACTCGGTGTTGTGTGTATTTCATGCTATTAATGAGATGGAATTTATTTAAAAATAAATAGACTATATATTATTGGGATGTAATATTATATTATAAGAATCATGTTTTTTTAACATATGCTATCAAAGATGATGTTCCTAATTTAATAATCATGGGTTGTCACATTTTATTCCCTTAAATAAATTCCATCCTCGTAATTAATTCTTGATATTGATAATCAAGGTGTAGATAGTTCAAAATATACTTCTTGAAATACCACATTATGATAATGGTTAATAAAAAATTTTATTTATAAGACATAAAGGGAAGTAATATGGTAGTATATATGTTTCCAACGCTTTCGTTGGGGCCCGTGCATCTGGCTCATTTAGGAATGAGAGTCGTCATTTTTGTTGCCCTGTATTCCCACTTTCCAAAGTGGGGCAGCTTCCACTCCATTTTCAGGGACTTCTTCTCCTTGATTGAAACGGGATGATGGGATGTCGGTTATTCCTTCTGTGGATTCCTCCTCGAAACATGTCACATAGTCTAGGTCTCCCTCATAAACATATGACGTTGTTTGTGAAACTCTTTCAGGTTCCATGTCTTCATGGATTCCAGTTAATTACACTGCTTCAATCAGGACATTCCAAGGGGTTCGGTTAGGGCAGCAACCTTCAGTTAGGGGAGTAGCCTCGCTGGGCATCACTGGTGTGTCTGGATGCTGGGGATTGTTCAGTTTATCTTTTTTCCCGTATTATAGGGCTTCTTGAGGGCATGAAATCCAGAGGCATCCCACATCGAACGTGGGGAATCGTATTCCATGGGCATGTATCTATGGTTTTCCTCAACTTCCCATGTTAAACACAGGGTTATGCTACAAGTTTTACGTTCAGTGGAGATGGATCAGGCTGATCAGAACACTGACTAGAGTGGAACCGGTGGAGCAACCCACTAGAGGGAACATCGATACTGGGGCCATCGCGTGGGTGGCCTACCAAATGCTGTTAGTGAGAATGAGGAATGGGGTGTCATGATCCCACTAGGATGTGGCTGCCCGGGTAAGAATCATGATGGATAATGGAAGGTTCTATAAAGGGGTCAGTGAATGGGATGGCACCATCATGAGGACATCGATGGTTTTAGGCTTGAGAAATGAAGAGTATTCCTATGTATCCTTGTGGATGGGAATCAAAGTCCTCGTTGTTCATCTACTGATGGCTTACCACCGATTGGTGTTTTCAACGGCTTACCATTGGATGAGGTCGCAATGGCTTACCACTGGATAAGGATGTTAACAGATTACTACTTATTGAGGTCACAATGTCTTACCGCTGGATGGGGTTTCAAGGGCTTACCACTGATTGAGGTGACAACGGATTACCACTGAACGGAGTGACAACAGCTTACTGGTGAATGGAGTGACAACAACTTCCCGCTGAAAGAGGTCCACAGTTTAACGTCATGCAAGATGGGGTGAACCGATGTGAAGAGGGTTGTAACTGATGGATATTGGTGGGATTTAACCTCAGGGACGGTTCATACGTACCTTTCCTTGGGATGGATCAGTGACCACGAAGTTCAGGTGGGTGGGAACCAACGTGAATGTAGACCCGGGGTCCAATGTTTTTTGGGCTTGAACCTCATGGAGGCTTCCTACGTAACCTTCCTTGGCAAGGATCAAAGAACACGTAGTTCAGGTGGTTCTTTTTTGGGTATTATGCTCTAGGCCGCCAAAAGTGTTGGTGAACAGATGTGAATGGGGTCGGAGTGAACAATTTTTGGTGGGCATAAACCTAATGGAGGCTTCATATGTATCCTGCCTTAGCAATGATCAAAGTCCTCATAGTTCAGGAGCGGGTGTGGGGCTTACACTCTAAGCTTCCCAGGGTGTTGATTGGCATGAACCTCATGGAGTCCTCCTACGTACCTTGCCATGGAAAGGATCAAAGTCCTCATAATTCGGAAGCAGATGTGGGGATTACACTCTAGGATGCCTAGGATGAGGCAGTAGTCGGTGAACCGTTGTGAATAAGTGCCTAGGGTCCAGGTGGATGGTGGACTTGAACCTCAGAAAGGCTTCATATGTACCCTACCTTGTCAAGGATCAAAGTCCTCATTGTTCAGAAGGGTGTGTGGGGATTACACTCTAGGTTTCCCTATGTGTATGTCATAGTCAGTGCTCACGCTAAGCCCACGTGAGTCATGCTCGGTGTGAGAAACAAGAGATAACAGAGACTTGACGATCACGGTGCGAAAGGTGCGTCTGTGGGAAGTGAAGTGGGGCTTACATGGGGTTAGCGGCCCAAAGAGGAAATAGGGGCTTATGTGTGGTTAGCAGCCTGAAGAGGATGAGAATTACTCCAAGAGTAAGGTCGGATGGCGACAAAGTGCAATGAGAGAGGGACTTGGGACTGAAGAAAGGAGACACAATATTCCCTACCACAACCTTCACTGGCCCTAAGTACCGAATATGAAAGGATGAGTAGGGATGTTGGCTCCTACAGGAAAGCTATGGGATTATATAGAGATGTTCACCCTCCTCCCGCGGACAAAATCCACTCCAATAAGGAGGATATCATCCCCTATGGAGACCAGTGGGCGTGTAGAATGTCCATGGTGGGGGTACCCAATGTGCGAGGCGTGGGGTGAGGTCACCGTTTAACGTCATGTTCTAAGGATGATGGTGCTTGGTAGTTTAACATCATGCAACTCGGACAAGGTGGGTTTGCTCCACACCCTAGGACTTACATAACCGGTACCCTCTACTCCTTGGTACAGAGAGGGGACAGGCAAAGCCGTGGTGATGGGGTGTCACATAGAAAACCATCGAGGAGCCCACATTAGTGTGGCTATGTGAAGAATAAATAGCCATTAGTGTGCCTATATGAATAAGCATAAGGCGAAGCAACCCCATAGGCAGTGTCTTCCAAGGTACTTTGAAGTCACATCGTGCAAACCTGGAGTGTCACAAGAGAAAAGTAATTTCCAAGCATAAGAGTTCATAGGCAGGGGCCTTGTGAAGCTATGTTGGTCTTCATGGCGGAGGTCACTTGAGAAGGGGTGTGCTTCGTGAAGTGAGGTGCCTAAGCCTAAGCATAGGGAAGAGGTACATATGGGAGGTGCTACGCGAAGTGGAATGGAATTCGCGGAGCTCTTCCTCACGGAGAAAAGGTGCCTCATGAATCAAGGTGTCGCGAAACAATTTGCTTCATGAAGTACAGTGACCATGTCTTAGCAAGGGGATCATGTGTACATGAAGGGTCGTTCACGAAAATAAACGCTCTGCAACCACCCGGGCCCCCTTGGGGGTCCCCTTCTTTTGCAAAGGCCCTTAGGATTCACGAAAGGCATCCCTCTAATAGGAGTAGATCAAAACGAGCCAAATGGGAGGCACTTCGTGGAGTATATGTACCTCGCACAACTCATGGTTTGCAGAGGAGAAGGATTCTTGGACATTCAGGAGCTGGGACGTCCAAAGGTTGGATCATCCCTACTTTGGGCTCAGAGGGGATTCCAGTATTTTTTGGAACGATTTTTTGCGAAGTGGAACTTAATCATTGTGAATAAGGACTTGGTTGCCTCGCGGCAAGCACGCGAATGTCAAGTGTGCTTGCAAATTGTCTCGCCTCCTAGCTTCATAGTGGGCTCACGAACATCAAATGTGTTCACAGAGCATCCCGCAGCCTTGCTTCGCGGTGGGATCTCGAACGTCAACTATATTCGTGGAGCATCCTATATCCTTACTTCACGGTGGGCTTGGGAATGTCAAATTTGTTCACGATGTGTCCCGCCTCCTTACATCACTGAAGGATCGCGAACGTCAAATGTGTTTGTGGGGCATCTCGCTTCCTTGCATCACGGTTGGTTCTCCAACATCAAATGAGTTCGTGGAGCGTCCCACCTCATTGCTTCGTGGTGTTCTCGCGAACGTCAAATGCGTTTTCGGAGCGACCCTCCTACTTGCTTTGCGGCGAGCTCATGATCATCAAATGCTTTCGTGGAGAATCCCACTTCCTACTTCTCTACGGGCTCAGTGCTAGGGGGAATCCTCGAAATAGCATCGTGAGGCAGTCAACAATACCTTGTTTTTGAATTCTTCTATGTCATGAATTTTGGTGCCAATAAATACCCCCCTCATATTTGGAGTTGCGTAGAGATCAAGGGTTGAAGTCTGAAGGTAATCGCCTAAATTATCGGTCGTTTGTGATGTGGGCTCGTGAAGAGGGCTCACAAGGCTGGTTTGGGATGTCCAGTCCTAGCGCACCGTGATGCTCGGCGCGAACTGGACGCGTCGGGAAGCACTGAAGGCCATCACCTATTAATAGGGGGATGCATGACTTTTTTCCTTTTTCTTCTCCATGAATTTGTCATTTTTCACTCTAAATTTGTGAATCTTCGCGTACTCCACGAGTGTTCTCTGTGAATCGAGTCTTCGCGGCGCACAATGAGTCCTCAACTCCGCATTTTCACTTCTCGATCTAGCAGTTGAATGCCTAGGTAGCGCTCTGCAAATAGTCTTCATGAAGTGTCTTTGCGAACTCACTCTACGAATGAGCTTCATGAACCAACCTGAAAATATTCCACTTTCCAGAACTGAATGGCCCACCAAGAAGCTTCCCAGGGGGTCCTTGTAGATGTCACCTGGATGGATGAGATGTTGAATAGTCTAGAACATGGAGAGTTAGTCCATAGCCACTCGAACTGTAGTTAATTGTTGGAGATTCTATCAGAGATCCAGAAGAACTACCCATTGTGTAGGAGGTTTCCCTTGTATGGATTTGGGCTGAGGGATGATGTCTTCATCCCTAAAGCAAGTAGGGACGAGCCATCATACTGGTTCTAGAGCATACCATGTCAGCACAGTTGGTTCAGGGTGGCCGATGGTCATGTCCAGGAGGACTTCACGCCCGTCATTTACAAATTCTTATACAAATATCTGGACAACTTTTATGGGAAGGAATTGTAGCCGGAGAAGTCCCCGCTAATGTACCGAACAATCCTCAAGGCGGGACTGGGGAACCCGAAGAATGGGTGGTCTAAGGAATGGGACCTGTTCAAGGGCAGCAAATTCATGGATGATTGGGCATGGGCCTACTGGGTAGGCGCCTCATGTGAGGAGTTCAGAGCTGTTTTGAGAAGACTGGGACTAAATGGGGAAGCTTGGGCTTCCCAGTTTCACATTTACAAGCCGAAGCAGCTAATGTCGGTGTTTTTTGAGCCGATGGTCACCAGGGACTGATATCTTTTACCTGCATAATGGGGAGGTTTGCATCATCTTTTTGTACGTGCATCAGATCTCGGGGGTCCTGATTCTGGGGGCAATATACGACGAATTCATCCCTGCCTTTTGTGTGTGGGAGGATTCAGAGGAGACGCTACGTCTAGAGATGGCATTGATGGAGCGTGTTCCAGGGGAGGATAAGGAGGCGGTGGGGATGTCCACTTCAAGCATTAGTTCAAAAAGATTCTAAACATCCTGGTAGGCTTTCAGTTCCAAGAGAGACCTCGAACTTACCCAATGGGTGCCCAGAGTAAGGAACACTCGTACTTGCGGCTATTGGAGAATATCCAGTGGAAGACCTGGGGGTTCAGTGTCAGCACTAAGCAACAGCCAATAGTCAGGCCTGAGACATTCATCGCAGCTCTCATCTGTGGTTGGATCCTGCTGGAGAGGGATACCAACATGGGAGTATGACCAATAAATGTTATCATGGCGTCCACATTGGAGACAAGAGGGAGGGTCAACATTGGGATCTCGATGCCCTCCCAGTTGTATAATAGGTTGTGTCATATTAGTGAGGGAAAGAGGGCATAGAGGATATGCATGAATTTCCACCTCCTGTACAGGTGGACAGCGGTGCACATCAGGGGGATCTATGAGTATTTGAACCCCATATCACCTCAAGGTACAAACTTCATCCCCTCGATTCTCAACGCCGTTGGGTGTTTTTCAGCCAAGATGACCATACCATCGGTATTAAATTGAGTCTCGATGGTAGAAGAGCTCAATTTCCATCAGATCTTATATCCCATGGGGGCCATCATAAATGATGGTCTGGGAGCTGAAGAGCATCGGGCCTACCTCCTGGCCTTTGAGGGGGATTCTTGGTGGCTAGGGTGGACTGTGAGCATCTCTATAAGCCATACACCCCACAACGGACTGCAAGGCAATTCTACTGCCTAAAGCAACTGACCTTGTAGGTCTACTTGGAGGTGCATCATGAGGAGAATGCATATGTGATGAGACAGATCTGGCTCATGTTCAAACATGAAGATGGGAAGATGCATAATGAACTTCCTCTACTGACTGTCGTCCTCGGGCTGGTAAAAGAATATTCCTAGATCTAGGAGGTGGCCTACCTAGGGGAGATGATGAAGCGGCCTACCATTCTATTCAATGATGGAGAGCCTCCACGACCATGGGGCTAAGCCAGGAAGGTGGAAAGATCATCCCGCAGTAGTGGGGATGTTGTAGTGGAGATGCCCGCACCAGTTGTGGGGGATGCAGTGGGAGCAGATACAGAAGCGGCAGCGGACCCTGTTGTCCCAAGAGAATAGATTAATATGGAGGGGCGTCCACCGAGAGGATTCTGTAGGATTTCTTCTCAGGCCCCGGGGAAATGGCTCCACCATATTGACATGTCGGAGACTGCTGTCTTCCCAGAGGCCTATAAAATCTTGGAATTCAACCGAAAATTCCACGTCCCATCTGAGTTTTGGAAGCACCTTAACTACATAGGGATGGAATTGGTAGGGATTGGCCCTATTATAGCTGGTTTTGTAGTATCCTAGGCGGAGGTGGAGCAATACATGGCTGAAATGGAAGACATTATCCACTCCCAGGGTGCCCTGCACCCAATGATAGACTGGGTCAGGGTGTTGTTGGATCTTACAGTCCCTCTACAACTATCAACTTCTAACCTAAGGGAGTGTTTCCCTCTACCGGAAGAATCAGACGAGTCCTCCTGGGGAGATGAGACTGATAGAGGGAGTCTGTTGGAGAAGGGTGAAGTCGGCCATATGTCCTCGAATCTCGAAGATTTTGCAGAGTCCCTCGAGGAAAAATCCCAAGTGCCTTCCTCAGGGTCTTCTATTAGGTTACTCTAGATTCCTTATCAGCATAGGAACTATGCAGGAGGACCTTGTGCATAGACCTTTTTCTCGTACCTCAGTGGGTGCCAATGTGGGTCCTTCGGGATCCACACCTATGGTTGTATCAACATCCATGTCTAGTGGGGCTAGGAAACTTGAGGTGGCTCCCCAGGAGTCTCCAGATCTTCCAACCATATACAGGGGGCCATGTCTCAGAGTCCTGAAGACATCATCCCAAGAGAGAAACTAGATATATGATCTCTGTAAGTCTCTTATACCGAATTTACGACTGCCATCCCCTGACTACATTATCTGACATCCACGTCCCCTTTTTTGGTGTGTACTGTCGTTAAATTGGCCTGGGCCACAGCGGAAAAGTTGGCCAGGACTTCTAGTAGGGATCTTCCCATAGGCTTGCCAATGGTCGTGGCGGTGGACCTCCAACCTGACCGAACTGCATCACTCCCAATCACTGGGAGGGATTCCATTGAGAGTGCGCCTGAGGTTATTTAGGTAGGATCTGATGATGAGGATCAACCCAACAGTTCAAGCCCATCCACGCCTGATTCAACACCAGACGTGGAACTGGATGAGGATATTCTGGGGGAATTCCGTATATACTAGCCTGCCAACTCTGCCGACTGCGACGAGATGACCTCTAATGTGGAGGAAAACAAAATAGTATGTCGTCGATCATGGAAGAAGACCACGCGCTTCATCAATGAATCCCCCAAGCACTATGGTTGGATGAGATGGATATAGATTGCTCACGACTATGCAAACTGTGTGCTGGGGGAGTGGATTCCGAACATCCTCACATGCTCGTACGATATCTTATGGCGGAAATGATTCAGGAGTACGAACATGGCCTCAGTGTGGGATGGTAGCGGAGGATGTCGGTAAACATCAAGAGGCTCCAAGAGGATGAAGGCGAGGTCCAACAGCTACAAAATCCAGCAGACGAGCACTCGGCCTCCCTCAATGCGCAATATGAGATAATATTGTGATTGAAGGACCAGCTGGAAGAAGCCGAAGAGGGCCTGAAGCGAGCCTCTGAGGATATGAACACCATCTGAGCCGATGCAGAGCAGGCCTAGATTGCGGCCAATGAACTGCACCCTCTCACTACCAAGGAGGAGAAGGAGCTGAATATGAGGCAACAATTCCTGGACGCCACCAACTAGAGGGTGGAGGATCTGCTACGCTCTTTTGACGAGGTCAACCCATACTTGGGGGGAGTCGACCCACAGGTACTGTAATGATTACAACACCTCAAAGGTACTCTCATCCTTTAATTTTCTAGTGCCGTAACATTCCTGAGTTCCGTTGATTACATTGGTTTATTGCATATTAGTGATGTTTGTGGAGAATCTAGTGATCATTCCTAATGCTCACGTAGGTCAGGCCTGATGTGAGAAACAAGGGATGACAATACTATCACCCCATCCAAACGTAGGAGTGAAAAACATGCTTCGGGTATCTAGGATTTGAACAACCGTTCCTAATTTACTAGAGGAAATGGGAGAGACCTGACTGGAGAACAATGCTCTCAGAACAGCCGAATTACCATTTTCCCAGTGTGCTCTTGTGCACGAACGGGGTAACACCTGGGGTGCTGAAATCAATCCGAACAGATGGAATGGGAGGTGTGAATCACGATACCAATGATCCATAACATTGTGGGGGTGGCTTGATAATACAGAATAACTATTGACCACATTATAAAGATAGTATTCTTATTATATTAGCCTGGAGTGGGGGTATCAAATGAGGTCTGACTGCTGACCATGTTCAAAACACGGGGCCCGACTCCAAATATCATTCGTTAGTCTTTCGGAACGTTGGCCCAGGACAATAGTCGGGCCATAGGCCGATCATCCATACTATTAGGGGGATCCCTTATACATGAAAGAGGACGATGGTCAGAACAAGGGGAACAAAAAGCGTTGAATGCGGAGTGATGGTTTATTTGAACAGAATCCAACACTCTCGAAATTACGCCACCATGGTAGAATCACATTAGATGGACGCATCGGAATGATAATGTATCATTCATTATTTTTTGACAGGACCACTATGGAGAGTGATTTCTTCTCTTACCAATGTCATCTTGGGGAATCCCAATCTTGTTCAGGGAAAATTTGAAGTTACATGGTTCCCCACAAGGGGTCAGGCTAGGGGCCGGAAATGAAGAGGAACATGATTTATGATTACTGGGGATAGACACTAGGTGAATTGCCTGGGTGTCTCTATGTATCCCATGAGGGTGGGAATCAAGTAGTACATAGTCTTGGAAGCATATTTTAACATCATGTGGGACGATGAAAGGCCTGGCTGCGCCGGTGCACATCCTACCAAAACTACTAAGCCCACGTGAGTCATGCTCGATGTGGGAAATAAGAAGTAGGGTTGGGACTTTACCGACACTGGAAGGAACATGTCAGGGCGAAAGGATACTTGGTGAATGTCTTCCAAATGATTTTAACCTGTCCATGTAGCACACCGAGATGCACGAAGAAGTAAATCTGTGCATTTCGGAATTCCACTTGATCATGATGAAGTGGAAATGTATGAATCATGATGCTCGAAATCAGGATGAAAATGACTGTGGTTTGATAATAGGGGATGGCTGTTGACCATGGTCGAAACACAGTATCCATATCGTGTTAGTCTTGAATGGGGACATTCAGATGTGGGTCGACCACTGACCATGTTCGAAACATGGGACCTGTCGCAAATGTCGTTTCAGATCTTTAGGGATGTTGGCCCAAAATGGTTGGTGAGCCAAGGCAGCATAAGACTAGGCCATGAAGGGGGTCCCTTTATATTTAGAAGAGGATGGGGATAAAAATAGTGAGCTCGAGAATCTTTGACATGGAACGAGGGGAATGTCCCCATGAAAATTCCACACTTCGGGCTCTTTTTCCAAGCGCATCTGAATATGACAATGAGACGTATTAGATAGAGGGAGTCAAGTCCCTTCCCATAGGGAGATCTTAGTTTAGGGTCATAGAATTTGGACCATAGATGGTAGGGAATGCGAGAGTCACATGGGGGGGTAATTATGAAAACTGATGTGAATGGGAACCTAGGGTTCCGACCACCTTGGGTTCCATGGAGAGGTTTTAGGTCAAGATACCGGAAATGGGAGTTATACTAGGCCCAAGGCAAGGTGCACAGACGTTCCTACGTACCCCATGAGGATGGGGATCAAGCTGCACGTATTTTTAAGAGGTGGCATGGTAAGGTACCTATGCAAGTGATCAAAGGGGTGTGAGGGTGTGTCCCTCGCACCAAAAGAAGCGGTATTTGATTTATATTGTTTTTCATTTAAGGTGAGTGGTTTTTTTTTGTGATGTAACAGGCCTAGGATACCAAGTCCCGGCATTGCCACAAGAATCACGCCGTATGCAGGCATTGACAAAAGGTATGGCATGCGACTGATACTAACCATGGTGTCCCCTTGAGTGAGGACATCATGATACAGTTCCATTTTTCGTCGGGAGTCTAGGACGATAGTTTCACAGTTAAGGGTCATATGATGGGACCAGACATGAATTTTAACATCATGCAGCACAGACGTAGTAGAGACAATGCTTGGTGGGGAATGTGTACGGTGAAATAAAACATATCCGTTGTGAATGCAGACATAATAAAAAACCTCACCGTATGAAATTTCAAGAAAGTAACCTTGGTAGAAGGGGACTAAATAGCGGCAAGAGGGTAATGGGCAGGAAAAATTATCTCCCAATTGAGCTGGACCTAAAAACGAGATGTTCGGGTGTTCCTACGTATCCTAATAGGATGGGAATCAATCCACACATAGTTCTAAACAAGATATTAGTTTATGGTCTTAGATCTCGGACCACGGATGAGTGAAAACCTTCGAAGTAAGTTTTGACCTCAACCTATTCCCTAAGCCCACGTGAGTCAAACTCGGTGTGGGAAACAAGGGAGGATGATGTTTATTGAAATACCTAAAACGCACGACAATGGGAAATTCGTGCGGAACCCCAAATAATGCCCCTACCGGGGCGTTGTCCTCCTAACGTGCAAATGTGCACTGAGGGATAGTTCTAGGAGTGTCGAGATTTTATTTGGACATGATGAGGTAGTGAAGGATGTGAATCATGTGACCAACATTTTCGACTTAATGGGGTTTGTGTGACGATGTAGGATGACTGTTGACCGAGTTCAAAACACAACATCCATATTGTGTTCGCCTGAAATGGGGAAAATAAAATGACCATCGACCACTGACCATATTCAAAATGTGGGATTTGTATCGATTTGTTGTTAGAGACCCTCAAGGATGTTGGCCCGTAATGGTAGGAGATCCCTTAGGCCTAGAATCCATGCCACTTGGGAGTCCCTTTTAGCTGTGAAAGGTGATGGAAGACCTGATGAAGGGGAACACGAAGCCTATGAAATAGGTGAACGCATGTCCAAGAATAATTTGGCATTACAAGTATTAAACCAGAATACCCTAGGGCACATTGTTGAATCGCCGAAAAGGATCGAGGGGCTCATCATGAGAGCGACTGATCTAATAAGACGAGGATAACACCAGAGGATGGAAAACACTTAAGGGAAAGAGGTACACATATAGTTTGTTACAAACCCGATGTGAATGAGGATATAATCCCACACAACACTATATATCCCTTTCATGGAAGAATGTGGGCTGAGGGGCCAAGATGGGTCTAGACCCGAAGACGAGATGCCCGGGCGGTCCTATGTATCCCATGAGGATGGAAATAAAGCAGTATGTAGTTCTAGAATCGCACATAGGTATAGGATACCCTAATGAGGGGGTGTACGGAAAGGCGAGTAACTTGATGTGAATTAGGACATAATCTCATACCACACCATACAACCCTAAATAGGAACTTGGTATGGGGGTGAAAAAATGCCAATGGGCCTGAGGTTGGGCCTCGATCGGAAGGGCCAGAATATTTTGTAGTTTAATGTCTTGAAGTGAGGACCATTAGGGGAGTAGGATGTCTCATACAAGGGGTTTTTATGGAATGGCGAATAACCCTACCTGAATGAAGACATAATCCCATAGCACACCATATATCCCAAAATAGGAACTTGGTACGGGGGCACGAAAAGGCCAAGGGGCCTGAGGCTGGGCATCGGTCGGAAGGGCCCAACCAGTTTCCAGTTTAACATCTTGTAGTGAGGACGAAGAGGGGAGTAAGATTTCCCACACAAGGGAGGTGTATGAAATGAAGAATAACCCGACGTGAATGAGGAAATAATCCCATACCGCACCGTACAACCCTAAAAAGAAACTTGGGTCGGGGGCCCAAAAAGGCCAACGGTCCTGACACTGGGCCTCAATCAGGAAGGGAGTTCATCGCATGTAGATACAACGAGGTAGAATGAACCACGTCACTCATTGTTTGGGACATCTTGGGGTGGTTGCAACGTCACATGGCAACTGTTGACCATCTTAGAAACACATCATCCATATAGTAACATGAAATGGGAGCAACAAATGAGCATCAACCACTGGACATATTTGAAATGAGGGACTTGTATCGTCTTGTTGCTCAACATCCATGAGGGAGTTGGCCTGAAGTCATAAGAAAGCCATTAGTCCTAGCATCCATGCCATTCAGGAGCCCATCTCGACGGGAAGGATGATGGAATCCCATTTAATGGAGTGGGTGAATCATAGTTGTACACATCTATGAAAGAGGAGAGCTTCTCCAGGGATTGGTACATATGGTTGGATCGAGGTTAACTCGATGAGAATTGGGGAAAAAGTCTGCACCCCTACCATATGTCTTGACCCGAGGGGTAGATCTGGCATTTCGGATGGGCCAACAGACGAAATTTCTGGGCGTTCCGACGTATCCCACGAGGATGGGAATAATGCCATACATAGTTCTTGAAGGCCATGCAGTTTAACGTCGTGTAGTGAGGATGTGGGAGAATTGTAGAATGGGGATCAGACACTTGGTGAGACTGTTATAATCCTGGAATGAGTGGGGATAAGGAAGCCTACACCACATCATGAAAACATCCTCCAAGAGAACAATACCAAGAGGGATTGTCAAAGAGAAGATTTTGTGGCTGGGCTCAAGACGAGGCGCCTGAGAATTCCTACGTATCCCACGAAGATGGGAATCAAGTCATACGTAGTTCTCAAAATGAAGTTTAATGCCATGAAGGACGATGCATAGTTTAAAGACATTTAGGAATCAACATTATTAGGTTATTCAGGACCGGAATGTAGTTTAGGGTCATGCGGGACCATAAAGTTTAAGGTCGTGGAGGACCATTTCGCACATGCAAAGTATTGTTTAGGAACTTGGCATTGATGGGAGGAGTTATATGCTCACAATCCATGGTCACCAGGGATTATTCTTGATTGGGGTAAACCATGTGGACTATGTAGAGTCCTTCCCACTTGGGATCCAATATGTGTGGCTTACTTCCAGGGATCATTGGCGCCCACCGGTCCAATACCAGACCACCTTGTAGAAAAAAGTGGAGGAGAACCTTCTTGTTGAAGGCTCTAGCTATCTTATTCTGACACCTTTCTAGATTGTGTGGGGCACAGAGCCTATTCTTGTCATGTTCTTCCAATTCTACAAGACAAATTTCGGCTACCTTATCTGGCGCTTTCTGTTCCTATATTGTTGTGCACAATGAATTCAGCTAGATCATGATGGGTAGGTTTGCCTCAACTCCATACACCAGGGAATATGGGGATGCCTGGGTGGAATTACGAGTCATATTTTGATAGGCCCAGAGGGTATTGGGGGGCTTTTCTGACCTACTCTTCTTGTTCTGGCCGAATATTTTTAGCAAAATGTTAGAGTGGGTTTTGTTGAATGCCTTGATCTACCCATTTTCTTGGGCGTGATAGCGGGAGGTATGGTTCGAACAGATGTTGTACTTGGCGTACAAATTCTTCAGCTTGGCAACTCATAAGTTGGTGTTGTTATCGGTGAGTACAGCGTGAGGGATTCCATAATGGTGGATGATGTTGGAGCTCACAAAGTCAACGATAGAACAGGCCTTGACCTCATTGAGCAGAACTGCTTCTTCCCACTTAGAAAAGAAATATTTGGCAGTCAGGATGAACCTGCACTGGCGATATGTCACTTGTGGGTATGGTCCCATCACATTGAGACCCCACACTGAAAATGGACAAGATTAATTAGTGGAGTGGAGAGGATCTGGTTTCTATGCAAGAAGTTAGCATGAATTTGGCATGCCAGACATCTCTTGGAGAACTCGATGCAATCATGAATCATGGAGGGCCAGAAGTACCTCTGTCTCTAGATCTGATGGGAATGCTTCGGGCCAGCGTGGTGGGCACCGTAGGAACTGACATGATCCTGTATGACCTGAGAAATCTCAACTCCTTGGTTGCAACGGTGGAGAACACCATCAAAGCTGTGATTGTAGAGGATCTGCTGAAGACTAGGGCCACTCTGGAGGGTAAACTGCACCGTGCGGCATCTGATTCAATCGTATTTTTCCTGATAATCCAGGAAGCAACCATTTAGAGATACTCGAAAGAAGGTTCTCTCCATTTGGGAGTCACTTCAACCACTGCATCTGATAAACCTAGGGGTCCTGACATGGAGGATCTGGCGGTTAGATGGCTTACTCACAGGTCATCATCATCCTCTGGGGGGATGGGGGAAATGACTCTCTGGTGTTCCATGTGCATTATCATATCATCTTGTTCGGGTTCTGCAAGTGATGCAGCCTGGCCGGCTAGGGCATCGGCTCGACCATCCTGAGATCGAGGGACATGAGTAACTTCTGGCCGAGATGGAAACCAAGCCATCAGCTAGAGGGTGTGCTCCAACAATGGTATGAGATTTGGATTTCTGACGAAATAGAAACTATTGACATGATTGATGACTAGTTCAGAATCCACATCCCCATGTAAATGGGGTACATCGATCTGGAGGGCCAGCTCAAGGCCAATGATAAGAGTTGGATACTCTACCTCGTTATTGGTGTAGCCTTCTGAAAATAGGAATGAATATGGCAGAATGGATTGTGCCGGGGTAATAAAGACAATACCCAGGCCTACTCTGTTGAGTCTGGGATCATTGATCCTCATGCCTGTGGGGCTCCGGGAGGCACCATAAAAGTGCATCTTATAACATGGGATGACATGATCTACCGAGAAGATTTCCTTGTCGGGATAATCTAGGTCTAAGGACTGGTCTGCCGGGGTTGATTAGGCATCAAGGAAGTCTTCCAATTCATGTCCATTGATAGCCTTCTGGGGAACGAACCTAATGTCAAACTGTTGGAGGATTACTGCCCACCATGCTAGTCGGCCTGTCAGCATGGGGCAGTTCAGAATGTACTTCAGAGGGTCTACCTGAGACACTAGTTGTACCTCGTGGTACTTCAAGTAGTGTCTCCATATCTGTACTGCGAATATCAGCGCAAGGCATATGTTATCTATGGGGGAGTATCTAGTCTCCGTATCCAGGAGCATGCATCTGAGGTAGTAGAGGCTATTTTTCGTCCCCTCATTGCTCTTATCGGAGATAAGGGCGCTGAGAGATCATTCCTGGGTAGTCACGTACCTGATCAACGGTTTTTCGGAGATTGGTGGCCTCAAGATCAGAGGATAGAGAAGATAATGCTTGATTTCCTCAAATGTGTTCTGCCACTCATCGTCCCACTCATAGGAAGATCCTTTCTTCATGAGCCTAGAAAAGGGCTTACACTTTCCGGCCAGATTCTTAATGAATTGGCGTATATAGGATAAGTGGCCTTGGAAACCCTAAAGCTCCCAAATATTTCTTGGGGGAGGCACCTAGCTGATTTTCTTGATCTTCTCTGGGTCGATCTCCATGCCCCATTACTGGATAACAAAGCCAAGAAACTTCATGGAGGTGACCCAGATGGCACACTTCAATGAGTTCATCTTCAAGTGGCGGGAACAGAGGAAGAAAAACAATTTCTCAAGGTCCTTGAGATGGTTCTGGTGCTGGAGAGACTGGACCACCAGATCGTCCACATAGCATTCCACCAATTTCCTAAGGATCGGAGAGAATATGTGGTGTGTGGTCCACTAATAGGTGGAACCTGTATTCTTTCGACTGAAGGGCATAACCTTGTATCAGAAAGTAACTTGGGGTGCTATGAAATCATAGGAATCCTAATCCTAGGGATCCATCAAGATCTACTTATATACAGAGTAACCATAAATTAAGGAGAGGTATTGGAACCCAGCTGTAGAGTCAATCAACAAATCTATCACTGGAATGGGAAATTCATCCTTCAGACAGTGACTGTTGAGATCTCGGAAGTCGATAAAGACTCTAATATATCTATTATTCTTCCTGACTGGCACAATGTTGTCTTACCACTTGTGGTACTAGACCTCCTTGATGAAGTTGTCATTGATGAGATTTTAATCCCTTTCCTCGACCATGGCACTGTGAGATGGGTGCATCTTTCTCGGAGGATACTTAAACCCGGAGTGATTTTTAGGGAGACCGAGAAGGTGGACGGATACCTGAGGATCTAATCCTGGCATCTCATTGTAACTCCAGGCGAATACATCATGTTACTTTTTAAGGAAGTCAACGCTCCACTGCAACTCTTCGAGGGGCATGGAGGCACTGATCAATGTGGGTCTCAGATCTGCCTCGCTACGAAGGTTCACCTATACTAATTCATCGACCGTGGCAGAAACACTGTCTTCAATGGAGGGGTGAGAATCCTCCATATCCTCTTCTCCTCTTTAGGAGGAGGGATTCCCCATAGGTGAAACTTACTCTGTGTCGGATGAACTTGAAGGGAGACTAGTATTAGCCTAGATAGCAGTGGACAACAAATCAGGAGATTCACGCGCCACTGAGACCATAGCGATTTAGGGAGTCGAACCAGTCTCATATGGTCTTCAACCCAAGGGGCCATGCTTGATGATATCAAAGAAATAGTGGAACGTTGGATTCATTTGGTTAATCCCAGTTCGGTGAAACAAACACGTATAACATACTTCCGTTTCCATGGGGCGGACATCCCAATACCGTGCGATGGTAGGAGGTTCCGGGATCACCTGATCCTAGTTTTTGTAGGAGTACGAGATGATTTTAAACCATTAGTTGGACTTGGGAATATGATTTCCTCTTGTACCAGAGACAAATAAATACTTTCCCATGTCGGGGGTCATGGTCTCAAATCTATGGATCGAGAAGACGTAGGCATCATCCAGACCTGCCCAGGGGTCAGTTGTGACCGTAGCGGGATCAACCTCTCTTGACAGAATCTGATTATCCTTGCTCTTGTAACAGTCAACGTCAAGATAGCGGGCTTCACAAGAGGAAAAAAGAAATGCATCTCCATGTAGGATTCCTACTTGACCATTTAGGGAGTACTTGAGGCACTTTTCATATGATGAGGGGACCGCCGCGTGCAGGTGGAGCCATGGTCTGCCCATCAATGCATTGTACGCAGTGTCCTAGGAGACATTCATAAACTCGGTACGTGAAATTAGGCCACCTAACTGGGTATTCAAATGGATCTTTCCTAATGGGGTATGCTCGATCCTTTCGTATCCATGTATTCTTAAATCGAAGGGAGTCAGGTCATCTCTGGATTAAACCAACTTCCGCAATGTCCGCGTCGGGATAAGGTTGATCCCAGAGCCGGTGTCAGCAAGACAGCTGCGAAACTCTACGCCATAAAATTGTCCAGTGATGTACAGTGGGTGGATGTGCCCCTGTATAGTGGAGCCCTCATCTTCTACAGAACACGAAATGATCTCCCGGAATTCGGCATTCACAATTGTTTTAGCATGAAAGGCTTTTGCGGCTACTACCTCCGTCTCAAACTTGAGGGGGCTTCTTAAAGCCTCTATGAGGGCCTCACACATATCCTATGATTGGCGAAGGGCTTCAAATATATAAATACTTTCTAGGATTCCATTGAGGTGGTTGACTACATTGTACATCCGCACCAGGCACAAAAATCAGATTTCAGGAGGCCACTCTACGATTGGAGGCATGGTGGGCCTTGCCGGCTAGACCGGCGGCTGTCTGGTGTTGGCCATATCATGCTGCTCACTCGTCGAAGCCTGAAGAGTAGTTGTTGGATGAGGACCAGATGACTAAGATTGGCCTATAGCTGGGAGAGGCTGGTTGCAGTCTTGACGAGGTAGCTCTTCCTGATCCAGTAGCTCACATGGTGGTGGAGGTGGTCTTGACGACACTGGATGAAGAGGCTGCGCATGCTAAGCTCTGCGTTGTGCCTGTTGTATGGTCTTAGTGGCCTGCACGTCCTGGCTAGAGGTTCCAACTGATGCACCTCGACATCCCATATGGTCGCGGCTCTAACGACGTTGGCGTCGGTTTGGGACATTGGAGAGGTTCTCCTGTCACACCACATCGTCGGAAGTCATATATGGATTTACCAACTCCAAGTTATTAACCAAAGCGTACCCTTGACTGTCACTTGAAGAGTCATCCACCAATGGGCGGATTCTATGAAGAATATCCATCTCAGGGAGCATGAAGTCATCGAGAGTGCAAGAAGACTATGGAATTTTAGGGGTGCGTGGTTTCTTATTGAGCAACTGATTCTTACTCTTCTGGGAAGAGGTCGGCTGAGATGACGATGAAGAAGTGGTGGCCACAACTTCTGAAGTCATTGGCTGATTCAGGAATGATCGAATGATTCCATGGGCTTGAGAAATCGTCCTGCGAGCCATCCAGTCATCATACTTATAGGAAACATGGTTAGAAGCCTACTACCACTCCCCTTCACTGTCTCTACTGCTATCTATCTTTACAAAGACACCTGCCGCTTGTGCCGGGGCTGGCCCCAGCCTGAATATGTTGTTATCAACCTAGTATTGAATCCAGTATTTGATCACATAGCACTTTTTGAGGGTGTGCCCTAGAATCTGATGATAAAGTTAGTAGTTGGGGAGATCAGTGAGATTCACCTCTTCCAACCATCTGCACTCAAGAAAGCATACAATCCCTTTCTCTAGGGCGCTACAGATGTAACTGGGGACCTGATTTTCGATGAATGAGTAAGTCCAGTTTCTTCTTTCCAGAAAGGGGTCCCTTGGACCCTGGCCCTGACGAGGATACAGAGGGGCCTATCGAGGAGGTGGACCCTGATTGTCCCACCAAGGTAGTGGCGTCACATTACGCAGAGGCACTTGCTGATTCAGAGGACGCTGCTGATCGTGAGGTTGTGCCTTTGGAGGAGGGCCTCTGCGAGGCTGCGGGGCCGGTGCTACTGCTAGTAACTCCTGCTGTCTGGGGGATTCTATTTAGGCCCCCATGGTAGGCTCGACTCTAGAAACTCTCCTTGCTGGGATTACAGAGGGCAGTGACCGTGACTGACTAGCCTGTTTCAGGGCTTCCTCCAGGCGCTGGGCCTTATCGGAGAAGTCTCGGAATCCTCCAGGTTAGTTCTGGGTAATCAGAGAAGGAACCATTTCAGTCTTAACGTTCCCTATGCACATCGTCAGTAATTTATCCTGAGTTAGTGGGGTTTCAAGGGAGTATTCAAGACCCTTCCACTAGGCGATAATGTCTGCGACTCACTCATCAGTCCTTTTCTTGCACTTGAAGAGGTCTGCGGTGGTCATTTTCTGGGTGGTAGAGCTCAACTAGTAGAGGAATTTCCGGCGAAGGTCCTCCAAGCTGGTCATGTAACACCCTGATATTTTATGAGAAAGTTATATTTTTTCTTTCTTATGTTATACACAACATTGAATGAATCTTTCACTACATAAAACACTAGCTTGGCTTGCGTTATACACAAGAGAAACCATCCTCGATAGCGTGTGTTGTACGCAATATCGAGTTTCATTAAACAATGATATATTGTTATAATATTATTATGGACTAGTCGTTATGTATATTATTAACTAAATTTTGAATTTATAACATTATTATTCATCAAACACATATTCTAAAACATGGTATGTAAACAAAATAAATTTTTCGGGTGACATAAGATTTTTTAAAAAAATCATGTTTTTCCGCCATTTGATGGTGCACCAACATTAAATCTAGTTTTTGAAATGTTTATAAGTTTGATTTGAAAAAAATAAAATTCCTCTTTGGAATCAGGATATAAAAATTTACTTTGGATAAATCTTTCATATTATTCTGATAACATCCTTATTTTAATGAATAGTAGAAACACGCTATATTTAAATTAAAAAGAACTTTTTAATCTCAATAATTTATATGGTTAAATTAGAATACTGAATGGTTATAAAGTATAAATAGAATAAATTTTTACCATTTTATATAATTTATGTCATTATCATTAATTTTACATTGAATTCATAAGTAAAAACATTTCAATCTTTGGAAATGTTTTATCTTTTAAAACCCATTTTCTTAACAACATGATTAACATTTAAATTAATTATTGTAACTTATGTGTTTTTAATTTTGAGAAATGGATTCCATATTTGGATTCATTCGGTCTAAATTATGTTAATAGGTTACTTCTATTTTTTGATATTATGAATTGTAACAACGGTACTTTTTATTTATTGTAGTTAAAGGTAAATCGGGTAATTAAGGGTAAAAATAAGATTCTAAAATTACCCTAACACCTGCAAAAATTCAATTGGATGACTAAAAGTAGACCCTTAACACCTAAGGGTCTTAATAAATTCATTTTATGTAATTTTGATCAGTAAAATATTTTAATTATTAATAAAACCAAAGAAAGTGACAACATGTCACTCTCTTAAATCTTATAAGTATAATAATTTTAATATAGTGATAAACATCATGAAACTAAGAACATGAATAGTCTCTAGAAATGTAATAAAATTATCTACATCATGTGAATTTTATTCATAATTTGTAGGGATTAAATAATTATCATTAATTATGACACAATAGTGATGTTGAAATTATTTTATTTATTGAATTATCAAATAAATGATTTTAAAAGTACTAAAATAAATATTATATGATCTATTTAATGTTCTCCAATAATTTTCTAAAGTAATATGACATGTTATGAATCTATTAAAAAAAATTGGAACATATTTTCTATTTATATTTTATTTAAATTCAAATAAATGAATATTGTCAAAATGGACACTATTGTTATTTTATAAAAATTACATATTATAAAATTGTTTTAAAAAATCACAAAAATATTTAAAAATTATAAATTAAACATTATATGGTCTGAAATGTAATAAAGTATACAATTATGGAAATTCATAATATATATTTTATTATTTATTATGATTTAAAATTTAGAATATTGTTACCACAAATAAAATTAAATAGATTATATAAGGATAAATCAAGTTCCTAATGTTTAAAATAAATTCCCAACATGTCTAAATTTTATTAGTTAGTGATATTACAACCCTATATCATCTAATCTTAGTAATTGAGTCATTTTTGGGGGTTTATAAGTGGGTTTGGAATTTATTGTAAATTAATATTTCTTATTATACCAAAGGTGCCTCTCTCCTCTTTTATAAATGGGCACCTACCCCCTCTCCTCCTCACACCACATTGAGGCTTCAAGATCGTACATACCCTGCCAATTTCTCTTCTCCACTTCCCTATAAAAATATTATAGGTCCTGGTCTTCTTCAAAGTCCATCTTTAGTGCCCTAAGAGGAGGTTAAGAAGAGGCGCGTCAAAGACTAGGTAATACCCTTTACCGATTATTTCCATTTTATTTCTTCTTCTACTTATTCAACATTATTTGTTTCATCATAAATTAATAACATCAGTATCAATCATATATGAATATATTGTTATAAATATGAAATAAAACTATTTCACCTTCTATCCATCCTACGGAAAATGAAATCACCGCGCGTGCGTACGTACGGAATACCATCTCCACGTCGTGGTGTAATCTGTTTTACACCATAACCTTACATGGATGAGTATAATGGTGTAAGGAATAACTATATATTATTATAATAACATGATAATAATTCTGAGACATTCCATCTTTCACTCCAATACCATTCAATATTTATGGGAACGATATCATCGCTCGTGTGTACATACGACCTACCATCTCCACGATGTGATACGACTCATTCTACACGATTTTCATTGAATAATGATTATATAAATGAATTTAATGAATATATATGATATATATTACACTAATACCATTATGTAAATAAGGTATCTATATCCTAGAAAGAGTAATAAGAATTTATTTGATAAAACATGCATTAGAACTTAAAGCAATGTACACCTGAATAACATGTAGCAATGAAATATTACTAATAAGAAGATAAGAATATCACCATGTATGATATCATAAAAATGTATATTATTCTCTAATAAGTCAATTACATTATTTAAATCAATATATAGGAGTTTCAGATACGTACGATGCATATCAGACCTAATGTTAGGGAAATTCTCACAATCTAATTTTTATCTGAGATTGTTTATACATCAAATTTTACTAGGGCATATTTATCATCTACATCCATGTTCCCTCAATATGTAATATTATTTCTATCCTACTACAATTTTTTAAATCCAATTTTACCTATTAGAGAATTTTTAGTAAAATATATGAAAGGAATATTTGGTTGTTTTCAGTACGAGATACTATTTGCCTTTTCCGGCCAAAGTACTAGAAGAATGTTTTTTTAACATATACGGAATGAATAGATTTTTATGATTCAATAGAAAATTATTTCCATGAAGGTTACTTTACAAGTTTTCAAGTTTATTTTTAATTAACATCTTTTAGTTGAAAATTTTATGACATGTAATGAAAGGAAAAATGTTTTTGAAGTAGAAATGATATTTTCCTCATGAATGGAGTTCAAGTGTTTTATCAAAATAATTTTCCATCTAAGATAATATTGGGTTATATTTCTATCCATATTATTACATTGATTTTATTATGTTATTATGAATTCCTTTATCTTATATGAATTGTTTTATGATGTCATGAATTTTAAAAATCCCATTTTTATTACATGGGTTATGCAATGATGTATGATTTATGATATTGTGGAACATATAATAATGGTTTCCTTATAAGAGGGGTGGAACATATATCTCCCTCCAATGCATTGGGTAAAGATTTATATCTCATGAGATAGACATTTCTAGAACGACAAGTTAATCCTATTCAATGATACAGGACTGAAACAATGAGTGAACTCGGTTCAGAAATGGACTTTGACCACTAAGATAGTCCTGGAAATGAGTCCTGACTAATAAGAAATGATTTTGTATGATTATGTGTGTATTCCACAAAGTTTCATGTTATATGTTATGATCATTGGGATTACATTTCACTACTATGATTTATCCAATGTTATGATATTATGATCTCTTTTGCAGGTTAAGATATTCAAAATGTTATGTTCTTATGAATATGATATGATTGATATTTTTTTGTTTACCCTTACTGTGCATATGAGCTCACCCTTTTGTATGTTTTCGTTTCCCCGGGCCAGGAAGAAGGTTATTATGTAGGATATTCCAATAATGTACTATAGATGTGATGATATAAGCGAGATACAATATAAATGATTTATGAAGTAGTTGTTTATGTTTCCCAGATTCTAATGACACTATACCTATACGGTCCTACCATGGTTTTGTTATGTGTTGTAATAAGTATGTTTCAATCCTGAAGTCATAACCATGTATCTAAAGTATGGTTGTTATAGTTGGTATTAGATGAAAGGTATAGTAATCAATTGGAAACTAGGATGTGAAAGCCTTAGTATGAACCATAAGGATATGTCTAAGAATAGAACATAATCATAGTATTTTAGAAATGGCCATTAATAACCTATGATAAGATCTAATGTGTGAAATTTCATTACTGATTATGTGGTTTTCCTATTGAAATTAGTGTTTCTCACACTATGCTTCTTGGTTTTAGTTAATGACTAGAACCCGAAGGAACCGTGTAAATGCTGAATGCGATGGACAATGCAATGATTTTCCCCCTAAGAAACCAAACATTATGGGAGATGGAATGAAAAATCATGTAGCAATTCTCACACAACTTTCTCATGATTTGAATCATGCAGGACTTCCCAACGAGAAAATGAAGGAGAAACATTCCGTTGAATCCATCATGAGGCAGCTTCTACCTTCATTCAGAGGGTCTTAAAATCCAATAGTGGCTGATCAATGGATCAGTACCACTGATAATATATTTTCAGTTCTAAAATGTTCTAAACATGACAAAGTCATCTTATTAGTGTATCATTTGGAATGTGAAGCCGATCAATGGTTGAATCTTATCAAGAATATGAGGCAAAGGGATGATATTGAGTCAATGGAATGAGATGTGTTCAAGAACTTATTTTTCAATAAGTACTTCCCTCGTATTCTTTGAATGAAGATGGAGAAGGAGTTTCTTGAACTAAATCAATAGGATGATCAATTGGTTGGTACCTACGAAGAAAATTTTACAAGACATGCAAGGTGCGCTTCTGGATTTTTCAATAAGTAATTCCCTTGTATTATTTGAATGATGATGGAGAAAGAGTTTCTTGAACTTAATCAAAAGGATGATGAATTGTTTGGTACCTACGAAGAAAATTTTACAAGACTTTCAAGGTTCGCTTTTGGATTTATTATCCAACCTGAGAGTATGATCGATCGATTCTTTGGTGGCTTAAAACCATGACTTTGAAGGGAGTTATCCATAAGGGAGTTCAATAGCTATGAGAAAATTGTTCGTTGTGCTCTCATGGTTGAGACGGATATTGGAGGATCCCCTCAATCATATGGTTTTGATAAGAAGAAGAAAATGGAATTCAAAGTAAAATCTAAAGACCACACAGAAAAGAAGATGAGTTTTCCTTTATGCTCAAATTGTGGAAAAAACATGGTGGGAATTGTCTTAAAGGGACAAGAAAATGTTTTAAGTGTAGAAAGGAAGGTCATCGGGAAGTTGAATGTTGAAATAATGGGAAGAAGACTTCTAATGATGCGAAAAAAGAAAGGGATACACAAAATTAAGCTCCAACACTTCAATTTTTCAAGTGCAACTATATGGGGAATTATGCCAATCAATGCCCAAATCCAAGGGTTGTTGATGATGATCGACTTCAACAGACTCTTAAGGCCAAAGACAATGTAAAGTCACATGCAATTACAATCGGTGACGTGGATTATGATAACGAAGTGGTGAAAGGTACACTTACATTCCACTCTAAAGTAGAAAATATTTTATTTGATTCTGGATCCACCCACTCATTTATTTTTGAATAATTTTCTGAGGGTATCGCCTTATTACCTCCATAATTAGATGTTGAGTTAGCTGTGACAACTCTTAACAGCACAACGATCACATCAGAAGTTTACAATTCTTCTTTGATTGAAGTTTATGGGAAAGTGCTTCCTGCAAATATTGTGATCCTTCCTATAGTGGAATTTGATGTGATTCTTGTCATGGATTGGCTTTCTTTATATAGAGCTCATATCAATTGCTAACGAAGGGAAATCACATTTAATATTTCTGATCAATCTATGATCATCTATCGATGCAAGGATGAATATAACCTTCCAGTGGAAATTTCATCCATCTAATGGGTCTTGATTCCAATAAATGAAGGTTATTTATCTCAAATGGTTGGCAAGAAACTCACTATTAAAAATATTCCCATTGTACGGGAGTTTGATGATGACTTTTCAGAGGAATTTCCAGGTCTTCCACCAAATCGTGATGTTGAGTTTTCAATAGAACTCATACAGGGTGCTATGCCTATTTAAAAGACATCTTATAGAATGGACCCTATTGAGTTGCAGTAATTGAAAAAAGCAACTCTAAGAGAATATTGATAAAGGATTCATACTCCCTAGTGTTCCACCTTGGTGAGTACCTGTTCCATTTTTTAAAAAGAAATATGGATCAATGAGATGCTGCATTGATTATGAAGAACATAACAAGATCACTATCAAAAAAATACCCTCTCCCATGCATTGATGACTTATTTGACCAACTACGCGGAGGTCAATACTTTTCCAAGATTGATCTGCATTCAGGGTATCATCAATTAAGAGTCAAAAAGGAGGATATACCAAAGATGACCTTCCGTACAAGGCATATAAACTAAGAATTTATAATGATACCATTTCGTCTTACTAATTCCCCTGCTATTTTCATGGATCTAATGAATAGTGTATTTAGAGACTATCTTGATCAGTTTGTGGTAGTCTTTATAGACAATATTATTGTCTATTCAAAGAACAAAGAATTACAAAAAGATCACTTGATAATTCCATTAAAGAACTTGATGAAGGAGAATAATTATGCCAAATTTACCAAGTGTGAATTTTGGATTCAACAAGTTTCATTTTTGGGTCACATAATCTATAAATAGGGGATATATGTGGATCGAGAAAAAATAGAGGTTATCGAAAGATGGTCGATACCAACAATAGTAACTGAGATCCAATGTTTTCTCTTCTAGGCTGGATATTATCGACGTTTTGTGAAATATTTTTCGAGGTTATCTAATCCTCTCACCAGGTTGAATCGAAAAGGAGTTAAGTTCGTTTGGGCGGAGGAGTGTGAAGAAAATTTCAAGGAGTTAAAATGAAGGTTATCTAGTGAACATGTGCTCACACTACCTTGTAGTGGAGAAAGGATTGTGTTCTATAGTGATGCATCCAAGAAGGTATTGGGGTGTGTTCTCATGAAAAATGATATGGTTATAGCTTATGCCTCATGAAAGTTGAAAATCCAAGAGCAAAATTACCCAACTCATGATTTGGAGTTAGCTGTGGTAATCTTTGCATTACAGAATTAGAGGCATTACCTTTATGGTGAATGGTGTGATATTTATACTGATCATAAAATTTTATAGTATATTTCCACAAAAAAGGTGTTGAATATGCGCCAAAGAAGATTGTTGGAGTTGATTAAGGATTACTACTGCTCAATTTATTATCACCTGGGAAAGAAAACAAGGTGGCAGATGCATTAAGTCGAACATAAAATGCTATCATATCCATGATGAGGATCACAAAAGATCAAATATTTATGGATTTACAATGGATGGGTCATGGAATTATAATGGAAGGGGAAAATATTATCTTTTTCAAATGAATGTTCAACCATATTTACATATGAAGATTAAAGAGGCACAGAAAGAAGATGTAGAGTTACAAAATAATGTGAGAAATTTTCCTGAATTTCACATTGATTGTGATGAAATAATATGGTTCGGGATTCGGGTTTGTGTTCCTCCCATACCAGAATTAAAGAAGGATCTGTTGGATGTGGCTCATAGTTCTTCATTCTCTATTCATCCTAGAAGCAAGAAGATGTATAGGGACCTGAAAGAGTACTTCTGGAGGGATGGAATGAAAAGAGATGTTTCTGAATATCTATCTCGATGCGTGGTTTCTCAACAAGTTAAAGCTAAGAGACAGAAGTTTAAGGGGATGTTACAACCATTACCAATAACTGAATGGAAATGGGAAAACATCACTATAGACATTGTCACCAGACTTCCTAAAACATCCAAAGGCAATAATGATATTTGGGTCATAGTTGATCGTCTTGAGAATTAGGTACACTTCATTTCTATTAGAGAAGATTTCTCTCGGGATCGGCTTGCTAGGATATATGTAAAGGAAGTTGTAAGATTTCATGGAGTACCACATTCCATTATATCTGATCGGGATCCGAGTTTTACCTCGATGTTCTGGTGAAGTCTTCAGCATACTCTAAATACAGAGTTGAGTTTCATCACTGCTTATCATCCTCAGATAGACGGTCATTCTGAGATAACAATTCAAACTATAGAAGACATGTTAAGAGCTTTCTAAATGGATTTCAAAGGTGGTTTGGATCAACACCTACCTTTGGTGAAATTTTCTTATAATAATTGATTTCACTCCAGTATTCTGATGGCTCCTTATGAAGATCTCTATGGAAAGAAATGTCAAACTCCAACTTGCTGGAATGAAGTTGGGGAAAGAAAGCTATTAGGACATGATCTTGTTGATGAGATGGCAGAAAAGGTCTGATCTATTCAACAACACATAAGAGCAGCTCAGAGTCGAGAAAAAAGTTATGCTGACAACCGAAGAAAAGACCTAGAGTTTGAAGTGGGTGATAAATTGTTCTTACGAATATCTCCTTGGAAGAGAGTAATGAGATTTGGAAAGAACGGAAAGTTGAGACCTAGGTATATCGGTCCTTCTGAAATATTGGATCATGTTGGGAAGGTAGCTTAAAAATTTCCTCTTCCACCGAATCTCTATCAAGATCACGATGTGTTCCATGTATCTCTCCTGAGAAAGTACATACCCGATCCTTCACATGTACTAAGATCAGAAGTTATACCGCTGGAGAAAGATCTTTCTTATGAAGAACAGCCGATAGAGATTCTGGATCGTAGCGAAAACATTCTATAGAACAAGACCACCCACTTGGTGAAAGTTTTATGGATTAACCACCAGTTAGAAGAAGCTACATGGGAGCTTGAGGATATTATGAGGGAGAGGTATCCTCATCAGTTTGTTACGATGTGACAAATTTCGAGGGAGAAATTCATTTTAATGGGGGTTGAATGTAACTCCATGATATTTTATGAGAAATATATTTTTCTCGCTTTCCTATGTTATACACAACATTAAAAGAATCTTTCACTACGCACAACACTAGTTTGGCATGTGTTATACGCAAGAGCAACCTTCCTCGATAACGTGTGTTGTACGCAAAATAGAGTTTCACTAAACAACGATATATTTTTATAATATTACTATGGACTAGCCATTATGAATACTATTAACTACATTTTTAATTTTATAACATTATTTTTAACCTTACACATTTTCTATAACATGGTTTGTGAACAAAATAAATTTTTCGGGTAAAATAAGTATTTTTCAAAAAATGCAGTTTTGCCGCCTTTTGATGGCACACCAACTATAAATCTAGTTTTTGACATATTTATAAGTTCAATTTCACAAAATAAAATTCTTATTTGGAATTAGGATATAAAAATTTACTTTGGATAAATCTTTCATAATATTCTGATATCTTTCAAATTTTTATGAATAGAAAAAACACGCTATATTTGAATTAAAAACAAATTTTTCCATCGCAATAATTTATATGGATAAATTATAATACTGGATGGTTTTAAAGTATAAATAGAAAATATTTTTCTCATTTAATATAATTTATGTCATTATAATTAATTTTAAATTGAATTCATAGGTAAAAACATTTCAATCTGTGGAAATGTTATAACTTTTAAAACTTGTTTTCTTAACAGCATGATTAATTTTTAAATTAATTACTTTAACTTCTATGTTTGGAATTTTGAAATATGGATTCCATATTTGGATTAATTGCGTCCAAATTATGTTAATATGTTATGTTTATTTTTTTTGATATTATGAATATTAACTACGATAATTTTTATTTGCTGTAGTTAAAGGTAAATCAGGTAATTAAGGGTAAAAATAAGATTATAAAATTACCCTAAAACCAGCCAAAATTCTATTGGATAACTAGAAGTTGAAAAATATCACCTAAGGGTCGGAATAAATTCATTTATGTACCTTTTACCATTAAAATAATTTAATTATTATTAAAACCAAAGAATGTGACAACATGTCACTCTCTTAAATCTTATAAGTATAATAATTTTAATTCAGTAATAAACCTCATGAAACTTCAAAAATGTGTAGTCTCTAGAAATATAATAATTTTATCTACATCATGTGAGTTTTATGAATAATTCTTAAGGATTAAAAATTATCATTAATTATGAGACAATAGTGATGCTGAAATTATTTTATTGATTGAATTATTATATAAATGATTTTAAAACTATTAAAATAAATATTATATGAAATATTTAATGTGATCCACTAATTTCCTAGATAAATATGTCATTTTATAAATCTATTAAATCATTTAGTTCGAACATATATTCTGTTAATATTTTATTTAAATTCAAATAAATGAATACTATCAAAATTGACACTATTGTTACTTTATAAAAATAACATATTATAAAATTGTTTAAAAAAATCACAAAAATAAAGAAAAATTATAAATTAAACATTATATGATCTAAAATTTAATAAAGTATACAACTATGGAAAATTCACAACATATAAGTAATTATTTATAATGATTTAAAATTTAGAATATTATTACCAGAAATAAAATTAAATAGATTATATAAGGATAAATCAAGTTGATAATGTTTAAAATAAATTCCTAACTTGTCTAAATTTTATTTTTTGATGAGATTAAAACCCTATATCATATAATATTCATATTTGAGTCATTTTTGGAGCTTTTTAAGTGGTTTTTTAATTTATTATAAATAAATATTTCTTATAATTCCAAAGGTGCCCCTATCCTCCATTATAAAAGGGCACCTCCTCCCTCTCCTCCTCACACCACATTGAGCCTTCATGCTTAGAAAAACCCTAAAACATTATCATCTCCACTTCCCTAGAAACATACTAGAGGTCCTGGTCTTCTTAAAATACCATCTTTAGTGCCCTAAGAGGAGGTTAAGAAGAGGCTCGTCAAAGAAGAGGTAATATCCTTTACCGATTCTTTCCATTTTATTTCTTCTTCTACTTCTTCTTCGTTATTTGAATCATAATAAATTAATAACATAATTATCACTCATATACTGATATGATGTTATAAATATGAAACAACCCTATTTCACCTTCTATCCATCCTATAAAAAATGAAATCACCGCGCATGCGTACGTACAGAATACCGTCTCCACGACGTGGTGTAATCTGTTTTCCACCATCACATTACATGGATGGGTGTAATGGTGTAAGGAATAACTATATATGATTATTATAATATTATAATAATTCAGAAAAATTCCATATTCCACTCTAATTCCATTCAACAGTTATGCGAATGATATCATCGCTCGTGCGTACGTACAGCCTACCGTTTCCACGATGTGATGCGACTGGTTATACATGATTGTAATTGAATAATGAGTATATAAATGAATTGAATGAATATATATGATATATATTACACTAATACCATTCTTTAAATAAGGTATCTATGACCTAGAATGAGTAATTAGAATTTATTCGACAAGACATGCATATGAACTTAAAGCAATGAACACCCGAATAACAAGTAGCAATGAAATATTACTAATAAGAAGATAATAATATGAAAATGTATGATATAATAATAATGAATTTGATTCTTTAATAAGTCAATGACATTATTTAAATCATTATACAGTAGGTTCAGATACGTACGAAGCCTATCGAACCTAAGGTAAGGGAAAATCTCACAATCTCATTTTCATCTGAGATTGTTTATACATCATATATTAGTGGGGAATATTTATCATCCACATCCATGTTTCCTCAATGTGTAATATTTTTTTATCATACTACAATTGTTTAAATCCAATTTTACCTGTTGGTGAATTTTTTGTAAAATATATGAAAGGAATATTTTTTCATTTTCAGTATGAGATACAGTTTGACTTTTCTGGCCAAAGTACGAGAAGAATGATTTTTTAACTTATACGTCATGAATGGATATTTATGATTACATAGAAAATTATTTACATGAAGCATCCTTTACAGGTTTTCAAGTTTATTTTTAATTATCTTCTTTTAGTTTAAAATTTTATGACATGTAATGAAAGGAAAAATGTTTTTGAAGTAGAAAGGATATTTTCTTCAAGAATGGAGTTCTAGTGTTTTATCAAAATAATTTTCCATCTGAGATAATATAGGGTTATGTTTCTATCCATATTTTTACATTGATTTGATTATGTTATTATGAAGTCCTTTATCTTATATGAATTGTTTTATGATGTCATGATGTTTATGAATCCCATTTTTATTACATGGGTTATGTATGATGTATGATTTATCATTTTGTGGCACACAAATGAATGGTTTCATTTTGAGATGGGTGGGACCTATATCTCCCTCCAATGCATTGGTTAAAGATTTATATCTCATTAGATAGAAATGGATGGAATTAAATTTTAATCTGGTTCAGTGATACAGGACAGAAACAAGGAGTGAACTCGGTTAAGAAATGGACTTTGTCCACAAAGAGAGTCCTGGAAATGAGTCTAGACTAATAAGAAATGATTTTCTATGATTATTTTTGTATGCCATAATGTTTAATTTTATATGATATGATAATTGGGACTACATTTCACTACTATGATTTATCCCATGTTATCATTTTATGATCTCTTTTGCAGGTGAAGATATTCAAAATTTTATGTTCTTATGAATATGATATGATTGATATTTCATTTGATTACCCTTAATGAGCATTAGAGCTCACCCTTTTGTATGTTTTCTTTTCCCGAGGTAAGGAAGAAGGTTATTAAGTAGGATATACCAAAAAGGGACTCTAGATATGATGAAATAAGTGTGAGACAATGTAGATGATTCATGAACCAATTATTTATGGTTCCCAGTTTCTAAAGACACTATACCTATACAGTCCTTCCATGGTTTTGTTATTTGTTGTAATAAGTATGAATGAATTCTAAAGTAATAACCATGTATCTAATGTATGTGTCGTTATAGGTCACGTATTCGACGGGGAGATGGTTGTACTATATGAATGACGGCCCCTCTAGTTTTTGAAAAAAAAATAGCGGATCTTGGCGGCCTCCTGATGCACTGGAGTGCCTAACATGGGCCAAGAACTTGAGTTGAAGTGGGGAAGATACTACGGAGGGTCACCCATCTTGTTAAAGGGGGAGAAGGTGAGATTCCCAAAACCCGGAGGTGTCGACAATCTTCTATCCATGCCGGATATGGATTACCATCAGGTGGGATTACAAGATGTCGCATTTCCAAAACCTCAAGGAAGGACATGAGTGCTGCCATAGGATCATCTGGGTGGGGGTACCTATCTTTATGGGGATCCTTAATCAGAAGCGCATTTTCGGGCTATTCAACACGGTAGACAGGCTCAGTGGCCTATCGAGCGGCTGGTGGAGTGACCCTTGGGGCGGTCAGGGGAGCTTGAACTGGGTTCCTTGGATTGCCGCAACATTCAAGAGGGTTTGGCGATACATAACGCACCCTCTTTCCATGAGCATCGGCTTCATCCATGTCCATTGGGGAGACATGATCAGGGTTTCCTGGTGGCAACTCGCATAGAGGTAGTTGTTCCTTCCCATGCTATTCCGGCCTAGGATCACCATTGTCGGGACGTCGCTTTGCACTACATTCTTCAAGGAGTTCGTCGACCAAGATCTTCTGCTCAGCAAGTTGTTGGTGCAACCTAGCCTTCTTGGGGTCCTCCTCTGTCTTCTGCACTACGGCAGACGGGTCGGAGTGCTTGACAGCTCTGACGTTCTCTTTGCCCTTACTGGCATTCCTTCTTAGTACCAACGCCTTGGTGGGCGTAGGGAGACCTAGTAGGTTCCTTTGTTGTCACATAAACCTTCCTAATGGGTCCAATAGTGGTGTAACACCCATAGGGGTAAGTCTCCATTGAGAAGCTCCATCTCATCCTCCTCCACCACTATGTCATCCATGTTGACTGTGACACTTTCTAGGGTCATGTCCCCAATATCGCATAGTGAATCGGGCTTCCTCCGGATAGGACAGAAGAAGAGGGAAGCTTATTTCCCCCAGCCATGGATTTTCACGTGGGGGGTAGCCTCCCTGATAATTTTTTGGAGTACCTTGATACTATGAACAAATTGATGCTGGAGGGCCTCACGATGACTTGGTGATTTGGGGCACTAGGCCATAGGGAGTGCGACCAGATCTATTAGACCACACTTCTCACTGATGTCTTTGAAATGCATTTGGATCCTTGGATTAACCATGCACTGATGACTAAGTCTAAATGGTGTCTCCTAGAGGGTTTAGTGGAAACAGTCAACTTCCTTCGGAGTGAGGGATTCTGGTATGCAAAAATTATGCATTGCCACGGGAAAAAATTCTTAGGGATGTGGTCCACTGCAAGGATGCTCCAGAATCTCCTCGGATCAAATTCAGGGAATGGCCCTTGATTTCCCCAATCACCAACTAGGGGTGGTTGAGGAACTTTTAGTGGTACTGAGGCAGACCACTAGGACGGGATGTTGGCTGGTGGAGAGTTCGACGAGCGAGATGACTAGTTGCCGATTCTCGGTCTTTCCTCCGAAGAGTGTAAGGACCTGGCCGCTACGTCGTGACAAGAGGGGCTAACGGCTGTCATTTCTGGATCAGGGTCTAGGGCTACTGGTGATAGGCGGCAATGCTACTCTCCTTCCATTGTTCCGCAGAATAGCTCTCAGTGATCTCTTGTGGTGGTAGAAAGCTCTTACGACAATGATGGTGGTGATTTCACGACAACAACTTGCAGGGTCGCCAGATTTTTATCCTCCTGGATATAACTACGGAGGGAGGCATGAATCCAATAGACCTCGCATTCTGGGAGCACTAGGATGATGCGCCTCGTCCCTGCCCTGTCACTTGACTCGGATGAGTGAGGGGAGGGTTCCCAAGCTAAGACATACTCCGCTTCATAGTCTGAGAAGAGGACTGGTTTGATCTTCATCCAGACCTTACTATGATTTTTGTTGTGGTAGCAATGGCCCGCCGTCCTTTCCCTAGGAGGCTCCATGGTATAGGGATTATTTCTGACATGGGGTCCTTCATCCACACTACTGTTGGGGCCTAAATGGATTCCACCTGAGAATGCTGGGGTGCGAGGAGCACCAGAAAAAATGTCGAAGGGTACATGGGGATGACCTCCATGAATAGCGCTAGAGTAGGGAAAACCTCCACTGGGACTTCCAGGAGCATGGGGAAGACCTCCATCCTTGGTGCGGGTGGAGCGTGGATGGCCTTTACCCCACAGGTTGCCAGAGCGAGGAGGACCTTCACCAGCTACAGAGAGGACGTAGGGAGGATGTCCACGTAGGAGAGGGGCCGTATGTGAAATGTCCATCCACCGGCGATCGAGAGTAGGAAGAGCGACTCCATATCTATTGTAATGGGAACGAGAGAGGCTTCCGTATAGAGTATCACTGCCATGGGGCAGACCTTCATTTAGATTTTGGGTGGCACGAGGTGGACCTCCATGCCGAGCCTCGAAGCGGGGAAGGCCCACACTCCATGTGGTAGTTGTATGGGCAGTACCTCCATACGGGGTGGCATCACTGCGGGTTGGTTAGCGGCGACCACTGATCATGCCTGCGGCCAAGAGAGTCAACCCAGCCTGCCCGTGGGGCAGTTGGGGCCTCGACCCCGGTCGGGCATGTAAGCACCCTTGCTCAGTGTATGAAGGGACCTTATGGTATGCGTCAGTGGTGGCTCTGGACACAGTAGTCATCGACGTTGACACCCTTTGGCGGGCATCCTACTATTCCACCCAAAACATGGGTCGGGTTGGACTAACTGGGGATAGTAGTGCAGGTTCATAACTTACCTGCTCCTCCTCTAGTAAGACTGTGCGACGACGCTAACATGGCCGAGTGGGAGCCCTTGCTGGGAGCCCCTAGATTGGGACTCTGACTGGGCTGGGACAGACATCACCTACCTCATCATCATAGGGATGGTAGTCATCGAGACGCTCCTGTGATAGGCTCCCGAAGCGGTTGTATGTTGGGGTGGGGAGAAATGGCTCCCTGCGTGGCCCCCTGAGGGAGGCATTGACAACAAGGCACATGCACCTCCAGATCCATACGGGCTCTATCCTGAGTTGGGATTATTCCCTCCCCTCATAACGACCCATGAGGTTGTTAATTACCCTTAGATGGATAACTTCTGGTGGGTAGATGGGGCATGGGTGCCCCACGATCATGGACGCAGAGGCCGTCGCAGAAGCGGTGAATCCACGTGGAGCGGCTATGCTGGCGTTGCCCTTGCCCCTGCATAGACGGGAGGCGGTGATTGCATTCCTAAGGCAGGAACCTAATTCATGAGAAGTAGGGAGATTAAATCATCAGTGCTGAATGAAAATTGAATCGATGACCAATTCCCCATTGTTATCCCATCTTACATGATCAGTAAGAGGGATCCAAGATTATAACATCGTAGAACGGGATGTCCAACATTCTACATCCCCAAATTCTAGTGAGTTTCACATCAGGACAGCTATTTTTCTGGCGGGACCCTCCACCCAATAGCTGGATCTGGTGACACGTCAATCCATTGATGCCCCGAGCGCTACTAATCTCCATATTTTAGGAGAATAATTTCAGGTCAGGTTCACCATTCCTGTTTCCAACTCTTTCGTGTGGGTGAGCACGTCTGTCTTGTTTGGGTATGAGATACGCTATTTTTGTTTCCCCACATTCCCGCTTTCCAATGGCGGGAAACATCTTCTCTTTATTCAGGAATGTCTGGTCCATGATTGAAATGGGATGATGGGATTTCGGTTCGTCCTTCCATGGATTCATCCTCAGAACTCATCACCTAGTCCAGGTCTTCCTCATAGACTTAAGATATTGTTCATGAAACTCTTCCTGGTGCAATATGTTCATAGATTCCAGTTAATTACACTGATTCTATGAGGACATTACAAGGGGTCTGGCCAGGCCAGAAACCTTTGGTTAGGGGAGTAGTCACGCTGGGCATCTTTGGCTTGTATGGACACTGAAGAATGGTGTGTTTGTCTTCGGTCCCTTACTATAGGGATTCTCGAGGGCACAGAAGCCCAATGCATCCCACATAGAACCCGGGGAATCGTATTCCATGGCCTTGTGTCTGAGGTTTTCTTCATCATCCCTTGTTTAAAATTGGGTATGACGCAAGTTTAACATCCAACAGAGACAGATCATCCTAATAGGAACACTACATAGAGTGGATTAGGTGTAGGATCCCCCTGGAGGGAACACCGATACTGGGGCCATCACGTGGGTGGCCTCCAAAATGCTATTAGTGGTCATGGGGAATGGGGTTCCATGATCACATAGAGATGTGGCGGCCCGGGTAAGAATCGAGATGTATGATGGAAGGTTATGTGAAGTGGATGGTAAATGGGATTGCATCATCATGAAAATGACGATGGTTTTGGGATTGAGCCTTGAAGAGTCTTCCTACGTGTCCCCATGGTGGGGGATCAAAGTCCATGTAGCGCATCTGATGACGGCTTACCGCCGATTGCGGTTTTCAATGGCTTACCACGGGATGAGGTCACAACGGCTTACTGCTGGATAGGGGTGTCAAAGACATACCGCTATTTTAGGTCACAACAGCTTACTACTGGATGGGGTTTCAATGGCTTACCGCTGATTGAGGTGACCCTGTCTTACCACTGAACGTAGTGACAATAGAATACAGCTGAATAGAGTGACAATGGATTGCCGGGGAAAGAGGTCCACAGTTTAATGTCATGCGGGATAGGGTGACCCGACGTGAAGGGGGTCATAACTGCTGGGTGTTGGTGGCCTTGATCCTATGGGAGGATTTTTACATACCTTGCCTTGGTAATGGTCAAAGTCCACATAGTTTAGTTGGGTGGGAACCAACATGATGGTGGAACTGGGGTCTAATTGTTGTTGGCCTTGAACATTATGGAGGCTTCCTATATACCCTGCCTTGGCAAGGATCAAAGACCACATCGTTTTGGTGTTGTTTTTTTGGGGCTTACGCTCTAGGATACCCAAGGTGTTGGTGAAATGACGTGAAAGGAGTCGGAGCGACCCATGGGTGGTGGGCCTGAACCACATGGAGGCTTCCTATGTACCCTGCCTTCTCAAGGATCAAATACCTCATAGTTCGAGAGTGTGTGTGGAGCTTACACTCTAGTCTTCCTAGGTTGTTGATGGGCTTAAACCTCGTGGAGTCTTCCTACGTACCCTTCCTTGGAAAGGATCAAATTCCTCATAGTTCGGAAGCCAGTGTGGGGCATACACTCTAGGGTACCCAGGATGAGGCAGTATTCGGTGAACAGATGTGAATAAGGTCTTGGGGTATAGGTGGATGGTCGGCTTGAACCTTAGAGAGGCTTCCTATCTACCCTACCTTAGCAAGGATCAAATTCCTCATAGTTCAGAAGGGTGTGTGGGTATTACACTCTAGGCTGCCTAGGGTGTATGTCATGGTTAGTTCTCACTCTAAGCCCACATGAGTCATGCTCTATGTGAGAAAAAAGTGATAGTAGAGACTCAATGATCACATCATGAAAGGTGCATTTGTGAGAAGTGAAGTGGGGCTTACACGTGGTCAGAAGCCCAAAGTGGAAACAAAGTCTTATGTGTGGTTAGCAGCCTGAAGAGGATGAGACTTACTCTAGGAGGGAGGATCGATGGAGATAAAGCGTTGTGGGAGAGGGACATGGGACCAAAGAATGGAGAAGCATCATTCCCTACCATGCCCTTTGTTGTCCCTGTGGACTGAATGTGAATCGAGGAGAAGGGTTGCTGCCTCCTACAGGAATGCTAGGGGCTTACACTGAGATGGTCTCCCTTCCCCATCGGACAAACTCCATTCCCATAAGGAGGATATCATCCCCTGTGGAGACCAGTGTGAGTAGAGAGTGTCCAAGGTGGGGGTACCTCACATGCGAGCCATGGGGTGAGGTCATAGTTTTATGTCATGTGATGAAAATGAATGTCCTTGGAAGTTTAACATCCTAATGCTCGGACGAGCTGGGGTTTCTCCACACCCTAGGACATACATAACTGGTACACTCTTCACCTTGGTGCAGAGAGGGGACAGGAAAAGCAGTGGTGAGGGGGTGTCATGGAGCGAACCATCTAGGGGCCCACATTAGCGTGGCTTTGTGAAAAATAAATAGCCATTAGCGTGCCTATGCGAAGAATCATAACGTGAAGAAATGCAATGGGCGGTGTCATCCAAGGGACATTGAAGTCACATCATGCAAACCTGGACGGTCGCATGGGAAAAACAATTTCCAAGCATATGGGTTCATAGGTAGGGGCCTTGTGAAGCTCTATTGCCCTACATGGTGGAGGGCACATGTGAAGGGGTGTTCTTTGAGAAGTGGGTTGCCTTAGCCTAAGAATAGTGCATAGGTGCATATGGGAGGTTCTTTGAAAAGTGTAAAGGCATTCATGGAGCAATACCTCGTGGAGCAAAGGAGCCTTGCGAAGGAAGGTGTCACGAAGCAATTTTATTCGCAAAGTATAGTGACCCTGCATTAGTATGGGGATCATGTGAACGTGAACGGTGTTTTAGAGAGCATAAACACTCCACAATGACCCTGGTCCCCTTGGGGATCCCCTTCCTTTGCAAAGGCCCTTAGGCTTCACGAAAAGAATTCCTATAGGAAGATGGGATCAAAATGAGACAAAGGGGAGGCACTTTGTGGATTATAAGTACCTTGCACAGCTCATGGTTCACAGAGCATAAGGATGCTTCACGATTTGGGAGCAAGGAAGTCGAATGGTCAGATCGTCCCTCCTTTGGGATCTAGGGGAGTCCGGTTTGTATAGGCAAGAGGTGCCGCAAAGTAGAGCTAACATGGTGCGAAGAGGGACTTGGTTGCCTTGTGGCGGGATCGTGAACGTCAAGTGCGTTCATGGAGTGTCCTGCCTCCTTGTTCGTTGCTGGTTCCGGAATTTCAATAGTGTTCGTGGAGCATCCCTCCTCCTTGATTCACAGCCGGCTCATGAATTCCAACTATGTTCGTAGAGTATCCCACCTTCTTCCTTCGTGGTGGGCTCGTACATGTCAATTGTGTTTTTAGAGCGTCCTGCCTCCTTGCTTCACGGTGGGCTCGCGAACATCAAATTCATTCGTAGAGTGGCCAACCTCCTTGTTTTGTGGTGGGATCATGAATGTCAAATGTGTTCGCAGAGCATCCCACCTCCCTGCTTTACAGCGAGCTCGCGAATGTAAAATGCGTTCGTGGAGTAGCCCACCGCTTTGCTTCGCGGCGGGCTCACGAATGTCAAATGTGTTTGTGGAGCGTCCCACCTCCTTACTACATGGCGGGCATGGTGCTGGGGGGACTCTGTGAAATAGCTTCACGAGGCATTTTACAATGCCTTGTTTTTGGCTTCTTCTGTGTCCCAAATTTTGGCACCAATACTATAATAAAAATATTACTAGGTTTCCATGTATGACAATGTAGGTGGGAAGTGAAGATATACACCTGGAAGAAAAATGTAAAAAATTATAGATATTGTTTGAGATAAATGATTACAAGAAAGTTGGTGATTAAGAGAAGGGTAGAGATTACCCTAAAATAAATCTTTAAAGGGTTAAAAGTCCATTGGTTCATCAAAAATTATGGTAGTATGGTAAATTTGTTTTTCAAGATCCTTTCTATTGAGTTGATAAATTATTTTACTCTCTATGAATATAAGGATGTATACTTACTTGATATAACTATATTTCATAAGAACAGTTAAATCCTTTTATTATTCTTTCATCAATTACGCCTTCATTTCTTAATCCATGAATTGAATATCAAAACTTATTATTTATGGCCAAAACACATTTAACATATCATTATAATGAAAAATTATTTTTCCTATATATAGATATTTTCCAAAACCAAAATGGTTATAACTTCTTATCCAGTAACACCAAAATTTCAATATAATCCATGAAATATATATTTAAACATATGATTGAACTAAAATATTTCTAAACAAATTCTAAATTCTAAATTTTTTTAAGGAAGGTCATTAAATAAAAATTATATTCCCCAGATAATATAAAGTTAATATTAATGTCACAATCCAAATATGTGAATTCCATGATCATCATAAAAACATAATGAAAACATTAAAATTTCAAAAAAATAAAATATCATGTTACAAAATAGTTTTCATAAATGAAAACTTTTTTTGAAATGAAAAAAAGATAACATAAACCATAAAACCTCTAACTAATTTAACAGTGTCCAACACTATCCTAGAAAAGTGTCATTTTTATCTCAACATAGAGAAAATATTACCAGTTATCCTATAATATAAAAGTGTATTCCTAGAGGTTCAACCTGTCCCTAGATCACTCTTCTTGTTTATCAATACTATTGAACATATCTTATGAAATCCATTAATAAATAGTATTGTACTGAAAAACATATACATTTATTAATTCTTATAACCATTTTATCATTGATAAAATAATCTAATAAAAACATTATTGATCCAAAACACAAGAACGTTAATCATTCAACTTCTTATATGGTAATATGTTAATATTGAACATGATCCCATAAATTCTTATATGGTATATTCCCTGGACACTTGGGGAATTAATTTGTGTAATTCCCTATCTCCTTGTAGCTGAAGCATTTAACATTGGATGTTAATTTCGATCCCTTTCAATCAGGATCATGGTGATATTTCTATCCATGCTTGTAGAAAACTCTAATTATTTCATGAATGTATGAGGTTTTTTATTTCCACAATTATTATAAGTGGTAAAATACATCATTCCATTCTTCCCCTTATAATTAATTTTTTATTTTTTCCTTTAATTCTCTAAATTCCCATTGATAATATAATACTTAATGAATTTTTGTTATATCTTGATAGGACATGTTACTATGTCTCCATTTGATGAGAATTTTTAAGATACTGTTCCCTTTTAAATATTGGCTTAATCCCCTTAAACAAATGATCATTCTTACTCTTTAGATTATGTGAATTGATGTGGATTCCATTCCTTCTGAAAGGCCTCATTTCAAAATAATGTAATACACTAGAGTAGGTTATTACATTATGAAACATACTATATAATCCCAAATCTATTGAAATAATTTACAAAAATTGAAAAAATTATGAATAGATAAATTAATAATCATGAACATTTTTATTTTTAACTCCTTCATAATTGTTTTTTACAAGAATTTGATTCATATTAAATAATCACCCAAAAATTTAAAACCATGTGTCCATTAAGGTATGTTGTTGTGCACTAAGTTATGATCAGGTCAAGCCCTATATTCCCCATTCTGATTTATTTCCCCTAGGTACTTTTGTTCTTGAACTACGTCCAATTATAGTATCATGATAATGATTTATTTTTTGAAAACCCATATAATATATTCCTTACTAAAATATTATGATGTTATTCTATACTATTCATTAATTATTATCAAACGTTTATGTTATCTAATATATGAATTTATAAAAATTGTTCCAATGGTTTCTAATAATTTTTATATAATACCATCTTTAGCAACATCGACCCTAGCATCCCAGAGCCGATATCTATTTTATTACATTGGAATTAGATATAATGAATAACATACTGATGGGAATAATAGTATAGTAGTCTCAGTAACAAAGATATATTCATTAAATTTTTTTTAGAATTGAAAATAAAAAATAAAAAATTTATTTTCTTTGATAATTCCATTATACCCGATAACATATCCATGACTATCATTCAAAAAAAACTTCCTAATATCCTAGAAAAAAAACAAAATAAAGTGGTGAGAATTGATTCTTAGTAAGGGTAATATTATATAATAGAATATTAATAAATAAGAAATAATAAATATGTAAAGGTAAATAAATGAATCGCATGAAATTTAATTTATTTGTTAAGTATAATATTGTAATAATATATGATGAATAAATAATTCCATATAAATAATCACATGTGCTTGAATACATAACCATGGATATTATTAATATTTCAATAACAATATGGAATATCAATAACTGAATTTTTAATGATGTATTGTAAAATTATAAACCTATAAAAAATATATCTGATTCCTTGTTCCATGATATATAAATAAATTGGTAAGCCTCTGGTCAAACCCCAATCTAGTTTTTCCCATTAGACCATATGATGCGTCAAGGGTTTATAACAGGCCCTTCATATCCCATAATACATCTAATTAATTCCAAATATAAAATTGATGAAAAAAAACTTCATAAACATTCATATTTTAAACATAACATATGTAATGTTAATACTCATCCTGATTAATAAAAAGAATTATAAACCATCCAGAGTAAAATGATGAATTGTAATAAAATTGTACATCCCAATTCAAAATGATAATAAAAGATCCATAAAAATTATATTTATGGAATCAATAGTAACATATAATCCGTGCATCATAAGTAAAATAGGGGTTTCATGTCATTTATGATGATAAATTTAATCAAATTTCCCTCAATAATGTTTTTAGAAAACAGACTTTTAATTTTGAAAATAACCCTTTAAAAAAATATCCACATAAAATTTTGAAAATTATTTTCATTGAAAATAATATTTTAAAACTTGAAAAATAAGAATTAATACATTTATATTTCATGATGGTTGAAAATTCAATTCATATCGTACAAATTTAAACAATGATTATTTTCATAATATTAGTGAAATCTGAAAAACATTCTTTTGAAATTGACAACACTGTTCCTTGAAAAAAAATTAAATTAAAAAAATAATAAATATTTTTTAATAAATTATTTTTAATGGTTAAAGAATTATTAAAAACATTTATAGAAAAAATGGATTTTTAAAAATGATTTCTTTCTATAGAGGGAAATGTCGGCGGATTTTCTTAAAAACATTTTCTCAACCATTTTACATTAAAACGCAAGGAAAATTGTACTAATGCATGAAAAATATAATTAATAACCATTGATAAAGAAAATATATTGATTTTATGATAAAAATATATAATAATGAAACCATGGGAGAGGTAAACATAAATAATACGAAATAATTATGAGATTGTGAAACAAAACCTTACCACATTGGTAAATATTGAATTGTTGGAACCATAGAAAAATGAACTCAAATGAATATTTAAATATGATGAAGATAAATAGGATCACAAAATAAGATATAAATTGGTAATTTTATATACCACAAAAAGAAAATAAGTTGGGAATATGTTATACATCTCACAGAAGTAAAAGTGAGACTACAAATCCTTACCTCATACACGATTTCATTAATACTTGTATATACCATCTATAAAATGGTTATAATAATGTTATTAGTTTATAAAATAACTATAATAATTTTTTAAATATCATATATGATCCTTTTATAATATTTTTCCACTCCTTTTTTAATAATATTTTTATATTTTCAATGTTGTGGGTGTTAATTGCTTTGTTTTCTCATTCTTGTTTTGTCACTGATGTTCTAATTATTATTTATAGGATATATATATATATAATCTCTATAATGAAAATATTTTTATAAATATCATATTTACACATTATTTACCTTTTTAACCATTTATTAATGTTGGATATGATAAATGAATCACATCACTTTGTGGTGACGGTAGGCACTACATATACACAAACAACAATATCATTCCATTAACGAGTCAAAGGGTAAAGAATTAGGTGTTATATTAATTTTATAGAAACAATATCATCTCAAAAATATCACATATAGTCACAATTTTTCTTCATATTAAATTCCAAGTAATGATTTTGTGAAAAATTATACACATCGCATCGCAAGGCGGCAGTTCACCGTATACCTATCCAACGTTAGCATATTTAAAACAAAATAGAATATAAAAAAGGAATATTTGTTATTAAAATTCCATAAGTATAATAGTATAATAAATATCATATACATGTGTTAAATACATAATTATATCCATCCTTCATTATTCAATGAAAAATATGTCTTTTAAAATAATTCTCAAAAATTTACCGAAATATAATTTTTATAAAATTATTTCAATAATTAAGTTTATTTTTTAAAATAATATTTCTAACATTATTAAAAAATAATTAAAATTTTTTCCTACATAATGTGACTAATCTACCATTTAGAGATAAATGTTTTTCAGAAAACATTTCATCTACTTTAAAATGTTTATTATTTCATTTATAATCCATATATAACCATTGGATTTATTTTTTACTAGTGAAATTAGTAATTTTTTATAAATTTATCTAGTATTATTCATACCCTTCAACATAACGGATATTTTATATTGGACATGTTTGAATAATAATATTTTAATAGAGTATTATTTTTCCTTCAAACTCTATGTTGTGTGCATCGCAAGCTATTGAAAAGATTGAATTTATTTGAAATTAAATATAATGTAATGTACCAGGGTGTTATATTCTATTCTAAAATTGGTGTTTCATTTCACATATTCTATAAAACATTATTTTCATATTTTAAAATTTTTATGGTGTGATACCCATCTTATGACGGCACGGTTTGAGCCAATATCATTTGAATAACCTCTTCCTTCACCAACACCTCATGAAACATTAGAAATAGGAAAGGGTGGCATGGAAGTAGAAATATACGTACAAATAATTCATGAAATTATTTATTCTTCCAACCTCATCACGATGAAATATTCTTAATAACTTCCTAGAAGGTTCTTGAAGAGGATTCCTACCTACCTTGCACTAGATCTCCCTTAGAGGAAGGAAATAATATCCTACAAATGTGTTTCTGTAGTGGAATATCAGAGATTCTTGGCCAAGAATTGGCCACCAAAAATTACTTATTCTACTTCTAACTAATAAAGATCATCTTGGTAAAGAATTGATAGCTAATGGGAAATTACTAAAAATATATTAACAACCAATATGATCCAATGATCAATTCGAATTTAGATAAAATTAAATGTATTATTCACCTCCTCCATCCAAGACATGATCTCCCAAGATGAAATAGAGACCTCATATTTTTAAAGGCTACAGTATTGAAACTCTCAAAGTGTCTTCCTACAAGGTTCTTCATATTTAACATAAATATTTCAATGATCAATGGGTACATCCTACTAAATATCATCAAAATTAACTAAACAGAGACATAGTCTAGGAGGCATACCTGAAAAATAGAAAAATATTAGGTAATCCTAAAAATAGAATTTAGAACACATAATAATAATTAATAAAGCTTTATCATAGCACCAATTCTCTACCATATATAATTATACACATAAACAATTATGATGTGTGATCCTTAACTAGGTTTCTAACCAACAGGTAGAATCACTTGGCCTAGTATTTTCAGTGAATATAAGGATCTTGTGTTGAAATGCATGGGGCTCTAAAATAATATTTCCTAGATATGATCCCTTAGTTACATAACATACTAACTCCAAATGATATTATTTTCCTATCAACCCAACCAATTATCAATTGTTCATATCCGCATGGTTCCTCATATATCTTAGGAAAAATAATTGATATAACTCTATCATGAACCACCCCCATTGCTACCCATAAATTGGCCAGTAATGAAGATGGGTATTATCTTTAATGTCATACCACAATAGGCCAAGGGTTAGAGACATGTGTGAAGGTTATATAAAATACAAAAATGGTATACATTTCCCTTAATATTCATTGGAGAGATATTAAACCACCAATCAACACAATTGTACAAATAATAAATAATCGTGTTACATGAATGATTTTTCACAAAACTAGAACATTTGTATACTGTAAATTAACAAGAATATACTCAAATGGTGGAAAAAAAGAGCTCCATGAAAACATTAACACCACAATGAGGTAGTAACAACCTCCTTTGTCATCAAATACCTCCTGTTGATCTAAATAAATTGTAATATATATAGATATAAGGGTTCACACACAAGTTGACTATATAAGATCCTCCTAGAGACCACTTGTGAAAATGTTGAAGAAGAATACTAATTCCCCTATGAATATATAAACCAACACATCACCTATAAAGGTGAACCAGCATCCCTAAATCACTAAATCTCCCACCAAAGTAATAATTAGAAGTAGGAATCCTAATAATATAACATTTATATGATAATAATACCCCACTAACATTTTTCTCAATGAACTATAATCTAAATCCCCAAATGAATTATGTCATGGTTCGCACATCCCCTCTATTTGTCCTATCATACACCCATGAAAATATATCAATTTCACATCCACATAATCTCATATACTAATAGTAACTCAAACCAATTAAATCCCAATTTAAATATGAAGTATTTGTCAAGACATTATAGTTGGTGCCAAATTACAAATATAATATAAGTATGTTTGAAAAACGTAATCCATCATATCCCACGCATACAAGAATAAAATTTGAATGAACTGTTATAGAATGTATAGGTACAAATCAGGTAATCTAGTCCAATAAAAATCATACATTTCCATACACTCAGTCCATGTATAGATGAGAGAGTGAGGTAGCGGGAGTGTTCAACCATATATTCCCTATCCTACCTATTATTTTGGAAAACACAAGAAATCTAAGGCTAATACGGAATCAACCACCTCAATTGACTTAGGTGGTGTGGAATAATAAATTAAATAATACAAGTATATATATAGTACACAACTTTTATTGGGGAAACAAAAAATCCCTTGGCTTTTTATAAATATAACACCACATATGATGACCAAGATTCCATTATTAAGGACTATATAGTAAATATACATACAAAAAACTATATCTAATTACTTCTTAAGGTTTTAATTTACCACTTAATCATTTAAAATTTTCCATCATCAGCCTAAGTTGTTATCCATATTCCTTTAATAGTTTCCTTATTCTTTATTTATTTATCCGAAATAAGAATAATTTAATAATTTCAAACCATTCCACATTAGTGAAATAGTCACATAATTAACATTCCATAGTTTTTAGAATTATGAAATTTATTCCAATATTCTACAATATATAAATATTCCATGTGAATTATAAACAAGAAACATCCATTATAAAATTTATAAAACATACAGAAGCATAAGGAACATAAATATGGATTTTAATGGAGCTTTCTAATGAGAAAAATCATCATAAACCATACACATATTTCGTAGTTTATGAGTCATAATGTAGAATCCCGTGTTTTGAACCAGACTAAAATACAAATGTTTTTTAACTTTTTTGTTCACTAAATTGGCCATTTTTTAAAAGCAATATTCAGAACGTAATTTTGAGAGATGGATCACTGCTAAGTGATTTTTTTGGTCATGGGGAAGGCCTGATATGTGTTCCAAGAGGCTCAAGAAGTTTCGGGAGTACTGGACCCAAAGAAACACCATGTTTTAAATCAGATAAGATGGTGCACGGTGTGTGCACGGTCTGTTAAGTCATGTAGCCCGCATCACTAACCATGCAGCCCAATTTAGAATGTGTATGTTGCATAGTGAAAGAGTTACACATGGTTTCCTAAACCGTTCACCTAGCGCATGCAGAGTGTGTCTTGGAGGTTGATGACACTGCACTGTTTGCAAACGGTTTGGCAAACCATGCTGGCTAAACCGTCTGCGTCGCCCAGTTTTTAAAATTTGAGTTATTTCAATTAAATTTGATTAAATTAAAATAAATCATAAATCACTCTACCCTCACCCTCTCCCCATTTAATCTTGACACATCAAGGGGATCCCAATTGAGCCTTGCAAGTAACCCCTCCACCCTACGGACGCCTCTCGGATTGACATTCACACACAGTTTCATCCAATTATCTATACTAATCTCCTATGTATGAGTCTACTATATCTCCTACTTTCTTTCACATCATCGCCTCAATATAATCAGCATATGAGAGGTGCGGTCAAACCCGAGGTTTTTTTGCTAATTTTTTTCCAGTTTTCTTCGGTTCTTAGGGCGCGCGGATGGTCTATCGCGGCCTTGGTGTTTCTGTTTCGACAACCGCCACTGAAGCTAAGGCGGTTTAGGTGGTTTTAGTCCATTGATGATGTTTTAGGGTAAGTTTTATACATTCTCATTTGTTTTTCACCTGTCTAATTATGATCTTTATGTTTCCCCACATGTATGTGGATTTCTGTGTGTTTAGTGGGAGAAGAGAAAATCCTTTTAGTTAGAAAGATCCAAGAGCCGAGTGGATGGATTGATTCCACCTTAGGGTAGGGTCCCTTTCCAAGACATTAAATTTTATAAAAGCATTAATAAATTCCTTACTACACTTTTATTAGAAATTAATTCTATGTAGTGATTTATTTATAATGAATTCCTCTTAAATGTGAATTTATCATGTTTCGTTGAAAATTATAAATGTAGTGAATGATTTGTGTGATAATAAATATTATGTTTTTACAATAAAACCCCTCTAATGGAGGTTCACTCCCTCAATGCTAAAAATTAGTGGTTAGACCTTTCTTTCTTGATTTGTTTTAATTATAATTCTTATTCCAGGATTTTATGTTGAAAAATAGCATGCTTCTTACATGGATGTAATGTCATTATAAACAATGAGTTCCCTTTTTAATTAATAATGGACCAAGGCACAATCTATGGGTTAGGTCCCGTTTTGGATTGGAAATACCCATATAGGTAATTTCCCTTTGTATGGATACACGGATCCCTTTAAATGAAATTGGCATGTATTGTTAAATGGAATGAGTTGAGTTAATTGTATTATTAATTCTTAATGATTGACCCTCAAATCAAATTACCAATTTTTTCCAAATGTTTTGAATACTAAAAAAACATTTGGTGAAATGTGGTTATCATGTAGGAATTCCATGATGGAATCAATGGGTTTTCATGCTCATCCATTAGGAGATACATGGATTACCATGTAGGAATTCCATGGAAAGACATGGGTTCATGAGATAAGGATTGGTTCAACATCCATGGAATCCCCTTCCATGATACGGGAAGGTAGAGATGGGGACCTTGATAATTGAAAATTACATAATAGTTTTTACTGAATGATAGCAATACCACTTGAACATTCCACAGTAATGGAAGGGAAGACCTGAAACAATAAATAATTGTTTCAACTCACATGACATATGAACACTAATAAAAGGAAAGTCATGAACTAGATGAACATTGGATGACTTCTTTATCAAATAAGAATGGACTGACTCGAGCTCACCTTGGATTCTAAGAAAAGAATACCTTGGGTATCAAGAACCCCAAACTATGTCAGGGGTACAGTTTTTTAGGTTGATACCCACCTAGACTCTGCTTCTAGTATATTCCTTGGATGCCTTTTGTACTACCATTGGGTCCCTTCTTCTTATAGGATACCTCAGATACAATCCTTGGATCTAGCATTGACCTATATGTTCCATGGTTAAAGCCCATTGGGCCCTATCTGTTTTTAGAACCGTTTTACCTTGGTCTAACACATTGGACTCGATATGTTATTTATTGTGGAATTACATAGATTATTCTTATTGGATTATACTCTTCCCCTTAGATAGACTCAAATACTACTGATTTAGATTTCTGTGAGTTTACATTAACTTTTTTTTACCCTAGAACTCCCTCACTGGTTATCTTTTCCATGTTTCCTTGTTACCTCTTGGAACCTTCACTACTTATATTAACACATGATGCCTTGGATACACTCCTTGGGTCCAACATTGACAAATAGGTTCCATGGTTAATGACCATCTGGCATGGACATTACATAACCCTATTTTACGTTGGACTAAACTCCTTGGACTTGGTAGGTGACTTACTCACATGTGACTTGTAAATAAAATTGCAAGACTCAATTAATGAATTGGTTGCTTGTTAAAACACAAGCCAAGGGCTGAAGAAGGTACTTGGGTATTTAGATGCATTGTAATTCTTACTTTATTTATACATTCTTCCACCATATTATGTTTAATTTATACTATCAGCATTGGTTTAGACACTGGTGGTGCCAGCCTACTGAGATTTATATCTCACACCCTACTCAAGACTCTATTGCACTGGGGTACCTAAGTAGAAATTTATTGTTCTCAAGGCCTTGGAACTTGTTTGATTCTGTTTTTTTATACCTTGAGTAGGAGAAAATGACCAAACAAGAGATCTGGATTCTCGTGGAGATCACCTTTGGGATTTTTGTTTATTTCTTACATTATTCCTATATTGTATTGTATGGAAAATAATTTTGTACTATGTACTGATTTTCGTCCTATATCAATTCCATGTCATGCATTCATTTATTGTATAAATTGGTGTGGGCCACTTTTTTCACTTATATGAAATATGTCTTCCACTGTTTTTTTCAATTATGTATTACTACATCCGATGATGATGGTTATTTAGTCTGTTAAACCACTATGCTACTATGATAAGAGGGTATAGTCTCCCCACTGACTATCCTTACACGTTCGCTACTAGTCGGCTACCTATGTCATATGGGGAGGCATGCATGATGTCTTGTGGTAACTGGTCTGGCTACCGACTTAGTGGTGATCCGGGTTGGGATGCTACAAAGTGGTATCAAATGTGGTTTTCCATTTGTCATACTATTTTGGGTAGGTAGACAAGAGACTAAGAAATTTTCAGTGCTTGGTTAATAGCTGTGCTTGGGACTGATCACCACATGTATGGGAAACATCCATGAGGCTAGGGATAGGATTTTCGTTATGCAGTTTACTATTACAATTGATTTTATTTCTCCTAGAGTGACTGGTGTACATTCTGTTGTTATGATTTTTGGAATTTTGGAAATTTCCCTTGGCCTGATATGGTTGTGTTGTTTCACTACCTTCACCATATTATGCACCTATAAATTCACATTCCATGCATATATGCCTTGCCATGTAGTGGCATTAGTAGGTTTCTTGCTAAGTATGATTAAGTTCCTTATTAATATTCCATGATTAGATTTATACCAATTTATGTAATACATTAGCATGCCTTCTCTTCTTACTACTCCTTATATCATGCTCATGTGATTAAATTTCCATTCATTTGTGATTTCCGTTTTTTTTCTTTGTGTTTACTGCTCTTAGTGACATGACATGCTAGCTTACATTGTGATTACGATGAAACATGGCTTCTATAATTAAATGATTTCATGGGATATGTTTAAATGTGGTGATTATGATGAGAGATAATTTTCAGTTGTATGGTTTATGTAAACCTTATAGCTGGGAAAACGTAACTCATGTAATTAAACTATTGTAAAAAAGGATACTAAATTAAATTGCTAAAGAAAGTTGTTTTTGACTAAAGATAGCCAAATTCCAAATTGTAATGAGTATGGGTGCGTTGTAGGTTCATAAGTGACCACCCATATAATTTGGACAATTATGTCTGACAAGGTTAAATTATGAATTGAAATTATTATCGATTATTGGGATCCAATTATCAATCCATGGAGTGTATGGGAGCTTCAGGAATTGGCAAATGATATCCCATATTAATTGTGATGACATATTGCCTTGTGAAATGCTTATACATGTAAATGTGGATAGAATTTTATTTGAAATCAAATGGATAGATTTTCAAATAAAAATGGACCCTGGTACGTTAGTTGGGGAATTTTTTTATGGGTTGACCCGTTTGGGTGAACAAAATTTTAATAATTGGGTGTTCACTATTGGGTTGCTTTCTAGAGAACCTATGTTGGTTAAAATTGGACCCTTGTAGGTTGCCTAATCTTCTTAAAAATAATTTATTTAGATAATTTTCCTGAAAATAATGGGATTTAACCTAATTTCAAATGTTATAAATGGGAGTTCTATAAAAGTTTCATGTTATTCCCTTTGGCTCTTGGTTAAAAATCATGTACCTTGTGATCTGTTTTGAAAATGGTACATTAATGTTTTGATTAAATCTGCTGATGATTAAATATTAAATGTGATTAAATATAAGAGGCATGGATAAAGAAACTGTAGTGGTGTCTAATTTTTAAAACCCTCATGTAAAAGGGAGTTCAGACATCTCATTGAGTTTCCCTGAAAAAAAAAGCGTGAGTACTTTCCATATAGATTATTTTCTATATCAATGGATTTATGATCAGATTTTGAGAATTGTTCCTTCTGTTTTTTGTGACCTGGTGCCAAGATAGAATCTTTATCTTCATAAGGGTATTACCTGTGGTGGGTAGCACCCTCAGAACATATATGTCATTCTAGTGATGTGAAATTTATCACTCATTGGTGTTGTTGGGTGTCATTGTCCCAAGTAGGACTTTCGGTTTTAAAGATACACCCTTGTTCATGCGGGTGGTCATGTGTTTCTGGACCTTGTTTTGGGCTTGAGCATCAAGTAATGCTCTTTTTCAGTCTGTTAGACATGCCTCAGGCATGGTCAGTTGCTTTGATGGTCATTTGACCATTTTTTCTTCTTTTGAATGGATGACTTATAGTGGAGTCATATAGGAGAATGTTTGTATGAGGAAATATGACTAAAAATATATCTTATTGTACTATTGAGTACAGTCTCTGTCTATGGTCATCTCTAAGAAGAGTTTCTTGAGCATTAGAGGATCAGTTCCATTCCAATACTCAGAATGGTTTTTGAATGACTCAGTTGTTTTCACACGCCAGTCTCGTTGTCATAATATAGTGCTCTTATAAGCAGTTAGTTTTCTTCCCTTTCATCTAAGACACTCTTAAGGGGTTAGTATCTTATTGAGTCCATTAATGTGGCCTTCCAAGTAAAAGGAACACTTAATATAACCATTGGTAAATTGTTGGTTTTTTCTAGAATGCCTTTGAGGCTTGTTGGTGTTGTTTATATATGTGTTTTCCAGACAACATGACTTTGTTTTGGATCAATTGTTTTACCTTCCAGTGTTGGTTTTTGTTTGACTGGATACCCAATCTTGAATCCTCTTAGTTTTCTATTCTTAAGAGATGAGCATGTACCCATTCTTAAAATCGCCGTTGATGCACTAGGAGAGCATTTTTCTTATGTCATGCTAAATATTTAAAAGATGATGAGCTTGTTGGATGATCTTTTTCATTGTAACACACTAAAGCATAGTTCCCATCAATACTTGATAAGTCCTGATTGATTCCTGGGTTCACATGTGGTAACCCCTTGTATAGACTCATGGACTAAAATTGTTTCATTTTATTTCTCTAGCTGCCTAAGCCAGACATCAATGAGATACGTCAGCCAGGTGTCTCAACTCATTCTCTTTTTTTCAGTTGATGTTTATGGTAGTATGAAAACATTTTAAACCACATTATTAAGTGAATCCATGTGTGGTATAAAGGTTGATAGTTTCTTCTGAGAAAGATTGCTCGACTAGTTATGTCAGGTCAATCAGAAATCGACCATTTATTTCTAACCAAATAAAGCCTGGAGTGTTGTAAGAAAACATAGATTTGTGCCTTGTACCACAATTCCAATGGTGTAGGTACCGTGGCTTGTAATTGTCCCCTTATTAGGTTAATACATATGGTGGTAAGAACCACTAGTCTAGTGTTTAAAAAGACTTCGACCTGATCGTTTATCTATATATATGGGCATATGCATGCTCTCTTTTGGTTTTCATGGTGAACATTGAGTGTTGGATCAGGATGTAAAGGTTGAAGGGTGAAGTGAATAAGAAATTATTAGGGTACATTGGGCATTGGTAACGCAATGAAACCATTTTGAATGAAAACATAACAACCCTTGTAGGTTGGGTGGAGTTTACATTGTTCCCGAAGGCTTCTCGGGCACAAGGAGTTTTAAGGTGTGTAGATTGTAGAATCCCGTGTTTTGAACCAGACTAAAATATAGATGATTTTGATCATTTTTATTTAATAAATAGGTCATTTTTAAAACATAGAATCATAACATAATTTAGTGAGTTGGATCAATCATAAGTGATATTTTTTTCATGGGAGAAGGATCATTAATATTCCCGAGTGGCTCGAGATTTTCTAGGTGTACTAGACTCCAAAAAGAATCATGTTTTAAATGACAGCAGAGGGCTCATGGTTTGCATATGGTCTATTAAACCATGCATCCCACATTAGTAACCAATAAACACTATTTAGAACGAAATAGTTTCATAGTGCACAGGTTGAACATGGTTTTGTAAACCGTGCACCTTGCCCATGTGGGGTGTGTCTTGGAGGTTGAAGGATATGCAAGGTTTTCCCACTATTTGGAAAACCATGAGGGATAAACCACGCGCGACACCTAGTTTTTAAAATTTGAGATATTTTAATTAAATTAAATTAAATTAAATTAAAACATAAATAACTCAACCCTCACCCTCTCTCCTTTGAAACACGATGCACCAAGGGGCTCCCCTTTAAGCCGTGCATTCAGCCCCTCCTCCCTACGGACTACTCTCGAAGTGAAACCCACCCACCCTTTCTTCTGATTCTCATTCCTAATCTCATAGGCATGAGCCTCTTATCTCTTCTCCTCTCTTTCATAGCTTCACTTTGACATAATTGCTGTTCAGTGATGTAATTATGAACCTTAGGTTATGGGGTTAATGTTTTTCCTATTTTATTTAGTTCATAGGTTGTGCTGATGGTCACTTGGGGACTTGGGGTTCAGGTTCTGGAAACCTTTGCCGAAGGATTGGTAGTTTATGTGGTTGTGGTGCATGGAAAACATTTCAGGGTATTGTTTAAACCTTCTCCTTTTATTTTCACCTATTTAATTAAGATATTTATGTGTACCCACATGCACGTGAATGTTTGTATACACACTGGGAGTGGAGAAACATATTTTAGTTAGAAAGCTCCAAGATCCGAGTGGACGGCTTGGTTGCACCTTGAGGTATGGTCCCTTTCCAAACCATTAAATTTTATAAACTCATTAATAAATTTCTTACGAAACATTTATTATAAATTATTTATTTGAAGTGAATTATTTATAATGAATGCCTTTTAAATGTGAATTTTTCATTTTTTATTTAACTTGGTAAATGTAGTACATGATTTTTGTGATAATGAATATCATGTTTTTATAATAAAACCCCTCCAACAGAGGTGTGTTGCCTTCAATCCAAAAAGTAGTAATTAGACCATTATTGCTTGAATTGTTGTATATATAACTATTATAGCATGATGTTATGTTGAAATATAGAATTCTTAGGACACGGACCTAATGGAATTAGGGACAACGAGTTTCCTTTTTAATTTATAAAGGACCAAGGCACAGTCTATCTGTTTGGTCCAGTTTTGGATTAGAATTACGTAGGTAGGTAATTTTCCATTGCATGGATACATGGAGCCCCTTAAAAGAAATTGGTATGTTTTGGTAAATGGAATGAGTTGAGATAAATGTATGGTTAATGCTTAATGATTGACCCTCAAATCTAGTTACAATGTTTTTTCAAAATGTTTTAAATATAATAAAACCTTTGGTGACAAGTGGGTCCAAAATGATGAATTTCGAGATGGAGTCATTGGGTTTCCATGATCATACCATCAGAGATACATGGATTCTCATGTTGAAATTCCATTGATAGACCCAGGATCATGAGACAAGGATTGGTTCCATGTCCATGGAAACCCTTACCATGTTAAGGGAAGGTAGTGGTGTGGACCTTGGCATTTGAAAATACCTTAATGGTTCTTACTAAATTGTTTCAATGCTACATGAACATTCCACACTAATGGATGGAAAGGCTTGAATCAATAAATAATTGATTCAACTCTACTTGACCTATTCACACTAATGGAAGGAAATACTTAACCAAATGAATCATAGCATTACTTCTTTGTCAAATAAAAATGGGCCGACTCGAGCTCACCTTGGATTCTGAGAGGATAATACCTTGGGTCTCATGAACCCCATTCACATACAAGGAAACCGTTTTCATCAGTTGATACCCGCCTAGACTCTGGTTCTTTCATATTCCTTAGATTCTCGGTATACTACCATTGGGTCGCTTCTTAATATAGGATTCCTTCGATACACTCCTTTGGTCTAGCATTGAATAGTATGTGCCATGGTTAAAGCCCATTGGGCCCTATCTTTTCTTATCCTCGTTTTACCTTGGTCGATCACATTGGACTCAGTATGAGACTTGTTATCAAATTCCTTGGATTACTTGGATTACACTCTTATCCAATATCAATACTCAGATACTACTGTGTTAGCTTTCTGTGAGTTTACATTACTTTGGTTTTTAACCTGGAATACCTTCATTGGATATCTTTTCCAGTTTTCCATATTACATCCTCGAACCTTAACTACTTATACTACCGCAAGATGCCTTGGATATACTCCTTGAGTCCATCATTGACAAGTAGATGACATGGTTATATCACATCGAGCCTAGTAATTTCTTAGACCCATTTTACCTTGGTGGAAACTCCTTTGACTCAGTAGGAAAATTACTCACATGTGACTTATTAATAAATTGATAAAACATAATTAATGAATTGGTTTCATGTTCAGACACCAGCTGAGGGTAGAATCAAGAACGTGGGTATTCAGTTACATGGTACTGATTAATTTATTTATGGTTTCTTGCACAATTTTTAGTTTAAATTATAATTTAGGGATTAGGATAGACACCAGTAATGTCGGTATACATGGATTTATATCTCACACCCTACTCGGGCTGCCATTGCACCGGTGTACCGGAGTAGACCATTCTTGTTCGTAGGGCCTTGGACCTTGTTTGTTGCTATTTTCTTAAGCATGGAGTAGGAGAAACGGACTGAGCAGGATCTCTAGATGCTCGTGGATATTGCCTATGGTATTTTAGTTCTTTTCTAACATCAGTCCAATATTATATTGTATTGAAAATCATGTTGTACTGTTTACTGTTTTCCATCCAGTATCAATTTAATGTCCTGCGTTCATTTACTATATATATTTTATTTGGCCAATTATGTTTATTTATATGAAATCTATCTTCTGCTGTTTTTTCATTTATTTATTACTACATCCAATGTTGATTGTTATTTACTTTTTTATATGACCGTGAAATAATGATAAGAGGATATAGTCTCCCAAATGACTATCCTTACACCCTCACTGCTAGTCGGAAACCTCGGGCATATGGGGAGGTGTGCTTGATTTCATGTGGAGACCGGTTTGGCCAGAGTCTTAGTGGTGAGCCGATTCGGGACATTACACATAACATCAAACCACCAAAAAAATATATTTGGAAAATACCTAACATTCCCAACATTCATTATTATAAATAAAATGAATGTAATGATTAAAATATTTATTACATAAAATAGTAAAAATCATTTTCTCAACATTGATAAATTTAAATGTGAAAGCTAATTGCATTCATGTAGTGAATATAAACAGACACAAATATTTAATACTGTAATTTTATTATTATTTCCAATATGGAATAATTGGACAAAAAATATATGGGTTCCAATAATCCTGAAACACAAATTTAACAACACCAATTTAAAAATAGTATTCTAAGTATATATATACATAATTAAATTAACAATAAATAATTAGAAATTATAATGTATATAATTTGTCAAATTCTTTATTATATAATTATAATTAGGAATAAAAATTTCATTGATCTATAAAACTGTTTAACACTTCTTTAGGGTCTTAGATAGGTCCTAGGGTTGAGTCTGCAAGAGTTCACTCACATTGGGGAACCATTGTAGAAACATTTTGTGTCACGTTCAGTTTAGATTCTAGGTCAATAATTATTCCAATGAATGGTTTGCCCATCTCTATCATATAGGTTCCCATGTTTGGAGGAAACATTACTCCCTTTTTTGTAGGACTGCACAATGAGAACTGAAGTTTTCTACCTTTAATATATTGGGATAAGTCTAGACTAAGAATTTCATAGATTGTAATAGGGGTTGGATTTTTTTTAAAATTTTTTTTTTTGAAATTCTCTCTTATTAAGGCTGATGATTTATAATATTTAGTAATTATAAAAATAATATTTTTCCATTAAAGAATGAATTTTTATTAATGTAATAATTTATATTTTTTAATGAAGAAAAAAACTGAGATTGTAACCAAAATTAAAATTTTATTTATTTTATGAGTTCCAGAAAAATAAAGAGTAAACTATAACATATCAGTGGTAAAAAACACATTAGTAAATCGGATATTTCATATGCATGATTTTTAGTATTGATACAGGATGATTTCAGTAGGGTTATTTTATGCCTAATAAAACACAAAATATTTTTTAATGACTCCAACAAACCACCATTTAGTGATCATTTTTTCATCACTATTTTATGGAATTAATAAAACTTAAGGAAATATTTTTTTTAATCCTGTAATCCAACCATTCCACACTCACCCTACACCCCACCCTTTATTAGCACCCCATTTAATTATTTTTCATAACCCATACAATAATGTCACCCCATGTGGGTCAGTAATGATAGAAGGGAGATAATGACACTTGAATATCACCTCCAATAGGATATAGGTTGGTGACATGAATAAATGTTATTTCATAAACATATATGGGTTGCATTACTCTCCAATATATGATTAATGATAGATAATATGTGTAACTACCCAAAATTTTATCAATGGATTTTCTCTTCTTATGTCATATAATGCATATGCACCACATAAAGAAACAAAAAGTATTATTCCCATAAATTAAAAAGGATTCAATAGTTATAAAATAAACTAAAAAGAATGTCAATTATTGCAATGGGACAATAATCAAAATATAAGCTAATATGAATGAAAAAATTGGATAAACTTGACCCACTTGAATATTCGAACTCATAATCAAGCTACAGAAATAAAAAATTACAATTATAATAAAATAATCATTTAATATTTGTAACTATATATAAAAATTTTAAAAATAGAATTTATTGATGAATGGAAGAAGATATATTTATAATAAGATGTAAAACTTATTACCGTTAGAAATCTAACGGTTTGAATAGTAACTGGACCATATGAATAGTAATATGACCATTCGGAAAAGTAATGCAGTTGTTAGATAAGTAACCTCACCAATGAAAGTACAAATAAAATTGAGGTATCTTTTAAATGGAAATATGGTATATTTATATATATGGAATAAGTAAATAATTTTTTTAAATATGATAAATTAATTATTTGTATTTTCATGAAACCTAAATGTTTATTTTCAATTTTATAATTAATATAATGTTTTTTAGAAAATTATTTTCACAAAATTGAATCATAAATTTAATATTTTGTTCTATTTTAATTATAAGATAATTTTATGAGATGTTAATTAATTTTTCAACGTGCCATAAAATCGATTTTTATATTAAAATTGATATTTTTAAATAAATGATGGTTTAAATTAAAATTTCCATTTCCCATATTTATAAAATTATTTTCAAAAACTAGAGTCAATTTTTTAATTATACACATCAAAAAATTGTTATGTTTAACTTTTGTTATGTTTCTATAATAGCTGAATTGTTTATGAATAGTGAAATATAATAATTTACGTTATAAGATAAATACCTGAAATTTTTAGTAATGTATTTTTATGGATTATGTAAGCTAAATTATCTCAAACAATCCTTCATTGGTTTCTGTATTTATTGATGAGTATCAACACTATTTATATTCCCGATTCAAAATAATTAACTAATGAATATAGTAATAAAAAACACCACTCTCCTCCCACTATAAATACAACACCTCACGTCCCCTTATCCTCGCAGATATATAAGCCATGATGATTGAAAAAATATTGACCAATTAATATATCAAGACCATTTAACATGTATTGATATTTCTGGTCTCACCAGATTACCAATTGCAATTTCCATAAGGAGGTTCTCAAGGAGATGATATTCAAGAGGTAAAATCCTCTTTCTTTCTCTTTTAATTTCTTTTCTTTTCTTATCCTACCATAACTTACCTAAATAAAGTTACATGAATACTTCAATATCATAGATGTGCTAATTTTTTATTTTTTTATTTAATAACCACCATCTAATCTCTTATCTTCTCCTTTTATTATAAAAATTAAAACGTCATCAGCGATGTGTCGATTCACTACCTTGGTGGACAATGAGTTTTCCTTTTTCATTACAGCATTCAATGGTTCTCATAAAACAATTTGTATTTTTAAATAATCTTTAAATTTTTATATTATAACTTATTTCATATTATTTAAACATTATATGACCATAATATTAAATAATACAATATAGGTATGTGATGGTTGTAAAAACCTCCAAAAATAAACACATATTTTATCATTAACTTTTAATCAAATGAATCATTATCATATATGAAAATAAATTGATATATGGGATCCTTTAAAATTATTTAAGTGCATTAATACCATATAATTTCACTTATGGATAATTATTCCAATTTTACAAGAACATACATAATTATGCACACAAAAACTATCCATGAAACCATGAAACGAATTCTAGTGTAATGATTAAATTAAACTATATAACTAATAAAAATGGACGTTAATGAATTGATAAAATTGAAATAAATAAAATATTTTTGTAATAAGTTCTAAATTAAAATATTAATCAAATTTATTTTATTATCCTAGACAATAACTTCACTTGAAAAACATTTATGGACATAAGGCAACATATTCTCTCCAAACCTAAAAAATACCTTTGGGTTCTTCTTTCAATTATTTACACCAATTAATATCTTAAACCATAGTCTATAATCCAAATACTTACTATTTTTATGTTCAAAATATTTTTCCTATCTCAATTAATCTTTAGTTTATGGGTAAATACATTTTTTATATGATTCCCTTCTCAATTCCTCTTGATAAGCAAGTCCGATTAATGGGGAATTCTTTATTTCCCAAACATTTTCATGTACACTCCATAAAATTTTTTAAAAATCATTTTTTAAATCAACCTTTTTATCATTAAAAAGTATATCAATTCATTTCTATTATTATGAAATCAATTATTCCTTTATCATTTTTAAAATATTTTTTCTTTTCCCAAAACTATGTTGAAGCAGCATATTTCCAATGTTACCTAACCAAACTTTCTTCATGTATTCATATTATTTATACATAAATTATCATTATATATTCTTATTTTACCTTATTAATGTATAATTATGATTTAAATCCACTCTTTAATGGATACAAATATGATACATCCAAAGGTTATGCCTTATGATATGATTATGATACACATTTATTTCGTCGGTAACCCTTATGTTTCTTCCTTATGTTTGATTCATTATGTGGAGAAAATATGAATGAAGATGTTATTATGGGTTTTCCTTCATGGGGTAAGGCTTTGTCTCTGGATAAGTCATTTTTGGTTTTAGGGAGGACTCCTTATCTACTAGGGGTCTTAGTCAACCATATGATATAGTATGGAAGTAAGATTTGAATCAGGTTTATTTAATATTATATATTGCCTCCACATTCTTATTTTTCCATGATACATGATACCATGTTCTATATTATATGATTCCATAGGTCTTTTCATGTCCCATTCCTTTTTATTTCATCATGTTTTGACTAATATCCAATGTTCTATGGTTTATTCCAATGCTTATTTCATTACTGGGAATTCTAGAAGATCGCTTTTGTCTATGTATTCCCCCTTATATCCTATGAAGATATAGGATCTCAATAGAAGTTAAAATATCATTACGGACGATTAATAAATATCTATTTTAATCTAGTTCCATGTTTCCAGTTTTAAGAACCTAATCATCCAAAAACACTAGACTTTAGAATCCATAATTTATATTTAATCAATAAATATGTTCAAATCATGTAATATCATGTGTGAAAATTTAGGGCCTATATAATATGGAAAACAAAAACAAATAATTATTAATATAAAATTAAATAAATATCTTAAATATACAACTAACATTTCGTATAACTAAATAACTATAAATGAATGTACATGTACTAAAATATAATCCATGACAATGACCATAAAATCTCAAAATATTCCGAAACAACCCTTAAGCTAGTAATGTCCATATTGATCACCATCCTTCTCCTACAGTCATAAATTTTTTTTATATTAATATTTTGAGTATGAAATTATTACATAGTTGGATCATCCCCATACCATCTTAAGAAAAAGATAATGAAAGCATAATAAAGCTTAGTGAACAACAAGGGAAGCTAAATCATCACCTAAATAGGTATGACAAGTTCCCATGATCAACATGGCTATCTATCATCAAGTATCGCATAAAATAGATTATATAATATAGTATCAAAAGAAGATATATTTCTACCACTTCCCCATTGGATTTCCACTCTTCCTTAATGTCAAAGCATCTTAATCCATCTCTCTATAAAATTAAGACATTCCAAAGACACGTGGTCTATAGAGAATATGAACCCAATGAATAAAATCATCATTTCACTTACCATGAACTATATATATCACATCATCCCATCAGCCCATTCCACATCTCAATATTGTGACCAACTAGTTTACTAAATCCACTATAGAACATACATAAAACATCAATCAATTTATGGTATGTTCCTCTTAAATGATTCCAATTCATTTGATAGCCTATATTATATGAAATACTTATTCTATGTGAGAGCACACTTGGATATTAATCGGATAATGTCATATCCTATCCAATAAACATAAATTTTCCAATTCTATGTTTTGAGTTTCAAAAGGTGGACATACACGAGTGTTATCACGATGATATTTAGAGTGTGATGGAATCAATTTAATATTAAGTGAATAGAAACATACCCTTATGAATAGTTACAAACACATATGAATACTTACTTTCCTTTATGAATAGTAATATGACACTTATGAATGGTAACCTTACCCATGAAAGTGTAAATAAAATTTAGGAACCATAAAAACGATGATGAATATTTTATGTTTTGGTATTTATAGATTAAAGGATGAATTTAATTAAAAATTAAATTTCTCATATTTAGAAAAAAAAATTAAATGGAGTTCATTTTTCGATTCTACATGTCAAAAAATGGTTAAGAGGATTTTTTTTATTTTTCTAAATTACTTGAATTTTTGGTGAATAGTAAAATACATTAATTTACTATTTAAATACCTTATAATTTAAATCCACTATTACTTGAACCATGACTGATTTTAGAACTAAAATATAGTACTACCAAGAACTTATTTATATTTTATGTAATGTAATCCTTACTATGGCTTGTGGAGAAAATCTAAATTAATGAAAATATTGTTATGAAACCCCCGTCCCCTCCACTATATAAACCACCCCTCCCCCTTTTCCTCCCACACCACTCAAGCTTTGAGCCTTACCAAAGTTCTACAAAATACAATTCCCATGCCCTACCCCCACATCCAATACCTAATGGTCTCACCTAAAGGCAAAAAACAAATGCATTAAGGAGATTCTCAAGGAGGAGTACTCAAGAGGTGAACCTCTATTCCTTTTTTATTTCAACTTCTTTTACATGTTACATTATTTTGTTTCTATCTCCTCCACTCTGTTCATCTGAATTCTATAATAAATCCAATACCTCACATAAACTAGAATGCTATTATTCTAATCGAATATTTCTTCATAATCATTCTTTTCCCCTCCCCTTATACTAAAAAATGAAAACACAGTCTCAGATATGTTAAATTTTCACAATCAAGGACGACATGTTTCCAATTTATATTAATATCTTCAATACCAGTCATGAAACCTATATAATTTTTGAACCAGATCATAATATATTAATTTTATCTTATGAAATTTTATATAATCCTTACACACTCATAATATAAAACAATAATACAAAACAAGTTCACTGTGCACAAAACTGTTATGTTAATCTAATCGTTTATCATTAAATTTTATCTAATGATTCATCCTCATGATATATAACCAAAATAATTATAGGATAAATTTTATATATTTAATGCCACTAATAATATATATTAAATTTTTTTGTTATTTAACCACATTTCAAACAAACTTACATTCATTAATACAAGTAAAATGATCATGAAAAGAAAGGAAGAAAATGCTTCTAAAACAATAAAATTGAACCTCTTAACCCCAGAAAGAAGTCCAGGAATGAACCTAATAAGGTTATACTAAATCAATTAAATATATATGATGTTCTTTAATTATTAATTAATGAAGATAAATTTTATTATTTATGTCATTAAGATCAATCGAGAACACATTTGAGAATAAGGTCCATGGTACTCATCTCAGTATTATTTCCGTGAGATTTCAATTGTTCGACACTTATTTCTTGTGTGTGGTGTATGTTTAAAACCATTTGAAGTATAATATCATGATTTTTTATTTATACATGGTATTCAGTGATTCAATTGATGATTATTAACTCGAATGACTACAATATTGTGAGGGACTTTGTTTTTGTTTCTATTTCAATTTGATTTTCTTGGTATTGTGCAGCTATTCATTATTATGTGGTGTACCTACTACCCCTTGGAGATAATTTATCTTTTGAAATAGTAAATATATTATATATCCATATTCTTTTTTCATAGATATGTTATTTTCTTAAACATTATACCCTTTTACATATATTATGTATTTGGAATGTTGTTTTAACTATGGAAATATTGATGAATCTATATACTCTACTCTATAAGGATATGTAGAAAGAATATTTTACCTATATTAAATCTATGTATAAATAACTATATGGTCATCTAGTGTTGGGAGAGGCCCTATATATACCCGTTGTCATCGTCGTGTTTCATGAGACAAATTAGTTGGCAACAAACCTTCCAAGTATGTTTCCAAAATTGAATCAGATTGGTATCTACAAATAGAATTAAACTGTTTTGATGGTATAGTGATATCATGTTCCAAATACATGAAGTAGAATTAATAAAAATTCTCATTATTTATTTTTAGTTATTACTATCCATGATTTTTTCACCATGATAAAATATATGGATACAGTTTCATTCATGGATTTTTAATGACACGTGTTTTTAATTTATTCACCATGCCATATTGACTATGCCTATTTAATTATGATTCAATTATTGTTGATTTGTGATTATACTATTTTTTACCCTTACTATGTGTTTGAGATCACCCCTTTCAATTTTTAAGCTTCAACAGGTTATGAAGAGGAGATAATTTTTTGAGTTTTCATGGATGAAATTTGTTAGATTTTTCTATGTATTGTTTTTTGTTAACATTCCCAATGTACTTTGGGTATCATGTATTTATCTTGATTCTTCAAAAATACTAAAATAATCATTCCTTTGGGATTTAATTCCTTTTAATCATGCCAATTTAATATGTAATGCTCTTTCTCTTGGATTCTGGTGTTAGGGTGTTATAGTTTGTATAAAATGAAGTTTAATAGAAACCTAGGAAACAAGATATTGGAAACATAGTTTAGAAGAAATAACCCTAAGTTATAGTTTGAGGATTTTCATTGATGGAAATTATAGAATTTTGGTAAAGTAGTTATTATGTGGGTATTCGTAGAAAATACATTTATTTTGGGATACTACATGTGGATGTGGTTTTGGAACAGATTTACCTAGGAGTAAAAACACTAACAAGGAGTTTCGGGCTTGACTTGGGGTATCTTGGTACACTATAAGGAGACTTAATGTGCACCTGGTTTGAATTTCTAGGGGGATATTCTTAGGATAATTTTCATTTTCTTTACAAAATATTTTAAAGGATTTAAATGTAAATAGAAACAATGTTTACAATTATGAGATTAGTCGTGCTTACATTTTCAGATTATGTTAATTAATTGATAGTAAGAAATTAGGAATTATTAACTAATTTAGTGTATTCCATTAATTAGTGATGGTGCCTAATGGAACAAGGGGAATCAATACCCACGAACAATGTGGGGGCTGACCCACTAAGCAACTCATCACAGTCAATGTTCGAGCTGATCAGATCATGACTATATTGGGACCACTTAATTAGGCTATGACAAATGACCATGCTACACTGGTACAATATTATTTCATCTAGCCGAAGGCCCCATCATTTAGTGGGACTATTAATCTGGTGGTAGCTGAGGAGTAGATCAACTCTATAGAAAAGTTATTTTTGTCCTTAAGATTCATTGAAAATGAAAAGGTAGTACTGAATATATATTTCCCCAAGGTTGATACTGGTCAATGGAGGTCCTTGATCTATAATAACATAGAGGATTAATTAATAGATGATATGGATTAGATAAATTTTAATAATATATTCTTTGACAAATATTTCCCTCGTGAACAATGATCTAAAATGAATATGAACTTATTTATCCTAATGAATAGGGAAGAAGAGAGTCTTGTGGAGTACGAGGATACCTTCAATAGATAATCATGGTATTATATAGATTACATACATGATTTTGAAGACAAGAATGATCATTTATTTTATGGTCTTATGCCATGTCTTCTAAGGGAACCGTTTTCTCAAAAAGATTAATCATAAGATGAAATTGTACTATGTTCCATCAAAACATAAAAGGAATGTTCTATATATTATTTTTTAATGGAAATAAATATTAGATGAGGAATTATAATAATCATAGAAAAGATGATGTGCCTATGAAGAATAAGGGAAGGAATCAATTTCTATTATATGAGAACTGTGGAATGAATCATCCAAGAAAATGATTGAAAGGCATGGGAGTTTTCTATAAGAGTGGAAAAAAGGGTCATTGATATAGTGAATGCAAGGGGAAGAGACATGTCAATGATGTTCAATGCTACAATTGTAGAAATATGGGACTCTATGAATCTTATTGTCCTAAGATCCAAGTAATCAAGCTTCATAAAAGGCCACGAGATAAAGGGATATCTTATGTGATTATAACCACGAAGGGTTTATGTTCCTAATGATGTGGTGGTGGGTACATTAATTTATTCCCCAAATATGGCCAATACATTATTTGATTCTGGATCATCCCATTCATTTATAACATCCCAGTTTTCCTAGACATATACACATTTCAAATTTGATTTAATAAAGGAGTTTTCAATCAAGATATCTAGGGGATGAATCATTAAAAAAATATGTGTCGATAAGTCCACATAATGATAAAAAAAATTGATATAATTTCTAGCCTTATCATCATACCAATGATTGACTTTTATATAATTCTTGAAATGAATTGTCTGTAAAATTATGATGCGAAGATATATTGAAAGAATAAGTAAGTAACAATCTTTGAGGATGGTGTAGAGTCCCTTATCATTAGAGTAGAAACCATTCAATATGATTATTATCTATATCTACCCCTAGAAGCTCTACTGAATGAAATTCATATAGTTGTAGAAAAAACAATATCTATGGGTGAGGAACTAAATCTTCAAATACAAGTCTTAAATATTTGGAATGAATACATATATGTATTTCTAAAGGATTTACTTGGACATCCTCCAGAGGGGGAAGTTGAGTACTCTTGGTCAGAGTATATTACTCAAGAGGTGGGGCTGGTGAATTGAGTATCTATAAAAAGTTCTGTTACAAATTTTTTCTTGTAAACATCCAAAAATAAAATATAATACATCCCATTTCATCAATGTAATATGGTTATAATAGATTGATTGGTCGAATAACTTCTCAGAAGATTTATTAATTCTTAGTAAAATCAATGTGAGTTATTGACACAACTTTTGATGCTATCCTAATGAGGCAATGAAGTTATAACATCTATCTAAGACTAACTATCAAAGTAAAATAATGTGTTTTATGAAATATAAAGGAAAGAATAGAAACAAAAAATTAAAAGTCACAATGGATAAAAAAGTGTTTCAATCTCTAGTCGAGAGCTAGTCCACTCCACTTGGTGATCACCTACGACCATGCAGTTTATACGAATAAACTTGATCCAAACCATGGATTAGGGTAAAAAAAAATACATATGACTATCCAAGTCACACGACCTATTCCACTGTTCATTGTGGTAGAAAACTACCAGGTCACACAATGAAATATTCCATGATTATTCATGGGAGTAAAAAGTTGAAATAAGTGATGAGATGAAGGATATATTATATCCTTTAGTTCAGTACATGAGATAATGTGTGTTTTTAAGAAAAACACACACACATCTCAAAATATATATATAGTACACAATAGAGAAAATATGATGAGAAAGGGTTAGATGTAATCAAAGTGTTATTCACTACCTCTCTAGACTAGTAGGATGAAGAATATGCACGTATTATATCCTCTTGTGAAAATACAAAGTATCACTAGTCCGGTGATCTGGTTTCTAGTTTGATGGTGTAGGCTGTCTCGCTCGTGTTCTTCATGGAGGTTGTCCTATGAATTTTTTTTGATCTGATTTACGGTAGTCCAACATTTTTTGTAATCAAGATTCTTTGTGTGTTTTTCGGTTATATCTTGTTTCATTAATCAAGTCACTTTTTCAAAATGATCACTCATATATATGTATCTATTTATAGCCAATCTTATCTTTCTTTTTAATTGCGGTTGTAAACATTAGAACCGACATGATGACTATATTCTACACCTTTCACCTCATACCATGAGGTGATACATCTACAAAAAAAACATTAATTACATCAGTGCTTTTAAATGACTCACATATGACCATTAGAAATTAAATTGAAAAATGAAATAATAGATTAAAGAACGGTGTCATAGTTTTTCTTGAAATAATATCACTTGACAATGGTGTCCCTAGGAAATAGTGTCTTCTCATTTCCCTTTAAGAGGTGAGATAGTCAGGATTCCACTGATACATTTAGATGAGTAACCAGTAGCACAAATTCCGTGTTAGGATCAAAGGGTCTTGTGATTTTCTAAACATTAAACTGTGGCTTGGTGATGGTAGCAATGAACCGGTGTCGCAGACATCGTGAGATTTGAAACTAGTTACAGTGTCTAGGTCATGATGTCTAGGTCACGGTGTCTGTGTCACTGTGTCTAAGACAAGGTGTCTGGACCTTTTCAAGAAAAACAGAACTGATTGCAGAGTCATAGTTTCTCAGACATATCCAGTAATATTCATAAAAGAAATTTGAATTATTCATTCATAGAAGTATTAATTATAGAATAAAATTAAATATAGTTTACAATAATAAAGATTGATTTATGGGAATCATGATGTTGTTAATGTTTATTTAAATCATATGGAAACCAACCATCTCTACATATTATTTGAGATAGATTAAACAATATTTTAATTATTTTTTATCATTAAAAAATGATTACAACAAGTGGATTCCAACACTATCCCCCTTTTTGATGTTCATAAATCATATGAATTAGATTTCTATTCTTAGTGTGATTTCTCCTCCTTTTGGGATAATCAAAATTATTATAGGAAAAAGTGTAAATAAAATGAACGTAAATAAGATAATAGACAATAAAAGTACATATTGAATTAGATGGAAATATATGTGTCACTAGAAGTAGTAGGAAAAAGTACAAAACATTGTTATCAAGATTAAGTTTTCACTCCATCAACACTAGTTTTCTTCTCTTTTCTCTTGGAAGAAGTATTAGAAGGGGCCACATGAACATATGTAGTGGTTAAAGGAGGAAGAGAGCCAACATTCAGAGAAGGAATAGGGAGCCCGTAAAAGACAGAAGGATCCAAAGTAGGTTTCATTGAAGGCGGAGGGAAGGATTGGTCAAGGATAACAGCTCTGATCTAGATCAGATCCGAAGATGTGGAAATTGAGGTAGAGGAAAGATAAGTGGATGAAGAATGAGTTACACCAGGTCACATAATTGTAGCTACAGGAGAAACTATAACTGGTATTTTCACATGAAGATAAGGTTTCAACAAATGAATGAAATAAGAAATAATATCACCACAATACTGCATTGCCTTCTCAAAAACATATATTTTATCCATGAACTTATACAATATAGGAGTGAAACTTTTCAGCTTTTGCAGATGAGTCTTGAAGGTTTCAGTGAAATGAGGAATTTTCAAATATTCAACAATATATTTGATATGATTGGTCCTGTCATTCTTAGAGAAAATACTCTTAATGTAGAAATCCACAATCGTAGTAATTTATTCCTAAGAAAAATTTACTATCATTGAATGAATCCTCCCTAAATAAAGTACTCTAACAATATTCTTGACAACCATAGATAAACTCTCCTTATCAAAGCCACATAACACTGATTGAGGTTCCCCCTTAACAATAGTACGGAGCATATCACTGTCAATGGGTTGAGATGATTGTCCATAGGTGTTAGAGGCTATAATAGCAGAAGGGGGGGACTTTAACTGATTGAGAACTTTGTGTAGAAATACCTTATACTCATTAGTCAGTTTTTGAGACCAAAAACATGATCACACATCTCACTAACTATTTCGATATTTCTCTCACCCACAATGTCAAAAATTGAAGTTACATTTGAATAAATAAAAGATGCAAATTTCTATGGACTCTGACTAGTAATATACTCAATAGGATGAGCAAGAGGTGTTTTTCCTAATTGAAACAACCTTTTCATATTATCATCCATATCTCAGGGATACTTCACCTCATCACTCAACTGATTGTCCTCAATTCTAACCACTACAATTTCATGAATCTTTTTTTGTTCAACTTCAATATGATTTTCTCTAACATCAACGAAATATCTATTTCTCTAATATTTGTCACAGGAGTAGGATATATGTTCATCAAATTTTTAAATCCATCTAATAATGTAACTATAAAAGTATTCCAATAAATTTGACTTAGAAAATCAGAAGTTTCTTTTGAAGTTTTGATAATATGAGCTGATATTGGTTTAGGTTCCTTAGAAGAGATTTCTTCTAAAAAAGAAATTAGTTGTAACTAAAACTAAGTATAAAGTTATATGCCTTTAACTGAGGGCTCTTGGATATTATCCCCATAAATGTATCTAGGAAAAATATATCCGGTATCCATAGTGCTTTGATCAATAGGATTAGGAAAATAAACTCTTTTATGAATGGGTCATGTTCCCCATCAACAGATGCATCTTTCACAAGACTAATATATTCAGTTGCTAGATATGTTTCTAAAAATTTATCTCTAATAGCCTAACCTATTTCACTTCAAGAAAGCTGGAAGTCATGTTCCATTCTTTCCTCAATAGATTGTATAATTTATGGATTATCCTGTACCTCTAGATGATCCTCAACAGTAGACTCTTCATCAACAGTTAGTTCTTCTTCTATATGCTCCTCAGGAACAACATTTTATTTTACACTAATAGCATATTATTTTAGAAAATATATTTCTTCTTCTAGATCAACATTTTTTCAGTAACACGTGCTTCCATTTCAACTAAAATTTGTAAAATAGATAGACCACCATCTTCCTTATCCCAGATAGTTCCTTCCGTAGGTGCAACAAATGCCTCTTCTCCTTTATCATAATAATATACCACTTCATCTGGTTCCAAAGCAGGATTAGATATGTTCTTAGGTCTTAAAGGATTCTCACCAGATTAAAATTTTCATATAACCATTCATTATCCTCCACACAATACATTTTCCATGGATTCCAACTTTTTTCATCCTTTGGATGTAATGTTTGAGATACATAACTCATAGTCATTGATGACTTATTCATTCTGTCCAACCATTCCTTTAGCATTCAACATTGTGGATATTAACCTTGAATAGAACAAATAGGTAGACTTTGAAGTTGTATTAAACAAATCACACATGTGAAGTATAATATACTTACACAATTTAATCTGGTGCCCATTTTTCATAAGTTATATCAAGAATACATCTTGATACATGAGGGTAGAAAAATCTCCTTTCTATTGAATAATCATATTTTGGATAAACCTAAACTACAACCTTGTTTCACCATCCAACACAGCATCAATTTTTCTTCTCTCCTTATTTTTGTAAGTCCATCCTCTTAAGTACTTTTCTATGACAAAAAAATCACTACTAAGAGAAGGAACTCTCTACTAGTCCACAAAAATTCTTTTATGTTGTATACCTAGGTAGGTAGAGCATAACTCCAAGGAAAAGATCCATCTTTAGCCATTAATCTAGTTTCTTATAAAAAAACCATCTTCAATATTGAATGAAAACATGACAAACTAATAAAACTGAGAAACATGTTTTATAAAAATCAGTCTTGAATCCTTCTTCAACCAGCTCATACATCACTTCTCTATAAGTACTTTCAAAACTAAGGACTTACTTTTCAACAACCACTTAGGAAAAATTTCCTTTTCTGGTACTATTATCCCATCATCGTGATTCGGTTTCAACGGTCCATTCGGCTCTACATTCACTGCAATTTTTAATTTATTTTGAGTTTTACCTTCGTATGAGTTGATGAAGATGATCACTTCATTTTGGGAATCCAAAAATGGTTCGATAGAGTGAGTGATGAAGGGATGAAAAAGGACTTATGGTTTGAGATAAGGGTTTCATTTTTGAGAGAAGAGTGCTCGAGTGAAGAAAATAGTGAACAATATTTCGTTTCTTATCATTAATGGATCTTGAGAATTATAAATTCAAAAGTGTGGGATAAAAACAATAAAATAATCAACATTGTGATATTGGTAATGACATATAAATAACATGAAATGTGTCATTATGGTGAGAATGAAAAACATTGTCACGGTGAGACCAGAACAGATTGTCACGATGTTATATTTATAGTGTGAAAAAAATATGTAACCAAATCATTTTAGACAGTATGTACAAGATAGTTACTGAGATACATTAACTATGAGACTGTAAACCTTAAATAGTAACATCAAGATAGTAACCTGTAGAACTGTGAGAGTGAGATTGTAATCTTATGATAGTAGCTCATGAAACTGTAAGTCACAAAACCATAAAATGTGAATATTTAAACTATTAGATTGTATGTTTTTAAGCATTACACTTTAAACTTGAGATTTATCATTCATAATTCATGTATGATGTAATATATCCTTTATTAATTTAATGTTTATTTGAATATATTTTCAAGATGACATCCAGTTCAAATGAATTCCAAAGTGATATCATTTTTTTGATAACGGTTTCTCAAAAAGTGATGTATTACATCAATATGTTTTTCCTTGTTGTGTGAAAAAGGATTTTTTGATATGTCAATACCATTTGTATTGTCACAATTTAAAGGTATATAACAGAATAGAAATACATAATCTTGTAATGTGTGTTTCATCAACATCATTATTCCACAACAACTACCACCAGTTATGTATTCATCCACAACAGTAGATAATACAAAAGAGTTCTGTTTCATACTATACTAGGATACTAGAGTCATTCCTAAAAGGTGGAATGTTCGAGAGGTTCTTTTTATATACAAATTAAAACCACCGAAATCAGTATCAGAATATCTAACTAACTCAAATGATTTTCCTCGAGGATAGATCAGTTTTAGATTGGATTTATGTTTGTGGTATTTGAAAATACATTTAACAACATTTAAATGAGATTTTTTTGGATTTTCTTGACAACAAGAACAAATAAATACACTAAACATAATATCAGGGTGGATAGAACTTAAGTGGAGTAAGCTTCTAATCATTCCACAGTAAGTAGTTTGATCAACATAATTTACATATTCACCAAGATCCTACATACAAGTAGAACTAATTAGAGTATTAATACATTTAGTCCTATCTAAGCCAAAATGTATTAGAATATCTTTAGTATATTTTATTTGATTTAAGATAATACCATCTTTACTATGAAATATTTTAAATCAAGGAAATAATTTTAGTTCTCCGATTAAACTCATATCAAATTCATGTTTCATTATTCTAGAAAACTCAATACATTATGAATTTTTTGAATGCCCAAAAATAATGTAATCTATATAAATTTGAACTACTAAAACATCATTGGAAATTAGTTCTATAAAAATCGTATGATCAGCTATTCATTCTTTAAAACCATCAGAAAATCAAAAAGTAATTAATCTATCAAACCAAGATCTTGGATCTTGTTTTATACCGTAAAAATCCTTTGATAAATTGACAAAATGATTTAGAGGGTGAGGATTTGTGAATCCAAGGGGATGTTCACTAAAACAACCATCACTATATACCCATTTTTGAATACACTCTTGACATGTATTTGATATTGTTTAAAATTTAGATGGGAAGCATAAGAAAGCAGGATTCTGATAGCTTTATGTCAAGATACTGGTGTAATGGACTCCTCATAGTCAATTATATCTTCTTGACTATATCCTTGTGCAACCAATCTAGAATATTTTCTAACAATGTTTCCAGCATTATATACTTTATTTATTAACACCCACTTAGTGTCTATGGTAAATTTGTCTTTGGTAATATTAACAAGTTTCCAAACATTGTTCCTTTAAAACTAATTACGTTCTTCATGCATATACATTACCCAAAATTCATCATTGATAGAGTCATTAATGTTTTTAGGTTCATGTTGTGACAAGAAAAATTAATGTGCAACCTAATTTCTAATTGATGATCTAGTTTGAGTTTCTTTATCTAAATCACATACAACATCAACTAAAGGATGATTATATAGGGTTATAACTTCTCTAGAAACAGAGGGGCTAGATATTTCAGGTTCTTCAATAGGTTCAGGTTCATTAGGACTTGAATCTGGGGAATTTCGAGAATTATATGTTTTTACAAATTCTATTATTAGATTGTAAGAGGGTTTAGAATTGATGTACAAATTTGAAATATCATCCTCATGATTCTCTAGAGCTGTCTTAGGATAATGTGGTTCTATCTCATCAAACTTGACATAGACAGATTCCGCCACACATTTAGTTCTTTTGTTAAAAACTCTATAGCAAGAAATAGATATTTAATATCATAGAAATATTCCTTCATCGCTCTTGGATGACAACTTTTCTAGATTGTCCCTAGTATTAAGGATATATACATTACAACCAAACAAATTGAAGTAGTTTACATTGGGATTTATATTGGTACATAATTCATATTGATTTCTTTTAAGAGTAGGTCTAACAAATATTCTATTAAATTTATAGCATTCTATATTTATAGCCTCAGCCCAAAAATAATTAGGTAGGGAATATTCACTAAGCATGTTATATAAATTTCTTGTAAGGTCCAACTTCTTCTTTCTATAACCCCATTTTTTTGATGTGTTCTATGGGAAGAAAATTTATCATTATATCCATTTTGTGAAAAAAAGGATTTAACCTCTTCACTTTAAAATTCACATCCATTATTACTTCTTAATGATTCAATTTTATGTCCAACAAGGTTTTATTTTGTTTTAGCATATTTGGTGATGTGAGAGCAGGCATCACTTTTGTGAGCGAAAAATGAGGTCCATGTATACCTATAAAAGTCATATACAACAACATAAACAAAGTGCATCCCATTTAAACTGGAAACTATAGATGGTCCAAAAAATCCATGTGAAACAACATAAGAGGATGATAACTTGAAACCTCATTATATTTTTTGAATCAAATATTTTGATACTTTCCCTTTTGACAAGGATTACAGACAATATCATTTCGAAACTCTAGTTTGGGTAGATCATTGATTAAACCGTTTCTAGTTTTCTTTCTAAGGGAGTGAATATTGCAGTGTCCTGGCCTTCTAGGCCAAATCCAATACTCTTTCTAAAATACGATAAAACAAGAATCATTTTTACAAACTAATTAATCTATGTTAACATATTATACATTTTCATTTATTAATACAGAAAATACTAATTTATGTTTAGAATTAAAAACATTAAAATTATCATTTTATTATTTACCATGAAATCCATCTTCACGTAGTTGTGAAATACTAATAAGAATATATTTTTTCCATAAACATATGGTACTTTGGATAATAAAACATAGTTAGAGTTACCAATTTGGCCAAGGAAACTGATTTTTCCTTAGGCATTGCCACAAATAATGACATGTCTACTATCAATCTTTAGTAGGTTCTTGAAACATAAATAATATACATTCATGTGTCTTGAAAAACAACTGTACATGTACTGTAATCTTTTATAGGATCTCTTGAAACAATTTTCCTAAGACGTGTTTATCATGAAACACATGTTGGCTTTGTTTTCCTATTCATTATGTGAAGTCTCTATGTCAGTTGAACTGTCCTTAGAAGCACTCCATGTTCCTTTTTTTTAATTTTTGTACTTTTTATAATTTTCCTCATATTTATTTTTATACATAAGCATGGGACTGTTAGCCTTTATATGTCCCATTCACTTACAATTATAACATACTATCTCATCAGACTTTACATTTCTTTTCAAATCACTCTTCCAGCTTTCCTTTTCATCTTACATTCCTTTTAAATTAGGGTTTCTGAAAAATCAATCCCTTTTTTAAAAACATCGTAATCCTTTAGGCAAATTGTGCCATCTCATCATCACTATCAGGTGATGATTTTTCATAATTAGCAATCTATTCAGAGACATACAATTTATCATTTCCTTGGGATTATAGGTGGTGTTACTGAATGCCACATATTTTATTTTGGGTTCATCCTCCTCTTCCATGTTGACATTAAACTCTTCTTCACACATCATTAATTTCCCAATGATTTATTTTATAGGTAATTTTATAATGTCACATGACTCTCTAATATTGATATAAGTTATTGTCCATCTATAATGTAGGCATCATAGAATCCTCATGATTTTTTTCTTTGGAAGTAACTTCTCTTCTTGGAGAAATCATTGTGTTGACACTTTCATTGATCCTGAGATGCATGTCATAAATAGGATCATCATGCTTCATTTTAATGATTTCATATTCAATATTATAGTATTGAGTCTCATTTCTTTCACAATATAAGTTCCTTCGTGTGAGACACACAGAGTATCCCAAATTTCATGTGTGGTTTTACATGCAGATATTCTATTAAATTCCTCATCTCTTAAAGAGAAATATAAGGCAATCTTGGCTTAGCAATTGTTATTTTAGGCAGTCTTTGTTGGGTCATCCCATGTAATTCTATCAATCGAAAGGATCTTATCCTCATCTATAATTGAAGAACAAATTTCAAAACCTATACTTTCTAATTCAAATTCATTTTAATTTTACATTGGGAATAATTAGTTCCATTAAAGAATGGTTGTCAGTTTGTTGTATCACCTTCTAGTATATTATCTATTATAAATAAATACTTTTAAAGATATGGATATTTATAATTAATAGATATTTATAGATCTTTAAATTAAAACTATAATCACACTTAAACAGTTTTAAAAAAAGATTATTAATAAGAATAAAATCATTTGATACCAAATGTTGGTCGGAGTATATTACTCATGGGGGGTGAATTTAGTATCTATTAAAATTTCTGGTACAAATTGTTTCTTATAAAATTTCACCAAATTAAAATAATAATTCCCCATTAATCAAGGTAATATGGTTATAATAGTTTGATAGTTTGAATAACTTCTCAGAAGATTGATTAATTCTCAGTAATAAAAATATGAGTTATTGATAAAACTTTTGACGTTATCCTAATGTGAAAAATATTTATGAATTTTATCCAAGACTAACTTTTAAATTAAGATATAATGGTTTATGAAATATATGGTAAACAATAGAGAAAACTAAATTAAACTTCACATCAGATAAAAGAAGTGGTTCAGTATCAAGCCAAGACCTAATCCACTCCACTTGGTGATCACTTTCCACCAAGATGTTTATATTGAAAAACTTCGTTCTCACCCTGGATGGGGGTAAAAAATTGTGCACATGACTATCCTGGTCCCAAAACCTCTTCCACTATTCATTGTGGGTAAAAACTACTAGGTCACACAAGGACCTCTTCCAAACAAATCTGTGGGAGTAAATAGATGTAAGAAGTTAGGGGAGGAAGGATATCTTGTATCCTTCAGTTTAGTTTTGGATAAAATGTGTGTTATTATGACAGAAACTCGCACACTTCTCAAAAGCTAAAAATAGTACACAATAGAGAAAAGATGATGAGGAATTATTAGATGTGTTCTGAGTGTTATTCTCTGCAACTCTGGACATGTATGCTGAAGTAGATGCCAGTATTGATCCCCCTTGTGAAAAAAAGTGTATCGCATGTCTGATTGTTTGACTTCCTGTTTGATAGTGTAAGATTTCTAGTTTATGTTCTTCTTTGAGGTGGTACTGCAATGATGTTTTTTATTCTGATCTATGGTATTCCAGCCTTTTTTGGAATTGAAAGTGCTTCGTGTCTTCAACATTTGTATCTTGTTTCATGAATCATTTTTCTTTTTAAAAACTTCTCGCCCATCTTTCTATATCTATTTTCATCTCGGATTATCTTCCATTTTAATTATGGGTGAACACATCGGAAATGAATTTATTCATGTATTCTTCACCTTGTACTGTCAGGTGATACGTTTTCGAAAAACATTAATTATGTCTGTTCATTTAAATGATTCAAATATGACTATTAGTAACTAAATTAATAATTGTCAAAACAGAATAAATATTCATCTCATTGTTTTTCTTGACACAATATTACTTGGAAATGGTGTCACCATGAAATAGTGTCTTCATCTTTAAATTTGAGTTGTGATATAGTCATGTTTCCACAGTTTCATTGAGATCAGGAAATGGTAGCACTGATGCGGCGTTAGGATCATGGTGTATTTTCCTTTTCCAAACATTGAATGCTGTCTTGGTGATGGTAGAAAAGAACTGGGGCCATAAAATTCATGAGATCTGAAACTAGTTATGGTGTTTGGTTCATGGTTTATGGGTCACGATGTTTTGGTCACGGTGTTCGGGTCACGGTTTATAGGTCATGTTGGCTGGGTTATGGTGTCAGGTCCATTTCTAGAAATACGAAACTGGTTCCCGACTCATGGTTTCTCAAACATAGCTAGTAATATTAAAAAAATTAATTAGACTTAATCATTCCTATAAGATTAATTATAGAATAAAATTAAATATAGTTTACAATAATGATTCATTATTTAAAGGAATCCGAATATTTTGAATGTTTATTTAAAGTATAGGGAAACCAACTATCTCTACTTATGGTTTGAGATATATTAAATAGTATTAATTGGATTTGTGATCATTAAAACAGGATTAAAACATGAGGAGTTCAAAAAGTTCTCCATTGATTTAATTCCTGGTGAAAGATCTATATTAAAGACTCCCTATATAATAGCCACAATGTACTTAGTGGTTCTAAATAAATAACTAGTGGAATTGAGGGACAAGGGATTTATTCGGCCTAGTGTTTCTCCATTGAGAGCACATGCCCTCTTTGTAATTAAGAAAGAATGATCCATGAGGTTGTGTATTGATTATTGGGGAATCAATTCTGTTACAATATAGAACAAGTTTCTTCGGCCATGCATTGATGATTTATTTGATCAACTTCACAGATCCCAATATTTTTTGAAGATTTTCCTTCGATCTGGACATCCTATGCTATGTGTGAGGACATAAGATATTCCAAACACAATATTTCAAACCATGTATGGGCATTACGGGTTTTTTGTAATGTCTTTTGGACTAAATAATGCACCATATTTTTTCATGGATTTAATGAATAGAGTTTTAATGGGATATGTCACAACCCGTCCTCAAGGCCCATGCCGTGACTACCCCAAGCCCGCCTTCCATAGGACAGGGGCTGGCGACTAGCACTAAGGCGTAATTCCCGATAAAAAAATGGAAGGAAGTTCCTTTTAAAAGTAAACATACACCCCAGAGCAAGAAAGAAAAAGAAGTAAACACTAAGTAAAAACTGGGTACAACAGTAAGTGCGGAAAAGTAAGTGGGCCAGTATACAAACCCAAATTGAAAGTAAAGTACAACTGGAAAGGAAAAACAACAACTGAAAAGTAAAGCCGCAGCATCGAGCCGTCCACTAGAAGTTCCACCTGAAAGGTGGGTACAGATATCCTCCACTGCTCCTCGGGTCCAGCCGTCCGCTCCGAGTACATCCCGCCCAGTGTCCCACCTCCAGGTACCGTCCTACTCCGAAAGCCTCAACCATAATCAGCGATGTCCGTCGTCTGCAACCAACACAATGTTGTGCGGGCATAGCCCGTGCAGGGGTGAGTATAAGCTACTCAGTAGGGACCCTGAGACCCTCGAAGGTCTCCCAGAATCCACAAAATATTATCAACAAAGGAAAGATACAATCACGAAATAACATCCGACACTACTTAGGTATATGCATATACATATACCTAAGTCATCAATTCCAGTTCCGCTCCAACATCCGAGCCCAAGTACAACCCAGTCCACACAGGAAAATTTAACCCGTTCCACATAGAAAATCACAACCCAATCCACACAGGAAAGCATAATGTAATCCACACAGAATATCAAGTCAAGATTTAGCTCACACAGGTATACATCTTTGTATGACAATAGAGATGATCAGATATATCCACTGATTCATCTATGCCATCGGACCCACAAAGGATCGATAGGTAATAACTCCCACAATGACCCACAAAGGATCTGACCCACACTGGATTGATAGGTAACTAACCCCCATAAAGACCCACACAGGGTCTATAGGTGATGGCCCACATAGGACCGCTGAGCGCTACCCCACACAGGATCTGACCCACTCAGGATCGGTAGCACTGATCCACGTAGGATCGCTTGGTGTTGTAGTTGTCGCTATAGAATCCACTGAGGATCTATGTACAGTTGTCGTCGCAGTCGCAGTTGCAGCCAACTCTAGGGTTCTCGCACATAGCAAGCTCGTTTCAGAGGGTCTGCTCCACGAGCCGTGGGGATGATGCATCAACTGACACATAGTCTGGAGTTGATATATCCAAAAGTTCTGTATCATCAACAGGAACTCAACGTCACTAACGGCGCGTCAATCGGACGCACGGTCTGAGAGTTATTTGCTTTTTCGTCCCAGGGGCCCGGTTGGGTTTTAACTCAAAACCAACCTGACCATACTCCACTTGTTTCCAAACCTCGGGCGTAGTAAACCAAAAGATCCATCTCACTTAGAGGAAACCATCAAAGTATACAGCACGTCAATTGGACGTCCGGAGCTCAAGTTATAAGCGTTTCCGCTCCGAGGGCCCCGTTGGTTTCGTGTACGAACCAACCCGGCCGAACCCAATGTTCTCCGAAACCTTGTGTGTGATATACCGAAACGACCGTCTCGATCCAAGGATCGCATCACAACTGACGGTGAATCGATTGAAGATCCGTAGCTCATGTTATGGGAAACAGACCGAAAGAGGATCGGTAACAGGGGGTTCAGGCTCAGTCCGACCCGGCCCGATACCCCCAGGGTCCAGGTCCGGCCCGCTTGGGTGCGACACGCCCTGGTCGGCACGGCCCGGCCCGGCCTGGGCGGCTCGACCCGGTTTGGCGGCTCGGCCCGATGCGCTGGGCGCGCTGGCGCTGGCCGGGTGGCCAGGCGGCCGGCGTGGCCGTTACGGCGGAGCGGTGTGGGCGGGGGGCGCGCTTCCCCCACGTGGAGAAACCGCAACCTCTTTATGGGGCCACTCAACTGGCCGGTCAGGGGTTACAACCCCCGACGCTTTCCTCGAACCTGCCGGCCCGCACCAGCCGGCCGGCTGCTGCCGCCACGGAACCAGCAAGGGCTGGTCTCCTTGCTCCGACGCCGGTGGCCCGGTCCCGGCCTCCTGTTCTGCTACTCCACTGTAGCCTCGAACCGTTCGCAGCATTGGTTCGACCGGCGTGGCGCGACGGCGTCGCGCCCCTCCGCCGCGGCCCCGCTCCAGCCGCGGTGCTTCGGAGGTTCTCCCGTGTGGCGCGACAGCGCCACATCTTTGGTTTGTTTTCAACGGTGTGGCGCGACATCGCCACGTCTTGTTTCGTCTTCAACGGCACGGCGTGACGGCACCACGCTTCTTCCCCTTTCCTTATCAAAATTCTGCGCGGTGCTTCGGCACCGCGTTGCCTTGCTCACCGCAACAATACCAAAAACCAAAAAAGGGGAGGACTGTCGGCCATGTTCGTGTGGTCCGACCTCCTCCCGTTATCACGATAACAGGCGGTTCAAAGAAAAGGAGTAAGCGACGGAAGACTTCACGAACTAACAATTAAAATAAATCCCTACATCAATGTTGTCGTCGAACAAGCGTTTGTTACGGAATTAACCATCGCGGAAGAGGAGGATCGCCGTGGAAGAAGAGGTTCGCCGTTGGCGTTAGGTTATCTCCAAGTAAGGCGTCTCTCGCCGTCTTCCACCGTCGGAGGTTGGCGTTCTTCGTTGGCGGTGGTGCGTTCTTCGCGTTCTTCGTCGAAGAACGAAGAATCTTCTATTTTTCTCCCAAAGGCATAAAACAACACAAACCCAACCATAATAAAATAAGTCCTTCCCTTATTTTGTTATCATAAAATACGAATTTGAAAATCAAAAGATAAGAAACGAACAATTAATTCAATGAATTAATTGTAACAAATTAACTGCCAAATTTAATGAGGCGTTTCTTAACCAGAATAAACGTAAGGTTTGAATTTCATTAAAAGGGGGGTTGCGGGTGCGTTACATAGAAGGGAAGAAATGGTGGGGCTCGTGTGGGCCCCACCTCGCAAATATCATACCTAGTGGGTAGGATATTGTGCGTCCCACCTTATCCGCTTAACTTAGGTTAAGTCGCTTTAAGTGAAATAAAATAAATTTTCAAACCACTTTATTTTATTTCTTAACTTAACCCCAAAAATTAAAAACCTTCCGAGAAAACGTAACTCCGAAAAATGTGTTTTTAAGCAATTATCGGCGCTACAATTCCATCAGTGCCCTCAGAATTCGATTCCGAGCACCAGTTCAAAAGGTAGAAAAACCCACTCGTTCATTCACTGAACGTACCCGAGCTAAACTTCGGAAAATGATTCAGGGCACACCGAGCCTTAGAATCAGGTGCTGTCAGAAACTACGTTCTTGTAAAATTCCCATGAAAAATAAGAAAAAAAATTTCGTGAATTTTACGGGTCTTTAAATCACTCCCACCTCAGGGCTTTTAATCTCCGTAAAGATACATCAAAACTAGTGAAATAGAAGTGGGTACTGAGCACGCATCTGAGCCTCCCACTCCCAAGTGCTCTCCTGGAGGTTATTGTGCTTCCATCTGATGTGCATTAGAGGAATCGACCGTCCATATAGGACCCGCTCCTTTCGATCCCCAATCACCACCGAGACCTCCACAAAAGTCGCCCCATCATCAACTTCCAACTTACCATGGTAAATGATATGCGTCAGGTCGTGCAGGTATCTCCTCAGCTGAGATACGTGGAAGATGTCGTGCACCTGGTGCAACTGAGGTGGTAGATCCAGGCAATAAGCCACCTCGCCAATCCTGCTGAGGACCTGGAATGGTCCGATGAAGCTTGTAGACAACTTGATGCCTCATACAAATCTCCATAATCCACGTCGAGGCGAGACCCACAAGAAGACGTGGTCTCCATCCTCGAACTCCAGTGGCCTCCGCCTCCTGTCAGCATAGGACATCTATCGGCTCTGAGCTGTCCTCATCGGCTCCTGGATGATCTGGACCTTCTCTATCATGGCCTGGACCATCTCTTGTCCTACAAGTGCTGACTCCCTAGGGTCTGTCCAGCACAAAGGAGATCTGAAAGGTTGACCGTACAACGCCTCGTATGGTGACATCCCTATGGTGGAGTGGTAGCTGTTGTTGTACGCAAACTCCACCAAGGGTAGGTGGTCCTCCCAGCTGTGACCAAAGTTGAGGACACATGCGTGGAGCATGTCCTCGAGAGTCTGAATGGTCCTCCCCGTCTGACCATCCGTCTGAGGGTGAAAGGCAGTGCTCAGATGTAGTTGCATCCCGAAGGCCTCCTACAACCCCTTCCAAAGCCGGGAAGTAAAGAGAGCATCTCGATCGGAGAAAATAGATGCTGGAACACCGTGAAATCATACAACCTCCTGAACGTAGAGACGTCCCAAGCTCTCCACTGAGCCCTGCTCTCTGATTGGTAAGAAGTGAGCCGAATTGGTGAGTCGGTGGACAATCACCCAAATAGAGTTGTGACCTCTGGAAGTACGTGGAAGTCCAATCATGAAGTCCATAGATATCCCGTCCCACTTCCACTCATGGACCTCCAAGGGTTGTACCAAGCCTGCTGGTACCTGATGCTCTGGCTTCACCTACTGGCATGTTAGGCATCGAGAAACAAACTCTGCCACAACCTTCTTCATTCTCGGCCACCAGTGCTATCGTTTGAGATCCTGGTACATCTTCGCCACTCCAGGATGTACCGCCAAAGGGGAAGTGTGAAACTCTCTCAGCACCTCCTCCCGTAAAGAAACTGGTACCAAGGTACGTCCACTGAAAAGGACGTCGTACTCTCCTCCTAAGGAGAAACCATCAGGTGCCTATCCTAAGGATATCGGCACATGCCGCATCTCACAGTCAGCATCCCCACATTGTGCCTCTCTGACTCGCTGCAGTAGTGGAGGAGTGACTGTGAGTGACTGAAGGAAGGCTGCTCCATCTCTATCCAAAAAGTATATCTGCAAATCGGATATATTCATTGTCGCATCCCCAAGTAGCTGAATGCCCGTCCTCCTACTGAGAGAATCAGCTACCACGTTCCCCTTCCCAGGAGTATAGACTATCACAAAGTAATAGTCCTGGAGGAACTCGAGCTGTCGCTGCTGTATCAGGTTCAGGTCCTTCTGAGAGAATATGTACCTGAGACTCTGATGGTCAGAAAAGGCTGTAAATCACTCGCACATCAGATAGTGTCGCCATGTCTTCAGAGTGAAGACCACTGCTGGTAACTCCAGGTCATGGGTAGCGTAGTTCTTCTCATGAGACCTCAACTGACGTGATCCGTAGGCGACCACTGCCTGCTCCTGCATCAGGACACATCTATGTCTGGTCCCTGATGCATCACAGTAGACTACGTACCCTACTCACTCCTCCATCAACCTCAAGATAGGTGCGCTAGCCAATCTCTGTCTCAGCTCCTGGAAGCTCTACTTACATCTTCCTAACCACACAAAGGGTTTCCCCTTCTTCTTCAAAGCTAAGAGTGGTTCTGCAACTCTGGAGAAGTCTGGCAGAAATCTCCGATAGTATCCAACTATTCCCAAGAAACTTCAAACCTCCGTCACGATCCTGGGTGGCTCCCAAGCTAGCACTTCCTCGATCTTCGCCGGATCCATCGCAACTCCCTCCTCATAGATGGCGTGTCCCAATATGTTGAACTATCGTATCCAGAACTGACACTTTGAGAGCTTACTATAAATCCAGTGCTCTCGGAGTGTGTCCATTACAACCAGCAAGTGGTAGGCGTACTCCTCCTCAGTCGTCGAGTATATAAAAATGTCGTCGATGAAGTCCACGAAAAATCGATCGAGGTATGGCTGAAAGATATTGTTCATGAGGCCCATGTACACTGCGGGAGCATTGGTTACGCCGAATGGAATAACCAAGAACTCATAGTGGCCCTAACGACATCTGAAGGTCTTCTTCTGCATGTCCTCGTCACAAACTCTGAGCTGATGATAACCTGACATGAGGTACACTTTGAGAACCACCGTGCCCCCTTGAGCTGATCAAAGAGGTCATCAATCCTCGGTAGCAGAAACTTTTTCCTCACTGTCACCTAGTTCATGTGATGATAGTCGAGAAAAAGTCAGAAGCTCCAGTCTGCCTTCTTGGCAAACAATATCGGGGAATACTAGGGTGAAACACTGGGTCAGATGAATCCCTTGCCCTGCAAGTCCTCCAACTATACACGTAGCTCTCGAAGCTCGGAGAGAGCAATCCGATATGTTGGGGGTGGATATCAGGGCTGTCCCGGGGTACAGATCAATATAAAATTCTACCTCTCTACGAGGAGGTAGTCCTGGAACGTTGTCGGGAGAGATGTCCCCATACTGATCCACCACTGCATGAAAACAAGGACTCTGCACGTCAACTTCTCCTAGGATGATGCTAGCCAACTGATGAGTGATGGGATTTCCTCTCTTCTGTGAGAGCCCATCATGTGCTGTGAAGGCTCCATTCTCTCCGGTGAGAGTGAACATGCTCCCATCGTTGTGCACAATCGCACCTTGCGCCTAATACAGTCGATCTGAGCATGGACTATAGATAACCAATCCATGCCCAAGATGACATCGTAAGGCCTCGACGCCGCTACAAGAAGATCCCATCCGAAGCTCTCACCTCCTAGAAAAAGCTCACATTGCTGGAACCAGTGTTTAATCATCGAGTCTTCTTCCGTAGGAGTCTCTAGCCGTAAGGATCGAGCCAATGACTATATTGGAATCATCGAGCTCCGAACAAGGGCAGTGACTATGAAATAATGACTCTCTCTTGTGTCTATAAGAACTGCAACAAGGGTGGAATAGACATAAATAGTACCTCGAATCATCTAGGGCGCGCCGTGGTCATAGGCCTCCGCTGCCTAGAGTTGTGCCTGTCTCTGCCCACCAGCTCTCTATGGTCGGGGTGAACCTCCTGGTGGTGGTGGTGGTAGAGCCTCAAAGCGTCACCCACCACCTGCTACTCGGCCAAATCCTCTACCTCGTTCACCTACTTCTTGCGGACCGCCACGGTCGACCCTCTGCTTCTGCCTTGGTGGCCCCTCAACCGTCTGCTGCTCCTCAGCATGGCGGGTCGGGCAGTCACGAGCCATGTGGCCCTGCCCGCCGCATGCGTAGCACTGTCTGCCTCTAGAAAGACTGGCTCTGCCCTGTGTTCCCCGCACTGCTGAGCTAGTGTCCTGAGGTTGCCTGCATGAGGGTCTGGTCTACCTGGACCCATGAGTCATCCATCGACTGCCTACTGCAGAAGACTCTGCTACGTGCCGCCTTCAGCAGGTCTCGCTGCTAAAGTTGGCTCACCAAGGAAGATCTTGATGAGAAGGGATCTCTCTAGTACTCCGACCATAGTCGGAATGCTGAGGGAGATCAGTGATGCCCTGATCTCATGCCTCAACACCTTCTCAAAGGTCCGGGCCCAGAAGAATGGGTCATGTACCATGTCTGTCGAGTATCGTGAGAGATCGGTAAATCTCAACGAGTACTGGGCGACCGTCAAGTTGCCCTGCAGCTGCTGTAGAAGCTCTTAGATGCACGCCACACGGAGGGTGGATGGGATGAAATCTGAGTGGAAGAGGCTCTCAAATTCCGTCCAGAGGAGAGATTCCTCATCGTGAACCTAGAGCATCAAGCTCCACCATCTGCATGCTGCTGCGTGGAGTAGGCTCGATTCGAGGATCACCATGAGGTCTGCTGGTGTCCTCACTAACCTAAAAACTCATACCACTGCCTCTAGCAAATCCTCGGCTTCCTGGGGGTACATCTCCCAATAGAACCTAGGCGGTCGCTGGCACTGAAACTCGTGAAGTGCACTAAGGTGACGTGCATCGTCAGTGGTTAGGGCTTGAAGCATCGGCGGATCAGCAGGTAGAGGTACCGCCAGTGCCTCAGCTGTCAAAGGGCCCTATACCGAGGCCTTGTCACTCGATGGGCTGTCGTCAGGCACAACTCTCGGAACCCTAGCTGGCTACCGTCGTGGGGCCATCCTGAAAGGATACAGGTGCGTCACGGTCAGAACAGTATACCTGGTGATCTGACACAAGTAATCACAAATAAAACATGAAACACAAATGCAATCAATGCTTTCGTGCATTAAGTCGGAATTCAGAATTCAGGATCCTGGTGTACGGATACGTCGGCGGCCGCACCAACACTGGAATCCCTGGACTGATAACCACACCCAATACTCTTAACACTATTACTACACTTAGAAAAATATCAGAGTACAATGTTCTGTTGTAGAACCGAACTCCTTTGATACCAATTTGGAAAGACCCGTCCTCGGGGCCCGTGTTGTGACTACCCCAAAACTACCTTCCATAGGCTAGGGGCCGTTGACTAGCACCAAGGCGTAATTCCCGATAAAAAAAGGGAATGCATTGCCTTTGAAATGTAAACAAACACCACAGAGCAAGTAAGCAGAAGAAGTAAACACTAAGTAAAAACTAGGTACAACAGTAAGTGCGGAAATGTATGTATGCCAGTATACAAACCCAAACTGAAAGTAAAGTACAACTGGAAAGGGAAAACAACAACTGAAATGTAAAGCTGCAGCGTCGAGCCGTCCACTGGAAGTTCCACCTGAAGGGTGGGTACAGATATCCTCCATTGCTACTCAGGTCCAGCCATCCGCTCCGAGTAAGTCCCGCCCAGTGGCCCACCTCCAGGTACCGTCCTACTCTGCAAGCCTCAACCATGATCAGCGTTGTCCGTCATCTGCAACCAAAACAATGTAGTGCGGGCATAGCCTGTGTAGGGTTGAGTATAAGATAATCAGTAGGGACCCCGAGACCCCCAAAGGTCTCCTAGAATCCATAAAAAATAATCCACAAAGGAAAGATACAATCACAATGTAACATACAAAACTACTTAGGTATATGCCCATACATATACCTAAGTCATCAATTCCAGTTTCGCTCCAACATCCGAGCCCAAGTACAACCCAGTCCTCACAGGAAAATGTAACTCGTTCCACATCGAAAATCACAACCCAATCCACACAGGAAAGAATAACGTAATCAACACAGAATATCAAGTCAAGATTGAGCTCACATAGGTATACTTCTTCGTATGAAGATAAAGATGATCAGATATGTCCACTGATTCATCTATACCGTCGGACCCACAATGGATCGATAGGTACGAACCATCGCAATGACCCACAAAGGATCTGACCCACACAGGATCAATAGGTAACTAACCCCCGCAAAGACTCACACAAGATCGGACCCACACAGGGTCTGTAAGCGCTGGCCCACACAGGACTACTGAGCGCTGACCCACACAGGATCTGACCCACATAGGAGCGATAGCACTGATCCACGTAGGATCGCTAGGTGCTGTAGTCGTTGTCGTCGAATCCACTGAGGATCTCTGTACAATCATCATCGCAGTCGCAGTCGCAGCCAGCTCTAGGGTTCCCACACACAGCAAGCTCATTTCGGAGGGTCTTCTCCATGAGATGAGGGGATAATACATCAACTGACACATAGTCCGGAGTTGATGTATCCAAAAGTTCCTCATCATCAACAGGAACTCAACGTCACTGACGGCGCGTCAATCAGACGCCCAGTATGAGAGTTATTGGCTTTTTCGTCCTAAGGCCCGGTTGGTTTTTAAGTCAAAACCAACCCGACCGTACTCCACCTGCATCCAAACCTCGGGCGGAGTAAGCCAAATAATCCGTCTCACTTATAGGAAACCATCAAAGTTGACGGCATGTCAATCGGATGTCCGGTGCTAAAGTTATAAGTGTTTCCGCTCCGAGGGCCCGGTTGGATTCGTGTACGAACCAACCAGGCCGAACCCAAAGTTCTCTGAAACCTTGTGTACGATATAACGAAATGATCATCTCGATCCAAGAATCGCATCTCAACTGAGGGTGCATCGATCGGAGTCCCATAGCTCATGTTATGGGCAACAGACCGAATGATGTTTGGTAACAGGGTGTTTGGGCCCAGTCCGACCCGGCCCGATACCCCCAGGGTCGGCCCGAACCGGGTCGACCCGAACTGGGTCCGGGTCCAGCCCGGCCTGGCCTGGGCGGCTCGGCCCGGTGCGCTGGCTCTGGCCGGGTGGCCAGGCGGCCAGCTCGGCCGTTGCGGCCGAGCGGTGTGTGCGGGGGGCGCGCTGCCCCCGTGTGGAGAAATCGCGACCCCTTTATGGGGCCACTCAGCTGGCCGGCTGGGGGTTACGACCCCCGAAGCTTTCCTCGAACTGGCCGGCCCGCACTGGCCAGCCGGCTTTTACCGCCCTGGGACCGGCAAGGGTCGGTCCCCTCGCTCCGACGCCGGCAGCCCTGTCCCGACCGCAGGTTCCGCTGCTCCACCGCGGCCTGGAACTGGCAGCGACCTTGGTTCATTTGGCACGGCGCGACGGCACCGCGCCCCTACGCCGCGGTCCCGATCTGGCCATAGTGCTTCGGTGGTTCTCCGGTGCAGTGCACCGATGCCTCATCTTTGGTTCCTTTTCAACGGCACGGCGTTACGGCGCCGCGTCTTGGTTCATCTTCAACGGGGCGGCGCGACAGCGCCGCGCTTCTTCCCCTTTCCTTATCAAAATTTTGCGCGGTGCTTCGGCACCGCGTTGCCTTGCTCGCTGCAACAATACCGATAACCAAAAAATGGGTGGAGTGTCGTCCGTGTTCGTGTGGTCCAACCCCCTCCCGTTATCATGATAACCGGTGGTTCAAAGAAAAGGAGTAAGCGACGAAAGATTTCACAAACTAAAAAATAAAATAAATCCCTACATCAACATTGTCGTCGAACGAGCGTTCATCGTGAAATTAACTGTCGTGGAAGAAGAGGATCACCACATAAGAAGAGGTTCACCATTGGTGTTAGGTGATCTCTGAGGAAGGCGTCTCTCACCGTCGTCTGCGGTCGGATATTGGCGTTCTTCGTTGGCGGTGGTGCGTTCTTCGCGTTCTTCATTGAAGAACGAGGAATCATCTCTTTTTCTCTGAAAGGCTTAACACAACACAAACCCAACCATAATAAAATAATTCCTTCCCTTATTTTATTATCATAACATAAGAATTTGAAAATCAAAATATAAGAAATGAAAAATTAATTCAATGAGTTAATTGTAACGAATTAACTGCCCAATTTAATGAGGCGTTTCTTAACCAGAATAAACGTAATGTTTGACTTTCATTAAAAGGGGGGTTGCAGTTGCGTTACTTAGAAGGGAAGAAATGGTGGGGATCGTGCGGGCCCCACCTCAAAAATATCCTACCTAGTTGGTATGATATTGTGGGTCCCACCTTATCCTCTTAACTTCGGTTAAGCCGCTTTAAGTGGAATACAATAAATTGTCGCACTACTTTATTTTATTTCTTAACATAACCTCAAAAATTAAAAACCACACCCGAGAAAACACAACACCGAAAAAGGTGTTTCTAAGAAATTTTCGGCGCTGCAATTCCATCGGTTCCCTCAGAATTTGATTCTGAGCACCGGTTCAAAAGTTAGAAAAACACGCTGGTTCATTCACTGAACGTACCCAAGCTAAACTTTGTAAAATGATTCCTGGTACACCAGGGCTCGGAATCAAGTGCCGTCAGAAACCGCGTTCTTGTAAAATTCCCAAGAAGATTATCAAAAAAAATTCCTTGAATTTTACGGGTCTTTACAGGATATCATGATGACTTTTTTGTGGTATTTATTAGCGATATCTTGATATACTCCCAAATATACAAAGGCCATGAAAATCACTTACAGATTATTCCGAAAAAACATTGAATAAATGAAATATATGGGAAGTTTATTAAGTCGGAATTTTGGATTAAATCTGATTATTTTAATGGATATATTGTCTCTAAAGATGGCATCATAGTGGATTTTGTGAACACAAAGGGAAAACAAGAACAACCCATGCTAAGGAAAATAACTATGGTGCATAGTTTTATTGGCATAGCAGGTTACTATCGACATTTCATTCAGAATTTTGCCCGACTAGCTAAATCGCTAACCCAAATCACATGTAAAGGGGTTATGTTTGTATGGCTAAATGAATGTAGAGAATGCATTGAATATTTGAAAAGAGGATTAGTCAATGACCAATTTTGACTCTTCCATCCTAAAATGATGGATTTGTGGTATGCAATTATGCATCAAATAATGGACCGGGATACTTCCATATGACTGATGATAAATTCATTATTGATGCATCATGGATGTTTAAGTCTCATGATAAAAATTTTGTAACTCATGATCTTGAGTTAGAAGCCATAATCATTTCCCTATAAATATGGATACATTATCTCTACGGTGAAATATGTGAGATATATGTGGATCACAAGAGTTTGAAATAAATTTTTTACACAGAGAGTCCTCAAAATTAGGCAAAAGAGATGGCTCGAGTTACTCAAAGACTATGATTGTTAAATACAATACCACCCAAGAAAGGAAAATAAGGTTCCAGGTGAACTAAGCATGAAGGATCATTGAATTTGGACTGAAATGAGAATTGAGAGAGATCACATATTCATGTATCTACTAAATATGGATATGGGAATTGATAAGGAAGGGGAAACATCTTTCCTCTTTCATATTATTTCGAAACAATATTAATTAGATAATTTATAAAACTCCCAATCCGATGATGAAAATATATAACTTAAAATTAAGGCTTTTAAGGATGGAAGATTGGAAGACATCATGTATGAGGATGGAGTTCTAAAAATTGGGAAGATGTTATTCATTAAATCAGTACCTGGGCTAAAAAGGGAACTATTAGATGATTCTCCTAGCTCAAATTTATCCATTCAACCTAGTATCAATAAGATGTATAGAGATCTGAAGAAACGATTTTGGTGGGATAACATTAAGTGTGAAATTTGTAACTATGTGTCACGGTGTCTTGTTTTTCAACAAGTTAAGGTCGAGAGACCAGATCCTAAAGGGGTTATGTAACCTATAACTATTCCTATGTGGAAGTGGGATGACATTATAATGGATTTTTTCAAAATAAAAATGAGGATACATAGAAGGAATGTTGCAATATCGGTAATTGTTTATCATCTCCAAAAATCATAACATTATCATTCTATAAGAGTTGATTTACCACTTGAGTTATTAGAAAGAATTTATATTAATGATTTTTTAAGACTTCAGGGTTACCTCTATCAATTGTGTCCGATTGGGATCCCTGATTTACATCAATGTTCTTCAAAAGTCTCCATAAGTCTTTGGATACTGAGCTTCATATGAATACTTGTTATCACCCCCAAACTGATGGACAGTCTGAAAGGTCTATTCAAACACTGGAAGACATGTTGAGATAATTACATCTTGAATTTCATGGTATGTGGGACCGATACATTCCTTTTGTGGAATTTTATTACAATAATTTTTACAATTCTATCATTAAAATGGAGAAAGATGAAGCATTATATAGTGAGAGGTGATGAAATCCAACATGTCTGGATGACGTTGGGGAGTGGAAATGTATTGGGCTAGATCATATAAATGAGATAGCAAATAAGGTAAAGACAATAAATTCCAATATTAAAGAATACCAATGTTGGAAAAAGGGTTATGATGACAACTAGAGAAAGGATTTAGATTTACACGTACGAGATCATGTATTTCTAAAAGTATATCTGCATATGAGTTTCTTATGGTTCAACAAGAAAGGGAAACTGAGCCCCAGGTACATCGGACCATTTGAAATTCATGAAAGGAGCGGAGCTATAGCATACCATTTAGAAATTCCACAAAGTCTCTCTGATGTTCATAATGTGTTCCACATGTCACTGTTAATGAAATACCTGTCATACCAAATTCATGTACTCACCTATGAATAAATACATATAGATCGTTTTTTTCTTACTATGAAGTGCCAATCGAGATTATTGTCACTATAGAGCATGTATTGAAGAAAAAATGACTTTTCTGGTAAAGGTTCATTGGAGAAACCATAAAATGGAATAAAAAATGTGGTAACAAGAAGATGTTATGAAGAAGAACCACAGACATATTTTTAATGGGATTTAATTTCGAGGATGAAATTTCCAAAGGTGGGAATAATATTACACCCCAAACATTTTAAGGTATATTTCTCTTAAATGCTTTCAATTCATTTGGTAGATTGTATTGCATGAATCAATGAGTCTCTATGAAACAACACTTGGTTATTTATAGGATAATGTTATAACCATTCCATTAAACTTATCATTTCCACTTCTGTGTTTTGAATTTCAAAAAATGGACATATATTGTTATAATCACGATGATATTTCGAGTCTGATAGAATCATCATAATTTTTAGTGAAGTGTAACGTACCCTAATGAATAGAAACATACCTATATGAATAGTAACTCACCATTATGAATAATAATATGAGCCTTATGAATGGTAACCTTACCCATTAAAGTGTAAATAAAATTTAGGGACCTTAAAAATGAAGATGAATATTTTAAATTTTGGTATTTTTCGATTAAATGATGATTTAAATTAAAAATTAAATTTCTTATATTTTGAAAATATTTAGCTAAAATTGTGTTCATTTTTGTATTCTACACATCAGAAAATGTTTTGGGAGAATTTTGGAGATTTTTTTAAAAAACATGAATTTTTGGTTAGTAGTAAAATACATTAATTTACCGTATAAATACATTATAATTTAAATCCACTATTCCTAGAAGTATGAGAGATGTAAGAACCAAAATCACTAACTCAGATACACTTATTACTATTATAGTTCATGTAATACAAACTATTTCTTGTCTTGTAGAGAAATAATAAATTAATGAATATAATATTAAGAAAACCATCCTCCCATCCACTATATAAACCACCCTAACCCCATCTTCTTCCCACACGACTCATGATTTGATACATACCTAATTTATTCCAAACACACTTCCCAAGACCTCCCCCCACGTCCAAGACCTTTTGGTCTCACCAAAAGGCCAAAAAATGCCTTAAAGAGATTCTCAAGGAGTACTCCTGAGATGAACCTCTCTTCCTTTTTTTCTTTCATCTTCTTTTACATGTTCAATTATTTTGTTACTCTCTCCTCACCTCCCCTCATCCAAATTCTATAATAATTACAGTACCTTACATGAATTGGAATTTTATTTTTCTAATGGAATATTTCATCATGATCTATCTTTTCACCCCAGCTCTTATAATAAAAAATGTATACATCATCTGAGATGTGTTAATTTATCACATTCAAGGATGACGGGTTTTCAATTTGTGATACCATCTTCAATAAATATCACTAACCATTTATAATGGTTGAACCAGATCATAATATATGTATTTTATCTTATGAAATGTTTTTTAATCCATAAAAACTCATTATTTAAAATAATAATACCCAAAAAGTTCCTTGTGAACAAAACCACCAAGTTAATCCAAGTGTTTATCCTTATATTTTATCTAATAAGTCATTATCATGGTATATAAACAAAATAACTATAAGGTCATTTATATCTATTTAATGTCACCAATAGTATATATTAATAGTTTTGGAAGTTTAACCACATTTCAAATGAAAATCCATTCATGAATACAAGTAAACTGATCATGAAAAGAAATGGAGAAAATGCTTCCCAAACAACAAAATTGAACCTCTCAAACCCATAAAAAGGCCATTAAGGGACCCAACAGGTTTATACTAAATCATTTACATGAACAACAAGTTATGGAATTATTAATTATTTAATATAAATTTGATTATTCTTGTCATTAAGATCAATTGAGAACATATTCGGGCATAAGGTAAGGGGTTTCTCATCTCCATTTTATTTTGACATGATTTCTATTGTTCGCCACATATTTCATGTTTGTGGTGTATGTTTACATCAATTTGATATATAATATGATGATTCTATTTTTATAAATGGTATTAATTGATTCACTTGATGATTATTAACTCGATCGATTACAATGTTGTGTGGGACATTGTTTAATTTTCAATTTCATTGTGATTTACTTGGTATTGTGCACCAAATCATCCTTATGTGTTGTAATTACAACCCCTTTGAGATAATTTCACTTTTGAAATGGTAAATATAGTATGTATATATTCTGGGTTCATTGATATTATTATTGTATTAAGCTGCTTACCATTTTACAGAGAGTGTTTATTTGAAATATTGTTTTAACTATCGAAATATTGATGAATCTATATCCTCTACTATATACAGATTTTGAGAAGGAATATTTTAATTGTATTAAATCTATGTATAAGGAATTCATTGGACATTTAGAAATGGTAGGGTCCCTCTATAACCCATTGATTCATTGACAGGTCTCACGAGACAAAGCAGTATGAAACAAAACCTTCGAGTTTTTTCCAAAATAGAATGAGACACATAAACCATTTTGGAAGCATAATGGTATCATGTGACAGATACAAGAGAAACTAATAATAATAATTCTCATTAATTTTTTTATTACAATCCATGAGGTTTTTACTATGACATAATCTATGGATACAATTTCATTCTCATCTTATTAATGGAATGTGTTTTCATTTAATCACCATACCACATTAACTATGGAATTTTGATAATGATAAAATTATTGCTGATTTATGCATATTTTTTTGTAACCCTTACTGAGTGATTGAGTTCAACCATTTCATATATTAACTTTCAAAAGGTTATAAATAGGATAATATTTATTATGTTCTCATGGATTGAGTTTAATAATCTTTTTTATGTGTTGTATTTTGTTACCTTTCCCAATGTACTTTGGGTATCATATTTTTATCTTCTTTCATAAATACTACTAAACTAATAATTCCATGAAGATTTAATTAATTTTGATAATTCTAAGGTAATAAGTTATACAGTAGCTCTAGGATTCTAGGGTTGTGGTGTTACAACATATATCCTGTATTATACCTCAGTTCATCACAACACGTATACTTGATACTAATAATATACTTAAGATATAATATCCTGGGATACATGTGTGTTATATAAGTGTAGTTAATTAAAATCCACTATATATATATTTAAGAAAATATAACCATCAGGAATTCCATTATATATTACTATTAGTGGAAGTTAGTTGGGCTAGACGGGGTATCCAGCCATCTGTTCCACGCTGACCTGAATATTATTGAAAACCCTCCTAAAGACAACTGAGTGTCAGTATCCATACAAACATAGATGGGGTATCATATGAAAACCTATAACATAAATTATCTAATATAACTCACAACCACACTTTGGGAAATGACCTAGTCAGAGGATCAACTATAGCTATCATATCTCAAATACTCATCAGACACAACTAAGAAATAGATATATTATAATCATAAAAGTATTCAAGGAGATTCATATAATTAATTTTTCACTGTTAAAATTTTACTTTACATTATTTAATTCAATATCTATTAATTAACATTAGTTATTTCACAAATAATTATCCACCATGTGAATTCTTTTCCCTCCTCGCATAATCTTATCAATTACATGATTCCTTAATATTATTAAAATTTATATTCCATTCAATCACCAATCCCATGGGTTAAAAAATATTAATCAATATCATTCCATATTTAGAGTTACTACAGGATTCATCAAAAGAGAATTGAAAATAGATACATATCCAAGCACCGCTAGCTGCCTCACCAGTGTGGAATGTAATTTAGTTAAAGAAGAAACATGACCATCTAGCCTTTAATAGAGATCATTATGAATAAATCATACAAGATTTAATGAAAAAATTACTGAAATAGATTCAATGTATTATATAAAACTCAATTCAATCACTGAAACCACCATTAATAATATTATGCATCTACTATAACATATACCTACTACTGTCACAAGCCTGAGAGTCCCCACCCATATCTCTCCAAAATAAGAACCATCCCAAGATCACATCACATTGTATAGAAAGTATCACATCTAGATAACTAATGGCATGATGAAAATAAAAAAATAGAGTCAACATGGTATCTAGGTCCTAAAATAGGGCTTCAAAACATCACATTCAAATTGGATCAGTTGAACTGAAAACATTATCAACATAAAACAACTAGTATTCTTACTATTATGGATTAACCTATTAATTTATCATAGGTAACAACTATAGGGATCCTAAGGAATTATATATTATAATATATTAATCATTCTAATAGGCTTCCAATCATATCTTCTTGTTTAAACAGACTCTAAGAACAAACAATTTCATTAACATACCTCATTATTATTTTAATCGAAATGATTTCTTAGATCAGGTTCATTTCATAATTCCATTAACATATTGAAGAAAAACATAATTAAATATACATTAGTAATAATTTCATTTCCATAAAATAATGTGAAAACAGATTGCAAAAACATGCCTCATTAATTATTTTTACATCCACCATTATCACCTTTAAATTATTGTACTGTTTTTATAAAACTAATATGTTAACCCAACAATAACAAGTAGGATAAAATGCGTAAACATACGTAGAAAAATATCTACCAAATCCAGAGACTAACCATTATTATGGGGGGGAATGTGATCAATTAAACCATAAACCATTTGTGATCATTATTCTTATTTTTTATTTATTCTTGTTAATTACACCATCAACCAAAGAGAAAAATCATGATTGTTTTGATATTACAAATAAAATAATAGTAGAATCCATTAATACCGAATCTAAATGATTTCAATGTTCATTAATGATAATTTAATAACAAAAAAATTTTATTTCCATTCCAACAATGAAAATGTAGCCCTATAAGAACATATCACCACAATTTCACTAAAAAAATTAAAATTAATCCACAATAATGATGGATATAAACCACCATAAATTTATAGAAATAAATGGAGAAAAAAGGTTTATTAGAGAGGAAATACAAGAAAAATAATAAATGTTCACCTTGAATCACCAATATTGAATTAATGAAGTCATGGATCAATCCCTATCGAAATGTCATTGAAACGACATGATGAATCAACTATTATTTAATGTGTTATGGATATAATATTAGGATTTCTTATAAATTTGACAACGTTATTATTTTTATAGTGATAAATATATATTCATATTCATGACATGAATTATTAATTCATGTTGTGAATGGGAGAAGTTATATGAACCTTTCAAAAATTATTTTCCTCTATCTAATAATCCATGATTGATTAATGTCATTAAATTCATGTTCAAATCTTGAGTTGTTATGGTATATATCCATAAAATATGATTCTCTTAACATTAATTTCATGAACCAACATTTCATGTCCTAAATAACCCCCTATGTATTTCACCTCATTCAATTTATAATATTCTATTCAGGATGTGAACTAATCTCTCACATTGTGAATTCATAGTTCACATTGTGAGCACCTTTTTCATCATGATTGTATCACCCAAAAACTATTGAACTTAATCAAGCATTCCTTAAAGAACCACAGACTGTATATAAATTTAAATGAGAGGGATATAGGGATTTGGACCCTTATAAAAAATACAAATCAATCAATCCCAATCATCGATAATTAAAAATAGACCCATAGATAAGGACAAAGAAAGGGGTAACCCAAATATCCACCCAGTGAGATACCTCACAAGAATACCACCATCACAGGACCTAAAACACCTCAATCCATGGAATAAAGTGATAAACTATGCAACATAAACCATATCCTAAACACACTCCGGGGATATACTCCTCTCAAATAAGAGAAATCCCATACATGAGTCACCAAGGATGATGAAACCATATCATACCAGAGTTAGGTCAACAACTACAAAATGAATATCAAAACAAGAGAAATATGGACATAAAATATCAGGATTCTGAGAATGTGTATGTGAATCAAATTCACATTTTATCTCATTCACTCCTCTTTTAATCCAAAGGACACAATCCAATGGAATAACTTCTCTGGGAGAGACCATATCCTACTAGTCCTAGATCCCTATAGGCTGGTCCTTAATGGTTACATGATCACCAATGTTGATATCTATGCAATCGATGAAGTGATTTTCGTCATGAAGATATTATAGAAGATGTGACACATGGAAGACAACATGTATCCAGATCATTATTGGGGGAATTATTATCCGGTATGTAAAGAATCTATAATGAGAAAATACCTCCAAATACCGAACAAATTGAGGATAATTATTTTTTGATGACCAAACCATTACTTCCAATGATGAGGAGTCATCTTTAAGAACACATGATCTCCACTACTGATCTCCAGAGGCCTCCTCCTATTATCAACATTTTTCTTTTATTGATTATTATCTCCATTAATCTTCTCACGAATCAACTGAACCATAACTGTCATGATCTATATTAGATACTTTCTAAGAATTGTTGACTATATAATTATAGTCTATCATAATTGATAACGTCAAGGTTTTCCATAAAAATAATCTAATGGTTCCATAAAAATGTTTAAGTAAAAAATATTATTGTAATATATCTTTACTACAGTTTGGGACCTCAAAAATGACCCTAAAAAATATAGGACACAATCACACAACATGAATTCAAGATTCTATAATGTATTCTCTTTCTGGACAGCTATCTATGAATGAAAAGTATGGATAATGTTTAATTTAGTTCAAAAATCATTCTGAATACCACTCCACACCATATAGGTTAAATGAGGATCATGATTTGAAATTATCATTCTCAGTACAAGGTGAAGTCCTACTTCCTCCACGTACAATCTCAAAAAACAAATCCACAAATATGGAAGTTTTTATCACAATAAAGTAGATTGATTTTATAAAATGGTCTAATATCATTCTTATAGATTCAAATCCTCCCAGATTTTAAGATAAATCAGTGAGAGAGTACATTAAAATCCCCTCGCAATTCCACTAAGGAATATCAAGAGGATAGAGAAAACCACATATAAAATAGTGCTCAACATTCAGTTTATGGACGACTAAACATCGAGATGCAAACTCTGTAGCTGAACACCTCAACCTGGGACAACAAAACATACCTCCCAAAGCTTGGTACATTTTTTTCATACTAGGATGTCCTATATAGGGAGATCTATAAAACTCATGAAGAACCACCCCACACATGTAAAAAATAATGAAAATACTCCTCTAGAAGTATTACTAGTGTTGTTCATCCTTATAAAAACCTTTAATGGAATCCCAAAAAGAGAACATAGTATCTCCAGATCTCCAACATAGAATATCCTAACTAGTACTCATCCACAAGATGCACTAAGAAAGACTACACTATAATTTGAAAAATGAAACCACTTCCACAATCTTATCCCATATTAAGATATTTTATTGAGATATATTCCATTACTCTCAAAGAATCACTATATTTATACCCAATATCATTACAAGAATTCATGCTCATTGCATCATCTATGATGATAACCATTCTCAGTGCATATGAAATATAGATGTCATAGCACTGTAAAAATTTCATCAAACATCAGTGTCTAATATTCTTTTCATGTTGGGATAAGATATACCTAAAGATATTGTGATGGGTAAACAACCAAAATCACTCACTGATGAGTTAATTCGACTAAAACTTCAAGGAAAAAACATCTAATTCCAACCCAAGATCATGGGTGGCATATTTATGCTCATAGGTACATAACTATCATTACCCATAATAAACATGTGATCTCTATTAAATTACAACATTACATAAACCCATATATTAGTGATAATACAAAACCTCAAACTAAACTGCCTCTTAATTAAAATGATGAACTATATCATTGACCAATTTCTCCTTTGGGTAATCAAAAGATGACTGAAAATAATCATCCCACAAGAATGTCTGATCATTTTTTTCTAGGGATATCATAGGATTGAAATCCAATGAAAAATATACTATGAAAATTCAAATATATCCAAAAATGACAAGAAATTATCACACCTATACAACTGTATTGGGGTAATTCCAGAAAAAAAAATTCCTTCATAATTAAAGGATCTAAGGATACACCATGCTAGGATGTATCATGGCCCATGAAATAAACCTCATGATCCTATAATTTACACTTTTATGACTTATTGAAATTTCGATGATGATAAAGCACTCCCAAAACATCAAGATGATTACCTACATGATACCCCATAGATATAGATTACACAATCTTTTAAACAATGAAAATCACCACAAACTTAACCAAAAACTCTTTGAACAATGACTTCATCAAACCAATGAACTAAAATATAGTTTTTGTCTCCCAGAAAGGAATTTAAAAAAAATAAAAATTCCATAACTACTTCAAGAAGTGGTACATGACATATCATGATATTTTACCCACATTTGATGATATCCCAAAAACTAGTTGATATTTGAGATCAAACTAGATCCTTCTGGATATTCATATAAATCATCAATCTGTGGAAGATAATTGGGGTTCCAAGATGCTACATGATTCATGTGATTATAATAAATATAATGAAATAGATTTCCATTGGCCTTATTATTGAACAAAACATGACCACCCTAAGGTGACATGCTTAGCCAAATAAAATATCACAGAAAAATTTCATTGATCTATTCCAACATATGTAAGAACTAAAAAGGCACTATACTATATGGAGATATTAAGATCATAGAAGCACATTTATATACTTATATTATAGACTCAATCCCTCCTTGAGGGGGTAAGGAAACAATGACCACAGGGAATAGATAAAGGTAATATTCTACAACCCTAGGAAACAAAACCTATTAAGCCTCAAACGAACTCAGTTCAACTGAGATATTATGGATGAAAAGGATGGAACACACATTTGACACATTTGAGGGTCTCACTCAACAAAAACACTACATTCTCTCTATTATAATCATAGATGGGAATATTTCTCCTCAATCAATCCAAAATATCTTTCACTGAATATAGAAATTATATGGATATATCAATAAACATATGAAGTCTCCCCATGAGTGGTGTTTCTAATGTAAAACCTCACAGTCTCTATAAACATCATATAGATATGCTCAAAATCCTACAAGAGATTGATGATGTCATTATGATGTAATTTCCTGGTCTTCCACCAAATCGTGAGATTGATATTTTAATAGAACTCATACCGGGTGCAATGGATATTTCAGATAAACCTCATAGAATGGTCCCAATTGAGTTGTAATAATTGAAGAAGAAACTCCCAGAGAATCATGAAAAAGGATTCATATTCCCTAGTGCATCTCCATGGGGTGACCCTATTCTATTTGTTAAGAAGAAATATGGATTAATGAGGCTCTATATTGATTATCGTGAACATAACAAGATCACTATCATGAACAAATATCATCCTCCTAGAATTGATGATTTTTCCCTCTAACTATGTTGATCTCAATACTTTTCCAAGATTGATCTTTATTCTAGAAAAAATCAATTTAGGGTCAAGAAGGAGGATATTCCAAAGATAGCATTCTGTACATGGTATGGTCACGCTGAATTTAAAGTGAAGCCTTTTGGTCTTACTATTGACTATTATATCATTATGGATCAAATGAATAGAGTCTTTAGATACTATCTTGATCTATTTTTGGTAGTATTTATCGATGGGATTATTTTTTTTATAAGAGAATGGAAGAACATAAAGATAACAAGATAATTTTATGGAAGAACTTGATAAAATAGAAGCTTTATGAAAAATTCATCAAGTGTGAATTTTTTCTTCAGAAAGATTCATTTTTGGGTCACATAATCTGAGATGATGGGATATCTGGGGATCCATCAAAAAACGTTATTGAATGTCGGTCGAGGTAAACAACAGTAACTGAGATCTGAAGTGTTCTTGGTTTCGATGGATATTATTGACCTTTTTTGAAATATTTTTTCGGATTATCTTTTCCACTGAACAAGTTGACTCGGAAAAAAATTATTTTTGTTTAAATAGAGGAATTTGAAGAGAATTTTAAATATCTCAAAAGAGGGTTACCTAGTGCACCATTTCTCACACTACCCAAAAGTGGAGAAATATTTCTCATCTACAGCAATGAATCCAAAAAGGGGATGTGATGTGTTATAATGAAAAATGATATGGTGATAGCTTATGCCTCATGAAAATTTAAAATACAGGATCAAAATTATCCAACTCTTGATTTGGAGTTAGTTTCAATATTATTTGAATTAAATACATGGAAGATTTATCTTCATGGTGAATAGTGTGATATTTTTACTTATCATAAAATTTTAAATTTTATTTTGACACAAAAGGCATGGAATATGCTCCAAAGAAGATGGTTGGATTTGATTAAAGATTATGAATGCTCAATACATTACCATGTTGAGAAAGAGAACTAGGTGAAAGGTTATTTGAGTCGAAATGGATGTGGTATCCTATAAATAATGAGGATCACAAAAAGATCCAATATTTTTGGGTTTTTAAAGGATGGATCGGGAAATTATTATGTAAGGGGAGAAATCGTATCTTTATCAAATGAATATTCAACCATATATACAAGTTAAGATTAAAGAGGCATAAAATGAAGATCAAGAGATACAATAGAAGGTGATAAATTTTCAAGAATTCAACCATTATTTTGATGGAATGATAAGGTTTAGGAATCCAGTTTCTATTCCTCCCATGCCAAAATTAAAGACGGTTCTAATGGACGAGGCTCATAGTTCTTGTTTATCTATTCACCATGGAAGCACATAGATGTACATGGACATGAAAGAGTATTTTTGGGGGGATGGAATGAAAAGATATGTTGCTGAATTATCTCTCGGTGATTGATTTGTTAGTAAGTTAAGGAAGAGACATAATTGTAAGAGGATATTACAAACATTACCCATACCATAATGGAAATAGAAAAACAACACTAGGGCTCTATCATCGGACCTCCCATAACATCTAAAGTACATAATGCTATATGTGTTATAGTTGATCACCTTATAATGTGGGAATGCTTCATTAATATTATAGAGAATTTCTCTCTTTATCAACCTTCCAGGATATACATAAAATAAGTGGTAACATTTAATGGCATACAACATTCCATTATATTTGATAGGGATCATAGGTTTACCTCAATGTTTTGGGAATGTCTTTAACAGACTCTGGATACAAAGTTAATTTTAAACACAACTTTTCATCTTCAGATAGATGGGTGGTTTTTTATGACAGTTCAAACTCTAGAATACATGTTGAGAGATTGCTCTATGGATTTCAAATATTGTTGGGATCAACCCCTATATTTCATGGAATTTTCTTACAAAAGTCACTTTCACTCTTGTATTCAGATGGCTACTTCTAAAGGCCTCTATTAAATTATGTAAAAAGAAACAAATTTTTAGGATGAAGTTTTGGAATGAAACCAATTAGAACATAATATTGTTGATGAAATGACTGAAAAGGTTAGATCTATTCAACATCAAATAAGAGAAAATCAGAGTCGAAAAAAAGTTATGCTAAAAACAGAATAAAATTAAAAGAGTTTGAAGTGGGAGACAAGGTGTTTAAATGAATATCTACTATAGGAGAGTAACTAGATATTTATATAAAGATAATATGAGTCCTAGGTATATCAGTCCTTTTAAAATTCTGGATAACATTGGGATGTTAGCTTACTAATTAGAACTTCCACCGAATCTATACCAAATTCATGATGTGTTCCATGAATCTCCCATAATAAAGTAAATACATAATCCTTCAAATGTACTGAACTCATAATTCATACCTATAGATTAATATATTTCATATAATTATTTACTGATATAGATTATGGATCATAGTGAAAAAGCTCTGCAAAAGAAGACCATCCATTTAGTTAAGGTTTTGTGGATGAACAACCAATTTATCGAAGCTACATGGGATATTAAGGATACAATGAGGGAGAGATATCCTCATATTAATGTATCCAAGTGATCAATTTTTAGGGTGAAATTCAGTTTATGGGAGGTATAATGTAACCCCATTATGTTTTTATGAAATATTTTCTTTAAATAATTTTAATTTTTAATAGTTATATTGAAAAAAAATCATGAGTTTAAACAAACCAAAAGATCCACATAGTATAAAATGAACATTTAAACCTAGCTGGTAGGTTATAGAGAATAAATATAGCAGACATATGTAAATTTTAGGTTAAGTCATTCACAACCAATTATTTATAAAAAATATAAACAATTATATATTTTTATTTTTCTATTAATATATTGAGGGAATAAATATTAGTAAATGAAAAAAATAAAATATATATATTTTATATTTAATAAAATATTTTTTTAATCATCCAATAGATATTTTTTTCATAGTGAATAAATGAACACAATTTGATGTTTAAAAACTTATATTTTTCAAAAGTGTAATATTCCTCCTTTTAATGGTGATAAACTTTTAAATTTATATTTTTACACATTAATAATTTATATATGACTATATAAACATGTTATTCAAAATTTGGATATAAAAATTTGATTTTGATGCATTTTTAATGTTTTTTGATAACATTCAAATGTTGATGAATAGTAACAATACACTAAATTATAACTGAAGACGACTTTTTTCATCGAAATAATTTACATGGTTAAATTATAATATTTAATGTTTAAAAATTATAAATATAACATATTTTTACCATTTAATAAAATTTATGTCATTACCATTAATTTTACATTGAATTTAGGTGTAAAAATATTTCAATCTTTTGTAATGTTTTAACTTTTAAAACTCATTATCTTTTTCTAAAAAATGAGATTAATTTTATATTAATTATTGGAACTTATATTTTTTGAATTTTGAAAAATTTATTCCATATTTGGAATTAATAGGCCCAAATTAGGTAAATATGTTTATTTTATTTTTGGGTATTATGAATAATAACTTTGGTAATTTTTATTAATACATTAAAAGGAACTACTTGAAAAGGGACCTTTCCCAATAGTTGTGTACCAACGGTTCAATGAACCGTTGGCATATCTTGTTTTTCCCAATGGTTTATAGAAACCGTTGGGAAAAACCCCTCAATGCATAGTTTTCCCAACGGTTTCATACAACCGTTGGGAAAGATTGGTTTTTCCCAACGGTTCCTAAGAACCGTTGGGAAAAGTGGTGAAAAATCTTGTTTTCCCAACAGTTCTATGCAACCGTTGGGAAATGTTGGTCATTCCCAACGGTTTTTAATAACCGTTGAAAAAAAAGCCCCAAATACCAAATCGAGCCAGCGGCCTCCCCACATTCCAGAACATTCAGTTCGTGTCCTCCTGGAGCGATTCCTTGCAGAAGGACCTCCCAATCCCCACATCTTCCATCAGATCAGCACCTACCAGGTTAGACTCCTATATTTTAACAACGATATAGTTCCAGCTCTTATAAATCATATACTTATATTCTTGATTTCGTTATTCCCAATTATTAGGGTTTTTGTAAAAATTTATGATTGTTTCATGGTGGTCATGTGCACCACTATAGGTACATTGATTCACTAATTTATTTTGGTATTTCCATAAAATTTGAATACAATTTATTAATGAATCAATGTTGAGTGTTAATATGACATTCATGTTCTTTATTTAAAGTGTAAACAAATACTTATATAGAATTTCCTTGTAAAACCTCATGGTTTAACTCTAGTTAAATGGAATCATAATTTTGTAAGTTATTAATATTTAGTAATTGGTGAGGTGAATCATATATGTATATGAAAAATGGATCAAGATCATTTAGTATTGGATAGAATTATTCCCTAGTAATGTGAGACCCTTATGTTGTGGGGTGAGTATGGAGTAGTGAGATATATTGCTTGTTACTTACCTTTTTTCAATTCTATGAGGTAATGATGGCATGCACTAATTTTTTGAGATCTGTCAATGTTTTTATGGTTTTGATAGTGATCCATGATGTGTATCCTAGTATGTAAAATCCTGTTGGGTATTAGACCCTAGATTGGGTGAATTTGTATGCGGTAGGGTGCTTTCTAGGATGGGTTGTAGTGATGTGATGGTAACTTATGAGAGGGGTGGGTCTTACTAATGTGGATTCATTCTATATCATAAGCATGTAAATATAATTTGTATTATGATAACTCAATGTGAATGATGTGTGACCAAATATTTGTCTTATCCTGGAGAATTCCTTATGATATATTGATATGGTGGCATGAGTGATGATGCATGTGGTGACATGACCAACATACATGTGTTTCATGGTTAGTGATCAATTAGGCTAGTGATCCTATGATCATTGGGATGTGACTCTCAATGATTCAAGAAGAGTTATTAATATGATAACATGAGGGTGTGTTCCTATTTGGTTTTATCTAGACTCGTAGTATAGTATTGGAGTTGAGTTATTTTTATATATTATCTGTTTTTATGGATGTTGTCTTTTAGTGGTTGTGTGTTTGGGAACCCCCCTCCTTCCTAGATCCTGGAACCCCCCCCCCCCCCACCCTCCTCCCTGGACCCTGGACAGCCCCGCCGAATTGCCCCCCAGACAGCCCCCGGATAGCCCCCCCCCCACCCTCCTCCCTGGACCTCGGACAGCCCCCCAGATAGCCCCCCGGACAGCCCCCCCACCCCCACCCTCTTCCTTGGACCTCGGACAACCCCCCGAATAGCCCCGGACAGCCCCCGGACAGCCCCCCGAATAGCCCCCCACCCTCCTCCCTGGACCCCAGACAGCCCCCCCAACCCTCCTCCTTGGACCCTAGACAACGCCCCGAACACCCCCCGGACAGCCCCCACCCTCCTCCCTGGACCCCAGACAGCCCCCCTACCCTCTTCCTTGGATCCCGAACAACCCCCCGAACATCGTTCGGCCAGTTTGGACCCCCCCCACCCCCCCCCCGCCCCCACACACTTTTATCAAGCGCGCAGAACACTTAAAGAACACATAATGAGCCCTACCGCGCAGACCGCACGTCCGATTGATGTTCCGTCTACGCGTGCACATCGCGAATAATAATTGGATTGTTTTCCTGTGATTTCAGGTCAATCTGATGTCGTCCGCTATGAGTTTGACCGTTAGACGCCCGTTTTGGCCCTTTATGATACCATAACGGCGTTCCCGGTCACCGCGGGCACACGGCATGTCGGATTGACGTGCCGTGTGCTCGACCACATCACAATTCACTCACCCTTTGATGTCGTCCGATTTCAGGCCATTCGGACTTCGTTCGGCCAGTTTGGACCCCCCACTCGCTTTTATCAAGCGCGCGCAGCACTAAAAGAACGCATAATGAGTCCTCCCGCACAGACCGCACGTCTGATTGACGTTCCGTCTGCGCGTGCACATCGAAAATAATAATGGGATTGTTGTCCTATGATTACAGGTCAATCCGATGTCGTCCGCTATGAGTTTGACCGTTAGACGCCCGTTTTGGCCGTTTTTGACACCAGAATGGCGTTCCCGGTCACCGCGGGCACACGGCACGTCCGATTGACGTGCCGTCTACTCGAACACATCACAATTAACTCACCCTTTGATGTCGTCCGATTTCAGGCCATTCGGACATCGTTCGGCCAGTTTGGACCCCCCACCCCCACGCGCGTTTATCAAGCGCGTGCAACGCTTAAAGAACGCATAATTAGCCCTTCCGCGCAGACCGCACATCCGATTGATGTGCCGTCTGCGCGTGCACGTCGCGAATAATAATTGTATTCTTGTCCTATGATTTCAGTTGAATCCGATGTCGTCCGCTATGATTTTGACCGTTAGACGCCCGTTTTGGCCCTTTATGACACCAGAACGGCGTTCCCGGTCACCGCGGGCACACGGCATGTCCGATTGACGTTCCGTCTGCTCGACCACATCACAATTCACTCACCCTTTGATTTCGTCCGATTTCAGGCCATTCGGTCTTCGTTCGGCCAGTTTGGACCCCCCCACCCCCACGCGCGTTTATCAAGCGTGCCCAACGCTTAAAGAACGCATAATGAGCCCTACCGCGCAGACCGCACATCCGATTGACATGTCGTCTGTGCGTGCACGTCTCGAATAATAATGAGATTTTTGTCATGTGATTTCAGGTTAATCCGATGTCGTCCGCTATGAGTTTGACCGTTAGACGCCCGTTTTGGCCGTTTTTGACACCAGAACGGCGTTCCCGGTCACCGCGGGCACACGACATGTCCGATTGACGTGCCGTCTGCTCGACCACATCAAAATTCACTCACCCTTTGATGTCGTCCAATTTCAGGCCACCCGGTCTTCGTTCGGCCAGTTTGGACCCCCCACGCGCGTTTATCAAGCGCGCGCAACGCTTAAAGAACGCATAATGAGTCCTCCCGCGCAGACCGCACGTCCGATTGACGTTCCGTCTACGCGTGCACATCGAAAATAATAATGAGATTGTTGTCATGTGATTTCAGGTCAATCCTATGTCTTCCGCTATGAGTTTGACCGTTAGACGCCCGTTTTGGCCGATTTTGACACCAGAACGGCGTTCCCGGTCACCGCGGGAACACGGCACGTCCGATTGACGTGTCGTCTACTCTAACACATCACAATTAACTCACCCTTTTATGTCGTCAGATTTCAGGCGATTCGGACATCGTTCGGCCAGTTTGGACCCCCCCACCCCCACGCGTGTTTATCAAGCGCGCACAACGCTTAAAAAACGCATAATGAGCCCTACCGCGCAGACCGCATATCCGATTGACGTGCCGTCTACTCGTGCACGTCGCGAATAATAATTTTATTGTTTTCATGTGATTTCATGTCAATACGATGTAGTCCGCTATGATTTTGACCGTTAGACGCCCGTTTTGGCCCTTTATGACACCAAAACGGCGTTTCCAGTCACCGCGGGCACACGACACGTCCGATTGACGTGCCGTCTGCTCGACCACATCACAATTCACTCACCCTTTGATGTCGTCCGATTTCAGGCTATTCGGACTTCGTTCGGCTAGTTTGGACCCCCCACGTGCGTTTATCAAGCGCGCGCAACGCTTAAAGAACGCATAATAAGCCCTCCCATGCAAACCGCATGTCCGATTGATGTGCTGTCTGCACGTGCACGTCGCTAATAATTATGGGATTGTTGTCCTGTGATTTTAGGTCAATCCGATGTCGTCTACTATGAGTTTGACCGTTAGACGCCCGTTTTGGCCGTTTATGACACCAGAACGGCGTTCCCGGTCACCGCGGGCACACGGCACGTCCGATTGACGTGCCCTCTGCTCGACCATATCACAATTAACTCACCCTTCGATGTCGTCCGATTTCAAGCCATTCGGACATATTTCGGCCAGTTTGGACCCCCCACGCGCGTTTATCAAGCGCGTGCAACGCTTAAAGAACGCATAATGAGCCCTTCCGCGCAGACCGCACATCCGATTGATGTTCCGTCTATGCATGCACGTCGCGAATAATAATTTTATTCTTGTCCTGTGATTTCAGGTCAATCCGATGTCGTCCGCTAGGATTTTGACCGTTAGACGCCCGTTTTGGCCCTTTATGACACCAGAACGGCGTTCCCGGTCACCGTGGGCACACGGCATGTCCGATTGACGTGCCGTCTGCTCGACCACATCACAATTCACTATCCCTTTGATGTCGTCCGATTTCAGGCCATTCGGTCTTCGTTCGGCCAGTTTGGACCCCCCACCCCCACGCGCGTTTATCAAGCGCGCGCAACGCTTAAAGAACGCATAATGAGCCCTACCGCGCAGACCGCACATCCGATTGACGTGCCGTCTGTGCGTGCACGTCGCGAATAATAAATGGATTGTTGTCCTATGATTTCAGGTCAATCCGATGTCGTTCGCTATGATTTTGACCGTTAGATGCCCGTTTTGGCCCTTTATGACACCAGAATGGCGTTCCCGGTCACCGCGGGCACACGGCACGTCCGATTGACGTTCCGTCTACTCGACCACATCACAATTCACTCACCCTTTGATGTCGTCCGATTTCAGGCTATTCGGACTTCGTTCGGCATGTTTGGACCCCCCACGTGCGTTTATCAAGCGCGTGCAACGCTTAAATAACGCATAATGAGCCCTCCCATGCAGACCGCACGTCCGATTGATGTGTTGTCTGCGCGTGAACGTCGCGAATAATAATGGAATTGTTTTCCTGTGAGTTTAGGTCAATCTGATGTCGTCCGCTATGAGTTTGACCGTTAGACGCCCGTTTTGGCCGTTTATGACACCAGAACGGTGTTCCCGGTCACCGCGGGCACACGGCACGTCCGATTGATGTGCCCTCTGCTCAACCATATCACAATTAAGTCACCCTTTTATGTCGTCCGATTTCAAGCCATTCGGACATCGTTCGGCCAGTTTGGACCCCCCCCCCACGCGCGTTTATCAAACGGGCGCAACGCTTAAAGAACGCATAATGAGCCCTACCGCACAGACCGCACATCCGATTGACATGCCGTCTGCGCGCGCACGTCGCGAATAATAATTGGATTGTCGTCCTATGATTTCAGGTCAATCCGATGTCGTCCGCTATGATTTTGACCGTTAGACGCCCGTTTTGGCCCTTTATGACACCAGAACAGTGTTCCCGGTCACCGCGGGCACACGACACGTTCGATTGACGTGCCGTCTTCTCGAACACATCATTATTCACTCACCCTTTGATCTCGTCCGATTTCAGGCCATTCGGACTTCGTTCGGCCAGTTTGGACCCCCCCCCCCACGCGCGTTTATCAAGCGCGCGCAACGCTAAAGAACGCATAATGAGCCCTCCCGTGCAGACCGCACGTCCAATTGATGTGCCATCTACGCGTGAACGTCGCGAATAATAATGGGATTTTTGTCCTGTGATTTCAGGTCAATACGATGTCGTCCGCTATGAGTTTGACCGTTAGACGCCCGTTTTGGCCGTTTATGACACCAGAACGGCGTTCCCGGTCACCGCGGGAACACGGCACGTCCGATTGACGTGCCGTCTTCTCGACCACATCACAATTCATTCACCCTTTGATGTCGTCCGATTTCAGGCCATTCGGACTTCGTTCGGCCAGTTTGGACCCCCCACGCGCGTTTATCAAGCGCGCGCAACGCTTAAAGAACGCATAATGAGCCCTCCCGTGCAGACCGCACGTCCGATTGATGTGCCGTCTACGCGTGCACATCGAGAATAATAATGGGATTGATGTCCTGTGATTTCAGGTCAATACGATGTCGTCCGCTATGATTTTGACCGTTAGACGCCCGTTTTGGCCGTTTATGACACTAGAACGGCGTTCCCGGTCACCGCAGGAACACGGCACGTCCGATTGACATACCGTCTGCTCGAACACATCACAATTCATTCACCCTTTGATGTCGTCCGATTTCAGGCCATTCGGACTTCGTTCGGCCAGTTTGGACCCCCCACGCGCGTTTATCAAGCGCGTGCAACGCTTAAAGAAGGCATAATGAGTCTTCCCGCGCAGACCGCACGTCTGATTGACGTGCCGTCTGTGCGTTCACATCGCGAATAATAATGGGATTGTTGTCCTGTGATTTCAGGTCAATCCGATGTCGTCCGCTAAGTGACTGTATTTTGTTTAAAACGGACACCATTTTAAGTTCATACGGAAAACCGACCAAACGGATTCGGTTTCCATTGAAACTTTAGGAGAATGATCCATGGGTCATATGTGACGTGTACGAATCAACCCCGCCTCAATCGGAGACGCGGTGTGGCCGACACCACTCAAAGTGTCCGTCTTTTGTTTCAAAAGGACGTCATTTTAAGTGAAAAGCATCAACTGACATACGAAAAACCGACCAAACGCATTTCGAATCTATTGTTAATTTATCCCTACAATCCATGGGGTCATATGTGACGTATACGAGCCAACCCGGGATGAATCCGAGTTGCGGTGTGACCGGGATCAGTCTAAGTGGCACTCTTTTGTTTAAAAGGGACATTTTAAGTACATACGGAAAAACGACCAAACGGATTCAGTTTCCATTGAAACTTTAGGAGAACGATCCATGGGTCATATGTGACGTGTACGAATCAACCCCGCCTCAATCGGAGACGCGGTGTGGCCGACACCACTCAAAGTGTCTGCCTTTTGTTTCAAAAAGACGTCATTTTAAGTGAAAAGCATCAACTGACATACGAAAAACTGACCAAAGGCATTCGGACTGTGTTGATACTTTAGCACAAGGATCCATCGGTCGTATGTGACGTGTACGAGTCAATCCCACCTCAATCCGAGGAGCGGTGTGGCCGAAACCGCTCTAACTATGTCAATTTTGTTTAAAATGGACAAGATTATAAGTGAAAAGAACAACTGGCATATGGAAAACCAACCAAACGCATTCCAAATCTGTTGATAATTTATCCCAACGATCCATGGGTCATATGTGATGTGTACGAGCCAACCCGGGATGAATCCCAGTCGCGGTGTGGCCGGGATCAGTCTAAGTGGCTCTCTTTTGTTTAAAACGGACACCATGTTAAGTACATACGGAAAATCGACCAAACGGATTCGGTTTCCATTGAAACTTTAGGAGAAAGATCCATGGGTCATATGTGACGTGTAAGAATCAACTCCGCCTCAATCTGAGATGCTGTGTGGCTGGCACCACTCAAAGTGTCTGTCTTTTGTTTCAAAAGGACGTCATTTTAAGTTAAAAGAATCAACTGACATACGGAAAACCAACCAAATGCATTAGGATTGTGTCGATACATTATTAAAATGATCCATGGGTCATATGTGACGTGTACGAGTCAACCCCGCCTTAATATGAGGCACGGTGTGGCCAGAATCACTCTATGTGGCTCTCTTTTTCTTAAAATGGACAACAATTTAAGTACATACGGAAAACCGACCAAACGCATTCGGTTTCCATTGAAACATTAAGAGAACAATCCATAGGTCATATGTGACATGTATGAGTCAACACCGCCTCAATCTAAGTCGCGGTGTGGCCGGAACCACTCAAAGTGTCTGCCTTTTGTTTCAAAAGTACATCATTTTAATTGAAAAACATCAACTGACATACGGAAAATCGATCAAATGCATTCGGATTGTGTCGATACATTAGCACAACGATCCAGGGGTCATATGTGACGTGTATGAGTCAACCCCGCCTCAATCTGAGGCGCGTTGTGGACGGTAGCACTCCAGGTGTATGCATTATGTTTAAAATGGACATTACATTAGGTAAAAATATATGGTATACAAAAAACAGATCAAATTATGAATTGACTTCCAGATTCCACATATAATTATCATCTAAATTTTAAATTGAATTCTAAATGAATTATGTATGTTTATAATTACGTTATCAATTCTAATTTAATTATGGATCTGTATAGTTCTACCATTATATGTTAAACGTGTTTGAATTTGTTCTCTATATGTAAGTGTTAGTTGGTTATTGCAGGTACAATAATTTTATATATGTATGTGTTAGTTTATTGCAGGTACAATAATTGGATTGAAAAATGAGAGGGAACCCACAAAACTAGACCTGGTGGTGGTCAAATTGGAGACCTGGAGCTGCTGGCCAAATTGGGGAGTTGCTGGCTGATTTGCCCAGCAGAGGCTATGCCAACGGTTCAAAACCGTTGGCATAGAAACTCTAGGATTAGTTTTACCAACGGTTCATAAAACCGTTGGTAAAAAACCTTTCCCAACGGTTTAGAACCGTTGGGAAAGAGTAGAGTTTGGATTTTACAAACCGTTGGGAAAAAGGTTTCCCAACGGTTTTGAAGAACCGTTGGCATAGGGTAATCTTTCTCCGCCCTATGCCAACTGTTCAGTGTAAACCGTTGGGAAATGTTTTTCCCAACGGCTTACTTCCCTACGGCTGGAAGAACCATTGGTATATGTTATACCAACGGTTGTCCAGCCTTTCCCAACACTTCTCAACCGTTGGTAAATGTTTTATTTCCAGTAGTGAGGGTAAATATGTTAATTAAGGGTAATAATACTATTATAAAATAACCCTAAAACATGTTTTAATATCATTATATGAATTTTTTTTGACGTAAATAATCATTGGGTTGAATTTGTGTCCTTTTTAAGCCCCATGGACGAGATTAGGACTTTTAATATTTTTATTTAAAGGAAAAATAAATATGTCTTACTAAAATTATAATAACTATATCACTTTTTATATAAGTTTATACATTAGATAAATTATATTATAAATAATAATTTGAAATCTAAATTATTTTTATTTATCATGGAAATTTATTTTTAATTTTATGGAAATAAATAATTACCTTAGAGAATTATTATTTTATGGTGTAAAAATTAATTAATTGATGAAAAATCCATAAAATAATTTTTATTAAATTAATATTAACCAAAAAAAAGAACCATAAAATTGAAAAATCTTATTTTTAGAGTCTATCTTGACAATAACCATCGAAGGGTTGAGTTTGTGACAATTTGGGGCCTTATATAAGAGACTGTAGAACTTGTATTATTTTATTTAAAGTGATGTAAAAGTTTATAAATTAAAATTTTAATATGTATAAAATTTTTAATTTTGGATTTCACAGAAGATAAATTCTATTGGATATTTTATTTTGAAACCTAGTAGATATATATTCATAATTTAAATTTTTATGTTTTATTCAACAAATGGCTATATTAAATAATTACACAAAATTGACGTAGTAATTATTTTATTAATATAGATAACAAATAAATGTTATTAAAAATATTGAAATAAATATAATTTTGGATAATTAATATGTATAATGAATTTTATATATTAACATTACCTATTATGAAAATAATAAAATTGTGGGTTCGTGGTTAACTTGTCATCTTAAATTTTGAAAAATTCAATGAATCGAAGAGTGTCAAAATCAACACTTTTTATTAATTTGAAAAACAATATATTCTTAAATTTTTAAACTAATAAAACATTTTTTAAAAATATATAATAATTATTATATTTTGTAAAATGTTATAATTTATTTATTTATGGTTTAATTAACATCATTTAAGTAAATATTTTACCCTTTTAATATTGAAATATTTTTAACCCAAGTAAAAAATTAGATATTAAAACTAAGTGTAAATTAAAATGATAAGGTTTAAATTTATAGAAAAACTTTAGTAAAATCTATTTTTTGATGATATTAGAAACCTATATAATCACATATTCTAAAATGAGAAAATTTTAATGTTTTTTATGGGTTTAATTTTTATTGTGAATTTATATTTTTTGAGATCAGAAAAATTCCACTCACATCAATTATAAAAGGGAACCTCCTTTCTAACATATACACTTCAATTTTTGCATTAATGTTCATCAATCCTATAAAATTATCAATTATAAACTTCTCTAGTTATATTATAAAGGTTATTTTCTTCTTCAAAGACAATATATAGTGATCTAAGAGCGGATTTAGTGGAAACACGTTGATGAAGAGGTAATATCCTCTACTGATTCTTTCAAACTTATTTCTCCTTAATATTAACTTTTATGAGTTGTTTCATTATAAAGTTAAAAATCTATTATCACTTATATAATTAAAAGTTATTTTGATTATTTAACTAGTATAATCATCTTTTTATCCAACCTATGAAAAATGAAATCACAACGTATGTGTACGTACAACTTACCATCTCCACGATGTGTTGTAATCTGTTTTTCACAAAAACCTTTCATGAATGAGTATAATAATGGAAATAATAAATATATATTATTATTTTAAAAATATTTTATTTTTGTAATATTATACACCATTATTTTCAATAACATTCATCGATTATGGGAATGATATCCTTGCTTGTGGGTACGTATGACCTACTTTTTCTAGGATGTGATGCGATTCATTCTATATAATCTTTATTAAATGATGGTTATATTAATGTATGTAATGAATAGGTAAGATATATATACTGTTAATATAATTTTATAATTATTTTACTATAAACAATGAAGCATAACTAGATCTTATTCAACAAATTATGCTTAAGAAAATGAAGCAATTAATACACAAAAAAACATGTAATAATGATATGTTATTAACAAATAGATGATAATATGATCATATATTATTTCATAAAAATAACTAAGATTCTGAGATAAGTCAATTCCATTATTTAATTCATTATATAAGAGGTTTTCATACATACAAATTAAATCAATCCTAAGGTAAGGGATAATTTCTCAATCTCATTATTATCCGAGAATTTTTATAAGTATTTACTGAGGTATGCTTATCGTACACATCCATGTTTCAAATTTTTTTAATATTATTTATATTATTATAAAAATTTTTAATGTCAGATTTACCAAGTAGTTAATTTTTATTAAATTATATGAAAGGAATCATTTTTTATTATTCGATACGATGTACTTTTTGACTTTTCCAGCAAATGTATGATAAGAATGATTTTAAATTATACACCATGAATTGATTTTTATGTAGTCATAAAACCTAATTTCCATGAGGCTTACTATACAATATTTCACTTTAATTTTCAAATGAATTGTTTTCTTTTAAATTTTTGTCAAATTTGGATAAGAGAAAACATTTTTGAAGAATAAAAGGATATTTTCCTAATGAATTAATTTCAAGTGTTATATAAAAATATTTTTCTAACTAATCGGTAATTATTTAATAGAGTTGTGTTTCAAGTAAAATATCATTATTGTTTGTGTTATTTTATTATGTTTATAAGGGAATATATAATATTGAAATATATTTTTAAATGGATTATGTTAGGGGGAATGATGTTTAAAGAAACCCATTTTATTCCTTGAGTTATGATAAAAGATTTAAAATATTATGGAACATGTAAGAATGATTTCCTTACGAGATTAGTAGTACCAATATCTATATTCAATGCATTGTGTAAATATTTATACCTTATGAGAGAGACATGGTTGGAATTGGAAATGATCTTAGGTCAATAAAATAGGGATGGAACTAGAAGTGAACTTGGTTCAGTAATGCACTTTGTCTGCCATGATGGTCTTGAAATGAGCATTGACTAACATTAAATGATTTTCTATTATTATGTGTATTCAAAAAAAATCCCATGTCTTCTGTTATGGATTTTGGGATTACATTCACTTATTCTTATGAACATTCATGATTTATCCAATGTCATAAAATCACGATCATTCATTTGAAGGATAAGATTTTCAAATGTAATGATATTATGTATTATTATTATGATATGATTTATATATATCCTTTTTACCCTTTCTCAGAATATTAGATCAACTTTTCATATATTTATTTTCCAATGTTTTTGAAGAAGGTTATTAATAAATATATGTCAAAAAATGGGTCTAGTTATGATGAAATAAGTGGGAGGCAATGAAGATGTATTATAAACAATTTGTTTTTGTTTTCTAGTTTCAAAAGATTCCATACCAATAAGGTCTTGTTGAGGATTATATATATTTTTTAATAAATATTATTCAACTTAGAAGTAATATAAATGTATATAAATTATGAGATGTTATAATAGTCTGGGTTTTCCAAACAACAATGTCACTTGATCTGAGCATGAAACTCAAGAATCTAGGTCATCTACAGCTAACACAAAAAATGTACACAATTGGGTATACATGGGTACTAGTAGATTATATAAAAAAAAAATTCTAAAACATTCTTCACACACAATAATTTTTTAAAACACCCCTTGGCATCAAAGGGTTTTCCATCAAAACAAAAATGAACAAGATATTTTACATAGCCATCACCTTTTCAGAAAACCAATCTCATTTAAAAAATTCCATTTAATAAAATAAAATACCATTTTTAAATATAATTTTAGAATTATTTTTCTCTGCATTTTCATTAAAATATAAAATCTGATTCATTTAAAAATTCCCAAAATCATGAGACTTTTCAAAAAAACCAATCCATAAAACAATTTGTGCATGCCTCGAACCCCACATGAGTTTTCATTTTCAAATCCATGTTTTTTTCTTAAAATAAAAATGTGAAAAAATCTGTTTCCCGATGGGGACCAAAAATCATGTCACAATCAGTCAAGCATGCCCCTCATGTTCAAATTAATTAAATAACCCTTTATAATAATATATAAAAAATTCAATATAATATAATTTGTTTCAAATTTTGTGGATTTTGATAATCCTATCATGTCAAAATAATTCTAAAATATAATGAATTTACAACATTCTTGGATATAAGGAGTATATCCAGTATTCTATAAGGAATAACAGAGCATGAATGTAATCAATACGGTTATATGATAATCCAGGGTGTTACTGTGTTTTAAAAGAATACATGGTTAAGGTATTCACATTTTATTACATGGAAAAAAGGATCTTCATTGTGTTTACCTTCCAAATAAATTTTTTATGGTGAGATTGGATTGAAGTATTTTAGATAAGTCTAAAGTTGGAATCGATTAAGTTTTACATTGAATACTATTTTTAATGTTAAATCATTTCTTGAGATTATTTATGAATTATCATAAAAAGGACAACCCAGAGGTAAAGTGACAACCCGTTGCGTCCGGCAAGGCCACGTGACATGAACCCGCAACTGAAGGGTGATAAGGGTGCATCACCTACCATTGGCCTATGTGATATCCTAGCTTGTATAATATAGTTTTTTAAATATACTGACAAATGATTTTTAAATTCATTATATTTGGAACCCTATACAATTAGGATAAATAGAATACTTTTGAATTATATTATCTTTTGGAGTGAAATATGAGTTTGTGGTAAGATTTTGTTGAAGGATGAAACTCTATTTGTAAAATATATTATTTTCCTCTTAATCTATGAATAAATTAATTATTAAACATTAGGGAATGGATCTTTTAACCAAAAATTTGTTATCCTAACACCTTAAGTATTGTTGAACTGATGATATTTTACACCATCTTAGATTGATGGGTTTGAAGCCCTCAATTTTACACTTGTTTTTGATTGATGACCTCAATCGCTCTCTATTAATATTTATTTTTTTCCTCCAATTATGTGATTATAATTTCCACCAGTGTTCTCGTTATCGAGTTCATAATTTGGTGGTGACTTTTTCATTTCCCTTTCCCTCTTATTAAGAGTAAATTTTATTAAACCAATTTCTGATGAGGGATTTCCACAATGGTTTTATTTTTATTTTTAAACATTTATTATCAAAGAACAATTTCAAATTGTGAGGATTCAATTTATTAAAGGAGAGGAGAATATAACACCCCATGATATCATAGTACATTGTCTCATTAATGTAATTAAATAGCTTGCGCTACACGCAACACCGAGTTCGAGCGCACCACAACTTTCTAAACTATCCGTTCAAAAATTGGTTATGAATATTATTAACTACATTTTGAATCCTATATACTCTATATAATTTTAACTTCTATATTATGTGTTTCATAGACATAATATAATAAAAATTTCATTTTTTAGATAAAATATGTATATTTCAAAAAATTCAATTTTACGCTTTTTAATGGGGAACCCTTTTTGAAAATTTTTTTTGACACTTTTATATATTCAATTTAATGAAATTAAATTCTTTTTTTAAGAAGAACGAAAAAGTTTAGTTTGGATAAATTTTTGTTACATTTCTGATAACTTTCATATATTGATGAATAGTGGAAAATACTATGTTTTAATTGAAAACATATTTTTTAATCGAAATAATTTATAGTGATAAATTATGAATTTGAATGGTTTCAATGTATAATTAGATTATTTTTTATCATTTAATATAATGTAGGTCATTAGAAGTAATTTTAATTTTAAATTTGACATAAACACATGTAAAACTTTTAATAGTTTTTACTTTTTAAAAACCTGCTTTTTGGTTTTGACAAGATGAATTAATTATAAATTAAAAAATGCAACTTCTCTGTTTTTATTTTGGTAAAATAGAATTCATTTTAGAATTTTGAATAACAAAATTATCTTAGGGTTAATTTTTTGTTTTTTCTGAAAACATTTAATTTTTGACGAATAGTGAAAAACACTTCATTATTATTTAAAACCATCTTTTAATTTGAATAATTATTTATCTTAAATAAATTTATTTTAAAACAAAACATATATATAATACCTATTTAATTTTAGTTTAATTCAATGTTTTATATTTTATAATAAAATTAAATGTATAAAATTCTATTTAACTTTTTAACCTCTTTTACCCACATTCTAGGAACATTTGCAAATTTTCATAAAACATAATTTTACCACTTTTATGAATAGAATTTCAAAAATCCATTATATATAGTTTACATCACTAAATAAAATATGGTTCAATAAGATGAAAATAATTTTTGGTGAACACTAACTTTTGACTTTTATTTACGATGGTTAAATGTAAATAGAGAAATTAAGGGTACAAATGATATTATAAATACCCTAACACAAGTCCAAATTCTATTTTATAAGTATAATTCGACAAAAAAAACCTTATGAATAAAATATGACCCCATTTGGTCCAGTTGGATATGATTAAAACATTTATTATTATTTTATATAAAGAAGAGTTAAAAGAGTTAAATTCAATGATTAATAAGTAAACCATTTTTAATATAGAGTTATACATTAGATAAATTAGACTATAAATATTAATTAGAAATATAACAAAATTTCATATATAATGGTATTTTATTAATTATTTTTGGGAATTAAATAATTTAATTTACTTATGAAAAAAATGATGATGTAGTAATTAACTTATTAATAAAAAATTAAAATAATTTATATTATAAATATCCAAATAAATTTAATTGGAGACTTCTGATGAATTAACCTAATTTTATAATTTAATAATACACACTAGGGTTGGTTAAATAAATTTTATTCGATGTGATAGTGTTTTTATGGCTTAAAAAAATAAAACACTTAATAGTGTCAAAATTGACATAATTGTGTTTTTAAAACAAATATTATATAATTAAATGATATAATATTCCTCAAAATCTATGTTTGGGCCAACAGATTTAGATGAGATTATATATATTAATTATGAACCACATGGTGTTCTCTTGTCTTGTTATCGTATGTTTATTAACCATATAGTATAAATATACAAAGAGAGATAGTAAATGTCAAACTATTTAACTCAGATTTACATCTAAAAGATAAGGATAATATTATGACCTAAGCATGCATAAAACCTATTGGTTGAGAGGTTTCAGAACCATCCACACATTATCCTTTAAGTAATTCATTTTTAATCCATTAAAAACTGATATTATTTTATTATAAAATATTATTTCAAACTTTTCCTAAAGTGACCCTCACCTCTCTTATAAAAGGGAACTTCCCATTCTCTTAATTTCACACCTCAAAAGTCTTTTGGATCGGCCAAACGCTACCAAATATCCTCCAAAAATTCTTAAATTAATTCTAGAGTCCTTCTGTTTGTCATAAAGCCAAACTAAGCATCCCTTTTTATCAAATCGAAAGGAAGATCCCGAAGAAGCGGTAAATATTTAATCACCTCTTTCAAGTTCTCTTCTTCTTCCACTTCCTCTTTCATTGTTGTTTCAATTGTATGATAATATCTCCATTATCTTCTAAATAATGTGATGTTATTATAAAAATTTTAGAACCATTTTCATTATTCTATCCATCCTATAAATGACAAGTAACCATACATGCATACATATGGATTACTGTCTCCACGTTGTGGTGTAGTTTTTTATTCAAACACATCATTATTTGGATGGGTATAATAATGAGTATAACTGATTTAATATAAAAATATATTTTTAATTATTATTCATATAAGATATACTAACCAATTACATACTATTTCACCATCAATATAATGATGTAGTCACTCGTGCGTACGTACAGATTACCGTCTCCACGACGTGATGAGATTCATTTCAACGTTCACGATTCATCAATGATTATAAAAATATATATCAGTAATAAGTATGTAATATATGAAATAATAATGCTACTGGAGAGAGATATATATATATATATATATATTTTTTTACATACATATATCTTATTCACTTAGTTCCGTTCAATACAATATGCAAATGAAAACAGCGTTTATGCGTACGTACGACCTACCGTCTCCATAAACGGTGTTTTCCATTTAATATATATGTATATTAAAACTATTTATATTATAAATATATAGGATATATAAATAATTTTTTATATTCTTGAAGTACATAAATCTAGATCTAAGTGATACAATCATGAGTAACATGTTTAAACACGTAAGATAAAGAAAGCGATTATTACCCGAAATGTTAATTTAACATGGAAATTATTATTAAATGGGTAGTATAAAGTCATAAATGAATAATTTATGATATAATAAATATTAATATCGTTCTGGTATAATTTAATAACATACTATGGTCTTTATACAGGAGGTTAAATGTACCCTTGACTAATGAAAAGTACATGGTAAGGGTTAACTTCACAATCTCTTTATTATTCGAGGTTGTTTTCACGTAAGTATCTACTGGGACCTCATTATCATCCCAATCAAGGTTTTCTTAAAAATGTATTTCAAAAAAATTTTACTATTTACTAGACAATGTGTTAAAGTCATTTATGACCTTATTTTACCTGATATTCTTTGAAAGGAATCTTTCCACTATTTTCAAAATATGGTACTTTATGACATTTTTTACAAAATTTAGGTAAGAATGTCTTTTTTAACTTATACGACAGGTGCATGTATTTTATGCCATTATAACATAAACGAGGCTTCCCATAAAAGCTTATAAGAATATTTTAAAAATAAATGATTTCTATTATAATTATATGACATTTAAATGATTTCAAAATAGAAAGTGAAATTTCTCTCAAGAAGTATTGATTTATTCTATGTCAATATCCTTTGATGGATTTTAAACTTTTTTAAAGTTGATTTATTATGATATAATTCATTAATATTGTATTGAAGTATTTTTGATATATTTGATAGTGGATGTGTTATTTTTATACCATCCATGGTTTATGGATAAAGTATTGACATTTCATATGCCAGTTTTAATACGAATTTTTCTGTTATATTTAATCCTTTTCATATGAGGAATTCATTTGACTTTTAAAGTGATGGGTGGAGCCCACTATTGCTCCACGATGCATCAGTAGGTCTGATGAGACAAACTAGTCTCTTGGCACAAGGGCTTGGAAAAATCTTATTTTTAGTCTTGGCACAAGGTCGTGACTATGTCTTTATGAAGTCTGACATTATGCATTCCATAATTATGTAATTTGATATTTATATTTCATGTGATTATTGGACTAGTAGAATATCAATGTGAATAAGTAAATGAAATTATTTGATTTTATCATTGCTATATCATGCTTCTGTTTAAGTTTAAAAGGATTTTGTTTTAGAATTATACATTTCCTTAAATGATTATGTTTATTTATGAAAGATTCCACTATATTGTTATCCTTATTAAGCATCTGAGCTCAACCAATTCTATGTTTTATTTTTTCTAGTATTCCTAGAAGTGTGTTTTGATTTATATTAATGGTTAAACTATGATAATAATGGAATTCATAAAGGATTATTTATTTTGTGTTATATCTTATATACTGTAATGTAACATCCATGTATGTAATCTATTTTCCAAGACTTCTAAACTGATCGGTCCTTCGGGACATGATTCCTTGTATCATTCCAATGTATTAAAATAAAGAACTAAAACTGGGTAACATGGGTTTGGGTGTCACACTTAAATCAATGAAGTATCATATACTAGAGATAAGATAATCATACCATTAATATTTTTCACTACTAACTCAACATATAATTTTTCAGGTTATATTGTGATAACCTTGTAAAATTATTCAGACAGTAATGATTTTCTAGGTATATAATTTTATAAAACAATATTATTTATTGATTGGATGTTAATCATACCTTTAACCACATTTTTATTATACCCCAAATCGGTAATAGTGATCTAATGTGATTTACATTTTTATATGGTATTAAGAAGTAACGAAAATTAATTTGCATCATTCAGCGATAAAATTTGAGCATTGGTTAAAAATATTCTCATTCTTATTGAATTTTAAAAACTCGGGTTTGGGTGTTATAGTTGTTGGAGCTTTTATACATTCAAATAATTATATAACTTCTCACCATCACTTTTGAATTCGACTTCCCAATGGCCTTCATTTATACAATTAAATCCTTTACTAACCACCTGAAGAAAAATTCATTTTTATTGATTTCCACACATTGATCATAAATGAGTGCTCATTTTATTTCCCCCATGATTTATATTCTTATAATTTCCTTCAAATTCGTTTTTATTTTTTGTTCAAAACCATGAGATTTATGGGTAACTCCAATATTGATTTCTACTCTGATATCACAATGAATGTTTCCTCATCAATACTGAAGTTTGTTATGGATAATTACCAAATAAGACATGGTATTAAACCACTAAAGAGTCAATCAATAAAATTTTTAACTTGGATGTTAATACAAAAATTTTAACTCAAAAGTATCATAAAATATTTCTCATGGGCACTAATGGATTCATCATACTTATTTTATAAAACAAGGAATTACTTATCCATTTTTGAATGATTAATAGAGGAATGAAATTTTTAAAAAATAGTATTCTAAAAAAATCCTACTCAATAGATTCAATTTCATATTATTTTATCTTATTCTTGATAATATCCCAAATTTTGTATAGTTCTCCTTCTATATTACAAACAACCAAAATAAATATTTTATTATTTAAACCCTAGTGAAAAAGAAATATCATTTTTTTGGAACTGATCTATTTTTCAATAAGAAAGGTTTATGTTAACTCATGAAGTACTCAAAATATTGTTCTTCCCCCATTTTCTTGTCTGTAATATCAACATCATTCATGGATTATGAAATATTTATAATGATAGTTACCAGATTTCTCATTCTAGTTTCCATAATAATCTATTTACTAGGATATAAATAAATGAATTTTCCATCACATCAAGTCTTAACATGCATCCTTTGATTTCAAGGAATTGACTAAAATGAAAAATAAAATCTTGAAAAAAAATATTCACATTTAGAAATCAAATAATCATGAAAAATCATTCATAGAATATTTTAATGTTGACAAGGTATTTTCATTATATGTAACCTTGAGTTTATCCTAGAACATCATTAGAAATAATATATTAAAATACTTCATAGTAGTTTATGAAGAAACTTTTTATTTAACCTACGAATAATTCTCAATACTTTCTATATATGTTTATAGTATTATGCCCTGTCATCGAGAACCAGTGACAATTGATTTTATAACTAATCAAAAACATTCAATGTTGTTACCCATAGGTGAATCTGGGACATAATTGCATCCACTTTCTAGTATCCAGATAATGATTTATTTTCTAGGAAGACCACATACATTTATTTACCTTATCATATGATTTTATTATATATGTAAACATATCTTAAGGGTTCCCACTAATGTTTCCTCATCATATTCTCTAAAATAACCAATCCATTCCTTGATAACATTTGGTGGGACCCTATAATTACATACATAATTATTACATCTTATTTGATGAATATTTATTATATATCATTAAGATTCATTTAAAAACAATAATGTTGTAGTGTATTTGAAAAAATAGATATATAAACCATCAATAAATAATATATCCATATCATCTCTCATTTAGATCTTTATTAATTGAACCATTATTTTACATATAATAATTAAAACATTTCGTTATATCCTTTCCAAATAAAAACATAATAACTGGTGAACGTAGATGCTCATTAAGGGAAAAAGAGAGATATCAATGATAATCTTAATAAAAATAGAGTTTAAGGGTATCAGAACATAATCTAATCATTTGAAAATAAAACCTAGAAAATTATTGATGTAAATAATTATTCCTGGTATAAGGCATGGTAGTTGAACTAAAAAAGTCATATGGGAATCAAGGAATGAGATCAATGAGAGCACATCATTGTCATACAATCATGTCATAATAGATTTTCATAAAATATAGCTTAATAATAATAATAGAAATATTATTTCAATTATTCACACCAATAAATTAATCACATGTTAGGCATGGGATAACCACCCATGTACCTGGTTTGAGCTTCCAATAACCCTCTTACGACCACTATATTGCACTTGGGATAACAACCAATATAACCTCTTTTGGGCCTCTGGTAACCTCAAATGTACTCAATTTTTTAATTAGGATAATAGCCAACGTAAAATTTAATCTCATAAAACGTAAATTTTTAACCCGTTAATTGGAGGGATATAATAGACACACCAATCACACAATCATAATAAATTCAGAATTTTTCTATAAGATCATGAAAAGAATTATCATTTATTCATAACAAAACTAGTGGAAAAGAAAACAAGTTTCACCAATATTTTTAATCATAATCATAAACCGTTTTGATAAATAATAATGATGGTATCATCAGATTATATACAAAGTGAAGCATAATTAAAATCAATGGATTTTTTTTATGAAAATACAATTAAAAAAATTATGACATTTCTTGAGAAAAATATCCTTTTCATTTTGAAGTCACTTATTAAAAATATAAAAATTTCAAAAATGGTAGGACAAAAATTTTATTTGAAAATTAAATTGGATAATTGTAATGGAATATTCAACAAAAATATTATTCATGACGATGATAAATAAATTTTGTGTTGTATATATTAATATAATTATTTCATTAACACATTTGGTAAAAAGTACCTCATTCAAAAAAAGACAAGAAGATTCTTTTTAAAAATTTTCTATATAAAGTCAAAATTGGATTAAAATAAATTTAAAAAATCATAGAAAACTAATAAAATGAATCCTGAAAATTATTTAAACAATATATGTGCATGTAATCAAAATATACCATACCAAATATTAAATCAAAGTTTGTTTTCCTTTAAAATATTATTTTTGTTTCTTGTGTAATTAAAGAGAGTAAGATGAAAGGTAAACATGTAATCTAAATGAATAGATATATTAGAATAAAATAAATAATATTTGGTGATAAATTTCATATAATTTTACCTTCATAAATTTAATCATACATGATAGTGGTTAAAATGAAATAGTAATGTAAAACTTGTACCTCAAGTTTGGCATGCAATGAAGGAGATATAACCTCCATTATAATAAATTTAAATTTGTTATAATTATATAATAAAACCATATACATTTTATTTATATAATATATGATCCAATTATGATATTTTAATTCCCATTAATGAATATTTCTCTATTAAATTTATCATTTTATGGTGTTAACTATTTCATTTTAGATGAATTTATTGACTCTTATGTTATGGTCCTGCAAATTTATTAATGGTTGAATAATCTATTGAATTTTATTAATATTAAAAATATAATATTTATTAATTAAATATATTTATATAATGATAAAAAAATTAACATTGATAAAAATTTATTACACCTTTCATGGAGACGACAATCATTTCTTTAGCATGAACATTATTTTCATTTTCGAAAAAAAATTTAGCAAGAAAATTAAAAAGTTTTTTTTAATTAAAAATCATTATTAATTAATAAATATAATATATATTTATTAAAGCAGTCATTAGAAATATTCATGTGAGGTTGTGATGGAAAATGATTTATATTTCCATGTAGAGGTGGCAGTCCACGTGTATGGATGAACGATACTTTCATTTCATATTTGATGGAAAACAGGTTGAAAAGGTTGTACCATAACAATAATAAATATGTATATCTAGGGTAATAGATTCATAATATTAGGATTTACATAATAGGATCAGATAATGTGGAAGAAGAAAATAAATTTAAACTGCTCTATTAAGAACTATGCCTCTTCATTGAGAAAACTCCTTTGGTTTACACCTTAAGCCTTGACAGAATGGTTTTCAAATTTTAAAAATTCCTCTACAAAATGGGTATGGATGTTAAGAGATGATTTAGGTAGTAATTTTCCAATATAAAAAGATATTTAATTTTGTAAAATAGATAATATGGGGTATCATTTTTTAATTGAGGGACAAGACAAACTTGTAATTTTTTAAAAGATTAAATTATATTAATTCCTTATTCAAAATAAAAGGTTCAAAAATGAATAGCATTTTATGTTTAGATTACATAGGATATAAAAATGTACATGAAATAATATATATAATTTATATTCCAATATCACTTTTATCAATTAGTTTAACCACCGAAAAATCCATTTTAACTATATCTATAGTAACAAAACTTTATAATTTTTTACTATACATAGTGAAAAAAAGAAAGTGGAATCAATAAAAATGTGTTAAAATAAAATTTAAAATATATAATCCATTTTATCAAATTAAATTTCTAAAATAATTAGATACTAATTTTGAAATAAACTCAAAAAATCATTTAAATTGTTTTCAACATAAATGCCTATTTATGTTTAAAAATGTATTATAACAAATTCAATACTTATGATGATTCAAATGTAATTGATTCAATTATTTTCATTAAATATTAACTATATTATTTTAAAATAAACACAAAAATGGATATTTTTAAATTCTTGAATAGAAAAGACAACTTTCAATAAAATTAGTATTTTTTTACTACTCACTAATAAATTAATCTTTTATAAAAATTATAACATTTCACCTTAATATAATTTTAATATAATGATCTAAAAAAGGATATCATTTTTATAAAATAAACTTTCTAAATTTTTCATAATTTAATTATAATATTTACACAAAAAATGTAATAAAAAACAAGTTTGAAGAAATCATATTTTTGTACCATAAAAAGAATTTTTAGAAAATTGAGAAATTATTAATTGTATATTAATGTATACATTTTCATTATAAAAACCACTTATAAATATTTTTAGTAATGTTATTAATGTTATTATTCATAGCTCCATTTTAATTTCTAGTTTAAAATGTTTCATTATATAAATGTCTATTTACACTCGATGTTTCCAAAAAAACAAGCTATGAAATTCATAATTATTATTTCCACATAAAATATTTATTATCTAAATATATTATAGTAGTGAACATTTATCCTTAATATAAACACACTATAATAACATATGTAAGAACCCAGTTTTTCTCCCTAGTATTTTTCTTTTAAATTTTAATCTAAATCTTTACATTGGACCCAATATGGATTTATATTGAGTTTGTAATGCTTATGTGGGTGTATGAGGCTTGTTCGGAACCCGTAACCCATATTATTAGAGAAAACAAACTTGGCACACGGTTTAGAGTAAACTGTGTGGAGGGTGTCTTTTCAGATAGTGTCAGCTCACACGGTTGGCGCACAACCATGCTGCCAAACTGGGTGAATGCCCCTTTTTACAGGTAACAGTGATTGGATGGTGCACATTTTGATCAAGTGGTGTAGTGGAAGACTTTTTGGGATGAATCGTCTCACACTGTTTGCATACGGTTAGACAAACAGTGTGGACAAACAGTATATAGGCTAAAAACTGATATAAAATGTCCAGAAAACACTTAATAATATCTTAATCATTCCCCTTCGTAATAATCTGATAACTAGTGGTATTTTTCACCATTTTGACTCAATTGAATCTTATTTAAGGCCAAATATTGGGATAAAGAGATCTCCAAAATCTGTCATCTGATCGAGATTCAATTCATCATGTTGGATGCGCAAATGTAAGTACCGAAGTCCTCTTCATCCTTTCTTCTTCTCTTCCACTCCTGATCTGGATATCACCATGTGATCATTTTTCACCTTTTCTTATATCTAATCTAATCAGAGGAAAATCCAGGGCTGATACTGAAGGGGGAGAGTCCTACAACCCTATAGTGGGTGGGCTATAACTCATCCTTAAAGTTCATTGTTTTAGGAAAGTTCATGTGGGGAAATTTATTTCATTGGAATGAATTTCTTAAATTTACATTCCATGATAACAAATGATAGAATATTATGGTTAAGAGTATTCCAATCATGTGATTAGTTGTTAGTGGTTACACCCACAACTCAATCTGACCCATGTCGAAGGTTATTCCAAAATTGGTTTTTTATTGAATCAGTATGTTTGAGCCACCGTTCGGGGGTCCCTTTTCTTGAATAACCTATAGGTGATCCCACTAATCAGAAATGGCTTGTTATTACTATGAATTTCATAATGGAATGTACCATATTTTCTCACCACTTGATCCGTCTAATGTATGTGATTACGAATGGTTATTAAAAATAAAATGTGAAATGTGAAATAGAAAGTATACTATATATACAACATATCCATGATAAAAAGGGATTGAATAATGGTTATATGTCGGAAACACCCATTTTCATGTTGATGGAAGGTAGAGGAGTGAACCTAAATAATTGAAAAACCCTTAATAGAAAACTAAGACTTGATTAAATGGTTACAATGCTATTTGGCCTATCCAAACTAATGGAAAAAAATTCATAGACTAATAAATAAATGGTATCAACTCTACATAACCAATACACACTAATGGAAGAAAATAATTTAACCAAATGAATTTCCACATGTTTATAATATCAAATAGGATTGGACTGACTCGATCTCACCTTGGATTCTTTTGGGAGAATACCTTAGGTCTTGGAACCCCATTTTTATTCAAGGATACTGTTTTCTAAGGTTGATAACCACATGTACTCCAGTTCATACCTTTTCTATGGATGTTTGGTATTCTACCATTGGAACCCTTTAATTTTTATAGGATACCTTAGATACAGTCCTTGGATCCATCATTGACTAGTAGGTTCCATAGTGAAATCACATAGGGCCCAGTCCTTGCATATCACTATTTTACCTCGGTTGATAACCTTGGACACAATCGGTGCCATATTGTTGAATTCCTTGGATTATGAACCTTGGATTACACTCTTACCCCATTATATATACTCAAATACTAATGAGTTAGCAGGCTGTGAGATTCGTGTTACCTTGGTTATTTCTGTGGAACACCCTCGTTGAATATCATTTTCAGGCTTCCTTATCATGTCATGGGACCTTCAGTATTTATACTATCATGAGGTGATTTCAGTACTGGATATTCCTCACATGACCTATTAACATTAAATTGGGATTTATTTATTAATGAACTAGTTAAATGTTCAGACACCAGCTAAGGGATGAAGGAGGTACTTGTTTATTTAGTTATGTTTTACTTCTTTTTTTACATTAAAGATTCATTCCAACACACTGTTATATTTCATTACACGAGATAGATGTTTTAGATCCCATTGGTGGTGTCCCACTGTGATTTATCTCACACCCTATCTGTGTGCCAATTTGTACACGTGAGTTAAATAGCATCAGTCTCCTACTTTTTTAAGGGGTGGTGGTTCTCGGGATTCTGAGTCTTGGATAGAGACCATTCTTTCTATCTTTGAGAATTTGGAAATGCCTCTAGAGTGGAGAGTCACGATTTCTAAAAACATGCGTCCAGATTCGGCCAAGTCTTGGTGGGATGTATTTAACTGTCCTGGTCGTCATCAAAGAATTTTATGGGTTGACTTACAGACTACCTTATATGATTAGTTATTTCCTCGGTCATTGACAGCTGACAGAGCCTAAGAGTTCGTACATCTTGAGCAGGGTTCTATGTCAGTTATTGAAAGTTCAACATGTTTCAATGATTTACATCACTTTGCACTGCTTTTAGCTAGTGATTAGATTTCACATGCTATACATTTTGTGTATAGGAACCAATACGCCATCCGAACTCATGTGAATGTATTTATCCTTCTTACATTCTCTGAAATTGTTTATGAGATCATTATCAAAAAGTGTTTCATGACAAATGGCGTGAGAACCAGGTTTAAAGGATCAGTGTTGTGTCAGTCTAGTAGATCTTTTGGTGGTAGGAAACTTTCCCCTAAGGTTTTTCATCAGGGAAGTGGCAGCTATATTATCTTGGTAGATAGCTCTATAGTATTTCACTAGTGTGGAAAATCACGGAAAATATCCCCAGCATGATAGAGACCCTATGGAGTGCCGGTCTTGTGGCTTCATGGGTCATCTTTATCACTTTTTCTGGACTATTCCACTAGATTCAAGTGGAAAGGGATCAGATTTGGATGCACCTTCTGGAGAGATTACTTTTTCACCGCTTCAAGCAGGGAGTTGGAGTAGTAGTGGTATATCTAGCCAAGGAAGAAGTTGTGGACATGGTAGTCTGATCCCTGGCCACCATCAGTGCCTCCAGAGTATTCATGATCATGGTTGTCCATCTATTGCATAGGGCTGTGGATTAGGTAAGTTTCATGCTTTACATTTGATACCAAAGGTTCAGGTGATAAGATCATCTATAGTATGAGGTACTATTCTAGTGGAATCCACTATTTTCTCTACTTTTTTTTGATATAGGTGCTTAAAACTCTTTTATTTTGGAATATATCATGGATAGTCTCATATTGGAAATTCAGCATCACTATATTTTAATGACCCTCGATATACCATTGGAAATATAGATGGAGGGCATTCGCCAATGCATGGACTATCCCCTTGAGGTATGAAGGTACCCTTTCTTCTAGAATCTCTTTATTCTCAAGATGACATGCTTCGATGTCATTCTCTGGATGGAGTGGTTAGTTCACTATCACACCTTTGTAGACTACTATATTTGTGTGGGTTCTTTTACATCCCCAGAAGAAAGTATTTTTATTTTCAAAGGTGATTGGGATGTCTAGTATGGGAGAGATAGATTGAAGCATTATAGGCTATGTGGAGTGACCGCCCAGATAAAAAATCATTTCATGGAGGATTCAGGTTTGAATCAAACTGATTTCCATCTAGTAGTTGATCGTTTCGGGGAAGTCATTCATGATGACTTTTCTAGCGTACCTCCTAAGAGATCGGTAGATCTTATAATTGGGCTAGTTCTAAGAGCATCTCCAGTTTTAATTACTCCCTACCAAATGACACCTACTGAGCTTCAGGAGGTCAAGCCACGGATAGTGGAATTACAGGCCAAAGGCTTTATTCAGTCATGTACATCCTCTTGGGGTTCACCCATGTTTTTTGGAAAGGAGGATGAAAATATAAATTTATGTGTGGATTATAGAAGGTTGAACCCACATACAGTCAATAATCAGTATCCAATTCTTCAAATAGATGATCTCTTTGACCAGCTCCGAGGAGAAAAGGTGTTCTCTAAGACTGACTTGAGATTTGGTTATCATCTGGTGCGATTCAGACCATCAAACATACCTCGCATAACATTTTGTAGCAGGTATGTTCTATATGAGTATCTTGTTATGTCGTTCGGTCTTACAAACTCTCCTTCCATTTTCACGACATTGATGAATAGGGTTTTCCATCCTTATTTGGATTCATTTGTCATGGTGTTTGTGGACGACATCTTGTTGTATTCATGCATTCATAACGACCATGACAAACATCGGGAGGTCATTCTGAGTACACTAAGATAGCATAATATTTTTGAAAGACTTGTTAAATGTGACATATGCATCGATAGGGTAAACTTCTTGGGTCATATTATTTAATAATCAAGAGTATCTCATGACCCTAAGAAGGTTAGTGTTGTAGTTTCCTGGGAGAAGCCTAAAAATGTGATCGATAACATGAGTTTATTAGGGATCAATGGATATTAAACAAATTTCATAAAAAACTTTTCTCGTCCTGATACACTTATTAGTAGACTTACAATGATGGGATTCAAGTTTACATGGTCATAAGAATGTGATAAATCCTTTTAAGAGATGAAAGGGAGGATTTTATCGGCATCGATTTTGTTTCTTCCTAGACCAGGTAAGGGGTATATTGACTTCTATGATGCATCAAGAATTTTACTAGGATCACTGTTGATAAAGGAAGAAAAAGTAGTTATATAATGGTCCCAATAGTTCACGCCTCCTGAGAGAAATTACCTGATTCACGACCTTTAGCAAGAATCATTTTCCCCTACCTTACATTGTCGGATACATTATCTATTGGGGGAGCGCTTTGTGATTTATATAGATCACAAGAGAATCTTGTATATCTTTTTTAGCATGAAATGACCCTCTAATAATGAATACGGGTCTAATATCGACAATCCTTTGATGTTGATCTTCTATATATTCAAGGAAAGAGAAATGTGGTCACTGATGCACTAATTCAAAAAACTCAAATATAGTCCATTCAGGAAGGTAGTGATTAATGGATGTTAAGGGCCCTCTTTCCTGAACATCATCTAGAGATTCATTAATGTCATATGTAGTCTTACCTCTCAGCCTTAATTGTTACCTCTTCCCTCCATGAGAAGGTGAAGAGTAGGAATTTTCAGATCTAGAAGGTTTGGTTCTCCATGACAGTATATGAGGAAAAAACCCACCTCCAGATTGGTTTGTGGATAGAGACGACGTCATGCGTCTAAGTGGACGTATCTGGGTTAACGAAGATGTGGGAGTGTGGTTGATGAAAGAGTGCAATGCTTCCCAGTGGCCAGTTCATCCAGGAATATCGAAGATGTATCAAGATATATGATCCCAGTATTGGTGGACTAGGATGAAATGTCATATTAGAGGCTTTATCACTAGGTGTTCCACCTGTCAGCAGGTGAAGGCGGAGCACCAGAGACCAATAGGATTGTTACAACAACTTTTAGTCTGGAAATGGAAATAGGAATATGTTTCTATGGATTTCGTAGTCAGCATACATAGTTCACCAAGGTTTATCGATGCTATTTGGGTAGTCATTGACCAAATTACAGAAACATCCCACTTGATTCATATTCAGGAGACTTTCCCAATTGATGAATTTGAATGACCTTATGTTCATGAGATCATATGACTACATGGGGTTCCATGTACTATCATTTCTGAAATGGATGCTCGTTTCACATCATGGTTATATTAGGGTTTGTAGAAAGCTATGGGAAATCAGGATCTATTATGAAAAAAGATTCACCCTTAGACAAATGGTCAATTAGAATGGAAAATACATGTTTTAGAGGATTCTATCTGAACATGGGTTCTTGATTTCAGCGGTTTTTGGGACAAATTTATCCCTCTCATTGATTTCGCTTATAATAAAAGATTTTAGGAGAACATTCAGATGGATCCTATTGAAGCCTTATAAGGTAATCCATGTCATTCACCTTTTTTCTTGTTAAATGAAGGTGAGGCAACCCTACTAGGTACTCATTTCGTTTAGGAGACTTCAGAATAAGTCCTACTTATTAGCAGGCATGAGAATACAGCTCAGTATATACAGAAATATCATGTAAAATTCCATCGATGAAGATATGATCATGAGGTTGGGGATCTTGTTTTTCTTCATGTATCGCCCATGATAGGACATAGATGGTTAAAAAAACATGGAAATATGTTGCCTCATTATGTCAGGCTGTTTGAGATTCTAGAGAGAGTTCGGTCAGTAGCTTATTAGTTTCTACTACCAAAGAGGTACTGTAACACATGTAACATATTTCATGTCCCACTACATTTCCAATACCATGCTGATCCATATCAGATCATTGATCCTAAGGAAGTTGAGTTAGATTCAAACTCTACTTTTGAAGAATATCCAGCACACATCATTGGCCAAGGAATGTAGTCTTCATGAGGCGATTAATTCCCTCCCGTATAGGTGATATGGAAGCATGAAGGAGTAAATGATGAGACATGGGAGAGGGAAGCTGTTGTACATGGGCAATGGAAAGAGTTGTTCCTATATAGTGTTTCTTTACCCTTGGAAGGAGAACTCTAGGGAGAGTTCTTTTAGGGGGGAAGACTGTAAGAACCTATTTTTTCCTAGGTATGGATCATTCATTTTTGGTCTAAATTTTTACATTGGTCCTAATATGAATTCCTAATGAGTTAGTAATGGTTCTGAGGGTGTCTGGGGATTTTTCAGAACCAACAAACCATCTTTTGTAGAAAATAGACTCACAAATGGTTTGGAGTAAACCGTGCAGGATTTTTCACAGTTTGACAAACCATTAGGATGGTGTTTTATTAAATAGTGGAACCTCACATGGTTGGTGCATGTCCATACATCCAAACCGTACAAACTCCCCATTCCCAGGTAATCACGAATGGATGGCACACAGTTTGATCATGTTGTGGGGAGGATGACTTTTCGAGCAGAACGGTCTCATACAGTTTGTGCACAGTTTGGAAAACCATGGGGACCAATCATGTGCAGGTTAAAACCTTGAGTAACATGTCCAAAATATCCCTTAATGATATATTAATCCATCACCTTCCTACTAATTCAATAACCAATGGGATTTTCCTCCATTTTCTATCATTTGGAACTTTTTGAAGGGAAATTCTAGGGAATTGGAGACGTCCTTCATCCGGCACCTAATTGAACATTAGTTTGTCACATAGGATGTGCAATGTTAAGTAATCATGTCTTCTTTACCTATCATTATTCTCTTCCACTCTAGATCTAGATATATCCATGTGAGTGTTTTTCATATTTTGTAGATCTACTCTGATCTGAGGATAATAATTGGATGATACCAAAGGAGGAGAGTCGTACAACCCTAAGGTGGGAGGTCTACAACTCATCCCTAATGTTCATTGTTTTTTATATGTTCATGTGGGGCCCATAGGTTTTGTTGGAATCCATTTCTAAAATATACATTCCATGATTACACTTCTTACAATCATGTGATTTTGATATTCCCAATTATGTGATTAGTTGTTAGTGGTTACACCCACAACTCAATCCGCCCCAGGTTGAAGGTTTTTCCATACTTGGTTTTTTTAGTGTTTCGGTGTGTTTGTGCCACCATTCGGATGTGCCTTTTCTTGACCTTCCTAAATGTGATCTCTCTTATCATAGATGGCTTGTTATTAGTACAAATTGCATTATGGCATCTAACATGTATGGTCACCACCTGCCCTGTATAAGGTATGTGCTTTGAATGGTTATGAAAAGTGAATTATGTAATGTGAAATAGAATGTATACTAAGTATATTACATGAAATTAATCAAAACAGATTGAATAATGGATACATGTCCATTAGAACCCCTTTTCATGTTGATGGAAGGTAGTCGAGTGAACCTCAATAACTGAATAATCCTTAATCGATGACTCAGACTTGATTAAATGGTTGCAATGGTACTTGGTCTATCCACACTAATAGAAGAAATGGATTGTACTAATAAATAAAAGGTTTCAACACTACATGACCTATCCACTCTAACGGAAGAAAATACTCTGACCAAATGAATTATTACCAGATTACAATATCAAATTGGAATGTACTGACTCGAGCACACATTGGATTATGTGAGGAAAATAACTTGGGTCTTAGGAACCCCATTCTGAATGAAGGATATAGTTTTTATAGGTTGATACCAATCTAGATTCTGGTTATTTTATATTCCTTGAATGCCTGGTATTCTAATATTGGGTCCGCTTAATTATTATTGGATACCACAAATACAGTCCTTGGATCAAGGATTGACTGGTAGGTTCCATTGTGAAATACCATAGGGACCTATCATTGCATAGCCCCGTTTTACCTTGGTCGATCACAGTAGACTTAGTAGCCACCTTATAGTGGAATTCCTTGTATTATAATCCTTTGATTATACTCTTACACCTTTAGCAAAACTCAAATACTACTGAGTTAGTAGTCTGTGATATTTATGTTACCTTGGTTATTACCCTATAACTCCTTCAGTGGATATATTTTTCAGGTTTCCTTTTCATGTCATGGGTCCTTCCCTGCTTATAATATCATGAGGTGATGTCATTGCTGGATATGCCTCACCTGACTTATTAAAATTAAATGGTAATTTCTTAATTAATGAACTAGTTACATGTTCAGACACTAGACCAGGGCTGAACAGGTACATGGTAATTTAGTTATATTGTAAAACATTTTTAACTTATATATACATGCTCGCAGATGGATATATTCCACTACATGGGATAGATTTCATAGACACCGTTGGTGGTGGCCAACTAAGAATTATCTCACACCCTCTATGGGCGTCGATTTCTACCCAATGTAGATTACATGGTTGCAGGTATTGAGAAAGGGAAGAATTCATCTTCTATCATTTCATTTCTAGCGGATAGGATAGATCATGATAGAAGATAACTGAGTTGGATGTTCGGATTCTTGGAGTTTTCTTGTTTTCATTTACATGGTAAACTTGTAATGCTTGTTGTCTTGTATCCAAGAATTATATTTTTATAGTGACATGACATGTAATGGACCAGGCCCCCCTGGCCCATTAAATTGAAAAAAATGAGGCTTCACCAAAACAGTGGCACTGGTCACGCTCGCACCGTGGCAGTGGCACCAGTCACGGTGGAACTATCACAGTGGCATCGGTCATGGTGGTACCGTGACAGTGGCACTGTTAGGGTGACACCTGGAGGGTGGCACCGTGACGATGGCATATTGTCCTTGTTTTTTCCAGTACCGACTTTTTCGCTCTCGTAACGTGTCTTTTGACATAAATTAATTATTTTACCCTTTTTAATGCCCAAAATTAATACCTTAAAATCTCCATAAATATCCCTGATGGGGGATATTACATAACTCTTTAATACCATCGTGTGTAACTTCCCACCCACATAGGAAACCTTTATACGTTTTTCCCGGCATCCAAAATTCCATATCCTGATCTCCTCCTTATATCTCATGCTAGATTTCTCTATTTCTTCTCAGTTGAATTTAATTTTTCTTCCTGTCATTCTTAGAGTCCTTTTTCCTGGGTTTTGTGGTGTGCCTCTGGTGGAGCCTTCTGCCCATCTTGGAGTCCATGAAATTCCTCTCCTATAGACTGTGCATCCCCTGTTCCTTGGAGCTTCGATCTTTGATCAATGAACTATGGATTTTTACCTTCTTCTCTCCATTCTGTGTATCATGCAGGGTGGGTAATCTACTACTTCTGTAGGAATGAATGAACCAAACATTAATGAAGATAACAAACTGATTCTAAAGAATGAAGGGGAGGGGTGTGATTGATGATGCTGCTCTGTTTTCAACTCTTTCATGATTAATGATTTATGAATTGTGTTGGATTATGCCTACTGAAAATCATGGTCGTTGGTGGTCTTTCACTTCTCAAAAATGAACACCTATAACCAATGATGTTTAAATGGCTCATATTTTTTTGGATGATGGCCTTGTGTTGTGAAGGAATGGGTTAATTACATATAATTTTTTAATAAATTGAAAGCACCAGGATCAACCATTTTCTGTGATAACCCCAGACAAAGCACAGTGGAATTGAAACCATGGAGTGTGTTAAATATTTTTAACCTGAAAATACCTGCTTGGGCCTGCTTTGTGTTAGTAGTAGTGGTTTGGTTTTTTTTCTTCCATGGGCCGAATACGGGTGACCATGTGGTTTTCTGGGATAGGGGCTCAGATTGTTGGGGTGATGTGGGTGAGGATGTGATCCTCTGATGTGGCACGGTTGCTGGTTTTGGATCTGGGGTTTTGGTTTCTCTGCTTATATCAAAAATTGGGGTCGAATCTTCTTCTTCTGTGAAACCTTTTTATCTATAGTTTTGGAGATGTGGGGGATGTATCTTGAAGCCATCTTTGTTTCCAATACTCGGAGGGATCTCACTTTGATGTGAATTTACAAGAGAACCGAGTGTGAATGTTTAAGTTGCTGTTGGCTGTAACGTTTTCCCCTAGGCTTGTACTTGTGCCTGTTAGTTGCCCAGTAGTGCAGATTTTACTTAAACGCAATCACTTGAACATGAAAATAAGAATGGGTTATGTGGGAAATTGATTCTGGGAATGACTTGTGACTCGGTTTTGAGTTGTATGCTTTCTATGAGTAGTGACTATACTATTATTTCTTGGTTATGGTGTGGAGCTCTAGGTTGGGTTGAGTGATTGTTACCTATATATATAATTTTAGTTCGTGTGTTTCTTATTCTCACCCCACCCAAGTTGAGCATTTAGTTCCGAACACCCCCATTTCATGGGGGGTGTTTTTCCCAACACTCCTACAAGTGGTTGGTTATTATCTCATTTTCTTCTCCATTTACCAAATATCCCAAGACTCTTCGAGCAGGCTGTGATGGCCTGAAGTCCATTATTAGCCAAAAAATATTCGGGCATGGTAGTTGTGGTGGTTAGACGAGGTGTTTGCTAACAGGTTGTTTCCCAAGTGTCTTAGGAATGAGGCGCAAGTGTCTTCGGGCGTGGTAGTGGTTGTTCTGACCCAGGTGTTTGGGGGTGTGGTTATGCATGGTGGTTGTGGCCTAGGTGTCTACGGGCGGGATAACTGTTATGGCCTAGGTGTGTGCGGGAGGGGTTTGGCAGTGGGAATACGGTAAGAATGGCGAGATTGGTTCGATGCATAGGATATCTTCAATAACCAGTGGGAAAGAGGCGCGGGGTACCCAAATATCGATGTGATATTACTATACATTACTTGACTTGCGTTATTTAGGGAGTGTGCCTTGGTGAGGTTTGGGTGGATAGCTTTTCTTTGTTGGGTGTTTGGTTATCTTTTTTTTCACAGGGCATTAGAATGCCTCCCCAATTATGCACGAGTGTCTTTGGTTTTCCCTACTGGGTATACTTTCATACTCACCCTACATATGTAAAACTGCTTTCTGGTTTCCAAGAGGACATCGAGGATTGTACAGGGTCGTACTAGCTAAGGCGTTGGGACCGCTGTAGTTTTTTGTTTTTATTGCTTTTGGTACCTTACCTTTGTATACACCTTGTAATTTCTGGCTTTTAATTTTACAGCATGTATATGGGAGTGGTTTTCTTTTCCATTACATTTACTTCCAGTTTTGGTGTTTTGGGATTCACTATCTTATCTCCAAATCCTATTAAAATAAAAAGGGTATTGCCTTCCATTTAGTGTGTGATTTTATACCCTTGGTGCTATTCGGCACTCCGGGACCTTTCGAAGGCGGGTCTCAGGGGTCATTATCTCTTCTTGAACATTATGGAGGAAGGTTATGGAAATTTAATGTCCCTTCCCTAATCTCGGTGAAGGTGGGTCGTGACATAAAATTACATCATTATTGTGTTAGTTTATACAGTTATTATTATTCGCGTTTATCTATTTCACCGGTTTCTTCTGCAGTTTCTATTATTTATATTTATTTTTCTATTTATTATTCATTTACAATCCATCGGATGTGCTAAACACTACTAATGATGGAATAGTATTCCCACGAACACACCATATGCCCTCATTTCTTTTTGATAGCCTCTGGCATTCAGGATTGTGTGCATGAGGCCATATGGCCCACCAGGATCGAGGCACCCGTTAAGTGGCATTCAGGCCCAGGTTGTCACAAAGTGGTATCAAAGGAGGTTTCTTTTAATTATTAACTATTTAGAGACAATAGATTTGATAATAAGAACACTTAGGACTTCTTTATATGTCATTCTTGGGTGTCGGTAACACATGTTTGGGGTAAAAGAAAGGTTACCCGAAATGCAATTGTTGATCTTCTTTTTTCGATTAGAGTTGATATTATTTCACCACTAGGTGATACCCATGTTGTGTGGTGTTGATGATTTTTAATTTGTTGATTATTTATTTCATCTTTAGCTCAATAATACGGGGGAAGGTATTATTAATACATGTATCATTATAGGCACCTTGAATTCATATATCGTTCATATTTCCATGCCATATAAGTTAATTTCACTAATTTTCATTGCTTGATATGTGTGTAATTGCTGAGTGATGTTGTGATAGTTTCATGTACTTGTCTTAAATTGGCTTTGATCGAGTTATTTCTTGTCTCAATTGGTGAGGTGTATGGGCTCTCATGGATTGGGATTAGTAATTTACTAAGTCAAGCTATTATGCTATAAATAAATGGATTTCGTTTATAGAGATTTGTGTATGGGTGATGATTCTTTGGAAATGGATGTCCATTATAAAGAGAATCCTAAAATCTAAACTAAAATGGTTGCACATACTTATCCTGCAATTTCATGTTTATGAATGTTAAAGGTGCGACCATGGAAATTAACCACAAAATGACATAAAACTTATACTTGAGCACTTACAAATACCTTGCCATATAAGTGGGTTGTTCAGGTAGGATGCCTTGGGTAGTGAGTTTTCTTATGATCATATTAAACTACTATTTAAATAGTTACTTCTATGCTTGTTTGGAGGCATGATCAAGGAATTTTTATTCCAATTCTGCCATGATGTCCTCATGTCGTTCTCCAGGAAGGTGTTGACAACCATGCTCTAGACAGGGTGGGCCCTGAGCTGCCAGTCTATCTTCCAGGAGTGCCACTCGAGGCATCTCTTGTTGTACCTTTTGCAGGAACTGATTCTCATGTCTATGATAGTTTCTTAAGTATGATGAAGTCCATTATTGGTGCTCCATAGGTTTCACCTATGATGACTGATCCGAACCGCGAGTTCTGGAAAAGCATCCTCCTATAATTTCAGGGGATGGCAGTTCTCAAGCTACTGAGTATTGTCTAGAGGCCATGATTTTTATATTTGAGCATTAGGAAACCCCTACAGAGAAAAGAGTCATGCTTTATATATGCATTCCTTGGGATACAACCATTCACTGGTGGGATGTCGTTACCCATGTTGGTCGTCATTAGGGAATGTTGTGGGTTTACTTCCAGACTTGCTTTTATGATTTTTTCTTTCCCCTACCACTGATATATGATAGAGATAGAGTGTTCATGAATCTTGAGCATGGTTCTATGCCCGATATGGAATGTTCAAAACATTTCATTGATTTATAGTGCTTTGCACTACTTCTATCATGTGATGAGATTTCACATGCTAGTCATTTTAAGGATGGGCTCTAGCACACCATCTGAACTCTGTTGAATGTGTTTCACCTTCCTAACTTATCAAAAATATATGATAAGGACATTATCACTCAGTTTGACCTAAGGGATTATGCGAGTATTGGGTTTAAGGGATTAGTTCTGAGTCGGGCCAGTAGTTCTTCCAGTGGCAAAGATTGTTCCCATGATTATTTTTGTCAGGGAATTGGTAGCTGGAGTATCTAGTTTTATAGCTCTATTGTGTTTCATCAGTGTGGATAACTAGGGGATAAAAACCCCTAGCACGATAGAGACTCTATGGAGTTCTGGTCTTTTGGATTTATGGGTCATATTTAAGGATTTTTAAGGACCTTTACACTAGCTTCGAAAGGAAAGGGATCATATTCAACTCCACCTTCAAGAGAATGTTCTTTTTCACCTCGTTAGGCGGGGACATGGAGTAGCACCGACATGTCTAGCAAAGGAGGTGGTCAGGTATGTGGTAATCTGATCCCTGATCACCATATGTGCTAGCAGAGAATTCCTGATGGTGGTGATCTATAAGGACCCTTCCTTATACATTACATAATCTTGAATTATGTCAAGAATTCACATTGAGGATATTTTCCGGTTTAGAGTTTTATAGAATTAGTCCATAACTATTACATAATAACTTGAATATTACATGTAGACACCATTAGCCAATATCCATTTTTAATAAAATAAAAACTCTTAAAAAAAGATACATGTCTAGTTCTATGTTTTAGACAACATGAAATTTCCTTGATCTCATCCTTGACCCTATTCATCTTTATGTCTTGTAAAAAACATTTCAAAACATGGTATGAGCATAAAAAGCATATAAAGGGTTATGAAATAATTAATAGAAACATTACCCATCAATAAATACAAATCATTAAAACTATACTTTTTAATAATAACATACCTCATGAAATCATAAGATTTAGGAATAACATACAGAAATCATAAATCATAAAAATTTCTTATGGAATTCATAACATACTTACATTGTAGCCATCAAATCTACAAAGGGAGTCACATTTGGAATACCCCTCGAAGTATATTCCCAAAATATATAAGGAGAAATATTCACGTTTATCTTCGTCATGTTACCCAATGCTTTGGAAAGGTATCTAAGTCTCACTCTCCCTTGGTTTATCGTGGAACCACCCGTATATGTAAACAATGCCTAATAAACATAACATAACCATAACACATAACAAAAGTATAAAGAAAATATAACATTTTCACATTCCAATATATCAAATCAAGATATTGAAATAAACAATACTTTTTCATACAATTTAAAAATTTAATAATGAGATATTTGAATCAGAGTGTCATGTACCACTTTGAAACTTTTAAATAAATTTATCACTTGAAAACATTAATATCTATATAAATTAATCCATAATGAAATTTTGAAAACATGGACAGTAATGATAAATATTTAGAAGAATAAATCTTTAAAACATTGAAAACGATATTTTAGTTAAAGATTTTTTTGCATAATGATAGACTCTTTAATAAAAAGAATTGTGGAATAACATTTAATTATAACATTATAATGTCAGGAGAATAAATGGATTAATGATATAATATTCCAAAGGACAGTTTATACACCGTATAAAAGTGAATTGGTGTATAATGAAAGTGATGTATCAATGAAATGTAAATTGAGACGAAATCCCTTATAAGAATTGTATCCTTAGATTAAGGATAAATCAATTACATAAAAATGTATGACAAATATAAATACACTCAATAGGATTGGATATTCAATTTAAATCAATCATTTTCTTTTTAAGAAAACACCAATGACTTGGATGTTTAACTCAATGAATGGAAATTGAGTTAAAATTACTCTTATCAAGTTCATATCGATGACATGAGAATTTATCAATAGAGTTATTATGTGTATCAAAAGTATATGCACACAAAGTGGAGTTGAAATTCAAAAATAAATAAATAAATAGTGATTCCAAACATATTCATAACATGAAATAATTCTGAATTAGAATGTCAACCCAGGGAATGGAAATTGGGTTAAAATGTTTCCTTGCTGATTTGGTACCTTATGAAGAATACATCCCATGAAAGAAGGATCATAAAATGAAGGTGTAAATTACAAAATATTGAAGTATATAACACAATGAATACACTCATGGGTATTTCATACACTATGCAAAATGAAATAGTGGAAAATATAGAATTAATCTCACCGGAATAAAAAGTGAGATGAAAATCCCTTACCACATTGTAATCAATTGAGTTGTATGAAAAAAAGTTAACAACCACCAAATGAATAACAAAATACCATGAATATAAATATAGTCATGATAATATATATCAAATTTCAGTACAAAATTCACCACATGAAATAAATAAGTGGTGAACAATGGAAATCTCATGGAATTAAAAGTGAGATTAGAAATCAGTTTCCTTATGCCAAACTTGACTCGTATGTTCTGAGTTCTTCCAGAATAATAAACTTAGGTTAATTTATAATTAATTAAGAAAATTTAGTTGGTTTATTATTCCTTTTATATAACTTAATACCTTTCTATAATAATTATTTAATTATTTGAGTTAATATCGGTCATTTTCTCGATGTTCAGAATTTGAGTTAAAAATGAACTTGTTATAATTACAATTTGTCCATGTGGTAAAAAGTCCATTATCTCCATAATGAAATTAATTATTTAGATATCATATATATCTTATAAATCCAGTATATATATGTATTGATAACATTATATAAAATTTGGAGATATGAAAAGAAATGCACCGTTCTTGAAAATGGTAAGTCGTACGTACGCATGAATTCTACTTTCATTTCTATTTTTTACATTAATGAAATTAAAACATAATGATAAATAGGTATATTATAATTCCAGTATAATATCATAAATAATATCATTAACTCTATTCTTTATATGTCCCACATATGGAAGTAATGAGTCACATCACTTTGAGGGGGCGGTAGTCCGCAATTCCTCAAATGAAATTATCCCGTTTACCCACTATGGAAACTAAAAAGGTATGATATAAATAAAATATATAGAATTATCAAGAAAAAATAAACATAATATATATCATATATAAATAAAATTCCATATTAATGGCCACCATGAGATGTGGTATGATATAATTGAACATGCATCGCTTCATGAGGTATTAGTTTTCCATCCATAGAAACAATATGTTTTTACCCATTAGTTGGAGGTGTGTGTAAGTGTAATTAGAATAATTCTCATAACAACAAATTATTATATTGAGGATAATAGTTTTGTTATAAAGTAAAGGAATACAAATATTTTAGGGGTTGGAGATGTAAAATAAAGGAAAAGAAGTTAAGAGAAACCAGTACCTTTAATTTGGGTAACTCCCTTTGTTTTAAAACAAAAGGAATTCTTAATGTGTCTTATGCCTATTTTAAGGATTTGTTGGTGGAATATAGGGATATTGAGAGATTATTTGTGTAGGGTATGGATGGGACAAGGGTCTTGAGAGGTGTGTGGAATGAGTTAGAAGTGAGGGGTTTTTATAAGGGGGAGGAGGGGATCTTTAGGAAAGTGTGAAACTATTATTTTATTATATAATTAATTTCAGTGTCTAAAACTTAGAAACTTATTAAATTCGAAGATAAGAAGACTCGGGGTCTAAATAAATTCCTCCAATATGAATTGGACTTGTTTTGGATGTTATTTTAATATTTATAATCTTATTTGTTTAAATCAATTATTAATGAGATAAATACTTCATCATTTTTGTGTCATAAATAATTTAATTTATTTAATGTCCAAAAATTATAAAAAGAAACCATGATGTAGGAAATCTTTTTAGGTTTCCAATGAATATTTATAGTCGAAAAAATAACTTATATAACCCTATGTAAAATTTAATTTACTAAAAGATATTTATTTATGTCATTTTGGTCTTTACATAAAATTAATTAAAATAAAGTGTCATTATCACTAATAAGTGGCTCCATGGGGTCCAAAAATCGACCCAAATATGATCATGGTCTATCATGACTCATAAAAGAAGGTTATGAAAAGTTTTAAGGTAATTGTTTATTATTATGATATTCTTTTTACCTTGAATTACCCTATTTACCTTTAACCGCAATAAATACAAGTCAAAGGTTACTATTCACCCGAAAATTATTTTCATCTTATTAAACCACATTTTACATACCAATAAAAACAATGTATGTCAGATTTTATAAATTCAATTCATAGAAGTGGTAAAATTTCATTTAAATGAAATGATATTTTTTTAACTACTACTAAGTGGTTTCACTATTCGTCAAAAATTGATGTTTTTCAAAAAAATACAAAAAATTCAGCATAAGCTATATTTTAAATTACGAATTCCAAAATGATTTCTATTTTACCAAATTCAAAACATATAAGTTGCATTAATTAATTTAAAATTAATTCCCGTTGTCAAAATAAATACCAGGTTTTTTAAAAACAATATCTATTAAAAGATTGACACTTATTTATATTCAATTTCAATGTAAAATTAATTATAGTGACCATCATTAGATTAAATGGTAAAAATATAATCTAAATACAAATTAAAACCAAATAAAAATATAATTTAACCATATAAATAAATTATATTTAAATGTATATTTGAAATAAAATTCAGTGTTTTTCATTAATCATTAAAAACTGAATTTTCTCAGAAAAATACCAAAATTTTACCCAATGTAAATTTTATTGTCCCGATTCTAAAGAAGAATTTTATTTTCACAAATAGAACATATAATATTGACTAAAACTAGATTTAAAGCGGGCTCCCCATCAAATAGTGGTAAATCGTCCTTTTAATGAATATTAGAGTATTTATTCTTAAAATAAAATTCATTCACATTTTAAGCCTATAAAAATTATTGGATAAATGTAAAAACACGTAACAAACATGTATATTTGTATTATTGTTAGTTTGGTTCACTTCCCCCAATACAACGACTAGGCATTAACGATCATTAAAATAATAATATTATATTATTAGTGTGTTATGTAAGATTTCAAAGAACCCCATTGTTGTGTATTAGGTACGCCATCGAACACAGCATCCCATTTAGAGTAAAATTAACACTTAATCCACAAATATTAATAAATAATAAAATTTCATGTTCTTTATTTACCTCAGATGTTACATCCTTCCCTCCTTTTGGAAGTTACCTCCTCGCAATTTTAAATTTTGGCTTGGAAAGATATTTTGAAGTCCCACATCAGAAAAAGAGTCAACAAAACTATCACTTTAAAATAAAGAAAAAGAAAAACAAAGGTTACACGAGATAACCTATACTAGGATTCCAAGTAGAAAATCATATATATGGTAGTGAAAAAAACATCATGTTGTGATGGAGAGTGAGAGAAAAATGATTAAGAGAATGTCAACCACTATAAGATAACAAACATCTGATGGGTTAAACAGTCGTTAATTCCCCAATAGGAATAGTTAACAGACAAAGTTTTTGTTTTATGTAACTTTTCATAAAGTTTAGGAATTTATTTATTAGCTTAACAAAAAACCTAAGGAAACATACTTACATGTAATTTAGAAATTCATTCTTTACTAAATTCCCTCCACAAACACATTTTTTATTCAAATGAGTGTATACCAGATGACTTGTTCACATTGAAAGCACTATAATCATCTTGCAGAGAATCGAAAAATCCACAAAAGAGGAACTATATTTTTCCCATGTTTTTAGAATTTAACCAAAACAAATATGGTTAGTATGACATCATATAATCCCCAAAAGGATAATATTGTACAAAAAGAAAAACTACTCTTAATCTCCAAAATTTGTCAAACAAAACTGAAAGATCAACAAAGACCATTCAATAAACAGTTGTCTATAAAATTCATCAATGTAATACACACTACGATTGAAACCCAAATCTCAAAAGGATTTAATCAAATTGTCTTCCAAGATAAATCTTAACATTTATCTCCAAAAAACAGCAGTTACTCTTAAAGTCGCATACTGAAGTGTAATTAACCTAATAGAATATTCTCTATGATAGGTTAATAATTTCAATAAATAAACCACAATCAACATATTCTTGATTCATAAAATCATCTAACTAAAATGAATTATTCATACTAACCAGGGAAATCAAGTACTCCAGTGGTATGTGATAAATCCTAGTCGCACTTTGGATGTGGGTTCGATTCGTGCAACTTTTTCTGACATGACGGGTTATCACACGGTCTGCATGACGTCCTTTTTCAAAAACTATATAATTTTATAGCATTCCCAAAAAGAGATAAATTAATCAAAAATAACTACAACATATTTTAAACTTTATATAATAACATTAATTTTGCATCCCAAAATGTATTACCCTATAGTGGCCTCAAATTCAAGGATCATATAAACCCAAATGGATCTTTATAACTATATACACAAAAAAATATAATTATTCCTTGAATAAAATTTTCATATATCAAACACCAGGGTTACACATATGTTTCTAACGCTTTCGTCGGGGTGCCCGCGTCCGTCTCGTTCGGGGATGAGAGACGCAGGTTTTTGTTGCCCTGTATTCCTGCTTTCTAAAGGCGGGCGACATCCGCTCCTTATTCATAGATGTCTACTCCTTGATCGAAATAGGATGATGAGATGTTGGTTCTTCCTTCCATGGATTCCACCTCAGAACTCGTCACCTAGTCTAGGTCCCCCTCATAGACTAAAGACGTTGTTTGTGAAACTCTTCATGGAGTCATATCGTCGTGGATGCTAGTTAATTGCAGTGCTTATATCAGGACATTCCAAGGGGTCCAGTCAGTGAAGCATCCTTCAGTTAGAGGAGTAGTCACGCTAGGCATCACTGGCGTGTGTGGATGCATTGGATTGGTGTGTCTGTCTTTTGTCTCTTATTATAGGTATTCTAGAGGGCGTAGAAGCCCGAGACATCCCACATCGAATGCAGGGAATCATATTCCATGGGCATGTATATGAGGTTTTCTCAACTTCCAATGTTTAACACAGGGTATGATGAATGTTTAACGTCCATCGGAGATGGACTGGTCTGATTAGAAAATTTTCTAGAGTGGATCAGGTGGAGGAACCCCGTGGAGGGAACACCGATACTGAGGCCGTCATATGGGTGGCCTCCCGAATGTTGCTAGTGGGAATGAGGAATGGGGTGGCATTATACAACCGGGTTGTGGTGGCCTGGTTAAGTATCATGATGGATGATTGATGGTTCTGTGAAGGGGATGGTTAATGGGATGTCATAGTTAAGAGGATAATGATGGTTTGGGACATGATCCTTGAAGAGTCTTCCTATGTATCCTCGTGGTGGGGAATCAAAGTCCACATAGTTCATATGATGATGGATTACCACCGATTGGGGTTTTCACTGGCTTACCACTACATGAGGTCGCAACTACATACCACTAGATAGGGGTGTCAACGGCTTACTGCTGATTGAGGACACAATGGATTTCTACTAGAAGGGGTTTCAATGGCTTACCACAGATTGAGGTGACAAAGGCTTACCACTGAACAGAGTGACAACATCTTACCTCTGAATGGAGTGACATAGGCTTGCCACTGAAAAAGTTCCACAGTTTAGCATCATGTGGCATGGGGTGAACCGGCACGAAGGATGTCGGAACTGCTAGGTCTTGGTGGTATTGAACCTCGTGGATGCTTCCTATGTACCCTTCCTTTGTAGGGATCAAAGACTTCGTAGTTCAGGTGTTCGGGAACTGACGTTAAGGAGGACCTGGGGTCCAATGGTTTTTGGGCATGAACCTCGTGGAGGCTTCCTATGTACCCTGACTTGTCAAGGGTCAATGACCACATAGTTCCAGTGGGTGAGAACCGACATGAAGGTGGACCTAGGGTCCAATGGTTGTTGGGATTGAACCTCAGGGAGGCTTCATATGTACCCTACCTTAGCAATGATCAATGACCACATTGTTCAAGTTGTGCGGTTTTGGGCTTACGCTCTAGGCTTCCCAAGGTGTTGGTGAAACGATGTGAATGGGCTCGGAGCGACCAATGGGTGGTGGGCACGAACCTCATGGAGGCTTTCTATATACCTTGCCATAGAAAGGATCAATGTACTCTTAGATCGGGAGCCGGTGTGGGGCTTACACTCTAGGCTATCCAGGGTGTTGATGGGCTTGAGCCTCACAGAGGCTTCATATGTACCCTACCTTATCAAGGCTCAATGTCCTCGTAGTTCAGAAGCGGGTGTGGGGCTTACACTCTAGGCTTCCCAGGGAGAGGCAAGAGTCAGTGAAAAAACATGAATAAGGGCCTGGGGTCCAGGTGGATGCTGGGCTTGAACCTCAGGGAGGCTTCCTACGTTCCCTAATTTGGAAAGGGTCAAAGTCCACGTAGTTTGAAAGGGTGTGTGGGGCTTACACTCAAGGCTGCCCAGGGCGTATGTCCTAGTCGGTGCTCACTCCAAGCCCACGTGAGTGATGCCCATTGTGAAAAACAAGAGATATTAGAGACACAACGATCACATCGCAAAAGTCGCGTCCGTGGGAAGTGAAGTGGGGCTTAGACGTGGATATCGACCCAAAAAAGAAATAGGGGATTATGTGTGATTAGTAGCTTGAAGAGGTTGGGACTTACTCTAGGAGGGAGGCCTGATGGCGAAAAATCACAGTGGGAGAGGGACTCAGGACCAAATAAAGGAGAAGTACCATTCCCTAACATGCCCTTCGCTAGCCTTGGGGACCGAAGATGAAAGGAGGATCAGGGATACTGCCTCTTACTAGAAATATGGAGTCTTACACCGAGATGGTCACCCTTCCCCCGCAGATAATCGCCACTCCCCTAAGAAGGATATCATCCCCTGTGGAGACCAGTGTGAGTGGAGAATGTCCATGTTGGGAATACACCGCGTGCGAGGCACATTACGAGGTCAGTGTTTAACATCATGTACTGAGGATGATGGTGCTTAGAAGCTTAACGTCCTACACCTCGGAAAAGGTGTGTTTTCTCCTCACCATAGAACTTACATAACTAGTACCCTCTCCTCCTTGGTGGAGAGAGGGGACAGGAAAATCCATGGTGAGGGGGTGTCATGGAGTGAACCATCGTGGGGACCATGTTAGTGTGGATATGAAAAATAGAAATAGCCATTAGTGTTCCTATGAGAAGAAGAATAAGGAAAACCAACGCAACAGTAAGTTTCATCCAAGGGACATTGAAGTAAAATAGTTCAAACCTGGAGGGTCACACGTGAAAAGGAATTTCCAAGAAAAGGGGTTCATAGGTTGGGGCCTTGTGAAGATCTATTGCTCCGCATAGCAGAGGGAACTTGCAAAGGGGTGTGCTTCATGAAGTGGGGTGCCTTAGCCTAGGCATAGAGAAGTGGGGAATATGGGATGTGCTTTGTGAAGTGGGAAGGCATTCGCGGAGCACTTCCTCGCAGAGCAATGGTGCCTCATGAAGCAAGGTGTCACGAAGCAATTTTCTTCGCGAAGAACAGTGACCCTGCCATAGCATATGGATCATGTGTACATGAAGGGTGTTTTGCGAAGCATAAATGCTATGTGATGACCCGGGTCCCCTTGGGGATCCCCTTCCTTCACGAAGGCCCTTAGGATTTGTGAAACGCATCCCTCTAAGAAGAGGGGATAAAAAAGAGACAAAGTGGAGGCACTTCGCAGAGCAGATATACCACACATAACTCATGGTTCGCAGAGCAGAAGGATGCATCGTGATTCAGGATTTGTGAGGTCGAATGGTCGGATCATCCATCCTTTGGGATCTGGGGGAGTCTAGTTTTTTAGGCAAGAGGAGCAGGGAAGCTGAGCTTATGCGGCGCGAAGAGGGACTTGGTTGCCTCGTGGAGGGTTCGCGAACCTCAAGTGAATTCGCAGATTATCCCACATCCTTGCATTATAGTGGGATCATGAACATCAACTGCATTCACAGAGCATCCCGCCTCCTTGCTTCGCGGTGGGCTCGCAAATTTCAAATGATTTCATGGAGTATCCCACCTCCTTGCTTCACGACTAGCTCATGAATGTCAAATGTGTTCAATGAGTGGCACACCTCTTTGCTTCACGGTGAGAGCGGTGGTGGGGGGACTCCACGAAATAGCTTCTCGAGGCAGTCAATGGTGCCATCTTCTTGACTCATTCTCTGTCTTGAATTTTGGCACCAAAAAATTTCCCCATCATACTTGGAGCTGCGGAGAGAGAAAGGGTCTAATTCTCACGGTAATCGCCAAATTCCTCTACCGTTCATGATGCTGACTCGCGAAGAGCGATCACGAGGTGGATTGGGGATGCGCGGGCCTAGCGTGCAGTGATGCTCAGTGCGAATTGGACATGTCGTGAATCTCTGAAGGTCATCGCCTATAAATAGGGGGATGCCATCTCTATTGTCCTTTCCCTTCTCTGCGAAGTTATCCATTTGCGCTCTTGATTCACGAAGCTCCGCGTACACCGCGACTGTTCTCAACAAATCGAGTCTTCGGGGCGCCCAAAAAGTCCTCATCTCCACGTTTCCACTCCCCGATCCTGTGCTTGAACTCCTAGGTAGAGCTCTGCGAACATTCTTCACAAATATTCTTTGTGAATGCACTCTACAAATGAGATTCATGACCCAACCCGAAAATAATTCATGTTCCAGAACAGAATGGCCCACAAAGAAGCTACCCAGTGGGTCCATGCAGATTCCTCCTGGTGGGATGAGATAGAGAACAATATTGGACTAGTAGAGTTAGTCCGTAGCCACTCGGACCATAGTTCATTGGTGGATATGATATCAGATAGCTAGAAAAACTACCCTTTGTGTAGAAGGTTACCATTGTATGTCTTCGAGTGGAGAGATGATGTCTTCATCCCTGAAGCAGATAGGGATGAGCCAGCTTACGGGTTCCGCAACATACCTTGTCAGCACCGTTGGTTTAGGGAGGATGATGGTCATGCCCAGGAGTAATCCACGCCTGTCATTTCTGACTGCTTATACAACCATATAACAACATCGATTGAAAGACAATGTAGCTGGAGACATCCACTCCTCTGTACAAAACAATCCTCAAGGCTGCGTTGGGGAACCCAAAGAAGGGGTGGTCTAAGGAATGGGACATACGTCAGGGCTGAAACTTCCTGGATGATTGGGACTAGGCCTACTTAGTATGAACATCATGTGAGGAGTTCAGAGTGAAGTTGAGATGAGTGGGCCTAAATGAGGCAGCCTAGGCTTCCTAATTTAACATCTACCAGCCGAAGTAGCTAATGCCAGAGATGTTGAGCCAGTGGTCAATGGGGACCAATACCATCCACCAGCATCACTGGGAGGTTGGCATCAGCTTATGAAATGTGCATTAGATCTTAGGGGTCCCAATACTTTGGGCGATGTATGATGAATTCCTCTTTGATATGGGTGTGTGGGAGGATCCGGAGTAGATGTCGCGTCTGGTGATATAATTGATGGAGTGTGTGCCATGGGAGAATAAGGAGGTGGTGAGGGATTTCCACATCAAGTACTTGTTCAAAAAGTTTCTACATTTCCCGGCAGACTGTCAGTTCCCGGTGAGACCTCATACTTTCCCAAAGGGGGCCCAGAGTAAGGAACACTCGTACTGGATGCTATTGGAGAATAACTATAGGAAGACCTGGGGGTTCAGTGTCAGCATTGAGAAAAAAGAAATAGTTAGGATGTAATCATTCATCGCAGCTCTCATCTGTGGTTGGAACCTGCTGGTGAGGGATACCAACATGGGAGTGCGGCCAAGCACTTTTATCATGGTGTCCACATTGGTGACTGGAGGGCGAGTCAACCTAGGGATCCCAATGCTCGACAAGTTTTATAAGATGTTATTGAACATCAGTAAGTGGAAAAGGCCAAAAAGGATATGGGGTCCATTCCACCTCCTATACGAGTGGATAACAGCACACATCAGGGGGATCTATGAGTATCCAAGCACCATCTCACCTCCAGGGTCGAACTTCTGCCTCTCGATTCTCTACGCCGTCGGGAGTTTTCCAGCCAAGTTGATCGTACCATCGGTATTAAATCAAGTATTAAAGGAAGAAGAGTTCAATTTCCATCTGTTCCCATTTCCAATAGGGGCCTTCACGTATGATGGTCGGGGAGCGGAAGAGCACAGAGCCTACCTCCTAGCTTTTCGAGGTGGAGTCTTGGTGGCCAGGGTGGACCGCGAGCATCTCTGTGAGCCATAAACCCCACACCGGTTTGCAAAGCAATTCGCGTGCCGGCAGCGACTAACCCTAGAGGTCTACATGGAGGTGTGTCATGAGGAAAACATTTGTTTGATGTGGCATATGTTGCTCATGATCACACGGGAAGACGGGAAGATGCATAATAAACTACCTCTGCCGACCATCGTCCTCGGGCTAGTAAAAGAATATGTCCAGAGTTGGGAGGCTGCCTACACGGGGACACACAGAAGTGGCCAACCATTCTAGTTGGTGATGGTGAGCCTCCCCGACCTTAGGGATGAGGACGGAAGGCTGCATGGGAATCCTGAAGTGGCGGGGCTGCTATAGTAGTGATGCCCACACTAGTTGAGGGGGAAGCAGTGGTATCTGATCCAACAGCAGCAGCGGACCCGGTGGTCCCAGGAGAACAGAGTCATCTGATGGGGCGGCCACTCAGAGGATTCCATAGGATTTCTACTCAGGCCCTATAAAAATTTCTTCTCCATATTTACATGTCGATGAATGATAACATCCTGGAGGCCTAGGACATTTGTAAAGTCAACCAGTAATTCCTCATCCAATCTGAGTTATTGCAGAACCTTACCCACCTTGGGATGGACTTACCGGGGATTTCCCCTATTAGAGATGGTTTTGCAGTATCCCAGGCGGAGGCGGATCAATACATGGCGGAACTGGAATACTTTATCCTCTCTCGGGGAGCCTTGTTCCCAATGAAAGACTTGGTCAGGGTGTTGTTGGATCGTACGGTCCCTCCGCAGCTGTCAGCTGCTGACCTGAGGGAGAGCTTCCCTCTTCCGGAAGAGTTAGACGGCTCCTCCTGGGGAGACGAGGCCGGTAGAGGGAGTCCTTTAGAGGATAGTGAAGTTAGAGATCAGTCCTCAGATTTTGATGATTTTTCAGAGGACATCGAGGTAAAATCCCATGTTCCTTCCTCAGGGTCTGCTCTTAGGTTACTCATGATTCGTTATCAGCATCTTCCCTATATAGGATAACCTTGTGCGTAGACCTCGTTATCTCCCCTTAGTGGGTGCCAATGTGGGACCTTTAGGATCTACACCAGTGGATGTATCAACTTTCATGTCTGGAAGGGCTAGGACACTTAAGGCGGCTCCGCCCCCCTGAGTCTCCAGACCTGCCATCCACGAACAGGGGGCTACGTCTCACGGTCCCGATGACATCAGCCCAAGAGCAAGACCAGGGATTTGGCCTTTGTGAGTCTCCTCTACCAAATTTATGACTTCCATCCTCTAACCACATTAACTGACATTCATGTCCCCTTTTTTCATGTATAATCCTTCAATTGGCCTGGGGCGCTACGTCGAAGTTGGCCAGGTCTTCTGGTAGTGCCCTTCCCAGAGGCATGCCAATGGTCGTGGTGGTGTACATCCAACCTGGCCGAAATGTATCACTCCCGATCATTGGAAGGGACACCAGTGAAATTTCCCTTGAGGTTATTAAGGTGGGATCCATTGATGGGATCGACCAGATAGTCCAGGCCCCGCCACGCCTAATCCAACGCCAGACGTGGACCCGACTAAAGAGTTCATAGGGTAATTCCCCTCTTACGAGCCTTCCAACCATGCCGACTGGGATGAGATGGATTCTGACAAGGAGAATGGAAAATAGTATGTCGCTAATCATGGAAGCGGATCATGAGATTCGTCAATGAAACGTCCAATCACTATAGTTGGTTGAGATGGACAGACATTGCTCGCGACTGCACAAACTATGTGCTGGGGGAGTGGATGACCATCATCCTCACATGATCTTCCTAGATATTATAGTGGAAAATATTTTGGAGTATGACTGTGTCCTCGGTGTGGGATGGCAGTGGAGGAAGGTAGTAAACATCAAGAGGCTCCAGGAGGCCAAAGGCAAGGTCTAGCGGCTGCAGAATCGGGCATACCAGCACTCGGCCTCCCTCAACATGCAATCTGAGCTAATATTGCAATTTAAGGCCCAGGTGGGACATGCCGAAAAGGTCCTGAAGAGAGCCTTTGAGGTATGAACGCCATCTAGGATGAAGCGGAGCGGGCCCATATTGCGGCCAACAAATTTTTCCCTCTCGCTGCCGAGGAGGAGCAGGAGCTGAACAGGCGGCAACAACCTCTGGACACCACCAGCCAGAGGTTGGTAGAGATGCTATGCTCTTTTGACAAGGTCAACCCATCCATGGGGGGAGTTGACCCTCACGTATTGTAATGATTACAAACCCTAAAACATACATTCATGCTTTAATTGTCTGATGTCGTAGCATGCATGAGTTCTCTTGTCGACATTGGTTTATTGCATCCTCGTGATGTTCATGGAGCGTCCATCCATCATTCCATAAGCACACTTGGGTCGGGCCCGATGTGAGAAACAAGGGATGACCACCTTATCACCCCATCCAAATGTAGGATTGCAATTGAAGCTTTGGGCATATGAGGTATGCAAAACCAGTCCGAAATTCCAGGAAGAAATGGGAGAGACCTGACTGGAGAACGAAGGTCTCAGAATAGCTGAATTACAGTTTTCCTAGTGTGCTCTTGTGCACGAATGGGGTAATGTCAGGGGTGCTAAAATTATTCTGAACTGATGGGAATGTGAGGTGTGAATCATGATAACCAATATTCAAAACATTGTGGGGGTGGCGTGTCAATAAAGAATAACTTTTGACTTCATTCGAAAAACAATATTCTTACTGTATTTTCCTAGAGTGGGGATAGAAAATGAGGTTCGACCGCTGAACATGTTCAAAACACAGGGCCCGACTGAAAATGTTATCTGTTAGTCTTCCGAAACATTGGCTTGGAACAATAGGTGGGCCATAGGCCGAGCATCCATACTGTTAGGGGGTTCCATTTGACCAGAAAGAGGAAGAGGGTCTGAATAAGGGTAACAAAAAGAGTGGAATGTGGAGTGATGGTTTGTTCGAACAGAATCCATCTCTCTCGAAATTATGCCACCGTGGTGGAAGAACATTAGAAGGATGCATCGGTCTGATCAAGGATTATTTATTCTTTTTGACATGACCTCTCTTTTGAGGGAACCATTGCTTCCCAATGAAATCTTGGGGGCATCCTGAACTTGTTGAGGGAAAAATTTTAGTGACACGGTTCCCCACAAGGGGTCAGGCCAGGGGCCAGAAATGAGGCGGAACATGATTTATGATTCCTAGAGATGGACCCTAGGTGAAATGCATGGGTGTATCTACATGTCTCATGAGGGTGGGAATCAAGTCGTACGTAGATATAGAAGCACAATTTAATGTCATGCGGGATGATGAAAATCCTGGCTTCGCTGGTGCACATATTACCAAAAATACTAATCCAACATGAGTCATGCTTGATGTGGGAAACAAGATGTAGTGGTGGGACTTTCTTGACACAGGAAGGATAATGTTAGGGTGACGGGATGCTCGGTGAATGTTGGACCAATGATGCTAACCCACCCATGTAGCGCAGCTAGATGTCCGAAGAAGTAATGCCAAGCATTTCATAATTCCACTTGAACATGAAGAAGTGGAAATGTGTGAATCATGATGCTTGAAATCTGGATCACCACGATGGCGGTGTAATGATAGGGGATTGCGTTTGACCATGTTAGAAATAGAGTATCCAAATCGAGTTATCCTTGAATGGGGATAGACAAATGAGGGTCGACCGCTGAACATGTTCGAAACATGGGACCTGTCACAATTGTCATCCGAGATCATTTGGGACCTTGGCCCGAAAAGGTAGGTGGGCTGAGGCGGCCGAAGACCACACCATGATGGGGTTCCCTTCGGATGTGAAAGAGGACGAGGATCCAAATAGCAAGCTCAATATTCTTGGACATGGAATGAGGGGATTGTCCCCAGGAAAATTCCACACTTAGGGCTCTTTGTAAAAATGCATCTGAATAAGAAAACGAGACCTATTAGATAGAGGGAGTTGAGTCCCTTCCCATAGGGAGATATTAGTTTAGAGTTGTAGAATTCAGACCATGGATGGTAGGAAATGTGGGAGACACATGGTGGGGTAATTATAAAACCCGACATGAATCGGAACCTGGGGTTCTGACCACCACGTGTTCTTTGGAGAGGTTTTAGGTCAAGAGACCAGAAATGAGAGGTAAGTTGGGCTCAAGGCAAGGTGCACGGACGTTTCGACGTACCCCAGGAGGATGGGGACCAAGATCTACGTAGTTTTAAGAGGTGGCATGGTAGGGTAACGGTGCTAGGGATCAAAGGGGCGTGTGGGTGTGGCCCTCGCAACAAAATAAGTTGTATTTTAGGTATCTTGTTTGTCCATTATGGTGAGTGGTTGTTGATCTTTTTGAAGCGACAGGACTAGGATAGCATGTCCCGACATCGCCACAAGAATCATGATGTGCGCAGGCATTGACAAATGGTATGGCATGTGACCGATACCAAACATGGTGTCCCCTTGAGTGAGGACATCATGATGCATTGTCATTTTTCGTAGTGTATCCAGGACGATAATGTCACAGTTTGGGGTCATGTGATGGGACCGGGCATGCATTTTAATGTTGTGCAACACAGATGAAGTAGAGATGATTCTAAGTGGGGAATGTGTATGAGGAAATAAAACATACTTGAAGTGAATGAGAGAATAATCCCATACCACACCGTACGCAATTCCGAGAAAGGAGCCTCAGGCCCAGGGGACTAAATAGAGGTTAGAGGGCAAGGGAAGGAGAAACTGGCTCCCAATTTAGCTGGAACCAAAAATAAGAAGTCTGGGTGGTCCTAGGTATCCTATAAGGATGGGAATCAAGCCACATATAGTTCTAGATGAAACCTTAATTTATGTCCTTAGATCTCATACCATGGATGAGTGAAAACCATCCAAGTAAGCATAGACCTCAACCCAATCCCTAAGCCCACACGAGTCAAGAAAGGTGTGGGAATCAAGGGAGGAAGACGTTTATTGTAATACCCAGAACGCACGCCAAAGGGAAATCGGTAAGGAGCCCCGAATGACACCCTTACGGTCGCCTTTTCCTCCTAACGTGGAAATGTGCACCGAGGGATAGTGCTAGGAGTGTCGAGATTTTATTTGTACATGATGAGGTGGAGAAGGATTTGAATCATGTGACCGACATTTTGGGATTAATGGGGTTGGCGTGACAATGGAGGATGATTGTTGGTCATGTTAGAAATACAACATCCATATCGTGTTGGCCTAAAATGGGGAAAATCAAATGAGCATTGACCGCTGACCATATTCGAAATGGGGGATTTGTATCAATTTGTTTTCCACGACCCTCGAGGATGTTGGACCGTAATGGTAGGAGGGACCTTAGGCCAAGCTTCCATGCCACATAGGGGTCCCTTTAGGTTTGAAAGGTGATGGAAGCCCTAATGAAGGGGAACATGAAGCCTAAGAAATGGGTGAAAGCATGTCTGAGAAGAATCCGACAATCTAGGTATTAAACCAGAGTACCCTTAGGCACATTGGTGAATTGTCGAAGAGGACCGATGGGCTCATCATGAGAGAAGCCAATTTGAAAGGAGAATGATAGCACACGAGGATGGAAAACTCTCAAGGGAATGAGGTACATGGCGAGGTTGTTACAAACCTTACGTGAATGAGGATATAATTATGTATCACACCATATATCCCTTTCAAGGAAGAATACGGGCCGAGGGGCGAAGATGGGGCTGGACCCGATGATGAGATGCTCGGGCGGCCCTACGTATCCCATGAGGATGGGAATCAAGCCATACGTAGTTCTAAAATCGCACATAGAGGACAAATACTCTCATGAGGGGGGTGTACGGCGTGGCGAGTAACCCAAAATGAATGAGGACATAATCCCATACCACACCCTACAATCCTAAATAGGAACTTGGGCTAGGGGCCCAAAAAATCCTAGGGGTCTAATGCTGGGCCTCAGTTATAAGGGCCCGACCAGTTTGCAGTTTAATGTCTTATAGTGAGGATGAAGAGGGGAGTAAGATGTCCCACATAAGGTATGTGTACATCCTGATAAATAAACCGACGTAATTGAGGACATAATCCCATACCACACTATACAACCCTAAATAAGATCTTGTGATTGGGGCCTAAAAAGGCCAAGGGGCCTGTCCGGTTTATAGTATAATGCCTTGCAGTGAGGATGAAGAGGGGATAAGGGATCTCATCTGGGGATGTGTACGACACGATAAGTAACCCGACGTGAATGTGGACATAATCCCATACCACATCATACAATCCCATAAGAGGGAACCTGGGATGGGGCCCAAAAAGGCCAAGGGGGCTCAGGCTAGGCCTCAGATGGGAAGGCCATACGTCCTCTTGTACGGTTACCACCTCATCACAGCTCCTAAGGCAACATGAGCAGTGATAGGTGTGGGAAATAAGGAGCCAGTCTCGAATCCCCCATCACATCAGACCTAATAGCTAACATTTCCTAAAGGGAGTTTTTTGCCTATAGATACAATGAGATAGAAAGAAACACTACACTCAATGGTTGGGACATCCTGGGGTAGTTCCAACATCGTTGGACAACTGTTGAAAATGTTCAAAACACAGCGTCCCTATAGTGGCCTGAAATGGGAGGAAAAAATGAGCATCGACCGCTGACCATATTTAAAATGATGGGCTTGTATCATCTAATTGCTTAATATCTATGAGGGTGTTGTCCTGAAGTGGTAAGAGAGCCCTTAGGCTTAGAAACCATGCCATTTGGGAGTCGTTTTGGATGGGAAGGATAATAGAGTCCCAATCAAAGGAGTGGTTGAAACATGGTTGTACCCATATATGAAAGAGGAAAGTGTCTCCAGGGAGTACGACGTATGGCCGGATCGAGGTTCACTCAATATGAATTGGGGACAAAGTCTGCACCCCTACCATATGTCTGGACCCGAGGGGAAGATCTAGCGTTTGGGATAGACCAACAGTAGAAATGTTCAGGCATTCCTATGTATCCCATGAATATTGGAATAAAGACATACATAGATCTTAAAGGCCATGCAGTTTAACGTCGTGCGGTGAGGAAGTGAGAGAATAGAAGAATGGGTAGTGGGAAAATGGTGCGACCGTTATAATCCTCAAATGAGTGGGGCTAAGGAATCTAGAACCACATATTGCAAAGATCCTCCGAGAGAACTACACCCAGGGGGATATTCAAAGAGAATAATTTGGGGATGGGCTCAAGAAGAGGCGCCTGAGTGTTCCTACATATCTCACGAGGATGGGTATCAAGCCATACGTAGTTCTCAAAATGCAGTTTAACATCATGCAGGATGATGCACGGTTTAAATTCGTGTAGGAATAGACAATTTAATGTCATGCGGGACCGGCGTACAATTTAGGGTCATGCGGGACCATCCAGTTTAATGTCATGTAGGAATATTAGGCCCAGGCAGAGTATTACTTGAGGAACATGGCATTAGTGGTATGAGTTATATGCTCACCATCCGTGGTCACTAGGGAGTATGCTCCATTGGGGTAAACACTGTGGACTATGTAGGGTCGTTCCCATTTGGGATCCAACATGGGTGGATTCCTCCAAGGGATCATTGGCACCCAGAGGGCCAATACCTGCTCACCATGCAGGAAAGAGCATAGGTGAACATTCTTGTTGAAGGCTCTAGCTATCTCATTTTTATGCCTTTCCATATTGTGAAGGGTAGGGAGCATATTCTTTTCAAGTGAATCCATTTCAGCCAGATGAATTTCGGATACAATATTTGGCGCCTGCTGGTCATAGACCGTCGTTCGTAACGAGGGATGTGGGATCTTGATGGGAAGGATGGCCTAAACTCTATACAATAGGTAATATGGGGTCACCTGGGTGGAATAATAAGTCCTAGTCCAATAGTCCCAAAGGGCGTTGGGGATCTTGTCCAGCCAAATATTCTTGTTATGGCCAACCATTTTCTACAAAATGTTAGAGAGAGTTTTGTTGAACACCTCAATATGCCCAATTTCCTGCGCGTGATTGCCAGAGGTAAGGTTCAAAAATATCTTGTACTTGGCGTACAATTATTTCATCTCAGCTGCTCGGAGGTTGGTGTCGTTATCAGAGAAAATAGAGTGAGGGACTCCAAAATGGTGGATGATGTTGGAGCACATGAAGTCAAAGATTGAACGAGTCGTGGCCTCCTTCAGGGGAACTGCTTCTGCCGACATAGAAATGAAATCTGTGGCAGTCAGGATGAACCTGCACTGGCGAGCTGTCACTAGTGGGTATGGTCCGATGAAAGTGAGTCCCCACACCGCAAACAGCCCATAGTACTCGGTAAAGTGGAGATGTTCTGGAAGCCGATGCATGAAGTCATCATGAATTTGGCACGTTTGACATCTCTCGGTGAACATGATGCAATCATGGACCATAGAGGTCCAGAAGTACCCCAGTCTCCAGATCTGATGGGATAGCTTTGGCCAAGATTAATGGGAACTACAAGAACCTTCATGAACCTCCTGCATGACCTGAGAAATATCAACTCCTTGGATGCAACCAAGGATTACACCATCAAACCGGCGCTTGTAGAGGATCTTCTCAAGGCTAGGAACACTCTGGGGGGTAAACTACAGTGAGCGACGTCGGATTCGCTCGTGCTCGGCCCGATCAGCCGGGTGTCAACCATTTTTGAGATACTTGAGAAAAGGGGATCTCCAGTCAGGAGTTGCTTCAACCACTACATCTGAAAAAACTAGGGGTCCTGATGTGGATGATCATATGGTAAGACGACTTACTCGCAGGCCGTTTTCATCCTCTAGGGTGATAGGAGAAATGACTCTCTGGTGTGCCATGTGTATAATAAGATCATCCTCCTCGGGTTCTGCAAGTGACACAGCTAGGCCGGCCAGGGCATCGACTCAACCGTTCTGATATTGAGGGACATGAGTAACATCCGGCCGAGATGGAGACTGGTCCATTAGATGGAGGGTGCGCTCCAACAATTGTATAAAATATGGATTTTTTATGACATACCCACCACTGACTTGCTTGATGACTAGTTCAGAATCCACATTCACATGAAAATGGGGCACGTCAATCTCAAGGGCTAGCTCGAGGACAGTGATAAGGGCCTAATACCCTGCTTTGTTGTTGGTGCAGCCTTCTAGCAACAGGAATGAATATAGTAGAATGGCTTGAGTTGGGGTAATAAATACAATACTGAGGCCTACTCTGTTGACTCTAGAATCGTTGAGCCTATTGCCGGTGGGGCTCTGGGAGGCACCATCAATGTGAATATGCCAATACGGGATGGAATGATCTATCGAGAGGATTGCCTCGCTTGGAAAATCCAGGTCCAAGGACTGGTCCACGGGGGATGGATGGGCAGTAAGGAAGTCTGACAATCCCTATCCCTTGATAGACTTCTGAGGGATGAACCTGATGTCGAACTACTGGAGGATTACTGCCAACTATGCTAGTCGGCCTGTCAACATGGGGTGGTTAATAATGTACTTTAGTGGGTCTACCCGAGACACCAGCTGTACCTTGTGGTGCTGCAAGTAGTGTCGCCATTTCTGTACTGCGAATACCATTGCAAGGAAGCTCTTCCTGATGGGGGAGTATTTGGTCTCCGTATCGAGGAGCATGCGGCTGAAGTAGTAGTGGCTATTTTCTGCCCCTCATTGTTCTATAGGGAGAGTAGGGCACCAAGTGATAGTTCCAGGGAAGTCTCATACATGATATGTGGTTTCTAGGAGATGGGTGGCATCAAGACCAGAGGCTGGACCAGATAATTCTTGATTTCCTCAAATGCGGTCTGGCACTCTTTCTCCCACTCATAGGCAGAGCCTTTCTTCATTAGATGGGAAAAGGTCTTACACTTGCAAGCCAGATTCGCAATGATTCAGCATATATAAGCTAAGTGGCCTTGGAAACCTATAATCTCTAGAATATTGTTTGGGGGAGGCATCTGGTTAACTTCCTTGATCTTCTCTGGGTAGATCTCGAAGACCCGATACCTCAAACAAACACCAAGAAACTTCCCAGAGGTGACCTTGAAGGCACACTTCAATGGGTTCATCTTCAAGTGGCGGGAATAGAGGAGGACAGAAACTTTATCATGGTCCTTAAGATAGTCCTGTAACTAGTGGTATTTGACCACCATATCATCCACATATCATTCCACCAATTTCACAAGAATCTTCTTGAATATGCGGTGCATGGACCGCTGATAGGTGGCACCTGAATTCTTCAGGACGAAGGGCATAACATTGTAATAGAAAGTAACATGGGGTTCCCTAAAAGCGGTAGAATCATCATCCTAGGGCACCATCCAGATCTAATTATATCCAGAGTAACCATCCATGAAGGAGAGGGCTTGAAACCCCTCTATAGCATCGATCAACATTTCTATCACAAGAAGGGGAAATTCATCCTTCGGACAGTGATGGTTGAGATATCAGAAGTTGAAGCAGACCTTAATTTGTCTATTCTTCTTCCAAAGTGGCACAATGTTGGCTAACCACTTGGGGTACTAGACCTCCTTGATGAAGTTGGATTTAAATTTTTTTCAACCTTGACCCCGACCATGGCACCCTGAGAAGGGTGCATATTTCTTGGAGGTTCCTTGAACCCGTGATGATTTGTCGGGAGACCGAGATGGTGGACGGATACCTGGGGATTTAGTTCTGGCATTTCATCATAACTCCCGGAAAATACATCACAATGCTATTTAAGGAAGTCTACGTACCACTGATGCTCTTCGAGGGGCATGATGGCACTGATAAATGTGGGTCTCGGATATGCCTCGCTACCAAGGTTCACCTATACCAATTCATCAATCGTGGCATAAACTTCTTCTTCAAAGGTAGGGGACCATCCTCCAGATCCTCTTATTTTATTGCAGAGGAGGGATTCCCAGCGGGTGAAGCTTCTTATGGGTTGGAAGAACCTGATGGGAGGCTAGTACCATCCTGGATAGCAGTGGACAACATATTAAGAGATTCACGCGCGACTAAGACCATAGCGATGAAGGAAGTCGATCCAATCCCATCTGGTCTTCAACCCAAGGGGCCACGCTTGATAATATCAAAGCAATAGTGGCACGTTGGCTTGAGATAGTTAATCCCAGCCTGGCGAAATAGATAGGTATGACGTACTATTGTTGCCATGGGGAATACATCCTGATACCATATGGAACGTCGCGACCCTAGTTACTCAGAGTCAGTGCATTATTACATAGAATTGGCATGATCATAAGGAAATCATGTCTCGAAATATCGATCAGTTTAGTATTATTGGAAACAAGATACATACATAAGTTCAACTTTACATCTTGAAAAAAATAAAACACAAATATATTTCAATAGAAACATCCACACCTCCAAGATTATGCAAGCAGGAATATGATCTGAGTAAATAATTCAATAATAAAACATAATCATTGGTATTCTAATAGTAGAATGACCACATGAACCATCAATATTATTTTCATATTGAGGGAATGTATAATGCCGGACATTCTGAAACATTTTTTCAAAGCCTCATCCAAGACGTCTAAAAATGATTAAGGCCTCGGCCAAAAACATATATCAAATTGGGAAAGGCATCGGCCAATTCCACTTCTAGTTGTCTCATTAAACCTACCGATGCATCGAGGAGCTATAGCGGGCTCCACTCGTCACTTACGAAGTCCAATACATTCCACAAATGAAAAGGTTGAAATATAACCTAAACATTCGTCTTAAAACTAGCATAAAAATTTTCAATAATTTAACCATAAACAATGAATGGTATACAAATAGCACATCCATAGTCAAACATATCACAAAACCTTCAATACAATATGGACATTTTGTATCATAATAAATCAACTTCAAATAAACATAAAATCCATCAAAATATGTTGACAAAGATGAAATCAAAACCTTTTTAGAGACATATCTCTTTATATTTTGAAATCATTTAAGATTCACATACAGGAAGAATTTATTTTGAAAATATTCTTATAAACTTGTAAGGGAAGATTTGACGATGTTTTAACTGCCGAAAATAGCCACACCTACTGTATAAGTTAAAAAAAGATATTATTACCTTAATTTTTTTGAAAAGGTTAAAAAAGTCATTGTTTGGAAAACGACGGAAAGATTCCTTCATAAAATTCTTATAAAAAGTCATTCAAGGGTATAAATGAATTTAACCCATATTCTTTAAAATAGTAAGAATGTTTTGAAATACATTTTTTAAGAAACATGGATGTGGATGATAAAGAGGTCCCAGTAGATAATTATGTATAAACACAATCGGATAATGAAGAGATTGTGAAATAACCCTCACCTTGTACTTTCCCTTGGTTGAGGGTAGGTTAACCTCCTGTATAATGGTGAAATAATTGTTATTAAATTATAAAAGAATCATATACATTAATATGATATGATATATGATCCTTTAACATTGCATTGTTAATAATATCGTAGTATTACCATCATTTCGGGTGTTGACTTACTCATTTTATTTTATATGTTTTGTTACATAAGTCATGTTTGTTATTGATAGGTTGAATATTATTCATATACAGAATGATATCAAGTCCTTAAAAATAATTTTTAATCATCAAATTAGAATTATACTTGAATGAATACGATGGGTATTGAATCTCATCGCGTTCGTGGAGACGGTAGTCCGTACGTACGCACGAGAGACAATATCAATTTGTTGATATTAAAATAAAATATAATTGAATGGTATATAATATATAAAGAATCATTATAATGTTATATTTATTATTTAATTCCATTACACATCATTATCATAACAATCCAAATAATAATGTTTTGAATTACAATTACACCACTGCGTGGAGACGGTAAGCCGTATGTACGCTTGTATGGTGACATGTCATTCAAAGGATGGATAGAATACAAGAATATGGTTATACCATATTTATAATACAATAAAAGTATATAGAAGATACTTGAGTTATTATTTTCTAATGTAGATAACAAAAAAAGAAGAAGATGAAGAAAAACTGAAATTGAAAGAGGGTGGTGAAAACATTACATCTTCTTCGGGTTCTTCCTTTTGATTTGATCAAAAGGGCTCCATAGGTTGGATTTATGATCAAACTAAGGCCTCTAAATTAAAGTGAGGGAAGTTGGGAGGATATTTGGGAAGGGTTTGGTCGAGCCAAAAGGCTTTTAAGGTGTGAATTATAGAGAAGGGTGAATGAACATTTATAAGAGGGGTGTGGGGCACCTTAAGAAAAACTTAAAATATTATTTTATAATAAATTCATATTCGGTTTATAATGGATCCAAAGTATATTATTTAAAGTTTATGTTCGGGATGGGTGGAAATATTTTCAACCAATAGATTTTAGATAGGTTTGGGTCATTAAATAAGCCTTATCATTTATATTTAACTCTTAGTTAAATAGTTTGACATTTACCATGCCTCCTTGTATTTTTATATTATATAGTTAATAAACTACTATATACCTCATAGCTACCCCCAAGTGGTCCATTAATGATACACCTATCATTATATAAGTCCTTTGGGCAAACCTATTAATTTTTGGAATTGAATATCAATTAATAATATAATATTTATTTTAAAAACACTTTTATATCAATTTTGACACTAATTGGTGTTTTGTTTTCGCTAAATTCATAATAGAATTATTACTTCGAACCTAATTCATTTCATCCACCCAAACATGTCATATTAACCTATAAATTCGTTTAATTCATTAAAAGTTTCAAATTATATTTATTTTGGTATTTATAATGTTGATTATTTTAATATTTCACTAATAAGGTAATTACTGCATTATCATTGTGTAATAAATAAATTAAATTATATAATGTCTACAAATTATAAATAAAATTTAATTATGTAGAAAAATATTTTTATATTTCTAATGAATATTTATAATTTAATTTATCTTATGTATAACCATATATTAAAAAAAATTAGTTATTAAACATGGATTTTAACTATTTTAACTCTTCTTTGAATTAAATAATAATAAATGTCCTAATCTAGTCCAAGTGGACCTAAATGATGATATTTTATTCCTAAGGTTGTTTTTGGCCGAGATACACTTTTCCAATAGAATTAGGACATGTGTTAGGGTAAGATTAGTATCATTTTTACAATTAATTACCCTTTTTACTTTTAAACATGGTATATAAAAGTAAAAAGTTACTATTCACCAAAAAAAATTTATCTTATTGAACCACATTTTACTCATTGATATTAACTATGTCTCTCGGATTTTCAAAATTCCACTCACAGAAGCGTTAAAATTAAGATTTATGTGAATTTCCAAATTCTCTTAGGAGATGGGTAAAAGACGGTGAAAAGTTCAATAAAATTTTTATATATCTAAAATTATTCTAAACTAACTCCAATGAATTAAATTGAACCTATATAGGTATTATTTATCTATTTTGACCTTAGTTAAATTTTAATAAAATAAATAATTATTTAAATAAAAATTCGGTTTTAAACTATAACTCAGTGTTTCTCACTATTCATCAAAAATTGAATGTTTTCATAAAAATACAAAAAATTCACCCTAAGCTAATTTAGAAATTATGAATAAAAAAATATAGTATATTTTAACAAATTCATATCATATAAGTTTCATTTATTAATTTAAAATACATTGTCGTTGTCGATACAAATAGCGTTTTTTATGAAACAATAACTATCAAAACAATGACACTTGTTTATGTATAATTTCATTGTGAAATTAATTTCAATGACCAAAATTGGATTAAAGGGTAAAAATATAATCTAATTATACTTCCAAAAAATTTAAATGTATAATTCAACACTATAAATTATTTTGATTAAAAAAAGTTGTTTTCTGTTTAAATATAGTATTTTTCACTATTCACCCAAATATGAAAGTTATCAGAAAAACAACAAAAATTTATTGAAACTAAATTCTTATGTCTGGATTTTAAATAAGAAGTTTATTTCATCAAATTTAATATATAAATGTTTCAAATATTTTATTTAAAAAATGTTCTCAATTAAAAGGATGAAAAATTTCATTTTTTGTAAAATAATTCTTTTATCTGAAAAAATTGAATTTATTCTTACATTATGTCTAAGAAACTCATAAAATGGATTCTAAAATTATAAGGATTACATAATGTTCAAAATTCAGTTAATACAATTCATAACCTGTTTTGAATATCTAGTTTGGTATGTCTTGATGCGCTTGAACTCAGTGTTGCGTGTAGTGCAAGTTATTGCTTTACTTTGAAGAAATAACATTCTATGAAATCTTGGGGTGTTATATTCTTCCATACTTCAATAAATTTCATCCTCGCAATTTGAAATTTTTCTTCGAAAATAAAAGGTTGAAAATAGAAAATATATTTGTGGGAAAACCCACATCAGAAATTGGGATAATAAAATTTAGTCTTAATAAAAGAAAAAGAGAAATGAAAGGGTCACCACCAAATTATGATCTCTATTAGGATATCATTGATGGAAAATAGGGACACATAATTGGTGAAAAACATAAATATTTATAGGGAGTGATTGAGGTCATCAGTCACAAACAATTGTAGAATTGAGGGCCTCAAATCCATCAATCTTTGATGATTTAAAATATCATCGTTTCAACGAAACATAAGGTATTGGGATAAAACATTATTAGTTTTAAGATCCCTTACCTAATGTTAAAGAATTAATTTCTTTATAGAATAAGAGTAGAATATATATATATATATATATACTTGACAAGTATAGTTCCTTCGTTTCAGTAATTTCTACCACAAACTCATCTATCACTCTAAAAGACAATAGAACATTACAAATTCCATTTAACCTATTCATATAGGGTTAAAAAAATGAATTTCTAATTCATCTACCAGACCATTAAAAAAAAACTACATTATTTTATCTTGGACATCACGTGGGCCAGTGGTAGGTGATACACCCTTGTCGCCTTTCGGTTGTGGGTTCATTTCTCGCGGCCTTGCCGGACGTGACAGGTTGCCACCTGACCTCTGGGTTGTCCTTTTATGGCTATCCAAAAATAATCTCAAACTACAATTATCCAAAATAATTCTATCCAAACTCAAAGTCCAAAATTTATAATGAATGTAAACACTGTGAAGATCCTATTTTCCGCGTAATAACATTTGAACACCTTCATCATGTATTCTTTTAAAACACTGCAATATCCTGAATTACCATAAAACCTTATTGATTGGATTCATGATCCCTTTTTCCTTATAGAATACTAGATATACTGCTTCTGTCCAGAAATGTTGTAAACTCCAACAATAACAAATCCTTAATATGTTTCAAGGTAGTCAATATTATCCAATATAATTTATTCAAATCAACCATATCTTATTCCAAAATCACTACCTCATTATCGGGACCAAATTAAGTATTACCTTTCCTTCAACCATGTATTTTACCAAATGTGTAGGTCATTATTAAGTTACTTTTCTTAGAACCATATAATCTCAAATCCTCAATAAAATATTACTACAGTAAAATCCTTATTTATTCCCATAATTCATATAACCAGTATATTGTTGATACAACACTCAAATGAAATAATCTTATAATAACAACATAAGAACACTAGTCATTCTTCTTCATCTTAGGTAGTATCATAACATGATTATTATCTAGTAGCATCATTTGGGGAATACTATGGTGATTTGGACATTGGTTCATGTAGTGTCCCAACTCCTTATAGATGAAGCATTGTACATTTGAAACTTTTTCTAACCCTTGTAGTCACATACATGGTGTCCCTTTTCTCCACACTTATAACATATTCTCATTCCCTTTAGGAAAGTTCAAAGTTGTTTCTTCCCACATTTATCACATATGGGAAAATTCTTCTTTTCCCTCTTCCCTTTATCCTTTTTTCTCTATTCTATGTTTTTCTTCTCTTTCTTCCCTTCAAATCCATAGGACTCAGAGAATTATTTATTTATCTTACTAAAACATGATACTATTTCTTCATATGTTGAGAAAATATGAGAGACTATTTCCCTTCTAAATGATTGATTAATACCATGGAAGATATGATCCACTTACTATTTGTATCATATGTATTGCTGGAGTTCACATTCCTTCTACTCGGCGCAATTTCTATACAATGGCATACACTAGGCCAGTTTATGAATTGAACTGAATAACTCAAAACTTGTAAAATACCTAACGTAAATTGAACATTTTATGGATATAATCCATAATCATAAAAAGTGTTTTCTTTGAGGAAGTATATACTCATAAACCCTTCATAATGGTTTGTAAAGAAAATGATAATTATCCTAAGCATATCCCCCGGGAGTGTCGTAACCAAGAGTGTAGCAAGGCCCGTTGTCGTGCACTTGTTCCAGTTTGAGTCTAGCTCAAAGAGGTATTTTCATGTCTTACCACTAGGTATATCTGTTCCATAGATGCCTCTACCTGCTCGTATCCAGACTGGAATTTATTGCTCGGAAAACTCACAAAATCTCTACAATACCAAAATTCTTAGGAGTTCTTCTATACTAATCCTCAAAGTGTATCTTAGGTCTATGTTCTCTAATAAGAGTTTATCTAAATATAGCTTCCATGGTTTATATTAAACTTCCTATGATACCAACTATAACGCCCCGACCCTCATTAGCCAGAGTCGGTGCATTATTACACAACATTGGCATGATCACCATAAAATTTTGTCTCGAATGACCGATCAGATTAGTAGTATTGGAAACAAGATTCATACATAAGTTCAACTTTACAGCTTGAAAAGAAATACAACACAAATATATTTCATTAGAAACATCCAAGCCTCCTAGATTATGCCTCCAGGTCACTCATAACTAACATATTCATATCCTGGGAAAATGAAACAAAAGAAAGGGGTGAGCTCAAATGCTCCATAAGGGTCAGTAATCCAATGGAAAATGACATAAATATTAGGCATTGTGAATCATTGAAACCACGTGACTTTTCCAATAATAAACATGAATTCTTTTATCGCAGGAATATGATCTGAGTAAATAATGCCATTATAAAACATAATCATGGTTATCCTACTAGTCAAATGACCACATGAACCATCAATATTATTTTCATAATGGGGGAATGTATAATGCAGGACAATCTGAAACATTTTGTCAAGGCCATGACCAAGAAGTCTAAAAATTATTAAGGCCTCGTCCAAAACCATATATAAAATTTGGAAAGGCCTTGGCCAATTCCACGTATAGTTGACTCATGAGACCTACTGATTCATCGAGGAGCTATAGCGGGCTCAACCCGTCAGTTACTAAGTCCAATACATTCCTCATATGAATAGGATGAAATATAACATAAACATTCGTATTAAAACTAGCATAGAAAATGTCAATAATATAACCATGATCCATGAATGGTATAAAAATACCACATCCATAGTCAAACATATCACAAAACCTTCAATATAATATTGATGTTTTGTATCATAATAAATCAACTTCAAATAAACTTAAAATTCATCAAAGGATATTGACATAGATGAAATCAAAACCTTTTTTAGAGATATATCTCTTTATATTTTGAAATCATTTAAGAGTCACATAAAGAAAACATTTATTTTTAAAATATTCTTATAAACTTGTAAGGGAATCTTTGACATTGTTATAATGGTGGAAAATAGCCGCACCCACTGTATAAGTTAAAAAAATACATTCTTACCCTAATTTTGTCGAAAAGGTTAAAAATGACCTTATTTGGTAAACAATGGAAATATTCCTTTATAAACATATTATAAAAATTCAAACAAGGGTATACATGAATTTAACCCATATTTTGTTAAACAGTAATAATTTTTTGAATTACATTTTTAAGAAACATAGAAGGGGATGATAAAGAGGTCCCAATAGATAATTAATTATAAACAACCTCAGATAATGAAGAGATTGTGAAATAACCCGTACCTTGTACTTTTACATGGTTGTGGGATGGTTAAACTCCAGTATAATGGTAAAATAATTCTTATTAAATTATACAAGATTCATATAGATTAATATGATATCATATATGATCTTTTAACATTGCGTTGTTAATAATATCTTAGTATTATCGTCGTTTCGGGTGTTAACTTACTTGTATTATTTTATATGTTTTGTTACATAAGTCGTGTTTGTTATGGATAGGTCGTATATTATTCATGTACAGAACGATATCAAGTCCTCAATCATTATTTTTAATCATCAAATTAGAATTATAATTGAATGGATACGATGGGGAATGAATCTCATCACGTTCATGGAAACTATAGTCCGTACATACACACGAGTGACAATATCATTATTTTGATATTAAAATAAAATATAATTTGATGGAATATCATATATACAGAATCATTATAATGTTATATTTATTATCTACTTCAATTCCACATCATTATCAGACAAATCCTAATAATAATTTTTTGAATAATAATTACACCACAATGTGGTGACCGTAAGTCGTACGTACGCACGTATGATGAAATGTCATTCAAAATATGGATAGAATAATGAATATGGTTGTACCATATTTATAATGACATCAATTTATATAGAATATACTAGATTAATTATTTTAGAATGGAAATAACAAAGAATGAAGAAGTTGATGAAAAAAGTAACTTGAAAGAGGGTGGTGAAATCATTACATATTCTTTGGGTTATTCCATTTGATTTGATCAAAAGGGATCCTTAGGTTGGATTTATGATCAAACTAAGGAATATAAGTTAAAGTGAGGGATGTTGGGAGGATATTTTGGCAGGGGTTGGCCAAGCCAAATGTCTTTGAATGTGTGAATTAGAGAGAAGGGGGAGTGCCCTGTTATAAGAGGGGTGAGGGGCACCTTAGGAAAAACTAATAATATTATTTTATAATAAATTCGTATTCGGTTTCTAATGGCTCCAAAGTGGATTATTGAATTTTTAAGGTGGGGATGGGTCGAAATCCTTTCAACCAATAGATTTTATATAGTTTTTGGTCATTATATTAACCTTAGCATTTATATTTAACTCTCTGTTAAATAGTTTGATAGTTACCATGCCTCTTTGTATTTTTATATTATATAGTTAATAAACTTACTGTATACCTCAAAGAGACCCCAAAGTTGTCCATTAATTATAAAAAAATCATTATATAAGTTTTTTGGCCGAACCATAGATTTTTAAGAATTTAATATCAATTAATAATATAATATTTGTTTTAACAACTTTTATATTTCAATTTTGACACTATTTGATATTTTGTTTTTTATATATTCATAATAGAATTATTACTCCTAACAAAATTAATTTAATCAACCCTAAAATGTCATATCAACCTATAAAAATCTTGAAATTCATTAAAAGTCTCAAATTATATTTATTTGGGTATTTATAATATCAATTATTTTAATATTTCAATAATAAGGTAATTAATGCTTCATCATTGGGTCATATATAAATTAAATTATTTAATGTCTAAAAATTATAAATAAAATATAATTATGTAGGAAATCTTCTTAGATTTCTAATAAAAATTTATAATCAAATTTATTTTATGTATAAACCTATATTAAAAATGTTTTAGTTATTACTCATTAATATTAACTCTTTTAACACTTCTTTGAATTATATAAAAATAAATGTCCAAATCTAATCCACGTGGACCTAAATGATAATAATTTATTCCTAATGTTGTTTTTGGTTGGGATACACTTGTCCAATAGAATTAGGACATGTGTTAGGGTAATATTAATATCATTTTTATCCTTAATTACCCTATTTACTTTTAACCGTGGTAAATAAAAGTAAAAAGATACTATTCACCAAAAATTATTTTTATCTAATTGAATAAAATTTTAATCCTTGACATTACCCTTGTCTCTTGGATTTTAGAAATTCCACACACAGATTCGGTAAAATTATGTTTTATGTAATTTCCAAATTCTCGTAGGAGATGGGTAAAAGACGGTGAATAGTTCAATAAATTTTTTATATATCTAAAATTATTGTAAACTAACTCCAATTAATTAAATTGAACTTATATAGGTATTGTGTATCTATTTTTACGATTATTAAATTTAAATAAAATAAATAATTATTTAAATACAAATTCGGTTTTAAACTATAACTAAGTGTTTTTCACTATTTATCAAAAATTAAATTTTTTCCGAAAAATACCAAAAATTTACCCTAAGATAATTTAGACATTCTGAATCCAAAAATGAAGTATATTTTACCAAATTAAAAACATATATGTTTCATTTATTAATTTAAAATTAGTTCTCATTGTCAAAACAAATAGCGTGTTTTTATGAAACAATAACTATCAAAAGATTGACACTTTTTATGTATAATTTCAATGTGAAAATAATACCAATGACCAACATTGGATTAAAGGGTAAAAATATAATATAATTATACTTCCAAAACATTGAAATGTATAATTCAACACTATAAATTTTTTTGATTAAAAAAAAGTTTTTTTCAGTTAAAATATAGTATTTTTTACAATTCACCCAAATATGAAAATTATCATAAAAACAACGAAAATTTATTGAAACTAAATTCCTATGTCCCGATTCTAAAGAAGAAGTTTATTTAATCAAATTGAATATATAAAAGTATAAAATATTGGATTTAAAAAGTGTTCGCCATTAAAAGGAGCTAACATTTCATTTTTTGAAAAATAATTCTTTTATCTTGAAGAAAATGAATTTGTTCTTACATTATGTATAAGAAACTCATAATATGGATTCTAAAATTATAAAGACTACATAATGTTCAAAATTCAGTTAATACTATTCATAACCGGTTTTGAACAGCTAGTTTAGTAAGTCGTGATGCGCTTGAACTCTGTGTTGCGTGTAGTGCAAGTTATTGCATTACATTGAAAAATAACATAAAATCAAATCTTGTGGTGTTACACCGTACGAGGTTAGGAGGCTCCAAGATCACCTGAGCCTGGTTTTTGAATGAGTTTGAGGTGATTTTCCACAGTTTCTTGGACTTGGGAATATTCCTTCCTCTTGTACCGGAGAAAAAAAAGCACTACCTCATGTCGGGGGTCGTGGCCTCCAATCTATGGATCAGGAAGATGTATGTGTCATCCAGACCTGCCTAGGGGTCAGGTGTGACCATGGCGGGCTCAACCTCACTTTCCAAAATCTTCTTACCCTTGCTCTTGTAACTGTCAACATCCAGATAGTGGGTTCACAAGAGAAAAAATTAGAAGCATCACCTTGGAGTACGCCTACTCGACCATTTAGGGAGTACTTGAAGTACTGGTGATAGGATGGGGGGACCACCGCATGTAGGTGGATCCATGGTCTGCCCATCAATACATCATACGTGGTGTCCTATGAGACAACTATATACTCAGTACTGGAATATAGGCCACTGAACTGGGTCTTCAATCGAATCATGTTGACTTGGGACTGCTCGGTCCTATCGTATCCCTGGATTCTTAAATCAGAGGGAGTCAAGTCATCTTCGGATAACCCCACCTTCTATAATGTCCTATTTGAGATAAGGTTGATCCCGAACCCAGTGTCAACAAGACAGTGGCGAACCTCCACATCGTTAAATTAGCTGGTGATGTACAGCAGGCAGATGTTCCCCTGTATGGGAGAGCCTTCATCTTCTCCAGAGAATGAAATGATAGCCTAATATTTGGCATTCTCAACTATTTCAACATGGAAGGCTTCTGAATCTTTTACCTCTATTGCAAACTGGAGGGGGATTCTTAAAGCCTCAGCGAGGGCCTCACACATATCCGATGATAAGAAAAGATCTTAAAGTATGGAAAGACTCACTGGGATGCCGACAAGGTGCTTGAGGAAATCATACTTCCGCCCCAAGTGCGAACTTCTGCTTACTGGAGGCCGCTCTATGATTGGAGGTATGGCGGGCCCTGCCCGCTGGACTGTTGGCTGGCTGGTGCTGGGCATATCCCACTACTCACTAGTCGAATCCTAAAAAGTATTTTCCAAATGTGGAATGGACGACTGAGATCGTCCTGTAGCCAGGCGAGACTGGTTGCGGCCTGGATGAGGTATCTATGCTTGATCTAGTAGCACATACGGTGGTGGAGGCGGTCCTGACGACACTAGATGAAGAGGATGCACATCCTGGGCTCTGCGCTGGGCCTACTGTCTGATCTCAGTGGCATGCACAGCCTGGCTGGAGGTTCCAACTGATACACCTCAATGACCCATATGGTCATGGCTCTGCCTATGTTGGCATCAGTTAGGGACAATGTGGAGGTTCTCCTTGCACTCCCTGTTGTCAGGAGTCATATAGGTATTTACCAACACCACGGTATTAACCGAAGAATACCCTTAACTATCACATGAAGTGTCATCAACCACTTGGAGGATTATGGGAGGGATCCCCATCTCATTGGGAATGAAGTTACAGAGAGTGTGGGATGACGATGGCATTGGTGGGGCGCGTTTTTTATTTTTACGCCAACGATTTTTGCTCTTATGGGAAGAGGCTAGCTGAGATGATGATTCAGAAGTGGTGGCCACATCTTCTGAAGGATCCAGCTGATTCTAGCATGCCTGAATGATGCCATGGGAATGAGAAACCTTCTTGTGATCCATCCAACCATCGTACTTTTGGGACCCATGGTTAGAAACTTGTTTCCAATCGCCATTGTTGTCGCTACCATTGTCTAGAAATACAAAGTCACCTGCCACTTGTGCCGGGGCCAAACCCAGCCTGACTATGTTGTTATCGACCTGGTTGTGAATCCAGACTTTGAACACATAGCACTGCATGAGGGTGTGCCCCAGAATCTGATGATAGGGCAGTAGTTGGGGCGATCTGTGAGATTCGCCTGTTCCGGCATTCTCCACTTAGGCAAGCGTACATTCCTCTACTCTATGGCACTATAGAAGTAACCGGGGACCTGATTTTTGTTGAATGAGTAAGTCTGATTTCCTCTTTCTGGAAAGGGGGCCCTTGGTGCCTAGACCTAAAGAGGAGCTAGAGGGTCCAATCAAGGAGGTGGACCCTGATTGTCCGGCCTAGGTGGTGTCAGTGCAGTACAAAGGGGGCGCTTTCCGATTCTGAGGACGCTGTTGAGCCGGAGGATATGCCTGAGTAGGAGGGCCTCTGCGAGGCTACATGGATGTTGCTAATGGTAGTAACTCCAGTTTTCTGGGGGATTCTATTTGGGCCACCACATTGGGCTTGGCTCCGGCAGCTCTCCTTGCTGGGATTACATGGGGCAACGGACATGCCTGGATGACCTGTTGCAGGGCTTCCTCCAGGCACTGGGCCTTATCGGAGAAGTCTCGGAATCCTCCAGGCTAGTTCTGGGTGATCCGAGATGGAACCAGTTCCAACTTGACTTTCTTTAATCACATCGTTAGTAATTCCTCTAATTTCAGTGGAATGTCAAGGGAGTATGTAAGCCCCTTCCACCGGGAGATAAAGTCCACAACTCGCTCATCGGGCCTTTTCTTTCACTTGATGAGGTCTGTGACGCTCGTTTTCCAGGTGATAGTTTTGAACTAGTGGAGGAATTTCCTACGAAGGTCCTCCCAGCTGGTCACGTATCCGATGGGGAGCTAGCCTTACCAGACGAATGCCGGACCCTTTAGTGATGTACGCAACTTCAAATTCTAACACACACCAAAACCAATCAAACTAGCCCTTATGAATAGTAATAACCACTTTTTGAAATTTTATAAATTTTATCTTTCAAAATAGACTTCCTTTTTGGATTCAGAATATCGAAATTAGCTTAGGGTGAATTTTTGGAATTTTTTTGAAAACATTCAATTTTTGATGAATAGTGAAAAACACTAAGTTATAGTTTAAAACCAAATTTTTATTTAAATAATTATTTATTTTATTAAAAATTAATTTTGGTCAAAATAGATACATAATACCTATATAAGTTCCATTTAATTCATTGGAGTTAGATTAGAATAATTTTAGATATACAAACATTTTATTGAACATCTCACCGTCTTTTACCCATATCATAGGAAAATTTGGAAGTTCACATAAAACATAATATTACCTCTTTTGTATGTGGAATTTAAAAAATTCTAGAGACACAATTAATATTAAGGAGTAAAATGTGGTTCAAAAACATAAAAATAAATTTTGGTGAATAGTAACTTTTTTACTTTTATTTACCTCTAGTAAAATTAAATAGGGTTATTAAGGGTAAAAATGATATTAATATTACCCTAAAACATGTCATAATTCTATTGGACAAGTGTATCTCGACAAAAAATAACCTTAGGAATAAAAAATTATCATTTAGGTCCACTTGGAATAGATTAGGACATTTATTATTATTTAATTCAAAGAAGAGTTAAAAGAGTTAAAGTCAAAGATTAATAACTAAAACATTTTTAATATATAATTATACATAATATAAGTTTGATTATAAATATTAATTATAAATCTAATATTATTTACTATATAATGATATTTTATTTATTATTTTTTGACATTAGATAATTTAATTTATTAATGACACATTGATGATGCATTAATTACCTTATTAGTGAAGTATTACAATAATTGATATTATAAATACCGAAATAAATATAATTTTTGACTTTTAATGAATTCCACGAATTTTTTTGGATAATATGATATGTTAGGGTTGATTAAAATAATTAAGTTCGAAGTAATAATTCTGTTATGAATTTAGCAAAAACAAAATACCAAATACTTTTAAAATTGACATAAAAGAGTTTTTAAAACAAATATTATATATATTAATTGATATTCAATTCCTAAAAATATAAGGTTCAGCCAAAGGACATACATAATTAAAGGTGTATCATTAATGGACTACTTGGGGGACACATGGATGTATATAGTACATTTATTGACTATATAATATATAAATACAATGAGGCATGGTAAATGTCAAACTCTTTAACTAAGAGTTAAATATAAATGATAAGGTTAATATATGACCCAAACCTGTATAAAATCTATTTGTTGAAAAGATTTAGATCCATCCCCACCTTAACCTTTAAATAATCTACTTTGGATCAATTATAAACCGAATATGAATTTATTATAAAATATTATTTTAAGTTTTTCCAAAGGTGCCCCTCACCCCTCTTATAAAAGGGAACTTCCCCTTCCCTCTAACTCACACCTTCAAAGCGTTTTGACTCATCCAACCCCAACCCAAATATTCCATAAACATCCCCCACTTAAACCTAGAGTCCTTAGTTTGATGAGAATGCTATCCTAAGGAGCCCTTTTGATCAAATCAAAAGGAAGAACCCGAAGAATATGTAATGTTTTCACCACCCGCTTTCAAGTTCCTTTCTTCTTCAACTTCTTATTTCGTTGTTATTTCCATTATAAAATAATAACTCTAGTATCTTATATATACTATGATGTTATTATAAATATGGTACAACAATATTCAGTATTGTATCCATCCTTTGAATGACATGTCACCATACATGCGTACGTACGACTTACCGTCTCCATGTTGCGGTGTAAAAGTTATTTAAAACATTATTATTTAGATGGGTATGATTATAATGTGTAATTGAAGTAAATAATAAATATAACATTATAATGATTCTCAATATATTATATTCCATCCAAATATATTTTATTTTAATTTCAAAAGAATCATATTGTCGCTCATGCGTATGTACGGACTACCGTGTCCACGAATGCGATGAGATTCATTCCCAATCGTATCCATTAAAGTATAATTCTAATTTAATGATTAAAAATAATGGTTAAGGACTTGATATAATTCTGTATATGAATAATATAAAACCTATCCATAACAAGAACCACTTTTTTAACAAAACATATAAAATAAAATGAGTAAGTTAACACCCGAAACGACGATAATACTAAGATATTATTAACAAAGCAATGTTAAAAGATAATATATGATATCATATTAATGTATATGATTATTGTATAATTTAATAACAATTATTTCCCAATTATACAAGAGGTTAACCTACCCTCAACCAAGGAAAAGTAAACGGTAAGGGTTTATTTCACAATCTCTTCATTATCTGAGGTTGTTTATACATAATTATCTACTAGGACCTCTTTATCATTCACATCCATGTTTCTTAAAAATGTAATTCAAAACATTATTAATATTTTACAGAATATGTGTTAAAGTCATTTATAACTTTGTTTGACTTTTTGTAATATTTTTATAAAGGAATCTTTCCGTTGTTTTCCAAACAAGGTTCTTTTTAACCTTTTTGACCAAATTAATGTAAGAATGTCTTTTTTTAAAATATATGGAGGGTGCGGCTATTTTCCACCATTATAACATCGTCGAAGCTTTCCTTAAAAGCTTATAAGAATATTTTCAAAATAAATGTTTTCTTTATGTGACTCTTAAATGATTTCAAAATATAGAGAGATATGTCTATAAATAAGGTTTTGATTCCATCTATTTCAATATCCTTTGATGGATTTTATGTTTATCTGAATTTAATTTCTTACGGTACAAAACTTCCATATTGTATTGATGTTTTGTGATATGTTTGACTATGAATGTGATATTTGTATACCATTCATGGTTTATGGTTAAATTATTGGAATTTCTTACGCTAGTTTTAATACGAATGATTATGTTATATTTCAACCTTTTTATATGAGGAATGTATTGGACCTAGTAAGTGACTGGTGGAGCCCGCTATAGCTCCTCAATGCATCTGTAGGTCTCATGAGACAACTAGACATGGAATTGGCCAAGGCCTTTCCCAATTTGATATATGGTTTTGGATGAGGCCTTAATCATTTTTTATGTCTTGGCTGAGGCCTTGAAAAAATGTTTCATAATGTCCGACATTATACATTCCCTCATTATGAGAATAATATTGATGGTTCATGTGGTCATTCGACTAGTAAAATACCCATGAGTATGTTTTATTATGGCATTATTTACTCAGCTCATATTCCTACCATAAAAGTATTCATGTTTATTATTGGTAAAGGAATGTGGTTTTAATTATTCACCATGATTAATATTTATTTCATTTTCCGATGTATTACTTACCCTTACGGAGCTTTTGAGGTCACCCCTTTCTTATCTTTCATTTTCCCAGGAAATGAAGAAGTTGGTTGTGAGTGACCTCCAGGAAAAATCTAGGAGGCTTGGATGTTTCTAATGAAATATATTAGTGTTGTATTTCATTTCAAGCTGTAAAGTTGAACTTAGGTATGATTCTTGTTTCCAATAATACTAAACTGACCAGTCTTTCAAGACATGAATTCCTTGTGGTCATGCCACTGTTATGTAATAATGCACTGAATATGGATAACTAGGGTCAGGGCGTTATAGTTGGTATCTGAGGATGTTTATTATAAACCTTGGAAACTATATTTAGATAAACTCTGATTAGAGCACATAGACCTAAGATGGACATTGAGAAATAGAATAGAATAACTTCCATGAATATTGGAATTGTAGTGATTTTGTGAGTTTTCCAAGAAATACATCCATGTCTGGATATGAGCAGGTAGAGGTGGCTTGGGCACATATGTACCTAGGGGTAAAACCAGAAAACAATGCTTTGATCTAGACTCGAACGGGAACTGGTGCACGACAATGTGCCTTTCTGCACTCTTGGTTACGACACTCCCAGGGGATATGCTTAGGATAATTCTCATTTTCATTACAAACCATTGTGAAGGATTTATGAGTATATACTTCCTCAAAGAAAACATTTTTATGATTATGGATTATATCCATAAACTGTTCAATTCATGTTAAGTGTTTTAAAAGTTTCGAATTATATATTTCAATTCATAAACTAATCTAGTTTATGCCATTGTTTAGAAATGGCACCTAGTGGAAGGAATGGAAACTGTATCAATGTATGCACTCCATGTAAGGATTTCCCTTATGCTAAAGATAATTATAGTGGAGATGGTGATGCAACTGGTACTGATCAACTTATCACCATACTGGGACAACTCACTCAGGTTATGAATAATAACCTTATCCGTATGGAGGACCCAGATCCACAGAGTGGAGGATCAACTTTAGATCGCTTCATGATGCAACAACCACCGACATTCAATGGGAGTAAAAATACACTAGTAGTGGAGTAATGAATAAATTCCTTTGAGAAAATATTACATGCCTTGGGTAGTAGTGAAAGGGAAAAAGTTATCATGGAAGTTTACTGCCTCACTGAAGATGTTGATCAATAGTGGTCCTTGATTATAAACACAAAGGAAGATGAATTATCAAATATAGAATGTAGGGAGTTCAAAGAGCTTTTCATAGAAAAATATTTTCCCCGTGACCATCAAGCAGATATGGAAAGGCAATTTCTGGGTCTGAGGAAAATGAGGATGAGAATGTCACAAAGCATGAGGCTAACTTTTCAAGGTTAGCGAGGCTTGCTGCTGATTATATACATAACCCAAGAATTAAGATTGATTTTTTATTTTTTTGTTTAAAACCATTTCTCCATCGAGCATTAGTATTACAATCCTTCTCATTATACGAAGATATTGTCTCCTGTGCTATCAAGATAGAAAAGGAATTCCCTATGTCTTATGACTTTGAATCGAAGAAAGATAAGAAGAGATATTCTGAACACGTTGGGAAATGAAATAAGGAAACATGGAAGAAGGGAATAATTGAATTTACACCCTGTGATGGAAGGATGCACCCTGGTACCTGTTTAAAAGGAAAAGGAGTATGCTAAAAATGTGGAAAGAAAGTCCATCTAGTAAGTGATTGTAAAAGAAAGAATGATGCTACCAATGTTCAATTCTACATTTGCAGGGAGATGGGACATTATGCAAATGAATGTCCTAAGTGTCCGGGGAATATTCCTCAGAAAAAGGCCAAGGGATCAAGGCCACGCTTATGCTATCACTACGACTAAGGTAGAAGCTCCGAAATATGTGGTTGCAGGTAATTTAATGGTTTCCTCATGTTTAGCCAATTCTTTATTTGATTATGGATCATCGCATTGTGTCATATCTTCCCATTTTTCTAGGAAAATTAGATATTTCTAATTTGATTTGACAAGGGAGTTGTCAGTTAAAACTCCTAAGGGAAGTATCCTCGCAACAATGTTTTGTGAATCAGTCCCCATTACAGCATATAAATGTTCTTTATCTGCTGATCTCATCTCCATACCCATGATTTAATTTGATATAATCCTCGGTATGGATTGGATTTCAGACCGTAATTCGAATATATATTGTAAGAAGAAGGAGGTTACAAATTTTGATGATGATGATTAGGAACACCCTATCATTAGAGCAGAATCGTCACCACCTAATTCTTATTTACATCCACACCCAGTAGCTCAAATAAATTCAATTATCAGGGAGGAAGAAAATGAAATAACTATGGGTGAATAAAGGAATATTCAAATAGAGGATGTACATATTGAGAAAGAATATGTAGATGTGTTTCCGGATGATTTACATGGACATCCTCCAGAACAAGAAATTGAGTTTTCTTATTGACCCAATTCATGGTTCAAGGCCCATATCGAAAACCCCATATCGAATGGCCACTGTGGAATTAGTTGAACTAAAGAAACAAATAGAGGAATTGAGTAATAATGGATTTATTCACCCCAGTGTTTCTCCATGGGGAGCCCCTGTCCTTTTTGTTAAGAAGAAATATGGATCTATGAGGTTATGTATCAACTACAGGGAAATCAATACTATAAGAATAAATATAAAGTATCCCCTACCTCGCATTGATGATTTATTTGACCAACTTCATGGTGGTCAATATATTTCAATGATTGACCATTGATCTGAATACCATTCGTTGTGTGTGAAGAAGTAAGACATTCCGAAGAGAATATTTTGAACCAGGTTTAGGCATTACGATTTTACAGTAATGCCTTTTGGATTGAATAATGCACCCTCTGTATTCATGGATCTAATGAACAGAGTTTTCAAGGAATATCTCGATGATTTTGTTGTTGTACTTATTGATGATATCTTGGTATACTCCAAAAGCTACAAAGATCTTAAAAATCACTTCCGCATTATCCTGAAGACTCTGAGAAGACATTAATTATATGGGAAGTTTAGTAAGTGTGAATTATGGAATCAGGAGATTTCATTTTTGGAAATATTTTCTCTAAGGATGGAATCTCTGTTGATCCTTCTAAGATAAGAGCAATCCAAGAATGGCCAGCACCAACGAGTATAACTGAGGTACACAGTTTTTTTGGTTTAGGAGGTTATTATCGACGTTTCTTCCAAAATGTTTCCCTGTTGGCTAACCCTTAAACAAAGATCACACTTAAAGTGGTTAAATGAATTTGGAAAAAATAGTGTGAAGAATGTTTCGAAAAACTGAAAAAAATATTGGTCAATGCTCCTATATTGACTCTACGACAAGTAATGATGGGTTCATTATTTATTGTGATTCTTCAAAGAATGGACTTGGTTGTGTCCTTATGCAAAATGATAGATTTATTGCTTATGCATCACGACAGCTGAAATTTCATGAGAAAACTATCCTACTCATGATGTTGAGTTAGCTAAGGTAATCATTGCTTTTATGATATGGAGACATTATCTCTATGGTGAAAAATGTGAGATATATACCGATCAAAAGAGTTTGAAGTATATTTTCTCAATGAAAAAACTCAACATGAGGGAAAGGATATGTCTTAAACTACTGAAGGATTATAATTGCACGATACACTACCACCCAGGAAAAGAAAATAAGGTGGCAGATGTTTTGAGTGAAAAAAGATCATAGAGTTTTGAACAAGATGACAGTTGAATGGGATCCTATTTTCATTGATCTAGTGAATATGGATATAGGAATTTCCATGGATGGTGAATCATTGACACATTTTCAAATGGTTTCCAAACCATATCTACTATAAAGGATAAAGGGTTCTCAGACCAATGATGAAGAATTTCAAAAGAATATTAAAGAAGTGAATGCTGGGAAATTGAGTGACATTGTTTATGAGGATGGAATTTTGAAATTTGGGATGATACTTTGTGTTCCTGATATACCTGATATAAAAATGGAATTATTGGAAGATGCTCATAGTTCCAATTTCTCTATAAACCTTGGGAGCACCAAAATGTATAGGGATTTGACGGAACATTTTTGGTGGAACAAAATGAAGAGGGATATTGCTGATTTTTTGTCAAGACGTATGGTCTTCCAACAAGTGAAAGCTGGAAGGAAACATCATGGAGGAGTCATGCATCCTCTTCCCATACCGGAGTGGAAATGGGATAATATCACTTTGGGCATTGTCATGGGACTACCAGAGACTCTGAGATGGAACGATGAAATATGGGTCATTGTTGATTGTCTTACCAAGTCATCACATTTTCTTGCTACAAGAGAGGATTTACCACTTGAACGTCTAGCAAGACTATATATTAATGAAGTTGTGAGCCTTCTTGGAGAACCCCTATCGATTGTTTCTGATCGTGATCCACATTTTACATCAAGATTCAGTAAAAGTCTTTATAAGGCCATGGATACGGAACTTCGTTTGAGCACTACATACCACCCTCAAACAGATGGACAATCCGCACCAAAGCTTAAAACCTTAGAAGACATGTTGAGATCTTTCTAGCTTGACTTTCAGGGTATGTGGGATCAATATATACCTATGGATGAATTTTCCTAAAAAATAGCTTCCATTCAAGTATTCAGATGGGACCATATGAAACGTTATACAGAAAGAGATGTCGCACACCAACGTGTTGGGATGATGTTGGTGAAAGAAAACTCGTAGGCCCAGAACTAGTGGAGGAAATGATGGAAAGGTAATGAAAATCGAAAAACACATCAAAGAATCTCAAAGTAAGCAGAAGATCTATGCCAATAACCGAATGAAGGATATGGAATTTTAGGTAGGGGTTCATGTTTTCTTGATGGTATATCAATGGAAGGGATTTATACATTTCGGTAAGAAGGGAAAATTGAGTCTGATGTACATCGGACCATTCGAAATTATAGAATGAATTGGGGCTATAGCTTACCTTTTGGCAATGCCACCAAATCTCTCCAGAGTACATGATGTGTTCCATATATCACTGTTGAGAAAATACATGCCTGACCCAACACATGTACTCACTTATGAGGAATTAGAAATGGAACCCGATCTATCTTATTGTGAAGAGCCCATCAGGATTCTTGATACAAGAGAACAAGTGATGAGAAATTGGACGACTCGTCTAGTAAAAGTTCTATGGGGAAACCATAAAATGGAAGAGGAAACGTGGGATCCCGAGGAACTTATGATGTAGAATCACCTGAATCTTTTCATGCAGGAGTATTCTAGAAATTTCGAGGACGAAATTATTTGGAGGGGATAATGTGACACCCTAAGCATCCACGGTACACTTCTCTTTGTATAATGCAGTAGTGTGTGATGTATGCAACTTCGAGTCCTAACACACACCACAACCAATCAAACTATCTTTTGTGAATAGTAATACCCACTTTGTGAAATTTTATAAATTTTATCATTCAAAATGGACTTCATTTTTGGATTCAGAATATCGAAATTAGATTAGGTTGACTTTTTGGTATTAATCTGAAAACATTAGATTTTTAATGAATAGTGAAAAAAAATCTTAGTTATAGGGTAAAATCGAATATTTATATAAACATTTTTTTTATTTTATTTAAATTTAATTATGGTAAAAATATATACATAATACTTATATATGTTCAGTGTAATTCATTGGAGTTAGTTTAGAATAATTTTAGATATATAAAAATTTTAATGAACTCTTCACCGTCTTTTATCCATCTCCTAGGAGAATTTGGAAATTTACATAAAACGTAATTTTACAGATTCTGTGAGTGGAATTACGAAAATACGAGAGACACAGTTAATATGAAAGAGTAAAATGTGGTTCAATAAGGTAAAATTAATTTTTATGAATAGTAACTTTTTACTTATATTTACCACGGTTAAAAGTAAATAGGTTAATTAAGGGGAAATTGATATTAATATTACCCTAAAACATGACCTAATTCTATTGGACATGTGTATCTCAACCAAAGACCACCATAGGAAAAAATAATATCATTTAGGTCCACTTTTATTATATTAGGACATTTATTATTATTTAATTACAAGAAGAGTTAAAAGAGTTAAAATCAATGTGTAATAACTAAAACATTTTTAATATAGGGTTATACAAAAGGTAAATTCGATTATAAATATCAATTAGAAAGATAAAATTATTTCCTACATAATGATATTTTATTTATAATTTATTGACATTATATAATTTAATTTATTTATGACACAATGATGATGCATTAATTACCTTAATAGTGAAATATTAAACTAATTGATATTATAAATACAAAAATAAATATAATATGAGACTTGTAATTAATTTCACGAATTTAATAGGTTAATATGACATGTTAGGGTTTATTAAATGAATTATGATCGAAGTAATAATTCTGTTATGAATTTAGAAGAAAACAAAATACCAAATAGTGTATAAATTGATATAAAAGAGTTTTTAAAACAAATATTATATATTTATTTGATATTCAATTCCAAAAAATCTAATGATTGGCCAAAGGACTTATATAAAGATCAGTGTATCATTAATGGACCACATGGGGGTCACGTGGAGGTATATAGTATGTTTATTAACTATATAATATAAAAATAAAAAGAGGGAGGGTAAATGTCAAACAATTTTATCTAAGAGTTAAATATAAATGATAAGGTTAATATTGTGACCCAAACCTATCTAAAATCTATTGGCTGAAAGGATTTAGACCCATCCAAACCTTAACCTTTAAATAATCTACTTTGGAGCCATTATATACCGAATATGAATTTATTAAAAAATAATATTTTAAGTTTTTCCTAAGGTTCCCCTCCCCCCTCTTATAAAAGGGCACTTCCCCTTCCCTCTAATTAACACCTTCAAATACTTTTGGATCCTCTAAACCCTGCCCAAATATTCTCTCAAATTATCTCACTTAAACCTAGAGGCCTTACTTTGATCAAAAATCCATCATATAGAGCACTTTTGATCAAATCAAAATGAAGAAACCGAAGAAGAGGTAATGTTTTCACCACCCTCTTTCAAGTTCGTTTCTTCATCAACTTCTTCTTTCATTGTTATTTCCATTCTAAAATAATAAATACACTATCTTCTATATACTATGATGTTATTATAAATATGTTACAACCATATTCAATATTCTATCCATCCTTTGAATGACATGTCACCAAACGTGCGAACGTACGCCTTACCGTCTCCACGTCGTGGTGTAATTGTTATTCTAAACATTATTATTTGGATGGGTATGATAATGATGTGTAATTGAAGTAAATAATAAATATAACATTATAATAATTCTCTATATATGATATACCATCCAATTATATTTTATTTTAATAAAAATTATATTGTTTCTCATGCGTATGTACGGACTACCATCTCCACGAACGCGATGAGATTCATTCCCCATCATATAAATTCAAGTATAATTCCCATTTGATGATTAAAAATAAGGTTTAAGGACTTGATATCATTATGTATATGAATAAGATACAACCAATCAATAAAAAACATGACTTTTGTAACAAAACATATAAAATAAAACAAGTTAGTTAACACCTGAAACGACGATAATACTAAGATATTATTATCAAAGCAATGTTAAAAGATCATATATGATATAATATTAATGTACATGATTCATGTATAATTTAATAACAATTATTTCACCCTTTTACATGAGGTTAACCTACCCTCAACCAAGGAAAATAACAAGGTAAAGGTTTATTTCACAATCTCTTCATTATCCGAGGTTGTTTATACGAAATTATCTAACGGGACCTCTTTATCATCCACATCCATGTTTCTTAAAAATATATTTCAAAAACATTCTTAAAATTATACATAGTATAGGTTAAAGTGATTTATACCCTTATTTTATTTTTATAAGAATTTTAAAAATGAATCTTTCCATCATTTTCCAAACAAGGTCATTTTTAACCTTTTCGATAAAATTAAGGTAAGAATGTCATTTTTTATCTTATACGGTGGGTGCAGCTAGTTTCCACCATAATAACATCGTCAAAGCTTCCCTTAAAAGCTTATAATAATATATTCAGAAAAAATGTTTTCTTAATGTGACTCTTACATGATTTCAGAATATAATGGGATATGTCCATAAAAAAGGTTTTGATTTCATCTATGTCAACATCTTTTGATGTATTTTAAGTTTATTTGAAGTTGATTTATTATGATACAAAACTTCCCTATTGTATTAAAGGTTTTCTGATATGTTTGACTGTGGATGTGCTATTTTTATACCATTCAGGGTTTATGGTTAAATTATTGAAATTTCTTATGCTATTTTTAATATGAATGTTTATGTTATATTTCAACCTTTTCAAATTAGGAATGTATTGGACTTAGTAAGTGACGGGTGGAGCCCGCTATAGCTCCTCGAGGCATCGGTAGGTCTCATGAGACAACTGGATGTGGAATTGACCGAGGCCTTTCCCAATTTGATATATAGTTTCGGCCAAGGCCTTAATATTTTTTAGACGTCTTGGCTGAGGTCTTGACAAAATGATTCAGAATGTATGGAATTATACATTCCCTCATTATGAAAATAATATTGATGGTTCACATATTCATTCAACTAGTAGAATACCCATGATTATGTTTTATTATGGAATTATTTACTCACCTCAGAATCCTGCCATAAAAGTATTCATGTTTATTATTGGTAAAGGCATGTGGTTTCAATTATTCACCATGCATAATATTATATCATTTTCAACTATATTGCATACCCTTACAGATCATTTGAGCTCACCCCTTTCTTATGTTTCATTTTCCCAGGATATGAAGAAGTTAGTTATGACTTACATGCAGGAATAATCTAGGAGGCTTCAATTTTTCTAATGAAATATAATTTTTTTGTATTTATTTTTAAGCATTAAAGTTGATCTTATATATTAATCTTTTTTCCAATAATACTAAACTGATGGGTCTTTCGAGACATGATTTACTTGTGATCATGGAAATGTTATGTAATAATGCACCAACTCTATGTAACGAGGGTTGGGGTGTTACAAACCATTTCCCGTTAAAGGGGGAGAAGGTGGGATTCCCGAAACCCAAAGGCACTAGCATATCATCCACCCATGCCATATATGGCTTACCATCAGGCGGGATTTCCAGCTGTCGTGTTTCCCACACCTCAAGAAGGGATATGAGCGCCACCATAAGATGATCTGGGCATGGTCCCTATCTTGATGAGGATCCCTAATCACGAGTGCGATGTCGGGCTCTTCAATACAGTAGACAGGATCAGCATCTCGTGGAGCGGTTGTTGGAGCGACCCTTGGGGCTGCCGGGGGAGCCCGACTAGGGTTCCATGGATTGTCATGCTGTTCAGGAGGGTTTGGCGAGACATACTGCACCCTCTTTCCATGAGCTTCGGCTTCAACCCTACACGCAGGAGCAACATGATCAGGTTTTCCTGGGGGCAGCTCACCTATGGGTATTTGTTATTGCCCCTACTGCCCCGGCCTAGGATCACTGTAGTCGGGTCATCGCTCTGAAGTGAGTTCAGCCAGGAGTTCGGAGACCAACCTCTTCTACTCAGCATGTTCCTGGCGCAACGTGGCCTTCTCGGGGTCCTCCTCCATCTTCTGTACTGAGGCGGATGGATCTAAGTGCTTGACAACACCGATGTGCACTTTTCCCTTACTAGCATTCTTACTGAGTACCAACGCCTCAGTGGGCGCAGGGAGACCTTGTAGGTTCCTCTGCTGCCACGTAACCCTTCTTGATGGGTCGAACTGTGGTGGAACATCCTCAGGGGGTAAGTCTCCATCGAGAAGCTCCATCTCATCCTCCTCATCCACTATGTCGGCCATGTTGACCGTTACCATTTCTGGGGGCATGCCCTCAATATCGCATAACGAATCGGGTTGACGCCGAATAGGACTGAAGAGGAGGTCATAATTATAACCCCAGCCACAGATTTTCATGTGGGGGTTAGCCTCCCTGATAATTTTGGGGAGTACATTGATACTCTGAATGCATTGTTGCTGGAGGGCCTTACGACGACCTAGTGATTCGGGGTGCTGGGCCATTGGGAGTGCGGCCAGATCAACTAGACGTCATTTCCAACTGATGTCTTTGAAATGTGTTTGGCTTCTTGGATAAACCCCACACAGATGAAGAAGACTGAAGTGTGTCACCCAGAGGGTGTATCAAAAACACTCAACTTCATATGGAGTGAGGGATTCTGGTATGAAAAAATTCTGCACTGCCACATGCCAGAACATATAGGGGAAGTAATCTGCTGTAAGGATGCTTCAAAAGCTCCTCAGCTAAAATTTATGGTCAGGAACTTTATTTCACCACATTCCAACTCGGGGTGGTTCAGGAACTAGTAGCGGTACTGAGGCAGACCGGTGAGACGACAGTCTGGATGGGGGAGAGTATGGTGAGCGGGCTGACTCGACACCGATTCTCGGGCTATCATCCGAAGATTTTAGCGACCTGGACGCTATATTGTGATAAGAGGGGCTGATGGCCTCCGTTACTGTCTCAGGGGCCAGGGCTTCTAGTGATAGGCAACAATACTGCTTGCCTACCATTGGCCCTCAGAATAGCTCTCTGTGACCAGTTGTAGATGTAGAAATCCCTTCTGGCGATGATGGTGGTGATTGCACGACCGCAAACTGCAAGGTCACCAAATTTTCATGCTCCTCGATATACCTTTGTAGGGATGTGGGAATCATGTGGACCTCACATTTCGGGAGCACTAGGATGATGCGCCTCGTCCCTTCCCTATCCCTTGACTCGGATGAGCGAGGGGTGGGTTCCCGAGCTGAGTCGTACATTACATCAGAGTCTGAGAAGCAGACCTGTTTGACTTACGTCCGGTCCTTCCCATTATTCTTCTTGTATCAGAAATGACCCACCTACCTTCCCCTGGGCGGCTCCTTGGGACAGGGCTGATTTCTGACATGGTGCCCTTCGGCAGCACTAGTGCGGGTGCGGAGGGGGTTTCCACTTGGGAAAGCCGGTGTGCGAGGAGCACCGAGACAAATGTTGAAGGATAAATGGGGAGTACCTCCATGAAGCGCACAGGAGCGTGAAAACCCTCTACTGGGACATGCAAGTGCATGCGGAGGACCTCCAGGCTTAGTTCGGGTGGAGTGAGGCTGGACTTCACCCCTCTGGTTGCCAGGGCGAGGAGGACCTTCACCAGCTATGGAGAGGACATGTGGAGGATCCCCACATTAGAGAATAACCGGATGTGGAATGTCCCTACATCTGCGGTCGGGAGCAGGAGGAGTGACACCATATCAAATGCAATGGGCACAGGCGAGGCTTCCATACGAAGTATCACTACCACCGGGCATACCTTCAATCAGATTTGGGGTTGCACGAGGTGGACCTCCATGTCAATCCTTGAAGCAGGGGTGGCCCACACTCCCTATCGTAGTGCTATGGGGAGGTCCTCCGTATGGGGTAGCATCAGAATGGGTTGGTTCGCGGCGACCACAACTCATGCCTACAACCAGGAGAGTCGACCCAGCCTGCCCGTGGGGGAGTTGGGGCCTCGACCTCATTCGGGCATGTAAGAGCCCGTACTCAGTGTTTGTAGGGATCTGATGGTATGCGTCGATAGTGTTTTGGGCCACAGTAGCCATTTACATTGAAGCCCCATGGAAGGCGTCATCTTCTTGCATCCGACACTATCCTTGGATTGGATGAAATGGGGAAGGTGGTGCAGGTGCATAATTAATGGCTCCACCGCCAACAAGACCAGGCAGTGGAATTAACACATATGGGTGGGAGCACTTACTTGGAGCCCCTGGATTGGGACTCTTACCAGGCTGGGTCGGACATCACCTACCTCGTCAGCATTGGGTTGGGAGTCATCGAGACATTCCGAGGACAGGCTCTCGAAGCGGTTGTATGTTGGGGTGGGGAGCAATGGTTCCCTGCCCAGCCCTCGGCGGTAGTGTTTACGGCGAGGCGTGGATGCCTCATGATCTAGGCGGGCCATATCCTGGGATGGGATTATTCCCTCCTCCTCGTAACGACACATGAGGTCTTTAATTACCAATCATTGGATAACTTCTGTTGGGGATATGGGGAGTGGGTGCCCCACGGTCGTGGACGCAGAGGCCATCATAGAAGTAGTGAAGCCACACTGAGCAGATGTGTTGGGGTTTCCCCTGCCCCTTCCATGAAGGGAGGGTGGTGATGGAATTCTTGAGGCAGCAACTTGATTCCTGAGAAGCAGGGAGATGAACTCGTCAGTGCTAAAAGAAAAAGGAATCGACGACCAATGCCCTAGCACCATCCCTTATTCCATGGATGGTAAGAGGGATCCATGCTGCCAACATCGTATAACGGGATGTCCAAAGTTCTACTACCCCAAATTCTGGTGAGTTTCACGCCAGGACTGCTATTTTCTTTGTGGGACCCGATGCCAGATAGGGGGATCCAGTGACACGACAATTCATTGATGACCCGAGCGCTACTAATCACCATATTTGGGGAGAATAACTTCATATTGGGTTCACCATTTCTATTTCTGATGCTTTCATCGGGGCACGCGCGTCTGTCTCGTTCGGGGATGAGAGACATGGTTTTCATTTCCCCACATTCCTGCTTTCCAATGACGGGTGGCATCCGCTCCTTATTCAGGGATGTATGCTCCATGATCGAAACGGGATGATGGGATGTCAGTTCTTCCTTCTCTGGATTTCTCCTCGGAACACGTCACCTAGTCCGGGTCTCCCTCATAGACTTAAGACATTGTTTGTGAAACTCTTCCTGGAGCTATATCTTCATGGACGCCAATTAATTACACTGATTCTGTCAGGACATTCCAAGGGGTGCAGTTTGGGTAGAAACCTTCGGTTAGGGGAGTAGTCGTGCTGGGCATCACTGGGGTTTCTGGATGATGGGGATTGGTGTATATATTCTCTGTCCCTTTTTATAGGTCTTCTTGAGGGCATGGAATCCCGAGGAATCTTATATCAAATGCGGGGAATCATATGCCATGGGCATTTATCTGAGGTGTTATTTAGCTTCCCATGTTTAACATTGGGTATGCCAGAAGTTTAGCGTCCATCAAAGATGGATCTGGATAATCTGAACATTGAATAGAGTGGATCAGGTGGAGGAACCCCTTGGAGGGAACACCGATACATGGGCCATTGCGTGGGTGGCCTCCTGAATGATGTTATTGGGAATGTGGAATGAGGTGGCATGATCCCACACGGATGTTGAATCTTGGGTAAGAATCAGAATGGATGATGGAAGGTTCTATGATGGGGATGGTGAAAGGGATGACATCGTCCTATGGATGAAGATGGTTTTTGGATTGAGCCTTGAAGAGGCATCCTACGTGACCTCATGGTGGGGAATCAAAGTCCACATAGTTCATCTAATGATGGCTTACCACTGAATGGGGTTTTTAAAAGCTTACCGCTGGATGAGGTCACAATGGCTTACCACTAGATAGGGGTGTCAATGGATTACTGATGATTGAGGTCACAATGGATTACCACTAGATGGGGTTTCAACAGATTACCGCGGATTAAGGTGATTAAGTCTTACCACTAAACAGAGTGACAACGACTTACCTCAAAATGGAGTGACAATGGCTTTCCGCTGAAAGATGTCCACATTCCAACATCATATGGGACAGGGTGAACTGACGTGAAGGGGGTCAGAACTGCTGGGTATTTGTGGGCTAGAACCTCGTGGAGGTTTTCTATATACCCAGCCTCGGCATGGATCAAATACTCAGTAGTTCAGGTGGTCGGGAACCGACATGATGGAGGAACTGGGGTCTAATGGTTGTTGGGCATAAGCCTCACAGAGGCTTCCAACATACCATGCCTTGGAAAGGATCAAAGACCATGTAGTTCAGGTGGGTGAGAACTGACGTGAAGGTGGACCTGGGGTCCAATGGTTGTTGGGCTTGAACCTTAGGGAGGCTTCCTACATACCCTGCCTTAGCAAAGTTCAAAGACCACATAGTTCAAGTGGTGATATTTGGGGTTTACGCTCTATGCGCCCAAGGTGTTGGTGAACCGATGTGAATGGGGTTGGGGTGACCAATGGGTGGTGGGCGTGTACCTAATGGAGGATTCCTACGTACCATTCCTTAGCAAGGATCAATGTCCTCATAGTTTGGGAGTGGGTGTGGGGCTTACACTCTAGGCTTCCCAGGGTGTTGATGGACTTGAACCTTGTGGAGTCTTCCTAAGTACCCTACCTTAGCAAGGATCAATGTCCTGGTAGTTTAGAAGTGAGTGTGGGGATTACACTCTAGGCTGCCAAAGGTGAGGCATGTGTTGGTGAACCAACATGTATAAGGACCTGGGGTCCAGGTGGATGGTGGGAATGAACCTCGGGGAGGCTTCCTACGTACCCTATCATGGCAAGGATCAAAGACCTTGTAGTCCGAAAGGGTGTGTGGGGCTTAATCTCTAGGCTGGCCAGGGGGTATGTCAGGGTCGGTGCTCACTCTAAGCCCACATGAGTCATGCTTGGTGTGAGAAAAAAAAGATAGCAGAGACCCAACAATCACGTCACGAAAGGTGCATCCCTGGGAAGTGAAGTGGGGATGACACGTGGTTAGCAGCCCAAAGAGGAAACAGGGGCTTATGCATGGTTAACAGCCCGAAGATGTTGGGAAATACTTTAGGAGGGAGTCTTGATGGATACAAAGTGTAGTAGGAGAGGAACTTGGGACCGAAGATAGGGGAAGAACCATTCCCTTCCATGACCTTTGCTAGCCCAGGGGACCGAAGATGAAAGGAGGAGCAGAGATGTTGCCTCCTACAGGAAAGCAGGGAGCTTACACCAAGATGGTATCCCTTCCCCCAAAGATAAATGCCACTCCCATGAAGGGGATATCATCCCTTGTGGAGACCAGGTGGTGTGGATAATGTCCAAGGACGGGGTACCCCATGTGCGAGGCACGAGGCGAGGTCACAGTTTAAGGTCATGTGATGAGGATGAAGGTGATTTGCAGTTTAATGTCCTGCACCTTGGATGAGGTGTGTTTTCTCCACACCCTAGGACATACATAACTGGATACCTCTACACCTCGGTGTAGAGATGGGACATTAAAATCCATGTTGAGGGGGTGTCGCGGAGTGAACCATCGAGGGGCCCACATTAGCGTGGATATGGGAAGAAGTAATATCCATTAGCATGCCTATGAAAATAATCATAAAGGAAAGCAACACAACGGGCGGTGCCGTTCAAGGGACATTGAAGTCACATCATGCAAACCTCAAGAGTCGCACAGGAAAAGGAATTTACAAACAGATGGGTAAATAGGTAGGGGCCTTGTGAAGCTCTATTGCTTCGCGTGGCGGAGGGCACTTGTGAAGGGGTGTGCTTAGCGATGTGGGGTTCCTTAGCCTAAGAATATGGTAGAGTTTCATATGGGAGGTTCTTCTAGAAGTGGAAAGGCACTCGCGGAGTGTTTCCTCGTAGAGAAAAGGTGCCTCGTGAAGCAAGGTGTTGCGAAGCAATTTTCTTCATGATGTACAGTGACCCTGCCATAGCATGGGGATCATGTGTACATGAAGGGTGTTTCATGATGCACAAAGGCTCTGCGATGACCTGGGTCCCCTTGGGGATCCCCTTCCTTCGTGAAGGCCCTTAGGCTTCGCGAAAGGCATCCCTCATGGAAGAGGGGATCAAAACGAGAGAAAGGGGAGGCACTTCATGGAGTAGATGTACCTCTCACAACTCATGGTTTGCAGAGCATAAGGATTCTTCATGATTCGGGATTGGGAAGTCGAATGGTCGGATCGTCACTCCTTTGGGCTCAGTGGTAGTTTGATATGTATAGGCCAGAGGATCCATGAATTGGAGCATATGTGACATGAATAGGTACTTGTTTGCCTCACGGAGGGCTCACAAACAGCAAGTGCGTTTGCAGATCATCCCTCCTCCTTGCTTCGGGGCGGGCTCGCGAAAGTCAACTGCCCTCACGGAGCATCAGGCCTCCTTGTATCATGGCATGCTCACTAACATCAACTGCATTCTTGGAGTATCCCAACTCCTTGCTTCGTGGTGGTCTCACGAACGTCAAATGCGTTCACGGAGCGGGCCGCCTCCTTACATCGTAGTGTGCGTGGTGCTGGGGGGACTTCGTGAAATAGTTTTGCAAGACAGTCAACGATGACTTCTTTTTTGGCTCCCTTTCTGTCCCAAATTTTTGCACCAACAACATACTATAAAAATACTTCTAATGTAATCCCATCATAATGATATCCTTAATAATTTAAATCATTTTACCATCCTAAAATATACCATAACACTTAAATCCCATATATGTTGACTTCTTACTCATTCAACATTAATCATGATCCATTAACCATTCCATTCCTACTTATTATAAAATACTTCATTCCTAAAACCAAAATCATGATTCATATCCTAAGATTCAATAATATCTGAACATTAGTTATGAAATAATACATACCTTTCATTGGTCATTGTTAGTTTTATCATCCTCAATTGGAATGGAATTAGGTATTGGTAAAAATATATTAGTATTATTCCGGTGATCCCATTCCAGAACCTTCTTCGTAGGACATATGTTTGTATAATGACCATGCACACCACATTTAAAACATTCAATTGATCCCTCAGAAAGAAATTATTTCCCTTTCCTAGATTCAACTGAACGCTTCCTTTTTCCACGGCTAGTCCTTGATTTATGACCTCCATTTCTACATCTATAGCATCTTCCCATCCCTTTGAAACATTTTCATAGGTGTTTCTTTCCACAACTATGACACATAGGTTTTTGACCATACATACCATTATGATTATTACCTGATCTTCCATAGGTATTTGTTTCTCACATATACGATGCATTCTAAAAATCACGAAGGTTCATGTTGTCAATCACGACTCTAGATAGTTGGCTGAGAATAACCACAAGATTTATCATTGCATCTCCCATTTCATTTAGTTTCTTATTCAGAAAACTTTCACAGTTTTCTTCACATCCACTATTACTTTGGTACCACCTAGATCCAACCATTTTGTAAAACGAAAGAGTCCACTGTGTGTATATCAGTAAAATCATCATATAATATCTTATGAGGAGGGTAAATACTATGATAGACTTATTCATGTTATCTTAAACTCATTCACTTTGTCTAAAAAATATGACTCATTCCAATATTTTAACCATTATGGTTATGTCACTTATTATTAAATAACACCCTAACCTCTAAAGTTATCTAAACCGAACTTTGATACCAACTATAAGGACCCATCATTAAACATTACATAATATTGAATTATGTTGAGAATTCACATTAGGGATATTTGCAGGTTTATAGTTTTAGAGAATTAGGCCATAACTATTTCATAACAACTTGAATATTACATGTAGACACTACTACCCAGTATCCATTTTTCATAAAGTAAAAAATCTTAAAAAAGAGACATGTCCAGTTCCTTGTTTTAGACAGCATGACTTTTCCTTTATCTCATCCTTGACCCTATTCATCTTTACGTCTTGTGAAAAATCATTTCAAAATGTGGTATTAACATAAAAAGCACAGTAAGGGTTATAAAATAATAAAAATAAACATTATCCAATCAATAAATACAAATCAATGAATCCATACTTTTTAATCATAACATACCTCATGAAATCAAAATATTGAAGAATAACATACAGAAATCATAAATCATAAAGGTAACTTAGGGTATTCCTAACATACTTATATTGTAGCTATCTCTGCTACATATGGATTCACATTTGGAAAACCCATCATAGTATATTCCCTATGTCTCTGAGGAGAAACATTCGATTTTACCTCCGTCACGTTACCCATTTCATTGGAGAGATATCTCGGGCTCACCCACCCTACGTTTATCACATATCTGGCCGTATATGTATAAAATGCCCAATAACCATAATATAACCATAACACATAACACATTTATAAAGGAAATATAACATTTACACATTCCAATATATTAAATCAAGATATTGAAATATACAATTCTTTATCAAACCATTTTCAAAACCATTTATAACATTTAATAAAGAGATTTTTGAATCAAAGTGTCCAATACAACATCGAAACTTTTAAATAAATTTATCATTTGAAAACATTAATGTACATATAAATAAATCCATACAACCATTTTGAAAACATGTACATTAATGATAATGATTTATAAGAACAAATCTTTAAAACATTTAAAATGATATTTTAGTTAAAGAGTTTTTAACAAAATGGAAGACACTTGAATACAAATAATTGAGGAATAATATTAAATCAGAACATTATAATATCATGATAATAAAGGGATTCATGATATAATATTCCAAAGGACAATATATATATCGTATAAAAGTGAATTGGTGCACAATGACAATGATCTCTCAATGAAATGTAAAGTGAGAGGAAATCCCTTATAAAAACGGTATGCTTTGATTAAGGATAATTAAATTACATAATATTGTGTGACAAATATAAATACACTCAATATGATTGGATAGTAAGTGTAAATCAATCATTGTAAATTCACACATGTTCTTTTTAAGACAAAACCAACGACTTGGATGTTTAACTCAATGAATGAAAATTGAATTAAAATTACTCTTATCAAGTTCATATCGATGACTTGAGAATTTATAAATGTATTGATTATGTGTATAAAAATTATATCCAAATAAAGGGGACTGGAAATTATAACATAAATAAATAAATAGTGATTCCACACATAATAATAGCATGAAATAATTAAGCATTAGAAGATTAACCAAAGGAATAGAAATTGGGTTAAAATGTTTCCTTACCGATTTGGTAACTTATGAAACATATAACCCATGAAAGAAGGATCATAAAATGAATATGTAAATAAACATAAATTGATTTATATTAAAAGACGAATACACTCATTGGTAGTACATACACCACACAAAGGAAATAGTGTAAAATATAGCATGACTCTCACGGGAATAAAAAGTGAGATGAAAATCCCTAACCACGTTTTAATCAATCAAGTCATATGAAAAAAAGTTAACAACCGCCAAATGAATCACATAATACCATGAAAATAAAGAGAATCATGATAATATATATCAAATCGAAGTAAAAAATTCACCACATGCAATAAATAAGTGGTGAAAATGGAAATATCACAGAATTAAAAGTGAGATAAGAAATCCCTTACCACGTGTCCAACATGTCTCGTATGTTCAAGGTTTTTCTTGAATATTAAAATTATTTTAATATATAATTCCTTAATAAAATTTTTCAAGTTTAGTATTCCTTTTATATCACATGTTACCTTGCTATAACAATTAGTTAATTATTTGAGTTCATATTGGACATTTTCTCGATGTTCAGAATTTGAGATAAAAATTAACTTGTTATAATTACAATTTTTCCATGTGGTCAAAAATCCATTATCTCTATAATGATATTAATTATTTAGATATCATATATATCTTATATATACAGTATATATATGTATTTATAATAGTACACAACAATTTGAGATAAGAAATGAAATGCACCGTTCATGGAGACGGTAATCCGTAGGTACGCATGAATGCTACTTTCATTTTTATTTTATACATTACTGAAATTAAAACATAATGATAAAAAATTATATTATAATTCCAGTATAATATCATATATAATATAATTAACTCTATCCTTTATACATCCGAAACATGGAATTAACGAGTCAAATAACATTGAGGGGGTGGTAGTCTACACTTTCTCAAATGAAATTATCGTGTTTACCAACTATGGAAACCATAAATGTATGATATAAATGAAAAATACAGAGATATAAAGAAAACATAAACATAATATATATCATATATAAATATAGTTCCATCATAATGTCATCCATGATATGCATTTGGAGATAATTGAACAATCCTCACTTCATGAGGTGTTAGTTTTCCATACATAGAAACAGTATGATCTTTACCCATTAGATGGAGGTGTGTGTAAGTGTAGTTCAAATAATTCTCATAAAACATACTAGTATATTGAGAATAATGGTGTTGTTATAAATGGTAGGAATAAAAATATCATAGGGGTTGGAGATGTAAAATAATATATATGAAGTTAAGAGAAACAATTACCTTTAATTTGGTTAACTCTATCTGTTTTGAACCAAAAGGACTTCTTGAAGCTCCTTATGCCTAATGTAAGGCGTATACGTGGAAGAGAGGGGTATTGAGAGATTATTTGGGTAGGTTTTTGATGATTCAAGGTGCTTGAGAGGTGTGTGTAATGGGTTATAAGTGAGGGATTTTTATAAGGGGGAGGAGGGGCTCTTTAGGAAATTATAAACCTATTATTTAATTATATAATGATTTTTGGTTTATAAAGTTCAAAAACTTATTAATGTTGAAGATACGATGTCTCATGGTCGGAATAACTTCATCCAATAAGATTTGGACAGATTTTGGATGTTATTTTAATATTTATAATCTTATTTATTTAAATCATTTATTAGTGAGGTAAATACTACATCATTTTTCTGTCATAAAAAATTTAATTAATTTTTTTCTAAAAATTATAAAAAATAACATGATGTAAGAAATGGATTTAGCTTTACAATGAATATTTATAGTCAAAAAGATAACTTATATAACCCTATGTAAAAATTAATTTACAAAAAGATATTGGTTTATGTCATTTGGGACATTACATTAAATTAATTAAAATAAACTATCATTGTCACTATTAAATGGTGCCATGCGGTCCAAAAATAGACCCAAAGATACCCATGGTCAGAAATGACTCATAAAATAAGGTTAGGATAACTGTTACGGTAATTTTGTATTATTTTGACATTCTTTTTACCTTGAAATACTCTATTAACCTTTAACTGCTGTAAATAAATGTCAAAATTACTATTCACCAAAAAATTATTTTCATCTTATTGAACCACATTTAACTAAAAAATAAGAACCATGTATGTTGTATTTTTTAAATTTAATTCATAGAAGTGGTAAAACATCATTTTAATGAAAAATTCTATTTTTTAACTACTACTAAGTGGTTTCACAATTCATCAAAAATTGAAGTTTTTCAGAAAAATATGAAAAATTTCACCAAAGTTATATTTGGTATTTCAAATTCAAAAATTATGTCTATTTTACCAAATTCAGAACATCAAATTTTCGTTAATTAATTTAACGTTAATTCCCGTTGTCAAAACAAATAGCGTGTTTTTAAGAAACAATATCTATCAAAAGATTGACACTTCTTTATGTCTAATTTCAATGTGAAATTAATTAAAATGACCATTATTAGATAAAATGGTAAAAATATAATCTAATTAAAAATAAAACCAATTAAAAATATAATATAACCATATAATTAAATTATATTAAAATTTAGATTTTAATTAAAATATAATATTTTTCACTATCCCTTAAAAATTGAATTTTATAAGAAAAATACCAAAATCATACCCAATGTAAAATTTAATGTACCCATTCTGTAGAATAATTTTATTTTGTTAAATAGAACATATAAAAGTGACCAAAACAATATTTAAAGAGGGTTCTCCATCAACAGGCGGTAAATCATCATTTTAAAGAATATTAGAGTATTTATGCTTAAAATCAAATTCATTCACATTTTAAGCCTGTAAAATTTATTGGATAAATGTAAAAACTTTTAAAAAACATGTATTTTAATAATGTTGTCAGTTCTATTCATTCCCGACAATAAAAAGTAAAGGATTTATCTTTCATTAAAATAATAATATTATATTATTAGTGTGCAACGTAAGATTTCAAAGAAACCCATTGTTGCGTATCAGGTACGCCATCGAACATAGTATCCCCTTTAGATTAAAATTCATACTTCACCCACAAATATTAATAAATATTACAATGTCATGTTCTCTATTTACCTATGATGTTACATAGTCATTCTCTTTCATAGGGTCATGGATCAGGTTTGTTGCAGGCTTTATAGCCGATAACTGAGGATTCAGCAACAAAACCATATTTAGTACAAGGTGCTATTCTATTAGCCTCCATATTTGTCTCTCATATGTTTGATACATGAGAATAAATCTATTTTATTTCAGTATCTATCGTGTAATGTCTTAGACTAGAGATACAGTATCACTATGGTGTAATGACCCTTGATAGACTATTGGGAATACATACGGAGGGCTTACCCTAGTGCAGGGACTACCCCTTGAGGTTGGAAATTATCATTTCTTGTGAAATCGTCATGTTCTAGATATTACATGATTATATTTCATTTTTGGTATGGACAAGTTAGTTCATTTTCATGCCTTTTTAGACTACTATCACTGCGTAGTTTCAATTACATCACCAGAAGGCATCTATTTTCATTTCAAAGTTGAGTGGGATGTCCAGGCTGGGAGAGTTGGACTGAAGCATCATCGGGTTGGTGGAGTGACCTCCCAGATTGCAAATATTTTCATAGAGGATCATGGTTGACTTCAAATTGATTTCCCTTTAGTAGTTGATCATTTTAGGGAAGTCTTTCCTAATGTATTTTATGGATTACCTTCTAAGAGAGAGGTAGAGTTTATAATAGATCATGTTCCAGGAGCTGCTCGAGTTTCCATTTCTCTATACTAGATGGAAACTACTGATCTACAATATCTCATGTTATAGATAGAGGACTTCTTGAAAAAATGATTTATCCACCCATGTACATCCTCACGGGCTTCACCCATTCTTTTTTATTATAAGGTGGATGAAAATCTTTGTTTATGCCTGAATTATAGATTGTTGAACCATATTACGGTCATGAATATGTATCCACTTCTTCAAATAGATCTTCTCCTTCACCATATCTATATAGAAAATGTTTTCTCTAAGATCGACCTGAGTTTGGGCTATAATCGGGTGCAAGTCAGACCATCAGACATACCTCGTACAACTTTCCGTAGTAGGTATTGCATAAATGAGTAAGTTGTTAGGTCGTTTGGTCTTCCGAACATGCCTTCAATTTTACAGACTTTGGTGAATAGGGTTTTCCATCCCAATTTGGACTCTTGTGTTGTGGAATTTGTGGATGGAATCTTGGTGTATTTGTGCACTCGTAATGACCATAATAATCATTCTGATATCCTTCAGACTAAACTGCGAGAGAATATGATTTATTCCAATAATGGTAGATGAGACATTAGGATGGATAAGTTTCACTTATTGGGTCATATTATTTTAGAATCTACTGTATCTATTTACCCTAAAAGGCTTTGTGCTATATTTTCATTGGAGCATCCTAAAAATGTGTTCGATATCCGGAGATTCTTAGGGCTCGCTGGATATTACATGCCTTTTTTACATGAATTTTCTCCTCTTGATTCACCTCTTATTGGTCTTACAAATAAGGGTGTCATGTTCACATGGTGGGAAGCATGTGAGAAATCCATTTAGGAGTTGAAGTAGAGGCTTGTCTTGGCAACGATTCTGATTCCTCCATAACCATGTAAGAGGTATGTCATCTTCTACGATGCAATAGGAATTAGGCTAGGATTTGTGTTAATGATGGATGAAAAAAAATCGTACAGATATCGAAATTTGAGGAATCATGAGAGAACATACCCGACACATGACCTCGATCTAGCAGCAGTTTTCCATGACTTATGTTGCTGGAGACATTATATATTGGGTGAGCAATTTGGGGTGTATACCAATCGAAAGACCCTCATGTATATCATTTATCAGCCTGACATGAACCTCTAGTAATGAATATAGTTTGAATATCTATAATCCTTTGATTTTTATCTTTCCAATATTCCTGGAAATGACAATGTGGTAACTGATGCTCTGAGTCAGAAAAATCAAATGCATGCCATTCAAGAAAGACATTGACGAGTAGAAGTTGATGGTCATCTTTTCTAAACGTCATCTTGAGTATCATGGTATTAAGGTGTAGTAACACCTATTAGCCTTAACGGTCACCTCTCCCCTCCTTTAGAAGGTGAAGAGTAGGCAATATTCAGATCCATGAGGTTTGGTTCCCCATGATAGTATATTCGAAGATAAACTACCTCAGGATTGGTTTGTGGACAGAGATAACATCTTGCATCTATGTGGATGTATATAGGTTCCTACAGATGTGAGGGTGGAGTTGTTGAATGAGTCTCGTGATTCCTAGTGTGCAGTTCATCCAGGAATCTCAACGATGTATTGAGGTATGTGACGGTAATTTTGGGGGTATGGAATGAATCATCAGATTGCAGGATTCATCACTAGCTGTTCCACTTGTCAGTAAGTGAAGGTAGAGAACTAGAGACCTACATGTTGGTTACAACTGCCTCCATTACTAGAATGCAAATGGAAATATGTTTCTATGAATGTCTTAGTCAGCTTAACTAGGTATCTTATGGGTAGTGACGCAATCTGGGGAGTCCATGATAGAATAATGATAACATCCCACTTCATTCCTATTTGGGAGAATTTCTCAGTTGATGAATTGAGAAGACTGTATGTCCATGAGATCATATGACTATATGGGTTTCCACGTACAATTTTTTCAGATAGGGATGCTCATTTAACATCACGGTTCTGGTAGGGTTTGTAGAAAGCTATGGGAACTTTGGTGATGCTAAGAACATTTTTCACCCTCAGACCGATGGAAAATAAGAATAGACAATACATGTTTTAGAGGATATGCTCTGAGCATGCATATATTATTTCAGTGGTTCATTGTAGAAGCATATCCCTCTCATCGAGTTCACTTATAATAATAGTTTTCAGGTGAAGATTCAGATGGCTCCTTTTGAGGCCTTAAAGGTAGTCCATGACATTCACCCTTGTGCTGGTTAGAGGTAGGTGAGGCAGCCATACTAGGTCCTCTTCTCATTCAGGAGACATCAGAATAGGTCCAACTAATCACGATGCATATGAGTACTGCTTAATATTGATAGAAATCTTATGCTGATCTCCGTTGATGACCACTTTAGTTCACCATTGGGGATCATGTTTTTATTCTGGTATTGCCTAGGCTAGGTCATAGACAATTAAGAATATAGGGAATGTTGTCACCTCATTACATCAGGAATTTCCAGATTCTAGAGAGAGTCATGCCGATAACTTATCGGTTTCTACTACCTCAGAGGTACCATACCATTCCTGACATCTTTCATGTCCCATAGTTTTCCAATACAATGCTGAACCATCTCATAACATTGATCATGTGGATGTTGAGTAAGATTCCAAGGTTAATTTTGAGGAATATCTAGCACATATCATTGACTGAAGCATGAAGTACCTATGAGGTAAGTTTATCCCTCTCGTATGGGAGCTATGGAATCATGACTGAATATAGGATGAGGCATGGTAGATGGAAGCTGATGTACGTGTTCAGTGGTCATAGTTGTTCCCAGACAGTGTTTCCTTACCCTTGGAAGAAGAACTCAGGGGAATGTTCTTTTAAAGGGGGATGATGGTATGAACCTGGTTTTTAACTCAGTTATGGATCTTTTAATTTTTTGTTTAAATATTTAATTTGGACCAAATATATATGCCTAATTATTTAATAGTGGTTTTGAGGGTGTATGGGGCTTGTTTAGGGCGCAGAACCCATCATTATAGAGAAAAAATAGTTGGCACATAGTTTGGAGTAAACCTTGCAGAATTTCCGCACAGATTTCCATATTATAGGGATGGTGTTTTGTTAGATAGTGTAACCTTGTATTGTTGGTGCTTAGAGATGTAGCTAAACCATGTGAACACACCTTTTTTTAGGTAACCATGCATGGATGGAAGACGGTTTTATCAAACCATGCGGATGAAGACTTTTCACGTAGAACCGTCTTGCACAGTTTCAAAAATCGTGTAGGCAAACCGAACGTAGGCGAAAAACTCGTGTAAAATGTCTTAAAGTACATAATGATCTATTAATCCAAACCCTTATTTATAATCTGATAACCATCGGTATTTTCCTCTAATTCACCCATTTGGATCTTTTTGAAGGTTTAAAAAAGAATCAAGAGACATCCATCATCCGACATCCAACTGGGATTCTATTTGTTACATTGGATGAACAACAGTAAGTACTCAAGTCCCCTTTATTCATTATTCTTCTCATTCACTCTCGATCTGGACAATGATATATGAGTATTTTTCACCATTTCATAGATATACTCTGACCCGAGGCAAATCAAGGGATGATACCAGAGAAGGTGATTCATACAACTGTATGGTGCGTGGTCTATAACTCATCCATAATGTTCATTGTTTTTTTCATATTTATGTGGGGCCCTCCAGTGTAGTTGGAAACTGTTTCTTAAATTTAAATTCCTTGATTTTACTTGTTAGAATAATATTATTATGATATTTCTAATTATGTGATTATTTGTTCATGATTACACCAAAAACTCAAACCACCCAAAGTTGAAGGTTTTTCAATAATTGTGTTTTTAGTTAATCGATACGTTCGAGCCACCATTTGGGTGTTATTTATCTTGAACTTCCTAAAGATGATCCCTCTTATCATTAATCGATTTTTATTACTATGTATTGCATAATGGCATGTTCCATGTATTCTCACCACCTGACACATATAAGGTAAGTTCTTCAGAATGGTTATTAAAAGTGAAAAGTGATATGTGAAATGGAAATTATACAAGGTATATAACTTGGCCTTAATAAAAGGTGATTGAATAAATTTACATGTCTAGAGAACCCATTTTCATTTTGATAGAAGCTAGCGAGTAAAGATCAATTGTTTAATAATCTTTAATGGCTAACTAAGACCTGACTAAATGGTTGCAACGCTACATGGAATCTCCACACTAATGGAAGAAGAGGCTTGGACCAATAAATAAATTGTTTCAACTCCACTTGACCTATCCAAAATAATGGAAGGCAAGACCTGAACTAAATTAATTACTAAATGATTATAATACCAAATAGTAATGGACTGACATGAGCTGAACTTGGATTCTATGAGGAGAATAACTCGGGTTTCAGGAACCCCATTCTGATTCAGGGATATGGATATCTTAGGTCAGTAACCACCAAGACACTAGTTCTTTTATATTCCTTGGATGCCTGATATTCTAATATTGAGTCCCTTTCATTATTATTGGATTCCTCAGATACACTCCTTGGATCTATCATTGACTAGTATGTTCCCTGGTGAAATCCCATAGAGACCTTTATTTTCGTAGCCCCATTTTACCTTGGTTAATCAAATTGGACTCGATAGGTGGCTTATTATGGAATACCATGGATTATACTCCTTATATTACACACTTACCCCTTTAGAAAGACTCATATACTACTGAGTTAGAAGTCTGTGTGATTTACATTACCATGGTTATTACCCTGTAACTACCTTACAAGATATCATTTTCAAGTTGTCTTGTCATGTTCGGGACCTTCACTACTTATACAATCATGAGGTGATGTCAGTTATGGAAATGACCCAAGTGACCTATTAAAATTAAATATTAATTTCTTAATAAATGAATTGTTTACATGTTTTTACACTAGATGAGGGCTGAAGCTGGTACATGGTTATTTTGTTATATTTTACAACTGGCTTAACCTTATATATGCAAGCCTCCACACTTTTATATTCCATCACATGGGATGAATGATATAGAAACCATTGGTGGTGGCCCAATGAGATTTATCCCGCACCCTATCAGGGAGTCGATTGGTACCCATAGAAGATAACTAGGTTGCAGGTATTGACAAAGGGAAGCATTCATCTTCAAACACTTGATTGTGTGTTGACTGGATAGAGCTTGATAGTATATTCCGGAGTTGGATCTTGGGATTCTTGGAGTGGTATTTTTTTCCCTTAAATATGGAACATGTTATGAATGTGGTCTTGTATCCATACTTTCCAGTTTCCTAGTGACATTACATTACATTATTTGTGTCTTAGTTGATACAATTATTATTATTCTCGTTCATCAAATTTATCAGTTTCTTCTAATATTTATATTTTTTATATTTCTTTTTATATTAATTATTCATTTTTAATCAATCTTTTATGCTACGCTCTACTAATGAGAGAATAGTCTACCCATAGACACACCCTAGGGCCTCACTACTAATCGGTAGCATGTAGAGTTCGGGAAGATAGGCTTGAGGACATGTGTCCCACATAGATTAGGTCACTCATTAAGGGGCATATAGGTTCGGGTCATCACAAAAAAAATACTCCTACTTATAAATACACAATATAAAAAATTGATAATTGATAATAAAATAACTTGGTCTCATCAAATTATGATTAAGGGGGAAAACAAATCAACATATTATGATGGGTAGGATCATAAAAATATGAGAAAAATGACCATGAGAGAAATTTATCATTGGAAATAATAGGTAATAATATGATTTTTCCATAATTCATGTTATAATGTTCTTTTATAATGTTTGATATCATCCTATAATATGTAAAACTTGCATCTCAAGACCACTCCCCAATATAAATCCTATTATTTTATCATTATAATAGAAATAACTCATGAATATATTTAAAAGTAAAAAAATAAAAAATTGATAAATTAAAATAGATAACATGGATATATTTTTGGATGTAGTATCGTTTTTCTTATAATAGGTTGTTTATTTGGAATTTTGAAGAAATAGATTATTTTTTGGTGAATATTGATAGTGCTGCTTTTTGCAAAACTGTCAAAATGTTTATTTAAATAATTTAATTTAAAAGTATAATTATGTTATTGAAATGGTTTAAATTTAAAATAATAATACTTTTATTAATCATAATATAATTAATTTATTATTAATTAGTTATAAATTTTATATTGGTATTAGACTATTTTAATGCTTAAAAACACAAGTTTTCTTAAATTAATGTTTTTCATTGGGTTTTGTGAATTTATATTAAAATTAATTTTTAAAAATAATTAAAATTTAATAATGAAAAATGGATATCATATTTTCAATCTAGAGGTTAAATTTTTTTAATTAAGTAAATTTCTTTTTTTCATTATGAATTGTAACTTTGGAGAAAATGGTGTCACAACAATAAATGGTTTAAAAGGGTTAATTAAGGTTAAAACATTTTAATATGGTAATAAAATATAAAATTACGTATTATTGTATGTGTTTATTTCTTATGTTAACACGATATATTGAATGTTTTATTTGTTCCACTTATCCATTAGTGATACACATATGATATCTAATTGTAAAGAATAATTACAGCAATAAAAATCACCTAACTTATAAAAGGGAACCCAATATCTTCTCATCTCCATAATACATGATCCACTTATCAGAACCAATACCAGCCATAATACCTTTAAAACATACATACCCACATCTTAGATGACCTGGTCACACCAAAATATTAGTCCTAGAAGGGTGAAGCTATGTACAAAGAAAGATTTCCATATTAGAATTAATACCCTTAACTGAGGGTTTTGATGATTCTTCATTCTTCCACCTTCTTCAAATATTATATAACCATGAAGACATGATTATATTATAACCATCAATATAATAAAATTTCATTATTTTTATGTAACAACCCATTTTTTATTTACTTGTCATCCAATGAGAAATGAAAACATTGCTAGTGCGTACATATGACCTATCATCTCTACAGAGCAGTGTAATTTGTTTCTCATCACCAATATAATTTGATGGTTATAAAGATGTAATTAATGAATATATTACATATTTATGAAATAAACACGATTCTTTAAATATAATTTATCATCAACCTTCTTACCCTTACATCCATTGGAGAATGATAACATTGTTCATGCGTACGTGTGGACTACCACCTCCAAGAAGTGATGTGATTTATTTTTATGTTACCACAAACATTGAAGGAAATTATAAGAAACTTACCTTTTAAAATCCATCTATTTTTTTCTTATAGGATTATAATGGTATTTTATATTCCTTCCTTTCATATTCTACTCTTTGGTATATAAAAAATCAAAGAAGATATTTTTATAGAAAACTGATATTACTTACACTTTTAGTCTGTAATAATTAACATCCCAAACTAGGAATAATATAATGTTTCCTGGAGTGATATTAATATTATTCCATCATTTTTAAAGTAACTTTCAACTATATTTGAATTAATTTTTTTAAAAAATAATATTAATTTTTTTCGAATGATATACATTGGATTTGTTTCTAAAAGTGTGAATGAAATATTTGTTTTAAAATTTAAAGAATGAATGACTATTCTTACCAAAATTACCATTATTTTGTTTAAATATTCTATTACATGTTTCCATGGTTATTTTCAAATAAATAGTTTTTTTAATATTTTTGATATTTTAATTTTAAGTGTTTTTAAAATAAAATGAAATTTTTTACGTGTTTTCAAATAAAACCTCAAATATACATTTAATGGTATTTTCATCAATGTCAATATCTATTGAGGTTTTGTGTAATTTATTGTGAATATGATAAAATGAAACCATTCACCTTATTTATCTACATGCATTATGATCATGAGTTTCTATTTAATAAATGAATAAAATATTTATATTTCATATACTACTATTCAATATAAATTTATATATTTAATTGGTATTGAGTTATTTTTCCTTTAATTTATATGATCAATGCTTCAAACATAGCATGTGATGGACTGGGATTATTATAGACCCTTGATACATCAGTAGGTCCCCTAAGATAAAATAATTTGGTTATTTCATTTGTATATTACATATTTATATATGATGTCTAGGTACAAATTTGTAATGGTAAGATTACAATGTCCAATATTAAGAATTATATCATTATGAAAGTAATTATTGTTATCCACTTGATTATATATATTGTTATGTCATCCATGCAAATATTACCATTTTAGGAAATTATTAATATGGAATATTTGATTGTTATTAATATATTATATATTATTAATTCATTATTTATTTTATGATAGCTTATGTAGTATGCTTTCCCTTTCTTATCATCTGATCTTAGCATTTATTATGGTCCCCTTTCCCTTGGATAACAATAAAGTATATATGAATGATTTCTATTATATAGTAGAATATATAATAATGTTCGCCATATAATTTAAATTTGTATTTCATGTTTCAGTATATATTATGTGTATCATGTATGTGTCAGGTATCCCAAGAATGCTATAATATTCAAACCTTTGAGATATGATCTCTTGTATATTGTTCCAAAGTAGTAATGTAACAATAAGATTTTGGTTTCTCAAGATATGGTGTTGTATTTTCTATCACAGGTATCTTTAGTATAAATCATGGGAACTAGATTTAAGAATACAATGATTAGTTGACATAACACTATGAAAGACACTAGAGTTATTTCTAATTATAAGATAATATAATGATGTTTTAGTAAGGTAGTGAATGTGTTGTTTTATAGTAATGAAATACCAGTTAGGATATTGGAAGGTGTATGTGGTCATGGCACATATGAACCCAGTTATTGAAAACCTAGAAAAAGATGGTTGAGTATCAACTAAATATTCACTCTATAGATAATGAGTGGGATGAATACTGGATGACTATATTAACACTTTGTTGGGGGTGGGGGTATATTCTTTGGTCACACTATTTACAAAACATTATGAAATATTTGAAAATATTTTTACTATTTAAATATTTTCTTAACTATATTAATATTATGATTCTATTATTAGATAAGCATAAAATTTCAGCTTTTTTTAAGTGTTACAGAAACTTTATAATTATACATTCATATTTAAAATTAATAATTTTTTGAGATAATTTATCATATATAATTATATTTAAATCATTCCAAGTGGTATAAATTGAATCCCTATCAATTCAAGGAATATTTGTAGGTATTTAATTTCTGGGAAAGATAATGAAACTTCAGTTAGAATAGAATAAATTATATTTATATTTATATAGTTGAATTATGCATGAAAAACAATCTCTTCCATATGGAGAATCCTAATTATCCCAAACATGGTACAATATTCATGGACCATATCATTTAATTAAAACCTCTATCATTCAATTGGACTAATAATCCATTAATAGCTGTTAAATGGATCATGTACCTAGAGAAGATATCTCTCAGTTTGGGAAGTATTCAGTGATAAAAAGTTATCATGGTTGTTTATTATAGAAAATGGTTATTGAATCAATAGTAGTCATTAATCCATAACCCCAAGGAGTCATATGAAGTAAAAATTATGGAGTGAACAAATTTCATGGTTATATATTTAAAAAATCATTCTTCCTAATAAAAAAACTCATATGGAGTCTCAATTCCTCAATTTATGGAAAAAGAAGGAGGATATGTTAGAATATATGAAGTTATATTTACACGGTTTGCAACTAATATTGTGGATTACCTAGAGAGTATAATAACAAAGATATATCACTTTTTAATGGGTTAAAACCTAGCCTTTAAAGGACATTATTCTATAAAAAAATTCATTAAATGGGAATATAATATCATGTTTCATCATGACATATAATTGATTGACCATGTCCTGTGTTCACCAGATAAATTAATAAATGAATAGCATATATGAGCACTCTGAATGTTACCCTTATAATATAAGATGTAACTTTTTTGAAGTAATTCATTGATATGTTTCCTAATAAACTACATATAGATATACCTAAGAAAGATGTTAATATTTCCATTGATCTAATCCATAATTGAAAAACTATATCTAATAACCAAGATGAAATGTTCATATTGAAGTTAGTGGAACTGAAGAATAAAATACATAAGTTTTGTGAAAAGGGATGTATTTTACTAAGTTTTTCTCCTAGGGGGCCCACTATTATTTTTTTTAAGAATAAAGGGAGGTCTATATGGTTTTTCATTTCTAATAGGTAAATAAAGGATAAAATTATAAATAAGAAGCAATATCATACATGATTGATGAATTATTTGATCATCTTAAAGGAGCTAAATATTTTCCAAATATTCATCATTATTCAGAGTATCATCATCTTCAATTAAAGAAGCAGGATATTCTAATGAAGACATTTCATATGAGTTATAGACAATATGAATGTACAATAATTCCCTTTGTATTGATTAATAATACATCTATTTTTATATATCCCATGAACATAGTATTCACGGAATATATAAGCCATTTCATTGTGGTATTCATCAATGATATATTTGTGTACTCTAAATGTTGTGTTGTTCATAAAATTAATTTTCAAATTACTATTAGGATTTAATATCAGTATATCCTTCATTGAAAATCAATATTATTCAATGGAAAACACCAATGAATATAATCCTGGAATTTAGTTTCCCTGAATTAATATATTACTATTGAGAATTTATTAAAAAAATTACCACTTTTACTGACCAATTAACCATGTTGACTAGAAATGTTGTTATGTTAATGTAGTTAAAAGAATATAATTTTTTTCTAAATAATCTATAATGATATTAGTAAACACATCACTATTGAATTTACCATCAGCATGTGATGAATTTATAATATAGAATGATGCATTAAAGAGTGTATGATGAAGTTTCCATATTAGAATGATATAAATATATCCTTTTGAATCAATTTAGTTAAGATTTCATGAATATAATTATATGACCCTTAGTATTGAGTTAATAGTATTAATATATTCATTGATGAAATTGAGACATTACCCTTACAGTGAAATATGTGAAATATATGTAGATAATAAAAATTTAAATTAAAACATTATATAGAAAATGCTAAACATAAGGAAAAATAAATGATTAAAACCACTAAAGGATTATGATTACTTGATACACTATCATCTTAGGATAGAAAAGAAGGTGGTGGATAATATTTAGAGTAGAAAAACTAATGAAATTTTGAATAATATGATGATTTAAACAATGCCTATATTTATGGATTTAGTAAAGTTTTATATAAGAATAATTAAATAACTGGAAACAACACATCAATTAAAATTATTTCCAAACCATCCTTATTAGAGAAGATAAAACAATCCATATTTATGGGAAGAATATTAGAAATAAAATCAATGTTGTAATGTTTTTGAAGCAAAGATTCTTCCACTATGATGATAGTTGGTTGAAATTTGGAAAGAGGATATGTTTTATATATTTTATGGAGGTGAAAATTTAATTATTATATGACCCTTATTATGGGAATTTTTCTATACACCCTAGTTATAACAACCCTGTATTTTATTTCATCGATATTACATTATTTTTCTGATTATTCGGAAAATTAAATAAACACATGCTTGAGGACTGTAATGTTTTAGTGCCTTTGGATACATGGAAATATAAACACTATTCTATATGTTAGCTATTTCATCTCCTAATACGTTATTTAAAATATGTACACTTATAAGAAATATCATATATAAGACATATCATCATAAAATGGGGAAAGAAAAAATAAGAAATGGTGATATGAGAATTTTATAAATGGAAAAAACTGAAGATATGTAATCATAAAATGAACATTTGGGTAATAGAATATGACAATAACATTTTAAAACCATAACATTTATATCAAAGATCAAACTATTGAGCCTCAAAATAAATATTGCAAGTTCATAATACCTGAATCATATGATAATCAACAAAAGTGAGACATACAAGATTAAAAATGGATTAAGACATATAATTTGTGGTATACACATATGGAAAGATCATAATTTATATATTAGTTAAGGCTCACTACCAAGACCATCATGGAAGGAAAAATCCTTTACTGAACTGGTTCACTCCCTGTTCTATCTATATCTTACTGAACTGGGTTCACTCACATTCCATCCCTATATTATAGAATGGGGTTCACCCCCATTATATCCCTTTATATTTCTTGACATAAAAGTCATTACCCCATGAATTATAGGGAGATGTAGGTCCCATCCATCAGAAAATTAAATCAAACATATATATCCCACAAGATCATACATAATCATCGTATAATTACACATGAAATTAAATGGGTATCATAAATATGTCATCATATCATATCCTTTATAGGAGATACATGTTTCATAATCATATCATTATAGAAAAAACCATGAAATTAAGTGGGTTTAATTAGAATTTCCTCATGGTGTAACTTGCAGAAGAGAAATGATTTCCATAAACAACATGTCATCATAAACATAAAAAAATAAGAGAAAAATAAGAATGGTATCCAAGGATCATATCCCTAATAGGAAATAGGTAGAATCAATGGATGAAATAATATATGAAAAATTATTTTAATCTATGATTTAAGAAATTTCCTAAGGAAAATATCATTTATAATTTGAAATGAATTTTATAAAATATACTGAACATTTTCAAAATCATTTCATTTTGAAATAATTTATTTAAAGACTAAAATTTACCAAATTTGAAAGAAAGTATTTCTTTAATAATAACATTTAATTTTTTTTGTGGAATCTTGAAATCATTGAGTGATCATGATAGAGGAAAATATTGTGCATGTCATGCATGATAAAAAATATATTTATTTTCACATTTTTTGCTAAAAGTCAAACATACACTGTATGAGAAATGACATGAAGATACATTTCAATTTTGTTTGAAACATAATGATGGGTAACAATTTCATTTTAAAAATAATTTTATAATAATAAAAAAGTTTGTCGATTTTTTTCCATAAAAATATGGTTTTGGAAGATAATTGATTTCCGACCAAAGAGAGAAATAAAGTATGATTTTTTTAAAATTTTATTTTTTAAATATTTATTTACCAAAGAGTTTAAAAAAGGTACCATTACTTGAATATTTCATGAGTAACCAAAGGATAATAAAAATAATAGGAATTATTAAGTGTGAGATCCTTAGATTTCAACTTTTGAGACTTAATCATGCACAATCTCGATAAATGATGAGATTGTAATATAAAATCTTTACCACTTTGTTAGAATTGAATCGTAAGACCCATGAATGAATAACATAAAATGAAATATAAAATATCATGATGATTAATATATTAATTATATTACATTTAAAAGGGGATGTATATATAACAAGTGAAAGAATATAAGTGCCGAACATAATGTACATCTCAAAGAAGGAGAATTGAGATAAAAATCCATTACCGTAAGTCTTGACATCCACTGAACTCATTTAATCTACCTATATAATAAATAAAAATTTATTATAAATATATCAATGAATAATATTCATATATATCATACCATATAGAAATTTATTATGACATTTTATTATCCTTTATTTAACAATTCCATGTTAAAGTTACATTTATGGTAATAACTGCTTTTTTCGTATATGTTTTGATATGTTATATTTTTTTCCAATAATGTTGATCAATTTTACATAATATAAAAAATAATAATGATGATGTAAATATCTAATATATTCTGTATATATGTGTTTATAGTAATATATTTAATTTAGTGATAGAAGATGAAATACACTAGTCATGGAGATGATAGGTCATATATACGCATGCGTGTTGTTTCCATTATAATGTTTTACAGAAAGAAAGAAAATTAAATGATATAATATAATTAAAGAATTTTTTTAGGTCAAATAGATCACATATTTTCATTAAAACCATCCTTATTACATTCAATTTAATGTTGGAACAAATCACATCTCTTCGCAAGGTGGTGGTATGTTTTATACATGAACAACATTATCATATTCCCAAGAATGTAAGATAAGAAGGTATGTGTGATATTAAAATTAAATAATCATTGTAACATCATAATTTTCAAATATAAAAAATACTAAAGCCTTATTACTATTCAGTATAGGTGTTGATGAAAAAATAAATGACCGCTGTTAGCGAGGCGGTATCCCGCTATACACATGAATGTTGATTTCGTAACTCATTGACTAAAGTGGTGATGTTTGTAGGTAATTACATTTAACTAAAAACATATAAGTATATATATAATATAATTTGTTTACTATGTATTCATGAAATAAAAAAATTTAATTTGTTGGTGTAATAAATAAATCAATGATGCTTGTTGATGAACATTACATCATATTCGGTTATCTTCCTTTTGTTTGTACTAAAATCCATACAAGGATAGATTTCTTCCCAAAAAAGGATTATTGGATAAGGGGAGGTAATTTTGGAAGTGATATGATTAGGTATTGGACAAAAATATTTTTTAAGGTGTGAAGATGAGTGGATAGGGGGTGTCGTTTTATAAGTGTTAGAGATCACACACTAGGCATTTTTAAAAATAATTGACTGCACCTATTTTTTTTACAAGATAAAAGTTTCCATGAAGTATCAAATTCAAATATTAAACATTTTAATGTATAAATATGTCTATAAAATATTTTTTACATGTTTATATGAATTATTTACCCTTATCATTTTAGTTTCACACTAGATAAACCGGTTTTTTACTTTAACTGCGATAATATTTTTTTTCTATTCACTATCTGTTTTAAAAAAAATAATTTAAAATTATTAAATATTATAAATTATGATGATTAAGTATATAGATTCCATTTTCCAACATTCCATGAATTGAATTGGAATTTTTTTTTCAAATTAATCATGCCGACTTGCCTCGAAAGCTAGTTTTTTAATTAAAAATGATGAAATGTTTACATTGTTTTCATATTAAATTTTAATATTAAATTGATTATAATGATGTAAATTGAAATAATTGTTTTTTAATATATCTAATTATAGTTTAGAAAATATTCAAAAATTATTTAACTTTATAAATAATTCTGGTGAAAATATAATTTTCAATTAAAATTTAGTATTTTTCACTTTTCATATTAAAATGAATCTTTTCAAAAAAAATCCCAAAAATAAACCAAAGATAATTTTAAAATTATTAAATAAAAAATTATTTTTATTTTAAAATATTTTTTTTTAATGTTTTGAAAATTAATAACATTATTTTTCACAAAAAATAAATAAAAAAACATTTTTTTAGACAATATTATTTTTGAAACATATAAAGACTTCACTGATATTTATGTATTTTATAAAGAATATTATTTCCATATATAAAAAAATTATATATAATATTGAAAAATTAGTTATAATGGTTTATATTTGTTTGTTTATTGGATTGATTATAACAGTCATGTCTAAAAAACTGTATTAATAATATATATAGGTTTTGTAAAAGTTCACTATTGCATGAAATGGAAGTTAAGACAGTGTTGTGTGTAGCAAAAGCTCAACTTGGTGTTTCATATCAAAAAATAATAACATGTTATTTAGTGTAATTATATCCATTTATATAATTTAATTTATATGATAAAAATAATTCATAAAAACATAAGGTGATACACTTTACCATCGTAACATGAATTTTACCCTTAAAATACATCATTCTAATTCAATAAAATGAGGATACATGTATCTCATCATATCCTCATGTTAAAATGTGGCTTCCTTAAGCTGGTAGTTTCACTAGAAACTTTGAAATGTGTGTGGTCTAAATTTATATAACTTTCTCTATATTATCATGAATCTCCACCATTTGTTCCTCATAATAATGATCATTATCAAGTGGTATGACCTATGAATTATGTATCTGTGAAGGGTTCGGTAAGTAATTAATTTGGATAGATACTCCAAACAAATCCTAGACTTTATAGGGGTTTGATGAAAGTTCCAATAAATAGGATAACATCCCGACACAATAAATAATTTCAAAGGGTTAAATATACCTAGGTCATAGTTTCCCTTTCTTCCTAAATTTCATAACCTTCTTCCATGGATAAATTTTTAGAAACATATTATTAGTAGTTTCAAATTATATATCATGTTTTACATTATCATAACATTTATTCTACAGAATCTGAGCTATCTTGGAGCTCTACATTTCTTTCTATATAGGGATTCATTAGGATTCATATGAATGTTTGGTTGAAATATATTATTTTTGGAAAACAAAACTAGAGTAATATATTGATTACAACCACCTTTTAAACCTATACAACAAGATGTCAAAATATCCAATTGGGATTTAATTTTTCATTAAAACTAACCATATTTTTGTGGATGATAGATGGAGAAGAAAACAAATTCCTTATCAAGAGCAGGATGAAGAATTCACAAAACCTTTATGTAAACCTCAGATCCTAATCAGACACAACACAATGTGGTAATCTATGAAAACTTACCACTTCTTTATTATATATCTTAGAAAGTTGATTTATAGAGAAGTATTATCTAATAGTGATTAAGTGTGTTGAAATAGTAAGGCGATCAACTGCTACCCATATTGCATTATGTCCCTCAATCATTTTTTGGAGTCCAATGACAAAATCCATGGTGATTTTTTCCTATTCCCATTCTAGTATATGTAATGGATGCAACATCCCCTTATACATTTTAGGTCTTACTTGACATTCCAAGCAGCAGGATATAAACACGGCGATATATATATTAATTTCATCACATAAGAAGTATTATTTCAAATATCTATAAATCATTGTACTTCATGAATGAATAGAGGATGAAGAAATTTGGGCCTCAACTAAAAAATACATCCTCAAATATATTATGTATAGAACACATACATGAATTCCTTAACCTTATCATTCTATCATGATAATGGTTAAACGTAGTATCATTATTATTTTACACATATCTATCTTACTTATGATTCTAATTAATATTGACTTGTATATATGGATGAACATTGAATCAAAATAGATAATATTTTAACTCTTCCTTATAGATTTCAAGATCCATTCTTTAAAAATACATAAATATTTTACCAATTCATTCTACTCATGGATTTTCATTCATATCCCTTTCAACAAAAATCATTCTCCACCTTCTACTTTTTCCCATGGAGATAATGTATTGAGAAATAATATTATTTAATTAGGTCTAACAATATTTTAATGGACATGGCTATCTCTTATATGAATATATGCTTTAAAATTTTGGAACTTTATATATATCACACTTTTATTCATAAATATATTTCCTTGATATCTTTAATACAATATTTACAACTTTTATATACAAATCATGAGTTGTTTAGTTTTTCTCATGATCCTTCAATATTTAGGTGGAATAAGCTATAACCATGTCATTATACATAATAACACGTCAAAATCACTTCCTGAATGAATCATAGATTATAAATCCTTCAATAATATAAGATAACGCAAGCATAGGTGCAATAACTAATATTCTCTAGTTCCTTGAATGTTTCCTCGCATTTATATGTCCATAGGAACATGGATCCCTTCTGAGTTAACATAGTTAGTGGATTAGATAATCATGAGATATTATTAATAATATATCAATAATATCTAGATAAACCATTAAAACTATGGATCATGGTCACCATTTTTAGTCTAGGACAACATTCAATAGTATTCCTCTTAGTAAATCTACTAATATACCCTTTTTGAGATCATGTGACCCCAATATGAAACCTTCTTCATCCAAATTTAACCGTTTGAGAGTTTTTCATATAATTTTCCTACATTATGGTATTTATTATAATTATCAACTTGTGTTTATTATATTCTATTATATTTGAGTAGAAATGAATATCATTTATAAATCCCTCCAAAAATTGGTCTAGGTAATCTCTAAATATTCTAATCATTAAATCCCTGAAGATAACAATGGAATTTGTAAGACAGAACAACATCACTATATATTCACAGTGTTTATAACTTGTATGAAATGACGTATTGGGTATATCCCCCTTATTATCCAACAACTATCGATAACTAAACTGAAATAAAATATTGGAAATTTATTTATGACTTTGTAGTCGATAGATTATGTCATCAATACATGGTATATGAATAATTTTCTTGAATTTAATCTTGATATGCTCATGATAATAAATGTAAATTCGCATCAATCCATAGTTATTTTGAAAAAAAAAGGTGTGCCACAATGTAACACACATTTCCAAGTGAATCCCTTATCAAGGTTATCCAATAATTTATTATTCAATTACAATAACTCAATTGAGGTTAACAAAAATAATTTATTAGAATAATTTATTATTCTATAGGGATTATTTGAAATTGGATGGTAACTAGTTATGAGTTTTATTTAGAACAAAAATTTATATATTGGTGGAAGGATAAGAAATATTTCTGGAAAGAAATTAACAAATTCCCATAAAATAGGCATATCATCGATGTATTGTTTCTCCCCAACCATTTGAGATAAACACCCTTTCTAAATGGGTATTAATACCTATACAATGAATGTGATTTCCACCAAATTTTTTTACTTATCCTCACATTGATATATGATCATAGTTTGGTTTGGAATATCAAATATGAATCCCCCTCCTTGATAATTGATGTGGGATTTATGTAGATAAAGTCAATCCACTCCAAATATGACATCAAATTCAACCATATGATGAATGAAAAGGTTTTCAAGAAGAATATTTCCACCAAAATAAACGATTAGGAATAATATACATGATATTACACCATTATACCATTAGGGGTTTCTAGTCCTAATTCCACATCTAATCATTTGGGGGAATCTGGATACCCTCAACAAATTATTTAGATATAATAGAATAATTAGATCCAAAGTTAAATAAAATATTTGCAGTTATACAGTGGATGAATGATGTACCTATCAAAATGTCATTATCAATCCCCTCCTAAGAGAATGATTAGATCATATTTCACCTTATCCCTCATCTTAAGTTGTTTTTGAATTATATCATCAGAATTAACCATCAAGTTTGAGAATCTGTAAAATTAATTCTCATTCTCTTTACATTTGAAGCACTGGATTTTTGGAGGTGCATTCAATGTAGTTTTATCCCTATTCAAATAAATATATAATTTCTTTCAATCACTGCAAAAATTGATTTCCCAATGACCATAACTTAAAAACATAAAAAATCTAGTAGTACCCCTTTAAAAATATTCACTATTCTTATTCCCCCAATTTTATCCTAAAGAAAATATCATCATATATTCTCCACGGATGTTCTAATATCCTTTGATCTCCATATCCATTTTCTTATAAAAACCATAACATTGATAAATAAATCCAACCACCATTTCCACCTTGATAGAAAATAGAATAGTATCTTCATAGAAACGAAAGTCTCTTATGTATAACCCCCTTTAAAGACATATTTTTAAGACATTAAAAAAATCAATCCCCATTATTTTTAGGTTGGATGAAAATAAAAGAAGCATACCTCACATGTATTTTAAATATTTCCACATTTGTATCATTGGATTCATTATCCCTTTTGATTATCCCACAGAACAAGTTCCCTATCGTCGTACAGAGAATACATGGAATGTACTTATTGAAATATAAGTTCATGAACTCGTCCCAATCTAGGGATTCAATTTCATTATGTTGTCTCATATTCCGGATAAGAGTACAACATTCATTAGATTAATCATCCAAATAGTAGAAAAATGAAATCAGTTTGTCATATTCTGAACACTATAGAATGAAAAATAAATTTTTAGTGGTACAGATCCAGTTTTTAGAAAATAGAGGATCAGTTGACCGACTAAAAGAAGTTAGACATTTACTCATAAATTACTCAACTAGATTTTTCCCCTCCTTTCTTTAATTGGTAATCCAACATGATTCATAGCTTTATAAATTTGTGTGATCATAGAAATGGGGGTTTCATTCTAGCTACAATTACATTTGGATTCTTAGGAGGACAATCACTGAATTTTCTTTCACACTCAGAATTAACACGGTATCTTCATGTTCTAGCCATTTATGAAAACCAAAAAAGTGTTAGTTTAGTGAAAGATAATCATAGTAGGGAACCACATTATCATAAAATCCACTTATTGGATGTCTAAATCAGGATACCTTTTTTAATATAATAATCCATTGGTTTATATTAGGTCATTCATATAAATATTATATTTAAATCCTTTATGATGGTTGATAACAAGTTTTATGAATTTGAAAAACATATTCCTCGTGAGTGTCAAATTGGGTGTGTAGCAAGGCCCCTTTATATGAACTAGTTCCCATTTGAGTCTAACTAATTTTTTTTTGAGGTCATTCCCCCGAGGTACATCTGGTCCAATGAAACATCCACTTATAGTATCTAAAAAATTATGTCTTTCTATGAATCCACTCTCTTAATCCATTACCATAATTCTATGAAATTTTACAATACATTGACTCTTCCTTATACTTATCCTTAAAAATTTCTTCAGGGATCTAACTAATGTTTTCTCATCTTATTTTCCAAACGTTAACTAAAAATTTTCTCTGATTCCAACTATAGTGACCTTGGATTTTCATTGATAGATATTACATCATTTTTTTATGATTATTCATTACATTATATAAACACACACATGAGAACCATTATTGTTTAGTGCCTTTTGAAACGTTATATCATAATCATTAGTCTATAAGAGACCCATTTTACCTTCCACTATATTATATACAGCTAACATCCTTCTTAGACTTACCATATATAATAAATATCTTTATAACAAGGGGAAATGAAACATAAGAAATTGTTGGCTAAGATGCTCAGTAAGGGTAAAGAGGATACAAATAATCCTAAAATGAGCATAAGGGTATGACAACATGATGATAACATTTGAAAACATTACCCAAAATATTAGAGATCATAATCTTGAGTCATGAAACAGTGATTGGTATTTTATAAGAAATATATAATAAGGGAATCACAAAACATGATCCATGAGAGCATAACATTGGCATTAGGCATGGATTTTTTTGGCATACACACATGAATATAAAAAAATTTCAATATTTTTCAAGGATCACTGCCAGGACCATCATAGAGGGGAAAGTCTTTTATTGAACTAGAATCACTTCTAATTCCATCCCAGTCTTACTGAAAGGGGTTCACTCTCTATTCCATCAATGACTTATTGAAAAGAGTTCAATCCCATTATAGCCCAATCATAATGATCTAGGATAACTCCCATTACATCCCTATATATCCCATGAGATTTAAATATTTACCCAATACATTGGAGAGATATATATTTACCACCCATCACATAATTAAATCATACTTATGTGTTCAACATGATTATAAAAATTAATCACATATTTACTGCTGAAAAGAATTGGGAATCTTAACAATTACATTGTATCATAGCATGTGGAAACAAGACACATCGCATAATCATTTCATCATGGAATAAACCATCTAAAGTAGTGGGATTCAAAATAACTTCCCCATGGTGTAAACCATAGAAGAGAAATGGGTTTCAAAAACAACTTTTCATCAAACACATACACCATTCTGAGAAACAATAAGAATGGCATCATTGGAACTTTTCCACAACAAGGCATAGGTTACATCAATGGATGAAATATAAGATGTCAAATGATTTTGATTGATCATTTAAAAAATTTCCTAAGAAAAATAAACCATCTACTTTGAATATATATTTTAGACATCATAAAACACTTTCAAGTTTATTTCCTTTGAAAACCATTTATTTGAAATCAGATTTTTTACAACTATTAAGGAAAAAAGTTTCCTTGAAAATAAATTTAATGAAATGTAAAGTAATCTTGAAATAATTGATCAGTTGTGACATTGCTAATTACTATTCATATCATTCATGTTAAAAAAATAATTTTCTTTTACTTTATGGAAAAAGACAAATGAACATTTTTTTTGAAAAATAAAGTAATATTCAATTTAAAACCTTTTAAAAAAATTAAAACATGGGTAAATTTTTTTATATCATATGAGGTTAAGAAATTACACTTTAAAAAAAATTAGAAAACAAGGTTTTGAAAAAAAAAATTTCCGACCAAAGAGAGAAATAATGTCATATTTTCATAAAAAACATCTCGTAATTTATAATGTAACAGAGAGTTAAAAAATTGAACCATTCCTTAAACATATCATTAATTGATGGAGGATAATAAATTTCATTAAAATTATTAAGAGTCATATCATGATATTTCAATATTAGAGTCTTAATAATAAACAATGTTAATAAATTATGAGACTATAAGATAAAATATTTACAACTTTTTTAACACTAAATCTTAAGACCCAAAATGTAATAAAATAATTTGAAAATTAAAATATCCTTTGGATGAATAAATTAATTAATTTAAATTTCAATGGGATTTATAAACACCAACTAAAAGAATATTTTTTCATAAAATAACATATGTATCATAGAAGGAAAATTGAGGCATGATTCCATTTCCTTAGGTATTGAATTTCATCATACTCAATTAAACCTCATGTATAATAAATATATGTTTATTATAAAAATACTACATAATCGTATTCACACACACACACACACAGATATATATATATATAATACCATATATGACTAAACTATGACATTTTACTACTTTTTTACTGATAACTCAATTTTGAAGATTTTTTTCGGTAATAATCGTTCTATTTTCATTTTTTTATTTGTTAAATTTTTAGTAATGTTAATTTGATCATGTTCCCAGAATACACATATTAATATCCATGATATAAATATCATATATATTCATTTTATATGTATTTATAGTTATTCATATAACTTAGTGATATAAAATAAAATACATCATTCATGGAGATGGTAAGTCGTACATTCGCATGAAGGCCATTTACATTTTAATGGTGGATTGAAAGAAAGAAAAGTAACTAATATATTATCATTATATAATAATTTTTATTTTAAATATATTGCATATGTATATTAAACCCATCCTTAATAAATTCTATGTAAATTGTGAACAAATCACATCGCTTCGCGAAGAGGTAGTCCTCCGTACACATGAATGAAATTATAGTATTCCATCAAAAATGGAAAACAATACAATATGTGTGATATAATTTATAAAATATATTAATAAAACAAATATTATCATATATAAAAAATAAATATATTATTCTTACCATCATGGAGTGGTGTTAGTGGAAAAATTAATTACATCAGTTCATGAGGCAGTAGTTTAACCTACACAGGAATGAAGATTTGATGACCCATTTGATGAATGTATAGATAATTTTAGGTCATAAAATTTAAATAACAAAATAACAGAACATATAAGATACTAGGATTATTATATATGAATTATATAATAATAATTTAGTGGGTGTGGAGTATGAAATAAAATAAATAGGCTTATTGAGGAAAGTTACCTAAAATTCAAGTATCTTTCCTATGTTTTCAATAAAATATTTTACTAGGATTGATTTAATCCCAAAATAAGGATTCTATGATGACAGTGGGGAATTTGGTAAATGATAGGGGCATGTATCAGCCAATGAAAATTTATTTTAAGCTGTTAACTAGATAGCATAGTGGGTGACCTTCTATAATTGGATGAGGGGACACACTTAGGATTTTTGAAAATAATTGAGTTCTCCCATGTTTTTGAAATGGAAAAATATAGTAAATGGATGAAATTAATACATGATACATTAAATGGTAAAAATATTTCCAGAATTGTTTTATTACTAGATTATAGGTACATTTTACCCCTATCTTTTTCTCTTTAATCGAGGGTAAACATGTTTTTTCCTTACCCGTGAAAATTAATTTTTTCTGCATTCACTATTCATTTTGGTCAAAAATTGACTTGAACATATTATAATTTATAAATTATGCTGACTAAAAATAAATAAATTTTTAGGAATTCCATTTATAGAGTTGGATAAAAATAATTGATAATTAATCTCATAGACGTTTCAAGAAATCATATTTTTAAAGAGAAAATGATGAAATGTTTATAATGGTTGTATATAAAATTTCTATATGAAATTGATTATAATAACCTAAATTGGACTAATTTATGTTAAAATTAACTATGTATACCTTAAAACCAATTTATAATATAATCAATCATTATAAATAATTATGGTGAAAAGTCATTTTTCAATTAAAATTCGGTATTTTTTCACTATATATAAAAAATAAAATTTTCCAAAAAGGATCAGATATTTACCCTTAGATAAATTATAAATTATTAAATAAAAAATTAATTTTATTTTACCAAATTATCTTTTTAAATATTTTATGAAATAATTTTATTATTTTCACAAAAATGCATAAAAACCTTTTTTAGAAAATAGTACTTTTAATACATAAAAAGAATGAAAAAAATTATGTGTTTTATTAAAAATAAATTTTATATATATAAATACTTTATTCTTAATTTTTTAAAAGTACTTATTAATATTCATGATTTAATTTTCAATTTGTAAGTTATAATTTTCACGTTTAAATAACCATACTAATAATATATCATGATTTTTTTAAAACTCAGTGTTTCGTGAAATGTAAGTTAATCAGGTGTCATGTATAGTAAAAGATGATATTTGTGTTTCTTATAATATAACAATAACTAGGTATTTGATGAAATTAAATCCATAAAATAAATTTAGTTTATTAAAGAATAATAATTCATAAATACTAAGGTTGTTACTATTATAGAATTAAAATTTATTTGGATTTAAATGAAAAAATGTAGTCAAATAATATAAAATGGGAAACAGATGACTTTGTATCAATATTCTAGGTTTTTGAATAATTATAGTTTAATAGAAAATATATTATTTGATTCATACAACTTCCACTTATTCTTATGTGGAAATAATATGATATTAATATGGATGTTTTCTCTTTATTTCTAATGTCTCATAGAAATAATAATATCATATGGATTATCATCTATCAGATTACAAAGTCTCCAAATTTATTTTATATAATTTAATATATTCCTATTTATCACCTCACAAATCTCTATGATAATTTTTTTGTGAGTCCTTATGGTCTACCTATTTTTATTTTATCTTCTCATGTCCCACTATTTACATAAATGTACTGGAAGAGTCCACCGAAGTCACTCGACCTTGAGATAAATTTGGGCAACGCCTCTCCTCCTCAAACTAATAGGCAGTCTATAATTATAATTTAAAAATTAAAATAAAAACATATCACTTACAATATTTACATTCATGGTGCGTGGGATCATTATTTTCCTTTGGAGGAATTTTCATACAATAATACCATCAATTCAAGCATTAAATTGGCACAAGATGAATAATTTAAATAAAAGAGGAGTCTTACTCCACGATGTTAGTAAAATATAGTTAAATTGATATTGAAGGTCCATTTCTAATAGAAGATAAAACAGTGTTAGTGATGAAAATTCCAAATCATATTAAGGAATCTCAAAGTACACACAAAATATATGCCAATGACCAATGTATGAATTTATAATTTCAAGTGGGATATAGTGGTTTCATAAATATATTTTATATGAATGGTGTTATATGGTTTGTTAATAATGATAATCTAATTCCTATATATATAAATCCTTTTGAAATTCTAGGAACTGTCTTATATTTTGGAAATTCTTCCCAGCCTCTCTAAATTTAATGATATGTTCTATATCAATTTATTGATTTAGTAAATTGCAGAACCTATGCATGTGTTAACCTTTTCGGTAATTGAATTGGAAAAAGATTTTTCCTACTATAAAGATCCTATATAGATTCTTGACACTAGAGAGAAGGTGATGTGGAAATAGAAAAACCAGTTGCGGAAAGTGCATTTAGGAATCACAATCATGAAGTGGAAATATGGGATCCTAAAGAATTTATGGTGAAGGATTAGAAATATTTCATTAATATCTAACTTTAATCACAATTACAGTGATGAAATTATTTATGAGGGGGATAATTTAATATTAGATACCATCCAATAAAAGGTTAATATTACATCAATAGACTATTTTTTGACACTCCAATAATTTATATTATATTTATGTTAAATAAATATAATCACTTAATTAATAGTTTATAGTATACTAAAACCTAGTATATTATAATAATACCATTTTTTCCATAGAATATACATTATCCCACACCATGACTACATAACCCATGATATATATTATTTAAAAATGAAACTTATAACCTAGCCATTTTAATGGATGGTGTGAATTGGATTAACTACTATATAAAATATATAAAATGGTACTAATAAATAATAATTTATTGATAAATTCTTAATAAATAAGAACTCAACTTTTAATGTAGATATTTTATTCAATAAAAATATGTTTCCTTCACAACTTATTTTTATTCCGTATTAGGATAAATATTATAAATAATTTATGTTTTTTAAAAACATTATTTTATAAGGTGAAAATATTTTTTCAAATCAGAATATCAATTATAATGTTTGAAGAAAATTTGTTATTTATAAAAAAATATTGATTTGTTAATGAATAGTGATAGATACCACATATCAAAATTCAATTTTTTTAATGGGAGAAAAGAGGATCATATAAGGCTGGCCAATTAGGGGGGCCAATACATGTAAAAAAAAGTGTATCCCTGATAACAATGTTAAAAATTTATGGGGAACAAATCTATTGCTAGGAAACATCATAATGGGGAAATAATAGGAAACACTATCTAATAAGATTGTTGGAGATAAGGTTCCCTTCGTGACACATTAAAAAAGTTCAATAACATTTGAAATAAAGGACATCTATTTTTGTATCATATTAGTGATATCCAATATAGGAGATATGAGACCTTTAAGACATTTAAAAATGATATTTGAGTATATCTTCACTATATTCATGGAAATTTATTTCAATTGGCATTGATGAAGGCCATTTAGGATTGATCTACCATGCAACATAAGAGATTCACATTTCCCATAGAATGTAATGAAGTAAAACAATCATCTTCCTAACTCACCATGAGGCCCAAGGTGAATTAATGATCCCCACAAGATGATGACAGGAACTTTTGCATCATAAGAACTCATTTGGTAATGGTGTTTCAAAAATTAGAAATAAAAAATTGAAAGTAATAGATACAATTACCAAAATAAATAAATGAACAACAAATTAGGCTATAAAAGAAACCAAAATAACAAAAACAAATAACCACAATCAAAAATAAAATCTAACTTAATCAATTTGAGGCTCAAAACATCTTCACACATCTCCCCCACATCGGCCATGATGAAAAAATGAATCCTGAAACCTAAAAGATATAAGTGTGATCTAAAAGGCCATTTGATCCCCATAACCCAGAGAAGCCTTAATATTGGCTTCCTAGGTATAATCATATATTGTAGTTTTAAAATAAACTAGAATGTGGTATTTAAATACATAATAATATCATAGAAGAAAATAAAATCCCTAAAAAACATATAAAAAATTACATGGTTTTCCAAAACAGAATACACATGTTTGAAAAAAATTCTGCAGGTATAACACTTCTTAAAATCCACACACAACATCATAATTTATGGAAACCAACCCTCTTTATTTATTTAAAAGAAAAAAAATCACTTTAAATTTTTTTATTATTGGTATAAAATAATCACCCCAGGACACTTAGTCAAAACATTCCCAATTATCAAAACAAGGAATTGAAAAATAATGGCATAAAAATAAACATATACTCAACTAATTTTTTTTAATAACATGTCTTATTTTATTATATCCAACATGATACTAACCAAATAAGTCAAGATAAGAAATACCCATCTAAGCATTAAACATATCATGGGATCAAGAATTCCTTGTCCTACCATCCCAACATGAGTATGGAATTCCATGTACATACCCATTGGGTTTATGTGTTTCATTTACATTCCCCAAATAAACATATGTATGGAATACCATGTCTATTCTCCTTAGTTTCATTAGTGTTGGGTCTATTCCTAGAATAAAACTGATTATGGAATACCATGTCCATCTCCTTTGGGTTCAGGGGAATAATGTACATTCCTAGAATAAACCTGAGTATAGATTACCATGATCATAACACAGGGGTTTAGGAACATTACGTCCTTCATCAAAATAACCGGGGCTCACTATGGCTCTAAACTCCAAATCAGACCATCCCAACCATTTATCACAACACAAACCATTTTAATATCATTTCCATGTTCAAATTACCTTCTATATGGAAAAACAATTCTCTCAATCCATTTTTGAAAACCAATTTAAAAATAATTAAACTACCTTGATCCATTCACTCAAACACCTAAAATGAAAACATGACCCTCCTATTTGGAAAACACTTTAGAAGATAAATTACATACTAAGACTTTAATTCCCAAATATTACTATAAATTCCTAGGTTATTTTAATTTAAAATAAAAATCACCAGTCAACATTAATGAAATGAAGGGAAATCACCCAATCCATTAAATCAATTCAATGTCACCTTCCCATAAATTTTCATTCATTATAAAACTAAAACATGGCCAATGACCATTATTTTTATCAATCTTTTCATAAAACACAACTTAAAGCATTTTAAGAAGTTCTATGAAATCATCCATTTCATAAAACATTTCACGATATATTATAAAAAACCAAAAAAAATGCATGAAACCTTTTCATTTCCATCAAACCAATTTTAATGGAGCTAACTAGTATTTTCCACAATGTATTAACAAAAAAACATTTCAAATCGACATTTTAAATAAAATAATAAAACCCCATTTTAAATCATTTAATGTCCACACCACCATTTAAAATGAATTACCCTTCTAAAAAATATTTTCTACCATCAAAAACCAAAATAGGGTCAAATGTCAACAATTCCTTTTAATTTCATTTTTAAATTGTAGGGAACCATCACATGACCTTATCACAATTTAATATTTTAGTTCACATTTGAAAACATGGAAATTCTATACTAAATAATTTATTCCAAGAACTAAATCCAAATGAAATGTTATCAAAACATCAAAAGGATATCACACATATTTATGTCCACATAAAAATAAAATTTAAAATGCATAAGAATATAACAATTCCAATGAAAAATGAACCGCTTAGAAAAATATACCACAAGGAGAAGAGAATCAATCTAAAACACCACAACACATGACTCTTTAATTGGTGAACACTTGAAAATTATACTCCTCTCATCCATACATATTCACCTTTTCATAAAAATAAGGAAACTCCACCCCTATGTACTTATTTTCGTTGACATGAATATCTAAAATGGGATCCTTACATTTATTTGTATACATGCACATAACAATTTATACTTACACACATATATATTTTAACACACACACACATATATATATATATATATATGTAACCATGCCTAGAAACAATATATATATATATTCATTCCACTACGAGTGAATATATATGCAATGAGGGAATATGAATATATATATATATATATATGACTACCTATGCACGCACATGTATGTGAACGTTGACTCCAATGACTTCAAACCGATTCATGGAAGACCAAGGTGCACCGAAAAATAAGAGGAAGAAGAAATCCCATAAAGGACTAAAAAAATTAGAACAAACCAAAAGTGAACCAAAATATCCATAACAACCCACATAAAAATTGGTCTACACAAAACAATATACGAAATCCTACCTCAAGCGTCAATGGTAGACCGAAATGATTTGAAATGCTTTGTCTTTAGTGATGAATACCAAAACATACATGATTCCAACTTATAAGACACTTCACAATAACTAACATGAGAATAAAGATCCCAAAAATATATTTATCCCATAACCTGGGTATTTAATGATCAACATAGGGAGATGGGGAGAAAAGAAATTGACTAAAAGGAGGAAAATATTGGGAGATGAGGGATTTCCTAGAGATTTCTACCAAGAAACCAGATGAAATCTTGTGAAATCTCTCCAAGAAGAGAGGTACGAGAGGGAGGGGTCAGATAGAGATTAGGATAGGAGAGGAGTGTAATCACACGATTCTGAGGAGGAGCAGAGAAATAGATAAGAGGAAATAAAAAAATAATAAAAATAAAATAAAAATAAATAAAATAAAAATATATTTTTTAAAACATTGGGAAACCTACAATATTTACACATACTTTAAAAATCCATGAACCAACCGTGTGATTGAATATATCTAGGCTAGGAACCCCATCTCAGAGTTTCTTCTAAGAGAACATATAGTTTAGGAAACCCATACACCTTATCCCTAACACACCAATGACCCCACAACGGTTTCTGGGGAGCTCTACAAAGTATAAAAAACTATTCTGATACAATGAAAATGGCTCTTTAAAATTATAGCACCTAATAACATGGTTACTCATAACTATGTGGTATAACCATTAAATAGTTAAAAATAATCCAAAAACATTAATTTTCAGCCTTCCAACTACCAGAACACAATACCGCTCCGTTACAAGATAAAATAATGAAAAAATAAAATCACTATGACACATGGGTGAACAATATTAAAACCATGACACTTTATATGTCTATAAATTCGATGTCAAAAAGAAATGTGAGAGAAAATGGATATTCCCCAGGGTTCCTAGTCAAGAAAGAAACACTCTATAAGCTCAAAATCAAGGATTATTACAAAAATACTCAAAATTGAACCAATCCATCATGGGGCATCCAATGTCTCTTAGAAAAAAGTAAAAGGACAGACATGCTCGAAGAGATATTAAGAATGGGAGTCCTATCTTGGTATCCCCACCATTTATAATTCCTCTAAAATGATATTACTGAAGAGAACTACCAGATGAAATTTCCTAACAAATATAATCAACCATGATAGAGACATGCTTATGAAAAAAAGCACTTCCAAACCCTTGGAATAATGAACCACCATAAAGAGCCTAAAAATGATGACATGAGATCTCACCTCTGGTCATGACATTCATGGAAAATATTGTCTAAATCATGGATCACCCCACACGGTGCATCCAAAATGGTCATAGAATAGTTCTATCTAGTATATCAAACTTACTTACAAGATCAACCAATATATTTACACAATCATGCATGGAATTCCTCTCTCTTTCCCAAAGAAACATGCACCTCAATGAATCAATGAGAAAATGGTTGAAACCCACTACTACCAATAATGGTTCGCCCAAACAAAAAGGATCACCAAAAGAAACAAATAGATATCTCTCAAAAGAACCACACCCAAAAATCACTCCATAGAGAACATATAAAAACATGAAAACTTCATAAAAAATAACCTCAAGAGAGTGAGGGAGGGGAATTCCACAATTAATTCTAGTCCTTACAGACCTTCCACACATGTCCATCCATAAGAAACATCCAAAAAAGGAGGAAACATTCACAAGATCTATATAACAATATTCGATGCTCCAAAACTGAGATTACCACCCCCAAAGGAGATGCATCACAAAGAAACTATACACATCAACTTCAACTAAAATATACAACCTAGAACTCAACCTCTCTTACAAAAAAGGATTTACATCAACCACTCCACTAGTAGTCTGGGAAGGCTCTTGACCAAATAATCTTTTATGACCGTTATGGGGGACAAATAATAATAGTTCATGACATGGACATCACCAATCCTTGCCTCAAAATAGAAAAAAACAATTCCTTCTAAATTAAGGAATAAAAACAAAACCCCAAGCCATAATAAGGCACAAAAAACCATCAAAATAAGCACAAAAAATTAAAATAAAATATTCATTCCTTTAAAGATATACTTTTCAGTAATAAATTTTTAAAATCACCATCGATAAATGTATTTTTCTAAAACCTAATCCATCTAAATTTGAAAACAAAAAACCATTGTAGAGCCCACACATATCCCAAAAAAGAAAAACTACATGAAATAAAATTCATTTTCATTTTCATCATAAAAACCAAGAACCCAAGGATTCCTATTAAAAACACACATTTCTTTTGAAAACACCATTTCAAAAGGTGATAACCATTTTATAAATCATTTCATAGAAACAAGGGAATTTACCATTCCCTATTTTCTTCAAAATGAAGATTTAAAATAATGATTTCATAAAATAACTTCATTTTAAAAAAAAGATTTTTAAGAATCCAAGTGCACATAAGAACTAAAAAATAACAAAACATGGATTATTAAAAACCAATATTGGTAAGGGGAAAATGGTCTTAAACCCACCTAAAATGAGTGTAATCCATCTTTGGAGAAATCTTGGATCAAAAGGAATCCCACACTGGATATCTAGGGAAGAAATAGTCTTATACATAGATTAGCCCTAGGGTTGGGTGTCTAAGAGTCAACAGTATAATGCATAGTATATTAGATGCACTCTTGACTGCATGGGTAGAAAATGGATTCCCAATCCATGCATGGAAACCTCATATCTCATGTTCCCCCCATACTGCACCAAGACCCAGCGTGGCCCCCCAATATCACCTACATTATCAAAGAAAATGAAAACATAAATCACATAAAAAGTAATCAAATCTTACCTAAAAAATAGAATCTGGAATTACAAACCCAAATTTCCATAGAATATTGAGGCTCAGAAGATAAAAATATCATATTATACATTCCCTCCCCATATCTCTTATGAACCAACCAACTTAGTCTCCCTTTTACCCGAACATACCCAAATGACATGGTCTATTCCAAACCTCGGTTCCACTTAGAGCTTAGGCTCTAATAATATTTTTTAACAAAATTCACTAGGATTCCATCATACCTGACACCCATTTGGTGTTTCTACAATGCCCAAATGGAATTCCCGATCCCCATGGTCTAGATACAAGAACATAGGAATCACATAAACTTCTTTATGAATTGTTTCTCCAAAATAAGAGACAACGTCAAAAAAATAAATAAATGAAATATCAAAAATATATAAATGAAAAGGAAATAAGGATATAAAAGAAAAAACACTAATTAAAATAAACAACCCAAAGCAGTAATAAAATATAATCATCTCATATGAACACCCAAAAAATATTCACCCAACTCTCCCACGTGTTGACCACAAAAAACTAAATGAGAATCATAGAACCTGAAAGATTTTCAATGGGAAAAAATCCAAGTAGGTCACCAGAACCCATCAAAACTAATAAATAATTTTCCTAATGAAAAACACCAATTATAGATTTAAAATAATCAACACATGTGGTTTTTACATAAATAATCTTATCAAGTAAAAAAATAAAGTCCACATATAACTTACAAATCATTTTACTTTTTTTTACAAAAATAGAACACACGGATTTGAAAACAAATCCAAATCCCTTATTCATATAAAAAACATGAACACCATTTTTATTTATAAAAAATTATGAAATTATATTTTTTAAATTAAAATTTATAACTTTAAAACATTTTATATCAAGGCTAAAAAAATCAACCAAGTTCATGTAGGAAGAACAAGATGAATTATCAAAACCGGTAGTGGAAAATGATGGAACAAAAATAAATATATTATCAATGAAAAAAATTGTTATTACATGTCTCAATACATTATATTAATCATGGTATTAAAAAAATAAATCAAGAAATCAAATTTAACTATCAAATCTATAAACATCTCAAGGGATGGAGAATACCATTTCCATCCATCCCAACCTGAGTATGGAATTCCATGTCCATACACATTAGGTTTAGTAGAATCAAGTATATTATCCAAATAAACCTATGTTTGGAATGTTGTGTCTGTATACCTTGGGGATAACATCATCATGTCTAGTCCTTGAATTAACCTGATTATGGAACATCATGTCCATAACCCTTGGGTTCAGGAGTGACATGTACATTACCCAAATAAAATTGATTATCGAAATCCATTTTTATAACCCTTTCTTTCAAGAGCATCATATCTATAACCCAAATAACTATGTTGAATCCGGGCTCAGATTTCCATGTGTGACTATCCCAACCATTTATCACATCAAAAACCATTTTCACAACATTACCATTTCAAAAATACCTATAACAATGAAAACATTTTTTTAAATCCATTTTAAAGACCCATTTAAAATTCACTAAAAACATTGATTTTTCCCTTAAACACCTAGAATGAAAATTGGCCACTTCCATTTGAAAAGTACACATAATAAGCTGAATTTCTAATCAGATCATTAATACAAAAATGCTAATTGAAATAAAATGATCATTCTAATATCAAAAGAAAATCTCAAATCACCATTGGTAAATAATTTTAAAACAATCTAGCCTTTAAATCATTTCTGATTCACCCACACAGATGTCCCTTCTTTAAAAATACAAATCATGGTAAAAGGCCTTTCTCTCCATAGCACAACTCATAGAACACCAATTAATTTATTTTAAGAGGATTAATAAAATCATCCAGTTAATAAACAATTTTTATGATATCTTGTTAAAAAACAAAATAACGAACAATCCCATTCCATTTCCATCCATCCACTTTTAAATAATCCAATATAGATTTTCCACAATGAGTAAACAACACACACATTTCAAATAATTGTTTTAAATAAAACTAAAAACTCCTTTTTAAATAATTTAACGTCCACACCACCATTAAAATTTAATTCCCCTTTTAATCAGTATTTTCACCAAAAGAAATCATAAATAGGTACAAATTACAACAATCACTTTTATAACCATTTTAAATGTCTAGAATCATTTCACAATATATTGGCACAACAAAAATTTTCATGTAACACATGAAAACATGGAATTTCTATACTAAATCATTTATTCTAGGAATCAAAGAAAAATGAAATGGTTTCAAAACACCACATGGGTAAGAAAAATAATTATACTCACATAATATGTAGTTTAAAAGGCATAATAATATTATAACTCAAATTGGAAACTAACGTAATTGTAACACCAACCTCAATGAAAATAGGATCAAGCATAAATACCTAGGATCCTGACACTTTCATCGACGACCACTCAAATATACTCTTTCTCACTTCTGTGCATATCAAAATTCTCATATACATAAGGACACATATTATAAATATACATATTCTCATGGCCAAGAATATGCACAATGGGATCCTTACATTCATTCTTATACATGAATATTGAAATTTTCATTTACACACATTTGTATTTTCATATATATTCATAAGAACAAAAAAATATATATCTATTTGTGTCTCCATGCGTGAATATATATAAAAGGGGAATATACATACTTATTTATATATATATATATATATCTATGTGTGTGTGTGTATTTAGTTGTTCCTAAATATCAACATACAGGTACGTTTTCATTAACATCAGTGACTCGAAACCGCTTCAAGGAAGTCCAATATGCACTACAAAAATAATAGGTACCCAAAATCACTAAAATAAACAATCTAACATGGGACCAATATCACCAAAATATATGAAATAAAAATTTTCATAAACAAAATTGTAGATGAAATTCAACCTCAAGGTGCAGTGATATACCGAAATGATCTAAAAAACTTCTCCTTCAGAAGAGAATAATGAAACACAGAAGAAGTCGACCAGAGATACCCTTATCATGACATAACATAAGAATATATATAAAAAACATGTTAACCAACAACCAAGGTTTCATTCTATAAAAATAAGGTGATGGGGAGAAGAGGAATTAGCTGAAAGAGGGAGTAGAAAGGGAGAAGAGAAATTATCTTTAGGTATTAGCCAATACACAAGAAGAAATCTGGTTAAATCATCTAGAGAAGAGAGTTATGAGGGTGGGGCACTGATAATTTCTATGGATATGGAAGGAGGAGGTGGTGTTGTGCATTTCTATTTATGGGGATTAGAGAAAGCAAGAAGAAGAAAGAAAATAAGAAGTAAAATAAAATAAAAAAACTAAAAAGAAAAAAATATAATATAAACAATTTAAAAAAACTATGATTATCAAATGATTTGTGTATGATTTTCCAAACTATGGACTAACTGTACATTGGAAACTAACTAGGAAATAAACCCCTGCACATGTGTTTCCCCAAAAGGTCATAAGGTTTTAAAAAATAGTTCCCCATATCCCTGACACCCCCATATCCCTATATAGTCTCTAGGGAGCTCCACACAGTTTGATAAATCATAAAAAAGAAATGAAAAATGGTTCTGTTAAATGAAAGACCCTAACCACACAAGCACAACATTGTTACTACTAACTCTACGATTTAATTGAAAAAATGCTAAAAAATCACCAAAAACATTAATTTTTGGACTGAAACTACTAGAACATAACATCACATTATAAGAGGACAAAATTATTTCAAAATAAAAACACCATGACAACAAAGTGTAATATTATCAATTCATTTATTAATTATGAAATCAATGAAATGATAATTTTAAGCATTTCTCAGATAAAATTATATTCTATGGAAATATTGTTATGTTATACACCTATCATAATTTATGAGGTGTATTTACAAGCCATTTGATATTTTATGTAATTAATCGCATTATATTCATGGAATTTAAATTTTATTTGATGTAATTCCATTCATAGGGTTTATGATTCCAAAGATACCAAAGTGGTTTGAGATTTATGCTTCAATCCCATATTAATCATATTTGTTCATTCTTGAATTTCTATTGAGGGAAATTATTTATTCATTTTTTGATAAAAACATTTAATTATCTTCTCATGTGTTGATTAATGATGCTTTCATGTAATAGTATCATTTTAATGTCATTGGTTCATAAAAATTTTAATAATTTTTTTTAGTAAAATATTAATTCATTTCTCTCTTTGGTTCAAAATCCTATTCCTCACAAATCCATGTTTCATAAAAATGATTTCAAAAACGTTTGACTGTAATTTATTAATTTTATTTTTAATTTTTATTTTAAAGGGAAGGTTCTTATCATTTCATAAATAAGTTGATTTTTGAATATTCTTAAAAAAATGTGAAAGTAGTCATTATTTTTAACATACTCATCATGAAATAAAGCCTTCACTATCAGGAGAAGTATTTTATTTGAGGATTACATTATATGTTTTAAAATATATTTGTAAAGAGAATGGATTTACTAATATTCTTTATTTTTTTATTTTCTAAACTTGTTTTTCACAGTGAAAAAGTTATTTTATTCAAGAAAGTTTTAAAATATATTTTAAGGTATTTTTATTCATCTATGACAACAAAAGATTATTTTATATATACTTCACAGGAGATATGATTAATTATACTATTATTTTTCATTCTCTAAATTTTTTATGATTACTTTGACTACCGAAATTATTGATATTTTTTTCTGGATTAATTTTTGTTATCATTAACTATCCCTCGAAATATTTACTTTCTAGTGATCATTCGACATTACATTTCCCTTAAATATAAATATTATTTATCATCCTAATAATTCGTTCTAAAACTATATACCATTTAAACATATGGTATTTTAATTTTAATATTATATATTTGATTGATGAAATTATTTGTAACCCATTTACATAAACAATATGGATTTGTTTCATAAGGCACATTGTTGATGAATTACATCCATAATTCAATATATATGGAATGTGTCAGAAATGAAGAAATGGGTAGGGTGTGGTTGTAGATAGATAAATGATGAATCAGTGTTATCATGTGGTTCTTCAATTTTCTGGACTTATTTAAATTGGTTTCTGGTGTATATCTACCCATCAGATAAACATTATAGGAACTAGTTTTTTATGGTAAATGGATAATTATACACGAGATCATGATTTCCACTATTAAAATTTTACTTCCATGTTAATTTATTTATTATTATCCATAATATTATTTCTTTAATATTACAAGTGTATTCATTTTTATCCCTAGTTACTGATTAAATGACTTGTCTATTCACTTATTTTCCTTATTATACTAATTATTCCATATATAATCATGAAACATAAGTTTTTGATTAAAGGAAAGGTGCTATCAGTTATTTAACATTATAAATATTGAGTATTCCATATTGTTTATTCATTATTAATTCATGATAGCTCATTCTTTACATAACCCTTATTGAGAATTTAAGTTCACCATTATAATTTTTCTTTTCCTAAAACTCCAGGAAGTGTTTTATGAATTATATGGAACGATATAATAAAAAGAGTAAGGATATTCAAGAATTTTTTTTATTTTTTATTCAAATATATTATGATAATCATGTATATATCAAGTTTACCAGGGATAATAAAATATTTGGGCCCTTAGTATGTGATCAGTTGTATCTAACATCAATCTAATAAATTAACCACCTAATCTAGGCTATTTGGGTGAGTATAATTATAGTTAGTATCATAGAATGTTTTTAGAATCATTGGGAACAATATTTAAGAAACCATATATTAGGGAACATAAACATAAAATATACTCTGACATTAAGTATTGAAAGACATATTTATGTTTTTGGGATGAATATATTATGTGGTTTTCCTATAAATAAATCCATGTTTGGATAATACATTAAGATGTGGTTCTGGAAAAAATGTACCAATAAATTCGAAAATTGTGTTCCCAACATGGCTTGAACATTACATGATACAGAACAACTGGCCTTACTATACACCTCTTTTGATAATCCGGGGGGATATACATAGGATAATTCACATTTCCTTTTTGAACCTTTATGATGGATTTGAATAATGATTACAATCAATGATTTATGTTTAAACTAATGTTTCGTGAGATGATATATATATGGTTGATCATATTTTTAAAGTTATAAATACCCAATTTGAAACATTGAGTGATATAACATGAATAAGTATATTTTTTGAAATCATTTATGGGGAAACACATTTGGTATTGTGTACGATTTAGTTAAAATATTATCTGAATACTCAGACATTAATATTTTTTTGGATATATGTCTAAAGATATTTTTAGCATCTAAGGTTTATGTTGTCCAGAATTTTATGGTAGTAATAGTAAATTAATATTATTTCATTCTATGAAAAAAAAATCAAGAAAATATTTGTGGTTAAAAAATAATTTGATGATTAATGTTTTTAGGCTTTTTATCATATTTGTGGAAATGTTATTATAATTATATTAATATAGTTTTATAAAAATTACAACATGAATACAAGGTGAAAAACCATTGTATCTGGTGAGGCCCTGAGGTTTGAACCCAAAACCAAATGGTGCTAAGGGTTTAAAACCTACCATCGTCCTTCTTGATGTTCTAGTTAATATGTATTAATTTTTACATAAATTATTTTCTGACTAAATTTTAATGATAGACTAATGGTGTTACTATATAGGTTTATGGATTAATTTATTTTATTAATTTTTTCTAAAGATTTTGATTTTGGTAAATTTTTATTAATAAATGGAAAGAGTTGTTAGTCATTTATAGGTCATATCATCTATTAAATGAAAAGTTTTGTTTTGTAAGGAGATAAATTCATTTTGGAAATCTATTTATTTATGTAATATATTGTGTTGAAATTTATGGAAGCACAACCAAAGGATTTAATATTTGACTATGAAATAGAATGATATCAAATATTTATAATTCCTTATATTTTTATATAGTAAAGGAATTTCTCATCTTTATGAAATGGATCTTGAAAAAATAATGTTATCCTATTATCTTCATATATGATAAATCAAATAGTCTTTTAAATAATCATAGATTTATGTTTTTTTGTCACTAAAGTTCTCTTAATCATTAAATTTATTTTGATCATTTACCTCCATAAATCTTCATAAATATTTATTCTTTTCCTGCATGTATATATTATCACATGCCATAAATGTCCTCCTACATGGATACTAGGTTATGTGTTATTCCAGATGACTTTTGTAACACAGATTGTCTCATTTCTGATGATGTTTTATTAACCCTTTTTATGATGTGGGTTTTCATCAATGTATTTTTCAAAAATCAAACCCTTGACTTCCAAATTCGAATACAAATTTTGAAGATGTAATTTATTGATTCTCTGGAGAATGTAACAACCTATAATTTTATCATATATTTATTTTAAATAAATTTAATATCTTTTCTAGATATTCTTACACACATCACCATAATATTAAGAGAGGATCATTTTGTTCGGTAGGGTATACAACATACATCATCAAGCTTAAATGACCCAGAAAATATATTATGTAAATATGATCATTATAACATATCCATTCAATTGGTGAGTGTGAATAAGATTAGCTAATTTTTTTAAATATATATAATGATTCTACCCAATATAAATTTATTGATAAATTCTTAAAAAATAATTACTCAAATATTAATAATTATATTTTACACTAAAAAATATAAGTTTCCCTCGAAAATAAATTTTATTGATTTTTAAATGAAAACATTAATGTTAATTTTTGGATTGTAAAATCCCGTTACATGTTTTATGGTACACATTTAACCTATTTTTTATCATGCTCTGGTTGGGGCATGTCTCTTGTTGTTTTGGGTAATTTTTTATAATTTTTGTCGTTTCATGGTATTTCCATGGTTGGTGTCCGGTTTTCCCAAACCGTATGCCCATAGGAAAAAATGTGCCACCCTAGGCAGTTAGGGTTATCATGGTTGGTGCATGGTCAGGTAAAATTTGCTCCCACATAGTAGAAATTGTGCTCCTTTGATAGTGATTTTAGAGCGAGTGAATAGTTATAGTGCACAATTTTTATAACAGTACAAATATCTCCAAGAAACCATGGGCGCATGATTAATTTGTTTTGAAAATTTTAATTTCAAATCCAAAACCAACAATTTTAGCCCCTGCTAACCCCCAATTGAACAAACTAAAATTCCTTGTCTTAGGAGACTTCCAATAATTGGTTTTGGACCCTCAAAATCATTCCCTAAGTGAATCAAAGCGTGGTTGATCATGTCTTATCCATCTTTGATAAATTGATATCCAATTGTTTAATCTCTCATGATATCTCCTTACCTCATCCTTATAGTTTGATAAATCTTACCATATTTGATCAATCTAAACTATATTTGATTAGATTTTAATTCTAGTATTGATATGTTGATATTTTATTTCTTTATTTTTCATTGGTAAACCCCATTACATGTGTTGATTTTTGATATCTTGATTATCGGTACGTGGTGCCATTTGTGATTTTCCATATAATTAAAAACAAGATTTTATAGATTTGTTTCAAATATCATTCATTTAATTCATGAAAACCCAATTTTCTATGATTTGTAATTTTAATTTTAAATTGAATGAATTTTTGTAAAATTCCCAATTATAATTGAATTGGAATTTGGGGTCTACATTTGAAGTGATAGAAATGATTAAATGAATTTAGAATTTATTTGAGAAAATGGGATAAATTGAAATGATAAAAACCTATGATTTTGTATGCTGAAAATGAAAGAAATGATGAGAACCCCAAATTTTGATTTTGAAATGGAATATGAAAATTGGAATTGAAAATTGTGAAAATAAATTTTAAATGAGGTTTTATTTTAAATTAGATAATTTTCCCATTTTTGTATTGATTGATTCATAACATATAAGCTTGGGTGGTTAGTGGGAGATAGGGGATAATCACCCTAGGATCGTAATCTCCAATCATTTTTTGGTGATGAAAACTCAAAAAAACCTAATTCATTATATCTTATCCTCTATGGGGTGTTAAGAAATCCTATTCGGCCTGAGCCTGATGGATGAGTGTATACATAATAAGTTATGATCACTTATATGTCATGTGTGAGGATCCAATATCCTGATACTAATGTACTATATGGTAGATAAACACAATTATTATTTTAATTTTTTTAATATATATTCAATTTAATATTTAATTATTTTACTCATTCTAAATAATTATATATATAATGTTTATTTAAGGCATGTTTCCATTATTTTCCTACAATTTTAAAAGAATCATTTTTTTAATTATAAAAATGATATATTATAATATATCATTTTTTATTTAAATTGATAGCATGATTTGGTTTATTTTTGTGGAATCTATTAGGGAAAACATGGTGAGACCCTAATGGGATGAATAGCTCACAACCCACCTTTTCTTTGAGGCGTTTATATATTTTCTTATTCTAGTTTCGAGAAAAGTGTATGGGCCACATAGAGGTGGTGGATGTTATTGATTTTTTGATCTTGGATTGATTTCTCCCTTGGGATGTTTTATTTTTAACATTATTGAGGTTCAGTATATTGATGATGTACAACTTTGGTTTTTGTTATAACTATTTTCTATGGGTACATTCTCACTGTGGATTGTTGAGCATACTGACCTGTAATCTTTTATCTTCTGCTATTTTTTTAAAAATTCATTCCCTCATTTATATTGTATGATCCCAGGTGTTAGTCGCCAACTAGTAGGGATCAGGAATTCCTTCCAGGCTATGTTAGATTCAACATAGTTATTAGGATTCCAAGGAATCTTGGATGGTTCATGAAAATTGTTATCAGAAGGATTTCTAGTATCTTCCCATGATGTTACTATATAGTTTGTGATATCTTGTTGAGACTTAAGAGGTAGTTACATGTGAGTGATTCAAAAACTCACATCATAAAAAGGCTTTAGTCACCTATGATGCTTTGGTAAAGATGTCTTGAGGAAAAATTTGATCTAATTCTAGTGTTTTACTATCTTTTTTGGATAGGAGGAAATTAAAATATTTTTTTCTTATCTGATGGAATTAATTTTCTCATTTATCTTGTTTGATTGGTTGATCTTAGTAATCATATTATGAATTCAATGGTGTTTTTTTAATGTTTTTTTGCATAATTACTATAATAATAAACATGGATAGTCCCCAAAAGGAAGATTCAGATGAACCATAGTGAGAGGATCTTATCATGGACCAAAATGTTGTTGAGATTATTGTTTATATTGTCCATGCTCCAAGGTAGGAACATTTACCCATTCCCATACAAAATATAGTTGTGAAACCTCATAGGGACGAATAATGGAATTGTTCCCAAGAGTTTCAAACCCTTATGACTCAAGCATTTCAAGGCCCTACGGATCATTAATAGGAAGATGATTGGTTGAGGATGATATAAATTCTATTTTATTTCATGGAAATACATTAATTGATTAAGATGAGATGTTCCACCTTCAAGATAGAAGGACTGACAAAGAGATTGTGGGATTTGATGGTGAAATATAAGAATCATGATGGTTTTGGGTTTTTTACTTCATTGTTTTTTTTCACTAATAATTTCTCTCTAGATACTATAGTGCTGGATAAGGCAGTGGAGTTTTTCATACATAAACTAGATAACACAATTTTTTTGGAGTATGTAAACTAATCTTTTGATCATGTAATATTTTCACCTGATATTATATCTAATGAGAAGTTGAGTACATGTTGGTTTTAGATGGGTATTTGACATGATTTTAGTTCTTATGTTTTCTTGTTGAATATCATTTATTATGAAGAAATTATGGATAGAGTGTTACTGGTTGAGCTTTATCTAGATGGTATGTCTGGTTTGGTGAGAGTTCCTTTTTCATCTAGTGGTAGCTCTATGAGTTCTTGTAAAGGATATAGAATGAATGATTATTCTAATAGTGGTTCCTAACATTAGGGTTTTTGTAGACATAATAATGTTCCCAAAATATTTTCATTGTCTTTATTCCTGTGGGGTAAGGACAAGCATCAGTAGCGGGTTTTGAAATAGTCTCCAAGGGTAGCACTTATTGGTGCAAGTTATTGTGAGCAGTAGAGTCACTATAGCTTTATATTTAGAGAATACTTAATTTGATACTGGTTCACCACACTCGTTTATGTAGAATTATATTGGTAACCTGCTAAATCATAATATGGTGATTTTCTCTTATGTGACGGATATTGCTACGCCCCTCACAATGAAGAGATCGAGAGGGGTGTCTATTATCCCACTTGTTTTGTCTCTTTACTAGAGATTTATTTTACTTGGTATTTTCTAGTCCTCGATATTATACCTCATGATTCAATTATTTGGATGGATTGCCTCATAGTTAATAAAGATTGATTTGAGTGATATCTTTAGATATATTATATTACTACACATAAAAGGATGTGTATTACCCTTCAGGGATAATAGAACTTGAGTTAGATTATAGATGGACCTTTTTATCAAGAGTTGAGGAATGTAATATTAATGTAATCATTAGATCTGGAGTGGGAATCATTGAGTGATTGTCTCCCCTAGTTTTCATTGAGTTTCCCAAAATCTTTCCTTATTAATTGTCTCATTTTCCCCGAATAAGTGAGGTGTATTTTTATATTTATTTAGTACCTGGTACTCATCCAGTGTCAAGTACTTCTTTCCACATTGCACATGGTGAAATTAAAGTGTTGAATACCTAGTTGGATGATCTATTACAGAAATTATTTATACACCCAAGTGTGCCACCATGGGTGGATCCTATTCACTTTATAAGGAAAGACGGCATAACATTTCACCTATGAGTTTTTTAGTGAAATCTAAAGAAATTTTATGTTAAGAATAGGTATATGTTGCCACAAATTTAAGATCTATTTGACCTATTAAAAGGCTAAAATTGTTTCTTAATGACTGATCTTTTATTTAGATATCACTAGTTAATAAAAAAATAATCTAACATTATTTAAATAACTTCTGAAGTAGTAATAGACATTATGAGTATCATGTCAAGACATTTCATCCAAACAATTCTCATACCGTATTTGTGGAATTGATGAATAAGATGTTACATTATTATCTTGAAATGTTCACGGTGGAATTTATGGATGAAATCATAGTTTAATATCAGTATGAGGAGGATCATTGGAATCTTGTAAGAGAAGTTGTGGAATTATTTAGAAATAACTGATTCAATGTGATTCTATGGAAATTTTGATTTCTAGATTCGATAATTGAATTTCATGGGACACATATTATTGGAACATGGTAGCTCAATTGAACATGAAAAAGAGAAAGATGTTATGGCTTGGGGAAAGAATAATTTTTTTCCATATTCATAGATTCGTGGGTATTGTATGGTATTATCCCTATTTTTAATGGATTTCACCCAAATAGATTCTATGATGACTTCTCTCCCTCAAAAGGGGTTGATGTTAATTTTAGATGAAAAATTTCAAAGTTATTTGGATTAGTTGAAGCATATTTTGTCTCTTAGGTAAATTTTGACACTTTCATAGGCCATGAAAGGATATGTGGTATTTCTTGATGTATCAAACCTAGATTTGAGCCATGTATTTATGCTGGAATACTACATCATAGAATTTTGATCTAGGAATATTATTCCAAAAAAGAGTATTTATTTGACCCATGACCTTTAAATTGAATGTGTGATGTGTGAAATTATGATTTGGATGTGGTAATTTTTTGGATAAATGTTTTCAATGTATTAAACCCACAAAATATTGATTTATATCTTATCTAAAAAATATATTAATCTCCACTAGAGATGATGAGTGGATTACCTTAAGTCAATTTATTTCAACATCAGTAATACCTCAGGTAAACAAACTGTCATTTATAATTATTTGATAATTAATATTATAACTTAGGATGTAAAAGAGTCATTAGAATAGAGTAGTTTGGTGTATATTTATTATAGTTTCATTTTGGATTCTACAAGGAATAGACAATGGGTTTCCTTAAAAGTGTTTAGCTATCCTCCACTCTTCTTGAGATGATACTTAGGAACAACATCATGAAAATGAATTTAATTGAATTGCGGACTCTCCTTATAGTGGGGGTGATTTTTCTAAGTTGTAATTCTCGAATGAGGGTATCCTATGTTTTTGGAACTGGAATATTTTACCTTTTCAATTGAGAAAAGATATGATGGAATATTTCTCGAATTCATAGTGGGATGTTTAACAAGGAACCAAAAAAATGTTTTACGTTATGTGATGATGATTTTGGGGTCTAGGTATGATATGTGACACTGCTAATTTTTTTTCTCATTGTAACACTTTACAATAGGTCATGGCTCAGAACTGGAGACATTCAGGTTTACTTTAGTCACGTCCAAAGAAAACGTTGATGGGGCATGAGATCTCAATGGACATTGTGGTTGGGTTTCCAAATATCTCTATAAAACATAATGTAATATGTATTTTAATCAATAGTATCATCAAATCAGATATCATTATACCCATTCTTGAGACAAGAAAAGTTGATGAGCTGGTAAAGCTATAAATAAAATATTTATTTCAATTTTTTGTTGTTCCATCTGCAATATTCCTTGATAGAGATCCCATTTTACCTCTCGTTTTAGGAAATTCCATTAGGAGGTGATGGGATATCATGTTTTTTGAGTATGGAATACCATATTCACTTTACTTTATAGATAGACAGAACTGTAAATAATCAAAAAGATATAAAATGTGCTTGAATTCTTAAATTTTTTGGATCTTGGGATGATCATTTTTGATTTTTTGAGTGTGATTATAGAAAAAGAAATAATTATATCATAAGAATGTCTCGTTTTGAGGCCTTGTATGGATTTTCATGAAAAGCATTATTGTGTTGGTTGGATATTGGTGAAACATCCTTGGTTGGACTCAGTTTTATCCCAGAGATGAAAAAACATTCAGTTGATTAATCATAGAATAATGATAGAACAATGCCAATATAAAAATTATTTTGATCATAATTATATACATTTAGAGTTTTATATTAGAGACCATGTGTTCTTGAGAGTTTCACAACGTCTGGGTCATCGATGGTTTGGGAGGCATGTGAGGCTTTCTCCTAATTTTGTGGGATCTTTTGAGGTTTTTAGCGTGCGGGGAATGTATCTTATCATTTATTACATACATGATATTCTATGATGATACATAATGTGTTCCATTTTTATAATCTATGAAAGTAACTTGACAACTCATCTGATGTACTCATCTAGGAGGATTATGATGTTAAGCATAATTTATCTACAACTAAGCATCCTATTAGGATTATTGATTCTGAGATATGTGTACTTCATGGGGGATTGATCAATTTTTTTAATGTTATGTGGAATAATGGTTATAATTCACAAATGACGAGGGATCATGAAGAACCAACAATAGAGAAGTGGCCTCACCTCTTTGATAAGTAAATTTCTTGATAGTCATTCTAGGGAAAGAAAGATGGTGTGGTGGGGAGGTTGTAGCATCATGTTACTTGTTTTTAGGTACTTCTATGACTATTTTTATCATTATTTGGTTGTTTCTTGTCTTGGTTTGTTTTAGGTAAAATTTGTATAATTTTGGAGGTTTTTGGGTTATGCATTATTTAAAAACAGTTATACCAAATCATGCACCCCAAATGAGAACCATAAAACCATGGACATTAAGGAATTTCATCATTTTTCCCGGTTTGGAAAACCATTAAACCTCATTGTATAAACCTTTAACTTTTTATATTGATTATATAGGGGTAACATGGTTAGGGAACACAGTTTTTCTAACATTGTGGCCCTCTCTTTGAAACCATGCGCTAAGGAATTTTTTTATTGATTTTTTATTCAATAATCTACAACGCCCATGTTTGACCCCTAGTAGACCACCAATAATTCTATGTTGAATTATTTGAAAAAAGATACTCTCCAAAAATTATTTTTTCTCCTTAAAACCATTATCTTTATGGATTAATGAGTTTTTGATCACCTATGATCTTTCTCCAAGAAGTGGATCTCCTATCGTTTAAACTATCTTGTTCTCTTCTTACTTCCTCCTTAGAGTTTGACATATAATCGTCTATTTTATGGGTATAATCATTGTCTTATTGGATCTTTATTCTTGGTTTTATTTCTTAATATCTAACTACTATGTTGTTTTTTGGAAGATCTTTTTATGGGTGTTGATTTTTAATTCCATTATTAATGGTAGGTGGTTACGTCTCAAATTTTCCATATAATTAAATCCATGATTTGATTGAATTGTTTTTTAAATATATTTCAAATTATTTATGAAAAACGAATTTTATATGATTTGGTAGTGTAATTTTAAATGAAATTTATTTTAGGAAAAAACCTCAATTCTAAGGGAATTGTAATTTTGGGTGTATTTTGAAAAAGATGGAAATATAGAAATGATTTGATAATAATGGATTAAGTTTAAATAATGAAAAAATATGATTTTTTTATTTTGAAATGCCATGAAAGGATGAAACATCCATGTTTTGGTTCTAAAATTGAGTTGTCATATTGATATTACAAAGTAGGAAATTGATTTGAAAATGATGTTTGATGTTAAATGATATGATTTTCCCTTTATCTATTTTTAATTGATAAAATGTTATCCTAAGTTGTTAGTGAGTTATTGGGGATATGAATTATTATATCTTGGTCCCATATAATTTTATTTATGAGAAAAAATCCTACCAAAAAATGACTTTGGAAAATGTTATTCCTAATGGGAAGTTGATAAGTTATGTTCAGCCTCATACCAAAGAGTGATTGTATACATAATTATTCATGATATCTAATATGAGAATTGTTAGGATCTTATAAACAGACACTAAAATACTATTGGGATGATATCCATGCTGCTTGTTGTGTTATTTTTGATATATATTCCATAGATTGTAGGACTATTTTACTCATGTCGAAGTATTTATATAAATTAGATAATATAAAATTATTATTTAAGAAATGTTTCAAAAGATTTTTGATCCTTTGAAAAAAAAGAATGTTTTGTTCTAAATATGAAAATGATATATCATGTTATTCCTTGTTTTATATAAATTAAATGCTTGATTTGGTTTTTTATTTTGGAATGTTTTTTGGAACACTTGGTGAAACCCTACTAGGATTCATAGCTTACAATGTACCTTTATCTTCAGACATTTTGTAGATTTTCTGTTTTAGGGGGCCCAAAAAAAGAAAAGATACACTTGGAAGTGGTTTATGTTCTTGATAATTTGTTCTTTGATTGAAGTCTCCTTTGTTATGTTTTTGTTTTATATTTCTAGTTACTTATTTCATTGAGGATGTACTACATTGGGATTTGTTATACCTATTTGGTTTCTGGTACTTTCACTTTTTCGTGTGTTGAGAAAAATGACTCATAATATTTTATCTTCATTTATTTTATATAAAATTAATTTCCTTTTTTATCTTGTATAATTCTAGATGCTAGTTCCCAACCTAAGGAGATCCGAAAGGCCCTTTGAGAAATGTTAGATTTGGATCGGTTATCCGGGTACCCGGGTATCTTGAGCATGATGATGACATGGGTATTATCTAAATTTTATTCAATAAAATGAAAATAATTTTTGAAATCTTAATATTGATTTTAACATAGGATTAATTTTTTATAAATTTTTCATAAAATATTTATTTTTATTGGATAGTGAAAAAGAAACGATTTTTGGTTAAAATGTTAGTTCATTTAATATATTATGTAATTTAATTATTTAATGATTAAATTAATAATATTTAAAAGTAAAATATATTATATTTATTTTTTCAATCAAATTAGTTACATTTATTACATCTTTATACTTGATTTTAATAAAACATTATTTTTTTGGCATTAAAACACATTTTACTAAAAAAATTAAAGAACTCAATGGTTATCAATTTTAGCTAATTAAGATAAAAAATAATGATGAATAATTTAATATAAATTTATATATTATATCTCTATAAATATTAATTTAAATTAATTTAATTATTATTACATTTCATTTAATTATTATAAGATGATGTTACGCTTGAAATATGAATATCTTGAAAAACTGCTAATTCGACATGTCAACGGGTTTAATTTTAAATTGTAGTCTTACGATTATATGAATTTATTTTGATAAAATGGATTAACTATTTTTAATATTCATTGTTATTATTACTTATAATTTCAAAATATTTTTTTCCCAAATGAATACTCAAATAAGTAAAAATTAATTATCAGTGTTAAGGTGAAAACAAATTTCCCATGGGTTAATCTAAGAATATAAGTGTAAAAAATGATGTAAAAGATGAAAATTATTAGTTTATAACCATATATTGACATTATTCCATCGATGTTTGTATAATGGGACATTTTTATAACATTTTGTATCATAAAAAATATGGGGTAATTCATTTTTTTCAAAAATTCCAATAGTATCATAACCCCACTTATAAAAGGCACTCCCTCTCATCCTCTCATCACATTTAAAAATTAATATTGTCCAGAAAATACATAACCAAATACCTTAAATAATTCCCTATAATTTTTATAGTGGCATTATTTTTATCATAATTCCAAACTAGTATGGATTTTTGTACAAACCTAAGGTTGTCCTGTGAAGAGGTTCCCATCTTAAACAAGTGTTTTTATTTTGTTTCTTCTAACACCTCCTTAAATTATTATTAAATCATAATAATAAAATAAAATAATCATCTCAAATTTACAAATATGTTACTATGTTAAGGTAATAATATATTTCCATCTCCTCTCCCATCAAATGGGAAATGAACATGTTAATCATGTGTATAGAGGATTATCGCCTCATGAGACAATGTGATTCATTTTCCATCTCCACCTCTCATAGATGGATGTAATTATTTATTATTTATATAAATATATAAATATGTATATATATTAAATTTTCTATATGATTTTACTATAATATTTACTTAATCACATATACCATCATAATTTACTTTCTGTAGGGTATACGATAACGTCAAACATGTGTACGGCCAACTAATGCTTTGTGTAGAGTTCTGATTCATTTTTACCAAATGAGTTGAATGGAATGTAATAATGGATAAATTTTATGCATATATGTTATTTACATTACATGATATTTATTAATAAAATTTAATATACCATCCATTTATTTTCCCTTTAACACATTATGAAAATGATATCATCGCTTGTGCATACGTATGACCAATCATCTCCATGATGTGATAAGATTTATTTTTCTTGAAAAATATTGAAAAATTGTTCTAATATTGTATAATATGAGATAATATTACATTTATAAAATTATTATCATTCTTGTGATGAGTTATTTATAACTTATATAACAGAACTGGATCATTTACGATAAAACAAGCAAGAAGAAAAGAGGTAATAAAAACCCAATACAATGAAATTTATGTAATATTATTAATAAACAGGTGTTAAAAAATTATAAGAGGATCATATATAATATTATAAAAATTAATATGGATATGGTATAAATAAATAACATTCCTATAACCATTATAAATTAGGTTAAACAACCTTCTATGAAAGGGAGGCATGAGTTAAGGGACTTCGTCTCAATCTCCCTTCATTGATGAATATTTTATTGTTGTGCCAATAATAAGTTTTATATTGTTTCAATGATATCAATTTTACATATAATTACATGAATAAATCAATAATCTTTATATTCAATTTTTTAATTTTAAATATTTCATCCAAGGGATTCGGGCATGAAAATTACCATGTGATAATGAATTTATCAACTCAATTTATGTTCATTAGATTATATTAATTATTTATTGTATTTGATATTATTAGAATATGTTTGTAATAAATTTTCATTATCTTATTATGTGTCCCAATTTTTTTATTTGTATTTTAAATTTTATAGACACACTTGATTCAATTATGATTTCTCACATCAATTTTACTTTCATTATTAGGGTTTCTCGTCTCAAATTATATTATTTGGGACATATTACATGGTAGAAACCTATATTATTTTATGATATATATATAATGTCTCTTTCATAATTTATATCATAATTATATATATATATATTCATGGTACTTAATTTTTCATTTTATTTTATTCTGTTCATGTGGTTTATGCATCAAATGTTATTGAAGTGGAAATTGATTCATATTTCGATCTCATTTTAATTAGGATTATTTATACTTGAAGTTCCATTGAAAGGAATTATTTGATCATTGTATATCAAAACCATTCCATTTTATTATACTTTATTTACACATGATGTTTTCCAGAAATATTATAAATTTCCTATCTATGGCAATTTTAATGATTGAAAACACGCTTTTAATAAAATTAGACATCATTTCACTCTGCTATCAAAAATCGTTATTCTTCCAAATCTATGTTTTAAATAGATTTTAAAAAATATTTCACTAGGATTATTTAAATTAAATCTTACCAATAATGACATATTTACAAAAATTAAAAATTAATATTCCTCACATTTTTCAAAAAGGTAATTTTTTACTTTTCTAACAAAAATGTGAAATGAATCATTGTTTTTAAGATACTCAACATGAATAAAAACTTCCACTAGAATATCAAATAATTTTTTTGAATCTTAATTTACATTTTTGAAAAGTTATTTTTAATGAAAATGGGTTTCCAAATATTATGGATTGTTTTAATGTTTTTTTTCAAAGTGAAAATTTTATTTTCCTCAATAATATATTTAAAGATATTTTTTTTATATTTATAATAATCAATAATAAAAACAATTTAGTTTAAAAATATTAACAAGAGATAAATGAAAATTATATTATCTATATTATTTCCTAGGATAATTTAGTATTAATTTGAATATGGATTGTTTTGATAGTCTCTTTGTATATTAAGTTTTCTAATCATTAAATTTTACCTAAAATATTCACATTATTATAATCATTGGACTTTACATTCGCCTTTAATATCCATACTATTTATATTGGATATACTTAAAATTGAAAACATATATCATTTATATACTTGATATTTTACTTTTAATGGTATATAATTGTATGGAAGAAATTATTGTTAATATGTAATCATTACTTGATTTAAAAACATTTTCTTAAAAATCATATTTCTAATAAATTAATCGATCATTCGATATATGAGGAATGTGTTGGACATGAATTCATGGATTGGGCATAGTTAACCCCTCATTGTATTATCAGTCACATTAGATGAATATATTTTTTATTTAAATGGGTTTCTCATGTTTCTATATATATTAGATAAAATGTCTTGGAAAAAGGACTTGACGATAAAGGTATCGTGACGCATGATATCATGACAGTCAATATTATGAATTTTCATCATTAGGAATTTAGTATATATTATGCATGATATTATTTCATTAATATTATCGATGGATTCATTTTTTACTCAGTTTATTTATTAAAAGGAATGTATGTCAAGTTATTTATATTTCCATATTGAGTATGCCTTATCTAATAATGTTACTCTTATTGTTTATCAAATATAATGTGTGTTCACATATTTACATTTGTATATTGATTATTACTTATTGATTATGAAATATTTATTAATGATATATTATTATTTATATAACACTTAATGAGAATTTGATCTCATGTTTATTTTTTCCCTTCAGCAAGGATATAGGAAGTGTACTTGGAATTATATATAGGGATATTCATGATAGAATAATGATATTCTAGAAAAAAATATTTTGTAATTTTTGTATTAAAATATAACATGGAAATAAAATATATACATTTTATTAATAATAAGAATCTATTATTTAATTATGGATAAAATTTCCTTTATCTGGCACAAATATAGTAATGTAGCCATAAAATCAAGGCCACTACAGACATGCTCTTTACATATTTCCCAATGCATGGCCTATTATTTTATCATTACAATAGAAATATCTGATAGTTATATTTAAACGTCATTTTTTAAAATTTTAAGAATTTAATTAGATAAAATGGTCACATTTTTGGGTTAAAGATTTTAAATTTATCTTATGGTTCGTTTTTAGGATTTTTGGGAAATATTTTTTTTGTGAATAGTTGAATAGTTTATTTTTGCACAAAATTCATTTATTTTCGATAAATTTTGTAACCTAAAAGTCATATTATGTTTTTTATTTGGTTTTAATGTAAAATTTTATCCCTCTATTAAACATAATCTAATTTATTCAATATGAATTAATATTATATCTGGTTTTCATATAATATAATTCATTCCTTAAAAATAATATTTCATTAAAAAAATTCCCTTTTATTTTGTACAGTTATATAAAAATTATATTATACCCAATATATATATTTAATAATAAAAATATATCTCATATTTGTAATCATGATGACCATATTTATTAACGAATTGAATTTCATTTCTAATCACTATGCATAGTAACTTTTGTTAAATATTTATGGCTACAGTAAATGAGTAAAATGAGTTGATTAAGATTAGAAACTTGTTAGAAGGTCATAAAATTGCATCTAATTATTTTTATATGAAGTTATTAATTCCCTTATCACTGTATATTTTAAAATTTTACAATTTGTGATCCACTTTACCATGAGTAATACACTTATAATATTTAATAGTTAAGAATAATTACAAGTGTGTTATTGACCTCACTTATAAAATGGAACCCTACAACTAATCTCAACCAACAATTTCCCAAATAATTTCCCAATATCCCTCCCAACATTTTGTAGATAGTTTGTTCAACTTTAGAATTAATCAAGAAATAACCTTGTATAAAGGCCTCCACGCTACTCTTATTCCCATTCATGAAACAAATTGTAATACGGTCTATTAATTTATTTATTTCTAAACGTTCTTTAAATAAATTTTGTCCTTTGGCTGTTAGGGAAAAGACATCACCTTAAAAAAAATTATAGATCAAATCCACAGAAAATTAAAATCATGTATGTCTTAACATTGAAAAAGGATGTTTTTTCAAAAAGAGGTATAACTGTTATAAGAGTGTTTTCAGGTTTATTTATTCTTCGACTTCCTTCAAATATTCAATAAACATGATGATATGAAATCATAAATATATTATATATTCTAAAAAATTATTATTTTTATATCATAAAACATTTTATATCTCATATTCATCTTATGTCAAATAAAAACATCACTCGTGCTTATATATAGTATTTCATCTCTATATAGTGGTGTAATTACTTTTTAATTAGTAATTTACTTGGATGGTCTTAAAATATGAATTAATGAATATATATTAAATAAATGACATATTCATGACATTGTAAATATAATATATCATCTATATTCGTACCCTTTCATATATAGTATAATCAAAACATTGTTCATTCGTACATGTGGACTACCACATCCTTGAAGCGATAAGATTTTTTTCCGATTAAAATAATGAAAGAATGATTATGAAATTATATATAATATTAAAATTTTTATATAGGAAATTATTATTATTATATATATGGTAGAACCATTTCAAAACGCCATTAATTTCAATGAATATATTGAAATAATTTTAGAGAAATTAATTGAACTAACATGATATGTTGATGTAAATAAGAACTATTGAATGAATGAATTCCATACGATTATAAAAGGACATTAATGAAAAAAATATAGATGATATTTTTCATAAAATATTATTTAATAAATTTAAATTGATTATTGATGAGGATATTAAAAATTTTATTAAGTTAATTTCCTAGGTAAGACTTCATTTTACGACCTCAATTTTTATTTAATAATATTTATCTTTAAATATCCATTGAATGAAATCATAACCATTTATATCTTTAAATACTTATATTTATAAAAAAAATTATATATGTATTTTAAAATTTTTACAGTCAATTTCTTCTATTTTTTACTTAAAATAATCGAATAAATATTTTAAAGGAAAACCATAAATATTTATCCTCTATATCAATGTGGAATATTTTATTTAAAATAATTTATTTAAAATTAACCTATTATTTTAAAATCATTTTTAACAATATTTTAATTCCTTGAGAAAGATTAAAATAAATATTATTTTCATTTTCTGAATATTGTACATTTAACTTTTTTCTTAAATTGTGAAAGGTATCATTGTTATAAAATTTAATATTTGAATTAATTCCCATACTCATAAATATTATTTTCATTGATTTTTTATTAAAATATTCTATTTTTATTTTCAAATAAAATAATTCCTTTCATATTCATTAATTTTTAATTAAAAATATTATCAAAAGAAATTATTATTTTTTGTGATATTTTCAAACAAATAATAGAAATTTTTTAAATGTATTTTCATTTATGTAAGCCTAAAATGATGATTCTATTGATTTTTTGGGAATATACTATAATTTTATCATCCATTTTATTTCCCAGGATGGATTATGATAATGTTGTTCTATTTATTTTCTGGAAAAAAAATTTACAATTTGAATGCAAGTTTTCAATACAATTTTTTGATCATTGGGTAATGAATTTTCATTCATTTCATTCACAGGATGAATGCATTGGACTTAGTAATTAACTGGTGGGGACTGTTATATCCCATCTACGAATCATTTTGTCTCATGATACAAATAGGTTTGGGAATTTGGAAAACACCTTATCTATTTATGAATTATGTCCTAAAATATTCCCTTAATGGTGAGATTATAATCATTTACATTAATCATTCTATCCTTATGAAAATAATTATTGTTATCAATCTTATTATCCATGTTGATTTATCATCAATATTAATATTCACCATTTATGATATTATTTATATGTTATATTTTATTATTTTTTGTCTCTACCATATTATTCATGATTTATTTATTCTATGACAGGTTGTATTTATGATTTACCTTACATAGAATATTTTATTCCCATTTATTGAGGTTTCCATTCCCCTAGATACAAATAAGTGATTTGGAATTATTTCACAGATATATAAGAATAAATTATAAATTTATCATTATAATTTTTATTTGTTTTCTTATTTTAAAATGAAATGTGTAAATCAAATATGTATTTAGTCTCTCAAGACTACTAGACTATTTAATCTTTAGACCTGAAATATCTTCTCTCTTGGCCTAATGTAGTATGATAAACCTCGAATATGGAATGCTAGAGTGAGGGTATTAGACCTGTAGTCTCAAATTATCAATCATATACAATGGAATATGAGTTTAAAAAAATTATACAATAAACATGATACATATTTTCCTAATATAAACATATATTAGATAAATGTTGAATAAGGAAAATCATAGGAATATATAACCAAATTTAGTATAAATTACTACCAGATTATCATCATATGGTTGGCTATGAATAACAACCTATGCACCCTCTTGGGATTTTCTTAACAACATGTGTACCCTCTGTGCTTGGGATTACAACCAGTGTACCCTTGCTCTCAATATTACCACACATATACCCTTGGTATTGGGATTACCACCCATGTATCCAAGGTAATTAGTTAACCTCATGTATTCCCTTTTAAACTGATTATATATAAACATAAAAATGCTGCCGATAGAAATATAGGACCCCATCCATCAATAATTATCCATAAATTTAGGTTCCAATAGAAAATAAAAACATTATTATTTTCATTATCTCATAACTAATTCATAGAGAAGAGATGAATTTCATGAAAAAATACTTATAAATTTTATAATCTATCCACTTAACAAAATGGTATGATTTAATAATAAATTTGCATAGTTTCACATATTGTTCCAGTATGATGTTAATATTGACAGAAAATACCTTTTTAAGTCCATTAGATAAATCAAATGAAATATTATATGAAATTAACCTTTTATTTTCAATATTATGAATTAAATTTTTTTAGAAATTTTTTTTAAAAAAATTGTAATGAAGATTCATTGAAAAGAAAGGTCATAATAGTACTTGTTTTTTTTCAGCAGAAAAAACATTAGAAATTTTTTTAGAATTTGTTTTAATTTTATCATCAAAATTTAATGATAAGTGTTACATAAAAAATAAAATTTCAAATAGGTAAAGTCAAATTGTTTTTAGAAATATTACTTTTTAAAATAATATTCAATAATGGATAATTGAAAAAAAATGTAAAGGTTATCTAAAAAATGTTTTGAGTTCATGATATAATATACAATTATTAAATGAATTTTTTTATATTTAAATATATCTATTTTGAAAATCCACATCATAAATAGAATGAAAAAATATAATTATAAAAATGGATAATTATAATTATAAATTCTAAATGAAATAATTCACATTTAGGTTTCCAATGAAGGAGAACATTGGTGGGAATTGAAAATGTGGGTATGAAAGACAAAGATCTTACTTAGGAATGATGGAAATAATCATCAACAACATTACACTTTTATGTGAATGGAATTAATCATGGAAGGAGATGTATATAATATATACCGTTTTCTCTAGAGTGTAATATAAAATTATATATAAAAAATGGGGGGAATAAATCGCTCTAGGAAAGTATGATTTCCATAAAAAATTACAATTGAATGGAATAAGTTTTTAGAGAAATACCGTGAAATGAGAAAATGATATTTATTTGTTAATAAAATTTATTTAATTTAATATTTTATTAAAATGATCCTTAAGTCATTAAAAACACCATTTAAATAAAATTTAGTGAATAAAACAAAATGGGTCTCATAAAATGATTTTTCACTAAACACACTTAAAATTTATTATTTCTTAGTTGAAATCACTATAACCAACTATATAAATATAATATCTCCCTTAATATAATAATTTTTTATCATTATGAATATCTATTAAATTTTATATTCTAAAATTATAATTATTTATTACCTATTTACTAGTTCGATATAGTTTTTTTTCATCATTATATGTGTATTGTTTTAATTATTTTCCACATACATGGTAATATCGATATCTATACCTATTGTTTTATACCAATTTCATCAATCCTATATTATTTAAACTATTTTTTATATTTTAAATTTCAAATTTCATTCCATGATAGTTTTAGTGGTTTTTATTTGAGATGAAATCAGTGTCATGATTATTTTAATAATTTTGACTGAATAATGTGTGGTATATTAATAATAAGTTAAATAATAATATAACCATTAAATTACATAAAAACACTATTTAATAATTACTTAATAATAAAACCATTAATTATGTTTTTATATTAATTTATTTTAGAAATTTGTATCATATTTAATGTAGGTGGTTAAATTGACCCAAATAAGAACTTGATATAATCGGTGGGTGAGTACAGTTTAAAAAATGATTGTTTTGAAGTAATATCATTATCATATAATCATAATAATAATATTTATATATTTTTAATGTATTCTAATATTATTTTAATGTATTTAGATAATCAATTAAAATAATAAGGATATTGAAAATGAGATACTCTACGTTGTGGAAGTCTACACATACACATAGATAGTGTTTTCATTTTTCGTAGAATGGGAAAAGGGTATAAAATGGTTGATATTTTATATATTTTTTATAATTATATAAATATCAGATTAATAATTAAATTATTTTTTAATCATTTATTTATTTATTTCATAAAAAATAGATCATGTCTCTTTTAGAGGTTGTAGTTCGCATGTAACAATAGCAGCGTTTTCATATTTCGAATGGTATGGAGGAACGTAGAAAATTGTTATCTCAAAATAATAATAATATATAATTATACCAAATTATACTAATGGGATTATTTAAACCTTGATTGATTTTATTCAGACTAATTTTATTATAAAAAAAATGAAAATAAATAAAAAATGAGTAATTGAGAATATTACCTTACACTTTCAAAAAATCCCCATGAAAAATGGACTATGGATTTGAGTGGTGGTATTTTTATAACCCAAAAACCACTTGAAGGTTTATAAGATTATTTTGAAATATTTCGGTATATGTGTTTTTGAATCTAATAGTTTTTAGGGTGTAAGGACATGTAATATGGTGATGGATAATTTTGTTGGTAAAGGGAGTTTCATATTTGTAATAATATAAAAGGTAAAGACATTAGTCATGGAATGTGGTTCCAAGTGTGGGAATTAATGTATTATGAGAAATGTTAAAGTCAATATTGTCTCCAATATATATTTTAACAAATATTCTTCACAAAATTTTAGGCCTTTTGAAATTATATATTTCTCCTTCACCTCTTTGGTTTTTTCTAGTAGGTTTTACACTAAAATGTACATGATTCAGATGAATGTACACATAAATATGATGAATGAGATAAATTTATATATAATATATGATATTATATGTATTTTATATTTAATATATTCATCATGTTCATGTGTTTTTAATTCATGGGATGCATTAATATTAAATATATATATATATTATACTCATGCATCATGTGCATGAAAAATGCATGCATCATATGCATATATTAAATATATACTATATAAAATTTCATATTATATATATATATCATTCATCATAAACTTGTGTACATCCATATAAATCATGTATAAGGAAATATCTCCCACATATAGTAAATTCTCAAAAGGAATTTGTGTAGAACTTCACAACCCTTTAGGAACCCCTCCAAAATCTTCTGGATATTTTTTTTTCATAAAACACTCTTCATTTTGATCAAATATTTGGTCCAAAATTTTATCCTTGACCAAGGGCCAAACTATGCGACCTTATGTTCCTTAGTATTATTTCAAATAAATATAAAATACATATTTTATTTATGTAACACATTATAGTCATCTAAAAATTTTTTGTACTACACAAGATACTAAGGGGGATGGTCTGATCTCAATAAACCAAACTCATATATATATAAGAACAGGTCTTCCAAATGATGTTTCACGAAATTAATATGTATACATATATAATCTATTTTCAATGACATATAATATATAATATACTTGGAACTTGTCAATATATTATATCAAACTCTTCATATCTAGATTCTCAGAAATAGGAAAACCAAGTTAATGAATACATCACATCCCATTCATCTAATAGATGAACACATCAAATTCACCACATTAAATTAGTTTTACACAACATATTTTACTCCACTAAGAGTGGTCATCCATTTATATGGTATATTTCAATCATGGTCCTGATGTATTTTTTTATCATGGAAGTTGAAAATACAATCTTGAATGAACTCTTACCGACGACAAGTTTAAAATCATAAACATCCACTCATATATTAGCTATGTTAATATATTGACTTGTGTAAGTAGGGAATAAAAGAATGAATATTCTCATACTAGGTATCTCTACATCCTTAGTTAAGATGGTTTGGTAATAATCATACACCCTTAAGTAAAACTATAAACATATGACATTCCATGAGATATACATTCATCGATCCATCATAATAATAAGTCTCTACATATTTACACATGAATATATTCTTCTTATAAAATATACAACCATTTGAATTGAGTTTATAAATATATTACAGTTAATCCTAACATATCATCACAAAACACAATCCTCTATGATGATGATTGACTAGGGCAACTCAATATTTTCTACATATATTATATATTTATCATTTTATTTTTCAAGTAAATTAATTTTTTAAAACACTAGAAGGAATGATAAATAAATATTTCCATTATTATAATGACATGACATTTTCTAAATGATTAAGACCAATCTATGTTGTCCTTAATTTCTAAATATTTTACATGACTCTCATATTATTGTTTCAATAATGGTTCTTGAACATTACATCCATATGTAAATTACCTCACATATCTATGTGACCGTTTGATAAATAGTCAAAATAACCTCTTAGTGAATAACATTTAGGAAGAAATAATGTTTGAAAAAAATGGTGATACTTAGAAATAATATTCATAATGTTCAATTCATTGGTCATATTCAAACACCTTAACATCACGACATCAAATTTTAGGATGTTAACTTTCATTGTATACATATAAAACATTTTAAGTACATCATCATCACTAGAAGAGTATTAATAAATAAAATTATTGAAATATTTTATAAATAATTTAACCATTTACATTATAACTTTTAAAGCACATCATAAAATATTTTTGGACAAATTAAGGTCAACTTTATTATGGTAAATAATGTAACTCTATACATCTACCTTTACATCCATACCATATACTATTTTATGATTACAAGTGATATAATTTGTGTATTTGATGGTATAATACATTGGGGAATAGTTATGATTAGTTATTATATTAATAAAATTCAACTCATTATATTTTTCATTATAATCACATAACCTTAACATATTTAGGGTAATAGGTGAAGAATAAATATAATCATAGACTTAAAAAATAAATTATGTAAAGGAAAAAATCAATTTATCACATTAATTAAAAGTAATTATTTACATTTTTCTTTATTCACACATAACATAACTCATTAGGACATAATATAAATGATCACAACGAAATCTGGTATAGTCTATTATTTGTTTTGTTTTAAATTCAATAAGTTCAAACATACCATTACTATTTTCAAAGTTGATATATTCTTTTTAGACTATCATTCTAATACATAACACAAATTAATTTGTGTTTTAATAAATTATACTTATTTTCTTCTGGTATTAAGATATATGAAAGAAATTATTGCTTCTATCTCATATGGAATTATGAATTTCTTAAAAAATTATTTTTATTCTATAAAATAATCCACTACTATGTGTTATCACAATCCATCATATTATTACAAATATATGGGTAAAAACATTATCCAAGATAAAAAAATATTCATCCACATCATCTTCTCCAAACATGTTATAAAAAACAATTATTCATAAACATAGTGCACCTAATTAATCATATAATGTTTCTCATAAAAACTTTCTGTTCACAACTATCCATATATAATAGAGGTAGGATAAAGATACGGTTCTCTTGATGATTAATTTGAGCAGTACACATTAATTTAAATTAAAATTTCTATTGTGTAAATTGTTTTTTCCATCACAATAATGAAAAATATAATCTCTTTTCAATTATTCCAATGATTTTCAACTCCTATTTGTCTAAAACACTTGTAAAACATATAATCAACATCACATACCCTTCAAAAATAATGAATAGATTTTTATAACCTTAATACCTAAAGAGGATATTAAATTTTGTTTCCAAATACCATAACTTGTTCTGGAAAATACCATTATATAGAATCATTAATACTTCCAGATAATACAAATAGTTTCAACTAACATTCATTGGCGTATTGAATAATAATTATTGGGATTTATAAATTTTCCTCTTCCAGTATTGAGATTTTACCTTCTTGTTTTGTTTGTACATTACCTAAGCTTATTCATTTGATTCATAGTAAATTTTTTCCCAATATTTTGATTATTTTGGGTGATATTATCATCCACTCGTTCATGTTTTCGGAATATTTCCATCAATAATAATTGGATAAATTTTATAATTAGGATAAGATATAAATTAATTTTTCGGTCTCTATAAACATATTCCATTATATTGAATATCATTGACGTACCCAATCATATTGATTATATGGGATTAGAATTCCTCAAATCAATTAGAATACCGTCCCCTTGAAACTATAAATAAATCATTCTATTATTCCATAAGAATATTGAAATTACTTTTGAATAACGTCAACACCTAGTTACCTAGGAATGAACTATTCTAACAAAAAAATAATTCTCTTGGCCAATAAATTTTCGTATATTTTCACTCTTAAGAGTGAAATACTTTAATCTTGCCATTTTAATGATTAATTTAATTTTTTGTTTGATGAAGACGATGAATATATCTACAAAAACTATTTATCTAATGATTAGCATGTATTATATATTTCCATTAATGAATATTAATGAACATTCTCAAACTAAAATTTATGAACCCATATATGACATCTATTTAATTATCCCAAATCTATATTTCTCGAGGAAATGAGTCTGATTTTCCATTTATATCACCACATAGTTATTAATTTTTTGAATCATTCCAAAAAGAATAGTTATTATTCTTATATAGTTTAATGGATAACCAATTATACAATTACATCATACAGATTCACTCAACTCTATTCCTCCTATAAAGTAATCCTATTAGGGTCTCTAGTATCATGATTCCAAAATAAAACATAAAAAAGAAAGATAATAAAGTATGATCGAGGGGAACTCAATTATGAAATGACATTTGTAAGGATGTTATAGTGTCACCTATTACCTTATTTTCATATAAAATATAATCTGTGTGATCCCATCTATGGAATGACCTTCCCAGTTGGATGATCGATGTGTTTAGATCTGTCTATTTGGAAAGAATCTAACACATAGTATTTAAGGGGTATTATATTTTAATGTCTCCACCATTTAATACACATAATATGAATAATAATTTCATAAATATTATATCCTATGTAATTATAATATTATCATGTTTTAATCTGTATTTATGTATGAATTCTTCTAATGATCCAGTTTTGGAATCCATATTCCAACCATTAAATTAATTAGTTCATGTATAACCCCTAGAAAAGTGAAACTGAAAGAATTAAATGTAACTACCCATGTCAATAATATTAACCTTTTTTTCCAAGAGCCTAACTGATTATAAGTCCAATGTTACGTGTGCTTATCCTGGAGTAGTGTTGGGATGGGTGACTTACTAGGAAGTCTCCAAGGGTGTGTGTGTAAGTTAGGACATAGAATACTTATTGAATAATTTTAGGCATGTGGTTACTATCATTACTCTAATATATGACCTCTATAGTTAACAACATGTTGTGTGATAGGACAGAAACCAAGGTATTACTAGATACCCATGGGGTTAGATGATTTAGTTTATGGCCTGGAGAGGTTGGGTTATGAAAAATGGCATTGGATCTAATAACAAGAAGTATGTGTAGAACCACTGCATGGGTATGTGGTTTCAAGTCCACAATGAAGGTTTAGTTCATTAAAGGGGGGTAGATTGTAATAATTGTTTTGGGAATAGTGTTAGATCCTTGGTTGTTGAATATCCATAATGGGGTTTTCAACTAGATGGATCATATTCAACATTATTATGTAAACATCATGACCAATGAAATATTTCAACTGATAATTGTTATAAGAGAATCCATAAATCAATGCGATGATCGTTTAATTTTAAAACATTAATTAATTTATATATGATTGGAAGAAATGATTACCTCATAGTAGGATCGATCTTCAATGATGTTGATAATATTTTGAGAAACCATTTGATATTACCTTTATTGCATTGGGATAATTCAAGTATAAATTCCCTCTAGAGACGATTAAAATAGTGTCTATTGATCTCTAGATAAAACCAATTGATTTTTTGGTGCAAGCACAACTAATCAAATATCTGTTTTTTTTGTTATTGATCGATATACGATCTTCAATGATTGAAGGATTTATTCTCATTCATGATAAGAGCTATGAAAGGGGAATGAAAGAGAGATGCCACTTTTGGGAAATAATTATCAATCCTCAATTAACCCTTAACAATAGACATATTCATATATTTATAGAGTTAGGGTTTAGGTTAAAATGTTAATTAATTTTATATAAGACACTAAATAACATAATAAACCATTTCTCTCAATCCATAACATAATAATAACATTATTTAATAATGTGCACTAACTAGAGCATTGATAAATATTAATTTATCAGTTTGAAAATTAATATTTTTCACCCAACAACATCATGGTATGATCGAAATACGTGGTATTTATTAAATTCATGAATAAATATTTTATTGATAAATAAATATTTTATTTATAATGTGGAGAATAAAATTTTTTTAATATTTTTTAAGTAAAATAAATATTCCATTAAAGGTATCGCAAATAAATATTTTTTAATGATTTATGATTGAAAAAATGAATAAAATTGTTCCTCGGTCATGTGAATAATATTTATTCCAATAATTAAATTAATATTTAATTTAATTGTGATAAATGGTAACATTTTTTAGTGAAACACAGGTGTTATTTCTCATTGGCATTAGGTTGGTTTTCCTAAAGTCTATAAATACCACCTAGCAATGGGTCAAGGCACCCATGAGAAACAACTAAAGATCAAAAAATTGATAAACACATATTAATGATTATAGTGATATATAATTATTTTTTCCCAACATCTCCTCAATATTGTTGAATATCTAGGTCATTAAACAATGTTCTTGATACGTCTTTTGTAATTATGTAAAATAAACACATCATTACACCTTGGCCATGAAAGTCTATTTGATAATTCCACTTCAATAATTGGGTTGGGATATAAACATTCATACATACAAAAGGGAAAAATCATTCCTAGACTTATCTATTAATGAAATGTCCCTCAGGATAGACCCAACTTATACATCCTTTAAAAGAATAATTTCAGTATGGTTATAGAAATAAATCTATTTTTGAGGAGTAATATTCATTAATAATAATATTAAAGTATAAAGATCATTAAAAAATCACATATAGGAAGAAATCATGACACATAAACATGGTTAATTCCTTCATACATGCTAGTTAACATAGTATTTCATTTTAGAGATTACCAAGAATGAATTTCTTGATAATAAGCCTCATACATGTATGATTACTCACACCTGATAGTCTGTATAATATATGTCTTATTATAGTATATTATCCAACCATATAACTATATATACAAATATATTCATGGTACTTCAAGTATGTCATCATAGAAGGGAATTTTCATGACCTTATTAACAAAATAAATAGCTCATTATATTATTATATCAATGATATGTAGAACGATGGAAAACATGTAATAATATGTTTTATTAATATTCAAATATTAAAATATACAAGTAATTAGAGTACAAATAGTTGGTTATGGAACACAAACTCCAACAATCACCCACATGATCTAGAGCCAACTATATAATGAACCATCCACATATTCCATTATTCATGGAACATGACCTGATTCGTTAGAAGGGTCGATGGCTGATGGTGATCCACATGGGATAGCAATTATTTCTTAGGGATTACTAGAATACCATTGTAAAAAATTTCACTATAATCAGATATAATGATAGTGGAATAAATAAATACAATATCAAAAATAAATAAACTAAAAAGACATGTCATTACCAATTAAATTGATCCAAACAATTTTCATAAAAATAAAAATAATCCATAAATATAAAGATACAATATATCAACAAATAAAATACTATAAAAAAGTAAATACAAACAGGAGTTGAGCCGGAACCATCTCCATGGAACCTCTGGTCTCTCAACACTAATAAACTCACCACACATTATCCATAATGATCAAAACAGAATTGGACTAGGAACATAGAACCTAAAATATATTAGTGTGAGATAATCATACAAGTAGGTCACCACAACATTATGTAACTGTGAAAAACGTTTCAAAATGAAATTGATAAATTATAGTTTAATAATAAATCTAAATAGTGTGATTTTGAAATATAACTCATGGAAACCAAATCAAATCCATAATAATTTTTTTTCATCTTTTCACTTTTTTTAGAAAACTAAATAGAATGATTTGAAAACATTCCCACTGACCTAATCCATTATAAGACCATATAAACATTTAAATTTACGAAAAACCCACTTATTTTATTTAAATAAAAATGGACACATTAGAACATTTCACTTGCTGAAGCCATCTCTAATCCAAAACCAAAATTTAGAAATCCACCTTAAAGAACCCACAACAAAGTATATATATTAAAAAATATTTTTAAAAACATGATATAAAACTTATCTTCCAATGGAAATAAATAAACACTCCCATTATTAGTTAAGAAATAATAATATACCATATATTTCAGGAATATATCAACTAAGACCAGAAAGTTTTCCATAACAATTAGAGTAGGGTAAATGATACTATAAAAGACAAAATAAAACTACTCTCAATATATATCATGTATCTATAAATTAAATGTGTCATGGGATATAACATATAATTATGAACATGTAAATAATATCACATTATAATAGTCTACCAACTCGTGAGAAATCTAATGAGTTCAATAAAGTTTAAACCACAAGTCATAAAAAAATATCATACAAGCCTCATTGTGGAGAAAAAACCCTCATATCCTCTATGCCTAGAACGACTGGAGTGCTACTATGGGTGTGTAAAACAACTAGAATAACAAAATAGACCTACCATTTAGTACTCTATTTCTCACGACCAATAAAGGATGTGAGGTGTAATGAAATGAAACCCATATCTAACACACATGGAATAACCAAAGATACCATCACTCTTAACCCCCAATAATGAATATAACCATATAAAAAATGAACCCGAGACATAAATAGAACATTAAAACATAAGGGTAGAAACAATAACCTCATAAAAATAAATAAAACTCACATATGGTGTAATAAATAAAGGGGAAATCAAGTTGTTCCTTTTACATTCAATATTTTAAAAACCAAAGATAAAATAAGTCCATTAACGCCAATATAGTTCTTAGGATTCCATGTCCAACCAGATTACATTAACAAAAATTAAAAAGATCATTCATTAAATAAAGTAAATCTTCCACTATAATTGAAAACATTTAAATTCATCCCTAAAAATATCATCCTCTATGAAATATAAACAAATTCAAGGAATTACATTTGCATCAATCACTTATTAAGAGACCCACCAAGGTATTTCCACAATAGTAAACCAAACACACATTTGATATATTCATTTAAAATACCATAGGGATGAAAATTCTAAAAAAATTAGTTCAACACCTCACATTAAAATTATAAACTCTTTAAAACATAATTTTTTGTCATTGAAAACAAAAATCGGATCAAAATCCGACGATCGTCATGATTTTTTTTTGAAAATATAATTGTTCATTTCCCAAAAGCTTATAAAATTAAAAAAAAACAATTTCAAACATGACAAATTATTTTCAAATGAAATAAAAGTATGATATTATAAATACACAATGAAATGATATCAATTAACAATAAATATATCATCTATAGTCATACATTCATAAAAACTAAATTCAAAAATCACAAGAACACTTTTAAATAAAAATGAAGCAATTGTATAGAAACACCAACCTCAATGAGACGTGAATAAATCAAATAAATGATTCCTTCAATGGTGGGAATTCCCATAGGAATAAAAATACGATCGGATATCCAGAAACACCAAAACATCAAAATTAGATCCCCCAAAACACTTAAAATCATCCACAAGGGGTCTAGTGTTAATGAGGATAACCAAAACTAAGAGAGAAGAGAGAGTGAAGGGAAGAAGAGAGAAAATAGTTGATAAATACATAAAAACACGTCGAAATATCTAATGAGAAGGAATGCATCTATAGATTATGTGGGTGCAGATCAACCATGGGCTCTCAAGGGACTTCCAACATGAATAGGGAGAAGAGGGGTGAAACCTCTCATAATCCAAGATGCAATTGTTGGAATTTACTAAAATTTTAAACACTTTCACAGGGAATATAGTTGGGATGAATAGTTTTCTGAACCATGAACCAACCATTCATAGATCAATTTATAAAATATAGTATTGCTTACATATTTTCCACATAGTCTTCTAAAACAAGGACCAACCATGTCAAAAGTCAAAGAGGCCACATAGTTAGTCCTAGGGTACCACATTATTTAGAAAAATTGTGACACTCACATTAGATACACCCAAAAACACACATAGATTTTAGGGTTCTTTGTAGTGTTTGAAAAACCATACAGAATCCATACTAAATTGATCATTCAAAATAATTGTCCCACCTTCATGTTCACTTCATGTTTTATCTGAACAATGTGGGCTAACCATGATTCTACCAAAATTCACTCAAAAACTCAAATTTTTGTTCTGTAACCAACTTAAACTCAAGACCACTAAAGTCAAGGTAAAATAAAAAAATACACTCTGAGATACTAGGGGTGTAAAAACCACCCCACTATGACACTTTGTTCCCCCAAAAGTCTGGTTGAAATGAGTGGATAAATTAAACAATATGTATAAAGAGACAAAAACCAAATAAAATAGTCATTATTATTCATCTTTAAAACCAACAACTGAGATCCTAATAGCAATCAAAATAATCAACCACAATGTATCCAAACATCAGCAAGAATAAATTAAATGATAAAATTCTAAAATACATCCTAGGATGCATGAGAGACATAACCTGGCCTCCCCACAGTTTTAAGTTCCTCTAACATGGAAGTATAAAATGGAAACTACTACGAACATTATAACAAAACTTCTATTTATTTCAAACATAAACATTATTTTTTACATAAAATTGTCATATTATAAAACATATAATATTGATAGGTATGTTGTCTTTGGGGCTTAGAAACATTAAATTACAAATTAAAACATGAAATACACATCTTTAGTGAAAATTTGTTTTACATGACTATACAAATTCCTTCGTAATTGGCATTGCATGGGGGTAACCTGAGGACATCCATAAGAAAATCATAAGCTACAAATCCTAGTAAGGAAGTAAACAAATAATACCATGAAGAATACATTACATGGTATGAAATAAGAATATCATTTGAGAATAAGAGAAATGTGAACATAAATCCATGATATAGCATGATTATCATAACATAGAGATGTGGAAACAAAATTTAACATGTTAATTGCATGATCCATGAAAAATAGCACATAAATCATAACTAAACACTCATTGCACTTAATAAAGCATGAGTAAGCACTAATTTCACATGACATGTCATGATGCTAATATTTTCCCAATGCATTAGAGAGATATAAAGGCACACTCTTCATAATCATTTCATTTCATGCATAAGTGTGCCACATGGATCTTATAACATAGATTAATTAAACATAATCATTTATTTCACGATAAAGGAATGTGGAATTCATACATGAAAATCTATATCAATAATTAAATTTTCATAAAATTGAATACCTTTGATGGAGAAATGGGCATTGTATTCAGTACACATTGACTTGGGCATGGAAAATCACGACACAATTTCGGCGGCATAACAACGTGACATAATATTTCATTAAAATGGTTGATGAGTGAGAAAGGGGTGTCTCATAATAGGTACATAAAATGGACAGTAATGGGTCATATATATACATATCCCCACATATTTAGTAGAAGTTTTATTCATAAAACAAAATAATTTCTTCAATGTAAATGAGGAGATAAAAATATCTTACGGAATTTTGGCATGGTAAATGGCGCACATGGGGGGAATTAATGATAGATAAAGGGGTATCTCATCATTTAATAATAAGTATGTAATTTTTAGGGATGTGATAAGTCATACCCAAAATTTTTAATTGAAAATAAAAGTCTATAACAACATAATGAAATTTGGAAAAAACAAGAAAGGAAGAAATACCTTACGTGGAAGTGTGATACCAATGGCTTTGGGGAGGCTTGAGAGAGGATTCTAGGGAGCTTGGGGCACCTTGGGATGATTCTATAGAAATTAGGGTAGTTTTTTGTCTATATTTGGATGCTTTGAGTGAAAAGGAAGTGTGATCTTGTGTGGTTTATATAGGAAAAGATAGGGAATTGTTTATTATTTAGGTTTTGGACACCACACATTAAACTAGTTAAAAACAAAAACCAACCCATGGTTTTTACCACTGTTTTTTCCAAAGTGTAGTGGAGAACATTTTTTTATATTGAAAATTTCCAATTTTCGTAAAATATTAGTCATGATTATGTGGAGTTGATTCACAATCTCAAGGGAATCAATTTAAAAAGATAAAATGTTTTATAAGTCTTGATGGTTCTTCAAAGGCTTCATAAAATTAATCAAAACATTATAAAATCATTTTATATTAAATATAAAACAGATATTTTCTGAAAATATCATTTATAATATTTTATTAGATCACTATTTATAAATTATGATGTCATAAAACACATTATATATATAAACTGTATTTAATTCTAACACAAAAATTCAACTATCTCTGAAAATTTTGAATAATTCACTAATGGATAATTTTGAGGTCCTAATTAAAAAAATAATATTAATTTTATCTAAATAATTTTCAAAATATGTTATGTTTTGCTTTTAAAATAAGAACTGACATTTATAAAAAATTCATGGGTTTTTTCAAAAAGAGCATTCAATCCTCAATCCAAATTAATATTGTATTAAAAAAAATTATACGATCATTTATATTTTAAAAAATGTAATTTATTAATAAAATTTTATTAAAGTATTGTTTAATTCAAAAATCCATTAATTCTTCAAAATAGATTTCTTAATTTAATATTAACTAAAAAAATCTTTTTACATTAAAAACTATATACAAAGTAACATTAAATATATATTCATTATTGTATACAAAAATAATGTACATAACCATCATTATAGGGTGTTTTCACATAACGATTTATAAAACCCACCTATGGCCAATGGGTATAGTGTGCAATGGTGACAGACTCTTGGGGTGGCTCAGAAAACATCGCTTGTGCAGTAATCTCTATCAACTTCCACTTATCCCATAGGCAGTTTTGTTTGAGCATAACGTGTTGAAGCTCAGCTTGGGCTTGGTCAAGAGTGAAGCCCAATGATGCCACCTCCTTTTTGAGCTCTGACAAATGGGATTATTACAGAGAAATTCCAATAGTTAAGGCCATCACTTCCTTTGTCTGAATAAATTGGATTTGTTAAAGGCCAATATTTATGAATATCTGGTTATTATTATTCAAAAACAATATTAGCAATAGTAAAAATTCATAATGGTATTTCAATATCCAAAAATATAAATCCAAGAATATTCATTTGATTTATCTAACCATTTTACACAATAATACATTAAATTAGATCGAGAAGAATTTAATTTCATAAATGTTTCAGTCATTACAATATTCCACCATTAGGAAATTTCACCATTGAAATTTCATTTTACCACACTAAAACAGATGTGGGTAACTCTATTTCATCACTTAATCTAATTCCCATGTTACCTCTTCAAACATGTGGCTTCTCCACAACACCTTGAAGAGGGGAATTGTTTTATTTCATATAAATTTCTCCCTATGATCTATGATCTTCACTAGGTTATCTTCATAGGAGAGGTCATTCGCCAATGGTACCACCTTTTTATTGAGTACATGTTCTGGGTTAGGTATGTACTTCCTCAAGATTGATACATGGAATATATCATGTACTTGAGATAGGATCGATGGGAGTGTTGGTGGATATGACACATCTCTAGTGTGATTTTGTATCTCAAAAGGGATGATTTAACTTAGACTAAGATTTCCCTTTACCCCAAATCTCAGAAATATCTTCCATGATAATATGAGGAGGAATACCATGTCTCAAATAACAGACTCTAGGTCTCATCAGCAATTATCAGCACAGGACTTTTGTCGACTCTAAGTAGCATCAATGTGATGGAGGATTATCATAACCTTCTGCACCATTTCTTGGAACATTTATAGACCTAGAATTTTTCTCTCCCCAACTTCATCCCAACATGTGGGAGTTATATACCTCTTCCAAAAAAGGGATTCATAGGGATCCGATTGAATGCTTCCGTGGAAACTATTATTATAAGGGAATTTGACAATACGAAAATGTTGATCCAAATCGTCTTTTCTGTCCACTAAGAAATATCTCAACATTTCCTCATGTGTTTGAATAATCCAGTTAGATTGGATCTCTATTTGAGGATGATAGGTCATACTGATGTTCTTATCAGTATTTAGAGCAGGTTGAATACTCATCCAAAACATAGAGGTGTATCATGGATCTCTATCAGATGCTATACTAAGTGGTAATCCATGCAGCCTTACCACATCACTAATATATATCCATTTCAGTTGATCCAATGGGAAATCCTAACGAATTGTAATGTAGTGTTCATTCTTTATTAGATGATCCACAACAACCCAAATACCATTTTTCCATTGTATTCCTTTCGAAGTTTGGTGAAATGTCAATGGTGATGTTTCCCATTTCAATTTGGGTATGGGTAATGGTTTCATCATCACCTTAGACTTCTGCCTATCATCCTTCACTTGCTTACAAACCATGAACATTGATGTATACTCAGTGATCTTCTTCGTCATGTTATCCCACCAATAATGCTCTTAGAGATATCAATACGTCTTTGTGTTTTCAATGTGAAAGGATAAATTTGAACTATTTTCATCATACAAAATTAATTTCATTAAATCCAGATTTGATGGAACACATAGTCTTGAGCAAAATATCACAATTTTTTATTCATTATCATTGAACTCATAGGATGTCTCTTTTCTATTAGTTTCCACTTTTTTCTGAATTCTTACATCACCCTTTTGGGAAGCCTTTAAGCTTTCCAAAAAAGATGGTTGAACAATAATTTGTGAAAGGATTGATGATGTTCCCTTATTTATGATTCCAATATTAATCTTCATCAAATCTATGAAGATTGTATCATTTTAAATTCTCATCAATGATAGAATTGATGTGACCATTCAACTTAGAGAATTTGAAACATTCTTCGATTTCTTAAGGTGGTAATTTATTGAGCAGTCGTAGTTTTTTATCATCTCTAAACATCTTTTTTGGTGTTTGTTCAAATATTTCTATGTGAATATAAACTTGAGGCTATTGTGGTCTGCATATATTTCACACTTCTCCCCAAAGAAGTAATGTTGCCAAATTTTCAAAATGAAGATTTCTATATCCAAATATAGATCATGTTTTGGATAGTTTAGCTCATGTAAATTCAATTACATTGAAGCATAGGCAATGACTTTTTTATTTTGCATCAACACACAACCAATACCCTTCTTTGAAGAAAAATAATATACCACAAAAATTTCCCCACTTGTGGGTAGCGTGAAAATGGGCACATTGATAAGCCTTCTTTTCAACTCCTTGAAACTCACTTCACATTCATCACTCCATGAAAACATGAATCCCATATGAGTTATATGGGTAAGAAGGTTTGAAAGTCATGAGAAATTTCTCAAAAATCAGAGATAATATCCAGTTGACCCAAAGAAGCTATAAATATCATTAACCAATTTTGTCCTCATCTATACCTCTATTGAAGCGGTCTTGGAGGAACCATATATATCCCATTTATTGTGATGATATGACCTAAGAATGATACATCCTCCAATTAGAAATCACACTTCTGGTACATTTCATAGAGCTTCTTCTTTGGCAAGGTCTCCAGCATTGTGCGTTGATGACCACAGGCTCCTCCTTGGTTTTAGAGTATATTTGGATTTCATCTATAAAGACAACTAATTTTTTTTAAGGTAATGTCTAAAGACTCTATTCATCATGTCCACGAATATTTCTGTAGAATTAGTGAGTCTGATAATAATTTCTTTGAATTCATAGTACCCTTAGCTTGTATGAAAAGATGTATTGGGGATATCATCCTTCTTCACCCTTACTTAGTAATATCTTGATCGAAAATCCACCTAGGATAAGTATTGTTCTCCAAGTTGCTGACCGAACATTTTATCAATTAATGGTAGAGGATACTTGTTCATTATCATGATTTTTCTGAGCTCATGATAATCAATACGAAGCCACATTGACCAATCCTTATTCTTAATGAAGTGGACCGGTGCATCCCATGGTGAAGCACATGGGAATATAATCCCTTTATCCAAATTCTCATGTAGTTGTTTCTCTAGCACCCCAAGCACCAAAATATCAATTCTATATTGAGTCTTGGATATTAGAAATTCCCTAGGTATAAGATCTCTTGAGAATTAAAATTCTTTTCTAGGAGGAAGAGAATGCAATTCCTCATAAATCACTTCAACGTATTCCCTCACAATATCAATGTATTCAAGGATGGTTTCTTCCTTAGACTCAATAATCTAATCCAGATACACATTCTCATAGGGTAGAAATATCCATGAAAGAGATGATGGTTCTAATGAACATTCATCCTACTCCTTTCAATTGTATAGAATCTGGGGTCGATTCTCTATATGGAGATTGTTTTCCCTCTCACGGAAATTTGTGTTGGATCTATATATGGAAATCCAATCCATGTCATGAATTGCATCAAATTCCACCAAAGGGAGTATGAAAAGTATCTCCAAGATGTTCAATCCTCAAATTATGATTGTGGGGGAGTTATATTTATAGGTTGCAATGATTAACCCATTTTTCCTTCTCATCGATATATTTACTTCCATGATTGGTGGTTGTGTTGGTTTTTTTCTACTAAACATTCAGGATATACAATAATTCATAGAACCATAATAAAAAATTATGTCTTCTATTATTGAATGAATATCATGTGTGCCTATCAAAATATCATTTTTGGGGTTCACTTAGGCGGTAGTGATGGAAAAACCACCCCTCTCTAGCTGGGAGGTTGTTGGTTGCCTCCATAAACCCTTGGCTTAGGGCCCTGGTTTGAAAAGTACCATGATTAATTGTAGTTGAAGAAATGAACAACCCATTCAGGGTCGAATTGAGCGGTCTTATCCAATGTCATAACTGTGGGTAATTCTTGTGGCAGTTAATGACCTGGTGTCCTTCTCTTCAACACCTAATGCATTTCTTCTTCCCCTTCAGGAAACATTCTGGGTTCCTCTTTCCACACCTTTGGAAGGTGGGGTGATGGATTTTTTTGGCACGGTTGGATTTATCCATAAAACCACCAGAATTGAAGTCCACCTTACATTTCTTATCTCCATGACACCTTTGAGATTCAGCGATCTCCATTTCGACATTGAGGGAACATTGGAAACAAATTTCATTTCTCTCAATGTCACGGATCACTAGGGATTTTTGAAGTCTAGGTTTTATCCAACCAAATATGTGGTAAACCTGGTATTTGTGGGTAACGAAAAAGTTAGAGATATATCGTTCAAGACCTGTGAAATTTTCCCCATATGATCTGATGGATTCGTTAAATTTTTTCTTGAGGGAAAGGAAATACATTTCCATATTATGTCGGTGGGTTCGAAGAAAATATTTGTCGAAAAACATATTCTGTAAATCCTTCCATTATATCACCTTGATCTCCTCCCCTTGAATTGTATTTTTTTATCAATATCCATCATAGATCAACTTCACCTTCCATACAATAAGTAGTTATAAGTACCTTCTCTTTTTAGAACATTCATGGATTGGGAAGATCTTCTCAATGGAGTTGACAACTTGTTTGGAAATTCAGTGTTAAGATGATCCATTAAAATTAGGTGGCCTTTGTCTCTTGAAGCTCTCAATTATGTACTGTTCATTCTTAGGGGGGATTGAATGTTCCTCTAGACACTTTTTTCTATTCAAAACATGAGTTAACTGAGAGATTATTGTGAAAACGTTTGTGATTCCCACTACCATTGGATTGGGAATCTCATTAGAAAAATCTTCACATTGATCTTTTCATCAGTTGTTAGCCCATGTCCTCCTATTACTGGCCATTCTCTAGAGTAAAACTAAATTTTGGGGTAACACATAATGGGTAATCCATATACAAATACAGATGACTTATAATTTACATTTATTTCCTTAACATATTAATTTATAGTCTTTAATCTATGTTATCCATGATAAACTTAAAAACATATAGTCTAGGTGCATATTTTTTATTCCCTTCATAATGGTTCATAATAAGAATATGAATATACTAATGAATATCCCCTGGGAGTGTCATAACCAATATTGCAGTTAGACCCATTGTCGTGCACCAGTTCCTGCTCAAGTCAAGCTCAAAATGGTGTTTTTTGTTTTACCCCTAGATAAATATGTTCCAGACCTGCATCTACCTACTTGTATCCAGAAAGGGATGTATTTTTATGATAAAAAACTTAATCAATACTCCCTAAAATTTAAGGATGTTTTTATTATACTTAGTCTTATCCCTAAGGCTTTTACTATTCATATTCCCCAAAATAAATAAACCAATCATTTGATAACGACAATACGTAATCATCTCTTTATTTCACACATAATAGTTATTTATTACATAAAATATTCACATGATACATCATAGAAGATCAAGAGGATTAGAGTCTTTGGGTCTTAGTAACATTACATAACAACTTAAAACATAAAATACACATCTTTATTGAAATCTTATTTTACAAGACCACACAAATTCTTTTGTACTTAGCATTGCATGGGATAACTTAAGGACGTTGAAAAGAAAAGGGTGAGCTATAAAGCCTAGTAAGAGAATGAACAAGGAATAACATAAATAATATAGTATATGTTAGGATATTTTTATATCAATGGAGCATAAGAGATACATTAACATAAAGGCTTGATATAACATGATTATCATAACATGGAAATATGAAACAACATTTAACATAATATTATCCTGATCCATTCTCATTTCACGAGGATAATAAGTAAAACACTATTTCCCATGAATTATCATGAGTAAACCCTCATTTCACTTTACATATCATGATACCAATATTTACCCAATGCATTGGAGCGCTATCAGGGTGCACCCTTCATAATAACTTCATTTCATGCATAAGTGTGCCACATGGATCATATAACATGGATTCATTAAACCTCGTCATTTATTCCATTCTAAAGGAATTTTGAATTAATACATGAAAGAATATAATAAATAAATGAATTTTCCCAATCCTGGATACCCTTTTTAGATAAAGGGTCATGGTTTTCACTACACAATGACTTTGTCAGAGAAATGGGAATCCCATAAAATGTAAATGAACTGGAAATTAATTGGATCATATATATACATGTCCCAACATATTTAATGGAATTTATATTCATAAAAAAATATTATTTCTTAATTGTAAATGAGGAGAATGATATCCCTTACGAAATTTCAGTATGGTAATGAGTGCCCACGGGAAGAATTATTAAGAGGGAAAGGGGTATATAATAATTCAAACATTAGGAGGGCTATATGGGGGAGGTAAAAAATCATACCCCCAAAATTTTATTTGAATATAAAATAGTATAACAACATAAATAAATTTGGGAAAAAATAAGAAAGGATGAAATCCCTTACTTGGAAGTGTGATACCAATGTCTTGGGAGAGCCTTGAGATAGGCCTATAGGGAGATTGGGGCACTTTGGGAGGATTATAGAGAGAGGATTAAAGAGTTTGGTCAAGCTCCAAAGGCTTTGAGTGAAGAGTAATTGGGGGCTTCAGTGGTTTTAAAAAGGTAAAGAGAGAGAATTCATAACAATTTCAGTTTTGGATAGCACACATTAAACTAATTAAAACCACAAACCAGCACATGGTTTTTGCCTTAGGTTTTTTCCAATGGGTATTGGAAAAAATCAATTTATAATGCCAATAGCCGATCATTTTAAAATATTGTGCTTTATTATGTGGAGGTGAGTCACATTCTCAAGGAAATCATTTCAAAAAGATAAAATGTTTTATAAGTCTTGAAAGGTCCACTAAAACACCATATAATTAATCAAAAAAATATAAAATCACATTATATTAAATATAAAACATTAATTTTATGAAAAACGCATTTATTATATTTTATTACATCACTATTGGGTCATTATGATGTTTTAAAACACATTGTATATTTAAACGTTATTTAATTTTTACCCAAAAATTTCGCTGTCTCAAAAAATTATGAAACATTCACAATTTGATAATTTCTACATCCTATTTCCATAAATAATGTTAATTTTATCTAAATAATTTTATAAATATGTGAATTTTTAATTTTAAAATTAAAAACACCATTTATCAAAATTTCATTGGTTTTGAGAAAAACAGCATTCAAATCTTAATAAAAATTACAATTGTATTCATAAATAATGTACGATCAATTATATCTAATAAAAATAAATTCATTACAAATATTTTATTAATATATAATTTAATTCAAAAATCCATTAATTCACCAAAATATTTTTCTTAATTGACTTATATTTAAAAATAATATTTTTCGCATTAAAAACAATATACAATTTAACAATGAATGTATATTCATTATTCTATATAAAAATAATGAAAATAACCATAGTTATTGGTTATCGTAACATAACCCAAAATAACACCCACCTAAGACCTCAGGGTAATGTTTGCGATGGCGCAAGACTCTTGGGGTGGCTCAGATAACATCACTCGGGTGGTAGTCTCTATCAACTTCCACTTCTCCCATAGTTGATTTTGTTCGAGCTTAATGTGTTGATTCCTGTATTTGGCTTCATCAAGAGTGAAGCCCAATTACGCCACCTCCCTTCCATGCTCTGAAAAATGGGCTTCGTACGGAGAAATTCTATTGGATGAGGCCATCTCTTCCTTTGTCTGAGTAAATTGGATTTGTTAAAGCCCTTTTTTATATTAATCATATGATCACTATTCAACGCCTATATTAGCAACGATAACAATTTATAACGGTATTTTAAATTAAAAAAAAAAAACCGAAAAAGTTTTTTGTTATATATAAACATTTACATAATATGAAATCAAATTAGATCAATTGTAATTTTCATTACTAAAATATTGGTTCTTTACAATCATATTCTAAAAAATAAAGAGACTATGGAAGAAAAAAACCTCAACACAAAAATAGTTTCAAACCCCATGGAATGAAGAATAACTATAAGAATCATGAAGATATTGATATGATTTCTAAATACTTGTTATAACAATAGTGGATAAATTAGGTTCATAAACTAGATCACCCATAGATAGTGCATCCAAACAATCATAGAAAAAATACCATTGAGTATACCAAACTTAGTGGGTAAATCACTGACCTCAGTTTCCCAATCATGCACCCAAGACCTATCCCATTCCAAATCAATGAGCACCTCAAAGGGTTAACACTTGAATGGTTGAAAAAAAATATTGAGAAATTTTCTCACATTCAATAATTCTCATAAAAAAACATTCATATCTATACAAAAAATACACCATGAGGTATAAGTGGTATTCCAAGAGAAAAATAATTCCTTCTATAAAAATACATACAAATCCATTTATAAGAAACATACCAAAAAGAGGTCAATCTCCATGATTTCAAAAACAAAATCTGAATCCGCAAAACCATGATCAAAACTACAAATCAAAACGTCCCAAGAAAACATCTATAAATGGTTCAAACTCGATACCTCTTTTGGAATCCTAGATTATAAAACATTAAAAGTTAAATAAACAACCACAACAGAGGAAAACACTATGAGAATTTGGAAATGTGGTTAAAGCATGCACTGAAGTCCCTCACTGGAATCGCACCATAAGTATTTTCATAGCATCAGAAATACTATTTTCTCAAAACTCTTGTGTTTCATTCTTGTGATCCTTACTCATCGAGTTATCCTTATACCACCATTCTTCGGTTATGCTTTAGATGGAACTAAGGCATCCCCTACCATATGTTTCTTAGACTAGTGATATTCCATCCAAATAAAATAATTGAAAATATTGTAATAAATCTAATATAATATGTAATTATAGATGAACCAAAATCTAGGCGAAGACAAACTATAATAAAATAACATATTTCAGGATCATTGTGTTCATGAATTGGTGAGAATTTATCCAAATTTGAAAATTGATTAGGGAACTACCTCACTAGTTGGCCACCTAGATAATAATCCACGAAATTAAGATCCTTTTATAATTTCACAACAATAGGGAAGAACCAAAGAATTAATTACATCATGATGATCTCTCATTACATACCTTTATGTAGCTGAGATGAGACTATAGACTCTCAATAAATTCATCCAAATCTAATAATAAAGCTATCAAATTTTGTCACCTATTAATATTCAAGAGTCCCAAAAGGATTTAGGATCACCTCAACCTCTTCCAACCACATAACTTGTTTTTATGACACTTTATCAACACCGAACAAAGGAAGATGCTGATTTAAGAATTCTGTAATGCGGTTCGAGAAAATGGAAGGTTATACATCAACCATTCCACGTAGAGTTTGGGAGGGAAACTAAATTGAAGAAACCTCTTCAACAATTATGCAGACCAACCATTTGAAATAAATTAAGAAAAAATGAATCCTCAAAAAAAAACAATTGATTCATTCATCAATCAAGAAATAAACAAACAACAATCCATCAAGAAAGGATGAAATCATTCACACATAAAAAAATTCATTTAAAATTTCCATTTGAAACATTGAATTTTGAAATCACCCTCCACCATGATGAACTATTATTAATCAACCAAATGAAATCTTTAAAAACAATTCAACATATTTAGAAAACACTATCTCAAACAATGAATTCCATAAAAACCCTTCCAAAATTCCATTTTAATTTTAAATCCATGTATCCAATTAAAGATAATAAAAAACATATTTTCCATTTTAAAAAACAATAATCAATAGAACATACAATTTATTTTGAAATATTCCACGAAACAAATCAGGGAAATGATTATTTAACAAAAATACATCCATTATTCCAAAAAAAGGTTTTCAAAAGTCATGTGAAATAAAAATAAATACCCAATAATCCAAACAAGGCTCACAAAAACCACACCCAAAAAAATCCTCAATACACAAAAAATTAGTGGTAACGAATTTTATAGAAATGACGAATTCGTCGGATCCAATAATGATTAAACAGGTAGGAAAGTTTTTTATGCAAGCTTTGGCTATATTGGTTGGGCTTCTATGAATCAATCATGAAATAAAAACTATAATGGTGGTAAAGCCAACTACATAGGAATTATATAGTTTCTAAAGACATTCATGCGAACCATAAAAGTAATTTTATTCTCCCTATTTACACAGAGTCCATTTAATATCCCCAATATCACTTATACCACTAATGGGGATCAAAAAAATATAAAAAACATAATCATTCAACCAAACCGTTAAAAACATTACTTCATCATTAGAAACCAAACAACCCCTAGAAACTAGTGGTTTGGATTGAGAAAGAGCAAGCTAGTCTCTCTCAACCCTTACCTCTCAAGCTCAAGAAACCTTAATCTCTATTGTACTAAGAAATCCTCAACTAAAATAGGATACACAGAAGGCATAGGTTCTAGCGAAAGAACCAAAATACCTAAAATACCATTTTATCACACACCATCCTTGGATTCCATATAACTCAACCAAATTCTTCATAAGACCCGAATGGTTTTTCTTATCATTATGGTGTTGAATAAAATTCATGGGCATAATATGAATCCCTTTGGGATTGATCTCAAAAAATAAGATACAATGATAAAATAAATTTAAATACATGTTCCTAAATGAAAAAACACATTCAAAAATTTTCATAACCAATTTAACAGATCCAATACATTTGTAAAAACATAAAAATCAACCATAAACTATAGGATAAAAGAAATCAATAGATGCATGACCTGCCAATAAAACAACAACTACAAACATACTTGAGATGAGACCAAACCGTGTCTTTGAAAAATAAAATTGATCATCACCACCCAACTCACTCCACATCAACCAGATGATCAAAACATAATCAAACTGGGAACCTAGTACCTGAATCATATTGGCTTGAGTAAAAAATATAATTAGGTAACAACAATCCTCTAAAACTATGCAATATGTTCCATATGGTAATTCGTCAATAATAGTTTTAAAATAATGAAATAAATTTTTATTTTCCAATATAACTCAATGAATCCAAATTAATTCCATAAACATGTAAAAACCATTTCACATTCATTTCCTATAACATAAAAGCATTGATTTGAAAACAATTTCAATATCCTAAGGCATTCTAAAAAACACAAACATTTTTACATTTCTCAAAAAAACACTAGTTTTAGTTAAATGAATACAGTGACATTATAACATATCAAATTCCAAATCCTTCTTTAAACCATAACACCCAATTTCAAATCGACATTAAATCACTTTCATAAGAGTATTTTAAAAAAATTGGTTTTGAAAACATCTTTGAAAATCATTTTCCAAAGGAAATGACACAAAACTCACATGATTCAATAAAGATAATTCGGAACCGTAAATCACATGGAATATATCAATACAAGAAATAAAATGTTCCATACTTATTAAATTAGGGAAAATTATAAAAAAATACTAGATCAAACCCCCTTGATTGATAATAAAGAATCCAGAAATAGAATGTGTTGTGGGATCCACCCTGGTATTATAGAAATGTAATCAATCTAACCATATAAGAGTGTACTAATCCATGAACCAGCTACCGACATATGCTGAATTTAAATACACAAGTCACTAAACTATCACACACACGGAAAAATGGGTTGATAACCCCTTCCTATACCCCATTCCTAACGTGACTGGGAGGCCATAAGTGGATTGAAAACAAACTAGTGTATCAAATATGATCTCCCACATAATACCTACTTTTTGGTGATTAATAAAGTATTTGAGGCATAATAACAATAAAGAAACGACTTACTCACAAGTAAAAAACCAATGCTACCTTTACCCCAACCACCCAACAATGAAAATTCCATATAACAAATGCACCCACAAAATAAAAAGAACATTCCCACAAAAGGGGAGAAACTAGAATCTAAAAGAGATAAATAAATCCCATATAAGGGGTAATAAAATAAGATAAAATCAAGGGGTTCTATTCAATGAAATCATTTATAAACCAAAGATTCAATTGATCCTTTAAATAAGAATTTGGCTTGAGATTCCAAGACCTTTTAGATTTCATCAAACACTATTGCATACATTGTTTGGTAAACGATTAAAATATCCCACACTAATTTGACGAATTTAATATCCACCCTAACAAAATATTCCTCTTATTTGAATAAAAAAATTATTTATGGAACTTCATTTCCATCAAGAAATTTTTAAGAGAGCCACCATAGAATTTCCATTGTGGTAAACCACACAAAAACAAAAAATATTTAATTGAAATACATTAATTATTCCATTTCTATATAATTTTTAGGATAACACTTCAACATTAAAAAAATAATCAATTAAAACATAGATTTTTATATTTATAAAATAAAACCATATCAAAATCCAAAAATCATTATGGAATCCATTTCAAAATTCCCATCGTGCATTTTAAAAATATTACTACATTTAAAAACTCAATTTGAAACAAGAGAAAAAGGATTTTACATGAAAGAAAATTATCTAATCCTTAAAAAATAATTTAATGGTTTCAAAATAGAACAAATAAATTAACTTTAGTCATTATATTAAAAAAAATTGGATTTAGAAAGATCAAGGACATATTGAATTTCAAAATTAACTTATTGGATAGAAAACAGTATTTAAATAGATGAAAATCATTCCAAAATAATATTCCTTTAATAGAGAGAATTCTCAAGAGAATAGAACCAACACTTAATAACCTTAAACACTAAAAACCCAAAATTAGTTCTTCTAGAAACCCTAAAAGTATCCATATTAGATCTATATCACATGGGGTAAAACAAAACCAAGGGAAAAGGGTGATGGATTTGATGTAGGGTGGAAGAGATGAATAAATACCTTAAAACAACATGTAAATAACCTAATATAAGACATGGATCAGAGGAGGGTGGAGCATTTCTATGGGATCCTAAGGGTCATCCAATGTTACATGGGGAGAATATAGGTGAAACCACTATTAATTTGAGAGGGAATTTTGGGAATTCCACAAACTTATAAATCCATATATAATAAGTTCATTTTATCAAGAATTTCTAAAAACTTTGAAGAAACACTTCAGTAATGCACCGACTCTGGGTAACTGGGGTTGGTGCATTATAGTTGGAATCAGAGGAAGTTTATAACAAACCTTGGAAACTAGATTTAGAAAATCTCTTATTATAGAACACTACCCTAAGATAGACTTTGAGGATTAGTATAGAATAACTTCCAATAATTTTGGTACTATAGAGATTTTTTGAGTTTTCTAAGAAATAAATCCATTTCTAGATACAAGCAGGTAGAGGTGGATCTGGCATATATTTACCTATGGGTAAAACTTGAAAACACCACTTTGATCTAGGCACAAATGGGAACTGGTGCACAAAAATGGGCCTTACTACACTCTTGGTTACGACACTCCCGGGGGATATTATTTGTATAATTCACTTTTTTATAGACCATTATAAATGATTTATGCGTATATACCTACTCAAATTAAACATTTATATGATTATGTATGATATCCAAAAACTGATCATTTTATGTTAATATTTTTACATGGTTGGAATTATGTATTGCGATTCATAAACTAATCTAATGTATGTCATTGTTTAGAAATAGAACCTACTATAAGGAATGAAAACCATATCAAACCACGTAATTCATGTAGGGGTTTCCTTCCTACTCAAGATAATTTTAGTGGACCGGGTGATGCAACTTGTGCGGATCATCTTATCACCATACTGGGACGACTCACTCAAGTTATGAATAATAACCTTACTCGTATGGATCACCCTAATACACAATGCGGAGGACCAATGTTAGACCTCCTTACGAGGAAACAACTGTAAAAATTCAATGGGAGTAAAAATCCATTATTAACTAAGAAATGGATAAATTTTTTAGAGAAAATATTTCATGATTTGGTGAGTAGTGAAAGGAAAAAAGTTGTCATGGTAGTTTATCACCTCACGGGAAATGCAGATCAATGGTGGTCATTAATCCAAAACAATAAAGAAGATGAAGAAGTATCGAACATGTAATGGAGGTAGTTTAATGATATTTTCATAGAAAAATACTTTCCTCGTGACCATCGAGCGGATATAGAAAGACTTTTTTTTGTCTGAGGAAAAAGGAGGATGAGAATGTCGCAATGTATGGGGATAAAACTACAAGGATAGCAAGGCATGCAGAATATTATATACATAACCCAAGAAGTAATATTGATCTAATATTTTATGGGTTAAAACCATTTCTTCGTCAAGAATTAGTCTCACAATCCTTCTCATCATACAATGATATTGTCACATGCACTATCAAGATAGAAAAGAAATTCTCTAAGTCTTACGATTTCAAAGCAAAGCAAGAGAAAAAGAGATCTTCTAAACACATTGGAAATGGAAATAAGTGGTCGAAGGGAAAAGTGGAATATCCATCCTATGTTAAATGTGGGAAGAAACACCCTGGAACATTCCAGAAGGGATTGGATGTCTGTTACAATTGTGGTGAAAAAGGCCTTCCAAGCTCGTGATTGCTAGGGGAAGAAAGAAGTTGTCAATGTTGAATGATATAATTGTAGAGTAAATGGGCATTATGAAAATGAATGTCTTATGATCCAAGGGAACTTACCTCAGAAAAGGCCAAGGGAAAAAATCATATCTTATGTGATCACTACTACTGAGGCTGAAGCTCCGAAATACGTGGTGGCAGGTAATTTAATGGTTTCCTCAAGTTTAGAAAATGCATTATTTCATTCTAGATCATTGCATTATTTCAACTCATCCCATTTTGATACAAAAATTTTATATTTTCAATTTTAAATAACAAGGGATTTGTCATTCAAAACTCCTAAGGGAATTATCATCGCTACAATGTTTTAGGAATCTATTCCCATTACGGAATATATATGTTCTTTATCTGCTGATCTCATCATCACACCCATGATTTAATTTGATATAATCCTTTGCATGGATTGTCTATTAGAACATGATGTGAAAATTTATTTTAAGAAGAATGCGATTACAATTTTCGATGAGGATAATGAGTATCTTATCATTAGATCAGAAAAATCACCACTTGATTCTTATATAGATTCAACCCTAGTAGCTCTACTAAATTCAATTATTAGGGAAGAAGAAAATGAAATGAATATAGGTGAGGAAAAGAATTTATGAAAATAGGACATACCTATTGTGCAAGAATATGTTGATGTGTTTCTAGAGGATTTACTTGGACATCCTACCGAATGGGAAATTGAATTTTCCATTGATTTAATTCATGGTTCAAGGCCCACATCGAATACCCCTTATAAAATGGACATTTTGGAATTAGTGGAACTAAATAAACAACTTGATGAATTGAGTAGTAAAGGATTTATTCTCTTTAGTGTTTCTCCATGGGGTGCCCCTATCCTTTTTATTAAGAAGAATGATTGATTTTTGAAGTTGTGCATTGACTACAGGGAGATCAATACTCTAAAAATAAAGAACAAGTATCCCCTACCTCACATTGATGATTTATTCGACCAACCTCAATTAGCTCAATATTTTCCATATATTGACCATCGATCTGGATATTATGAGTTGTGTGTGAAGAAGGAAGACGTTCTAAAAATAGCTTTTCGAACCAGGTATGTGAATTACAAGTTTAAGGTAATGCCTTTTGGATTGACTAATGAACCCTCGGTCTTCATGGATCTAATGAAATGAGTTTTCAAGGAATATCTTGATTACTTTTTAGTGGTATTTATTGATGATATATTGGTATACTCAAAAAGATGTGAAGATCATGTAAATCACATGTGCACTATTCTGAAAACCATTAGAAGAAGTGAATTATATGGGATGTATAGAAAGTGTGAATTATAGCTTCACAATATTTCTTTTCTAGTCTATATTGTCTTTATGGATAGAATCTTTATTGATCCTTCAAATACCAAGGCAATCCAAGTATGGCCAGCACCGACGACTATAACTGAGGTGTGCAATTTCATTGGTTTAGCAGGTTATTATCGATGTTTCATCCAGAATATTTCACGGTTGGCTTACCCATCCACCAAGATCACACATAAATGGGTTAAATTTGTTTGGACAAAAGAGTGTTAAGAATTCTTTGATGAACTGAAGAGAATATTAGTCAATGATCCAATCATGACACTTCCATCAGGGAATGACGAGTTTGTTATTTATAGTGGTGCTTTAAGGAAAGGACTTGGTTGTATCTTTATGAAGACTCATATATATATTTATTATGAATCTCAACAGCTAAACCTTCATGAGAAAAACTACCCTACTCATGATCTTGAGTTAGAAGCTATAATCATTGCTCTGAATATTTGGAGAATCTATCTCTACGGTGAAAAATGTGAGATTTATATTGATCACAAGAGTTTGAAATATATTTTCTCATAGAAAGAACTCAACATGAGGAAAAGATGATTTCTTGAACTACTCACGGATTATGATTTCACTATACACTATCACCCGGGGAAGGAAAATAAGGTGGAATATGCTTTGAGTAGAAAGGATCATGGAGTTTTGACCAAGACGAGGGTTGAAAGGGATTCTATTTTCATGGATTTAGTAAATATGGATATGGGAATAACAATGGAAGGTGAAACATCAATACCTTTTCAAATGGTTGCAAAAACCATCTTTACTAGAAATGATAATGAGTTATCATATTGATGATGTGGTGTTTCAAAAGAAGATTAAAGCTATGAATGATGGGAGTTTTAGTGACTTCGTATATGAAGATGGAATTTTGTAATTTGGGAAGAGACTATGTGTTCAAAACATACCTAATCTAAATGGGAATTGATGGATGAAGATCATAGCATCAATTTCTCTATACACCGTAGTCAATCGAATATGAATATAGATTTGAAGAAACATTTTTGGTGGGAAAACATGAAGAGGGAGAATGCAGATTTTGTGTCAAGATGTATGGATTGTCAATAAGTAAAAGTTGGAAGGCAATAGCCTGGTAGAGTCATGAAAACTATTCCCATTCATGAGTAGAAATTGGATAATATTACTATTGAATTTGTCAATGGGTTCACAAAGACTCTGAGAAGGAATGATGAAATATGGGTTATTGTTGATCATCTTACCAAGTCAGCAAATTTTTTTCTATAAGAGATGATTTACCACTTGAACGTCTGGAAAGACGATATATTAATGAAGTTGTAAGGCTCCATGGTGTATCTCTATCTTTAGTTTCTGATCATGATACCCATTTTACATCAAGACTCTGGAAATTTATTTAGAAGGCCCTGGATACTGAACGTTGTTTGAGCACTACCTACCACCCTCAAACTGATGGGAAATCAGAATAAACTATTCAAACCTTAGAAGAGATGTTGAGATATTTCTCACATGACTTTCAAGGTATGTGGGATCAATATTTACCTCTTGTAGATTTTTTTTATAATAATAGATTGCATTCAAGTATTCAGATGGAACTATATGAAGCGTTATACAGAAAGAAATGCCGCACACCAACTAGTTGTGATGATGTTGATGAAAGAAAACTCATAGGCCTAGAACATGTTGAGGAAACAATGGAAAAGGTGAAGGTTATCCAAACCCACATCAAAGAAACTCAATGTAGGAAAAAGAGTTATGCCAATAACCAAAATAAGGATTTGGAATTTTAAGTTGGAGACCAAGTTTTCATAAAGAAATCTCCATTGAAGGCAGTTATATGTTTCGTTAAGATGGGTAAATTGAGTACCAGGTATATGGACCTTTCCAAATTCTTGAGTGAATAAACGTTGTATCTTATCATTTGGAATTGCCTCCATGTCTCTTCAATGTTCATGATGTGTTCTATGTATCGTTGTTGAGAAAATACAAGCCTGACCCAATGCATGTACACACCTATGGGGAAATTTAAATGGAACTTGATCTGTCTTATTGTAAAGATCCTATTAAAACTCATGATACAACAGAAAAAGTGTGGAGAAACCGAACGAATTTTATGGAAAATGTTCTATGGAGAAAACATAAGATAGAAGAGGCGACGGGAGAACCCGAGAAACTTATGTTGAAGAACCACCCAAATCATTTTGTTTGGTAGTATTCTAGAAATTTTGTGGAAGAAATTATTAGAAGGAGGGAAGAATGTAACAGACCAAAATTCCATGGTATGTTTCCTTTTTAATATCCAATAGCATGCATTGTACGTAACTTTGAGCTTCTAACACACCACGTCCTATCAAACTAGATATTATGAATACCAATACCCACTTTTTGAAATTTTTTAATTTTATGTTTCAAAATGGACTTCATTTTTTAATTCATAATATCGAAATTATCTTAGAGTGAATTTTTGGTATTTTTCTGAAAACTTTAAATTTTTGATGAATAGTGAAAAACACTGCGGTATTGGTTAAAACTTACTTTTTACTTATATAATTATTTATTTTATTTAAATTTATTTTAGTTCAAAATAGATACATAATACCTATATAAGTTCAATGTAATTCATTTGAGTCATTTTATAATTAGTTTAGATATAAAAAATTTATTGAACTTTTTACAGTCTTTTACCCACCTCCTAGGAGCATTTGCAAATTTGCATAAAAAATAATTTTATCGCTTATATGATTTTAATTTCAAAACTACAAGAGAAAAGGTTAATATCAGTAAGTAATATTTTTTCAATAAGAGGAAAATAATTTTGGGTGAATTGTAACTTTTGACTTTTATTTACCACAGTTTAAAGTAAATAGGGTAATTAAGGGTAAAAATGATATCATAATTACCCTAACACATGTCTTCATTCTACTGGATAAGTATAATTCGACCAAAAAAACATAGGAATAAACTATGCTCCACTTTGGTCCACATGGATTAGATTAGGACATTTATTATTATTTTATTTAAAGAAGAGTTAAAAGAATTAATTTCAAAGTTTAATAACTATGCAATTTTAATATAGGGTTATAAAAAAGATAAATTCAACTATAAATATTAATTATAAAAATAAAATGATTTCCTAGAAAATTTTATTTTATTTATAATTTTTAGATAATAAATAATTTAATTTTTTTAATGTCAAAATGATGATGTAGTAATTACTTTATTAATGAAATATTAAAATAATTGATAATATAAATATCCAAATAAATGTAATTTGAGACATTTGATGAATTCCGGTAATTTTATAGTTAAATATGTCATGTTAGGGTTGATTAAATTATTTTTTTCCGACGTAATGATGCTTCAATGATTTTCACAAAAATCAAATGATTAATAGTGTCAAATTTAATATAATTGAGTTTTTAAAACAAATACTAAATTATTAATTGATATAATATTCTTAAAAATATAAGGTTCATCCAAAGGACTTACATAAGGTTATATATGTTAATAATGAACAACAATGGGTTTTCTTGAATTGTTATTGTATGTTAATTAACAATGTAATATAAAAATACAAAGAGATAAGGTAAATATCAAACAATTTAACTAAGAGATAAATCCAAAAGATAAGGTTAATATGATGACCTAAACTTGTCTAAAACCTATTGGTTGAAATTTTTGCAACCCATACCCACCTTATCATCGAAATAACTCATTTTTGAGCCATTATTACTGAAATTTAATTTAAAATAAAATAATATTTCAAGATTTTCATAAAGTGACCCTCACCTATCTTATAAAAGGGTACTTCCCATTTTCTTAATTTCATACCTCTAAAGCCTTTTGGCTCGGCCAAAACAAGCCCAAATATCACCCAAACTTTTCTAAATTCATTATAGAGGCCTTCCATTAGTCAGAAAGACTTCATATGGAGTCCTTTTGATCAAATAAAAAGGAAGAACCCGGAGAAAAGGTAAATATTTCATCACCTCTTTCAGGTTCATTCCTTCTTCCACTTCATCTGTCATTGTTGTTTACATTATAAAATAATAACTCCATTATATTCTATATAATGTTATTTTGTTATAAAAATGGTTCAAAAATATTCATTATTCTATCCGTGATATGAATGAAAAAATCACCATACGTGCATACGTACGACTTACCGTCTCCACGTCGCTGTGTAGTTTTTTATTCAAACACATAATTATTTGGATGGGTATAATAATTGGTATAAATGATGTAAATAATAAATATAACATGTTATTTATTATTTATATATGTTATAACATCCAATTACATATCATTTCACCATCAATATAAAGATATTGTCGCTCGTGCGTATGTACGGATTACCGTCTCCACGAACGCGATGAGATTCATTCCCCATCATAATCATTCAAGAATAATTTTCATTTTATGATTAAAAATAATTCTTAAGAACATAATATCATTATGGATATGAATAAAATACATCCTATCCATAACCAAAATTGATTACGTAACTGATCATATAGAGGAAAGCTGATCAGTTAACACTCAAAACGATGATATTACTAAAATATTATTAACAATGCAATATTAATGGATCATATATGATATCATATTTATGTATATAGTATTTTTATACATTAATTAAACTTATTTAACTTTTATACATGAGTATATTTTACCCTCATCCATGGAAAAGTACAAGGTAAGGGTTAATTTCACAATTTCTTTAATATCTGAGGTTGTTTTTATGTAAGTATCAATTGGGGCACCTTTATCATCTACATCCATGTTTTCTTAAAAATAAAATTTGAAACATTTTTACTATTTAGTATACTATTGGTTAAATTCCTTTATACACTTATTTAATCATATATTATTTGAAAAGAATCTTTCCATTATTTTTCGATCCAGATACTTTATGCCCTTTTCTACAAAATTAAGGTAATAATGTCTTTTTTTAACTTATATGACGGGTGTGGTTATTTTACGCCGTTATAACATCGTCAAATCTTTCCATACAACACAATAATAATATTTTAAAAATAAACATTTTCTTTTATAATTACATGACTTTTAAATGATCTAAAAATATAAATATGTGTTTCTATAATTATGTTTTGATTTCATCTATGTCAACATCCTTTGATGGATTTTAAGATTTTTTGAAATTGATTTATTATGATACAAAATATCCATATTGAATTAAAGGTTTTGTGATATGTTTGACCGTGGATGTGTTATTTTTAGAACATTCATGGTTTATGGATAAAGTATTGACATTTCATATTCTAGTTTTAATACGAATGTTAATTTTATGTTTAAACCTTTTAAAACTGAGCAATGCATTGGACTTAGTAAGTGACAGGTAGAGCCCGCTATAGCTCCTCGATGCATCGATTGGTCTCATGATACAATCTAGTGTCTTGTCACAAGGCCTTGAGAAAATATTATTTTTTGACTTGGCACATGCCTTTGACTATGTGGTTATGATTTTTGGCATTATGAATTCAATCATTATGAAATTGGATATTGAAATTACATGTGATTTTTCAACAAGTAGAATATCCATGTGAATAAGTAAATGAAATTATTTTATATATCTTTGACATATTATTCTTATGTTTATGTTTATATGGCTTTTGTTTTAGTCTTATACATTTCCTTATATGTTTATCCTTATTTATGAATGTTTCTGCTATATTGTTATACTTACTGAGCATCTGAGCTCACCTATTTATATGTTTTATTTTTTCAAGAATGTGAAGATGTATTTTATGGTTGACCTCTAAGGATAGGCTAAGGGTATAAGTTTTTTCAAAAGGGAACAAAATGTTGTTGATGTTTTTATTTCATGATGTGATGTAAAACTTATTAATTTATCTAGTACTTCTAGTGCTACTAAAATGATCAGTACTTGGGGACATGATTCCTTGTATTATGAAAATGTTATGTAATAATCCACCAAATCTGGGTAACTAGGGTTGACGATTTACATTCATCATATTTACCAATATTACATCAACTTAATTATATCATATATGTTACCGGATCATTATTATAAATTAATAACGATTCATCATCCCTAGGGACTAAAAACACACTATTCTGGTTCTCAAACCCCTCTTTCACTCTAATGTTTAACTTGAGTCTCTATAAACCATTATTCTATAGGTATTCGTGGAATATTTTTCTATGATAACTCTGGTATATCATGATACTAGACTTTAATGATGTTGACCTCACTTTTTCTATCTCTTATAGAGATATAATCCTTCTCAGTAATAAAGGAAATATATCAACCAAAAACTATCTTTCAAAAGGGATATATAATTATTATCCACTTGTTTCCATTGGATATCCTATAAATATAAACATTGTTCTTTGAGGGTGCAAGTTTTTTTACCAAAAGTGACCTAAAAACTCTCTAAATCCCCACACATGTTAATATTAACACATAGGATTATTTCCACTCATTGATTTTTGTCGAATAACATTTTACACTTTAGTTAGAACTCAATTAAGTATGTACAATTAAATTTGTATTGTGTTTCCTCAAAAGGATAATGGAAAATTCAAAGGAATCATCCTTGTTCTCACTATTTCCAACTAGATTCAATTCCTTGATTCACATACAAAATTCAATTGATGTGTATAAGGTGATGTGAGTTTGGATACAATCCCAAACACCAATAAATAATATTTTATGTCCTGATTAAGATACACTCTTCCACGGTCTGAGAGATATTTCATAATATAATTACCAATCTGGTTCTCAACTTCATTATTGTATTCCTTGAAACTATAAAAGGAATATGACTTGTACCTCATCAATAAGACATATATAAATGTATTGAAATGATTAGTAAATGAAATATATATGATCACGCACAACTTTTTTTAATAATAAATGGTCCACAAATAATGATATGAACTAATTCAAAAATATCTTTGGACTTTTCACCTTTTACACTAAATGGGTATTTGGTTAGTTTTTTCAGTAAAATAAGCATGGCTTGTACTAAATGGTTTTAGTTGAAGATATTCCAAATATCCAATTTAGAGTAATTAAGTGAATTTATTTTATTTTACGTGACCTTACCAATGATTCCATAGTTGCGTGTGGTATGAGTCATGTGAATTTGTTTAATTATCAATTAAAAATACATTGTTCATGCATTTAAACACATAATGGTCATTATTTAAATGTGCCAAACCATAAAAAATGTTATCCTTATAAATTATGTAATATTTATTTCTAAAATTTAAAATAAATACATCCATATCAAGTCCTGATACCGAAATAATGTTGTTTGTAATAGATGGAACATAATAACATCCTCTTAAAACCAATATCATTATAGCCAATAACATAAGGTGGTAGTCCCCAATAGAAAAAATAGTAGGTTTAGATATGTTGGCTCCATATTGATCTACCTAACCAAGATAAATATTTCTGAATCTACTTGTTTACTGTATTTTAATATATATGTGAGAACCAAAAGAATATTCAAATTACTAATTTATTCAAAATGATAAATTTCACTTGATAAAAAGCAGCTAAATATTCCACATTATTATTATTGGTAGGGTTAAATTTTCCATTCATTGGTCCTTCATATCACAAGAAAAACAAAAAAAATCATATTCCATTTCCTTTCCCTTGATCTTTATCTATATGGTGGGAAATAGAATGATTCTTTGGGCAAAGAACTCTATTTATTTGACATTACTTTTATTCACAATTTGTAAATATGGTTATTCTCACTTCGCCTCATTATTAACGTGAAAAAGAATAGTAAGTAAATCTATGAGAGTCAAATAAATCTTTTTTATATTTTAATTATCAATTTAGATTGAAAATCTATGAATAACTGATGAAAGAATGAGATCATAACATAATTATTCAGGATGTTTAAACCCTGAATCCTCTAGGAACTCATTATAGACAATGAGTTTGACTATGGGAGGCCTAAATGGAAAACCTTATGAAATAATATTCTATATTATATCCTAATAAATATTAAACTATTTATTTCTAAATATCTCATAATATAGGACACAGAGATGCCATGACATTCTCTAAGAATCAATGTTTTCACGAGACATCAGGTGTTCACTGGACATGAATGAAAGAATTAAACATTGAACGTCGAAGATGTTTCCAAGTGTATATAATAAATAGAAAAAACATAATCCCTTTAATCCTTCATTAGATGATTAGACATTGAGGATTCTAGAACATAATATTTCTATTCATAGTGAAACAAAATTTGAATGCATTTTATCCATTCTGAGAAGTCAATGCTAGTAAGAAGATGGACTATACTTAATATTGATAGCAAGGATAATGTGGATGGAAAATGTTCAATTTTATAAATGAATATAAAATATTATATTATTATTACTTTTCATGGTTAAATATTATGTGAAACATAATTATCTTACTTTTATTAAGTCTTGAAATATTATTTCAAGCCTTAATAGCCCTCACCATGGAAATTGGAATTTAAAATCACTCAATAAATTCTATTTTATTGGATATATATATATCCTTAATTATAATAATGATATATTAAATGAGAATTATAATAATGTATTTTTATAGGTGTACTTGAAATCTATGGGTTTGCAGTTCCTTGATATATTTAGTAGATTCCCCAATCTAGAAATCTAAACTGGTATTTTCTAAAAACATTCCTTAGAAATTTTATTGGATAGACGATGGAAATTATACCGAGTACGGATTCTTCTAAACTATCCCACTAACCTAATTATGGCTTCAATATAATTAAAAATGTCCATGATGTAGGAAAAACCGACAACTTTACTGTGTGTAAATAATAATTTAGATTATGGATGATTAAAGATTTAATATTAACATGATAGATTTTTCATTACATGTATTGATTTGATGTTTTATCATTTTCAAGCCTTTTTAAAATTATGTGGGTTTTACTTAAGTGATTTACTTTTTTTTATAAAACATTTACACATAATCAATTTATTTTAATTCTATATTTTCATATTAGTCCGTTTATATTTTTGATTATAGTCACTCTTCATTAAAATAATTAATTTATATGAAATAAATAATAATTTAATTAAATTATCTGATCATTAGTTTTTATAACAATTGATTTAATGAGTAGAAAATATATAATCTTGTGACCTTGGGGAAAATAATATTTCCAATATTGTCTTGAGTGGTATCATTACTCTTGTCAAATAGTGTATCACCTGAGTTTGTATCATCGTGGATCCTCCTTGAACAACAGCCAAACACCTTGGGATACACATTTTATTACATTTATTTATAACTCACATATAGGTTATGGGAACCGAATGGTTTTTTGATGTGAATTATATAAATAACCATGTGCATGTAGTTTCAACATAATAATTCATGGAGGGATGACTCAAATGACCTCAAATCTAATTTAACAATTAAAAATTGAAAAACCTGAAACAAATTAAATAAAATAAAACCAATTCATACACAGGTCTTGGTTAATTCTAATAATTTTCAAACACATGCAAGAAATATGAAAATGTACAATTTCTAGAATTTATTTTTATTCATTTTTTATTATTAATATAATAAATAATGGAAAATAAATAAATAAATAAATAAATAAATAAATAATATTTTATCTTAATGTCCATAAAAATTATGCTGGATATATCTATTATAAATTAATTTAAATAAAATATATTCCATGTCCAATAATTGTTGATAATTATAATAAATTGATGAAGAAATTTTAATTCATTAATACAATTATTAAATTATAAAATAGATTGGGTTACAATCAATGTAATATAGTTTTAATGAAGTAAATTTTAATTTAAAGTAATTTAACTCTATCCTTTATTGAGATACTAAAAAATGTGTATATTGGAGCTACACGCCATATCCCACAATTTCTATGTACCCGGGATGCACACATGGGGCTTTAGGTACCTCAGTTGGACTACACGACATGCACTATATAACTACATGCTATATATATCTATTAACATGTTTCTAAGTATAACATCGAAGGACTCAACATGTTCTTTTCATACTAGACCACTTGGTATGTACACACCCATGTTCTGCAAGTCATGTGTTTTCATAACCCGTAGAATGAGTCAGTGTGTATTTTGGACATGGGAAATAATGAACTAAATTATTTGTTCACCAGGTAAACATTTTTTATTTTATTAATTATCTATTTTTTAGACTTATCAGGATTTTAACTATATATTTTAACTTATTGTTTGGAATAATTTCACTACTAAACCATATAGACTACATGACGTGTAAAATAACTACACACCATGGAATTCAACTAGCACTATACTAAGATGGCCCAATGTATATGTGGTTGGAAATTAATACATCGTGTGTAGTTAAATCACGGCATGTCATGTATCCCATTCCAAGTCTAAATGTTGTGTTTTTTGTTACATGTTGTGTACTCTGGCTATATATAGTGTAACCAAGTATTACCTTCCAAAATATTTGGCACCTCCTGATGGAATCTCTAGTTTTGCATCACATATTCATAGTTAATTATGTTATTACAAAGCAATATGGGGATAATTTATTTTTTAAGAGAATGTTTAATAAAATTTATTAAAAAATAATATTCCTAAAATGAAATGTCTTAGTACTATTGTGAATACTAGATCAAAAATCAAATAAATAATTATAAACATGAAACATCAAACCTCTAATACCACTTTATGGTTCTGGACATAGTAGAAATACTTGGATAGTTAAATAACCATAATGGTTTTTATATTTGATAGATCATTTAAAAAATTTAACATGAGATAGATGTCATAGCTAATGATATTATTCAACAAAATATTGACATAAGAGAGCCTAAAACATAGAGGTAAGATCATTAAAAATGTAATTTATGGTTAATGTAAATATGATACAAAGAAATTATTTCATCATCTTGGGATCATTCTTCAATTATTTCATTGATCTTTTGAACCAGGCCTTTCGGATTACCTTCCTTGTATAAAAAGGATCCATGTGTATAATCCCCCTAATGGTGATATATACTTTCTTTATTTATATTCGAACAACATTGATTGATTTTCAGGTGCTAACACAACTAATTGATCATCTTATGTTGTTCATCTTGATCACCACTGGATCCTTCGACATGGAAGGAGTTCATCTCATTCATGAGAGGATGATAAAGGGGGTAATTTTACTGAGATGTATGTTTTGTGCAACAATTCAAAATTAATGATTATCCCGAATCAATAGAAATTTCCCTTTATTTATAGTGATGGGGATTAGATTAAAATATTATTTAATTATGAACTAGCCCTTATAGAGTATAATAAAACACTTCTTACCCAATTATATATCATAAAAATATTATTATTTATATTTTATTGTGTGCAATAACTGGTGAATGGATAAATATTATTTTATAATATTGTATTGTAATATTTCTAATTGGACACTATCATTGTATCTCAAATTATTTAGAAATTATAAATTTCATAAATAAATATTTTATTTAAAAATAAATATTTTATTAATATTATGGTGAATGTATATTTATTTAATATTTAATAAAAAATAAATATTCTCTTCATAGTCTAGTGAATAAATATTTATATAAATTTTTTTATTGATAATAGAAAAATAAATGTTGACCTCATTATTGAGAATAATATATATTCTATTATCTAAATTACAAATTAATTAAATTTTGATCAGTAAAAATACATAGTGTGTGACCCTGTAGGATTATTACTCATTGCAATTTAGAGGGATTTCCTAAATTATTATTTTCTTATCTAGTAATGTGTTAAGGCATCAAATATAATGAACATCATGTCGCAATGTCAACAACGACACTCGAACTCTTACTGTGTATTATAATACCTTTATCATAATATCTCATCAAGAAGGTTACACACTTTTTTGTAATCTAATGTGTTTTATATGTCTTTATTTTACTATTTAAAATAATCATTCTATTTTTTGGTGGACATATAATTTAACAATGGGATTTTATTTCAATCAAAGGGATTAGATATCGACTTCCATACATATAGAAGGGTCAAATATTTACTCAACGTATCTATTATTTAAATGAAAGTCATGATTCACCCAACTTATCCAAATTCACCATGAACTGTTCATCGTCATTTAAAAAATACATCTTTTTCTTTGTGTTGTAACATGCATTAATAGTAATCATAATTTATATGGACAATTACATATGATAATGGATATGAATAACAAATGACATATAAACATGTTGAATTCCTAACGATGGGTTTATAGTCCTAATATCTCATATTGTATATTATCATGTGAGAAATTATGGACAAGAAGCTTGATCCGATTAAAATTACCACCTCCTAATAGTCTACATATTATATACCCTATCATAGTACAATATCGATTCATAGAACAATATTTAGGAATACCTCCATGACTCTTCATGGTTCTCGTTATAGAAGATAAATATTATGACCATACTAATGGGATTGATACCCTATGACATTATTATGTTAAATTCATGTAGAACAATAAAAAATATGTAATGATATATCTTATTAATATTCGAATATTAGAATATACATGTAATAAAAGTACAAATAATTTTTCTATAATATATATTCTATCTGGTAAAACAAATATAAAAGCGATACATAAAAGACTATCTATTACTACCAATGTAAACAAGTTGCACATTTATTTTCAATATAATATTTGATTACAAATATATTGTTAATCATTCTTATATTGGAGTAGTTTCAAGATGGGTGACCATATAGGATTTTTCTTATGGTGTGTGTAAGTAAGGACATTGTACAGCGCATGAACATGTGTCGGCCTATGGGAATATTAAATAGTCTAATGAGTGATTATAGCAGGTAATATCCTATTGTGTACTGTGAAGGTAACCAATGTATTATGCGAGACCCATGGGGTCAGGTAATAATGTTTATGTCCTCAAGAGGTTGGTTTAGAAAAATTCAAAAAACATTAACATATAACTCCTTACACAATACAGAAGTATGTATTAATCGCCCAAAAACACGAATCAAGTACATTAATATGTATCTAAATGCATATTATGAATAAGTTTTATAAATTATTTATATATGGCATATGGATAAATGAGATTGAAAAACTCCTCTTTAATAAGCTTAGAATGACATCTAGGAAACCCCATTCACTTTCCTAGCCAAATAAAGACTCGAGGAATGATTTTTTTCCAATTCCAAGTCCCTCTACCTAGGAAGACTTTACCAAAAAGAGAAATAAATTCATGAAAACTCCAACAACTAATATTTAAAATCTATTCCCAACAATTATTCACACGATCAAAACTAAAAATACAAATTGTGTTCAAGGTATATGAAAACTAAATTTTAAGATATCAAACCCAGAAGGATATTAAAGGATATATCTTAGATGAAATTTATCACATAAATGGGCATACATAATATTTATATTTCATAAAAAATGGAAATAAACCTAAATTTCATAGAAATTTTACAAATAGATAAAAAATTTATTTACTCAAAAATACATGAGAAATTTTTGAACTATTCATAAATAAAAGTTAATTATAAATATTCTATAATTTAGAAATAATATAAGAATTATTTAATATCAATATTAATCTTTTTATATTTTTTATTAAGTAGAAGTTATATGATGTTTCAAGAATTATAATCATTTTTTTAATTTAATATGAATTATATAAATATTTTATATAATGAAAATATGATATATATTTCTATTTATAAACATTTTATATATCACCACGTATGATTTCTGAAGAAACCATTTATTTCTAGATCATAAGGAATTCCATTTAACTTATCACATAGAATTGTTAAGAATTAACCTTTCATATTTTTGTGGAATCAGTTGATAAATAATTATATAAATAATTATAAAATAATTTTAAATAATTTATTTATTCATACAACATTATAATATAAAATATACTAATATACGTTTTTATTACGATTTATAATACTTTTATAAAGAAATAAAGAAACAATGAATCTATCCAAAAATAAATGATTAATTTTCTAAGTAAATCTATACTATTTTAGTAGATACTTTGATGTACAAGGTTTCAATCACTCCTCAAATTACTAGGGGCTATAAAAATGAAGTTTGATCATCCTATAAGGACTCTTCTCATTTGTTTCATATCTACATCTAAAAACTTAAGTAACATCTACTTACATTTTTTCTTCAATTTGGAATCATGCTCTTGGAATGTATATGCAAAGACACTGACCCCAATAGACTATAGTTTTTGGTTACTTTATTACATGAAAACTTGATACATTGAATCACAAATTGAAGGATAGAATTAATCAGTTTTCTTGAAAACTAAATACATAATCAAATCTGACATACAATTAAAAACATATAATACATATAATACTGAATGAAAATATTCTACATCCTTGATCTCATTCATATATTCATTCTTCATATAATGTAGAAAGGAAACAAAACAAGGGTGGGCTCAGATTCTCAGTAAGGGTTAAAAATATTTGATGTTATAAATAGTAAATATGGAGTAATCAACATGACTGGGCTTATAACTTAAAACACATTTCCTTTAATCATGAATTTTAATATGGAGAATAAAATAGTGGGCGTAAATGAAGATCAATTAATGTCATAAAAAAATCTCATAAACCTGATATATATCAATGGATATTATTTAAAATAATCACATAGAAATAAATAATTTTTTTATAATTATGAAATAAATAACACATGACATCTAAAAATTACCATTGAGACTTTATTCCATGAGAGCTAAAACTATCAGTGTGTATGCACAAAAAATAAATTTATTATGTCTAGCCAATTGGTTCATCGCGTGAGAAGACTGATTCATCAAGGGGGTATATATGTCAATTCCCCTCCCATTACTACCTTTCCAATGAAATCCTCATCTATTAAATTATTAATTCAACTTATAAACAAAAATACATATCAATATATGTCTATATTGAATAAAAATTACAAAATATGAATATTTGACCCATCAATCAATTAACATTCAAATTAAAACTCTATATATATAAATGATATATAGATTAATAAATAAGCATATTTAAGATGGATATTTTATATAAATATATTTTTACTAATCAATGATCATAGGAAATTAAATTTCTTGATATAATTTTAATGTACAAGAATAATAAGAGACTAAAGATGGCCTTTAATTCATATAGATATTGGTTTTGAAATAAATTTTTGTCCCTTTAAAAATAAAATAAAATTTATGGAAATCATTAAAATAATATTTCATAAACTAATTTTCCTTATAAAAGCCTTCAAAACTTCTAGAAGAAGCTAACGTACATAAAATAGTATTTGTTTGGGACAACCTATTATTGTAATATACATTAAAACATTCCTTTTAAATTTTTATAAATAATGTAAAGGATGTACCTTTCATAAAAAAATATTGATTCTTATTAAACAATTTAAATGTTCAAGGGAAAAATTAAATTTATTTAATAATTCATTTGGGTAAATAAATGGATTTTTGGTGTTTTTTGAATAACATGGACATAAATGAAATATATACTCGGTCAAAAAGAAATTTAAGATCATAATTTCATTAAAATATAATTTTTAGTTGAATGTAGTTCCAAAAAATGGAAAATTTTGAAGAAAATGTAGAAACTCCATAAATATAGAAAGGATATGATAATAGATGGAATTTTTGATGGATGGATTATAATATTACTCTAATTAAAATTAAAAAAATCCAAAAAAATATATTTTTAAATAAATGTTTGCTAATTTGTAGATTTTTAACTATAACTCCTTGAAATAATAAACATGAATTCAAACCATAATAAAAATTTATAAAAATTTATTATTTTTAAATATATTAAAGGGGAAATATATACATCTTATAAATTAAAATATATGTATAATATTAAACATGTCTTAATGGAATGTAAATTGATAAAAATTCCCTCAACATTGGTTTGACTCATAAAATACATTATTTATCATCAGAAATAATAAACATATGGTAATTATTATTGAGAAAAAAACATTTTAAATTTTTATTATTATATTAATTTTATCTGTTACCATGATGTATTCAATTACATAATCATTTATGTTTATATTAGATGTTTTGATGATATTCAGCTCATATATATCCAAAATTAGATTGTTTGGTAAACTATGGTCATCAAGGTCATTATTACATCATTTTTAGAATAATAATCAAAACATAAATACCATTTTTATACATCAATTATTAATTTAAAACCATCTATGAAATATGGTTTTGAAAAATTAACTACATTAAAATCTTGTAAATAGTATGTTATACAAACGCATGTATAACGTTTCCATTTTTCAACGATCATGATGGAGATAAAGTAAGTATTAATAAACCTTTTACGAAAAATAATATTGTCATAAATACGATATTAATTTTTTAAATATACCTATATATACCATATTTGTGATGTGGTGATGAAAATGAATCACATCACTTCATGGATGTGGTAATCCGCACGTACACACGAATGATTTTATCATTTTTCAAAATATGTAACGGTATTAAAAAAATTATATATTATATTCTCATAATGATAATTATTTCATTAATATCATATATAAACATTAAATCCAACATTATAATCATCCATAAGAGGATATCATGGAAAACAAATTATATCTATTTGTGAGGCAATGATTATCCAAACAGAAGAACAAGGATTTTATTTACCATATGTTGTAAGAGGAGATGGATATTGCTTATATACGTAATATAATAACATAAAAATATACTTAAGATATTAATTTTATTATTTGATTATGGTCGAATAATATTTGAAGGAGGTGGATGAAAAAATAAAACAAAAATGATCGGTTAATAATGATACCTCTTCATCAGACAACCTCATTTCGTTGAAACCAAAATCCTTCCTATAATGGTTTTGTAATAAAAAAGTCCTCTATGAAATGGTAATATATGTAAGGAAGTTATTTGGGTAGGTATTTCCTGAATAAAACATCTATTTATATATGAACAAATGGGGAGAGTATATTCCCTTTTATAAGTTAGGGGGAACTTTCATAATTTCATTAAATATTAAATTAATATAAATTTATTTCCTTAAAAATGGCTCCAATCTAATATAATTCACATATAGGATGAGGTTGGATTGAAACATTATAATAAAAAATACAGACTAATTTAAATTTTTTTCCCATACCATATCTTGTTATTTTAAACCATGATAAACATTTCTGACAAATACCATGATAATAATGTTTTTAATATTTCAGGGTGTACATAATTTCCATAAAAGAAAAACTGGAAATCAAATGGTCCATGTTTTTTATATTAAACCACATGAAAATAACATTTTTGATGATAAAATGTTTTATTAATTAAAAATAATTTAACAAATTATTATTTATTATAAATATTCCTTAATGGCATTTTCAGAACAATTTATTTAATTTGACTTTAGAAAAATTATGGTGATAAAATTATAATATAATTTTTTCAAAATCACTAAAATATCATATTTATCTACAAAATTAATGGAATAGAACAGTTCATTGAATTTATATTACTTTTAATATTTTTATGATCATTTTATATTTGTATTTTAATTTATTAAATATCATGTTAGCATTTTTTATATATTTATCGAAATTATTTCATTAATAAAAAATAGAAATAAATTATAATGTTAACGTAATAAGTTCTCTTAAAAATGAATCTTTAGACATACAATAATTTCTTATCCCAATCAAAAAATAATATTTTTATTAAAAATTAGAAAGTATCATTTTTGTCTTTATCATTTACTTAAATAATATAAAGGTAAAAATAGAAACTGAAAGAAAGGCCCAACCAAGAGTGTGCTCGGGAGGAGCAACAGGATTGTCTGTGTATTGGATTTCATTTTCCATTTGATAATCATAAGGGGGATTTAGAAATATTGGAGGCCGATTATGATGCTGAAATATCTAGAAATCTATCAGTTGACAATGTTGTAGAAACATGCGAGAGAGGGCTTTATAGTGCCAGAAATAAAATTAGAAGGAAGGGGAGTCGGTGTGCCTAAGGGTCTGTTGTGGTAAATGGTGAAAATGGTTAGTGGAATGAAAGACTATTATTAGTTACTAAAGTTAATGGAACCCTGGTCATCCAGTAGATCCAAGGAGAAAAATCCCAGTTAATCAATCTACGATTAGATAAGAATTGAAATCCAAGCCTTTAAAAATGGGAAAAATGGATTTCGAAGAAAGATTAGGGTAATATGGAGGGTAACATGGAAGGAACTAATGAATAAGGGTATGAAAAAGGGGAAGGAAAACATCTAGTAATTATTTTATATTCCAATAATGAAATGTATTCAAAGCCAATCCACCTCAATGCCGTATAGTAATGGAAGTATATAATCATAGAAAGCCAACTATAGGTGAATGTTAACAATGAACTAGATGCTTGGATCAATAATAAAGATAAAATCAAAGCACAAGTCTTTAATGAGAAAAGGATTAATGAATAAGAGAAAATTCACACATGGTGCGTGTTGGAAAACCACCTTGAAGATCTACTGCATGATGACCCGAACATAAAGGTGAAAACTCATTACTTGAATCTATACAAGGTAATTAAATTCAATAATTTAATCCTTATTTTTAATGATTTTTTCATATCATAATGTCTTTTAACTAACTTTGTATAACTGATTTTGAATGTTCCCTATAAGAGTGTTATATGACTGAGAGGAGGATGGGGTGAATCACTTATACCATTTTTTGTTTATTTTTCTTTTCGATTAAAACACCCTTCACCTCATGTTAAAGATTTCAATTCCCCACTGATGATGCAATTCAAAATGCATCCAAACGAACACAAAGATTTACAAGGTTCACTATTCAATAATAATATCTACATTTTAGGTATGATTATCAAATGATTAAATACCTTATAATCCACTAGATAAAAATCCTCATATTGCAATGAGTATGTTGTACCCTTTCACTTATGTAACACTATGAAAAAATTCCACTAGTGTGTTTGCACCCTATTTTCCAAACAAGGTAAAATAAAATTTGTAACAACTAATGTTAACTGCGCTTCTTTTAAATTCAAAAAATGTATTCAATTGAAATACATTTCCTCAATTAATTATCTATAGGAATGGTAAGAACCCCCAAGAATTTTTTATGAAGCACTAACTCCAATATTTTCTGAGTATGATTTCTCAGAGTCTGATTTTTACAAAACAATACTCCCAGTTCGATTTTATGATAGAATAAAATAGAGTAGAATCGACCCCACTTTAATTCCTTTATACCATTGTTAAGTTGAGTAGAATATAAAAAATTCAACACCACCTGAAATTTTTTTTCAAGATTAATATAATTGATATCTTATTCTCTCTAGAAACCCGAATATTCTCTCTCTTAGGAAGTGAATAGTGAAAACATCATAATGTACATTGTACTATTTCCTTTTATAGGTAACCAAAAATATGTTTAGGCAGGAATCGCAAAACATTTTCCCACTCACCTAAATTCAACGAAAATGTCATTTATCATGAAATTTCAGAATGCATTTTGAATTCTTGACCTCTTCCTGATTCATCTCAAAACATCTACCATCTTTACATATTATTCTTCAGACTCCCATTTTCAATTGATGATATTGATTTCAATTGGTAGGAATACATGGGTCTAATCAACTGATTTTGATTTATCATGCTGATTAATGAATATGATTCTAAAAACAATTTGAATCAAAATATTGTATATAAAGGTTTATCCTCCTTTGGAAAATCATTCAACAATATTCTCTATTTTTCATATTTCATAAATCACTTGAGAAAAAATACTTCATTCAAAACCTTGTTCCTAAATCATGACTACCATGTGGACTTTGAATTCATTGAGGATCAAATTTAGCATCGTCTCACTTCAATTAGAATGTAATGTAACTTTCCATTCCTTCCTACTTCTTTATATTCATCTCAATCCACACATGATATTTTCAAAATACAAATGGTCTGTATACGACCATCATGAATATGATAATTCTTGATACGATCATTCTGGAAATGATAATTTATGATTGTGATCATTATGGTTACGATCATATACTATATAAAATTAATGATCTTCCCTTATATGAAACAATTCAATCTAAAAACGATGATCTACCTAGATATAATACTATACAATATAAAAATGATGATCTTCTTGGATACGAAACAATAAAATCTGAAAACGATTATCTACCTAGATACAGTACCAAATAACCAAAAAGTGATGATCCACCGGAGTACGATGCAATAAAATCTAAAAACAATGATCATTGATCTGTTCCATGACTATTCTTTCACATTCACCAAGATACTGTCATTTTTAGAAACAGTCAACATAATCTTTTACTCTTTTATCCACACCCCTTTCCAATCAGCACAACTATTCAATGGAACCAACTATTTAATTGGAATCACATATTCTATTAGAACAACATTTAATCAAAAACACATGATTACAAATCAGCACAAGATCATTTACATCCACTGAGTATTCAATTATTTTGAGGGTCAGCCAATACTTTCTCATTTTATTTTATCAGTATAACTTCTTCAATCGGCATCACCTCTTCAATCTGGATATGATTGTTTTGAAAAACAATCTCTACCACTTCTTTATATCCACCACCCAGATATGATAAATCTGAATATGATTCTATTATGATTTGGAAGCATCACTTTCACTCCACCTTTCTTCTATCAAGTTTCCATCACATGTTGTCAATACAAATCATTCTTTTCTGAAATTCAAATCAGTAAATAATCATCACAATCACATCAGAAATTATCATAACATTCCATTCACTCATGTTTAATTCTTTATTTCTCCCTAAATACATGAGTCTGATTGTCATTAAACATGGTTATGATTATTTTCAAAAAAAACAAAAAATAATTGTTTCCACAAAACAAACTGAAGTGATTTTCTATCTTTAAAACAAACCTTGACAACAAAAGAAAAAACTTCAATACAACACACCTTAATCATCATGTTGGTCCTAAAAATACCCCCCTTTGGATTTTTTAGTCATCCATGTCTCATAAATCACATAACTTTGTAACCTCAAGGAATAGATTATAATCAATAATTCTAAGCCTACATGAGCAAGCTCATTTTAGGAAATAAGATTCATTGATATTAAATCCATGTTTTCCAAACATTATTTCTTAATAAATCATTATTATTTTCCATCACATTAACTCATATTTATAGGTTACCAAAAAAAATTCATTTCCTACAACCACTCCAAAGAACAGTTAGAATAGTTCAATCATAAAACAATACAAAATTCACATCTTACCCACAAATCTCTCTTTTATGAAAACTATTTATGAAACAATACAATTATCCCCCTTGAAAAAACAATACAATGGTAAGATGTTAGTAGGGAAAGATACACATACCTCAACTTTGAAGAAAAATATATTTGAAACCCATATTCAACCTCATTTTTTAGAATGATTCCATCGATAATGGTTTTTTGAAAATATCAGCAACTTGATCCAATGGTGGAAGATGCACCAACATCAATTCATTCTTCTCCAAATGACCTTTAAAGAAATTATATTTCAAATCAATATATTTTGAACAAGATTATTGCACTGGATTATTGGTGAGATTTATTGTACATAGATTGTCACAACCTAATTACAAGGGTAACTACACTTTAATGAGTAAATCATCCAATTGTGTTTGCATCCACATAAGTTGATTAGAAGCTTGAGTAGCAGCAAAATCATGATCTTAATCCATATATAGAGTTACTAAATTTTATTTTTTTGAATGAAAACTAAAAAAATTATTTCCCAAAAAGAATACACCACCAGATGACGATCTTATATCGTCAACATTTCCAACCCCATCTACATATGAGTACCAATACAATTCAATACAATTTTATCTATCATATTTGATTTCAAAGTTTTTTGTGACATTGATGTATCTGATAATTATTTTTCAATCAAGTAAATGTGATTTTTTGGATCACTTTGAAATATTTCATCTAAGCTAATAGAATACAAAATGTCGGCTCTTGAGGTAGTAAAATACAATAGAATTCCATTCAGCTTCTGATACTCTTTTTACTCAACTGTTTTCTTTCTCTATCTTTACTCATCATTGTTACCACTACAATGGGTGTGGAAACAGGTTATGAATTTTCCAAACCAACCCATTTGAGATGTTCTTTTCCATAATTTTCATGGGAGTGGAAAATGTATTCTTTAATTTATTATATTTGTAAACCCAAAAAGTAATTCATTTCTCCTGGTATAGAGATTTCAAATTCATTCTTCATTTCTTCATAAAATATTTCACTACATCCATCATCATTCCCAGAATGATAATATCATTAACAAAAACACTAAAAATGAGGGAATACTCTTGACTTTATCTAAAGTAATGATTGATATCCCCTCTTCCTTTGTTATAATTCATACTTATTAATCATGTATCCAATTTTCAATACCATGCCATCAAATCTTGATTTAGGTCATTAAATGACTTTTTTAATCATCACACATAACAATCATATTTTCCATTAACAAATCCAAATGTTGGTTCATTATAAACCTCTTTTTAATGATCTCCATTTAAGAATGGATATTTGACAACCATTCGGAAGATGTTGTAGCCTCGTTGAGAGACAATATAAATATTGATTCTAATTATTTAAATTCTTCCCACTATATAAAATGTTACATCAAAATCAATACCCTCAATCTATGAAAAGACTTTGCAAACCAATCTTTCTTTGTTTCTTATAACATCTCCTTTTCATTCATCTCATTCCGAAAAACCAATTTATTGACAATGCTGTTTTTGTTTTCATTATTAGTTATGAGTTCCCATGTACTATTCTTTTTAATCTGATATAATTCATCATTAATGTCATGAACCCATTCCGTATTATAAAAAGCCACTTTTACATCATTCAGTTCTACTTTTTAATTCAATGAAGTCTGTGTAATGGAATTGGTTTTTCTTATTCTTTGAAATTTCTGATGTTGATCACCAATTATATTATGTGCATACACATGTATCCTTATCCTTTGAATGGATTTAAAATTGTCTTACTGATCACTAGAAATAGGTGAGTCTGATTCTTTATCATTTTTAGGATTACAATTTTTTGTATCCTTATCATAATTATCTTCTTCAACAATATCAACTTCTTCCTATTCTTGGACGTGTTTACCATTTTTATTTATTTTAATAACTTTTACATCAATTGTATCAAAAATTCATCCCATTTATTTGTTGAATCATCTATATACTCTTTATTTAGGATAAAAGCATTGAAATATTCCATCTGCACCTCTCTGCTCAAACATTCCATAGTTTCCACCTTACTTCTTTATAACACCTGGACTCTTGAAAACTCTCAAGTGTTTCAAACATGAAGTTTTTTCATAAAACAATTCATATGGAATCATAAATGATCCAAGACTATATAAAAAACAATTTTGAATGTAAATAAATATACTCATGGATTGTCTCTAAAAGTGTAGAGAAAGGCCATGTTCAAGTAACATGGTTCTTCCCGTCAACACGAGGCTTCTATTATTTCTATCAGAAACCCTGTTTTTTGTGGGGTGTGTAAGGAACATTAGTCATGTTGAATTCATTTATTCTCAAGATAATCTTGAAACACATTACTTTTTTATTCACCACTATAATCTATTTGCAACTTCTTCACATAATACTCACTTTCCATATATGCTATTCTTCTAAAACCTTTATGAGTTTTCAAAGCCTCTGATTTGAGTTTCATATACATGACACATGTAATTCTAGTAAACTAATCCATCAATGTAATGAAATAGTTATCTCTATTTTTTGATTATTTTCTCATTGTCCCACATATATCAGAGTGTATCATCCTCCGAGTTTGTTTTCAACAAATATCAACTTTCCTATGCCTGACATTTGTAACATTTCCATTCATGCAGATAGTGGAACTCCAATCTCTTCTTCCTGGAAAATCAGGAATGTCTCGAACACTATATCTTTTAGATAAATTTCTTGTTTTTCTTTGACACATGTATACAATCCTTTTATTCCATAAATAACTCTATTATACTATGCTCGTGTAACAAGAGTTTTTTATTTCTCTATCTAGAAATAAATTCTGTTTTGTACATTGTCCTATTGTAATATTATTTCCATATAAATCACTCTTCACAAAAAATCCATCTTTTAAAAAGATACCATTGTTACCCTCATCACACAATTGTGAAACACTTATTATATTTTGTTTCCTCCCATCAACATACATTGTATTCTAGGATTTTATTTTCTCTTTTCCAATAATGGCTGACCCAACACCTTCAATTTCGAAGGACTCATCATTTCCATATGTCACAATTCATTATTTATAATATTTAACATTCTTAAAAAATATCATGTCTCCTGCCATGTGAGAATGACACCCACTATCAAGTATCCGGGGTCATTCTCCTTTTGTGGATATTAATGTAGTTTCAACAGTGAGGTCATTTTTTACAATTTTTTCATTATTTAACTTCTGCTTTTGAGAATTGATATTCTTTTGGTGATCTGATAACAAAACAAGACATCCTTTTTCAAGGTGTCCAGGTTGTTCACATCTTTCAAAAATAGTTTCCAAGGATTCGAACCTATTTCCAATATTCAATTCATTCTTTTAATTTTTTTTTCAATACAAACTTCTCATGTTCTATATTTGAGGGGATTAACTCCCCCTCAATGTCTTCCATAGATTGTGGGAAAATAGAAATGATGTTGATTGAAACTATACATATTTTATATGTCCCCAAACCCACCACAACACTAGCAATTCTCACAGAAGGAGTATTTTTATATGAAGATTATATACTGATTGGGATCATGAATTTGTTTCCCATGCACTTTCATTACAAGGAAACGAACCTTTATTTTATCAATAAGTTTATTCTACATCTTTTTTGTTTTATTGAATTCAAAATTATTTGAATCAATCTCATATTTCAATTGTTTCAAAACATTTTCAGTCTTGGGTTTCCATAAGACTTATCAGTTTCTGGCCTGATTCATTGCATAAACAACTACATTATTCTTATAACCCTTTGAGGGTAACTTTTGATGAAACATCTCTATATTATTGTGTCATGAAAATTCACCAAGATCAGTGATTGTTTTTTGAAAATTTTGGTTTCTCAATTAAGATACAACGAGTTTTTGTTGAGAAACATCCAACTCATCTTCTTTTACTTTCAGATTCACCTCAAAAAGCTCATTACGATTCTATTATTATTCAATAGATTTCATCAAGTCATCAATTTCATTCACCAACATCACTTTTTCATCATCAAAACATGCTAGATATCTTGTTGATGAAAATTCATCTTCCATATTTTTATTTTTCGTTTCGATCATTCAAATATTTCTTAGACACTCTTTTAATTCATCATTCAAGTGATGTTCCAATTGAGTTTCTTCTTCTTCAAAACTTCTGATTCCAAATTAATCATCATTAGATATAGAAATAAGATTATTTTCAAAATGGATTTTTTGGATTTAGAATCACTCTCTTCTTCTTCTTCATTTTTGGACAAGAAACTTATTCTTTTTTACTTGAAGAATTTCTTTTTGTTTCCTTTGTCTCCCTTTTTCTTCGACCATATTATTATCATTCTTTCTTCAATATCACTATAAAATTATTTATTTCTTTGATGAAAATTATCCACAGTGTTACCAACACATCCACAATCAAAACATTTGAATAGAATTTTCCCTTTGTATTTCCATGTACCTCTTTTCACATTGTTAGAAAACACGTATATGATTTCAATGAGATTTTTCATACCTCATTTTCATATTCAAAATCACTAGCTTAATCTTCAATAAAGATATTCTTGAACTTTTAATTATTCATATCTTTGAAATACATTTCTTTATCAACATTTATTTTTTTATTCATAGAATTCTCTCTTCTTATTTCATAAGTGATAAGAGTTTCATGTAAAGCATCAAGAGATAATGTTTTGGGATATCTATAATACAATGAGGAAACTTTGGCATAGAATATGTTAGGTAGGATTATCAATTTCTTTTCAATAACTGTATACTCTTTATCTTTTCACCAAGACATATGATAGTACCCACAATTTTATTCACCCTAGTATAGAATTCCCCAACAGATTCATGCTCAACCACGTTCATATATTTATACATCAATCTCAATATTTGAAACTTTTCCTTCTTCACTATTTTATTTTCTTTGTATGTGTTTTTCAATTTATCCCAATGAAGTTTAATTGTGGAAACACCCTTCACTCTAAAGAATTCACTTTCAAAAAGTGATGACAATATTGAATTGTTGGCCCTTCCATTATTCTCAGGAAATATCTTGTCAATAGGTGTTATTGAAGCACTATCATAAATGGGAGGTAACCCAACTGTTATAACTTCATGAAAATCATAACTAAAAGACATAAGATATGGTATCATTCTTTATTTCTAGATATGATTGTTCTTTCATCAATGACTGGAATACCTTTAATATTTTCGCAATTCACGTTCTCCGTGAGGAATGACTAATAGTGGGAACCTACCACAGATACTAATTGAAAGTGACCAATCAGAGTATTGTTTCACTAAGAGGGGAAGGGGTGAATCAGTGATTACTTTTTTCTCTTATGATTCTTTTCAATGGAATCCACCTTCAACTCTTGTTGAGGATTTCAATTCTATGCTGATGAAACAAATCTACACACTTCCAAATGAACAAAATGATTTACAATGTTCACTATTCCATAAGAAAATTGACGTCCTAGGTATGGTTAGGAAATGATCCAATACCATACAATCCATTATAATTCAATCCATGGATTACAATGATTAGGATGCACCCTTTCACTGGTGTAGAACTATGAAACAATAAAACTAGTGTGTGTGTGAACCATCTTAGAATAATAGGGTAACACAATTTTTTTGTAACACATCATGTTATATTTTATTCTTTTTAATTCTTCAAATATATTCAATTGAAATAAAATTCATTAAATCCTTTCCCAAAAGAAAGGTAAGAACCACCAGGAATTTTTTATGAAACACTGAGTCTGTTCTTTTATGAGTCCAATTTCTCCGAGTCTGATTCTATCAACAAAATACTCCAAATCTGATTATTTGATAAAATACAATAGAGTAAAATCAAAACCACTTCAATTCATGAAAACATTTGTTAAGATGAATAGAATATGAATGAATTTCCACCACCCAAAAATAATCGTCAAACTGATTAGAATTGATATCTTCTTCACTCTAGAAACTTAGAGCCTATCACAATTTAGTAGTTAACAATGAAAACATCAAAATGTAAAATTTAATTCCACACATTTTAGGTGACTAAGAATAGGGTTAGGCATGAATCCCAAAACATTTTCCTGCTCACCTAAATTCACCCAAAATGTCATTCTCTTGAAATCTCAGAATTCATTTTTTACATCCTCACCTCTTCTCGATTCCTCTTGAAACTTCTACCATCTTAACTTATTCTTCTTCAGACTCCCATTTTAATTACTAAGGATGATTTCAATTAACTAGAATACATGGGTCTGATCAACTCTGTTTGATTCCTCAAGAGGGTTGATGAATACGACTCTCAAAACCTATTTGAATCAAAATACTGTATATAAAGTTTCATCTCCCACTCAATAAATCATTCAGCAATATTATTCTCTTATATTTTATCTTTAATCTCTTATAAAAAAATAAAAAATTTAATAACCATTGTTGGAATCATGACTATGTTAACAACTTTGAATTCATTGAGGATTAACTTTGGCATCATCTGACTTTAGTTGGAATGTATTGTAAATTTCCATTAATTCATGATTAATTATTTTAATCTCAACCCAAGGATGTTCTGTTATGAATAAAAATGTTTTGGTTATGATCATCTTGAATAAATTAATTTTTGAAACAATCATTTTGGATATTTTCATTTCTGGTTATAATCATTTTTGTTAATATTCGACATAATCTAAAAACAATAGTGTTCTCGGATATGATATTATACAATCTAAAAATGATGATCTTCCCTAATTTGATATAATAAAATCTGAAAATGATGATATACCAGGAAATGGTACAATGAAATATGAAAATGATGATATACCAAGATATGATACAAAATTATCTAAAAGCGATGAACCACCCGAGTACGATGAAATGAAATATAAAAACAATGATCTTTGATCAGTTCCATGAATATTATTTCACTTTCACCCCAATACGATCATTTTGTGAAACATTCAGCACCATCCATTACTCTTTTATCAACACACCTATCCAATTGGGACCACATTTCACCGACATCACCAATTCAATTAGCATCACCTATTCCATCGACACCAAATTTCATCGGCACGACCAGATTAAAAGTTGGAAAAATATCCATTACTTCAACTCTGTATCCAACTGTTTTGGGAGATAATCAATACTGTTACATTCTCATCTTATCATTATGAATTATTCAATCATCACCACCTCTTGAATCTGGATATGATTGTTTTGAAAAAAAATCTGTACCACTTCATTCTCTCTGCCATCTGGATATGATAAATCTGAATACGATTTTTTTTTACATACAACTTCTCTTTCACTCCACATTTATTCCATAAATATTTCATCAAAAGTTCTCAATATTACTCATTATTTATATGAAATAAAAATCAGAAAAGTATCATCACCATCACATTGTTATATATCATAACTATCTATTTAATCAGGTTTTTTGTATCCTTACCTCTAAATACATGAGACGGACTGTCAGTAAACATGGTTCCAATTCTTTTAAAATCACAACCTAAAAAAATGTTTCCACAAAAGAAAGTAAAGTGATTCCATTTATTTAAAACTTATCTTCACAAAATTGAAAACACTTGAATACAACAATCCTTCATCATCATCTTGGTCCAAATTGATTTGGCTTCATACTATTGCTCAAAAATGATTTAGAAAAAGAAATTAAATTTAGTATTATTTTTTATAAATTCAATGAAAAATTAATCATTTAATAAATATATAAAAGCGAGATCCTAATTTAATTTTGATATGATGATTTCTAAAATTACATCATCACTATCAAATAATGTTTATTTAACTTTCAAAAAATATGTATAATATGTAATCATGAAAAATAATATAACATATTTTTGAAGAAAATGTATTTTTGAAGACTAAAAAGATAGTACTAAATATTGAGATATTATTTACTATGGATTTAATAATACATTTATATTTACTAGGAAATTTATATATATACATCATAAATTAGTAAATATTGTTCATAGAAATCAATTTAAGGGCTTGGTAATAACAGTCATATTTCAATATTAATTTTTTGTAGTTTGTTTAAGATTGGTTTTATGTGTTCTATATGATATCAATCATATTTTTATTTTAAAACATTAGGGTGTTACATTATCCTCAATGAGTAAATTGTGTCCACATAATTTTATGTTGTTCTCGATAATCTTTTTTTTTTGACATATGAAAATTCCTTTGAGGAAAACCAATATCATAAATAGGGTTAACAAAATAACCTCTTAAAAAGTTGGCAAGGGAAATAAAATGGTCTTATAGAATAAAAAATCTAGATTTTATAATAGGATAACATTAGTGGAATGTTAAAATATGGACATGTATGAGAAAAAGAACACCAAAGTACTAATTGAGAGTAATGTTGATCATTTTTTTGAGAAATTAAATTACCAGATAATCATAAACATATGATGTGTGAGAAGGCCATAAAGTCATAAGAAATTATCATAATATAATACCATTTTTAATTAATTATACTCTTCCAAAATATGAGTAATTTTTTCACTGTCAAAATATTGAACAAAAAAAGATATACATACCAGATATATTTCACTTCCTAAACATAATATTATCCTATTTTTGTGATTCAATCAATTTCTATCTTATCCCCTACTACAAAAAATATATATTCAACAATATTTTTTCATGGTTAACTTAAATTACATTTTAATAAATTATATAATCAATAAATAAATAACAATATATTTCTCAATTCTTCAATAAAACCAAAATGGTTCATATAGTGAAATATAACACATGAAATGAATAAATAATCAGAAGTAGAAATAATACATTATTATATAAAATTCCACAATATAACCAATGATTTAACATTGATAATTTAATAATGAAATAACCATATATTCCAATTAGCATCAATAACCTCAACATTAAAGAATGTATTAACCTAAACTTGTTTCTCATACCCTTGAACATACACATCTAAATATGTAAAAAATGTTTTCCCAAATAAACATCTTTGTTAATAAAAAGTGGTATATATATATCATAAACCAAAAAATTGTCTCCTCGAATATCGTTAATCACCTAAAAATCATAAAAAATCCAGAATATTTGATCCAATTATATTTTTCACAAAATAAACATAATATTAGTGTATCAAGACATTTGAGTAAAATAATTTTCCTGTTAAATATTATATAATATTGGCCAGTGGAAGAAAATACACCCTAATCACCTTTCGATTGTCGGTTAAATACCCTCAACCTTTCTGGGTGCGATGGGTTATCACCTGACATTGAGGTTATCCTTTTTCTAAAACTATATTAATATATTCTAAAAATATTCCCAATAAATTGATGAAAACCCTCAAAAATAACACCAATAATTATATAATTCTTTAACAACTATTATTTTTGATACATCTAATTTCTTCTAGAAAATTAAATAATCTTAATTGAATATCATTACCATAACATAAATAATCATATTAACCTTAATGGATATCAATAACTGTATACATATTTCCATAACATATTAAAGCATCATTCCATAAATAAAATTTTCACTAAAAGATATTATAATCCACATGGTTGTTTTACCACAAATGTCTCCAAAAAATATCCATAATCATGTTAAATTCCCATGACATAAAACCTCAAAAGGAGTATCTATAAATTTAAACATATGAACAAACTTAGACATATCATAACAGACACTTTAGGATTATCCCATTTCACTATGGAATATCATATTTTTCATAGGTTTTATCATTTAGTTAATAATAATTTTTCATAGAGAAATTGCGAATAAACCCAAGTATATCCCTTAAGAGTATCAAATTAGTTACAAGATAAGGTAACACTCACTATACAACATAATTATGAATGAGATATAGTTATCCAACACTTTTTAGGGTAATTACCCCAACATTCATATATTCCAATACCACATCCACTTGTAGAATCCAGACAGATATGTGTTTCTTAGAAATCAATGTAATATATACAAAACTAAATTGTAAGTAAGTTATCTTATACTTTGAATTATCCTCAAATTCATTCATTAGGTTATGTTACCTAATCTATTATTTCATAAATCTATTTCCCAAAGCTTCTAATAAACATAACATAATTTAAACTATAATGAATCTAATCCTAATAGCCCTGAATAAGGGGTTACACTATTACGTTGACCCTAGATATAGGGAATCACATCCCAAATGACCTAATAGTTTAATGGTATTGGTAAACTATATAACTACTTATGTAAAAAATATATTTTTAAATGTCAATTTCAAAACATAGTGATGTTAAATATTCTACATCGTTGAACTCATTCAAATATTTGTTATTCAAATCATTATGAAAGAATAAAATTTACTATTATCTCTGATACTCAATATGGGTTACACAAAACATGATATAACCTGATTAAATAAGTTATAATCAATATGGAAACATAAATAATAGAAAAAAATATATTTATCAAAAATATAAGAATGAAAATTAATTTCAATGGAGTAAATGAAGATCAAATAATAACATATATATAATCACATTACATAAATACATAATCATTTAGATTATTCAAAAATAATTTCATTTAAATTTATAACTGATCTCATAGCGGTGGAATGCATGTTTTTTGTTGTTTAAAACATACCATCGAGGCCTTGTTCCATGAAATATAAAACTCTGGGTAGGTATACCCCAAAAAACCATTTTAAAAGGATGGATAACTAGTTAGTGTCATGGGACTATCAATGCATCGAGGGGATATCTATAACCAGTCTACACCTACCTCTACATGTCCAATTTATTTCTTATGTATTAAATGATTAATTAAATTCCTAAAAAATATTTTGGGTCAATAAATATCCATATTGATTAAATAATACTGAATATCGATATTTCCCAGTTAATCAAATAACATTCAATATAAAACAATGTATACATTTAGGATATATTTATTAAAAAATAATTATATCAATGATGAATATTTTTGGGATAGGTAATTACTAATGAAAAAAATTACAATAAATTGAATGTGTCAGTATGATGTTAATGACCAAAAAATTATTTATATATAAAATATGAGCTTCAATACACATAACAGTTTAGAAATAATTTCGTGTATTTTGGAAAATAAAATAACTGATTAGAAAAATTAATGAAACTATTAATAAATGATTTATCATTATAAAACCATTACAAATTATTAGAATATGAAAAATATCATATAATGGTTATTACGGTGTGAAAATCCAATAATTTCATATATGTTAAATTTTGTAATTCACATTTTTGTAAAAAAATGTTAAAAATGAACCTTTTGAAAAACATTAAAAAATTTCCTTTAAAACCATATACACATTCTTTGATAAATTAAAATTTGCTTAATAAAAAATTTGATAAAATAATGGTTTTTGTAAAACCATATTGAAAAATATGGTCATGGAAGGAAAATATATCCTATCAAAAAGAGAAATAATATTTGCATCCCTTTTAAACAATTCATTACTAGATTTAAGTTCCAATGAGAGGAAATATTGATAGAAAATATGGAAAATCTATAAATATCTAGAGTATAATAAAATAAATGGATTTTATTAATGATGCATTAAAGGAATCTTTCAATGAAAGTTATGGTTATCCAAAAAAATGAGCTCGTAAAATAGATCCTTACCTCTTTGGTTATTCGTAAATTACAACCCCTTGAATGAATAAGAATTTATTGATTCCTTGATCATATTTAAAAAATATTTAATCATGTTATATTTATCAATGGGTAATGTAATACAACAAATAAATTTAAATAGGATCATAATATCAAACACATCTCAAGGGAATCGAAATTTAGATAAAATCCCTAGCACTTTGTCTGCCTCATCATTTATGTTATTTATATTTCGGAATAATAAACTTATGTTACTTACATAATTTATTAAGAACATTTTTCAGGTATATTAATAATTTTATTTTATCTATTATCATGTATTATTCAATTTGTTAAATATTTAATTTCATTTCAAATATTCTAAGGATATATGGATCATATGACCAAAATGACTTTGATAGGTTGAATATGGTTTAAAATGACATTATTTTATCATATATAGTATAATAATTACAAAATAAAAAAAATTTAAAAATAAATGATACTTTTAAATACAAACATGAAATTTCCCTACGAAAAATGAACTACTTATGAATCCTGGAGAAGGTAGGTTTTACAATCACATGTGTTACATTTCTATTTTCAAAGATCCTGATGGAATAAAGATAAGAATTATTTTATTTTAATATAATTATATTTATTTCATAAATACCATATTAATTTATTAAATATACTTATATACACTATCCATATGATGCAGTGATGAAAACAAATTACATCTCTTTGTGGAGGTTGTACTCAACAATTACGTATGAATGGATTTATCATTTCTCAATGGATAGAAAAGTAAGAAAAAAATTTGTTTTTATATTCCCAGAATAATAATTCTTTCATGAATTACATATATAAAAATTAAATCTATAGTTATAAATATAAATGGGAAGTTATGGTGGAAAAATAATTACATCGATTCATGAGGTGGTAGTCCATCTTACACACAAATGATGGTTTTATTTCCCATTTGACGGAAGATGAGATAGATATAGATTGTTACAGTAACATAAAAATCCCCCAAAATATAGTTAGTATTTATATTATTATATTATCATGGATGAATATTATTATGAGGATGCATAGGAATAAATAAATACTCTTTTAAGATCGATACATCTTCTTCGGAAAACCTATTATGGTTTACACCTAAATCCTTCATAAGAGTGTTTTATATCCAACAAAAGGCCTATAGAAAATGATATGGGAGGTAATGAAAGTATTTTTATAGGTATTAACCAATAAAAAATGAATTTTATGTGTGAAAAGAATAAGATAGGAGTTTCCCTTTTATAAGTTAGGGGAGAGGCACTATTGGAAGTTTTTAAAATATTAAATTAGTTAAAATTAATTTTCATTTAAATAATTATAAAAACATACATAATTATTATCTAGGATGATTATGAGTTAATATAATATCACCAAATAAATTATTTAATGTTATAATTTGTTTTTTCCTTTATATATTTGGTTTAACCCACATTATCCCCTTTTGATATTTACTGTGGTAACAACATTTTTACTCTTTATGGGTCAGGATAGTTACTACAAATTGAGAATGGGCCAATAAATATACCAGGGATTATATTTCTAAAAATATAAAAATCAGTAGGCTGAATATATGATTTTTATTAATTTGAAATAATTTAATAAATTATTATTTATTATAAAATATCATTAATATCATTTTTTGGAACTGTTCATTTAATTTAACTTTGAAAACAAAATTACCGCCTATGAATTTGAATTTAATTTTTTTAAAGATAACAAAAATGAAATATTTATATGTAAATTCCATGGAAAACAAAAATTAATTAACTTTAATTAACATTTATTATTTTTAAAATAATTTATTTTATTTTATTTTTAAATGAATAAATATTCTGTTAGTATTGCACAAGCATTTAAGGTAATTATTTAATTACAAGAAATTGGAAATTATTTAACATGATAAAAAATTATTTATATTTCAAACGAATCTTTATAACGAAAAATAAGTTATTTTTTATCAATACAAAAATATTATATTTACTAAATGAAAGAACATGAAATTTTTGTCTTTTTCTTTTACATAAATATGATAAACGTAAAAATAAAATAAATATAGCACCAAGTGATCATATGTTAAAAAATTATATAGGAATTTTGAAATTAATCTTATTAAATAGGATAAATAAATGTTTTTTTTTGTGATTTATAGTCATTATATTTATATTATTATCAATAATTCCCGAATTTACCCTTTCACCGTAGTGATAATGTTTTCTCTTTTTTTACTATTAGTTATGAAAAATTATTATATAGACATTATTAAATAAAATTAAATATTATGATTCCAAATATATAATCCATTTTTCTAAATTATGTCTCAACAATTAGATGAATTTCATTTTAGAATAATCAAGCAATGCATGAAAAAAGATGTTTTCAGGAAAAAATACCCTTTTAAAGCCAACAAATATTTTGATAATAAGATCAAGTATAATTTCTATCAATATAAAATTAATTATATAATTTATAAGTAATGTATGAATAAACCGAATTTGGATCAACATAAAAATATTTTTAGTCTTTCTCAATGAATATAAATGAAAATATATAAAAAGTTTGTGTTTTTTAATCTTTAATAAAAATTTAATCATTTCATAAAAATCCCAAAACATCACCCTATGATAATTTTTATATTATTAATTTAAAAATTATATCTAAATATCAAAAATAGTTTAATTATTTCATAAATTATTTATAATATTTTACCATTTAAATAAAAAAATTACATTTCTGAGGAAAAGATATTTTGTAAGAATAAGATAACTATACGAAAAATTGAGTTATTATTTACAATTTATTTATCAATACATTTATACTGAGTAGAAGATAATTATATATATTTTATAAATCACTATATCATATTGCTAAACTCCAATTTAACAACCAGTTTATTATAGTCATTTAAAAAATAATATTTCATTGTTCATTTAATCTTAATGTTCTGTGTTGAGTACGATATTGAACATAATGCTATTTAGAAATACTAGTTTTTTAAAAAATCCCTAGTATAGTATCTATTTAGATTGTAAAAGTTTCTAAAAATATTGGGCGCTTCATCAAAGCCTTCATCGGTGAGAGGGGGAGGATATCCCTTATGTTCATGTACGTCAATCACTCCATCAATGATGATCAGTTTGATAAAAACTGTACCATGAACATGAACTCCAACAGATGGAGGCACAAGTTATAGATTAGACATTGGTTGAGATTTCTAGGTGAGCTTCTTCATATTAGAGGTTGATAATTCCTAAGTAGTCTAGAGACATCTCAATTCTTTTCCAACTGAACCCGGGGAATATTCTTGAGAAGATTAATGGTCCACCTTAATATATAAAAGTTCCTAGATATTACTTTTATTATTATTATATGGTAGACACTAGGAATCTAAATTATGGTTGTCTTGATTCACTTGATATATCACTCTTTTATTGAATTCATCGACTGGGAGAATGAAAAATGAATCTCTCATTCACCATTTTTAGTTATTGATGCCATCTTGGATGGAAGCAGTTTTCACCTACTATAAAATGGGTAGGATTTTCTCCACCAGTATCTAGTACATTGTTTTTAGATTGGATTATTTGTAAATTAATTAATCAATTCACTACCATCATTATCCTCTTACCTTTGTCATCAACATATTTAAGGAACAAAACCCCATGATGGTAATAATTAGTCATCTCTACCTCATCATATGAGGACCACATCTGATTTATGGAAGGTTCATTAACAAATCAGGATAGAAGGAATATACCATCTTGTACACATAAAAGTAAATTTCCCCTTTTACCGCATTTCCTATTTTTTAAACCCTAGGTTTACGATCTAACAAACATGGAATTAGAAATTACATCTTATTAATATACTCCAAAAAAGCCTTTATACACTTAGGTTTAATTTTAGCAGATGTTAATTTCTTTCCCAAACAACAAGAACCCGATTCAAGCTTATTTAATGTCTTATTCCAACACTAATAAAAAATATTCCCATTAAAACCACAAGAGTGAAATTAAATATTCTATGATAAAATTAATAATTATATCCTATATTATTTAAAAATATACAATAATAAGTCACTTTTCAGAATCAAGAGCTACATAAATACAAGAATCATAGGTAGTCAACACATTTTTGTAATCATCAGGGAACTCAGATCCATATAATCTAGTAATAAGTGACCAAATATGACCAACTCAGATTCTTTTCCCATCTTTATGGGAAGTCCAAGAGCTGAATAGATTTCCGAAAGATATTTGGGATTCCAAAAGAACTATCTCAACCGCCAAATATGAATCTATAATTTGGTTACATAATTCCTCATAGTAAGGGGATAAAACAAATGATGCCAATAATAACTTTTTTGAAAACCAATCATAAAATTTATAAATCCATGCACGAAGATTTTTTTTTCATGTCTGTTTGGAAGATTGAAAATATGAAAAAAAAGCCATTTCCTAGTTAAAACTGCAACAAATCCTCAAATCCCCAACGGTGAAGGATCCATCTCCTAAAATCATAGAGACTCAATTTTTTCAATATATTGTAGTGATATATATGAAATAAAATAATTATTTAAATAATTATTCATTTAAATGAAAAAATCATGCGAATCGTCGATTAATTTCTTCTCCCCATTCTTCTTGAACTCAAGGGAAAATGAGATAGGACCTCCCCAAAACTCATAAAAATGATATCTTGAAGTAGTTTCATAAAATCTATCATGGATAATAACTGACGGGGGAACATTACAGAACACCATTGATTCTTTCGTTATATCAGAATATTCAGGAATCAAAGGGTTGATCAATTCTTATACATAAGAGGCATATGCCCAAGATTTGGGATCCATGGAAGATGAGTGACCTGGATTTGGTTGAACCCATAAGCATCTCGCCTTAAAGAAATTAGTACAACATTGCAGTAAATCATTAAATCCATATAATCTAAATCTAGATGATGTCAGCACAATTCACAAAATTTTATGTTTATAATATTTCTTTTTTTAAAATTATTTTGGATTTCTTTTTTTAATTATATGGTATTGTCAGACGCTAAATGGTGTGGCAATCTCCATTTTGGGATGAGTAGGGACCCACATGGCGCACTCACCCCTATCTATTTTTTTTATAATTTTTATCAATTTATATTATCTTAACATATGAATATATGATATTTATATTTGTATTCATTGTGATATAAATATAAATATAATTATTTTTATAAATATAAATATATTTATACTATTCAATTATATTTATAAACATGTTTATAATTATAATAATATATTTATTAATAAAATTATATATGTATTTATAATTATAATTATATAAATATTTTTTTATTTTAAATATTATCATGCTATAATTATAAATTCAATTTTTCCATTATAAATATATTTTTATAGATATTTATAATTATATTTTTTTTATAATTTTATAAGAATGAATATTTTTATATGGTTATATTTATATTTATATTTATATAATTACATAAATATATTTATATTTATAAATATATGTACATATTATAAATATAAGTATATATTGTAAATATATTTATAATTATTTAAATATACTTCAAATTATATAAATGTATTTATAATTATATAAATATATTTTTATTCATGTTTATAAATATAACTATATTTATAGAATTAATAATAATAATATATATATTCATATTTCTAGATATATGTATAATTATAATTACATATATATATATATATAATATTAATATTAATAATTATAATTAAACAAATAAAAAAATATTTGAAATATTATGATCGTATAAATATAAATATAATTACAAAATTATAAATATTTTTTTTATATTTATAATTATATTTATATTTATACAAATAAATATAATAATATTTATTAAAATAAACAAATAAATTTATCTAATTATAAATATATTTATTTATTTATTTTCCATTTCTACTTATTTTAATATAATTACATTTATATTTTTGTAATTGAATTTATGATATTATATTTTTATTGTACATCTATAATCGTATTTATACAATTTTTAATATATTTATATAGTTATTTATATTTATAAACATTTTTATAAATATAGTTATAATTAGAATTTCATAATTATAAGAATGTTTATATTATACTTAATAGCATTTGGAATTATATAAAAATAAATATCTTTTAAAACACCTGCACTTTCCTCCTCTTTTTTATTCATAATACCTGAATTTCAATATGTTGTTCATCCTCTTCATGCATCCATTCTCTTCCCCCTTTCTAGATTCTCCCTAAGAAGATAAATATTTTTAATATGTTTTAGAAATCTATAAGGCATGTTTGGGAATGTCAAATCACTACTTAGTATAGATTTTTAGTGTTTTCCATATCACATTTGTTCAATCCAGATATCTCATTACTACACATAAAGGTATTTTCTTGAATGCCATAAATTTATTAGTTTATTCGAAATTAAAAAATTCATTGTGGTATGTTCTTGATAATTCAATAGTTGTATAATTCTTTACACACAATGACCTACTCTGATCACTGCTAGAATTTTATACTCTAATTTATGTAATTCATATTTAATGAAGCATAAACAAGAACTCGAAATGCATATGGATTTTTTTGTTTCTAAAGTTACCAAATGGAAATTTTCATAAGTAGCTTTCATAAGTAATTTTAATGTATTTCAAAACAAATTGGCCTTCTTTCATATATTGTTACTCAAATTTTGGAACTATCATTTTGCATGTGCTTCTGCTAAGTTAATTATTGATGTGCTAGTATATAGGATTTCTACTATTTAAGGATTTTTGTATGGTACTCTAAATAAGTATTTTTCATAAGAAGATTTAAAATAGTTTTACTAACTATTTATGGTCGGTTAAAAAGTACTATTTAAGGGTACTCTTAAATGGAATGTTCCATAATAATTTTATAATAATTAGCTTTACTAACTATTTATGGCTTTTTATAGGTATTGTTTAAGGATACTCTTAAATAAAATATTTTATAAGTAATTTTAAAAAAATTACACACACACAAAATTCCTATTAGTAAGTAAAACTAATCGTTATGTTGTTTTGTTTTTAAAATTAGAATATAAATATTGATTATAAAAAAATTCTCAATAAATAGGTTTTTTATATATTAGATGTTTAACATCTGAATAAATAAACGTTGAAAAACCTAAGTACCGAAATTTGGTTTATGAACCTCATGCACACTCCATGTCTGATGGGTATGTCACTAAAATTTTCTAACTATAGGCATGAGTAACTCCTCATATTTTTTTCTCTTCCTCAACAGAGGGAATATAAATTTTTGTTATCGATACTGGTATGTAATATTTTACTAATGTTTCCAACTCAATATGCAGTCTGTCGGTGCCTCCTTATACTGTTGAGATGAGGATGCCCCAAAATAATATGGGGAACCATTCAGACATATCTTTAGGGTCTTGAATGGATCTCTTAATAATACTGAATATGTGATATCGAATAAGTCACTAATAGTGTAAGTGTTGTTGACGGTCAAAAAATGGTGTGATATGGTTGCAAGGTCTGACTCCAAAGAATGTATTGACATATCTATCACTGGATTTATATTAGAAGAAGTCGGTACATCAGATGTATAAGTAGACATATATAGACCATAAAACTCTCTCGACTTTGGATGACCCATCACCTACTATACATGTACCTCTCAATGTAGTGTAGAAACATCTATAAGATCCTATCTCAAGACACTCTCTCTATCTTCACCTCTACACTCACTTATTTCTTGTCTCTATCCGCCAGCTTATGGTGGTAATAATGGTGAATCATCCTTAGTGGGCATAAGAAGTATGACATCATCCTTAAGTGGATCAGTTACAGCATGTATATCAGGACATAAATGTTGTGCCTCATCATATACACTATAACATAGGATTTAGAGGGGATCCCTATGATCAGCTAGATATGGGTTAATTTTCTCTTTTATGATAAATTCCTCCTACATAAGGTCATTTATATTCACAATCTAATGAAATTTGTCTCACAAAAAAAGAAACAAGATTAAAAATAAAATGAAATATAACCAAATAAAAATATATAATTTTTAATGAACATAGAAACTATTGAATGCCTTTACCATGGTGTTTAGGGTACATGATAGTTTCCATTCTATTCCAATATTCATAATCTCCCTAATCAGTTAACTATATGTATGTTGTGGGATATTCATGATGAAAGATACATTGTTGGTTATTGGGGTCCCAACACTTAATTTAACATGAATTGTAGAGAAACCAATCCATACATTGCTAATATAAATTTATAACATACTGAAATCCATCAATTTACAGTGGTGAAATGGGTACATTCTACATATACCAAAACTCTTGCATGACATACTCTGGCTGGTTCCACTCAACGATGTGAAAGTTGATGAGTGTGACCACTGCACTATGACATCCAACCATAACTATGTAGTATGGTAGAAGAAATGCATAGAAAATTCCAGAATTACAGTTTTATGAAACCTAAAATTACAACTCAAAATATAATTTATAAATTATCTAAATAATATTAATAAGTTAACATTTCAATATCTTATAAAATTAATATCAAAATACATTTTTCCTAAAACAAATATAATATTTAGCTTACATCAATAGGCTATATAAAGTATAAAATATATACAAATCCCTGAACAATATTCCCCAAGATATGTATGTAATGTTGATCCTAGATCTACATATTTTAAAAAATTATTATACATAATTTTTACAAATGACATTAATAAATTTATAATATAACTCATATTAATGACACAAACATACCATAATCACTGAGGAAAATCTGGAAAAATGTGTTTTAAGAAGTGGTGTGATAAGTTTTAGAGATATTTTTAGAAAATTTCCCCAAGCCCACATCTATAGTATAGAAATATATCTTATAATAATATTCTCATCTACGCGACAACCTATATAGATGAATCTATATAGATGTGATAATTCAACAAACACCAATTGTATTTACCTGTCTGGTCAAGAGCATCATATAATTATTTGTATATCATGTGGACCAAGATGGTGTGGTTCTCATCAAATATAATTCCTACATTCAATAAAATAATACTTGAACATGTGGGTTAGATAAGTTTCTCCTCATCTGGATCATCATTATTAATAGGGAAATGTTCACTAAGTTAGCTTGAGTGAAATTGTGAAACATGGAGTAAACATGTTATTTCAAGGATGTTAATGTCTAGTATATTATGTATAGTCATACACTTGTTTCCAATATTGGAACTTGTAACATTCATTCCATGGATTTGAAGATAAATAATATAGTTTAAATCCTCTAAATTAATCATTATCTCCCCCTAAGTCTCCCCCTAAGGGAGATTAAATGTTTCTCTCTAGTAATTGTCTCAAAATAAGTACAAAATTTAAATGATGGTAAATATTATTAAAGTAATATATGGAGAATCAATAAAATCAAGAAATTATGATGTATGGAATAATAACTACCAGAGGTACATGATACTGAAAATTATGTTCTCATTGAAAATAATATATCTAATAAGTCATCACTCTAGCTTATCATGAGACTCCTAAAAAATCTGGGTAGATAATAGAGTCTCCACCAGGAAAATGTTTTAAAAGTAAGACACAAAGAGTGGAAACAACTTAATTCATAACTCGTTTTATTATTTGGTGATAAAAAATATATGTTACCAATTGGTTTTTAGTAAAAATAATGTGTTATGATATGTCATTTTGGTTGTGTTTATTTTTTCTTTGATAAATGAAAACCATATTTCATTATAGTAGTATTGGTCAAATTATATAGGAATGATTAAATCATAACATTTAAGGTTAATAATTAATACAATAATTGAATGTAAAAACATTAACATTAGTCGATTGAGTGAGTAAATCATTTAGATTTTGGATTACTACCGTATATATCTAGGAAAACATGTCCACATGTGACATTCCGGGATGAATAAATTACACCTTTATGCATGTTCTAGTTTACTAGGATAGTCCATACCATTTTATATACATGTTGACTTTGGATTCCCTCTTGGTCGTATCCTAGTTGTGGTCGGTATAGGCAGAGGTGCATCAATATAGAGTCTGAAATTATGATATAACCTCATATGAATCCACAAAAAAACTGTTTCAATAATTAATAGTCTCTAGTTATTAAACTAGATCAACAAACTACATACAATATAGGTATACAAATGTGATTGTTGTTATCACATGTGTACAATGATATTGTAATGCAAGAAAGTTAGCACAATCATAGTAAATATACTCATGTAAAAGCAGAGGGACACTTCCACTACTACCTGTCATATAATCATTAGTCTTAGTGAGACAAAATATATAATATGTTTGTTTAGATGAATAAAGATGAAATTTTGAATCCTCTTGAATAACTATATAAATATAACAACAAAAAATGGTGAACATATCTCATCTATTTATTCATAGCCTTTTCAACAGTCTTTCCTTATTCAAAATAATACATTTGATTATGATAGAATATATCTTGTACAAAGCCTATAATTTAAATTTTAAACAATATATTAATATTATATATAATTTCATTATTTATAGATAATATATAATATTATTTTGTTATTTACGTATGATCTGTAGTTTTCGAATTCCATTGATAATTCCATTTATACATTCCATGATATTGGTCATCATATGCCTATATATCCTTGCATCATCATATGAAAGTGAGAATTTGTACATTGTCATATTTAATATTTAATCATAAACACTCATATCAGCTCTAAGAATATCATCAAGATTATTCATTTTTGTTGTTGTTGAGGACTATATTCTAAAAAATATTAACAATATATAAGACATATTACATTAAAAACTACACTGATTCAAAAAAAATATTCATACTAATTTTTAGGATTACTTTATTCATTGTCTCATTCGTGAACTCCATTAAAATATTGCTCGAAATGTTTCAAATAATGTATTAATGATATACATGTTACATCCCCCGTGAACGAACCTCATAATGTATGAACATCTATATTTCACAGTGATTATCTAAATAAGATGAGTTCCTTTTTCATATATCACAAACACAATATGAAAAGCTAAGATCCAACTCCATGATGAGAAGTTCTCCATCTCAGTATTAGAAAATTCCAGAGGTATTGGGGATCAATTACCATTATATGTGTTAAAAATAAATATTTTTATTGTATAAGGTCCATATAGAAATGTTACATCAATCTAAATAAACATCCTAAAATGTCCAAAATTTCCACACATTGTAAAAATGTCCAAAACAACCACCCAAGGTAAAAATGTCCCTAATAGTCTATCAAACACTATGTTTGGATGATAAAAAAGGTTGTGGTTGTTAATATATTCTATTGTATGTAAATAATAGATAACATGATGATTGTGATGTAATGCCCCGACCCCAACTACCCAGAGTCGGTGCATTACTTCGTAACATTGGCATGATCACAAGAAAGATCAAATCTCGAAAGACCGATTGGTTTAGTAGCCTTGGAAACACTAGATATATTCATAAAGTTTTACATTACATTTCAAAGTGAAAAACTACTACAACAACAAAGTCTTCATATCCACACTATTAACCCCTCATAATATCCCTGCAATTCAATCATAATTTACTTCTTCACTACCTGGGAAAAATAAAACATAGAAAAGGGGTGAGCTCAAATGCCCAGTAAGGATAACAATATAGCGGAACATTCAAAATAAGCATAAACATTTAAGGCAATGAATTACTAAAACAAAAGCCTTTTAAACATGAACTTCAACATAGTATGGCAAAAGTAAAATGAAATAATGCCATTTACTTATTCACATGGATATTCTACTAATCGAATAATCACATGCAAAATCAATAACCACTTTCATAATGTTGGAATGCATAATGCCAGACTATCATAACCACATAGCCAAGGCCTCGTTCCAAGACTACAAATAAGATTTTGTCAAGGCCTTGTGCCAAGACACTAGTTTGTCTCATGATACCTACCGATGCATCGAGGAGCTATAGCGGGCTCCACCCATCACATATTAAGTCCAATGAATTCCCATATGAAAAGGTTTAAACATAACATAAACATTCATATTAAAACTAGAATACGAAATGTCAATAATTTCACCATAAACTAGGAATGGTATAAAAATAGCACATCCACAGTCAAACAAATCACAAAACCTTCAATACAATATATAAGTTTTGTATCATAATAAATCAACTTCAAATAATCTTAAAATCCATCAAAGGATGTTGACATAGATGAAATCAAAATTCTTTTTAAAGAAGTATCTCCTTTTATTTTGAAATCATTTAAGATCCATATAAAATAAAACATTTTCTTTGAAAATATTCTTATAAGCTTGTATGGAAAGCTTCGACGATTTTATAACGGCGGAAAATAACCGCACCCGCCGTATAAGTTAAAAAAAACATTGTTACCTCAATTCTGTCAAAAAGGTTAAAAAGGACCTTGTTTTGAAAACGACGAAAAGATTCCTTTATAAATCTCTTATAAAAAGTCAAACAAGGGTATAAATGACTTTAACCCATATTCTTGTAAATAGTAAAAATGTTTTGAAATACATTTCGAAGAAACATGGATGTGGATGATAAAGAGGTCCCCGTAGATTATTACGTATAATACAACCTCGGATAATGAAGAGATTGTGAAATAACCCTTACCTTGTACTTTTCCTTGGTTGGGGTAGGTTAACCTCCTGTATAAGGGTGAAATAATTGTTATTAAATTATAAAAGAATCATATACATTAATATGATATCATATATGATCTTTTAATATTGATTTGATAATATCTTAGTATTATCGTCGTTTCGTGTGTTAACTTACTCATTTTCTTTTATATGTTTTGTTACATAAGTCATGTTTGTTGTATATTAGTCATATCCAGAATGATATCAAGTCCTTAAACATCATTTTTAAATCATTAAATGATAATTATACTTGAATGGATACGATGGAGAATGAATCTCATCGCGTTCGTGGAGACGGTAGTCCGTACGTACGCACGAACGCTACTTCCATTTAATTTTTATTTTAAAAGAATCGAATCCAAATGATACATAGGTATATTACTATTCCAGTATAATATAATATTTTATATATGTTACTTAAGTTCATTAACACCATCCTTTATACGTTCCATGTGTGGTATGAACGAGTCATATCATTTTAAGGGGGCGGTAGTCCGCACTTCCTCAAATGAAATTATCGTATGTATATACAACATGAAACGAATAATGGTATGAAATAAAATGGAATTACAGAAGCTTATATATAAAATATATATCATTAATATCATATTTAATTACAGTTCCATCATAATGGCCACCATGAGAGGCGGTAAGATGTATTTGAACAATCATCGTTTCGTGAGGCGTTAGTTTGCCATCCACAGAAACATTATGTTCATCATCCATTAGATGGAGTTGTGTGTATGTTTAGTTTGAATACTTCTTATAACAACATCCTAGTATATTGAGGATACTGGTGTTGTTACAAAAGAAAGGAAATAAAAAGAGTTTGGGGGTTGGGGAAGCAAAATAAATGAAAATAATTTAAGAGAAATCGTTACCTTTAATTTAGGTAACTCACTTTGGTTGGAACCAAAGGACTTCTTGAAATGCTTTCTGCCTAAGGGTAAGCTTCAAGGAGGAGGATAGGGATGTGGGGAGCTTAGTTGGTCAGAGTTTGGACGAGCCAAGTGGCTTGAGAGGTGTGAGGAATGAGTAGAAGTGGTCTCCTTTTATAAGGGAGAGGAGGGGCTCTTTAGGAAAGTGTGAAAGTATTACTTTATAATATATTTGTATTCGGTTTATAATGGTCCAAAAATCATTGCGGTCTAAGATAAGATGACTCATATTCTAAATAACATCAACCAATAAGAATTGGACAGGGTTTAGATAATATTTTAATCATTATAATCTTATTTATTTAAATGATTTATTAATGAGGTAAACATTACATCATTATTGTGTCATTAATAATTTAAATTATTTGATGTCTAAAAATTATAAATAAAATATCATTATGTAGGAAATCTTTTTATCTTTCTAATGAATATTTATAATCGAAAATCCAACATGTATAACCCTATGTAAAAATTGTTCTTCTGAAAGATGTAAGCTTATGCCATTTTTATTTTTATTTTAACTTTATTAATATAATGTGTCATTATCACTTACAAGTGGATCCATGGGGTCCCAAAATTGACACAAAGATTCCCATGGTCGACCATGTATCAACAAATAGGGTTAAGACACGTTTTAGGGTAATTTAGTATTATTATAATATTATTTTTTTAACCCTTATTTACCGGATTTACCCTTTAACCATGGTAAATAAAATATTTACCGCAGTAATTATTCAAAATGTGTAAAAATAAAAGTTACCTATTTACATAATTTGGACATCCTGATTACAAATATGGAATCCATTTTCCTAAATTCAAAACACAGAAGTGGCAGAAATTAATTTAAAATTAATTCCCGCTGTCAAAACCAAAACCGTGTTTTTAAGAGGTAATAACTATCAAAAGATTGACATTTGTTTATGTTCGGTTTAATTGTAAAATTATGTCCAATGACCAACATTATATTAAATGGTAAAAATATATTCTAAATATACTTTAAAACCACTCAAATTCACAATTTATCACTATTAATTATTTTGATCAAAAAAGTTGTTTTTAATTAAAATTTAGTAATTTTCACTATTCATCAAAATATGAAAGTTATCCGAAATGTACCAAAATTTCACCCTAGGCTAATTTTGATATTCCGAATCCAAAAATGAAGTCCATTTTCAAATATGAAATATATATAATTTCAAAAAGTAGGTATTAGTATTCACAACGGCTAGTTTAATTTGTTGTGGTGTGTGTTAGAACTCGAGGTTGCGTACAACACACGTTATCGCATTATTCGAAGGGAAGCGTACCGTAGAAGCTTGGGATGTTTCATTTTAAATTTTTGATGTCCCCATTTAGTCAAAAAGTCTAAAACATAGTATTTAAAAAGGGTTCACTATTAAAGTTGATAAAAGTGCAATACTGAAAATGAATTTGTTCTTGCATTATATCTAAGAAACTCATAATATGGATTCTAAAATTAAAAGGATTATATAAACATTAAAATTTATCTAATACTATTCATAACCTCTTTTGAATGGCTTGTTTGGTAAGTCATGGTGTGCTTGAACTTTGTGTTGCCTGTAGTGAAAGTTATTGAATTATTTTGAAGAACTAACACACTATGAAATCTTGGGGTGTTACATTCTCCCCTCCTTCAATAAATTGCGTCCTCGCAATTTGAAATTGTTCTTCGAAAATAAAAGGTTGAAAATATATAATATATTTGTGGGAAACCCCACATCGGAAATTGGGTTACTAAAATTTAGTCTTAATATGAGGAAAAGAGAAATGAAAGGGTCACCACCAAATTATGATCTCGATTAGGAGAACATTGGTGGCAATTTGAGACATATAATTGGAGGAAAAACGTAAATATTTATAGGTAGTAATTGAGGTCATCAATTACAAACAAGTATAAAATTGAGGTCCTTAAATTCATCAATCTATGATGATTTGAAATACCATCGGTTCAACAAAACATAGGGTATTAGGATAACACATTTTTGACGTTTCAAAATATCTTAGTTTAAATCCCACATCGAAAAATGAATTAATGAGGCCTCTATTTAAAATAAAGAGTCAAAAGTATGAAGATTACCGAAAATAACACATACTAGGGTTCCATGTAGTAAAATATGGATATGGAAGAAAAATCTAACCATCAATTACCTGATTGAGAGTGGTAGAGAACATGGCTTTGAAAAGGCCAACAATCCCAAAGCAATAAATTATTGATGATTTAAGGTACCATCTAGGAAAACATTTTTGTTCTAATTTTCTTTTCATAATATTGAGGAATTTTTTATGAGATTGGCTAAGATCATATAGAGATATACTTACTTTATAATTAGAGTTTTATCCATTAATAAATTTCTACCACATACTCATCTTTCACTCTAAAAGATAATAGAGTGTAAAAAAAATTCTATTTACACTATTTGTATAGGGTTCCAAAATAAACGAATTATAATTCATCTAAAAAATCTTTTAATAAAAACTACATTATTTAATCCAGGACATCTCGTGGGCCAGTGGTAGGTGATACACCCTTGTCGCCCTTCGGTTGCGGGTTCACGTCTCGCAGCCTTGCCGGACGCGACGGGTTGCCGCCCGACCTCCGGGTTGTCCTTTTATGGAAATCCAAAATAATCCAAACTAGAACTATCCAAAATACTTCTATCCAAACTCACAGTCCAACATTTACAAGGAAGTTAAAAATAATATAGATCCTTTTTACCCCGTAATAGCATATGAATACCTTCATCATGTATTACCATATTCCTTATTGATTACATTCATGTTCCCTTATTCCATATAGAATGCTGGATATACTTCATTAATCCAAAAATGTTTTAAAACCCAACAATGATGGAATATAAAAATCATTAATCAGCTTCAAGGTAGTCAATAATATCCAATATAATTTATCCAAATCAATCATGTATTATTCTAAAATAACTTCCTCAGTATCAGAACTATATTCTCTCAACCATATATTTTCCAAAAATTTATCCTGCTATTGAGTCACTTTTCTTTGTTCCACACAATCTCAAGTCCTTAATGAAATAGTACTGCAGTACAATCCTTATATACTCCATGATTATTATAACAAGTACATTGTTGATACAACACTCAATTGACATAATCAACATTAGAACTCTAATCATTCCTCTTCATCTGTGGTAGTATCATAACTTGATTATTATCCAATAACATCATTTGCGGCATAGTCTGATGATTGGGACATAGGTTCGCGTAGTGTCCAAACTCCTTGCAAATGAAGCATTGTACATTTAAAACCATTTTCTTACCCTTGCAGTCACGTACTTTGTGCCCTTTTCCTCCACACTTATAACAAACTCCCATTCCTTTCAGGCAAGTTCCAGTGTGTTTCTTTCCACAGTTACCACATATGGGAAAATTCTTCTTTTCCCTTTTCCCTTTATCCATCTTTCTTTCTTCCATCCTTTTCTTCTCTTGATTCCCTTCAAAGCCATAGGACTCAGTAAACTCTTTACTTATCTTATCAACACATGATATTATTTCTTCATATGATGATAATACATGGGAGACTATTTCTCTTATAAATTCTAGCTTAAGACCATGAAAGATATGTTCCTTCCTTCTCTTTGGATCATGTGCATTTCTGGAGTTCTCATTCCTTCTACTGGGCGCCATTTCTAAACAATGGAATACACTAGATCAGTTTATGAATCAAAATACATAATCCCATACTTATAATACACTTAACTTAAATTGAACTATTTATGGATATAATCCATAATCATAATAATGTTTTCTTTGAGGAAGTATATAATCATAATCCCTTCAAAATGATTTGTAAAGAAAATGAGAGTTATCCTAAGCATATCCCCCGGGAGTGTCGTAACCAAGAGTGCAGCAAGGCCCGTTGTCGTGCACCAGTTCCCGTTCGAGTCTAGCTCAAAGCGGTGTTTTCGGGTTTTACCCCTAGGTACATCTGTGCCAGAGCCGCCTCTACCTGCTCGTATCCAGACGGGGATGTATTGCTCGGAAAACTCACAAAATCTCTACAATACCAAAATTCTAGGAAGTTCTTCTATACTAATCCTCAAAGTTCATCTTAGGTCTACGTGCTCTAATCAGAGTTTATCTAAATCTAGCTTCCAAGGTTTGTACTAAACTTCCTCTGATACCAACTGTAACGCCCCGGCCCCAGCTACCCAGAGTCGGTGCATTACTTCGTAACATTGGCATGATCACAAGAAATATCAAATCTCGAAAGACCGATTGGTTTAGTAGCCTTGTAAACACTAGATATATTCATAAAGTTTTACATTACATTTCAAAGTGAAAAACTACTACAACAACAAAGTCTTCATATCCACACTATTAACCCCTCATAATATCCCTGCAAGTCAATCATAATTTACTTCTTCACTACCTGGGAAAAATAAAACATAGAAAAGGGGTGAGCTCAAATGCCCAGTAAGGATAACAATATAGCGGAACATTCAAAATAAGCATAAACATTTAATGCAATGAATTACTAAAACAAAAGCCTTTTAAACATGAACTTCAACATAGTATGGAAAAAGTAAAATGAAATAATGCCATTTACTTATTCACATGGATATTCTACTAATCGAATAATCACATGAAAAATCAATAACCACTTTCATAATGTTGGAATGCATAATGCCAGACTATCATAACCACATAGCCAAGGCCTCGTGCCAAGACTACAAATAAGATTTTGTCAAGGCCTTGTGCCAAGACACTAGTTTGTCTCATGAGACCTACCGATGCATCGAGGATCTATAGCGGGCTCCACCCATCACATATTAAGTCCAATGCATTCCCATATGAAAAGGTTTAAACATAACATAAACATTCGTATTAAAACTAGAATACGAAATGTCAATAATTTCACCATAAACTATGAATTGTATAAAAATAGCACATCCACAGTCAAACATATCACAAAACTTTCAATACAATATAGAAGTTTTGTATCATAATAAATCAACTTCAAATAATCTTAAAATCCATCAAAGGATGTTGACATAGATGAAATCAAAATTCTTTTTAAAGAGGTATCTCCTTTTATTTTGAAATCATTTAAGATCCATATAAAATAAAACATTTTCTTTGAAAATATTCTTATAAGCTTGTATGGAAAGCTTCGACGATTTTATAACGGCGGAAAATAACCGCACCCACCGTATAAGTTAAAAAAAACATTCTTACCTCAATTCTGTCGAAAAGGTTAAAAAGGACCTTGTTTTGAAAACGACGAAAAGATTCCTTTATAAATCTCTTATAAAAAGTCAAACAAGGGTATAAATGACTTTAACCCATATTCTTGTAAATAGTAAAAATGTTTTGAAATACATTTCGAAGAAACATGGATGTGGATGATAAAGAGGTCCCCGTAGATTATTACGTATAATACAACCTCGGATAATGAAGAGATTGTGAAATAACCCTTACCTTGTACTTTTCCTTGGTTGGGGTAGGTTAAACTCCTGTATAATGGTGAAATAATTGTTATTAAATTATAAAAGAATCATATACATTAATATGATATCATATATGATCTTTTAATATTGATTTGATAATATCTTAGTATTATCGTCGTTTCGTGTGTTAACTTACTCATTTTCTTTTATATGTTTTGTTACATAAGTCATGTTTGTTGTATCTTATTCATATCCAGAATGATATCAAGTCCTTAAACATCATTTTTAAATAATTAAATGATAATTATACTTGAATGGATACGATGGAGAATGAATCTCATCGCGTTCGTGGAGACGGTTGTCCGTACGTACGCACGAACGCTACTTCCATTTAATTTTTATTTTAAAAGAATAGAATCCAAATGATACATAGGTATATTACTATTCCAGTATAATATAATATTTTATATATGTTACTTAAGTTCATTAACACCATCCTTTATACGTTCCATGTGTGGTATGAACGAGTCATATCATTTTAAGGGGGCGGTAGTCCGCACTTCCTAAAATTAAATTATCGTATGTATATACAACATGAAACGAATAATGGTATGAAATAAAATGGAATTACAGAAGCTTATATATAAAATATATATCATTAATATCATATTTAATTATAGTTCCATCATAATGGCCACCATGAGAGGCGGTAAGATGTATTTGAACAATCATCGTTTCGTGAGGCGTTAGTTTTCCATCCACAGAAACATTATGTTCATCATCCATTAGATGGAGTTGTGTGTATGTGTAGATTGAATCCTTCTTATAACAACATCCTAGTATATTGAGGATACTGTTGTTGTTACAAAAGAAAGGAAATAAAAAGAGTTTGGGGGTTGGAGAAGCAAAATAAATGAAAATAATTTAAGAGAAATCGTTACCTTTAATTTAGGTAACTCACTGTGGTTGGAACCAAAGGACTTCTTGAAATGCTTTTTGCCTAAGGGTAAGCTTCAAGGAGGAGGAGAGGGATGTGGGGAGCTTATTTGGGCAGAGTATGGACGATCCAAGTGGCTTGAGAGGTGTGAGGAATGAGTAGAAGTGGTCTCCTTTTATAAGGGAGAGGAGGGGCTCTTTAGGAAAGTGTGAAAGTATTACTTTATAATATATTTGTATTTGGTTTATAATGGTCCAAAAATCATTGAGGTCGAAAATAAGATGACTCATATTCTAAATAACATCAACCAATAAGAATTGGAGAGGTTTTAGATAATATTTTAATCATTATAATCTTATTTATTTAAATGATTTATTAATGAGGTAAATATTGCATCATTATTGTGTCATTAATAATTTAAATTATTTGATGTCTAAAAATTATAAATAAAATTTAATTATGTAGGAAATATTTTTATCTTTCTAATGAATATTTATAATCGAAAATCCAACATGTATAACCCTATGTAAAAAATGTTCTTCTGAAAGATGTAAGCTTATGCCATTTTTATTTTTATTTTAACTTTATTAATATAATGTGTCATTATCACTTACAAGTGGATCCATGGGGTCCAAAAATTGACAAAAAGATGCCCATGGTCGACCATGTATCAACCAATAGGGTTAAGACACGTTTTAGGGTAATTTAGTATTATTATAATATTATTTTTTTAACCCTTATTTACCGGATTTACCCTTTAACCATGGTAAATAAAATATTTACCGCAGTAATTATTCAAAATGTGTAAAAATAAAAGTTACCTATTTACATAATTTGGACATCCTGATTCCAAATATGGAATCCATTTTCCTAAATTCAAAACACAGAAGTGGAAGAAATTAATTTAAAATTAATTCCCGCTGTCAAAACAAAAAGCGTGTTTTTAAGAGGTAATAACTATCAAAAGATTGACATTTGTTTATGTTTGGTTTAATTGTAAAATTATGTCCAATGACCAACATTATATTAAATGGTAAAAATATATTCTAAATATACTTTAAAACCACTCAAATTCACAATTTATCACTATTAATTATTTTGATCAAAAAAGTTGTTTTTAATTAAAATTTAGTAATTTTCACTATTCATCAAAATATGAAAGTTATCCGAAATGTACCAAAATTTCACCCTAGGCTAATTTTGATATTCTGAATCCCAAAATGAAGTCCATTTTCAAATATAAAATATATATAATTTCAAAAAGTAGGTATTAGTATTCACAACGGCTAGTTTAATTAGTTGTGGTGTGTGTTAGAACTCGAGGTTGCGTACAACACACGCTATCGCATTATTCGAAGGGAAGCGTACCGTAGAAGCTTGGGATGATTCATTTTAAATTTTTGATGTCCCCATTTAGTCAAAAAGTTTAAAACATAGTATTTAAAAAGGGTTCACTATTAAAGTTGATAAATGTGCAATACTGAAAATGAATTTGTTCTTGCATTATATCTAAGAAACTCATAATATGGATTCTAAAATTATAAGGATTATATAAACATTAAAATTTATCTAATACTATTCATAACCTCTTTTGAACGGCTTGTTTGGTAAGTCATGGTGTGCTTGAACTTTTTGTTGCCTGTAGTGAAAGTTATTGAATTATTTTGAAGAACTAACACACTATGAAATCTTGGGGTGTTACATGTGATGTGAAATAACCATAATTTTTGGAATGACTTGATAAGATCCATCATCGTTAATATAATCATTCCAAATAGACTACTAATGTGATTCCCATGACTCCCAATTAGATATTTGATACCTAAAAAGTTTCTTAATTCTATCCACCACCATAAAAACATGAACATGTGGACATTATCTTATCATTTTATCTATAAAAATTAAATGGAAATCAAAATATAATGAAAATTGATCCGGTTATAGTTCTTTTCTAACACATGTGTGTTGAGTAAATGTAGTAATATTCTAAGAGTAAATTTTTTTTTTCAATTATAGATCATAAACACATATGACATTATTAATTAAAATTATCACATTGAATCATTTAAAGGGATCTCATTTACTATTCAACAACATTATAATTATTTAGTTTAATGTGATATGTTTTAATCACAATATTCAATGGTTTTTTCTATAAAATTATCTTTTAATATACAGGACATCTTCAAATGATGATTAATTTATGCCACCAATAATTCATGTAAATTATATACTAGGATTCCATGATTCAAATAGTGGAGTATGACTCAGTGGTCAGTTAATGTAGTTACCCATCCCCAAAGAGTCCATAACTGATTTCTACAACCATTACAATTTCATGATTACAATGAATCAAGCCTCAGAGAACTGATTGTTTTATTAGTTTTAGTAATCCGGATTCATACATTAGGCATGAATTTAAAATTAATACACTAATTAAAACATAAATATTTTTTTGAGGATAACATAATTCTCTCTAGTATGCCCCTTCATATATATAATATTACACTTCTAGGATTATTTTGGAAGGGAAACATAATAGGGGTGAGATTAAATGCACAATAAGGGTAAATTATAGATGAAGATATAATAAATAAATGACAATAATCAATATGGTATGGTAATAACTCAACAAAAATTCCATGTAATCAATAAATAGATAGAGAAGTGAATAAACATCATGTCAATGTAAATAAATGGAAGCACATGATATTTAAAAAACTAGATAAGAAAAAAGTAATATGAAAAGGTAATAAACTAAAACTAATTTCTTTTAATCAATTAAATGATAGTGAAATTAATTCATAAATATGTTTTAAAAAAATAAAATGGATAAATAAGAACTGAATCAAGTGGATTTCAATGCTTAATTATTAGACGTCATGTGTCAGTTACATGCAAATTATACTATCAATATCTATCCTTTAGAAAGTTTAAAACAATAGGTTAAAACCAATTTATTTTCTGAAACTAATTTATCTCTTGAGAACCTATTGATGCATCAAGGTTCAATATAATGTCTGGAACCCATCCATCACTGCATTTCCAAATAATTCCTCATATTAGATAATCAACTTAATTAATAAAAAATTTGTCTAATATTTTTTATGTATTGAATAAAATATATTGATTTATCAATATTTCCCCAAATTAATAAAACTAATATTATTAAAAACAGCATATTAATAATGGTATATGGTTTTGGAAATAATCATATCCATGAAAAATGATATGGATATTTAGGGGAAATTCATTGTCAAATAATCATAAGAAATTATATATTTCAAGTGGACTTAAATGAATCAATGAAGTGAATTTCAATATAATCCTTTGCCAAATCAATCCTACACCATCCAAAAGAGGAATAAGGATGGTATAAAGAAAATATATCTCCTATCGATTAAAAATAATGTGTTTTTTTCATTGATAAATATAAATACTATAATAATATATTTTAACAATATTCTTTAGGAATATATGATTTAGTTTTTAAAAACCTTTTGATTTATTTATTGAAAATTACTCTTGAAACCATTTTATTTTTAAATTATCCTTTTAAACATAAAAATAATGCTTCATAGAAATTATGAGGGTTAAATCCATACAAGTCATATGAGGTAAAATGAACACTCATTTTTCATGGTAAAAGGATATAAAATAACTTTTTTGGGAAGCAACAAGAATATTCCTCCAAAAACATAGGTAAAATAAATAAATTGTTAAAATTTCATTAATCCAATCTTTTTGAAAGGTTAAAAAAAATTCTTGAAAACAATTTTAGAAGAATGGGATTTAGAATAAAACTGGTTCTCCAACTAAAGAGGTAATGATGTGGGTTTTCCAAAAAAAAATTCTAAAACATTTTTGTGTACCAAAGAATGGAAAAATGGTACTAATACATGAAAAATTTCATGAATAACTAGATTAGAGGAAAACTAAAGTTTATAATGAACAATGTTTATATAATTTCATTGAATGAAAATGAAGGATCATTAAAATTATTGTTGATGAAAATAATCATTTAACCTACCAAAGTTTCCTACACCACACTGAAACATTCAAATTATAAGAAAAATGAAGTAATAAAATTTAATAAAATATTTAAATACCATGAATAAAAGATGAATAATGATATAATATATCCAAAGTGAAATAGAAACACAACAAAAAGAGATATATGTAGGGAATTTGGCATTTATCTCAGAGGTGTAAAAAAGTGAAATGAAAATCTATTATCTTATGTTTTCCTTTAGGGTGAACATCCTTTAAAATCTTATGTAATGAGTATAAACATGTCAATAACTAATAACACAACCATAATCATAATTATAATATCATATATTACCTTCTTATAATATCTTATAACCCATTTGTTGACAATCATTCCTTATTTTCACTATTTTTGGTGTTAATTGTCTAGTTTTTTGAGCATGTTTAAACTTGTTACTTGTTGTAATTATTAATTAGATCATGGTTTCAATATCTAAATAACATTAAGAATTATTTAAATATCATATATATTAATTACATAATTATTTATAACAATAAAAAATGTTTTTATATAGGAAATGACTTTCACCGTTCATGGAGATTGTAGGCTATGTGTACGCTTGAACTCAACTTTCATTTCATCAACATATGAAAAGAATGAAAAGAAAGTTATTTATATTTATATTATAATTATATTATCATATATATTTCATATATGTCACTTATGTTTATTAAAACCATCATTTATGTATTCCATATGTATTTTGAAAGAATCACATTATTTTGGGGGGCCGGTAGTCCATACATCCACAAACAATATTATCATATTCCCAAAAAATGGAGTAAAAAAGGTATGTGTTATGAAAGAATATCAGAAGAATAAATACATTATCAATATCTCTTAAAACATACATAAACATAGTTTCCATTATAATTCCCAATAATGAGAGTTTATAAATGAAAAACCAACAACTTCATTTTGTGAGGTTGTAGTTCACCGAACACATAAACAGTATGTTCCTTACCCATTGGATGGATGTTAGTATAAGTGTAGGTCGAACCCTTAACATAAAAACATATCGGTATATTTATTTTACTCATTTTTATATAATCATTAAATTATTAGTACTCAATTTGTAGAGAAATAAATAAATTTAACAATCTTGAGGAAGGATGGTATATCTTCTTTAGGTAACTCCTTTTAGTTTTCACCAAAGTTGTGTAGGTTTCGGGCATAGTAGAAGAGATGGTGGGGCAGTTCCCAAATTTTCATTTATCCATTTTTCAATGATTAATTTGAGATCAATAAATGATGAATATTGTGATCAAAAAATTTGAATCCATGAACAAGTATTGGTTATTAACCCAAAACCAAGAGAGAGGAGATCAACTCATGTTGTTTATAATTAATTTTATTAAATAATAATTTCCTCCAATAATATTCATTCTTAATTGATGGATCAAACCATAGATCATTAATTCACCACTATTGTTTTGTAGAATACAAGCATTTGATTCATCTATTAGTGATCCACATGTTCTCCACCAATATCTAGACATCGCTGAAGGAGTCTCTGAGTGCTAGCTTGGATGATCTTTTCACTTGTGATGTCCGCCATCGATCACCTTGAGAACCACATCCAAATAATTCTCCTTGATCAACTAGAGGAGGATATCTGTTGCTCATGAGATATTTCTTTTATAGGAATGAACTCTCTATGCTTGGGATATTTTCCCCAATCTTTCGTGGACAACAATTTGTTTGGATAGGGTAATGAGAAAATAATTACAAATCGAGTATTTATATCACTAGGGTTATAATTAAATAATTTCCAAAGTTCATTTTTATATTAATCCTAGTAAAACTCTATGTCAATTTATAACAGTATCATTATAATTATTTCAGGACACACACCTAAAATTCGAATGATTATTAGATATTATTTAATTTAAAAGTATTCAATATTATTATTTCTCACTGAACCATTAAAGTTGGTCTTCCAATTCCTCTACCATATTTATTAGACCATGAATAATGGCTATTTATTTATTAAATAAATACCACTATATTATAATCTACCAAATATATAAATATTTTATGCAGTAAGTTAAAAATAAATATTTATTAATTATTCGACCGACATTATATTCTCTCGAATAACTTGTGTTAGAATAAATGTGATCATGCATCCATGAATAATTATTAATCCTCTAATGTGAATAATATTTTTTACACTTGTTAAATAATACATAATATATTATCTAACTCAAATATTGGAAACACTTTGTGTGTGACCCACTAGGCCTATTTCTTAGTTTCATTAGGAAAAGATGCCTAATGTCTAAGGTTAGCATCTAGAAACATGCCTAGGCACCCATAAATAAGAAGTTAATATTGCACTAAACTTTCACCTCATAAAAATTATTACCATGTAATATAATCCCTTTATCACAATTTATCTAATTGAACTAGTTTCATGCCAGTGACATCAACATATATACCAAATATCTCTTTCTTTGAATTTCTAAAAATTGAGCTTCCCTATAGAACACCATGGATATGGATTTATTTAGGATATATAATTTCCATCAAAGGGCCTGAGATATTAACTTTTTTTAAAGAATAGATGGGATAAATACTTTCCCGCATTATTCATTCATGCCATATTAATCCTGATTCACCCAACATATCCTAACTCAGCACGAACATCTATTGTCATGGTTTTCATCAATACATATAAGTGAGTGACTCATAATAATTATGATCAATAAAAATAAATTCTAATGACCAATACGCACATCTATAAATTGGGACATCCAATGACACAATGAAATGTGGATTTAATACCGGTGGGTCTCATTCTCAAAAAATCCTCATGGACATTACCGAGGGTGTACACAAAGATAAGGTTACTCAAAATACAATGATTCTCCACCGCATATATCCTATATAAATTTTGTCCCTCAAATGATATCATACATCTATATAACATATATTCCAGAATAGTTTCATAACACTTCTAGGATCTCATCATATTAAGGATCCACTATGACCTTTCTGTGAGATAATTACACTTATGACATTATCGAATAAAATATCACATTGAAGAAATATAATGATGTGATAAGGATTCTATTAATATTAAAAACCATGAATATGAGTTATCATAAAGTACAATGATGTTGGTTTTTGGGCACTAAATCTAACAGACTCCCAATTTCACTGGAGGCAACTGCTAATGACCTTCAGTCCACTAGATCTCACTTGAAACTCATGTTTCTAATGAGATAGGCCTTTAGTCAAGGGTTTAGCCACGTTTTATTCCATGGATACTCTTATCACTGCAACATCATCCCTCAAATAAAAATACCTCTAGAGTTAATTCTTCTAAAGTATGTTCTTTTTCCATTTATTTGACCATGGATCTTTTGTGAGATCCACCACTACAGTATTATAATAATACAATGTGATTGGGAATTTATTTCTAGGTACCACATCATGATCTTGAAAAATTATTTGAATCTAGAAAACTTCTTTGGCTACATAATAAGCTGCTATATACATAGACGCCACTATATAATTTTCTATAATTGGCTGCATAGAACTATCCTAGCTCACAACTCCTCCATTAAAATATAATTCATATCCTGATTGCGTCATTATATCACTATAATCAATTTGAATTCCATCATCATAAAACCCGCTGATGGAAAGCTCCTCATCTCTTCTACAAACCACAAACATATCCTTAGTTTATCTCTAATAATTCTGATTTTTCATAATTGTAGTTCAATGATGTTATCCGATATCTTCTAGAGATTAGCATACCATGCTCAACTCATAGGCGACATCTAGCCTAGTACATAACCTGACATACATGATTGATCCTATCACTGAAGCTTATGGTTTCTTAATCATTCTATATTAATCCAGTTGTGTCTGAGGTCACATTTTCATAGCAAGATGTAAACCATGTTACACTCGAACCAATACCCTCTTAGATTATTCTATACCAAATCTCTTTAGTATCTGGTTAGTATATGTACATTTGTCTTAGTCCAAGAATCCTCTAGGATCTATCACGAATAATTTTGATCCCTAGATTGTGGGGACCTTCGCATAAGTCCTTCATGGGGAGGAACTTGTTTTACTTGTCCTTGACTGACTGTAAGACTATTATTTAATTTCCATTATGTAATATGGCATCAACACACACTACTGGGATAACAAATTCATTCACATTAAAACTTTTTTAAACACATGGATCACATTCGTTGTTAATGATACCAAATTCTAAAATGGCTTCAACAAATCAAATATTCCATTACTTGGATGCTTGCTTCAATCCTTAAATGTATCTATGTAACTTTAAAACACTTTTGGAATCACTTTGGGTCCAAAACCCTTCTAGTTGTGTCATATAGAAATCTTATTGAAGGTCCCAGTTATGGAATGTAGTTTTGACATCCATCTAACTAATCTCATAGTCTTGGTATGTTTCTATAGAATTTATGATTTTGATGGATTTAAACATGGAAACTGGTGAAAAGGATTAATCATATCCAATTCATTGATGCTTTTTTAACCCTTTATCCACTAATCATTCATTATATGTACTTAATTTAACTTCCATTCACTTTCCCCCCTTGAATACCCATTTGCATCCGATAGGATTTATGTCAACTGGCGCATCAACTTGAACCCAAACATGATTATGAGGAATTAAATCCAATTTATAGTTCATGGTATTGATCCATCATGTAGCTATTGAGCTCTATACTACCTCCTTGTAGGATAGAGATTCATCATTTTCAACCAATAATGAGTCACCATCCTTTATGACAAAAAATTCATATGTCTCTGGATCTCTTACCACTCATGAGATAATATAAACTACTTGTGTTTCACGAACTACATCATCTATGTGGACCTACATAATCCATTATTGTACTATATATTTTGTATCTTGAGCATCAATTCCATCAATGTTAATATTTCTCCCACTATCCTTCTTGAGGGTGTGCTCCCTCTCAAAAAATAATATTTTCTAGAGATAGTTACTTTCTTGTCTGAGGGGTTGTATAAGTTATATCCATTTATTTTCTTAGTATACTCAATAAAATATACACTTCATTCCATGGGGTCCAATTTTGTATCCTGAGAAGGCCTTCAAAATTACCTCGCAACCCCATACATGTGTATGGAAAAAAATGGGTATCTTTCCAATCCATATCTCAAAGGTAATTTCATTTTCCACATTAGTTGGTACTTTGTTTATTTTGTATGTTGTCGATTGTAATTCAAATCCACAAAAGTATAATGGATGATCTGCATGACTCATCATCAACCATTCCAAGTCAAAAAATTATGGTTCCTTCTTTCACTAAAACTATTAAAATGCAGCATATAATGTAGTGTGAGTTTAGATAGAAACCCAAACTCCCATAAAAAGTTGTTGAATTCTCAGTTATGATATTCTCAACATCGATCCGATTAAAGATTCTTTATATTCATACAAATATGATTATATAATTTATTCTTTATTGGCATGAATTTCTCAAAGGACTCATATATATCCATAATTAAATAGATAAATAATTATCTACTCAAGTCATGAGTAAAATTTATGAAGTAATAATATCCACCTATTGCATCAACTTGAAATAGTCCACATAAATTAGTCTGTAAAAATCCTATGATATCTTTGTTCCATTCACCCTATCCCCGAAATGGTGGTTTGGACATTCTTCCTTTAAAAAAACATTACATATATAAAGTGGTTTTAGCTCAGAAGAGTCTAAATAACCATCATGATGGATCTTTTTCAAAAACATCACATTTACCTGTCCAGGAAGGTGATTCCAAATTTTTCTATTATATAAGTCATATTAACTTTATTCATCGTTGATTTCCAATTATTTGATTTCATAATTTAATACAAACAAAGCATTATTTAACTATTCCATACCATAATATTTTTTTCGCTTATTAATGAATTAGAATTTATTTCCAAACATGAAAATAAAACCATCTATATCTAAACATGACACAAAAGTTAATTTTTTTTAATAATAGGCAAATAATAACAATAAAATAAAATAATAATTATTCCCATTGGAAATGAAATTTGTAGTCACCAATGGAAAGAACATCGAGCCTCGTACCATTGGTAGCTCACAAATCCACATCTCCTCTAGAAATTTTCCATAATATACATGGTTCCATCATTTTGATACTGATTTGAGAACCACAAACTATATATAACACCCAATTTGTAGATGTGTATAGAGTTCACTCGATAATGGATTCACCTTTATCTTCCACATTCTTATGAATGTTGTTCCTCTTCTAAAGGAATGGCTCGCCACATGAAAAACATAATGCTTCCTTTCCTTACCCTACCTCTTGATCTTATTCTTCTTGGTAGGACATTGCTCAATAGCATTAGACTGTTTATAAGTCTTGGGACCCATTACCTTTTCCTTCTGCTTCTTATCCACCATAATGACAACAGGTTTATTACACCCCATATCCTTATCAACCTGTAAAATTAATGTAAGATATTCCAAAAGACTCTTCTCATTATTTCATATATTATAATTCAAAATAAATAAGGAGAAGGTCTTGGGAAATGATGATAATATGAGATCAATAAGATACTCATCCAAGAATTTAATCCCTATGATCTCCAAGCATTCAATGTAGCCAATAATATTGACTACATGTGGCTTAAATGGTGAAAACTCTCCAAGATAATTGGTAAAAAAAGATTTATAGATCTCATATCTCTCTTTTCATGCCTTCTCTTGATAGTGATCTCGAAGGTCATACCTCATGCTATAGGGATCCATTTTCTCATGCTTTTTTTAAAAACGCATTATAAATGGATGATAGATTTAAGAATTGAACATCTGTAGAATCAATAAGATGAATCTCATAGAGATATAGTTCTTCATTACTTACCTCATTTCCATGATCAATTGGTAAAGGTTCTTCTAGAAGTTATATTTTCCTTCATTGGTAGAGGATGACCTGTATGCGCCATTTCCACTACATGAAATTCTTTCCAGTGAGATGAGTTTCCTTCTCATGTATGGATCACAAAGATATGTTGCATTTAGTTTTTAATTTTTTTTCTAAAAATAATATAAAAAATATTTAGTTCATTTTATAATAAATTTAGACAAATCAATAATATATTTATTAGTCTCCTACTATTTTATCAAAACCCACTTTCCCTCACCATTGAATTTTGAATATCTTGTATCTTGGAAATTCTTGAGGCAAGCATCCATATATCCCTTCTCATTACCTCAAAATTGGTAGGTTATTAATGTCGAAAGGTTTTATGTAGGAATTAAAAATGAAAAATGAAGTAACTCACAATTCTATGATTTTTTGAGTGGACTCCCCAATCCTGAAATCCTTTAATTGGATTTCCTCAACCATTTCCACTAAGTTACACTTTGTCATAATTTAGCCGTAAACCCTTGATGTGAACCATGTTATGTTATCCCAAAAACCTCATGTTACAATTCCACGATAATTGAAACGCCCCAAAATTGGTTGGTCAAATACATTAAACTATGGGTTGATTCAAACCAAATTAATGGAAGTATATATTGAATTATTATATTATTGAGGGAGTTTTTCCATTTTCTATAAATTTAAAATTATTTTCTTTATCACATGATTGTGAAAATTAAGTGGGGTTACTTTAGTGATTACCCGTGTCTTTTGATAATATTTACACATAAGATAGTTATATTTTACTTCCATATTTCATTCTTGTTAAGTCTTTAATTATTTAATTGTGAAAGAACATTCATAATGAAAACCCCTAAAACTAATAGAAAAAAAATAAATGGTATAATCATGAGATTATTCAAATGGTTATTTTATCTAGAAGTTGAAAAACTGACAGCAGAAATAGGGGAGAAACACCTGAAACCTTTCTGAGGTTTGTGTTTATAACCTTCCACATGTCCACATTTATATATTTCATGGATGGGTTTCACCTCAACTCCTAACTTGAACCTCCTCCACTAGATTGGGAGCTCCATCCAATGCATATTATTTTACTCACGCTTGGTGATGGGTAAAAGGGGGTTTACATAAATGAAACCATGGGCATGAAAGACCTACATATTAGTGAGGAGAGAAGGAACACATACCAACAACTTAACTTAATAATAAATTAATATAAATCCAATCACATGCAAATGGATGGCCTCCCTAATCTTTATCAACTAACATGAAACAAATTACGCATTCAATAAAACTAGAATTCAGTTCTTAATCATTCTTATTTAAGCTAAATAAGGCTTTAAATGATAAATTATTATCTTTATTTAATCAATACTTTTATCTTAATCCTTATCTGAATTTCCTTGAGTTTCTAATACATTATAATTTTAATCAAATTAAATATATTAATTTAAAAGTAACTGTGTACATAAATTGTTCATTGGAGGTAACCCATTGAATACCCGTCCAAATATACCCAACATGTTTTATACATGTATACAAAATATTTTTTCTCACATATATAATGAAAAACATTTCATGTACTTTCATTGATGTGTAATTCACATATAAATACATGAATTACCTGTTTTTTCGATAACATGTCATGCTTTAATGTACGTAGAATAATAACTGTAATATAACTCATACATGTTACAAAGATCATGAACATTATGTGGATATTAATTAAACAATTAAATGTTTATGTATATTAAAACCTATCACATGGTGTGTCCTATTAATAAGACCATGTACAAGTACACGTCTCATGGTTTACATAGTATAATGAATAAATTTTGAATTTGTGTAATATGGTAAATGTAAACAGTGTATACACCCTTCACCGTCTATCTGAAGTACACACCTTGGGACTCAGTTTGTGGGGAATACTTAAAAAATATAGGAGTACAAGGCATGTCTAGTGGGCCAAATGAAAAGTAGAATCCATGTTACATGATCACCGGTCGGGTAAGACTTGTATGGAATATATGGCCCATCCCAGACCAAAAGGGACTACACGTTGTGTCTAGTGACCCACATGACATGTATTCTACCTGACAGTGTGCTAGCTATTCCTATTCAACACAAGGTGCATTAATGGTGTAATTAATTCCCTAAAAAGTGAAAATTCTCGAATTGATCTCCGAATAAATCATTATAACGTAACCATGACTACACAACGTGTAATGATGATTACACGACATGTAGTCTCATGTTGTAAGACCAGGATCCTTGGAACCTTCATTTGTGATCCTCAGTTTTATTTAAATCATAAAATTAATCATTTGGGTTAGATATGTGAGAAATAATAGAGAATGAAATAGATCATGTAATTTAGATTTAATGAATTATTAAACTCTAATGGAAAAAATAAATTATGAATATATAAATCATCAATGAAACTAAATAATTATAAAAAATTATATGGTTTCTATGATACCACTTTTCGGTTCTAGGAGTAGTGGAACCATGGGAGGGGTGGTGCTAAACATTTCTTTTTTTCCATTTATCAATGATTAATCTAAGATTAAGCGATGATAAACGTCATGATCATTGTATTTGAATATATGAACCGGAAAGGGTTATTAGCCTATAACTAAGAGTGAGGAGATAAACACATATTTTCATCATTAATATAATTAAATAAAAATAATCTCCAATGTTTTTATTTCTTCATTGATATTCCTATCCACCGATTTTCAATGCACCACCATTGCATTGTAGAATCAAATCCTATGATTACTTAAGTGGTGATCCACAGGTTCTCCTCAAAACATCATTGAATGCCAAAGGAGTCTCTCAGTTCTTGCATGGAAGATCGTTGAACCTACAATGTCTTCCTTTGATCAGCTTGACAACCAATACAAATAATTCCCCCTTTTTAGGTGGGGGAGGATCTCTCTCATTCTTTAGATCATTCATTGAGTGGGATTAACTCTCTAGGATTGAAAGATATTAAAATAACATAGCATTAAAAATTACATTTTAATGTTATTTCAACAAGATTTCACTTCTTTATATTTCCAAATATCATTTCAGTTTAGATTTTTTGAAAGATAGAACATAACTCATACATATAAACCCATAATAATACAAAGTGGGTACCATTAAATAATATCCATTCCTTACAAAATATAAAATAATAAACATATAAAACAACATGGTTTCATTGAAAAATTTTCATAACATTGTAATTGACTTCCTTATTTGTATTTCACATTAATATAAACAATGAAAAGCATTCAAAAACATGGGATGAGATTAAAATTATCTGTAAGGGATATAAAAATAAGTGAAGAAACCATTAATCCATGAATACTTATAAAAATTTGAATTCATTTTAACAAAGGCATACTTCCCATCTATTTATAAATACATTGTGAAACATGAGATTTAAATAAAACATTAATGAATATATATAAAACCATAATGGTATCATATGGAATTACATACTTACAATTTCCACCCTCATGGCTACCATATGATTTCTAACACTCACAACTACATTATTATGTAACCCCCATGGCTACCTTATGGTGTAACCATCTCAATTATACTTTGAGTAACCATATGGTAAACCATTTACATAAAAATACCAAATGAATTTTTGGGAGATATATGTCCCAAAATGAATAATAAACAATTACAAATAACAAGAACATAATCGTTAATCATTAATTGTTGAATAAAAACATTTCTTTTGAATTTTGAAAACTAGAATTCTAAAAGAGGATTTTTAAATGAAAGTCCCCTAAAAATCATATAATTTAAGTTAAAATTAATATAATGAATGGGTAATGTTTATAAACTAATAATAAACACAATAAAAAATGGTATACATGAAATTAGTTACACAAATAATAGTATTAGTGCATAATTATTGAATTAGAAGGTTAACCCAAAGAATGGAAATTGGAATAAGAATTTACTTACATCGAGTTTGTCTTACTTGAAACTTGTTTAAACCTCATTAATAATGGTTTAAAATGATTTATTAATATTTTAATGAAACATATTTATGTTTATAACACCTTATAAGTTAATTTTAAAACATCATTCCTCCCATTAATTTATAATATTTTGTTATTTCCATTGTTTTGGGTGTGAGCATCACATGATTTCCATTGTTGGTTCGTAATTAATTTTTTGGTCGAATGGAAGTGAAACTCCATAAGTGGAATTAAATGGTATTAATATTTTTTTGGAATATTAATTTATTCAGTAACTCATTTTTTATTTCTTTTTAGGATTAATAATTAGATAAATCAATAGTGATATGTGTTTTGATCATTTTTGTGGTTCTTTGGTAATCATGAACTTATTTCATCAAATAACATTAATATTATATATACAAGTTAATTAAAAAACAAAAGAGAGGTAATATAATATAATTCAAAAAATATTTAAATAATTAAAATGGTTCTAAAAATATATTTGGAGGATGTTAATGAAATTTAAGACACATCGTCCACGATGTTAGTAAATCGACACATCACAACTAGTGATTTTATTTTTATAATAAAAGGAAGAGGAGAGGAATAATGATGATGAAATTTTCTATAATCATGAAAAAATAAATAATATATATAATACTAGATCTTTAATGTCCAATAGATATGGGGAGGGTATGAGAGTATAAGAAAAGAAAATAATTGAAAGGAAAACTCAGGAAAATGAAAGAGGATCTTTACCCCTTGATCTCTTCTCAATGAGATTCTCCTTATGGCCATTGGTTTTAGCCTTATGGTGAGACCAGAATGTCTTCGACATGAGGAGGAGACTTAAGAAGGATATTAGGATGAATTTGGACAATTATAAAGGCTTGATAGAAGTGAGAGGAAGATGTCGGTGGGGGTGGTATTTAAAGTGAATGTGGGGGAGTTTTTATTTAATTTGAAAGGACACCTCATTAGTGGTATTTGAAAACCCATTGGATTTATCATGGGTTTTACCACGGTATATTCTACATGGACCACCTCATGTCATATTTTAATCCTCAAGAGTTGACCCAAATGATTACATCATTAATACATCATTATGATGTCATTAAACACCTGAAAACATAAAACTGTATTATTTACTATCCTCCAAAAATTCAACTATCTTAGAAAAATAACAATAAATAAACATACAATTATTCAATATGTAGAATTAAAAAATGAATTTTTTTTCTAATAACATTATAAAAATGATTAATTTAATTTTTAAATAAAATTATAATTTATGAGAAAAAATAATTTTAAAAATATAACGCATATTATATCACCTTGAAAATTTAATCGAGATGTCATTATCTTATAACCAAAAAATTTTAATAATATATGATTTAATATTTATAAGGGTCATATTTTTTACAACCCCCTCCCCACAAAGTGTACCCCGCCTGGGCCAGAAATGTGGGAAGGGAGACAATGACCCCCCAAGTCCCGCTTCCAGTAGGCCCCGGGTCAGCGACTAGCACCGAGGGTATAATAACACACAAATAGGAGGCATTACCCTATAAGATAACACATGCAGAAGAGATAGATAAGATAGAAAAAAATCAACTCCAACTCCAAAATGGAAATATAAATAAACCCAAGTGCACATTTTTAATGTCATTCGAAATTACTACAATTTAAAGGGAAAACTGCAAGTACCCAAAAAAAGTAAAATAGCTGCAACCACAAGCCCAAAAAGATCTTGCAACCCCAAGCTCGTAAAAACTAGCTTGCTCTCTAACCTGCTCCAAGTGACTTGAAAGTAGTTTAAAAAAATACCTAGGGTGAGTATAACATTATACTCAGTAGGATCCTCCCCGAAGCATCTCGTGCCAAATTAATGAAATCATGCTAAAGCACAGTGAACAACTAGTGAAGCTAACTCATCACCTAAACATGTATACTAAGTTCCCAACCTCACCATGGCCACCCTCACCAAGTAACGCATACAAGTACATATCATATAGTAATGAATTTCAAGTGTACCCCACTACTACTTCCCCACTGGTTTTCCGCTTTTCCCCAACGACATACGTCATGTGCATCTGTCTCTAAAGGCTTGCCCGCAGACACCTGGGCTAAGCTCCACAATCTGCACCACGTGCACCAAAAAGGCCTGCCTGCAGACACCTGGTCAAATCACCACACCATCCTCACAACCAAAAGTAACAAGTTAGATTCCGGGATCCACCACAGCTCGCATAATGTGTATCATACGTCAGTTATTATACCTCAATCCATTACAGCCCATACACTGGGTAAAGATCCTCAATCCATCACAGCCTATACACGATACACCAATAGTAGTCCATAGGATACTATATCTTGAATATATTTATGGAAATAACCATAATCCATTACATCCCTCTACACACATCTATGGGGAAAACTAACAGTTGTGTCTAATGGCACAAGTATCTTCCAAGAGAAGAGAGCGGGGCCAAAGGGGGTAGTCAGCCATTCATCCTCCCACCGGAATGTTGGGGAAAACACCCCCCCCCCCACTCAGGGCTCAAAATCCATGGGGTGTCAGTTTCCCTTACCGATAGGGTGGAGTAGCGTATAGAAACACAAAAAGTACATAATATACTATATCTACCAACCAAACTATGGGCATAACCTAGTCTTAGAAAAAACTGCATCTAATATCTATCAGAATCTGGGCAACCACTTTTAAGACTAGGATTCCTATAAGCACACAACCAATTAAAGGGTTTTATTAGATTACTTCATTCCCTTTTTATCAATTCCACTGTATGTTAATTAATTCTTCAAACATTAATTAACCATGGATAAATCCACATTAAATTTCATTAACACCACATCCAAAAATTCCACTGACCCTACAAAAGTTCTCAACCTCATCATTGATTTGCAACAAAATCCAACCCCATGGGTTAAGATAATTTATTAAAACATTATTAAATTAATTACTTTCCCATATTCCCAAGCATTCTAGAAAAGAATCTTATGCTAATAAACACATGGGGGCTCAACACGGTGAGTAGATGGACTACCTGTCGAGTCTTTGTCACCCATATCAAGAGGGTAGACATATTCTCCATTGAGAGGATAAAAACAGAAAGCATGTGGCATACCCCTCCTGTCCTCTCCCATTTCAGATGAAAGGTAAGCAAGACCAGTTCCCTTAAGTAGTGATGAAAAATAAAGCAGATAAACAACCCAAGAATCAACAAGCATCCAACAATCACATCCATCCCATTCCATCATCCCTGGTGTCCTCCCTGACACACACATGCATAAACCAATGTGTCTCACCACTCTAGGCATCATCCACTTCCACAACCAAAAGGACTCTATGCCTCCACATATCACAACACCCCTCTAGGGTCACATCACATCACAAGCAGCAGGAAAACAAACATCACCTCAATTGGTTTATGGCCCTTTCCACAAACAAGAGGGTAACTCCGAACCCTTCATGGAATTATCAAGCTATCACATTCTTTAAAACATCATGAATTAACAGATTTAATCTGGTGGTTCCAAAATCGGGAACCTCACCAGTAAGCTATCATAAAATATTATACATTCTTACAACACCAATTTGATCAAAATCAAATGGGAGCACCAAAAACAACCAGATTCATTTACATTCCTCTTTATCTTTATCCAATCAAAAATCACTTAATTCTGGCTTTATGTTCATTATAATTTTCATCAAAAACAACATGATAACAAGCAAGGCATAAATATCACACTTTCTATAAAATTATGAGGCGAACCGTTATCACGGTGAAAAGCAATAACATGCGATCAAACCAATTATTTTAATCCAGTTCAGGTATTTAATTAGGTCAATTTCATTGTGATCCAAACGGATAAATAATGCTAACTCTATGATTGCACATAAACAATTAGAGATTCCACGAATCCCCTACCTCATGGGTTTTTATGAAAACCCCAACAATGAAGAACGCACAAGAAAGGCGGGTTGATTCTCCAAAAATGGGTTAGATCTCTCCTCCCAGAAAGATCAAGACCAAAGATCATCATATTCGACATCCACACACATAGATCTACCCACAACGGGTGTAGATATAATAAATTGAGAGAAGAGGAGAAGTAGATCCAAGTGGATCTAAGAAACTGATCAAGAATGAAGAAGAATGATCACATGTCTCATGAATCCAACATCGATTCACCAAGAGATTCCTTTGGATCACCTCCCAAATACTTGGGAGAGGTTCTTATACCTTCAAGGAAGGGTAATCCCGAGTTATGGCTACTTTGGAGATTAAAAAATCCATTTAGAGGCAAAAAGAGTCAGATCAACAATTTTTGGATCTAACTTTATGTGCCCGCATGGTTAGTCCACAACTTTAGAAAAACAGTGCGCTAACCGTGTTTTAGCTTCTACATCATCAAACAGTCCCCACATGGTTAGGCCGCATGGTTAGACAAAAAGTACGCTAACAGTGTGTTAGCCACTGCCTCCAAGTCTAGCCCTGCATGGTTTGGCCGCACGGTTTAGGCAAACCATACGTTAACCATGCGAAAGCTACTACCCTTTAGCTTTCTTTAAAAGTCCACACAAACGCACCCCAAGTCACCTTGACCTTCCAAAACACCTCTAACACCCCATTTTTACAAATTAATGGACTGGAGAGGTCTCGGGCATTACATCAGATACCTCTCAAAACAATCTCATCCTCGAGAATCCAATACCCACCTAATGAGAAAACGAAACAGGGTATGAACAACCACCCACTGAGATACCTCTCAAAAGAGTGCAAGCCACCAAAAAAACCTAGGAGGCCATATCATAAACATGAAGTTTTCATAACCACATAAGGGATCATCATTACATGAAAAGAGTTAATCATCAAACAACTCTGGGTACTGAGCATGTATCTATGACTCACGCTCCCAGGTACTCTCCTCCATGCCACTGTGTCACCATAAGACACGAACTAAGGGTATAGAACGCCCACACAACACCTTCTTCCCTGTGGTCTTAGATCTCCACAGGTCGCTCCTCAAAGGTTGCATCATCATTAACATCGATCTCTCCCCAATTGATGATATGAGATTCTTCATGAAGATAACGACGGAGCTGTGACACATGGAAAACATAATGTATCTGACTCATCTGTGGGAGAAGTGCTACTAGATACACCATAGCTCCAACACAAGCTAACACCTCCAAAGTCCCAACAAACCAGGGATAAATCTTACTTCCACAACCAAACCATCATTGCACATGATGGGGAGTCGGCTTCAGAAACACATGATCCCCAACATGAAACTCTAAGGGTCTTCTTCTTTGATCAACATATGATTTTTGACGATCTTGCACTATCTTCGTCCTCTCAAAAATCACCTGAACCATCTCTAGTGTATTCTACACTAGTTCCGGTCCAAGAATTGCTAACTCTCCAGCCCCAGTCCAACACAATGGAGAACGGAAAGGTCGACCATACAAGGCTTCAAACGTCGCCATACCGTTGGTGGAGTGAAAACTATTATTTTAAGAGAAATCTGCGAAGGGTAAGTGCCTCATCCACAAACCTCGGAAATCAAGAACACAAGATCATAACATGTCTTCAAGAGTGTGGATGGTTCAGTATGTCTGACCATCCGTTTGATGATGAAAAGCAGTGCTAAATCATATTTGAGAACCGAAAGCATGTTGGAGACATCTCCACACCATGGAGGTAAAACGAGGATCCCAATCAAAAATGATCGTCATCGGGACACCATGACGTCTCACCACCACCTCTAGATACTGCCTCGACAAAACTTCCACTGAGCATGACTCCTTAATTGCTATAAAGTGGGACGATTTCGTTAAACAATCCACTACAACCCAAATAGAATAACGTCCTCATAGAGCTCCAGGTAAACCAGTAACAAAGTCCATTGAGATATCCTCCCACTTCTATTGAGGAATCTCTAACGGCTGGAGAAGACTGTCTGAAACATGTTGGTTGACCTTCACCTTTTGGTAGACTAAACATCAAGACAAAAACTCCACAACCGCATGCTTCAGCAGAGGCCACCAAAACTGACTCCTAAAGGATCGATACATCTTTGTCACGCCAGGATGTACTGATATGTGAGAGCAATTGAACTCTCTGAGCACCGTCTTGCACATCGCCAAGGGAACAAAAATTCTTCCATGGTACAACACTTAGTGTTGTTCATCCTCAGACCAACCATCAGGGGCCTCACCACAAACAACACGGTGTCTCCAGACCTCCCCCACAAGATCCCCAAATTGGGAATCGTCCACCTTCTGCATCAGGGATGACTGTACAATCATCTAAAAAAGACAACCTCTACCCCCAACTTCTCAGATATCAAGATGTATTGCTGACAGTTCTTACATGACTCTCTAGGAATCAACGAATTCACGCATAGAATCACTACGTGACATTCAAATCAGCACATCAGCTACAACGTTCCACTTTCCTGGGGTATAAGATATTTCAATGTCGTATTCCTGTAAGAACTCCATCCACAGATGTTGTCGGATGTTCAAGTCACTCATGGAGAAAACATACCTCAAACTCTTACGATCGGTGAAAACCACAAAGCACTCACTGATGAGGTAATGTATCCACATCATCAGAGAAAACACCAAGGATGGAAACTCACGATCATGGGTGGCATAGTTTCCTTGATGGGGACGCAACTACCGAGACCCATAAGAAAAAACTGACCTCTGGTACATGAGGACATAACCTAACCCCAGATGTGAAGCATCGTAGAAGACATCAAACTGGACTCCCTCAGCTGGAAGACAAAGGAATAGAGCAATGACTAACTTCTCCTTTAGATACTCGAAAGCTTCCTGGAACTGATCAGTCCATATGAAAGCCTGATCCTTTCTGGTCAAAGCTGTCAGAGGAGTTGCAACTCGTGAGAAATTGGCTACGAACCTCCTGTAGTAGCCCGTGAGACAAGGAAACTTCACACCTATGAAACTGTCTTGGGGGCCGCCCAAGACGCAACTGCTTCTATCATTGAGGGATCCATAGCTAATCCATGTTGGGACACAACATTCACCAAGAAATGGACTTCTCGAGCCCAAAACTCACACTTCGACAACTTCTTGAACAACATATGTCGATGAAGAACTCCCAAGATGGCTTGTAGATGGTCTGCATTATCCTCTTCATATGTGGAGTACACAAGGATGTCTTCGATGAAAAGTACCACGAAATTGTCCAGGAACTCATGGAAGAAAACATTCACAAATCCCATGAATACAACTAGAGCATTCATCACACCAAATGGCATTACAACAAACTCATAATGCCCATGACAACAACGAAAAGCAGTCGTCAGGATATCCTCATCCTTCACCCGCATCTGATGATATCATGACCGCATGTCGATCTTTGAGAACCAACGTGAATCCTTCAGTTGATCGAAAAAATCATCAATCCATGGAAGAGGATTGTGATTCTTTATTGTCACATTGTTTAAGCGATGATAATAGACACACAACTACAAACTATCGTCGGCCTTCTTTAAGAACAAAATTGGTGCACCCCATGGGGACACACTTGGATGATCAAAACCGCACTAAAAAAGTCCATCAAGGTATATACGCAGATCTCACAACTCAGAACGTATATCCCATACAGAGACATAGATATAGGATACGCTTCTAGTTGTAGCTCCATCCAAAACTCGATCTCTCGTCGAGGGGGTAAGGCCACAACCTCTTCTTGAAATACATCAGGGTACTCCTCTACGACCCTTGAAAATTCCAACTGCCAAACCTCTGAAGAACTTAGCATCATCTCACCCATCATGGAAAATAATAATGGAACACACCTATGACCCATCTGAGGATCTCTCTCAACAACAAACAACACTTGCTCTCCATCTACACCAAGAAAAAGGACCTTCTTCCTGAAGCAATCCACAGTATCCTGCATCTAATAAAACCAATCCATGCCGAGGATAACATCATATGGTTGTATTCATAAACATAGGAAATATCCCCAAGAGCAGTGTTTCCCCAACACTAGCTCACAGTCTCTACATACTTCAAACAAGTCAGCTCGACCTCCAACTAGTGTAGTCAACGCCAAGGGAAATAGAAGCCTCTATACCTCAAGTCCCAAATCACGGACAATGGTAGGTGATATAAAAGAGTGTGTCGCTCCTGAGTCAAACAAGGAATAATCCATGGTAGAAAACAAGAAAAGGGTACCACGAACGACGTCAGGCTCGTCTCGTGCTAGTAACACTAGAGCATGAAGCTGACCACGACCTCCTCCACGACCTCTTTGAACCTGATGAAGACCACCATCACGGCCATGCTCTACTATTTTAGGATGAGGATCATCATGGGGAAGTCTTCTGCCTTCCCCATCTACCCTCTACTGAACTAAAGCTGGCACAACCTACTGTAACTGCCTCGGCGGGAACTCTCTCAGCAGAGGAACCTAAATCATAACACCTAGTGCCCGATGACCGCTCTAAATGGTAGGGCACTCCCACTACTAATGGCCATGACCAACACAACAAAAACAAGAGCATGATCCCTTTTCATTGTCCTGAGAGATGTTGCCTCTCGAGAAATGAGAAGGGAAGGGTTGGGACCTACCACGGCTAAAAAAGAAACTCTTCTGCCCTGAAAAACGGGAACCATGGACCATAGCCTTGCTTCGTGAGGGATCGTGAAAATCCCCCTCTCTTGATGATCCGGTACTGGACAATTTCCTCTCAACAAACTATGCCCTCGCAAAAATCTCAAGATATGTGTTCAACATAAATGGGGTGACCTGAAACTGGATCTCTGGACGCAAAGCCTCCTCGAAATTCCACACAATGGCCTCCTCATCCAGTAACAGCTCTGATGCATATCGTAAAAGGTTCCTGAAATGGATTAAAAAATCTAGAACATTGGAGCTCCACTATTGAAGGGTAAGAAGCTCCTGGTGACTAGATGCCTTCACAGTAGAGGAACGAAACTAGGCTCTAAACATGTCTCGGAACTCATCCCATGAGATTGTTGACTCCTCACGATCCCTGAGGAACAAAAACCACCACTGCCATGCTGCTCCACGCAACATCATCATAGCTATGGACACCCAGTTTTCCTTCCGAGCACAGATCGAACTGAAGCCTATCTCGACCTCCTCTAACCATTATTTGGTGACTGCATCTGAAATGGAGCACTCGTACTTCTGTAGACTCTGGCGCAGAAACTCTCGGAGTGTCTTCCTCCAAGTATCATCGTCGTCAACCTCTACCCTACGACGATCTACTGGAACATCCTGCGAGACATCTTCTATGCAAACGTGACGAGGACGTCGACCTGGAGCCATAACTGTAAAATAAAAAACCATTAGAGCTCCTAATCCTAGAATATGGAAGACTCAACATTAATTAATTAACTATTTTCTTTTATTCATTTTAGGTTAACATATCCCATGGTCTACCCATTCAAACATAGGCACAAAGAATAATGATGCTTGATCCTTTCCTAGGTCTCTACCCTACAACTAGTATCACCTTTTTTAGTAGCCATAGTAAACATAAAGGTCCATGCATTTGATCAAAGGGGGCCCTAAACACCTATGTCTCAGCCGGTCTCCATTATTTACCTCACATTCTAAACGTGAATGACACTTTTTCCCTTCCAACCCATGCAACCTCACATGTCCCTAACTCTAAACTCTATATTATCCCTCAACCTCCCTCTAATACCACTCTGTCATGACCACCTCCCCACAAAATGTACCCCTCCGGGGCCGGCAATGTGATGAGGGAGATAATGACCCCCGAGTCCCTCCTTCAGTAGGCCATGGGATGGAGACTAGCACCGAGGGTATAATAACACAAAAATGGGAGGCATTACCCTCTAAGATAACACATGCATAAGAGAGAGATAAGATAGACACAAATCAACTCCAACTCCGAACTGGAAATATAAAATAAAACCAATGTACACATATGTATTTTCATTCAAAAGTACTACAACTGAATGGGAAAACTGCAAGTACCCAAAAGAAAGTAAAATAACTGCAACCACAAGCCCAAAATGCTCTTGCAACCCCAAGCTCGTAAAAACCAGCTTGATCTCCAACCTGCTCCAAGTGACCTAAAAACAGTTTAAAAAAATACATAGGGTGAGTATAACATTGTAATCAGTAGGATCCTCCCCGAAGCATCTCGTGAAAATGTAAAGAAAGCATGTTAAAGCACAGTGAACAACTAGTGAAACTAACTCATCAAGTAAACAGGTATACAAAGTTCCCAACATCACCATGGCCACTCTCACCAAGTAACTCATACAAGAATATATCATATAGTAATTAATATCAAGGGTACCCCACTACTACTTCCCCACTATTTTTCAGCTTTTCCCTGACAACATATGTCATGTGCATCTGTCTCTAATGGTTTTCCCAAAGACACCTGGGCTAAGCTCCACAATCTGCACCACATGCACCATAAAGGCTTGCCCACAGGCCCCTGGTCAAAGCACCATGCCATCCTCAAAACCAAAAGTTACCAGGTAGATTCTGGGATCCACCACAGCTCGCATAACATGTATCATACGTCGGGTATTATAACTCAAGCCATTACAGCCCATACATCGGGTAAGGATCCTCAAGCCATCACAGACTATAAACGTTACACCTATGGTAGTCCATAGGATACTATATCCTGAATATATGTGTGTAAATATCCATAAGCCATTACATCCTTCTACACACATATATGCGGAAAACTAAAAGTTGTGTCTAATGGCCCAAGTATCTACCAAGAGAATAGAGCGGGGCCAAAGGGGGTAGTCAGCCATTCGTCCTCCAACCGGAATGTTGAGGAAAACACCCCCCCCCCCCCCACAGGGTTCAGAATCCACGGGGTGTCAGTTTACCTTACAGACAGGGTGGAGTAGCGTATAGAAACACAAAAAGTACAGAATATACTATATCTCACAACCACACTATGGGAATAACCTAATCTTAAAAACAACTGCATCTAACATCTCTCAAACTCTCGGCTCCCACTTCTAAGACTAGGTGTCCTATATGCACACAACCAATTAAAGGGTTTCATTAGATTAATTCATTCCCTTTTTATCAATTCCACTATACGTTAATTAATTCTTCAGACATTAATTAACCATGGACAAATCCACAATAAATTTCATTAACACCACACCGAAAAATTCCACTGACCCTCCAAAAATTCTCAACCTCATCATTGATTTGCAAAAAACTTTAACCCCAAGGGTTAACATCATTTATTCAAAAATTTATAATATAATTACATTCCCATATTCCCAGACATTCTAGAAAAGAATTTTATCCTACTAAACACAAGGGGGCTCAACATAGTGAGTAGATGTACTACTCGTCGAGTCTATTCCGCCCATAGAAAGAGTGTAGACCCATTATCCATTGAGAGGCAAAACACAGAAAGCATGTGGCATACCCAGCGTGTCTTCGCCCATTTCGGATGAAGGGTAAGCAAGACCAGCTGCCTTGAGCAGTGGAGAATATTAAAGTAGATAAACAACCCAAGAATCAACAAGCATCCAACAATCACATCCATCCCATTCCATCATCCACGGTGTCCTCCCCAACACCCACATGCATATACCGATGTATCTCGCCACTCTAGGCGTCATCCACTGCCACAAAGAAAAAGCCTCTATGCCTCCACATATCACAAGACCCCTCCAGGGTCACATCACATCACAAGAAGCAGTAAAACAAACATCACATCAATTTTTCTATGGCCCTTTCCACAAACAAGAGGGTAACTCAAGAACCCTTCAAAGAATTATCAAGCAATCACATTATTTAAACCATCATGAATTAACAGATTTAATCTGTTGGTTCCAAAATCAGGAACCTAACTAGTAAGCTATCATAAAAGATTATACATTATTACAACACCAATTTGATCAACATCAAATGGGAAGAACATCCACAACAACAAAAACCAGATTCATTTACATTCCTCATTATCCTTAGCCAAAAAATAATCAATTAATTCCGACTTTACGTTCTTTTTCAATTTCATAAAGAACAACATGCTAACAATAAAAGCATAAATATCACACTTTCTATAAAATTAAGTGGCGAACCATTTGCACAGTGCAAAGAAATAACATGCGATCAAACCAATTCTTTTAATCCATTTAAAGTATTTAATTAGGTCAATTTCATTGTGATCCAAATGGATAAATCATTCTAACTCTACGATTGCACATAAAAAATTAGGGAAGCCACAAATCGCTTACCTAAAGGTTTTTTACGAAAACCCCAACAACGAAGAATGCACAATAAATCCGGGTTGATTCTCCAAAACTGCCTTAGATATCTCCTCCCAGAAAGATCAAGACCAAGTCTCATCATATTCGACATTCACACACATATATCTACACAAAAATGGCATATATGTATGAAATTGAGAGAAGAGGAGAAGTAGATCCAAGTGGATCTATGAAACCGATCAATAACAAAGAAGAAAAATCACATTCCTCATGAAACCATCTCTGATTTTCCAAGAAAAGCCTTTAGATCACCTCCAAAATTCTTGGGAAAGGATCTTCTACCTTCAAGGAAGGGTAAAACCAATTTATGGACTCTTAGGGGCTTAAACGATCCATTTAGGGGAAAAAAGAGTCAGACCCACAATTTTAGGATCTAACTTTATGTGCCTGCATGATTAGTCCGCACAGTTTGACAAACCGTGCACTAACTGTGCGTTAGCTTCTTCCTCATCAAACACTACCCACCCGGTTAGACTGCACGGTTAGACAAACCGTGTGCTAACCATGCGTTAGCAACTACCTCCAAGACCAGCCCTGTACGGTTTGGGCGCACAGTTTAGGCAAACCGTGCGCTAACCTTGCGAAAGCTATTACCCTTTATCTTTCCTTAAAAGTCCCCCCCAAATGCACCGCAAGTAACCTTGAACTTCCAAAACACCTATAACACCCCAGTTTTACAAATTAATGGACTAGAGAGGTCCGGTCCATTACAATATTAATATTCATTTTGGAATTCATAATGGTATTTTACTATTCACAAAAAAAACGGGTTCTATAAACTCCAAATAACTTACTGGTCACAACCACGTATGACCCTTTTTTGAATTTCAAATCATAGAAGCAACAAAATTTTGTTAAATAGGTAGTTTATAAAAATCTACAAAAATCATTGTTTCATTAATTTCAATTTACTTTTAAAACCATAATGTGTAACAATTTCCCCACCTTTTGGAAATTTCTTCCTCACAATTTTATTTACTTATTAAACAAGTGAGGGTACCTTTACCCATCTCATTTTCTTATTCCCATGTTGCTTATTCAAATTTTTGATTTCTCCAGAAGTCTTTTACCTTTTGTATTACCTTATTATGAAATAGTTATTCACTTAGATAATGAATCTGTACAAGTTGTTCTTCATCTGAAAGATTCTCTTCCATCGGAACTGCATTTGGGCTCCAAAAATGAGACTAATATGGAAGATAGCTTTCCTTTCTTACCCAAATGTATAACAATATTCCATGGTTTGATTCTAAGAAAAAATGATCACCTACCTCAAAATAAAATTATTTCCACTTATTTTGTACATAATATTTCTTCCTACTCAGTGTTTTCCTCACATGTTTCTAGATATCCTAACTTTCTGAATCACTTCCTCTATAGATTATGGTCCCATCAACTTCATTTTCATGAATTCGTCCCAAATTATGGAGTACAACAGCACTTCCCATATAATTACTTAAAATGAACCATATATATACTATAATGAAAAATGATATAATAATAATATTCAACTAAAGAAATCTGTTGATCCTAACTTCCTGGGTTATCAACTAAGCTCGATGCATATCCTCCAATGTCTGAATTTCCAGTTCTAATTGGCCATCTAATTGAGGATGAAAATGTGTACTAAAACTCTATTCCCAATGATATCTACAGGCCTTTCCAAAAGATAGAAGTGAACATGGGATCACAGTCAAATATAATAGTATGAGGAACTCCAGGATAATTGAAAATATCTTTGAGGTACAATCGAGAAATCCGATTGAAAGGCATAATATCTTGAATAGGAATGAAATTACAATATTTAGTCAATCGATCAACAATAATCTAGATTACATTGTTACCTCTATATATCTATTTTATTCCCACAATAAAATCCATGGATATTTTTTAATATTTCCAGTCTGGAACTGTTTAATGCCGCAACATCACCTTTAGTAACTTCCACTCTTCATTAACATGTTTACTGGACAAACATTACATTGAAAAATCTACAATATCTATTTTCATTCCATCCAACCAGTAATACTCTCAATGGTCACTTTTCATCTTTGTGCTGCTAGAATGAATTGAAAATGGAGAACTATGATATTTTAACAACAATTTTGTCTTTAAATTAAAATAACATGGAATACATATTCTATATCCAATTCATAAAACATAAAATTTATCAATGTTAAATTCTAGAAACATACCCATTTTAACCAATTCTATCATTTTTTTGTAGCTCATTGTCCACAATCTAAAATTTCATAATTCTGTCTGACAAAGATGAACACACTGAAACCTGAAACAAAACAAAGGAATTTTCTCCACCAAACACTTTTAATCCAAAATTCATCAAATCATTAATCAAAAGCTCTTGTTTTAGCTGTAACATAGTTAATGATCCATTATGTTTCCCAGTCAACGAATATTCCACATTTTGTGCTTTTCCATGATGTAAATTGATCATGAAATAATAATACTTTATCAATTCAAGTCATCTTCTCAAACTCATTATTAATTCATTTTCAGTGTATATATACATTATACTCTTATGGTCGGTATATATTTCACATTTTACTCTGTATAAATGATTCCTCCAATATTTTAAATAAAAAACACACATAAGCTAATTTCAAATCATTTGTGGGATAATTTAACTCATTAGATTTCAGTTGTATTGAAGCATAGAAATTTCCTTGATCATTCTTCAACAGATCAAATCTACGTCCCTTTAATAAAGTATCACTGTATATAGAAAAAAAATTCCATTTTTGGATGGTATGGTCAGAATTGGAGCATTCACCAATATTCTTTTCATTTATTGATAAAAACACACCCCATTATTCTATCCAAACAAATTTATCTCCTTTTCTTGTTAAAATAGTTAGAAGGAATGATAACCGTGGAATGTTTTTAACAAAATGAGAGTAATAACCTTCTAATCCATGAAATCTATGAATCTCTGTAACATGTGTAGGTCTTGGCTAGACATCAACAACTTGTTTTGGAAGAATCAACCATTTTCCATCCTTATTTACAAAATTCCCCATAAATGAAATCTATTTCAACAAAAAGTCACACTTTCTTGAATTTTCCTTACCGTTTCTTTTTCATTTAATGTTTGAAAAACTACCCACATATATTTTTAATTATCTTATTTGCATTTAGAATATACAAGAATGTCTTCAATAAAAACAACGACAAACTTATCCAATAAATCCTAAAATATTCTATTAATAAGATCCATGAATACAATTGGTGCATTAGTTAACCAAAATAGCATTACAAAACTATCATAATTATCATATCTTGTATGGAATTCAATTGTGGAGATTTCTACTTCCTTTACATTCTACTGATTGTACCCTGGAATCAGGTTAACATTTGAAAAATACTATACTCCCTGGAGCTGATCAAATAAATCATATATATGAGGAAAATTATACTTGTTTTTAGTAGTATTGTTATTCAGGGTTCTAAATTCAATGAAAAATTATAATGAACTATATTTTTTTACGAATCAAAATTAGTGCTCCCCTTAGTGAAATGATAAGACGAATGAAGCCTTTATCAAGAAACTCCTACAAATAATTTTTCAATTCAATAAGTTCAGTTTGATCCATTCGATAAGGGTGAATTGAAATTAGCTTATAATCAGGAACTATGTCTAATGTGAATTCATCTTCTAGATCATGTATGACATTGGGTTACTATCATGAAAAAAATCATGGTATTAATTTACCCAAAGCACATCATTAATCTAAATATTTCCCTTATTTTAAACAATATGAGAAAGAAAACTTTCATTTCCATCATTTATTAGTTTCTCATTTTCCTGATATGTTATCAATTTTATTTGTCCATTCATGTATAAAAATTTAAACTCTTTCTGAGAAACAACTTGTTTAGTTGTACAATCCATCTTATCATGATAAACCGAAATCCAATCCATACTCAGAATGACATCAAACACTACTAAGGTAAAACAAATATCATTTGTAGGTAGTTTCATTCCACAGATAACAATAAGATGATTCTTAAAATTTCTTTTGGCTGTAAAATTTCCCCCTTGTGTTTTAACAATATGTTTTGATCACATTTGTTGAGGTGAAATTTTCAATTTACCAAAACAATTTTTAAAAATAATGGAATGTGTATACCCCAAAAGAATTTTTTTAGCAAAATCTGAGTAAAAAACAAACTACAGAATACCACTGCATTGGATGGCCTGCCATCTTATGATGTAGTCACAAATGATCTCACTAAATCATTATGTTCATTGAATTGATTTTTTTTTATCATTCAAATCTCCCCTTAGGCATGAATTTTCATAATATCATGTCTCACCCCATTTAAACCAATTTATATAAATATTATAAGAATTGATCTTAATAACATTTTCATTACAATATCTGGAAATATTTATAAACTTACCACATCAATAACATATCCCAGTTTTGGTAAGGCATTCCCCAAGGATCTTTTTACCACCCTTCTCACAAACTAGAAAAGTAATATTCTTACCATCAAATCGCTTTGATTGATTCTCATCTATTATTTTACATCAGTACCTCTTCTTCTATTTTTTGTCAAGTTACACTTGGTTATCAAAAATCTCTATTTCTATCATCTCCACACATTGGAAAAGTTTCACATAACTTTTAAATTCTTGGGGGGCCAATGCCCTTTAGTATCTTGTCATCAATCCTGAGTAAAAATGGTTGATTTGTCTATCAAGATATAGAATAATAAGTAGGGAATACATCAGAAGTTGGGTTAATTTCGCTTCAAACAATGCCAATGAATCTTCTCCATTATGCATAAATTCATGTAATTTATTCTCCGTCCTATGTCGAACAACCATTGGAAAACATTTTTCAAGGAAAAAACTTTTATATTCATCCCACTCTAAGGCATCAATCTCCTCTCTCTACCTAGTATTTTTGAACATTGACCACCACTGATCAGATTCACCCTAAAAATAAAAAATTTATATACTTAAAGTTTTATTATCTGAACATCCCATAAAATAAAATATCTTTTCAAGTGATTTAATAGTTATTTAAGCCACAACTAGGTTAGAAGATCCACTAAAAGTAGGAGGGAGTTTCCTCAAAAAATGTTCCACTATAATCATGTTATTTTGTGGAAGCTTTGGTTATTCTCCATCATTGAATCCACCTCAATTTATTTCCAGTGTCAACTGAGACATTAATATCACAAACATCATAGTTCCCATTCCCACCACTCCCTGTTGTAGATTCAAGAATGATATCTACCTCTTGGTTCCATCCAACTTAAGCTTCCATGTTTCATCTGCAGAAAATCATTATGAACATACATATCATAGATAAAGTAACATGGTATTATATAAATTATATATCATTTGACCATTAAAATATGGTAAAAATCATTTATGGTATTCTTTTAACATCACACGAACTCCTAAATTTATCTGATCTGTGATCTGATACAAAATGTAAGGACCCAGCCCTAAACATTATATAGTTTAGTTATTTAAAATATATTTCAAATATTTACATTACCAAATATATTTTAAGTTTAGTGTTTTAGAATTCTTGTATATAACTCATACATATCAACCCAAAATAATATAAAGTGGGTACAATTAAAATGGTATCTATTTCTTTGAAAACATAAAATGTTAAACACAAAAGAATAATATGTTTTCATTTAAAAATCTTCTAAATATTTAACTTGGCTTCATTAATTCTCTTACACATATTTATGACCTATGAAAATAATTTAGAAAATTTTCATGATCATAAAAATCTCATTAGAAGATATAAAAATATGGAAGGAAACCACTAGTCTATGAATAATTATAAACAGATGACATCAATTTCACAAAGTCATACATCTCACATATACATAATATATTAGTGAAAAATATATTTCCATAAAACATTAAATAAAATATATTAAAAAATAAATGTATCATGGGGAATTAGTAACTTACAATTGTAACCCTCACAACTACCATATTATTCGTAACCCTCACGGCTACCTTATAGTGTAACCATCACAGTTACACTTGGATTAACCATACAGCTGAACCCGGACTGAAACATACCCAATGAATTTGAGAGAGATATAAACACCAAAATTCATCATAAAAATTTCCCAAGAACCAGAATATAATACTAAAATATGAATACTTTCATAAAAACCGTTCTTTTGAATTTCGTACAATAGAATTTTAAATGAGGATTTTCAAAGGAATGTCCCTTACCAAAATCATATAATTGAAGTGAGAATTAATATAATGAAAGTAATATGTGTATAAACTATGAATACAGATAATACATCATAATATAAATGAAATTGTTTACAAAAATAATATCAATTTCACATAATTAATGAACTAGATGGTTAACCAAATGAATGGAAATTGGGTTAAGAATACCCTTACCTCGGGTTTATTTCACTTGAAATATGTTTAAACATTAATTATAATGGTTAAAAGTGTGTTATTAATATTTTTTAGAAAATGGTTTATGTTTGTAACATCATATATGATAATTTTATGACCGCATTCCACCGTTAATTAAAAAAATATTTCTATTATTCTGGTCTGTGCTTCACATGATTTCCATGGTTGGTTTGCAAATAATACTCTTGTCGAATGGAAGTGAAACTAAAAAAGTGGAATGGAATGGTATTGATATGTTTCCAGAATATTTAATGATTCGATAAATCATTTTAGTTATTTGTTATGTGGGTGAATCGTTAGATAGTTCATTAGTGATATCAGTTTAGATCATTTTGGTGGTTCATTGATAATCATGAACTTATTTTATCATATTACTTTAATATTATCCACACAAGTTAATTACATAACATAATAGAAGAAAAATAATGAAATTAAAAATCTATTTGAACCATTAAAATGGTATTACAACTAGAATTGAAAGAAGTGACTGAAATTGAAGTGACATCATCCATGGTGTCGGTTAATCGACACATAATGGACGATGTATTGATTTTTAGAATAAAAGGAAGAGTAGAGGAAGAATAATGATGGATTTTTTCATAAACATGGGAAAAATACAGAATATATATAATAATGAATATTTCATGCCTATTGGATTAGGGTAGTATAAGAGTTTATAAGAAAAAATAATAATTGATAAGAAAACTCAAGAAAATTGAAGAGGATCTTTACCTCTTGATCTCTTCTCCTTGAGATCTTCCTCAAAGCCTTTGGTTTTGGCCATTTGGTTAGACCAGTAGGACTTGGATGTGGGGAAAATACTGGGCGAAATTATATTGTTGAATTTAGACAATTCGAAAAGCTTGAGTGGTGTTACATGAAGAGGTCTATGTGGGTGGTATATATAGTGAATGTGGGGGAGTTTTTAATTAATTTAAAAGGACACCACATTTGTGTTATTTGAAATACCATGGGCTTGAAAATGGTTTTCTCAGGGTTTTGGCCAATTGGGACACCTCATATCATGTTTTAATCTTCAAGAGTCTACCAGAATGATTACATCATCATTACATCATTATGATGTCATTAAACACCCAAAAATGTAAAACTATATTTTCTATTATTCACATTAAATTTGACTAACTCAGAAAAATCCAAAAAAAAACCATATCCACTTTTCCAAATGTAAAATTCAAAATTTGAATTCTATTTTTTAAAAATAATTTTCTAAATTTGATTAATTTAATTTTTATATTGAATCATAATTTAATAAAAAAAATTACAATTTTAATACTATATCTTATTTTATATCACCTTGAAAAATTAATCAAGATATCATTATTTTATAACCTTATGAAAATAAAACAATAACATAAATTATTATTCATAAGGGTTATATTACTATTCACACCACTATTCCCATGGGTATTCTACTATTCACCAAAAATCAAGTTAGTTTCATTAGAACATAAATAACTTACTGATCACAACCATAGATGATTGTTTTTTTGAAATTCTAATCCTAGAAGTAGAAAAATTATGGTTAACTTCTAGTTTATAAAAATCTACTTAAAATAGAGTTTCCTATATTTCAATTGATTTTTAATACCTTGGGGTGTTACAAATTTTATCTAATACATTGTGCACAATGATTTTCTTGGCTAGGGTTAAGAGAAAATAAATTTAATCGAGTACTTATAATGTTATGGTTATAATAAAATAATTTCACTATTTCCCTTATTTATTTTATTAATCCTACCTAAACTCCATTTCAAATAATAATAGAATCATTATTACCATTTCATGACATGTGTATAACTTGAAAATTATTGTTTAATATTATTTAATAAAATAATATTCAATATTATTAATTCCCACAAGACTATTAAAATCAATCCACCAATTCCTCCACTATATTTATCAGACCGTGAATAATGACTATTTATTTATTAAATAAATATCACATCATTATTCTACAATAATTATTTAAATATTACATTCACTAAATAGAAAATAAATATTTATTAATTACTCCTAAAATATTATATTCTCTCGAATAGCTAGTGTCAGAATAAATGTGGTCATGCTTCTATGAATAATTTTTAAAGCACAACCTGGAATAACCTTTATTTAACAGGTTAAATAAAAAATAATATATTATTTAACCAAGATACTGGATACACTTAGTGCATGACCATCTAGGCCTCTTTCTCAATGGAATTTAGAGGAGGAGCATAAGGCCTAAGATTAATATCGAACAACATGCTAAGGAACTCAATGGGAATGATTTTAATGTTTCAATGCTATTTCACCTCATATGATTTATTACAGAGTAATATAATCCCTTCATCACAATATATCTAAAAAATGATGTTTCATGCCAGTTCCATCAACTTATATTCTTGATAACTCGTTCTTTGACTTCCCAAAAATTGACGGTGCTTATAGAACACCATGGACCTAGAATTTTTTAGGCTATATCATTCCCATTAAATGTCCTAAGACTTTAACACCCATGAAAGAATAGAAGTGATAAATGATTCTCTCGTTATTCATTAATCCAATATTGCTAGTGATTCACCCAACACATTTTACCTCACCATGAACATCTATTACAATGGTTTTCATTAATATATCTAAGTATGAAACTCACAATACTCACTAATAATAAATTTTATGTCTAAGTACCAATACATGCATCTGTAGATTGAAATATCTATTTAATCATTGTTATTAGGATTTCCTACTAGAGGGTATCATTCTCATAATATCCTCTTAGACATTACTTAAGGTATAAACCCTGAGAAGCTGCCTCAAAGCCCGATGAGTCTCCACACCAGATAGCCTGAATAATATTTGTCTCTCAAATAATATCATTCGGCTATAGAAAAAATATCCAATCATTGTGTCATAAAACTTCTAGTTTCTCATCATTACATGGATCCTCTATGACCTTTTAGTATGATTGTTACACATATAAAAGGATCACAAAAAATATCACTAAGTATACCAGTCATGATGTGATAGAAAATATATTAATTCTATAAACCACGAATATAATATACCATAATGTAAAAATAAGTAGGTTCTAGGGAACCAACTCCAACAAGGGATTCCATAGATGAATTAATTCAAAAGTTGAGGCTTGTAGGTTTATGGTCTAGTTTTTGAAGATCTATTTGGGAAGAACATGTTTGATCCAAACTATCTTAAGAGGTTTGAGGAAGATAGAGGCCTCAGTGAATTTTTATAATAGAGGAGGAGTGGTACTCTTATAAATTATTTAAATGGGAATTCCACCCAAATTTTCACAATTGAAGGTGGATCCAACAAGGGTAAAATGTAGATAACAGTGAGAATAAGGTCTAAATATTTCTATAACTATCTTTTGAAATAGTATATTGGTCATTTTGACCCTTAAGGTTAAAGTTATTCCCTTGTAATTCTTATTTTTCTCTTAATAGTTTAAATTAATTTTAATCACATTCCCTAATTTGTTTGATCAAAAACTAAGTTAAAAAAATTATACATTATAAACTATTCTGATTCAGAATATGTCACCCATTTTTCAACTTTTAATTACATATGTGATATAAATTAATTTAAATATAATTTGGTAGTCAGGACGATAATGCATGTTTTTAAGGAAAAAATGTTCAATATATTGATATATTTTTATGTAAAATTCAAAGAGAATTTTGATTATAATTAACTAAATTGGATTTATTTTTTTATGAGTTATATGTTTTTACATTAAAATCAATTTAAAATATAATTTTACATTTTAAATAAATTATATGAAAATTTACTTTTGAAATAAATTTTTTTATTTTTAACTATTAAACAGGAAAATAAACTTCACAGAAAAATACCATAAATTATCCCTTTCCAAATATTTATGTTCTTTTTCCAATGATTAATTATGTTTTGATATATTAAATTTATTAAAGTTCCAAAATTTTATTTATAATAGTTTCCTTGTTATAATTTGGTAATAATGCCTTCAAAAAAATTTAGGGTTTTTGTGTAAATATGGGTTTGTCCTTATTGCATGCCTATAATATCTATTGGAATAATTTTTCAAAAATATGATTGAATATAATATATTAAATTAATATCAATCACTAATTTTATTTAATTTAATTAATTAGGGAAAATATATTTTTAGCATAAAAATTGTTTTCTATAAAAATATTCCCCATATATTCAATTGGTTCTTATATTCATTTCTAATTAATTTGTAACCAATGAACTCAATTTATATTTTATATAAACCCCATATTTTAATAAGATAGTTAATAATATTAATAACTACTAATTTAATGTCTAGTGTATCTCATATTATATTAAATAATAATATTTTAATTATATATTGTTGTTTAGTTAAACATTGTGTTGCGTGTAACAAAAGTTATTGATGAATGTATCTGTTCAGCTCAGCAGAAGATAACTCAGTGTTTCATGCATTGCATGCTATAAAATAGTTCAAAATTATTTAAAATAGTAAATATAATATAATTTTTTGAGATATTATATTTTTTATGTGCTTGGTATTTCGTGTCATACATGCTAAAAAATAAAATGCTCCTAATTTAGATTTTAAGGGGGTTACATTCTCCCCCACATTAATTAAATTACATACTAACAATTTGAACATGATCTTGGTGATCGATTGTATAATATATCCCATGATTTAAATTCCATATCAATATAAGGGCTCAAATGAAATCCTTATGAAATGAAAGAATGGAACGTACAAATATCCCATGGAATAATAAATAACTAAGTCTCCATGTCAGAGATAATTAGTGGCATGTAGTGAAATGTACATGGAGGAAAGCGGTACATATTTTTAGGATGTGATTTAGGATATCTATCACAAAAACTAAATAATAAAAGGAATTTTTGGGGCCTATAACACAAAAATTGTTGATGATTTATAAGACCATCAGTTCATAAAAATAATCTATTAATGAATCAATTTTTTCTATCATTTTCCTAATGTTGATAAATTATTTTAATACATAAGAATACATGGAAATATAATTAAATGATACATTTAAATACCATAAAAATAATTCCATATTTAGATTATGATTTTATCAAATTCTAAATTATATGTCAATCCTTAATTTGGTTATTATAGAAAGAATATTATTTAAGGAACTAATATATAATTTAAACGGATCTTATGGCCCATAAATAAGTTACAGGTCAAAATATTTTTCAATAACTATTCTCAAAAGTAATTATTGTTAATAAATTAATCTCCAAACCTTAAAGGTAACACTTATACTTTATCATTTATATTTATTAATCAAATATATTAACTAAATAAAATTACATGTTAACCTGGATAATGCATAGGTCTGTGGTTGGAATAAAACTCTTATCATCCTACTATTATGGGTTTAAGACCTGTGGCCTTATCCGACTTGATTGGTTTTCACCAAACATATAGGATGTCCCTTTTTAAACCAATTTAATATAATTTTGAAAAGAAATATGATAGAGATATGAGAAACATGTTTATTAACTAAATATCCATTTAAGAATGGTTTTCAATACTACCACAATACATAAACTCATCATCTATTTATTTCCACATTTTTCCTTCTATGGTCTAGAGTATATCCTTTAGAATAAGGCTCTAAAATGTGTAATTCCTAGGTTCACCAAACTTAAGGAAATGAACTATAAAGGATTACTTAGGGTCAGTTTCCTTTACTTATATCACACTCTTCATTTTTCATCAACAATTATTTGAAATATTTCATTATTTTCAACACATAATGCATTTCCCCATTCAATTGAGACACTTTTCCATGTATCCCTTTCCCAATCTTGCATAAGGGATATCAGGCCTTCTTCTCTCCATGGTCTCCACCACTTGATATATTAGAAAACTTCATCATTCTCTTCTTTGGTGATTTTGGGAGTTGGTTAATCTATATGTTGTTAATGATATGTTGGGGAAACTGATTATAAAAAAACATGATATTTTTAACCTTTATAAACACCTCCTTGGGTTGCTAATTTTCACCACATTTTCCTTTATGTTCAATTTTATCTTGACTCTTTTAGGTACCAACCATTGAATAAATCCATATAACATTATGTGAGTACTAATATTCATATAAATATAAAATAATTTATTTTATATCTAAGTTAGGATACATTATCTTTAATGTAAAACACCTTAGGTTTATACGAGGTTATTCATTGTAAAATTCAGTCATAATGGGTTGTAATGAAAATGTGAATTAGCCAAAGTTTATCCCACAAGAGTCTCAAACTAGGTGTGCGGTAAGGATCATTTTCATGTACTTTGTTCCACTGAGTCAGGCCCAAGGAACCTTATTATATTTGTTACTCCTAGGTACATTTCAACCCGAACAACATCCACTAAAAGAATCTATATAGGTATGTATTTATAGGAATAACAACATAATCTATAAATTACCTAAATTATGGGGTATTCTTCTAAAAATATCCTCAAATTTTACCTTAGGGTTATGTTCTATAATCTATGTTTTCTTAAATCTAGTTCCCAAGGATACTGCTAAAAATTAATTGATATCAACAGTAGCATCCCAAGCCTACAGATCCATGAGCTAGTATCTATTTCTATTACATTCGCATGATTAAAAGGTATAAAATCCCTAAGGACTGATCAGTTTAGTACTTTTGGTAAACCAAATACATACATGAGTATGATATGAAAAATGAATACACTAATTACACTATAATTATTTATTTCCGAGATAACATTATTGTATCAAGTACATACCTTCATATCCTTCATAGTGCACTTCATGGATTCTTGGGGAAATGAAACATAATAGGTGTGATATTAAACGATTAGTATGTGTTTAGTATAGAGGAGTAAATAAGGAATCAAGTAGAATAGTCAATATGATATGGTAATAACTATATACACATGCCATTTAATCAATAAATCGATAAGGAAGTTCATAAAAATCATGGAATGGTATGTTAATGGAAACACATTCCATTCAAATATCTATGTAAGGAAAAATAAACATGGAATGTTAAGAAACATAAACACATTGAATTTAATCAATGAAATGAGAATGAAATTCATACATAGACCCATCGATGAAAAATGTCATGGATAAATAATAACAAAATCATAAATAGGGAAATAATTAATAATTAGATTTCATGTATCACGCACAAGAAAACATATAATATCAAGATATATCACCCATATAGTTTGAAACTATAGGTAGAAACATGTTTAATTATGGAAACTAATTAGTCTCATGAGAACCTATCGATGCATTGAGGGGCTATATAATGTCTTGGTACCAAACATCACTTCTTTTCCAAAGCATTCTTTATATCAATCAATCACTTTAATTAATAAAAAAACATGACATATCATGTATCTATATTGAATAAAGGATACATATTTACCCCTATCTTCCCAAATAATTAATTAACATTAAATGTAAACACGGTTTGATAAATGGTATATGGTTAAGGAAATAACCATATCCATGAAACATTATTTGCATATGTTTGTAAAATTCAATGTCATATGATCATAGGAAATTGAAAATTTGAATGAGACTGAAAGAAATCAAGGAAGTGAATGTCAATAATATCCTTGGATAAATGAACCATAAACCATCTGGAGGAGGAATAAGGATGGTATCAATACAATATATCCCATTTCAAGTAAAATTAAAATGGTTATTTTCATTGATGAGTATAAATACTATAGAAATATCATTTAAAAACATTCTTGGGGAATGTCTCCTTTTATATTGGAAAAAAGTTTCTTTGAAAATTAATTTTTTTCAAAAATTATTTAAAAAGTAACCTTTTAATCATGGAATATAAGATTCAAGGAAAAGTTGGTGGGTAAATATGTACATTTCGTACGAATTAAAAATAACATTCCACTTTCATGTTAAAAATGATAAAAATACATGTTAGGAAATAGATAATAAGAATCCTTTTTAAAAATAGTAAAAGTCAAAAGGGTAAAAAATATTTAATAAATCATTTAGGAAGGGTAAAAAACATTTTTTGGAAAAAAATAAATCTAATAGGTTTTTTTGAAGAAAAAAGGTTCTCCAACTAAAGAATGAATGAAGATGTGGTTTTTTAAAGAAATTTATTAAAATATTGAGTATCAAAATGTGGAAAATGGTACAAATACTTGAAAAAGGTCATAAATAAACATAAAATATGAATAAGGTAGTGTTTTTTGAAAAATGGTCATACATTTTCCTCAAATGGAAGTGAATGATCATTAAATTTTTTCTTGAGAAAAATATTCATTAAACATTATATTGTTTCTCATATAACATTGTAACATTATAAATCATAATCAAGATGAATGAATGAAATTACATTAAATTTTTAAATAAAATTAATATAAAAGTAGTAGTGAATTATTATATTAGAAGGGGATGTATATATACCACAATGAATAAGTAAGTGGTGAATATGACATTTGTCTCCCAGATGTAAAAAGTGAGATGAAAATCCCTTACCTTGTGTTTTTTTAGGGAGAAAATCCTTTAGAATAATATATAATATTTTGGAATAGGTTAATAAATAATATTATAACCATAAAAATACTTATAATATCATATATTATCTTCTTTTAATATCATATTACCCATTTGTTGTCAATAATTCATTTTTTCACTATTTCGGGTGTTGATTGCCTAGTTTGTTGAGTATGTTTTAACCTTTTACTTACTATTGTTATAATTTATATTGTGATTTCATAGTCTCCATAATGTAAAACATGATTAAAATATTATATATATTCAGTATATATATTTATAAAAATCAAAAAATTATACTTATTGGAAATGAAATGCACCATTCATGGAGACGATAGGTTATACTTATACATGAAAAATACTTTAGTTACTTTTGTCACATTAAAAGATTGAATAGAAAATTATATATATTAGTATTATAATTTAACTATCATGTATGTTTCATATATGATACATAGGTTTATTGAAACCCTCCCTTATGAAATCGATGTATATTTTGAATGAATCACGTCATTTCTGAGGGGTGGTAGTCCACATATTCCCAAACGATGTAATCGTATTCCAACAAAATTGAGTGAATAATGGTATGTGTTATAAAAGAGTTTTATAAATTTAAAGAAATTAAATATATCATTTATATCATATAAAAATATAGTTTCCATCATAATTCATATCCATGAAGGTGGTAATAGAACAAATAACAACTTCATTTCGTGAGGCGGTAGTTCGTCGTATATATAAATGATAATTTCATTATCAATTATATGGATATTTGGTTAAGAGTAGGATGAAAACATAACATAAAAACGTATAGGTATATTCAGGATACTGGTGTTGTTATATTACCATTTACTAAGGATAACTGAAGGAGTGGATAAATATATAAAACTAAAGAGCTTGAGGAAGGATGTTACCTCTTCTTTTGGTAACCCCTTTTGGTTTCCCCAAAAGGGATTTGTTGGATTGCTTTCTAAAAGAGTTAAAACATGTAGGATGAGGGGAGGAATGTTGAGGAGCTATTATTTTAGAAATTTTAAATGCCAAAGTTCCTTGATATGTGTGAGGAATTAGGAGGATGAAGTGGCTTTTTATAGTGGGGGAAGAGTGACACTCTTGTATTTTTTGGAAAAACATATTCCACCCATGTTTTCCCCATTGAAACGGGTATAAATAATGGTCCAATGAAAATAAAATTTAGTATATGGTTTATATATGGTCATCCAATGGATTTTGGACAAGTTTATTCGTTATTTTGGCCCCAAAGTATAATATTTAGTCCCTTATTAAGCTAATTTTTCTCCAAATCGTTGTAATTATTTTAAATCAAATTCACCAATATTTTTGGTCAAAAACTAGTTTAACCTTATTATATGTTATAAATTTCTCTATCTACAAATATTGAATCTATTTTTTCGTATTCCAATCACATAAGTGGTAGAAATTAATTTTAATTTAATCCCACATAGGTGATGACAAAGTGTGGAAAAAATGTTTAAAATATTGGAATGTTTTTTGTCCTATTTTAAAATTAAATTTATTTAAATGACCTAAATTGTAATAATTTTTATATAATTGATACCATGTGTCATTTGAACCTATTTAAAATATAATTTACCTTTTTAAAAAACATAAATGAAATATAAATTTTCAATTAAAATTATGTATTTTTCATTATTCATCAAAAATTGAAACATCACAAAAATAATCCAAAAATTCAACATAAACTAATTTTTATCCACATATATCAAATATTATGTTTATTTTTAAATATAAGATTTATAAATCTTCTAATAATTGTATCTAAAATATTTTCTTCATTAAAAGGTGGTAAAAGTGCCATTATAGATAAATTGTCTGTAAAATTAGGTTTGTTCTTATGTCATGCCTATAAAATATATTGGATTATTATTAAAAATATTTGATTTAATATATATACACACATATATATATTACATTAATATCACTCAATAATTGTAATTAATTTTAATTATTAGGGTAAAATAACTTTCTGGGCATAAAAATAGTTTTCCATAAAAACATTCCCTTTATATTAAATTAGGTCATTTATTCATTTATAATTAATTGGCAACCAATGAATTAATTTTAAATTTTATATGAACCAAATATTATCATAATTTAGTTAATAATATTCACAACCACTAATTTCAAGGCTAGGTTATATCCTATAATATTAAATAATAATATTTTAATAATATATTGTTATTCAGTAAAACATGGTCTTACAGGATACACAAGCGATCAATAAAATCATAGTTGTGTGTGACATAAAATAACTCAAAGTCACATGATTTTTAATGTATAAATTATATTCATTTATTAAAATATTAAATATTTTATAAATTCTTGGGATATTATATCCCCTTATATGCTCAGGGTTGTATGTTATATGCGCTATCGAATACAATGTTCTTACATTAGATTTTTGGGATGTTATAGTGGAACCTCATAGGGGTGGGATCAAAATGTTATTTTACATTATATTATCATTCAAATTTCTAATCATCTTCTTATTATAAATCTTTAGCATCCTCCAAATTTTCCAACATCAAATCGAAATTATCCAGAGAAATATCCATGAAAATAGAACTTCCTCTACGAGACATCACAACTTCATGATATAAAAGTGTGTCATAATGATGTGATGAAACAACTACTATTGCTAATGGAAATTCTGGATATGTTAAAGCTTTCAGATATGACATTTTATCATGATGTTTTGATATACCAACATACAATGAAAATGGAACATCAATAGAAGCTATTGTGACATTAAAATTATATATTTTATTTTCATAATGATTATTTTGAAGTGAAAACATATGTTCCCAATCCTAATCACCAATTACATTAGAGGATATATTTCATATAATACATTTTAATTATAGATTTTTGCATATTATGGTATATATTACTTGATTATACATCAGTTTTAACCTTTGATGAATTTTTCAGTGAAGGCATTAAATTTAATAGAGTTTGCAAAAATTAAAATACTTTATGGTTTCCTACCATCAATGAATCCTTTTTTAGTATCAATTATTCGACCATTGAAAAAAAAATATACAACATTTTTAATAATTATATTTAAAAAAATCAAAAAAATATTACTTTCTTATATTTCAACAATTAATTTTTTAATTTTTATCGACATCCCTAATGTAGGAAGTTATGTTTCATGATCCTGACATCTATAAGATATTATGATTTATATATAGAATTTAAATTATAAAAAGCATATCCCCTAAGGATTTCAAACCATATGTACATTTGGTTTTCTATTTCATGAACGATGTGATGATTACGTTAATACCCAGTCCACCCCTTTCAAGTATACAACCTCAAGGTGAATCTTTTCCAGATCCTACACCAACTTATAGTATCCAAAGAGAGATGTAATTGCTCAAAAAACTAAATTTTATTTTACCAGTTTTTTCTACTGTAAAAATTATCCTATTGTTTTTTTAATATTAAAGAGTAATTTAATTATCGAAATAATATCCCCTAATTAACAAACCATGTGTGAAGTTAGGCCCCTTTGTCATGCATCATGTGAAAATTGAGTTAATACCAAATAAGCCCCTTTCATGGTTAGTACCCCTATATACATCTGGGAAAGATCCTAAATCCACATGTATCATCTAGACACGGATTTCATTGCTCAAAAACCACATAGTCTTTAGTTTACAATTTAATCTCTATTTTTTAATTGTTCATAAAGAGAATGTAAAAATAGATAAGTATATTTGTTGTTGGCCAGTTGATATTAATTATTGATATTATAAACTATCAATATATTAAAAAATAATTCAAAATATTATACAATAATTAAAATTTTAATAAATAATAAATAATTATTTCTAGGTGATGCGGTCGTTGGATAAAAAGACCCATCAATGAAAGAAGGTAATTATTAATTATAGAGACCCTTCCATTTCTTACATTACTATTACATCGTTATAATGATAAAAACATAATAGTATTATAAAAGGAGGAACCAAATGTTCAGTTTCTTGGGAAAACTAGGACCCTACATAACATTTATAACATCAAACATAATCATTTATTTTAATTCATTATTCTCTTGCTTTTATATGAAATTGATCTATTCATATTACATATTGTCACCTAAGGATATACATAAAAAATTGGTGATCTAAAATCCATTTAAGAGGTTATAAAAGAACAATATAGCATGTGGAGAGAATAATCCTAACATCATCATCAAAATTATGTGAGGAATCTTTAATAAAAAACATGAAATGTGGAAATTCATAAAAAATGAAACTTCGTGTCTTTATGGTTAACTTCCACACAACTTGTGAACAAAGCTATCAGCATTTTCACCCATAATTTCACTATAATTCATAAAATTCATTACATAATCCAATTATTTGGAGAGTTGTATAATTTCAGGAACACCAATCAAATTCGAACATTCATATTGTGCTATATAATTTCGGGCGCACCTATCACATCATAACATTATCATTATCATGCATGACACATAGAACATATATCAAAAATGAAAATGACTAACCCATGGAAGGTAAAGAGATTCGTATCATAAAAACATTTTAATAAACTTTGGGTTCCCACAATATTGTGGGAATAACATACTTGATTAAAAATCCATCAACTTTGAGTGAGAAATAAAATCTGAGTTTTTGAAAGAAGAGTTCTTTTGGAAAACATTTGTTTTAAATAAACTCTAGTGGAAGCCCTGTATATCCCAGAAAAGGTAATATAATGAGGATAAAATTATTTTTATGGAGTTTCTATAACAAAAATTTAGTGAAAGAGGGAGAACCTGAGGAATGAATGTTGGGTTTGAGAATATCACCGCACCCTGTATCAAAATGATTTCTTCACTTAAAAGTCATGTAAAGCCACATTAGATTCATTATATTACAATTAAATAACCTTTTTTAATTTATATGATTCATTATGGGTTCATTAGTTTATTTTATGGGCCTTTGGATGAGCTATACGGTTTAAATCCATTGTTCGGAAATGATTGTTTTTATGGTTTTCTTGAACGGTTCACTTTTATTCACAAAATACAAGTTCATGTAGATCATGGGTAAACGTTCTAAACTAATATTACATGTTATTAATGATATTAACATATTTTAAATGATTTTATAATGAATTATTTTATATACATTGTGGATGAATCTTTAGTTAAAATATAATGATGATCGTTTGGGTAAATTCGGGAGGTTTTTCGACCACACTAAATTTGTTTTGTTTAATCATTTTGTAATATGAACATTATTTAATTACAGAACATTAAATAGGATATAATACCTATAATATATTCTGGTCCATCTATAAAATTATTTCATGACAATATCTCATTGAATTAAAGAAAATTGAAATCACATCGTCCATGATGTTTGTAATTCAACACATCAGAGAAAATGTTTTTATTCCCTGAATATGTGGGGGAGGAGAAGAATAATGATGTTAATTTTTCACAGAACATGAGAAAACCAAGAATATACAATATTTCCAGAGATTTCATACCACTTAGAGAAGAGTATGGGAATATACATTAATAAAAAGACTGGATATGAAAGGAAAACACATGAAAAAAGAGGATTTCTTACCTCTTGATCTATTCTCCTTGAGATCCTCCTTATGGTGTTTTGATTTTTGACATTGGTTGATACCATAAATTCTAGGACGTGAGAAAGATCCTTGGGAGGTGTATTTCGAAGATCATAGTTATTTATCAAGGATTGAGATGTGTGGGAGGAGGAGGATAATGAGGGTGGTATTTATTGTAGAGGAGAGGAGTTATTTTACCTTATTTAGATCATTATTATAATATTGATGCTCAAGACTATGAATAATCCTAATAAATTTGACCCCAAATAGTAATAATTTCATTTGAGTTATAAAGAAGTGTTCTTACATCACTTATGATTTTATAAATAGTTCATTTAATTGATAATTTGAATATAGGTATTTTTCTAAATTTCATTATTCATCAAAAATTCAAGAATTTTAGATAACTCCCCAAAATCCACCCCCAATTTTTTTGAAGTGTATCATTCAAAAATGAACAGTATTTTTTAAAAATAATTTTCTAATTATTATTAATTTAATTTTGAAATAACATCATACAAAATTTGAAAAGTAACAATTTTAATTCTATAACTGCTTTTATATCACATTGAAAATTTAACCAAGATGTCACTATCATAAATACTTAAGAAAATAAAATAATAATACAATTGACTATCCATTAGGGTCACATTATTATTAATATTACTATCATAATGGTATGTTATTATTCAACCAAAAACAATTTGGTTCCATCAGACTCCAAATATCATACTGAACACAATTGTAGATGACAACTTTTTGAAATTCAAAACATAAAAGTGGAAACATTATGTTTAGTGATCACATAGTATTTAGTATCATTATATGTCACTGTTATACCTAACATGATTATAATATAAGCCATTATTATAAGAATGGATTTCCATTGACAAAACCTTGGGTTGTTACATTAATTAATTAGTAATTATTATTTAATTAGTAATTATTGCTTAATTATTATTTATAAATTATTCATTAATAAAAATTCATTTAGTAATTATTGGTTAGTAATTATTAATTAAATATTAATTATAAATTACTTATTTTTTATTAATAAATTAATTTTAATTAATTATTAATTAGAATTTACTAATTATTAATTACATAATAATAAAATATTATTAATTAATTAATTAATTATTTCACATTATTTATATGTTAATAAATTATTAGATAGTAAATAATTATATGTGTTTTAGGTGTTCGAGGTACCATTTTAATGAAACAAACTCACGCCTTAGTCTACATACTGAATGGGCATTCATAGCCCTCGCAAGTGATAAACCACCCATTAGACCATTCTATTATATTTATTAATCATTTTTTAAAATATAATTTAATATAATAAAAAATAATTAATCAAATTAAATAGTAAGTTATCATAATGAAATGTAATTAATATTCAATTAAAAAATGAATTCATCAAAAATAATAATTTAATAATAATTTTCTTTTACTGAAAAAATAATCATTTTTAGTTGTATAATTAAACCACAAAATAATATAAAAATTAAATGTTTACCTACCTAAAAAAATTAAAATAAGAAAAATGGCCTTCCAATAAATCATATAAAAATAATCCAAATTAAAAACTATAATCCAAAATAAATAATACCCCACTAATTAAATTGTTCATAAAAATTAAAGTACTAGCTAAATAAATTAGACATGAAAATTTAATGACTAACTAAATAAAAAAAATTAAATAAATCTAATTTGAAAATTATAGTATTCATAATAAAAATAAATTATACCAAATTATACTAATTAATTATATAAATAATTAATTATCCATACTATTATTAAATTATACAATTAAATTTAACTAACTACTAACAAATGAATGATGATATTAAAATATTTTAATAGTAAACTCAAAAATAATTTTAAATAAAAACATTTAAAATTCTGAGATATTTGAAGAAACCATTAATAGAGCTTCTGACTCGGAGAGGTAGCTCCTAACCAAGAGAGGGATGGAAGTGGAGGGATTTTTGGGAAGGGGGATTTCCCATTTTTATGGTAAAATGAAGAGGGATTAAAATTAAATGGCGCCCTTAGTATTTTGGATTTGAGGGAAGAGAGCTAATTCAAGTGGCAGTCTTCCCTCACCAAATTTCCCCCAATGTTCAACATCAGGTTATGTGACTTTAGACAAAAGGGTAATACAATGTGCTTCTTTTTTGGTCGAACATCCAACCTCTACACCATCTGGTGATCAAGAGTCCCATATAAAATAAAACCATAATCATGAATAATGTTTTTAAAAAATCACATACCACATATTTTCCCACATTTAATTTATAAAATAATTTTTTTGTTGTTATTTTATTTTAATAAGTGAATGTATTTTTCCATCTTACAAAACTTATTATGTTTCAGGTAGGAAATATAAAAATATAAAAATATATAAACCATTAGTCCAATATAAATAAAACATAAAACATAGACAAACCATACAAAAAATAGATGAATCTAAATAAAATTCATAAATATAATATTCTAAAATTAATTTAAAAGACACAAATATTATTGACTAAAAACAAAATATTTACACTTAAAAACTTTTATTCCCATAAAGTATATTATAAAAAATATATAAATGAAACCTAAAATTGAATGTATAAATAAAAATTATTTGAAAATAAATAGAATGTAAATTAAATAATGAATAAAAAACTAATCTTCACAAAAAAATTTATCTGCCAAAAAATGATAAGTACAAATTTTATGTTAATAAACCAACATATTTTGGGCCATTTAAATTATTTTTCAGTAATTATTTTCATAAAATATATTTTATATTTATATTTCTTATATGTTTAGTCAATTATTCAATTTTGATTTATATTGTATTTATGACTAATAATTTATATGATTTCAAAGTCATCTACTTGATACATTATTAGATTTCATGTTGGAGAATTTGAAAGCATATATATTTTAATGTATAAATACAATCAAAATTAAATTTGTCACACTAACTATACATATAAAAAATTGAAAATAAATATAATTTCACTAAAATAAAAAATAAAAAATAATCTACAAGACAGAATATTTATTTTTTAAAAAAACATACCATTTACACTTTATAAAATGTATGGGATTAATTGTTATGAAGTATTATATTTTTAATTAAATTATTAAGAAGCAGTATTAATTATGTTATTATTATTAAATGTTATGAATTTAATTATCAATAAATTTTATTTTTATTTTTTTATTTTTATAATGACTACAATAATAATTATAAATAAAGACATAGATAATATAATTAGTAGTGATACTAATGAATCATTTAATCAAATAATTAAAAATAAATTAGAATTACCTTATAAATATAGAAAATATAATTATTAATAATAATGTTACTATTAAAAATTTATTATATAAATAATAATAACATATAATATTCATAATATTAATAATATTAACATTTTAGTATTAATTATTTATTATAAATTATTAATATAATCTAATTATTTAGGCATTTAATAATACTTAATAATAATATAATTAAAAATGTAAATAATTTAAAAAATAATACTATTAATTATGACATCATAATTTTTATTATTAAAATTATTATTAGTCTTAAAAATAATAAACAACAAATAATTTGTAGAACAAAAACTATTATTATTTAACAATAATTAATAATAATAAAAATAACATTATTATTATTAACTAATATAATAATATTATATTTAAAATTAATTGAATTAGTCATTATTGTAAAATATTTTTTAATCTTCCAAATAAATATATTATTAATTACATTATTTATATTCAATATTCGAAATTATTAATAATTATATTTTTATTATTATCAAAATTCGTCCTAAAACCCTGAGTTTGGCGACCCAACAAATAGGATCCTTTATTAAATTAGAATAAAATAAGTACAAGGGTATTTGGCTATAAATTAATCACATGAAATATATTTCCAAAAGGAGTCAAGAAAATCATACCTAAGAGATACAATAATAAATATGCAAAAGGCCTCCAAACATCTAACATAGCTTCATCTCTCACCACCCCAACCACTTGATTGGAAAACCCACCTATATTTTTAAGATTTTAACAGGATTTTTCATTATCACATTAAGTACCATCCTATCATACAATAGAGTGGGACCCACATAGCATGGAGGATCTAGTTCTCCGGAATGAATTGAACACCCAAACATTGTCTTTAGTTCAAGGATTCTCCTAGGAACATTGACTTCATGATCCATTATTATTGGAACATGCATAGTTACTTTTACATTTTTATCTAAGGAAGGTGAATATTGGGAATCAGCTTTTATGGAATTGTCATTAATTCAATAACCTTTTTTATATTCTTCTAGGAACATGTCATTATTATTGTATCCATTTAGGTTGTCAAGAAAACTACTTTTATCCTACCCTTTATTATTTTCATTGTTTCACTGAGTGTGCCACAAGAATGGATTTGAAGATTCTTAATATAAGAGGGTTGATCATTTATGATAGTATCCCTAACCATATACAAACTATTACTAAGATCCATACCAATAGATTTCCTTGCACAACCGGCTAAAGGATCAACATTTAGTAACTATTTAGAACTCGTAGAGTATAATCCACTTAATAGATTATCACATCCGACTTGTAGATTTCCATTTCGTACCTCATATTTTATAGGTGGGGTATGAAAACATATTCTTATGGATATATCATCAAATCCCCCATGAATTACCCCTATAGATAGACAACAAGGCTATCCATTTTATTTCCTTCCTTTGTTGCTTAGTTGTAGGGGAGAGTTCACCACCGTATCTTATTTATTTGAACAATATTTACCATAATTCAAAAATTAGTACTACAATAGGTTATATATATCCATATAAAATTCACTAACAATAGTTCACGTGTGACCATCTACGTTTTCATTAGTAGAGGGGTGTTACTCTGTGTATCCAACTTCTTTTATCTCTGGAATAATCGCTAATTGATTTATCAAAGCATCCCCTACTTGATTAGAGATTTTCTAGCTTACTTGATGGTGGATAAGGAACAAATTAGAGAAGATCCTATAATCATCACTCAATGGGAGGCTGGAAGTATCTCCTCATTGTTTCCTAGTGATATTTTTCTGAAATATTTCAATTAAAATTAATTCTTCAATTGCTTGCATTACACGCTACTGTGAGTTTCAACGAACCATTATTCCTTATTAGTATACAGTTATCATTTTAATGTAGTAATGAATTTTGGGGGAATAATCTTTAGTAACTAAATTATGATATAAATATAACTAAATATGAATATATTATGTTTTTAAAAAATGATCACATAATTTTTAGTAAAATCACATTATTATTGAAAACTAGTTTTTGTTTAAAAATGATATTATCATATTTTTTTATATTTTAAATAAAATATATTAGATAAAATTAATTTCATTTTTTGAATTCAGCATATCAAAATTATTTTAAAATTATTTTTTTAATATTTTATGAAAATTTTAAGGAATAGTGAAAAACATATTGTTATTCAAAATAGAATTTTTCTATTAAAGTGTTTATAAGATAAAATTGGATTTTTGTTTAGTTTTATATTTTAATTAGATTTATTGCAATTAAAATAATCCAATGATGGTTTTTCAAAATTATTTTATACCTGAATTTATTATAAAAACATTTTATTCTTCGAAAGAGTATTATACTGAAAAGTACTTTTTAATATTAATCTATGAGTTTTATTTTAAATTAAAATTTTGAACTTCTATTTGTTGAATTTTGAAAAATGTATTCCAAATTTTGATTCTTAGGGACAATAGTTTTTTTTGAATATTCCCATTTTGTTCTTTGCCAATATGAATAGTAACCTTGGTAACTTTTGTTACTAAGATAAAGGGTCAATTTAGTAATTTCAGTTAAAAATGAAACTATAATGACTATAAAATGACCCTAACATATGTAAATATTTTATTTAATGAATTAAATTATACCAATAACACATAAAGATTAAAATTAAGTCATTGAATTGATTCATTTACCTAAAAATGACTTATATAATATTTGAATTTAAGTATGTAACAAAATGTCACTTCCTTTGCCTTTAATATCCCTTATGTGCGCACATGGGGAAAATTTTTTGTTTAAAATTAATGTAACTATATATATTTAAATTAATATATATATTTTTTGTGATACGAATTATTTTTTTACAATTTGGATCACTTAAATGATATTATAGTATTTATAATATCTTATTTAATAAACGTTTAGGATGTCACATTCATGTTTTAAATAATAAAATATTTTTAATATAATGTTTTCTAATATATTTAGTCAACTATAAATATTATTCTAAAATATCAAATATTTTTTTTATTCATTGTATTTCATTTTTAATTTTCATTAAATAAATAAGTACATTAAATAATTACAAAATGATGTTGTATTAAATATTTTATTAATGAAAATATTAAATAATTTTTTTTAAAATAATAAAATCAATATAATTTGTGATAATTAATTTGGTTAGTTATTTTAATTGAGTTCCTTGCACTCTAAGGGATATAATAAAGTATTTTGTTAGTAAACTTTTTATTAGGGTATTTTTAATGTCTAAATAATGGATAGTGTCAAAAATTGACACTAATGACATTTTATATAAATAACAATTTATTAAATTATTTAAAAATAATAATACATATTTAAAATAAAAAAATAATATATGATGGGTGAAAAAATTAATATTTATTTAGTCATGATTTAATTGAAATCATATATGTAAAAATTACAACCTTTTTTAATGGAAACATTTGTTACCTTAGTTATAATTAATATGGGTTACTAAAGGGTAACTCAAAATAACAAGGGTAACAAATTATACCAAAACTTGTTTAAATTGTATTGATTGATAATATAAACACCTTATCCCATATTATATTCAAATAAATTTATTTTTTGATGTATTTTTGATGATATTGAATTTATTTTAAACAAATTTGTTTTAGAAATTCCCAAAGATACACTAAACTCAAATATAAAAGGGAAATCCTCTCTAACTTCTTCAAATCTCATTGATCATTCAAAATATACCGTACCATATAAATATAAACATCCTTGTCCACATTATATAGGTTCTAGTATTGATAAATGTATAAACCAAGTGTCCCTAAAGGAAGATCTAAAAGAATTTCACCAGGGAAGAGGTAATCATCTATACCAACTCTTTTATGATTATCACTTTTTCTAGTTCCCCTTCCTTTGGTGTTTCCATTAGAATTTAATAAATAAATTATCAAATATATTCTGATATTTTTTTATGATTATGCATCACCCATATTCTACCTTTTATTCTTCCTATGAAAAATGAAGGTGCCACGCGTGGGAATGTACAACTTACCGTCTCCACACCGTGATGTAATCTGATTTTCGTCAATATCATAAAATGATAGGTATATTTATGGAAATAATAGATACATATAATAATTATAACCCGATATTGAATCTAGAACCAAATATATAACATTTAATTAATTTCCATTTTACTACTAAGGGATTGATATCGTCATTGAGGCGTATGTAAGACCTATCATCTCCACAATGCGATGCAATTAATTTCCCATATTCACCATTAAATAATGATTATATATATGTATATAGTGAATAAATATGATATATATTATGTTAATATCATTTTTTAAATTATGTAACTATAACATATGCATAATAATTGGGACTTATATGAAAAAACATGGATTGGAAAATGAAAAAGTTAACACTCGAAAGAATTGTAATAATGAAATATTATTAACAAAAAGGTGACAATATGATCATATATGATATCATAAATAATAATAGCTTAATATAAAATGTTAATAACATTAATTAATCAACTATACAAGAGTTTTTGAGACGTATGATTGAAATTAGACCTATAACAAGGGTTAATTCCATAATCTTTTAATAATTCAATATTGTTTATACAGAATTATAAAATGGGAAATATTTATCTTCCATGTTTATGTTTTTTATAAAATTTGTTCCATTTTTTACTAATTTTATAGAATTTTTGATTTCATTTTTACCCATGTGTGAATTTTTATAGAATGGTTTAAAATGAATCTTTTTGACATTTTTCTAAAAATTACTTTATGACTTTTCTAGAAAAAGTAAGAAATGAATGTTTTTTAACGTATATGATATGAATATATTTTTATATTTTCATGAATCCTTCAATAAATGAATAATCTCTTAAAATCATATATGGTAACTTTCAATTAAAATGTTTCTTCTAAAGTTTCGTGATATTTAAAAATATAATATGTTTTCGAAGAAAAAATAATATTTTTATCCAACATTATTTTTAAGTGTTCTCTCAAAAATATTTTATTTTTATGATAACATTAATATATGTTTATTATGTATTTCTGGGGATATTTTTCAAGGATATTTTCCCTATTCATTATATTGATGTTTTATGTTTATAATTTAATGATATTTATATAACCCATTTCTTTTCTATGGGTTATGTTATGATGGAATTATGTTTATGAAACACATTTCATTTTATGGATTCCGATATGATGAATGATTTATGTTCTTATCGAACACCTTTGTATGGAATTCATTATGTGACGGGTTGGACCTATATATCCCTCTAATTCATTTGGTAATTATTTATATATCATGAGATATATAGGACTAGAATGGGAAATGATCACAGTTTAGTTATATAAGACTGGAATGGGTTGTAAACCTAGATCAATAAAACATGGTTGGAATATGGAGTAAACTCAGTTCAGTAATTTACTTTGTTAGCTATGATGGTCCTTGTAGTGAGCCTTGACTAATATGGAAATTATTTTCCATACATTTGTGTATGTCAAAATTTCATGTCTTATTTTATAATATCATCAAATATATTCTTTAAAAATTTCTATGATTTATCACATGACATGATATCATTATATTTGATTTAAAAGATATAATTTACTTATATTTTTCATATGTTCTTATTTCTCATTATTATTATATGATTGAAATCACCATTTTTTAACCCTAATGAGCTTCTAAGATAACCATGTCTTATGTTCTTTTCCCAGGATATGAATAATTGTATGATGTAATAATTTTCAAAAGGGGTTCTAAATAATAATGAATAAGTTAGAGATGATGAAGAGGTTTTGTGAACTAGTAATTTTTATTTTATAGTTTCCAAAGGCACTAAACCTATATAGTTCATATTTTGAGATGAAATATCTAAGTATGAAAATTATATACCAATATAGGTAGTGTCAGAGAAAGGCCTTGTTATCCTTTTAAATCTAGGATGATCAGTCCTTAATAAGAACCATAACAATATTTTATGTATAAGATACAATCCTAGAGTTTTAGTTACAAACATAAACAAACTAGGATGAAACCAAAGGTCTCATGAATAAAACTTATATATATACTTTCCACTTATTATGTGCTTGTCCCATTATGATTATGTTCACTCGCACAATGATTTTGGTTTTATTAAATGGATTTAACCTGAAGGAACCACATTAATTTTGAATGTGATGGGAAATGAAATGATTGTCCTCTTGGGAAAATAAATTTTCTGAGAGCTACAATGAAAAATATTGTTTCTTTTCTCACAAAAATACCATGATATGAATCATGATGGAATTCAAAACTATAAAAGTATGTAACAACATTATATTGAGTCCTTAATGAGACAATATCCACCTTATTTCAATGGGTCTTCTAATCCAGATGTGGATTGAAAAAGGATTAACACAACTAAATATATATTTTTGATTCTCCAATGTTCAAAACATGAGAATATAATTTTTATCATTTATATTCTAGAAGGTGAAGTGGACCAATGGTGGAATATTATCAAGAATATGAGGCAATAAGATGAAATTGAATATATGGAATGGGATCTGTTCAAGAATTTTGTTTTTGAATATGTACATTAATCATATTATTTTTTTGAAGATGGATAACGAGTTCATTGATCTTAAGAAAATGGATGATGAATATATTGGTACATATGATGAAGATTTTTCAAGACATGAAAGGTACACTTATGGAATTATCCTCAACATGAGATTATGGTTTATTGATTCTTTAGTGGAATAAATCCTAGTATAAGAAGTGAATTAGCCATATTTGACTTCAGTAGCTATGAGGAAATCATTTGATGTGCAACCATAGAGTAGATGGATATTGGATTACCCATCAATCTTTTGGGTTTCATTAGAAGAGAAACATGGATTTTATGGGAAAATTGAAAAACCACAGTGAAAATAAGATGATCATTCCTTTATAAGAAATGTGTGGAATGAAACATGGAGGAAAATATATTAAGGGTATTAGAAAATGTCTTATGTATGGGAAAAAATTACACCAATAAATTAACTTCCTATGTGATGGAAAAAGATGTCTAATGACGAAAATAGAGAAAAGGAAACAATGAATGAACCTCCAACACATTAATTTTACATGTTCAAGTAAAATGTGCATTATTCTAATAAATAGCTTAATCCAAGGGTTATTTATGATGATCGTTGTCAGTAGAATTTTATCTCTAAAGGCAAAGGAAAATAACATGAAATCACTACTCATTATGTAGAGTATGATAATGAAGTCATGAAAGGTACACATACCATCCACTTTAAATAAACTAAGGGATAATTTGATTCTAGATCCACCAACTCTTTTATTTTTAAAGAATTTTTTAATGGGATCACTATATTTCCTAAAAAATTAGATGTTATGATTGTTGTGAAAATAGTTAAATGTGAAATGGATGAATTAAAAGTTTAAAATTCTTCCCTAGTTGATGTTTGTGGGAAATTTCTTTATGAAAATCATATAATCCTTCTATTAATTGAAATCGATGAGATTCATTGAATGGATTTTCTTTCTCTATACGGATCATATATCAATTTTAATATAACGTAAGTCTTATTTCATATTATTAATGAATCTATGATCATATATCAATTAAAGGGTGAATATGAACTTCCCATGGAAATTACTTCTATATTTTGTGTTTTAAGGACTTTAATGGAAGGTTATTGATCTCAGATGGTTAGTAGTAACTTACCATTAAGGATAAAACTACTGTGCATGAGTTTTTTAATGTCTTTCACGAATAATTTCTTGGACTTCCATAGTGTAGTGAATTTCAGTTTTCAATTGAACCCATATAATTTTATATTCATAATTCAGGGATAACTTATAGAATAAACCTAATTATGTATCAAGAACTGAAGAAGAAACACCAATATTTTTTTTAAAATGGTTTCATACTCCCTATAATGTCACCTTAGGGTGAACTAGTTCTATTCATTTAGAATAAATATCTATCAATGATACTTTTCATAGATTATTTAGAACATAAAAAAATCACTATGATGAAAAAATATACCTCCTCTTATGGATTACTTATTTGATAAATAATAAAGAGATTAGTACCTTTCCAAGGTTGATATTTGTTTTTGATAACATAAATTAATGGTTAATATGAAGGATATACACAAGATAACATTCTGTACATGGTATCAAAACTATGGATTTAGAGTGACTCTTTCCGGTCGTTCTAATTCCCACACTATATTCATGGATATAGTGAATAGATCCATTATAGAATATCATGATCAGTTTATGGTATTCTTTATATATGATATTATTGTATATTTGAATAGAAAGAATGAATATGAAGATCACTTGAGGATTTACTAAATACCATAGAAAGGATAAGCTTTATGAAAATTTACCACGTGTAAATATTAGATATTGAATGTTTAATTTTGGGGTCACATAATCTCAATATAGGGGATATCTGTGGATCCGAAAAAGAATTATGTTATAAAACATTGGCATAGACCTTCACAAGTAAATTGAATCTTATGATTTTTTGGTTTGTAAGGATATTATCAATGTTTTCTGAAATATTTCTCAGTATTTTCTGTTCCACTCGACAGGTGGACTCAAAAAGGATTAATGTTCATATGGTTATAAGTGAAGATAATTTTGATGATCTAAAAAGAATGTTAATCAGTACACATGTGCTCACACTACCATGTAGTGTATAGTGTTTTTTATCTACAGTTATGTATCTAATAATGGGATGTGATATCTTCTCAATAAAAATTATACGATGAAAGCATACAACTCACAATAGTTGAAAATATATGAGAAAAATTACCAACTCATGATTACGAGTTAGTTGTGGTTCATTTATCATTAAAGATATTGAGGAATTATATTTATTTTGAAAGGTGTTCAATTTGAATAGATCATAAATTAGTAAGGTATATTTTCACTCAAAAGCAGTGGAATAAGTTCCAAAGGATATTGTTAGAGTTGATAAAATATTACAACTCAATACATTACCACCCAGTGAAAGTGAACATAATGGCCTTCGCCTTGAGTCAAAAGAACCATTCTAGATTATCTATGATAAAGGTTAAACATGATATATTTTTTACTTATTTGAAGATGATAGACATGTAAATTATGAAGGAGGGGTAGAAATAAATTTTGGCTCAAATAAATGCTCAACGAACTATACAAGTGATGATTAAGGAGGTGTAGAAGGTATATGTCGAGAAACCAAAGAAGGTGATTTTTTATGTTAAAATTTGATTGTGATTAAATAATATTATTTAAGAACAGTGTTTCTATACCTCCCATACTAGTTTTTAAAGAATGAGCTATTGAAATTCTCTTATTATTCATCATTCTCTGATTATATTGGAAAAACCAAGATGTATAGAGAAATGAAAGAATATATCTATTGGGATGAAATGAAGAAATACATTTTCATAATATGTTTCGTAGTGTATGGTTTGTTAACAAGTTAATGTTGAGGGATATAAGTCTAATGGGATGTTGCAACAATTTTTTATACCATAATAGAAATAGGAAAACAATCCAATGGACTGTGTGGTCAGAATTCCAAAAACCCTTGAAGACCATAATTCAATGTGGATTAGAGTTGATCACCATTTGATAACGACCCCTTCATTTATATGTGAGATGCCTTATCTCTTTAAAAAAATTCAAGAATATATATTAATGAATTGGCATGATTTCTAATAATACCACTATCTATTATATGTTATCAAGATTAAAGGATTACCTCATTGTACTAGAGATGTCTTCAGTTGGATCTGGAAATAGAGTTATATTTTAGCACTACCTGTCTTCCTTCGATAGATTTTCAGTCTGAGAGGAAAATACAAACTCTAGAATATATACTAAGAACATTATATATGGATTTCAATGTTGGTTGGGATCAAAAGCTACCTATGATAGTTTTTCATTATAATATTAGCTTTCACTAAAGTATGTAGATGGATCCGTTGGAATCCCTCTATGGTAATATGTGTTGAACTCCAACATGATAGGGTGATGTTGGGTAAATATAGCTATTTTGACCTAATCTAGTTGAGGTAATGATAGAGATGGTTAGATTTATTCAACAACATAGTGGATAATCTCAGTTTCAAAAAAAACGTTATGCTCAAAATCATCAAAGAGACCTATATTTTGAATTATGTGACCTGGTATTTATATAAATATATCCTTAGAAGAGATTGAATAGATTTGTAAATATGGTGAACGTATTCCCTAGTTATGTCATTCCTTTTGAAATTATGTATTGTGTTGGGAAGGTAGCTTATTGATTATCACCTCCACTTAATATCCCTCAAGTTCATGATGTGATCCATTTATATCTTATTAGAAATTACATACTTAATCCTTCACATAAACTAAAATTAGAAGTAATACCACAAGAGAAAATCAATCTTATTATGAAAAACTGATAGATCATCTTGAACGTAGATAGAATAATATATGAAATAAGACCCCTCACTTGGTTAATGTTTATTGGAAGAACAACCAATTTGAGGAATCTATGTGGGAACCTAAAGATGTGATGAGAAAGAGGTATAATCTTAAATTTTATCGAACTCGTGAATTTTGAGGAAGAAAATCATCTTATTGGGGGTCGAATGTATGAAAAAATATTATTATGAAATACTTCACTTTAAATAATTTCAATTTTTTAATAGCATGTGTTACATGCATCTCTGAGTTTAAATGAACCAAGAGACAATATTAGTATACAGTGACAATTAAAACATAATAATTATTTCGGGGGGAATAAATATAAATTAATAATATTGGAAATAAATATAACTCAAATTAATATATTATTCTTTTAGAAATGATCACCTAATTTTTAATAAAATCACATCATTTTTTAAAAATATATTTTCTTAAAAAATTTGTTGATCATCATTTTATTATAATTGGTAGAAAGTGCACGGGTTGAAATGAATTTAATTTTGTGACTTTAACATGTCAAAATTCTCTTAATTTTTTATATAATTTCCATAAAAAATTAATGAATAGTGAAAATATTAATTTTTGTTGAAAATTATTTATTTTTATTATTGACATTACAATGTAAAATATTTTTAGGTTATTTTTAAATTTTTATTAGTTCATTTTGATTTAAAATAATCCAATTATGGTTTTTTAAATGTATTTTATACCTGAATTTATTATAAATAGATTTTAGGTTTTAAAAGGCCATTTCTTCTTAAAAAATGTTTTTAATTGAATTTTATCGGTTTTATATTTAATTAAATCCTAAAAACTATATGTTTATAATTTTAAAAATATGAAAATTTAGATTTAAAATGTCCAAATTTAGTGAATAAGACCCTTTTATTTTTGGTCAATTTTTATAGTAACCACGATAAGTTTTTTTATAATTGTAAAGGTTAAATTTAGTAATTTAGGTGATAAATTAAATTACACGGTCATTTAAATGAACCCAACACATTAAATTTTTTATTGGATGAATTAAATTAGACCCTTAAAAACTAATTATTGAAATTAAGTCCTTTATTGTAATGTTGTTCATGAAAATGGTATATATAAAATTTTAATAAAAGAAAGACACAAAATTATATGTTCTTTATCAATAATATCATTTATGTCTCTACACAATAAAATATTATTTTCTGAATGAATATAACTATATATTTTTAACTTAATAAACATATTTTGGTGATTCGAATTTATTTTTTATATTATGGGTCACTAATAAGACAGTTTTGTATTTATAAAATATTATTTAATAAAAATTTGAAGCTTTCATATTGAGGATTTATATAATATAACATTTTTAATATAAAGATACCCATATGATATGTTTTACAATAAATATTTTTCTTGAAATAAAGAATATTTATATTGGTCATGGTATTTTATTTTTAATTTTTATTAAACAAATAGGTATATTTAATAATTACACATCTTTGATGTAGTAAAAATTTTAATAATGTAAATATCAAATAAATGCTGTTAAATATATTAAAATAAAAAAAACAGTGAGATAAATATTGTAATAAATGAATTTTATGGATGACCTAGACCCCTTAGGTATATTAAAAAATTAATTGTTTCGAATTTAAATTGTCATATTTATATTTTTAATGTCTAAATAATGATTACTATTAAAACTGACACTATTGACATTTTATCAAAATAATATTTTATTAAATTATTTAAAAATTATAAAACATACATAAAAATCAGGAAATATTATATATTCTAAAATGTTATGAATATTTTATATTTTATTTAATTTACATTACATACTAAAAAAAGTATACATTTTAATATTGAAACATTTTTTACCTTAGCTAAAATTAAAATAGGGCACCTAAGGGTTAATCAAAATGGTAAGGTTAAAACAATTATACCCAAACATGTTTAAAATATAATTTCAAATTATATTATAAGCTTATAATGTTTTATATTTGAATAAATCCCTTATTTGAGGTATTTTGATAGACATTGAATTTATTATAAATTAATTTCGTTTTGAAATTCAAAAAGTACCCCTCACTTAAATTATAAAAGGGAACCTCCTATCTCATTTATTCAAATCCAATTGATCCTTAAATCATGACCATAACCTACCAATTTACCAACTCATCATCAGTAGACACATTTTATAGTTTTTGGTCTTCTAAAAATAGCAACCCTAGTGTCCATATGTGAAGATCTAAGGGATGTTTTCTATGGAAGCATTAATCATCTTTACTAACTCTTCAATGATAATTCATCCTTCTACTTACTATTCACGTGTTGTTTCAATCCTATAGCAACAATTTTAGTATCACAAATATAATGAGATCTTATTATGATTATGGAACAAACATATTCCTCCTTTTATCCATCTTATGAAAAATGAATGTACTACGCGTGCATACGTATGACTTATCGTCTCCACGCCACAGTGTAATATGTTTTTCATCACTACCTTACCTAGACATGTATAATTGTAGAAATAATATATATATATATATAATAATTATTATAACATGATATAAGTTTAGTAATAAAATATATACCATCCAATTCATTACCCTTTTACTATTAAGGGAATGATACCATCACATGTGCACACATAAAACCTACAGTCTCCATGATGTGATGTATTTAATTTTCCATATTCACTATTAAATAGTTATTATATAAATATATATAATGATTAAATGTGATTTATATTACCTTAATATCATTTTTGAAGTGTTTTAACTATATACTACACACAAAAATCAGAACTTATATGACAAAACATGCATAAGAATATGAAGTAGTCAACACCTAAAAGAATATTAATAATGAAATATAATTAAAAAATGAGTGACTATATGATAATATATGATATAATAATTAATAATATGGTTATATAATAAGTTAATAAGTTTATTTAATCCATTATAATGGATTTTCAAATACGTACAATGGAAATTAGACATAAGGTAAGATTTTATCCCATAAATCTCATTATTATTTTAATTTATTTATATGTATGTTTCTAATGAGAAATATTTATCTTTCATGTCCATGATTCTTTATAAAAAATTCCAAAATATTTTTACTATTATTATATAATGTTTAATGTCATTTTTATACATGTGTTACATTTTAGAGAATGTCTTGAAAAGAATCTATTAATCATTTTTCAAACAATGTATTTTTTGAATTTTACAAAAAAAAGTATGAAATGAATGTTTTTTTACATATGCAACATGAATATATATTTTTTATTTTATGATTTCTTAATTCCCAAAATTATACCATAAAATATTATATGGTAATTTCCCAAAAAAAATGTTTTATTTTAAAATTGTGCTGTAATTTAAGAAAAAAACTGTTTTCAAAATAGAATGGATATTTTCCTCAAGAATTATTTTCACTTTATCTCTAATTTTTTTTTACATTTACAATAACATTATTTGAGGTTACTTGGGGTTTATTATGATATTTTAAAGGATATTATCCATATTATTTCAACAGTTTTTATATGTTTATGAAGGAATGATATTTATGAAACACATTGGGGTTTTGTGGGTTATGTAATGATGGAATGATGATTATGAAACCCATTTCTTTTTATTATTTAAGATATAAATAATGATTTATGTTATATAGAAAAATTATGTATGGTATTAATTATGTTCTTGTAGAGACCAATATCTCTATACATTTCATTGGGTAAATATTTCTATCTCATTAGTTGGTTCAGTAATACTGGGATGGAATGGGATGTAAACCTAATTTCATAGCCCAGGGCTAGAATGGTGAGTGAAACCAATTTAGTAAACGAATTTTTCCACTATGATGGTATCATAAGTGAGAATTACCTTATATAGAATTGATTTTATATTCTTATTTGTATGGAACAATTTCATCTCTTATGTTATTATCTCATGAAATATTTTCTTTATGAAGCTCTATGATTTATCCCATTAAATTAAATCATGATTTTTGATATACATGATATAAATTTCTAATGTTTTATTATTTTATTATGTCTCATGATTATTAATGATTGATATATCCCTTATTTCCCCTAGTATGATTTTGATCTCACCCATTCATATTTTTTATTTCCCCGAATATAATGAATGTTATAATGTAAGATGTGATAAAGGGGTTCTAATTATGATGGAATAAGTGGGAGATGACGTCGATGTTTTATGAATTAGTTCATTATATTTCCCATTATCAAATTTCACTAAAAAAATATTGTCCAAGAATGTCTTTTCTATGTTATTTAATGAATATTATTCCATTTTTATGTAATATCTATAAAGGAAAAGTATGGGATGATATACACACACTCAGATTGACTTCACACTTCTAGATGAACACATTATTTAGGAAACTTAATAAATTAAAAAAATAGTAACATTATTTTAATTGATGTATTCTTATAAATAATATATTATTCACTAAATGTTGGAAACTTGGTGTTTTAATCCCACATCAAAAACCTAGAAAATATTTCAAGTATCTCAAAGATATAAAGGGGGAGCTGGTAAGGGGAGTTTATTTTCAATTATTGATAAAATTATTAGAACACTTTTCATAATGTATTTCCCAATGAAAAAGATGTTAAATAGTGTTTAATTTTTTAGTCTATATATATATATATTAAGGGAGGAAAATTTCTAGGATATCAAATTATTTATCAATATATTATAATTTTTATGTCCTATACAATTCCTTAGTCATAAATTTTTATAATGATAGTCATTCCTTGAAAAATTGCATGCCCTACACACCCCACCCATTTTAATTGATAGATTGGTAAATAAATTCCCAATCCACCATTATTTGTATTTTTTATATTATAAAATTATAAAAAAATGTGAGACAAAAAATGAACCCCCATCCCTAGAACTGGGACCAACTCAATTATCTCCACCATTAGTATTCATCCAACAAATTAACATAAATATGCATCCTAATCACAGTCATTGACTAAAAATAATACATGATCCAAAATACACCACAATGTATATAAACAGATGTACCAAACATGAAATTATGGATGCGACTATACTATCAAGCTGTTGACAATGAGATCCAGTACACTTGAAAGTCAACATATTGACCATTAAATCATCTTCAATATAAACAAATCCAATATGCATCATATTTTTTCAATCAAGGATGTTATTTAAAACATGATACTATAAAGCTACAATAATACTGGTGCATGATTGAGGAATCAAAAAAATTAAAATATCTAAATTATAGTATTTACTTTCAACCTCTAGAAGAATGCTTAGGTGACCAAAAAACATTATAAGTGAAAATGGAAACCCCTAAAAACTAGTATATGTTGTTATAATTTTATTCATAAAAAACAAATATAATTGTTTTTGTGGGATCCCTATTTTATATAGGTTATTATTTGTGAGTTAGATAAAAACATGTGTAATCCGACATTAGAAATGAGATAAACCGCTTAATGATCCTTTCTATTAAAAAGTCTATATGAATTCGGTTTTCCACAAAAATTAATATTCAAAAATAATATTAAAAGTATTTTTAAAAAGTACATTTTTTGTGAAATGATTTATTATACATAATAAATAAATAAATAAAATAAAATAAAACAAAATATTTAATAATTAGTAACTAATAGAGAGATTATTCATGACAATGGGATTTCAAAATTTGAAATCTCATCAGTTTAATCCCTTTAAATAATACATTGTTTCCATAAAATAAAAGTTTTATTTGATCAAAATAGTGAGATAGAATTGGTGTGAATCACAATGGTTTTAATATATAAATAATTGGGATGTTGATTTCATGTACATCAACACATTCAATATTAAAATTCTCTCAATATATTCTCCCAACATCAATATTTCGGGGCTATCAGAATTTGTTGTTCAATATTCCTAAAATCCTCAATAAATTCTCTATGTATGTTTCCTTTTAGAATCCAACACTAACAAGTGGGTGTGAATTAAACCCATTTGAATAGTGAATTTCATTCAAACATATATATTTTTAAAATAGTAATTATTCTCTGATTGCCTTAATATTTTTGAAAAAAATTTATTGTAAAAGAAAGAACTATGAATATGGATTTGGGATCCCCTAATGTAATCAACTAAGTCATTTTCAAGCTAGATAGTTTCAATGGAAACCACTTAGTCCATTATAAATCACTATGATGTAACTTTTTACTGTGTTAAATATTTATTAAATTCTAGAACCAAACATTCCACCCATTCTTAAATTGCCTTCTATAAATCCCAATGTCACACCCATTGACACGAATTAAGTCAAATATATAAACTCAATGTATAAAAACATAAATATGATGATGTTTTTTGGTGAAGTCATATTATAAACACATTATCAAATTCATATTTATGGAAATTTTACTAACTGAAGTATACCTATGTGGTATGGGATACACATGTATTAATGAAAAATGATATGGAAGATGGTTCCAATAAATTAATAATTGTAATGTATTTTAATATAAATATGGTTGATAACAAGCCAATGTTGGATCATATTTGTGAGCTCTATGTTATTACCAACAAGATTCTTTCCATTAAAATTATTAAACCCAAAAATGTACATGATGCTTTAATTATTTTTATATTTACACCTATATAGGAATATTTTATAAAAAAAGTCACTAAAATTATTGATTGTATTTCTTTAGGACAACTGAAAATGATTCTTCATATTGAAGAATAATCAATATTGAGAGATGTTGTTATGGATTCACAATTTTATACCAAGGTTAATATCATTGAGGTAATTGAATTAATAAACACATCCATATATATCAAAAATAATGTTCATCAATTTAAGAATAAGTCAATACATCCATGAAGAAAGGTTAATGCATTGTGTTTGGAAAACCACATAATTTTGAATGGGATTGTCATTATCGGAAAAATGTGAGAAAACTTGATAAAAAAAATTCCAACTAAATGAAATATAGTTATGATGATATCAAATGTCTATATTACATTGAAGAAGATAGAATGATGGATTCATTCTAGATTAATGGTTAATGTGTCTATGAATCATTCAAGGTTGAAAATATTTGATGAAGGAACTATCACAAATGAATTACACCATTGAAATATTTCATGCATCAGTGCCTCCGAACATGGAATCATGGAATTATAATTCACTTATAGTAATAATTGGAATCTTATAAATTTGTTGTATATACCCATGATTTTAATGAATTTAGTCCCAACTAATCATGTATATAATATGGTAATTTTTTTCATTAAAATTTGATAAGGTTATATTTTTGAAGGGATGACTGATTATGGGGATGAAATACACAACTGATATCATATATCAATTTTTTTTAATAATAGGATTTATTCATTTCATTACATAATAATGTGCTATAATTTATGGAAAAATCATTAAACCCATGTTGATTATAATCCATTTAAGATACTGAAGATGTTAATCATAATTAACATTTAAATATAATTTAATAAAATTTTAACTTGTACAGAATAAAAAAAGGTTAAAAATTAATTTCAATGTGATGTTAGAAATTGTGATATATTATAATTAATTAATTTTGATATTATTTAATTAACTTGTTTTTAACTCATACATGAAAAAGGTTTTATATTTCAATCATGGATGAAATTTTCTTTTATTTACATATGAATTTTTATAGTGTGAAATAGTATTCCTTTGATAAGTGTAAGAAGTATAAATGTAAATTTTAATCCCAATTAAACAAAAGGATTAATGTATTACTCTCTGATAAAGGTGGTGAATACTATATTAATAATTTTAATTATTTTTGTGAAGAAAATATAATAACCCATTAATGTAATGCCTCTTACACACCTCATAAAAATGTGTAAGATTAATGGAAAAAATTACACTTTAGAAGAATTGGTAAATATAATTATTAATAAATATATGATACCATCAAATTTATGGTGAACGTATTTACTATATGAATGTCATATTCAAAATAGGATATCATCTTGGAAAACAATCTTATTCCCATATGATATTTGGAATGGTAGAATAACAAATCAATAATATTTTACTATGTGGGGTGTTTAAATTAATATACAATTTCTAATCTTAAAACAACTATGATTGGTACAAATGAGATTAAATAATTTTTTACTAGATATAGACAATATAATAAAGCAGATATTGTTTAGGATCTGAAAGTTAGTTCCATTTTGGACTCAATGGATGTAATGTTTTTTAAAAATTAGTTTTATAAAGACTATATAGAGTATTACATTCCTCATATCCCTATCTTATATACATCATCTAGTTTGAATACAATATTTGATAGTAATGTGATTCTCATATTGAAAATAAATGGAGTACATTATATAAGAATGAGAAAAGTATGAATACAGAATGTATTTGACCTAATTACATATTTTTCCTTGTTGACGTAAATCAAAATAATCATATTTTATATATGTATCATGTGGTATGGACTGTAGAAGATGACCCAAAGACATATAAAGAAGTTGTGACATTTAGTTAAGTTTCATTTTGAAATGAAACAATTAATGATGAAAGGAATTCCATTATGAGGAATAATACATGATCAATTGTAGATTTACCAATATTTTCAAAACCTATCAGTTTTAAATGGGTTTTATGAAATAATTATGATTCTAATTGTAACATTCAATATTTTAAAGGAGTATTGGTTAATAATTGTTTCTAAAAAATGTTGGAATTTTTTAAATTGATATTTATCACATGTAGCATAGATTACATCAATAATTATTATGTCTGCATTATGTTCACGTGATAATATTTATATACATTAAATGGATGTTAAAACATTTTTTGTATGGAGTCATAAAGGATGAAATTTACATAGAACAACTAAAAGGATCTATTTTACATGGTAATGAAAAGAATGTATGTAAAATAGTTTCATCTCTCTATCAAAGAAAAAAAAATTAAAAAAATGACAGGAAATATTTGATTCTATTATATTATCCATGGGATTTATTCCTAAAAAGTAGGATAAATTCATTTATGAAATGTTTTCAAAAAATATGGAGTTATTGTGGGTGTATAAGTGAATGATTTATTAAACTTTGGATGAAATATGATTGGTATAAATGAGACGTAGAATTATTTATCATCTATGTTTTAGATAAATGATGTTGTAATAGTTGATATTATTCTATGTATTAATAGTAGAAAACAAAATGATGGATACTCTCTATTTCGAAATCATTGTATAGAAAAAATGATAAATCAATTTGAAAATAATGGTTTCATAAATTCCAATACTCTCTCAGAGTATAATGTTGAAATGATTGTGAATATTGACAGAGATATATAAAAACATGAATATGATCGTTCAATTATTTATTTAATGCATTCAATATATTGTATTATAAATAATATTTCTTCTCCAGTATGTAAAATGAGTAGATATACTAGTAATACTATTACAGATCATTGAAAATGTATAATGATAATATTTGGATACATCAGAATAAACAAATATTTAAGTTTATACTATAAGGATTATCTAGCTATATTATAAGGATACACTGATGAAATTAGGATTAACATTATTAGTGACAAGAAATCCATCTATTTGTGGGTTTTTAATATTGGAATGTTGGCATTTCATTAGTGATAAAAAAATGTGTATTTCACATTCTACCATAGAGTTAGAGACTATTTCCTTAGAAACATGTGGAATTGAAGTTGAAAGTATTTTGAATATATTATTTGATATTTGATTATAGCCTAGTCTGATGGCTTATATCGCTAAAAAAATTTATAGTGAAGAAACATTATCAAAATCATATAGTTTAACCTATAATGGAAAGACTATATATGAAATATTGACAAACGATTATCTGAGATAATTTTTACAAGACAGTATTACAACAATTTTCCTTGTGAGATCATAAATAACCTTACAATTCCATTTAAAAATTAACTAATGAGATAGATAATTCATACAACTAATAAACATATTGGATTAAATCCCATTTAATAAATCATTTTTTCATGTAAACCCAACATGTTATTTAGAATTATATTAATCACAGTGTTCCAGGGTTAAAAATAAGATAAAAATATGATTTTTGATATTGAAAATTATAAATCCAACTTCTTATTGTCAATGTAATCCATTATTACAAAGTCATATGTTATAAACTATTAACAAAAAAATTAATACCCAATGAATTATGTCTTATAATAATAGAAACACATTGTAATATTTTTTCTTTTTGAACATATAACTAGTTCCACTTCATACAGGACTTAAAGGGTCTACTCCGAGAAAGTTCATGAAAAGGATATAAGTTTGTAGCCTTAATATTTCTAAAAAATGATATTTTATATGGATGTATCATTATATCTATGATATCACTAGTTTTTGTTGAATGCTTACAAGTTAAATGTTTTAAAAAAATTGTATCTCTTGTAATAAATTATGGTACTGACACTATGTAATGTTTCAAACCAAAGGATACCCTTATTTTTTGAATGTGAGGATTTATGAGGTGGAAAAAAAATTATTGAATCCCACATTGAAAATGAGAAAAATCTATCAAGGCTTATTAATTAAAAAAAGGGCCAGGAGAAGTGAGTTATCTATAAAAATATATATATGAAATAATTATTTTAAATTAATTTTGAAAAATATATATTTTTAGTAAAATGATTTATTATATAGTTATATAATATATATACATTTATAAAAAACCCAATCAAAAAATAAAATCTAATCCCTCCAATGGTATCCTTATTTCAATCAAATAAATGTTTCTTTTGATCTAAATGATATGAAGGAAATAGTGTAAATCATATCAGTTTTTTCTCCAGATATATTCTTCCAACATCAAGAAAATAAGGCTTTTAGAATATGTTTCTTGACAATCCAAAAATCATGATGAAATGGTTGATGTAAATTTCAGTTGAGGACTCTACAAAAATAAGTGTAGGTGAGGATGAAACCGTTTTGGAGAGTAAATTTAATTTATGTATCATGATTTGGAAAAATTCGATCGTTATGCCTTCCTATTTTAAGAAATATGTCGACTGCACAAACCAAAACCATCCCAAAACATGCTAGACTATATCATGCTATACCAATATAGGGTCTAGAGAAAATGTTTAGAAAGGAATTATAGTGAAGGAAAAAATAATATGTGATCCAATAGAGAAAAACACCTCCAAAGAATGGAAGAAGTGAATATGAGACAATGGAAAACACATTTATCTTAATTTACAAAACCTCTATTATATAACATCTCACATAAAATGATCGAGTTCAAAACATGGTGGGGTAATCCAGGAGGAAAAATGTGAAATGTCCTATTCAGGAATGCAACCCAAGGATTTGTGGGGAACCCTGGAAGATGCAACGATTAAATAGAGGTTGATCATGGGAGTGTGATGCTATCTTATTAAAATTTATTTCATATCATGAATAATATATTTAAAAATAATTTATTTAAATTCTTATCCTATAATGAAACCTTGAATGATCAAAACAATTATTCTAAAAAATGTTGGTATCTTTATATCAAATAATTATACAAATAATGCATTTTTAAAGAAGGATTTAGTGATAAAGTACATATAGATGTTTAAATAAAATAAAATTATTAGTAAAAATGATAAATGATATTCATTTTACTGAGTAAATTTTTTTGTTTATTCATTTTAATTTCAAAATAACATATCATTTTATACATTAAACACAACACTTTTATTCAAATTTATTTTAACACAAAAATAATCATCCTATGTAAAAATTATAAACAATTACTTCTATAATGTATTTAGCCACATTTTAATGTATCTAGTCTCACAACATAACCATCATTCAAAAACATAATTCAAGTATCAAAGTGTTAGACTCTATGAAAACATACCAATTATTATATATATTGTTTTGTTACTTTTCATCTCAATTAAAAATCTACATAATTTTAAAATTGATAATATTATATGAAAATATAAAATAATGTTATTTTTTAAATTTTATGTTCAAAAAACAAATAATTAAATTATTATATAGCTTTATAAATAGTCATATATTTATTTTCAGTTTAACTGGATAAATATATGTTTTTCATAAAACTAATTTCCAAGTTGGAATGATTGTTTGTAATTTTATTATTTAGTAACATATATAACATTATTAATTATTTATTTTATTTAAATGATTTTATGAGGTTATTTTTAAAATCATAAAAATTATATTAAATTAAATCATCATGGTTCGTAAAAATTTCCAAATTAAATGTCATGATAGTACTTATTATATGAATTTCAGCTATGAAAATTAATAAACACATCTAATGATAATGAGACATTGTAATTCCATTAAAATAATACCTTCACAATTTTATAATTGGTTAGATCAATGGGAATATAATTATGACCCCAAAATTTAAAATGTAGCAATGTTAGAATCATGGGATCATCATCATCAAGAAACATTCACAAAAAATATGTATATAATAAATGATTAATAATTAAACATATATGACTAACAACAAATTTAATAAATCTAAATGGTGTTGGATTTTTATTTTAAACCAATAATTTATACATAGGATTGATTTTATGTTAAAATAAGTGAATAATAATAAAATATCATATTACATAATGTTCATTATTATTTATGAATTTGATGTAATAATGTTCTACAGTATCTGTCACATTAATAATGGTATGGGATTTCCCCACTATAATGAGAGCATTGAAATGAAATGATGATATTCTAAAACCTAGTTCAATGGAAACATAACATTATAATATGGAACATATAATATTTTTTCAATCATGTGTGGGTACTCATAGGAATATGAGACAATATCTTATGACATTTTCACATAAAAATCGCAAAGATGGGAGATAATGAGAAGAGACGCACAAGAAGAAATTACACATGTTTATGTGACATCGAATATTCATGTCTGCAAGTGTGTTTAATGTTCCATTGAAAGTAATATTATTATTAATATATGTCGTGAAATTCCCAATTTTATTTACAAATTAATACGTTGATTCCATATATTCAAGAGATGTATTCTATATAGGGTGTTCCCCGAATGACATGTTATTAATGAATAAAGAGAGGAAGAATTTGTTCCAAATATATCTTATTATTTTGATATCTTAGTGCGTTAATTTAAATAAAACTATCTTATTAAATTTCGTGACTATGGTCCTATGGTGATTTTATTCCAGATAGTCAATCAAAGACGTATCAAGAATATAAGTTGATGACACATGTGTGAAACCTTATTGATGATATGTTGTGATAAAGAGATTATATTACCTTGTTAGTAATCATATGTGGTTGTTGATTTAGTGACATTAAATACATTTCCTTTGGTTCTGTGACCCATTTCAAGTAGGTAATCTTGGAATTTAATCATGACCTACTAATACCAATGAAAAAGAATCCAAGAAGTTCACACAATAATTATTTCAGTTAAATTCAATTAAATTCTCTCTGAATTTAATTATTAAAAAAATATTGTTCCCATTGATTTTTAATAATTTTATTTATAATTTATGATGATAATAATTTAATAAATATTTATTCACAATGTAGTTTTCAAATTACGTAGATATATAATATATATCATTTTATTTGTGGAACTTCCCATCACATTTGGAAATCTCTCCTTCTATGTTTTCCCACCAATCATTTAACCCATCAAAATATCCCTTCCATATTCAACCTCCCCACATATCACCCCACACACCATAATTCAATACCCTCACTCCTAAATATCTCATGATAATTTTATTGTATGCATTCAACCATCTCAGTCCACTGCACACCTCCATAAAAGCACACCTACCTCCATGTCCCCACCTCCTTGGCTTCTAGTCTCCACTTGGCATCAACTGGACTCCACCTCCCCACCCTAACCTACATTCCCCATTTTATGCTTACATACATCCACATACAACTCTTTGTCTACCTTATATTCCTGACCACCATTACATTACATTGTCTTATTTATCTTAATATCATTGACATCCAATCTACTACCCTCCTGTTATTGTATGTTCCTCAGGGGTATCTTCTATTTTTACACTGATATTGGAATGTTTGAGTGAAAAACATTATTTATTTTCATCCTTTTTTACCTTGATTATTTCTATCAAAATTATGAATGAGGATTATTTATGAGTATAAAGTGAATGATCATGATAAACCAGATCACATCTTTCAATTCTCCATACCATGTTATTTTTTCATTTATAACTATTTTATCTTCTTTCATCTATTTTCATACATGACTTATATTTTTAGATATTTAAATACAAGAAGTTAGTTTTTATTCTTGTTTTCTCCTTTAAATAATTTATCCATCTCATCCAATTTATTTACCAACAATATAAAATATCAAATATGATATATTCCATAATCTATCCATCTTGATCTAAACCCTTTTTTTGTTCACCGATACTTAGTTCTCATATAATTCTTACCCAAAATTCTATTCCACAAAAATATATGACTTATGGTAAAATTTTATCCTCGTATTATAGTTTTTTTGTTATCATAAAACATTCGTTTATTATGCATACATTCAATTGTACTTATTTTTTATTTCCTTAATATTTTATACATATATATCCTTACTATGAAATCATTATATCTTGGTTCCCTCATTCATATCTATTGTTTATCTACATCACTGACACCCATTTAAACATCACATCTATAAATATTTTAGTAATATACTCCTTAAATAAAATATAATTAATCAACTAAAAAAAATTAATTTGAACTATGTCTACTATAATACTGCTAAGCATCCGCTCAAATCCCTACTCTGACCCCAAGTGCCTCTGCTCTTATCCTAGTCGGATCTAGAGAATTGGAAAATAAGTGGTTTTGGGATGTGGTATTTGGCGGGCAATGGTGTTTCTTACATAATTGGAGCCATTGTTTCTACCTTATTTCATCAATGATTCTGTTCTGTGTTACGCGGTGATGTTTTTGAATTTTTTGTTTGATACTTTACGGAAGCAATGATGGAGTTATCAGGATGCATTTTTGTATGATGGTTTCTATCTCGATGATAGAGGTGTTGAGGGTTTCAGGTTTCTTTTTCATTTTGAAATCTCTATTGGTTATCGACGCCGTCGGTGAGGGGAGGCCGACGATAGGGGTGCCGATGCCTGACATTGGTGCCCCCAGATCGAGGCCTAGGGTTCAGTATTGTAGAGTTAACTTTGTCAAGGTGCGCTGTACGAGGCGCATCTTCAAAGGAGGCAGTATGATGGTGTTTATTTGAATTTCGAATTTAAAAAATTTTAAGTTGTTCTCAAGCAGGTGGCTTTGGTTGTGTGTGGCGATAGAGTAATGGTAGAATGGGATGACTACTACCGGGTTGCTACTATTTTTTGGAATCTGGTTTTTTGTGTTTTACGTTTGGTGGAGGATAGAATTTTGATGTGTATGAATTAAGTACTGTGGAATTACCACTATCCTATAAAGTGTATTTTATAAAATTTTAAAAGATATATTTTGTTTGGATACTACTAAATAGCTTTCCAATCAAGTTGCAGTTACAATGAAACATACTATTAAATTTTTTCACAAATTATAGTAGAATTTTAAAATTTATTATAGTATCAATTACACAAATAATTTAATATTTTTTGACTTCAACATCATTTTAAATTATAAAAATGAAATTTTATTAAAAAATTTAGTAGTGATGATAGAGTTTGACATTATAATTATTAAATTCATCAAATATTATAGAAATTATAAATTTTAAACAATTTATTTTTTTTAAATATAACTAAATGTGGGATTTTCTATTACATTATTTTTAATATATTTCATAAAAATATGTTTTCTTTTATAGGATGATGTATCACCATGTTATCCCCACTTCACTAATTTGGGTATTATATATTTCAGTGGTTTTTTAGATTTTTGCATTTGTTTTTACCCTGCTTGTCGCACAGTGTTATATTTTTATGCCCATGGAAAATTTTAAGATCATCATGCTTTGTTTTATTAAGTTATTTAAATAAATTGGAGGTGTGTCCCATGTTTTTATTTTGTATGTTCAATTAATTTAGGGTTACACTAAAGGTGTTACATTTTTTGGGTTAATGGGAAAGATATAAGATCATAAATATATAAGTATTTGGAGATGAATAATTTGGTAGAGGATTCACTGGATAAAGGAGTAGAACTTTTATTATAACTATATGGGTTTGTTATTCATCTATGAAAATTTCTCCGATATGGACGTTTTCTCTTCCTGGTCCCATATTCCATTATTGTATTTGACACTATAAACCATGAAAGTACAACCTTTAAATTAAAAATTATATCTCATATTTTTTAATATTTTTATTTATTTTTATTTATTTGGATGAGCTTAAAGTTTCTATGAGAATATTTCCCAACAACTATTTTTTCATAATTTTGATATCCTACTTTATTATATATAATTTCATCGATATAATTGAATTGGAAATATTGGTATTATTGTGGAATTTATATTTTCAATATTGATATATACATTAATTACATTCATCTAATTGGTCTAGATTTTAAAAATAAATATATTTTTATTTCACATATAAATTTATTATATCCATTTTTATAAAATAAAAACTATTTTTTCTATTTCATATTTATTATATATGTTAGTTGAATATAAATTTTCATTTTACAAGTTCAATATATGTCGAAACACCACATTTATAATTTCATTATTTTATTTTGTTATAAATTTATACTTTATTTTTTCAATGTATGTGTTATTTTAATACCATTTCTTCAATATCAAATTAGTCATTAATTAATTTTTAATTTTTTATAATATATATTCCACAAATTAAGAGACAATATTTCAATATAAATTTTATGATTTATTACTTTTAGTAGCTTCCATTACATTAAAACTCATTCTACATTGTTTACATAGATAATCTCAACAATACACTATATAAATATATATAGATTACATAATTATCCCATTTAGATGATCAACCCATGGTTATCATTATCAATTTTATAAAATATATTTGGAATAAAAAATTTCTCATGTTGTATGATGAATACTCCTTCTGCTTATTTATATATATTGGGGGACATAACCATCATGGCTGAATTACTTTCATATGCACGTGATACATCCTATTACTTTTTTCCTCATTTGTGCGAGACAAGTCATACTACAATCAAAAGTGACAATAAACTCCATTAATTATTACTCTTTAGTTATGCAACAACAATGACATTACCTTTCTATGAGTCCACCCATCAATGCAAACTCCTTCAATAAGAGCTTAAACGTCTCCTTCTTCATGCATAACCAGTTAGAGACCATTGATTCATTTAATCGACAACCTATTAGGCTAACATCAATGGTGTATACACTCATTCAAGTACGTTTGGTAAACAATATTTATTAATAATGTGTAGTTATATCATATGAAAAGCAAAAAAAATCCAAATTTCTCCTTAATAATATATATATATATATATTCTTTAATGATTGGTTCAATACATTATTAAACAACAGTAAAATGGTACAATAACTTTTTTTATTTTATTGTCTTTATTCTCTTGAATAAATTGTTCATAAAGAAACATTTAAAATTGCACGGTAATATTTTTTATACATGGCTTCAATTACATTAATTTACTTTATCGAAAAAAATTAATTTTAAAATTAATTTTTTTACATGTTCATTCTCAGTATATTTGAATCTAATATAAATTTTATATTTTAACTTTTTTGTAAACATTAATTTTTAACTGTTACCCATATATTTATTTTTTATGCTTTTTTATTTTAAAAATATCATCTATTACATTTATAACATTGTTATGTTCATTTTAAATTGTTTCTAAAACACTTATATAGTATATTGTTCCAAAAAAAAATTAGTTAGTATAAATATTTTAGGTTTCAGGGAAGTGATGTTGAAGTTAAATTTAAAGTCCCTTTCCTTCTCAACTATATATTGAGAGAACATCTACACAACATGGTGTTCACTATAGTGTTGAAATGCTGAAAAAAGTGGGTGATTTCTTTAGTTTCCATGTATCTTACAAGATCTAATTAGTAAATTTAAATAAAGATATTAGGAAAATTCTTTGCATTGTTGAACCCTCATTTTACCACTTGATGAAAATCTAAAAAATAATCAATTTTTATTTTTTTATCATATGTTTAATTTTTTATGAAAAATTAATCATGATCTTAAAAAAATGTGTACTTTAATAGATGTCAGCTTGCCTACAAGAATGTTCAAAGACTATACTTTTTATATTAATTTTTGAACCGTTTCTATTTTTGATTAGGTTGAGGGGTAAACTTACATGACTCATAGCCACATAGACATAATACCCAATACATGGACATTGAAACATTATAGTTCATAAACCAAAAAGAAATCTACCCCAATATAGTGTAATTTTTTGACTCCAAATCGTTCAATTAGGACGACCGATCCCCAAGAAAATACCCATATCAGGCCCTATAAAGCCCATAAAGCCTAAACTATAAATATCTATGCCATATTCAAGGATCATCAACCCACACCTGAGAAAACCTGCACTAATGCATGATAGTTTCCTATCTCCTCTATATCAACCTCCCGACGATGAACCCCGACACCTGATGCTGACAAAAAATTTATCACAAACACTTCAACTAGCTATCGGTGCATATGTCATGACACTATCTCCCAGGACACTAAGAGAAATCCCATCCACACGCTGGAACCCCAAGGCTCATCCTGCCACTCACATCCTCATTCCATCCTAACCCTATAGGGCATTACACCACCTGAAATATGCTGATTTCAAGACTCAAAATCTGTCTTAAAATAGATCATATGTCCAATTTGGTGAAACCAATATTTGGCTCCACTTCACTCTTGTTTTATTTTTTTCTTCAATATTACTACCACAGATTCACTTTTTCTCAACGCAACACCTTTAACAGTTCTAAAAAATCACTCATAAAGGGAACTTTTAACAATGCTAAAAAAGTGATGTTAAATTTACTCGTCTATTATTGTTTTTTACTAGCGCTGATAAAGTGAATAAATCCAAAAAAACCCTTAAATGTAATATACTAATATATAAATATATTTATATATTTATATATTTATATTAATATAAATATAATAAAAAAATTTAATGTTCTCTAGATAAGGATAAATAGAAATTTAAACTTAATATATAAGATATTGAGTAAAAAAGCTTATGAAATTGTTAAAAATTATAAAAAATTATTAATTTGTTTATTTTTATTAGTCAAAATCATTTAATAAAAATTGAAATATAAAATAAATAAATAAATAAAAGACCCTAAATAAGTTGAAAAAGCAACCCAAAATCCAAATAGTCATAACTTTTATCTGGCTGTCCATTTGAGCTCTCCGCGTATCAAATCGAATATTTAAATGAGATATACCACCGATGGCCATATGAACAATGTGAAAGGCTTTTTTGCCAAAACAAACTACACAGAAGCCCTCCAAAATTGAGTCTGTAGTCGATGTGCACAAATTTTTAATCATTTGATAGATTTTACGGCTAATTTATGGTGGTATTTTTACCCTTTTTGTTGGGGACTAAATTTATTCACAGGTCTTACATTTATATTGATATAATGATTTTCAAATTTTATAGTTTTTCCTAATTTATTGTTATTTTTAATCATATATATAATAATATATAGATATTTTTTTATATTTGGACCTATGAATTTAATTTATAAACAATTTATTAAAAAATTTTACATATAAAATAAATTTAATAAAATATATGCCTTATCAATATAAAAACTAGTTTTTATTTTAATTAAAATATAAAATATGAATATTTATATACCTATATAATGTGTTTTTTTGGGTGTGTTTTGGAAAACTAGTATATATAAACTATATATTCCAACATATAAATAGTCATATTCATATATAATAATCTAAATATATATACAAATGTTTAATTATACTTATAGATTCACACATATATGTAATATATATACATGTGTATTTGTGATGTATATATGTACATATTTATTCAGTTATTTATACACACACATAAAACGTATTTTTTAAATGTATTTAAAACTAATCTTAATACTATATGTTAATATATTAATATATATAAATCTAAAAAAAATATTAACCTACGAATAAATATATGGATAAAAAATATAACTGCATATATAAATAAATAGATATATATAGATATTAATATACAAATAAATATTTATATATACCACTGTATATATAAATATATATATATTAATAAAAATATAGTTTAATATACTAATAAATATAACTATATATATATATAAATATATATAACATTAAATTCATGAAAAAGTAACATGGAGGAGCTGTAAAGTGTCAAGCAAGCAGAGAAGAGGTCTTGAGTTCAAATCTACAGAGATGCAGGGGTGCGGGCGCAGGTGTAGTGGGTGGTCTAGTGCTGTTAAAGGGGGATGGAGGGTGCTGTTAAAGGATCTTTGGTAGGGGTGGTCACGTGTGGGGGGATTTTGAGTGCTGTTGAAAGGGGGTGGCAGATTCTACTAAAAGGGGTCTCTAATTTTAGTATTTTCTATTTTTTACATTTTTGGAATTTTATCTGTGATTTTTTTTAGAGTGGATAAAAGACCCCTTAAATAAGCATTTTTTTGAGCGCTCATTAAAAGATCCATTTTCATATCATTTCTGAGTGCTGATAAAAGGAACGTTGTCATTATCTTCACTCGGATTAATAATGCTAAAAAAGAACTGTTAAAATATTTTTCTAGAATTGCTAAAAGTTTTATCTATAGTAGTTTTTTTATTCCCTAGTTCTAACCAGGTACTACTCTAACATAGAGATTAGTTTTTAACATGTTTACAATGGTCTATAAGAAGATATGATTAATTCCTACATCTTGAATACTATATTCTCTTCCAATAACGAATTGTATGTGGAAATACTCATAATAATGGAGTTAGATGGTATCATTGGTCAGGTATAGTGATTTTTGTATACTTTTTATCTTATATTATGATTTTTATACTTTAAAATATTTCTATATACTGGGATTGGACTTGTACTATGAGTATAATGAATACAATTATATGGGAGGGATTGATTATGTGAACTTCCTTCAATAAAATTGTATCAATCACAATCATTGATAGAGAAATATATGCCCCCATTTTCATGTCTAATGTGTAAATAAAAAATTAATTTGAGTGACATGAAGAGGTTTTGTATTTTTTTAATTCGGTATTTTTCACATATCTTATAAGTGTTGTTTCTATTATACATTGAAATAAATAAAATTTCTAAAACCATTTATATTGATGTTGACTTTATTCAATCAATTTATTTATATATTCAAGCACAACTATCAAAATTGTAAACTAAACATGTTAAAATTTATTATTTCATTGAAAAAAAAAATTAAACATTTTTATGAACATTTTTATTTATTTTTCTATTATAAAATCAGGAAACTGAAAAACATTTCTACTTTATTAGTGAATATGATATAATACAATGTAATTTATAGATGTGTTTTTTATTTTTATTGTATTAGTGACATGGTTTTGTTTAATTGGAAACATAACCATATATGTTTCAAAAAATTTATTTTCCATGGAATGTGTTATTTCAATCTCTCATTAGATTTGTTTTCATTTGTTTGGTATCATGTTTTTATCCTATGCATGATTTAAAATTAATATGTTTTGATACATATGGTGTCCCAAAGAATATGAATGTTTTATATAGATGATCTATTTAATTATATATCATTATAATTATCATTTATAATTTTTCTGAATTGATGGATAAATCTAGGGAGTCTTGGTTAGGTTTAAACCGAACTAATTTAGCTTGGAAATGTTAGGGAATAAAACCATAATATATAATAATCCAAATATTATATTCAATAAATTTGATATGAGTTAATTGGTAGTGATTAAATTTCAAAATATTACTTGTGCTGAAATGTTTACCCACTTAATGTATAATTTCATCAATTACCCATACACTTTAGAATTTCATTCCATAAGTTATCATGATATTTTATACCCTATTGGAAACTGAACACATACATTAATAGAAAGGTAAGGGTATCGATATTTATCATCTTAATCCATTTTGTAATGGAATATATAATATTTTTAGATAATATTTATACAAAAATTTGTTAAATAATTGGGTTATGAACACAGGACACACTTATTATTACCATATATGATATCTTTCTAAATATATTTTTTTGATTAATACTTGTGCGATATAATAATTTTTATTTAGGTGAAAATTTATAGTATAATTATTGGAAATAATTTATTATCTGGAACCATATTAGATGTGGTATATAGTTATATGTTATTTTCATGTCATTATGAAAGTTAACGTTAAGATATTTTTATTATGAACCTCATTAAATTTTATATATAGTTGGTGATGTGTTTATACCATTTTTATATTTTTGTTTTATTTATATTTCTAATCTAATCTCCATGATAGTTTTTTTCTAAGGATTAGGTTCCACTAATGAACTAACATGAATTTAGTCAAAAAATTTGGAATTTTTTTAATCGATAAAATAATGAAATCCTGAAGTATATGATGTTTGAGTTAAATGGTTCCTTAATATTCTTTCCAGTTTTTAATAAATTTTACCTTATATTTTTCATATGTATACTACATAGTTTAAGAAATATTCATCTACTTGTAGTATAATAATTGGTATTTGATACCATTTCATTATATTTATTATTTATATTAACATATTTAAAAATAACATGATGATAATTGGTATTTATTAATTCATCCTCAAGAGAAATAAGATTTGTAAAATATATTTTTATCTAAAAATTTATGTTGGAGAGAACATTTTTGATTTTATTTTTTATCCTTATATTATTATCCTTTTTAAATTTAAACACCTCAATTACAGTAATTTATTTTCCTCTTCTTAACATAAATTATCATTTCAATGTATAATATAGAGTTATATTTTATAAATACTAACTATTTTACTTATTTATTCAACATAAATATTAAATATTTTATTAATCCAAATGGTGTATTGGGATTTGATGTATGGATTAATATTTTCACTGTACAATATGATGCATGGTTATTCTAAAAATCATTCCTAGTATGTTATTGTTAAAAGTTTATGTGGATATGCTTGTTTTGACCAATCTTATTCAAACTAAGTGTTTTATTGGCATTGATTTACATAATGTATTCGATGATTAAATCTATATGTATTGTAAATAGTATTGATACTGAATAAAACTATATAATTTGTTTATATAATATAAATTTGATTATTTATGTGTGTGTACGAACAAAAGAAACCATGATAATAAAAATTTTAGGGATGTATAATTATTTTCCATAACATCACAATGCAGTAAACTCATAAAATAGTGAAAATAAGCTGTCCAAGAATGTAAATTGTGGATTATAATTTTTTTGGGTTTCCATTCAATTTCCTAGGACCTTATATGTCCATCATTCTACTATAAATTTATATTCATTATAATTCAATTATGATCATCCATGAATACCTTATTTCATGACACCCCATTTATACCATTGATTACACGTAAAGACCACCTTAGTTACCTTATTCCCTACATAACTTTTATCTTCTCTTGGAATTCTCACATTCAATAATATTATTTCAATTTTTTATTAATGTTATTTTTATGCATAGTATATTAATGTCGATATCTTTTCATGACATGATTTTTTAAAATATTTCCATTAAAATATTATATTTCTAGTAGCCCATTTATGTTGGACAAGTTATATTTTTTGAATTATGGTAGTTTTTATTCATACAAAGATTTTAAATTTAAATGTTAAATTTTTTATTAATGGTCCTATTAGGAAAATTGGATTTATTATCCAATCATTGAAAATATTTAATTTAAAAGGATTGATTTTTTCCATTAACCATTTATTATGTAGAAAAATATTCATCCAAATAAGAAATTGTTAGATGATACTGATGTGCTAAACCAAAAAATCATATTCACATTTAACACTTTTTGATCAAATCCAAATCCCCCAAATTATGTCCTCAACCTAAAATTGCAAAAAATAGATTGAAAAAACTAATTAAATGCGTAACATTAAAAAAAATTATTATATTATCAAAACATGTTTTGTAAAATCAAAATTTCTATTATATTTTGATGTTGTTAAGGCTCGAGTGTTTCCATTTTTATAATTCACACCATTTTTGTTTTTTCTATAATTATTAAAAGAGATTCATCAATGAGATTATATTAATTCGTGAGATGAAATATGATAATTTCTGTGGGTTTTTAGTTCTCTCTATTGCAAAGGATATTTGGCATCATCTATTACATTTTAGCGCATTCAATGTTGTCATATAATGCTTAAATTTTTATTTCTATGGATTACATGTGATTTTTTATGACTCCAGTTGTGGTAGTTCACCTCTATTTTATGATTTTTTTCAATTTTTATTATTTATCATGACTGCATATTTCATATTCCATTTTTTATATTTTATTACTTCATATTTTATTTCATATCAAATTTATTAACGTGTTCATTGTATTAGTATATTGTAATTCCCACAAAAGGAATGTGTTCTTATGTTCACATGGGATAAATACTATTATTTATTTTTTGAAAAAAAAATTCATAAAATATTTATTCCATTTGTTGATAAATTATAAGGCGGATGAGCATGCCAATATTGTGTCTAGTGAAATATATTAATTAGTATGGTAGTAAAGTAATATTTATCATTTCACCATTTAGTGTATGACACGGAATAAAAATAATATATTAATATTTATAATAAATTAAATGGATTATGATATGAGTTTAACATTTTATTAAGGGAACTTGATCAATATATTAAATTAAAAACTCAAATACTGGGTCTCTATATAGAATACTAATACATTCTATGAGATATTAATCGACAATCATTGTGGAAAATATATTTTTCTCTATAATCAACATATTATTTCTCAGATCCTCTCATGAATGATATTATGGATATAATTTCATAGTCATAAAAAACATATACCAGTTAAGAAAAAAATTCAAGATGATCAATCGACCATAACAGAACTGGATGATTCATTAGTGTCATTATGAGATCAAAAGATCATGTGTGGATCACCTTAGGATGAATTCAATACTTGGATCTTGTATGAACAAAGAATGATTTTGAAAAATGTTTCATATGATTAACATCGACTATGAAGAACTATATCATGAACGAGTTAATAATTATACAAATTTAATTAAATTAATAATAAATTTATTCTGAAAATATTTACACTTATTTCCAGCAACCAATCCTGTCTATATTTTATTGTAGAATTTTTTTTGGTTATGAAATTATTGTCTCAAACAATATGTGAATGATCCAACAAATTTGATATTTTTTGAGTTAGGAAGAACCCTGATAATTTCTTCCTCTATGCCCAAAAATAACAAGTGGTATCTGAGAATTCATATTCAAATTTAGAAATATTTATTTGATTATTAAACATTATAAATTTAAATTATAATATTCATTTAATTTTTAAATTTTATATTGATCTGTGATCAAAATATCCTCTACTTATTCTTCTCTTCTCACTCATATTAACAATATCAGTTAATAGTTAATGATGATCTCATTGGAAGATCTGATGTGGAGGTGCTAAGAATTATGTCTAGATAATACAAAACTATATGGTGCATTATACTTTGATATGCGGTGTGTATTTATGATTAATTGTATAAATAAGCTCATGTAGTATTTGGATTTTTTTTCTTAGTGAAAATATTGTACAATAAATTCAAAGCCTATAGACTAGCAAGGTTGGATACATATTTTTTTGGAGTATGCACCTTGCACATTGACTTCTCATTGTGTAGTCAAAATTATTCCATGGTGGAAAACATGGGGTCAAACCAAGTAGTGTAATTAATACATCACCTATATTTCATACGAAAAACATATAGACTACCAGTCATGTAACATGAATTACAATATATGTATAATTTATACACAAAAAGTTATTTATAAATGTCTATTATAAGTACATTCCAAGCCTTGGGTATATTTTATAGATCTTCGATGACGAAAAGTACATGATGTGTGGCTGGATAGAACATGCCTTTTATTTTACTTATTTATAAGAAAATATTTAATTTACATACTTACTCCATTAAACCTCATCATCCAATGTTCTTCGGGTCATCATGTTGATAGTACATGATGATAGTTAGGTTTTATATGATTAAATTCCTTATTAATTGTGTATAATATTCAAACCAATGAATCATGTATAGTCATTATATACTAAAGTCTAACCACATTAAATTTTACCTGCTTTTTAATATTCATGTGTTCCATGGGTAACTTAATTTAACACTGATTCTGTGAATTCTCAACACATTCTATGAATAGGAAAGTCATATGACTATATTGGTTACATTTTATATGATACTGAGTAGTTTGTACAGGTAATCACCATGTTGCTTCCAAGTAAAAATATTGTAATATATTATTGACTTGTTAATAAAATAAAATAATTTATTTTATTTAAAAATACACAAGATGGAAATTTAGGACAATTAAATGAAATATGATAAAACAAATAAATTGACTGAATGAATAATCAAATTAATTGGGCAATGTTATTTCTTATTAATAAATGAATTGATGTAACGGATTTTTATTTATTATAAATGTGTATTGACTACATTTTTGTGAATGATCATGCACTTGAATATACCTATTTATTTTTTGGTTTAACATAATTTAATTTAATTTCATTGGTTCTGTATTAATTATTATGAAATTAAATATGATGGAAAGTGAGTCATCCTTCCCTCTTTATTATATTGGACCTATGTGTCCAAGGCTGTTTTAAATAATTCCCCTAAAAAAATACATTTCTTCTATTCACTTATATGTGAGTTATAAAAAATGTAATAAAAGACTATCGGAAGGTGAATGGAGTCGGTTTAAGGAGGATTCTAGGAATATGAATTTCATGATGGTAACAATATTAAACCAACACATGAGATTCATATGTGGAATGGTATGATGCTAAAAATCATGACAAGAATATTAAAAGAATTATTTTTCAACGGTTTGTAGGTTGATTTATTGTCCTATTGATAAATCAATCCATAAATAATTCTCATGACCGTTTCATTTATTTACTTACTTTATCTTTTTATTATATGTAATTTATTTAATGGATGAAAGTCGAAACCATGATTAATAAATTTATAATTATACAATGATGGAATTAAAATTAATGTGTTATGAATAAATTTCTTTTATCTTAATATGTTTAATCCCTAATGTAAAATCATCTTTGTATTAAAAATAAGTGTAAAGGATAAAACAAAAAATATGCATAACAAATAAAATCCACCAAGTTAATATTGTACTATTGGTAAATCAATCAATAGATAATGCTCATGACCATTTCATTTATTTACTTACTTTATCATTTTATTATGGGTTATTTATTTTATGGATGAAAGGCCAAAACATCATTAATAAATTTATAATTATACAATGATGGAATTAAAATAAATTTGTTATGAATAAATTTATTTTATCTTAATATAGTTAATCACTAATGCGAATAAAATTGTAATAAAAATTATTGTAAAGGATAAAAAAATATGCATAACAAATAAAATCCTCCATGTTAATATTAAGTTAGAACAATCCTTCCATTACTTAATTTGGAATGAAATTAATGAAATTGAGTGTTTTAACAACCCTATTTGGGATACATACTATTGTATGAGAGTTCTTATGAATTTTTTATGTTAACATAAACAATTTGAATCAGGATAATTATCCCTTGATAGAGTTAATTTAACTTGGAGGTATGTGTTGATAAATTATGTGTATGATTATCTGGATTGGGGAGCCCACTCAATATATCATGGAGTTGAAATCCCACTATTGGAAAAAACCTAACTACCAAAATACCATAGAGTAATTGATCGATCCATCAATTCGATTATGAGAATTGATATATGGATCATTTACACTAGAATTTCCATAAAACTAAACATTCTGAGCCAAATGGTATGGGATATTTGGAGTTGATAAATTGTGGGAATCTTTGAAAAATTAATATTATTTTTTTATCTCCCATAAAATATGGTAAATTTATGTACTAATAATATGATCCTTTAATATTTTAGAACATTGAATATATTTTTGACCACATTATCACTACGATTGATTTTGGAGGAAGACCATCTTTTATATGGATGTAATTTATATGAATGGTTCAGACACCTATGGGATGTGTTTCACTCTGAATGAAAAGATTAAATGCTAGAATTCTCAATGTATAATTCTATATCGATGGAGGAATGTGATGATAATTTCATGTTCAAATGATAATTATTTGAGAGATAGAGTCTATGATCTATGTTTAATGCTTTCTTCCATGTCTAATAAAATCATGAAGTCACCTAAGAACATGGATACATACAGAATTCTCTGATTTCCTGATAGTATATATCTATAAGAGATTATGTGGGATCATTTGGAGATATCCAAGACCCTTATTGATTGTAAAATTATATATGGTGTGTTAGTTGGTCCTCAAGTAGTCATTCTTATTTGTTACATTGAGACACTATATGTTATAGGGTTTAATCTACCTGATGTAACACAGACTAATATCATTCTATCATCACTCCCTTAGAATTATATTTTTTTATCGATATCAATCTAAACAACACTGAAAATTCTCTCCAATATCATCTCAAATTACTTTTCAATTTTGACCAGGATATAAAAAATGTAAATCCTTATGTCAATGTAGTGAATAAAATAAATGGGTTGGTGATGATATCTAAGAAACAAAATTCATGAAAATCCCCTTCGATGAGAGGAAAGATCAATGGGAAATCAAGGTAACATGATGTTATCAGATTCACATGTGGATATAAGGGCCACTTGAAGTAAAAATACCCCCGGTAAGGAATTAATGGGATGTTTTCAGTTCATTTTTTATCTAAGGGAATTTATATATTTCTACAATTTGGTGATTTAATAAAACATGTTCTCCAAGAATATGTACTCAAATATTGGAACCCACTAGATTGCATAAAATTTTCCTAGGGGAGGTATATTTAAGGGTAGACAACAAAGAAAGATTTTCTCTACCATCTATTGTGGACTATAACCTCATATTGGTGATGAAAATGATAATTGTTTTGAATGATAATTATGAAGTTCCATCAGTTATAAAAAATATTATATTTATATCCATACTAGATATAAATTATTTGTTTCGTATTTGGGAATAAATGTGTCTTCCTTTACAGAAAAAGTCATTTTTAAATTAAGTCCTATTTAAATAAAAATCATTAACTATTGGATTTCAATTACCATTTAATGAAAATTGATGAGAAAATTGGTTTACATGACTCATTCCACACCCAACAATGTGATCATCTACTAGGTTATACAAATAAAAATAATTTTACAAAATTATAATAAGATGGATATTTTAATTCATTTTAAATAAAAACATCATGTTTATCATACATGATTACAAGGTAAAACAATTAAATCCTCATTTATTGAAAAACATAAAAGGGCCATGCAGCATCTTGAATTACTTAATATCTATTTCTTTGAAGCATTTCCAAGTCAATAAGTGTATGGGTACAAATACTTCATTATATTTAATAATAAATTTTTTAGATATATATTTTCCTACTTGATGAGGAATAATTTGAGTTATTTTGATAAAATTAATGATTACCTTAATGATGTTGAGAACCATCTTGGTAAAAATATTAGGATACACCACTTAGATGGTATATGATAATATCTTAATCAATAATTCATTTAATATATATGGTTGATAACTATATTATCACAACTAACTCCACATGATACACTATAATGAAACAATCCATGTGAAAGGAGGACCTACACCCCAATAGACATGGTGATGTCAATGATCAGTCATGCATGTATTCAATTATAATTTAATGGAAACATATTACAGTCAATTCAAAAAATACTAAACCTTGTGCCAACTAAAGATTTAGATGATATTTTAAACGACCCTAAATTTATTCAATGGAATTTTTCTTCTAAATAGTCTGTTGTTTCATATTTAATAAAATAACATTATATAATCCACACTCAAAATAGGAAAATACCCACTATAATTTATTATATTATTTTTCACATTCAATTTAGCCAATATAAATGACAATAAGAACTGTAACCTGACCATTAGAATAGTATACCCATATATATAAGTGAAAAATTATATTTAGGTTTCTAAAAATTAAAAATATTGCATATTTATATCCTGAACTACGAAAAAAAGATTTTAAAATTTATACAATAATTGTTTATATTTATATAAAACAATTATGTTTAATTTTAATGTTTATCAAATGTATAAACATTTAAAATAATGATTATTTTCAATAAAGGGTGTCATAAAATAATATTATGTTTTATTATAATGATAATATAATTTTATGATGTCATAAGTAATTTATAAAAAGTCCAGAAAATTGATCAGAATATTAAGACTTTTATTTCTCAAATAAATAAGGATTTTATTTAAAATATTAAAATTTATCATTACATGAAATTTATATTCATAAAATGGAATTCTTTTTTGGATTTTACAGGTCAACAATGGATTAGGGTGATTTTGAAATTTTTTTTAAATATTTGAATTTTTTGGTAAATTGTGAAATACATGATAATAAAATATTTAACTTTATTTTCAAAATACATGAATTTCTGATTCATAGATTTTTAAGTACAAATCAGTTCAAAATCACATACCCTATTTAATAATTTATAGCGCCAATGATCATTAATATGTATATTCTTGTTTGAAAATAAAAAAATAAAGGATATAATATTTAAAAAACCCCTCTCCTCCCTATATAAATACCACCCCTTTATCCCCAAATCTTGTAAGCCATGGATTTTGAAATCTAATAGGTCATTGGAATGTGAATTTTTATTATTTATCATTTGGTTCATTCATGGATTTACTAGGTGTTTGGGGAAAAAATTGGAGTTTTTTGGGAGATATACCAAGGTGCACGATTGTTACAGAGTATGTCTAACTATGAGACTAACCATTAGATGGTGCTACTGTTGGTGAGAGTGGGTGGTTTTTTCATTTTTGAAGAATGTTTTTTTTAAAAAAAATTCTAATTCCCAAGAAAAACATATCTCTTAGTTTTATGGGATATAATATACCTGCACAGTCAAAACACTATTTTTTTAATTGTGCAGCCTAACCACTTGCATTTTACATGTCACATAAAATATGGGTTATTACCCTTTTATCATATCAAATTTTAATTTTTTTTGACATCATTTTCCATTAAAAACATGAGAAAACCATAATCATTTTCATCATATCATCCCCATTCCTTTGGTGGTATATTTTCTCTTTTTCATTGGTGGGTTTTCATGTGTTATGCCAATTTATGTTAGTTTTCATCTTCATTTTCCCATTACAATTCCTTATTCTCCTATTATAATTAAGATGAGTAACCCTATGAGGTGTTTTGTATGAATATAATGTAGGTGATAGTGGATTTGGTATGTTTTGTTGTTTTTTTAGTCAAGTGAGGTCATGCTCTTCCAATTCCATATGGGTTTTATCAAAGGCATCATAGTTGGAACAATTTCCAAGGTCAGTGTCTCTATTTAATGAAAATTTCCCTTGAATTTCACTATTTTGATAATATTATATAGTTTTTTTATTTTAATTTCAATTTAAATTCTTTATGATGGATTTATATTCCATGATTTAGGATATTCATTGATTTCTTTTTAAATTTGGGTGTTTAAATAATTTCTTTCAAATACATGTGTGTTTTATAAACACTAATTGTGTGAAGAAGAGTCTCAAATAGGTTTTATAGTTTTAAAATTATTTCTAAAATGATTTTATATATGTTTTTATATTTTTAATTTTTTTTTTTGAAAATTGAAATTTATTTTTCAAAAATATTGTCTCCTGAAATGGATTTTCATTCATTTGAATTTCTTGTGATTATGTTGTAATAGAGTAGGAAATTTGATAAATGGGATGTGTGTGTGGGATGTTTTGAGATACCATGAAATCATTTATTGAGGAATACTATCAGGACCCAGACTTAAAACATTACATAATATTGAATTAAATTGATAATTCACATTGAGGATCTTATCAGGTTTATAGTTTTAGAAAATTAAGCTATAACTACTAAATTACATCTCAAAAATTATAAAGGAGACACTTCAACTCAATTTCCAATTCTTTCATAAAATAAAAACACTTTAAAAATTGCAATGTGTACTTTCATTTTTTAGACAGCATTACTTTTTCTTGATCTCATCCTTGACCCTATTCATCTTTATGTTATGTGAAAAACATTTCAAAACATGGGATGAGAATAAAATGCTCATTATGTGTCATTAAACAATTAAAGAAAACATTAGTTCATCATTACATATGTAACATAAGCTCTTTAACATACCTCGTAAAATCATATGATTTATGAATAATACATAGTAATCACAAATCATAATGTTAAATTTTGGCATCCATGACATACTTACGTTATAGCTTTAACATCTATGTAGGTAGTTACATTTGGAATACCAATCATAGTATATTCCCTAAATCTCTGAGGAGAAACATTCATGTTTACCTTTGTCACATTACCAAAGGAATTGGAGAGTTATCTCGGGATCACCCACCCTAGGTTTATCATAGAACCACCCAAATACGTAAACAATTCCCAAGAACCATAACACATAAAAGAAGTATAAAGGAAAGATAAAACTTCCACACTACAATCACAATATATCATTTCAAGATATTGAAATAATTAATGTTTTCTCAAAACCATTTTCAATACAGAAATTCTTAAATATGGTATATGGTATTTATTTTTATTTAAAAAAACACTATGCCTTGTTAAGAAGCCAAATATAAAATAATACTCGCAGCGGTGGAAATGTCCTTTTGACCACATACATTAAAAAGATATATTGTTTTTGTAATTTTGTAAAATGCTTCATAGAGAAATGATTCCCTTTGAATGAAATGAAAAGTCATAGGGGTTTATACACTGTATAAAATAAGGTCTTGTAGAAATCAAAATTTTCCACAATGAGTGTAGATTGAGACGAAGTCCCTTACCTTGTGTCAAACTTGACTCATTCGTTATTTAATCTCATGAATAATAAACTAAAGTTAGTTTCAACATGCTTATGATCCTTTTTAATGTTTATTATTTCTTTTATGTCACTTATTACCATGATTTAATCATTTTGTAATCATTTAAGTTTATAATGATCTTTTTGTCGATATTTGGTGCTTCAGTAAAAAAGGAACATTTTATATTTACAATTTGTCTATGTGGTCAAAACTAAATTATCTACAGAATGGTATACATTATTTAGATATCATATATATCATATATATCCAGTATATATATGTATTTATAATATTACATAACATTCGAAGATAATAAATGAAATGCATTGTTCATTGAGATGGTAAGCTATACGTACGCTTGTACACTACCTTCATTTCAATTTCATATTTAATGTAGTGAAAACATAATGATAAATAGGTATATAATAATTCTTGAATAATATCATATATAATTATATTAACTCCATCATTTATATGTTCCATATATGGCATGAATGAGTCATTCAATTTGTGGGGGCGGTAGTCCACACTTCAACAAATGAAATTATTTCATTTACCCATTATGGAAACCAAACAAGTATGATATAAATGAAAAATACAAAAGCATAGAGACAATATTAATATAATATATGTTATATATAAATGCAGTGATACCTTAATGGCCACCATAATAGGTGGTAGGTGAAGATTGAACAATCATCATTTCGTGAGGTAGTAGTTTACCGCCCATAGAAACAGTATGTTCTTTACCCATTAGACGGAGGTGTGTGTAAATTTAGTTCAAATACATCTCAAAAAAACAACATAGTATATTGAGTATATCAGTGTTGTTATAAAATAAAGGAATAAAAAGAGTTAATGGGTTTTAGAAGTTAGGTAAAAGAAAAGAATTTAAGAGAAGATGTTACCTTTAAATCAGGGATGTCCCTTTGGTCTGAACCAAATGGTTTTCATGAAGTGAATTCTGCCTAGGTTAAGGATTCTAGGTAAAATAGATATATCTTGAGAGCATACGTGGATAGAGTTTGGGTGAGCCAGGGGTCTTGAGAAGTGTGAGTAATGGGTTAGAGGGGAGGGATTTTTACAAGGGGGAGGACGAGCTCTTTAGGAACGTTTGAAAATATTATTTTATTATATAATGAATTTTGGTTTCAAAATATAAAAATATTATTAAATTAGAAGATAAGATGACTATTGTTAGAAAAAAATCATCAAAAAATAATTTCATAGGTTTTGGATATTGTTTTATCTTTTATAATCATATTTATTTAAATCATTCATTAATTAGGTAAACAATAAATCATTCATGTGTCATAAATAATTTTATTTATTTGATGTCTAAAAATTAGAAATAAAATACCATGATGTAGGAGAAATTTTTAGATTTCTAATGAATATTTATATTCAAATATTTCAATTATATAAACACATATTAAAATTGTCTTAGCAAAAAAAAACATATTTATTATATTATTATTTTTACTTTGATTAAAAGGTTATTAATGTCATTATCTTACCCACATTGCTTTTGAAGGCAAAAAATATCACCCAATGATTTTATTGGTCTTCTATTACTCATCTAATAAAATTAGGACAACTGTTAATGCAATTTTATATTATTATAAAATTATTTTTACCTTGAATTACCATATTTACCTTTAATCACGATAAATAGAAGTCATAAGTTACTATACAACAAAAATAATTTTCATCTTATTCAACCATATTTTACATAATAATAACAACCATGTATTTTGGATTTAAAAATATAATTTACATAAGGGGTAAAATTTCATTTAAATGAGGAAGTAGGTTTTTTTAACTTCTACTCACTATTTTCACTATTCATCAAAAATTGATGTTTTTCAGAAAAATACCAAAAATTCAACTTAAGTTATATTTGATATTAAAAATATAAAAATGATGCCTATTTTAACAAAATTCAAAACATATAAGTTTCATTAATTAATATAAAATTAATTACTATTGTCAAAACAAAAAAACGTGTTTTTAAGAAATAATCTCTATCAAAATATTGACACTTGTTTACATCTAATTTCAATGTGAAATTACATCCAATTCACAAAATTGGATTAAATGGTAAAAAATATATTCTAATTACACTTTAAATCAAATTAAAATTATAATATCACTATATAAATAAATTACATTAAAAGGTAGTTTCGAATTAAAATACATTATTTTTCACTATTTGTTAAAAAATGAATTTTATCAGAAAAATACCAAAAAGATACACAAAGTAAATATTGATGTCCCAATTAGAAAGAATAATTTTTTTTCAAATAAAACAAATAAATTTTCCCTAATCTAGTTTAAAAAAGGGTTTTCCATTAAAAGGTGGTAAATCTACCTTTAAAAGAATATTAGACTATTTGTGCTCAAAATTAGATTCATTCACATTTTAAGCCTCTAAATTTTATTCGATAGATGTGAAAACATTTAAAAAAACATTTATAATCATATTGTAGTTACTTCAATTCATTATTTCCAACACAACAGTTGGGTGATTACTACCATTTAATATAATATAATATTATTATTTTGTTTTAGGACTCAACATTGTGTGCAACGTAAGATTTCAACGAAACATGTTATTGTGTATCGAGTATGCCATCGAACATAGAATCCCCATTAAAGTTAAATTTAATATTTAATTCACAAATATTAATAAATATGTAAATGTTTTATTCTTTATTTCCTTGAAAGGTTTCATCCGTATTCCCTTTTGGAAATTGCATCCTCGTAATTTTCTATTCACTTGTCAAATAAGTGGGGGTATTTATACCTCATAGCGTTATTTAATTCCCACGTTTGATCTTCAACCATATGGTTTTTAGAAAATACCATTACCTAAGAATTACCTTATTCTGAAACACCTAATCTCTTCGGTCAAGAATCTGGACTGGTTGTTTCTCATAAGAGAGGTTCTCTTCCAACTAAATGACCTCTAGGATCAAAACATGAGATAGATCCGGTATGTACTTTCTCAACATTGAAACATGAAAAACATTGTGTACCTGGGATAAACATGGAGGTAAATACACTCTATATGGAACTGATCAATCTTTATAAAGGATTTCAAATGGTCCAATGAACCTCGGACTCGACATACCCTTCTTACCAAAACACATGACACTTTTCCAGGGAGAAACTTTGAGAATGACATGATCACCTACCTCAAAAGAAAGATCCCTCCTCTGGTTATCCGCATAACTTTTCTACGTACTCTAAGCTATTATCATGTGATTTTGAATCAACTGAACCTTTTCATCCATCTCTTCTACCAATTATAATCCCATCATCTTCCTTTCAGCTACTTTGTCCCAAAAAATATGGAGTTCGACACTGCTTCCCTTACACTGACTCAAATGGATCCATATATCTACTAGAATGAAAAATGTTAATATAAGAAAATTTAACCAATTAAAGATGTTGGTCCCAACATCCCTGGTAATTCAGTTAACAATCACGTAGAATATCCTCCAAGGTCTGAATTGTTATTTCTGACTACCCATTTGATTAAGGATGAAAAGTTGTACTAAAATTCAATTCAGTACCCAACAACTTATGAAGCCCTTTTCAAATTATATAAGTAAACATTGGATCTTGATCAGATACAATGCATAGGGGAACACCATGAAACCTAACTATCACTTAAACATACAACCAAGAATGATTATCTAAAGTCAAAGTATCTTGAATAGAAGGAAATGATCAAATTTAGTCAATCGATCAACAATAACCTAGATTGCATTATTATCTCAAGATGTCTTTAGTAATCCCACAACGAATTAAATGGATATATTTTATCATTTCCACTACAGCAGTGGTAAAGGATGAAGCATCTCGTTTCTTCACTGCTTCACTGCTTTAACCAAACAAAAATTAAAACACTTCATAGTAAAATCAGCAATATATATTTTCATTCCATCCCATCAGTAATACTCCCGATAATCTTTGAACATCTTAGTACTGCCATGATGAACTGAAAACTGAGAACTATGAGCTTCCCATAACCAATAATTCTTAAAATATGAATCACAAGGCACACACAATCTCTTCACATTTATTAAAACACAATCATTATCAATGTTAAAATCAGGAAACATACCCTTCTGAACCAACTCTACCTTTTTCTGTAACTCACTATCTTCCTTCTATGCCTGATTAATTCTGTTTGAGAGAGATGATTTCACTGAAACATGAAACAAAATAGAGGAATCTCCTGCACCAACAACTTCTATGCCAAAGTTCATCAAGTATCTAATCAAATGATCTTCTTCAAAATGTAACAAGGTTCATGTAGAATTACTTTTTCGACTCAAATCATCAACAACTTTATTTTCCATTCCTGGACGGTAATGAATCATGAAATCATAATACAAGATTAATTCTAGCCATCTCTATTGTCTCATTATCAATTCATTCTATGTGAATAAATACTTCAAACTTTTGTGGTCGGTATATATTTCACATTTTACTCAATATAGATGATGCCACCAAATTTTTAAAGAAAAAACAACAATAGCTAATTCCAAATTAAGTGTTGGGTAATTCAACTCCCGAGGTTTCAACTGACATAAGGCATAAGGAATTACCTGATAATTCTTCATAAGGATATAACCATGTCCTTTCAACAAAGAATCACTATAGATAACAAATTCACCATCCCTGGAAGGAAATTCCAAAACTCTATCACTCACCAATATTATTTTCAATTACAAAAACAATCATCACATTCTTTTGCCCAGATGAACATAACGCCTTTTCGAGTTAACTTAGTCAGTGGGTTAGATAACCGGGAAAAAAATTTCAACATACATCCAGTAATAACCTTCCAACCTAAGAAAACTATGGATCATAGTTATATTTATGGGTCTTGGCCATTCTTCAACAACTTTTGTTAGCTGCATCAACAGTTATGCCCATTTTGGAAATAATGGGTCCAAGGAAAGAAATTTATTTTAAGAAAAACTCACACATTCTAAATTGTTCATGTAATTTGTTTTATTTTAAGGTTTGAAAGACAACCCGTAAATGAAATTCATGTTCCTATAAAATTTTATTATATACCAAAATACCTTCTATAAAAACAATAACCATTTATCACCTAAGTCATCTAATCTATCAGTCAAACAAAGTGGTCAATTCCGATTCTGATCATTTTAGGATGTTGATTTGTAACGTCATGTAGCTTTTTATGACTTCCAAACACAACTTCCCTCTTTCCTCTATGAAAAACCATTCTAAACACAAAATTATCTTATGCGAAGAAACAAGGTAATCTATAAATACTATATCATTTAATTCATTCCATAAATTAATTTATAAATATTAATTTAACAATATCCTAACACCTAAAGTTGTCTAAACTGACCTCTGATTCCAACTATAAGGACCCAACCAAAAAACATTAAATAATCTTGAATTAAATGAATAATTCACATTGAGGATATTTTTAGGTTTAGATTTTTAATGAATTATACCATAACTATTACATTAAATTTCAAAAATTACAAAGTAGATGCTTAAACTCAGTTTTTTTCATAATATAAAAACTCTTGAAAAATGAACCATGTCTAGTTCCATGTTTTAGACCGCGTTACTTTTTGTTGATCTCATCCTTGACCCTATTCATCTATAAGTCCTATGAAAAACATTTCCAAACATGGGATGAGCATAACAATATGAGTAAGTGATATAAAAAACATTAGTTCATCAATAAATCTGTAATATAAGCTCTTTAACAACCTCATTATATAATATGATATATGAATAACACAGAGTAATCACAAATCATAATGGTAACCTATGGCATCCATAACATACTTACGTTATAGCTTTCATAGCTACGTAGGGAGTTACATTTGGAATACACATCACATTATATTCCCTAAATCTCTTTGGAGAAACATTCATATTTACCTCATTCATGTTACCCAATGCATTAGAGGTTAATATAGGGCTCACCCGCCAATGGTTTATCACGGAACCACCCATATACATAAACAATTCCCAAGAACCATAACACATAAAACAAGCATAAAGGAAAGATAACATTTCCACATTGCATTCAATATATATAATTTCAAGATATTGAAATAATAAATTTTTTCTCAAATCCATTTTCAATAATAAAAAAATGTAATAAGGATATATTGTATTTATTTTACATTTAAAAAAAACTATGTCTTTTTAAGAAAGTCAAAGATCAAATAATACTCGAGGTGGCGGAAAGGTCATTGTCACTGCACACATTAGAAAAAAAAACATTATTTTTTTCATTTATTAAAACACATTATTGAGAAAATATTCCATTTGAATGGAATGAAAATTCAAAGGGGTTTTTAAAATGTATTAAAGAAAGTCATGTAGAGATCAAAATATTCCTAAAAAATGGAGATTGAGGCGAAATCGGTTACATTATGTCCGACATGACTCGTTAGTTATATAATCTCCTAGATAATAAGCAAAAGTTAATTTCTAAATTCTTATGAACCTTTTTCAAGTTTATTATTCCATTTATATCACTTATTACCACATTATAAACATTATGAAATCATTTAAGTTAAAAAGGGTCTTTTTGTCGATATTTGGTACATCAGTGGAAAACGTTCCTCTTATATATACTAGTTATCCAAGTGGTCAAAATTCCATTATCTCCAGAATGATATTCATGAATTTGATATCATATATATCATATATATCCAGTATATATATGTATATATAATATTACATAATATTTGGAGTTAGGAAATGAAATGCACCAATCATGGAGATGGTAAGTTGTGCGTACACATGAATTCTACATTCATTTCTATTTCATATTTAATAGAACAAAAACTAAATGATAAATAGGTATAATATAAATCCAATATAATATAATGTATAATATCATTAAATCCTTCCCATATACATTCATCGTATGGCATGAACGAGTCTAACAACATTGAGGGGTCGGTAGTCTGCACTTCCTCAAATAAAATTAACGTGTTTAACCATTATGAAAACCATAAAGGTATGACATAAATGAAAAATAAAGAAGAATATATACAATATAAATTTAATATCTATTTCAAATAAATACACTTCCTTCTTAATTTCCACCATAAGAGATGGTAGGCTAAGATTGAACAATCATCGTTTCGTAAGGTAGTAGTTCGACGTCCACAGAAACAGTATGTTCCTTACCCATTAGACGGAGGTATCTGTAACTATAGATAGAATCCTTATAAAAACCTAGTATATTTATGATAATGGTTTTATTATAAAATAATGGAATAAAAAGTGTTTAGGTGGATTTAGAAGTCAAATAAAAGAATATAATTTAAGATAACATGTTACCTTTAAATCAGGTATCTCCCTTTGGTTTGAACCAAAAGGTTTTCTTCAAGTTCCTTCTGCCTAATGTAAGGATTATAGGTGGAAGATATGGATCTTGAGAGATTATTTGGGTGGATTTTGGACGCTCCAAAGTGCTTTCTAGGTGTGATTAATTTTTTGAGATGAGGGGTTTTTATAAGGGGGGAGGGGCAATTTTTGGTAGTTTGAAAATATTATTTTTTAATATAATCATTTTCTGTTTATAAAGGTTCAAAACATATTGAAGTCGAAGTTAAGATGACACTTGTTTGAAATAAAATAATACAATAAGAATTGGACAGGTTTTGGATATTGTTTTAATTTTTATAATATTATTTATTTGAATCATTCATTAATGATGTAAACACTAGATCATTATTGTGTCATAAATTATTTTATTTATTTGATGTTTAAAAATTATAAATAAAATTCCATCATGTTGGAAATATTTTTTATCTTTCTAATGAATATTTTTCATCAAATATATCAATTATATATCCCCATATTAAAATTGTTTTAGAAAAATAATATATTTTATGATATTTTAATTTTTACTTAAAATAAAAAGTTATCAATGCCATTATCTTAACCAAATGGCATTAAAATAATGAAAATCTCACCCAAGGATTTTATTGGTCATCCCATACTCATCCAATAAGGTTAGGAAATATGTTAAAGTAATTTTGTATTATTATAATATTATTATTACCTTGAATTACCCTATTTACCTTTAACTATGGTAAATAAAAGTTAGAAGTTACTATTCACAAACTATTATTTTCATCTTATTGAACCACATTATACTTAATAATAACAACCATGTTTGTCAGATTTTTTAAATTAAATTAACGGAAGAGGTAAAATTTCATTTAAATGAAGAAGTATGTTTTTTTAACTACTACTCAGTGTTTTCACTAGTCAACAAAAATCGAAGTTTTTCAGGAAAATACAAATAATTATGCCTAAGCTATATTTGATATTCAAAATTCAAAATTGTTGTCTATTTTACCAAATTAAAAAAATATAAGTATCAGTAATTAATTTATAATTATTTATCGTTGTCAAAAGAAAAAAATCATGTTTTTACCAAATAATAACTATCAAAAGATTGACACTTATTTATGCCCAATTTTGATGTAAAATTACAACCAATGACCAGAATTGGAATAAATGGTAAAAATATAATATAATTAAAAATTAAAAACAAATAAAAATATAATATATCAATATAAATAAATTACATTAAATGGTAGTTTTGAATTAAAATACAGTATTTTTTACTATTCATTAAAAATGATTTTTTTCAGAAAAATACCAAAAATTTACCCAAAGTAAATTTTGATATTCCAATTCTAAACAAGAATTTTATTTTGTAAAATAGAAAATAATAATGGGAAAAACAAGATTTAACTAGGGTTCTCCATCAAAAGTTCATAAAACAACATTTTGTAGAATATTAGAGTATATATGATCTAAATTAGATTCATTCACATTTTAAGCTTTTAACCTTTATTATATAAATTTAAAAACATTTAAAAAACATGTATAATCAAACTTTAGTTAGTTATATTCATTCTCTCCAATAAAAATGCTATCTGTTAACTAGTATTTAAATTAAAATTATATTACTATTTCATTGTTTGACGGAGCATTGTGTGCAACATATGTTTTTAAAGAAACCAATTGATGTGTATCAGGTATTCCATCGAACATAGAATCCCCTTTAAAGTAAAATTTAATATTTAATTCCTAATATTAATAAAATTGAAATTTTATTATTCTTTATTTACTTGGGATGTTACGGATACCATGTGGGATTCTATTTTAGTTTTTAGGGGATAGTGAGAGCCTCTGAGTAGGTAGACTATGACATCATGCATTTGGTTGTCGAGTGATTGGGAGAGCTCTTGGAGTTGGGCCGAGGGAATACCATGAGAAAATTCAGTTTTCTTAATCGACTAGAATAATTTGTTTAGACCAACTCACATTAATCTATTGAGGTTATATCCCTCGGTGAACATTACTCATGTCGGGTTAATTTATATGCTTCATACTTTAAATTAGTTCCATGTAGATGTGATGAAATGTTCTATGACCATTTTCAATATTTATGGTTATATGATGATGTTGTTTGTGTTCATTATTAATCATGACATATTGGATACATTAGTGTTGTTATGCCTTGTGATCATTTTTTTTATCTATTTGGGACACGTTTTTGAATTGTTTTGGGAAAATCATAATTTTTTAAAATATAAAACCAAAATAATATTAAAGTATTATTTGAAAATGGTATGTTTTCAAAGTGGTTAGTTTAGAAAATTAGTGTCAAAAAAATTTATTGGATTACACGGTTAAAAAACATAAATGGATTCATGATGGTATCCTTCAGGGATATGTGCCCCAAAACCTATATATTCCATTCGTAATATATAGATGTTGTTTTATTGGTCACATGTGAAGGCAAGGGAACCATGTACCTTGGTTTCTTTTCTTGATTACTATGGTATGTGTTTGATAGAGGTGATGCACTCTCCACAAGATTTCTCAAGAGGAGTCATTTTGGGATTTTGTATTAATTGTGATGTATGTATTAATGGTGTCTGGTTAGGAACCAATTATTTTGTGTTTTGGTTTTTCAATTGAGATACCATGTATGTATATAGACTTGTGCGGAATGCATGAATAATATGTTTGTTATGGTATATGGTATTTACTTTCTCTATGTCTCATTTCCTTATAAGATAGTTAATGATTGAAAAAGATGATGATATTTATGTGGTTATCCTCTTCCATATATTGTTAATGTTAGTTTTTTATGGAAAAAACAATTCAAAATGGATTTTCGGTCACGCTTGGTGATTTTCGATAGCCCATTGTGGGCCAGAACAGGCTTCTGGCCATGTGGTGAGCTATTTTTGGTGACATGCCAAGTCGTCCGGGGTTGATTCATTATAAAATTGTATTGGTGCATGTTTTTAATTTGGGAGTCCATAGTTTATAAGATAAATTTGTACTATAACTCAGGACGTAGTAATGGGGAATTTCTAGGATGACTCTTATGTACGTCAAACCTTGACCTTCCATGAGTGGTTATTATTTGATTCTAATTATGGGTTTTTTTGATAAAATATTGATGTATTTCCGAATAGGTCTGGAGTATTATGATCATAATAAGGTACTTCTGTGTTTTTTTGGGGGGAAACTGAGGCTTGGATGAGGAACACAGTTGGTGCTCATGGTTAGTAGTAACCTTGTATAGCACGTGAAACCATAGATTTTGACTCCGGTGATACCCACATGGTTTCAACATGTGGTTCCTAACTATGTATCCAAACCATGGACAATGGGAAATAAATGATTTTTTTCTACTTTAAATCATAGAGTTTCATATTATGATAGTGTTTCTTACTGTTACACATGATTTGGTTTTTTTCTTTATTTTTATTTGGAATGAGATCAAATTGCCCTTAATGATTCTTGTGTTAATATGTTTTGTAGTCGATGAATCTAAGAACAACATTATTTAGGAATAGAGAAGGTGATATGGGGAACAACCCATTAGGAAAAACCTCTTCTTGATCATGTATTCTTGGAGTTGGCGATTTGTACAATCAAATCCTTGGACTAGGTGGGTTTTTGAGAGAAGACATAGATGGTGGACCATGCACAACTGTTTATAAGGATAAATCCACAAGTGTTCCATGGAGACCAGGGACATAATGAATCATAGGATTTGTTGGATTGTATCTAGTTGATTTTTGAGTTTCTAAAGTCCCATAAGACCTCGTTGGGGATTAAATATATAAATATACAAGAAGGAACAAGTGGATGTGGGGGGAGTCAATAGAAACAACTATGAGGACTGTGGATCTCTCGTGAAACACCATCGTGGTGGAATTTAATTTGTATTTTTACAATGAGAACTTGATGGATGTGAAGGCCTGTGATGTATTGATTTTGGAGAAGGTATATCATTCGTTGATGAATTCTTCTACCCATTATACCATGTTGGTGCATGATTCTCAATATCTGATCATAACCAATTACTGCAAGGCTCGACGTTTTGAGATGGGAATGAGTCCATAGATCATATTTATGAATATTATTATTTGTATCTAAAATTATTTAGAGGTGGTCGATAAAGTAGATGTCGAATAGGTATATTTTACTTGTAATATAGGTCTTAGTTGTGGTCTTTCAGTGAGAAGATTCCAAGGTCCCTTAACATGGAATAAGTTGAAGTGGGATGATCCTCATCCGACCAGTTTTATGAAAATATAGTAGTCACTAAGTTTAGCTCCTATGGATTATTTTAGAGAGTAATACTATTGGTTTTTATCAAGTTGGTAAAGCTACACACGCCTTTCGTCATTAAATATAGACTCTGAGGATGTTCAAATAATGTGGGAAGTTAAAGGATCTTCTGTTCTATTGTCTATTTGCTGCACATGGTAGTAGTGTGGGATCCACCATTTCGAAGGGCTCTGGGGTGTAGTTAGATCCATCCAGGTTGGAGTATCTCACCCTTATTATAATATATATTTTTACTAGGGGATGCACAAATATTGAATGTATGAGTTAGGGTATCTATTAGTTGTAGAGATTATTCTAGGCAACCAAGGTGCTTGGTTGACCACCATGAGAGTTACAATGTTTATTACTTCTTAGATGAAATCAGATTTATTTGACACAAAAAAATACCATTCTATAATTTTGAAAAAACTAAAAGATTATTTTTTCATGAGATATGTGTTGATTCAAATTTTAATGGATTTACTAACCATTATGGAGAGAATTAAGATGTACAGTGTTAAGTGCCCTGAGTGTCGGTATCTGATGTGGAACTCATATATGACTTCATTGTTTTGGACCTAACCATTTTGACCTTATTATAGGAAAGTATTGGTTGATAAGATTGAAGGTGATAACTGAATACTATATATGTGAGGTCCAATTCTGTACTTATGAGAAGTTCACTCATATCATTTAGGGTGATTGGGATAAATGATCCGAGAGGGTTTGAATATTTTCTTTATAATTGGGGTTTATTTAATGATAGTTGTTTGGGTTTTTTCTCTGTGTTATTGAGAAGAGTGTAGTGGGTGAACATCCAGTGGGTGTTGAAAGGATAATAGATATATTTATAGAGTATTTTTTTGGATTTCAACTCTTTTTATGGGGTAGATTTAATATCAATGTTCCCCACTATAAGATCCTGATATCATTTCCATCATATCAGATGGATTCAGCTATGTTTAATGAATCAAAGTTCCTTGTATTGGATCTCGAGGGTATGGGTTTTATCCACCATACCATGTCATTGAGGGATTCAAAATTTTTATTTTAAAAGAAAATAGGCATATTGATCTAACTCTGTATAGAAACATTTAATCATTACAAATTTACTATGATGGATATGAAGATATTTCCGGGATCGATTGCCTATTTTATCATTTTAGGGGTCCCATTTGTTTTCAAAGGCCAAATTTAGATCTTGGTACCAAATGTTGAGTGATTAGGAATATGATATTATAATGAATGCCTTTGGTATTGAGAATGGATATTTTAATTATTTTGATATTCCATTTTTCCTTACAAATTATGAAACAGTTTTAATGGAATTGATAAACCCGATATTCAACTGATTTTTGGAATCCATTATGGTCATGTTTTTTCCAAAAACTTTTTATTATAATAAACTATGAAGGTGGAGTATTATAACTATCAAGATATTTTTTTGGGTGTTTTGAGGGAACGCTATCCATATTACATGATATATATGTTCCAATTTTGAGTCCATGAGGGAATATTTTCAGGCCCCATGTTTTATTTGGAAAACATTTTATTGGATCCAGAGAAAGCTTGATATGTATTATCATGGGAGTATCCCAAGATTATATTTGAGATTCATTGATTTCTGGTATTGGATTGGTATCATAAAAATTTCATAGTGGAATTATATAAGGTAGAATCTTCCATGACATCTTTTATAAGAAAAGGGGAGAAGTTTCTGTGGGATGAGAAGTGGTAGAGTTCAATTGAGAAGTTTCAGACCCATATGACATTCGTGAAAATTTTCAATCTTCCTGAACCTGAGAGAGATTATGTTTTTTATTGTAATCCTTTCGGTTTGGTATTTAGATTTGTGTTAGGGAATGGATATCATTTTGTGGAATATGCATCATGGTAGCTACACCAACAGGAGAATAATTATGCATTACATCAATTCGAATTTTATGTAGGGATGAATGTATTATATTACCTCTATAGGGAGTGTTTTATAGTTTATTCAAATCATAAATGCATTAATAATGTTTTTTTCTAGGACTTGACCCTTATATAAATGTGATGTATAGAGAATATAGAGAATTTGGAGTTCTGGGTTTCTTATACACCTAGAAGTGGAATGTAGTCACAGAGTCATTGAGTAGGAAACATCCAATGTATGTTCAATAATCAGTGCATGAGTGGAGTCTGATGAGTATGTTTATTGATCATATACTGGAGGTGTTAGAGGATATAGGTAAGGTGTAATTTTATTTTTTATATGTTAAACACTCTCTAATTGATCTTTTTAGTAGTGATTAGTAATCCAACCCCATGTTTCAGCAGATCAGTATTTATTTAAATGGCATAGAAAACTCAGGTGAGTGTACTCAATGTCCTAATAGTTCGATCCTTTTTGAGAAGCAGATGAAAGTTCCAAGGATCTTGAGATAGGAAGTGATGTGGGAGGTATGTCATTGTAGTTGGTCCATTCAGCCCATGGAGACTAAGATGTAATAATACTTTACGGGCCAATGGTGGGGGCCCAAGATGAGACATGTAGTAGATGACATTGTTTCTAGATGGTTAACCTTTTAGAGGACCAAAGCTGAGCACTAGAGTGAATATGGGTTATTTAAGGAACTTCATATTTGTGTATTGATGTAGGACGTGATCTCTTATAATTTCATTATCATGATACCTCATAGTTTGAGTGGGAATTATACCATATGGGTGATTGCTAATAATTTAATAAAATCACCACACTTTCTTCTCATCATGATGTTGATGAAGGTGGAGGACCTCATATTCTTGTATGTTTGAGAGTCATTAGGACCTATAGAGGTCCCTTAGAGATCATTTTGGACCTAGAAACCCATTTTAAATTTCAATTTTGGAAGGAAATCAATGATTCCTTAGGATCACAACAGATGATAGGAGCCACATATCATCCTCAAATAGATTGTCACTAATCAGACCATCCAGACTCGTGAGGATATGTTATGATCTTGTTTTCATTATTTCATGGTTTTATATAATAGGAACCTTCCATTGGATGAGTTTTATTATGATATAATTTATTATGTCTAAATCAATATTTTCCATTATGATTCATTGTAAGGATGTTCATGAAAGACCCTATTGTATTGGGTTGAGGTGGGTGAGAGTTACTTGGTTAGACTGATTCTCATCCAAGAGATAAATTTGGATGATATAGAAATAGTTAGAAATAGATCAGACCCTCTATTAGTAATATGAAAACCAAAATCATTTCTAATTGGAGTTTCATGTTTTTAACCGGATGTTTCTTTGGGGATCCATTTGACTGGGACACCACCACTAGGGTAAACATCGAAAGACGGTCCAACATTATATCATACACTTTCATATTGTGGGGAATCATGGGAAGGTATCCTATTGGTCGGATTTTACATCACGATTGATCTCAATCCAGGAAGACTATCATGTTTCCATGTTTAAGAGATACCATCTGGACCAATATCATTTGTTATAATGGTAATATTTGGATTCTTATTAGGATACCACTATGGTTTTGTGGAATATTTTTGTTTTAGAATTTTAGAAAAAGGATAAACATGGAAAGTGAATACCTTTTTTCCATATTCTATATTAGTCAATTGAAAATAACAATGAGACATGGGAATGGAAAATTTTGTGAGGGATTAGTTGCTACACTTGATTTTTTCTGAGGATTATTGAGTACATTCTATGATCATAAAGTCTCATTATGTGTATTTTTAATACCATTTGGGTCACTAGTAAATCCAGTGTTGTGTTTTATTTTACATTGGGGTTGTTAATGGTGTTCTTGGGTGCTAAGGGTAAAAATGTGGATTTTTGGGAAGACATAACACAGAAAATGGTTAGTGTAAAGTTTTTCTAATAGTGCTGCTAATGGTGTGAGTTTGTCACATATTGTGATTGTAGGGTTTTCAAGGAATGATCATGGTTTTTCAAACTATTTTTCACCCATTAGAATCCTTCTGGCTCAGTTTTTGGGATTACAATTTCCCCCAAATGGTTGGATCATGGCTTTCTAAACCTTAATGAAAAACCTTGTATCCTATATTGGTCACTTAAAATGTAGACTTTTATTATTTCCCCGATCTAATTTTATGGGTCTTGGACCTCATTTTTAATCCCCATCATTTGTATCCCCTTCTCTTTGGTGGTGGATCTTCCTATATCTTTTGGTGGTGGACTTCCTCTTGGTTTCTAAGCGATTTTTCTTGAGATAAGTTAATTTCCTTGTGTTTTCTTATTATATTCTCCCTTCTCACTCTTTATTCATCCATTTATTTGGATATGTATAATGCTGAAATGGGTTTTGGAATAATATAAAAATTTTCTAGGATATATGGTTTTTTTCTTATGTATTAGGTGTTCAATTCATTTATCTTCCTATTCTAGAAGCTTTCGACAAATGAGTCTCAGTTGGAACCTCTTCTAAGGAAGGTGCCTCTATTTATTGGTGTTTTTAGGGATTAAAATTAAATTTATAGTAACCTTTGATTTATATTCTTTTAATTACCATTGAAAATATTGATGATTGATTTTTGTCCTATGATTGTGTTGATTCATGGATTGTTTTTTAAAATTTGGATATAAAAATTTATTTTTCTAAATGGGGGAGTCTTGTATGCACATCAACTGTTTGGTGAAATGAATAAAAGAGGTTTTATAGTTATCAAAATATTTATAATTTTTTTAGAAATTATTTTTTATTAGGAAATGAGTTTTGATAATGCGGGAATTTATTTTATAAAATTGGATTAATAATTTTATTTTCATTTATTGATACTCGTTGTGATTATGTTGGCATAGTGTAGGACATAGGTTAATTGGGGAGTGAGAGAGAGATTGTATGAGGGAACATGAAATCCTTCTCGGAGGATGATTGTGATAACATCAATTTTGGGTTTAAAGGACTGTGAGATACTTTGGGTTAAGAAAACCATGAGTTATTCCATTTCAATACCGAGATATCATTATTTATCTAGGAGTTGGTCCTAATGAAGACAGTGACGACATAAACTTTTTTAGTTGGGTAACATAAATTGTTTATATTATCTCACATTATACCCTTAATGTTAGATCCCAGGGTGAAAATTACTCTTGACAAGTTTATTTACCTGTTTATATATTTTATTAGTTTCATGTTGATGTACTGAAATGTGTTACATGCATTTTCCATTTATATGGAAATATGATTATGATTTTATTTCTCACTCTTTGTTATTCCTTGTTGGATAAATTGACCATGTTGTGATCTATGAAATTATTTATAAATTTGATCTATGTTTTGGTTTTATTTGGGGAAATAGTATTTGTTTAAATTAAAAACCAATGGAATTTAAAATTTAATTTTTAAAATGGGTTAGTTTTGAATAGTGGTTTCAAACTAATTTTTTATTTTGTGTGGGTAAAATCCATAAAACGATTCATTGTAGTATCCTACGTATACATTTTACTAAAATCCTCCATATGGGTATGGGTGTATATATACATTATTTTTTAGGACACATGTAAAGTCAAGGGAACCATGTACCAATGTGGAACTTATTGATTACCATCGTCTTTATTTTATAGAGGAGATGTGGTCTCATTTGTTTTGTTCATGGGGAGTCATTTGGAGATTTTATATCCATTGGGTGGTATGTATTGGAATTTTTTGGTCATGTAACAATTATTTTATGTTTTGGTATTTTAATTGAGATACCATATATATATATGGGCTTTCAGGCGATGATTGTATATGAACTTTTTTAAGGATTGTGGTATCTAGTTTTTATATGTTGCACTGCATTAGAAACTTCTTTATGCATGTTAAATTTGATTATATTGGTTTGGATATCCCATTTAATGGATGGTTAATTATGATTTAAAATGATAGAAACCATCTCTATGAAATTGATTTCCATTTTTTTTCTTGTCACCAGCACATGGTTACCTAAAACGTGGTTCAGGCCGTGTAGATAGCCAGCTTTAGTGATGAGTTGGGTCGACTTAGGTTAGTTTTTTGTATGGAATCTACAAAAATTTATACATAATTACATTCCCAATCCAATCCCCCATAAACAATGGCTATTGTCCACATTCAAAAAACCAAATCTATGTGCCTCAATTTGTTTTTAAAGGAGACAACATTCAGGGGTAATATTCTCATACCACTTATTTTAAATTGTTTTCTTATTATATATTATCATTAAATATCTCATTCAACATTACATAATATCTACATTATAATTTATATAACAGAGATATATATTTATAAGGGAATATCTATCATCCATTATCTTCTATTATCCTCAAATTCAAAAAGCAAAACCACTATCTATATTATGTGGGTTCAGTACCTCCCTAGATGATGAGTTTTCATTTTCTGTTAATGATAGTCATAAAAATATTATTATAGTTAAATTAGATGATAATAAGGGTATTAAAAGTTATTTAATGTTCTATAATGAATATATATATAATGTGAAATAAAACTAATGTAGTTTGTGGTTGTTAGAAGAACCACATAAATTTACTAACCACGTAACATTAATGGTTATACTAACTAAATCATGCATATGTTATATCACAGAATGATATTAGGGAAAATTAAAATTTCAATAAGTATATGAATATAATTTCCTTTAACTTTTTTAGTAGTATATTCATTTTAATGTAACTTCACTAAATTTACACTTGTGATCTAGCCATGGAAACAAAAAATGTATGCCCTCAAAAAAGAAAAATTAAAATTTATATCTCATTGAAATGGTCATAAATATAAAAAATATAATGTAAATAAATAAAATATATATGAAAATATAATTAATTAAATAATAAATTTATTTTATTTTATTATTTACGATATTTAGACCAAGTGAATAATGATTTTAGATTTTATGGTAAGGGATCTCTCCGTATGACCCAATTTATTTGGGTTATGACCTTTCCCAATCCAAATCAATATATCTCTTTTCTGATGATATTAAATGAATATAAATTATATAGATATGTCAATTGTATATATACATGTATTATTAACCCTTCATTTAATGTTTTAATACAATCAGTATGTTCATTTTTCAAATGTATTATTTAAAATCATACACCATAAAGGGGAAATTTTAGATCCATTAATCCATTAATGTAATGATTATTTAACATTTGTTTTCGAATTTATGATCTCATTACGAAAAAGAATGTTTAAAAAAAATATATTTTACCTCTATTTTCAATGAAAATTAAATACTAATTATTTCCCCTTGGTTATTTAAAAGACTTCTTAAAACACCATTTTGAAATAACATTTTTGTAACCAATTACCTACCCATTATTTGGGAATTTATTAAAATGAACACCATATTTAAAGACTGGTCTTTTTGTACATCATATGTATGTAAAAGATATATAATTCCATTTTATCTTTGAAATATTTATGAAATCTCATTAAATTATTATATGAAAAAATATTATGAAACCCATTTCCATCCATGGATAATTCTTATAAATTTTCCATATGATTGATTTCATTTTGTGGAACACATAATCGTGTACATGTTATGATGGGTGGACCTAGATTTTAGTATAATTCATTGGGTAATGTTTTTTTCTCATGAAATGGTGTTTATGTGATTAGATATTAAAACTAATCCATGATGGGACAATATCCACCATGTTATGTTGTTATGGTAGTTAGCCTGGACCTATGCTTATTTCATGTTTTGTGTTGGTGAGACATTCTTATATTGTCATTATATTATGAAATCAGGTTATTTATGATATTATCACATTTAATTATTCATGGTACTTTACTTTTATGATATCATGTTATGTCATTACACACACATGTTATTCTTTGTATTCTTGTTTAATCCATTACTGGTCTTTATAACTCACAAATTTATTTTATGTATTCCCTAGGTTTTCTTATTAATTATTATGCACATGAAGGGATGTATGATATAATTATTGAGAATAAAATAATGATTCTAGGTTTTATTTTATTTTTTGATGTATAATGAACCTATTCTTCTAAATACACATGATCTTACGATGTTTAGGTTTTTTTATAGAAATTTTCTGTTAAAAATAAAATAATTGAACGTGTAAAAGGAACGAATGTCTATATATGAAGAAAACATACAAGGTATAAATTATTTTTGGGATTAGTACTAGAGAAATATATTGATAATCCTATGTATAGGCTTATGTATAATAATATCTTTTGAAATCATATAGATGTATAGAGTGAGTGGTTTATATGAAATTATATCCTAGAATAGATACTACAAGTGGATGTGCCTCTAGAATAATTGTACCTAGGTGTAATAACTATAAAATGGGTGAACAAAATATTAAATATATCATCACTTGGTGAAAAGAAATGATTCCTTTCATAACACTATATTTGAAACATCTAGGTTTTATGCCCACAGAAATAAACAAACACTTTATAAACTATTATGAATGACTTTTTTTAAAGGATCGGGTTGAAGCCTCATTTTTATTATTTAATGAAAAGAACTTTTTAGACTGGATAGAGGGAGACACATTACATAGCCCAAGGCCCAAGGCCAAGTGGTCCAAATACAAGGCTTCAAATACAATTTTTTCCCAATGGGCCCCTCGGTGAATAGCACTACTACAGTGCCCAGGCTGCTACAGTACCACTACTGCTATAGTACCTGCTACAGTGCCTCCACTAATACAGTGTCATTTCCACTATAGTTCTGATAAATGATACAGTACTGATACAGAACCGGGAAATTATTCCCTACCTAGATTTGATCTTGGGTATTTTGGATTCTAAGCAGGAGCCTCTACCACTTTGGTACATGCTGATTGGATTATGAACGACTTGAATATATTGTAAGGTTAGAAAATTGGAATATCCTAAAATTATAAAGGTATAATATTTTTCTCAATAGCATATGTTGGATGGAACATAGATCTCACAATATAAAATAACAGCCCAATAATTTAAAATAATTTTCTTTTATAATAGATTTAATATCTTACAATACATTTAGCAATGAGTTTTTTCAACAGTTTTCCTTAAACAAAAGATCATGTGTTACAAATACAAATAAAATATTAATAATATTATGACCGTTATCACATAGGCATTGGAATGATGTGTATGAATAAGATTAAATGAATTATGAAAATACTTATTTTACACACTTTCATTTTTTATTTGTTAATTAAAATTAAAATATGAAACATTTTAAAAGAAAAATAAAATCTCTCTGGAAAATAGTATTTTTTTAAAAGGATTAGTCGTTCTTTGCACATATAATGTAAAATAGTTTTTTTTACCAATTTTAGAGAAAAAATTTGATAAAAAATAATTTTTTAAATTTGGAATACCAAAATTATCTAAGGGGTATTTTCTAATTTTCTTCTAATATTTTTTATTTTTTATGAATAATGAAAAACATTGAATTTTAATTAAAAAACGCCTTTTAAATTACATAATTTATAAAGTGAAATTATATTTTAAGTTAGTTTTAAAGAAAAATTAGTCCAAATATATATAAATTAATCCAATATAGTTCATTTATATAATTTTCAGATTGAATGGTGACATAAAAACATTGCATACTTTTGAAGATATTATCTTCAAAAACCCATTATCTCATCATGTTTGCAGGATTGAATTTAAATTAAAATTTTCCTATTATATGAATTGAATTTGAAAAAATGGATTAATGATTTAGAATCAGGATAATTTACAATTTCTTTTAAGTCCAACATAATTTTTGACAAAAATGTATAGTGGAAACAACAAAAATCAATTACCATGGTTAAGGTAAAAATTGATTTATCGGGGGTTAAAGTAAGAATATAAGAGTATAAAATGACCTAAAAACATTTAAAATTACCATTGTATGCCCATAGATAGACATAATATATTATATTTTATATAATTCATAATTTTTTAGGCTTTTTACATGATGAAAAATTGGGTATGCTTGAATATTTTCCAAATATTACAAGTGAGTCAGTCACCTCACCTAAAAAAGTCCACAACCTCTAATGTCTTCATAAGACCTGAAAACCTAATTTATTAATACAATATGTAATCAAATAACTTCCCAATATACTTAACATCATACTCGAAGCATTTTATTTGGAATAAATCCCAACTTTAAAGGATATAGTGAAAAACTGAGGAAACTCGAAGATGAGATAATATTCTTCAATGAGGTCTTTTTTTATCTATTTATCCACCTACCTAAATTATTATTAAAAAATTTGGATATAATAAAATCAGTATATTGAATATACTAGGATGTTTTAATAATAATTTAATGTCCTAAATCTGTCTCCACATCCATTAAATGGATTACGAAACCATTTTTCTTATGTACGGTGTCCTATTCGCTCATGAACTGATGTCATTTGTTCTTCCTTTACCACCATAAACGATAAAGTATTATAATATATATAAAGTATCTCTATGAAATTTATTACATATATATGAATATTGATTTATTATATCATATATATCTCTTTAAATACCCTTTTATATGGGTTATGATAATGTCCCTTGTGTGTACAGAAGACTACTACCTCGTGAAGCGATGTGATAAGTATTTAAATAACACTTCAAATGAAATTTGATAAGGTTAAATTTAAGAAATATATGTTATATAAATGAAAAAATTATTAAATTTATGAAATATTTATCATTATTTAAATATAATATATCAATTCATTTCATTCCCTTTCACACACTTAATGATGATAGCAATGTTTGTGAATGTGTGGAATACTGACTTCATAAAACAATTTGACTTTGTTTTCATTTCCAGGCAACATGGATGTTAGTTATAAGTATATAATATTGTAATTAAAATATTATCATCATTGTTCAAATTTAAAATATTAATCACCTAATTTCTATAATGATCATAGAAAAATGGAAATGTTCTTTATGAGTATGTATGTCCTACCGTCTCCGTGATTATAACGTACTTCATTTTTCATCCCCACATTTCATTATTTGTTTTAAAAGTATAATATATGTAATAATATGACAATTATTTCATTATTATTATTATTTAGATGATATAATTATATAATATATCCTTGATCCCGATATTTCATGATAAAAAATGAATGAGAAAATATGTCAATTGACACCCGAAACAATAAGAATAACGAAAGATTAATATGATATAATAAATATTAATATGGTTTTTTATTAAATTTATAACATGTTTATAACCACTATAAAAGGGGTTAATGAAGGCTTAATCAAAAGGAAGCATTCGTTGAGATATTTTTTAACTCAATTTCTATTCATTGGGGTAATCTTATAATCCATTAGTAATTTAACTCTACGATTATGTGAATAATGAATTTTAATTAAATTATTTTTTATTTAAAATTGTTTTATGTTGATTTATATTTGATTAAAATTATATATATATTTAATAATTTTCACACAAACATTATGATCATTATAAGGGTTTATTTCAAAAACCAATTATCACCGAGATTGTTTATACTAGTATTTACATTGAAGGAAATTATTTGTTCATTGTATAAAAAATCAATTTCTTTTTATAATACATTTTTATTCATTATATTTTCATATAATATTATTACATTTTCAGTCATTAGTACAAAAATTATTGGAGAATTTTTAAAAGAAAATATGACTTTATTTCACATTAAATAGAAATCCTTTATCATCTTAACACATAGTTTATAAAAAATAATAACTATCCATAACTTGTACTCCTGGATTTTGTTCTAAAATTTTAATCATTTCATTTCTGGCATTGATACCTATGGAGGATATCCAATTTTTACAATCAGAACAACCTAATATCTAATGAAAAAATTAGATAACTCACATTATCATATACTTTTAGGTTAAGAGTTTTTGAGAAAAATAACAAACTCTTAGATAAATAATACCCATGTCAATAAATAAAAAAAATTCTTCCACTTAATATAGATTTCCTTATGTCACATTAGCTCGTCATCATCATCCATATTATACCCTTCTACACATAATTCCTTTAATATCATTTCTTGACATCCTGGGTAAATGGAAATACAATAAGTGTGATATCAAATGCTCCGTAAGTATAAATATAAGAATTAAAAATGGAATAAATTCAATTATAATATGAAGTGAACAAGGGTATAATTAAATAATAAAAGTATACAGGATAATCATAAAAGAACTCATACTGATGAATACATGGACCATTATATATCAAAAACATTGAAAATTAAATAATCATCAAAATTAAAAATTATTGTCCATGTGATATTAATCTTCTTCATAATAAACATTATAATACCGTAAAAAGAATTAAAAAACATGTTGGTATCATGGAACATTTTTCTTCTTAACCCATTTAAAATACAGGTCAAAAAAAACTCTATCCCAATTAAATATATTATAGAAACCCTCAGGAAACTCCCTCCATCTTACCTCTAAAGACAAGTTATATTATCAAATGAATAGGAGAACTATATTAGAGCACCCATCATATAAAATATAACAGTATCATTTGACACTATCTAGGCTACTCCAACATATATGATATAATATTCTCACCCCATAAAATCTGGGATTCCCCTTCATATGTTTGGTAATGGGATCAACCTGTTCTATCTGGTCCACCCCATCGTATAGGATATCCATGAAACACAACAAGAATAGTTTACATAGAGAAGTAATTATAAAACACATATAAGTAATCATTATTAATTTATAACCTAATTATCCAATGAAAATGGAATGGGTTTCATGTGAATCTCTTTAAAACATGATTAAAATGTGGAAGAGAAATATGTTCCACAATAATATCTTTGAAACATGATTAATGCATATAAAAGAAATCAAATTCACAAATATTTATTTGAAATTATATTAATCAGTCCAATAAAAGAATGAGGATGGGTTCATTACAAAATATACCCAATTTTTCATGTGTAATAACATGATTTGTTGACATTGTTGACTCTTAATACCATTACAAGAACATTAAAAAAATTCATTAGTAAAATATACTATAAATTTAAATAATCAATTTTTAAAAAATAAATCAATTTGATGATAATTTTCATTAGAAATGAATTTAAAATAAAAAAATTATAGAATTTTAAATTTTAATTAAAAATAATCTTGTAAAATTCCAAAGGAAGTGTAAAAATGATGGTCGCGTTAGTGGATAATTCTATAGTTGTTGTAATGAATAGTATATTTGCACATAAAAAAGGTTAGAAAAGTTTAATTTTTCGAAATGAACTTGAATATTACATTTCTTTTTAAAAAAATATGATATTGGTAAACATTCATTTATTAAACCATTTTTAATATTTTAAAAACGTTTTTTAAAATATTTTAAGAAATAATGTGTTTTTGAAGAAAAACAGTTTATGACCAAAGAGAGAAATAAAGATAATTTTTCATAAAAACATTTATTAATAGAATAAAGTACTTAAACAGTGTAAAATGAAAGAATAAATTTATTCTCATTAAAACCCATAGAATAAAAAAAATCATGAGAAGATTTTAACCCTTTTGTAATGTGAAACTCATACAACATTGGTAACTATGATTCATAATCCACAAGAATAAATATAATTATATATTACTTAAAATATCATTAAAATAAGGTTATTAATGATTTATAATGTTAATGGGGTAGTATATACACCTCATTAAGGATTATATGTGTATTACAAAACATACGACTCAATGAATGAAAATTGAGATAAATATACTTTACCGCACTGGTATCATTGAAATTGTAAACGCTATGAAAGATAGATCCTAAAATAGATATGAAAATTCCTATAATTTTTTGTATAATAATCATAAAATAAATTATTGTTATGTATATATTCCACAAAACAAAAATAAGTGCTGAATATGGCATATATCTCACAGAAATAAATGTGAGATAGAAAAACCCTTACCTTGAGTTCGATTCATCACGAATGATTTTTATCTGGAATTATAATAAATTTATATTAATTATTAAATTTTTTAGAAAATTTTTTAAGTTTAATATCCACTTTTATTTATATTTTTCCCAATTTTATATTATTATTTAATCGATAAGTTTTATGTCTAATGATTTGACCATATTTGATATATATGTCAAAATTACATTGGTAGGATGAATATGATCATAGAGTTCAGTATATAAAGATATATCAAATAATTATATGAAAATAATTATCATATTTATTCATTTATTATACTTTTAAAATCAATATTGAATTATTTTTAGGAAAATTGATCTATCATTTCAGTCAGAAGATGGTAAGTCATATATACGCATGAGTAACGTTTCTATTTTTCAATGATAAATATAGAAAGAAGTTAATAAATATTTTATCTTTAAATAATTATATTCATATGATAAATAATATAATATATTATTTTAAATTCCATTCATGTAATTTGGTGATGTGAAAAATAATCACATCGCTTCTAGGAGGCGGTAGTCTAAAACATCCATGAACAACGTCGTCACGTTTTCAATGGGTGAATATGTAAGAAAGAAAATGATATATTATATTTTATGAAGTATAAATATTTATATAATGTCATAATTATTTAATTTATGTAAAATGTATTCATTAGCATAACCCTTATTACCTACCATGTAACTTGTTATTTGGAAAATGATTCATACCACTTCATGAGGATGTAGTCTTTGGTACACATGAGCGATGTTATGGTATCCCCTAATATATGGAATGAAAATTGTTATATTTAATAAAATGAATAAAAATCTATAATTATGTTTTAAATATCAAATACATAATTTATATTCATTATCATATCCAACTATTAATGGTGGTAATGGGAAAAAAATAACATCGTTCTGTGAGGCAGTTGTATGTTGTGGACAGAAATAATGATTTCACAACTAATTTGGTGAAAAAGGGAAATTATTTATGTTATTATAATATGAAAATATTTTCTAACATAATTTAATATATTTAGGTTTTTTAAATAGTCATTTTTATGAATAATTGACAGAGGTGGACAAACCAATAACAAATAAAAAAGCTCATTTATCCTCCCCATAGTTCCACTAAATTCCTTCTTTTGTTAGATTCCTTCCAAACTAAGTATTCAACTATTATAAGAGGTAATTTCGTAATTTATTTGGGTTTTTATTTTCAGAAATAAAGATGTTTTAGGGTGTGAATAATATTATAGATGGGGCGACCTATTATATGTGGGGAAGATGAAAAATTTGTTAATTCTGAGAAGAAAATAGTGATCCAACATTTTTTAATATAACAAAAGGGTCCAAAATAGACCATTTTATAACCTTATATGTCTAATGGTCAAACGTGTTCCATAAAATAGTTTCTATACAAGTGTATAATCCATTTTTAACCTTATCATTTTGGTTTCTCCCCTAATAAACTAATTTTTACCTTAACCACGACAATGAATTTTTAGAGTTTTAACGATTTATTTTGTTAAAAAATATAATTAAACTTATTATAAATTAAAAATTTTTATATTTACATGTATGTAATCCTTTTTTCCAAATTACATTCTTAGAAGTGGAAAAATTAAATTTACAATCAATCTTTTAAAAGTGTTGAGATAATGGGATTTTATAGAGGAAAAGTTTAAAAGTTTACATTGTTTTTTAATCTTAGATCAAAATAAAATTTATTAAACTAAAAATAAATAAGATTAATTGATATAAATTTTATTTAATTTTACTTTAAAACTAGTTTAAAATCTAATTTATCCATATAAAAACCTAATAAAAATATTATTTTCAATTAAAATATAATATTTTTCAGTATTTATAAAAAAATGAAATTGTTCATAAAATTCTCAAAAATAACCCCAATAATATTATTAAATAATTATTTTAAAAATTATTTTTTTATTTTAAATAATTTTTTCAATATTTTAACAAATATTATTTCTAGGAAAACCCATAGACGTGATGAAAATATTTGTTTTTGAGAAGTGTATTTTTCGAGCACAAGATGGTTTTATATTGACTATTTCAAACAATAATCATTGAATAAATATAAATTAATATTTATCTATATATAATATATAAATTCAAATTAAATATTAGCATATTGCGGGTTATTTTAATTAATTTAAATGGAAAATCATTGTGCACTTTAAAACAGTTTTCAGAAAAACTCTTTTTCAAACCCAAAAGCAGAATTATAGTACAATCCTATATAAAGATGATTAAAAATTAATAATGTGGGATAAATATAACTAAATAATATTTCTGTTTATGTTAAAAATAAATTTGAAATTAATTAACTTAATTTATATAAAATAAATTATATTTCTACAAATATATGTATTTTTAACTATTAACTGAAAAATTATTGTTTTTGGAAAAATTTAAAAATTTCACCGAAACTAGATTTTGGAATTCCAATTCAAAAAAATAAGTATATTTTATAAAATTAGTTTTCTAAATGTTCCAATAAATTATTATAAATTTATTTTCATGAAAGGAAATAAAAAAATCAATTTATAACCAAAACAAATTTTTGAAAAATGAAATCACATTAATTAAACATTGATTGATTAGTTAATAAAAATTTATCATTAATTTATAATGAGTTTGAAATATATTTAAATATAAATATATTTCATAATGTATTTAAAACTTTTCATTTCATACAATTTAACTTCTAGGTTTAAATGGTTATATATATCATGAGTTGTTTATGCTCTGTGTTCATTATTGAATACGCTCTCAAACATAAAAATATTAGGATTTCATATACCACAATCCGTCAAAGTGATTAAATATATTTAAAAATAAGTATATAATAAATCCTTAAGGAGTTATATTGTTATCTAAGTTAACTGTTTCATTTTTTTCGACCATAAAAAATAATTTCATTCCATAAAAATCAGGCTGTGTTTCATCCTCCCCATTTAATAAATTTTATCTCCATAATTTTTAAATTATATCAGTAATCAAAGGATGGAAGTTTAGAAAATACATTCCTTATAATCCAATTTTGTAAAAAGGGTTAATAAAACATCCTTGTAATAAGATAGAAAATAGAACTGTAATGGTCATATGCAATAAAACATAACGAGGTTTTGAAATAGGATAACATTTTTGGTAATAGAAGAAAAAATTATTAATTATAGAGAGTGATATAGGTCATTGACAAGAAATTGAATGATCAATTTAAAGTTAAGGGACATAAATCCATAAATCGATGATGATTGAAAAGTCCATTAGTTCATAAAATTTAAATATAATAGGATAACATTTTGGTTTATGATCTTTTTCCTATATTAGAGAAATAATTTTCTATTTATACTAAGATAATAATTAAATAAACCTACATTATGAGTTTAATGTCATCATTTTTTTTCAATTTCAACAACAAAATCATTTTTATCCAAATTATGATTATTCAAAATGTGAACAAAAATTAAATTTTAAATACTACATAACCATAAATGGGTTAATAAGATATTCCACATATATTTAAAAATTAATTAAAACTAATATGGTTATCACAAGGTAAGATAACTCTCAAAAGGAATAAACATTCATTTGATAAATTAATCTCAAAATTTATCTGTAATAAAAAAAATTGAAACAAAATCATTCCATAATAATATATCATAAAAAACTAATATAACCCCAAAATTAGAGACTGTTTTGAAATGAAATATTTTCTCATTCCTTTAATATTTAAAGAGAAAAAATATGTTGATACTATTTTGAATTAACATTAACAACTAAGTCTCCCAATAAATTTTCAATGTCATGTTACTTATATAATAAAACATGTGTTACCATAATTACCACAATATTCAAGATCATAGAAAACCCAATGGTTACCCATAACTTAAATATTATTTTTAAAAGGTGAAAATTAATACATAATTTTAAAAAAACGATTCATATATAATTCAACCTTTTGAAACATATATTAATGTTTTATTAATCACTTTAGGATATCACCAATTTAAACCTTAATATAGGTGTATAAGATATTGGACTTATAATCATATGTAATCTTATATACCTATAATGGAATCCATAACTCTTAGGATAACCTGACATGATAAAACCATAATATCCAATTTATCTAAATGGATATTTTATGCCAACTATAATACCCTCAAACCTACACTCCCATATATGTTGTGAAATTATAACAAATGAATTTTCAGGTTTGATACCATTGTAGGTGACACAATTTTCAGCATCGAAAACTTAAAATATAAAATGGAAAAGTTGGATTAGATATATTCTCTGTCACCTTTAGGGTTTTTTATTTATTGAATTAGGATAATTCCTACCTGAAAAATACCCATGTTTTTAACTCGGCATTTCTCTCACTTAATCTCAATTTCCTTATCTAACATTAGTTCATCATCATTATGAAGATGAAACCATTTTAAAAACAATTCATTCAAATTCATTTTTTAATATCTTGTGGAAAATTAAACATGATAAGGGTGAGCTAAAAATTCATAGTAAGGGTAAACATGATCATTTAGAATTAAATATAATGAAATTTAATAATTAGTGAATAAGAGTGTATTGAAATAATCATAGTTTTTAAGAGAATCATAAAATTACTCATAACAATCATTATCTGGATCATAAAATATGAAAGCATTGAAATATAAGGATTCATCATAATCAATAATCATAAGACATGTGATATCAATATTTTTCATAAGAAAAAGTATAAACCCTTAACAAGAATCATAAAAATGTTTTGGAATATCAAAAAAAAAATTATAATAACCTAAGTTAAATCTATGTCAGATATAATTGTATAATTTTTAAGTCAATAGGTTAAAACCTCTAGTAACTCTCTCTATGTTTCCTCTCTAAATAAATATGGATACCCAATGCATTAGAGCGATATAAAGTTTCACTACTCGTATAAGTAAAAATGGGATCACCCAGTGATATCTAGGCCACCCCATCATATAAGCTACAATGGGATCACCAATCACTATCAAGGTCACCCCATCGTATAACCTATAATGGTTCCACCTAACACTAACTAGGACACTCCATCGTACAATATGTCCAAAAAACTCCAAATGATTAATGTACATGGTGATTTAATCATAAAACTCATATAAAGAATTATTATTCTTTTATAAACTCATTAACCCATGGAATTTAAATGTTTTTCATTTCAATCTCTTTCAAGCATGAATTAATTTTGGAAATGAATCAAGTTCCATAATAATCTATTTGAATCATGATTAACCAGTGAAAATAAATGAGATTCATAAAAATACATTTGAAATAATCTTAATACACTGAGAGAACTAATGAGGATTGTGACAATTAAAAATATCCTTAAAGGATCATAATAACAATAAGGATTTTGGAAATTTATTATGTGAAATACAAGAAAAATATAATTAAAAAAATTCTTAAAGAAAATATCTTTTTCATTTTGCAAATTACTTTTTAAAACATATAACATTTTAAAAATAATTTTCCATTAAACCACTTTTTAAAACATTGAAATTATATAATATTAAAATTATTTTTTTATTTTAAAATTTTCATCTAAACATGAAATGTATGATTCAAATAAATTATGGCCAAATTAGTGGGTAATTTTATATATGTCATTAATAACATTAATATTCGATAGTAAAATGGCTAGAAAAGAGCCTTATTCAGAATGTGAAAAATGATTCCATTGGAAAAAAAATTAAAAGGGAAAATGGATAACATATATTTATTCAATAATTTTGAAATGGTAATAGGTTTTTAAAATATATTTTCTATGAACATGATTTCTATAAGAAAAATGGTTTACAACTAAAGGGTCAAATAAATATGATTTTAATAAAAACATTCTGTTAAACACAAGAGTATATATGGAGAGGAAAATGTAAGTAAAAATATATATTATCTTGAAATAACTTGAGGAGAAAAAAATATTGACCATTATTGAATGGTATATTATAACAGTTAAATATTGGAGAATTAATCATAATTTGTCTCGATAAACAATGAGACGGTAAAATATAAAACATACCAATTCTGTAAAATGAAATTATAAAACCCAGGAATCAATACCAATAAATGAAACATAAAATATCATTAATATATGTAATTAATGATTTAATATATAAAAGGTGATGTTTATACACATAATAAAATATGATTGATGATAACAAAACATTCGTCTCAGAGAAGGAAAATTGAGACAAAAACCCCTTACCACATTAGTAACTTTGAAAACACAATCCCCATTAAAGTGGGATACTCAAATAGATATTTAAATTCCTATAAATTTAATTATAATAGTCATAAAATAAATTCATGGGAATTATATTCACCACATATCAAAAAGAAGTGGTGAATGTGGCATATATTTCATAGAAATAAAATGTATGCAGGAGAAAAGTCGCCTCATATTCAATTCATCATGCATGTTCCTTGTACTATTGAATTATACAATTAAATTAATTACTTAATTTATTAAGATAATTTTTTATGTTTAATTTTTATTTTTTATTTCACTTCTTACCATGTCATATATGATTTCTTAATCAATGAGTTTTATATCAGATGTTTTAACCATATTTGGCTTATATGTCAAAAACGACATTGGTATGTTTAATAGGGTTGAAGGGTTCAATATATAAAAATATATAGAACAATAATAATGAAATAATTATCATATTATTACACTAATAATAATTTTAAAATAAATATTAAATAATGGTTATGAAAAATAAACTAATATTACAATCATAGAGATAGTAGGTTGTACATACGGACAAGTAAAGTTTCAATTTTTCAGTGATCATTATGGAAAGGAGGTAAGTGATATTGTATCTTTAAATAATTATAATTACATCATAAGAACCATAATATATACTTATATATATCATTCTTGTTATGTGGTGATGAAAAAACTAATCATGGTGCTTTGAGGAGGAGGTAGTTCACACATCAACGAAGGACATAATCACGTTTTTTGTGACTCGAAAAGGTAAGAAATAAAATCATAATTTTTATTTATTGAACAAAAAATATGTCATGAATATCATTATTATTTCATTTATATCTCATTTATTCATTATCTTTTCCCTTATTATATTTACGGTAACACGTTAGTAAAATATTAATCACATTGCCTCATGAGGTGGTAGTTCCTCATATACACGACTAATGTTATCGTATCCCCTATGGTACGAAATTTAAAAATTTATATATTATATAATTAATAAAGAGTAATTATAATTTTATTAATATAATATATATAATTTCAATCCATCACCATATCCATCCATGAAATTTGGTTACAGAAAAAATGAATGACATTATTTTAGGTGGTTGTATTTTTACGAAAACAAAAATGATGATCTCATAACCCATTTGATGGAAGATTGAAATGATTTTGGTTAATATATTAACATAATAACACATCATTATGTTTAATATACTTATATTATTATATAATAATGGTTTAGTAATAATTAATGTAGTTTGAGAATGAAAAAAAAATTCTCATTGAAAAATGATGCCTCTTTTTCAAGCATCCTCCCTAGTTTTCTAGCCAATGCCTTCCTATATAGGATTTATGACCAAAATAATGATTGTAGGAGTAGTTTAGGGATGTTTTGAAGTTTTTCGAGTTGTTACATCCTGACACCCAATGTTTTGAAGGAGTGAAGAATAGAGAAGAGGATGTGACATTTTAAAATTGGGGTAGAGGACATAGTTTGTAATTTATAGAAGAAAAGAGTGTCCAAATGTTTTTCATATTCCAAAAGGTTACAAAATGGACCAATATTAACAATAATAGTTTTAATGATCTAAATATCGCTATAAAATTGTTTCTATACATGTTTATATGTTCTTTTAAACCTTATTTTTTAGTTTAGCCCAAGTAAATCCATTTTTACCTCAACTACAGTAAATACTTTTTACTGTATTCATTATTCATTTTTAGAAAATATTATGCTTTCCTTATTATAAATTATAAATTATTATTATTCCAAATATTGAATAACATTTTCCAAATTCCATTTTAATATGTGAAAAATTCAATATAAAATTAACCCTAGAGATGTGATAAGAAAATGGGATTTTAAAGAGAAAAATTTTAATGGCTTACAATGCTCTAATAGATAATATCAATATAAAATTGAATCAACCGAACTAAATCATAATAATTTGGATAATTTTTAAATAATTTTTTAAAACAATTTAAACTATATTTCAACCGTATAAATAATTTAATGGAAATTGAAATTCTCAATTAAAATTTAGTATATTCACTATTAATCAAAAAATGAAAATATTTATAAAATTCTAAAAATTTATTACTAATTAAAATGTAAAATTATTATATGAAAATTCATAATTTTTTAAAAAATAAATTTGACAAAAATATTCTAGAATATTATTTAAAACAAAACCCACAGATGAGATGAAAAAAGTGTTTTTGTGAAGTGTATTTTTTAAGCATTAGATGATTTTATGTTAACTCCATGTCTAGAAATAATTATTGTATGAATATAAATTATTATTCACTTATATATAAATTATAAATTTCATTTAAATAATTCCACATTAGGGGTTATTTTATTTAATTAAAATAGATAATCATTTTCCCTTTAAAAAGGCTTCATAAAAACCCCATTTTAAAACCAAAAAATACTTATACTAAAATCCTATATGAATTTTATTAAAAAAATTACTAGGATTATTATAACTAAAAATAATTTATTTAATTCAAAACATAATGGGGAATTTAAATTACTTAATATAATTAAATTAAATGAATGTTTTAAAAAATTAGTATTTTTCACTATTTGCTAAAAATAATTATTTTCTGAAAAATTCAAGTATTTAACACAAATTAAATTTTGATATTATGATTCTATATTGTAATTTACTTTTCTCAAATGAATTTAAAAAAACATAAAAGAATTTATTATGAAATAATTTTCATCAAAAAAATAAAATATCATTTATTTATGAAATATTTTTTTTAAAATAATAAAATTACCTTATCGAAAATTGATTGATTATTTACTAAAGATATATATATAATATACATTGAGTTGGAAATATATATATAAATATTTCATAATTTATTTAATACTTTTCATAACTGCCAATTTAAATTTCTATTTATAATGGTTGTGTATATAATGGTATGTTTAAGAACGTTGTTTCATGTTTAATATACTATCGACCAAACAAATCATGGGGTTGTGTGTACCAAAATTCGTAAAAGGACTAAATTTATTTTAAAATATTTATATTTTAGATTATTAGGTAGTAAAATTTCATTATTATTTCAGGGTTTCAAGTCTTTTAAACTATGGAACATAATTTTCATCTTTTGAAAACTATGAGTGGTGCATTTTTAACCGCATAAAAAGAGTTATTAATGAAATTATTACCAATGATTCACTTTTTACCAAATGGTTTCAATTTAAAATTCGTATCATCTCCCTAAATGCAACTTTTCTAATATTTTTAAAATGGAAAATGAATTTTCATTCTAATTTATATTACATGTAAAAAATTACCCACCATCATTTCATTAAAGAGTTATTTGCGCGTTTAGAATAATTTTTTAAAATATTTTATCCCTAATATTCATAAAACAATATTTTTTTAAAATCGATTTTTAAAGAAAATGATTTTAGAAATATTTTTTTTAAAAGGTGATTTCAAAATGAAAATGATATTTTTGTCAAGATTAGTTTTAATGAAACTTTTATGGTATTTCTATTCTTTAACATCATCAACCCTTTATTGTACTTATGATCCCATAATGACACACTATATTAATATCACATTTATTATTTCCTTTATATTTTATGATTAGTTTGATTATGGATGTGGTATTTTTATACCATTCACCATATGACTATGGAGGGTTTATTTTTATGTTCATATATTAGGGAACTTATTAACATTTCATATTCTAGTTTTTCAATTCAAATGATTAGGTTGTTTATGTTTATATCCTTCATATAAACAATGAATTGATATTAGTATGTTACAGGTGGGGCCCAAAAAATATATAGTCGATCGAGGAATCGAATGGTCATATGGGAAAAATAATTTGGGAAAATCAGATAGTTTTCTACAAACCGATTTAACCTGTCTTGAGGATAGATATTGATAGTAACTATCTTAAGGATAGATCTTGAATGTCTTGATTTTCTACATTAGTCATTCTATCATTTTGATACCTATTATTTTTTCCCATGTGATTATTTCATTAATTATATTACCCATGGTTATTTTTTCAATCCCATGTGATTATTTAAAAGAAATTACATTATCATCATTTATTCCTTCAATATTATGCTCATGTTATTAATTAAATTGAATATTTGTCTGATATTTAACTAGAATATTATTTATTCTTATTGATTTGATAATTCTCAACAATAATTTACCCCTAATGAGTATTTGTGATCACCCTTATTTTTTCCATTCACTAGGATTCCATGAAATATACTAAGAATGATTCAAATGGATATGCTTGGGATAATAATTTTTTTCCCAGAAAAAATGTGTTGTAATTGTTATATTAGAATGTAATGAAATACTCATGAATTTATCAATTTTACCAAGACTTTTAATATTCTTGGTCTTACAAAATTTGATTCCATGTATCTTATTCATATGTAATAAGTAGGTACATACACTAGGCTACTAGGGTCACGGTCAGTACTGTTAATATAAAAAGATTTTTAATAGATAAATTGGGAACTACACTTATGAAAACATAAATTTGGGTCATAACCCAATGATGGGATTTGAAGATAAGTATAGAGTAACACCTTGACGTTTGGTAAAGTAGAGTTTCAGGACCATGAAATAACCAATACATATTCTAGTAACTTTGGAATAGAATTCACATTCTTTCATTCCCAATTATCTTTTAGGTTTACATTTGTTGATAAAAAGGATAAACTCTTAAAAATTAATCCATTGAGTCACTAGTGGAGACTAATACATAGTATCCATTTTCCTTCATAAAAAATATGTAAAATAAAAAATGATTTCATTTCATGATAATATTGAAAATTATATTCTTTGTCACATACTTGTACTAAATCTTCCTTAAAACAAATGAAATTTTTTTAAAACCTTGGAATAAAAGAAAATTAGGAAGGGATGCAAATTAATTAAACCTAAGTAAAATGAAAAACCTGAAAACACATTTAATGTTCATATATCATATAAATCATTTCCACGAAAAATAAACAGCACCATTTTTTCTCATATAAATCCATTAAAATCCATAACAAGAAAATAAAACCCTTTTTAGAAACTCAGTTCACCACAGTCCTAAAAATATGTCAAAACCCTTATAATTTGATTAACCATACATCCAACTTTTACTATAATTCTCCAAAAAAATAATCATTACCCAATGCAATGAAGAGCTTTAATGGGGTTGACCCTTTGTATATTCTATACCTGGATCACCTATTTTCATGATATGAAATGGGTTTCAATCTATCATATTAGATATATTGGGATGAACAATGAGCTATAATGGGTGATAAACTTTTTTATAATCTATATCATGCTCAATCATTTCACATGTAATTCTTGAGTACAAAATCATAAAAAAAATTATTCTTTCACTATTCATCGTAAATCGATTGATGAACTCATTAAATACCATTTAAAAAAATAGTAGAATATAAAAATATCATTTTTCGTAAAAACTATTTTTCATTTTTAAAATATAAAAAACAAGGTAAAAGGGTTTTTCATTAAATAGAAAACATTTTTATGAAAAAAACATTTTTGATTTTTGAAAAGATCAATTTTATAAAAATTCACGCACTTATAAATGAAAAAATTTTATCTGAATGTGTAATGTCCTGAATTCGGGTGCTACACAATGAGTGTCCCGAACCCGGTTGGTCACCTGACCTCATGCACATTTCCCCAAATTCCAGAAGCAGCCGACTAGAAGCGATGGCCTAGGTCTGATAGTGGGGAAACTATGCCCTAATTTTGTCAAAGTGTAGTGTAGTAGAAAAATATAAACATACGAAAATCAGAAGCAGTAAACAATTTAAAGCTGAAGGGACAATATCAATGTATTAAAAGATAATAACAGTCATATATATGATGATGCAATATGTCCCTAATTCTTAGAAATCATCCAAAATAGGATACACTACAATATAATACAATACAACAGATAGTTAAAGTATATAAAAACAAAACCTAAATAGTGCAATAGGGACTCAGCAGCATCGCAATCCTATGCTCGGTCCCAAGCTCTCTAACTCCTCTATAACAATCATATACCTGTATAGGGACCCTTTCCCTTATCAACAACTACAACAACATAATCTGTTTGGTCTCAAGACATGACCCAAACATGGTGTGATAAATAAATCCCAGTAGGCAACCACTGACGGCCTGTCCCTAACTGTTAGTGAATTTGTGACTCAATAGTGTGCATGAATGAAATGCAGTAAACTTGTAAGTACTAAAAAGTAACCATTCCTACATATTATATTACAATTTTAAAAATTATTCAACAATTAAATACAATTGAATTATGAGTTCCAGATAACCAGTCTCGACCAAAAATATCCTATACCAACACCATAGTAGAAACCAAAATAGGATATCTAACAAGTAATAGATAATAATAATACCAAGCCTATTCTTTAGCTTGGCTGGTACAACAAAGGAATTCACCATAGTGAATACCTAAAGTAAACATTGTCCTTATACATACAAGTCCTTACACTTAGGTAAGCAGAAAAAAATCCCCCAGGTGAAGGACCTCATGCATAACTAATATTCCCCTCGGGTATACGAGATATTTCCCTCATGCACAGATGCTACAGCCCGGAGGCATAAGAAATGTTTCTCTTAGGCTAAACAAACACTGCCCCCATGCTAAACGAAACACTTCCCTCAGGCATTCCATAGGAAAATCTAGTAATCGGGCCTGTCCCAATGCATAAGAATGAAATTTATATATGTTTCCTCTCAAGAAAATTCAAAACATGTCATCATTACAGAATACCCTCGGGTATTCGGGCCAAATAGCTAAACAAGGAGAACGCACCCTTAGGGTGGCCCCAAAATAAGAAATGATCCTAGAAAGTAGTTTATACATTATTCATAGGATTACCAATGAAGTTTTAGGTATCTTAACAGTAAATGTATCAACAAAATGACACCCCAACAAGGGTGTGTGGAAGAACTGTTCAAAAAATCAACTCAACAATTTGAAATAAACACAAGACCACCTACCTCAATATCCTATGATCGATATATGTGAAAGGTGCCTCCAGAAACAACCAAGAATAGTGTTGATATGAGGTAAAAATCTTCTCATTCAAAACAAAATAACATTCCCTAGGTAATGAATTGGAAGTAAAGGGTCAAGGAGAGGGAATTTCTTACTCGTGTGATCCAAACGAGATCATTGGCAGAAAGATCGGAGTTCTGGTGAGTGTTCGTGAGCTTCTCTAATCCTCAGCCTCCTCTCCCGGTGCTCCAAACGAGTTTTCTGCCTCCTCTACCGAATGAGGTGGCTACTGGATGTTTTTATAGAAAAAACATAACTACACGACATGTACTATAACGTAAACAATGTGTACTCTCTTTTTAACTGTTCCCTGGCAGCAACTCTTCACTACCTTACTGTTCATCTGCCGACCGATTACACAGTGTTTATTACCAATTACACGGCATGTACCATCATTCCTATAGAGGGTACTTCCACCACCTTACTATTAACCTATAGACTAATAACACGGCATGTATTACTAAATACATGGCGTGTAGTAAGTCTTTACACCATGAATCACTAACATGCGTACACGCCCTGTATTCTCATCCCACACAGCAGATGTACAACGCGTGATGAAAAGTACATGGCGTGTACCCATAAATTTTGGGATTGTTTCCACATTTCTCTATTTTTCTCAAGAACACGTAAAGAAAAAGGAAATGAAGAAACCCATACATCATGAATAAGAACCGAGTTCTCACAAACATCCCCCCTTAAAGAAATTAGTCCCTGAATTTCCCTTCTAAGGGTGGTGAAGATAAAGCTGAGAACAATTCTGGCCACTAAGCATGTACATCTTTCTCCCACTCCCAGGTTTCATCCTGCACTCGGCCATGCTGCCATAGCACATGTACGAGAGTAACTGAGCAGCCTCAGTGAACCTTCGTGCTCCTATATACAATACAAATCGGATGCTCCTCAATGGATGCATCAACCTGAAGTTAAACCTCCTTGGGTTGAAAAACGTGATAAGTTTATGAGTGATAATAATGAAACTGAGATACGTGGAAGATGTCTTGCATGGACCAATGCCTCTCTGGTAACTGAAACCGATAGGCTACCATCCCAAATCCCTCCAAAGTCTCAAACGGCCCTACATACCTCGATGAAATATTACCCTATATCCTAATCCGCAGGTGTCCCAGCCTCTGCGAAACGCGCACGAAAACCTAATCCCTGACCAAGAACTCCAAGGGTCATCTGTAGCGATTAACATAAGATTTCTTTAGATACTGCGTAGTAGCCATCTGATTCTGAATCAAATAGACATGCTCTAAAGTCTCCTACCCGAGACGTGGTCCCAGTAAAGCTGCCTCAGCTGCCTCCAACTTGCACAAGGGTTATCGGCATGGCCTACTATATAATTCCTCATAGGGTTACATATCAATAGTTTCCTAAAAACTATTGTTGTAGGAAAACTCAACCAGGGGTATGTGCTTCTCCCAAGAGCCCCCTAAGTCTATGATGCATGCTTGCTGCTTGTCCTCTAGCACCTGTATTGTATGCTCTGACTGGTCATCGTCCTGAGGGTGGTATTCTATGCTCATAAGCACCTATGTACCCAATACCCTCTGAAAATTTTTCAAGAAACGAGACGTAAAATGGGTGTCCCATTCTGAAATGATAGAACATGGGACCCCATGAAGACGTACTACCTCTCGGATATACAAATTCCTGATCTCTTCTACACCGAAGGTCTCCTTGATCGGAAAAAACTAATCTACCTTCGTATATCTTTCCACAACAAGCATACTACATCATTGCCTCAAGGTGAACTCAGCAACCTGGTCAAAAATTCCATCGCAACATTATCCCATTTCCACTCTGGAATGGGTAACAATGTTAACAGTCCAGTTGGCCTCTGATGCTCCGCCTTCACCTGCTGATAGGAGGAAAACCTCGTTACAAAACCAACTACCTCTATTTTCATACTCAGAAACCAATACTAACATCTCAAGTAACTGTACATTTTGGTAATTCCATGATGCACTGCCCCAGATGAGGCATGAAATTCCCAAATCAACTCCTCATGTATATCCGTTGGAACACAATACTCCTCCATGGATACGCAGTACCTCATCCTCACCTATCATCCAACCAGGAATAGGGTTATCACTTGCCACCGACTCCCATAGAACTAGGCCTTCTGAATCAGATAGTTTTCTCATCCTCACTCTACCCAGGAGGGTAGAAGTCACAGATATAGATGAAAGATAGGTTCACCCCTAACTATCGTGAACCTCGAAATGAATCTCAAGGAACAAAGCCATTAGGTGCCACTCACCACTGGCCTCTTGCACTCCTTGTATCTAAGTCATCCTACACAGTGCATCAGCCACTGTGTTACCCTTACCAGGTGTATAGGAAATCAAAAAGTCGAAGGACGGAAGGTATTCAACCCACCTTCGCTGTCTCATATTCAAGTCACTCTAGGTAAAGATGTATTTGAGACCTTTGTGGTCTGTAAACACCACAAAATTTTCTCCCAAGGGATAATATCTCCAACAGTGTAATGCATGATCAGCTATAGCCTACTCGAGATTATGTGTTAGGTAGTTCCTCTCATGTGGCCTCAACTGTTGAGACCCGCATGCTACTACTCGATTGACCTACATCAACACTACTCCCAGACCAATACGTGATTCATCATAGTAGAATGTATAGCTCTCTCATTTCTTTGAATATATCAGGACTGGTGCTGATTTCAACCTTCTCTTCAACTACTAAAAGGCTGTCTCGCAAGTTTCTATCCAAACGAACATAATACCATTCTTAGTCAAACCCGTAAAAGGAACTGCTATGTGGGATAAGTCTTGAATAAATCGCCAGTAGTAACCAGCCATCCCCAACTAACACCATATTTCAAACACTTTCTTAGACTACTCCCCATAAACTACTACTCTCACTTTCTCTGGGTCTACTATAACTCCTGCCTCTGAGATGATATGACCTAGAAAGTTTATCCAGTCCATCCAAAAGTGGAACTTTGAGAGAATATCATATAACAGATGCTATCTTAGTGTACACAATATGATCTCATGATAGGTGGCATGGTAGTGTCAAGTGTGAGAGTACACCGAGATATCATCCATGAATACTGCCACAAAAAAATCCAGATATGGGTGGAACACATGATTCATCAGAGCCCTGAAGACCATTGGCACGTTTGTGAGTCTGAACAACATGATCAAGTACTCGTATAGACAATATGTGCTCTGAAAGGCTATAAGTTGTATGTCAGATGATCTAACGTGCAACTAATGATATCTGGATCTCAATTAAATCTTTGATAACACCCGTTCCCCTCGAAGTTGATCAAAAATATCACCAATACTTGGAAAGGGATATCGGTTCTTAACCATCAATTGGTTCAGTTTCCAATAATCCACGCAGAGTCTGAGTGTAGCGTCTGCTTTCTTCGCAAACAGGACATGCGAACCCCAGAGAGAAGTACTTAGTTGGATGAAACCCTTTGCCTACAAATCCTCCAACTATTCCTTGAGCTCTTAAAATTCTTGCATAGCCATTCTATATGGATTAATGGACACTGGTTCCACTCGTAGAACAAGCTCAATAGAGAATTCCACCTCTCTCTCTAGAGGTATAGCTGGAAATTTGTCAGGAATGGAATCCTTGAAAAGAATAACCATTGGAGGGAAATCCATTAGAATTATTCCCTGGTCATCCAGATATAAACTCACTATCTGGGATGTCACTCCACCTCGTCCATGATGCTCAGGTCTAACTTGGCTCACCATGACGCCCCACTCTCCCTTGTATGGAATCCTGCCGCCCTCTAGTGACGTGAAACTCACACTGTGATGATAGCAATCTACAATGGCTCGAAAGGGTACCAACTAGTCTATCCTGAGAATGACATCATTGGATGTCATCTCTAATATATAGAGATCCCATAGAATGTGACACCCACCAACCACTAGGGTCACTCCTTGCACTGATGCATTCCAGTCGTTCTAATTCCCATCGAAGTATCTAGCGTCATGATATCAGATGAAGAAGAAACATTGATCACAAGGCTCTCCACAACGGGTACAGATATAAAGCTATGTGTAACACCAGTATTGAAAAGGAAATAAGAAAAAAAAAGAATCAACTAGAATAGTACATCTGACAGTGGGAGTTCCATGATCCTACTCTTTTTGGGTCGGTTGCACTGCATATGCCTACCCAGTTCCATGGCCCTGTGACACATCCTGGCTACCCTTATCTGACTGACCCTGCTATCTCTATGATCCTAGTGTCTGGCTTCCTCGGTCGTGACCACCACCTCGACCCGAATGTCCGAAAGTATTCCAGTTCCCTAACTGGTAAGATGCTGCCGGCCCTACTCTTGCACGCAAAGTCTGCACAGAACCCCTCTCACAAGTTACTGGTGGATACACCCTACAAAAGCGCTTAAAATTATCCATCCTGCGGAATGCTTGGAACTCCACTAGGTTACATGGACACAAAGGTCTTGTATTCCCCTACTTACAACATTGGTACCACATTACCTGGACACCTGATGAATTATTATTACTATTACTGCCACCATGAGATAAATCCATCATCCTCTTCCTCTTACCCGTAGAAATAGTACCAATGACCAGTGTTGAGCCGCCCTGGTCCGCACCACTAGATTCCCACAAGTTCTACTCTGTAATCAATGCATGGTTCACAATATCATGCAGTGTTGGAAACCTGAAAACATTCACCAGTGCCCAGATGTCATATCGAAGATCATACTCAAAGCTTCTATCCCTCAACGTCTCATAACCACAAGAACAGGTGAAAAACACTATCGCTCTGTGAAACAAGAAGAATAATCCATCACTGACAGGGCGCCCTGCTGTAGATTCATGGACACTCGAGCCCAATCTTCCCTTAGCGTCTCTATAAGGAAAAATTCCTTGAAGACATCATAAAAATCTTCCCCCACCTTGTCTCGGTGATTCTCAGTCCGGGTGGTAATATCCCACCACCTCTTGGAGGAATCGCAAAACATGTATGTAGCAAGCTTGACCCTCCTCCCAGGAGGCATCTCAAGATGGTCAAAGATCGTTTGCAAAAAATCCATCCATGAATATGCAGCTTGTGGTCCTCCATCCTATGAAAACATAGGCGGATGATACTCCATGAATATACGTGTCATCTTTTCCCTAGACGTGGAAACCGGCAGTGCTCCCTAGAAGGTCATTATAAACCGCATCAAGCCTCCACAAAACTACGCATCCGGGCCTGCATCCGGTTTAAAGGCTGGTGCCGCATCTGGCACTAATGGAGGGTCCATCGGTAGCCCATAGCCTACCATGTCTGGAGTATAATCTTCGTCACTCTCTTGGCTAAAATCTCATGGTTTTCTCGGCTGCATGAATCTACGAGGTCAAACACATGCCTTAGTTTAATTTACTGTCAAGGTTTTTTTTCCTATTTAGAGTGCCAATGAAAATATAAAAAATAGAAACCATAAGGACTGGTAAATAGAGACTACATGGCATATATAAGGTCTACACGGCATGTAATATTATCCCTTTTGTGGTTGTGTTCTGATGCCGGCATGGGCGTGTCTCAACCTGAGGTACATGGCGCGGTACACCCGCACATGGCATGTACAACACCCTGTCTCCCCATCCACATGGAAAATTCCACACGGTGTCTCACCAGTAAAGACTACACGGAGTGTCCCATAGGTACACATCATGTACTAGATGAGCTTTACCAACCTGTGTTGGTCGTGACACTGCCTGATACATGGCTCACAATACACGGCGTGTTCCATGCGGACACAACATGTTTCAGAAGAGGTAACACCGAACTATGTTGTTCGCTACATGGCCGGGTCCCATGAATACACTACAAGGGAATGATCTGAATTGAAATGGCATTTATAAGAAAAGATTCCTCCATCCAAGTTGTTAGTTACATGGGCGGACAAAGGGTCAAGCCGACACAGTGTGTACAACCGGTACAAGGCATGTTCCCACAAGAACTTCCATATCTCGTGTCTCTTCCCACACGGCCTACAACACGGTTAGAGACTACACTATGTGTATATAAGGTACATGGAATGTACTTAAACATTGTTCATTTATTCCCAAAAAGTAGAATACAGGGCGTGTGTTCATAGAAACACATGGCGTGTATTCTTGGTTTTTCCAGACAGTACGCATCAGAAATTACTCCATAGCCCATTTTTATTTAATTTCAAGCGTTGGTATGCCAAATTATGATCTGTGGGGACCCATACTCCCCATGAAACAAATTTGAGCACCCAACCCATCAAATTATAGTACCAAAAAAAACAAAAATGCCGGATCATGATCTTCTAAATTCCGTTCCAAGAGAGCCCATACTTCTTAATAACCAAATTTTATCATCCATAAAACCAACCTGTTGACCTCACCTGTTTTGATAATCTCAATCATGTATTCATATGTGTTGAAAATCCCAATTATGTTTTCATTCTCTATGATATTTTTAAGTATCATTGATCTATACTTTAATTCTTTGAAATCTATGATCAAACCAATAATAAGTTTTAAAATAGTCTTTGGAATATGTTAATCTTCATTTATCCATGTTCATACAAGTTATAAATTGATTCTAACACAATCGGATGTGTTCTGCATAAAACAGATAAGTAATCTGCCTATAGCTACTGATAAAGAGCTACCGGTACCCAGTCTACCGATAGACTTAGTCTACCGACAGACAGAGTCACCGATATACTTAACACAGAGCTACCGATGTACTTATAAATGTAAGCTACTGACTTACAGACAGCTACCGATACAAACATAGAGCTACCGGTGCAAGTATAAATAGCTACCGATGGAATAAGAGTTACCGATGGAATAAGAGTCACTGATGGACAAAGCTACTGACAGCTACCGATACCGACGCATGGAGCTACCGACGCATGAAGCTATCGACCCATGGAGCTACCGATAAACAAAGTCACCGATACAAGCATATACCAACCGACGCATAGAGCCACCGATAGAGTCAAGGCAACTGAAGAAATTGAGCTACCGATGTCCAAGCTACCGATGCTGATTACCTACCGATCACTCAACTCACTGTTTGAATTTCTTTATTTCCTATCTTTATTTAATCTATCCAACGGTCATATCATGTACATTTTAATGATTTGTCAAATATCTAATAAAGGTTGTCGGATGTCAGGAACCCGTACCTCGTACCTGCAGAAAGGAAATCTTTTCTGTCCCCTGTTGCCCGTGAGATAAATACGAGAAGACTACGCTGCCCAGAGAAGAGTGTGGTGGATGAAATATACCAGAAACACAAGAACAAGAAGCATCAAGAGAAAAACCAGTTCCATCAAGAACACAGAGAATCTCATAGACAATCAAGCATACTCGAGAAGTGTTCTGTGCATACAAGAAGAACACTGAAGAACTTCAACCACTACATTTTCACTGTCTATGAACCTGGAGTATACGACACTCTGTTTCTCAAACAGAAACGAGAAGAGAACTCAGACTCACTTCTGATTGAATCCAAAGGAGTCCAGAGCTACACTGAGATCACCAGAACCACTTCTAAACTCTACATCTCTTGTTCTGTGATTTATTATTATACTTTTCGAGTAGTGTGTGTTATCTTCTGTATCTAACACATACACTGTCTCCTGTACTTAAACTGGAGGATTTGTAAATCCTTACCAAATTCTTTCATTATATTCTTTCCCACGAATAACAGTGGTAGAGGTCATGTGTGACCTGGACAGCTGGTTGCTGTTGTACTGTTTCCCACGAATAACAGTGGTAGAGGTCTTGGACCTGGACAGTTGTAAACTGTTGAACCCCGATCCAGGGTGTGGATCATTTTTATATAAACTTTTGAGAGGTCTAAGTCTCGTCTTGAGACTGAACCTCTTGGTTACATTTGTTGTGCCATCTCTTTCAAAGTTTTATTCCGCTACTAATCACTTTAAAACCAATACTGTTTTTAAAGTTACTTTGATAATTAAATTAGCAAGTGTTTATGTTAAGTGTAGATTAGTAAGTTAGTTTCAAATGATAATCACACACTCCTGTGTTGATTAACTGGGAATTAATCAATCCCTTGAGAATCTAACAGAACCTCTACTTTAATATAAATTCACTACAGTTTAATTTATTATTTTATTTGGAGGTCTTTAAGACAGTTTTTTTAAATACAGAAATTTTAATTGGTACTCAATTCACCCCCCTCTTGAGTAAACCACTCCTACCAACACAACCCTAACATGTACCAATACCCAATAAATAGTAGGCATATCTATCAAGATACCTATCAAAACAACATGCATTTTATCGCACCACATCTATCACAACAACATGAAATTTCTAATGCACCTACATGACATGGAAACTATTCCTGGAATGTGATTCTAACATGTGCCTAAATGATGTCTGAGATGCCATACCCTCATCAAATCTGGTTTCATCTAAATAGAACCCATGTATATAGCATAAACAGTACACCACAAGTGTGTCACCCAATGGGAAAAATCAAATCAACAGTGAAATTGCAAAACCATAAAAAATTGCAATTACATGAGGTTGATTGGATTTTACCTATACGTGGGATAGCTACTCCTGGGAACAACTTATTACCAAATACCAATTCCATCCTATCCCTGACAATAGGCTCCGACCAGTAAGTCAAATAAATGAAATTCCTCTGATGCCACATTGTAACGTTCTGGATTCGGGTGCAACATAATGGGTGTCCCAAACCCAGTTGGTCACATTACCTCAAGCGCATTTCACAAAATTCTAGAGGCTGCCGACTAGCATCAATGGCATAGGTCTGATAGTTGGGAATCTATGAACTCATTTTGTCAAAGTGTAGCACAATGGAAAAATATAAACATATGAAAAGAGGAAGTAATAAACAATTTAATGATGAAGGGACAATGACACTAGAGTAATAGATAACAAAAATCATATATATGATGATGCAATATGTCCCAAATTATAAGAATGCATCCAAAATAGGATACACTACAGTCTAATACAATACAGCACAAAGTACAAGTACTGAAAAAAAAAACAGTGCAATATGAACTCACCAGCATCGCAAGCCTAAGCTCGGTCATATGCTCTCCGACTCCTCTATAACAATCATGTACCTAAATAAGGACCCTTTCCATTATCGACACCTGTAGCAACATAATCTGTTTGGTCCCAAGACATGACCCTAATGGGGTGTGAGAAATAAATCCCAGTAGGCAACCACTGAAGGGTCGTACCCAACTTTCAGTGAATATGTGTAGCAATAATGTGAAATAATGAAATGCAGTAAACTAGAATGTACTAAAAAGTAACCATTCCTACCAATTATATTTCCATTTTAAAAATTATTCAAAAATTTGACATAATTGAATTATGTGTTCCAGAGACCCGGCCTCGACCTAAAATCTCATATACCAGTGCCATAACAGAATCCCCAACAGGCTATCTAACTACTAAAAAATAATAATAACACCATGATTTTTCTTTAGCTTGGCAGGTACAACATAAGAAATCACCACAGTGAATATTAAAGGTAAACATTATCCATAGACATACAAGTCCTTACCCTCAGGTAAGAAGAAATGAATCTCTCAGGTGACTACCCTCATGAATAATGAATATTTCCCTCAGGAATACGAGATACTACCCTCAGGCATAGAAGCTACTGCCCAAAAGCATAAGAAATGTTTCCCTCAGGCAAAACAAATACTTCCCTCATGAATTCCATATGAAAATCAAGTAATCGGGCCAAGCCCAACGCATAAGAAAGAAATTTATATATTTTTCCACTCGAGAAAACTAAAAACATGTTATCATTATGTTATATCCGTGGGTATCCAGGACAAAAGGCTAAACAAGGGGAACACACCCTCGAGGTGGCCCCAGATCCAGCAATGATCCAAAACAGAAGTTTATAAATTATTCATTAGATTAGCTATGAATTTCTATGTATCATAACATTCAAGGTCTCAACCAAACGACACCCCAGACATCTGCGTGTGTTGCAACGATACAAAAAATCAACTCGACTATTTGAAATATACACAAGACCACCTACCTCGATCTCCTTTTATCGATACACATGAAAGGCACCTCCCGAAACAACCAAGAATGGTGTAGATTTGAGATAAACATCTTCCCATTAAAACCCAAATAACAGTCCCTTATGGAATGAATTTGATGTAAAGGATCCAGGAGAAGGAATGTCTTAACCGCGTGTCGGCAGAAAGATTAGAGTTCTAGTGAGCATTCGGGATCTCCTCCAAGCCTCGGCCTCCTCTCTCGGTTCTCCAAATGAGTTTTCTGCCTACTCTTCTGAATGAGCAGGCTACTGCCTGTTTTTAATGTAAAAACATAACTACACAATGTATACTCACAAGTACATGACATGTACCTTATTTTTAACTGTTCAATACTGACAACTCTTCACTTCCTTACCGTTCATATGTTGACTGATTAAATGACGTTTACTACCAATTACACGGTGTGTACCATCATTCCTCAGGTGGCAACTTCCACCGCCTTACTGTTCACCTGTCGATTGATTACACGGCATGTAGTTAGTTTTTACACCCTGAATCGCCGAAAAGACTACATGCCATGTATTTTCATCCCACACATCGAAAGTATAAAGCATGTTGAAAAGTACACAACACGTACCCATCAAGTTTGTTATTTTTCCCACATTTCCCTTTTTTCTCAAAAACACTTTAGGAAAAAGGAAAATAAGAAACTCATTCCTCAAGAATAAGAACCATGTTATTACAGAAAGTTACAATGAAATTTTCTAAAGGATGTGTCAAAAAATTAAGGTCTCATTAATGTGGTAAAATATTTTTAATATTTATATGTTAAAAACATTCCTTTTGACTTTTGTAAAAAGAGTTGAGTGAGGAATTTTAACGATATTGTTTATAAAGATATTCCCTTAGCTCATGTCTAATTTCCCATATATTTCCTTTATCGACCAGAATATTAAATTTAGGATAATTATTTACATAATTGAGAACCATTATCATGATTATTATTCCTTTAATATCACTTATGAACATTTTATAAAAATTACATAATTATTTATCTTTGTGATAGACGTTTTGATGAAATTCGGTACTTAAGTCCAAAAAGGATTCTGTTTAATGCCTACATTCAAAGAGGTAATTATTCCATCATCTCTATAATAATAATCCTGAAATAATTATCCTTTTTATAAATTATGTAATATGTTAATTCAATAAATTAAATATTTATAGAATAAATGATCAATTTTACAATCATAGAGACATTAGGCCTTACGGACGTATGAGTAAAACATTCATTTTTAAATGATCATTATGGGAAGAAGGTAACTGTAGTTTTATATTTGAATAATAATAATATAGTAATAAATATCATATCACCTATATAAATATAATTAAATATATCATTCATGTTGTTCAGTGATTAAAACAATTCCTATCGTTTTATAGAGGTGGTATTCTACACGTACGTATAAATGACATAATCATTTTTCTATTCATGGAAATGATAGAAATTAAATGGTATATTATATTTTTATATTGATAAATATGTAATTAATATAATATATAAACATTATTTCCATCATTATAACCTATCTTGAGAGATAGTTATGGAAAATATATTACATCAGTTTGTGAGGCGGTAGTCCACTGTACAAATAGATGATGTATTATTTTCCCATTTGATTTAAAATTATATGAATATAGTCATTACACTAAAAAACTAACATATAATTATATTTTGGATTCATTACTTATTATTATATAATGTTTTAAAAATACTTATAGTAATTTTAAGAATAATTTAATCAAAAACACCTGATTAAAAATGATATATCTTCTTCAGACAACCTGCTTTTTTAACACAATAAGGCAACTAAAACTAGTTTTTGGAAAAAAAAAATATCCTTATATTTATGGTATAGATTATTGGAATATTTTGGTTAGATATTGGATGAAAAAAAATTTAAGTGTTTATAAATGAGAATAAAAGGTTCCATTTTATTGGAGTGAGGAGGGGCTCTCTTGGAATTTCCCAAAATTATTATTTAATATAAATTATTTTCAAATTAAAAATGCCTCCAAGGTGATTTATTTAGAAAATAATATTTCTATGGGTATAAAAAGCTTCATTAAATAATGTTTAGATAGTTTTACATCACTTTTTTAACCTTATCATTTTGTTTTAACCCTTTTTTATCCCATTTTACTCTTATCGAGAAAACAATGATTTTTATTCATTAAGGGTCAATATTGTTAATATAAAACAAAAAACAACCCATAATTGAATAATTGATGATATTATTAAACTTATACTAATAATTAGGATAAATTTAATATTTTAATGATCTTTATATCATTTAATAAAATATTATTTATTCTAAAATATCATTAATGTATTTTTTAAAACTATTCATTAAAATTACATTTAAAAATATAAATACAACAACATAACACTGCAAAAAAACATTAATACATCACGAACATGTAAAGTTAATCAATAAAGTTAATTTAAGATATTAATTATTTTATAATATATTTATTTTAAAATATTTAATATCATATTTTTAATTTTTTAACTAATTAAATAATTAATTAATTAACGTTGTGAATGAATTTTAGTTAATTATGTTTCACTAAAAATTTAAAATTAATTATCATGTTGATGATAAATATATTATATTTAAAAAAAATATTTATAGTCAAACTTATCTTCTGAATAATTACATATTAAAATTATAATATTTGTTAAAATAAGACTATGTCAAATTTTGACTTTTCATTAAATAAAATATTATAAAAGTCATAATCTAACCAAAGTGGATTTGAATAGCCATATAATTGAATCTAAAATAATTATCGATGAATATTAATCTTCCAAATGAAAATGGGGAATCTTTTTGGGTTGTTTTATAATCTTTATCATGCTAATTTTACCCTTAAATACTTGATTTCTACATTACCATGGTAATAAAAATTATTTAGGATACAATTAATATTGTCCAAAAATAAAAGTAAAATATTTCATAAATTTTTAAAACCTTGTTAAAAAAAATTAATCCATTTTGAAAAATACAATACATATAATTTTCAACATAAGAATTAAAATTTAACCTATAAGACACAATGAGGAAGAGTTTTCTAAAAAATGACACTTTTCAACAAAAAAAATTGTTTTTATACTAAAATAAAGTATAAAATAAATTTAAAGAACCATAATTGGATTGTTTTAAATATTAAGGAAAAATAGAAATTTGAAAATGAATCAAAAATATAATTTATTTTGTAAATTCATGAATATAATATAACATTTTCAAAAAAATCAGTATTTTTGTTATCCAAAAGAGAGTTAAAATATTTCATTAAATTCTAAACATTTCTCCATAATAAAATTTTGGTATGAATATTTCAGAAAATATATTTATTTCATCAAATAAAATTTCAATAATTTCTAGAAATTAATTGTATTTTACTCTCACAAAAAAATTAAAATCATTCTTGAAGAAAGTGTATTTAAACAATAAATCGACTTTAATAAAATTAATTGATTAATTGTATAAGAACTAATTAATAAATTATAAGTGATTTGGAACATTTTATATTTCCTAATTAAGTCAATAGTATACATTCCCACCAATTTACTATCTATGTTATAATAAAATTAAAAAATATTATGTTGTTCTTTTAAGGTTAGTGTTTGAATCTTGTATGCTATCAAACATAGTCATTTCTTTTAAAAATTAAGGTTGTTACAATCTCCCCCATTTTGGATAATTATTCCATGTAGTTTTTAATTCGTTCTCAGTTATTATATTTTGAAATTTCAAACCATGTTTGTTGAAATCCCATATCGAAAAAAGGATTCATAAATTTTCTACATAAAAGGATAGAAAAGAAAGATCAAAGATCATCTATAATTACTCATTTATAATAATTTTTGTAAGAATATTTGGTCCTAGAAGATAAAATAAAACACCCCAACACTGATATAGAGTGATTGATAACATGGCCATAAAAAATTGAACAGTCACAAAATCATAAATCTATGATGGGTTAAAAGGTCAATGACATCCCATTAAGAATAGTAAACTGATAATGTTTTTTTTAAGATAATTTTTATAGAGTTGAGGAGTTATTTTACTACCTTGATAGATAACATAGGGAAATATATTTAATATACAAGTATAATTTCATCCTTTAATTTATTTCCACCAAAATCTCATCTCTTTTCTCTGAATGATGAGTATTCAAGAAGAATTTTTTATACCAGAATCAGTATAATCAACTTATATGGATAAAAAATTCTAAACAATTATTTGTATCTATTCTTCCAATACTTCCTTATATACAAAAACTAAAATGGTAATAAGAATATAATATAATACACTAAAATTTGTTAACCATAAAATGAATTAAAGACACTTTTAATATCTATAATCAAAAAGTAATTCCCAAAGTTCAAAATAAATCATTCAATAAAAATTCTTATCATTATTTAACATATTCTAGAATATGATTGAAACCCAAAGATCAAATTCTTTCATAATAATTTTAAAATTTATCTCCAAATAACATCAATAATTCCTAATGTATTATATCAAAATGGTTTTATCCAAATAATGTAATATCTAATATGTTCTGATAATTTCCATGAATCGCAAAGAAAAAAATACAATTCAACCTTTATTCTATAAATAATATATCATAGTATTTATTTTTCCTTATTCCCTTTATTTCTTCCCAAAAATATAAAGATATTTTCCAAAATAACATTAATCACTTAATCACCAAATAAATTTTTCATCCCATGAAATTATATATGATAAAACATTTGTTCCCAAAATCAAAATTTTCATCATACATTAAATAGAATAACTAAAAGGAAAAATGAATAATAAACATGAATTCACATTGGAAAATCATAGGTGAGGAACAATGTTTTCTATTCGGTTGTGGGTTTAATTCTCACGGCCTTACCAGATTCCATTGGTTGTCACATGGCTAGTGGGTTTCCATGTTTCAAAAAAGTTTAAATTCTTATAAATTTCCTAAAAATTTGAATAAAACCTCAAACTAACCATAATATTTTCAAAATAAAGGAAATTTTTTAACATCATAGGTTTTCCCATACGTTTCATTTTTCTTCCAAAAAAGTAATATCCCATGATTACATAAAAAATTAAATATCTCTAAAAATGTCAATAGTCACCTTAAAATTTCATAACTTAATTCATAAAAAGGGGTTTATAAGAAATTAATTTTATTATAAAAAGAAAAATTAAAAACCCATGATGGTATCCCTAACTCGCAAGATAACCTCACAAGAAAACATTGTAAAATATAATATTTGGTAAACCCTAATCTGAAAACATCTCTATGGAACCAGCCATAAAACATACCTATTATTGTTATTATAGACTTGAAAAAATTTTCTTTCATTCCCAAAAATATTTTAGTGTTATTGTTTCAGAGAATTATGAAACAAATTATAAAAATTAATCTCATTCATAACAAGTGTACACTTCTACATAATATCCAATTTTCATTATAAAACCAAAGTTTTTAAATGAGAATGTGATTTCATATCAGGATAATATAAAAAATTATCTTATTGGACTTTTAATTATCCTTAATCATTTTTAAACCCTATAAAAACCATTTCAAAACATTGGATGATCAAAAACTCTCATTAAGGGATATAAAGAAATGTAATTCTTGTTAAAAAAATGAAAACTCATTTAAAGTTAGTAGTGTGTATAAATCATTTCCACATGAATGAAACATAGTTTTTGGTCAAAAAACAATTGAAAAATATAAAATGGAAAAATCGGAAATTGGAGATTCCCATTCATAAAACCCTTGAAAACCCATACAATTGGAATAACCAAAAAATATACTTCTAAAATGATTTTTTGGAGAACATAATCATTACCTAGTACATTGGAGTACTAAATAGGGATTTACCCTTCATATAAGATATATGAAGATCACTTATATTTAATGAGCCATAATGGGGATCAATCCTTCATATAAGCTATATTAGGATAACCCGTGAGATATATTGGGGTAAAACCATTGATAGAAGATGTATCGGGTAAACCTATTTCCAATCTAATGCTTACATACCGAATCTAGAATAAAATATTTTATGATTTCACTTTGCAACCATTTAAAAAATATTTAAATTGCATATGAATAGTCCTTTATGATATCAAAATACTCGTTGCCATAAAAATTCATTTCCAATTACAAAATACCATGAATAAGGGATGGAGGATTTTTCATTGAATAAAAAACATTATCGAGGAAAAAAACATTTTTGAGAAAAATAACATTTTCCATTTAAAAAAAAATTTAAAATGAAGCACACTTATAAATGAAAACATTTTTTTTTGAAAATAAACATGAAATATTGTAATGGATGATTAGAATAATTAATTCTTAATTAAAGTCATAAAATATTTTCATTCAATAAAAGTTATAAAACATTTCTTTTGAAATTTCTAAAAATATTTGAAAGAGGAATTTTAAAAGAGAATTTTTTAAAAGAATTTCAACTACCTTGACTATGGTTTTTCTTTTATGTACTTTATCTTACTAAATAAAAAAATTGTTAATTATTTATATGATTGAAATTTATTTTCATTCTTATTATTCCTCTTATATCACTAGTTACAATTTTTTAACAATTACATAATTATTTATATTCTCATTGGACGTTTTGAGGATATTTAATACATGTGTACAAAATGAATTAGGAATGATATATGTAATAAAAGTGGAAATTATTCCATAATATTTAGAATAATAATAATGGAATAATTATCCCTTTTATATATACAATATACTTTTAGTTTCATATATTAAAAATGTATATGAAAAATGAACTAAGTTACAATGTTGGAGACAGTGGTCCATATATACACATGAGTGACGTTTTATTTTTCAATTATCATTAGGAAAAGAAGTTCAGTATAATTTTATCTTCAAATTAAAATTATTATATAAGAAATTAAATATAAATTCCTAAAATATACTTATATATATAATTTATGTTCAGTGGTGATTAAAATGAATCACATTGCTTCATAGAGGTGGTAGTCCACACTTACATGTAAACAACCTTATCATTATTATTCTAATGGAATGTTAAGAGTGCAAATGATATATTATCTTCTAATAATGATAAATTTGTCACTAATATCATATATAATCATTACTTCCATCATTATAACCAGTCATTAGATATGGTGATGGAATACATATTACATTGGTTCGTGAGGTGGTAGTCTGACATACACAAAGATGATGAATTATTTTCCCATTTGATGGAAGAGTGAATGGAAATGGGTCATGAAACTAACATAATAACATAAAATTATATTTAAGATAATATATTTATTATTTTTTCATGGTTTAAAAATATTTTGATTTTGTGGAAGAAGAAAAAAACAGAAACAGTTGTTTATAAATGATACAACTTCTTTGGACAACCTCATTTTTGTAACACCTTATCACAAATACAGTAGGTGTTATAACTAAAATAATAAATCTAGAATGAATTAATGGATTATAAGAAGTTAATTTGGTATATATTTGTTGAACCAATTGGTTTTTGATTTTATTTTTGAAATAAGAATAAGATGTTCAATTCTACATTAGAGGATTGGTGCACTCTTGGATGTTTTCATAATATTAAATTAAGATAAATTAATTTTAAATAGAAAATGGATTCAATGTGATTTATATAAAATATAAAATGACTATGGGTCTAAATAATATTATATATAGTTGTTTGATATGATATTTTACTTTAATACCCTTATCATTTATTTTTAACCATTATTTATCCCAATTAACTCTTATCATTAGAACATTGATTTTTATTTTTTAAGGTTTAATATTGATATGATAAAATTATAAAAATTCCCATAATTAGATAATGATTTATATTTGAAACCATATTCAAAAAAGTTATATAAATTTAATTATTTTATAAATATTGCTTCATTTAATACAATATTATTTATTTTAAAATATCAGTAGTGTCAATTTTAACACATTTCCTTACTTTGACTTTTAGAAATATAAATAAAATAATATAAAATCGAAAAAATATTTTTAAAAAGTAAATATCATGTAAAATTATTCTATATAATTTATGGATTACATTAAATATCTCATTGTATATTTATATTAAAATTTTTAATACAATTTATTTTATGTTTCCATTAATTAAATAATCACTACATTTTTATTGTGAAATCATTGAAGGTAATTATTTATTCACTAAAATTTAAAAGTAAATTTACATGTTGATGATAAATGTAATATATTTCAAAATAAGATTCATAATCAGATAAATATTATGTGTAACACCATATTGAAAAAATTGTACTTATTAAGAATACAATATGTCATGTTTTTCTTTTCATTAAATAAAATATTATAAAGGTCATAATCTAATCCAAGCGAACATAAATTGTGATACAAATGAACTATTAATAGTTATGTATGAATATTATTTAGGAAATAATTTTTTGGAAACTATAAGTGTCATTTTCTAGTCCTTATAAATTTATTTTTACCCTTAATTACATAATTTACCCTTTACTATGAGAACAAAAATTACAAATGATACTATTCATATTATCCAAAAATAATAGGGAAATATTTTATAATTTAATAACTCTTGATTAAAAATATTTAATAATGTTTTTCAAAATTCAAAACATTGAATTTTGTGAATTTAATTTAAATTCAAACCGATAAAATGTAACAATAAATTGTTTTTTCGAAAAAAATGCCTTTTTAAAATGTAAAAGGTTTTTATACAAATGTAAAGAATAAAATAAAATTAAAAAATCATAATTTGATTATTATAAATTAAATTATGAAAAAAATTAATTTTAAAAACTAATTCATAATATAATTTTATTTTGTAAATACATGAAAAGAAAATTTAATTTTCAATAACATCAGTATTTTCAATATTAATTTAAAATTAAACCATTTCATAAAATTCTCAAAATTTCCTGATAAGATAATTTTTATATTATTATTTATAATATGATAATTATTTCATTAAATAAAATTTCAAAAAGTTCAAAAAATTAATTTTTTTCACTAAGAGAAAATATAAAAATCATTCGTGAAGAAAGTATATTCGAAGAAAAAAAAGTCTTTTCTATAAAGAAGTTCTTAATTTTAGAATAATTCATTGATAAAATATTAATGATATTGAACATTTTATGTTTCATATTTCATCTAATACTATATATTATGACCAATTTAGAATCTAGGTTATAATGATAACATTTAAACAGCATTTAGTTGTTCGTTTAATCTTGTTGTTGTGTAACTTTTAGGCTATCGATCACAGTAATTATTTTAAAAATATATATATAATATGTTAAAAATATATTTTTGGGTTTTCAATTAAATACATCCTTTTGATATTCCATAAGGGTGACGTTGTTTTTGAATCGATTTACCTAGCAGTAATAACACCAACATGGGTTATTTGGCTTAACCCGATCATAACCTGTTGCACACCATTGAGTATTACTGGACACCTATTTTTTCACTCATTTGGGATATTTTAACACCCAATAATGTTTAAAGGGTTAAAATAATAAATAATATGAGTCATGTGAACTAGATTTTCTTTTATTTTCGAGATCCTTCCTGATTAAAACTCCAAAGTTAAGTGCTATTGACTTAGAGTAGTGATCAGGAAGTGTGGCCTTCTTGGAAGTTTCCAGGGTGCCTTTGAGTGAGGAAAAACACACTAGAAAGATCATGTGTTCGGGCATGTGGGTGGGACAGAGGTAGGAGACTACGCTTTTACAAGGAAAATGTTGGGTCATGAAACGACGACCATGTTATGGTAGGGTGTCTGTGTTATCAATGGGCCCCAATTGTTACATTTTTATCAGAAGAGGAACCCAACAATAAGGGTAGTGGAACTGCCTTGGTTGAGATGTTGGGTCCACTATATGTTCTTTAATCTCTAATTTTTGGGGGGATGGTGGATGTAACCCCCAATAATGTTCAAACAATTAAAATACTAAATGATAAGACTCATGTCAACAAGGTGAACGTTTCTTTTTAGGAGCCTTCCTGATTAAAACTCCAGATATATGTGCGCATGTCCTATAGTATTGATTAATAAGGGTGACATTTTGGGATGTCTCATTGTGTGATTGTGAGTATGGAAAAAACCCCTGGAAAAAACATCAGTTGGCTTGTGGGGACAATCATTAATTAGAGGAAATGTTTGGGAATTTGGGTGGGACATAGGTAGCAGACCACATGTCTGCGGGGAAAATGATGGTACATGGGGGGCCAGTACACGATGAATATGTAAAGGGAGGGTGAAGGTTTTTTCATTGGGCAACAGTTTTTACATTGGTATTAATTGAGGAACCCATCTTTGAGTGTGTAGTCACTTCCACGGTTAAGATGTTGGGTCCAAAATTCAGAATTTGTTCTCTAATATGGGGGGGGGGGATAACACCACATAATGATAAATGATCTGAAAGACATAATGATATGAATCATGTCAATAATATGCACCATTATTTTCCAGAGCCTTCCGGATGAAAACTCAAAAGTTTTCCATTCTTGGCCAAGAGTAGTGATTTGGATGGGTGACCATCTGGGAATTTTCATTGGGTGTGTGTAATGCGAAACAAACTCTAGAAATAACATTTTTTGGCATGTGGGGACAATCATTGTTCATATGAACTATTCATGTATGTGGCATGGCCTTATAGAGGGTACCACGTGTCTGTAGGGTAATTGGTGGTAAATGGTAGGCCAAGACCTGATGACCAAGTTAAGGCACAATGTTTATGTTGTCAGTGGGTCACATATGTTATAAATATTATTAGGAGAATTAACATTTTTTTTCAAACCATTAATAAGTAATTGTAATATTGATATGCGCAAAGAATTAGTGTTTATGATTATGATATTAGCTATGTAAAATTTATTTCAACTATTTTTTGAATATACATTATGTTTTATAGTGATATCATCTAATATAATGTATTCCATATTTTAGAATGGTTAATAGTATAAGGATTAGGAACAAAATCAACTCATGTAATCCAAGGATTAAAATGATCATTTGTCTAACGGGTTTATGAAAATAATTCAAATGGAACTAATAACCCAAAAATTCTAATCATACGAGGACATAGTTTAATTTAATAACAATATAGTGAAAAAATTCTCAATTTATTATGGCTTGAGTGTAAATAAATATAAGATTAGGAATACATGGAAATATATAGATAATGAGAAGAAGGTAAATAAAGGGTTTCCCACATGTGATAATAGTTGAAAGCCACACTATTATACTTTCCTAAAAATATTGAGTGTTTTTATATATCTTGAGAAAGGCAAATTTCTTATGATTTAATGGGTAATAGAAAAGGTTCCAACATGAAGTGATACAACTATAATGAGATGTTTCACTACACAAAACAATTTACCTAGCTTAAATGGAACATACCATAGAAGAATCTAAAGGGTTGATGGAAATATTATGATATTTCTATAGAAAAAATGACATTTCTATAGAAAATGTGTAATTATTAATGTCCACTATTTGGATCTAGGAAAATGTTATTTAAGATATTAATATAATAAAAATTATAAATTATACGTAAGGATTTTACAAAAAATCATTTTCATTAAATATTTGAGAGAATATGTTGAATGATACTAATAAGCTATAAAATATAATTAGTGGATTACTGAAATTCTAGGAAAACCCATTATTGAGAAAATGATAACCCATACAATATTATTGTAATTCAGATAATGATTTCTGTATTAATATAATGTTGATATGGATAAAGTAAATTGGATAGTGATGACTACATTGGAACTAATTAATTATTTTTTTTATAAAGTTTTTTATGTTATCATTGATGTAATTAATTTTTTTTTTAATTTTAGGAAAATATCCAAAGACATATGTTTTATTTATTGAATAAAAAAGCACGCATATCTTCATTATAGTTATATGTAAATTCAAGGTATTTACATGTTTTAAGAGAATACAAGACAAAGGGATTAAAATATCAAGTATGTGACAATTAATATCTTCTTCATAAAGGATATGAGACTAAAGATACAATAAATTTATAAATTTATTGACTTTTCTCTAATGATTTGGATCATGGTCTTTTATAAAGTTATAAGTTGAACCATTTTTGAAATGGTTTATGTTGAACTTTGTATGAGGTTTTAGATATTAATGTTTTACTTAATCATGTAAATATTTATGCATATCAGATAACTAATGTAAACCATATTTATTTTGGAAGATATTTTGATATTAAAAGACAGAATTGTAACCAATTTATAAATCCTAATATCCATTAAAACTAAATTTAATTTTTTTTCATAAAAATTATTTTCCTGATTTTGATTTCATTGATTAAGAGATGAATTGGAAATTAATCAAACCAAAACCAAAGCATTAAAATTTTCTTACGAAATATAAACATATAAATTAAATATATTTCCTTATATTATTATATAGTAAATGAATTCCTCAATATTTGAGAATGATCTTGAAAAAATAATGTTATCCTATTATTTTCATATCTGATGATTTATATTTTCCTTTAAATAATTAACAGTTTGTGGTTTTGAGGTCCTCAACATTTAATTTATAATTCACTTACTTATGATCAATTACCATAACAACTCTCTATAATTATTTACTCTTTTATTCCATGGCCATATCTTCACTTTCCACTAATGTTATCCAATATTGAAATCTTGTAAAATTTAATTGCATTTGATCGTTTCAATTCCATTTATATATTATCAAGATTATATTGTAATAACAAAATCATGATGTAGGGTCTCAACCAATTAATTTTCATATATCATACCCTTGATTACTGAGATCAAGTTTAAATTGAGAGAACACAATTTATTTAATGCTAGGACAATATGACACCTCAAAATTCAAAAAGAAAAAACATTTTAATAGTTTATTTGAAAATAGGTACTAATACAAGAAGATAATATAACACCCCAATACTTTAAAATATATATTTTTTTAAAATTATATTAACATATAACAATTCATGTAACAACTTCTTTTTTTAATAGCTTTTGTAACACACAATACCAAATTTTATTGAAAAATAGTATACTGTTAATAATGTTATGACCATTACCTCCTCGAATTTTGAATGGCGTGTATGAATTGGATTAAAAAATTGTGAAACTAAATATTTTACATGAAATTTTTTTTTATTTATTTATTATAAATAAAATAATAATCATTTTAAATGAAATTTTTTTTTAAAAAAATTGTATTTTCTGAAAAGATGGATTTGTCACGCTTTGTGCAGAAATTTTAAAATTGATTCTTAGTAATATTATAAAATTTTAATTGACAAAATAAATTCATTTTTTAAATATAAATAATAAAATTATGTTACGGTTAATTTTTTGGTTGTTTCTATGAAGTTACATTTTGTAATAAATAGTTAATAATGTTGAAATTTAATTAGAAATATCCTTTTCATTTACATAATTTACAATGATAAATAATATTTTAAACTAATTTTAATCTAAAATTAGTCCATTAATATATAAAATAATCCAATAATGTTCATTGGAATCATGTAAATATTTATTTTTGATATAAAACATTTTAAACTGTTAATATTTTCACTTTAAAACTCCCTTACTCCTCACATCTAAGAGATTAATATTAAAGTTTATTTTCCACTTCTATAAATTATATTCTGAAAATTGGAATAAATATTTAGAATAATCATAATTTATAATTTCTAGTATGTCCAAATTAATTTTCAACCCAAATGAATTACCAAAATCGTAAAAATTAATTACGGTGGTTAAAGAAAAAAATTGATTCAGTGGGGGTTAAACTAAGAAATTTAGGGTTAAAAATGACCTATCAACTATAAAAACACACATTTACACAACATATATTGACCTAATATCATCTAGTTTAGATAATTTCTTATTTTATAATCCTTTCAAATGATTAAAATGGGGGTATTATTAAACCTTTCAAATAAAATACAAGTGTTCCACTCACATCATTTATAAAAAGGAACCCCTATCATCTCTTCTTCACACCTTCACATGTTTTTAATTTTTCTAATACCTAAAAAAATAACATCCTACCTTCCATAACCTAATCCTAGAAGATACATTTTGTTCATAAATGAATCCTATGATGGATTCAGTGCAAACCAAAGGAGGATACTCAAATATGAGGGGATGTTTTTGAATGAGCATCATTATTTTATTTATTTCTCAACCTTCGTGAATTATTTTTTAATGATAATGATATAATAAAATATATATATTAAATATAATAATTTATTTTTATAATAAGAACCTTCCCTAAAATCATCAAAACTTCCATAAAATGTGTTAAAATACCATCATTCATCTGTACAACAAACTATATCCTCGTAAACTGATGCCTTTCTTTCTTCCATTTCCACCTTTAAGGGTTGGGTATAATGATGGATTTAAAGTATATATATATTTATTATATATATAATATATATATATATAAATATATAGTCATTATAACATATATATCCTTTTAATTTCCAGTTTATAGGTGATGTGATAATGTATCATGTGTGTACCGCGGACTACCACCTCACAAAGTGATGTGATTTTTCTTTCACTAACTCTTCACATGGAATGTAATAATTTCAAATTTAATAATTATATGTGTTATTAATGTAATAATTAGGATATTATTGAAATATTTATCATTATATTAATTTAATATATAATTTTTTTTATATTGTTTCACTCGGTTATAGATGATAACGTCGTTCGCAAACACATAGACCACCACCTTCACAGAGCGATGTGATTATCTTTTCATCACCACACCACATGGAAGATATATATATGTATATTTTTTTTATTTTTGATATTTTTATCAGTATTTAAAGATAAAATATTTCTTACATCCTTTCCATAATGGTCACTGAAAAATGGAAACAATCTCCATGCGTACGTACAATCTACCATCTCCATGATTGTAACCTACTTAATTTTTCATAACCATATTTCATTATTGGTTTTAAAATTATAATTGATATAAAAATATGATAATTATTTTACAATTATTATTATGTGTATTAAATTAATATTTTTTATGTTCAGGAACCAAATCATTCTTGATAAAACAGGTATGAGAGAATAAGGAAATTAACAACCGAACAATGAATGTAGTGAAATATTATTAAAGAATGGGTGATAAGATGTTATAAAATTATCACATATTATATTATAAATATTAATATGGTTCTGGTTCTGGTGTAATTTAATTTAATGTTTCAAAAAAATATTCATAAGGTTAAATAATGTTCAACGAAATGTATTATTGGGTTAAAGTATTTTTTTAACTCAATTTATATTAATTGGGTTATTATTCTACATCATTTAATATGCCATTATATGATTATTTCAATAATTAATTTTAACTATCTTATGTTTTATTACCAATTTTCATATTTTTATTTATATTCTATACACATAATCTATTCATTTAATAATTCTAACATCAACGTTATTATTATTGTAAGGGTTTATTTCACAATCTCTTTCTTATCGAGATTGTTTATAATTTTATTTATATATTATTAAATAATTTATAATTGTATAACTAACTCATTTAATTTTATAATACAATGGTTATATATTATATAATCAAATAATTATAAGCACTCGACTATAAAAATTAAATAATCTTGTGTTATGTCAAGAATTCACAGTGAGGATCTTTTCAGGTTTAGAGATTTATAGAATTAGACCATAACTTTTACATTACATCTCTAAAATTAAAAATTAGACACTTCTACTTTATCCAATGTATCATAAAAATAAAACTCATTAAGAAAAACAGGGGTCCTTTTCTTGATATAAATATTCTTGAATACTTAATTTCTCATACCATTCCTTATACCCTTTGAAAAACATTTCAAAAACATGGGATGAGCATAAAAAGCTCAGTAAGGGTTATAAAATAATGAAAGAAAAAATTATCCCATTAATAAATATAAATCAGAGAAAACATAATTTTCAATCATAACATACCTCATGAAATCATTAGATTTATGAATAACAAACAGAAATCAAAAATCAGAAAAGGTGACTTATGGCATCCATATCAAACATACATTGTAGCTACCACAGCTGCGTATTGAGTTACACATGGAATACCCATCACAGTATATACCCTAAATCTCTTAGGAGAAACATCATTTTTACCTACATCATGTTACCTAATGCATTGGAGAGCTATCTCGGGCTCAGCTGCCCTGGGTTTATCATGGAACCACCCATATACGTAAACAATTCCCAACAATCATAACAAATTCATAACACATAAAACAAGCATAAAATAAAGATAATATTTCCACATTGTAATCAAAATATATCATTTCAATATATTGACATAATGAATGCTTTATCTAACCATTTTCAAAACAATTTAAAACATTGAATAAATATATTTTTGAATCAAAGTGACTCATACCACATTGAGTATTTTAAAGTAATTAACATTTTATAACATTAATGTCTATATAAATAAATTCTAAAAACCATTTAGAAATACATGGACATTACTGAGAAATATTTAGAAGAATAAATCTTTAAATCATTTAAAATGATATTTTAGATAAAGATTTTTTATCAAAATGAGAGACACTTGAATAAAAATAATTGAGGAATAAAATTAATAAAAACATTATAATATCATGAGAATAATTTTATTCATGATATAATATTACAAAGAACGGAATATACACCATATGAAATTGAATTAGTGTATGATGACAAATAAGATTCAATGAAATTCAAATTCAGACAATGTCTCTTACAATGATCATATCATTAGATTAAGGAAAAATAAATGACATGATTATGTGTGACAAAAAAAACACCCAATGTAAGTGGATATTGAGTTTAACTCAATCATAGTTCATTCACAAAAATTCGTATCATGACATAATCAAGAAGTAGAATTTTAACCTATAGAATTGAAATTGTTTAAAGAAGTTCCCTTAAAAAAATTCGATAGCCTAACAATGTCACTTTCAAATTCAAAAAATGAGTTGATGAGAGAAAAAGGGTATCTCAGCACATGAACATAATTTTTACAGAAATAATGATATAGAATAACATATCCCATCATAAGAAGATTCAAATTAAAAGACATAACAAAAATAAGTATTTTAAAAAGAGGTGTGTGAAAGGTTCCCTTACCAATTTGGTAACTTACGAAACATACATCCCATAAAAGAAGGATAATAAAATGAAGATTTAATACCCATAAATTAAATTGTATTAAAAAATTAATACAATCATGGGTATTAAATACACAAAACAAAATTAAATAGTGGAAAATATAGCATGAATCTCACAGGAATACAAAGTGAGATGAAAATCCCTTAACACATTGTAATCAATCGAGTCATTTGACCAATAGTTAATAACCACAAAATTAATCACATAATACCATGATTATACAAAGAATAATTATAATATATATCATATTTCAGTACACATTACCCCACATGAAATATATAAATGGTGTACAATTGAAATCTCACAGAATTAAAAGTGAGATAATAAATCTCTTACCTCGTGTCTGACTTGACTCGTATGTTTGGTGTTCTTCATGAATAATAAAATTAAGTTAATTTATACTTCCATAATAAAATATTCAATTTTTATTATTCCTTTTATAAAACTTATTACCTCACTATAACAATTAGTTAATTATTTGAGTTCATATATGACATTTGGTCAATGTTCAGAACATTAGTGAATAATGAACATGTTATAATTACTAATTTTCCATGTGGTAAAAACTCCATTATCTCAATAATTATATTAATGATTTAGATATCATATATATCACATATATATATATATTATATGTATTTATAATATTCCATATCATTTGGAGTTAAGAAATGAAACACACTGTTCATGGAGACAGTAAGCCGTACATACGCATGAATGATACTTTCATTTATATTTTATATTTAATGGGATGAAAACATAATAATACATAGTTATATTATAATTATAGTATAATATCACATGATATATATGTTACATAATTTCATTAACACCAACTTTTATACATTCCATGTATGTCATAAACGAATCATATCACATTGAGGGGGTGGTAGTCTGCAGTTCCTCAAATGAAATTATCGTGTTTACACATAATGGAAAGCATAGAGGTATGATTGTAAATAAAAATTACATAAGAATATTGAAAACATAAACATAATATATATCATATATAAATACAGTTCCATCATAATGGCCACTATGAGAGGCTATAGGAGATAATTGAACAATCATCGCTTCGTGAGGTGTTAGTTTTCCATCCATAGAAATAGTATTTTCTTCACCCATTTGATTGAGGTGTGTGTAATTTTTGTTCGAATAATTCTCATAAAAACATCCTATTATATTGAGGATACATGTTTTGTTATAAAATAATGGACTAAAATGTGTTTTGGGGTTGGAGAAGTAAAATAAATGAAAAGGAGTTAAGAGAAACGCTTACCTTTAATTTGGGTAACCCACGTTGGTTTGAAGCAAAAGGACTTCTTGATGTGAAATATAGCTAGGGTAAGGCTTCTAAAAGGAATAGAGGGATCTTTAGAGCTTATTTAGGTAGGGTTTGGACAATACAAGGGTCCTGAGAGGTGTGAGGAATGGGTTAGAAGTGGTGACTTTTTATAAGGGAGAGGAGGGGTGTTTTGGAATGTTTGAAAATATCATTTTATTATAAACTTTTCTTAGGTTTCAAAAGGTAAAAAACACATTAAAGTTAACAATAAGAAGACTAGTGTTCTAAATAAAATCATTCAATAAAAAGTGGACATGTTTGATAATTGTTTTTAATATTAACAATCTTATTTATATAAATCATTTATTAATTAGGTATATACTGCATCATTATTGTGTCATAAATAATTTAATTTATATGATGTCTAAAAATTATAAAAAATACCATAATGTAAAAAAATCGTATTATTTTTCTAATTAATATTAATATTCGAAAATATGACGTATATAAACCCATGAAAATATTGATATACTAAAAGATATTTGTTAATGACATTTTTGTCTTTACTTTAGGTTAATTACAATAAAGTGTCATTATCACTCTTAAGTTGCTCTATGGGGGTCCCAAAAACCACCCAAGGATGCCCATGGTCGGACATTACTCATTCAATAATGTTAGAACAAGTGTTTTAGTAATTTTTTATTATTATAATATTTTTTTACCTTGAATTACCCTATTTACCTTTAACCATGATAAATAAAATTCAAAAGTTACTATTCACCCAAAAAAATTCATCTTATTGAACCAAATTTTACTTACTAATGACAACAATGTATGTCGTATTTTTGAAATTCAATTCACAGAAGCTGTAAAATTTCATTTAAATGAAAAAGTCGGTTGTTTAACTACTACTAAGTGGTTTCACTATTCATCAAAAATTTATTTTTTCAGAAAAATACTAAAAAATCAGCTTAAGCTATATTTGAAATTCATAATTAAAAAATATGGTCTATTTTACCAAATTCCAAACATAGAAGTTTCATTAATTAATTTAAGATCAATTCATGTATTCAAAACAAATAACATGTTTTTAAGAAACAATAACTATCAAAAGATTGACACTTGTTTATGTACAATTTCAAAGTAAAATTAATTCCAATGACCAAAATTGGATTAAATGGTAAAAATGTAATCTATTTACACATTAAAACCTATTTTAATGATAATATAACCATATAAATAAATTATATTAAAAGGACGTTTTGAATTAAAATATAGTATTTTCCACTATTCATAAAAAATGTATTTTATCAGAAAAATACCAAAAATTTAACCAAAGTATATTTTGATGTCTTGAATCTAAAGAATAATTTTATTTTTTGAAATAGAACATATAAAAGTGATAAAAATTTGATTTATAGAGGTTTCTCCATTAAAAGGCAGTAAATCCACCTTTTAAAAAATATTAGAGTATTTTGGCTTAAAATTTGATTCTTTCTTATTTTAAGGCTTTAGAATTTATTGGGTAAATGTAATAACATTTAACAAACCTGTATAAACATGTTATAGTTAGTTATTTTAATTCATTCCATTACAATGGCTAGGAGTTAACTACCATTTAAAATCATAATATTTTATAATTATATTTCAGTACGACTCAGCATTGTGTGCAACGAAAGATTTCAAAGAAACCATTTGTTGTGTATCGGGTATGACATCGAATCATAACATCCACTTTAAAGTAAAATTATTATTTAATTCACAAATAATAATAAATATGAAACTTTCTTACTCATTATTTACCTAGGATGTTATATTCTACCCCCATTTTTGAAATTGCATCCTCAAAATTTTAAAACTGTGCTTAGAAACTTAATTGAAAGTCCAACATCAGAAAAAAAGTCAGTAAATATGTCACTTTAAAAGAAAGAAAGATAAGTATAAAGGACAACCAAGATAATCCCATACTAGGATTCCATATAGGAAAACATAGATATGGAAGAGAAAACAGACCATCATGATCTGATGGAGTGTGATAAAAAACATGGTTAAGAGAAAGATAACCACCAAAAAAACACAAATTTGTGATAGGTTAAATGGTCTTTGATTACCCAGTAAGAAAAAAAAAGAAAAACATTTTTTTAAGTTTATTTTCATAATGTTGAGGAATTATTTTACTACTTAGAATAATAAAAAAGGGAAATATACTTACTTTTCATGTAGAGTTTCTTCCTTGAATACGTTTCTACCAAAAACTCATATTTTCTCCAAACGATGAGTATTCAAGATGACTTGGCCACACCTAAAGTCCTAGAATAAACTTATAAAGAATCACAAGATCAACAAAATCTGAAGAATATATTTCCCATGTATTTAGACATTAACCAAATCCAAAAAGGTTAGTACAAGATCAGATAATCCCACAAAAGGATAATCCTTTATAAAATGAAATACTATTCCTAATCTCCAAAATTCAACAAACAGTACCCTATTTTCAACAAATACCATTCAATATAAAAAAATCCTTCAAATTCATCAATATAATCCAAACTAATATTGAAACCCAAAACACAGAAGAATTTAATCCAATAGTCATCTATAGTAAATCATAACATATATCTCCAAATAACATCAAATTATTTTAAAGTCTCACTCCGAAGTGTAATTAACCTAATCACATATTCTCTATGATTGGTTAATCATATCCATAAATAACCCAAATAGCCATATTTCCAATATATAACATATATTCCGCCAAAAATAATATTTTAACCGTTACTCTAGAAATTAAATCCCATAGTATTCTGTTTTCCATAGGTTTATACTATTCCCCAAAAGAGAGAACGTCTTCCAAAACAAACATTATCACATAATAACGAAATCATTTATATAATATTGATATCCATTTGATAAAACTTTAGATCAAATTATTATTGATCCATAAAATAAATTAACTAAAAAAATAATTACTCATACTAACCAGGGACTTCATGTAGGCCAGTGGTAGGTGATGAGCCCTTGTCGCCCTTCGGTTGTGGGTTTGATTCTCATGCCTTTCTGGACCCGACGGGTTTTCACCCATCTTGTATGTTGTCCTTTTTCTAATACCATATAACTTTATAACGTTCCCAAAAAGATGATAAATTCCTCAAAAATAACCAACACAAATTTTATCCACAAGAGTTCTCATTTCAGCTCCCATTTCATTCAGTATCTCATTAATAAAACCACTACAGTTTCTTTCACATCTATTGTTATGTTGGTTCCTGCTAGATCCAAAAATTTACTAAAACCAAAAAAGGCTATTTGAGTTTATCCGTACAACAATCATATATTATCTTATGAGGAGGGTAAAACTAAGATATACTTATTCATGTTATCGTAAACTCATTAGATTTATCTAAAATAACTACAACTCTTTCTAATGTGATAAACATTATGGATGTTTCACTTATTCTTAAATTACAAACTATCCTATAAAGTCATCAAAAACGACCTTTGATACCAAATATAAGGACCCAACCATAAACATTAAATAATCTTGAGTTAAGTCAATAATTCACATTGAGGATGTTTTCTGGTTTAGATTTTTGAAGAATTAGGACATAACTTTTAAATTACATCTCAAAAATTACTAATTAGACATTTCTACTCTATCCAATGTCTCACAAAAATATAACTCCATAAATAAAAGAAGGGTTATTTTCTTTATATAAATATTCATGAATACATCATTTCTCTTACCCTTCTTTATACCCTATGAAAAACATTTCAAAAACATGGGATAAGCATAAAAAGATCATTAAGGGTTATAAAATAACGAAAGAAAACATTATCCCGTTAAAAAATATAAATCAAAGAAACCACACTTTTCAATCATAACATACCTCATGAAATCATTAGATTTATGTATAACACATAGAAATCATAAATCATAAAGCTAACTTATGGAATCCATATCAAACGTACATTGTAGCTATCACAGCTATGTAGGGAGTTACACTTGGAATACCCATATTCTTTAAATATCTTTTGAGAAACATCACATTTACCTCTTTCACGTCACCCAAGGCATTGGAGTGTTATCTCAGGCACACCTGCCCAAGGTTTATCGCGGAACCACCCATATACGTAAAAAATGGCCAATAATCATAACATATTAATAACACATAAAACATGCATAAATGAAGGATAACATTTCCACATTGAAATCGCAATATATCATTTCATGATATTGACACAATCAATGCTTTATCAATCCATTTTCAAACCCATTTAAAACATTTAATAAAGATATTTTTGAATAAAAGTGTCCCACACCACATTGAAACTATTAAAGGAATTAAAATTTTATAACATTAATTTCCTTATAAATAAATTCTAAAAATCTTTTTGAAAATATTTATATTAATGAGAAGGATTTATAAAAATAATTCTTTAAAACATTTTAAATGTTATTTTAGTTAAAGTGTTTTTAACAAAATGAGAGATTCTTGAATACAAATAATTGAGGATTAAAATTAATCAAAACATTATAATATCATGAGAATAAATTTATTCCTGATATAATATTCCAATGGAATGTATATAAATTTTATGAATGTGAATTGGTGTATAATAACAAATAAGATTAAATAGAATCTAAATTGAGACAAAGTCCCTTACAAAGATCATATCCTTAGATTAAGGACAAATAAATGACATGATTATGTGTAAAAAAGAATAATAAACCCTATGAAATTTGATATTACCTGTAAATAAGTCATTGGTAATTCACACATATTTATATCATGACATAATCAAGAAGTATAAGTTTAACCTTAAGAATTTAAATTGGGTAAAGAAGTTCCCTTACAAAAATTTGGCAGCCTAATGGCATCACTTTGAAATTAAGAAAATGAGTTTATGAGAGAAAAAAGGGTATCTCATCACATGAAGATAATATTTATAGAAAAAAGTATATATAAGAACACATCCCATCATATCATGATGTTAATTAAAAGACATAAAAAATTAAGTCTTTTAAAAATAAGAGGGTGAAAGGTTCCCTTACTTATTTGGTAACGTACAAAACATACCACCCCGGAAAGATGCATCATACAATGAAGATGTAAATAAAAATTAATTAAATTGTATAAAAAAATTAACACAATCATGTGTAGTAAATACACCACACAAATTGAAATAGTGGAAAATATAGCATGAATCTCAGGGAAAATAAAAGTTATATGAAAATCCCTTAGCACGTTGTAATCAATCATGTCATATGACCAAAAGTTTAGAACCACATAATGAATCACATAATACCATGAATATATAAATAATAAATAAAATATATATCAAATTTCAGTACAAAATACACCACATGCAATAAATAAGTGGCGTAAAATGGAAATCTCACAGAATTAAAAGTGAGATAAGAAATCTCGTATGTCTTGTCCGACACGACTCGTATATTATGTGTTCTTCATGAAAAATAAATTTAATTTAATATATAATTCCTTAATAAAATTTTTGAATGTTTTTTATTCCTTTTATACCACTTATTTCCTCTCTATAACAATTAGTTAATTATTTAAGTTCATATAGGACATTTGGTCGATGTTCAGAACTTTAGTCCAAAATGAAGTTGTTATAAGTACAAATTGTACATGTGGTCACAAGTACATTATATCCATAATGATATTCATCATTTAGATATAATATATATTATATATATCATGTTTATATGTATTTATAATATTCCATATCATTTTGGAGTTAATAAATGAAACCCAACGTTCATGGAGATGGTAAGACATACGTACACATTAACACTACTATCATTTCTATTTTATATTTAATGGGATGAAAACATAATAATACAAAGTAATATTATTATTATAGTATAATATCATATGATATATATGTTACATTATTTCATTAACACCATATTTTATACATTCCATGTATGTCATAAACGAATCATATCACCTTGAGGGGGATGTAGTCCGCGCTTCCTCAAATGAAATTATTGTGTTTACACATATTGGAAAGCGTAAATGTATGTTATTAAATAAATATTATAGAAGAATAGAAAAAAACATAAACATAATATATTTCATATATAAATACATTTCAATCTTAATGGCCACCATGAGAGGCGGTAGGAGAAAATTGAACAATCATTGCTTCATGAGGCATTAGTTTTCCATCAACAAAAACAATATGTTCTTCACCCATTGGATGGTGGTGTGTTTAAGTGTAGTTAGAATAATTCTAATAACAACTTCATAGTATATTTATGATACTAGGTTTGTTATAAAATAAAGGAATAAAATGATTTTAGTTTTTTGATAAGTAAAATAAAAGAAAAGAAGTTAAGAGAAATGGTTACCTTTAATTTTGGCAAGCCACTTTGGTTTAAACCAAAAGGACATCTTAAAGTACCTTATACCAAAAATAAGGCTTATAAAAGGAGGAGAGGGATCTATAAGATATTATTTTTTTTAGGGTTTGGATGATACAAGGTACTTGGGAGGTGTGAGGAATGGGTTAGAAGTGATATCCTTTTATAAGTGAGAGGAGAGGCTCTTTAGGAATGTTTGAGAATGTTATTTTATTATAACCTTATCATCAGTTTCTAAAGTTTCAAAACTCATTAAAGTCTATGATACGATGACTCATGTACAAAATAAAATCTTCAAATATTAATTTTACAGGTTTTGGATATTGTTTTAATACTAATATTCTTATTTATTTAAATCATTTATTAATGAGGTAAATATTGCAACATTATTGTGTCATAAATAATTTAATTTATTTCATTTATAAAAATTATAAAAAAATTACATAATCTAGGAAATAGTATTATATTTCAAATGAGTATTTATTGTCTAAAATATGACTTATATAACCTCATGTAAAAATTTATATACGAAAAGATATTTGTTAATGTCATTTTTGTCATTACATTAAGTTAATTAAAATAATGTGTCATTATCACTCTTATGTGGCTCCATTGGGTCCCAAAATAACCCCAAGATTCCCATGGTGGTACATTACTCATCCAATAAGTTTAGGACAAGTGTTCAGGCAATTTTGTATTATTATAATATTCTTTATACCTTGAATTACCCTTTTTACCTTTAACCGCGTCAAATAAAAGTCAAAAGTTAATGTTCACCAAAAATTATTTTCATCTTATTGAACCACATTTTACCATCTAATAACAACCATGTATGTCGGAGTTTCAAAATTCAATTCACATAAGCTGTAAAATTTAATTTAAATGAAAAAGTCGGTTTTTTTACTACTACTATGTGGTTTCACTATTTATCCAAAATTTTAGTTTTTCATAAAAATTCCAAAACATAAGCCTGAGATATATTTGAAATTATGAATTCAAAAATAATTTCTATTTTAAAATATTAAAAACATAGAATTTTCATTAATTAATTTAAAATCCAATCCTCTTTTCAAAATAAATAGCGTGTTTTTTAGAAAGAATAACTATTAAAGATCGACACTTATTTACGAAAAATTTCAATGTGAAATTATTTAAAAATACAAACATTGGATAAAATGGTAAAAATATAATCTATTTTAAAATTAAAACCAATTTTAAAGATAATATAACCATACAAATAATATAGATTAAAAGGCAGGTTTGAATTAAAATGTTGTATTTTCTACTATTTATTAAAAAATTATTTTATCATAAATATACCAAAAATTTACCCAAAGTAAATTTTGATGTCCCGAATAAAAAAAGAATTTCATTTTTTAAAATATAACATATAAAAGTCTCTAAAACTATATTTAAATAGGGTTCTCTATTAAATGGCGTTAAATCGAACTTTTAAATAATATTATAGTATTTATTCATGAAATTTGGTTCTTTCTTATTTTGAGGCTCTATAATTTTGAGGATAAATGAGAAAACATTTAACGAACCTGTATAATACTATTTTCGTTAGTTATGTTCATTCCCTCTATTACAATGGCTAGGAGTAAACTATTATTTAAAATAACAATATTATGTCGTTATTTTTCAGTATGACTCAGCATTTTGTGCAATGTAAGATTTCAATGAAACCCATTGTTGTGTATTGGGTATTCCATTGAATCATAGTGTCCCCTATAAAGTAAATTTAATATTAAATTCACAAATATTAATAAATATGAAAATTTCTTACTCATTATTTCCCTGAGATGTTACAATAGTATTATAATATTTCAAATCTTTGGTAGTTTCAATTTTTGATAAATATATTCCAGAAAATCCAAATTTATTTCTCTCCAGTCAGAAATCCATTTTCATCCAAACTAATGTTTTCTAATATTTTTTAAAACATTCTTTAACCTCTTAAAAAAAAATTTAGACACTTTTTCACAGTTTTTTAAAAATATTGTTTTTAAATTATTCATATATTTTTCCAAACAAGTATCTTTTTTAAAATATATATATAATGAAAATGGAATGTTTTTTTTAAACTATAAAACATATAAGAAATTATCCATCGTAATATCCTTGAAAAATTATTTTCATGTTTAACAAAATATTTTAAATGAAGTTTTCCATAATATTCAGGAATTGTTTTTTTAAAAAATTATTTTTCAAATAAATGGATTTTACAAATATTTTATGTTTTAAAATAGCTGATTTAAAAATTACAAGGTTATTTTCTTAAAAAAATAAATGAAATTTTAATTGTATTTCTATTCATTAATGATATAAACAATTTATTGTACTTATGATATACTTGGAAAAATTTGTATATATAAGATCCTTTTTCTTTATTTGGATGGTTTATGATCATTTTGGTTGGTGATGTTCTATTTTGATAAAATTTTACATAGATATCTTGAGGGTTTTTTATAATTATTGATTTGGGAAATTATTATAATTTCATATTCTAGTTTTTAAATAAAAATGTTTTTTATTATTCTCTCCATAATATGAATAATTTAATTGTTTTTATGTGATGTTTGGGCCCCATTATTCATATATCCCCTCAGTGCATCGATAGGTCTCGTGAGAAAAATTAGTTGTCCAAATAAGATAGGTTTCTACCCATAGATTTGAACATTATTGACAGTATACCCTAAATGAAACTATCTCGAGGATATATCTTTATAGGTCATAACTTTGACATTATGGATTCATCCATTATGAATTCAGTTATTGGTTTTCTATGTGATTATTATATTAGTTAGAATATCCATGTTTATATTATCAAGAACAAGTTGTTATTTTATGAAATTACTAGATCATTATTTATTCTGGCTATATTATAATTATGTTATTGATAAAATTGAATGTATTTCAATTATTTACATCATATATTGTTTATTCATATTGATTCCAGATTTCATTGGTTGTCCTTAACCCTTAATAAAAAAATTATCTCATGATTAATGTTTCCCTTTTCCCTATGATTCCACGAAGTGTACTATAATTTATATGAAATGATATGCTTGAGAGAATAATTTTATTTTACAAAAAAAGTGTATTAACATTTATACTCAACTATAATGAATGAATTTTGAATTTATTTAGTTTACCAAGAATAGTAAACTAATCATTCATTTGTAATATTATTCCATGTATCTTATGCCAGTGTAATAAATTAGCCACCGACTTTGAGCTACTGGTGTTAAGTTCACAAAAAACACAATAGGAAACATAATTACAGATAACGTAGATTTATATCTATGTACTCATAAGGTTGTATATTCTATTAATTTATAATTCTTCCCTTCTCTAGAAACGGTTTCCTATTTTTTAAATTTGATTATTTATATCCTAATTTTTTTAATTTAGTTATAGGAGGAAAATAGAAGGAACATGTCCAAAAAACATTGTGATAGTAAATTGTATGATTTATCTAATGATATTCCAATCCTTATGAGAGTGGGTGATTGAAATTTCGTTATAGTACTAGCTAGGAAGACTTATTCTATGAATAATAACTTCAATCATGTGTAACACCCTCCTACTCATATGAAAGATAAAGTCATTGTCATGACCATTATGTAAAAAATGCCCCCTAAATATAGTGGATATTTTGATCCAATCATCATGTAATAATAGTTTTTTTATATTTATATGATATTATCTACACTCCCATGATCAAAAAAATATATATTTGTGTTGGTCGATTAATAGATAGTGGGAAATGATGATAAATTATGGAGACTGATCAAGAACTAATATTCCAAACAAGAAATTGATTCCTGTAAATGGGAAGTATTAAATAATATATTTTTTAATAAATATTTCCCCAAAATATCCATATTAAAATTTAGAGTGACTTCCATAGGCAGAAACAGAATGAAATTAGTCTTATAGTGACCCTTCTTTTTTTTACATGACCATTAAATAATTTTTAGTATAAATACTCATAAAAGTGTTAAAAACTAGGATCCAATGGTTAATTATCATTGGAAAATTAGGACCCTACATCACATAGTCATAATAAAAAATAAATATTTATTTTTTATAGAAAAAAATATTATTTATCCTTCCAAAACCTCATCATATATTTAGTAAATTTATTCAGCAGAAGATTTACAGTAAAGTAATGTGTGAGGTTAAAGCCTAGTAAGAATATAGATTATGAAATGAATCAATATAACATGTGTAATATTATTCATTATCATTAAAAAAATAATCATTGGATCATCATATTATTCATTAGTTCAATCATTAGATAAATGCATAGAATGTGTAAATGCATAAAAATGAAACCTCATGTCTTAGTGGTAAAATAAAATAGATAGTTGTGAAAAAATATTTCATCATGTTGAGGAATAACATATTTAAATAATAATAAAATCATAATTGTAAAAAAAATATACAGTTTTGTTCATTCATAAAACACATCATATCATGAGATACATCACATTACCCAATACATAAGAGAGCTATATAATCTCATGCACACCCATCACATCATAACATTTACATAGTTATTTATGTTACATAGAATGTATATCAAAAAAATTCATGAATTAACTCCTGAAATCGATCGTGTTTTCCCACACCCATCCTAGTGGGTCCCATTTCACGACTCCCCAGGCCCACCTCGAATAGTTCCAGGGATGGTGAATAGAACCGAGTAGGAGTATCACTAACATGTGAGTCAATGCCTAAGTACATGGACACACACACACACATCTCTAAGCTCAAAAAAATGAAGAAATGTTAAAACAAATGAACAAACAATGCTTTCATACATCTATATCCCACAACAAAAGTATGAAAATAATTATAGAATTTAAACATGGTAAAATAAAAACCCACCACAAAGTGTCTAAAACACATTTCCAACTTGAAATTAAAGGGAGTGTTGTCTGAAAACATCAAGAACGTACCTCGGTGTATTTAGTCTCACTAAGAACCATCTAGTCCTAGTCTTTCTATGAATCGTTCAAAAGGTCGTTTGTGTTTACAAGACACGACTTGTGCAGGAAAACCCCATGAATGAGAGAGTATTAAAATAATTATTAGGACACCTAAAAACCAAAAAGAATACAATAATGGAAAATATAGTCATCTCTACATAGGTACATTTCTAAAAAACATATAACAATAATCTAGATATACTCAAAAAAGGACCCCAATATAAGGGTAAATATGAATCATATTATACTAGCCCTAGGATTTTATATCAATAGATATTTGAAGCACTCATTTGGGAGAACACACTCATGATTCTAATAGCACTGATGGTGTATGTTCGAGAGGTACTGCTTTTTGGGTCTTGTCATGAGAAAGAACACACTGATTGTATGAAGAGAATGTAATATATAGATGGGGATCACTGTCTGGGACATGGTTAATACAAATAAAACAGTCTATATTAACCAGAAAAGTATAGGATTAGTGACTATGTAGAGTTGTAACGTCGATACCAAGAACTAAACCTATAGCATGAACATGAATAGAGTATCACATGTCAGGCGACTTGGAGGTATTCAAACAACTATATCCATGAAGTCATGCGGAAGGGATCCTATTACTATGAGTGGGGAAAGATTCCATATAAACCATTATATAATGAATAAGGGGAATGAACTCTAATTAATCATGTCTATGATATATAGGATAAGATATCCAAGCCATGTATGAAGGTGTAAATGAAGAGTAATATGGACCACACATCGTGTCCCTTGACAATGTGTCCTTCCCATGTAAATAGAATATGTCATCAAATCATGTCCTTATATTAATACATGTCATGTTGGAAACCGATTTACTCCACCTCTGGTCCGTGTTCTCTCCATATTATACACTGAGTCACACAGGAGGGAGCACACATTGTGTGACATGGGTAAAATGTTGTGTGATACATAACATTCTCTGTAAATCCTACCCCCCACTTGGGGGGGAACATAGTTTGAGTCTTGGATTACAGGTTGTGTGTCTTGAAATTTTCTATTATCATAGGAACATCTCCCATATGCCTCCTCTACTAATAGACATCAATCTGGTGATTTTTTCACCATGAAATCGATTATCCAACCTAATCTAAGACTTTCCATCGTTATATAATGCGTTCTACTTCCATATATACTCTGAAAAATGATAAAACTCAATGTTCTTCGTTGTGTTTTGAGGAACACCAAGGAACATGATTTTAGGTGTTATCTATTTTCTAAATCACTCCATCTCCATCTTTGAACCTCTTTCCTGCCTTTTAATTCCTAGATTTGTGATATCATATTGTTGTAGAAAGAAATGAGTGTGAAAAGATTAACCAGTAAAGATAATTTATTTTATGGGACAAGTGAATAATGGTCATGATGAACAATAAAATGGGGGAGAAAATAATAATAACATATTTGAGGAACAACATTTGATCAATTATTGTGTCAATATTTATATGTTTCCATTAGAATGGAAAACAATGAAGAAAAATAATAACTATAAATCTCTTATCAAATCCACTCAAAATAATCACGTCCTTCTAGATGATTGATCCGAAGATCAATATATTCATTGATTGACTCAAATTCATCGTAGAATTCATGAATGGGGAATAATAAAATCAAAATAAACACCCTACCTCAATTTGGATCGATCCCTGATTATGAAATAAGTAATGGTGCATTCAATTATGTGATCCTTCAAAATATAAGTGTGTCGATAGATGATCCCTGATCCGTCATAGTTCACTTGAAATATTATCCTTGAAGCTATCTCCAACTGTTCTTTAGTGTATCCTGGTTTATGTGGATAACCCACGAAATATGACATAAAAATCTATTAAAATAATGTTAATTTTCTATTTCAACACAAAGGTAATTAAATAATTGATTCAGCTATGTTATTCATTTCCATTCCTATGAAGAATTTTCCAAAAATGACCTGTGCTAACTAATTTTATGTTGTTCCTAGGGTATACCCCATGTTTTGAAATCACTGATTCCCTCAGATTTTTGATTTGGGAACCTGTTTAGAATTTATTCAATTTTTCTCGGAAAACAACACACATGTTCTATTTAATATATTTAATATATTTTAAACATTTATTCTAGGAACAATGGGACTTGGAATCACACAACATCCTTGCTCTTATTCTATAAACTAATCCAAATAATATAAAAAAATAATACATTGAAAATATGAGATATTAAATTCTCCCACCTTGGGGCTTCACATCCGAAAAATCCAAAACAAGGGATATTAAACAGATGTGGGTACTAATCATGAATCTAAGCCTCCCACTCCCATGTACTATCCAGAAGACTCTCCTACTTCCATAAGACACTAACCAAATGAATTTATCAACCATGATGGTTCCTCACCCAATGATCCTCAATCCCCATTGGGTACTCTGCAATGGTTTGTCCATCATCAATGACCATCTCTCCCTAGTGGATAACATGTGATGGTTCATGAACATACCACATCAGTTGTGACACATGGATTACATCATTCAACTAATATACCTATGGAGGTAGAGTTAACAGGTACTCCACCTCGACAACTCTACACTGTATCTTTAAAGGGCCACTAAACCTTAGAGATAGATTTCTGCCCTGACAAAATCTTTGTAATCCACATTGAGGTGAAATCTATAGGAACTAATTTTCTCATTATTAAGACTCAAAAGGACGCGATCTCCTATCAACATAGAAATTAAGATGTATTTATCTAGTCTTCATCCACTATTGGATGATATACAAGTTCAATGATGTATTTCTCACTAATTCACAGCCCATGATTGTGAACTCTCATGGGGAAGTCTAGAAATGTAGTGTCCCATAGGTTTATAGGTAAAAAGCCTCTAATTGTTCCATAATAATGGTGGAATTGAAGTTTATGTGGTACACAAACTACACCAATGGTAGGTGATCCTCACAACTATTGGAAAAGTCCAATATGTATGCTCACAACATGTCCTCCCAAACATGAATGGCTTTCTCTGTTTGGCCATTAGTTTGGGGGTGAAATTCAATGCTCAAGAATTAATGGGTCCAAAATGATTCTTGGAATCCCTTCCACAACTTGGATGTAAAAAGAGAATCATGACCATGAATTTTCATCGTTGGAACTCTATTGAGTTAGAATTTATCGTGAGCATAGAAACGTTCCAAGCTCCCTACTGAAATCTCCACTAATATAGATGGGATGTCAGATAACATGGAGAGTTGGTCTATGATCACCCAAATGGCAGTATGTCCCCTAGATATACATGGTAATACCATCATAATGTTCATAGATATATCATCTAACTTCTATTCTATCACCTCCATTGGTTGAGAAAAACTATTTGAACATGGTACTCAGCCTTTACTTGCTGACAAGTAAGGCATCAATAGACAAACTATGAAACTCCATTCTTCATCCATGTCCACTAAAACTGACGTCAGAGTTCTTGGTACATATTTTTCACACCTGGATTTACCACAAAATAAGGTGTTTTAAACAATCTTAGAACAACTTTTCCCAACATTACTATTACCATAAGGTGTCCTTTGAAAAGAAAAAAAATGATACCCGCCTTTTGGAAATCAATCTGGAGGATTTCCAATGGATATCAGAGAACATATTGTCTCATAGTCTATATCCCCAAGTTGTGCCACCCTCAACTTCTATAGAATTAGAGGGAAACAACAATCCACTATAGGTAAGATTTCCCATATCAATCCATAATGGATAACTACAATGAGGCCAACTTCTCTGATGACTCATTCCGAAACTATGAACAAGATCTCTTATTGATAGAATCTTCTACAACATTCCCCTTCCATAGAGTATTTGAAATCTAAATATAATAATCCTGATGGAAATCTGTCTAGAAACTCTACCTCATGTTATGATCTTTCTACAATAAGATACAGTTGAGACTCTTGTGATTAGAATAGATAAGAAACCACTCACCTATCAGGTAGAGTCAACACATATTCAAAGTGAATACTACCACTACTAACTCTATATCGTGTGTCACAGATTTATGCTCATTTGGACTCAACTATAATTAAACACATAAAATCCCCACTTTCCATAGCATCAATACACAACCAATACTGGTTCATGATGTATTGTGGAACAATATGTTATTGAAACCCTCTACCATTAATCGCAATATGTGAGTTCATGCCCAACTACCAAAAATATGGAAGCCACATCCCTGTCCTCATGAAAAGATTCCCATTTCAATTCAAAGTATTCATGGGTGCTGATATCCTTGAGAAGTCAGATAAACATTTCTCGTAATATCCTGAAAACCCAACGAAGCTCCACACCTATTTCATGCACTTGGGTGGATCCCAATATAACACTTCCTTAACCATGGTCAGGTCTTCAAAAACTCTATCTTCTAAGATATCGTGTCCCAGAAAGTGGAACCCATATATCCAAACCAAAAACTTCAAGATCCTTCCATAAAGCTGGTTCTCTTTGAATTATCCAGAACTATACATAAGTGTATCTTTTTATCCTCCTTAGACTCCAAGTACACAAGTATGTCATTGATGAGAACATACAAGAACCGGTCTATTTTATAATGATATATTCGAATCCCAGCTCCCATGAACACTACTGATGAATTTTATATTAAAAAGTGCATCACTTTGTACTCATAGAGACCATAGTGACATCATAATTTTTTATTTTGTATATCCTCATCACGTACTCACAACTGGTGATAACTTGATTTGAGATGAACCATTAACAACCATTGTACCCCTCTTAAAAGATCAAAGAGTTCATCAATCCTTGATAGTTGATACTTGTTCTTACACTCACCTGGTTCAAGTGTCAATAATACACAAACAAAATTATGCTCCTATGTACCTTTTGGGGGAATGAAACTGGAGTTGCCCTGGGTGAAACACTATGTCAAACAAATATCTTCCTCTGCAAGTCCTCCAACTACACCTTCAGATCTTGAATCTCTACTGGTTCCACCTAATATGCTAGTTTTGATATCAGCATTGTCCTAGTGTGTAGATAAATGTAGAAGTCAATATTTATATTGGTATTTAATTTAGGAATATATTCGAGGAAGACGTCCTCATACTATTCCACCACTTTAGGAAACTAGAAAGTTCCAACATACACTACCCCACGGGCCATTCTATCTAATTTATGAGTAATTAGTCGTAGCCTCATTTGTATGAGTCCATAAAATACATATGGGTTTCGTTTTCAGTAATAAAGGAAATTTTTGTTTTTTCACTGTGGACACACTGCACCCTTAGTCTAAAACAAACAATCAAGATAAGATATGTACATAACCAATCCATAAAAAAGTGATTTTGTAAGGACTCAATGCCACTACAAATACATCACAACCAAAACTCTCACATACATGGGTTAGATCAAACTGTTGGAAAAACTGCATGATCGTGGATAATTCTCTATTTGGTGTCTTTAAGTATAATAGTTCAGTGAAAAGTTCAGTAATAATATTTATGTATTGAAAAATATATGTGGAATGAAAGGAATAAATAGAACATATGTCTATTAATACTCCATCGTTGTCGAAATGATAGAGATCATACCTTCAATCATTCCCAGAATCTCTGGGACTTGTGATTTAACCTCCTACAACGATACATGTACCTATACTCTAGCTCCCTTTGTCTATCATGGACCACTTGGGGTGGTGGAGGTAACATGTCAAAGCGGTGACCACCACCTGCTGTTCTCCCATATCCTCTACTATATTATCTACCCTATGGACCCTCCTGCTCCTACCACTACATCTTCCTGGATGGAAAATCTACGGCCTCTCTGTCAGCTATACGATGAGTCTGACAATATCTGTCACGATGTCCCAAGACATCACATGAGTAGAAATACCTCCCTATAGGCTGACTAGACACACCGTGTCAGCCCTAAAATGCAGATCATGTATCCTAAGACCACCTCCTAAAACGACTCCCACATCCAGGTCCCTGGAATGAAATTAGTTCCCTGCAATCAAGGAGTCCACCCATGATTTCCCACTACTAAAAACCACTATCTGTATCTATTTATCCATGAAACTCCCAACCACCAAAGCTTGCTCTAGCACCCCATCATTGGTAATAATTCATAAAGGTGTAATATTGACTGATATTTCTCTACACAAAACTTTTTTGAATGTTTTATCCTTGAAGTACTGATCATGAACCATATGCATCATGTACATGGAGAGGGTGTGTTACCTCCCTGAATACACAGCTATGGTCATGTTGTCCTTCTAAAGCTGGAGAATCTCCTTGATATGTACGATGCACAATTTATCTAGTGAGAAATACTTTTTGAAAAGGAAATTGAACTCTATCCATGAAGGAGTCACATAACTGTTAAATTGGGTAACTAAATTTCCGCATTTCCCTACTATTCCATAAAGAAGGTTCACTTCTAGGACCACCAACTTATCTACGGTGGTCTGACTAGATGGAATACATAGGTCACCAGCTTGAGGAAATCCTCATCATCCTATGGGTTGGGCTCTCCACAAAACCTAAGGGGACTCTATATCTAATAATTGTGAAGCATGCTCTTCCTGTTCACCTCATCCGCTGGTACCTTGGGTACCACATGTTTCTCTACTAGTGTTATGCCTTGTGCATCACCTGGAGGTAACATAATTACACTGTTCAATGAATTGACTCCTCATCACTGAGGGGGTCATCCTCATTATAATAATGATAAATAATAGCAGTTATTCCCATAGTCATCATGAAAGTAATTAATATGTACCATTGTGAATGCATATATTTGGAAAGCTGACTGAAGGACATAGAAACACAACCCATTCCTATATGACGCATGTACAATTTTTTTGTCAGAAACTCGTGTTCTCATGTACTGAGTCGAAAATTTGGTGATCATAGTCACTATGTATAGAAAAATTAGTCACTGCACAAAAACTAGAGTCTTAGGACATAAATATGAATTCGAAACACTTTACACTATTTCCCTGAACCAATCTCACAGACTTTCAATCCTATGGTGTAAAAAACCAGGTCTAATACCACTATGACATGCCCATCCTAGTGGAGTGATTTTTTCAGCCCCCCAAGGCCACCTCCAATAGTATAGGGGTTGGTGACTAGCACCGAGTAAGCATATCACTAAAATGGGAGGCATTACCTTTGTACATGTATACACTCACACATCTCCAAGCCCACAAAAATGTTGAAATGTAAAATCAATGGAACAACAAATCCATGTATACATATATATCCGATAACCAACATATGATAGGATGAAAAGAATGTGAAAAGGTCCATTTAAAATGCCACCACAAAGAGTACAAAATATAATTCCAGTCTAAAAGTAAAGGGATTTCTATCTTAAATCTGTAGGAACACACCTTGATCTATCTGGTCTCATTAAGCACTATCTGGTCTAGGTCTGTCTATGACTCTATCAAATGGATAATTGTCTCGATAAAACATTACTTTTTTGGGAAAAACATGTTCATGGGTGGGTACAACAATACTTAGTAGGACACCTCAAAACCACAAAGCATACTATAATGTAAAATACATTCTAATATACCCATGTATATGGCTACCAAACATAATACAAGAATATCCAGATATACTCATCAAAGAAACATTCTGTAGAGGTAATTCACAACCATAATACACCATTCCTATTATTTCAGCTCTAGGGTTTTTTGAAGTACTCATCTGGGAGAACACACTCATGTCCCTGATAGCACTAGTGACATTTTTTTGAGAGTTACATCTCATTGGGTATCTTCATGAGAAAGGACACACAGGTTTTCCAAAGAGAATACAATACATATATAAGGATCACTTCTAGGTGCATGGGTGATACCAACAACGCAATATAGATTAACCCACAATGTAATGGATTAGTTCCTATTTAGTTTTGGTCACATTGATATAATTAACTCCACCTAGGGAATGAAGATGAATAGAGGATCCCACTACATGACACTAAGAGTGATTATAATGACAATATCCTAGAATTTCTGTTGTAGGGATCATTTTCCATGGAGTAGGAAATTATTCCATGCCAACCTTCAGGGAAAGGATAAGTTGAACAGACCCTAAAATAAATTTTCAAATATACAGAGGAGAAGAGATCCCCACCATGTATAAAAGAGTACATAACGTGTAGTTGGGTTCACACATTATGTCCCTTGACCTCAAGTACTGCTTTTGTAAATGGCTCATGTAATAAAACCATTTTTGTGTAGTAGTATAAATCGTTTAATAATCCCATATACTCTACCAATGTTCCATTACACGACCCATCTAGTCTACTTGGTCCAACCCGTTTCCTTGATGGAGAGTATAGGACATATAGGAAATCTATGTATTTTCTCCGTTTTCGGTGTACTCTTCAAAGTACATTCTGAGTCACCCTCGTGGGACCACAAGCTTCCTAACATTTGTTACACATCATGTGATTGATAGCATTCTCTGGAAACCTTAACCGCCACCCAGGGGCCCTCACACAGTGTATAGTCCTAGATTTCATGTCGTGTGTTTCACAATTTTCCAGAATCAGATGTGCTTCTCCTGCACAGGTGCTCTAATATTGTCTATTAATCCATTATTTTTTCACCATGAAATCATATATCAAAGCTTGTCCAATACTTTTTGTTTTCAAACAACACATTCTGTTTCCTGATCTACTCAGTGAACAGATCAAATCATCTTTAATTTTCCTGTGCCTAAGAATGATGAAGAATGAAATTTAGGGTATCCTCTATCATCATAATCACTATGTATCCATCTTCAAACCTCCTTCATGTCGTGACCATCATATATTTTCAATATCTATTTATTGCACTATGAAATGGTTTCACAATGATCAATCGATCAGGATATGTCGAGACACATGTCAAATTATGAATGACTATGATGAACGATGAATAACGGGAGAAAATCAGAAAACAATATTTGAGTAAAGAAGCTCGATTAATGTTCATTTATATCGAAATATATCCCTATTTTAATGAAAAATCATAAAGTTAAATCATAATGATAAAACTCTAGTACAATCCCTAAAAAATAATCTTGTCATGCAAGTTGATCCAACCACAGATCAATCTACTCATTGATTGAATTGAATTCTTTATAGAATTCATGAATTGGGAATAAAAAATCAAAACAGATTCTATTCCTTGATTTTTAATTACCATTAATTAATAACAAAACAATGTCACATTTGTGGTGAGATCCTTCAAAATTGATGTGTGATGATCAACAATCCACGATCAATCTTCCTCCGTCTGAGATAGAATCCTATAATATACTTCCAAAGGTTCTCCAAATGTTATAGGGTTATGCATAAAACCATGAAATTCTGACATAACAATCTATTTACATAATTTTTTTTTACATCAAAATAAATTTAATAAAATAATTTATTCAATTATTTTATCCATTTATGCGCTCATGGTGAATTTTCCAAAAAAAGACACGTGTCGACTAATGGTAGGTCATGCCTAGGGTGAAACCCATGTTCTAAAGTCAACGATGCCCTCAAATTTCTTATATAGGATAATATTTATAAGTTAATCTAAATTTCAGGATAATTTGTCTTGTGTTCTATTAAATATATTTTATATTTTCAAAAAATTATTTCGGGAGTACCGGGCATCAAAATCGCACGTTGTCTTCACAGTTGGTCTAAATAATAATACTATAATATAAAAATTGTTCATGGAAAATCATTGATGTTACAAGTTTCGTATCTATATGATCAATCATGAGGAAAATATAGTTCACAAATGAAAAGGGGAAAATATATTTCGTATATTGTTAATCATTCTTGAGTAGTGGTGAAACAATTCAAGATGAGTCAAACTGTGTTTTTGAATGATGATATATTTTGGAAAACAATTATATTTGCAATAAAATAATATTAGAAAGATTTATATTATAGAAAATAAAATTGAATTAAAATGAAATTATATTTGTGGAATATTAATGGAATATCCACACATCAATTTGGCACGAAATAGGAAGAACCCAAAGAAAAGGAGTTGAGTTTGAGAATCCACTTACCATATGTCTGAATGATTTCATCGATTATAAAAAATTTATAATAAAAATAATTCATTAATTAATAAATATGGAACATATTATACTTTTTTGACTTATTATAATTTTATTCAGTTCGTTTATGGCCATATTTATGAGTTATAGTGTTTCATTTTATCGATAATAGAGTGTTCATTTTTTGGGTTTTGATGATTGGTTCCCTTGTATACATGTATAGAAGTTGATGTAAAATGAGAATAATACTATATTATTGTAATTATATGCTATTAATGAACATAAATAACATTGAATTATTTTATATATCAATTTTTTATATGGTATGATGGTGACTCATTAGATAAAACATTAATGAAAATGATTTTATTTATTTTGGTGGTTTTTTAAACCATCTTGAATTTATATCATTTTAATTAATATCTGGATTATATATTGGTTAAAAAATTATATAACATATAATATATAAATAATAAAGTCATATTTAACCATAATAATTGTTTTATGACTAGAATTGAAGGTAGTAGTGGAAAATGGAAACTCACCGTCCACAAAGGCGTTGAATTCACATGTCACAGATGATATTTTCATTTTTTAAAATAAAAGAGATGAGAAAAGTTTTGTGGAATGATATTAAATTAAAACAACAAAATGTTATTATATATAGTAAATTGGAGTTATCATTCCACATTGGCTAAGGGAGGTGAGGGGACAATAACAAGAAAACAAAATTAAAGGAGAACAAAATACAATTTTACCTCTTCAATTTGTTCTCATTGAGAACCCCCATAAGGAACTTGTTGAATACCGTAAAATACAATATTTCACTATTCATAGAAGAATCAAATATTTTACAAAAATAACAAACAATCACCATATCCATTTATTTATGTATATAATTAAAATATTGAATCCATTTTATGTAAATAATTTTCTAGATATTAGAAATTATATTTTTAATTAAAATTATCATTTATTTGAAAAATAAATAATTTAATATCATAACTGATTATATGTCACATTGAAAAATTAATTAAAGTCAGAAAAAATATCTTATTATTATGAATGAAAAAATATTTATTTATGTATCTATTCTCTAAAAATAAACTTTATTTTAAACCATTATTTAAATTAAAAAATTATAAATAGTCATTTATGTTTTATGAAAATACCAACACATAATTTATCATTTTTAAAAAATAATATATTATAATATGATTTAGTTATTACATATTTTCATGTATAACATACCTAAGTTGTATCTATACTTTCATTGGTGAGGTTACTAATCCATTGGGCATATTACAATTCCTAATAGTCATATAAATATTGTAATGGTCAGGGAACTATTACATTGGTATTAGTTCCATAAATTAAATAAATATCACTTATTTCATTATTCATTTTTTAAAACAATGTTCTTATGGGGTTTTATCTAATTTGTATGTCTTTTATACTGTGTCATATAATTATAATATGGGGGAAATCCACTGATAAAAATTGTCTTCATTACCTTCTTCCGCCCTTTTAAAAATTTTCCCAAAAAATTTCATTTTACATACAATGGTTAGAACATCTTAGGGTAATTATCTTTTATTACTTCCTAGGGTTCCCATGTTGTCTCTTCATACTTATTATTCACCCCCAAACACTTCTTTATGGGGTTTTTTTGTTTTATGTTGGACTTTTTATCTATGGTAAATGTTCTTCACTAGTTGATGTTCATACGATAGGTATTTATCCAGTTGTACCAACACTAGATTCAGTACATGTGAGGGGTAAGGTATGTTCTTTCTCAAGAGAGATATGTGGAACACATCATGAAATTGAGCCATATTTGGTGGATTTGTTAGATAACAGGCCACTACTCTTATTTGGTTAAGGATCTCAAAGGGTCCAATTTACCTTGGCATATTTTTTCCTTTCTTTCCAAATCGCATGACACTCTTCCACGGTGATTTTCGAAGTAAGTTATTTTGTTTAACATAGAACTCCTTGTTCATTCAGTGGTGTTTAGTATGTCACTTTAACAGACTCTAAGAATCTTTGATATGTTGATTGATGTCTTGAACCTTCTTTATCATCTCTTACACAAGATTAGATCCATGTATCTTTTGTTTACCAACTTCAACCCAATAAGTCAGAGTAATACATAGTTTACAATATAAATCTTTATAGGGAACAATCTGAATACTAGAATGGAAGATGTTTTTGTATTATAACTTAACTAATGTAAGACGCTGATCCCATCCACATTTGAATTCTATTAAGATGGCTCCTAGCATGACTTTGAGAATATAGATAGTACTTATAGATTTTGGATTATTTTGGGGGTGATAGGAAATGAATAAATTCAATTCATTACTCAAATAAAGTAGAATACCTCTCCATAATTTGGATGAGAACCTTGGATCAAAACTAGATATGATCAAAAGTAGAACCCCATGAATCCAACCAACTTCCTTCACATATATCTTGAAATGTTTTTCAAGCAATAAATATTCTTGACTTGCAATAAAATGGAATTAATGGGTGAGTTGATCCACCACAACCCATATGACATTGTCTCATTTGGATGACATTGGGATATAATTAAAAAATTCCATAGTGACATGATCCCATTTCAATGTGGGTATATTGAATGCCTTAATCATCCTATTGTACTTATATCTCTCTACATTACATTTTTTTCATACCAAGAACCTTGAGAAAAACTCCATAATATCATTTTTCTAATTATCAAATGAAACATGTTCATGATGATTATTGTACATATAGGTACATTCAATATCGATTGATAAATGTGAGCTATGAGAATTATCCAATAGCTCCTTACTTATCTCAGGTGATGATTCCATACATATACTCCCTCCAAACCAAATAAAAACATCATCATCAAAGTGGGACACATATAGGTTTACTTCTTGTATGGAATCCACCTTATTTTTTGACTCCAAATCATACCTTTATACCTCCTTAATATTTTCAAAGATAGATATTTGGGAAATAATTTGGGAATGGTAAGATATATTCCTTATGATTTCCAAATCCATCATTTTCATATATATAATGATGGGGTCCTACTCATTCTACATCATAGATATATTAGTAGGTTATTTCCTACATAGAGCATAATCTACCTTGTTATACATTACCAAATGGAATTGAATAAAGAAATAATATTACTTGACTAGATATAACCATATTCATTGACGCATGTTGAAATACTTCAATGTGAATATATAATTTAAACTCTTAGTATCAGTATATATATCAAAATTCTCACCATATTGGTAGTAATTCTATATATTTAAGAAGGAAATCATAAATTCGAGTTCAATATCATGCTTTGGATAGTTATTCTCATATATATTCAAATTCCTAAGTTATATACTATCACGTTATCATTATTCATAAGTACACAACCAAATCCTTTGATTGGTGCATCACTATATATAAAAAAACCTTCTACACTTGTTGGTAGTGTGAGAACAGTTGTGGTGATTCACCTCTTATTTATCTACCTGAATCTTCCCCCACGTTCTTTCTTCCAAACATAAAATACCCCATTTCGTAGTTACATAGTTTTCATGCTATACAATAATGAGAAATCTCTCACAAAACATCCTTACTACCCGGCTAATCCATGAAAAATTTGGATTTTTGTGACAATAGTAGGAATGTTTTATTACTAATTTGTATTTTTTAAGGGTCCACAGAAATTCCCTCACATATAATTATATTTCCCAATAATGAGACTTTCTACATCCAAAAGTCACACCTTTTGTACTTGGTGTACAATTTATCCTTCCATAATGTCACCAGAATAGTCCTTATATTTTCTTTATGATCCTCCAATATCTTAGAGTAGATGATAACATATTTAATAAAAACTACCACAAATTTTTCATCTTTGTTTCTGAAGATTCTATTCATTAATTCCATAAATATTTTTGGGGAATTAATATGTCTGAATGGGTTTATGAGAAACTCATAGTCCCTATACCATGTAAGGAAAGTAATTTTCTAAATATCTCCCTTCTTCATCCTTATCTCGTGATATCTAGGAAGTAATATCCCCCATTGACAAGTATTGAACTCCTCAGAGTTGATCGAACAAGACACCAATCCTTGAAAGAGGATAATTATTCTTTTTTGTGATCTTATTAAGATCCTGAAAATTGATACACAGCTGCATTGATATATCCTTTTTATAATGATTATAGGAATCCCCCATGGATAAGAATTGAGTAATATGAAAAATCTCTCCAAATACTCTTTCAACTTCTTCTTTAACTCCTTTAGTTTCATAGAGGGCATCCTATAGGGGAATTTTTATATAGGAGTATTGTTAGTTATGATTTATATAGAAAATACAACCTCACAATTTAGTGTAACATCCCAAGTAAATAAAGAATATGAATTTTTCATATTTTTTAATTTTTGAATTAAATATTAATTTTACTTTAAAAGGGTTTCTATGTTCGATATTGTACCTGATACGCAACAACAGGTTTCTTTGAAATCATACGTTGCACACTAATAATATATTATCATTTTAAAAGGTAGTTAACTCCTAGCCTTTGTATTGGAAGGAATGATCCAAACTAACTGAAATATGATTATACATGTTTGTTAAATGTATTTACTTTTATCGAATAAAATTTAGAGGCTTAAAATGTGAATGAATCTAATTTTAAGCATAATTTACATTAAAAAGCCAATTTATCGCCTTCTAATGGAGAACCCTTTTTAAATCTAGTTTTGGTCACATTAATACATTATATATGACCATATAAAATCCTTCTTTAAAATGGGGACATCAAAATTTACTTTATGTAATTTTTTGGAATTTTTCTGATAAAGTTCATTTTTTAATGAATGGTGAAAAATATTGTATTTTAATTCAAAAGTGCCTTTTAATATAATTTATTTATATGGATAGATTATCTTTTTAATTTGTTTTAAAGTGAAATTAAAATATATTTTTACCATTTAATCCAATTTTGGTTATTGGAATTAATTTCACTTTGAAATTTGACATAAACAAGTATCAATCTTTTGATAGTTATTGTTTCTTAAAAACATGCTATTTGTTTGGATAACGTGAATTAACTTTAAAATTAATTAATTCCAATTATATGTTTTGAATTTTGAAAAATAGATATCATTATTGAATTCGGAATATAAAATATAAGTTAGGGTAAATGTTTGGTATTTTTATGAAAAACATCAACTATTGATGAATAGTGAAACCACTTAGTGCTAGTTAAAAAAACTGACTTTTTCATTTAAATGAAATTTTACCACTTCTGTGAATTAAATTTCAAAAATATGACATACATGGTTGTTATCAAATATTAAAATGTGGTTCAATAAGATGAAAATAATTTTTGGTGAATAGTATCTTTTTAGTTTTATTTAACACGGTAAAAGGTAAATAAGGTAATTCATTGTAAAAAGAATATTATAATAATTCAAAATTACCTTAACAATTTTCCAAACCTTATTTTTTGTGTCATTAACGACCATGGGAATCTTTAGGTCGATTTTGGGACCCCCATTGATCCACATGGGAGTGATAATGACAATTTAGATTAATTAACTTAAAGTAAAGGGAAAAGTGAAAAAAGAAAATACCTTTTAGTAAATTAATTTACAAGGGGATTTATAAATTATTGTTTTGACTATAAATATACATTGGAAATATAAAAATATTTCCTATATCATAAAAAAATTATAATTTTTTGTGATCAAATAAATTAAATTATTTATGACACTATAATGATGTTGTGTTTACCTCATTAATAAATGATTTAAATAAATAAGTTTATAAAGACTAAAATAATATCCAAAACCGGTAAAATTTATATTGGATTATTTTATTTCAAATATGAGTCATCTTATATTTGACATTAATGTGTTTTTGACCTTTTTAAATAGAAGACATGTTTATAATAAAATAATATTTTCACACTTTCCTAAAGAGCCCTTCCTCCCCTTATAATAGGAGACCACTTATATGCAATTCCACACACCTCTCAACCCTTTTGGCTCATCCAAAATCTTCACAATTAAGCTCTCTACATCCCTCTACTATTCCGAGAATCCTTTCTTTATGCAGGAGGCACTTCAAGAAGTACTTTGGTTCAAACCAATGGGAGTTACCCAAATTAAATGTAACAGTTTCTCTTAATTTGTTTTCTTTTATTTTACTTCTCCAACACCTAAACTATTTTATTAATTTATTTTGTAACAAAAACAGTATCATAAATATACTAGGATGTTGTTATGAGAAGGATATTAACTACACTTACACACACCACCATCTAATGGATGTAGAACATAATGTTTCTATGGATGGAAAACTAACGCCTCACGAAATGAAGATTGTTCAAATATCTCCAACCGCCTCTAATGGTGTCCATTATGATGGAACTGTATTTATATATGATATATATTAAGTTTATTATTTCTTTTTGATTCTGTATTATATATTTATAGAATGAATTTATGGTTTCCATAGTGGGTGAATACGATAATCTCATTTGAGAAAGCGCGGACTACCGCCCCCTCAAAGTGATGTGACTCGTTAATGCCTTATGTGGGATGTATAAAGGATAGAGTAACTGATATTATATATGATATTAAACTGTAATTAAAATATTCCTATGTATCATTATGTTTTAATTCCAATAAAATAAGAAATAGAAATGAAAGTAGTGTTCTTGTGTACGTATTGCTTACCGTCTCCATGAACAGTGCATTTCATTCCTTACCTCTAAATATTCTGTACTGTTATAAATACATGTATATACTAGATATATATGATATATATGATATCTAAATCATGAATAAAATCTTGGATATAATGAAACATTGAAACAGGAACGACATGTAATTATAAGAAGTCCATTTTTTACTCAAGTACAAAATATCGACAAAACAAACATTATTAACATAAATGATTACATAATGTTTATAACATGGAAATAAGTTATATAAAAGTAATATTAAACATGAAAAAGTTTCTTAAGAAAGTATAAATTAACTTTAGTTTATTATTCAGGAGATTAAAGAATGATCGATTCAAGTCAGACACGAGGTAATTGATTTTCTTATCTCACTTTTAATTCTGTGAGATTTCTATTGTTCGCCACTTATTCATTGCATGTGGTGTATTGTGTACTAAAATATGATATTTATTAACATTATTCTCATTATATTACTGGTTTTCAGTCATTCATTTGGTGGTTATTAACTTTTGTTCATAAGACTCAGTTGATTACAACATGGTAAGGGGTTTCATCTCACTTTTTATAACCGTGAGATTCATGATATATTTTCCACTATTTCCTTTTGTGTGGTGTATGTACTTACCATGATTATACTATTTGGGTTATATACATTCATTTATGAGTATTTAAATCTTCATTTTCTGATCCTACTTTCATGTGTCATATGTTTTCTAAGTTACCAAATCAGTAAGGGACCCTTTCACCCTCCTCTTTTTAAAAGACTTCTTTTTGTTATGTATTTTAATTTACATATTATTATGATGTGATATGTTATTCTATATCCTTATTGATGTAAAATTTATTTCCAAGTGATTAGATACGATTTATATCTCATTAACTCATTTTCTGAATTTTAATGTGATGTCGTTAGGCTGCCGAATTTTTACAAGGTAACTTCCTAACGCAATTTCAATTCTTTGGGTTCAACTAGTACATCAAGAATATGTCGTCCTATGAATATGTGTGAATGACCTATGATTGTTTTACACTTAATATCCACATATATTGGGTGTATTTATATTTTTCACACATAGTTATTTGATTGATTTATCCTTAGTTTTTGGATACCATCTTTATAAGGGATTTCATCTCAATTTACATTTCCACTGAGAATTCATTGTTGTTATGCACAAATTCACTCATATATGGTGTATATACTGTCTTTTGGAATATTATATCATTAATAACTTTATTATAATGATATTATAATGTTTTTAATAAATTATATTCCTCAATTATTTGTATTCAAGCGTCTATCATTTTGTTAAAAACACTTTAATTGGCCAAATACTTTTTTTGATATTTTCTAAAAGCCACTTTAAGGGAAAGTGGTAACCATACATCATAAGATTCAAAAACTGCCCCATAACTACATAAAGACTCCAAATTCTAGAGACCCTGCTTATTCAAAACCATGCCACAAATAGGGATATCAAATTCAAATTTCAAAAAAATAAACCAGTTATCATATCACGTACCACCAGAACATGATATGAGATGGCTTGAAATCCACATCGAGACGCGTAAATGTTGATTCGGACAACTTCCACGATTCAAGGTGACGAAATTTCCCATATCCGACGTCATCACTTCTTGGAAGCACCACCTTCATCATCACAACTATCGTCGCTGGAACTTCCATCCCCAGCATCGCTAGAATCATCGCGTCCATCACCCCTCGAGCCACGAACCGTCATAACGCATGATCTGCGATGTCTCAAACCACAGCCTGCCACGAAGCGAATGGCCTTATCTGCATCAGCTAGAGCACCAATGAGATTCACCGTCGTTCATCGTCACCTTCACCGTCAACGGTCTAGATCCAAATCCACAGTCGGCAAACAAACAAACCCAAACACCAAACCGAATAAAGAAACATCCCAAAATCATGAAACAAACACTACAACTAAAACCCAGTGGAAAAAACCATCAATAAACAGTAAACAGAGAACTCGACCCAAAAAACAAAAGAAGAACCCAGCTCAAAGCCAGATCCAGATCCCCTCGCCACCATCCCGAACACTTTAATTGAAATATTGTTTAATATGTTTTAAGGATTTATTCTTATAAATATTTCTCATTAATGTCCATGTTTTTAAAATAGTTTTCATGGATTTATTTATATGTACATTAATGTTTTAAAATTTTAATTCATTTAAAAGCTTCAAAGAGTTATGGGACACTTTGATTCAAAAATGTTTTTTTAAATGGTTTTGAAAATGATTTGATAAAACATTCTTTATTTCAATATCATGATTTTGTATATTGGAATGTGGAAATTTTATCTTTACTGTATAAATGTGTCGTATGTTATGATTACGTTATGGTTATTGGGCATTGTTTATGTATACGGGTGGTTCTATGATAAACCTAGGGTGGGTGAGCCCAAGATAGCTCTCCAATGCATTGGGTAACGTGATGGAGGTAAAAATGATGTTTCTTATAAGATATTTTGGGAATATACTATGATGGGTATTCCTAGTGCAACTCCCTACATAGCTCTAATAGCTACAATGTAAGTTTGATATGGATTCCATAAGTAACCTTTATGATTTATGATTTGTGTGTGTTATTCATAAATCTAATGATTTTATAAGGTATGTTATGATTGAAAAGTATGGTTTCATGGATTTGTAATTATTGTTGTGCTAATGTTTTTCTTCTTTATTTTACAACCCTTATTGAGCTTTTTTTGATCATCCCATGTTTTTGAAATGTTTTCCACCAGAAATAAAGATGAATAGGTATAAGGATGGGATCATGGAAAAGTCATGTTGCCTAAAACATGGAACTAGACATGTGTCTTTTTAAGAGTTTTTATTTTAAGAACAAAATTAATACTAAGTAGTAGTGTCTACCTGTAATATTCAAATTGTTATGTAATAGTTATGGCCTAATTCTCTAAAACTCTAAACCTAAAAATATCCCCAATGTGAATTACTCATTTAATTCACGATAATATAATGTTTAATTTTGGGTCATTATAGTTTTTATCAGAGGTTAGTTTAAATAACTTTAGAGGTTAGGGAATTCATTAAGCATAAGTGACAATACAATAATGGTTAGAATTTCAGAAAGTGTCATTGTTTTTTAGATAATGTGAATGATTTTATTATATCATGAATAAGTATATCTTTCTCTTTACCCTCCTCATAAGATATTATATGATTATTTTACTGATATACTCACATTGATTTTTTGGTTTTAGTAAATGGATGGATCTAACAGGAACCAATGTAACAGTGGATATGAAGAAAACTGTGACAGTTTTATAAACGAGCAACTGAATGATATGGGTGCTGCAATGAGAACACTTGTGGTTATTCTCAACCAACTATTCGGAGTCATGATTGACCACGTAAACCTTAGTGATATTTATAAGGAATCATATAAGCGAGAAACAAATCCCTACGGATGTTCAGGTAATAATAATTATGGTAAGTGTGTTAAAAACCCTATGTGTCAAATATGTGGAATGAAACACCTAGGAAAATGTTTAAAAGGGACAGAATGATGCTATAGATGTGGAAATGAAGGTCATATAGCAGTAACCTTCCATGGAAAAAAGAAAGTATCATTTTTAATCTAGGAAAGGGATCGAAGTCCTTTCCGAGGGATCAATTGAATGTTTTAAATGTGGTGTGCATGGTCATTATGAAAACACATGTCTTTAAAGAAGTTTTGGGAATGGGATTCCCAAGATCATACAAATATTCCTTTACCAATACCTAATTTCATTCTGATTGAGGATGATGAAACTGAAAATGACCAATGAAACGTATTGATTATTTCTTAACATATGTTCTCTTATTATTGAAATATTAGGAAATGATTCATGATTTTTTTGTAGGAAATAATTATTTCAGAAAAAGTTGAAATGGAATATATAATGGATCATGAAGAATGTAGAATTAGTAAGAAGTCAACACATAAGGGATTAAAATGTTATGGTATAATTTAGGATGGTGAAATGATTAAAATTATTAAGGCTCTTCTGATGATGGGATTACATTAGATGTCTTTTTATAGTATGTGTAACCCTGATGTTTGATATATGAAAATTTTATTCAATTAATAATTATCTTCCCTTTTTTGGATATAGTTATAAATAACCATTGGGGTTTATATGATCCTTGAATTTGAGGCAATTACTGGTTAATACATTTTGGGATGCAAAACGAAATTTATTAGATAACCTTTGTGGTTAAAATATGTTATGGTTACTTTTGATGAATTTATCTCTTTTTGGGAATGTTATAAAATTATGTTGTTTTTGAAAAGGGACAACACACAAAGCATGTGACAACCAATCACGTCAAACGAAGCTATGGGAATAGAACCCACAACCAAAGTGTGACTGGTATTTATCGCCTACCACTGGACTACATGAAGTCCCTGGTTAGTATGACTAATTTTTTTTAGTTAGATGATCTTAGGAATCATGAATAAGTTGATTTTGGGTTATCTATGGAAATAATTAACCTATCATTGAGGATATGTGATTAGGTTAATTACTTTTCAGTATGAGACATTAAGAGTAACTGATGTCTTCTAGAGATAAGTTTGAAGATTTACCTTGGAAGACTATGTGATTAAATCTTTCAGAGATTTGGGTATCAATATTTGTTTGGATTACTTTGAAATTTTTTAAGGATAACTATTTATTTAATGGTCTTTCTTGAACCTTGGGTTCAGTTTGTTGAATTTTGGAGATTAAGAGTTGTATTTCTTTTTATAAAGTATTATACTTTTGGTGATTATCTGATCTTGTACTAACAATTTTGGTTTTAGTTGATGTCTAAATACAAGGGAAATATATAGTTCTCATTTTGTGGATTATGTGACTTTTTAGAAGATTATTCTTGTGCTTTTGATGTGACCAAGTCTTTTTAAATTCTCATCGTATAGAGAAATGATTAGTTTTGGTAGAAACTTATTAAAATATGAAACTCTACATGAAGGTAAGTATATTTCCTTATGTCTTTATTCTGTGTAGAAGATGAAATTCTCAAATTTATTAAAAGGAACTTAAAACAAAAACATTGTTGGTTTCGGTTTCCTTCTAGATTATCAATGATTGTTTACACACATCATAAGTTTGTGATTTTCTTGTGGTTAACTTTCCCCTATTCATGTTTCCTATCACTCTACATTAAAACCTGACCCTATGTTTTCTCCTCCATATCTATGTTTTCATGGAATATTAGTATGGGTTAACTCGGGTGACCATTGTACTTCTCTTTATTTGTTTTAAAGTGATAGTTTTACTGACTCTTTTTTCTGATATAGGACTTTCAATAAAGTTTCTGAGCCCAAATTTTAAAATTGCAAGGACACAATTCCCAAAAGGGTGTAAGGATGTAACATACTAGGTAAATAAAGAATATAAATTTTTCATATTTTTTAATTTTTGAATTAAATATTAATTTTACTTTAAAAGGGTTTCTATGTTCGATATCGTACCCGATACGCAACAACGGGTTTCTTTGAAATATTACGCTTCACACTAATAATATATTATTATTTTAAATGGTAGTTAAATCCTAGCCTTTTTATTGGTGGGAATGAACTAAAATAACTACAATATGATTATACATGTTTGTTAAATGTATATACTTTTATCCAATAAAAGTTAGAGGCTTAAAATGTGAATGAATCAAATTTTAAGCATGATTTACATTAAAAGGCCTATTTATCACCTTTTAATGGAGAAACCTTTTTAAATATAGTTTCGGTCACCATAATAAATTCTATATGACCAAATAAAATCCTTCTTTAGAATGGGGACATCAAAATTTACATTGTGTAAATTTTTGGAATTTTTCTGATAAAGTTCATTTTTAATGAATAGTGGAAAATATTGTATTTTAATTCAAAAGTGCCTTTCAATCTAATTTATTTATATGGTTATATTACCTTTATAAGTTGTTTTAAAGTGAAATTAATATATATTTTTACCATTTAATCAAATATTGGTCATTGGAATTAATTTCACATTGAAATTGGACATAAACAAGTATCCATCTTTTGATAGTTATTGTTTCTTAAAAACACGCTATTTGTTTTGATAACGGGAATTAATTTTAAATTTAATTAATGTCACTTATATGTTTTGAATTTGGAAAAATAGAAATCATTTTTTAATTTGGAATATCAAAAGTATATTAGGCTGAATGTTTGGTATTTTTTTTGAAAAACATCAATTTTAGATGAATAGTGAAACCACTTAGTGGTAGTTAAAAAACCGACATTTTCATTTAAATGAAATTTTACCACTTTGGTGTATTGAATTTCTAAAATCCAACATACATTGTTGTTATAAAAAAGTAAAATGTGTTTCAATAATATGAAAATAATTTTTGGTGAATAGTAACTGTTGACTTTTATTTACCGCGGTTAAAGGTAAATAAGGTAATTCATGGTAAAAAGAATATTATAATAATTCTAAATTACCTAAACACTTGTCCAAACCTTATTGTATGAGTCATTAACTACCATGGGCATATTTAAGTATATTTTGGGACCCCCACTGTTTAACATCCCAAGTAAATAAAGAATAAATCATTTTCATATTTATTAATATTTGCGAATTAAATATTAATTTTACATTAAAGGGGTTTCTATGTTCGATGGCGTACCCGATACGCAATAATGAGTTTCTTGGAAATGTTACGTTGCACACTAGTAATATAATAATTTTTTTAAAATGATAGTTAACATGTAGCCATTTTATTGGGGGGAATGAAAAGAAATAACTAAAATTTGATTATATATTTTTTTTTAAATGTCATTATATTTATCCATCAAATGATAAAGGCTTAAAATATGAAAAGAATTCAATTTTAGGCATAGATACTCTAATATTCATAAAAAGGTTAAACTATCGCATTTTGATGGCGAACCCTCCTTAAATATAGTTTTGGTCACTCTTATACATTCTATTTGACCAAATAAAACTCTTTTTTATAATCGGGACATCAAAATTTACTTTGTGTAAATTTTTTGGTATTTTTCCGATAAAGATCATTTTTTAATGAATAGTGAAAAATGTTGTATTTTAATTCAAAACCTCTTTTTAATCTAATCTATTTATATGATTATATTATATTTTTAATTGGTTTTATAGTTCAATTATAATATATTTTTACCATTTAATCCAATTTTGGTCATTGGAATTAATTTCACTTTGAAATTTGACTTAAACTAGTGTCAATCTTTTGATACACATTGTTTCATAAAAACACGCTATTTGTTTTGACAGTGGGAATTATTTATTAAATTCATTAATTAAACTTATATGTTTTTAATTTTTTAATATAGAAATCATTTTTTAATTTGGAATATCAAATATAGCTTAGGGTGAATTTTTGGTATTTTTCTGAAAAACTTTAATTTTTGATGAATAGTGAAACCCCTAAGTGGCAGTTAAAAAAACTGATTTTTCGTTTAAATGAATCTTTTACCACTTATGTGATTTTAGTTTCAAAATTTCGACATACATGGTTGCCATTAGTATGTTAAATGTGGTACAATTGGATTAAAATAAATTTTTAGTGAATAGTAACTTTTAAGTTTATTAATCGTGATTTGAGGTAATTAGTGTAATTTAAGGAAAAACTAATGTTATAATAATATGAAATTACATTGACACATGTCCTACCCTTATTGGATGTGTCATGGCCGACCAAAAAAATCCATGGGTCTAATTGGGGACCCCATGGAGCCACTTTTCTAGGAAAATGACATTAATATCTTTTTATTTATAGTTAAACTAAAAATGTCACAAACATGTATTGTTTTCCTAAAACAATTTTTACATGGGGTTATAAAAGTTATTATTTTGACTAAAAATATTCATAGGAAAGCTAATAAAATTTCCTACATCATGATATTTTTTTATAATTTTTAGACATTAAATAAATTAAATTATTTATGACACCATGATGATGCAGCGATTACCTCATTATTTAACGATTTAAATAAAATGAAAAGATAATGTAAAATATAAGACCTAAACTTGTCAGAAACCTATTGGATGGGTTGATTTCGAACCCTTATCTCCTTATCCTCTAAACATATAATTTTGGGACCTTTTATCCGAAAATAATTTTATAATAAAGTATCTTTTCTTAACATTCCAAGAGTGCCCCTCCGCTCCTCTTATAAAAGGCCCCCACCTCTACCTCCATACCCACACATATCAAGCCTCTGGTTCGGCCAATCTCTACTAATCATATCTCCCAACATCCATCTACTCATCCTTGATGCCTTACCTTGGTCAGAATGCTCTTTAAGGAACCATTTTGGTTCAAACCAAGAAGAGTTACCCGATATTAAGGTAATGTCTTCACTTTTGTTCTTTTGTTTTATTTTGCTTCTCCAACCCTCTAAACACTTTTTTTTCCTTTTATTTGTAAAAACACCAGTATCTTCAATATACCAGGATGTTGTTGTGAGAAGGATTCGAGATACACTTACACACACTTTCGTCTAATGGTTAAATAACATACTGTTTCTATGGATAGCAAATTTCTGCCACATGAAACGATGATTGTTCAAACTTCTTTTAACACATTTAATGGTGGCCATTAAGATGTAACTATATTTATATATGATATATATTATGTTTATGTTTTCCTTATGCTTCTTTATTTCTCATTTATGGGATACCTTTAAGGTTTCCATTATGGTTAAACGCGATATCTTCATTTTAGGAAGTGCGGACTACCACCCCCTCAAAGTGATTTGATTCGTTAATAACATACATGTGATGTTTAAAGGATGGAATTAATGATATTATATATGATATTATACTGGAATTATAATATACCATTATATCATTATGATTTCACTCCATTAAATATGAAATAGAAATGAAAGTAGAGTTCATGCGTATATACGGCTTACCGTCTCCATGAACGGTGCATTTCATTTCTTACCTATAAATGTTATATACTATTATAAATACATGTATATGATGGATATATAGGATATATATGATATTAAAATCATGAATATCATTCTGGATATAATGAAACTTTGACCAATTGAACAACATGTAATTTCAAGTAGTCCACTTTCGACTTAAGAACCAAATATCGACAAAACAATCATTATTAACATAAATGATTACATAATATTTATAACATGTCAATAAGTGATATAAAAGGAATAATAAGATTGAAAATGGTTCTTATGAAAGTAGAAATTAACTTCAGCTTATTATTCAGGAGATTACAGAGCAATCGAGTCATTTCAGACACGAGGTAAGGGACTTCGTCTAAATCTCCTTTCATTGAGGCATATTTTGTTTTATATGGTGTATAAACCCCTTTGACGTTTGCTTTTATTCAAAAGGAATCTTTTTATATGAAGAATTTTTACTAATCGACAAATGGGAATGTCTTTTTATCGTACATATGTGGCGACAACGACTTCTCCGCCACTGTGACCATTATTTGAGTTTCGGATTCCTCTACAAGCCATAACGTTTTTTTAATGAAAAATAAATACTATGTTTTACTTTTCTTTTATTTTGGTATTTAAAATGGTTTTTATAATTGATTTGTTATGTAAATATAATTAAGTGATATATTGTGATAGAAATGTGGAAATTTTTTCCTTCCATTATATTTATTTTAAGTCTTATGATTTTATAATGGTACTTGGGCATTTGATGGGTGGTTACTTGATAAACCATATGATGGGTGGTGTCGTGAATACCAGGACGGGTGGTTACATTATAACCTCCAATGCATTGGGTATTGAAGTCGGCCTTATGGTTATTCCATTATGTGATATGTGTGAAAGTTGACTGTATGGTTATTCCATTTAATTATGTTTATGTCCCAAGTTACCTTTATATGTTATGTGTTCTTTATATGGGTTTCATGGAAATATTTTGGTTACAAAAGGGTAAGTAATGATCTTTTATTCAGTGAAGAGTTTTTACTACTTCTTTAAGGTGAAAAGTATTACTTTTATAAAGTATGCATGGTTTACTTGTTGTTTTGAAAAACTAATAGTTTTCATTCATTGTGTATCCCTTACTGAGCTTTTTTATGCTCACCCCAAGTTTTTTTGAAATGTTTTTAACAGGACTTATTGTGGAATAGGGTCAAGGATGGGATCAAGGGAAATTCATGCTATATAAAACATGGAACTAGACAAGTTTAATTTTAAGAGTTTTTATTTTATGGAATCTTAATAGAAGTGTCTACTTTGTAATCTTTTGAGATGTAATAGTTATGTCCTAATTCTCTAAAACTCTATACCATGAAAAGATCCTCAATGTGAATTATTCAGTTAATTCAATATTAAGTGAGGTTTAAGGCCGGAGCCTTATAGTTGGTATCAAAGGTCGGTTTAGACAACTTTAGGAGTTATAAAATTGTAATATTATAATTTAATTTATGGTATGATTGAAATGATACAGAATTTAAATATTTCCATGTTGCTTCACCTAATATATTTCTGTGTTCAGAATGGTTTTCCACAGAGGAAACAAAGCAACTATGTTGGGACGACATCAGGAGGAATACAACCTTCTAAATCAGCAACCTGAGATGGTCAGAATTGGAACTGAACAGTTTTTTACAATGATGGAACAGTTGAATCAGGCTATAAATGGTGGTGGTATCCATGCACGAGATCAGCCAGATCAACTGCAGAGGAACATGTCAGTGGTGGAACATTTCACGAGGCAACATCCCCCATCATTCAGAGGATCATCTGACCCTGTTCTATCTAAAGGGTGGATTAAATCACTTGAGAAGATTTTGGATGTCATGGGGTGTTCAGAACATCAAAAGGTTAGTCTTGAAGGTGAAGCTGATCAGTGGTGGTCAATGGTGAAAAACATCAGGGATAGTGATGAGATTGATGATCTTCACTGGGACGAATTCAAAGGTATGTTTCTTGAGAAATATTTTCCTAAGGTGGTTCGACTTAGGATGGAAAAACAATTTCAAGAATTGAGGTAGGAGGATGACTCAGTGGCTTCTTATGAAGCAAAGTTCACTCGACTGGCAAGGTATTATACAAATTTTATACGAGATCTTGATATTAAAATCAACCATTTTTACTCAGGGTTGAAGCCAAGGTATCGATGGGATTTAGCTTCTCGTGAGTTCAAAAGTTATGAAAAAACGTGTTCGATGTGCAGAGAAGGTGGAAATGGAGTTTTTCGATGATCATGTGTTCTTTGACAAACAACAGAATAAGAGGTCCAGTTGGCAGGAAAAAGGGAAGAATTCATCAAAGAAGTAAGGAGGTAAGAAAACTAAATATCCATCCTATGAGAAGTGTGGTAAAATCAATCCTGGATAATGTTTATCCATGTCTGGAAAGTGATTTCAGTGTGGTAAGTCTGGTCATATTGCTCGTAACTGTAAGGAAGATGATCAACCAGGAAATGAAAACCCAACGGTAAGATGGTTTAAGTGTAATGAAATGGGTAATTATGAAAATGAGTGTCTAATGAAGAACTCAACTGGGGGAATGCAGCCAGACTACAAGTAGAAAGGGGTGGTGAAATCCTTTCCAACTACTTCAGTAGATGTTGGGCCATCGAATGAAGTAGTATCATGTACACTATTTGTTTGTTCGGATTATGCCATTGTGTGGTTTGATTCAGGGTCTACACATTCTTTCATTTCTGAGAAGTTTTCTAGTAAATTGGAAATTCCATCTCAAGATATGAATCTTGAACTTATGGTAAAATAACCCAGAGGGAACGTTGAGACAAAAAGGAATTATAAGAACCTTCATATCCTTGTGTGCGGAACGAATCCACCAGAAAAACTTATTGTTTTTACTCTAGTAGAGTTTAATGTTATTTTGGGCATGGATTGTATTTTCCTTATCATGATAAGATTGACTGCAGAGCTAAAATGGTTTCTTTTCAGAAAGATTTTCAGTTTGTGTACAAGAATGAACCCTTACTTTTGATAACATATCAGGAAGTTGAGAAACTAGTAAAAGATGGAAATGAATGTTACCTTGCACATGTCGTTGAAAATAAAAGAACTGTTTTGATTAATGTTGTGCCAATGGTAAATGATTATCTTGATGTTTTTCCTGATGAGTTTCCTGGTATTATTCATGATCTAGAAGTTGCATTTACTGTTGAATTAGTTCCTGATTCTAAGCCAATTTCAAAACCTCCTTATCGAATGGCTCAGGTTGAACTTTTAGAGTTAAAGAAACAATTGCATGAGTTATTAGATAAATGTTTCATTCGACCTAGCACATCACCCTGGGTTGCTCCTGTCTTGTTTGTTAAAAAGAAAGATGGTTCGATGAGACTTTTCATTGATTATAGAGCCTTAGAATAACATTACTGTTAAGAACTATCACGACCCGTCCTCAGGGCCCGTTCCGTGACTACCCCAAGCCCGCCTTCCCTAGGCCAGGGGTTGGCAACTAGCACCAAGGCATAAATCCAGGTAAAAAGGGAAGGCATTGCCTTTGTAAAGTAAATAATCACACAGAGTACAAGCAGAAGAAGTAAATACTATGTAAAAACTGTGTACAACACTAAGTGCGGAAAGTATAAAGGGTCCGGAAATATAAGCCCAACTATAAAGTACAACTCGAAAGGGAAAACAACAACTGAAAAGTAAAGCTGCTACGCCGAGCTGTCCACTGGAAATCCCACCTGAAGGGTGGGTACAGATAGCTCCTCTGCTCCTCGGGTCCCGTCATCCGCTCCGAGTATGTCCCGCCCAGTGGTCCACCTCCGGGTACCGCCTCGTCGTCACGTCCACCTCTGGGTACCGTCTCGTCGTGAGGTCCTCCTCCGGGTACCATCTCATCGTATAGTCCACCTCCAGGTGCCGTCCAGTCCTCGAACACCCGACCTCTGTCAGCACTGCCCGTCGTCTGCAACCAACACAACGAGGTGCGGGCATAGCCCATGCAGGGGTGAGTATAACGATACTCAGTAGGGACCCTGAGACACTCAAGGTCTCACTAAAACCAACAAGGATAACCACATAGAAGATCTCAACAGATAACCTCTACTTAGGTATATGCCCATACATATACCTAAGTTATCAAGTAACCCATCTCAATCATGAGGAAACACAAGGATTGTGAAATCAACGGATAACTACTACCCATGTATATGCCCATACATATACCTAAGTTATCAAGTGACCCATCTCAATCATGAGGTAAACACAAAGGTCAAAAGTCTTAGCTCAAACCAGGATTTTCATTATCTAAACCGTAACTACTGAAGAGCTCCGTCTCTGGAGTGTACAGTGGTCCTGTCATGACTCTGAGGTACTTCTCACTAACCCAGAACTGCTGAAGAACTCCAACCATCGAGTACTGCGGGCCAGCTTCTACAACCAAGTGCTCCCATGTGCCGCTACAACCAAGGGCACCTCTGTCGTGGGTCTGCCGCTACAACCAAGCGCTCCCATGTGCCGCTACAACCAAGAGCACCTCTGTCGTGGGTCTGCCGCTACAACCAAGCGCTCCCATGTGCCGCTACAACCAAGCGCACCTCTGTCGTGGGTCTGCCGCTACAACCAAGCGCTCTCATGTGCCGCTACAACCAAGCGCACCTCTGTAACACACCGAGTCGTTCGATCAGCAGTCGTCGGGTCTCAGCCAGCTACACGGTCTCCGTACTCCGCACGCTCGTCACTGGGAGGGTCCGCTCCACGAGCTACAGGTCGATACTGCAAGTATCTCAAAGTCCCATGAACAAGTATCTCAAAGGACCGCCTCGTCATAGGGGTCTCAACGTAACAGACGGCGCGTCAATCAGACGCCCGGTCTGTGAGTTATTAGCCTTTTCGTCCTAGGGGCCCGGTTGGTTTCGTGTGCGAACCAACCCTGCCGTAACTCAACTGCACCCCAAACTCTCATAGGGTATACTCATAGGGACTGTTTCTCAACGTGATCACCAATGCCGCTGACGGTTCGTCAAACGGACGTTCTGTCAGAAAGGTATCAGCTTTTCTGTTCCAGGGGCCCGGTTGGATTTCGGTGTGATCCAACCCGGACACTATCCATTTGCATCCAAATCTCAGGTGGAGGATGCCAAAAGTTCCGTATTGTCAACCGGAACTCAACGCAACAGACAACGCGTCAATCGGATTCCCGGTCTGAGTGTTATTGGCTTTTGCGTCTCACACCCATCCTGGGAAACTTCCCAGGAGGTCACCCATCCTGATCACTACTCTAGGCCAAGCACGTTTAACTACGGAGTTTTAACCATGTAGGCTCCCGAAAAGGAAGGTGCACCTTGAGTATAGTATACCGAAACGACCGTCTCAAACCAAGAATCATTACGCAACTGACGGTTTGTCGATCGGATGTCTGCAGCCCAAGTTATGGGCATTTGAACCAATCATGTCCGAAGACGGGGGGGTCTGGGCCCGGTCCGACCCGGCCCAGTACCCCCTGGGCCGGCCCGAATCGGCTCGACCCAGCCCGATTGGCGGCCCGACCCGGCGGCTCGGCCCGGCCAGCGGCTCATCCCGGCCACCGGCGCGGTGGCGCGACTGCTCGGCGGCTCGGCGGCGCGGTGGCTCGACGGCACGGCGGCTCGGCCAGTGCGGCGCGCTAAAGGGAGGGGCATTGCCCCCCTTTAATTTTCAAAACGTCGGCCCCTTTAAGGGGTCGCGCCATGTGTATTGCCGGGGGGGTTACACCCCCGGGCTCCCCCCTGTAATGGCCGGCCAGCGCGGGGCCGACCGGGTTCTCGCCGCGGGACCCCGCGGTCCCGCTCCTTCCGGCGCCGGCTGCTGGATTTCTAGCCGCCTCCTTCGAGTTCTCCGGCGGCCGGTTTTTCCGGCCGCCACTTCCAAGATGAACGTGAATCCGTTCGACGCGGCGTGATGACGCCGGGTCCTTCCGCCGCGGTCCGACTCCGGCCGCGACCTCGTTTGAGACCTACGGCGCGACACGATGGCGCCGCGTTCCTTCGTCTCAGCACGCTCCGATAGTGTTTTCTTTTGTTCCTGCGCGGTACGACGACACCGCGCTGTCTTCGCTAAATCAACACCATGGATTAGAAGGGGGAGGAGAATCGGTTGTGTTCGTGCGGTCTGGTCTCCTCCCGTTATAATGATAACAGTCAGCCAATCGTAAAAACACAACGATGAACTTTTCACAATTTTTAATAAAATTTGGAACAACGTCCAACAAATTATTCTTTCATGTTCAAGGGAAAGAAACACGTAATTTGAAAAAAAAAAGACAAAACCCCTACCTCGGATTCGAAGTTCATTCGTCGCCAATGCGGAATTCGGTGTCGCGGAAGACATCCTCGCGGAACGTGCCTTCGTAATCGTCATTGACGAAGTCACGGATCTAAGCGGTGCAGGTTCGTTGACGCCGGGAAACGTTCGAAGATGAAGAGTCGTCGATGTTCCTTGCAGACGACGCCCATTCATTCAACACGGAAGGAGGTCGTGGAAAGGAAGAAGAAGTGTCGTCTTTCTGCTTTGGAAAAAGGCTTTCTTCGTTGGAGAACTCTAATTCTACCAAGTGTTGGGCGTCGCGGTACTTTACCAGCGTTCTGTCGCTTGGTGAAGCCGTCCCCCAAACCCTCTCCCAAGATCACTATATATAGGTGATGCGGAGAGGTATGTAACCATCGTGGTTACATAAGTTTTTTAAAAAAAGGGGGGTCGGGTGAAATAAATTATGTTGACGCAATTAAAGAGGTCCGTTTGCACCACTTAAGAGGGGAGGGTTCCAAGGAGTTTCTCCCCATTTAATGGGGAGTTGAGGAATTAAGAGGCTCTCCCTCATTAATGAGAGAGAGTTGGGAGGTTTCCTCTCCTCCCATTAATTGGGGGGGTTAAGCCCCGTGTGGTCCCCACCACAATAAACCACCCATGGGAGGTTTAGTTTGGGTGGGCCCCACCACCATAACCTCTCAACGGTGGTTAAGGTGTGGTGGCCCCACCTCCAACCTCCATGAGGAGGTTTCAACCACCTCACTCCCAATGGTGGCTGAAATAAAATAAAGTGCAACATGTCACGTAATTTTATTATTACACTTTTAAAAAAACCCCAAAAAAAAAACAAACCTCCGATCTCGATAAAACGCAACTACGGAAAATGAGTTCCTAAGAAATTACTGGCGCTGCAGTTCCATCGGTGCCCTCGGAATTCGATTCCGGGCACCGGTTCCAAAGTTAGAAATTCCCGCTCGTTCGTTCACTGAACGTACCCGAGCTAAACTTTGGAAATTAATTCCGGGCACACCGGGCCTCGGAATCAGGTGTCGTCAGAAACTGCGTTCTTGTAAAATTTCAAATAAAATTAAGAAAAAAATTTCCTTGAAATTTCCGGGTCTTTACATTACTCCCACCTCAGGGCTTTACGTCCCTGTAAAGCTTCAACACAAACTAGGGTCACAAAAGCGGTACAGAGCACGCATCTGAGCCTTCCTCTCCCATGTACTCACCCGAAGGTTCACGTACATCCAGAGAAAAACCACCTGAGGAATCGACCGTCCTTGTAGGACCTGCTCCCGTCGATCCTCAATCCCCACTGGAACCTCCGTGCATGATGCCCTGTCATCGACGTCTAACTCCCTGAGGTCGATGATGTGTGAAGGATCAAGCAAGTATCTCCTCAGTTGAGATACGTGGAAGACGTCGTGCACCTAGTGCAACTGAGGTGTATGGGTCAAGCGGTAAACCACCTCGCCTACCCAGCTGAGGACCTAGAAAGGTCTGTTGATCCTCGGAGATAACTTTCCGCCTTGGCCACATCTCCATAAACCTCGTCGAGGTGAGACCCGTATAAGGACGTGATCGTCATCCTCGAACTCCAGAGGTTTCCAATTCCTATTAGAACTGGAACTTAAACGACTGCTGCCACGTGGGTAAGGTTGGCCGACTCAAGAGTGATCGGACGCACCCTCTCGTGCATGAGTTTAACTTGTGCTTCCCAGGGTTTCCTTTTCGCCGACCAAGGAAAACTCATCTCGACGCTTTCCTAATACCGTCAATTTGAATATGAATAGTGATTTAAAAATTCATACTCAAACTAACGTCGTAAGGCCTCGACGCTGCGACCAAGAGGTCCCAACCGAGACTCTCGCCAAAAGGGTCAGATCACACCGTCGGCGTTAGTGTGACTATCTAGTCTCCTGTTAAAGGTATCTCCAGACGTGAGGGTCAAGTCAACGGCTTAACTGGAAACTCTAGATCTGGGACTAGATTCATGGAAGGAAGGGATGATTCGTATCGATGTCTGTGGCTACGGAAGCTAGTAGAAGACAAAGTCCGCACTTCGTAACATCCTTAGAGCCCTTTTTGGTCGCACTCCATGACTGCAAGCAGCTACTCTCTTTACCTGCTCTCCAACTCCCTGAGTCTAGCGGGGACTACAAAGGCGGGTGATGGTATCATGTTGAAATGTATACCACCACAAGCTTCTATCCTAGCTCTGCCTCCATGTCTGCTGCTCTGCAGATTTATCTGTCCATAACATTTCCTCTTCTTGAAACATTTTACACGCCCAAGTCTCCGAGACTGGTGTCAGTTTCCTGCTTTCCAAACTTCTAACATTCTCTGGCTGTATTCGATCTGCAAAGAATTCTCAACCACAAAGGTTCTTTCTAGCCCCCTAGCCTAAGTAGGAATGCATAGAGAAAAGGTGCTGGCTCGGAAGCCCTTAAACATACCCTTCTCAGAGGTCTGACCTCTATTGCACTGATCGAAACGCATCCATCGAGTACCCGGTATGTTCAGTACGCCTCGATGAATTCTCAACTACCGACACTTCGTCCCGCCGAAACTGTAAAAGCTCTAGAAAACTCCCGGCCACCTCCTCAAGCCAGTCCTTAGCTGCCTATGAGTCAGGTTTGCCTCGGAACATGAGGGTATCTGAAGTTAGAACACATATAAGGCAGTAAACCTACATGTGTCACCTACCGGTACCGCCGGTTGTATCTGCTGACCAACAGGTAGTGATGTATAGCTGACACACTACCCAAAGGTACTATCTCAGGCATCGGTCCACGTACCGAAGCCTCATCACTATGCGGACCATCCTCATGGTCATTCAATGGAAAACACTAGTGGACAAGTCCATCATCCACTCTATTGATGTCTCAGCTAGGCGGAAAACTCTAGCAATCGCCTCCAGCCACTGCTCTGCTGTCTGAAAAACTGCCTCGCCTCGAAACCTCAGAGGCTACTACTGCTGGAACTCATGCAACGCGCTCTGCCAGCGTGCACCGTCCACTAGTACAGCTATTGGAATCCGCTTCCCAACAGGTGGTGGTGCTGCTGGTACACAACCCGAGGGTGCCAACATAGTAAAAAGGGCCCTGCACCAGAGCCTCGTCGCTCGGTGAGCCGTCATCGAGTACTCTCTCGGAACTCCAATTGACTGTCTGCGTGGAGATATCCTGAACCGATGCGACATGGTCAACGTCTTATACCTGGTGAGATGACCAGGTTTGAGTTGACTTAAAACTTTCTGGAAACACACACGCAATCAGTGTTTTCGTGCACAAAGTTGGAAATCAGTTGTCAGGGTCCTGGTGTATGGATACGTCGGCCGCCCGCACCAACACTGGACTCCCTGAACTGAAAACCACACTCGGTATTCTTAACACTATTGCTTCACAGAAAGAAACATCAGAGTTATAAGTTCTGCAGTAGAACCGAACTCCTCTGATACCAATTTGTCACGACCCGTCCTTAGGGCCCGTGCCGTGACTACCCCAAGCCCGCCTTCCATAGGCCAGGGGCTGGAGACTAGCACCAAGGCGTAAATCCCGGTAAAAAGGGAAGGCATTGCCTTTGTAAAGTAAATAATCACACAGAGTACAAGCAGAAGAAGTAAATACTAAGTAAAAACTGAGTACAACAGTAAGTGCGGAAAGTATAAAGGGGCCGGAAATACAAGCCCAACTGTAAAGTACAACTCGAAAGGGAAAACAACAACTGAAAAGTAAAGCTGCTACGCCGAGCTGTCCACTGGAAATCCCACCTGAAGGGTGGGTACAGATAGCTCCTCTACTCCTCGGGTCCCGTCGTCCGCTCTGAGTATGTCCCGCCCAGTGGTCCACCTCCGGGTACTGCCTCGTCGTCACGTCCACCTCTGGGTACCGTCTCGTCGTGAGGTCCTCCACCGGGAACCATCTCGTCATATAGTCCACCTCCAGGTACCATCCAGTCCTCGAACACTCGGCCTCTGTCAGCACTGCCTGTCGTCTGCAACCAACACAACGAGGTGCGGGCATATCCCGTGCAGGGGTGAGTATAACGATACTCAGTAGGGACCCCGAGACCCTCACGGTATCACTAAAACCAACAAGGATAACCACATAGAAGATCTCAATAGATAACCTCTACTTAGGTATATTCCCATACATATACCTAAGTTATCAAGTAACCCATCTCAATCATGAGGAAACACAAGGATTGTGAAATCAACGGATAACTACTACCCAGGTATATGCCCATACATATACCTAAGTTATCAAGTGACCCATCTCAATCATGAGGTAAACAAAAAGGTCAAAAGTCTCAGCTCAAACCAGGATTTTCATTATCGAAACTGTAACTGCTGAAGAGCTCCGTCTCTGGAGTGTACAGTGGTCCTGTCACGAATCTGAGGTACTGCTCACTAACCCAGGACTGCTGAAGAACTCCACCCATCGAGTACTGCGGGCCAGCTGCTACAACCAAGAACTCCCATGTGCCGCTACAACCAAGCGCATCTCTGTCGTGGGTCTGCCGCTACAACCAAGGGCTCCCATGTGCCGCTACAACCAAGCGCACCTCTGTTGTGGGTCTGCCGCTACAACCAAGCGCTCCCATGTGCCGCTACAACCAAGCGCACCTCTGTCGTGGGTCTGCCGCTACAACCAAGCGCTCCCATGTGCCGCTACAACCAAGCACACCTCTGTAACACATCGAGTCGTTCGATCAGCATTCGTCGGGTCTCAGCCAGCTACACGGTTTCCGTACTCCGCACGCTCGTCACTGGGAGGGTCCGCTCCACGAGCTACAGGTCGATACTGCAAGTATCTCAAAGTCCTAGGAAAAGTATCTCAAAGGACCGCCTCGTCATAGGGGTCTCAACGCAACAGACGACGCGTCAATCATACGCCCGGTCTGTGAGTTATTAGCCTTTTCGTCCTAGGGGCCCGGTTGGTTTCGTGTGCGAACCAACCCGACCGTAACTCAACTGCACCCCAAACACTCATAGGGTATACTCATAGGGACTTTTTCTCAACGTGATCACCAACGCCGCTGACGGTTCGTCAAACGGACGTTCTTTCAGAAAGGTATCATCTTTTCCGTTATAGGGGCCCGGTTGGATTTCGGTGCGATCCAACCCAGACACTATCCATTTGCATCCAAATCTCGGGCGGAGGATGCCCAAAGTTCCTTATTGTCAACCGGAACTCAACGCAACAGACAGCGCCTCAATCGGATGTCCGGTCTGAGAGTTATTGGCTTTTTCGTCTCACACCCATCCTGGGAAACTTCCCATGAGGTCACCCTTCCTGATCACTACTCTAGGCCAAGCACGCTTAACTATGGAGTTTTACCCACGTAGGCTCCCGAAAAAGAAGGTGCACCTTGAGTATAGTATACCGAAACGACCGTCTCGATCCAAGGATCGCTACGCAGCTGTCGGTTCGTCGATCAGAAGTCTGCAGCCCATGTTATGGGCATTTGAACCAATCATGTCCGAAGACGGGGGGGGTCTGGGCCCGGTCCGACCCGGCCCAGTACCCCCTGGGCCGGCCCAATCGGGTCGACCCGGACCGAGTGGCGGCCCGACCCGGCGGCTCGGCCCGGCCAGCGGCTCGTCCCGGCTAGCGGCGCGGCGGCACGGTGGCGCGACGGCTCGGCGGCTCGGTGGCGCGGCAGCTCGACGGCACGGCGGCTCGGCCAGCGCGACGCGCACAAGGGAGGGGCATTTCCCCCCCCCCCCCACTTTAATTTTTAAAATGGCGGCCCCTTTAAGGGGCCGCGCCATGTGTATTGCCGGGGGGGGTTACACCCCCGGGCTCCCCCCCTGTAATGGTCGGCCAGCGCGGGGCCGACCGGGTTCTCGCCGCGGGACCCCGCGGTCCCGCTCCTTCCGGCGCCGGCGGCTGGATTTCCAGCCGCCTCCTTCGAGTTCTCTGGTGGCCTGTTTTTCCGGCCGCCACTTCCAAGATGAACGTGAATCCGTTCGACGCGGCGTGATGACGTCGCGTCCTTCCGCCGCAGTCCGACTCCGGTCGCGACCTCGTTTGAATCCTACGGCGCGACCCGATGGCGCCGCGTTCCTTCGTCGCAGCCCGCTCCGGCCGTGTTTTCTTTTGTTCCTGCGTGGTGCGATGACACTGCACTGTCTTCGATAAATCAACACCAAGGATTAGAAGGGGGAGGAGAATCGGCCGTGTTCGTGCGGTCTGGTCTCCTCCCGTTATAACGATAACAGTCGGCCAATCGTAAAAACACAACGATGAACTTTTCACAATTTTTAATAAAATTTGGAACAACGTCCAACAAATTATTCTTTCATGTTCGAGGGAAAGAAACACGTAATTTGAAAAAAAAAAGGCAAAACCCATACCTCGGATTCGAAGTTCATTCGTCGCCGATGCGGAAATCGGTGTCGCGGAAGACATCCTCACGGAATGTGCCTTCGTAATCGTCATTGACGAAGTCATGGATATAAGCGGTGCCGGTTCGTTGACATCGGGAAACGTTCGAAGATGATGAGTCGTCGATGTTCCTTGCAGATGACACCCATTCGTTCAACACGGAAGGAGGTCGTGGAAAGGAAGAAGAAGTGCCGTCTTTCTGCTTTGGAAAAAGGCGTTCTTCGTTGGAGAACTCTAATTCTCCCAAGTGTTGGGCGTCGCGGTACTTTACCAGCGTTCCGTCGCTTGGTGAAGCCGTACCCCAAACCCTCTCCCAAGATCCCTATATATAGGTGAGGGGGAGAGGTATGTAACCATCGTGGTTACATAATTTTTTTGAAAAAAGGGGGGTCGGGTGAAATAAATTGCGTTGACGCAATTAAAGAGGTCCGTTGGCACCACTTAAGAGGGGAGGGTTCTAAGGAGTTTCTCCCCATTTAATGGGGAGTTGAGGAATTAAGAGGCTCTCCCTCATTAATGAGGGAGAGTTGGGAGGTTTCCTCTCCTCCCATTAATTGGGGGGTTAAGCCCCGTGTGGTCCCCACCACAATAAACCACCCATGGGAGGTTTAGTTTGGGTGGGCCCCACCACCACAACCTCTCAAGGGAGGTTAAGGTGTGGTGGCCCCACCTCCAACCTCCATGAGGTGGTTTCAACCACCTCACTCCCAATGGCAGCTGAAATAAAATAAAGTGCAACATGGCACGTTATTTTATTATTACACTTTTAATGAAAACCCAAAAAAACAAACCTCTGCTCTCGATAAAACGCAACTACGGAAAAAGAGTTCCTAAGAAATTGCTGGCGCTGCAGTTCCATCGGTGCCCTCAAAATTCGATTCTGGGAACCAGTTCAAAAATTAGAAATTCCCGCTCGTTCGTTCACTGAACGTACCCGAGCTAAACTTCGGAAATTAATTCCGGGCACACCGGGCCTCGGAATCATGCGCCATCAGAAACTGTGTTCTTTTTAAAATTCCAAAGAAAATTAAGAAAAAATTTTCCTTGAAATTTATGGGTATTTACAAGAACAAGTATCATTTTCCTCATATCGATGATTTGTTTGATCAGCTCCAGGGAGCTCAGTATTTTTCTAAGATTGACTTGAGGTCGGGGTACCATCAGTTTAAAGTAAAAGAAGCAGATGTTCTGAAGATTGTGTTCCATACTAGATGTGGCCATTATGAATTTGTAGTTATTCCTTTTGGGTTAACCAATGCACCTGCTCTATTCATGGAGCTTATGAATAGAATTTTCCATGAGTTCTTGGATATGTTTGTGGTTGTTTTCATTGACGATATTTTTGTGTTTTCTAAAAGTAAAGAAGATCATGAAAGACATTTAAGGGTTATCTTTCAAACCTTAAAAGAAAAGAAACTGTATGGAAAATTCAGAAAGTGTGAGTTTTGGTTACAACAAATTTCTTTCATTAGTCACATTGTTTCAAAAAATGGCATAACTGTTGACCCTACTAAAACAAAAGTTGTTGAAGAATGGACAAGACCCACAAATGTAACCGAGATCCATAGTTTTCTGGGATTGGAAGGTTACTACCGAAGGTTTGTTGAAAATTATTCATGATTATCTAGTCCAATGACTAAGCTAACTCGGAAGGGTGTTAAGTTTATCTGGACAAAAGAATGTGATGATTGTTTTCAAGAGTTGAAAAGAAGATTGGTGAGTGCTCCAGTTTTGTCACTTCCTTCTAGGAATGGTGAGTTTTTTATCTACAATGATGCTTCATTGAAAGGACTTGGTTGCGTTCTAATGCATAATGATCAGTTAATTGGTTATGCTTCACGTCAGTTGAAAATTCCCGAGGTAAATTAACCTACACATGATTTGGAATTAGCTGTTGTTGTTTTCACTTTAAAAATTTGGATGCATCATTTGTATGGAGTAAAGTGTGAAATATATACTGATCACAAAAGTTTAAAGTATATATTCACTCATAAAGAATTGAACATGAGACAGAGGAGATGGATGGAATTAATCAAGGATTATGATTGTACAATTCATTACCATCCGGGAAAAGCAAATAAAGTGGAGGATGCTTTGAGTCGAAAAAGTAATGCTTCATTAACCATGCTACGTTTGGAACGTGATCCTTTGGTTTTTGATTTGATGAAATTTTGAATGGAAGTTTTTTGTGTAGGAAGTTCTTCTGTTTTGTTTCAGGTGTTAGTGACATCATCTCTATTAGAAAGAATTAAGCAAGTGCAGAATAAAGACAATGGATTGCAGAAAAAGGTAGAGCTGGTTCAGATGGGTAAGTTTCCTGAATTTAACATTGATAATGATTGTGTTTTGAGGTTTGGGAAGAGATTATGTGTGCCTTGTGATTCACATTTGAAGGGTGAGTTATTATGTGAGGCTCATATTTCCCCGTTTTCAGTTCATCCTAGTAATACTAAGATGTACAGATATCTGCGGGAGTATTACTGGTGGGATGGAATGAATAGAGATATTGCCAATTTTACTGTGAAGTGTTTGACTTCTCAGCAGGTTAAAGAAGAGAGGAAGTTACTGAAAGGGATGTTGTAGTCATTATCGGTGCCAGAGTGGAAATGGGAAAATGTATCCATGGACTTTGTTGTGGGATTACAGAGGACATCTCGAGATAATAATGCAATTTGGGTTATATTTGATCGATTGACTAAATCTGCTCATTTTCTTCCTATTCAAGATACTTGGTCTCTAGATAAACTTTCTCGTTTTCATCTTAAAGATATAGTCAGGTTTCATGGATTTACCCTCTCCATTGTATCTGATCGTGATCGGAGGTTTACTTCTAAAATTTGGAAAGGCCTTCAAAAGTCGTTGGGAACTGAATTAAATTTTAGTACAGCTTTTCATCCACAATCAGATGGGCAGTCAGAACAAACAATTCAGAACTTGGAGGATATGCTACGGGCTTTCTCTATGGATTATCACGGATGTTAGGATAAACATCTTTCTTTGGTTGAGTTTTCATATAACAACATTTTTAAATCCAGTATACAGATGGATTCGTTTGAAGCATTATATGGCAAACGGTGTCGAACTCCATATTTTTGGGATGAATTAGGGGAAAGGAAGCTGATGGGACCAGAATTGGTAGAAGAGATGGCATAAAAGGTTTAATTGATTCAGAACCACATGAAAACAGCTCAGAGCAGACAGAAAAGTTATGCGGATAAATTTATAATTGTGGGACCTTTTTTATAATGTAAAATATAAGACCTAAACTTATCAAAAACCTATTGGATGGGTGGATTTCGAACCCTTGTCACCTTATCGTATAAATTTATAATTGTGGGACCTTTTTTATCTAAAAATCATTTTATAATAAAGTATCTTGTCTTAAAATTCCAAGAGTGCCCCTCTTCTCCTCTTATAAAAGGCCCCCACCTCTACCTCCATACCCACACCTCTCAAGCCTTTGGTTTGGCCAAGATCTGCTCATTTTATCTCTCCAAATACCTCTACTCATCTTTGAAGCCTTACCTTGGGCTGAAAGCTCTTCAAGGAACCCTTTTGGTTCAAACCAAGAAGAGTTACCCGATTTTAAGGTAATGTCCCCACTTGTGTTATTTTGTTCTATTTTTCTTCTCGAACCCTCTAAAATCTTTTTATTCATTTATTTTGTAACAACACCAATATATTCAATATACTAGGATTTTTTTATGAGAGTTATTAGAGCTACACTTACACACACCTCCGTCTAATGGTTAAAGAACATATTGTTTCTGTGGTTGGAGAATTTATGCCACACGAAACGATGATTGTTCAATATTCTTTTAACACCTTTAATGGTGGACATTAATATGTAACTCTATTTATATATGATATATATTATTTTTATGTTTTCTTTAAGCTTATTTATTTCTCATTTATGGGATACCTTTAAGGTTTCCATTATGGTTAAACTCGATATCTTCATTTTAGGAAGTGCGGACTACCTCCCCCCTTAAAGTGATTTGATTCGTTAATGCCCTACGTGGGACATTTAAATGATGGAGTTAATGATATTAAATATGATATTATACTGGAATTATATTATACCTTTATATCATTATGATTTCACTCCATTAAATATTGAATAGCAATGAAAGTAGCGTTCATGCGTACGTACGGCTTATCGTCTCCATGAACGGTGCATTTCATTTCTTACCTCTAAATATTTTATACTATTATAAATACATGTATAAGCTGGATATATAGGATATATATGATATCAAAATCATGAATATCATTCTGGATATAATGAACCATTGACCACATGAACAACATGTAATTATAAGAATTCCAATTTCGACTTAAGAAACAAATATCGACAAAACAAACATTATTAACTTAAATGATTACATAATGTTTATAAAATTTCAATAAGTGATATAAAAGGAATAATAAGCTTGAAAAAGGTTATTAAGCAAGTAGAAATTAACATCAGATTATTATTCAGGATATTAAAGAGCAATCGAGTCACGTCGGACACGAGGTAAGGGACTTCGTCTCAATCTCCTTTCATTGGGGAATATTTTGTTTTATATGGTCTATAAACCCCTTTGAATTTTACTTTTATTCAAAAGGAATATTTTTATATGAATCATTTTTAGTAAATGACAAAAGGGGATGTCTTTTTGTCGTACCTATGCGGCAACAACGACTTCCCCGCTGCTGTTACCATTATTTGAGTTTCGGACTCCTCTACAAGCCATAACGTTTTTTTAAATGAAAAATAAATACCAAGTTTTACTTTTCATTTATTTTGGTATTGAAAATGGTTTTTATAATGGTTTTGTTATGTCAATATATTTAAGTGATATATTGTGATCGAAATGTGGAAATGATTTCCTTCCATTATATTTGTTTTATGTCTTATAATTTTATAATGGTACTTGGACATTTGATGGGTGGTTATGTGATAAACCATATGACGGGTGGTGCCGTGAATACTAGGACAGGTGGTTACGTTATAACCTCCAATGAATTGTGTATGGAAGTCGGTCGTATGGCTAATCCATTAAGTGATATGTGTGGAAGTCGACCATATGGTAATTCCATTTAAGTATGTTTATGTCCCATGTTACCTTTATATGTTATGTGTTCCTTATATGGGTTTCATGGTAATCTTTTGGTTAAAAAAGGGTAAGTAATGATCTTTTATTCGTTGAAGAGTTCTTACAACTTCTTAAAGTTGAAAAGTATTACTTTGATAAAGTATACATGGTTTACTTGTTGTTCTGAAAAGCTAACAGTTTTCATTCTTTGTGTATCCCTTACAGAGCTTTTTTATGCTCACCCCAAGTTTTTTTGAAATGTTTTTCACAGGACTTAATGTGGAATAGGGTCAAGGATGGGATCAAGGGAAAGTCATGCTATCTAAAACATGGAACTATACATGTTTCTTTTTAAGAGTTTTTATTTATGGAAACTTAGTAGAAGTGTCTACTTTGTAATCTTTTGAGATGTAATAGTTATTTCCTAATTCTATAAAACTCTAAACCATGAAAAGATCATCAATTTGAATTATTCATTTAATTAAATATAAAGCAAGGTTTAAGGCTGGGGCCTTATACATTGATCCACTTTTGATTGATAACGACAATTTACATTAATTAACTTAAAGTAATGGAAAAAATGACAAAAGAAAATATCTTTTAGTAAATTAATTTCTACAAGAGCTTACATAAATTATCGTTTCGATTATTAATATTCATTTGAAATATAAAAATCTTTTCTACATCGTTTTATTTTTTTATAATTTTTAGAGATCATATAAATTAAATTATTTATGACACAATAATGATGCAGATTTTACCTCATTAATAAATGATTTAAATAAATAAGCTTATAAAGACTAAAATAATATCCAAAACCTGTCCAATTCATTTTGGATGATTTTATTTCGAATATGAGTCATCTTATCTTTGAAATTAACGTGTTTCGGACCTTTTGAAACCAAATATAAGTTTATAAGAAAATAATCTTTTCACACTTTCCTAAAGAGACCTTCTTCCCCTTTATAAAAGGAGACCACTTATATGAAATTCCACACACATCTCGATCCTTTTGGCTCATCAAACCTCTTCCCAATTAAGCTCTATACATCCCTCTGATCTTCCTAGAATCCTTACTTTAGGCAGAAAGAACTTCAATAAGTCCTATGGTTCAAACCAAAAAGAGTTAACCAAATTAAAGGTAACAGTTTCTCTTAATTTGTTTTCTTTTATTTTACTTCATCAACCCCTAAACTCTTTTATTAACATATTTTGAAACAACACCAGTATCCTAAATATACTAGGATGTTGTTTTGAGAAGTATTCTAACTACACTTACACACACCTCCATCTAATGGATGAAGAACATAATGTTTCTATGGATGGTAAACTAACACCTCACGAAACTTTGACTGCTCAAATATCTCCAACCGCCTCTCATGGTGGCCATTATGATGGAACTGTATTTATATATGATATATATTATGTTTATGTTTTCTTTATGATTCTGTATTTTACATTTAAATACTGCCTTTATGGTTTCCATAGTGGGTAAATACGGTAATCTCATTTGAGGAAGCGCGGACTACCGCCCCCTCTAAGTGATGTGACTCATTAATTCCTTATGTGGGATGTATAAAGCATAGATTTAATGATATTATATATGATATTATACTTTAATTATAATATACCTATGTATCATTATTTTTTAATTCCATGAAAATAAGAAATATAAATGAAAGTATCATCCATGCGTACATACGGCTTACCATCTCCATGAACAGTGCATTTCATTTATTATTTCTAAATGATGTGTACTAATATAAATACATGTATATACATGATATATATGATATATATGACATCTAAGTCATTAATTTCACTCTGGATATAATACAACTTTCACAACATGAACAACATGTAATTATTAGAAGTCCTTTTTTACTCAAGTACCAAGTTTCGACAAAACGAACATTATTAACTTAACTAATTACAAAATGTTTATAACATGATAATAAGTGATATAAAAGCAATAATAAACTTTATAAAGTTTCTTAAGAAAGTATAAATTAACTTTAATTTACTCTTCTTGAGATAAAAGAACGATCGAGTCAAGTCGGACACGAGGTAAGGGATTTTCTTATCTCACTTTTATTTCTGTGAGATTTCCGTTGTTCGCCACTTATTCATTGCATGTGGTGTATTTTCTACTACCATTTGATATTTATTAACATGATTCTAATTTTATTAATTAAATTATGTGATTCATTTGTTGGTTATTAACTTTTTTTCATACGACTCATTTGATTAGAACATGGTAAGGTGTTTCATCTCACTTTTTATTCCCGTGAGATTCGTGCAATATTTTACACTATTTCCTTTTGTGTGGTGTATTCACATCCCATGACTGTACTATTTGTGCAATATACTTTCATTTATGAGTATTTACATCTTCATTGAATGATCTTTCTTTCATGTGGCATATGTTTTGTAAGTTACCTAATCGGTAAGGGAACCTTTCACCCACTTCTTTTTAAAAGATATATTTTTGTTATGTGTTTTAATTTACATATTATTATTATGGGATATGTTTTTCTGTATCCTTATTGATGTAAACTCTAAGTACAAGTTATGAGATACCCTTTTTATCTCATTAAATCATTTTCTGAATTTTGAAGTGACGCCGTTAGGCTATCGAATTTTTACAAGGTAACTTCTTAACACACTTTCAATTATTTTGGTTCAACTTGTACTTCATGAATATTTCATCCTATGAATATATGTGAACGACCTATGATTGTTTTAAACATAATATACAATTATATTCGGTGTATTTATATTTTTCACATATAATTATGTGATTGATTTATCCTTAATTTAAGGATACCATCTTTATAAGGGATTTTATCTCAATTTACATTTCCACTGAGACTTCATTGTTGTTATGCACCAATTCACTATTATATAGTGTATATACTGTCTTTTGGCATTTTATATCATGAATAACTTTATTTTCATGATATTATAATTTTTTTATTAAATTCTATTCCTCAATTATTTCTATTCAAGCGCCTCTCATTTTTTTAAAAACACATTAATTGAAATATTGTATTAAATGATTTAAAGATTTATTCTTATAAATATTTCTCATTAATGTCCATGTTTTAAAAATAGTTTTTAAGGATTTATTATATGGACATTAATGTTTTAAAATGTTAATTCATTTAAAAGCTTCAAAGTGGTATGGGACACATTGATTAAAAAATATCATTTTAAATGGATTTGAAAATGATTTGATAAAACATTATTTATTTCAGTATCTTGATTTGATATATTGGAATGTGGAAATGTTATCTTTACTTTATACATGTGTCATATTCTATGATTATTTTATGGTAATTGGGCATTGTTTACACATATGGGTGGTCCCATGATAAACCTATGTCGGGTGAGCCTGAGAAAGCTCTCCAATGCATTGAGTAACGTGGAGGGGGTAAATGTGTTGTTTCTCATAAGAGATTTAGGGAATATATTGTGATGGGTATTCCAAGTGAAACTCCCTAAAAAGTTGTGATAGCTACAATGTCATTTTGATATGGATTCCATATGTAACCTTTATGATTTATGATTTGTGTGTATTATTCATAAATCTTATGATTTCATAAGGTATGTTATGATTGAAAAGTACGGTTTAATGGATTTATATTTATTATTGGGATAATGTTTTCCTTCCTTATTTTACAACCCTTACTGAGACTTTTATGATCATCCCATGTTTTTGAAATTTTTTCCACAGGACCTAATGATTAATAGGTTCAAGGATGGGATAAAAGAAAAGTAATGATGTCTAAAACATGGAACTAGTCTTGTGTCTTTTTAGGAGATTTTATTTTATGGAAAAAATGATAGTGAGTAGTAGTTTCTACTTGTAATATTCAAATTGTTATGTAATAGTTATGGCCTAATTGTCTAAAAATCTGAACCTAAAAAGATCCCCAATGTGAATTATTCATTTAATTCAAGATTATGTAATGTTTAATGTCAGGTCCTTATATTTATTATACGTCTGGGAAACTCTTCAGGAAGTAAATTACATTATTCCTTCAAAACAAGCATTTCCCCTATGTTGATACCTTTATTTGACACAACCATATGAGTGAGGTATTATTATTCAAATAGAATCAACACCCACACCATTGAGGTATTTTCAAAGTAGATTAATAGTCTTACATGGAATTATAGAGGATCATGAGAAGGTTTTGAATTTAAAAAGATATTTCTTTTTCCTGATAATTGATGTTTGGACTATATAATGAGATCAAATCCATGCCTAGTATAACATCAAGTTATCCTAGGGGAGGTATGATCATATTCACAAGAAGAATCATCCCACATACACCAAAATGGGAAGAGTCAAACACATGGGTTTCATTGATCACAAAAATTGTTTTTAAAAAATATATATATACTTAAAGGTACCGGGGCTTCAATTCAATAGTTCTAGAAAGTGATCATAATTTAAAGGAATTCGTAGAACCATAATAAAATAATATTTTTTCCATTCTTTAGTGAATAGTAATTCTAACATGTATTACTTTTTTTCTTACTCCACATCATGTTTAATGATGGAATAATATTTTCCTTGCTACTATGGATTTTTTGGCTATATATAATGATTGTCCTCAAGGAGTTGAGGTTTAGTGCATTGGATTTCATAGTTACCTTACTCCCTACAGTAGGAACATTGAACCATGGGTGGTAATCTAATTTTCTCCATCACATTGGCCAACCTCTTCATATCTATTTGACATTCTTGAACTTGGTGGCCTTCTCACCCACAATTATATCATTTCTATATACCTTTTAATTAGTTCCCATGATTCTTCTCCCCGCATTTTTGACACATGGGTGGTTATATCCTATTTCTTCATTTTCATCTTTATCCAACAACTTGAAAATCCATTATTCTCTTCTTATCATCATAAGCATGGGACCATTCTCTGAATTCCATATCTATATTGAGACAACATCAAACCACTTCATCATAACACCCAATGTCTCAGATAGCTAAAGAGTTTAAATGGTTTGGTTTTAATCCAATAATGGATATATATGTTTTTATATTAGTATAGATAAAAACCAGAGGTATACCTTACAATCCTTGTGGAGTTTTCTTCATTATCCATCGTTCATTCACGTTCATTTTCCATCATGTCTATAAATTCTCTCTACATATCTTTATGATGATTTTTACATAAATACATAAAAATAAATATTTTCGTAAATTATTTCCACTCTATCTCGACAATTTCATCCTTAATCATGTCCTTCTTAACCAACACCCACCATCAGCCACTCTATCTAAATGATATATGGAAAGAGTATCCATCTATTTATCAGAACATTGTAGAATATAAGAGATATTTTCCATTGAGTTAACACATGGTTCAAGAAAAAGTTAATTGGATGATCCAAAAAATTTAAGTGGTCATTGCCTCATAAAATATCTAATAACTGGATGCTCCCTCTTTCGTAAAGGAAGATATTCCGCATTGATCAGGGTATTTTCCATTACCATAAAAAAGTGTTAAAGCCTCACCATGAAATTTTGAACTCTGTATCCCAAGTAATTTGTGACGATGTTTTAGCAATCGTTACATAGTCCCTTGAATGGGTATTGGGTCTGGTTTCTCCTATTCCCCACCATTTTATAAAATAGAAAAAATTTATAAAAGATAAGCCAAAATTTGTGAATAATGAATTTATTCCTTTTTGAAATTCAAAATTAAGTCATATCTTATCGAATCCATATGTTTAATATTTTCATAAAAAGGTTTATCGGATGATTAAATATAATTTGTCTCATACTAAGTATTGTCACTAATGTCCGCCAATCCTAATTCCCAAAATAAATAAATCATGCTAGGATATCAAATATACCATCACTTATTTTTAATATATAACTATTACATCATATTTAGGATAACCAATTATAATGTATTACAAATCCAGGATCCAATGGTTTAATATATTGGGAAAATTAGGACAAGAAATCACATATGTATAATAAGAGAAATATGTTTTGTTTTTATAAAACAAATTATTTATCCTTTTAAATATAATGATCTCCTTAATTCATGTAGTCTACAAATGTTATACATCAAAAAAGGGGTGAGGTAATATATCGAGAAGATGATAGATAAGGATAAGAATCACCATAAAATGGGTGATTATAGTCATTATCATAAAAACATAAGCATAATATCATCATCAGAATCATTAGAGGAGTTATTAGTTGAAGTCATGGAATATGGTGATGCATAAAAATGAAACATCATGTCTTAGTTGTAGAACTCCATATATATTTATGAACAAATATATCATCACATTCATGCATAAAATTTGGGCGCAATCATAACACCATCCTTGCAAAAAAAAGATAAAATCATGTTTACACATAATACACATCGTATAAGGAGATACATCACATTAAATAATGCTTTGGAGAACTATTTAATTCTGGGTGTAACCATTTCATCATAACATTTATATAATCATTAATGCCATATAAAATTTATATTAATCAAATTCATGAAGTATCCCCTTTAATGGAATAGGTTTCATATGTATTTCCTTAATCGTGAATAATCATGGGGTTCTCTAATTAAAAGGGAAAAAATATTTTCTATAAGAGTCATCATTCTTGATTGGTCAAGAAAAAATTCAAGATAAGTCAATATTTGTTTTGTAAAGAAGTGTTTTTTTGGGAAAAAAATTATTTGTCAGAAAATTAGATTGCAAATAAGTATATCCTAGAAAATAAATGTGAAGGAAAATGATATTATATGTTATTAATAAAATGAGAATAATTTCCTAGAATTTATATAATATTATAATAATGAAAATATATAAGTTTTTAAGGTCTTTTATATCATATTTTAAATGGAACAAGGATGATTATTTAGGATAAATGAAAATGAAAATGATTTAATTTGTTTTGCTGGTTTTTACGACCATTATGAGCTTATATCATTTTATTTAATATCTTTTTTTCAAATTGGTTCCCGAAAATTATATAACATATAACATATATAATTAAATATTATGTAAATATAATAATGGTTTTATGAACATCCATGATGTCAGTAATGGAAAATGAAAACTCATCATTCATGAAATCGGTCAATCGACACATCATAAATGTTGTTTTAAATTTTAGAAAAAAATAGAGGAGAATTTTTTTGATTATGAATATTAAATTAATACAAAAAAACTAATGTATATATATAAGATATTTGAGTTATAATTCATCTTTTTATAGGGTATAGGAGGATATAATAAGAAAATAAAATAAATTTAAAGAGAACTAAAAAGTATTTTACCTCTGGAATTTCTTCTCCGGGAGAACCACCTTATAGATCCTGGATTTGGTCTTCCATTGAGAAAATAATCTCCAGAATGTGTGGATGTGGTTTGTTAAAGAAATTGGGAATAATTTAGACAATATAAAATTATTTCAAGGTATGAGGAGAATATGTGGGGTGGGGTGGAATTTATAGGGAGGAGACGGGTTTTTTATTGTATTAATTAGTATATTATCATCTCTCAAGATTATCAATAATGATGATTATTGTGACTAAATATAGTATAATTTATAGGAGTGTTTTAACCAATGTTTTATGATCTCATCCATATATCAACCATGAATCAATAATTCATGTATTTTTTAAATACCATAAATTATAGTATTTCACTATTAACAAAAATTAAATTATTTTATAAAAATACAAATAATTCACCCAAATAATTTCGAAACTTTTTGAAATAAAAATTTGAATCCATTATATGGAAATAAATTTATATATATGGGATATTTTATTTTTAATTAAAATATTCATTTATACAAAAAATAATAATGATTTTCATTTTATAACTGATTTTATGACACTTTGAAAAAAAATTATTGTAGTCTCATAAAATTATATTATAAATATAATATAACAAAATATTACATTATTAATCTATTTTATGTAAATAAATTTTATTTTAGATATTAATATTAATTTTATAAATGTATATAAATATTTACGTTTTACAAAAATATCAACATATAATTTATCATTTTTAAAAAAATTCTTTACCTATGATTTGATATAATTTTATCATATTTTAAGTAATATGACACCTAAATTTTACATATAAATTCATTGGTGAGGTTACTATTCTATTGGATGAATTTCTATTCATAATTTTCAAATTACCATTCCAAAATTCCGATTACTATTCCATTTGTATATGTTACTTAATTTCGATAAATATCACTTATTTAATTATAGATTTGTTACAGTACTATTTTTATTGGGTTATATATGACATGTATGTGTTCTATAACATATAAAATAAATATAATAAGACAAAAATATTCAATTGATAAAATTTTGGTTCGTTATAAGTCTATCTAGGAATATGAGGAAAAATTCACAATGATTGCATAGTATGACTATGAATTTTTAATCAACACTTAATGTGTGATAGAATAAATCTTTAGTGGATTAAATTTGGGTATACCAAAATATTTAGTGATTTGGAACTTTAATTATTATGAAGGGAATGTTCTTTTTACCGTTAAGGTTGAGATAGAGATTTCTGTCTCTTAGATGTCTCATGGTAATAGAGATAAAAATAATAAAATGGTGTATTATTCATGAAGATCAACATATAAATATCATGGAAGAAAGAAAAAACAATATTTCACATGTCAAAAATAGGGGTATAAGAATGTTGAAAACAATGTCAAGTGAACCATAAGATTATTCAAATGTTGAAAAGAGGAAAAATATGCTAATTCAAACAAAAGAGATATGTGGAAACCAACAAATGAAATTAATGAAAAGATGGTTCATATCAATAGTAAACATGTGGTATAGTTTTTAAACTACAAAGAACAAGTGAATTATATAAAACCAATTCTCTAAACTAATAATTTTCAAAGAAAATTAACGACAAGATTCACCGAGGCCTATAGTGAATGAAAGGGAATATGCTATTACTACAACTGAGGTGGATCCAACAAAATACGTTGAAAGTTATGATAGATATTCATTTAATAATTGAGAATTTTCTTTTTGGTTATGGATATTCAAATCATTTTATATCATTTATTTTTATTTGAATTATTGAAACACCTCCTCAAAATTTGGAGGATAAGTTATTTGTGAGAATAAAAAATCATCAATCTGTTGAATAACAAGTATATAACGCATCACATGTCAATATTTATAGAATTTATCTTTTATAAAATATAATGTTTATTCCATTAGTGTATTTTTATTCTATATTGTTATTGGATTGGCAACCCTTATATAAAGGAATGATCAACTATCATGAGAGGGAGATCTCTCTTCACATAAAGACTCAACCTTTAATTATGTATATATGTAAGGATTATAAAGAATATCATTTTTAATTGTCATATAAAGTGTAGATATTATTAATTTATAATAAATCATATATATCCCAAATGATTAATAAAATGGATAAAATCATGCTTGAATAAATATCCATTGTGTTAGATTTTACAAATGTTTTCCTAGAATAGTATCATGGTCCTCCAATTTATCTAGAGGTTGACATCTAAATTAATCTTATTTGTATGTCTCTACATCTATCTAAGACTCCATATAGAAAATACTCCATTATGTTTTAAGGACTAAATAAATATTTAAAAGACAATATGGAAAAGGGTTTATACATTTGAGTGATTCCCCATTGGGTGTATCAGTCATCTTATTCAAGAATATGTATGGTTCAATGCACTTATGCATTGTTTATTGTGAGATAAAAAAATTACAATAAAAAATATGTATCACCTTCCATATATAGATAACATGCTAGATTGACTATGTTGGGTGAAATTTTTCCCTATGGTGGAACTTTGATCGAGATATCACCGATTAATGGAGAATAATGAAGATATTCCCTAGACTACCTTTGGAACAAGGTATTGACCCTATGTGTTAATAGTGATTACCATTGGACTAAATAACACTCAAGTAATCATTATATAATTAATTAATAGGTTTTGTAGATATCACATTGATATATTTTTGGTAGTATTTATAGATTATATTTTGATATACTCTAAAATAAAGGTTGAGATTTATAAGTATTTTAGTACTATGATAATGAAATAGTCATAGGAGAGGCTATATGAAATGTATAGTAAATTTGAGTTATAGATGGTGAAACTGTCATTATTAAGTAATATTATCACCACTATTGAGATATATGTAGACCCTTCTATGATAGAAGAAGTTGTGGAGTGGACCAAATAAGTATTTTCAATGGATATCCATAGTTTTCATAGACTTTCTGGGTTTTTCTAAAGATTTTTGATAATATTCTCACAATTATAAAACATAAAATCTATGCTAACATGGCAGTGGGTAGTGTTTCTATTGATTAATTAATGTGAATATAGATTCAAGGTGTTGTAAAAGGGTATTATCATTGTACCAATCCTCACATATATCTGTTGTTTGGAGATTAGTATGGTTTAATGTATTGTATCAAAAATTTATTAGGATGTGTATTGATGAAAAATAAAAATGTGTCAGCCTATGAATTAATGTAGTTGAATTTTCATGAGAAGAAAAATCCTATTCATTAAATATATATGGATGTAGTTATTTCTGTATAGAATATTTTACAATCCTTTATTTTTGACAAAATGTGTCAAATATATGCGGATCATAAGAGACTCAAATATTAATCTAGATAGATGAAAAATAATTTGTGCAATCAAAGATTCGTATAGATGATCAAAGACTATGACTAATTAATCCACTAGTATCATATAAATTAATATATATGTGAAAATTCTCTATGAATAATGAATCTTCCAACATTATTAATGATGAAAACTAATTATGATGTAATAGTCACATATTTGAAATAGATAGACCAAGAATCATAAAATAATGAACATAATCATTCATTTCTCGAATGATGGCCCAATTATCCCTTCATGATAAGATAATTTATTCTTAAATTGGTGATGGGGAAATACAAATGATGTTTTATGATATATTATTAGGGAAATTATAAAATTTTAAAATTGATGAAGAAGTTGTTAAAATACATGGATCATGAATATTTGTACAATCTGATCCTGAGATAAAGAATGAGTTGTTTAATAATTCACATAGATTGAGCTTCTCCATCCACCCCAGGAAAATAAATATGTATAAAGATATATAATAGACCTATTCATGGTAAAATATGAAGAGGGAGATTTGAGAATGTACATAAAATTTCTTTGTATGTCTTCAGGTGATGGTTGAAATATAAAACACTAAAGAGATGCTAAAACCATTACCCATAACATCATAGAAATGGGAAAACATCATTCTAGACTTTTCCCCAAGACATTCAAATTCATTAAGATGAAATTATGATATATGGTTTGCGGTGGATCTTTATTAAAATAATTCTCATTTCATTGTTATTTTAGAGGACTTATCACTCTGTCAACATGTAAGGATTGGCATTAGGGAAGTTGTGACACTTCATGTAACACCATTATCAATTATATAAATATGAGATCTGAGATTAACCTCAACATTTTTTATGAGTCTCCAACATTATCTAAATAATGAATTGAACATTAGTACAACCTATCACACCCAAAATGATGGCCAATCTAGGTGGAATATCTAGAAATAGAAATACATTTGGAGATAATATTATATGGGCTTTCCAGGAGGGTTCGATCTATATATTCCTATGGTTGAGTTCTCTTACAATAATAGTTTCCACTCAAGAATTAAAATGGTTCTACATGAATCCCTTTATAGTAAGAGGTGTTGAACGCCTACATGCTAGGAAAACGTTGGTGACCATAAGTTGTTGGGTGCTAAAACAGTCGAGGAAATAATAAAAAAGTCCAAGAATGTTAAACATCACATTAAGGTTTCTAAAATTTGAAAGAACATATATAATGAAAATTATCTAAAAGTCATGGAGTTTGAGGATAGAGATAATGTGTTCTTCCACATCTACCCTTGCATGAGAGTCTTGACAGTTGGAAATAAAGGAATGCTAAGTCCCTTCTATATTAACCACATAGAGATTCTTGATATTATCGGAGTTATGGCCCATCAATAAACACTCCCACCAACCCTGTCTCAAGTATACGATGTCTTATATGTATATGTCTTGAAAAAGAACATATCAGATACCTCAAATTTTCTAAATTAAGAGGTCAAAAAGATTGAAAATGGACTCTATTTTGAAGAGAGATGGGATAATATATTGCACCATAGATAAATTTCTCTACACAATAAGAAAAATAACCTAGTCAATGTACTATAACTAAAACATATGTATGAGTATATGGCAAGGGGAATAAAGGAATCCACGAAGTTGAGGGCCCCTTACCTATTTTCACCTTAGTGTGTAATGAAATCAATGGTTAAATTTTTTAACGTCGAATAATTAAATGACCAATAATTTTATTAATGTAATTCCTTTTATGAATATATAATTGTGTTATATTTAGTGACTTAATATTATATAAAGAATATTTACGATATGATATAATTTACAACATTTTATTGAATTAATTTAAATATTACGTTTAGATAATAAATATGTATGTAATAATTTAATGTATTATAATGGTTCTAAAAATAGAAATTATGATAACAATAAGAGGAAAATTTGGATGTAATCGTTCACCTAGAATAATATCACTCACCAATAACATTGTAGAAATGAAGTAGAATATTAATATTGTAATTTTTAGTTTGAAAATGAAAATATATATATGTGGGAAAAAATATAAGTGAATGGATAATGATTGAAATATGAGGTATTTATATAATGATAGGTATCTCATCTGATAGTTAGAAATCTGACAATTGGAATATCAATCTAACCATTAGAATAGTTACCTGACCATTGGAATAGATAGGTGATCATTAGGATTAGTAACATGAATATTAAAATAGTATCCTAACATATACAACTATAAAATAATATTAAGTTATCTAATAAAATGAATATATGGAATATTTATAACATGATAAAAGTAAATAAATGTTTTCCAGAAGATAAAATAAATGTTAATTTTTTAAAACCTATCAATTTTGTATTCATTTTTGTTTCTAAGAAAATGATATAAAAGAAAATTATTTTTATAAAATGTTGTTATATATTAATATTAGGTTTTATTATAATGATAATATAATATTATGTGACCTTGATTAATTTTACTAATGTCCTGAAAATCGATCACAATATTAAAATTGGTATTTTTCAAATAAATAAGGATTTTATTAAAAAAACTAAAATTTTCCTATATAGAATATAATTTTAATAAAATGTGATTATTTTTTGTTATCTAAAAATCATAAAATAATATTATGGTGATTGTTTTGGTATTTTTACTTATAAGATGGATACATGAATTTTTGAGTTAGGGATAATGTACGAAATTATTTTCTAGAAATAAAATCATTCATTTAAATTAAATATTCTCAATATTTATTAATATTGGTAGTCTTGAGCTAAAATAAGAAACTAAGGAATATAATATTCAAAAACACCAACCTCCTCCCCTTATAAATACCACGCCTCACCACCCCTTATCCTCAATGAATCTAAGCCATGTATATTTCGAAATTTCATCCCAATTGACAATAAAATACTCTATTAAACATTATAATGCTACTAGTTTGATCCAAAAGTCCAATTTCAAGTTCCTTAACATTTTTTTAAGAATACATCATTAAAGAGGTAATATTCTGAGTTTACCACTTTTAAATTTTTTTCTACTTCAACTTTATTGACATCTACCTAATAAAAAATGGAACAATAACCATAGAATATTATATAAAATGGAAATTTTTAGTGGTAATTAATTATATTTAATACATGCTCTTCACTTCTGGTCTAATTCAAAAAAAAAGAAATTCTTAATATTACGTCAATTTTCCACTTCTATAGATGATAAGTTCTTATTTTCCATCACTGACTTCATGTAAGTTCAAAAAAAAATATTATTATAAATAGGTTGACAATCATTACATTATATCTTATTTGATTTTATCAAATCAATATATAGAAAATATATAAAATTAAATTAAACTACATTACAATGGTTGGTGAAACCACCTAAATAAATAGATTGCACGACATTAATGTTTTCACTAAGTGAATCATCCATGTGTTAGGAAAAAAGTATATTTGGGACAAATAATTTTTGGGGAGGAAATTAATATCATAAAATTTAAATTTTGGAGTTTTATTCACATATCAAAAGAACTTCCATAATTATACACAGGTGATCTGACCATAGAACCATGAAACAAAGACCTTTAGAAAAGAGAAATTAAACATTATATCTCATTGAAATGTTTATAAATTAATCTAATAAAATTATAGTGAATATAATATTGGTAGAAGTTTTTCTGAGTTATTTAATTAATGAATTTAATTATAAAATGAGAACAATTATTGCAATAATAGAATGATTTTAGAAAATAATGTTAGATATATAACCACACTATCATGTTTCATTTGATTATGACCTTTATCTCATTAAACTAGTTTATATCCCAATTTTATGTTATGAAATTATAATAAATTATGTATATATGTTTCATAAATATATACCAAGATTATTATCCCCTCTTTTGATAGTGTAATATAAGCCTTAATTTGATTTCTCAAATGCCTTCCTTAAAATCAAACCCAATAAAGGGGAACTTTCCCACATCCAAATCATTTTATGTGAAAATCATTGAAATTATTTATTACCATTCGTGATTTTAATAATAAAGAATATTTTAGGTATAACCATTCTGTTTTACTGTGTTTTTCATAGAATATTCCATACTTATTCATTATCTAAAAGTCATTATCTAATTCCATTAAACACAATTTTAAAAGTTCATTTCTGTACCCAATTCAATGAACATTCTCAAACAATTGTTTTTTCAAATGAACACTATATTTTTAGAGATATGAATTATTATAAAAAGTGAAATTAAAAAAATTACTTCCATATTATCTATGGATTCTTTATGAAATCCACTTTGACTATGATATTAAGAATGATTATTCAACCAATTTCTTTCAACATGTTATTATTATGATTATGAAATCTGATTAATTTATTTTATTAAAACCCATAATCATGTACATGTAATTATGGGTGTTCAAAGATAATGATAAAATGAATTGTGTATTGTTTTGGTCTCATGTTATGTTATTTATGGGATTATAGAGTAAACCTAATCTATGATGGGATTATGTCAACAATGTGATGTTGTGTTGGCAGTTATCCTTGACATATACTTATGTCATGTTTTTTGTTTTTTTCATGTTTCTATGTTTCCATGATATGATGAAAAGGGTTTATTATATAATGATACTATGTAATTATTCATACTTCTTCTATTTCATTATATAATTTAATATTATTAACATAAATGTTCATCATAGTTATCATATTTATTTATTTATTAGGCTTTATAATTTACCCCTTGCATTTATGTGTTCCCTAGGGTTTCATATTATGTTTTATGAGATCAAACAAATTTTAGAGCTCATTAAGGATAATAAAATATATTTTTTGATTTTTAGTTTCTTTTTAATGTATTATTAACCTAGTCCTCTAAAAACAGTAATTCTAATGATGTTTGGGTTTTGTTTTTGGAATTTTTATATTAAAAATCATGTAATATTTTTTGTAAAAAGCATGGATTACTATAATATTTCATACAAATCGTAGTGTATAAATAAATATATGTTGTCTTACTTTTATGTTTGGGGGTGTGATACATTTTTTAGTTCATCTTTAGGCCATGGACATGCACCCAGAGGCACTAAGTGTAACTTAATAAGATAACCCAACAAAATGATGGGATATTACATATACAACCCCTTAGAGAAATGAGAATTTATGGAAAGACACACCATATTCATTGAGTGGGATCACAAATTAGAAAGAGATAGTGGGATTAAGATTGAATTTTTTAAATTCCAGGACCAAGGTACACCACAGTGGGAAAACCAAAAAAAAATTCTCTGAAGCCCTATAGAAGGATAAGTTCTTGAGACATATGTATTGCATATGAGAACAAGAGAGTTTGGAGAACCTGAATGACATGGTTTTCTAGTCATCAAGGAAGTCGAATCATCATTAGTTTATAATAATGATCATATAACCTTCAACAATATTGTACATGGAAAATATATTTCTTTGTGGAAATAATTAATTAATTCTGCAATGTATTCCATATACCAAAACCATATCAAGATTTTGGTAGATCCTCCAATGGATATAAATCTATTTGGTTTTAATTGCGTATTCAAGTAGAAAATAGACATATGTGGAGAAATTTGATCTTATAAGTCTTAATAATTTCGAAATGGTATAAATTGAATTAAACAATAGACAATATTGAAATATTATCACTTGTTTCAAAGAAAAATAACATCATGATTCTATATTTCATAACATATTACCATTGAAAATGGATATAAAAGACTATTTATTTAATGAGAACCTTCATGGAGACTTCTATATAATATAACCAAAAGTGTTTCTCAATCCAATGGATTCCAAATAGGTGGTATAATTACAAATATATATTTATTGATTAAAGAAATAATCAAGGTGATGGATCATTTGATTTGATGAAGACATAATAGAACATGGTTTCGTAAAGAAGGAATGCAGTCCTAGTGTCTGTAAGCGTTTTAGTGGGTGTGTGGTATTTTTCGTAATTATTTATAAATATTATTTACTACTTATTAAAAATATAATACCAAAATTATAGAATATTAAATATTCCTTTAACACACGATTATATATGAAGGACATAGGTGAAGTAGCACTTATTCTTGGGGTTAATATCCATCATGATAGATTAAAGATACATCTTTGAATATGTCATAGTAAATATATTGTAAAGATGCTGTAGTAGTTAAATATGGACTAATCTAATATGGGGTTTTTTCCTATTTCACCTAGCATAGATCCTTTCAATAAAATCCTCCCTCAGAAAAATGATTAAATAGAATGTATGGAAAGAATTTTATACACATTGGTGAGTGGAATAGTTTGGTATGTTATTCTATGTACTGGGATATATAATTTATACACCTCAAGTGTTGTGGGGAAATATCAAGATCACCCAGGTGACCACTATGTTTTTGGTATTAATAGAAATATTTATGTATGTGAGACAAGATAAGGAACATTATTGGAATATAGGGGAGATGCGAAAATAGTCAACAATGGATATGAATATTCTAGTTTTCAAATATAACAAGAAGAACAAATATCCTTGATATGATACATCATAAACCACAATAGAGGTTGTGTGAGATACAAGATCTCCAAGAAAAACGAGGTCAAAGATTCAATTAAAAATTGTTACTATATTTCATCATTGGAGGAAGAAAATGAATTAGTTTGGATTTGAAGCACCATCCATGATTTTGATGTGGTACTTAATATTAATGACCCTATACTAATCTATTTCAAGAATACTACAGGAGTGGCTCATTCGAAGAAGAAAATGAATCATTAGTTGATGAAGAACATAATTTGTATGTATCAGTATTTGAGGGATTATTATCAGAGAGTTGATGTTACAATGAGAATAGTCTCTGTATAAGATAACATGGTGGACCCCTTGACCAAAGCCTTAACTCATTAGAATCATGATCATCAAGTGAGGTCAAACGTACTAAAATTAAATGGTAGATGGCACTATCCCAATTTAGAATCCATTAGAGTTAGGGTTCTAGAACAAACTATTTGTGGTTTTTTGTTACATATATATTTAAATAAGTGAATATTATTTAATCATATTATAATATATTTTTCGTTGTTTTTTATGAATTTGATGAAATAATGACCTAGATTATCTATCACATCAAAAATGTCATAGAAGTACTTTTCTATGAAGAGAAAATTGAAATTCCATAATGATATTCTAAAACCAAGTTCTATAAATAGATAACATTCAATGATGGGGTATAGAGTTTGTTGACTATTAGTTGGGAGTACTCGAATGTTGTTGAGACTTCTTATTAAGTCTTCTGCACTTTGAAATCTCCATTATGAGAGATTATGTGAACAATCCTCCCATTAGAAACTCCACATGATTATGTCTCTTGATATATTCTTATCTTTTAGTGTGTTTAATGGTCCACATACATTAACATTATTATTAATTCATTTAATGACACACAAACACATATTTACTTGCCAAAACTATGATTCCATATATTTACAGTAATTAGGATACAATGGGTGTATCATAAATAACATGTTATTAAATTATGTGTTGAGGAATGATTTTCCCCTTCAATATTTATAGAACTTTATATCTAATCATTTTGATTGAAATTGTCCCATCACATTAAATTCAATGGATATAGTGTAATGATAAGTTTATTTTTGATATTCAATGAATGATGTATCAAGAATATAGGTTGATGACATGGTAGTGAAACCTATTTGATGATATATTATGACAATGTGATTATATTATGCTGAAATATATTGTATGTGGTTTTTGAAAATGTAACATTAAGATCCTTATCTTGGGATTCCATCTCTTTTTTCTAGAAAATAATCTTAGACATCAGGCATTACCACCTATTTCCATAGAGAATGACACCTAGAGGGTCACACACTAAGTGTTTCCAGTGATCAAAATTGTATTCAACATGAATTTAATTATTAGATTAAATATTTTCTTCAAGATCGAGGAAAATTGTTATTCCTAAATAATAATCACACAAATAAAATTAATTTGTATTCTCAAGGTAATTGATAAATTATGAGTATATATAATATTTATTTATGTTTATAATAAATAATTATAATTTATTCACAAAACTATGAATAAAATATTTATCTTATTAATGTATATATAATTAAACATTTGTTTTGGTTTTTTATTAATGGAATGATGTTTGAGAAGAACGAGTTCATGTTTGATGATAAATATTTACTTGGAAGATGGTAAAATAATATTTATCATTCTTTAATTGATACAAACCAAAAAATAAAAAAAAATTATATTATTATATTTAATATATGTCGTGGGTTCGACATGGTTTTAACATTTAATTAATGGATCTTGTTCAATTAATTTAATTACTAACCCTAATCAAATGTCTATAATTAGACTAGTAATACATTAATACAGATGATAACAGTGAATTGTTGTGAAAAATAAATTTGTATTGTGAATCCTCTTATTTTTTTCACATCCCCAAAATAATGAGAAGATCTAGTTAATTTATTCACAAATGAAGAATCATGAATTGATCAAGCTGAACAATGAAAGATTATAAATCAAGCATAATTGCACTCAGAAATCCATCAATGTCATTTCTAGTTCAAATAAGAACATGTAGATCTCTGCTAGTGGGAATCTATTTTTGGATCCTAAAAACACATTGAAATGTTACTGAAAATGTATTCAGATAATAAAAAACTCCTATAAAGAATGATATCATGAATGAAGTAATATTTTTTAATATTTAATTACAATAATTAAAAATTCAATATGAAAATGTTACTTCTTGGTTTCGGTGACTAATATTTTTAATATTTGATGGGGAAATTTTCATTGGTCCTGATGTTCACATATTATGAAATATATGAATGATACATCATATGAAAATCATTGGGCCAGGAATGGCCCTGATAATCACTTTTTCTATGCCCAAACCAATATATTTCCATCACCCACCCCAGGGGAACCACAGATTGGGTTGGATACAATGAATATTGTGACCCACGAAAACTACCTCAAATAGGACCTAAGTCCACGAATAGAAATAAAAGGAATATATCACATGTCTTGTGTAAATTACCATCTAAATTGTTATGAAAATATAACCAATCCACCAATAAACTCAAAATTTTTAAATGGAATAGTTATAATGATAGAATATCATCAATCACTACATGGAAAGAAATAAAATTCAACTGATTATAATTAATAAATTTTCTCTTAAATTTTTACACTTGATATATAAACAATAACACCCTTAATCTTATTCAATCTATCATTTAAAAAATTAATTAAACTATAGATGTTTGAGAACATCAACGTACATACTAAGATCATATTTCAAATTAAAAAAATATTTTTGTGATATCAATGTGTTGAGATTGAAATTCATGGTGGAAAATAACCGAGGAAAATAAAGAAACCATAATAAGACAAAGAAAAAATACCTAATGGTAACCGTAATTACCACTTCTAATTACATACCCTGTAGTGAATATTCTACCTAAGTAATTCATTATTATAAAATAAATGATATAGGAACAATATTTATGAAATCATGAATAATAATTATAAACAACCACATCCCTAAAAACCATTTCACAGAGTCAACAAATGATAGAGATTAATTTTTAATGGACATATAGACAATAACAAAAAAAAATTAGATAAGTTAACATGAAAAATATAAAAGATAATAAATTTTAAATTAGAGTTATTTCCATCTCTTTCTAGATGTAAGCTGGTAGAAGAACACCTAACTAACTCATTAGAAAGATGATAATGGAATAAATATTATATATACATATTCCAACCTTTCCATTTAACCATCATGTGAACATGACTAAATATCATGACCATATCCATAAAAATTACAAAATTTCCACATTGTCCCTCCACATAAAACATAAATTGATCCCATCAATTCCCTATTCTAATCAATATGATGTAATATGATCCATGTAGCACAAAAAATAAAATATAATTCTATTCACAATAAAATCATCCTAATCAAGGCTAAGAATAATTTAATAATCTAAAAAATGAGGGAAAAAGAATCCATTAAACATAATTATATAAATGGGTATCACTATAAAGGATAAACTATTTCTAATTACAAAGTTATCATCATACCCATTTACTCATTTATTTAACTACCCCATTGATTAATCTTTAATCATTCCCATTATAATTATGATTATTTGATGATTTAATAATTAAAATTTCCCAACCACATAAGTATTCATTATTCATCAAATTCCAAGGATCATTTATACACTATATTATCATTAAAAATCCCATAATATTCTCTTTAAACATTTCCCATACTAATTAATTATTTTTATTTATCATATCAACACACTTCATATATGTTTCATTATAATTCCATAATTATATTCAACATATTTCCATAATTTAATGCCTTATTAGGTTTAATATTACATTAATATGATTCAATAAAATATTAATAAAGATTCACCAACATTTACTAGATTCATTTTTTTATATAAGGATATAAAAATGATGTATTTATTTAATTTAGAAATTTCAACCAAATACCATCCAACTTAAATTACATTATTGACATTATAATCAATGTTTTTTGTCAATAATTAATTAATAATACTAAATAATGAAGTAAATTCAATTATAAATTCAACATTTAGGATTATTTAGTTAATTTAATCCAAAAACCAAAAACTGTAGATGACTATGACATACTATTCATCCTAATATTTAAATTTCAAACACAAAACCAATATAACATGTACCAAATTGACAATATAAGGTATCATAATCTAGGATAATACTCAGAAAAAACCCCAATCAAGTCATAAAACTTAACTATCTATCTATCAGTACCTATTCTTACATGACAATACCCATACACATCCATCCTATAATCTGGAAACACACCCAACATTCTTTCTACCATACTTTGAACATCACCCTAAAAATAACACTATAACTCCATCTCCATGGAACCTATTAATTGTAACTGAACTATAAAAGGTCTGAGGTATTACTCTAAGGGATGAAATTTTGGGCTTCTAAAAATTATTTTATTTTAATGATTACAAATTTTTTTAATGTTTTCAATAATTTCTTTTATTTAATTTTTAGTTGTCTTGATGAAATCTTGATAAAAACATTTTAAGGATCCTTTAACATGATTTAATGGATTTTTAAAGCCTTAATAGAAGGATAGAAGGACCATGATGTATTTTGGATAGAATTGTAGATGTAACTTTATTATCCCAGAGGTTGTGTGTAGTACTGACCAGCTAGTGGAGTTATACAAGACAAATGGTGGCATGCCAAGTTTGTTCCCCTTGATGTAATTCCCCACTATCTAGCCAATGTTGATGAAGAGTATGAACCTAAAGAATTAAAGTCCACTAGATAGTAGGTGGAGGTTCACTAACCATGAGACGGTAACACTCATTGAGCATGTATCTCCACGGAGTCCACTATCTTTCTGGTTGAGGCTATCGGTTACCAAATAGTGTTGGTATTTATTTTTTGAGACAAAAATTTATATTCATAAATTCTTATTAAACATGGATATTTTATAATTAAATACCCCCAATGTATTCCAAAAAAATTCCAAATGTATTTTATCTTAAAAATAGACACCTTGGGTATCCTTAGAAATTAGCAACAACTTAATTTATCATCTGATATCCAACAATAACATGATGATTTTCACAATTTATCTCAATGTTATCTATTTCAAAATCCTCTGTATTACACTATAGTGTTTCAATAAATTATAATATTATTTCACTAACTTACAATATTCTCATTCTTTTCTCTTGTTCGTAATTTTATTTGGGAGAATTTAGACCATGCTACTAAAGTGAATCTTCCTAGAAATCCACTCATCCTTTCTCTTTCTTCTTTATTTTTTTCTAACTACCATTAATGTGGTGGAGCTTTTCTCTTTTCAATTATATTAATATGGAGGGGGGTACTTTTATTTAGGTTTCTATATTTTTTATTATAGAGATATTTCCTATTGTATTTAAAATTTCATACAATAACCTTAAACCAAGTGGATGTTCTTGTATCTTGGATACTGTTAAATCCAATAGAATAACATATTAATTCCTCAAGTGTTTGTAGTAGAATATCTATGGTCACTTATATATATATATTTTTAATTTAAATAACAAATAAATTAGCCTATTTAATTTCCACAATTTCTATCATAAGTCACATGTAATGTTTTTTATTATTCCATCAATTCATGATTCATTTCATAAATTACTTGTTCTTGAATAGATAGAATTTTTAACTCGCTATTTTTTTATTCTTATGATTTTTTATTTTGTTAATTAACATTAAAAATTTATTATTTATTATTTCATAAATCATTTATAAATAATTATTTAAAATTATACTATTTTCATTGAAATTTGTAAAGGGAAATTCACAAACCTCTTATTATTTTAATCTTGTCTAACCTAAATTTGGTTTCAAATAAGGTTTTGAATATATTTATTTCATTGATTATGAATTATTCCCAATAAAATTTTATTTTCCCTAAATGGTTGACAGGATTTTCAAATAATGATATTTTTAAAATGGATTTTCAATATACCCATGCTGATCTAAAAGGACAACCCTTCAAACATTTTATTTTTTATTGGTAATTATACTGGTTATTAAAATACTCACTTAACAATATTTGTTAGATGTATTGGTTGTACTTTTTATAATAATATTATACATATATATACTCTTATAACAAAAAATAAGATATATGGACCCCATATGATGTTTATAATTTTGAATTAAATGGTAAATATAGGAATTCCTAGCATTTAGGTTTTGATCAAAATATATTTAATCGAGTTAATACATCCAAAAGATATCAGGAAATTTAAAAATATTTAGAACTAACTCATTAAAGAATTAAAAAATCAAATTTAATCATTTAGTAATGTTGAGACATGACCGTAAATGTTGGTTTATGCAACATAGAAAATCAATTGCAGAAATATTTTCTAAATTTAATATTATATTCAATTGGAAAAAATAACTTGGTGAATGTATTTATATATAAACATTAGTCAAGAACTACATTTGGTTATTACCATGTAATTGTGTACATAACGCCACTAAAATCCATATATATAAATACATAAACAATGGAAGTCAAGGAACTCCTTTTTTCTCTCGCTAATCATGAGATAAATATTGATATACATGTAAAAAAATGATTTAATCGATGTCGAAGAATAATAAAATACCATCTATTTAGAATCTATCACCTTTGACTCTTTTGGAAGAAAATATGAAACTGGTCAAATTTAGAAAAGGTTAAGAAAGTAGATGGATAATAAATGAAATATGCATCACTTAGAAAATGAAAATCAATAAATGGATGTCACTTTGTTTAGTTTAAAATATAAAGGCCAAATTAAGATAGATTTTCCGTTAAAAACTACAAAAACAAGAAGCTAGGTAAGATTGATCTAAAGGTATCAACATATAATTATATCAATGATTCAGTTTACATATATAAATTATGTAATAGTAGTACCAAGTGCTTAATAGAAAATGTTGAGGTATGTAACATTGTAAAATATACATTTCTTTGATCTTATTATTTTATTTCGTAAAAAACTTTTCAAAGATATAAGGAAATTATTTTTTCTATAAATCATATTCAAGGAGTTTTTTATGGATTTCATTAAAAACTCGATGTTCTTAAAAATAATATCAGTCATTTTTTTTAAAAAAAAATCATCTTTTCAATGAAAAAATTGACTTTATTTTAAAATTAAAATAAAATCATAATATTGAAAATTTGGAATTTCAAATTAAGGATTTCAGACATTTTATTTGTCATTTTATTCAATGTGAATAAATGTAAAATACAATTTTGGGATCCCAATGTGTTGTTAAATGTAATAATGTTATTGGATTTTAAAAATTATATAGACTTCCCAACTAATGTGAAAATACTAATTTTTTAATGGAATTTATTTTAAAAAGTTTTAATTATTGCATGGAACTTGGCCATTTATTTAATAAATGAAATTATAAAAATTAAAGATATGAAAATAAATCATTTATCTAAATTTATATATATTAATTGGAAAAAATTATTCAAGTCATGTTTGGATTATAAAATCATTATTAGCTAACTTACGTTGAATTAAGATATTGGTACCAAAATCTAGAGTTTCATACTATTTTATAGAACAAGAGAAAAAAATGAACAAAAACATTGTATATGGATAGTCTGTGATTCAAAAAAAATTTAGAGTGCCTTTTGAATTCAATAGTTTTGAGACATTTTATGCAGAACAAGTCACATATGTGGTTCAAATTGAAACATTGATTGTATATGTATGATTGGTTTCTCTAACTCTTCATTAATTTAATATATTTAAATTTCATAAGGACATAAGTATAATATTATTATTAGTCTTAAATTATGGGATATTTTTTTCCAAATTAATTCTAAATGCAATTCTTTAGATTTTTTTAATTTTAATGAAATTATTTTATTTACCACAACTAGATTTAGAAATGGTATTATTATTTATTCAAAATATCTGGAAATTCATAATTATAAGTGATTAAGTGCACAATATATTAGAAATTATCATTGGAATCAGTTCTTAGGACTCTATAATATTCACAGTCCTTTCATTATAAATTTATACTGACTATTATGAGGTTCACTGAAATTTTCTATTAATGATAACTTATTTTTTGATCCATGAAAACATAGAATGAAATGGATATTAGAATTTGAATCTAAAAACTTGTTTTCCTCATTTAATTCCATATAACTACTCCAAATTTATCATTTTGAGAAATTTAATTTTGTTTATTATTTGAGGTAGAAATTAAACCTTATTAAATATTGATGACTTTACTGAATTAATAATGGTTTTATCTTTGATCATAAAAATGAGGATTGAAATGTCATTTTAAAAATTTCTCAGAATGTTGAAATTGTAAAATTTACAAGTTATTTTCTAATAGAGTTTATGATGGATAATAATTTGATTAAATTGACTATAATGTGTTTTTTACTTCTCTTGGTTATCATCAACCCTCTTTCTCACATAAAAATACTGAAAAATTAGGTTGTCGAATGATGGAATGTGATCATCCAAAAAATTTCTAGGAATCTCATAAATGAATATTCCATTCCTAAATTATTATTTTCTAATATTTTAAATACCACATGATTTATCCTTAACTATTTCCTTACAATCCCCCACTTAATAATAAATCCTTATGATCATTAGAAAGTTAAAATTACAAATTTTGACTTCTTTAGTGTCTTCAGTTATAAATGAAATACCCTTAATTTTATGGATAATCGTTAAATTGTTTACATTAAATCTGATTAAAGAATAACTCATGGGTTCTATAAGTCAATTAAGTGTTTATGTATCATTAATAATAGGACCTAGACACTATAAGAGTAAATTCACATCAAATTTTATGAGAACATTAATAAATGGAATACAAAAAATGATGATGAGGTTGACTAACCTTGTATAACCCTTCCTAAATCGTAATCTTCTAAATAAACTATCAATGCATCAGAATCCATATCCTCATCTTTAGCCAAGGATTATATAAAACCAAAAGTTTTTCCCCTTAATAATGTTATTATATAATTATAAATATAACTTATACAGTATGGTTGGTGTTAAATGTGGAAGGAAATAAATCTTTTATCTCTAATCTTGAAACGCATTACCTTAATGAAAATATTTATAATGGAAATTAGATAATTTCTATGCAAAATGATTCGATCCAATTTCAAAGGAACAATAGTTGGACTCTAGTGTAACGTCCAAATAATTATCCTATAATGGGAACCATGGGGGGTTTTTATAAAAAACTATAATAAATGGGAATTGTTATTAGCTTAATTTAATGACTTGTTACTTAATACTATAATAAAGAAGAAGGTATTGATTATAGTGAAGAATTTTCACCTATTTATGGATTTTAATCCATATGAAAATTATTTTGATTCATCTCTCATTTTAATTAACAATTTTTTCAAATAGATGTAAAACATTATTTTCTAAACTGGTTTATTTCTAATTTTTTTGGAACAACATCATGGTTTTTGAAAATAATGATTTTTTAAATTAAATTTTCAAGTTAACCAAATATATATATAGTTTAAAGTAATCCCCTTGAGCTTTGTATGGTTGAAAAATTAAATTTCTTTTATCAAATGATTTTAAAATGGGAAAATATTATTCTTCATTTTTTTCTCAAAAAATTTAAAAAATTTATTTTTCATTCAAATTTGTGTTGAAGGTTTTGTTTTCATCTCATCTAACAAAGTCTTTGTACTAAATTTTATTATTTAATAAATAAATAATTTGAAATTATTTTTATGGGAGAACATATATTCTTCCATGGTTTTTAATTTTTCCAAAATTATGATGGAATATTTTAAAACCAATGTATATATATTAATGAAATTATAAAGAAGATAGACAAGGATCATACTAATGTAATTAGAATAAACATGAGTATAAATTATATGATAATATTTGAATAATCCCTTCAAATAATAGATAACAAGACTTTTCAATGTTTGATTAAAAGTATACATTGCATTACAATTACCCATGAATATATCATGATGAGTATATGACGTTATGATAATTTTCAATCCAATTCAATGGAATTGCTTCTTAAAGACCACAAATTATTTTTTTTATTACTTTGATGTTACAAATAAAAATATATTATTATTTCATAAGGACACATCTATTTAATGTTTCTTTTTCTATGTATTTTTTTGAGGATGACAAAAAATGGATAAAATACTAGTGGAACAGTTCATCTACTAGGAAAATGAATATTCAATTTCAGTAGTAATATACCAAAATATATTTCTCTTTTTTACATGCAAAGAATAATAACTTAATGATGATTTTGTCTTACCCTTTTTATATCAATGAAACATACTCTCATGGTCTTTGGGATACCAAATTTTTGGGACCTAATATATTTTTATAAAACTATGGTGATTATTATCTCTAAATATTATATTCAACACAGATTCACAATGAGAATTCAATTGAGAAACAATTTTCTATGAGATCACATTTAAAATGATAACATAGTTTTTTAATTTCTTTACACCAACCATCGACTTATCAATATATTCATTAATCATCAACCTCATGACCACTTAACCTTCCTAAAAATAGACTTGGTTATGATTATCTTGTTATTCATGACTCATAATAATGGAAATCTAGATAATTTTTTTTATTATAAAACCCACTTATCTATTTTTATAAAATGGATTTCAAATGAAAAAAATAATTATTTAAAAACATTCACAAGTTTAGAATATTAACGAGATTATAATAATCTGATAAAAACATTTTTTTCTAAATATGAATGTTGATGTGGTTTTAGTGAATATTATCTAAGGTATTTATCACAAAAAGAGTTGATTGGTTATTTAACACTTTCTCTATCCTATAAATGGGGTGTGGGCCTTTACTACACACCTATTTTGACACTCCTAAATAATTTTTTATAGATTATTGATGCAATATTAACTAAAACTTCATAATGAAATTATTTTCCAAAACAATTCAATAAGTATTTAATTTTTTTCTTGGTCTTGTTGGTGCATATTATCCCATTAACTCTCCTAAAGAATAAATTTATGCAGAAAAAATCCTTTCAAAATTGTTATTATCCTAGAAGATATTTTTCTTTTCATACGAGTTTCCAAAGTTATATTTTTTGTTTTGAATTTCAAACAAATTTATTCAAATTTTTCAAGAAAAATTAAAATTTCTATTTAACTTTTAAAATCTAGTTTTAAATTTCTTTTATCTTTATTAAAAAAAATTAGATTTATCAAACAATTTTAAACACTTTGTTATCCTTAGAAATTTCATTAAATATGATAACTGTATTTTTTAAATTTATTATTATTTTAATCTATATCTTATTTTAATCATTTTCTATAATCAAAAGGGAGAAAATTACAGTTATTCTACGATGTTATATATCAAAGGGGGAAACTGGAAAAATTTTATGTTTTCTAAAATTTCCGGAGGGATAATTTTTTCTTTAATTTACGAAGGAAGAGATAATATTAGAATCACAATAATTATTTCTCCATTTAAAAATTTTCTAGTTATTTTATATTTTAATGTTCATTATATTTCATGTGTTTGTAATCATAAAAAAATGGGATACTATTTATGATTTTAATAATCACATACAATCGTAAAGTGTTTAATATAATCATTTATATGAGTTGTAACTAGCATGATGAAATATTGATATATCATTGGGAAGGGTAATTTATATGATTTAATATAAATTTGGAAGGCATATATGCTCTGTAGATGAACCATGGATGCTTTTGGAATGATATTAAGAAGGTATATCAAATAGAAATTGGTCGCAGTTAATACCATCTCGCATGTGCAGTGCCACCAAAGTAATGATGTAATTATATTGTTATTCCCCATGTTGAAGGACACCATTATCTAGCTAATGGGAAGTAGGACCCCAGAGAAGTAGAGTGAATTGATCAACTAGTGTAGACATACTAGATAGCTAGTGGTATAACTCAATAAGAATGTACTTCAAGGGAGCCCACTAGCTACATTGGGAAGGCTACTGGGAACATGATGCCACCAACCCTACAATTTTAAGACTATAATTTAAGGTGAAAAAGTTAATTAATCATAAACATATTTAAATTAATAACCCCAAAAGGATTCCAAAACATTACCAATTGAATTTGGTCCTATAAATAGATACCTTTTATAGCCTTGTAAATTTATAACAACTCACTTGCTCATCCAATATTCAATTTGAACATGCTCAATTTCTCTAAAAGATATATCATTATAAATCAACTTTATGTTTCTAGAGTGTGTGTAATAATTATAAAATTATTTTTCTACCTTCTAATATATTTGTTCCCTCATATTTTTCATTATATTATCAGAGATAATCTAGAAAACACTATATTTTGGTTTCTTCCATTCGATCCCATCAACATTTCTCATTATTTTATTTTTGGTTCTCACAACCTTCATAGTGAGGGAATGTTTTTATTTACGAAAGGGAATACTATACTTGAGGTTTATAGACATAATATGGATTGTCAACATTGAATTTTCTATTTAATTCTATATCCATAATACTAGGTGAATGTTTTGGTATCTTGAAAACCATTAGTGTCAAAGTACTAATACATTAAATCCTTAACTGATTGAGGTGGAAGAAGTATAGGTACATTTTTAGCTACAATATAAATTCCTCACTAAATATCATTTTTCAGTTTCATTTAGAAATTTCAATTATTTATAACATTAAATTTTTCATTATTTATTTAATCTATTAATTAACACTTTATTAATTAATTAATTATATTTTCTAATCTCTTAAACATTTAAATATATCTTTTCCAATTATTATAATTTTTTATGATATCTATTCCCTTTTAAATTTCTTTATTTTTTTATTTTTCATTCCTTTATAAAGATGGTTTTTAAAATTAATATTCATCCTTTAATTTTTTAAAAGGGTGATTGACCAAAACACTTTCCATTTTACTCAACTCCGACCTATAAAGAACATGTATATTTAAACATATCACTAATGGGGACTAAAAATGACACTTTAAATCCCATTTAAAATTTTATAATCATCATATTATCAATTAAAGAGAATAAATGTCATTCTAATAATAAAATCTATAAGCCATTCCTATAGATAATAAATTAACAGGGTAAAACAACACCAATTAATCCAATGTAATATTAAAACTATAAGAACTGAAAATAATTACTTTAATCATTATTTGAAATTACTTCGTGGTTACCTCCCCATTAATATCTCCATACAAACAACTCTCTCTATAATTTTTTCATTAATTATGAATTCAAATACTAATCCACATTCCCGTATTCTAAACATATTTTCCATCCTAATATATTAAATAAAGGAAACAACAATTAAAATTGAAATTCAACTATCTTATATTTATCGGAATAAAGGCGGTGATAAAAACCTGGTCACCTTTCATCTATGAATAAATAAGTTGATTAATGTATCTTATAAATCGATATATTAATATTTAAATATAAAAATATTATTGAATAAAACTATTTTATAAATTTAAACAACCAATAATGAGATTATATTGAGAAATGAAAATATAATTCCAATTAGACATAAAAAGGGGAAATGCAAAACATATCCTTCCAACAAAATAGTAATAAAATTTTTTCTTGAGATATGGTATTAAAGAATTTAAAAGGATAAATTTGGAAATGAAACCTTCCCATGGACCAAAAAATGTATTAATATTGGTGAAAGATAGTAAAATTCCAAATTAAATAGGAAACCCTCTTCTAGAGAAAATAATTCTCCCCCAAATATAAAGGGAGAGTAATCCAATACCATTAGAGAATCAATTTATACTATATAATTATAATGAAATGGTTATGTGTTATAAAAATACATGACACATTAAATTCAATAGGTTAGTTTCAAAACAATAGAATGATGAAAAATCAATAATTCACATTAAAGGGGATGGAAAATTAATAGAATGTTGAAAAGTCAAGTCATTTGATTTAGGAAGATAACAAAATAAGGGTATTAGGTTAAATGAGGTAACTCAAATGAATAAAAAATATATCAATATACATGTGATTTCAAATGGTTTATGTAAAACTCATAAATATCCTATATGAATGTTCCTGAACAAACTCCATGTTTTAGAGGTTGTAGTTGATCATTATGAATTTAGAAAAAATATCCAAAAGTACCTACAATCCTATCTTCTAACATTGATCCATAATACACTTCCATGGTCCCCAATGAACCTCACTAGAAAAATGAGTAAAATGGACAATAACATGGATGTAAAGAAAGATCATTTCTTTAAAATATATATGTGTTTATAAAACTCATCAATAACCCACCAATTTCTAGGAAAATGATGGGAATAAAAATTAAGGATGATATTTATGGGCATATTTCATGTCTCATCAACAAGGTTCAGATATGAGGTAGATGAGGGGACATATCTAAGTACATTTGAAGATGATTTAGAATAATATTATGATTCTTCAACATCATCGACATGGATCAACTGCCATGGGGATATTAATTTCTAGCATCTGAACTGGGCTGGTGATATGTTTGGTTTTTTTTGGGGGGTCTGACTCCTAACATCTATTTCCATCAAGATATTATGTACCTCTAGTTTATTATTTACACTCTAGACCATCATCACACATGCCATTTCTGAAATATAATAATGAACAATGTCTAGGAAAACCTTTTTTTAATGAGAACATAATTAGGTCTTTTTCGGCAAAGGTGTTCCACCACCTCATGCATGAAAATTCTACGATGGATTAATTGGAGTGTATTATCTGATGGAGGGATATTCAATGAAATTTGACTTTCCTGTCAGGGAGAATCATATGACAATCCATTTTAACTGCGGAGGGGATCAAACATAAAGGTGTTTCTCTCTCTTCTAAATGTACATTTTGTAGGAAACCTGAATAAAAATCAACTCAACTCCTTTTCATCCAAGGTGAATGAGTGGAGGTAGCGTAGAGAAATACGGGTGGTCTATTTAGCTTTTCTTATCAATTATCATAGATATGAAATTTTCTTTTTAATTGGATTAGTGTAGTGGGGAAAATAATAATAAACAAATTAGAATGGTTGTTATTTTGTCTATAGGTTTTTTTTATTCTATAATGTCATAAATAAGGCTCTATATGAGGGATCATTTCAATTATATACAGTCGTGGTGGTATGAACCTGTAGCCTGAAAACTGAGTTAGGGGATTCATGTTGACCAGTGAAGGTTCATGAATAAAAGTCATCATATGTGTGGATTGGGAGATTTATGATCTTAATGGTTAACTTATTCATTCCATTATCAGGTATTTGGTCCATAGCAACTCCCTTCTTGTGATAGAAGGTACTCTTATTAAAGGTATCCAGTTTTTTCGTTTGTATAATATTATATTGGAGTTGATAAAAAATGATTGATTTCTTGTAAATTATTACCATCATGATCATATTTCTACTCCATGGTCCACTTTTTTCCGTCTCCATAGATGTATTAACCTCATCGATAACTATGTATAGGTGATCCATAAATTTCTTAAAGAAAATAAAGTTGTATATTTAATTACTTATTAGGGTTCTCCAGATACTCCCTTTACCTAATTCTCTAATTTTTGTTCCATTTCCTCAATATTTTCTAACCTTATTAGGGGTGACAGACATGGGTTACATTATTTTCATCCATCATGATATTGTTTTATCCCCTTATGGAATTTTATCTCTTAATAAATAATCAATGTTGAATGAATTAATTGGAATGATTACAGTGGTGTAATTATCCTTATTTTAACATTAAATTAATGGGTTTTATTGAACTTAACCAACATGGGGAATAAAATAATGAAACCATAAACACTCCAAATTAGGCTGAATCATCAACCACCACATATACCCCCCGTGACATTGATAGATTCCCCAACCATTTTCATCCCACCATATCTTGGAAAATATTATTTTTATCCTCCTTTTCCATTTTTATCCCTCCCTTATATCTCAATAGATCATTGACCAAGCTCCACAATAGACACCACCATAGCATTTCATAATTTCTCATTTCTCATTGGGAAACATTACATACACTAAAACAACAATAACTGTAACATCCCAATTAAGTAATTAATAATAGATATTTTTATCTATGACTATTAATGATTAAGATAGTGTTATAGAGGCATAAAATGAAAATAAATACAATCTTATGCATGGAATACACTAATATTCTTAAAAGATTGTTTTACTGCCTTTTTATGGAAACCCATTTTTGAATCTATATTTTGACAATTTTATAAACTATGTTTGTCAAAATAAACTTATCCTTTATGATTGGGACATCAAAATTTACCTTGTGTGAATTTTTGGTATTTTTCTGACAATGTTCATTTTTTAATGAATGGTGAAAAATACTGCATTTTACATCAAAACTGCTTTTTAATCTAATTTATTTATATGATTAGATTATCTTTTGAATTGGTCTTAATGTGTAATATGAATATATTTTTACCATTTAATCCAATGGTGGTCATTGGAATCAATTTCACTTTGAAATTGGACTTAAACTAGTGTCAATCTTTTGATACTTATTGTTTTGTAAAAACACGCTATTTGCTCTGGCAGCGGGAATTAATTATTAAATTAATTAATCTGACTTATATGATTTGAATTTTGTAAAATAGACTTCATTTTTGAATTCGGAATATCAAATATAGCTTAGGGTGATTTTTTGGTAATTTTCCGAAAAACTTCAATTTTTGATGAATAGTGAAACCACTAAGTGGTAATCAAGAAAACTGATTTTTCAGTTAAATGAATGTTTACCACTAATGTGTATTGAATTTTGAAAATCCGACATACATGGTTGTCATTAAGAAGTAAAATGTGGTTCAATGAGATTATAATAATTTTTGGTGAATAGTAACTTATTAAGTTCTTAATCGCGATTAGTGGTAATTAGGGTAGTTTAAGGTATAAATAATGCTTTAATAATAGGAAATGACCTAGACACATGTCCCAACCTTATTGGTTGTGTCATGGCCGACCAATACAAGCCATGGGTCAACTTGGGGACCCCATGGAGACACTTTGGTTTGGAAATGTCATAAATAACTTTTTATTAAATGTTAAAGTAAAAATGACACAAACAAGAGATGTTTTACGAAAACAATTTTTACATGGGGTTATAAAGATCAGATATTTGATTATAAATAGTCATTGGAAAGATAAAAAGATTTCCTACATCATAGTATTTGTTTTATGATTTTTAGACATTAAATAAATTAAATTATGTATGACATAATAATGATGTAGCGATGACATCATTATTTGACGATTTAAATAAAATGGAAAGATAATGTCAAATCTATGAACTACACATGGCCAAAACCAATTGGATGAGTTGATTTCGAAGCCTTATCACCTTATCCACGAATTATATCAATGTGGGTCCTTTTAAAACCGAAACACATTTTCAAATAAAGTAATATTTCTTTACTTTCCAAAAGTGCCCCTCCTCTCCTCTTATAAAAGGCCCCCACCTCTACCTCATTTCACACACTTCTCAAGCCTTTGGCTCGGCCAACCCCTACCCATTTACTCTCTCCAAATCCCTATCCTCATCCTAGAGGATTACCTTTTGGCAGAATCCTTTCAAAGGAAGCCTTTAGGCTCAAATCAAAAGGAGTTACACTTTATAAGGTAATTCATTCTCTCATGTTCATTTGTTTTATTTTGCTTCTCCAACCCCCTAAACTCTTTTTATTTACTCCTTTTGTAACAAAAAAAGTATATTAAATATACTAGGATTTTGTTATAAGATTCATTTGAGCTACACTCTCACAAAACTACATCAAATGGTTAAAGAACATACGGTTTCCGTCGATGGTGAAATTCTGCCTCCCGAAACGATGATTGTTCAATACTCATTTAACACCTTCAAAGGTGGCCATTATGATGTCACTATTTTTGTATATGATATATTATATGTTTATGTTTTCCTTAAGCTTCTGTTTTTTTCATTTTGGGCATACCTTTATGGTTTCCATTATGGGGAAACACGATATCTTCATTTTAGGAAGTGCGGACTACCGCCCCCTCAAAGTGATTTGATTCGTTAAATACCATATGTGGGACATGTAAAGGATAAAATTAATTATATTATATATTATATTATACTGGAATTATAATATACCTTTATATCATTATGATTCTATTCCAGAAAATATGAAATAGAAATAAAAGTAGCGTTCATGCGTACGTACGGCTTACCGTCTCCATGAACGGTGCATTTCATTTCTTACCTCTAAATGATTATGTAATATTATAAATGCATGTATGTACTGGATATATATGACATATATGATATCTACATCATGAATAACATTCTGGATATAATGAACATTTGTCCAAATTAACAACATTTAACTGTAAGAAGTCTATTTTTGACTTAAGAACCAAATACCGACAAAATGAACATTATTAACTTAACTGATTACATGATATTCATAACATGGTATAAAAGGAATAATGAACTTGAAAAAGATTCATAAGCAAGTAGATATTAACTCAAGTTTATTATTCAGGATATTAAAGAACGGTCGGGTCAAGTCGGATACGAGGTATGGGACTTCGTCTCAATCTCCTTTCATTGAGGCATATTTTATTTTATACACAACTTTATTTTATACGGTGTATAAACCCCTTTGACTTTTACGTTTATTCAAAAGGAATCCTTTTTATATGAAGCGTTTACTAAAACAACAAAAGCGAATGTTTTTGTCATACGTATGCGGCGACAATGACTTCTCCGCCGTCGTGATCGTTATTTGAGTTTCGGCTTCCTCTACAAACCATGGCTTTTTTTAAAACGAAAAATAAATACCATGTTTTACTTTGGTATTGAAAATGGCTTTCATAATGTTGTTATTATATAAATGTGTTGTATTGATAACTCATGATTGAAATGTGGAAATGTTATGTTTCCATTATGCATGTTTTATGTGATATGATTATGTTATGGTTCTTGGGCATTATTATGAAGACGGGTGGTTCCGTGATAAACTAAGGGCGGGTGAGCCCGTTATAGCTCTACAATGCATTGGGTAACGGGAAGGAGTGAAACGTTAAGGTTTCTCTGAAGAGATTTTAGGGAATATACTGTGATGGGTATTCCAAACGTAACCAAGAGGGTTACTCCCTACATAAGAATGTTATGAATGCCTCAAGTTACCTTTATGTCTTATGATTTCTATGATTTATTCATGATTTGATGAGGTATGTTAAAGTGATTTTGTTTTATGGGTAAAGTATGATTTCACTCTTATGTATGTATGTACCCATGTTTCCTTTCCATGTTTTTATAACCCATACTGAGTTTTTATGCTCATCCAAAGTTTTTGAAATGTTTTTCACAGGTCAAGGGAAAGGTACATGATAAGATGATAGAGTCAAGGATGTGTCAATAAATAATCCATGTCTTATTTTTAATGTGTTTCCATTGATGGGAATTAAGAATACTATCGTTATGTAACCACTTTGTTTATATGTGGAATGTAATGCAAGTTTTATGATCAAATTCTCTAAAACTCTAAACCCGAAAAGATCCTCAATGTGTAATCTTGTAATAACTCAAGATTAAGTAAGGTTTAAGGCTGGGGCCTTATAGTTGGTATCAAAGGTCGGTTTAGATAACTTTAGGAGTTAGAATTCTATTAAATGATTATCCAAAAATATTTTTTTCGAAATGATATAGCATTTAAAGATTACCATGTTGCTTCATCTAAGACATGTTTGTTCAGAATGGTTTTCCGTAGAGGAAACAGGGAAGCAGTGCTAGGAAGGCATACAGAAGGAAATAACCTTCCGAATCAGCATCCTGAGATGGTCGGAATTGGAACTGAACAGTTTGTTGCAGTAATGGCGCAGTTGACTCAAGCGATAAATGGTGGTGGTATCCATACAAGAGATCAGTCAGACCAACCGCAGAGGAACATGTCAGTGGTGGAACATTTCATGAGGAAACATCCACCATCATTCAGAGGATCATCTGACCCTGTGCTAGCTGAAGGGTGGATTAAAGCACTGGAGAAGATTTTTGATGTCATGGGGTGTTCAGACAATCAAAAGGTTAGTCTTGCTATTTACCGTTTGGAGGGTGAAGCAGATCAGTGGTGGTCTATGGTTAAAAATATCAGGGATGCCGATGAGATTGATGCACTTGACTGGGATGAATTCAAAGGTATGTTTCTTGAGAAGTATTTTCTTAAGGCTGTTCTACTTAGGATGGAAAATAAATTCTTGGAATTGAGGCAAGAGGAAGACTCAGTGGCTGCCTATGAAGAAAGGTTCACTCGATTGGCAAGGTATGCTCCAAATTTTATCCGGGACCATGATAGTAAAATCAATCGTTTTTACTCAGGATTAAAGCCAAAGTATCGAAGGGAATTAGCTTCTCGTGAGTTTAAAAGTTATGAAAAGTTTGTTCGATGTGATGAGAAGGTGGAAATGGAGTTTGCCGATGACCAAGTTTTCTATAACAACCAGCAGAAGAAGAGGCCGAGGTGGCAGGAGAAAGGTAAGAATTCTTCAAAAAAGTCTGATGGTAAGAGAACTAAGTTTCCAGTTTGTGATAAATGTGGCAAAAGGCATGCTGGGGAATGTCTTCTGAATTCTGGGAAGTGCTACCGATGTGGTAAGATGGGACATAAGGCTCGTGATTGCACTGAAAAGAATCAAGGTGAAGGTAAGAACAAATTTGATTTACAGTTAGTGAAATGTTATAAGTGCAAAGAGATGGGTCACTATGCAAACGAGTGTCCGAAAAAGAGCTTGAGTAATGGGAAGCAGTTAGACTACAATCAGAAAGGGGTGATGAAATCCTTTGCAACTACTTCATCAGATGTCGGGCCATCAAATGAAGTTGTATCAGGTACTTTGTCTGTTTTTTCAGATTATGCTAGTGTGTTGTTTGATTCGGGGTCTACACATTCTTTCTTCTCTGAAAACTTTTCTAGTAAAATGGGAATACCATCTCAATAAATGACTCCTGAACTTTTGGTAAAAACACCTGGGGGAAGTGTCGAGGCAAAAAGAATTTATAAGAATCTTCCTATCCTTATCTGTGGAAAGAACCTACTTGCAAACCTTATTGTTCTACCTCTAGTAGAGTTTGATGTTATCCTGGGTATGGATTGGCTCTCTATTTACCATGCTAAGATTGACTATAGAGCTAAAGAAGTTTCTTTTCAGAAAGACTTTCAGTTTGTTTACAAGAATGAACCCTTACTTTTGATAACATATCAAGAGGCCGAGAAACTTGTAAAAGATGGAAATGAATGTTACCTTGCACACGTCGTTGAAAATAAAGGAACTGTTCAGATTAATGATGTGCCAGTGGTAAATGAGTATCCTGATGTTTTTCCTGATGAGTTTCCTGGAATAATACCAGATCGGGAAGTTGAGTTTACTGTTGACTTAGTCCCTGATGCTAAGCCAATTTCAAAACCCCCTTATCGAATGGCACAAATTGAACTTTTAGAGTTGAAGGAGCAATTGCAAGATTTATTAGAGAAAGGTTTCATTAGACCTAGCACATCACCATGGGGTGCTCCTGTTTTATTTGTTAAAAAGAAAGATGGTTCTATGAGACTTTGCATTGATTATAGATCCTTGAATAATATCACTGTTAAGAACAAATATCCTTTGCCTCATATCGATGATTTGTTTGATCAGCTCCAGGGAGCTCAGTTTTCTTCAAAGATTGACTTGAGATCGGGGTACCATCAGCTGAAGGTTAAGGAGGCAGATATTCCGAAGACCGCGTTCCGTACGAGATATGGCCATTATGAATTTGTAGTAATTCCTTTTGGGCTAACCAATGCACCTGCTGTATTCATGGACTTAATGAATAGAATTTTCCATGAGTTCTTGGATAAGTTTGTGGTGGTTTTCATTGATGATATTTTGGTGTTTTCTAAAAGTAAAGAGGAGCATGAAAAACATTTAAGGGTTATCTTGCAAACCTTAAAAGAAAAGAAACTGTATGGGAAATTCAGCAAGTGTGAGTTTTGGTTACAACAAATTTCTTTCCTTGGTCACATTGTTTCTAAAGATGGAATAACTGTTGATCCTGCAAAAACAAAAGTTTTGGAAGAATGGCCAAGACCCACAAATGTAACCGAGATTCGTAGCTTCCTTGGTTTGGCGGGATATTACCGAAGGTTTGTTAGAAATATTTCACGGTTATCTAGTCCAATGACTTAGCTAACTCGGAAGGGTGTTATGTTTATCTGGACAAAAGAATGTGATGATTGTTTTCAGGAATTGAAAAGAAGATTGGTGAATGCTCTAGTTTTGGCACTACCTTCCAGGAATGGTGAGTTTGTTATATACAGTGATGCTTCATTGAAAGGACTTGGTTGCGTCCTAATGCAGAATGATCAGGTAATTGCTTATTCTTCGCGACAGTTGAAAACTCATGAGGTAAATTACCCTACACATGATTTGGAATTAGCTGGTGTTGTTTTTGCTTTAAAAATTTGGAGGCATCATTTGTATGGAGTAAAGTGTGAAATATATACTGATCACAAAAGTTTAAAGTATATATTCACTTAGAAAGAGTTAAACATGAGACAGAGGAGATGTCTAGAATTAATCAAGGATTATGATTGTACAATTCATTACCATCCGGGAAAATCAAATAAAGTGGCTGATGCTTGGAGTCGAAAAAGTAATGCTTCATTAACAATGTTGCGTTTGGAACGTGATCCTTTGGTTAAGGATTTGATGAACTTTGTCATAGAAGTTGTTGGTGCAGGAAGTCCTTCTGTTTTGTTTCAGGTATCAGTGAGATCATCTCTATCAGATAGAATCAAGCAAGCACAGAAGCAAGACAGTGAGTTGCAGAAAAGGGTAGAGCTGGTTCAGAAAGGTAAGTTGCCTGAATTCAACATTGATAATGAATGCGTTTTGAGATTTGGGAAGAGATTGTGTGTGCCTTGTGATTCACAGTTGAAGAGAGAGTTGTTACGCGAAGCTCATAGTTCTCCGTTTTCAGTTCATCCGGGAAGTACTAAGATGTATAGAGATCTGCGGGAGTATTACTGGTGGGATGGAATGAAAAGAGATATTGCTGATTTTACTATGAAGTGTTTGACTTGTCAGCAGGTTAAAGCAGAGCGGCAGTTACCGAAAGGGATGCTTCAGCCTTTACCAGTGCCAGAGTGGAAATGGGAGAATATATCCATGGACTATTTTGTTGGATTACCGAAGACATCTCGAGGTAATAATGCAATCTGGGTTATTATTGATCGCTTGACAAAATCTGCTCATTTCCTTGCTATACGAGATACTTTCTCTCTTGATCAACTTTCCCGTTTGTATCTTAAAGAGATAGTCAGGTTACATGGAGTTCCTCTCTCCATTGTATCGGATCGTGATCCCAGGTTTACTTCTAACTTTTGGAAAGGCCTTCAGAAGTCGTTGGGTACTGAATTAAATTTTAGTACAGCTTTTCATCCTCAATCAGATGGGCAGTCAGAACGAACAATTCAGACATTGGAGGATATGCTACGAGCTTGTTCTATGGATTATCAGGAGAGTTGGGACCAACATCTTTCTTTGGTTGAGTTTTCATATAATAACAATTTTCATTCCAGTATACAGATGGCACCATTTCCGGCATTATATGGGAAGCGGTGTCGAACTCCAGCTTTCTGGGATGAAGTGGGTGAAAGTAAGTTGATGGGACCAGAATTGGTAGAAGAGATGGCAGAAAAAGTTCAGCTGATTCAGAAACACATGAGAACAGCTCAGAGCAGGCAGAAGAGTTATGCGGATAACCGGAGGAAGGATCTATCTTTCGAGGTAGGTGATCATGTTTTTCTCAAGGTTTCTCCTTGGAAGAGTGTGATGAGATTTGGTAAGAAAGGAAAGTTGAGTCCAAGGTTCATTGGACCATACGAAATTCTGGAGAGAGTTGGATCAGTTGCATACCGAGTGGCTTTACCTCCGAGTTTATCTCAAGTACACAATGTTTTTCACGTTTCGATGTTGAGAATGTATATGCCAGATCCATCTCATGTTTTGAGTCTAGAGGTAGTTCAGCTGGAAGAGAACCTATCTTATGACGAACAACCGGTCTAGATTCTTGACCACAGGGAGCAAGTGTTACGAAATAAGGTGATTAAGCAGGTAAAGGTTTTGTGGAAAAACCACATGATTGAAGAGGCAACACGGGAATCTGAAAATGCTATGAGGGATAAATACCCCCACTTATTTTGATAAGTGAATAAAATTGCGAGGACACAATTCCCAAAAGGGGGGAAGGATGTAACATCCCAAGTAAGTAATGAATAATTGATATTTTTATCTATGTCTATTAATGATTAAGATAGTGTTATAGAGGCATAAAATGAAAATAAATACAATCTTATGCATGGAATACACTAATATTCTTAAAAGATTGTTTTATTTCCTTTTTATGGAAAACCATTTTTGAATCTATATTTTTACAATTTTATAAACTATGTTTGTCAAAATAAACTTATCCTTTATGATTGGGACATCAAAATTTACCTTGTGTGAAGTTTTGGTATTTTTCTGACAATGTTCATTTTTTAATGAATGGTGAAAAATACTGCATTTTACATCAAAACTGCTTTTTATACTAATTTATTTATATGATTAGATTATCTTTTGAATTGGTCTTAATGTGTAATATGAATATATTTTTACCATTTAATCCAATGGTGGTCATTGGAATCAATTTCACTTTGAAATTGGACTTAAACTAGTGACAATATTTTGATACTTATTGTTTTGTAAAAACACGCTATTTTCTCTGGCAGCGGGAATTAATTATTAAATTAATTAATGTGACTTATATGATTTTAATTTTGTAAAATAGACTTCATTTTTTAATTCTGAATATCAAATATAGCTTAGGGTGAATTTTTGGTAATTTTCTGAAAAACTTCAATTTTTGAAGAATAGTGAAACCACTAAGTGGTAATCAAGCAAACTGATTTTTCAGTTAAATGAAAGTTTACCACTAATGTGTATTGAATTTTGAAAATCCGACATAAATGGTTGTCATTAAGAAGTAAAATGTGGTTCAATGAGATTATAATAATTTTTGGTGAATAGTAACTTATTAAGTTCTTAATCGCGATTAGTGGTAATTAGGGTAGTTTAAGGTATAAATAATGCTTTAATAATAGGAAATGACCTAGACACATGTCCCAACCTTATTGGTTGTGTCATGGCCGACCAATACAAGCCATGGGTCAACTTGGGGACCCCATGGAGACACTTTTGTTTGGAAATGACATAAATAACTTTTTATTAAATGTTAAAGTAAAAATGACACAAACAAGAGATGTTTTACGAAAACAATTTTTACATGGGGTTATAAAGATAATATATTTGATTATAAATAGTCATTGGAAAGATAAAAAGATTTCATACATCATAGTATTTGTTTTATGATTTTTATACATTAAATAAATTAAATTATTTATGACATAATAATGATGCATCGATGACATCATTATTTGACGATTTAAATAAAATGGAAATATAATGTAAAATCTATGAACTACACAGGGCCAAAACCAATTGGATGAGTTGATTTCGTAGCCTTATCACCTTATCCACGAATTACATCAATGTGGGACCTTTTAAAATCGAAAAACATTTTCAAATAAAGTAATATTTCTTTACTTTCCAAAAGTGCCCCTCCTCTCCTCTTATAAAAGGCCCCCACATCTACCTCATTTCACACACTTCTCAAGCCTTTGGATCGGCCAAACCTTGCCCATTTACTCTCTCCACATCCCTCTCCTCATCCTAGAGGATTACCTTTGGGAATAACCCTTTCAAAGGAATCCTTTAGGCTCAAATCAAAAGGAGTTACACTTTTTAAGGTAATTCTTTCTCTCATGGTCATTTGTTTTATTTTGCTTCTCCAACCCCCTAAACTCTTTTTATTTACTCCTTTTGTAACAAAAACAGTATATTCAATATACTATGATGTTTTTATAAGATTCATTTGAGCTACACTCTCACACAACTACATCAAATGGTTAAAGAACATACGATTTCCGTGGATGGTGAAATTCTGCCTCCCGAAACGATGATTGTTCAATACTCATTTAACACCTTCAAAGGTGGCCATTATGATGTCACTATTTTTGTATATGATATATGATATTTTTATGTTTTCCGTAAGCTTCTGTTTTTTTCATTTTGGGCATACCTTTATGGTTTCCATTATGGGTAAACACGATATCTTCATTTTAGGAAGTGCGGACTACCGCCCCCTCAAAGTGATTTGATTCGTTAAATACCATATGTGGGACATGTAAAGGATAAAATTAATGATATTATATATTATATTATACTGGAATTATAATATAACTTTATATCATTATGATTTCATTCCAGAAAATATGAAATAAAAATGAAAGTAGCGTTCATGCGTACGTACGACTTACCATCTCCATTAACGGTGCATTTCATTTCTTACCTCTAAATGATTATGTAATATTATAAATGCATGTATGTACTGGATATATATGACATATATGATATCTACATCATGAATACCATTCTGGATATAATGAACCTTTGACCAAATTAACAACATGTAAGTGTAAGAAGTCTATTTTTGACTTAAGAACCAAATACCGACAAAATGAACATTATTAACTTAACTGATTACATGATGTTCATAACATGGTATAAAAGGAATAATGAACTTGAAAAAGATTCATAAGCAAGTAGAGATTAACTCAAGTTTATTATTCATGATATTAAAGAACGGTCGGGTCAAGTCGGATACGAGGTATGGGACTTCGTCTCAATCTCCTTTCATTGAGGCATATTTTATTTTATACACAACTTTATTTTATACGGTGTATAAACCCCTTTGACTTTTACGTTTATCAAAAGGAATCCTTTTTATATGAAGCGTTTACTAAAACAACAAAAGGGAATGTTTTTGTCGTACGTATGCGGCGACAACGACTTCTCCGCCGCCGTGACCGTTATTTGAGTTTCGGCTTCCTCTACAAGCCATGCCTTTTTTTTAAAACGAAAAATAAATACCATGTTTTACTTTGGTATTGAAAATGGTTTTCATAATGTTGTTATTATATAAATGTGTTGTATTGATATCTCGTGATTGAAATGTGGAAATTTTATGTTTCCTTTATGCATGTTTTATGTGATATGACTATGTTATGGTTCTTGGGCATTATTATGAAGACGGGTGGTTCCGTGATAAACTAAGGGCGGGTGAGCCCGTTATAGCTCTCCAATGCATTGGGTAACGCAAAAGAGTGAAATGTTAAGGTTTCTCCGAAGAGATTTTAGGGAATATACTGTGATGGGTATTCCAAACGTAACCAAGAGGGTTACTCCCTACGTAAGAATGTTATGAATGCCTCAAGTTACCTTTATGTCTTATGATTTCTATGATTTATTCATGATTTGATGAGGTATGTTAAAGTGATTATGTTTTATGGGTAACGTATGATTTCACTCTTATGTATGTATGTACCCATGTTTCCTTTCCATGTTTTTATAACCCATACTGAGTTTTTATGCTCATCCCAAGTTTTTGAAATGTTTTTCACAGGTTAAGGGAAAGGTACATGATAAGATGATAGAGTCAAGGATGTGTCAAGAAATAATCCATGTTTTATTTTTAATATGTTTCCATTGATGGGAATTAAGAATAATATCTTTATGTAACCACTTTGTTTGTATGTGGAATGTAATGCACGTTTTATGATCTAATTCTCTAAAACACTAAACCCGAAAAGATCCTCAATGTGTAATCTTGTAATAACACAAGATTAAGTAAGGTTTAAGGCTGGGGCCTTATAATAACAGCTGGGCTTATGCCCTGGTGACCTCCCCACAAAACACAACGGATTCCTTCGGGGAAATAAATACACCATTATTTTAAAAATTTTAGTGGATATACCATGTTTACCACCACAATATTGTCCCACAAAAACAATTCCCTTATAATCTTGTTTGGTGCATCTATCTGCGTATCAAAATGAAAAAAATTACACACCACACCCCTCAATTTTTTTCACTTCCATGCTCTATTAAATAACACAAATGAGAAATATCAATGGTTAAAACCTACATAAAACCACCACCATGGCCTATTATATGGTAATTTTGGATCCTTTGGTGCTAAAACTCACCGTTTGGCCTTCAAAACACATTCAAACTCCCATTATCCCCCTTTGAATAATTAAAACCCACAATGTAATATGTTACGGATAGTCATGACCTTGAATAAAATACCCTAAAATAATTCTTTCTGTATAAAATTAAAATTATACTAAGAGAACACAAATCTAACTTCATTAAATAAAATGATGGACATTAAATTTTTAATACTCAAATGATTCATACCCAGACATTAGAATGTTATCTAAAAGAGGAAAATCCAATGAACAACAACTAGGGGAAGATACCTCCCAAATTATATGAATACACGACCATGATTTTCTAAAAACATACTTCACCGACCAAAAAATAAGTAACTACCATACATAATATTGAGAAGCATATATACCATAAATTATATCATATTGAATATTCCCTTTCACATTACTATAGAATCCTATCAACTCACATGTTAATGTGATACTTGTTCAAAAAATAACCATAGATTTTACCCATGCTCTAACTCATGATGATCATCTCGCTAACGTATTCCAAATATCTTAAGGCTTACAACATAGAGTGTTCATCTCAGCCTCCCCAGAAATTCTAGATGGCACATTACTGAAGCCTTGACCCCTAAAAGGCTTCTCTCTATGATCTCAACATGATCTATGATATCTTCCCAAGAACAAAATGTAAGCGATTCAAGATAACATAATATATATCCTCAAGGAATACAAGAAATTTTATACCTGATATACCTCACTAGATAGGTAATATAGAAACCCGAAAATTAGGTCCATAAGTATATTCCCAATATAGTGCATACTATCATACCCAAACATTATCTATTTAAAAACATTCACACACAGAGAGCCATATATATCTATATATGGGAAATAAAAAATACATATTGAATATTTTATGAATCCCATCCCAATGAATTACATTGGGGTTGCATCATATTGTCTTCCACCTTATTCATGCCACCATAAAAAATAATCCAATAACCTAAGTGGCTTAGAACTAATCTAAATCTATCACTACTATAAAGGATACATCAACATATTATATAAAAATGAATGAAACCCATAAAAAAAGATAAATATAATATCAAATAAATTAAATAGTATCGTCTCCATGGATACCACGCAAGGAAAGATGGGGTAGGAAAAAGAGATTCAACAGAATGAATATCCATCAATAGTGACAGGGAAGGATTCATGTGGAAACATATATGACTCAACGATGAGATAGAGGGGAAGTAGTTGAGAATTATTCTATCTTATCAAAATTTATTTCTATGGTTGAGGAATATATTTAAAAAAATATTTAATTTTTATTTCTATAATTATATTTCAATACATTAGAGATTCATTTATTATTAAAAACTATATTCAATTATTTCGAACAAACAATTTATTCCTATAATTTCATACAAATAATTAAAGGGTTTAATAGTAAATTAAAAATATTGAATAGAATATATACTGTTATTAGCATGAATAAACAACTAAATTAAATTACTTGAGAAAAATAATTAGTTTGTTCAATTTTTCATTCAAAACCCCCATACCTTTTCATTGCAAAATACCATTGTATTCCACTAATATCTCCTTGGTTAACATCATAATGATTTATAAAAACTATATTAAACTAAATATATAATGTATATAGACACATTTTAGTGTCTTTAGTCTCACAATTACACCATCCAAAGAAAACTTAAATCACTTATAGAAGGGTTAGTATCAATGAAAATGTAATGACTCTTATTTATATAAGGTTTCAATATTATTCATGTAAATTATTTATATTCCTCTTTCTAAATATTAAAATGTTATATGATAATATAAAAATGTCATTATTATTTTTACAAGGAATTATATTTCTAATTTTTTTTATAAATTCATTATTAGTCATCAATTCATTTTTAGTTTAGCAGCATATATGGATGTTGTTCTGAATGTCACTATTTATGTTTCTATTATGGTATAATATATAAAAATTTAAAATAAATAAATTACGTACTCATTTCTAAAAAATAATTAATAATAATACCATAATAATATTTTTTATTTTAGTTTTTCTTGATAAAATTAATAAGCACATTTGTAACTAATGAAAATTTGTAATTCCATGAAAATGTTAACTTAAAAATTATACAATTTCATAGTTCAGTGGGAATATAATTATTACCAAAAACATTAAAATGAGGAAATTTTAGTATCGTGGGATGATAATTATTAAATAAAATTCATAAAGAACAATAATATAATAAATGATTAACAATATAAAATTCTATAAGGATACGAAATAGAATAAAATTGTATTTTTGGGACCTACCACTATTGAAACCTAACCTGGATCGATAGTGATTGTGAGTGTAACCCTTGAATCTGACCACTAATTTAACACCCCGAGATTTTATGAGAACTATTCCTTTTAATTTATTTGATGTCATGTGTTGTATGCTACACCAATATTATCTAGCACTATACTCATCATCGTATTATCTTGCAGTATACACAACATTATTCTTGGATCGTATTACACAAAATTTCAAGATCATTTTATAGAAGTTATTCTATGAAACATTGAGTTTATATATATATATATATTCAATGTATAAATGAAATATGGTTGGATTCCATTTTATGAAACAGCAAAGGAATCTTGCACTATATGCAACCCTGACTTGGCTTGCTTTACACGCCGTCGTGACCTTCCACGTTAGCGTGTGTTGTACACAATACTGAGTTTCACTAAACAATGATATGTTATTAAAATATTATATAAAGTAACCGTTATAAAAATTAATACACACTTTTTGAAACTTTATAAATTTTATCTTCCAAAATGGACATCAATTTTGAATTTGTAATATCGAAATTAGCCTACGGTGAAATTTTGGTATTTTTCTGAAAACTTTCAATTTTTTTATAAATAGTGAAAACACTATGTTTTTGGTTATAACCATTTTTTTATTTAAATACTCATTTATTTTATTTATATCTATTTTAGTTCAAAATAGATACATAATACTTATATAAGTTCAACGTAATTCATTGAAGTCATTTTATAATAATTTTAGATATATAAAAATTTTATGGAACTTTTCACTGTCTTTTACCCACCTTTTAGGAGCATTTTTAATTGTACATAAAACTTAATTTTAGCTCTTCTATGAGTTGAATTTTGAAAACCTGAGAGACACAGTTAATATCAAGGAGTGAAATGTGGTTCGATAAGATAAATTTTTTTTGGTGAATATTAACTTTTTACTTTTATTTACCACGGTTAAAAGTAAATAGGGTAACTAAGGTAAAATTGATATTATTATCACCCTAACACATGTACTAATTCTATTGGATGAGTTTAATTAGACCAAAAAAACCTTATGAACAAAATATTACCATGTAGGTCCACTTGGATTAGATTAGGACATTTATTATTATTTTATTTAAAGATGAAATAAAATAGTTAAAATCAAAGTTTAATAACTAAACAATTTTTAATACAGGGATATACATAAGATAAATTCGACTATAAATATTAATCAGAAAGATAAAAAGATTTCCTACATAATGGAATTTTATTTATAATTTTTAGACATTAAATAATTAAATTTATTTATGACACAATCATGATTCAGTAATTACATTATTAATGAAATATTAACATAATTGATGTTATAAATATCCAAATAAATGCAATTTTAGACTTTCTATAACTTACACTAATTTTTTAGGTTAATATCACATGTTATTATTGATTTAATTAACTTTTTTCGGACTAATCAGGCAGTTATAATTTTCACAAAAATTAATTACCAAATAGTGTCAAAATTGACATTAAATAGTTTGTAAAACAAATATTATATAATTTATTGCTATTTTATTCTTAAAAATATAAGTTTCGTAAAAATGACTTAGATAAGGTTATATATATTAATACGGAACCATCTGGGGTTCGTTTGTCTTGTTATTGTAAGTTTATTAACCATATAGTGTAATAAAACAAGAAGACACATTAAAAGTTATATTATATAACTTAGAGTTAAATCTAAATGATAAGGTTAAAATAGTAACCTAAACTTGTCTAAAACCTTTTTGTTGAAATGATTTAGACCCATCCCCACTTTATCTACTAAATAAATCAATTTGGATCTATTATAAACCGAATATGACTTTATTATAAAATAATATTTTATGTTTTTCCTAAGGTTCTCCTCTCCTCCCTTATAAAAGGCACCTCCTCCCTATTCTTTTTACACAATTTTGAGCCTTCAAGCTCATCCAACCCCTGTAAATTTCCCTTATCAACTTCCATAGAAACATTATAGTGGTTCTAGTATTCTTAAAATACCAACTCTAGTGCCTTAAGTAGAGGTTAAGAAGAAGCGCGTCAAAGAAGTGGTAATATCCTTTAACGATTCATTCCAAATTATTTCTACTTCTACTTCTTCTTATTTATTTGTTTCATTTTAAATTAATAACATCAGAATCACTAATATACTGATATGTTATTATAAATATTAAACAAAACTATTTCATCTTCTATCCATCCTATGGAAAACGAAATCACCACTCGTGCCTACGTACGGATTACTGTCTCCACGCTGTGGTGTAATCTGTTTTCCACCACCACCATGCTTGGATGGGTATAATGGTGTAAATAGATAACTATATATGATTATTGTAAATTTATATTGATTCTTAAATATTATAAATACACTTAAATACAATTCCACGATCATGGTAATGATATCATCGCTCGTGCGTACGTACAGAAAATAATCTCCACGAACGCGATGGGATTCATTTTCCATGATTAACCATTAAAGTATGATTATAAAGTGTATATAAGAAATAATAATGAAAGATATTAAATAATAATGATACTTAATTTATGTACATATATGTTTCATTTAGTTAATTCCATTTAATTCAGTAAGGAATCAAAAAGAGCGTGCATGTGTACGTACAACCTACTGTCTCCATGAACGTTGTATTTCATTCCATTTATCAATATATCTTATATATTTATATTATGAATATATATTATATATAAATCCTGTTTTAAATTCTAAAATTAAGTAAATTTGGATTTAAGTAATAATATCAAGAACAACATGTCGAAACACTTACGATAAATGAATGGATTTTATCAAAAAAGATGCTTTAACATGGAATTTGCAAAAGAAATGGTAATATAATGTCATAAGTTAACCTTATATGATATCATAACAACGAATATGATTCTGTAATAAGTCAATGAAATTATTTAAATCATTATACCAGAGGATTGGATACGTAGGAAGCATATCGGACCTAAGGTAAGGGATAACCTTTCCAATCTCGTTTTTATCTGAGATTGTTTATTCATAAGTATTTACTGGGGTTATATTTATCATCCATGTCCCTGTTTTCTAAAAATGGGTTCATGTATATTTAAAGTCATTTTTACCCATTTTTTACTATTACTACATATGTTAGGAATCTTTCTTTTGTTTTCCATAAGTTGTACTTTTTGAATTTTCTATTAAATGTACGAGGAGAAAGTTTTTTTTACTTTTATGGCATGAATTTATTTTAAAGCATTAATTAAGCCTTATTTTCATGAATCTTACTCCACAATATTTCATGATTATTTTCAAAAAAATCCTTTTCTTTTATAATTTCATGGAATTTTGTGAAAAGAAAATGATTTTGAAGAAGAAAGGATATTTTCCCCAATAATTCATTTCAAGTGTGTTGTAAAAATTATTTTCCATCTAAGATGACATTATTTAGTATGATTATGTTTCAATTATAATGTCTCTATGATTTACATGGTTTCACTTTTCTTATGATGAAATGGTATCCATTTGTTTCATATGGATTATGTTGTGATGGGATGATGTTTATGAAACCCAATTTATTATTTGGGTTATGATGAATGATTTATGATTATGTTGTGGCACATGTAAGAATGATTTCATTATGAGATGGGTGGGACCTATATATCCCTCCAATAAATTGGGTAAATATTTATATCTCATGAGATAGACATGGCAGGAACGGCAAGTTAATCCGGTTCAGTGATACAGGACTGGAATGAGGAGTGAACTCGATTCAGAAAGGGACTTTTTCCACTATGATGTTCATGGCAGTAATGCCTTAGCTACTATGGAAATCATAACATGTGCTTAATGTTTTCCACAATTACATGTTTTATTCCCAAGCTATTCTATCATGATTGATGTTCTTTTACGATCTATGCCTTATGTACTAAAATTTTTTATGTCATTTCTCAAGATTTTGATATTTAGATTTTATACTCATGTGTTTACATTCAAATGTCTATGGATTGTTTTATGTTCACTATGTTTACCCTTACTGAGAATTTGAGCTCAACATTTTTATGTTTTGTTATCTCCAGGATATAATGAATGGTTTTAGGTAAGATAACAAAAGGGGAAGATCTTTATCGGAGATGTTGAAGATATTTCACCATGATTAGAAGATTATGTTCCGAGTTTCCAAAGACACTAAACTATTATAGTCCTTCTGTGTTGGTTTTCTGTTATGTATAATGTATTTTGAAAAAGTAATGTTATTTCCATGTACACCAAGCTTTGGGCCTCTATAGTTGGTATCAGAGGAAAGGTTTAGTCAACCTTTGGAAACTAGGATGCAAGAACTTTAGTGAGGTCCCTAGAGATATTTCTAAGGTACGTCTAGGGATGTCCCTAAGGTTTAGTATAACTATAGGTTATAGTCCAAGCGTTATGTTGACGATCATGAATAACCTCGGGTGAACATAAATTATTATGGATTAAAGAATGTGTGATAAGTTAGACATCACATACGATTCTTTTAATGGTTATGTGGTTCCTCCTTATTTTAAATGTTTCTTACACTATCGTTTCTGGTTTTATTCAATAGAGTAAACGAGAAGGAATTCAGTTAACATTGATTCTGATTGAAAAATTGGTGACTGGGATCAACAAAATCATGTAATTCCCAGAGAGAATGATATTATGATTATGTCGAATTAGTCATCACGATATATGATTAACATGGTGAACTTTTGTTGTATTCCTAAGTAATAAAATAAGCGGAAGATGATCTTTTATACATGTTCTCATAGAGAGGAACATAGAGGAAGGAAGATGAAGCTTTCTACGTATCAAGAAGAAGGGAAGAAGAACATTGATGAATACATCAAATAGAGGGGAAGATGTTATCTGTGTGGAGAGAAGGGTCATAGAGTGACTGATTGTTAGGGAGTTCCATGTATTAAATGCGGATAACATGGGCATTACCTAACTCAATTCCCTAACCTAATATGTTACTTCTAAATCAAGGAAAGACTTATTCCTTGACATTCATTTGAGTATGGATTGAAGTGTTTATGTATTGGTATTCAAGAATAATGTTGTTGAGGTATTTTTATGGTATATTAGAATATATATATATTCGTCCATCATGGTTTTCTATAAGAATATGGCATCGATAACCCTGAAATGTGATTGAATTTTTTATGGAAAGAAGATAATATGCGCATAATAAAGGGATAAAGGGAAAATTAAATGAGCTGATGATGGATATCATGGTTTGAGTATATAGAAATTTTGGAATTTTTGTATGTGGAATGTCTGAACTTTTAACTAAATTCATGTTTTCACTAAGGTTCAATGGGTATTCATTTTTCAATAGAATACATGACTAATGAATTCACATGTTTGGAATGTGACCAAGAAGATATATATTATTATATATAGGGGATAAATGATGGTATTCATATGCTTGTTAGAAGACCTCTCTAGTAATAGTTTTCTTTATACCATGAGATTGGACAGAAGTATTTTGGTTAAGCCTAAATATTGGAATGTATTATGTTAGAAATCAGATAGTATAGTTTAATGCTAGAAATTTTTGATATTATTTATGAAATGTTATAATAGTATAGTTTTAGAAAAAGGACAACCTATAGGATGGGCGACAACCCATCGCGTTGAACAAGGTTGTGGGAATCAAACCCACAACCGAAGTGTGACAGGTCTTTATTGCCTACCACTGGTCTACAGGAAGTCCCTGGTTTGTAGAAATTAGTTTCATTTTATTAAGGGATATGATAGATGAAGTATAAGTCCATTTTAGGAACCATATACGATTAATCTCACCATATATGGACTTATGTATATTTAATAATTTTTGCTAACCTTTTTGTGATAGAAACAAATGGAATGACTTATCATTCTATCGCATGATCTGCTAACACTTTATGAATGGTAAATTCAACATCATTTCTTTTAATAGAGATGATGTGGAAATTGTTCATGGTTTGACCAATGATGATTTTACACTGAAATTATGTAGGTGTTTATCCTTATGAAAAAACAATTCATCAACTTTAAGGAAATGATCTTGAAAACCAAAAATGTTGTCCTAGAACCCTCATATCCAATGAATCAGATGGTGCCTTAGATCATCAAAAAATTTATGGCTTTGTAAATGTTGGATTTTTCACATCCTGGTTCTCTACCACTCTCCATCAGAACATGATGGTTAAATTTCTCTTCCATATCCATATTTTTTCACATATGTTCTAATATGTGGAAACCCAGTGATCAGTTAATTTGGGTAACTGTTACGTTTCAAAATTTAGTTTTCAATGTTATGTTTTGGTAGTCCTTTTAACAATGTGGGTTTCTATTAAACAAACTTTCAATTAGTAAACCATTTATAACCCCGATAAATTTTGAGGGCGAAATTCTTTTTAAGGGGGGTAGAATGTAACACCCCAAGATTTTATGAGAAGTATTATTTTTAATTTATTTGATGTCTTGTGTTGTATGATACACCATGATTATCTTGCATGATACACAACATTGTATTAGCTTGCAGTATATGCAACATTATTCTTGGATCGTGTTACACAGAATTTCAAGTTCGTCTGATAGAAGTTATTCTACGCAACATTGAGTTTATATATATATATATATATATATATTCAATGTATAAATGAAATATGGTTGGATTTTATTATACAAAATAGAAAAGGAATCTTGCACTACATGCAACCCTGACATGGCTTACTTTACATGCAATCATGACCTTCCACGATAGCTTGTGTTGTAGGAAATACTGAGTTTCACTAAACAACGATATGTTATTAAAATATTATATAAAATATATGTCATGAATATTAATACCAACTTTTTGAAACATTATTAATTTTATATTTCAAAATGGAATTTATTTTTTAATTCGTAATATCGAAATTAGCCTAGGGTGAAATTTTGGTATTTTTCTAAAACCATTCATTTTTTTGATGAATAGTGATAACGGTGATTTATTGATTAAAACCGATTTTTTATTTAAATAATCATTTATTTTATTTAAATTTATTTTAGTTCAAAATATATACAGAATACTTCTATAAGTTCAATGTAATTCATTGTAGTCATTTTATAATAATTTTAGATATATAAAAATTTTATTGAACTTTTCACCGTCTTTTACCTACCTCCTAGGAGCATTTTCAATTGTACATAAAACTTAATTTTACCTCTTTTATGAGTTGAATTTCAAAAATCCGAGACACACTGTTATTATCACGGAGTAAAATGTGGTTCAATAAGAAAAAATTATTTTTTGGTGAATGGTATCTTTTTACTTTTATTTACCAAGGTTAAAAGTAAATAGGGTAATTAAGGGTTAAAATGATATAATTATCACCCTACACACATGTACTAATTTTATTATATAAGTTTAATTCCATCAAAAACAACCTTATGAATAAAATATGACCATTTAGGTACACTTGGAATAGATTATGACATTTATTATTATTTTATTTAAAGAAGAGTTAAAATAGTTAAAATCAAAGTTTAATAACTAAATCATTTTTAATATAGGGTAATACATAAGATAAATTCGACTATAAATTTTCATCAGAAAGATAAAAATATTTCCTAAATAATGGTCTTTTATTTATAATTTTTAGACCTTAAATAATTTTAATTTATTTATGACATAATGATGATGTAGTAATTACCTTATTAATGAAATATTAACATAATTGATGTTATAAATACCCAAATAAATGTAATTTGAGACTTTTTATAAATTCCACTAATTTTTTAGGTTAATATTACATGTTAGTAGTGATTAAATTAACTTTTTGTGAACTTATCATGCTTTTATAATTTTCACAAAAATCCATTACCAAATAGTATCAAAATTGACATAAAATAGTTCTTAAAACAAATATTATATCATTAACTGCTATTCTATTCCTAAAAATCTAAGGTTCAGAAAATTGACTTAGAAAAGGTTATATATATTAATAATTCACCACTTTTGGTTCGTTTGGCTTGTTATAGTAAGTTTATTAACCATATAGTGTATGAAAACAAGAAGACACGGTAAAAGTTATATTATTTAACTTAGAGTTAAATCTAAATGATAAGATTGAAATAGTAACCTAACCGTGTCTAAAACCTATTGTTTGAGAGTATTTCGACCCATATCCAATTTATCTTCTAAATAAATCAATTTGGAGCTATTATAACCCGAATATTTCTTTATTATGAAATAATATTTTATGTTTTTCCTAACATGCCCCTCTCCTCCCTTATAAAAGGGCACCTAATCCCTCTTCTCTTTACACAATATTGAGCCTTCAAGCCCAGACAAAAACTGTTAATTACCCATTATAATCTTCTATAGAAACATTATGGAGGTTCTGGTATCTTCAAAATACTAACTCTAGTGCCTTAAGAGAAGGTTAAGAAGTGGCGCGTCAAAGAAGTGGTAATATCCTTTACTGATTCATTCCAATTTATTTCTTCTTCTACTTTTTCTTATTTATTTGTTTCATCATAAATTAATAACATCGTTATCACTCATATACTATTATGTTATTATAAATATGAAACAACCCTATTTCATCTACTATCCATCATATGGAAAATGAAATCACTGCGCGTGCGTGCGTGCGGAATACCATCTCCACGCCGTGGTGTAATCTGTTTTCCACCACCACCGTACTTAGATGGGTATAATGGTGTAAATAAATAACTATATATGACTATTTTGGAGTTATATTAATTCTTAAATATTATACATACACTTAAATAAAATTCCATGATCATGGGAATGATATCATCGCTCATGCGTACGTATGGACTACCGTCTCCACGAACGCGGTGAGATTAATTTTCCATGATTAACCATTCAAGTATGTCTATAAAGTATATATAATAAATAATAATGAAAGATATTACATAATAATGATACTGTATTTATGTAAATATATGTTTCATTTATGTAATTCCATTTAATTCAATAAGGAAACGAAAAAAGCGTTCATGCGTGCGTACGGCCTACCGTCTCCATGAACGGTGTATTTCATTCCATATATTGATCTATCATATATATATTTATATGATGAATATGTATTATATATAAATCATTTTTTTCATTATTGAATTAAGTAAATCGGGATATAAGTAATAATATCAACAATAACATGTCGAAACATGTACGATAAATGAAACGATTTTAACCAAAAAGTCGCTTTAACATGGAATTTACAAAAGAATGGGTAATATAATGTCATCAGTGAATCATATATGATATCATAACAATGAATATGATTCTGTAACAAGTCAATGACATTATTTAAATCATTATTTAGGTGTTTCAGATACGTACAAAGCATATTTGACTTATGGTAAGGGATAACCTTTCCAGTCTCATTTTTATCCGAGATTGTTTATTCATAAGTATTTACTGGGGTTATATTTATCTTCCATGTCCCTATTTTATAAAAATGGTTTCATGTATGTTTAATTTAATTTTTACCCATTTTTTAATTTTACTACATATTTAAGGATTCTTTCTTTTGTTTACCATAAGTGGTACTTTTTTACTTTTCTGTTAAAAGTACAAAGGGAAATTTTTTTAAACTTATACGGAATGAATATATTTTTAAGGTTCCATTAAGCATTATTTTCATGAATCTTCCTCCACAAGATTTCATGAATATTTTCAAAAAAATCATTTTCTTTTAAAATTGCATGTAATTTTGTGAAAAGAAAATGATTTTTAAGAAGAAAGGATATTTTCCTCAAGAATTCATTTCAAGTGTTTTGTCAAAATTATTTTCCATCTAAGATGACATTATTTAGTAGGATTATGTTTCAAGTATAATGTCTCTATTATTTACATGGTTTCACTTTTCATATAATGAAATGATATCCATTTGTTTTTATGGATTATGTTATGATGGTATGATGTTTATGAAACCCATTTTATTCTTTGGGTTATGATGAATTATTTATTTTTATATTGTGGCACAAGTAAGAGTGATTTAATTATGAGATAGGTGGGACCTATATATCTCTCCAATGCATTGGGTAAAGATTTATATCTCATGAGATAGACATGGCTGGAATGGTAATTTAATCTGGTCCAGTGATACAGGACTGGAACGAGGAGTGAACTCGATTCAGAAAGGGACTTTGTCCACTAAGATGGTCTTGGTTGTAATGCATTGGATACTATAGAAATCATAACATGTGATTAATTTTTTCCACAATTACATGTTTTATTCCCATGATATTATATCACGATTGATGTTCTATTATGATCTGTGCCTTATGTACTACAAAGTTTTATGTCATTGCTCAAGATTTTGATGTTTAGATTTTATGCTCATGTTTTTACGTTCAAATTTCTATGGATTGTTTTGTGTTCTCTATGTTTAACCTTACTGAGTATTTGAGCTCTCCCTTTTTATTTTTTCTTTTCCCCATGATATAAAGAAAGGTTTTAGGTAAGAAAACAAAAGGGGAATATATTTATGGGAGATGTTGAAGATATTTCACCATTATAAGAATATTATGTTCCGATTTTCCAAAGACACTAAACTATTACAGTCCTTGTGTGTTGGTTGTTTGTTAGGTATTAATTATTACACAAAAGTAATTTAATTTCCATGTACACCATTATTTGGGCCTCTACCACTAATGTGACACATGATAGAGACTATAACTAAGGTAATAATCTACATGTATGAGAGAAATAATCCCTTTAATTAGTAGGAAAATATAACAATTCATCCATTCTAATAAATAAATATAAAAAATGGAGTTAACATGAGCCAATGCCACCTACCACTACATGGAAAAAAAGGAAACACATAGAAATATAATTCTATACTATACTCCTAAACCTCCACTACATAAAAACAAATTTAAACAACTCAAATATCTAATAAGTTATGCAAAAAAAATCTCAGGAAATTATAAAGGAGTGATATCATGGGACTACTTATTAGGATTATTTTTAAAGGATAACAATATATATTTAAAATGAATGCGTCGAGAGAGACATGTTTGTAATCATATAATTATTTAAAAAAATATAAAATAGAAAAGTCTAGGAAGTCAACGTAACTAAAGGTAAAAATAATCAAAACATAAAATTTCTTCAACCACAACCACTATATCACATGAATAATCAATTATCTTGAATAAGTGAGCATGATGATTGATTTCCAAAGCCATGAACTACAATAATAAAAACCATATCCCTATGAATCATATCCTCAAGTTAATAAATCATAATCATTTATTTATGTGGGATATATCCTCAATAATAGAATGAATATGAAGAAGGCCCATTCAAATTACCACCGCTATTAGTTATCAAATCATAGGGTCATCTTTGTTAACTCGGAAGGCAGTTTTTAGGAGAACTCATAACTAATTAAGTAGGACATTGAGAATGAAATGATAATTTTATATACATCTTCCCACATTTAAATCCAACCATAATGTAAATATAACCAAATATCATCACCCTATATATAACTATATATCATTTTAACATGATAATTCCATAAAATATATTCGGTTGTCCCATCACAACACATTTCTATACATCACCAAGTTATATGATACAACTAGAATATAAAATGAAATATAAATCCATACAAAATAAAATTATCAAAACAATGAGTAATAAGTATTTAATGATTTAAAATTCATGGTCAAAGAAACTAAGAAACAATAATATCATAGTGGAAATTATTACCAAGGAAATATTATCTCTGAGAGGGAAGTTCTAAGATTGCCCTTTCACTCATCACCCTAATTACTCAATTACATTAAATTAAATCATCCTTATATAATTAATAATACTTTTAGTGTTCATACATAAAATAGACCAACCACATCACCCTAATTCATTTATTATCCTATGAATAACCTAATATTAAGAAGTTAATTCATTTAAAATTTTGGCATCATAAAATCCATCCTAAATTATATTAAGAATATTTTATTCCATTTTATAGTCGCCACTTAATTTTTAATCCAAAATAATGAAGTAAATTCCATTATACATGTCACATTTATTATCATTAGGTTAATTTATGCATAAATTCACCACCTTATTATGACTCCGATTTACAATTAAAACTAAATAAATAATTTATATGGAAGATAAAACTATCTCTATATCTAAGAGACTCAATAAGACCTCATAATACAATGAAATACTAAATAAACCCCACCTATGTCCTATATCATAACCATCCAACTTGCATCACCAAATATCAGACAACAATACACCAACACATCACTTTTCTAAGATATCAATTCAAAAATCATATTTTCACCATACTAATAACACAAACCGAAGAAGAAATCATGACCTCCTTCTCTATAGAACCTATATGTTCTCAAAAAACTACCAAGTATTTAAGGCATCATCCTATGGAATGGAAAACAAAAAAAACAATAACTCCTTCAAGGGGACTATCAAAAAATATTCCCCATCACATCTATATGGTAATATAAAACCATATCTAAAATGAAAGTGAATAACCTGAAATATAATCCTAACATAATCATAAAACCCTCCCTAGGAGAACATATTACCATAAGATAAGAACTAAAACAACTTAAATGACATAAAAATACTATAAGTGCTAAAAATCATTAATTTATACATTATTTTATATTAAGACTTAGTTACCTACCCATTAATGATATAATTTATAGGTATGTCCCAGTCAAATTAAATTTAATTCTAGATTCACATTCTTATCCCCATACCATTTTTACATACATATTTTACCACCAGAGATGTCATATCAATGTAATAACATTTCAGATTGAAATTTTTAAATTACTTCATTTAGGGAATAAGGATAAAACAGGCCATTCTTAAACATTACATATTAGATTAACTTTACAACATGATTAACATCATAAATTCCCCAAAAAATCCTTTTATTATAGAGATTTATAGAGTTATTTCATAACACTTACATAAAAATCCATATAATAAAAAGTATAAACTTCTGATCAGTATAAATATTTTCCATAATATAAATGTTTTGAAAAAAAACATGTTTTCTTTTCATAAAAAATCATCATGATGCTAAAATTCACTTATTATTTTCCATTAACCATTATTAAACCCTATGAAGAACATTTTAAAATGTAAGATGAGCATAAATTAAAATTAATTGACATTAAAAGATAAAAATAAATCATTAGTCCATGAATACATATAAATTTTTTCCTTTTTTCAAAATAACAATTGGGCACAAAGTATACATGTTCTTACTTAATAAATAACAATAACTATGAAAATATTTTGATAAAAATTTCATCAGTAATATTTAAGGAATAATAAAAATCATAAATATATCTTTGAAAATTTTAAAAATTGATAATAATTTTTTCATAGAGTTATAATTTTCACTATTAAAAATTATAATATACATTAATATAAACATAAGATCATTATGTTACCTTAGGGAATCATAATATTCTCATTTATACCCTTATAAATAAAAGATAAAACATTTAGGTCAATTTAGAAATTATTTAAGTATACCGATTATAACTACTCTTACAATTGGTATAACCAGATATCCATGTTTATACCCAATTGAATGAATGGTTATCATAGACCCACCCATCCTTGGTTTATCATGGAACCACCCATCCTTGGAAAATAACTTAACCACCCATCCTTGGATTATAATAAAACTACTCATCATTGGTTTATAATGGAACCAGTCATCATCATAAAAAACTCCCAAGAACTATTACATTATCAAAAATCATGGAATCATTCATATTCTCCATTATATTAAAAAAGATATAATTTTAATGTATAATAAAAAATATACAGTGATTGAAATATCACTTTCCATTAAACCCCATTTAAAAAAATTTAAAGAATAAATATAATGGGTTTTTTAAAATTATGGGTACATGTAATATTATTGATAAATCCAAAATTAAATAATGACTATATCTGTGGGAAAAGTCATTGAATAACATGTATATTAAAATACAACATTCATTTGGCCATTGGTAATGAAAGTAAAAACATTCCATAAAAATATTCCTTTTAAAAAAAAATTGAATGAAATTAAAAAGTGACAAAAAATTTCGTTTATAATTATTTTATTTACATGTAAATACATACAAAAAATAATTATAAATATATGTTCATGTAAGAAATTTTTTAAGGGAAACAATAAAAGATAAATTTTAAGATAATGTCCTTTATCTTGAGTTTGACTCGTCACATTCATTAATTAAATTAATGAAAAATAATCTTATGTTAATTATTTAATTTATTTATAATCATTTAAAAAATTATCACTCATTTCATTTCACTTGTGAACAAGTTTAAATAATTTTTTATTATTTAATTTTTGATAATATATATTAATGATATTTGAATTATAGATCCAAAATGACATAGGTTGGTTGACTATGGTAAAATAGGTGTAATACCCCCGGTTTCTGATATGTAACCCTTAAATAATTTTTTGTGGTTATAAAGTGTAAGGGTTATTGTTGGGAGATTTGGGAGAACATTGGAATTGTTTTTTGGAGGTAAAGGGATGTCGTACGGGAGGCACACAGTTTGTTTAACCATGCGTCCAAACCGTGTGAATTGAAAAGATTGAGACAGAGAGCTTAGAAATGGTGGGTACACGGTTAGGGAAACCATGAGAGGAGTCTATGTGAGGGTTTTCCTAGGTAGTATCAAATGCATGATTAGCACATGGGTTGTCTTACTATGCGAACTTACCATGCAGATGTTCAACGTGGGATCCTATAAATGTGGATCTCAAACATTTTGGCTTTATGTGGGTTTTTTTATCTCCTAAGATTCCATAAATCAGGAGTTTTTTCCTTGTGGATAAATAAGGTTCTCCCATCGATTCAGAGGCGATCTCTAGGCTTGCCTTGGAAAATCGATGTCAGGTATTTTAGGTATGAGACGGTTTTTCATCATTCTGGATGGGTTTCTTATATCTACTTAGATATACTTTTCCTCTTCTCTCGGTTTCTTATATATACACCTGTTTTGGGTAGATATAAGTGTTTGGATACCAAATAAGATGAGATTTGGTCTTAATCATTGTTATAGAATATATCTAGGGAAGGTTCTTAGAGAGTTCACCCGATTTTCATGTGTGTTCTCTGTTTGTTGGAATATTCGTCGAAACCATTTATGTAGGAGGATTCTCTCTCAAATCCTATTGCGAGAATTGATTGGATTAGGTTCAAATTGACTAAATTTAATGGAATTAATTTTGAAACCATTGTTCAATACATGGAATAAATCTTATCTAGTAATTATGTATCATTTTTGCGTAATTGTTGAATCCTGGTGTATTATGTGAAAAAAACTTTAGTTCATGAATTTAAAATAGTGATTTTAAAATCTCTATTTTTATGGGAATTGTTAAATTGTTAGATGAAAAAAGTGTTTTTAAAAAAGTGTTTTATTGGAATGGTTTTACAATGAAATGAATTGGATGGAATTGCTTTTCAATAAAATGGGTGTTTTTATTGAAAAGGTGTTTTTGCATGATCCTTGGTCATGTTAGTGTGTGAGTTCATATTGAATTTCTAGGGCTTGGATGAAATATGACCTTATTCTTAGTGCCAAAGGTAAAATTTCACATGGGATATAATGTTCATATTTCATTTCTGGGGCTTGGTGGAAATATAACCTTATGCTCAGTTCCGAAGGTTAAATCGCACATGGGAATCAATTAAATTGTGACGATATGTTAGATCAATGAGAAATCACTCATGAGTATAGAACTGTCATAACGTAGCATGCATGGTTGGGTGTGTGGGTGAGTTATGGTTATGGTATTCCAAAATGGATATTTTTAATTGGTTTCAACGATTTGTTTTGTTATTTTATGGAGAAAACAATTGCCAGAAAATTAGTGTCAGTTTAACTTGTACGATTTTGGTTATGAATAGTTTTGGAAACATTTTTATATTTAGTTATAAAAGAATTTTGAGAAATTATTTAAATAAAATGTTTTATAAAATTATTTCTACCACTTATATCTTACTGTAATGAGTAGGGAAGTCATTGGGGAAAACCTACTGAGCTTTATATTAACCCATGCTTGGGCACTTTGGTGATTTTACAGATGCTATTTGATGAGACATGGGAAAAGGTAATGTTTCCCTCATTTATAACACTACCTCTTGATATAGGGCCAGTTCGGTGATTGTGGTTCATGGAGTCTTGTGGTCTCTTGAGATTATTTTGTATTTTATCCACTATTTACTTTTATACCGGTTTGGTATTCCATTGTTTCATACATTGATGTGGTTTTGAGATACATGGATTTGTGGAGTGGTCTGTCATTTTTCGATGCATCATATAGTGATTTTTTGGTTATTGGTTCTTGGATTATAGATTTATTTAATAAATTTTAAATCATTCCCCACGTGTATTTGAAAACCCCTTGGCATTTATTTTTAGCATTTGGTATCTTCAGGATGTCGTTTAAGGCCTAGTAATGACTCATTGTACTCTCAAGCCAATGATAATTTGTCATTCATTACAACTAGAATCATTTTGTTCCTTCGATGATGGTAAAAATAATATCATCTCATTTGGTCCTCACCTAACAAGTAGTCATCAATGTTCTTGGTCTTGGATTTGAAATTTCTTCTTGTCTATTCATCAGGTTAGAATCATGGAAAGGAGTATGATTTTCAGAAGCTGAAATGTATACCATAAAAGGACATAGCAAACCCTTTTATACTAAACTTCATCTTACCAGATAGTTGGGTAAACAAGTGTTTGGAGACACTTCAAAAATATTGGAATCATATTTTCATGGGATTCTCCAGTGATATGAGCTTGAAATGCATGGTAGAGGAATGACTTTCCACTTGGATTTCATATTTCATTTGGATTATTGATTTATTATTTTGTGCATGGTGTAAATTTTTTATAAATATAGAATTTATTTTCAAATGGAATATTTCGAAACAAGGATATCTGGTGTATTTTGGAAATGGTTTGTTTTTCAAAATTACAAATGAATGTTTCCAAACTTGATGAAACTTGAAAAAGAATGTTTTTGGAAAAAAATTGTTGGGACAGTTGATGTTATAGAATTTGAAATGCTAAGCCATCAGTTTTTTGAGAGTGAGATTGATGGAGTCTATTCTTGGTTTAGAAAATGGCACCTAGTAGGAATCTTCAAAACAAACCTGAAGAAGCTGTGGAGAATATGGTTGCAGCCGAGCCACATGTGAACCAATAGTTGGTCCAATGCATTGCTCAAAATTTTCAAACCATTGAGTTTGGGATGCAACCCGAGACCCTGTATAGGATACCTGTCACTACTAAAAACCCAAGTGGATTTTTTACGGTTTTCTTCACTTGAATAGATGGTTACTCTATCACTTATATGAATATTATGTGTGACACCTTTTTTCAAGAGGGTGGAACATATCAGAATAGGACAACAGGAGCAACGAACCATCTTCCATGACACAAGAGAAATATTAGATGTTTTCAGTGTGGTTCAATAAGTCACATAAATCTATAGTGTATGGAACATCCTAGAGTATATCATAAGTTCAACAATAAGGGACATATTCAGCACTATTTTCACAGTGCTCCGAAGTGTAGGGCTTGAGACACTTCTTTGGTATTGCAAGCATAGTTTGATTCGATATGGAGAGGATGGTAGAATGAGTGTTCTCAGCATATAAGAGCCAGCCATGGTGATTCTCGAAATACCAAAACTCAACAACTTGGGCTATCTCAGCAAGGAAAAATAGATAATAGTACATTAATGAATAACGTATATGGATATGAGAAGATGATGGTCAATGATAAAGTTAGACCCTCTATGGTGAGAGGGGAGATTATTTGGATTTGTACCCCTATGCATGTCCTCATCGATACAAGTGCATTACATTCTTTCATTGATTATCATGCTATTGACAATCTATGGTTAAATATGGAAATTATTCCTTTTGTTTTAAAACTAAAAACTCCTCCAACTGAAATAGCATGCCAAGACATAGTGTGTAGATCATGTTCTATAACTGTTGATGGCGCTAAGCTAAAATGGGATTTTTTGATGCTGTACATGGAAGTCTGTGATGTAATCTTGGGTATGTATTTGTTGACAATTTTTATGGCTCACATCAATTTTTATAATAGAATAATGAGTTTCAAAACTTAGGACGGCATCGAGAATCTCTTTAGAGGAGAGAGTATTGTAAAGAAAGTTGAAAAGATAATTTTATCCAAAATGGTGGGAACAAATATCTTACTAGTTGGTAGTGTTGACTTTGGAATCAATGGATGAGATCAAGGGAATTAATTTTCAAGTAGTTATTAATCACTTTACAGATGTATTTCCCAAGAAATTATTATGTTTACCACTTATAAGGGAAGTGCAGTTTAAGATTTATCTCATCCCAGGGACTAGTACTATTTCCCATCCATCTTATAGGATGGCCCCAAAAGAATTTAAGGAATTTAATGTACACTGGGAAGAGTTAGAAATCAAGTGTTTCATTCATCCAAGTACCTCTCTATGAATAGCACTAGTTTTGTTCGTGAAGAAGGAATTTGGATCTTTTTGGCTATGTTCTGATTATATTAAGATTAACCAAGATACGATATGAAAATGATATCCACTTACACACATTGATGGTCTGTTCGATCAATTAAGTGGAGCTCAGTGGTCCTCTTGGATTGATTTCCAATCAGGATATCACAAATTATGAGTTTGGAAGAACGATATTCTAAATACAGCGTTCATAATCAGATAGAGCCACTATGAATATGTAGTCATGACTTTTTCCTTAACGAATTCACCAGCGGTCTTCATGTATTTGTTGAATCAGATATTTCAGAAATATCAAGATTTTTCTGTTTTTGGTATTTTGGGATTGCATTTTGGTTTATTCAAAGACAAGGGCTGGCCATGGGTTACACTTAGAAACAATGTTACAGATATTTATAGATCACTATTTGTATGAAAAATTTTCAAAGCTTGATATTCTGATATAGGAAGTATGATTCCCTAGACATGTCATTTATAAGAAGGGCATATTTTTTTATCCTAAAAAATAGAAGCTATTTTCTCCTGGAAACCACTAAAGAATGTTTTCGAGATACGAAGTTGTCTTAGTCTAGCTAGTTACTACTAATGCTTTTTTCCGTTACTTATCATGACTAGATTCTGTAATGACAGCTTTGACAAAGAATGATGATCCATTCCAATGGACAACGAAATTCCAGAAATCCTTCCAGGAATTAAATGTTTGTCTTAGGTAAGCACCTATCCTGATCTTTCCAGAATCCGAACATGGGTATGTGGTTTACCATGTTTCTTAAAGATCTGGGTTGGGATGTGTTCTCATGAAAGGAGACCATGTGGTTGCTTATGGTTCAAGACATTTGAGGGTGCATGAGAAGAATCACCAAACACACGATTCGGAGTTAGCTGCTATCATCCATTCTTGGAAGACATTGAAAAATTATCTCTTTGGTGAGAAATTTACTATGTTAACGGATCACACAAGATTAAAACACATTTTCTCACAGTGAGATTTGTATATGAGGAAAAGGATATGGATGGAGTATTTCCAAATTTTTGCCATTAACCTGATGTAAACAATAGGAAAAAGAAAATTTAGTGGTGAATGCATTGAGTAGAAAGTCATATGTTCAGTTGGGGAAAGAAGCATCAGAGGAATGGAAGTTGATGACTGTCATAGCCGACATGCATGTGGAATGTAAAGACCGAGGGGATATTGTAGTTTTCATTTTAGATATGTTTTTTTGGGATTTGGTAAAAATGGTCAATGAAGCACAAAAATATGATGCAGAATTTCTGGTTGGGTGGTCAAAACTCAGTTGTGGGGAGACCATTGAGGGATGGAAACATAATTGGAGTTCGAATTTTTGTTTTAGATATGAGATGGTTTTACATATGGCCTTCCAAGAACAACTAATTCATGCCTACCACCTCTCTAGGTGAGCTTTACATCCAGGTACATATAAGATTAATAAGGTATTAAGGGTACAATTTTGGTGTAATGACATGAAAATAAAGTTGGATGAGTTCGTCTTGCGATGCTTAACTTGTGATCAAGTTAAAGCTGAGAATAAAATACTAGAAGGTATGTTGCAGTCATTACTTATCCATGTGTAGAAAGGGGAGTAGATAGTGAGGTATTTCATTAAAGGGTTTCCATGAATGGTTCGATGACGTGATTCAATTTGGGTGATAGTGGATCAGCATACCATGTCGGAATATTTCATACCAATTCATGAAACCAATAAGGTGAAGTATCTAGAAAAACAATATATCCATGAAGTAGTAAAGATGCATTGGGTACCAAGTTCAATATTCATGGATAGGGATATAAAGTTCACATCTTGTTTCAAAAAATCCTTAAAACACGCCCTTGGGTCTCAGTTGACTATGAGCACGATGTATCCTCCATAAACCGATGGTAAATCCAAGAAGACGATACAAACGTTGGAATAAATTATGTGGGCCTGTGTAATGGATTTCGGATGGTCGAGTTAAGATAATATTCCCCGGGATTAGTTTTGATACAATAGCATCTATTATTCCTCAATACATATGGATCCATTTGAAGCATTGTATGGTATTCCTTTTCGTTATCCACTAAACTGGGTGGAAACTGGTAAAACATTTCTAGTTAGGCTAGCCCTTGTCCAAGAAACAATAGAGAAGATCCATTTGATCATAAATAATATGTAGACCACTATGATTTTTCAAATATATTATGTGAATCACTGTCGAAGTCCATTGTCATTTTCCGTGAGTGATCATGTTTTCTTAAAGATCTCTCCAGGACATAGCCATCATTATTTAGGGAAGCATGGAAAGATATATCCTAGATACATTGGCCCATTCTTGATAATAGAATGGTTTGGATAGGTGGAATATCATTTTTAATTACCACAATGGTTTAGTACAATTATTAATGTGTTCCATGTATCTCAGTTGAAAAAGTATCATCCTAATCCTGGCCATGTGATCAGATGAGATCATGTTGACCTAGATCTGGATACTTCATTAATACATTTCCCAATACATATTTCGGATTGGGAAGAGAATTTTTATCATGAAAAAATCATCGGTATAGTTCAGCTTTTAAAGTAGCATGGTCAGATTTAAGAAGAAACCTGGGAATGTGAAAAGGTAGTGAAGGAGCAATAGCCCGAACTCTTTTAGTTGGGTGAGGTTTATTTACATTATGAGGACCGAATGTCCAATGGTTGGGATAATGTAGTACCCCCCCCCCCAATTTTGGGTATGTAACCCTAAATTAAATCTTTTTCATGGTTATAAGGTTTTAGGGTGATAGTTGGGAGATTTGGGAGAACATTGGAAATTTTTCTGGAGCCAAAGGAATGTTGCACGGGTGGCACACAGTTTGCCTAACAATGCATCCAAACCATGTGAAATGGAATGTTTGAGGAATAGAGCTTTGAAAAAGTGTGTGTATAGTTATGGAAACTCTATGAGTAGGTCATTCAAGTGTCTTCCAAGTCAATATATAATGCAGAGTTAGCACATAGTTTTTATAATTGTGCGAACTAACCACGATGATGGTTTAAGTGATATCCTAAAGAATTGGATCTCAGACTTTGTTTCTTTAGGTGGGTGTTATTTTCTCCTAAGTGGCCATAACATGGGATTTTTATTCTCCTAAGGCCAAATAAGGTTCTCTAATCATTATGGATGTGATCAGAAGGCTTCTCCTGGTGAATCGAATCCAGATTCTTGAGGTATGTGATCGTTTTACATCGTTCATGATCAGTTTCATAGATTTACTTATATCTACTTCTCATATTTTCCCAGTTTCATTGATATATTCACTTTATTGGTAGATAAATGTGTTTGGATTCCAAATATGATGATATTTGATCTTGATATTTCATGGCGAAGAGATATAAGGCGGGTTCCTAGGGAATTGACATATTTTTCTTATGTTTTCTTCGTTCATTGGAGTTTTCGTCAAAACCTTTGAGGTAGGAGGATTTTCTCTCGACTCCTCTAGCTATATTTGATTCTCTTAATTTCAAATTGATTAAATTTAATTGAATATATTGTGAAATATTAGCTCAATACGTGGAATAAATATTTTTTTTGTTAATGATTTATCATTTTTCATATATGTGGAAGCCCAGAGAGTTGTGTGAAAATTGTCTTAGTTATTGAATTTAAAATAGTTATTTTATATTGTGAATTTTTTTGGAATTTTTAAATGGTTAGAGGAAAAAAGGGGTTTTTTAATAAAAAGGGTGTTTTATTGAAATGGGTTGGCAGTGAAATTAATTTGATGGAATTTTTTTTCAATAAAATGGGTGCTATTTTAGAAAAGGTTTTTTTATGATCCTTGGGAATATTGGTGTCTGATTGTATATTTCATTTTTTGGGGCTTGGATGAAATATTACCTTGTGATCACTTCCAAAGGTCAAATGGTACATGGGATATAAAGTTTATATTTCATTTATCGGGCTTGGTTGAAATAGGACCTTGTGCTCAGTGCCAATAGTAAAATGAAATATTGGAAACAATTACCTTATGAAGACTGTGTAGATCAACATCAAACCCCTCTTGAGTAACTATCATAACATAGCATGCATGGTTGGTTGTGTGGTTTTGTGCATTGGTTTGGGTATTTCAAAAGGGATCTTGTAAAATGGGTTCATATCTTATTTTAGTTTTTTTTGAGAAATAAGTTATGGGAGAATTGGTGTTAGTTGCACTTGAATGCTTTTGGTTATGAATGATTTTGGAAGAAAGTTTATATTTAGTAATAAATTATTTTTGAGAAATTTTTTTATATAAATTGTTTTACATAATTTTTACTAACTCTTATATCGTTGTGGGGTGAGTATGGAAGTAATTGGGGACAACCTAATGGGTTTTAAACTCACCCATGCTTTATCACTTCGGTTCTTTTCCAAATGCTTTTTTCTATGGAAATGGGAAAAGGTAATGTTTCCTATATTTTTAGCACTAACTCAGGATAGTTGGTATGTTCAGTGATTTTGGAACATGGATCATTTAGAGCATGTATTCATGTGGTCTCTTTATAGACTTCCATTTTTTATCCACTATTTACTTTGATACTGGTTTGGTCTTCTGTTGTTGCACAATTTGATTGGGTTTTGAGATACATGAAGTTGTTAAGTCCCCTTTCATTTATTCAGTCATCAAATATTTAATAATTAATCATGGTTGGTTGGTTAATTTATTTATTTCATAAAGGGTAAATCATCCCTGACATTTATTTGAAACCCTTCAGCATTTATTCCCAGCCTTTAGTGTCTTGGGATGTCGCTAAATTCTAAGTAATGACTCATTGTGCTATCAAGACGATGAGAATTAAAGATTTATTACAATAGGTAATTGTTCCATATTATATTGAATAATAAGAATTAAATTATAATAATTTTTATATATTGATTATTCTTTTAATACATATTTTGAATTACAGTTATGATAAATGAAATATGTTACGATAAAAGATATGGTACAATATACATAAGCATGAGTAACATTTCATTTTTCCTGGATCTTTATAAAAACAAGTTAAGGATTATTTTATCATTAAAAAATGATAATAATATCACAAATGTGATATTAATCCTTAAAATAAATTTATATATACCATTTATGTGAGGTTTTGATTAAAAATGAATCACATCACTTTGTGGAGGTGGTAGCCTATACATACGCATGAACGAAATTATCATCCTTCAATGAATTTAAAGGTAAGAAAATATATGTTATAATATATTATTAGAAGAATAAATATTTCATTAACAAGATATAGGAACATTAAATCCATCATCATGAATGACTTTGAGAGGTGATTACAGAAAACGAAGTAAATCAGTTCATGAGGCGATTGTCCGTTGTACACATAATAATGGTTTTTGTTACCATTTGATATAAGAGGATATGGATTTAAGTTATTACATTATCATAAAAACATATAATTATGTGGTATAAAATATTGTAATTATATCATCATTCTTGAATAATATATGATATAGGTTGTATAATATACAAAACAAAAAATGCTCAGTTAAGAACAATACAACTTCTTTAGAAACCAATTTTTTATTATACCTAAATCCTTACAAGAGTGAATTACTGCATAAAAAGACCTCTACGATGAGATTATGGAATTAAAGAAGTTATTTGGGTAGTTTTTTTCTAATCCAAAATTATTTTAAGGTGTATAGAGGGGGGGGGATGGGTTTTCTTTTATAAGTGGGGGAGAGGACATAGTTGATGTTCTTGAAAATGAAAAGTTATACCCATATTTTAACAATGAAAAAGGATCCAAAATGGAGAATTATAATCAATTAGATGATATAAAATCAAAATATGAACGTAAAAATAAAATATATATACGTTTTTATGTAATTTTAAACCATATATTTTTAGTTTAATCCCCCTGGTAAACATGTTTTCAACTTAACCGTGGTAAATGAATTTTATTACTCTCACAATTAATCCTGAAAAAATATGTCGAGCTTAAAAAATAATATAATTTTTTAGGATAAAAATTATGTAATCCAATTTATGAAATTAAATCTAAATAATTCAAGGAATTTAAATTAATATCAATCTCACAGACATGATGAATTTTTTTTCAAGAAATGTAATTTTGAAGCATAAAATAATTATATATAAACTCTATGACTAGTAATAATTAATATATGAATTTAAATTAATATTTAATGATATATTATCCATAATTTTTATGTAAATCATTCATTAATATTGTTTATTTTAATTAATTAAAATGAAGAAACTTTATTCATTGAAAAATAGTTTTCTGAAAAATGCTTTTTTTACCCCAAAAATAAACTTATACAAAAACAGTATAAAGGTGATTAGAATAGAAATAATTATATAAAAATAAATAAATAATATAAATGTTACATGAAATAAAATTATGATAATAACGTAAATTTTTAATTTCATTTTTTATTAATTAAAATTACAATTTTTCATAAATCAATATTTTCAATAATCATTGAAAAATTACTTTTTTTGAAAAATAAAAAATGTTCACCCTAAGTTAGTTTTTTAATATTATGTATTAAAATTTTATATTATAATTTTAAAATTAAAATTATCTAATATATAAATAAAAATTGGATTCAAAAACCTTATATGAAATTAATTTCATCAATACTATTTCCTTCTTGATTAAAAAATTAATTAATCTTTTTATAATGAATATAAATATCAAAATCATAAATATTATACTTATATGAAAGCTTCATTCTAACAATATTAATTTAGGGATAAAAACATGAGATTATTTGACATATATATCATTAAAATTGAAATAGTAAATATATTGTATAAATGAGGTAAAATTAGTTGTAAATAAACTTAGTAGGAACCTAATTAAAAATCTTATAGGATTTTATATCGTCTAATGAAACATGTATTTAACTTTACCTTCTTACCAAAACACATAACACTTTTCTATAGAGGTTCTTATAGAAATACATGATTGGTTACCTCAAAAGAAATATATTTCCTATGGTTATAAGCATAATTATTCATCCTTCTATGAGAAATCTTAATATTTTACTGAATTAAATTAAACTTATAAATGATTTCTTCAACTAATTTTGGTATGATAGACTTTATTTTGACTAATTCATTTAAAATTTTTTGAGTTTCTCATCACATTCCATATAATTCCTTATAAGGTTCCATAAATATACTAGAATGAAAATGTTTATTATAAGAAAACTCCTCCGAATAATGATATTGATAAAAAAAACTTTCTAATACTTTTATCATGTGTGAATATTTTATTCCAAGGAATGAATTGTCTTCTTGGACTTTCAATCATACTGAAGATGAAAAGATGTATAGAAATTTTATTTAGTTCCCAATAATGTTTGAAGTCCACTCTAAAAAATTTGGGGTTATCTTGGAATCACTATTAGATATAATTAAGAGAGTAATTCCATGAAATTTTACTATATCCTTATTTTATAGTTGAGAAATCTGATCCATGGACATTGTATCTTGAGTGGGAAGAAAATATAATGATTGACTTAATCGATCAGTAATAACCAAATATACTTTATTACCTCAAGAATACATTGGTGATCCTACGAAAAAATCTATGGATATATTTTCATATCTCCAAACTGAAATTTTAAAATAATGAAGAATACAATTTGGTAAATTTTTTTATTATTCAACCGATTGAGATATCAGACATTTCATGGAAAATATATCAATATCTATTTTCATCCCATTTCAATAGTAATAATCCCAGATGTTTATGTACATGTTTTTCCAACTATGATGAATGAAAAATGGGGAACTACAAGATTTACTCAAAAAATACATATTCAATGGGGAAAATGTCACCCATAATCTCATTAAAAATTACATAACTCCTTGTTTATAAATATTAAAATCTGGAAAGTTACCCTATAGCTAATTCAACATTTTATTGTAAATCATGACCTAACTTATGAAGTTTCATAATTATTTATGATAGAGACAATTATAATGACACACAAAAATGTAAGAGTAGGTTCCCACATCAATAAATTCTAGCCCAAAATTTATCAAATAATTAACCAATGTCTCCTGTAACAAATGTATTATTATTAATATAGAATTATTCTTCAGACTTAAGGCATTAAATAATTTGTTTTCCATTAGATGATGATAAAGGATCATGTAATAAAAATTATTGATCCATTATAATCATATTTTATATCTCACTTTCAATTATTTAAGAGTGAATATATATATCAAAAAAATTTATGAACATATATTATAGAATATAATCCATTAAAATGTTGCCTCAAAATTATTAAATAAAAAACCAAAAATATTATATCCATATCAAGCATAAAATAATTTAACTCATCATGTTTCAGTTCCCATAAATCATAATAAATTAACTAATCATCTTTCATCAGGAAAAAATCAAGTCACTTTAATGAAGCATCAATATAGATGAAAATTACTCATTTTTGGAGTGAAAATTCAAAACAATAATTTTTTGAGTCTTGTTTTTAGTTCAAGAAAGAGTCAACATAATATTTTATCCATGTAAATTTATCCCATTTTCAGGTGAACAATGTTAATGAGATAAAAATCCCCGAAATGGTTACAAAAAACACATATAGTAACCCAATAATCCAAGTAAACTATGAATATTTATGATATATATTATTCTTTTACATTATTAAATAACATTATTTTTACCACGATCAAGCATTATTCCATCATTAAAAACAATATATCCAAGGAAATCAATTTATTAGAACCAAAATTAAGACATATTAAATATTCCGTATAGATTCTATTACTTTAATGTTTCAAAACAAAATTAGGTGTATTTTAGGATCGTAATGAATTCTAAAATATAAAATTATTTCATCAATTAAAACAACTTATATATTTTCTAAAAATCGATTGAAAAATCATCTAATAATATCCATAAATATATCTGGTGCATTGGATAACGCAAAGGGTATAACTAAAAAATCATAGTAAATATATCTAGTCTGAAACACACTCTTCAGGATATCATCCACTTTCACATTCAGCTAATGTTACCCCAACCTAAGATCAATATTCTAAAAATAATATTCTCCCTAAAGAAGTTAAAAAAAATCGATATGAGGAAAATGGAACTTTTTCATAAAAATGATGTCATTAAAGGCTATATAATCAGTCAAAAGTCTCATTTAATCATATTTATATTTAAATAATGACATAGGAGTATCCCATGATGAATTTTTAGGATGAATTAAACCTTCATCTAGAAACTCAATTTATTTCTGGTTCAATTCTAAGAGTTATACTTGATCCATTCCACAACCTTTTTACACAAATTAAACATTAAAATTATCCACATGATTATGAATAAGAATAGGAAAATGTTATGTAAATGTATAAAAATATTCACATACTAATGGTACATCACAAATATGAATATTTTATTTTTTTAAAACAAAATTTAATATGTTACATTCACTTCAATATATAATCAATTTATTTTCTTTTTGGAAGGTTTTCAAATCTATGAAATCCTTGAATAAAATACATTTTGATCCTCAATATATCATAGAATGATAAATAAACCCTATACATACTTAAAATTTTATTAAATAATACCACGGGAATTTCAACATTATTTTTAGGAAATTCCATTCGAATGATAATAATATAAAGATCCTAATAAACCTTCTTTTTCATTAATAATTCCAATAAGATTTTTCACCAAATGTTCTATCACAATTGTAGGATGGGATATTTCAAATTCACATTAAAATGTATTATGAATGAATTATTATGAATTTTTAGTATCGGAAAAGGTATTGGAATAATTTGAATAAACATGTAACATACGTGTTTTCACTTCATTTTACACCCCAACATCAACCATAGTTGAATAAATTTTTTCAACACCCGTTTTCTGTTGATCATTATGATTTAGAACCTGAGTTACTTTATTTAGGAACATGTTATCATGAATACCCAAATAATTTAAATTAATGTTTATTAACAAAATATTTTCATTATTTTTATGATCATTTTCCCTATATTCACCACTATATCTTGAGACATCCATCGTTGAAATCATTTCCATGATTTCATTATACACCCCGGGGATCTTTTTACCGCACTTTTCAAAAACTAGAAATGTAACACCCTGTTATTTTCAATATATTTTTAAATAAATTAACTTTTTTTATGTCTTAAACTTCTCACTACATTAATTCATGTGATCCTTATACACTACAGCAAGTTAATATTTCTCTATAGGCATCTTCATCTTAGCTCGCCTTATACATAATATTAAGTTTTGATGATACAATATTTTATTATTTTAATTATTTAAAAAATATAATTATAACCTATATGTTAATAATATTAATATAAATAGTAATTAATTCTTTTTAAATAATATTTTTAATGGTTTCATATAGATAAAACATATTGATAATGAAATATATAATTTTTGGTAACGTCATTATATGTTGGAAAATACTATTTTTATAAAATGAATTGCATTTTATGTCCGTCTATGAACAATAATAAAAATAATTTTAGAATATTTTAGAATTAAAATTTTATTAAATAAAGCCCACTTTTAAATCATAATTTCATTATTATCTTATAGTGAAGTTTTGGGAGTTTTTCTGAAAAAATTTATCTTTGGATAATCATTGAAAAATATTGAATTCTAATTCAAAACTACTTTTTCATCTAATTTATTTAGGTTTTTAAATAATATAATAATTTATATATTTATCATAAAATATATATTTTATATAAATTAATTATATTTAGGTTATTTTAACCAATTCCACATTGAAATAAGATATGAAAACATTTCAAACTTTTAAGTATTTTCCCTTAAAAACCGGCTGTGACAACATGTGTGATGGATTAATTTTAAAATAATTTTTTTCACTTATGTTATTATAATTTTAAAAGATGGATTAAATATTATGTTTTATAGAAATTTATAATAAATGATAATGGAAAACTATTTATTGATCAAAAATATTTGTGAAATTAATTAAAATTATTTATAGTGTTTAATATAAAAATTAGTTTACTTCGTGGTTAAACATTTACATAAGTGGAAAAATAACCTGGAAACGTGTAAAAATTTATTTTATGGAAGAATTCATACAAATTACCCTATTTTATCTAAAATGTATAATTATTTTTGGCACATGATGTAATATATACCTCTCAATAATGTTTACCTTTTTATATTTACCAGAATGTCACTCCTCCAACACTATAAAAGGGAACTCACTCCCCCCCCCCACACATCACTTATTCAATCCTCTATTGACCATTGGATTAGAAATACCCAAATAAAATATCCTCCCAAAATCCCTCCCTTAATCCTATAATCCTTTATTTTTTCAAAAATCCAACCATGGAAGCCCTATTGTTCAAACCAAGAGAAGTTACACAAAGAAGAGTTGACATACTTCCATAAGTTATTTTGTTTCGTTTTCTTTCTCTAGAACCTCAATTATTATTATTCCATGATATTATAATAACATAAATATATCAAATATACTTCAGTTTTGTTATTATAATGGTTTAATTAACAGTCACAAACACTTTCATCAAATGGGTAACGAACTTACCATTTGTGTCTATGGAGGACTACCACCTCGTGAAAATATGTCTTATTTTTCTTTTATCACCTCTCATTTTTAGTAATTATGGTATAATTTATATTTATAAATGTTTTATTAGATATTTATGATTTAGTTATGCTTCTCAAATTACTATATAATACATACCTTCATGCATTCCCTTTTTTTTTGTAAATACAATAACATTGTTCGTGGACTTGTGGACTACCGCAGCCTCAAAGAAATGTGATTCAGAAAATATATGCATGGAATATATTAAGGAGGTATTTAGTGAATTATATGACATATATGACATAATAAATCTACTTTAATGATGTTATATATATATACTTAATTTACTTTCTTTCTTTTTATATGACAAGAAAATAGAAATTTCATTCATGTATATGTATGACATACCTTCTCCCTGAATAGTGTATTTAATTTTATATTACTAAATTTTATATATAATTATAATTACACATTAAATTAATAGAAAAGATATTTTTATCATGGGTAATTTTAATTCCATTCTACATGAGGAAGACAAAATTTGTTCAATGACAAATAACAACTCAATAACAGAGTTTACAGAGTGCATTGAGAGATCCGGACTGGTGGAAATTAACCTTATTGGTGAAATATTCACTTGGTAAAAGAAATATATAAAAGGAATTAGGGAGAGTATAATTGAATTGGATTTTTTGAATCATGTTATTCTTGGTGCTTAGAAGTCAATATCATGTGTTAATCGTGCAAAGCTAAACGATGTCCATCACCATCTCAGGATTAGACTTCTTTGGAATGAGATAGGGAATTCAATCCCTTTCAGTTTCAATAGTGGATGGGTCTCTATTTCATAATTCTCTAAGATTTTTCAAGTGATTTTGAATTATTCATGATTTAATGGACGTACATTGTCACGCATTTCCAAATTCAAAATGCTTAAAGACAAATTGAGCGAGTGGAGTAAAGTCAAGTTCATCTCGTTTGATGCGGAAATTGAGGCACTAGATTAGCATCATCATGAAATATAAGAAAGTAGCACCAAATCCATATTTTTAGGTGACTTACTATGGGAGGTTTACTTGTCTCTCAATCTCAAAAATTGAGTCATGATTAGGGACAACATAAAAAAGGATATATTAAAAGATAGATGTCTCGATGAAGGGGATAAAAATACCATGTTCTTCTATTCCATTCAAAGAGTCAGAAGATTGAATAAACCCCTTGCTCTGATTAAGGGAAGTGACACAATTCTAGAGAGCAAGTAGGATCATACATGTCATTTGTCACTTTATATAAAAATAATTTCAATGGGCCAGCACAGAATGAAATGGTTCAAGACAATATCATCAAGAATTTAATTACTTAAGAAGATAATAGTGTTATGACTTCACTTACAATGGATTTTGAAACCATGGAAGCAGTATTTGGGCCCAAAAAAAATATATCTCCTAGACCTGATGGCTTTACAAATTTTTTCATTCAAACCTACTGGGAGGTTATCTAGAATGAGGCAGGTATTCTCGTGCAGTACTTTTTTATAGGTGGACAACTCCCTCCATGGTTGAATGCTCAGTTAATTTCCCCCATTCCAAAGGTGGAGAATACAAGTGAATTTTTTCAATTCAGGACAGTTAACATGGATAGAAAAATTCACAAAATCATCACAATGATTATAAAAAATAGTCTTGCTTGAGTTAGTGAGAAAATTATATCATGAACCATATTGGATTTGTCAAGGGAAAGAACACACAAGATTGCCTTTAGACTACTTCGGAATGCTTTAATCTTATCTAGAAGACATCACGGGGTGGAATGTGGCCCTTAAACTTGAAATTCGGAAAGGATTTTGATAAGATGGATTGGGGATTCATTTGTAAATTTTTTCAGAAATTTTTCTTTTGTGAGGTGTTTGTACAATGGATTGCAAAACTGATGGAGTCAACACACATCTCCATCCTCATCAATGGGTATCCAAATGTCTATTTCACTAGCTCGAGGAATGTGAGGAAGGGGGCCCACTCTCTGCTATTATTTTTTAAATTTCTTAAGATTATTTGAGTCGAATATTCATTGATATGGTGTATAAGGGGATTCTCTCCACCAACAGAGTGTCTAGAGGTATCTCTTACCCTTATCACTTGTCTTTTTGGATGATATTCTTATTTTTACTCAGGTGGATAATAAAAACATGGATAATTTCAAATCGGCTCTTCAATACTATGAGAGTGTCTCATGAAAGTAAATTAAAATGGGCATGTATTTTATTTACTTTGTTAAAAGGATTCCTGGTGCAATGAAGAATCAACTCATCAATATATTCGGTCTTCTAGAGGGGTCTCTTCCTTTTATTTATCTAGGAGTTCCATTGTTTTGGGGGAAGATTAGGGCATCGTAATTTTTATAGATCCTATCCAAATCTAGGAAAAATATTTCCACATAAAAGGGAATGTGTCTTTCAATGGTTGGACGTGTTTTCCACATCAAACATGTCATCATTTCATAGCTTGTGTATCCTTTTATGGGGTACATGTTTTCTCCCTCAGTTGTAAAGACTCTTAGATAAATGATGAGGAACATCATTTGGAATTGTAATTTAATATAACAGAAGCGCACCACATCAAAGTGGAGTAAAGTTTGTATGCCTACTAGGCAAGGTGGAATGCGAATCATGACCCTTGGCCGATTTAACAAAGCATTGCAGGCCAAGTCTCACTGGAACCTAATTCATATGAAATTTTACTCTCTATATTTTGTTAAAAAAATTATTCTTTTAAGACTTATTTCAGGTAAGAAGGGTTATCTTAACTCTTCCATGTGGCATGGGGTCCACTCTAATTTGAAAAACATAATGAGGCCCCCACCTTGGGTCGTCAATATAAATTCATTACTTTATTTCTGGAATATTAATTCGACTGGCCCCCCACTTATTGATAGAATCAATTCTTATGAAAACCATATTGACAATGATATTTTTATCAAGGAACAGATTAAGCATTTGGGGAACCTTCTGGAAAATATTTCATTAATTATCAATAAATTTGATTTTAATAATCATAGAGACATACTATTATGGGATGGGTCGTTGAATGGTTTGATGGATTCTAAATCTTTCTACCATATCCTATTGCAAGGAAAATAATTGGTTATTGGTGATTTAATTAAAAAATGGTTACTTACATCCAGTTTCACATTGATCTGGAGACATTTTCACAATAGGATTCCAGTGGAGGATACTATTCAGATGACTCGGATACATCTGTGCTCAATATGTATTTTTTGTCACTTGCATCATGATCATTTTGATCATTTATTCATGTCATTCAATACTACTTCCTCCCTTTGTAAATATGTTCTTAAGACTTTTTAATTGCATATTCTGATCACTGTTTCAATAATAGAGTTCCTACAGGCGATGTTTTTTGTAAAGTAGTCCAAAAAAATCAATTCACTCCTACAGGTGGCATGTGCTGAAGTAATTCACTTAGATTGGAGGAAACATTGTAATTTTTTGCATCGACATGTAAAGTATCATGAAGCCATAGTTATTTCAGATATCACATCGGAAATTAAAAAATCTAGTGTTATGATTTGTGACCTTTGCAGCAACTCTGTAAGGGAACTCTTGATCTTCAGGTGGTTGCAGGTTATAGGGTCTTTCACCAAGCAGAGGGGTACAATGGAGGTTTTATGGTCTCCCACCATGAGTGGATGTTTAAAATGAATTACGGATGGGGCCTCCCAGGGAAATCCGGGACCATCTAGAAATGGGGTGATTTTCAATGATTCTCAGGGTGATGTAGTGGAGTGTTATTATATCCCTTGTGAGCATGCTACTCCCTTCGATTCTAAAATGACATTGTTTATCATATCTATTGATATGGTTTATAAAAATAAATAGAATAATATTTGGTTTGAGTGTGATTCAATGGTGATGGTGCAAGAAATTAGGGTGAATAAGTACCAAACTTCATGGAAACTGACTAGAAAATGGATCATCTACCTAGAAAGGTTCTCTAACATGAATTATTTTTTAACACACCCTTTTTGGGAAGAGAATCCTATTGCAGATGGGCTTTCCATAAAAGGTAACCTAGAAAAAAGAAGCATGATAATGAACATTGTGTATGATGACATGATTAATTTTCTAATTCAGGAAAAATATAAAATACCCTCCCTCCATATTATGTAACTCAATTATTTCTTAATACTAGAGCCTCTCTTCCCATCATTCTCAAAAAAAACTAGTCCAAAAAATGTACGAAAAATAAGGCGGCTATCACTCAAAACATAAAATTGACACGGAGTTATAAATAATCCTTTAATAGAAATTCATAAGTAAATAATATATGTTATTATATATATAAATATTTTCATTTTATATATTTATAATTAACATATACATATTATAATAGAGGTTTGAATGAGTATGACGATAGTCGAGATATAAGTTAAGGGTTTTTTATCTCACATTAATTTCTACGAGACTTATTCCTTATTCAACACTCATTAATTTTGTTTTGTTTATATAATTTTCATGAATATGTTATATTATTATTATAAATCACTTTATGGGTATTTAAATATAAATTTTATGATATATTTTTATGGGGTTTTACAGATCAAAATTTATCAAATTTGGATGGTAGTTTTGTCTCAATTTGGATTTTGGAGACATTTGTCCTGCTATGGACCAATATTCATTTATGAGGTGTATATAGTTCCATTTTACATGTTATACCAAGAATTTAATTATGTTAATAATATTTTTAGATTCAATTAATTTCATTTTCATACATGGGTGCTATGATTCAAAGATAATAAGTTGTAAGAGTTTATTGCAACAATCTCAATGTGTATTAGGACATTTTATGATTATGTTTCAATTGATGAAATATTATAATCCATATATAAATAAAAATCATGAATTACCTTATACTATGTTTTTTAAACATGTATTCATGTATTAGTACCATTTTTACACAATTTTGTACTTATAAAATTTAGAAAATGTTTTCCGGAAAATGATACCTCATTTATCAATATGGTCAGAAATCTATTTTATTCAAAAATCTATGTTATTATTAATATAAAATAGAATTTGATATTTTAATCACATTTTCAATGAAAAAAGGTTTATAAAAATATTTATTATTTTCAAATGTTCTTTATATGTTTGTGAAACCCATTAATTTTCAATAGGTAATGATATGATGACATGTTATAATACCCATTTCATTTCATGGTTATGGTTGGATGTTTTATGATCATGTGGAACTCGTATGTATGATTTCATTATAAGATGGGTGGAACATATATTTCCATCCAATTAATTAGGAAAATATTTATATCACATGAGATATAAATGGATATAATGGTGAGTTAACTTGGACTAAAAGGGACTATGTCTTCTAAGATGGTCATGGGAGTGAAACATGACAACAAAGATAGCCATGGGAGTGAACAATGACAACCATGATGGTTTGGGGAGTGATACCATTCCACTAAGATGTACTTGGTACTGAGAACATGAATACTATAGAAATAATTTAATATTCTTATGTGTCTACTAGAATTCCATGTCTTGTTCATATGTTCTGATTTCATGGATTACACTCTTGATTCTTTTATGATTCATGTCTTATGAAATGAAAATATTAATTCCATGACTCTTGTTTATAATATTTTATATACATGTTTTGATCTTATATTTTCATGATCATGTTCTAATACCCTTATTCTCATGATTATGATTACATATCTCCCTTATTTACCCTAATTATGCATCATAGCTCACCCCTTCTTATGAGTCCTTCCCCTAGGGTATGAAGATATGTATTATGTATTATATGTCTAAAAATGGATCTATTAATGAAGAATATAGTGGTAGATAATGTACATCACTTATTTACTAGTGTTTATGTTTCTATTTTCTATAAGACAATGATACAATACCATCATTTTGAATAAATTTTTGGAATTTATTAAATGTTCCTTGACAGTTATGTAATGTATATGTTTGTTCAGAGAGTGTATATAAAGATTTTATTAGAGACAAATTTAAGTATACTTTTGAAAATTATATTATAAAACTATAGTAGGAACCCAATGTAAATGTCTAAGGATGAGTCCAAGGATAGTTAAATTTATAGGTAAATTTCATGGAATTTTGGAGAAGCATTGTGCGAGTGGTTTCCTAGAAATACATCTGTGTCTGAGTAAAAAAAGATTATGTGGAACTGGAAAAAATATAAATTGGGCTAAAAAACTCAAAAACCATTTATTGAGCTAGACTCAATCAAGAACTAATGTAGAAAAATGGGTCATATGGCACACTTGATTTGACACTCTCAGGGGATAAGCTTTGGGAATTAACAAACTCTTTAGAAACCATCATGATGGATTTAAATTGAATTTATCTATGTATAGCCTATGATGAATGTAAGGTGTCATAGATAAAGTAAGTTGTAAAAATTTAGACATCTTATAAGCAGTTTTTCCTAATTATGTTGTTTCCCATTATGATTATTGTTTCTTACATATTGTTTTTGGGTTTATTTAAATAGATTAATCCTAAATAACCCACATTAATGTTGAGTGAGATAACAAAAACAATGATTGTTCACTAGATAATCTGCATGATATTTGAGCTAGAATGAGGAATATATCTTCTATGCTCACCAAAATTTATCAAGCTAGGAATCATTATAGACTTATAAATGAGAAAATGAAGGAACATCATTCTATTGAACCCTTTAAGAGGAAACATCCACCTATATCTAGTGGGTACTCTGATCGACATGTTGTTAAAAAATAGGTCAATACCACAGAAAAGTTATTTTCCATCATCCATTGTTCAGAATATGAATAATTCATTCAGGTTGTTTATCATATATAATACGATGTTGACTAGTAGTTGACTCTAATCAAGAACACATAGAAATACGAAAAAATCGAATCCATATATTGGGATGTATTCATCAAATTATATTTCAACAAGTACATTCATATTATTATTTGTATGAATGTTGAAAATTATTTCCTTGAGTTAATGAAAAGGGGTGATGAATTAGTTGGTACATATGAGGATACTTTTACAAGACACGTGTGGTGTGCTTCTGATATTATCATCCAAATGGAAATTAATTTGTATAGGTTCATTAGTGAAATTAAAAAAATACTCAAAAGGGAAATATCCATAAGAGTCTTTAGTATCTACTATAAAATTGTTCATTTTTAAATAAAAGTTGAGATGTTGGTCAGCGTTACATATTAATCCCATAGTTTTGACCAAAAAAGGACGATGTAGTTCAATGGAAAATATAAAAATCATGTAGAAAAGAATATTATATTTAGTTTTTTCAATATCCATGGGGAGAATCATAAAAGTAATTTTTTTAAGGACTCTAATAATCAAATTGTGTTTTGAAGAGATATTCATTAGTAATTTTATTGTAGTATTGATGGGTAGAAGTTAGCTAAAAATTAGAATGGAGAAAAACTAATCAAAATAAACATTTCCTTCCTCAGTGCTACAACTGTAGGGATAATGGGTATTATGATAACCAGTTCCCAGACTAGAAGGATAATGATGATGATAGATGTTAGTAACCTATTCAGCAAATATACAAGCGTAAATATCATATGGTTGTTGTTTTTGAGGAGGGGTGTGACAATGACATGGTAAAATGTATACTTACTATCCACTCAAGAACCACTATTGTATTACCTCATTATAGATATAACCACTCTTTCATATCTAAATATTTATTTAAATTTTTATAAGATTCCACCAAAAAGATTAGATGAAGAATTATTTTTATAAAATCATAATGGTACATTGATAGAAAATCGTGTCTATGATTCTTCTTCTATTGATGTTTGTGGGAATGTGATTTTTGAAAATCTTGTCATTAATCCTCTTGTTGAATTTTATGTCATTTTTGGAATTAATTGGCATTGTATTCATAAATCACACTTCAATTTCTGAGTATAATATGTTATGTTTGATCTTTCAAATTAACCTTTGATCATATATCAATATGATTATATGTATAGACATCATATTGATATTACATATAGTGTATGGGTCTTAATTAAAATTTAGAAGGGGGTTTTATCATAAATATTTCAGGATAAAATCGACATCGATGATATGCATATTTTTTGGTAATTTTTTGATTTATTTGAGGAATTGATTTATATCCTTCCAAAGAACATGATGTTGAGTTCTAAATAGAACTCATTCATGGATTTGAACCAATTTCAATGGCTCCTTATAGAATTTACCCAATTGAGTTATATGAATTGAAGAAAAAACTCCACGAAAACATGTATAAGTGATTCATTTAGCCATGTGTGTCACTATTGATTGCATCAATTGTTTTTGAATATAAATATGGATAAATGAGACTCTACATTAATAATTGGGATATGAACATGGTCTCAATCACGAAAAAGTATAATATTTCCCTTATGGATGAGTTTTTTTATCATTTATGCGGAGAAAAAATACATTGTGTATATTAATTTTCATTCAGGATATCATCAATTGAGGGTCAAGAATGAGGATATAACCATGAAGACATTCTATACAAGGTATGTAATCTATAAATATATAATAATTCACTTTTCTCTTAACAATGACCCTATTATCTTCAAGGATTTTAGGAAATGTGTCCTTAGATATTACCTCGATATGTTTCTAGTAGTCTTTATAGATGATATTCTTATCTATGAAAAGAGGAAGGAATAACCTGAATTCCACTTGATAATTTTACAATATTCCCTAAGAAAGGATAAAAACATGAAAAATTTACAAATTGTGAATTTTGGCTGAAAAATGGATTTATTATTTATTCATATAATCTCCAGAGACGTTATATTATAATATCCATCAGAGATGGTGTCTATTGAATGTTGACCTAGACTAACCATGGTGATTTATTTTCTTATTTTTCTTATTTTAGCATAATTTTATTTAAAATTTGTGGATAATTTCTCAAGACTATCAATTCCTCTATCCATGTTAACTGGGAAGAGTTCCATGTTCCATTGTATAGGTGAATGTGAATAAAACTCCATGTAACGGAAAGGATTGTTAGTTATCAAACCTTGGTTTACATTACCCAGTAGTGGATAAGTGTTGATAACCTATAGTGGTGAATCTTATAAGGGAATTGGATGTGTTATTATATATAATAACATGGTAATATCATATACATCATGACAATTGAGGATTCATGAGAAAAATTACCAACACATGATTTGGAGTTATATGTGGTATTCTTTTCATTAAATTTTTGTATGCCTTATCTTTAAAGAGAATATTTTGATATATATATATATTTATATATATATATCGATCATAAAAGTATAAAATATATAATCAGATATAAGTGTATGCACAAGCACCATAGAAGATGGTCGGAGCTGAAAATGGATTATGCCTACTCAATACACTACCACATTAGGAAATCAAGAAAGGTGGAAAATTCTTTTAATAAAAAGAATCATGCTATATTATCCATGTTGAGGGTCCCAGAAGATCCAATATTTTTGGATTTTCTAAGGATTTATCTAGAAATATTGAAGGAATTGGAAAAATATTATCCTTATCAACTGAATTCTTAACCCTCTATCCAAGTGAAGATTAAAGGGTCACATAAGGGAGATGTAGATTTGCTGAAGAATGTTAGAAATGTTCTCGAGTTTAACCATGATTAGGATGGAATGTTAATGTTTACCAACCGTTTATGTATTCAATAAATAACATATTTGAAGAATGAGATATTATAGGAAGCTTGTAGTTCTTCATTTTTTATTCATCCTAGATGTAAGAATATGTATATATATTTTAAATAATACTTCTGGTTAGATGGAGTGATGCGAGATGTTGTATAGTATGTATCTTGGTTCTTAGCATGAAAGTATGTTAAAGATGATAGATAAAAGTATAAGGGGTTGTTACATATATTACCCATACCAGAATGGAAATTGGAAAACATCATTATGGATTTCTTCTTTAGAGTCCCCACAACTGCTCGAGGGTTTAATTCTATATGGCTGTTAGTCGATCCCTTTCAAATTTTTCATAATTAACTGCTATTAGTGAAGAAATATCTCTATATTAGCTTTTCAAGATATATAATATGGAAGAAGTAAGGTTAAATGGTGAACCAAAATTAATTACATCTATCTTGGATCTAATATTTACCTCAATGTTCTATATATGACTTTAGAAATCAGTTTTTTTATAATTGAGTTTAAAAATTACTTATCATCCTCAAATGGATGTTCTATCTGAATGAAAAATTCAAAATATAGAAGACATGTTGAGATCTTATTCTATGGATTTCGAAGGTGGTTGGCATCAACATCTTACATTAGTTTAGTTTTATTCTAACAGTATCTCTCGCTAAATCATTCAGATGGCTCCTTATGGAGCCCTATATGGTTGGAAAAGTAGATATCTAGTATGCGGAGATTAAGTTGGAGAAACACTAATTTTTGGACTTGAAATCGCTAAACAAATTAAAGAGAAGGATAGAGCCATTTACCAGAATATCAAGGTATTTCAGAGTCAAAATAAAATTTATGATGACAACAATTGGCGTGATCTAGAATTTGATGTTTTTGACAAGGAGTTTGCACAAATCATTCCATTGAAGAAGGTTTTGATATTTTGGAATAAAGGGAAACTAAACCGTATTTATATCTATACCTTTTAAATTATTGATCATATCGGGTTGGTATCCTATCACATGGAACTTCCTCTAAGTATATCTTAATTTTATCATGTCTTTCTTGTATATATACTAATGAATTACATACTTGACCCTTCACATATACTGAACTCATGGGTCATACCACTCGAGCATGTTCTTTCTTATGAGGAGAAACTTGTAGACATTTTGGATCATACAGATAAATCTCTATTAATAGATAACACTCACATAGTCAAATTTTGGTATAGAATCATCCAGTAGGTGGCACATACATAGTACATGAGGATATTATTATAAATAAGTTTCTGCATTTGTTATCATAAAGATGAATTTCAAGGGTGAAATTCATTTTATGAATGGTAAAATGTAACCCTCCATGTTTTTATGAACCAATTTTCTCAAATAAATATATTGTTTTCATGTCTTCTATTAGATGATACTATAAGTAATAATTCCACTATACTCTACAAAAATTTAATCATTCTCTATATGTAACATCATCTTATCTTACATTACATGCCACACTGAGTTTCTATGAAAGATCAATTTATTATTATATTTATTGAAACAAGATAGTTAGAACCTATTAAATAAAAATATTTATATGAATATAAATAAATAATTTTTAATTATTTTTTTTAATGGATTCATATAAATAAATCATATTTAAAATGAAATATATAATTTTGGGTAAATTTATTATTTGTTTAAAAATACTATATTCTCAAATGATCTATTTGTATGACTTTCTATGAACAATTATAACATTAATTTTTTAAAAAAAAATTAAAATTAAATTTATAAAAAAAAATTCATATATGAAATCATAATTTAAAAAATATAGTAGGGTTATGTTTAGTTATTTTTCTAAAAACCTAATTTTTTGATGCATAATGAAATATACTAAAATTTAATTCAAACCTACATTTTTGTCCAATTTATTTATATAGTAAAATGATTTATTTTTTAAAAGATTAATTATATAAATTTAAGACAATTTAATATAATTTATGTTATATTTACCTATTTCACTATGAAATTACATATAAAATATTTCAATCTTTTAAAAAATTTCGCATAAAAAACCCCGATGTTGTGACATGTATGTGGGATTAATTTTAAATTATTTTCTAAAACTTATATTTTTAGAATATCGGAAAAAAAATTAATTTTTTTAATAATATTAATTTATACTTTCTAATTAGGTAAAATTATTTTTTTACCAAAAAATAGTGAATATAATTAAAATTAATTGGAGCGATTAAGGTACAAATTGAATACTTATTGGTTATACTATAAATTATGTTGAAAAATAACATAGAAAACTATCCAAAATACATTTTATGGTCATATTTAAACCATTTACCCTCTTTTAAAAAATCAATTATAGTCTCATGATGTAATGCAGACCTCTCAATAGTGTTTAACATTTTATATTTACAAGAATGAAACTCCGCCTCCACTATAAAAGGGAACCCACTCCCTATTACTTCATCAGATCTCTAAAGATATTTGGATATAAAACCCACTAATATAATCTCCTCCCAAATTCCCTACATTAATCATAAAATCCTACTTTTTGGAATAAATCTAACAAAGAATTCATTTTGGTGAAAACCAAGAGGTGGTAACCAAAGAAGAGGTAACATCCTACCACATGCTCTTTTGTTTTATTTAATTTTGCAACAAAATAAATTATTATTAAAACATTACTATATAATATCCTTAGTATAAAAAAATATAATTTCATTTTTTATTAAAATTTTTCTACCTATGCTCACACACACTTCCATCAAAATGGAAATGAACACACTGTTCCTGTGTACGTTGGACTACCGCTTCACGAATTTATGTTGTTTGTTTTTTCCTTTACCACCACTTATTGTTAATATTTATAATGTAAATACTATTTTTAGATGTTATATATGATATTTATTATGTATTCATTATTATTTAATTACTATATAATACAAACCCTCATTCTTTTAAATTTGTGTAAGTATGATAACTTTGTTTGTGGATGTGTGGTCTATCACATCCTCAATGCGATTTGATTCAATCACAATTTACATGCAGTGTATTAAGGACGGGTTTAGTGAACATATATGATATAAATTAAATAATAGTCCTACTATAATTATAACATATAAATACATATACCTATATTTCATTAAAAATATTTCTTTCCCTAAAATAAGAAAATAGAAACGATGTTCATGAAAACGTACGACCAACCGCCTCCATGAATGCTGTAATTCATTCATAATTTTATATTTTATAGACTATTATAATTACACATATAATGAGTATATATTATATTTATATCATACATTACATTATGTAAATAAGTAAATCATGATCTATGTAATAGGACCAAGAATAACAAGTCAAAAGTTGTACAAAAACTAAGCGGTTATCACCCAAATATATCATTAGCATAGAGTTATAAATAAATGGGTTAAATAAAGTCATAAGTAAATAATATATGGTATTAAATATATAAATATTTTTCTATTATTGAATTATAATAAACTTATAATTATTAAATATAATTTTTTATGGAGTTTGACGAGGGACAAGACATAAGGTAAGGGGTTTCTTATCTCACATTTATTTCTAGGAGACCTAGGACCTATTCACCACTCATTTATTTTTCGGGTTTTATATTATTAAAATGAATTTATTTTTGGATTATTATAAATAAATTTATTTGTTTTTAAATTTCCATTTTATTATATCTAATTCATGGGGTTTTACACTTCAAAACATAACAAATTGTTATGGTGTTTTGTCTCAATTTTCCTTCATTGAGACACATGTTTTTTATATACCTATATTCATTTACATGGTTTATATAATTACCATTCCCATGTTATATAACTAATATCCTTATTTTTAGGATATTTTAACTTTATCTTAATTTAATTTTATTACATGGGGAGTGTGATACATTGTTACCAAGTGTTAAGAGTTTATTGCAACAATCTTCTCAATTATTTGTATTGCTTATGGTATACTTCAATTAATGAAATATTATGATCTATATGTCATGGAATATCATGAATTTAATTCACCTATGGTTATTAATGATGTATTTATGTGGTTGTACCATTTTACCAATTTTTATTACTAAATATATTTAAACAAATAAAAATATTTGACCTCATTTCTCTTTTTAGTCAGAAATCTATTTTATTCAAAAACCTGTTATTTCCTAAATGATTTCCAAAATTATTTTAAAATGATATTTTAAACTAATTTTCATGGAAATATTATTTGAAATTTTTTTCTTGTTTTCAAATATTATTTTATATGTTTGAAAGCTATTTTAAAAGAAAAGGGTTATAAAAACTGTTTTTAATTTTATAGTGTTTTTAATTAAGAAAGTATATTTTGCCAAAAAAAATAAGTGATATATAAAAAATATTTTCCATCTAATATGACATAAATTGGTGTTACTCGTGTTTTCTAGGGAAATAATCCAAATGTTCTATTCATATTGATTCCCTTAATGGTTTATGTTTTGATGGCATGATGTTTATGAAACTCCGATCACTTCTACGGGTTATATTTTTATTAAACCCACTTATTTTCATAGGTTATTATTTGGTGAAATTATTATTAAAACATTATATCTCCGACCAGTTATGATATGATAACATGAATAGGATACCCATTTCATATCATGGGTTATGATTTGATTGTTTATGATCTTGTGGAACCTGTATATAAGATTTTATTATGAGATTTGAGGGACTTATATATATCTCCAATTCATTAGGTAAAGATTTATATCTCATGTGATATACATGGATGAAATTTGGAGTGAACATAATTTTGTAAAGGACAATGTTTCCTAATATGGTATAATGAGTGAACATTGTCTACTAAGATGGTCATGGGAGGGAACCACAACTACCAATAAGGTTTGGGGAGTGGGACACTCTTCTAAAATGGCCTCGGTGGGGGTTCCTTGAATACTATGGAAATCATTTTATATTCTTATGTGTCATTGAAAATTCCATTTCTTATTCATATGTTTTGTATTATCATAATGTTAATGTCATAATAACTTCCATTTTTTATTCTGGGACACTTTTTATAATCTTTGATATATTGGGTATGACATTCTATTTTCATAATCATGGTATCATACAAATATTCTCATGATTATGCTTACATATATCCCTTGGTTAACCATAATGTGAATCTAATAAAACCCTTTCATATGTATACTTTCCCAAGGTTATGTAGATATTTGTTATGTATGATGTGTCTTAGAAGGGTTCTAGTCCTAAAGAACATTGTGGGAGATAATGTATCTCACTTATGTACAGGTGTTTATATTTCCATGTTTCAAAAGGCATTAAACTAATATGGTGTTTTGGTGTCTATTTGTTTAATGTATTAAATGTTCTATAAAAGTGATCCAATTTCTATGTTTGTTATGTGACAGTTGTAATAGGAAACATGATTTTCTATCGATTAGTTTTCTTTGATTAATGCTTCCCCATTTAATACCAACTAGATAATTTCGTCTACTTATTTCAGGAAATACATGATTATTGTAAAACTCTATAACTAACCTCATAGCATAAAGAAGAAGTTTCTAATATCTTTTTAACTCATGGGAATCTGATTCCAATCAAGATATTCACCTCAATCCTAAGTAAAAAAAATTAATTTTACTATCATAGTCCTATATAAAATTTGGAACATGCCTCACCAAATTGGAATAGTTTGACTCATATGTATCCATTGAATCTTTCACCTTTTTTATAAATTGAAACAATTTATTTCATATCCTATGTCCAATATCATTAGGAAAATATTTCTCAATGGAAATTTTCTTAATTTCGTCCCCTTCCCAGCTATAAATCTATCAACATTATTTATTATTATTAACCACTTTCCACTATTAATCAAATACACTATTAAAATGGTAGATAACAAGGCATAAATTTTAATATTGTAAACAACCCATGTAGTCAAATATAATCTCCAATGACTTAATAAATCCTTAATTTATCTCAGGATTAGATGATCTGTTGAATTCTAGAAGATTTTGTCTTTTAAAATAATCCATTCTTTCTATGTTACTATATGTTATATTTGGTTTGTCTATTTCATGGAAACCCCCACCTTTTATAGAATGAGTCAAATGATCCATCACATTAATAATCTTTTTACATCAAATTCTAACAATTCTCAATATCTGATTTAGATTGATATTAAACCCTCAGTTCCTTCTTACTATAGCTTCCCTATTTTCTCTATGGAAAACTGTTTTGAACATACATTGTTTATATTATGTAAAATGGTAATCTTAAAAGGCCAATTCATTAAAACTTTACCATAATGTAAAATATTTTAATTGTATTTTTTTAACATTATCTTAATCTATAATGTTATTGAAACCCATCTCTGGTACCAAATATAAGGGTCATGTCTTATACATTAGACATTCTAATAACATTAAATTGTAATTCCCTTACTTACATAACCAATTATATTTTAGTTTTATTGTTTTAGAGAGTTATGTAAAAATTCATACATAATAAAATAATACAATTCAAATTATATTCCTCTAATAGATATACATTTTAACAATAGTATAACTTTTTTAAAATGAAATATATTTTCTTTTTATGAAAAATATAAATTATTTTAAGATTGAGTTATTATTTTAACTTAAAAATTATTGTACCCTAGGAAAATTTTATAAAATTTGGGTTTATCATAAAAATATCACTATGGTACCTAAATAGAAACAATTAAATCATCAGTATTTGAAATGTTATAGATATTTTAATTTTTCAAAGGGATATATGAGTAAAAAAATAAAAATTTTATTACAAAAAAATAACCATCTCTAAAAAAATATATTCATAAAAAGTTTCATTTTAAATCTTAAATTCACAAAAAAAACCTAAATTTATTTTTGTTAAATCATTAAATATTCAAAACATTTTTTCAAAAAATTATTCTTTTAACCCTTAATAAAATAATTTATTTTCATTTAAACATATACTCATTATCTTAACTTGGTAAATAATGATACTCTCATCAAACCCCAAAGAAATAAAAATAAAATCTTATACATTACTTTAAACAAATAATCATTATATTAACTTCATAAATAATAATACCCTCATCAATCCCCAATGAAATCCAAGATTAGACATATAGTTTCTTTGGGAGATCATTTACACATCCTTTTTAAAATCGCCCATAGGAAATAATTTCCAAATATTTAGATGTCTCTTTTAGGTAAAAACTAATTTTAGAAACCAAAACATGTTGAATAAAGTGAAAAAGTGTTTTTTATTTGAATAAAACATGGAATATTATAAGGGAATCCAAAATCAAATTACTCTTATGATGGATGGAAGTGTTTTTGTCCCTTATATATTATAATAGAATATTTATTTTGTCTTATTTAAATAAGGTCAAAAAATTTCATAAAAATATTCATTTTAAAATCCTCTGAAAGAAAATCAAAATAGATATAAATGACCTCTATAATAATTTTATGTATGTATAATTTCATCCATAAAATAATTTTATAAATATAGTAATTGATGAAAAACATTTTTAAGGAATCATTTAAATGAGTATTTTTAAAATAATGTCCCTTACCTTCCTCCCGACACAGCACATAAATTTATTATACTATAGAATAATAGATATAGGTTAATTAATTATGTTCTTAAGAATATTTTTTTATGTTTATTATTGAATTTAATTAAAAAATAAATATTTTATAACAATTACCTAATCATATAATTTCATTTCATATGTTTTGAAGATATTCATTTCATAAGTCCAAAATGATATCAATTGGTTTAATATGGTAAAATAGGTAATTTTAATGTAATATAATGAAAAATAGTAAGGAAATAATTTTTATATTTGTATAAAAATATACTTTTAAAACCAATCATTAATGATGGTTATGAACAATGAACTATGTTTCTCTCATGGATATAGTTCTCCTTGTGTACACATGTGTAAGGTTTCCATTTTCAATGATCCTTATTAAAAAAAAGAAATAATTATTCTATCTTTATAGAATGAAAAAAAATATCATATTATTTCTACAAATAAATTTATATATATTATCCATGTTATGTGGTGATGAAATATGAATCACATCGCTTCATGGAGGCGATAAGCCACACATATGCATAAAGGATATTATAATCCATTAATGAATAAAAATTTCAGAATATATGTGATATATTATATTTTAATAATGAAATATTTTTCATTATATTATATAAAATCATTAAATCCATCATCATAAACACCCATGAGTAGAAATAATGGAAAAAAATTACATTGGTTTGCGAGGTAGTGGCCCGCCGTACCCATGAATGATGGTTTCATTTACCATTAGATGGAAGTGGAGTTGTATTTAGGTTATTATATTTAAATTTTAACATATATGTATATGAGAGATACTATTGTTATTTTATTATCATTTCTGTAGAAAATTTTAAAGGGGTGGAAGAAGAAACAAATAAAAAATGATCAGTTACGAACCATACCACTTCTTCGGACCACCTCTTTATGATGGTACCAAAAAAATTCATGGTTTACCTTTATGATCAGACCATTTCCTCTATAATATTTTATGGAATTTTAATATGTATTTTTGAATGTATTATATGAATTAAAATGATTTTATGGTGTGAATATCTGATGTGGGGGCCACCTTTTATAAGTTTCGGAAAAGAAACTCTTTGATGATTAGTAAATAAAAAGTTATTGACTCATTTTAAAGATGAAAAAATGATAATAAAATGTACCATTATATATAATTAGATGATATTAGGTCATCATATGGGTATAAATATTTATTTATATAAGTGTTTATATCATTTTTACCTGTATACTTTTAGATTTACACCCGGTTAACACCTTTTCACTTTAATTATGGTAAAATATTTTTATTTTTATCATTATTAATTATTGGTAAAATTATGTTTACATTATTATATAATTATATTATCATACCATATATGGTATCCATTTTTACCAAATTTAATCCATAGAGGGTACAAAATTTATTTTAAAATTAAACCTTCTGATGCAATGAAAAATAGGGGTTTCAATAAATAATTTTTTTATTACAAGATGATTTTATATGAACTCCTTGACTAGAAATAAAATTTATAATAAATAATAATAATATATATAGATATATAATATAAATATATTATTTAAATCCTCCTTAGTTAGGGATTTTTAATTGCTTAAAATGTAGAAACATTATTAGCATTAAAATAGTTTTCTAAAAAATGATTTTTAAACCCAAAAATAAACTTATACTAGAATATAGTATAATAATATTAAATTTTAATTAATTATATTTAACATAATTATATAATTATTATATTACATGAAATAATTTTCACAGGAAAAATGGTTTTTTACGTTTCTTAATTTAATTAAATGAAATGATAGTTTTACAAAAAATTATATTTTCAATATTAATTAAAAATCAAAATTTTATAATAAAATACCATAATTTCACACTAAGAGAATTTTGATATAATGAATTAAAAAATGAAATTAATTTTTTCAAATTAAAACTAAAAAATACATAAATTATTCATTTAATTTAAAATATTATAAGAAAACATTTTAATTAAAATTTTATCCTTTTTGATTTAAAAATTACTTCATTTTATTATAATGATTATAAATAACTAATTAATAATAATTAAGAAAAAATAAAATTATTTATTAGATAGTTAAAAGTGTTGTTAAATCCTCCACCTTTTCTAGTTTCATCCTCACAATTATAGTCACTTATTAAATAAGTTGTGATACTTTCCATCATAACATTTTCAGATTCCCATGTTACTTATTCAACCATATGAGTTTTACATAAAATCATACCCTACTAAATAATATTATTCTAAAACACAAGATCTCTACTATTATGAATCCTAACTTTTGAATGTTTATAAGAAATATTTCATTCCAACTGAACTGCTTTAAGGATCAAAACATGATATGAATCTAAAACATACTTCAATAACATTGAAACACGAAATACATTTTCTGTTTTGGATAAACACAAATGAGAATCCACTCTGTAGGAAACTGAGACAAAATTATCTAGTATTTTATATAGTAAAATTAACCATGTAATAGAATTACCCTTCTTCCCAAAATTCATAACACATTTTCACAAAGATACTATAACAATAACATGAATATAGACTACAAAAGAAAGATATTTCCTCCAGTTATCATCATACCTTTTTTTATATCTATGAGATGTGTTCAAATTTTTCTGAATTATCCCCACCATATAAATAATTTTTGTTACTAATATTTTCCTATTAAATATCTTTTTCCTACATCATCCTAGAAATCAAGAATGTGTAATCTATTTCAATATAATTCTTCAAAAGATTCTATTAGAATAGTTGAAAGAAAACTATTAGTATAAGGAAAATTTACAAAATAATGATGTTGATCCCAACATAATTATTAATCCATTAAACAATCATGAAGCATTTATTCCAAAATATAAATTTTTCTCTAAAAATTTCTATCATAAAGAGGATGAAAGGCTATACTAAATTTTAATGTAGTGTCTAATGACTTATATAGTGTAGTCTAAAATTTGATGTGAGCCAGGGATCATGATCAGATTTAATGGAGAGATTAATTCCACCACACATTATTATCTCAGTGATATAAAATATAGAAAGGAAATCTAAAGACATTACATCTTGAATGGGAAGAAAATTATAACATTTAGATATTTGATGAATAATAACCAAAGTTGTATTATTAGATCAATTTTTATTTGGTAATCCCACCACAAAATCCATTGATATATCTTTATATATCCACTAAGGAACTAGTAAAGGCTGAAGCACACCCTTTGTTAATTATTTTTATACTTAAACCTATTGATAAGTAAAACATTTCATAGTTATGTTACTAGTATTTATTTTCATCCCATATTACCGGAAATACTCTTGAGAGTATATATATATCTTGGAGTAGCTGTGATGAATGGAAAATGGGGAATAATGAGCTTCACTCAAAAATTATCTCTTCAAATGGGTGATTCAAGTAATACATTTTAACAGCCCAAGATTTTATAAAAAAATATTCTTTTTAATTAATGTCTTGTGTTGTATGCTACACCAAAAGGAGCTTGCACAACACACATCCTTGACTTGCCTTGCATTACACGCAATCACGACCTTCCTCGATAGCGTGTGTAATACGCAATATCGAGTTTCACTAAACAACGATATTCTATTAAAATATTATTAAAAATAGTCGTTATGAATAGTAATAACCACTTTTTGAAATTCTGAAAATCTTATTTTTCAAAATGAACTTCATTTTTGGATTCGGAGTATCGAATTTAGCCTAAGATGAAATTTTGGTACATTTCGGATAACTTTCATATTCTGATGAATAGTGAAAATTAATAAATTATAATTGAAAAACAACTTTTTTAATCGAAATAATTAATAGTGATAAATTATTAATTGGAGTATTTTTAAAGTATATTTAGAATATATTTTTACAATTTAATACAATGTTGGTCATTGGATGTAATTGCACATTTAAACCAGACATAAATAAGTGTCAATCTTTTGATAGATATTGTTTCTTAAAAACACGCTATTTGTTTTAACAGTGGGATTTAATTATAAAATTAATTAATGCAACTTCTATTTTATGAATTTGGTAAAATAGACTTCATTTTTGAATTCGGAATATGAAATATAGCTTAGGATGAAATTTTGGCATTTTTCTGAAAACCTTCATTTTTTTGATGAATAGTGAAACTACTAAGTGGTAGTTAAAATACTGAATTTTTTATAAAACTTAATTTTACCGCTTCTGTGAATGGAATTTCAAAAATCCGAGAGACACGGTTGATGTCAGTAAGTAAAATATGGTTCAATGAGATGAAAATAATTTTTGGTGAATAGTAACTTTTTACTTTTATTTACCACGGTTAAAAGTAAATAGGGTAATTAAGGGTAAAAATGATATTAATATTACCCTAACACATGTCCTAACTCTATTGGACAAGTGTATCTCGACAAAAAACAACCTTAAGTGTAAAATATTATCATTTAGGCCCACTTGGATTAGATTAGGACATTTATTATTATTTAATTCAAAGAAGAGTTAAAAGAGTTAAAATCAAAGTTTATTCACTAAAACATTTTTAATATGGGGTTATACATAAGATAAATTAGACTATAAATATTCATTAGAAAGATAAAAAGATTTCCTACATAAGTATATTTTATTTATAATTTTTAGACTTTAAATAAATTAATTTATTTATGACACAACGATGATGCAGTAATTACCCTTTTAAGGAAATATTAACATAATTGATGTTATAAATACTCAAATGAATGTAATTTGAGACTTTTTATGAATTCCTCTAATTTTCTAGGTTACTATGATATATTAGTGTTGATTTAATCAACTTTGTTCGAACATATAATTCTGTTATGACTTTCACAAAAATCATATATCAAATAGTGTCAAAATTGACACAAAATAGTTTTTAAATTAAATATTATATTATTAATTGTTATTTTATTCCTAAAAATCTAAGGTTCGGCCAAATGACTTATATAAGGATATATATATTAATAATAAACAATTTTGGGTTCGTTTGGCATGTTATAGTAAGTTTATTAACCATATAGTGAAAGAAAACAAAAAGACACGGTAAAAGTTAAATTATTTAACTTAGAGTTAAATCTAATTGATAAGGTTAAAATAATAACCTAAACTTGTCTAAATCCTATTGGTTGATAGGATTTCGACCCATCCCCACTTTAGCTTCGAAATAAGACCCTTTGGAACCATTATAAACCGATTTTTATTTTAATATAAAATAATATTTTGAGATATTCCTAAGGTGCCCCTCTCCTCCCTTATAAAAGGGCACCTCCTCCCCCTCCTCCTCACACCAATTTGAGCACTCAAGCTCGGCCAACCCCTGCCAAAATCTCTTCTCCACTTCCCTAGCAACATCCTAGAGGTTCTGGTCTTCCTCAAAGACCAATTTTAGTTCCCTAAGAGGAGGTCTCCAAAAGGCGCTTCAAAGAAGAGGTAATTACCGTTACCAATTCTTTCATCTTTATTTCTTCTTCCACTTCTTCTTCTTAGGTTGTTTCATTATGAAGTAATAACATCAGTATCACTCATATACTGATATGTTATTATAATTATGAAACAACCCTATTTCACCATCTATCTATCCTACGGAAAAAGAAATCACCGCGCGTGCGTACGTACGGAATACCGTCTCCACGCCGTGGTGTAATCTATTTTCCACCACCACCTTACATGGATGGGTATAATGGTGTAAAGAATAACTATACATAGTTATTAAAACATCATATTGATTCTGATATATTGTATAATCCACTCCAATTCAATTCAATATTTATGGAAATGATATCATCGCTCGTGCGTACGTACGGACTACCGTCTCCACGACGCGATGAGATTCATTCTCCATGTTAACCATTTAAGAATGATTATAAAGTATATATAAGAAATAATAATGAAATATATGACATTATAAAGCTACTGGATTTATGTATATATATATATCTATGTCATCTACTTACTTCCATTCAAGACAATAGGGAAAGGAAAACAGCGTTCATGCGTACGTACGGACTACCGTCTCCATGAACGGTGTTTTTCATTTCATTTATCTATCTATTATATATATATATATATATATTGAATATATATGATATATAAATCATATTTTATATTCTGGAAGTAATTAAATCATGATATAAGTAATAATAATGTCAATAACAACAAGTCAAAACACCTACGATAAAAGAAACGATTTTACCCAAAACGCTTCTTTAACATGGAATTTACAAAAGAACGGGTAATATAATGTCATAAGTGAACCATATATGATATCATAACAATGAATATGATTCTTTAATAAGTCAATGACATTATTTAAACCATTATACAGGAGCTTCGGACATGTACAAAGAAAATCGGACCTAAGATAAGGGAAATATCACAATCTCATTTTTATCCGAGATTGTTTATTCGTAAGTATTTACTGGGGTGTATTTTATCATCCACATCCATGTTTACTCAATATGTAATATTATTTCCATCCACCTAAAATTGTTTAAATCCATTTTTACCCTTCGGTGAGTTTTTAGTAATACGTATGAAAGGAATCTTTTGTCGTTTTCGTACGAGGTACTTTTTGACTTTTCCGACAAAAGTACGAAGAATGTTTTTTTTTAACTTATACTGCACGAACGGATTTGTACTATTTTATAAAGCCTTATTTTCATGAAGCTTCCTCTAAAATATTTCATTACTATTTTCAATAAAATCTTTTTCTTTTAAAATTGCATGATGTTTTGTGAAAAGAAATTGATTTTGAAGAAGAAAGGATATTTTCCTCAAGAATTCAATTCAAGTGTTTTATCAAAATTATTTTCCATCTAAGATAATAAAGGGTTCTGTTTCTATCCATATTTTTACATTTATTTGACTATGTTGTGATGGAATTTTGTTTATGAATTCCTTTATCTTATATGAATTGATTTATGATGTCATGATGTTTCAAGAATCCCATTTTTGTTACATGTGTTATGCGATGATGTATGTTTTATGATTATGTGGCACACATAAGAAAGGATTCATTATAAGATGGGTGGGACCTATATCTCCCTCCAATGCATTGGGTAATGATTTTATATCTCATGAGATAGACATGGCTGGAATGGTAGGTTATACCGGTTCAGTGAAACAGGACTGAAACGAGGGTTACTCGATTCAGAAAGGGACTTTGTCCACTAAGATAGTCTTGGCAATGAGTCTTGACTAACAAGAAATGATTCTCTATGATTATGTGTGAATGCCACAAAGTTTCATGTTTTATGTTATGATTATTGTGATTACATTTCACTGCCATGATTTACCCCATGTTATGAAATTATGATCTCTTTTGCAGGTTAAGATTTCCAAAAGTTATGTGCTTATGTATATGATGTGATTGATATTTCTTTTGTTTACCCTTACTGAGCATTTGAGCTCACCCTTTTATGTATTCTTTTCCCCAGGATATAAAGAAAGGTTTTTAGGTAAAAAAAGGGAAGATATTTATGGGAGATATTGAAGATCTTTCCCCACGATTAGAAGATTACGTTCCGAGTTTCCAAAGACACTAAACTATTACGGTCCTTGTGTGTGTGTTTTTGTTATCTACTAAGTATTCTGCAAATGTAATGTAATGTCCATGTACGTCAGGCTACCGGTCTCTACAGTTGGTATCAGAGGAAAGGTTTAGTCAACCTTTGGAAACTAGGATGCGAAAACGTTAGTGAGATCCCTAGAGATATTTCTAAGGTATGTCTAGGGATGTCTCTAAGGTTAAGTATACGTATAGGTTATAGTCCTAGAATTGCTCTAACGATATTAGAATTTAACCTAAGATGTTAGATATTGAGGGTACTACCCCTTTATTATGTTGTTTTCCCTAGCATGATTTTTGCCTCTCACACTATTCTTTTGGGGTTTTAGACGATGGCTGGAACCCGAAGGAACCGTTTTGATCAATGAAATGGACAATGCTATGATTGTCCCCCTGAGCAACCAAACGATATGGGAGCTGGAATGCAAAATCTTGTAGCCATGCTCACACAACTTTCTCAAGCTATGAATCATGCAGGACTTCCAAACGAGCAAAGGAAGGAGCAACATTCTGTTGAATCCTTCATGAGGCAGCGTCTGCCTTCTTTCAGTGGGTCTACTGATCCATTAGTTGCTGAACAATGGATTATTACTACTGAAAAGATATTTTCAGTTCTTCAATGTTCTGAACATGATAAAGTAATCTTAGCAGTATATCGTTTGGAAGGTGAAGCTGATCAATGGTGGAATCTTATCAAGAATACGAGGCAAAGAGATGAAATTGATTCCATGGAATGGGATGAGTTCAAGAACTTGTTTTTCAGTAAGTACTTCCCTCGTATTCTTCGAACGAAGATGGAGAAGGAGTTTCTTGAACTAAAGCAAAAGGATGATGAATCTGTTGGTATATACGAAGCGAATTTTACAAGACTTGCAAGGTATGCATCTAGCATTATCATCCAACCTGAAAGTAAAGTTGATCGATTTTTCAGTGGCTTAAAACCAAGTCTTCGAAGGGCATTAGCTATAAGAGACTTCAGTAGCTATGAAGAAATTTTGCGTTGTGCTATCAAGGTAGAAATTGAAGTTGGTGTTACATATCCATCTCATGGTTTTGACAAGAAACGAAAGATGGAGTTCAAGGAGAAATCTCAGAATAATGGTGAAAAGAAGATGAATGTTTCCTTATGCACAAAGTGTGGAAAGAAGCATGGTGGAGATTGTCTTAAAGGGACTAGAAAATGTTTTAAGTGTGGAAAAGAAGGTCATCGAGCAGCTGAGTGTCGAAGTAATGGAAAAAGGGATTCTAATGAAGTGAATAAAGAAAACACTACAGAGAACGCACAACCAACACTTCAATGCTTCAAGTGCAAGGAGATGGGACATTATGCCAATAAATGCCCTAATCCAAGGGTTAGTGATGATCAACATGAGAAACCACTGAAGGCAAAGGACAAAGGGAAATCACATGCGATCACTATTGGCAATATTGAATATGACAACGATGTGGTGGAATGATTAAGTGTTTATGTAATGGGATTCCAAAATAATGTTGTATCATTGAGTATTGCAATATTTATTGATGTGGTATTCAAAGTGATTGAGATATTTTTTGGAAATAAGATGATATGCGCATAATGAAGACGAGAAAATGAAATGCTTAATAGTATTCATGAGCTCATGATTGATATAAGGACCAAGTATATAGAATTTTGAGGATTTTGTTATGTGGAAAGTGTTAACTTTTAACTGCACTCATGTTTTCACTAAGGTATTCAAGAGAATACACGATTAAGGACTTTGAATGTTTGGAATGTGACCAACAAGACATATCTTATGATATGTGTGGATCAACGACAGTATTAAATCTCTGGTAATCGTTGTCACTATATTATGAGAGTGGACTGCAGTATTATGTATAAGCCTAAAGATTAGACTGGATTATGTTGGACATAAGTTAGTATTGTTTAAGGATAGAAGATTTTCGATATTATTGATGGGATGTTATAGTAACGTAGTTTTAGAAAAAGGACAACCTGCAGGACGGGCGACAGCCCATCGCTTCGGACAAGGCTGTGGGAATCGAACCCACAACCGAAGTGCGACTGGCCTTTATCGCCTACCACTGGCCTACAGGAAGTCCCTGTTTAGTAGAAACTAGTTTTATTATATTAAGTATAAGTCCATTTTAGGAACCATATCTCACTATAGATTGACTTATGCATATAATTTTTTGCTAACCTTTTGTTTGAGACAGATGGAATGACCCGTCATTCTATCACATGATCTGCTAACACTTCACAAATAACAAATTCAACTTCATTTATTTAAGAGATGAAGTGGAAATTGTTCTAGGCACGAACAATAGTGAGATTGTACCAAAATAAAGAAAGTATTTATTCCAATTCAAATTTTCAACTTTAGGGAAATGATCTTGAAAACCAAAAATGTTGTCCTAGTGATCTTATACCTGATGAATCGGATGGTACCTTAGATCGTCACAAATTTATGGATTTGTGATTATTGGATTTTCCATAGCCATGTTCTCTACCACTCTCCATCAGAACATGATGGTTAGATTTCTCTTCCATATCCATATTTTCACCTATGTGGAAACCCAATGATTAGTTTATTTGGGTAACCGTTACGTTTCATACTTTTGTTTTTAAAGATTGGTTTTGATATTCCTTTTTACGATGTGGGTTTCTATTAAAGAAACTTTCAAATAGTAAACCATTTATAACCCCGACGAATTTCGAGGGCGAAATTCATTTTAAGGGGGGTAGAATGTAACAGCCCAAGATTTTATAAAAAAATATTCTTTTTAATTAATGTCGTGTGTTGTACGCTACACCAAAAGGAGCTTGCACAACACGCATCCTTGACTTGCCTTGCATTACACGCAATCGCGACCTTCCTCGATAGCGTGTGTAATACGCAATATCGAGTTTCACTAAACAACGATATTCTATTAAAATATTATTAAAAATAGTCGTTATGAATAGTAATAACCACTTTTTGAAATTCTGTAAATCTTATTTTTCAAAATGAACTTCATTTTTGGATTCGGAGTATTGAATTTAGCCTAAGGTGAAATTTTGGTACATTTCGGATAACTTTCATATTCTGTTGAATAGTGAAAATTACTAAATTATAATTAAAAAACAACTTTTTTAATCGAAATAATTAATAGTGATAAATTATTAATTGGAGTAGTTTTAAAGTATATTTAGAATATATTTTTACAATTTAATACAATGTTGGTCATTGGATGTAATTGCACATTTAAACCAGACATAAACAAGTGTCAATCTTTTGATAGATATTGTTTCTTAAAAACACGCTATTTGTTTTAACAGCGGGATTTAATTATAAAATTAATTAATGCAACTTCTATGTTATGAATTTGGTAAAATAGACTTCATTTTTGAATTCGGAATATGAAATATAGCTTAGGATGAAATTTTGGCATTTTTCTGAAAACCTTCATTTTTTGATGAATAGTGAAACTACTAAGTGGTAGTTAAAATACTGAATTTTTCATAAAACTTAATTTTACCGCTTCTGTGAATGGAATTTCAAAAATCCGAGAGACACGGTTGATGTCAGTAAGTAAAATATGGTTCAATGAGATGAAAATAATTTTTGGTGAATAGTAACTTTTTACTTTTATTTACCACGGTTAAAAGTAAATAGGGTAATTAAGGGTAAGAATGATATTAATATTACCCTAACACATGTCCTAACTCTATTGGACAAGTGTACCTAGACAAAAAACAACCTTAAGTGTAAAATATTATCATTTAGGCCCACTTGGATTAGATTAGGACATTTATTATTATTTAATTCAAAGAAGAGTTAAAAGAGTTAAAATCAAAGTTTATTCACTAAAACATTTTTAATATGGGGTTATACATAAGATAAATTCGACTATAAATATTCATTAGAAAGATAAAACGATTTCCTACCTAATGATATTTTATTTATAATTTTTAGACTTTAAATAAATTAATTTATTTATGACACAACGATGATGCAGTAATTACCCTTTTAAGGAAATATTAACATAATTGATGTTATAAATACTCAAATGAATGTAATTTGAGACTTTTTATGAATTACACTAATTTTCTAGGTTACTATGATATATTAGTGTTGATTTAATCAACTTTGTTCGAACATATAATTCTGTTATTACTTTCACAAAAATCATATATCAAATAGTGTCTAAATTGACACAAAATAGTTTTTAAATTAAATATTATATTATTAATTGTTATTTTATTCCTAAAAATCTAAGGTTCGGCCAAATGACTTATATAAGGATATATATATTAATAATAAACAATTTGGGGTTCGTTTGGCATGTTATAGTAAGTGTATTAACCATATAGTGAAAGAAAACAAAAAGACACGGTAAAAGTTAAATTATTTAACTTAGAGTTAAATCTAATTGATAAGGTTAAAATAATAAGCTAAACTTGTCTAAATCCTATTGGTTGATAGGATTTCGACCCATCCCCACTTTATCTTCGAAATAAGACCCTTTGGAACCATTATAAACCGATTTTTATTTTAATATAAAATAATATTTTGAGATATTCCTAAGGTGCCCCTCTCCTCCCTTATAAAAGGGCACCTCCTCCCCCTCCTCCTCACACCAATTTGAGCACTCAAGCTCGGCCAACCCCTGCCAAAATCTCTTCTCCACTTCCCTAGCAACATCCTAGAGGTTCTGGTCTTCCTCAAAGACCAATTTTAGTTCCCTAAGAGGAGGTCTCCAAAAGGCGCTTCAAAGAAGAGGTAATTACCGTTACCAATTCTTTCATCTTTATTTCTTCTTACACTTATTCTTCATAGGTTGTTTCATTATGAAGTAATAACATCAGTATCACTCATATACTGATATGTTATTATAATTATGAAACAACCCTATTTCACCATCTATCTATCCTACGGAAAAAGAAATCACCGCGCGTGCGTACGTACGGAATACCGTCTCCACGCCGTAGTGTAATCTATTTTCCACCACCACCTTACATGGATGGGTATAATGGTGTAAAGAATAACTATACATAGTTATTAAAACATCATATTGATTCTGATATATTGTATAATCCACTCCAATTCAATTCAATATTCATGGAAATGATATCATCGCTCGTGCGTACGTACGGACTACCGTCTCCACGACGCGATGAGATTCATTCTCCATGTTAACCATTTAAGAATGATTATAAAGTATATATAAGAAATAATAATGAAATATATGACATTATAAAGCTACTGGATTTATGTATATATATATATCTATGTCATCTACTTACTTCCATTCAAGACAATAGGGAAAGGAAAACAGCGTTCATGCGTACGTACGGACTACCGTCTCCATGAACGGTGTTTTTCATTTCATTTATCTATCTATTATATATATATATATATATACTGAATATATATGATATATAAATCATAACTTATATTCTGGAAGTAATTAAATCATGATATAAGTAATAATAATGTCAATAACAACAAGTCAAAACACCTACGATAAAAGAAACGATTTTACCCAAAACGCTTCTTTAACATGGAATTTACAAAAGAACGGGTAATATAATGTCATAAGTGAACCATATATGATATCATAACAATGAATATGATTCTTTAATAAGTCAATGACATTATTTAAACCATTATACAGGAGCTTCGGACACGTACAAAGAAAATCGGACCTAAGGTAAGGGAAATATCACAATCTCATTTTTATCCGAGATTGTTTATTCGTAAGTATTTACTGGGGTGTATTTTATCATCCACATCCATGTTTACTCAATATGTAATATTATTTCCATCCACCTAAAATTGTTTAAATCCATTTTTACCCTTCGGTGAGTTTTTTGTAATACGTATGAAAGGAATCTTTTGTCGTTTTTCGTACGAGGTACTTTTTGACTTTTCCGACAAAAGTACGAAGAATGTTTTTTTTAACTTATACGGCACGAACAGATTTCTACTGTTTTATAAAGCCTTATTTTCATGAAGCTTCCTCTAAAATATTTCATGACTACTTTCAATAAAATCTCTTTCTTTTAAAATTGCATGATGTTTTGTGAAAAGAAATTGATTTTGAAGAAGAAAGGATATTTTCCTCAAGAATTAAATTCAAGTGTTTTATCAAATTTATTTTCCATCTAAGATAATAAAGGGTTCTGTTTCTATCCATATTTTTACATTTATTTGACTATGTTGTGATGGAATTTTGTTTATGAATTCCTTTATCTTATATGAATTGATTTATGATGTCATGATGTTTCAAGAATCCCATTTTTGTTACATGTGTTATGCGATGATGTATGTTTTATGATTATGTGGCAGACATAAGAAAGGATTCATTATAAGATGGGTGGGACCTATATCTCCCTCCAATGCATTGGGTAATGATTTTATATCTCATGAGATAGACATGGCTGGAATGGTAGGTTATACCGGTTCAGTGAAACAGGACTGAAACGAGGGTTACTCGATTCAGAAAGGGACTTTGTCCACTAAGATAGTCTTGGCAATGAGTCTTGACTAACAAGAAATGATTCTCTATGATTATGTGTGAATGCCACAAAGTTTCATGTTTTATGTTATGATTATTGTGATTACATTTCACTGCCATGATTTACCCCATGTTATGAAATTATGATCTCTTTTGCAGGTTAAGATTTCCAAAAGTTATGTGCTTATGTATATGATGTGATTGATATTTCTTTTGTTTACCCTTACTGAGCATTTGAGATCACCCTTTTATGTTTTCTTTTCCCCAGGATATAAAGAAAGGTTTTTAGGTAAAAAAAAGGGAAGATCTTTATGGGAGATATTGAAGATCTTTCCCCACGATTAGAAGATTACGTTCCGAGTTTCCAAAGACACTAAACTATTATGGTCCTTGTGTGTGTGTTTTTGTTATGTACTAAGTATTCCGCAAATGTAATGTAATGTCCATGTACGTCAGGCTACTGGTCTCTACATACATAATCTCTTTACAAATATGATAACCCTTTATTTATCAACATTAATTTCCTTAATCATACCCTACTAAAAAAATTTATAATTTCCTTTAAAAAATGACCCCCTTTTGAGATTTCTAATTATTTATGATTGAGATTATTGTGTTGAAACCTGGAACAAAAAAATAAGGTCCATGCATCCAAAAAATCTTGGAAAAAACTAACCAAATCATTAACCAAATGATCTTCCTCCTAACATTACATGGTTACTGAAGAATTATTTTAGGACACATGGCATAAAATAATTTGTTTCCCATAAATGATAATAAAAAATTGAATATTATTAATCTTTGAAACGGTCATACCATCTTCTCTTTCTCATGTGAAATTAATTCGGATTGAAAATATACTTTAAACATTTATTATTATTATATATTTAATAATTAACTACATATAAATGATGCCTAAAATCATTAAAGTTAAAACAAAGTATCCATTTCCAAATCATGCATATGATAATTTACCACATAATTTCCCAGTTTCCATGAAGCATAACCAATTACCTGATACTGGTATACTATGAAACAACCAATTACCTTTAACAAGGAATGAAAATAAAAGAAAAAATCACTATTTCTATAGGGAAAACCCTAAATAACATCATTCATGGATCTTCTATTAGTTCCTAAAAAAATTAACCATATTATTTCATCAAGATGAATTTAAATCCTTGTTTTTACATAACGTGTCTATTGTACCTGGATAAAAATTTTATGATGGGGACTAGGAAATATATCCATTTTCTTTTGTGATGGAGGTGACACCGTTATGTGTTTCACATCGAACTCATCATTTTGTTTTGACCTAAAGTGTGTTGGGTATGATGTGTGATTACAGGTGGGTATCATTTTGTGTAATTTATCTATATTGGTTAAAATGTCCTCAAATAGTCTCCAACATGTTTATTCAAGGATCTAGAAACACCCAACGTCCATGATATCCAGGATTCATGGAGGTGCTTTCCAAAGGCCATAATTTATTGGATTATTTGTCCAATGACACTAAAGATCTCACATTGGTCAAGAGTGTGGTAGCTTGGACTCATCACACCATTTTGGTGGAAATTATTTTCTTTTCTAGGACACTATTATAGATTTAATCCATGTTCATATGTTTTTGAATTCTTCGCTCATTCCTAGGAATGATTCCACAGACTACCCATGGGTAAGATCAATCATGAACACACCTGGGTTTAAAATAAGTTGTATGAGTTTGAGGTTCTCCATTAATGAAAGAATATGTATGTATGTTAGGTTATGCATCAATGTGACCCTCTTAATATGGAATTCTGTAGTCATTCACTAAGGAAATTCTAGTTTTGTGCCATATTGGATGCTGCTATGTTGTTTATCATTATCCAGGGGGACAAGGATTGTTTCAATGTTGGGATTGAACTCGTAAGAATGGATTTCTATGTATCCTCCTGAGAGGAATATAAACCCATATAGTTTGGTGACCCGTGCAGTTTTATGTCACGTGGTGAAGATGAGAGTGGACCGACATGAAAATAACAATGTCAAACATGACCCTTTGGGAGGATTACTAAATATCCTAGCTAATTTGGAACCAAATTCCATGTATTTATGAAATATGGGACTTATTCATTGAAGAATACCATTTTATTGGGTGTGAATGGGGCTTACAATGAATAGGAGGCCAGTTTAGTAGTAGTTGGGACTTATATCAATGGATAACACCCATTAAGCATGGGACTAAGATAAGCATCTAATATATCATCGTTAGGGAAGGAATAAATGTTATCATAGATTAATTGGTTTAGTGAATTTTTCAGATTCCATGATCACCATTAATATATAATCCCACATGATTCATGATTGGGTGAGAAACAAGAGGAAGTGTTAGATCTAGAAAATCATTAAATTTATCCTATCCATTGGTGGAAAATGATGATTATAATGGAAGTAGTGGTTTGAGATATAGAACTTCCGTAAATAGATGATATCATATTACCTCATATGGAGTGCCCCAATATTGATTTTAGGAAATGGGAGATGCATGATTCCTTTTCAAAAGGTGGAAAAGTGTGATTTGTCCTTATTTACCAATAGACCGCATCAAAGGGAAGAACCAATTATTTCCCTTAATACCTAGAATAGGGAAATATATGTGTGAATCCTAATGTCATAACCAAGATTATTATGGGAATGAAAAACATAGGAACATTCCAGGGGTCCGCCTGATTAGGAGGATTACACACACCACTCAACTAAAGATGGGTATATAAACTCAGAGGGAAAAGATGTTTTGCTCGATGTATTTATCATATAGGTTTAGTGTATTTGGAAGAGAAATTTTCCTAGTTTCTTTGGTCTGGTATGCATAGAGGCTATGGATAATGCGATGGAAACATAAGGAAATGATTGAATCTAGAGGGTGTAATGCCCAAGAATACCCCATTCCGCATACAATTTCTTTTTTCAGGATAGGTTTTCCCCTGCATAGCATGTTTCTTTGCTGGTAAAGGGGTCATCTGCATACTGTGATGGTATGAGGACCTAGATTTAGTCCACGTAGAAATTTTTTTTGTCGAACCAGGTTCTATTTGATTAGAATTTTTCTATGCTGTTCTTAGTTATGTGCACATATCATGATTCTACATGGGGCTGGGATCCATCCGTTTATATATTTTCTACACATTTTAGGGTTCTAACCACATAGAATACTATTATACGGGATTCCAGATAGAATATGGGGAATTGGTTCCATGCTTCAGAAATTCATCTGTGAGGGATTATACGTTTTCATTCTACCATTTAGTATTATATTTCATACTTTCATGATATGTGGTAGGTTATACTAGATGGAAGTCATCAGAAGATTACATCTATTTTCTATTCCATATTTTTTGTACCTTTAATCAGCCAAGTCCATTAATAAGGTCCCCCTCTTCTCTCCCATTGAAAGTCCTTTTATAGAAAGGTAATAAAACTTGATCAGTGGGCCATAGGGCGTCTTTTTCGGAGGTCCGTGGGTGAAAACTGGTACGTGAATGACCTGGTTAGCAGGGCATGGGTTCATCATCCACGAGAGTGAAAATTACTACCTCTTTAACATGAATTACTTCGTTTCATTCACAGAAAGCTAGAATCTCCACCACAACCATGAACCATTTGAGTTTACTAGTGATGTCATATATGATCTGAATTTATCCACCTCCTTCCAAATTATGATTTCGTTTGGGGGGGGGGGGGAACCGGCTATGGAATCACCATCTCATGAACTATTTAGTTCATTGATGGTTAACAAAATAGTGGTCCACCATGCGGAGTAATGGTCTGTAATGGGTTTTGAATTTGTGGCACCTGTTCCTACCATTTCCAAATTTGGCCTCTCCAAACTTCTTATTAAATTATTCATCAAATTCATTTTCCTTAATTTTTCAAATCCCAATGATTATTTGATTTTCCTTCAAAATATTTTCAAGACCCAAAAAATACCCTCCATCGGAATGGGTTCTGATCAGGATGAAGAGGAAGTTATTCTAATGTAGAAAGTGATAATTACATGAACTGGTTTTTAGTATATGGGTGGACCTATGGGGGAACCATGACTATATTTAAGGGCCCAATTTATTTTTCCTTTTACCATATTTCATGGAAAATTTTGTGCTCTTTTTATTCTCACAACAGCTTTATTTCCAGGAATAATCTGCTTTGTAGACACCCTTCTCCCACTAACTGAAGCTTGAATGTGCGAACTGAGCACCTTCATCTACGAATAGTGAGTTTAGGATTCCACAGAGTGCTGGTTTGTACATGGATTTCTCATTCCCCAAAACAAAAATTCCTTGGACAACACTTCACGGGACAGTGACTCACAAGTTTCTGTGAACTATCAGTCCGCATATAGTGCAATCTAGGACTTTCGACTCACGGGACATCCAGCATGCAGACTAATTTTAATAATTTGCCAATTTTTTATGTGAATAACCTTTTGCATGGTCTCTTTATGGAAAAAATGTCTCTTACTCTAACTTCATCAGATGGAACCATAAGAAGGATGAATATGGTTAAAACATTGAGGACAATATCTAATGTCATGTCATTCTTCATGATAGTATTATATATTATCTACTTCCATCGGAATTTATATTCGGTCCATTTTTGATTGTTTTCTGCTTTATAACACCATAATCCAAGATGAAACTCATTTCCTATTTATTAATTATATTATCCAACCATTTGTCTTGGGATGTCTCAGGGATGCGGTCAGGAAAATATTTATTCCATGGGAGATATTGAAACTACTTTTATTCACGATGATATGTTTGATCTATAATGACCCATACTTTACATACATTGTTATTACTTCAGAATTGAAGCACACTTATTACAACATATAACAAAACCAGGAAAGGACCATATAGGTATAGAGTCTTTAGAAATTGGGAAACATAAACAAATGGTTCATAAACCATCTACTTTGCCTCCCATTTATTTCAACATATCTAGAGTCCCTTTTGGAATATCCTACATAATAACCTTCTTCCTGACCTAGGTAAATAAAACATACAAAAGGGTGATCTCAATAGCTTAGTAAGGATAAACAAAAGAAATATCAATCACATCATATACATAAGAACATAACTTTTGGAAATCTTAACCTGAAAAAGAGATCATAATTTCATAACATGGGATAAATCATAGTAGTGAAGTGTAATCCCAATAATCATAACATAAAAAATTAAAATTTGTGGAATATACACATAATAATAGAGAATCATTTCTTATTAGTGAAAACTCGTTTCCAAGACTATCTTAGTGGACAAAGTCCATTTTTGAACTCAGTTCACTCCTCGTTTCAGTCCTGTTTCACTGAACCTGTTTAACCTGCCGTTCCATCCATGTCTATCTCATGAGATATAAAATCTTTACCCAATGAATTGGAGGGAGATATAGATCCCACCCATCTCATAATGATACCATTCTTATCTGTGCCACCAAAATCATAAATCATACATCATTGCATAACCCATGTAATAAAAATGGGATTCTTAAACATCATGACATCATAAAACAATTCATATAAGATAAAGGAATTCATAAAAATAATTCCATCACAACATTATCAAATAAATGTAATAATAGGGATAGAAACCGAACCCAATATTATCTTATATGGAAAATAATTTTGATAAAACACTTGAACTCCATTCTTGAGGAAAATATCCTTTCTACTTAAAAAACATTTTCCTTTCATAACATGTCATACAATTTTAATCTCAAATAAGTTGATTAAAAATAAACATGAAAACTTGTAAAGTAATCTTCTTGGAAATAATTATTTAAAAATCCATTCATGCCGTATAAGTTAAAAAACATTCTTCTCGTACTTTTGTCAGAAAAGTCAAAAAGTACCTCGTACAAAAAATGACAAAAAATTCCTTTCATATCTTTTACTAAAAACTCACCGAAGGGTAAAATTGGATTTAAAAAATTTTAGAGGGATGTAAACAATATTACATATTGAGAAAACATGGATGTGGATGATAAAATACATCCCAGTAAATACCAAAGTATAATCAATCTCAGATAGAATGAGATTGTGATATTTTCCCTTACCTTATGTCTGATTTGCTTCGTAAGTTTCCGAACCTCCTGTATAATGATTTAAATAATGTTATTGACTTATTATAGAATCATAATTATTTTTATTATATCATATATGGTCATATTCTTAGCTTCTTATTAGTAATATTTCATTACTACTTGTTATTCGGGTGTTTATAACTTTTTGTTCTTATGCGTGTTTTGTCGAATAAATTCTTATTTTTCTTTTTATTTTATAGATACCTCATTCCATAATGGTATTAGTGTAATATATATCATATTCATTCATCCAAATAATTTATATAATCATTATGCAATGAATATCATGTAGAACGAGTCACATCACATCGTGGAGACGGTATTCTGTACATACGCACGAGCGATGATATCGTTCCCATGATCGTGGAATTGTATTAGAGTGTATGTATACTATTTCAGAATCAATATCACTTTACAATAATAATATATAGTTATTATTTACACCATTATACCCATCCAAGTAATGTGGTGGTGGAAAATAGATTACACTACGGTGTGGAGACGGTATTCCGTACGTACGCGCGCGTGGTGATTTCGTTTTCTGTAGGATGGATAGATGGTGAAATAGGGTTGTTTCATACTTATAATAACATATCATTACATGATTAATACTTATGTTATTACTTTATAATGAAAAAACTAATAAAGAAGAAGTGGAAGAAAAAATAAAGTTGAAAGAATCGGTAACAGACATTACCTCTTCTTTGAAGCGCCTCTTTGAGACCTCCTCTTAGGGAACTAAAATTGGTCTTTGAATAAGACCTCGACCTCTATGATGTTTCTATGGAAGTGTAGAATAGAATTTTTCAGGGTTTGGCCTATCTTGAAGTCTCAAAGGGTTGTGAGGAAAAGAGGGAGGAGGTGCCTTTTTATAAGGTAGGAGAGGGGCACCTTTGGAATAACTAAAAATATTATTTTATTATAAAGTCAAATTCGGGTTTTAATAGCTCAAACATGATATATTTATAATATAAGGCTGTTATGGGTCGAAATCCTCTCATCCAATAGAATTAAGACATGTTTTGGTCATTATATTAACCTTATCTTTTAGTTTTAACTCTTAGTTAATTAGATGGACATTTACCATGTCACTTTGTATTTTATATTATATAGTTAATAAACATATCATATACATCCAAGAGACCCCCAAGTGGTTCATTAATGATACACCAATAATGATATAAGTATCTTGGCAGATCCTTATATTTTTAGGAATATAATAACAATTAATAATGTAATATTTATTTTAAAAACTATTTTATGTCAATTTTGACAATATTTGGTAATTGATTTTTTTGAAAATCATAACAGAATGATTAGATGGAAAAAAAATTAATTAAATCAATACTAACATGTCATATTAACATATAAAATTATTTTAATTCACAAAAAGTCTCAAATTACATTTATTTGGGTATTTATAACATTAATTATGTCAATATTTCATTAATAAGATAATTACTGCATCATCATTGTATCATAAATAAATTAAATTATTTTAAGTCGATAAATTTCAAATAAAATACCATTATGTTGGAAATTTTTTTAGATTTCCAATGAATATTTATATTCAAATTTATCTTATGTAAAACCCTATATTAAAAATGATTTAGTTATTAAACATTGATTTTAACTATTTTAACCTTTCTTTAAATAAATTGCTAATAAATGTCCTAATCTAATCCAAGTCGGCCTAAATGGTCATATTTTATTCCTAAGGTTGTTTTTGGTCGAATTACACTTATCCAATAGAATTAGTACATGTGTTAGGGTAATAATAATAACACTTTTACCCTTAATTACCATATTTACTTTTAACCGTGGTAAAGAAAAAGTAAAAAGTTGATATTCACCAAAAATAATTTTCATCTCATTGAACCACATTTTAGTCCCTGATATTAACCGTGTCTCTCGAATTTTATGAATTCTACTCACAGAAGCGGTAAAATTATGTTTTATGAAAAATTCAGTTTTTTTAACTACCACTTAGTGGTTTCACTATTCATCAAAAAATGAAAGTTTCCAGAAAAATACCAAAAATTATGCCTAAGCTATATTTGATATTATGAATTCAAAAATGATGTTTATTTTACCAAATTCAAAACATACCACTTACATTAACTAAATTAAAAATTAATCCCTATCGTCAAAACAAATAGCGTGTTTTTAAGAGATAATAACTATCAAAAGATTGACACTTGTTTATGTTTGGTTTAAATATGAAATTACATCCAATGAACAAAATTGTATTAAATTGTAAAAATATATTCTAAATATACTTTTAAACCAGTAAAATTAATAATTTATCACTATTAATTATTTCGATTAAAAAAGTTGTTTTTAATTAAAATTTAGTAATCTTCACTATTCATTAGAATATGAAAGTTATCCAAAAAGTACCAAAATTTCACCCTAAGCTAATTTCGATATTCCAAATCCAAAAATGAATTCCATTTTGAAAAATAAAATTTACTAAATTTCAAAAGGTGGTTATTACTATTCATACCGGCTATTTTTAATAATATTTTAATAGCATATCATTGTTTAGTGAAACTCAGTATTGCATATGACGCAAGCTATCGAGGAAGGCCGCAGTTGCATGTAAAGCAAGCCAAGCTAGTGTTTTGTGTAGTGAATGATTCCTTTGATTACATAAAAACAAAATATTTCTCATAAAAGTCTCGGGTGTTACATTCTACCCCACTTAAAATGAATTTCTCCCTCGAAATTCGTCACTTTGTAACAAAAAGATGAGGATACCTCTCCATCATCATATCCTCAATCTCCCATGTAGCTTCTTCGAATTGGTGGTTCCTGCATAAAACATTCACCAATCGAGTGGTCTTGTTTCGTAGGACTTTTTCGCTATGATCCAGAATCTCTATCGACTGTTCTTCATAAGAAAGATCTTGCTCCAGCGGTACAACTTCTGAGCTGAGTACATGTGAAGGATCAGGTATGTACTTTCTCAGGAGAGATACATGGAACACATCGTGAACTTGGGAGAGATTCAGTGGAAGCGCCAATCGGTAAGCTACCTTTCCAACATGATCCAGTATTTCGAATGGACTGATATATCTAGGGCTCAACTTCCCCTTCTTTCCAAATCTCATGACCCTCTTCCAGGGAGATATTCGTAAGAACACTTTATCACCCACTTTAAACTCTAGGTCTTTTCTTCGGTTGTCAGAAAAACTTTTCTGTCGACTCTGAGCTGCTCTTATGTGTTGTTGAATAGATCGGACCTTTTCTGCCATCTCATCAACAAGATCAGGTCCTCATAGCTTTTTTTCCCCAACTTCATCCCAGCAAGTTGGACTCCTGCATTTCTTTCCATAGAGAGATTCATAAGGAGCCATCTGAATACTGGAGTGAAAGCTATTATTATAAGAAAATTCCACCAAAGGTAGTTGTTGATCCCAACCACCTTTGAAATCCATAGAGCATGCTCTCAACATATCTTCTAGAGTTTGAATAGTTCTCTCAGACTGACCGTCTGTCTGAGGATGATAAGAAGTGCTGAAACTCAACTCTGTATCTAGAGTATGCTGAAGACTTCACCAAAACCTCGAGTTAAATCTCGAATCCCGATCAGATATAATAGAAAGTGGTACTCCATGCAATCCTATCACTTCCTTTACATATATCTTGGAAAACTGATCCAGAGAGAAATCCTCTCTAATAGAAATGAAGTGTGCAGACTTTGCACGATGATCAACTATGACCCAGATAACATTATTGCCTTTGGATGTTTTAGGAAGTCCCATGACAAATTCTATAGTTATGTTTTCCCATTTCCATTCGGGTATGGTTAATGGTTGTAACATCCCCTTAGACTTCATTCTCTCAGCTTTAACATGCTGAAAAACCAAGCATCGAGAGACATATTCAGCAATATCTCTTTTCATGCCATCCCACCAGAAGTACTCTTTCAGGTCCCTATACATCTTCGTGCTTCAATGATGAATAGATAATGAAGAACTATGAGCCTCATCCAGCAACTCCATCTTTAATTCGAGGATGGGAGGAACACAAACACAATTCCTGATCATTATTATCCCATCACAATCAAGTTTGAATTCAGGAACATTTCTCACCTTCTTTTGTAACTCTACATCTTCTTTTTGTGCTTCTTTAATCTTCACATGTATAGATGGTTGAACATTCATTTGAGAAAGATACGATTTCCCCCTTCCATTATAATTCCAAGATCCATCCATTATAAATCCATAAATATTGGATCTTTTGTGATCCTCATCATGGATAAACTAGCATGGTCTTGTCGACTTAATGCATCTGCCACCTTGTTTGCTTTCCCAAGGTGGTAATGAATTGAGCAGTCATAATCCTTAATCATCTCTAACCATATTCTTTGGCACATATTCGTCTCCTTTTGTGTGAAAATATACTTTAAACTTTTATGATCAGTATAAATGTCACACCTTTTTCCATAAAGATAATGCCTCCAAGTCTTTAATGCAAAGATTAGCGCAGCTAACTCCAAATCATGAGTTGGGTAATTTTGCTCATGGATTTTCAACTGTCATGAGGAATAAGCTATCACCATATCATTTTGCATAAGAACACACCCCAATTCCTTATTGGATCCATCACTGTAGATCACAAACCGTTCTCCACTACAAGGCAGTGTGAGAACAGGTGCACTGGATAACCTTCTTTTCAACTCCTTGAAATTCTCATCACATTCCTCCATAAAAACAAACATAACTCCTTTTCTGAGTCAACCTGGTGAGTGGATTAGATAATCATGAAAAATATTTCACAAAACGTCGATAATATCCAGACAAACCAAGAAAACTTCAGATCTCAGTTACTGTTGTTGGTCTCGACCATCTTCCGATAACCTCTGTTTTTGGTGGATCCGCAAATATCCACTCTTTTAAAATTATGTGACCCAAAAATGAAGCTTTTTGATGCCAAAATTCACACTTGGTAAATTTGGCATAAAGATTCTCCTTTCTCAGGGTATTCAATATAATTCTCAAATGATCTTCATGTTCTTCCTTGATCTTTGAATATAGAAGAATATCGTCTATAAAGACTACCAAGAACTGATCAAGATAGTCTCTAAAGACTCTATTCATCAGATCCATGAAGATAGCAGGGGCATTAGTAAGACCAAATGACATCACTATAAATTCATAATGTCTATACCTTGTACAGAAAGTCATCTTTGGTATATCCTCCCTTTTGACCCTTAATTGATGATACCCTGAACGAAGATCAATCTTGGAAAAGTATTGATCTCCTCATAGTTGGTCAAATAAGTCATCAATGCGCAGGACATGATATTTGTTCTTGATAGTGATCTTGTTAAGTTCTCGATAATAAATGCATCGTCTCATTGATCCATCTTTCTTCTTAACAAACAGAACAGGTTCCCCCCAAGGTGACGCACTAGGGCATATGAATCCCTTATCAGGATTCCCTTGGAGTTTCTTCTTCAATTCCTGCAACTCAATTGGGGTCATTCTATAAGGTGTCTTTGCAATAGGCAAAGCACCTGGTATGAGTTCTGTTGGAAAATCAACTTCATGATTTGGTGGAAGACTCGACAATTCCTCTGGAAAGACATCTTCAAACTCCCGTAAAACGGGCATATTCTTAATCGTGAGTTTCTCTCCAGCCATTTGAGATAAATAACCCTCATTTATTGGAATCAAGACTCATAAGATGGAAGAAATTTCCACTGGAAGGTTATGTTCATTCTTACATCAATAGACGATCATAGATTGATCTGGAATATGAAATGTGACTTCCCTTCTTTGGAAATTGATATGATCTCCATATAAAGAAAGCCAATCCATGCCAAGAATCACATAAAATTCTACTATAGGAAGGATCACAAGATTTACAGGAAGCACTTTCCCACAAACTTCAATCAGGGAAGAATTATAAACTTTTGATGCGAATGTTGTGCCATTAGGGGTTGTCACAGCTAACTCAACATCTAATTGTTGAGGTAATACGGTGATACTCATATTAAATTCTTCGGAAATAAAAGTGTTGGTGGATCTAGAATCAAATAAAACATTTGCTACTTTAGAGTGGATGGTAAGTGTACCTTTCACCACATCGTTATTGTACTCCACATCACTGATATAAATTGCATGTGACATTCCTTTGTATTTAGCCTTAAGAGTTTGTTGACGTCGACCATCATCATCAACCCTTGGATTTGGGTATTGATTGGAATAATGCCTCATCTCCTTTCACATGAAACATTGAAGTGTTGTAGGTTCATTCTGTGTATCCCATCATTTTTTGCATCATTAGACATATTCTTCCCATCATTGCGGCATTCAAATGCCCGATGACCTTCCTTTCCACATTTGAAACATTTAATTGTCCCTTTATGACAACTCCCTCCATGTTTCTTTCCACACAATAAGCATAAGGGAAATCTCATCTTCTTTTCAGTGTGCTCTTTAGATTTTCCTTTGAATTCCATTTTCCTCTTCTTATCAAACCCATATGACTGATGGGTTACTCCAATCTCCATCTCAACATTGAGAGCACATAGAACGATTTCCTCATAGGTATTGATGTCCCTCATGGATAAGGCCCTTTAGAAGACTTGGTTTTAAGCCACTAAATAATCGATCGATCTTACTCTCATGTTGGATAATATTACCAGAAGCGTACCTTGAAAGTCTTGTAAAATTTTCTTCATATGTACCAACAGATTCATCATCCTTTTGCTTCAATTAAAGAAACTATTTCTCCATCTTTGTTCGGAGAATACGAGGTAAGTACTTATTGAAAAATAAGTTCTTGAACTCGTCCCATTCCATGGACTCAATTTCATCCCTTTGCCTCGTATTATTAATAAATTTCCACCATTGATCAGAATCTCCTTCCAAAAGATACACTGCTAGGATGTCTTTATCATGTTCAGAACATTGAAGAACTGAAAATATCTTTTCAGTAGTACTAATCCATTGTTCAGTAACTAATGGATCAGTAGACCCGCTGAATGAAGGTGGACACTGCCTCATGAAGGATTCAACAGAATGTTGCTCCTTCCTTTTCCCGTTTAGAAGTCCTGCATGATTCATAGCTTGAGAATGTTGTCTGAACATGGTTACAATATTTTTCATTCCATCTCCCATAACTTCTGGTTGCTCAAGGGGGCAATCATTTCATTGCCCGTCGCATTCTGCATGAACACGGTTCCTTCGGGTTCCAGCCATTGACTAAAAAAAGAAGAATATTGTGAGCAACACTAATTATAATAGGAAAACCACATAATCAAGAATAAAATTTCACACATAAGGTCTTATCCTAGGTTATTCATGTCCATTTATAAAACACTAAGATTGTGTTCTATGCTTATACTTATCCTTAGGGTTCTTACTAAGGCTTTCACATCCTAGTTTCCAATGGTTGACTATACCTTTCCTCTGATTCCAACTATAATGACCAATACTTTACATACATTGTTATTACTTCAGAATTGAAGCACAGTTATTACAACATATAACAAAACCAGGAAAGGATCATATAGGTATAGTGTCTTTAGAAACTGGGAAACATAAACAACTGGTTCATAAGGAATCTACTTTGCCTCCCATTTATTTCATCATATCTAGAGTCCCTTTTGGCATATCCTAATTAATAACCTTCTTCATGACCTGGGGAAATAAAACATACAAAAGTGTGAGATTAAATTCTCAGTAAGGGTAAACAAAAGAAATATCAATCACATCATATACATAAGAACATAACTTTTGTGAATCTTAACCTGCAAAAGAGATCATAATTTCATAACATGGGATAAATCATAGTAGTGAAGTGTAATCCCAATAATCATAACATAAAATATGAAACATTGTGGCATACACACATAATCATAGAGAATCATTTTTCATTAGTCAAGACTCATTTCCAAGACTATCTTAGTGGACAAAGTCCATTTCTGAACCGAGTTCACTCCTCGTTTCAGTCCTGTTTCACTGAACCGGTTTAACCTTCCATTCCAGCCATGTCTATCTCATGAGATATAAAATCTTTACCCAATGAATTGGAGGTAGATATAGGTCCCACCTATCTCATAATGATACCATTCTTATGTGTTCCATTAAAATCATAAATCATACAACATTGCATAACCCATGTAATAAAAATTGGATTCTTAAACATCATGGCTTCATAAAACAATTCATATAAGATAAAGGAATTCATAAAAATAATTCCATCACAACATAATCAAATCAATGTAATAATAGGGAAAGAAACAGAACACTATATTATCTTAGATGGAAAATAATTTTGATAAAACACTTGAACTCCATTCTTGAGGAAAATATCTTTTCTACTTCAAAAACATTTTCCTTTCTTAACATGTCATACAATTTTACACCAAAATAAGTTGATTAAAAATAAACTTTAAAACATGTAAAGGAAGATTATTTGAAATAATGTTTTAAAAATCCATTCATTCCTTATAAGTTAAAAAAACATTCTTCTCATACTTTTGTCGGAAAAGTCAAAAAGTACCTCGTACGAAAAAAGACAAAAGATTCCTTTCATATCTTTTAGTAAAAACTCACCGAAGGGTAAAATTGGATTTAAACAATTTTAGGTGGATGGAAACAATATTAAATATTGATTAAACATGGATGTGGATGATAAAATACACCCCAGTAAATACCAAAGTATAAACAATCTCGGATAAAATGAGATTGTGATATTTTCCCTTACCTTAGGTCCGATTTTGTTTGTAAGTGTCCGAACCTCATGCATAATGATTTAAATAATGTTATTGACTTATTCCAGATTCATACTTATTTTTATGATATCATATAAGGTCATATTCTTAGCTTCATATTAGTAATGTTTCATTACTACTTGTTATTCGAGTGTTTATTACTTTTTGTTCTTATGCGTGTTTTGTCGAATAAATTCTTATTTTTCTTTTTAGGTTATCGATACCTCATTTCCAGAATGGTATTAGTGTAATATATATCATATTAATTCATTCAATTCATTTATATAATCATTATGCAATGAAGATCATGTCGAACGAGTTGTATCACATCGTGGAGACGGTATTCAGTACATACACACGAGCGATGATATCGTTCCCATGATTGTGGAATTGTATTGAAGTGTATGTATACTATTTCAGAATCAATATAACTTTACAATAATCATATATAGTTATCATTTACACCATTATACCCATCCAAGTATGGTGTTGGTGGAAAATAGATTACACCACGCCGTGAAGACGGTATTCTGTACGTACGCACACCTGGTGATTTCGTTTTCCGTAGGATGGATAGATGGTGAAATAGGATTGTTTCATAATTAGAATAACATATCAGTAAATGAGTGATACTGATGTTATTAATTCATAATGAAATACCTAAAGAAGAAGAAGGGGAAGAAGAAATAAAGTTGAAAGAATCGGTAATGGACATTACCTCTGCTTTGAAGCACCTCTTTGAGACCTCCTCTTAGGGAACTAAAATTAGTCTTTGAAGAAAACCAGGACCTCTAGGATGTTTCTAGGGAAGTGTAGAAGAGAATTTGGCAGGGTTTGGCTGACCTTGAAGGCTCAATGGGCTGTGAGGAAAAGAGGGAGGAGGTTCCTTTTTATAAGGGAGGAGAGGGGCACCTTTGAATTAACTAAAAATATTATTTTATTATAAAGTCACATTCGGTTTTTAATAGCTCCAAATTGATATATTTCGAAGATAAAGTGGGGATGGGTCGAAATCATCTCATCCAATAGAATTTAGACATGTTTAGGTCATTATATTAACCTTATTTTTTAGTTTTAACTCTTAGTTAATTAGATTGACATTTACCATGTCACTTTTTATTTTATATTATATAGTTAATAAACTTACAATATACTTCCAAGAGACCCCCAAGTGCTCCATTAATGATACACCTATCATTATATAAGTATCTTGGCCGAAACTTATATTTTTAGGAATATAATAACAATTAATAATATAATATTTGTTTTAAAAACTATTTTATGTCAATTTTGACACTATTTGGTAATTGATTTTTGTGAAAATCATAACAGAATGATTAGTTCGAACGAAATTAATTAAATCAATACTAACATGTCATATTAAAGTAGAAAATTATTGGAATTCATAAAAACTCTCAAATTACATTTATTTGGGTATTTATAACATTAATTATGTCAATATTTCATTAATAAGATAATTACTCCATCATCATTGTATCATAAGTAAATTAAATTATTTTAAGTCTAAAAATTTCAAATAAAATACCATTATGTTGGAAATATATTTAGATTTCTAATGAATATTTATAGGAGAATTTATCTTATGTATAACCCTATATTAAAAATTATTTAGTTATTAAACATTGATTTTAACTATTTTAACCCTACTTTAAATAAATTGATAATAAATGTCCTAATGTTATCCAAGTGGGCCTAAATGGTCATATTTTATTCCTAAGGTTGTTTCTCGTCGAATTACACTTATCCAATAGAATTAGGACATGTGTTAGGGTAATAATAATAACCCTTTTACCCTTAATTACCCTATTTACTTTTTACCGGGGTAAAAAAAAGAAAAAAGTTACTTTTCACCTAAAATTATTTTCATCTCATTGAACCAAATTTTAGTCCTTGATATTAATCGTGTCTCTCGGATTTTCGAAATTCTACTCACAGAAGTGGTAAAATTATGTTTTATGAAAAATTCACTTTTTAATCTACCACTTAGTGGTTTCACTATTCATCAAAAAATGAAAGTTTCCAGAAAAATACAAAAAAAATTGGCCTAAGTTATATTTGATATTAGGAATTCAAAAATTATGTTTATTTTACCAAATTCAAAACATATCAGTTACATTAAATAATTTGAAAATTAATTCCCGTCGTCAAAACAAATAGCGTGTTTTTAAGAGATAATATCTATCAAAAGATTGACACTTGTTTATGTCTGGTCTAAATGTGAAATTACATCCAATGAACAAAATTGTATTAAATTGTAAAAATATATTCTAAATATACTTTAAAACCACTCAAATTAATAATTTATCACTATTAATTATTTCGATTTAAAATGTTGTTTTTAATTAAAATTTAGTAATTTTCACTATTCATTGGAATTTGAAAGTAATCCGAAAAGTACCAAAATTTCACCCTAAGCTAATTTTGATATTCCGAATCCAAAAATGAAGTCCATTTTGAAAAATAAAATTTACAAAATTTCAAAATGTGGTTATTGCTATTCATAATGGCTAGATTTAATAATGTTTTAATAGCATATCGTTGTTTAGTGAAACTCGGTATTGCGTACGACGCAAGCTATCGAGGAAGGTCGTGGTTGCGTGTAGAGAAAGCCAAGATAGTGTTGTGTTTAGTGAAAGATTCCTTTGATAACATAAAAACAAAATATTTCTCATAAAAGTCTCAGGTGATACATGATCTGACTAGATCTGTATGAATTAATGATGGCATGATACATATTTAGAGTAAGTCATCCATTATTATCCATCTATGATCCATCTTTCATGAGGAAACTACAATGGAGGATGAGGCTCCAAATGGGACCAATGTTCTCGAGGGTGCTTCTCTGATTAATGGGCTTGGCCTTTCTGGGTGCACCAAAAGTGCATGGAATTCCAAATTAGTTGGAAGCTATAAATATATATCATGTTTTAGGGGTTTCCAAGTTCACCACATATTCATTGAGTGAAATTTTTTCGAACTACTCAATCACTAGTGTTGAAGATCCAATACATTCCACTTTTCATATGGTGAATTTGGAATCTATTTGTGGGATATTTTCCATATTATCGGACTTCCGATTCTTGGAAGTATGTATGACGAGTTCTTATTATCACCCAACACCTGGGAGAATTCTAAAAAAATATCACTATTGTAAAGTGATTTATTCCTCATGGTATAGAGACTTCATTTTCATCCTCTTCATGTTCACTCACTCATTTCATTTGAGGACTACATACAGTTGTTCTTATAGTTGACTGGGCCGAATCTAAATGTCTACTACAATCAAACAAATCCAAATATTCCATCACGAAATATTCTAGAATCCTACTATGTTACACTCAAGGAGAGTTGATATACCACCAGGGGTAAAAACATTCTACCTGACATATCTATTGTGCTTAGATTAACAGGTTTCTTTTCCCTGATCCTAAGAGGAAGGATTTTCCCTTCTCCTGATGTCTACACCAGTGTCAGTGATTTCTCCATTATGAAGGATACTACATTGGAAGAGTTTAATCCCATAAGTTTATCCATCCCTACCATTTCTCATATTTATGAATTATTGGGAAATATTTTTGATGGAAGGACTCTATAGAACCTTAGCGGGCCATTTTTTTATGGTTTGATGGTATAAAATACCCCCTATTATAAGTATTAACATACCACAATGGTTCCTCATTCTATATTCCACCTAGATCTTTTCAAAGTTTCTATCATTCATCCTCAGTCTTTGGACATTCTTAGAGAAATTGAACTGTTGAGTGATGTTTCTCAATTTTCTTTAGTGCCTTACATTATGTCCCATTGAATAGTGCGAGATAATGGGAGGATCACATCAGATGAAAATTATTATATCATTGTACTCTAGGATGGAGTCTTAAATACATGGGTATACAAGAAAACTATTTTTGAGCCCAAAAATCTGTATAGGTTTTTGGAATATTTGGATTCCTACAACATATCACATCTACCCTATTACTCATATTAAGAGACAATCTCATCCACAAGTACATTTCCAATTATGATAGATGATGATGTGGTATGATTCTAGCATGTAAGACCTTATTCCTCCCATAGTGTCCTCAACATACATTTCACTAGAGTATGATCAACCGTGGCTGGCATGATACCCTAATGGGGTATTTGTTGGCCCACTTTGATGAGTTTAGAAACCATTAACTGCTTCCAGTCCGGTCCCAACTATGTCAGCTATGTCATCATCCTCTATTCCTGTTGCAAGAAGGCATTCCATTCACCATCACATCCGTTCATAAGGGTCTTCAGCTGAACACCCTATAACTATGGAGAGTGAATTAGACCCCATATTTTTGTCTGATATGGTTTGTGGCCCTAAAAAAGCTAGACCAAGTGGGATGTCTCCACGAATCCCTATAATTACATCTTACCCCCAATGCATAGCTTCAAGGACTAAACCACCTACCATGTGGGAGATTTATCCTTCTCATTAATTCAACATTGGGAAGCTCCATCTGTTATGACAGCTCTTTTTTATTACATACCCATTGTAGTGGAGGGTAAAAACCATGGATCTTTTGCCATTTGGAAACATTGAGGTATGCTGAGATGGGAATGGAATCAAATTGGTAATATAGACACAAAAACTCCCCTGGTATAATTTTTTTATGAGGATGATAAACATAGAAAAATAATCCTTGACATAGGGTTGGGTAGCTTTTATTACCATCACATACATTTCATGAGATACCAAATCATTATATCTTGAGAGGATATATTTACATGTGAATGAATACATAATCATTTCAAAGCCTCAAACCATCAAACAATGTCCTTTAATGACATTACTGATGATTTTCACTACCTAGTGGTGGAGGAAGAAAATTATCATGACCAAGTGACTGCCCAATTGGGAGATCTATGAGAGTGTGTGGCTTGAGTGGACAGGTTGAAGGTGAAACTAACATTGAAAAGTTCCAATTATGAGTATATTAAACAAAAATTAGGACATATTAGAGCCATTATGAGATGCTTCCATCTAGTGGTTGAAGCATAGGTTCGACAAAGGGATGATCTAGAACATGCCCTTGATGGCCCATGACAAAAGGTTATCGATCTTCCTGAATGATCTAGTTGAGCTTCTCTATGATTATCTGGGTTATCACACATCACCATTTTTTTATATTAGGGAGAGACAATATATATTTAAAATACACTATTTCCATTTTATTGAACGGATACGTGTCTTCTATTTAGTTTTTATTGGCTTTACCTTTTCCTATAATGTCAATAAATTATAATTGACTATATTTTGAATTGTAATTCCAACCAAATACTAATATGAATCATAATATGGATCAATTAAATTGAAATAACCAAAGACCACTCTAGTTTCTATATAATATGAGGGACTCAGTGAATGTAGTTTGAAAATTAATAAGGTTCTTTGAAAATCCCTATAAACATTTTTTTCCATTATTACCCAAATTTTATCCTATGCCAAATTTTGTTGGGGCTTAGTGCATATTACCAGGGGATTTTTTAGTTCCCCCTTAGTGGGTTTTCGACCTAAAAGGAATTTTTCCTCTTTGAGATATTTTTTTTTATTTCTTCATATTTTTCTTAAACCATGTATAGTGTGGGTTTAGCGAGTTGGTACTCGAATTCTATCGAAGGATCCCATTGCAGGTTTTCATGATAGTGAGATTCATGTCCCCCCATTGTTTGGGCAGTTCAAGTCTTGAAAACAAAACTATCATCCCTAATGTTTTAGGTCACAAAACATTAACGATGAATTATGGGGTGAGGTTCCAAATAAGGAAAATTTAACAAAAAAATATATCAATAGCCTTCAGACTTGAATGATGGATTTTTCTTGACACTTGTTTTACAGTTTCTTGACATAGAACATGGTATGGGTCATGAGAGCCTTGAAGCCTACAGAAGAAGAAAAAGCCTATCCTAAGGAAAAATTTTCCATTTTATGGTCAACCATTTCGTGGAAAACTTATGTTGAGCCACCAGGATTTTGTACGCAAAGTCACAAAAACGTGTCCTTGGTACACTGACCTTCTATTTTTGATGGTTGGGTTTTTTATGGAAATTTGGGTTTCCATTGATTTTATAAGACCACAGTAAGTGACATATTGATAGAACAATGCATGAATGTGATATGGGAATCTTTATCAGCTTTGAATGGCAACACCACTCCTATAAGGATTTGACTATTGTAAATGAGGGCTGAATCTGGGTGTAGTTTAACATCATATAATAGGGACATTGGGGATTATGATTTATAGTATCCTTACTCTGAACAAGATGGGGGTAAACAGATTGTTCTTTCCATAGTAGGACGACCAGAAATGTTCTATCATGTTAAGGAATAATATGGTAGAAGCGATGTAAACTGTAATCTAGGGGGTTTCTGAAACCGGGGAGTAAGGTGATACATAAAAGTCATAGGGGTGTACAGAGGTAGGAAAAGACTCTCTTGTGGTTGATGTATCCTTTTTTTTATAATATATTTGTGAACACCTTATATAGATCCACTTGGGAATTGTGCGTATAGTCATGAAAATGTGTTCTAGGTACACTGGACTACCATTTTTGATAGACAAGGATGATTATGGAGATTTAGACCATTATAGACATAAAATATGGGTTGTGAAAAGGGTTTTCCTAATCATGAAAGGGTAATTTCATGATGAACATTTCCAAGCATCGGTAGAGTTGTTTTCTCTATAAAATTATAAGGAGGGGTTCCCTGTGCAGGTCTAACCCATGTACAGGGTAGAGGGGACAAATCATTTTCATGGATGGGATCGAGTAATGAGATTCATCCATTACTACATATCCTATGATGATCAAAATCAAGATGAAAAAGGGTTATCTTATCATTTCACCATATGTGGATCTGATTACCACATATGAATGGGGAATTTTATATTCTATATGAGATTACTGATGAGAATAAACTCATATTAGACTATCATGTGTGAATTTATCCCATACATAGGAACATAGGGGGAAATATTAGTTGATGTATCAAGGCCTAATGATGATCATTGGGTGCCAATCCTCAGGAATGTTTAATGGCATGTGATTAGGGAATTAATATAGAGGCCACGAGTAGTAGGAGGATAACCGGGATGTCCCAACATGTCTAAGATGTGGATATGATAAAAATTGAAAAACATGGTTCTGAGGGATCCTAGATCGATACAAACTATATAGGGCATGGTTTCCATTGGGAGTACGTAGGTAGGAAAAGACTTACATGAGGAGAAATTTTCCATTGTTTTATGGGTCCTTTTTGTTAGAAACTTATGCAGAACCACCATGTCATTATGAGCATAGTTAAATAATTTATCTCTAGGACACTGACCATGTATATTCGATGACTAAGGAGGTAAATGAATACCCTATATTCCTCAAAGTAAGGAGTTTGATGGATATGAAGGGTGTGTCTAGACATATCAGAAATATTTTGTCCATGATTACCCACATAATATAATATTTCCCTATATAGATATAACTGGTCTCTATGGTGGGGATTTTTATTCCTTTTTTGAGGATTAACTATGTTTTAAATATCATGGTGTCATGAAATTAGACTCCCTACCTATGTCTAGTCCATACGTGGGGAGTTGGGGTATTTTATTTATATTTGTTTCCTTTGGTGTCGGCTAAGCCTAAGATCCATCATCTAGGTGTTATTACATATCCTACATGCATTGGAATAAAGTGAGGCATAGTTCTTGGGGTACCTCATAATTAAATTTCATTCAGTTAGGGAATTGGGTTTCCTAATCTGGAGGGGATAGTTCTAGAATACCTTTTAAAATTGTGCCTCTATGACCAACTACCATGGATTTGTGTGGAATACACTGTCAAGGTCTATAAACCCACGTGAGTTGTGCTCAGTGTTGAAAAAAAGGGGTGACAATAATTTAATCTACCACCTTCAGATGGCGTGATCATGGATGGAATAATTTTATATTTCTAGTGATTCTGTGATGTTTTAACATCCTAAAACAAGGATTTTTTATCATGACGTTTAACATCATGTGATTAGGAAAATTACCATATAGTTTACCATTTTTTGTAGATGATGTAGATTCCATTCAGTTTATCATCATGCGGTGAGGACGTGGATGACTTGACGTGAAAGAAGGGACAAGTTATTCTTCTTGAAATTGTCTCACAAATAGGGCATGTGTGGAAGCGCCATTTTTTACATATCATTCATGTAGATGAGGGAACATATTTATTTTCTTCACGGTCAGATCTAGGTCATAGGATAAAGGAATCATTACATATCCTATGTGATGATAGGAATCAAACAAAAAATAATTCATCACCAAAATAATACTGCATAGGACTAGCTTATATGTAGGAGGAATGTTTAAAATTTTAGGGTGGCTGGACTGGGATGAGAATCTAGGCATCACTATAAATCTTGTGTAGATAGATATCAATATGTACATAGTATTGTGATGTGGAATGGTGGTTTACCAATGCTGTAAGTGGTATCGTATTTGGTGAGAACAATGTTATTCCAAGAAGCTTAACGTCGTGTGGTGGTGACCGTTGGGAAATGCATTATAATTACATTCGGTGAGGACGTTGGCTACCCTAGTTAATGTCATTTCATGGGGGTGAATTCCAGAAAAATCATGAGTATGTATAGGGTAATAAAAACATGATATTCTGGAGTTCCCTGAATGTAAGGGGGAGAAGAAAGTTTAAACCATGATCCCAAGGACCCATAGAGAAGGATGAATGATAAAAGGCTTGGAAGCTGTTTGGAATGTAGAGGTAGGAAAGTCAACCCTTAAGAATTAACTTTCCTTTGGTTGACATGCCTTTTTGTTTGATGATTATGTAGGGACATCGGGGAATCGTGTGCATAGTCAAAAAATGGTGTCCACAAGACACAAAACATCCATTTCTGATGGTCGGTGAGGTTAATAGGGAACCAAGATTTCTCGGTACATGAAGTTTGATGGGTGGAAAGGGTATATCTGGGAATGAATGAAATATCCAGACCATGATTAGTTATGATGTCTAGAATCCCCCACATAGATCTTACTTGTATGTAGGGGAATGATATTTCGAAAATTACTTAATATAGGAATCAATGAATGATATCTCCTGAAAAGGTGTTAATTTTTACGCAGGATATGGGGAAAATTTTGTGGTGTTTTTCATGTATTGACCTTGACACATGGGTCGGGTGTCACTACATATCTCATTATACTGAGAATCAATCCAAACATAGTAATTGGGGTCCCATGTAGTTTAACCTCTTGTGGTTAGGACTTCAGGTTCCCAATGTGAAAGGGAAATGAATGGTGTCACTTTTTAAGTCTCATTTCCAAGATCATGTTGATCCTGTTGTGGATTTCTATTCCTTGACTACATTGGAAATATCTTTCCAAAAATCTTAAGCTCACATGAGCTATGATCGGGGTGAGAATCAAGTGATGGTGAGGTTTTATTTCACCACACATGGGTATCATAATGAAGGATTTGAGAATTTTACATCGGATCCTTTATTGTAGTTGATCCAAGATTGGAGATCCAGATGTAGTTATATAGATTTCCTTATTAATATATGACTCATACATAATAAAGGGAAACTTTTATATTAGTGTTAACTGGGAAGAAGAATGTAGAATATGGTCCGCAAAATATATCTTATAAGTGTAGGAATAAAGCCACACATACTTCTAGAAGGAAATTCCCTACACAGGTTTGGTACATACATAGGGCAAAAGTGAATATATATATATATATAGGTTGGACTATGATGTAGAATCTGAGGATTACTAAATATCCTATGAGGGTTGAAATCAATACATACATAGGTCTAAAATTATGTTTCATGTACCAATCTGACCACTTCATAGGGAGGGGTAATTTTTTACCATTTATTAGATGTTATGGGCCTATAATATACCTTTACTCATTGTTTGAATGGGAGAAAAATTTATCACCATTCCTAAGCTCATGTGATCTATGCTCTACGTGAGAAACAAGGAATCACAAGGGTTTTCTCTTACAATACAGAGGCAGTTGAAGAAACAACAGAGGTAGTTTGTATCATGTAGATGCTAAACATATATTTATGATCAAGGAATATCTACATATCCCATTAATAGAGGGGAAATAAGTAGTATGTAGTTTTGTGAAGCGATCATCTTGCATCATTTTGGTCCATACACAAGAAAGGGGAAATTTTTTTTGATGGTGGTTGATGGGAATGGGAAATAGAGTCAAGGCATCAATATATATCCTATGTAGACATAAATCAAGCTATACATAATTATGGATGTAAGAGGGTTCCCATGTGGTTCTGATTATATCATAAGTGCATGGGAATTTTTTTCTTTAGCATAGATCTTACTAATGTGGGATGAATCATTGATTAGAACCCAACGACCCTATATAGTTTAGAATCAAGTGGTATGGATGATAGATACCATCTAATTTAACATCATGTGGTGTGAATGATTCATCTTTCAGTTTCAGGTAGTGGGATCAAGTTGTTTTGGGCATGCAATTTACTGCCTTGAGGTTATGACATGAATCACAAGACATGAAAGGGAAGGAATGCTATATCATGTAGTTTAACATATTTTTGTTAAGATATCCATAATAAATATTTTAATGTCATTAAATAAGGATGTTTTATAAATATATTTTAACATCATGTGATAGAGTTGTTTTGGCCATGTAGGTTGACATTTTGCGGTGAAGACAGTTTCATCCTTCTATTTTACATCATACAATCAAGATGATGTCTTTTTTCTATATGAAATATTTATTCAAGGCCCTTAAATTGGATGGATATGTGGTGTGTTGTCCATCCATTAAAATTAATGAATATCCACCATTGGAGTATACCTCGTTAATGACATATGGTTCTTCCCATTTTGTCTCTAATTATAGAGGTTTTATCCCAATTTTCATTGGGGTTATAATTACCAAAACCATTTTACCATTGGAGATAGATTAGAGGAAAAAACAATTTTGAAGACTTGTGTAATCTGGATTTTGTGAACTTCAAAATGGAGAAAGGTGTGCAATATTTTTTATCTACTCTCTCAAACTCATTGAACCATTTTTGGGATTTCACATCTATGGATAGTAGTTCACAAAATGAGACTCAGAGTGATGGTAGTTTAACTTAATTGGGTATAGCTACCTCTATCCCATATAATACTGTGTATAGGGTTTCTTGAGTGGCGGTGTAGGTTATGGTCTGATAATCCCACAGTGTATGGAGTAGCTTGTATGACCATGATTTCTTGTACTTATATACCATTTTCTAGAGTATGTTGGATATAGTCTTGTAAAAGGCCTTTATCTATCCCTTCTCCACCGCATGGTAGTATGATGAATGGATGGCCATGATTCCATAATTTTGATATAGCTTACCTAATTCAAAAGACCGTAAATTAGTTCTATTTTCCATCAGTAATGTATGAGGGACAACAAATCCGGTAATGATGTCGGAATTCAAAAATCCTATAATTCTTCTTTCCCAAACATCTTTAAGGGGTAAAAATTAGGCATATTAGGAAAATAAGTCGGTTTCATTGAGAATATACTTGGATTTATAGGCCATAGTTGGAGGGTATGGTCTTATTATATCCATTCTGCACAAGGAAAATAAGGAGGAGTACTTAGCTATGTGAATTAACTTTGGCAGTTGGTGGATGAATTTGACATGAACATGATAGTAATGGCACTTATTAGTGAACTGAGTAAAATCCTATATCATAGTAGGTCAATATTAATCATGCTTTCGAATTTGGAAAGAGATAATTGATGCTGAATTATGTTCCCCACAGGCTCTGACATGGATTTCCTTCATGAAGGCATCGATCTATTCTCCAGCAATGCACACGAGAAGGACCCCATCATGGCCTCTCTTATATAGGACCTTTTGTTGATTTGTTCCATCGAATATAATGATGTTGATTTATAAACATCAGATATGATCCCTTCCAACCTTATCTGGTGGGATTTCTTACTTTTTAAGGTAGTCTGTAATGGGAGACACCAATCTAATGGAAAGACCGTACAACTCAGGGATGGGACTAATCTCGCTGATTTCATCCATATCAGCATTTATGAATTGTAGGGCCATCTGACATTAAGAAATATTGATGATCATTTCATCCTTTTCTGGTTTGTCCAATGTTTTGGTTTCATTTACTAATTCATCGACCTATTTATTTTGTGACCGAGGGCATGATTTAAAGTCAGTATTGAGGGGAACTCCACCATCAATTCTTGAATATGATCCATAAAATGGATTAGATCCCATTTCTTGATTGCATAGTCACTATTGACTTTCTTGATCACCATTTTTTAGTTTCTTTTTATCTTCAACTATTAGTCTTGTACATGAAGTCTAGATCTAGGCATGTAATGAGATCCTGATACTCCAATTCATTGTTTGTGCACCCCTTCGACATTATGAAGGAATTGGACCTGACTTCATTTTCGGAAGATATGAGTATGACTCCCATTCCTACATGGTTGTGCTTGGGGTCTTCCATCCTTTTCCCTATTAGGATTTTGGATATGCCTTCAAAATTAATTTCCCATATCTAAAAATCCACATGAATATAGAAAACATCTTTATTGGGTATTTTTAAATCCAATAAATTCATCTCTATGGGGGTGTTTCTCTAAGAAATATTCTAATTCCATTACCTTGATGTCTTCCTAAGGTATAATCCATATATAGAACTATTTTATGATAATTGTTCATCGTGACATGAATATAATGAAAATTGATTGACTTAGACATTAATTGAGCAGGTTTCTCCATGAGAACAGGTGGAACTTCCGGTGTTGTAGATAGTGAATCAACTTATGGACCACAAATATTAGGTCTAGGAATCTCTTCTAAATATTTGAATTATTATTCTTAACATTGATCATGGTCTGTATGAGTAAATAGATACTATTTTCACTTCCGACATCATTCTTCTATGCCAGGAAGGTGCATAGTGATATCTCCAAGGTATTAAATTACAAAATGAGCGGTAATCCATCAAAAAGTTGTACTTGGATTGGAAAATATTATATATATATATATATATTCATATTGTTGAATGATTCTAGACAATCATCAGTCCATTAATATGAAACCCCTTTTTTCATTAACCTAGTGAAGGGAACCCATTTTCCAGTAAGGTTGGCTATAGAGCACCAAATATTGGCCATGTGTCCTTGATGTCCTCTCATATTAGTGTGGTTGATGGGATTTGACAATACAAGTATTTCCTCTTTCTTCTCAGGGGAGACTTCAATGTCATGATGTAAAATAATGAAAGTGGGGAATTTCCCTAAGGTAACCCCAAAAACAAATTTCAAGGGGTTCATTTTCGGACTGTAACATCACTATTTGTTGAAAGTGATTTCATTATCTGAAAGGTGTTCTGAGTGTTATCATGATTTATCCACCAATTCATCCAAATAGCATTTCATTAATTTTCCTAAGAGGGGTACGAAAATGCAATTCATGGCGAGTTGATATGTGGAATCGACATTTTTCAAACCAAATGGTATTACCTTATTGAAAAAATACTCCTTATAGTGCTTTGAAGGAGGTTCTGTATTAATATTCTCAGTGCATTTAGATATGTTTATATCATGAATATCCCTCTATGAAGGACATATCCTGATATATGACAGTTTCATTGATCAGAAATTATGTAATCGGGACTGGATAGTCTTTCTTCAGGTGGTGCCGATTTAGATCCCTGAAATCAATGTAGACTCTAATATTCCTATTCATAATTATAATATAGACTATTTTTTTCATCCATATGTGATATAAGATCTCCATAATGAAGTTTTATCTAATTATATTATCTAATTCAACCTCTATTTTGGCAGCATGTTTTGGTTGCACCATCCTAGAGGCATTCTTGTAGCCATGGTGTTCTTCTGGAATTCCCGTGTTGTGTGTGGCCACCTTTGAATCTATACAATGAATCTCTATATAATTCTAGGGAAAAATATTGATTATTCTCTATGACGGTGGTTTATACATCTTACTCATCAAAATTTATGGCATCACTAATCATAGTGGGATCGATATCTTCTTTGGTACCTGGGTTTATTTCCCTAAGTTCATTAGTGGTGGTAGAGACGCCTTCCTCAAATGCTAGAGGTGAATTTCAATGTTCTTCTTTCTATTCCTCTTCCACATCAACCCCTTCATCTTATTCAGCATATGGGGAAACAATTCTTGAGATGATCTCTCCAAAGGTGATAGAAGAGTCGTAATTTGGGCATTTGGAGGTTGGGGTGACTTCTTCTATCGCGACTGATAGTGAGGAATGTTTTTTGAGAGGGTGGCGTGAAGTAATTTCATGTCTCTTCTTTCACATTTAGATTAATGGGTTATTCACGGATTATCTAGAGCCCTGATGATGTTTTGAGGTCATTTCTATTTGAATATTCACTATTTTCAAAGAGTTCAGTGTATTTTTCTCCACTATTAGTCTATGTACACATGACCGAAAATATAAATATGTCTGAATATGTGACTATATTTGGACTCATTCTCTCAAAATGATTATTTGTATGAATATATTATTTTTAAATCTACTTCAGGGGTCATCTGGGATCATTCACAAACCATTAGGGGAAATGACCCAATCAATTCAATTGACTGAGGGTTTCTTCCCTTTTTCTCGTATAAACCTACATCAATATAGTGAGAATCATAAGATTTAAATTGGGCCTTATCAGTGTGAAATGTCCCATTTATTTCATTAATTATATACTTGATTCATTTATGATATAGTGAGAGGATATTTGTCTATTGATGTAGCCATTGACATCCTAGTAAGACATTGAAGGTTGTGTTCTTCCAGACACACCCAAATTTATGAGTCGACCACATGGTTTCCAAACCTTGTTTTGAGCTTCATCTGGCCTAGTAGTTTCTGATCACTCTTGTCACTACACATTAGTGTTATGGTAGATGTAATCAGGTTATCCTTGTTTTAGGATAGTTGACTAAGTGTTCGCATAGGATGAGGTTAACTCGAGATCCATTAATGATGAATAATTTTTTGATTTCAAAATCAATTATCTTGTCGGACACATATAAGGGATTGTTGTTCCATTGAATATTGGTGTCTTCATCTCAATCTGTGAAGGAGATAAATATGTATCATTATATGGAATTATTCTTTATCAGATAGAATTTAGTGATAGCCACATTGGTGTCAAAATCTCAAGGGATTAGAAAAGATTTTATGAGTTCTTAAGTGATATCTTTTGAAAGATTTAATGCATCCAGGATTGATTTCTTGGCTAGAACCAATGATAAATGCATCATGATTTCATATTTCTGGTCTAAAGGTTAGAACATTCCATCTTGGAAATACTCTTTCACAATATTTAAATGTACATGATCTAGGGACGTGGATGTGATGGCCAATAAGACATGATCTAGTAGGGTTTCTGTTCATTTTATATTTGGTCGCCCAAGTCTTCCTTAATGACATGGTAGACTATACATCCATTACACTTTTGATGGATATTATACGACGATCGGCCAGAGTGACTTCTAGGGGGATATTTTCCAGTTCCTATTGGGTCTACTGGAGGTATCTTCTTTGAGTTTATCTATTATTGATAGTTTGAGAAGGAGTGCGGCTAGGAACATAGTTTCTTCTATGGCTAAATATTCCTATGTATCCTCAGCTTCTGAGGACTCTTCCTCAAGATCCTAAATTCGGAATGTGTATTTCCATTTCATTACCACATTCTTCATCAGAAAAGGGGTTCAATAATTGGATGTGGATAATAGATCCAAAAATGAGTTCCTCTTCTGATGACGACTCTCCCTGATTGACACTTCCAGTGTTGCTTCTTGGAAGGGAAGTGCCCATATATTTTGATTTTAAGTGATAAAATCAGTTACTGTCAAATCCAGCTTTGAACTGGGTGTAGATTAATATTCCTACACTTTCCCTATTCATTTCTAGCCGAACCCCTTTTTTATGGTTTACCCATGGAGGATTATGATGCCGAGGATGTTGGTTTTATTGCATTAGAAGCAGTCAGATTCATATTAGGTTACTTCAACTGAACATGAAGTATTCAATTGCATCGTTTTAATGTTTTTTGAGTCCTCAATTATCTAATTTGTGTTCCCTTTTGCAAACAATATTTTCCCATTCACATCCTTCATCTGGTTTAGTGGTGGAAATCTATCAATATATTAAATTTAGGCTATATACATGGTTTGGATCTGTGGTATAATCCCAAAAACGATGGAAATAGTTTATAGACATGGTTTAATATACCATGGACAGTATTGGAATGGATAGAGGTCAAGGTCTATAGCCATGGATTGAAACTGTGGATAATGACGTATAGCCACATTTCAAACTATTGAAAAATCCTTGTAGCAACAGTTTGAAATGGTTGTATAAGCTCAATCCCCATATAGTTTATATCCATGGTTTGAAAACATGGAAATATGCCTTCCCATTTATTAAAAAAACACCCACACCCTCCACCTCCACCCCCCCCCCTCACACACTCCCCTTGTAGTATCCCACCCACTAAATATCCACATCCCCTCCCCTAGCACTTCCCCTACTACCCCTTCCCCCTGCAAATCCCCACCTCCACTCCCCCAAGATAGCCCCCTCCATTTCCCCTCTCTAGACAAAACCCTACCCACCTGGATATAACCCCCCCCCCCCCCCACCCTCCTTCCTAGACAGACTCCCTCCTTCCTGGACAGACCCCCTCCTTCTAGCATAGACCCCCTCCTTCCTAAATAGACCCCCTTCCAAGACAGTCCCCCTCCTTCCTGGATAACCCCCCCTCATTTAAATACCCCCCCCCCACACACACTCACTAGATAGAGACCCCCTAGATTGACAAAACCCCCTAGACAAACCCCCCTTCATCCTGGACAAAAGACCTCCTTCCTGGACACCCTCCATCCTAGATAGACTCCCCCTTTCGGGACAACCTCCCCTCCCCCACTCCTTCCTGGACAGACCCCCCACCCTACACCACCACCAAGGACAGACCCCCCACCTTCACTGGATGGACCCCAACCCTCCTTAGACAAACTCCCCCTGCACACCCCCACTCACCCTACACACCCAGTCCACCCTAAAGCCCCCATTCTCCCCATGCACATCCCTCCCCTGACAGACCCTACACCCTCCCCCTATAGACCATCTTTTCACCCCCTCTACATCCCTCCCCTCATTCTAGATTTACCCCCTCCCCCATCCTCTTTCCTGGACAGACCCCTCTTTCCTGTATAGGCCCCCTCCATACCGGCCCCCTCCATCATGGACACGCCTCCCTAAGAAAATCCCTCCCTCTCCACACCCCTACCCCCCCCCCCCACCAGCACTAGTCTTAGAAACCCCCTCCCTTTTCAAAGCCCCCCCCCCCACCCCTTGGAAACCCCCTACACCAGTAACAAAAAAAACTGCCGTACATGAATAAAATACAATGGAACATAAAAAATTGAAAATTATTTCAGCATTGTAATTTGTAGGTTCCAAGAAGGAAGCACTATGAAATTCTAGTATTCATATTCCAAAGAACTAATAAATTACTACCTGAATGAATAATTATAACTCATCAAGGATAAAATAGATAGTGTCTTATGATAGTATTTACACACTCAGCAAAGTGTTGAAATTTGAGTTATAAGATACTGATAAATAGAAATTGTTTTTGAATGTTAAATAACCCAACAATTGAAACATGAATAACAATTAATCAGAAAATTTGTCTTTAAACATCACCTGTTAACATAAGAGAATCCACGTAATACCCTAATGTAATGTGATTAATTGGTAATGATAAACCATTCTTGTGTAAATAAATTTAGATTGAGTAATGTATAAAACTATTAAAAATTAGATAAAATGTAATATAACCAATTAACCAGTTGTATGCAGACCAATAGTTTGATCTCCCCCAACAGTTTTTATAGCAGTTACTTCTATAGTCAGAGCATCATTTGAAATAGAACCCTAAAGCATTGTTATTGATACACATCATCATCATAATAACATGAAATCTAATATGTTTGTTTATGCATATGATGATTTGGAAAATGATTTGGCAGACACTTTAAATTTTTATAAAATGTGTAAGATGAATATTTTTTTAAAAAATTGTTTGATATAATATTTTAAAATTTGAAAATATAGATTAAATGTATAAAAAATATCATATACGATTGTTTTTAATCTAGTTAAAAATATATATTAGGTGTTGATGTTTCTATTTTTTCAAAATCACACATAGAATCTTCATTATCTATCTTTTTGATGGAATTAGTATTTCCTAAAATAGGATTCTAAATGCTTCATATGACATCAATATTTTAGGAATTTATTTCTCCAAATGTTAAAACAATTAAAATATTGTTGGAACTATTTTTCTCTCTTACAGTATTTCTTTAACAAAACCCATCGCGAGTGATGTATAAGCTGTGTCACATAAACAATACGTAAATAAATTAAATTACCTTAAGTTTTGTGAAGAGTTCATGGAATCAGAACTAGGTTGCGATGAAGCACATGAAACAAGAATTCCCACATTCAGAGCCATCACATAAAGAAATGGTCCTAAACACTATAATCATAATCATAATCCCATTTATATGTATTTATGCATGTAGGGGGAGAAGTAACACCAAAGAAAGTCTATATTTGAAATTACAATTTACATCATTTTTTAACTCTAAATTTATTAAGAAACCATTTATGGGTTAGCTATGAATATCATGGAAATTATAAGCTAGGATTCTAGTGATACATGAACATATTCAAGAATAGAATAATGTACTTTTAGAATTCCCAGTAAGTAAAATTATAAATCATATATAAATTCAGCTTTATATGGCATAATAAATTATAGTAATGTGATTTAAAAAACATACACTAATTGTGTTTTGAATGTTCCTTTGGTCTTTAAGTTCCTCAAAAGTGAAAGATTGCTTTTTGGGGAAGAAGACAATGATGAGTGAATTGAGAGGCTTCCTAAGAATGGAAAAATAAAATATAATGAGGATAATGAGGTTGTCTATGGAAGGTATAATAATTCAAAAAAACATTTACATAAATACTGACTACATAATCGGGATATAGGGACATACAGAAGAGAACGTGGGAAACACCATTTACTCATCATGTAAAAATTTATAAAGAATCTATTTTTCTAGTAGTTCTCCCCTACTCACTAAACGAATCTTTGCAAACCCCCTCCCCCTCACCCTACCCCCTCCCCCTGGTCACCCATTGTCCCCCCATTGAACCCCCTCCCCTTCCCAACCCCTACCCCATTTCACTCCACCTGCACCCTCCCCTAGCATCATGCACCCCCCCCTACACCCCTTTCCCTTCCCATTACACCCCTTCCCCCTCCTCCCGGCACACCCCTAACCCCTCACCTCTCCCCCAACACATGCCCATGCCCCACCATCCTCCCTTTAACCCCACTGACATCCTCCTCTGCCCCTTGCACCCCCTTCCCCCTCATCACTACAAACCCCACGTGCACCCCCTCACCCTTCCCCCCTACGCACCCCCCATGCCCCTACCCCCTTAAACCCCCCCCCCCTCACCCTTCCACCTACACAGCCCAACACCCCCTACTCTACACACCCCCATCCCCTCTCTCTTGCACACCCCCAACCCAACAGCACCCTCAGCCCCTTCCCCAGCACCAGCCTCCCCCCTCCCCCGAACCAGAACCCCATGTCCCTACAGACCCCATTTCACCCCCTGCCCCACACCCTCCCCCAGCACACCACTTTCACCCCCCCCCCCTTCTCATGCAGACCCCCAACCCCTGCACCCCCTACCAATTGACACTAGAACCCCCCACACCAACCCTGAAAACTCTCGTGCACCCCCTACCCCACCCCCTCCCCCTTGAACCCCACATAAACCCTCCCCCTCCACTGCCTATGTAGACCCCTGCCCCTTCCCCCACCTCTTACCCCTATAGACCCCCCCCCCACACACACTTTCTCCCTCCCACATGAACCCTCATTGAAACCCATTTCCTCTAGTAAATATTTTTACCATAGAATCTCAATAAATATTTTGTGTATATGTTAGTTTCCCCTTTCAAGGAAATAAGTAACATGGTTATTGACATTTTTAAATGGACCACACTATTAATTTTGATTAACATAAATGATTTTGATATATTATGTAACCCCAATGGAATGTTTTTTAGTCCTTAAAAAATGGTATCCCTTATCACCATGAACTAGTTTGGGGTGGGGCGTGGATGATCTCTCTATTACTAAGGGTGGTCATACATGGAAAAAATTATCATCAAATACCAAAGGAAAACTCCATAATAATGTACTTCCCACCTTGCATATTTACCTTATAATGATACCCAACCGATAAAAACATCACAAATTACATCATAACATCTATAAACTGGATAAAAATAACATAATCAACTTATAAATGAAATAATCTTAGGAATAACCAAAAAATAAATCACAGAACACATCATAATTTCTATTTTGGAATTTCAATTATTACATAGATTATATACATTTTGATATCACATTGTAAAACCATTTAGAATCCAAAGGCAAACCCAAGGAAAATCACAATCAAAAATAAAAATAACCACAAAACTCAAGAATTTCCCATTTCATTTAAAAATGGAAAACCCATAAATTTATAAATAAATAATTTAAAATTAATCATGCCCCATTCATAAAGATAACCTACTTCAAATACCTTTTTAAAAATATTTAAATACATTTTGAAAATAAAAACAAACATCTGATCCAACACATAGAATGTTACTATGGTTCATCGCATGCCTTTAAACAATCTTAAAATCTAATTGGAAGAAATAAGAATTTCCAAACCCATTCTATTCCATGATAAAATATTTTAAAATAAACCAACATAAAATGTTTCAAAAACATGGTATATATCTAAGGCCTATTCAAAGAGATATAACCCAATCCATAGATATTTCAAGAATAGTATTGCATTAAATTGGTTTCTAAATTCAGAAGAAATAATTTTAAACCGTACATGAAATTTCTATAATTCAAAATAGGTGGATCCATAGAAACACATACCTCAAATGGTGTTAGGATATAAAAAATTGTCTGAAATGCATAGCTTTCAGATGAAGATAGTAAGACACGCACAAATCCATCTCGAGATGCCCATCACATTCATTACAATGAGGAAATAGGTAAATGTGATAGATATATCAGGTAGGATTCATTTGAATAAGTATGGGTGATGATAGAGAGAAACACAATAATAAGAGATAATCTGTGAGGTGGAGACCATAACTAGAGGTTTCAGACAAGAATCTAGAAGGAATCAGGGAGAAATGTAATGAAAATGGGTGATCAAGAGATTGGAGGTGTGTGGCATGGATGGAGGGAGGGGGATGTTCATGCGACAATGTAGATGAAAAGAAGGAGGAATAGAGAAACAAAATATGGTAAAATAAATGAATAAAATAAAGTTAAATTATAACACCTTGGGCATGACACATTGTTAAGGCATATATGTTAATTAACTATACATTGACCGTGTTTCTCCAACTGGACAAGCACAATGTGACCATATATTAAACCCTAGTAAAGGTGAATTTTTAGGCTAACAGTGATCAAAATATGTGAATCATATCTTTAACGGATATACATTACATGCATGGTTTGTTCTTGGTTATTCATTTCTATACACAAACTGTGCATAGAACCTACTCACTTAAAACTTTTAAAATTTCCAAAAAAAATTCTATAAAATTCATAATGTCTCAAAACTAGTTTAATTAATTTTTTAATTTAAAACTCCATGATTTATAATGTTTCATAATCACCCCATCATACCATTTTCTTTTCCAATTAAGTTTCCGGTCCAAATTTGTGGTCATATAATTTCAAATTTCAAGAGAAACCTATAAGAAAAACAATATCCAAAAAAAACAAGATAAAAAACTATTCAATGGACGGATATAAATAGACGGAGATTGAACATTGGTCTCCACACTATTTAATAATAAACTAAAATAGTGTACAAATTGAAAACCTACTTCTAAAAATTAGGATAATTTATTGTGATACTAGATTTTATAAATCAACAAATGGAATAACATACCTTTATTAACCAAGGAATACCGATCCCAAACCACAAATAGAGGACTACCCCAAGAAACATCCCATGTGATAAAAAATAGGGATCATCAAAATTTGATGTTTCCAAAAAACCACTGAGTACAAGAAAATGTGAAATTACTTGTTAAGAATCATCATGGCTCTAACATAGAGTCACATTTTCCATATGAGGGTGTTGAGAACAAATTAATTAGAAGACCATCACATGGTAAATCAATTGTAAAGAACAAAAAAATTAAATCCATATACTAACTAAAATTATAACAACACCGTAGGTATCCATACATTCACCCTAGGTTTTTCTCCTATCCATGAAACAAGTTCTATAATTTCCAAAAATGAACTCGACCATTTTTTACACCCTAGATAGATATCCACTAAAATATCAAGTAACCTAGACTGAAAATAACTAAATGGAACCCCACCAATAATTGGAAATCAATGAAGAAACCAAAACACACTAATCCAAACCCTCCACAATCCAACCATGATAACAAATCCCAAAGTGGTTAGTCATTTCAAAAAAGAACAACCCAATAACTGAAGGATACAATAAAAATGACCAATAAACAATCAATGAAAAAAACATCCAAAAAATAAAACCACATAAACCGAAGCTCACAATAGATATTAAAAAATAAAACTGACCCTAAAAAACCATCCCTGAACAAAAAAACATATAACAAAACAAATAGATCAAAAACTCTCAAAATGATCCATTAAAGAAACACTTCCTCTAAAAATATAAGTCACCTCACACTGATATGAGAATGAAAAATTCCAATCCATTAGGGGGCTAGTAAGTATTATATAAATGTGGAAGGACCCGTAAAACAAATACTCTACTTTTACAAAAGACCTCTTTTGGGTGAGAGGCCCACATCAAAGAAAATATGGCATAGACTCTTACATGACCATTCCCCAAAAATCCCGCCAAACATTCCAAAAAAATAGAATAAAATAAAAAACAAGATTTACTATATGAAGAAGGGATTTTAAAAAATTCCCACATTGAAATATATAGTACCATTAAAATTAGTAATTTTTTATTTTAGATGATAAATGAAACCATGTAGATAATTCAAGCCCACAATGTCCTAACCTAGATTTGTAAATTTATAAATGTTTCTAAAAATGACTACAAAATAAACAATGATTTTTTAAACACAAAATATATTTCTTGTTTTTAAAATCTATCAAAAATATTCCTTTTGAAATAGTTTGTAAATCACATTCCTTTTTAAATTAAAAACACATAGGGTAAAATCCCAATTATAGAAATAATATATTGACTTAAAATAAGAAATGCATATTTTTAAAAAATCACGAACTTGATTAAAATAAATAAATCACAAGGAATTTGTATTCCAAATTTTAATAAAAAATACTATTCCAAAATATTTTATGAATCCAATAACATTTTGAAACAAATCTTTAAGACCTTTTAAATAATAAAACATTTTTCTTGTGATGTATTTTTTTTCACCAACACAAATTAATTTCAAAAAAAAAATACAAAATAGAATAATCAATGGAATAACATATGCCTCAAAATAAATCAAATTATTCCAACATATCATAAGATTTACTAGGACCCTTATAATGTTTTCCTCACACACACTAGAAAATCCAATGTTAAAGAAGCCTAAGTAGAAAAAGAAACATGGAGGAGGAAATATTCTTAAATTATAAATATGATTAACACATATATACCAATCATACAATGCTTCCTAAATCATGTTTTGGATCAATAAATAGGTTGTCCTATTGTTTTTTAGGCCCTACAAACCAAAATCATGTCTTAACATAGTTCATTATGACCATTACATGATATCACTTACCTTTCCCAATGAAACATAATCTATACTTATGTGCATCCAAAAAATGACCATTATATTCAAACCATTATCCCAATATTCGGATGAATAAAAAACACAAATATCCATACATTAAGATTATCATTTTTAATATACTCTATTAAAAAAACAACCTGAACAAAATGAGAAAAAAATAATTATACTATAAACGTGTTAGAGGTGGAGGAGGATCCAAAGGAGGTGGGGTGGATACATTAAAGGAATGTCAGAGGAGGAGGTGGAGTGGCTGTATGGGAGCTGCATTAGCAGGGGTGGCCATGTTGGGTGGTAGCATTGGGGGAGGAAAGTCATGGGGAGGAGACCTTGTGTGGGTAATGGAAACCCATGTTAGAGGAATGTAGGATGAGAAGGTGGCAAGGCCGTCGTGAGTAGTGTCGGCCAAAATAGGAGGAAGCTTCCATGAATAACATCAGCTGGAGGATGTTGAGGAAGAAAGAAGAAGAGAAACAATGTTCAACAGGGATACGAGAGAAGAGTGGTCGATGGAGGAGGAGGGTTTCAGATTAGGGGAGTGAGGAGGAGCCTGAGAGATAAGAAAAACAATGTTTGCCACAGTTTTTTAATGAAACTGTTTCAATAAACATGCTATATCCATGGACTAATAAATCCATCGCTTCTGATCTATAGATATAGCTTAAATTTCATGTATTTTAAGCCATATGTGATGGTGGTGGTCCCTGCTTGACTTTTTTACAGTCTATAATGCTTTGTAGGAATTATTTGATGATGAAACTCCCCTGGATGGGGTGTCACAGTATCTAGTGGAAGGGGAAAAAATCTGGTCGGTCATCAAAACCTACTTCATCATCCCTATTTGGCTCTAGTATACATAATATTTTTAATTTCATGGAGGGTACAAATTATCCATAGACCGGGTACTCTCAGAATGAGTAAACTTTATTCCTCCATTCCCCTAGTTTGTTTTTCCTGAGTCCCCATCGATCATCTTATAATGGTTGGGATGGCATTGACATCATGGGGTCCTTACACGTTTCAGTGTAGTTCTTTGTGCTGGGGATGGTGTTGGGGTGGATTAAGCGTAACATAATCCACTTCATCTCTTCCCATTATTTTTTCCTAGGGATAATGGAGATTCCTAGGAAAAGAGATTAGTCTATTGTAGGGAATATTATATTCATTGGGAAATGAGAGAGAAATTACAATATCCACTTGTATATTTCATTGGGATAAGAGGTGTCTACAACTCATCATGGAGGCTATCTATGAACCTAGAAATCATATCATCTTCGGGTATTGGAAAGTTAAATGAGTAAGCCATACCTTTCTATCTAGAAATAATGTATGAAATTATATCATTTTCCACTATTTTCCATTCATGAGGTTACTGACTATTGTCTTTCAAAATACGGAGTTGAACTAGAAAAATAACTACTATCAAATATTCTCCCATACTATAATCTAATTAGTTAGAAAATTAGTATACCGTGTAAAGGTTAATCCTTCATGGTTTGGCATGAAGCATCTATGTTTCACTACTTCTTGTTTCTCTAGGGTTCCTGTCATGGGATCATATTAACATGATTAATGAATTAGACATTTTCTAGGAAATCAGATCCATTGAATATTGGGAATAAGGGTTTCCCAAATGTTGGTGGTGGTTGGAGGTTGCTCACCCAGTCGAGGTAAGGTTTTCATTCCGGTTGTATCATAGCGCTTTGAACTTCCATATAATCCAATAGAGCTACCAAATACCTGATGGTATTAATGATCTCTTTACATGTGTCATGATAAACCTGAGCATGTATGGGAACAATAAGGGGAAATATTGTACATGATGACTCTACTGGTATTTGAAGAAGATACCCGGTTGAGGGAAACCTATATGTTTTTGTCTAAATGATTTCTTGTTATTTCCATAATTGATGGAAATACTGATATCTTTTCAAGAGTGGATTCGGGTAGACCGATGGTCACGATACTATGTTGGTTATGCATCCCAACCTGAATTCCGTTGACAGAATGAGCCGTTGTGGAAGAGGAACACACGATGTAAGGGTATGCTGAAGCTCTACCAGGGTAAACAATCGGAGAGGAGGACTTCCTTGGAGAATATTATCATTTATTCACCTCAACTCTTTCATTTCTTCGTCTTGTTGAGTGAATCTCCTCTCAAATGATGGGGCCTCGTTTTCATGGGGAAGTAGAGGTGGGTTGTTTATGACATTCCTCTTATTCTTTTTGTTTTTGGTGATTTAAAAAGGAGGAAATTATATACTAGAAGAGCGAGTGACCAAATTTAGGGTGGCTCTTTGGTTATGGGTATGCACACCTTTAGGATTGATGGGGACCACTTCAAAGAGGGAACCATTATCCCTTGCATATTGGTCATTTTTATTAGTTTTAGTGAGGTCTGTGTGATTGATATCTATGAAATTCACCGATTAATAATGCATTCTACATGGAATATTAGGTGATGAATGGTATGATGGATTCTTTCTTCCCTGGTTGGATATTCTCCTTCCCTTATGAGGGCATCAAATTTGCGAGAAGGAATTTGCATCTTCTCCTTTGCTACTGTATTTTTATGATGGTCTTGGTCTGCATCTGCAGGAATTTATATCTACTTATATTTTATTTCCACCATATTTGACTAGTGGGATTGATATGAGACAGCATGAATTTGACTCTGACCATATTTTTTTACAGTTTTATTTGACTTTTCATTTTCATATTCATTGGATGGTATATGTATCAACCTATAATTTTCCATCATATTTGGTTGATAGGCTTCATGTACACTAACATAGATTTTCATCAATCTATAATTTTCCACCATTTTTTCATGGAATCCAAGGTGATCATTGAAAAAAACTTGTTATTGGTTACTGTGTTTTCATGGACTGATTCAGAAGAGGGAACAATGATATATTCATATCCATGGGTTTCCATGGTATATGAATAGCGGATCTCTTCCTCAGGAACCAGTTTTATGACCCACTCCTAATTATATGTTTGTTTCCTTTCAGGGTATCCTAGGGTCATGTGTTCATTGATCATCAGGATGATCCCTCGATGTACTATCATTTTCAGAATGAGGATAATGTGTTGCATGAAATTGGTGGTGACATATTATGGTAGGGGAACATGATTGAGACCCCTGTGCAGTAGGGAAAAAGTCATGCGTGGGTACATGATTCACATATCTATTATAAGGTAGGTACACATTGTCACATTCCATAGACAGGCTCCCAAAATGACTAGAGATAGAAATTGGATCTGCCCAGTTCTAGGCTGTCAAACACTACTGAGTGGGTAGTTGGATCAGCTTTATGGCCGGAAGGTCTTTCCTTACTACATCCATGGTGGGAGAGTATCATTTTGAAGGTACTCCAAGTTCATTTCATTTGAAACCCGTCATTAAAGACATTGGGTGGGAAATGGTGTCATATGATTTTTGGATGACTCAGTCAGTGCGTTGATCGACATGCGCCTCTGCGAGAACATTGAGGATTCCAATAGATTAAAGGTAGCTATAAATACCAGAAATATATGTGAAAGTTATTGAAAAAAACCCATCAATGTAGAATCTCATGTTCAATTACCTAATTTATGATCTTTCTTATCTGTTTTATTTTTTTATATGAATGGACCTGAGGTGGGGTAACGTCTCCACCTTGGTTAAGAATTCATGTCGAGTTCACTATTTTTGATTTCACATTAAGCATGGGTTGTACCCAAAAAAATGATCCAATGGGGAATGTGTATTATATCATTTTTATCTTACAAGGAGGTGACGTTGATAATTGTATCACGTCAGACTAATTATTTTGCTTCAACCTAGACCGTGTTAGGTCTACTGACTGAATGAATGGGGTTAATTTATTTGTAAAATTGATCTGTATTAGGTGAAATGTCATCGAATAATCTCAAAAAAAATTATTCATGGATTTAGAAACACCTAACAGCTCTCACATCCATGATTCATGGACCTACATTCCAATTATAGTCATCCATGGGATGATTTTGGAAATAACACAAAAGAACACACATTTGTTGAGAGGATGAGAGCTCAGTCCCATCAAACACTTTTGGGGGGAAATATTTCGTATTTTGGGACTCTCTTATAGATTTAAACCATGTTCATATGTTCATTAATTCTTAGTACATTCCAAAACATGTGTCCGTAGTCAAATCTTGGGTAAGATCAATCATGAATACACATGGGTTCATAATTATCTATATGAATATGAGGTTCTCCGCTAATAGAGGAATATGTATGTATTTTAGGTTCCTCATCAAACTAAAAAAAATCAGGAATTCCTTATTCATTTACTACTAAGACACTAGTTTTCATCCATATGGGATATCACTGAAGGGTTTATCATCATCTAGGGGGATTAGAATTATTTCAATTTTGGGATCGAACCTATAGGATAGGATTCCTATGTATACTTGTGAGAGGAATCAGAACACACATAGTTTTGTGACCCATATAGTTTAACATCATGAGGTCAGTATGAGAGTGGATTGGAATGAAAATGGTAGTGTAGGGCTTAAACCATGTTGAGGTTTTGTACATATCTCAACAAATTGGGACCCAAAGTCCATGTAGCTCTTAAATCATTGACATACGCATTGAAGATTCCAATTTGAGGGGCCTGATTTGGGATTACACCAACTGAGATGGCCATTTACCTCTAGATGGGAATTATATTTCGGGAGAAGAACCATTTTCGTAGATCTATGATATGCATCTGACATATCCTGGATAGGGTAGGAATCAAATTTCACACCGTTCAACTAGTTCAATGAATCATGCAGATTCCATGATCCCAACTAATTTTTAAACCCATGTGATTCATGATCAGTGTGAGAAACAAGAGGAAAATATATATCCATCAAATCATGTACATTTCCCTCTCCACTAGTTGAAAAGGAGGTGGATAGTGGAGGAATAGGATAGGGATACAATACTTCCTTGAAGAGTGGTAAGGGGCTTATCTGATATGGATTTCCCTAAGATTGGTTATGGGAAAGCAGAGGAGAAAGATTCCTCATCATAGGTGAAATCAAGTGAGCTTTTACATTATTTATTTTTGTCCCTCATTGAAGTTAAATGACTAAAATCAACCTTAATCCCTAAAACAGGGAGATACATGTGAGCATCCCAAGGTCGGAACCTGTATTTCTATGGGAATATAAAATTAGGGACATTCTATGGGACCTCTTTATTATGTGGATTACCCACACGACTCCAAATACCAATGATATTTAAATTAATTAGTTTGGTTTTTTGTGCCCAATGGTTTTATCATATAGGTACGGTGTATTTGGAATAGGATTTAGCCTAGTTCTGTTGGACTGGTTTGCTGAGGAGATATAGACATTATTATGGAAACAAAAGGAAATGATAAATAATAGATGGTGGAATTCCCAATAATACCCCATTCTGCATTCCATTTCATTATTCAATATGGGGTATTCCCTATGTACGAATTTTTTTTGTGGTTTATGGGGTTGTCTGCAAACCATGATGGTATGCGGACATGGATTCGGTCCACATAAAATTTTTCTATGAGGAACCAAGATCCATCCGTGTTATGTTTTGCAACATGTATTTAAGTTTCGTTTCTGTAGAATGATGCTACATAGGGGTGGGATCCCTCCACATGGTGATTTTATACATGGTTCAGGGTTTGATCCACATCGAATATTGTTATGCAAGATGTCAGATTGAAGAATGGGAATTGGTTCTCCGCTTCGATACTTCATCATCTTCCTTTGTGTTTTGAATCAGCGACCACCACTGATCGGCATCTCCAGTGAGGCGGTAAACTACCATGATAACCTTCTCCCTTTCGCTACTCCCCAAGGCATGGAATATTTTCTCTAAGGAGTTTATCCTTTTCTCAGCTACTAATGGATTTGTACCCCCATTAAATGTTGGTGGTTGTTGCCTCATGAAGTGGTCTAACATTGATCCTCCACATTGCGGATCAGGGTGCTCCATATGAGTAATGTTATTATTCATAACCCGAGTGAGTTGTCCCAGTATGGTAATAAGTTGATCAGCACCAGTTGTATCTCTAGATCCACAATAATTATCTTCAGCAGGAGGGAAATCCTTACACGGAGTGCGTGCATTGATACGGTTTCCATTCCTTCAACTAGGAGCCATTTTTAAACAATGGCATCAACTAGATTAGCTTATGAATCAAAATACATAATTCCATACTTGTAAAATACTGAACATAAATTGAACTATTTATGGATATAATCCATAAAAAATGTTTTCTTTGAGGAAGTATATACTCATTACCCTTCATATTGGTTTTTAAAGAAAATGAGAATTATCCTAAGCATATCCCCCGGGAGTGTCGTAACCAAGAGTGCAGCAAGGCCCATTGTCGTGCACCAGTTCCCATTCGATTCTAGCTCAAAGCGGTGTTTTCGGGTTTTACCCCTAGGTACATCTGTGCCAAAGCCACCTGTACCTGCTCGTATCCAGATAGGGATGTATTGCTCGGATGACTCACAAAATCTCTATAACACCAAAATTATAGGAAGTTATTCTATACTAATCCTCAAAGTCTATCTTTGGGCTATGCACTCTAATCAGAGTTTATCTAAATATAGGTTCTAAGGTTAGTACTAAACTGCCTCTGATACCAACTGTAACGCCCTGACCCCAGTTACCCAGAGTCGGTGCATTATTGTGTAGCATTGGCATGATCACAAAAGATCAAGTCTCGAAAGACTGATTAGTTTAGTAGCCTTGGTAACACTAGATACATTCATAAGTCTTACATTAAATCATAAAGTAAAACAAAACTACAACATATTCTCTTCATATCCCCTTATATTATCCCTGTAGGTCATTCATAATATACTTCTTCACATTCTGGAAAAATTAAAACATTTAAAAAGGTGAGCTCAGATGCTCAGTAAGGATAACAATATAGCGGAAGTTTTCATAAATAAACATTAACATTTAAGGAAATGTATAACTGAAACAAAATCCTTTTAAACCTGAACTTTATCATAATATGGAAAAAGTAAAGTGAAATAATGCCATTTACATACTCACATGGATATTCTACTAGTCGAATAATAACATGAAATATCAATAACCACTTTCATAATGCTGGAATGCATAATGCCAGACTATCATAACCACGTAGCCAAGGCCTCATGCCAAGTCTACAATAATATTTTGTCAAGGCCTCGTGCCAAGACACTATTTTTTCTCATGAGACCTACCGAAGCATCGAGGAGCTGTAGAGGGCTCCACCCGTCACTTATTAAGTCCAATGCATTCCTCATATGAATAGGTTTAAACATATCATAAACTGTAACATAATCGTATCACATAAAACATGCATAAAGGAAACATAACATTTCCTCATTTCAATCACAAGATATCAATACAACACATTGATATAATAAAATCACTTTCAAAAACATTTTTAAAACCAAAATAAAATAAAGTTAAAACTTTGTATTTATTTTTCATTAAAAAAAGTGATGGATTGTAGAGGAAGCTGAAACTCAAATAATGGTCACGGCGGCGGAGAAGTCGTTGTCACTGCATATGTACGGAAAGAAAAACATTCCCTTTTTTCGTTTAGTAAAACGATTCGTATAAAAAATATTCCTTTTGAATAAACGTAAAATTCAAAGGGGTTTATACACCGTATAAAAGAAAGTTGTGTATAAAACCTAATATGCCTCAATTAAAGGAGATTGAGAAGAAGTCCTTAAAAAGATAATTTTTAAAATTACATAGATCTATTATGTGTATCACTATAAGTACACATAAATAATGTACAAATAAAAGATATGACATAATAATATCATGACATAATAATATCATGACATAATTTGAAAGTAGGACATTAACCCAAAGAATGGAAATTGGGTTCAGGAATTCCCTTACCTCGTGTCTGAATTCACTCGACCGTTCTTTGATCTCCTGAATAATAAACTAGAGTTAATTTATAATTTCTTAAGAACCTTTTTTAAGTTTATTATTCATTTTATATCACTTATTACCATGTCATGAACATTATGTAACTATTTAAGTTTATAACGGTCGTTTTGTCGATCTTAGGTACTTGAGTCAAAAATAAACATTTTATAATTACACTTTGTTCATGTGGGAAAATATCCATTATATCCATAATTATATTCATGATTTATATATCACATACATTATATATATCCATTATATACATTTATTTATAATATTACATAACATTTAGAGGTATGAAATGAAATGCATTGTTCATGGAGACGGTAAGTCGTACGTACGCATGAACGCTACTTTCATTTCTATTTCGTATTTAATGGAATGAAGTTATAATTATATAAAGGTATAATATAATTCCAGTATAATATAATGTATAATGCCATTTACATCATCCTTTATAAATCCCACATATGGCATTAACGATTCAAATCACTTTGAGGGGGCGGTAGTCCACACTTTCTAAAATGAAATTATCGCATTTACCCATAATGGAAATCATAAAGTATGCCACAAATGAGAAATACAGAAGCATAAGTAAAACATAAACATAATATATATATCATATATGAAAATAGTGTCTTCAAAATGGCCACCATTAGAGGTGTTAAAAGAATATTGAACAATCATCGTTTCATGAGACAGTATTTCGCCACCCACAGAAACAGTATGTTCTTTAACCATTAGATGAAGGTGTGTGTAAGTGTAAACCAAATAATTATCATAACAACATCTTATTATATTTTAGATACTAGTCTTGTTGTAAAATAAAGTAATAAAAAGAGTTTAAGGGGTTGGAGAAGCAAAATAAAACAAAACAACATTAGAGAACACATTAACTTAAAATCGGGTAACTCTTCTTGATTTGAGCCAAAGGCTTCCTTGGGAAGACTTATGCCCAAAGTGTGGATTCTAGGAGTAAGATAGAGAATTTGGGAGAGTATTTGGGCAGATTTTGGCCGAGACAAAAGGCTTTGAAGGTGTGAATAAGGTGGTAGAGGTGGGGGCCTTTTATAAGAGGAGAGGAGGGGCAATCTTCGAAAGTAATGAAATCTTACTTTATTATACAATGATTTTCGGATTCTAAAGGTCCCACACTTAAATAATTCGAGGATAAGGTCATAAAGTTTCGACATATTCTCATACAATAGGCTTTGGACAAGTGTAATTCTTAGATTTTACATTATCCTTCCATTTTATTAAAATCATTAATTAATGAGGTAATCGTTGCATCATCATGGTGTCATAAATAATTTAATTTATTTAATGTCTAAAAATTATTAGAAAAATATAATGATATAGGAAATATTTTTATCTTTCTAATTAATATTTATAGTATAAAATATGACTTGTATAACCCCATATAAAAATTGGTTTAGTAAAATAACTTATGTTTGTGACATTTTTATTTTAACTTTAAATAAAAAGTTTTTTATGTCATTTTCCTACCAAAGTGGCTCCATGGGGTCCCCAATTTGACCCATGGATTTTCATGATAGGCCATGAAATATCCAATAGGGGTAGGACAAGTGTAAAGGTCATTTCATATTTTTATAATATCATTTTTACCTTAAATTCCACTAATTATCTTTAATCGCGATTAATTAAACTTAAAAGTTACTATTCACCAAAAAATTATTTTAATCCCATTGAACCACATTTTACATCCTAATGACAACCATGTATGTAGGATTCTTTAAAATCAAATCACAGAAGTGGTAATAGTTCATTTAAACGAAAAATCAGTTATTTAACTACCACTTAGTGGTTTCACTATTAATCAAAAATTGAAGTTTTTCAGAACAATGCCAAAATTTCACCCCAAGCTATAAATGATATTCCGAATTCAAAAATGATTTCTATTTTAGAAAATTCAAAACATATAAGTTTCATTAATTAATTTTATAATTAATTCCTGCTGTCACAACAAATAGCGTGTTTTTAAGAAACAATATATATCGAAAGATTGACAATTGTTTATGTCCAATTTCAAAGTGAAATTAATTCTAATGAACACCATTGGATAAAATGGTAAAAATATATTCTAATTATACATTAAAACCACTCAATAGTATAATTTATCACTATAAATTATTTTTATTAAAATATTTTTTTTTAAGTATTTTTCACTATTCATAAAAAATTGGAAGTTCTCAGAAAATTACCAAAAATTCAACATAAGATAATTTCGATATCACGAATACAAAAATGAAGTCCATTTTAAAATATAAAATTTCTATAAATTTAAAAGTGGATATTACTACTCATAATGGCTACATTGATTAGTCGTGGTGTTTTGGAATTCGAAGGTGCGTACAATGCAAGCTATTGCATTATTAAAAGCGATGCGTATCGTGAAAGCTTGGTGTGTTACAATTTACTTTTCATATTTAGTTCATGTTAATGTGGGGTACAAATATTTGACTGATATTAAATTATGGACCTAATATAGTTTTACATCTATGATGTTGACGTAATATCTAATATATTTAACCTTCAGATAGATGGTTCTTATTGGTAATATATTACCTTTTCATCATTATGTTAAATCATAAAAGGTATGATAGAAAAAAAGTTTCGCAATGTAATATTTAATTGATCCTAAATTGTACTAGTAATGTGCTATTGCAAAACCTTGATTTAAAATTATATTGAGGTTTTTGTAACTATTTTGAATTTCATGTGATATAGAAATAATTTATCCATGTATCATGGGTTTGATAGTTAACTAAGTGTGATTTTGGTTAGCTCTTACACAGTTATATGTTAATTTTGTTTTTTTATTATAATTTTAAATTACAATTATTGTCTATGATTTTAAGGCAGTTCATTATTTATTTCTAAACCTGCATTACTAGTGTAATAATGAGGCTAAAAAAACTTATTTTCTTATAAAATGTATATCAATGACGATGTATGGATGGGTTTTATGCTTTCAATTGGTTATAATTCATATAAATATATTTTTTTACTATATACTAGAATTAAAAAATTAAAAATTAGCTTTTAAAGAATATTTCAAACATCATTTAAATACTTATTATTTTGTATTTTACTGCCACATGAGGTTTCACAATGAACAAAAATGAATTATAAATCATTAAAATGGTTATTAGTAATTTATAATATGCCCCAATATGGGTTAATGGTGGTGTAAATAGTAACACATAGGATTCTAGAATGGTTTTGAGGGAACCATCAATGTTTACTTGGGATGGGTTTTTTTATTGTATAGTATATTTTTGAGAGTGGAATTCATGTATTTGGTATGTAAAGGTTTTGAATTTTTATATATTATATATGACTCATTATTATTTGATGAATGTAAAATATAATATCAATAAAAAAATATTTTAATATAATGTGTTTACATGTCATGAGTTATCCATTGAATAAAAATTTGTTTTTATATTTTATAATAATACCTTATTATTTAACTATATTTTATTTCAGAATGTATAAGAAATTGGTAATATATAGATAAATGTTAGATATATTTACATAGGAACACACCTAACAATGATAACATTTTATTGGAATCTTTAGGTATTTCAATTATAAAAAATACATTTTTTGGTGAACAAAATGTCCATTTTCAAAATGTAAATTCAGAAAATGAATGTAGATAAATGGTTTTTATGAACATTTTATACTGATTAAAATATATTCTTAATATGTGCCTTGGATTTTTAAAAGATATTTTAATTTTATATAATGTTTTATCACAAATAAAAATCAATATATTTATCAATATACCTTCTGGATAGTGGATAATGAAATTTTTATATTGATAAATGATATTTAAGTATTTTATGGTAATTTTATCATTATAAAAGTATATCATTACAACACATTCAGAATTTTGAAAATAATAGAAACGAAATCAGGTTTTTAGAACCTTAAGAAAACTAGATCAAGATTTTTTAATATCAATAGATCATTTTATGGATGTTGTAGATACTAAAGAAAAATAAAACATTAATGAGTAAAAAAATACATTTCATGATTTAGTTTATGGTGGAAATCAAGAATAGTCTTGTTGATGTCTCATGTATTAAAAACATTCCTATCTAATAAAGTTTTATATGGTGAGTTTTTTAATTTATGATCCTTGAGTCATTTTATCACATAAATAATGGTTTTATGAAGCATGGGATTAATTATAAGAATATATTTATGCATGTACCAATGACTTAATTCTATATTATGTAGAGTATTCAACTATATAAGAGTGTAAAAAATGTTTGGATTCTATATGTAATAAAATGAATAATGTTGAATGTATAAATAAATATACTATTATGAAGGAGGAGAAAAAGAATACTCATATAAAGGTCCTCTGTTACTTCCCATTAAAACATTGATTTCAATGACTGTTCAAGTCATCTAGAAACATCAAGTATATGAAGTTTCATTCTATGCAAAACTAAAATTATGGGTTAATGAAACATATAAGTGATACAGAAGTAACAAAAATGATTTTATGTGTAGTTGTCCACTATTAATAGCGGTTTTAAAAGATATTCCATTAAATTACCTTATTTGAATCCATATATTTGGATGTATATTGATGATCATGAAGAACATGATTTTTATTTGTTTTTATTTCAACAAAATATTTTATATTATGTGTAAAATGTAGTGTATGGTGGGAGGAGTGTATTTTTGTACAAGAAATAAAGACACATGAATGATATTGCAGATCATGTGGAATAATTAACAAGTGAAATTGAATCCCATTAACAATAATAAACTGACATATTTTTTGATGATGATATAGAGAATATTGATCTTAAAATGGTTGATTAAATAGAATAAGTAATGGTGATTATGATAATGATATGACTTATGGATAAAATAATTTTATCGGCAGTTACCCATTATCTTATGATGTGTTTAATTTTGAAAAAATAAATGTTATACATTTTTTAAAATATATACTCTAAAAATATTTATTAAAATTGTAGAAATTTGTAGGAAATCAAGATTTAGTGAAAAGTGATTATTGAAAATAGAAGGCACACATTCCATCTAGATATCATCAACTATTCATGACCATCACTCATATTTTATTACGTTACCCCATCTAGCTCCCTTCCTTTGGAAACTGTCATTCCCTTTGGATCCCTCTTGATGAGATAATAAATTCCATCTAGATCACAACCATTGGAATTAGTAATAGCCATTATATAACTATATAAATAATAAAAAACACTTTTTATAGATTGAACTGGTTGTGTAGGATTTTTTCATGCATCGAGGGTGTAGGTGATCACTCTGGTTTCCTCATGAGGGTATTGGAGTGTCATTAATAAAGCGAAAAATTTTAATCTGAAAAAATATTATATTTTGGCATACTATTTTATTATATATATATCTCATAACATATTAAAACAATTATTATAGTGAGAGAAACATTAATAGTTTAAAAGAGTGTAATCTAAAATGAATGAAGATAAATGTTTCATTTGATAGTTTTCAGTTCTTAATGGAAGAAGATGTAAGAATATTCAATTAGATATGTGAAATTTGGATTGAGTTCCAGCGAAACTTCCAATTAAATATTTATATTTGTGAAATATTCCACTAACTAAGAAAATTATAATAATATATTTGAAGATAAAGGTAATTTTAATACAATACCCCTCCCAGATTAAAATTAATTTCAATACTAAATTTAATTATAACTATTTTAATGAAAATTTTTTATGTTTTTGTACATTACCATGGATTGTGTTATCCAATGTAAATTTAAATTAAATAAATTGGGAAATAAATAAAATTATTTCAAATGGATATTGTGGCTAGAATACAATAACACATCATTGACTATTCAGAATATATATTATATGGTTCCTAATTGTGATCCTTGAGATTAGTGGATCGTTTTTATCAATATCCTTCACCATGAAAATAATATTTTATTGAATAATATATTATATTTTAATATAATTATATATATATAACTATTATAAAATTTCCACTTACATAGTTCAAGAAGTGTCTGAGGAAAATGCAGTGAGAAGAATGAAATAGATAATCCCTTACACATTTGGCTCAAAGAGTTTATTGAGAAACCAATCTAATATGGAATAATTTTTTTTGAATTTCCATTTTTATATAATAAATTTTTTTTAATATAAAAAAAATTCTCTATTTTTATCATAGATAGTGATGTTCGGGAGAAAAGAATCTTAAACAAATGTCTGGTTAGATTTCCATACCAAATCAGATAGGAGCTCTATGAATGTTGTTTACAAAAACATTTGAATATAAATAAATTGACTTTTTTTGTTTTCTAAATTTTACTACACTAAATTTAAATATTTTTTTTAATTAAATGAATAAATAAAAGAATTTTGGGATACCAACCATGTACTCTCCTCTTTGGTCAATAGGGATGGTCGTGCTAGTTGGGTATTTGGGAATAATCATCATGGTCATGTATGAAATATGGGTTATATACCACTACTTTCTAAAGACTTTGTGTAACAACCAAAACCATATAATTATATTTGAAATAGATATGGTTCTACTAACTTTTTGTGACATCCCCCGCACACCAGAGGCTATAAATATATGTTGAAGTCTTACTAAATATTTTTTGTATAATTTTTCTTTTAAAAAACTCAAACTATGAATAAAATAATAAAAACAACCAACCCAATACTAAATGATTCAAGAGATATAGAAAATAAAACTCAAAATTCATTGATAAAAAAATATCAGAGTAATAGAATAAATTAAAAAAATAGATCAATTTAGAATCCAAAAGGAAAGAAATATTCATGAACCAAGGTGGAACTAATCTTAAATCCAAGACCCCTCCTACTCCAATGATTCTACTCTATAAATCCACAAAACAATCCTCAAGAAACTCCACTGGAGGAATATAAAATATTCCCCTTTATTATATCATCAAAAACAACATCTTCATATGAACAAAAGTTCATATATATGGGTGAATAATCATTTGAAATTATAAAAATCCCAAGACCAATCAATGATGCCTCTGAAAGAATAATCAGGTTATCTTAATGTTTTATAAAACATAAAGAATCAAATAAAATTAGATTATAAAAAATAATGATTTATAAAATTGAAAGAAAAATATGATATCATTTTATCAAAAAAAATAGTTGTATAAATATTAGTATGTATATAAAATAATTTTATCAGAAAAAATATTAATAACAATAAATCAAAAAACATTTAATCCTACTTGTAATACCTAGTTCATGTTTCCACACACACATAGGAATCCATACATGCCAAATGAAAATCTATATATTCATGAGTGGTAATCTGTCCATCACTATGTTCTCACATAAAGGTAAACCATCCCATGCCTCGAGTCTAGAACCATGTTCTAAGTCTATACCAATAGAACAACGTACAATTAATATTTGAACAGACACCACATACATTATTTTTCCATGTTCTCACATCAAAAACAAATTTTTGTTCTACGTAAAACTATTAAATCATTTCTAAAAACATGTAATGAGAATCACCCAGAATCCATGATTTAAAGGTCAAAAAACAAGAGTAATTTTCAATGGAGTTTCAACCTGATTTTCTCATTCCAATGTAGAGGGAAGTTATCTATGAACATGAAATCCATTATGTTTTAGATAATGTTAAAAAAATGTAGAATCCTCTTCCATCACAACATCCGACACAAACAATCCTCACAAATTATCGAAAATCTATACTCATCCTTCCATTTCAATAATGAGTCACCTGAAATATTGATAAAGATTTTTCTAATCCCATGGATACAGAAATTATAAACACAATATAGGGTTTCATTCCAGAGGAAATGAATGGATCTTGATTATAAGGGAAGAAAGAGTCCCATACGATATGTTTTTAAGATCACGAAATTGATGAACCATTGATTATAGAGTCTAAAACTTGATGAAAATCAGAAACTACCTAGTAGAAGGACAAGTGTTGAGAAACAAATATATGGAATGATAAATGTGGTTTTCAATATGAGTTTCAAGTTTTATATCTAATTTTAATATTTAAATTTTAAGGTTACTTGTTTTGGTTACCTGATGAAGTAAGATGTTATCCAAACATTTGAGTCACCAATATAAAAACAATTATAACATTACCAATTAATCCACACAATTAGGAAAACCAGGCACCAAATATGAAAAATATTATAGTCCATAATCATAAAAAATTCTAATTAACCCACATAGTTAGACAAACAATTTTCTAGTCCTGAACCTGCCTTGTTACCCCATTATTGGAAATGAATGGTTTCCTAGAGAATCTGTATTGTATTCCATAATCATGCTCAAACTATGAACACATAAAATTATTCAAAAACAATCCAAAACTGAAAATAAACATCCCTGGGATATTTCCCAAATATTACGTAAAGTAAAATATAGAAAAAAAGGAAAATTACAACAAATATGAATTTTCATACCTTTACTACCATTTGGATTTATATCTATAGAAAACTAGATATTGAAATTTATTTTTAAGTGCGATAACCATTAATCCAAAATGAATTACTATCCTTTCAAAATATCTTCTTGTATATATCTATACATCCATAACACTCATTCCATGAAAATAGTTTTCCCTTAAAAGGAATTTCTATATCTATACTAAATTAAAATTTTTTAATGGATAAACATCTCATTAGGATTAAGAGTATCATGATCCAAGTAAATCACATGAATATGATCCTACTAGAACATATTCAGGTGAGAGACATGAAAAATATTATGAAGAATGCTGAATCTCATTGTGAAGACTAACAAGTATGCAATGTTTTTTATACATTCCAGAACCACAAATGGTCCCACATATAGTGGGGATAGTTTTCATTTCATTCCAAACTAATCATGACCCTATCATGGTTACAATATTATAAAAAACATGGTCACACACATTAGAATATAATGGAAAAAATAATCAATCTTATATTATTTCTGTTAAATCTACACCATATCTATCTACTTATATGTCATTTGAATCTTGTTTATAGTCTCCAAGATAAGACTAGATTCAATTAGTGAATCTTCTCTCATTTCAACCCATAAAATATGATAGTGAAAAAGATAACAAAAAATTCATTGAAGAAACCCATCTAAATCAAAGCACTATAACTATAATTGTATGTGAACTCCACTAATATCATATAATCTCAACATAAGCCAAAAAGTTACATGATATAAACAATAAGTATAATTTATACAATTAAAATCATATATTATAAATGGCCATCTCTTTGAGGATGATATGTCATTATCATTGTCAATTGGGTTCTGTGATCTTATTGTAAAGATCACCAACACCAATAAGTAATGTTAGGATCTCTATTAGAGAGAGTAAATACCATAACTCCTTGAAACATAACTACTTCTAGAATATACAAATTTTAAAGATCATCTACCTTGTTGGATTCTTCAATTATGAGAAATTATTGCAACATTCCTTATTGATAAAAAATTGCCCAAATCACTTCATTTTCTTAAAGTATTTGTAGAGTACATGTGATAATTTCCAGGGAAATTTCATCCAATTTCCAAATATATATATAGGCATTGAATAAGGAATACTATTTGTAAATTGATACTCAATGGTGACCATTTGAAAAAGACATATTTAATGAAATAAGTTCCAGTCATTATTTTCATATAGGATCACCAGAAATATTCATTCATTTCCATGTACCATTTATATTTACCCAAGTGAGAAAACTATATAGATTAATGTTATGCAAAAAGATTCTCTTACTTAATGACTAGGGTAAAATAATTCAATTATGAAAATAAAATTATTATTTTTCATCCTCTATGAAACAATACATATTCCCCCACCAATTAGGATTGACTTAATGGTGATTAATTCTGAATATGTTTTTAGATCTTCTTTGACGAAATCCATCACATCAGTTAAATGGGTGGGTATAAAGCTAATTTTATTTTCATTTGGTTCATCATAGTCCCAATTCAGGTTATCCGCAATTATCATCATCGTCCATTGGTTACTTGATTAGAAGAAAATTCCATTATAACACTTCTGAATAAACAGTTACCCATTTAATTCCCATTCATGGGTATATACACCAAGTAAATGTTAATAAATTATAGATAATACATAAAACCTAATTCTATTTAGCTTAGTTATATCTAATAGAAGATATATATTAATATTTTATGATCATTAAATAACATAAACATTTCCACAAAGAGATATTAGGACCGTGTCTCGAAGGCATGAACCACTACAACTAATTCTTGGTTATCTTTTTGATAATTATTTTCATGTTCATGAAATTTTCCTAATATTTAGGCAACAATATGATCTCTGTATATAAGAAAAAATGGATTCCTAATAAAAACACATCTGAATATAAAATATAGAGATGATATTGTACTATAAGGTGCAAAAGTTTATTGAAGTGAGATAAGCCTTAATATAAAAAATGAATTTCTAAAAAAAATTGCAACACTTGAATGGAATCCCCTTTCTAATCAATGTAGTCATAATAGAAGAAAGAATTGAGAAATCTTAAGTTATGTGATAATAATACCTTACTAAACCTAGTAACCTATGTATTTTAAAGTAATTCATTTATGGTTGCTAATAAATGATTGCATAGATCTCACCAAGGGAAACTAATATTCCCTCTCTAGATATGACATGACTAATTGAGAATATATCTTATACAATGAAGTTTCACATAGAAAATTTTGAATAATTTCAGTGACCATGTAATTTTTTCAATATATTCTCCATTTTCTCCTAGAGGTATTTACTTCTCAGAGAGAAAACATGTATATGAGAAAAAATATCATGAAAAATGAATAAAGGTATATAAGGAAGATTTGGATCATCATGGACAAGAAAACCATAGGTGAATTTTTCATACCAAGGGCTTGAAAACATATTCATAATGAATATATTGACTCCCAAATGATATCTTGGGAATTTCTTATTTACTGACTCAAATTTGCTGATATCCTAACCATATATCATTCATAGAGAACAACACGTCCCCATAATTGATGAAATAGATCACTGAATCAAGGAAGAGGTTATATATTATTGTTTCTAACTTTATTTAGTATATAATAGTTGACACACAATCTATCATAACCAATTTCTTTCTTTATAAACAAAACTAAAGAAGTTCAATGTGATTTATTTGGTATAATTAATCCCTTACTCTCTTATTCTTCTAGATAATCCATTATTTCCTAAAAATATGTTTTATCCTTTCTATATTAGATAATATAAATTTTTATTTTTCTAGAAGTATATTTATCGAGAATTTGATTTCCAATTTCAGAGTTGTCCAAGAGAAATAATTGGGAAATAAATTTGAGTACCCATCAACTGTTATAGGAGGAGACATATTTCCAGCTTCATCCATAGTGTCGAAAGTCGCTACTATTTGCTGACTAAAAAAGCTTCCATTTATTATAACTATAGTTTATTATTTGTCGATATTTTTACCCCAATCCCCTTTGAATATATAAAGAAAATGTTCTTTGGATTGTAAAGACACTTGCCAAACGTATCCATCAATATGTACAACGATTTATCCTAATTAGCCCATTAAAAATATTACATTAAAAATATCCTTGTCCAAAATAGTGAACTCCTAAGAGAATTATTCCTCATTAATAGTAATAGTACAAGATGGGCACTGGACACCTTGAAATTATTATGGACCAATTGGTGTTTTGATGCTCATGATGTGACACATCTTTAAAATATTCATGTATAAACATTTAACCCTATAATAAGAAAGAAATAAATATGACTCACTATAATTAAATAAAAATTTTAAAAGGGTTGAGATTAAAGAACAGTAAAATGGAAGTCCAACTTTTAATTATATGACCAATAGATCATTATTATGATAAAAAACATAATAGTGAAACAAATCTTGGATCTAAAGATTTAGTGTGTCTTGATAATTAAGGTCATATAAAAACAATTCATAGTAAATCATGAACTTTTTTTAATCGTTTTTATTTATATTTTTAAAATCATTCATTCTTCTTAGTGCATGTTACCACATAAGGATATACATAAAAAGAAGGGGTGAGCTAAAATATAGTAAGTGGAGGAGTAAGGGGCATGAATCAATAGCACATGGGTGATAACAATAATAGTAAATATAATAATATAATAAGAATAATATCATCATCATAATAATGATTGAAATATTTTATAATTGAATAGAATGTGGTATAAGTATAATAATTAAACATAATGTCATAGTGGTCAAATACCACACATAGATTTGAACCAATTCTGGTATTATCTCCACACATAAAATATATCCGTAAATCATAACATCATCATTATAAAAAATATATAATCATTTTCATGTTTAGTAGACATTATCTCATTATATATATCACATTACCTAATTAGTTGGAGGGATGTATAATTCTGGTCCCATCCATCACGTCATAAATTCTCATAATAATTTTTCCCACATAAAACATACAATAATATAAGTCATGAAATAACCCATTGAAATAAATGGGTTTCATAAGGTTTTTTGAAATCATATATTCATGAATAAACATTGGGGTTCAAAAATTATTATGGTAAAATATAATTTTCAAAATAATCATTATTCATGAGTGCGATGAAAAAAACTCAAGATGAGTCAATGACATATTTTGGGAAGACATTTATTTCAGAAAAAACATTATATTCATCCAAAAAATAATCTTGGAATGGAAAAAGACATGCATATCCCTGAAAAGGGGAGGGAATAATAGTGAAAGGATATTTAAGAAATATTAGTGGAATATACATAATTAAAATTTGTTAGAAATATAGAAATCCCAATGAAATTGAGTTTTGATCGAGAATCCTCATACCTTAAATCCCCATTAATTCATTGCTTTTACGCCTCCTAAATAATAAAATTTGATTTATGAAAACATTTAAAATTATAATTTTATATTTAAGAAAATATTTATAAATTATAATCATTTGATTTTATTTCTTAATTTCATAGTTTAAACTAAGGAATTTTGATAGCATGTGTCTGTCAAAATTCCTGATTTTTCATTGATTTTTCTATTTTTTTCATGGCGATAAATATATATGTAATGCTATTTAAATAAGAATAAAATAAATAAATTTTTACATTTATATATTCTAAATAATTAACAATAACCATTAATAATGTTAGTGATATAAAATAAGTTTGAAACATCCTTGTTCGTGGTTAACCGGTGGTTATTCAAACTATTTTGCAAATGGGGAGAAAGATAGGTATAGAAAATAAATACTTCAAAAATAAATTTGTTTAGATTAGGTAAAAAATATATAATTTTTAATTAATATATAATTTATCTTATATGATTTAGTTTGGAATAGGATATATAAAACAGAAAGAGATGAAAAAACATAAAGAAGAGCTGATGAAAACATACCATCTTCTTGTATTATTTAATCTTGTATGATACTAAAAAATATTGTTCATTGGTGTTGGTTTTATATATAACATCCATATGGATTATAAGAGTCTTAAAATAAATAATTTGCATAGATATTTGGATTTATAAATGGTAATTGAAGTGGTTTTACCCGTGGAGGGAGAAGGGTCATTTATACTTGAAGATAGGGTTATTTTTAAAATAAATTACTCAATGCAATAATATATCATTGGTAAACCTTAAAATAGTGTTATTTTTTACACAATTAATCATAAATAATTAAAATATAAATTTTCATACTCTAAACCCCTTTATAAATTGAATTCAATAGTTTATTAAAATAGAATGTGTAAAAATGAGAAAATTTTTTTTTAAAGAATAATTTTAACTCTAGACATTGGAAAGTAATTTTAGGTTTGGAAATCATTTTAATTTTATTTTAATGATTTATTTATGGAATTAAATATGATTTTTTGGGCCTCAATGTATATAAATTATTAATTCATTATTACATCATGAATGATGTAATTTATTATATACTAGTTAAGAAAAATCTAAATTTATACTATTCAACTAAAAACTGAATTATTTTTGAAAATTAGTAAAAAAATAAAATATGGTAAATTTTTATATTCTACTTTGAAAAATGAATTAAATTTTATCAGTTTTTTTCTAAAATATTTTTTTTAAATTTAAATATAAAAATTACTTATCTTTAGAAAAATAAAATATATTAAAATTCATTAAAAAATTTGTTATATTTTCGTTGAGTTTTTAATCATGATATTTATTTTTTGGAATTAAATATTTATAATTCAATTAAATTAATCAGGATAAATATTATTCATATTACATGTCATTATTTCTAGGTCCAATTAATATTCCAATGGCAAGGTTACTATTCCAAATGTTTAGGTTACTATTCTTTATAGTCTTGTCTCTATTCTAATGGTCGCATTACTATTCTAATGGTCACATTACCAAATATAAACACTACATCCTTCCATCATTAATTAATTTCATCGATTTCTCTCAATGTTATATATTTTAATTTTCTAAAATATATATTGGTTTAAGAAAATGTTGTTTATTTTACATAGTGTTGTTTTTTTGGAAGGATGATTCGTGATGATTAGGGTGATCCAACATTTTCCATTTTATTTTTCATATTTTATATTTTTTTCCCTTATAATATTTGTAATTTTAATGGGTTTAATTATCAACTCAAGTAACAATTTATTTAATAAAAAATTTATTTTATGTTTCTCTTTGTCCTCAACATGTATAATACGATATAATATAGTATAATACACACTTATTTCAAGAAGACGCTGTTATTTTTAAAATATGGTTATATAATTATCACCCCTTTAGAAATTTCATCCCCAAAATTTAGACTCATATTCTTGGTAAAGAATAGGTGAGGGTAATTTTTTTTATTTTTTCCACTATTTCCCATGTTTCCACTTCAAATTAATGGTTTTTATACAACACATTAGCATAGTTAGTTATGCTATTAAGTAGAAAATGTCACACAAATGAAACATTTTCATCGATTTCTCCATATATGAGAGGAAATTCTCAATTTCTACCACCACCTGGTTGAGAACATGTGAGGGATCAGGTGTGTACATCTTTAGGTGAGATACATAGAAGACATCATGATAACGAGAATTGTTCAGTGGAAGTTCTTGTCAATAGGACACATATCCTCTATGATGAACGATCTCAAAATGGAAAATGTACCTTTGGCTATGCCTACCTTTCTTTCAAACCACATGCCTCTCATCTATGTGGACATTTGAAAGAAAAAATTGTCTTCAAAATCAAACTCCAATTCCCTTAAACAACTAGAAGCATAGCACTTTTTTTGAATCTAAGAATATCATTCATGTTGTTTTATAGCTTTAACATATTCAACCATATCTTTCACAAGGTCTGGCCCAAGTATCTTTCGTTCCACATATTCATCCCAAAAGGTATCATTTCTATATCACTTCTCATAGATATATTAATATTGATCCATTCATATACATGAGTGGATGATCTAGTTATCTGAGAAATCAATTAGTTATATCCATTGATCCCATCCTTTTCTAATTTTCATTGGGTAGGTTATCAGTATATCGTCATGTATATAAATAGGCATTCTAGATTGGGAATCAATTTGGGGGTGATAGGATATACTGAAATTAAATTTAGTACTCAAATCATGTTGAAGACTTCTATATAAATCAGATGTCAATGAAGGATCATGATCGTTGATGACAAAATGTGGTACCCAATGTCACCTCACAATTTCATATATATATATATATATATATATATATATATATATCATGAAATTTATTTCAGGATAAGTATTTTCTTAAATATTGATGATTTGGAATGTCTTGGAAAGTCAATATACCATAATTCATGTCTTATTTTTTCCCCTGGATTTCTTCGGGAAACCAGTGATAATGTCCATGGTTATTTTCTCCCATTTCCATGTGGATATTAGAAATGGACTAATCATCCCCTTTGACATAAGTTTCTCTACATTATCATTATGGGAGAATAATCATCTTGGGATATAATCATCAATATATTTCTTCATGTTTCCCACTAGAATGGTTCTCTTCGTTCAAGGTCCATCTTGTTACTTCTAGGAGGGATTGATAAAGATAAGCTATGAGAATAATTTAATAACTAATTATTTATATCAGTTGATGATTGTATAAAAATACAAGATCCCAACCAAATCACACCATCTTCATCAATGTGGAACTCATTAGTATTCCCTTCATTTACTTACTTCTCCCTTTTCTAAATATCCAAATCATTCCATTGTGATTAATTGATCTTATTTTTGATATATGGATGATAAATAATTAGGTAATGTTAGGATATGTTCCTTTCCAGTATGATTTCTAGATATATCCTTTGCATATTCATGAAGATAGGGTATTTCTCAATCCACATCAATGATTTTTTAATATAGTGACCCTGGATTAACATACATGGATATGAAATCATCTATGGTGATTATGCAGTACATTACAAAAAAAAACATGCTTGAGGAACATAATAGTTTAGTGTGTTTGGAAAATTTGAAACAAAATTTTCTATCCAGATTAATGTTCTTAGAAATCTCCCAGAAATATCTCCACATTTAGTACCACTACCTGAAACCTTTCTTCATAACATGCATAAAGGCATCATAATAAAGGAGTGAATTCAAATGATCAGTAATGGTAAATAAGGGAGGTATATAAGATTAATTATGAACATAATGGTGTGATAATAAGATCCTAAAAATAGAAGATCATACCCACCATATCAGATAACATATACATGAATCATGAAATAATTTATAGAAGTTCATAATAAAAGAATCATAATGAAATAAAGAACATAATCCCTTAAATAAGAACATAGTAATAAAACATAGAATTATGGAATTCCTGCAATAATATATAATTATTTCCATAGTAGACAAGGAATTGCTTCCTAAAACATCTTTGTTGAAAATTTTCTTAATTGAACTCTGTTTATACACCATTCAAGACATGTATTACTAAACTGATTTTACCCCACTTTTTATCCTTGTATTATCGAGCCATCTTCACCCCTCATTCCAGAATTATAATACTAAACCTAGTTCATTTCTCATTCCATTCATGTATATCTCATGAGATATAAATAATTACCAAATTCATTAATGGAAGATTTATGTCCCGCCCATATTCTAATGATATAATACATACATGTGCAACAAAATCATAACCAATCATATCATAACCCCTGCAATGAAATGGGAATCATAAAAATTTATACAAATCACGTCCTATTAAAAAGGTATATGTATCATAACCTTATCATATAAATCATAACTTTTAAAAGAGAAAAAGACTTCATAAATATATAACCTCTAAAATATAAATATATTTCCAAAAAATGTAACCAATGAAAGAGAAACATATTTCATAAACATATAACTGGTGGCATATGAAAACACTTCGACAATATATGATAAACGGTTCCATACATGATCAAAGATCATATCTCGTTTCTCAAAATTCAATTATGTTATTCGTAGTTCCCAAATAGTGTTACAGATTTGATTTATAGAGATTTGATGTGGGGATGGATAACTGGTTCATAAAGCCCATTCGTGGAGCTCCCTCCATGATTGCAGAGTATAGGATATCGACCAGGGCCTCTGCAAGCATTACAAAGTCCATAATGGAATCCTCTGTGAGTCCGAGGAACTTGACCAGATCCTCCCTGAGTGCCACAAAGGTCGTGATAGTAATCTCTATAAATCTAAGAAAAATGAGGGAACTACCCTTGATTGAGGAGCAAGATTTCCTTTACGACATAATTTTTTCTTCATGGCACACATTGTTTCTCTGCGGTGAGCTCTACCAACCTCCATCATCTATAAATAGTTGGTTCACACCCCCCCCCCTATTGTGTTGGGTATGCCAACCATTATGTGGAAGATCTCCCATTTTATGGTGTTCCTGAGAACTATGAAGTGATTCCATTTACAAAGGCCTTCTCACATTGCAATGGAGGGGTCTCCTTCGGGTTCCTGAATGCTCCAAAAATTCCCTTCCTCTGCGAGACATTGAGATCCATGAAGTCCCATGATCTATGAGACCCTGAGCTCCAATAAGTCCTATGATTCCCAAGACCCATACCTCTACAAATCCCCATACTCTGTGAGACCCTGAGCTCCACTAAGCCCCATTTTCCACCAAACCCTAAACTCCATGAAGCGCCATGCTCTGTGAGACCTTGAGCTTCATGAAGCTCTATCCATCATAATACCTTAAGCTCCATGAACCCCATTATCTTGTGAATCTATATCTGTCACATACATGACTTATTTTGAAGTTAAATTTCATTTATTTTCCTTTCATTCTTTGTTTTGGATGGTTTCCAAAGGTTTTATGGAGAAATAGATGAGTTTTCATGAATTGGGCCAAACTGTGAGCCCAATTCTAGATTTAAAAATAAATTTTGTTTCCTTTATAACATTTTCAGTTTTTAATATTTTTCCCTCATTCTAATTCTTAAATAGTATCCTCTAACCTATTAACTCAAAAATATAAATTTGGAGCCTTTATAAATCAATAATCATGGTGGATATGGGTTTTTATTTAAGATATTGGGCCTGCCCGAAGGCCCATTTCCTGCATTAAAAATATTTTTTAATTTTTTTATATCTCCTTCACTATTTGCGTTTTTTCAGTGATTCCACCTCTCTCGACCCTAAGAAACCCAGGCCCGCTCCCATTGCCTTTCCTCCCTCATTTGAGCTCTTCGAAATCGCGAATTAGGGCTGATCTTCATAGGGTGTCTCAAATCAGGCAGAATTGAAGAGGTAACTTTATCCCTTCTTAACTCTCTCAATTATTACTCTATTCCCTCCATTCCAGTTCCTAAATTACCTAATAAATCTTGTTCAAACAATCCCTGAATTTTGGCTGTTTTAAATTTCAGAAGATATTGTTTTTGGAGTGATTAATTCAGGATACATCAAGTAGGTGAGTCTATTTCTTTCCTCTTTTAAATTGCTTAGGGTTTCATCACTAATTCTTTAATTATAAAAATTCTAGAAGTTAGGGTTCGTGCCTAGGTTCTAAATTACTGTATTTTGGGTGAAATATTGAGGTTTTAGATTTATTTTAACTTCCTTGAGGTGCGGCGGTCGTGTGGTTGATGTTTTTTCCCAATATTTGAGGGTTTCGAAACATTCGATAGGTGATTCCGTGGGTAACCATTTAATAAAGAGTTAGTTTGCTTGATTAAATAATTTAACATGTTCCTTATGTGCTGTGCATTATGAGAAAACCATTTTTGGTAGCAATAGTAAAGCATTTGTTTTTAATATTACATTTTTTCTTGAAGTGTGTATTTTTCAAATGTATTTCATGTGTTATCTCTTGTTGTAGTTTTGTAAAATATGGAAGTGATTTATTAGTTGTTGAAAGGGGCTGCCAATTATGGTTGGGTAATGATATAGTTCCATGTTGGCCTAAAAATGGGGTGTTTTTGAATGGTTTTAGTTGTATAACCTTGTTATACTCCTTGAAAGTGTTTTATGGATTCGTGTGTTCTCATGGGTATCTTTTGTGATATTATTCAAGGTGATTATATAACATTTGAAAGTGGATTATTACATGTTTATTGGGCTTCCAATTCTGTTTTGGTAGGTTATTGGTGTGATTTTGGCTTAAAAAGAGGTTTTTGAAATGGATTTTATGTGCAAAGTTTGGGTATACTCTTTATAATTGTTTTATGAAAGTTTTCAATGGTTTATGGGGTTGTGTAATAGGTGAAACTATATCAGCAAACTGTTTTGGTAGGAGTATATTTTTAAAAGTTCCATTTCATTTGTGAAAAGGCTGTTATGTGATATGTATCATCTTGGAAATATTTTATTAAATTGATTGAAGGAGATATTGAGGAGTGAAAGTGAAGTGAAAGTGATGTGGAGTGTTTTGTGTGAGTGTGATGTGAAAAATTGTATTTTTGATTATTAAAGAAGTGTTATATTCCATGTGTGTGAGCTGTTATATGAGTTTAAATATCTTAAAATTGTTTTATAAAATTGTTTAATGGTTTTGTGGAAGTGTTGAAGAAATGTGAAATGTGTTGTGGGCTATTTTTGTGTGATTCGGATATCAAAATAATTTTGAATGAAAAATGGATTTGTGTGATTTGTGTGGTATACATATTGTCTGTTTGGTAAATTTGTGATGTGGAAATGATATTTTCATGTTCAATGTATATTTATTGACTTGTTGAACATGTTTGAGCACAAGGGGAAAACCTGGGTATCTAGGTGGGTGGACGTGTACTAGTATGCTAGTGAATCTGTGGGGTTTGGCCTCAATTTCACTTAGCAAGATTGACACTTACAACTCTAACTAAACTTTGATAATGATGATTGGGGACCACTAGGTTATGGGTATGTTCCCTACTAGTAGCTCGTGCACGAGAATGGATATTTGTGATGGTTACTCTCACCGAGATACGAGGTACCTGGGACCCACAGCTAGCTAGTGCCTAGGGGTTACTTCCTATTTCTTGTGCTCATTATTTACTTTGTACTTACCATCGACATATGGTATAGGTTTCTGGAAAATTCAGTAGTGTTGACATTATTTTTAAAAGTGTTGATTCTTAATGATAGCCCACTTGAAAACTTTTTTTATTCAAAGTTTCATCTTTTAGAAATTGTAACTAGCTTTTCATGTTTTTGAAAACTTGCATGCTTTTCATCTTTAAATGTTTATCTCACGGAATCTCTTAGTGGTGGTATCCTACTGGGCATTGGATCACACCCTACTTACACCCTTGGGTGTAAGTATACTTGGTTATTTTTGTTGTCGCAGGTTGGGTACAGTTTTTTGTTCCAGTGGTTCGGGTTTCTAGCCTGTCCTTGGTGGTGAGGTCTTGTGGAGGTGGCTTGAGGGCGGTGCCCCTTGCCATGAGGGTTCTTGGGCTATCCTTATTTGGTTTTTTTACCTTTGGTATAGACCTTTTGAGTTTTTTTAAGCTATGTAATTCAGTTCTGAATTTTTTGTAAAAGAGTTTGGTTTAAAAAATCCAGATTTGTTTCATTGGATTATTTTGTTGTTTTATGTTTATAAACTCGGGTAAATCGTTCCCAATTTTCCTTTTATGATACATGGGCACTTGTGCCAGCCCATGGGGATCGGGAACGCCCTTCGGGCCTTGTCACGGGCTGGGTTTGGTGCCAATTGTTTGTGGCGATCGATTCGGTTCGTGACAAAATGGTATCAGAGGAGGTTCAGGTTAACTCTTTGGGTCATGTTATTTGGGAAGATTCAGGATAGTCTGGAATTAGGATTTTTGGGACATGAAATTCTAGTTATGGGTAGTTTGACTGATCACCACACCTCATAATGGGATTCAAGTTTCCAAGAGAAGTCGGGATTTATCTAAGTCCTTCGGTTTTATTGGTTTGATGATGATTAAGGGAAATGAAAAGAGAGTTGGGTTAACGGTCCTAGTGAGCTCGCAAGGCCTGGAAAGCCATTTGGAGCTAAGGATATTCCCTAGAACACTCTCTGTGACAGTGAAGTGATTGGAATATGGCCGCCAACCATATTTCCAAGTCACCCACTGAAACTAGTTTCATCTTGCACTGTTTTGTGCTTAGGTTTTGAAACCTTAGCACTTTGGTTTTAAGAAGTGTATAGTTTTTGTGAAATTATTTTCAAATAAAGAGGGAATGGTTTGGTTTTTGAAATGGTGGAGCTTAATTTTAATAATTGTTTTGAAATGTAAAATGGTGCGCTTACACCTCTTTGAAAGCAGGAACTATATTGAAGTTGGTTTTGAAAAGTGTTTCCAATAGAGTTTTCTAAACAATCAGAGTGTGTTTTAATTGGATGATATGTTTTTAAATTGATGTGAATATCTTGAAAGTGAGTTATTTTCTAATTGTTTGTGACTTAATGAAAATTTTTGTAAGATTTGACTTGGGATTTTGATCTCGTGGTTAGCAGTTATGAGAAAAAAAGGATGTGTTGGTTGACGGTTTTGGTTTTGAAAAGTGGAAATAATTTTTGTTTTAACCTTTGGTATTTCCATTAGCGACCACATGCATGGGGTTATATGGGATGATGGATGGTTGATGGCATGACTAGAAGAGTGTCGGGACGGATATGAGGAGGGTGTCTGGTGTGGCACAAAAGCCTGCATGTCTGAGGCTCATGGGGTACCATTGGTGGATACGGTTACTGCTAAACTTTTGTTCTCAAAGAATTACTTTTAAAGAAAAACATAATGTCTTGATGAATATTTTTGTATGGTTTGTATTATGGGTTTTTTAAAATGTTGATGTTGTGGTATGTTTTGATTCCAAGAACCCATTCTATTTGAACTGTGTTTTGGGTTTGTGTTTGGTCGGTAAGCTGTGTTGTAGGGACAGTTAGTGGTCTCTTTTGAAAAATGTTTTGGGATGCCTTTACGGTGGTTCCCTTCATGTGTTTGGAGTTGGTTTATGGCTTTTTTGACCAATGGACCAGATTGGTTGTGTCCTTGGGTTCTCTCATTGGATAAGGTACGCCCCCATTAAAGGTTAATTCATAACTGAAGTGAAACCCAGACTGTTTCTCCATTGGAAAATCCTCCAGTTGATCAATATAAGGAATCTATTTCTTGAGATTTTTAGATTTAGTATACACCCTTTCCTTTATTGGTTTTGTGTATCCTCTTGTAGTGGGAGATTGATTATGGATGGTTGAAAGTGACCTTAGCCTCTTAAGTTTCCTAATTTTTCGAAGGTGGAAGTGTTTTGGGGTTGTTATCATGGATTAGTATTTTGATAGTGTCTAAGAGGAACTCTTGGTCCTCATAGTCTCTTCGAAGAAGGAGTTCATGTTAAAATACTAGTGTGGGAAATCTGTTCATGAGAGGATATTATTTCCACTTTCTAGAATTGTGTGTTTTTTGGGGATGTTGTACAAGTTCCCTCTCTATTCATTGATTATATCAGTCGCAATGGTCATGTTCGGTGATTCCTTGTGATGTCATGTGCTCGATTGACTGTAAAGGTGAAAGTTGAGCAATCATCTGAGAGTCTCTATTATGTTGGGAGAATGTCTCCCTTGAAAAAAAATCATAAAAAAATATTCCATTTTAGTGGAAGGTGAGTATAAGTGTTCTTTACTTCTATTGTTTCTCACCAGAACAAACTAGGTGTGATGTGTGTACATCTTTTAATCCCTTGTTTCAGTGAAATATCGAGTTAGGGTAAAGTGAGTTTGGAATGTGTAATGTCTTGGAAAACCTTATCGGGGATTGTGGTGTAGTTGTTGGTTGCAACGAGAGAAGAATTCTCATTCAGGTGGTTTCCGAAGCCTAACTGCGAGGCCAAAGATGCTTTAATATTTTGAGCTCCAACCATAGGTCCCGGAGAGAAGCGGTCGTGTAGTCAGGGGAAACCCCACTGTCATTTAAACCCTAGTGCAAAGTCATATCCTCAATATGAAAGATAATATGTGTTTAAACCTATGGTGTCATCATATTTATTCTACTATTCATGTTCAGTGGAAATAGTTGGAGGGCCATGTACCCATGTCATCGCCCAATGTTAGTCCCTCCCACTTTGGTTTCCACTAAGTCTTTAGAGAATGGTGTGAAGTTTGGCTAGACAGGTTAACCACACGGTTTGCACTTGGTTAGTAGTGACCATGCCCCAAAAAAACCATGTAGATAGAATAATCTCCATTGTTAGTTCATGGTTTCCCAAACCGTGCAGACTCACCATGTGGTCGTCCCAACACTTTATATTTTGGGGTCTTTCTGTATCGGCCCATGCTGGTCGATTAAGATTGTCGGTTCTTATGGTGGGGAGCCTTTTCCCCCCATACCAATAACTTAGTCTTATCCATGGTCAAGGATTGTTGGTAGGTAGTCTCATTCAGATCTATCAATCTAACTAAATATTCCTTGGGTAACCATTGAGATTGGAGAGTGCCCAATGGCTTAGTTATAGCAAGGTATGTGTAACCTTGTTCGATGTTGTTGTTCGTTTGAGTGAATTGCTTGAGTCTTGTTCGGATACTATTTGAGGAGTTTTCCTTTGGGATAAAGCCTGAATGTGATTGATTGTTTCAGGAAAGTGTTGTATGATTTTGTTGTGAAGTATTCCTTCCATAATTGATCAATGGAGGTGTTTTGGCCTTTGGAGGCGAAACCTGGAAAGGGAGTACATCTTGGTTTATCAATTGGGTTTGGCTTTCGTATCTGGACTTTCTATAGCTTTCCGGGGACGGAATGTTTTCATGGTGGGGAGAATTGTCACATAAATGACTTATTTTGAAGTTAAATTTCATTTATTTTCCTTTCATTATTTGTTTTGGATGGTTTCCAAAGGTTTTATGGAGAAATAGATGAGTTTTTAAGAATTGGGCCAAACCGTGAGCCCAATTCCAGATTTAAAAATAAATTTTGTTTCCTTTTTAACTTTTTCATTTTTTAATATTTTTCCCTCATTCTAATTCTTAAATAGTCTCCTCTAACCTATTAACTCCAAAATATAAATTTGGAGCCTTTATAAATCAATAATCATGGTGGATATAAGTTTTTATTTAAGATATTGGGCCTGCCCGAAGGCCCATTTCCTACATTAAAAATATTGTTTAATTTTTTTATATCTCCTTCACTATATTCGTTTTTTCAGTGATTCCACCTCTCCCTCGACCCTAAGAAACCCAGTCCCGCTCCCATTTCCTTTCCTCCCTACTTGGAGCTCTTTGAAATCTCGAATTAGGGCTGATATTCATAGGGTGTCTCAAATCATCCAGAATTGAAGAGGTAACTTTATCCCTTCTTAACTCCCTCAATTATTACTCTTTCCCCCCCATTCCAGTTCCTAAATTACCTAATAAATCTTGTTCGAACAATCCATTAATTTTGGCTATTTTCAATTTCAGAAAATATTGTTTTTGGAGTGATTAATTCAGGATACTTCAAGTAGGTGAGTCTATTTCTTTTCTCTTTCAGATTGCTTGGGGTTTCTTCCCTAATTCTTGAATTATAAAAATTCCAGAAGTTAGGGTTCGTGACTAGGTTCTAAATTACTATATTCTGGGTGAAATATTGAGGTTTTAAGTTTCTTTTAACTTCCTTGAGGAGCGGCGGTCGTGCAGTTGATGTTTCGCCCCAATATTTGAGGGTTTCGACACATTCGGTAGGTGATTCCGTGGGTAACCATTTAATGATGAGTTAGTTTGCTTGATTAAATAATTTTACATGTTCCTTATATGTTGTGCATCATGAGAAAACCATTTTTGGTAGCAATAGTAAAGCATTTGTTTTTAATGTTACATTTTTTCTTGAAGTGTGTATTTTTCAAATATATTTCTTGTGTTATCTCTTGTGGTAGTTTTGTAAAATGTGGAAGTGATTTATGAGTTGTTGAAAGGGGCTGCCAATTATGGTTGGGTAATGATATAGTTCCATGTGGGCCTAAAAATGGGGTGTATTTGAATGGTTTTATTTGTATAACCTTGTTATACTCCTTGAAAGTGTTTTATGGATTTGTGTTTTCTCATGGTTATCTTTTGTGATATTATTCAAGGTGATTATATAACATTTGAAAGTGGATTATTACATGTTTATTGGGATACGAATTCTTCTTTGGTAGGGTCTTGGTGTGATTTTAGCTTAAAAAGAGGTTTTTGATATGGATTTTATGTGCAAAGTTTGGGTATACTCTTTATAATTGTTTTATGAAAGTTTTGAATGGTTTATTGGGTTGTGTAATAGGTGAAACTATATCAGCAAACTGTTTTGGTAGGATTATATTTTTAAAAGGCCCATTTCATTTGTGAAAAGGTTGTTATGTGATATGTATCATCTTGGAAATATTTTATTAAATTGATTGAAGGAGATATTAAGGAGTGAAAGTGAAGTGAAAGTGATGTGGAGTGTTTTGTGTGAGTGTGATGTGAAAAATTGAATTTTTGATTATGAAAGAAGTGTTATATTCCATGTGTGTGGGCTGTTATATGAGTTTAAATATCTTATAATTGTTTTATAAAATTGTTTAATGGTTTTGTGGAAGTTTTGAAGAAATGTGAGATGTGTTGTGGGCTATTTTGGTGTGATTCGGATTTCAAAATCATTTTGAATGAAAAATGGATTTTTGTGACTAGTGTGGTATACATATGCGATGTTTTGTGAATTTTTGATGTGGAAATGATATTTTCATGTTCAATGTGTGTTTATTTACTTTTTAAACTTGTTTGATCACAAGGGGAAAACCTGGGTGTCTAGGTGGGTGGACGTGTACTAGTATACTAGTGAATCCGTGGGGTTTGGCCTCAGTTTCACTTAGCAAGATTGACTCTTACAACTCTAACTAAACTATGATGATGATGATTGGGGACCACTAGGTTATGGGTATGTTCCCTAATAGTGGCTTGTGCATGAGAATGGATATTTGTGATGGTTACTCTCACCGAGATACGAGGTACCTGGGACCCACATCTAGCTAGTGCCTAGGGGTTACTTCCTATTTCTTGTGCTCATTATTTACTTTTTACTTACCGTCGGCATACGGTATAGTTGGCTGGAAAATTCAGTAGTGTTGACATTATTTTTAAAAGTGTTAATTCTTAATGATATCCCACTTGAAAACTTTTTTTATTCAAAGTTGCATCTTTTAGAAATTGTAACTAGCTTTTCATGTTTTTGAAAACTTGCATGATTTTCATCTTTAAATGTTTATCTCATGGAATCTCTTAGCGGTGGTATCCTACTAGGCATTGGATCACACCCTACTTACACCCTTGGGTGTAAGTAGACTTGGTTATTTTTGTTGTCGCAGGTTGGGTACAATTTTTTGTTCCAGTGGTTCGGGTTTCTAGCAGGTCCTTGGTGGTGAAGTCTTGTGGAGGTCTCTTGGGGGAGGTTCCCCTTGCCATGAGGGTTCTTGGGCTGTCCTTATTTGGTTTTTTTACCTTTGGTATAGAACTTTTGAGTTTTTTAAGCTATGTAATTCAGTTATGAATTTTTTTTAAAAGAGTTTGGTTTAAAAAATCCAGATTTGTTTCATTGGATTCTTTTGTTATTTTATCTTTATAAACTCGGGTAAATCATTCTCAATTTTCCTTTTATGTTACCCGGGCACTTGTGCCAGCCCGTGGGGATCGGGAACGCCCTTCGGACCTTGTCACAGGCTGGGTTTGGTTCCAATTATTTGTGGCGATCGATTCGGTTCGTGACACTATCCTTCATGAAACTCTTACATTCAGACCCCCTGGTTCATACCATGTGAGATACACCCCCGCACCCCCACTCGAGATCAGTTTCAGGTTGTGGTCCCGACCCTCCAGCCTGGTCACTTCACTATTGTAACTGACCCCTAAGAAAAATGTAGAGTCTCCCCATGAAAATTTTGGTTCGGGGTACTCATATTTTCTTTTAATCCCTTATGAACACCCACATTAAACCTATGTAATACCATGAGTAAGTATTCTCCTTCACACTCCATGAATCACCTTGATTTCACATATTCTTCTTGGACTTATTCCCTTTTCATGAGTCGAGATTCTGATCTTCAATTCCCTGAGTACATTGATTCGAAACATTCCTCGTAAAACTCATCAAACCTCATCAACTGGTTCCAATATGAGTGGTGATGCTAGGGTTTCAGGGAATATATAGATGGACCAACGTTTACTCCCCTAGACACGAAGTAGACTACCCTTTCTATGTGATGATACATATGATGTATACACGGTCATGCACATGCCATGTTCAAACTACATTGGTTGTCTGTACAGGTAGTATCCCATGTGAAACAACACGCCATGTACCAGAGTACACAGACATGGGTTCAATGTACACTAACAAGGCCCCAGTCCTGGATATCAAGGATTTGGCATATAGTCCACATACATGGTGTTTTCTAATATATAGGATGGAACCCATGTGATAGGCAAAGTAATGACTAGACAATAGAGAAGGACCACACATTATTTGGTCCCCTTACATGTCTTGTTCCTGTTGAGATCTTCCAAGAGAACATTATACCCCTCGTATCTCCTTCATTTAGACTCAGATTTGCACCCGTGAGATGCTTATAATGAGTTTTTTTTCACGTAGAATGTGATTTTTCCCTTAGAAGGGGATTTATAAATACTAAATTAATATTCTGATATGGAAGGAATAGAGACAACACCCGATGATGGTAGTGATCAAATGAGTATTATGAGAGTATATCCAGGCTGACCATCCAGCTGGGATGGGTATTATAGTCCCTGGTGATTCCGAGTTGACTATATAGTAGGAATGGGTAATTTAGTCCCTAATGATTCCAATTTATCCTCTATTTGGATATGTTGAGTGGAGTTCCTCTCCATTTTGGACTGACCCTACAGCTAGGTTGGGAAGTGTAGTCCCTTATGACCTTCCGGGCAAGACCCTCCAATGGGGTTGGGAAGCGGCATCCCCAAACAACTCCCTGGGCTTACCCATTAGCAGTGTCTAGGAAGTGGTGTTCCCCTATGTCTATTCTGAGTGGTATCCTCTTATATTAATGTGTAGTGGAGTTCCTCTCTGACTACTACAGAAGACCCTCGACTATGCAGCATAGTGGAAAGATGTGGATCGACTTCACCTAAGTGCTTAAGAGAAAGAGGGGTGCCCTCCCCACCGAGATGCATTCTTGTTAAGTGGGCTGAAATAATGCATCTTTGTCAGTGCATCCCTAAGAGGATAGTATCAAGGTGAAGTGATTTGATCCTCTTGGACTTGTTCCTCGTAGGAAGACACATGATAGGTTAAGCATCACACAAGAAATTAACTTGGAACTAATGGATACTCACATTGTTGGGATGACCTGTGAGATGGAGATCCCCTTACCCTCTCTTTTGGGATTCATTGACTGAGCATATATGTACATCAATCCTGTTATAGTACCCCATCCTTGGGTCTGGTTTACTCTCCTTCTTGGATGGGTGAAGATGTGCGAGATATGTCACAAGCTTTAGGTTTCTTACTTCTCATGGTTAGACGACTATAATCTATGACTATATTTAGTGAAGACTCGATGAGTAGTTTATCTCCTCACCATTTCTATCTACTTATATTTTTATGAGTTTAAAATCACTCTCTTTTTGGGTAGAGCTATAAAATTTCTATTCAACATTACCGTACCTTGTTCTCTCTACCACATTCCTTTTTAGTGTATCTCTTACTCCCCCCCCCCCATCAAAATTTTTAGGGTGTTCTACTAGGTATGTATATTCTCACCCTGGTATGGGATTTTCCCAACACGTGTTGTGTCATTTGTAGATAGCAGACAGTTCAATGGTGGTTTAAGAGGAGCTTAGGGATATGAGCTATGTAGACCACGTACAATGGTTAGAGTTGGCCTACATGATCAGGGATCTCTCGACTATTAAACTTTATTAGTTCCCTGAAGGTTGGGATAGGTTTTTGGTTAAGGCGTGTGTTTTTTCAATTTTCTTTCTAGTTGACACTATCATACTCTTCTACCATCTAGAGGTTCATGCATGGTCATTTTACATTATACCAGTTTCTAATTTTTATACTTTTCCTCTTCACTTTTTCATTGAGTTTTATGTGTGGATGCATACAGGTTATAGGAAAAAAGCATTCCTGATTTTATTTGTACATTCGGTGGTTGTCACCACCCCTAGCCAATGGAGGTGGGCTTGGGGTAGTTGCAGATCGATCATCAACTTGGTTCGGGTCATGATAGATTTGTATCAGAGGTGGTTGAACCCTAGGGATATTGTTTGGATGTTTCCCTAAAATGGCCTTGGTTGGGGTTAGGGAGATAGTGTTGAAGTATCTTGAGAGTGGATCTCAAGACAAGGAGTCTAGTGATGGTGTGGGGTGGCCGATATACCACCTCTAGTTCATGAAGAAGACCCCATGAGTGACGAGGCCTAATTTCAATGTCCATCTAGTGACCCCCTTCCTCCCAGTGGGAAGGTATTAAAACCCCACCTATTTAACAATAGATATTTCCAGAATCATAGGTTGAGGAAGGGCATGGGCTGAGCACCCTCCGCTTGTTTCAACATCAGAGCCTGCTGAGGATCCGAAGTAAGATAGATCCTCAGGAAGAAAAGTATTGGTTAGATTCGGTGGTCCACATTTTCTGGATTTTTCAGAAACCAATAAATTATATGGTGTCTTGGGTTTCCATTATTTTCCATAGAGCGATCTGGTGTCGGGGGATTTTAGTCACCCAGATGCAAGATGAGTTGACACTCTCATGGGATGACTTCCAACAACTATTTTCTGAGGAGTACTACCCATCCTGATTACACTCCATTGGTATTCAGGAGAATCTATAATTTCAATATGGAGGGATGATAGTGGAAGTGTAGAAAATGAGGTTCATAGACCTTACGCACTACTCCCTTAACATGATCAGATATGGCTACATCCGAGAACATAATATTGAGTAGGGACTCCACTGAGAGATATGGCCCAGTGTGGTTCCCTTGTGATTTTGCACCTATGTTTTGGTGCTGGAGTGGGAACTTGTTATTAATATATTCCTAATAGCGGCACAACAGATAGTTGGAGATGGTGGTAGGCATGACATATATGAGACATCTACAACAACAGGAAGACACAAGAGATATCAGAACATGAGACCCATTCATGGGCAGAACAGGATATATGGTCATGCCTTACAAGGTAATCTTATATCACTAGAGAATCCTTTTGAGGGTTGGTGTAGTAATTTTTAATGGAATGGTCACATGGAATGGGATTTCCCGAAGAATCGAGTTGAGAATCCCATGAAAGAACAAGACAGACCGCCACGACAGAGATAGCTCTGTGATCGGGGATCTCCTAGACAGGGACAGTGGAGCCCCATAGGAGGTTGAGATGGTAGAGGAGAAGGAGAAGCTATAGGTGGGGAATTATGGTATTTGGTTCTTCAACCACCACCACCTAGTGGCCAACATCAGGTTCAAGGAACTATCAGCTGAGTCCATAGGAAACTGTAGGCTTTGGACGTCTATGATCTGAAAATGAATGAGATGATTTGAGGTACATTCTATGTATACTCAAATCTTGCCTCAGTTTTAGTAGAAAACGGTTCTATCCATTATGTTATATCTCGAATCTTGGTGAAGGAGTTAGAGATCCCAGTAGAGATGCTGGCACAATAGTTATGACTTGAGGTTCATACAGGGAACACTTCTTCTATATCTTTCATATGCCGATAGTGCGATCTATCACATGGAATAGGTAGGTTCATGTGGGACCGACTATTCATCAAGATGGTTCCCAATAGCATTATCATTGGGATGTATTTTATTTTTATGGTCAGACCCACGATTTTATTTCGCCACATATTATTTACATGCCTACACACTGATGGGGTGAGGTTATCTTTCTTCGATGAGAGATACCTCGTAACATGATGAATAGGTGTGGCGATAAAGAGGTTACAACATATTACCCATAAACTAATGATTATGAACCTTGGTTCAGTATAATATTTATCTTTCTGGAATTCTTTAGTCATGGAGGATTATATGAAAACCTTTCTTGAAGACGTCCCAAGACAACCTCCAAGGAAGGAGTTGAAGTTTTTCATTGATTTTAAACTAGGGACCCACACAATATCTACTACGAAATATCATAAGGCAACCAATGAGATTAAAGAGATATATTTGACAATGTAGAACCTTCTCGAGAAGGGTTTCATTAAACCTTGTGTGTCCCCCTGGGTGGATCCTATTTTTTTTTGTGATGAAGAAGGTGAGAGATTATGGATTTTCATGGATTATAATCACCTGAACCGTGCCTTGATAAAGAACAAGTACCCATTTCGGATAATTAACAATCTATTTGATTTGTTTCATGGTGTGATAATTTTCACCATAATCAATCATAGTTCCATATATCACCAACATCGGGTTCGTGAGGCTAACATTCCAATGTTGGCTCTCCGATGTTGCTATGGATAATAAATGTTCCTCATGATGCCTTTCAGAGTGAAAATTTCCCTCACCATTTTCATTCATTTAATAAACCTGGTCTTCTAACCATACTTGGACCGGTTTTTCATTGTCATAATTGATTACATACTCATCTACTCTGCGACAGAGGAGTATCATGTGTATCACTTAAGGGTGTTCCTTGATTTACTTTGGGATAACCCGCTTTATAGAAAGAACTCGAAATGAGAGTTCTGGATACATGTGGTTCACTTTCAAGGGAATTTCATTTTTGGACAATGTCAATACATGGATATAGAAAATATAGAGGTAGTGATTTATTTTGATCCACCAAATATTTTTTCATAGGTGCAGATATTTCGTAGCTTGGTGGGTTACAACATCATATACATGTTAGACTAATCCAGAATTGGAGCCCCTTTGACCACTCTTACAAGGAAGGTAATGTCCATTACCTAGTTTAAGCAGTGCTAGAAGGCCTTCAATGAGTTGTGGAAGAGGCTGAAGAGTGAACCAATTTTGAGACTACTATAGGAAGGCATTGATTTTGGGGTGTATTGTGATGCCTTTGGAGTTAGTCTTGGTTGTGTTCTGATGTAATGATATGCAGTCATCGCATATGGGTCGAGGTAGTTGAGGCCTCATGAGTTGAATTATATGAATTATGATCTAGAGCTCGAAGTTTTAGACTTCAACATGGGGATGTAGAGGCACTACCTTCTGGGGGAGTGATTTTTTGTATACATAGACCACAAGAGTCATAGGTACGTCTCCACAAAGAGCGACCAAAAGATGAGGTAACCATGATGTTGGGTGTTCCTACCGTACTATGAAATCCAGATATTTTAAACTCTTGGGAAGGTAAATTTTGTAGCATATGACCTTAGCAGGAATTCCCAATATCACATAGTGAGGGAATCTTTAAAGCAGTTAGATTCCCTGCAGGTGACCTTAGTGGAGTAGGGTTACAATTTTCATGTAGTCGTTGTTGTTGAATCCATAAATCCATGAGAATGTGGATGATTCTATGTTGGGGGCATCAACAGTAAATTTATTTGTGATCATATATTTATAATAGATGCACCAGATATATATTTTGGAGGAGGAAATCATGAGATCTTGTTCAAGAAAGAATAGTGGTCCCAATCACATTGCAGGAAGAGGTTATCTGGGAGTCCCATATTTATCACTTATATATACATACTAGCATGGGGAATATGTATAGGGACATTAATTATTAGTTTTGGTCATCCGGTATGAGATGAAGTTTAGCTGAGTTCATCTTAAGATGCCTTACCTATAAGTAGGTGAAGGATGGGCATCACGTTCAGGTTTTTTTGTATCCTCTTGATGATTTTAGTGTAAAGTGGATGGCATATCCAAGGATTTCTTCATGGGGCTTCCATACATAGTGAAGGGCCATGACGCCATCTAGGTGATAGTAGACCAACTAACGAATTCAGTGCACTTTCTTTCCATAAGGGAGTGAAGTATGGTGGAATTTTTAGGGAAGATATACGTATGAGAGATTGTCTACCTTCATATGGTACCCTTGATGATTGTATCTGATCATTACGTACGGTTTACATCATGATTATAGAGAGGCATGTAGGAGGAATTTGGGACACATATACAGATGAGTACAGCATTTAATCCCTATATTGATGGGAAGACCGAGCTCACTATCCAGGTGCTAGAGGATTGGAGGAGGGCTAGCATGTTGGATTTCGGCTGGAGTGGGGACGATCACCTTCCCCTGTTGGAGTTAATTTAGAACAAAGGATACCACTCCACCATTAGCATGGAATATTTTAAGGTCTTTTATAGGAGACCATGCATGTCTCCCTTGATCTGGACAGAAATTAGAGAGTCCTCTCTTTTGGGCCCAGAGGTGGTGATGGTGACCACAGAGAAAGTATATTTCATCTAGGAACGAATGAAGATGAACATAATAGAAATAATTCCTATGAAAATCACCATCATGGGCCCTTGGATTTCGAGCAGGAGACCATTTCTTCATGAGGGTCTCCCAACAAGATGGAATGTAGAGATTCTTCTAAGGTGGTATGTTATCCCCAAGGTTCCTCAGGTCATTTGAGATCATGTATAGTGTTAGTGAGGTTATGTACTACCTCACCTTACCCCCTTTGATGGATTGAGTTCACATAATTTTCCATGTATCACAGTTGAGGAAATAAGTGCATGAACCCACACACATCATTGAATGGGGTGTGCTGGATATCGAGGATGGAGAAACATTTTTATAGATCCCAGTTGAAATCGACGACTGACATGAGAATACCTTGTGTGGATGATCCATTGAAAAGTGCAGGTTGTGGGGTGTGGAAAAAAAATATAACCTATGTTAAAATGTATTATAGTGGTTTACCTAGGTTGTCTCTAGAGAAGAGTGCTTAACAATATTGTTTGTCACTTAAAATAAAAGAAATAACTGATGTTGTATTTGAAATTATTTGATTTGGAAAATACAAGAAAGAAACTATATAAAGCAAATTAATGAAGTTAAAGTTTTAAAAAAAATTGAAAAATGATGTGATTTAAATCAGTGATATGAAATGGTGATCAGGTTAGGGTCGGTTTTCCAATTGTAATTCTATCATAGTTCATTTTACCCAATTCTCTTCTACTAAATCGTTAAGAGTGAGAATCCATAATCGTTTCTTCTCACTCCCTTGGTCAATTAAAAATGTGATAATAAACCTTACTAAAATCATAGGTTGGTCTAATCTCCTTACAATGTGTAATAGAGTTGTAGAAAATACCCCCAATTATCTTAGGAAATTCCCAATCGGGTCTTGTTTATCACAAGTAATCAATAACATTCACTACTCCTCACACACATACTGGTGATCACTGAGTACTTCACCACTATGTCCTTGTCTATTTCATCATTTATAAACCATAACCTAGTGGAGGGAGATATTGATCATTAACCAAATATAAATGAACAACAGAATCTAAAATCAGATACAATCGGACATGATAATAAAAAATGTTATAAGAAATTGAAACTGATTCACTAAAGAGAAAAGATTATTTTAAACCATTAATAGAAGGAACTCATGAAATACAAGATGGAAAACCTATCCTTCCCCAATCACACAGATGTTTACCCCACCATGTTAAGGGTAATTGTGACTAAGGGGAAATAAGAAAATAGTACAAGACTGAGAAGTGTAAAACAAAGAAAAGAAAGAACAGAAATATGATCCTCCAGAATCTATCATCCAGATTCATTCCACTGTTCTAACTAGAATAAGCCCGAAACACATGGAGGTCCCTTATTATAGAATGTTTCCAATGTAGTTGGCTATAGATCCATAGAATGTGGGAGTCATTGGACAGTTTTAAAAGAAGATATGGCTTCATTAAAGAGCATTACTTTTCTGGCCGCCAAAAACTATTCCAACCTATATTCTTAGACTCGCTCAAAAGACCCTTAATGTGGTACTTTATTCATGATATTTAATGTGAATATGAAACATCATGTTCTATATCAAACCCGGAATTAATCAGCTCAATTGAGGGTAGGAAACTCAATATAGGATTCATTTAATGAGGTAGGGTCCACTCTGTCGTCCAGAATAATTTGTCAACTTGATTGATCTTTCTGGGCCACTCTGTTACGAATTTGGTCTTATCCTAGAATGAAAATATGAATCCAACTAATCTATAAAGCCTACAATAAAATATTCACCTCATTTGGATCAAAATTTTAAAAGTTATTTCCGAAATATGTAAGCTCCACAAAACTGTTAAATTTACAGAATTAACCAATTTTCACATTTTATCTCAAAATTCACCACAAATCATAAAATGATGAAAATCAGATCACATTGATTAATTGGTTGGGATAAAATCATTGAAATACATATTAATAATAATGAAAATATTATCTCTATCAATTCCCCCACATATGTCACTTGGACTCCTGCACAAGTCGGAATCAAAATCAAAACAATGAAAATTCAAAACACATGCCCATAAGATCCACCCATTTGACAACAAGAAACAAATGATATCATGCCTCCTCAAAAACCATTATTTCATGTTATTCATTTCAGATAATTCAATATAATTACTCTTTTTTTTTCTTCCTCCCATGCGCACAAAAACACTTACCTCACTTGCATTTTCCCTCATCACACAAATTTTAGTTTTTTAGCAATGTCGTTCTCATCCAAACTCATAAATGGGTCACCATAGGCTTGATAAATTCCTAAATATCCACCTGATATGAGTCAAGAACATATGTTTATCATGATTACATGTCAAGGCTATTTTGTGGATTTAGGTTGGTAGGATTTAGATGTGAAAATTCTGAGGCTGAATGAAGAGGGATTGGATCTTTTTGAAGCAAAATTGCATTACTATAATTTTCACACAAGTATGGTCTCTTCTTCACTCCCCTTAGTTGAAAATAACTCCTTATTCATTGAATATCAAAGATTTTTTTACACATTTCATCATTTCAGCATCAAACATTTCAATATTTTCAAATATAATATTTCTTGAAAGCTCCAGAAAAGGCACATCTTTCTTTTTACATTATAAGCTCTAGAAAAGGCACAACTTTCAGTAAAATGATTTTTTTCATATCAATAACATCTCTTCTGCATTTTATTTTCCACCCAAGGATTCATAAAATGACCATGCACCACACAAGACATCTTCCCCCACACTTAAGTTCAAATAGATCATGCAATTTCACTTCAAGAGCAGGTTGGATAGGGAAAATTGGCCTGTAATGTGGCTAACCTAATAGGATGTTCATGGATTCTACGGGCTACAATGATTAAATTTACAAGGTAGGCCAGAATGAATGGGATTATCTTGAAAAGGGTGCTTTCAAACAAAATAAATGAATCAGTCATTTAAAACACATGTACCCCAAACCCTCATGTTTTGAAAGGAATAAATCAAATTATGGTTAAAACAAGCATGGTTTGGTTCTTTCAAGAAGTGAGGTGAATGTAAAGAATATGAAAACAATGGTTCAGAATCCTCACAAGAATGTGGTTTCAATGATAAAGATAGTGAGATGTGGCATGGGAAACAAAAATTAGAGTACTTTTAATAAAATTCCTAAAGATTTGAACTTGAAAAAAAAATTCATTTTCAGCATTAATTTATGCTTAGTTTCGTGGAATAAATTGTTTAACTCATGGAAATGGGTTTCGAAAATTTCAATGATAATCATTTCAGCTCAAAAGTTATAGAAACACAAAAAAATTTGAAAAACAAACACACAAAATTTGAAAAAAACACATTTTTTTAATATATGAAAAACAAAAATTAAATAAAAATCATATACTATAAAGGTACCCTCCCCCACACTTAAATTATTCAGTGTCCGAAATGCATTAAAATGGGTTTAACAGAAAAGAATATTTGAAATTGAATCACAAGAATCAGTAAAATATAAATTAGTGGTATGACTTGATGAAGATTGTTGATAAATAGGTTGGAGGATCTTGAACTCCTCCATTGGCTCAGATGGCATGGTCCCAAGGAATTTCTTCAACCTGTTCCCATTAACAGTGAATGGATCCTTCGTTTCATCATTCAAAATCCACACAGCACGAAAAGGATATACATGAGTGACTATAAATAGACCTTACCCCCTGGAACAAAGTTTACCTGGAATCATCTTGAGTCTTGAATTGAATAACAACACTTTGTCTCCAGGATGAAAGTCTTTTGGTTGGAATAGTTTTTCATGATCCACTCTTGTTCTCTCTTGGTAAATCTTGGAATTTTCAAATTCTTCCCTTCTAATTTCTTCCAACTCCTGTAACTGTAATCTTCTCTCTTTCCCAGCACTTTCAAGATCCAAATTCATCTTCGTCACAGCCCAGTATGCCTCGTGTTCCAATTCCACAGGTTGGTGACAACTTTTCCCATAAATCAACCTATAGGGACTCATTCCAATTGGGAGTTTTTTAGGATATCCTATAAGCCCATAATGAGTCTTCCAACCTTTGGCTCTAATCCTTCCTACTTGGATTAATAGTTTTTTCCAAAATTCTATTAATTTCCTTATTAGACACTTTATCTTTCCCATTCGTCTGTGGATGATAGGGAGTTGATGTTTTATGATTCACCCAATAAATTTTCAATAAATCCTCAATTATTCTATTGAAAAAGTGAGTCCGTTGATCACTAATGATGTATCTGGAAACTCCAAACCTACAAAATATGTTATCCCTGACAAAATCACAAAAAACTTTAGCTTCGTCAGTCCTGGTGGCTTTTTCTTCCACCCATTTGGGAAGATAATCAACAACAAGAAGAATATATGAATTTCCAATTCACATTGGGAAAGGGCCCATAAATTCTATCCCCCAAACATAAAATATTTCACAAAAATTAAGCGTCTTTTGGGGGATTTCTTGTCTCTTTGAAATATTTCTTGTAAATTGACAATTTTAACACCGTTTACAAAATTCATGAGAATATTTGAAAAGTGTTTGACAATAAATTCCAGATTCTAAAACATTCAATGATGTCCTTTGAGGTCCAAAGTGGGCTCCACAATCTAATGTGTGAGAAAACATAAAGACAGAATCAATTTCATCTTTAGGAAATCATCTTCTTATCATTTGGTCATTGCAAATCTTCTATATAAATGGATCATCCCATATGTAATATCTAGATTCAACATTGAATTTGTGAATTTGGTGAGAATTTAACTGATATGGGACCTGAGTTGTTACCAGATAATTGACCATGTCCTCATACCAAGGTAATTCTCCTTCAATCAAGTACAACTGATCTCCGTGAAGGTGATTATTTAGTGGTTCTGTGTCTGGAATTTTTACTTCAGTAGTGTTAGGCAGTCTACTTAAGTGATCAGCCACTTGGTTCTTAGATACCTTATTATCATTGATTTATTTGTTGAACTCATGTATTAATAGAATCTATCTCATAAGCCTTGGTTTTACTTCAGCCTTCTTCATCAAATACTTAAGAGCTGTATGATCAGAAATACAATGACTTTAGTTCCAATCAAATACGATCTAAATCTTTCTAAAGAAAATACAACCACTTAAAACTCTTTTTCTGTTGTCGTGTAGTTGAATAGGGATGCATCTAATGTCTTTGAGGAATATGAAATGACTTGTGGCCTGCCCTAAATTCTCTGAGAATGTACTTCTACAACATCTTGGTTTGAAGCATCACAAAGTAGCTCGAATAGTTCTCCCCAATCGGATGGCCGCATTACCGGTGGTGAAATCAATCTTCTTTTCAACTCATCAAATAATTCCCAACATGAACCATTTAAATTGAAATCATCATCTTTCAAAAGTAATAGAGAGATAGGGAGAATAATCTTACTGAAATCTTTGATAAACCTCATGAAGAATCCTGCATGTCCTAAAAATGATCTAACATGTTTCACACAAGTTAGGTAAGGAAAAGAATTAATCTATTCAATTTTTTATTTATAAACATCAATGCCATTCTAGTAAATAATATTCCCAAGGACAATTCCTCTCTCAACCATAAAATGAATCTTTACAAAATTTAAAATAAGGTTCTTTTCAAAGGATTTTTTTAAAACTTCTTCAATATTTTTCATTCAATGGACAAAAAAATTTACAAAAGCATTGAAATCATCCCAAAAAACCTCAAAGAAATCTTCAATGTGATCAGAAATTATACATACCACACAACTCCGAAATGTTCCTAGAGCATTACACAATCCAAATGGCATCCTTTTTTATGTAAAAGTGCCAAAAGGACATGTAAAGGTAGTCTTATCTTGATCTTCGGGAGCAATGGGTACCTGAAAATTTATCCAAAAAGCAATAATGAGTTCTACCTGCCAACCTCTCGGGAATATGGTCATTAAAAGGGATAGGGAAATGATCTTTTCGAGTGACCTGATTCTACTTCCTAAAATCTATGCATACTCTCTAGCTATTCTAAATTCTCACAAGGATTAATTCATTCTTTTCATTCCTTACAATGGTTAGGCCAATTTTCATTGGGACTACATGGATGGGGCTAACCCATTTTGAATCAGATTTGGGATAGATGATCCCATCTTCTCAAACATTCTCATTCCCTTTTTTCACAACCTCCATTAGGGTAGGGTTCAGACTCCTTTGGGGTTGTCTCACAGGTTTGGAATCTCCCTCAAGAAAAATTATATGTGAGAAAATTTTTGGGTTTATTCCAGGGATATCACCAAAGCTCCACCCTATTTCTTGGACATTCTCTCTCAAAATCTCAATCAATGGTTTTTATTGAGTTTTTGAAAGATTATTTACAATTATTAAGGGTAATTTCTCTCCCTCCATAAGGTAAACAAATTTTAAATCAGTGGGGAGTGGTTTTAATTCTAGATCAGGAGGATGCTCAAGGGATGAAACTAAACTGAGGTTGTCCACTTCCAATGGTTTGACATCCTACTCACAATAAATCATATCATCTTCATCATCATTTAACAAATTATCAAAGAAATCAGATTTTACCTCTTCTTCCAACATGAAATCAGAATCTCCAATAATTTGGGCCTCCATATGTTCAATGATATTTTTAATGGAAAATTTATCTCCTAATGATAAAAATTAATGAAACATATCTGATTATTCAATTGGTCATACTCCATATTCATGGGAGAGTGAGAAGATTGAATGATCATTTGATGGGGTCCTCATGGATTCAAAAATATTTAAGTGGACAGTACTATCACTAAAATCCTTGGTAAGTTTCCCTTCATGGACATTGATGATGATTTTGGCCGTCATCAAGAATGGTCTCCCCAAAATGATGGGTGAGTGTGATGGGATCCTATCATATTCCATATTCATCACATAAAAGTCAGTAGGGAATAAATGATCTTTGAATTTTACTATGACATCCTCCAGAACTCCGACTGGGAAAACTGTGGATCTATTTGCAAGCTGGACCACCACTCTTGTGGGTTTCAAGTCTCCCATCTGCAAAGAAGTATATACTGAGTGAGGCAATACATTATTTGATGCACATAAATCGCACAAAGCATTACTGAAATTTAATGAACCATTGGTGCATGGAATAGAAAACGTCCCAGGATCTTGACATTTGGTTGGAAATTGTGGTTTGATAAGGGCTGAGAAACTTCTTCCCAAACTGATCCTCTCATTCCCTTGAAGTCTCTTCTTCTTATTGAAAAGATCCTTAAAAAATTTAGCATACTTTGGAATTTTATTGATTTCTTCAAGAAGAGGTATGTTGATTTCCACTTTCTAGAAGGTGTCCAGAATTTCCTTTTGCAGCGTTTCTTCTTGAAACCTCTTGGATTCAATCGTCCTTGATGGAAATGGTGGTGTTATATCTTTCTTCTCCATTTTTTACCTTTGAAATGGTGTTTCTTGTTTATTATTCCTTGTCCAATCCTTATCATCCTCCTCTTTCTTATCTTCTTCCTGATGCATTTTCATAGAATTCTCATCATTTATAACATCATTCTCGCCCAGATCTGGTTTTCTTGATTCAGGTTCAATGGTGGATGGTGGTTTGAGTTATTTTCCACATCTTGTACTTAAAATAATAACATTATCTTTTGGGTTTTTGATTGTTTGATAAGGGATTTTACCTGGATTTTTTGTCAGAAAGTCCATGAGACTTTCAAACTTATTGGAAAAATCTTTAATAGTGTATTTCAGTCCTTCAAACTCGGATTTTTGTAGGTTTTGAATTGGTGCTTGTGCACTGGTGGATGGTCGATCATAGGGTCTTTGGATATTGGTCGGTTTTTGGTAAGAAGGATGGTTATAAGATTGTTTCTATTGAAATGGTGGTGGATTCTGAAATTGATTCTGGAATGGTGGTTGGTTTCGAAACTGGTTTTGGTACGGGGGTCTACCTTGATTCTGCTAATTTCCAAACCCATATTGGACTTGTTTAGGATCTCACCATCCATGATTTTGTTGAAACTGTCTTGGCTGAAAGGTTTATACACATTTTTCTATTCCCTGTATTTCAGAACATTGGTCAGTGAAATGATCAGGTGATGAGCATAAACCACATACCTTAGCTGGCAATTTTTGGTCACTAACTTGCTTCATGGCCATTTGTCTCACCAAACTAGTAAGGTCTTCAATCCTAGATTCTAATAAGGGTGACGGATGAGAAGTGTGTACCTCATGAATACCTCTTCTTCCAATACCACTTGTTCCAAACTATTGTGAGTTCTAGGAAATCTTCTCAATCAAGCCCTTGGCTTCTTATGGTGACTTTCCAATCATTGCACCTCCAGATGATGCATCAACAAGGTTTTTGTCTTTTTCTAGTAGTCCTTGATAGAAGAAGACAAGAAAGTGATGTTCCTCAAAGGAATGATGTGTACAGCTGGCACATAGATTCTTAAATCTCTCCCATTACTCTTAAGGGGTTTCTCCAGATAATTGTCGTACGGCGTAGATTTCATTCCGAATGGTTGTGCTTCTAGAGGTAGGGAAGAATCTTTGCATAAAACATCTTACCAGGTCATTCCAGTCATGTGCATCTCCTGGTTGTAGGCCTTACAACCATTCTTTGGAATCTCCATCCAATGAAAATGGAAATGCCTTCCACTTAACATGATCCTCAGTAATTCCTCGGGGTCCGAAAGTTGAGCAAACATGAGTGAACTCCTTAATGTGTTTGTTGGGATCTTCACCTGCCAAAACCATGAAACTTTGGAAGAAATGAAATCATATTAGGTTTCATTTCAAAATCATTTTGTAACACCGGCATGACAATATGATTGTTTTTATTGAGGAATTGTGGTGCACAAACGTCTCTAAGAGTTAGGTTTTGAATTTCTTCCATGATGACAGGCTCAGAGTGAACACTAGAAGTTTCACTTGAGTCTGTAAGGGTAACTACATCAAATTCAGGTTGAAATTAAAATTTCTAAGTCTATTCAACATGGTTATTTCAATTTCATGATCTATGGGTAAAGGTTCTATTTTTGATGTTTTAGTCATGCAATTTTGATGAGAAAAGACGAGAAGAGAGAAAAGAAAAGATAAGAAATGTTGGTGCTACCTCCCCTGCAACGACGCCATGTTTTGACACATGCATGTCGTGGGGTGTGGAAAAAACAAATATAACATAAGTAAAAATGTATTATAGTGGGTTACCTAGATTGTATCTAGATATTATTTCTCTACAATAATGTTTTTCACTTAAAATAAAAGAAATAAGTGATGTTGTTTTTGAAATTGTTTTATTTGGAAAATACAAGAAAGAAAATAAGTAATTTAATGTAATTAAGTAAAATGTTTTAAAACAAATTGAAAAGTGATTTGATTTAAATCAGGGATATGAAATGGTGATCAGGTTAGGGTCGGTATTCCAGTTGTAATTCTATCATAGTTCATTTTACCCAATTCTCTTCTACTAATTTGTTAATAGTGAGAATCCACAATCGTTTCTTCTCACTCTCTAGTTAAATTAAAAATGTGATAATAAACATTACTAAAATATTATATTGATCTACTATCCTTCCAATGTGTAATAGAGTTTTATAAAATTCCCCCAATTATCTTAGGCAATTCCAAATCGGGACTTCTATATCCTAAGTAATCAAGAACATTCACTACTCCTCACACACGTACCAGTGATCACCGAGTACTTCACCACTAAGTCCTTGTATATTCGATCGTTTATAAGTCATAATCTAGTGGAGGGAGATATTGATCATTGACCAAATATAAATTAACAACAAAATCTAAAATCAGATACAGTCATACATGATAATAAAAACGGTTACAAGAAATTGAAACTGATTCACAGAAGAGAAAAGAGGATTGTTAAATATTAATAGAAGGAAATCATGATATACAACATGGAAACCCTCTCCTTCCCCAATCCCACAAAATATTACCCCACCATGGTAAGGGTAATTGGAAATTAGGGGAATGAAGAACATATTACAAGACTAAGAAGTGTAAAACCAAGAAAAGAAAGAACAGAAATTTGATCCTCCAGGATCCGTTCCCAAGAGGTTTTCCTCTGTTCTGCCCACTAGAAGGACAAAACACACTGAGGTAACTTCCTATAGAATGTTAGAAATGAATTTGGATATCCACCCTCAAAATTTGAGATTCATTGGATAGGTGTAAAGGATAATATGGCTGAATCAAAGGACATTACTTTTCTGTCCGCCAAAAACTATTCCAACCACTATTCTTGGACTCACTCAAAAGATTCCATAATATGATAATTTATTCTTTATATTTAATTGAAATATGACACATAATGTTCTATATCGAACCCAACTTTAATCCGAACAATTCATGGTCGTAAATGAAATATATGATTCATTTAATGAGGTTGGCTTCACTCTGTCGGCCAAAATAATTAGTCAACTTGATTGATCTTTTTGGGACACTCTGTTACGAATTAGGTCTTTTCCCAGAAGAAAAATATGAAACCCACTAATCTATAAATCCTAAGAAAACGAATCACCTCATTTGGATCAAAATTTTGAATGGTATTCCCGAAATACATAATCTTTATAATACTGTTAAATTTACAGAATTAACCAATTTTCACCTTTTATCTCAAAATTCACCAAAAATCATAAAATGGTGAAAATCAGATCACATTGATTAATTGGTAGAGATTAAATAATTGAAACCCCTACTAATAATAATTAAAATACTATCTCTATCAGCCATCCCTTTGTTTGAGTTCTATGGAAGCACAAAAATGTGTAGGAGAGTACCTATGAGTGGGAGATCTAGATGCAAGCTCAGTTTCTAGAGTTTCTTACCATGTTTTTCTTTTCAAGGATGAAAATCTTGAAGGTTTAAATGATTTACATACAATTTTTTTACCATTAAATACATTGAAATATTTCTAAATAATTTTCTAGATCCAGGCACTGAGTCAACGTGCAATTCTGAGACCCGATGTGCCCAAAATTAATTTTATTATAATATAAAACATATTTTATATTTTATGTGGGTAGTTTATTAAAGAAACTGGGGTAAATATTATATGGTTGATGAAATCAGTAGTAGGAGACTGTAGTTGGGTCTAAAAAATGGTTTTCCCTTAGTGTGATGTAAAACTTGTTAGTATGATATGTTCTGATCGCTCACTCATAGGAAGATCATTTAATTGATAAAATAATTTATTTGTTTAATTAATTAAATGTATGATTAATCAAGAGAGAAAAATTAAATATCTCAAAGTTTAGACATTACAAGATTTTCATAACCCTAATTTTTCAAAAATTATTTACCTTCTTCTCATCTTAATTGGATTATTAAGAACAAACGAAGAACTTATAACTCAAGGCATATCGAAGTGCCGCGAATGCAATGACACCTTTTGAAACCATTGGGGAGTGTGTTCTTCATGAAAAATCGATCCAAAAAAATTTAGGACTATTGTTTTCTGTTTTTAAGAATTTTAATAAATTATTGAGCATGTTGATATCCTTTTATTCAATAAGCTCCCCCTTTACATGCCCAATTACTAAATTTAATTTTTTTTATCAATTGTACATATATTCCGAGATTCCCGTTCTTAATTAGTGGCCATGAATTCTTATACAACAATGTATAAACCAAGGATTATGGATATTTTATTCCCTATTTTTCTCATTCCACACCACAGAATCGCCAAGTATCCATGTTCGATAGATGTCATGCATCTTGAGCTTGATTAGGTGCCTGGATTCACGGTGAATCGATGAAACATGGAAAATTTGTTAATTTGACCATAGATATGGGTATCTCAAAAGGAAAGGTTGAAAAATCCAACTTTTATTCATCGTGATTCTTATAAAAAATGGTGGACCAGTTTGAAAAATGAAGAAAAAAACCCTCGTTTTTCTGGTGGTAGATATTTGGTAAATGATTGCCAACGAGCGCGTTTCATAGAAAGATCCCAAAATTTTGGAAGAAACTATGGTGGGAACTGAAGTGGTTTGACCAATTTTGTATAAAGTATTATGATTAAGGGAAATATGAACATTATTTAAAATATATTTTATATACATCGTGTATAACTAAGAAAACAATGTGTTTATCCTCCCTCAACCATAATGAAAGGGTTTTGGGGAAGATATGGATGGAACGATTTGTACTCAAATTGACACATCATGTAAAACCCTTTCCATGTGAAAAGAAATGTGAAGGAATACATGGCTAGCCACACACCATGTGCTGACTACACGAGTTGTCGACACAAGATGTATCCCATGTGGTTTAACATGCCATGTACTAGAGTACACAGACACAAGGTCCAAGTACATGAACAATTCTAGAGGACATGGCCTTAGTCCCAGATTAGGAGGAAACAATGTGTATTCCACCTACATGGTGAGTTCTACAACATGGGATGGGATCCATGTGCTAGTTAGAGTCACGACCAGATAATGGATAAGGACCTCACAATGTGTGTACCCCTTACACAATGTGTTCTTCATCTATTTTGAGAAAAGTTTAGAACCCCATATCTCTTTTGTTTGGACTCAAATTTTGGAACATAATATTCTTATCCTAATTGTTTTTTCATGTAGAATTTGATGGTCCAACCATAAGTGGGTTTCAAGATAATACATGAATTTTATATGTTGGAATGCATAGAGGCGACACCTGATAACACTAGAGATCATATAGGTTTTACCAGAGTAGTTCTATGTTTACCCTCTAGCTGGGCTAGGTAGTGTAGTCCCTGATGATGTAGGGCTGACCCCCAGAAGGAATGGGGAGTGTAGTCCTTGATTATTTTGATTTACCCCCCAGTAGGATCTGGGTAGTTGATTTCCTCAACATTTTGAGATGACCCTCAGGCTATGCGGGGTAGTGTAGTCCCTGATGAACTTCCAAGAATGACCCTCCAGTCGGTCTGGGCAATGGAATCATGTGATGACTCATCCGGCTTACCCACCAGTAGTGTCTAGGCAGTGGTGTTCCCTAGTGACTCTCCCAAGTGTTACATTCCAGTAGGACTAGGCAGTGATGTTCCTCGATGACTACCACATAAGACCCCTGACTATACGTCATTGTGGTGAGGCATGGATTGGAATTACCTAAGGAATCACAAAGAATATGGGTGCTTTACCCATCAAGACGCGCTCTTGTGATGTGACCTAAAACCGTGTGGGAGAGTCAGTGCCACCAAAAGTGGATAGAATCGAGGTGCGGTGATTTAAGCCTCTTATACTTATGCCTCCTTTTTAGACACATGATATGATGAGAATCACAGATTAATTTACCATGGAACTGTTTTATACTCATTTTCTTGGTATGATCTGTGAGATGGAGAACCCCTTACCCTCTCCTTTGGGTTTCATTGACTAGGCATATATAGATATCTATCCTCTTATAGTACCTACTCCCTCAGTCTTGGTTTCTCTCCTTCCAGGAGAGGTGAAGATGTTCAGGGTATTTCACATGCTTTAGATGTCTATTTTTTCATGTTTGGAAGAGTATACTCTTCATCAAGAGGTAGGGAAGACTCGACAAGGAGTTCATCTACTAATAATTTCTAGCTCTTTTTTTAGATGAGTCTACTTTAACTCTCATGTTGGGTTTAGTTTTACTCTTTCTATTCACATTTACTACACCATGTTCTCTCTACTATGTGACTTTTTAGTGGAACTCTTATTTCTATCCATTCACAATTTTTAGGGCATTCTAGTGGGTATTTATATACTTCCCCCTATATGGGATTTTCCCATCATGTGTCATATCTTTTGTAGATGATGGATAGGTCATTCATGGTCTCATAAATGATTAGGGATATGGGATTTGTGGACCTTGTACAGTTTTTGGAGTTAGGATACCAGAGTAGGGATCTCTCATCTGTTACTCATTTTCTTTTTCCTTCAAGTTGGGATAGGTTTCTGGTTTGGGCGTGTGTTTTGCCCTTTACATTTTAGTTTATATACAGTACTCCTATACTATCTAGAGGTTCATGCATGTTCATTCTAATTAATAGAAATTCGATGTTTTCTAAACTTTTTCTTGGTACTTTTTAATTGAGTTGGATGTTTTCATGCCTATAGGTTTTAGGAAAAGGCCTCCCCGAGTTTAGTTGTGCCTTCAGTGCTTGTCTCCACCATTGAGATATGGAGGCAAGCTTGGGGTACATAATGCTTAAGCCCCATCTTGGATCGGGCTGTGACATTCATACACATTCAAACCTCATATATAATTAATATATATTAATTATAAATATGTTACAGAATCATACATGTATAAATCATACCATATATGATTAACTTATGTCACTTTATTATCTATTTATTTATTAATATCTGTTAAATAATCATTTTAAGTAATAACTTCTTCTTTTCTCGTGTATGTCATGATTTTTTATTTTTTTGGACATAATACTTAATTATTAGTTCTATAATTTATATAATTTTAAACATGATATAAAAATAATATTTATTCGTTATATTGGTATTTATAGTAGCCAATTACATTTAGAGATAGGAAATGGGATAAACCATTCATGGAGATGGTAGGTCATACGTATGCATGAGAATTGTTTCCATTTTCTCAATGGATGAAATAAATGAAATGTAAATAGTATAATACCATTACATAATCAGTTTTATGTTATATATATGACATATTCTCAAAAAATCATAATTATTACCATCTATTTAGAGCATGAATGAATCACACCGCTTCACGAGGCGGTTGTCCACCGTACACTCGAACAAAATTATTATATACCCAATGGAATAGAATATAAGAAAGTGTATATGATATTATAACTAAAAGTATATAATTATGTTACAAATATCCATATATTAATTTAATCAAACTTTATTAACTTAAATGTTATATTGAAATGAAAAAAATATGACATGAGTTCATGGGGTGGTTGTCTATCGTACACCCGAGTGATGTTATTATATTCCAAATTGTTAGGATGTAAGGAGTTAGAAGTGGAATAATAATTAAATATGTTTAATAATATCGTAAAAAACAAATAAATATTAAATACAACAATATATCTATATATGATAAGTGGTGATGGAAAATAAAAAATATAGGTTCACGAGGCGGTACACCTTTGTAGAAAAGAATAATGAATTTATATCCCATTGAAGAGGAAATGTTTTTAGGTTATTAAATAAACATATTAAAATCACAGTATATAGGATATATTATATTTTTTTTATTTTATCAAACATTTAAATCATTTTAATAAGTTAGATGAAAAAGTAAAAACAATATGCAATGCTAAAATCATAACTCTTATTCACACATTCTATTTAGGAGCGACCTAAGCCTTTATAGACTAGATTTATCATACATAAAAGTAATATAGTATGTGGAAGTAATTGAAATTTTTAATTTTGATAGGAATTGGATAAAATAAATTTATTTGAAGTGTGAGGTGTGGATGAGTGTGGGTGAACTTTAATAATTAAGGAGAGTGGCACACATGAAAGTTTTGAAAAGAAAAAGATGTACCCACTCTTTTCATTTGAAAGATGGATCCAAAATGTTTCATTATAGATCATTATAGGTGATATGTTCAAAATAGTTCCATAAAATGGGTTATAGAAAAATTTTAGGCCATTTTACACATTACGTTTTTAGTTTTACCCCCTAGTAAACCCATTTTAAACATTACATCAATAAGTAATATTTATGATTTTCTCAAATAATTATTGTAAATAAATATATCATCCCTTTTAATAGAATATTAATTATTTGAAATCAAATTAATCAATCTATTTTGTCTAAATTCCATTCACAAGTGTGGGAAATTTTAATTTAAAATAAAACTCATTGATCCATTGAAAAAGTGGTTATCCAAATGGAAAAGTTTCAAAAGTTTAAAACATATTTTATGAAACAATTCAATATTAAATTTATTCCAATTACCTTATTTGGATAAATAGATATATAATTGAAACAAATTAAATTAATACCATATCAAGAATAATTTTTATGTTTTTAAATTCTTTAAAATAAATGAAAATTCATAAAAACATTTATTTTTTACTATACATTGAAAAATTTTGCTTCTCATAAAATTATGAAAACAGAACCCTAGGATAATATTGAAATTTTGATTTAAAAAAGGATTTAATTTTTTAAAATAAATTTTCTTAGTCTGTCAATAGTTATTTTCAAAATAATTGCACAATATTTGACAAAATTTCTTTTAAAAAATATAGTTTTTAAAAAAATTGATTTATTATTATATATTGCCAAAAAACACAAAAGATTAATTTTAAAAATATTATTGAATATATAATATTTAAATTTGATTAAAATAATTCCCTAAAACGAATTTATTTTACTTTTTGTGATAAAACATGTTTTTTCATAAAAATTGTTTTCTAGAATATGATATCTTTTATTTCAAATGGTTTTTATTTTCATTTCTAATTTTTCCGTAACCAAATTATAATTTTTTTATATTTTTTGAAACCATATATTTTGGTAGTTTAGAAAATACTATTCATACCCACACTTCCAAAAGTTAATTTATTACTATCATATTAAATAATACTTTTTTAATAGCATGTCTTGTTTCATTTAAACTTGTTTTTGTGTTTAATTCAATCTATCAAAAAAATTATGTTTATATGGAAAAAAATATTTCATAAAATTTGAAGATGTAACATTCTACCCCTTAAATTAATTTCAACCTTAAAAATTGATATTATTATCATTAAAAAATGGTATAACATTTGAAAATCCCTTTTAGAGAAATTCACATCATAAAAAGAGATAATAAAACTTCCACTTGAAAATAGTGAAAAAGATGTCCAACGGTCATCAAGAATAACACATATTAGGTTTCCAAAAAGGATTGAATAGATGGTAAGTGATGACGAGGACATGGAAGAAAAGTGTAATGTTTAATTATTGATGGAGTGTGATAATGATGATTGATCACAATAAAGTGGACGATCGGGAGAAAATCGGCAACAAAAAAAATAATCCAAAGAGGTCTGAAAAATGACCCTGATATCATTAGAAATAATGGAAAATGAAAGAAATTTCTATCAAGAACCTTTTCCAATAGTTGGGGAATATTTAGAAGAACATATACATACTTGATATCATTCCATTTCATAAGCATAATTTCACCCTTTTGTTGTGACTGGAATAATTTCCACATCATCTCTTACTCTAACGGGTGAATTATTTCGTGGTGATTTATCAACGGGAAACAAGATCTATAAAATAATGGTAATTAAATCATATTATCTCTATATTTTATAAAAACAATATGTTTGGAATAAGTTCTATAAGATTCATAATTATTCACAAGGTCAAATAATACAATAATCCCTAAAATCACATCCAAGTATAAGCTTTAAATGTTATTTAAATAGTTTACCTTTTGACCATTGAAAAATTAAAAATTTAAATTTAATGCCACTAATATTCAGAAAATTAAATTTACATTAATCACAAAAATATCCCAAATTAACTATTAATCTTCGCATACAAAACATGTGAACACCTTCATCAGGAATTCTATTGAAACATGGTGATGACCTAAATTACCATAATACCATTTTGAAAACATATTAGATTTATCATTACTTAAATGAAATAAAGATTATTGGATATATTAAATAAATTAAAAGATGGTTTTAAACACATTACATGAAAAAAACACATATTCATCCAATCATTAATAATTTCTGAGGATTTCAATACTCTCCAATTTTCTTAATCCATATTAATCTTCTCATAATCAAAACTAAATATCCATATCAAAAAATATAGAACATATTAATGGTAATATTTTCCTCAGTCATTTGTTTTCTATAAAATACCACCATTCTAAGAAATCACTTTCTATGTTATCAGTACCATTCAAAATATTATTGAAAATATTTAATGAAATACTTCTAAAAAACATTTAATATATATTTCATGATTCATATAACATAATAATTTAATTCCCTTACACAAACACTTAAATAATTACAATTTATTCGCAAATCATTAACTACGGTTCATCATTTTATACCTTAATACCCCTTTCCCATAATATGAAATATGAATCATTTATTAACAATAATCAGCCACAATTTAATAATGATTCTTACATTTAACAAAATAAACATTGTTAGAAAAGGCCATACCGATCATTTTTCATTCTTAGACTATTCGTCATAAAAAATATAAACTTTACTTGTTAAACTAGGTAGACCAACATCTAGATCTCTCCCCACAAGACATTTATTTCTATAATTCCCATACATTCCACATTTATAGCATTCAACCATTGGTGATGCCTTATAGAATCCAGTATTCTCATCCATTCTATCAACTAAACTTTTCATTTTTCCTAATCAATTACTGGATTTGTGTATTAATATTCAACACACAAAACATATTCCAATTCCTTTAAGGTATATACTTGAGTACTTCTTCCCACATTATCTACATATAATAGAAAAAATATATTTACTCCATGGTCTCCACTACCCAAGCTCTCAATGAACCCTTTATTTACCCTATTTGGTGATTCTGAGAGTAAGTTAAAGATGAAGTTGTTAATAATATATCATGATAACTAATTTAGAATAATCACAATATACTCACTTTGGTTTTCATCCTATTTATTATATTTTCAAAACATTCTCTACCAGATTCCTAGTTAACACAGTTCTGAATTCTTCTTACAATTGAATAAAAACAATAGAATAATGTGAGAAATTATAATTAATGAGGGGAATCAAAGAATCCTCAAAAATAACTTATAGGATTTTTAAATCATGACACATTATTTTCACCCTATGAATCCTCATTCTTAAACTAGGTAATTAATGGTCATTATTTAAATCCTTCATAATTATTCATAAATAATTTGTGAATTTCCATATCATATACACTGGTAGTGTTAAACCGTGTGTACATTAAGTCATATTGTAGTACACAATGTGATGATTGAGTCTACCTCAATGTGCCTATTTGAATTTATTACTCCCTGGTACCTCTCTTTTAGAGTCACGTACACTTATATTATCCATACAAGGATGTAATTTCTTTGGATCCACTCTATCTATCCTTTAGACAAATTCCTTGACATTTTCATATTTATAGAATTATCCTTATATATATCCTTATACATATTTATAGACAAATTCCAATGGAACTCACTAAAGATTCATTGTCATAGTTTCTAATTTTTAACTAAACCATTCCTTCGACACCAACTGTAGGAACCCAATATTCTCATACATAGATATTACATCTTATTATATGAATATTTATTACATTATAGAAACACACACCTGAGGATCATAATGGTATATCCCCATTGGAAAAATGGACACATAAACAGTTGTTCCATATTTGAGCTACATCATCTCTCACTATGTTATTCATAACAAGCACCCTTCTAAGACATATCATAAACAATACCATTCTTCATAACCTGATGAAGTAAACGTAAGTATGGGTGAGCTAATATGCTTAGAAAGGGTAAACATAGATAATATAAATCTATGATCATATGGAATAAAAATATAAGAATAAGGGTATGTGATCATAAACATAAATTAAAAAGTTCATTGCAAGACATTCACAGATTGTAAACATGATTCATGGTGAAAACAATTATCATTTAAGAAAACATAGATCATAAGAGTGAGAAATCATCATAAATCAAACTTTAAACACAATATGTTTCCATAATATTGTGAAACCATTATTTACATAGAAAACCATTTCATATATCATGGTAAAAAAAAAGATCATCAACATAGCGAGTCCTTAATTTTTCACCTATTTCCTATTGTGGTTTAGGACACACCTGGTTCCCATAGTGGATTAGGAGACCCCTGTTTTCTATAGTATATTTATCCCATAGACATATTTTCCCATTTCTATCTCATGATATATAAAGCATTACTCAATTAAATATAGGGATATATAGGTCTCACCCATCTCTTTATTAAAACAATTCTTATTTTTGGCATAATATAATGAAACATAAATTATTACCCAAGTAATGAAAAAGTGTTTCTTATTCATTTAATCACTTCACTATAGAATAACCCATCAAAAAATATAGGGGTTTTATAAAAATTCCGTCAACATAAATAGTAACCATCCATGAAAGGAATTTGGATAATATAATTCAATATTATCAAAATGAAATCATAAGTAACATCAAAATATATCATGTTAAGTTGAAAATTATTTTGAAAGATTAATTAGAATATATCATGAGGAAAATATCCTATCCACTTAAAATTCTTTTTAAAACCTAAATAATTTTCAAAATCCTTTTTTCTATATATTACCTTGGAAACTTACAGAGGATTCTTTAAAAATCCTTTAATAAATTTAATGAATAAAACATATTTTCCACTCTAAAATTACATTTACAAAAAATTAATAAAATAATTTTTTGAAATAATTTTTTAAATAAAATTTAAATCATATAAAATATTCATTTATATTGTAGAGGATAGTTGGCAGGAAATTCCATACATGTTAAGACAATGTTTTTTTAACATTTTCCTGAAAAGAGAAATTAACATTTTTTAAAACAAGACATAAAGATTATTTTTAAAACATTGTGTAAAAGAATAAAATATGTTTAAAAATTACACTAATAAAAAATTTTAAAAATGGTAAAAAAATGGGAAACATTTTTAGAAAACATAGATTTGGAAGAAAGAATATTTTTCGAACAAAGGGATATATAATGTAATATTTATTTAAAAACATTTGTCCTGAAATCATGAGTGAATAATTATTTAAAAAAATGAAAGTATTAATTATTATGAAATAAATATAGGATAATAAAATTCATGTTGTTATTCAGAAACATATCATAATATTTTATCATTGAAATCTATTCATAAACAGTCCTCGTAAATAATGAGATTATAACATAAAGCGTTACACTTTGGTATCTTTTGACTCATATGTCCCATTATATAATAGAACAAAAGTATAGACTTAATATCTTGAAAATAAAAATTTTAATAATATGACATGTCAAATTGGTATTATATAGACCGCTTAGAAGAATATAGGTTCATAACATAACTTATGTCGTAAATAAGGAAATTTAAGACCGAAATATGGTACTACTTTGGTATCTTTTGAATTGTAAATTATTTGAAAGAGAGATCATAAAATGGATATATAAATAATAATAATAATTTTAATAATAATAATCATAAAATGCATTCTTTTGAATTATATACACTACATAGAAGAAACAAGTAATCAATATGACTTTTATCTCATAAAAAATAACAGTGAAACAGAATTCCCTTACCTTAAGTATCAGCATAATATTTATTCATTTGAACCTCATTTAAAATCATTATATTTTTTTATAAATATATTTAAAAACCATAATTATATATATCATTACATATATTATATACTTATGAAAATTTTAAATGTTTATTAAATTTTCCATGTTAGATTCATGTCTTGGGTAATAGCAACTTTGTTATTCATGTATTTTATATTCTTGGGTCCTATTTAATTGATAATATTTATTTAAAATCATGAATTTTAACCCTGATATAAATATAATATATATTAATTATATATGTATTTATATTGGTCAATTAAATTTACAAATATAAAACTAAATACACCATTCAATGAGAAGGTAGGTGTACGTACGCATGAATATTGTTTCCATTTTTTCAACAGATGATATTAAATAAAGGGAGATAATATATTACAAATATAAATATATATATATATATATTACAAATATATATATATATATATATATTATGGAATAAATGTCAAAATATTTCATTAGACCCATCTTTTCTTACATTCTATTTAAATCATGAATGAATCACATCGCTTCGGGAGCTGCTAGTCTGCCATATACACAGACGACGTTATCGTATCCCCCACAAAATAGATTAAAAGAATGTATATGTTATATAATAATTGCATAATTATAATTATTTTAAAAATCTCACATATATTCCATTAATATATCATTATTACAATCTATGTAAAAACCGAAATTAAAAACACGTCAAATCCGTTCGTGAGCCTGTAGTTCTTCTTACACCCGAGAAACATTATTTTTTTCAAATGGATTAGGAGTTAAATAAGTATATTTGGTATTATAATTAAATGGGTATAATAATATAATAAATATCATATATAAAAACTATACTCATCATTATATATAACTTCAATAGGTGTTGATGGGAAATGAATAACAATGGTTCATGTGGCATCAATCTTCTATACAAATGATTGATTATTTCATATCTGATTTTTTTGAATAGGATATGGATTTATGTTATTAATATAACATAATAACATTTATTTCTATATTATATACTTTTTTTGTTATTTTATAATATTAATAAAATATTTTATGGTGATAGTAGAAACTTTTAATCAATGATTCATTGTCACGACCCATCCCAGAGGGGCTCGTGTCGTGACTACCCCAAGCTCGCCTTGTAATGACCTAACCCAGTTACCCACAGTCAGTGCATTATTACATAACATTGGAATGATTACAAAGAATCATGTACCGAAGGACCAATCAATTTAGCAGCCTTGTAAAATAGATTAAATACATGAACATCACATTACAATTTCAAATATAAAATAAAACATAAATAACCCTTTGAGAGTTCCATTATAATCCAAAATTAAACCTGTATATAAATAATAATACACTTCTTGGCATCCTGGGAAAATAAAACATAATAAAGGGGTGAGATCTGATGCTCATAAAAGATAAACAATATAGCGGAAGCTATCATAAATATTCATAAACTCTTATGGAATGGTATAAAATTGAAATACAAGCCCTTCAAACTTAATCCTCATCACAATATGTCAAAGAGAAATCAAAATAATTCCATTTACCTATTCACATTGATAATATACTAGTCAAATAATCACATTTAAAATCAATAATTATTCACATAATGATGGAATGAATAATTCTGTATATATTAACCACAAAGTCAAGGCCTCGTTCCAAGACCGTAAATATAAATTTTTTCAAGGCCTTATGCCAAGATAGTAGTTTGTCTCATGAGACGTAATGATGCATCGAGGGGCTATATTAGGTCGTTCCCATCATATACTGTGTCTAATTCATTCCTCATATGAAAAGGGTGAAAAAAGTCTGAATATTCATATTAAAGCTAGCATAAAAAATGTCAATACTTTAACTACAAACCATGAATGGAATAAAAATAGCATATCCACAGTCAAACATAAGTCATTAAATAAAATATGGAATATTTCATTATAATAAATCAACCTCATTCAAGAATATAATGCATTTAAAGATATTGACATAGATGAAGAATAATCAGTTAAACAATTAGAGAGAAGTATCTCTTTTTCTTGAAAACATTTTTAAGTCTCACTATTAATCAAAGAAGTCATGTAAAAGATATTTTTGAATCAAAGTGTCCCATACAACTTTGAATATTTTGAAAGGAATTTTATTTTTGAAACATTCATGTCCATATAAATAAATTCGTAAAACCATTTTTAAAACATGGATATTAATTAGAAATATTTATAAAAATAAATCTTTAAAAAATTTAAAACGATATTTTAGTTAATGAATTTATATCCAAATGAATGATGCTTGAATAAAAATAATTTTGGAATAACATTAATCAGACCATTATTATATCATGAGACTAAAGGGATTAATGATATAATATTCCAATGGATTGTATATACAACAAATAAAAGTGAATTGGCGTATAACAACAAAGTTGTCTCAAAGGAATGTAAATTGAGACGAAATACCTTATAAATACCATACCCTTAGATTGAGGATAAATAAATGACATAATTATGTGTGAAAATATAAATAAATAAAATATGATTTAATATTTAGTGTCAATCAATCATTGTTCATACACACATTCTTATAAAAATACAACCAATGGCTTGGATGTTTAACTCAATGAATAGAAATTGAGTTCAGATTACCCATATCAAGTTTATATAAATGGCATGATAATTTATAAATGGATTTATTTTCTGTATCAAAAGTATATCCACACAAATGGGAGAGTAAATTACCATGTAAATAAATAAATATTTATTTCACACATAATCATGGAGTAAAATAATCTTTAAAGTGTGCATAAAACACAATGAGGGGAAATTGAACTTAGAAATTCCATTACCAGTTTGGTAACATACATAACATACACACCATGAAAGAAGGATCATAAAATAAAATTAAAATACCCATTAATTAAATTATATTACACAAATAATACAATACTGGGAAGTACATACACCCCATAAATGGAAATGGTGGAAAATATATCATGAATCACCCTGGAATAAAAAGTGAGATGAAAACCCCGTACCTTATGAATTTATTTAGTTGAAGATAAGTTTAAAATCTAGTATAATGGTCAAGTATTTTTAATTGAATTATAAAACAACCGCATACATAAATATGACATCATATATGATCCTCTAATATTTTATTATTAATAATATTTTAGTAGTATTATTGTTTCGGGTGTTAACTGGTTCGTTTTCCTTTATATGTTTTGTCATGTATGTCATGTTTTATATGTAAAGGATGTGTTATATTTATATCCATAATGATATTATGTTATTAAAAATTATTTTTTAATCATCAAATAAAAATTATTCTTGAATGATTATGATGTGAAATGTAATCTCATCGCGTCATGGAGACGGTAATCTGTACGTACGCACAAGTGACAATATCATTTTATTGATGGTGAAATCGTATGTAATTGGATGGTATATTATATATAGAGAATAATTATCATTTTATATTTATTATTTAAATCAATTTTACTCATTATTATACCCATCCAAAAAATGTGGTGTTGAATAACAAACTACACCATATCGTGGAGACGGTAAGCCGTACATATGCACACATGGTGACTTTATCATTCATATGATTTATATAATAATTACTATGGTTGTAAAATATTTATAATAACATATTAGTATTTATAAAATTATGTATATATTATTTTATTATGTAAACAACAAATAAATAATAAGTATAAGAAGAAAAGAACCTTGAAGAGGTGTTAAAATAATTAACTCTTCAATAGGTGCTTCCTTTTGATTTGAACAAATGGGCTCCATAGGTTGGTTTTATGATCAAAGTAAGGCCTCTAGGTTTAATTTATAGTATTTGGGAGGTTATTTGAGTAGTATTTGGCCATGTCAAATGGCTTTGGAGGTGTGAAATTAAGATAAGAGGAAGTACCCTTTTATAAGAGAGGTGAGGGGCACTTTAAGAAAACCATGAAATATGAATTTATTATAAATTTATTTTCGGTTTATAATATCTAAAAATGGGTTTTATTTATATGATATGGTGGGGATGGGTCGGAATCCTCTCAAAAAATAGGTTTTAGACCAGTTTAGATCACCATATAAACCTTATCTTTTAGATTTAACTCTTAGTTAAATAGTCTAACTTTTACCATGTCTTCTTGTATTCTTAAACTATATGGTTAATTAATATACTATAAAATTGCAATAAAACCTAAATTGGTTAATTAATTAAATATGTAATATTATATAAGTCTTTTTGATGAATATTATATTTTTAGGAATATTATATCATTTAATAAAATAGTATTTGTTTTAAAATTTTGTTTATGTCAATTTTGACACTATTTAGTATTTGGTTTTTGTAAAAGGCCATAAAATCATGATTACATCGAAAAAAATACATAGAATAAAACCTAACATTCCATATTCACCTATAAAATTATTTTATGGAATCAAAATTTTCTATTTACATTTATTTTAATATTTATAATATCAATTATTTTGATATTCAATTAATAAGGTAATTATTACATCATCATTGTGTCATAAATAAATTTAATTATTTATTTTCTAAAATTTATAAATAAATTACCATGATATAGGAAATATTTTTATATTTATAATGAATATTAGTAGTGGAATTTATCTTAAGTATAACCATATATTAAAAATTGTTTAGTTATTAAAATTTGAATTTAATATTTTTGAACCTTCTTTAAATAAAATATAATAAATGTTCTAATCTAATCAAAGTTGATAAAAAAGATCATATTTTTTCCTAAGGTTGATTTAGGTCTAAATACACTTATACAACATAATTAGGAGAAGTTTAGGGGAAATTATAATATCATTTTTAACTTTAATTACCCTATTTACGTTTAATCGTGGTAAATTAAATTAAAAAGATAATATTCACCAAAAATTATTTTCATCCCAATGAACCAAATTTTACATACAAATGAAAACTTTTTCTGTACAATTTTTTAAATTCAATTCATAAAAGTGTTAAAATTATATTTTATGCAAATTTTCAAATGTTCTTAGAAGGTGGGTAAAAGAAGTTAAAAAGTTCATTCAAATTTTATATTTCTAATATTATTATAAAATGACTAAAATAACATATATTGAACAAATATATGTATTATGTATCCAATTTTACATTAAGATAAATTTTAAATTAAAATAGTTATTTAAATGAAAACGTCATTGTTTCGGTGCGGATGTGCGTCGGGTTACGCTGTTCCGCCAGGACGCGTTCGCGCGTGCACCCGTCGACCCGAGGGGATAGGCGCGCGGCTTGTGGTCCCGCAGTCCCGCTTTCCAAGGGCGGGCGGCATCCGTCCCTTATTCAGGGGCGTCTGCTCCTTGATCGAAACCGGGATGATGGGATGTCGGCTCCTCCTTCCTTGGACGTCTCCTCGGAACTCGTCACCTAATCCGGGTCTCCCTCATAGACTTAAGAATGTTCGTGAATCTCGTTCCCGGCGCCATATCTTCATGGACACCGGTTAATTACGCTGCTTCCGCCCGGACGTTCCAAGGAGTCTGGTCGGGGCAGCAACCTGCAGTGAGAAGGCCGGGTGGCTCTGGGTGCTGGGGGCGTGTCGTAACACTGCGGCTCTGCACGTCTGTCTTCCGTCCCTAATAGGGCTTCTCGAAGGCATGATGGCCTGAGGCATCCCGCACTGGGTGCGGGGAACTGTGTCACCTGAGGTTTTCCTCAGCTTCCCATGTTTAACACGGGGTATGCCGCGAGTTTAACGTCCAGCGGGGACGGTATCGGACCGATCAACACGAAAAGTGGATCAGATGACAGAACCCCTTGCGGGGAACCTCCGACGCTGGGGCCAGCACATGGGCGGCTTCCCAGGTAACGTGGAGTGGAGTGAAGTGGCATGACCCCACCGGGATGTGGCGGCCCGGGTAAGGATCAGGATTTAAGATGGAGTGAAGAGCTTGGACCCCGGAGGGGCTTCCTACGTACCGCGCGTTAGCACGGATCAAAGTCAACGTAGTTCGGGTATACAGTTTAACGTCATGCTGGACGTCGGCAAGCCGACTCACGAAGACGTCTAGGCCGCCGGGCGGAGGATTGAACCGAACCACCTCGCACAGAGGGGGGTGGAACGGCCGGGTGGATCACAGTTTCACGTCATGCTGGACGATAAAAGGAGAAATGGAAAAAGGGGGGCTGTGGGGAGGCACAGTGGAGATACACACGGGCAGTCTCCCACAGGGGCGGATTCATAGGTGAATCGACGCAAGCGTGAACCCTGGAGGGGTCCACTGATGGACGAACCGACGTAAATACGACCGGGACGACCAGGTGGCGGGCTTGAACCTCAGGGAGGCTTCCTACGTACCCTGTATAGGAGACAGGGATCAAAGTCCACGTAGTTCATTCTGCCAGGACTTACGCACTTGGGGCAGCCCGGATGCGGCGAAGCTCAGTTGGAAGGGACTTGGACCGAAAGCAGAAGACACCTCGATCCCAGTCATACCCTCTACTGGCTCCGGCAGTGGGGAGGCGCAATGGAGATACACATGTGCAGCCTCCCACGAGAAACTAGGGGTTTGTAATACCCTGCCCCCGTAGGGAAAAGCCACTCCCATTAAATCGTCCCAAAAGGGGGACAATCCCGACATCCCTGCAGAGACGAGCGGGTGGGGGCCACATCCAAACCGGGGGAGACCCTGCGTGCAGAGCACGGGATCGGGTGATGCGGACGGTTTAACGTCTTGCCGGACGAAGTACAGTTTAACGTCGTGTGTTGAGGACGAAGCGGTCGGTTTAACGTCTTGCCGGACGAAGTACAGTTTAACGTCGTGTGTTAAGGACGAAACACTTGGCAGTTTAACGTCTTGCAGCGCGGACGATGGGGGCTAGGCAGTTTAGCGTCGTGCAGCTTGGACGTAGTACAGTTTAACGTCATGTTGGACGGATGTGCAGTTTAACGTCATGCTGGACGAATATGCAGTTTAACGTCATGCTGGACGAACGGGCAGTTTAACGTCATGCTGGACGAATATGCAGTTTAACGTCATGCTGGACGAACGGGCAGTTTAACGTCATGCTGGACGAATATGCATTTTAATGTCATGCTGGACGTACAGTTGCCGCCGATGGGTCCGTGTCACTTTGCACGAGCCTGGAAGGTTGCACGGGAAGACAGCGCACGGTTCGGGCACCCAGGATGAGGATCATCGGGCGCCACGCAGGCGGGTACCCTCAGGGGGGTCGAGGGAGGCGACCCTGGCGGATTGCGCGCAAAAGAGGAGCTTTGCGCGCAAAACCGCGGGTTGGCGCGCAAATGGACGGGCTGGCACGAAATTGGGCCAGCGCTTTGCGCGCGGATGATTGAGATTGCGCGCACCGGTCTTCGGACAGCTCGCGGGGGCAACGGCTCATTCTCTAACGAATGGCCACTTTAAAGATGGGGGTGCGCGCAATCGGGTTGGATTGCGCGCACCCGGGGGCAATTACGCGCAAGAGGCTTCTTTTGCGCGCAAAGGCCTTCGGGTTTGAAATTTATTCAAAGAAAATGAGCCAAGGGGGTTGCGCGCGAAGGCGGACCCCAAGGCTCTATTGCGCGAAAGAAAGGAGGTTACCTAAAGATCGGCATTGCGCGCGGAAGGGGTTGGATTGCGCGAACGAGCGACGCTTCGGATTCTGGCAACCTTCAAAACGTCGAGGGTCGCCTTATATTTATAGGCAACCCCGGGCGCGGAATCCGGTCTCGGGCGCGCAATTCGTTTCGCGGGCGCGGAATCAGGACTCAGCGCGCAAAGGCGCCGCGCAGGCCGCGCACGCGCAAAATAGCGCGCCGGCCCAGCGCATTGCGCGCATTCCGAGAGGATTGCGCGCCGCGACTTAACTTTGCGTGCGAGCCTCTGAAATTTCGCGCAAGTCCTCCGGGCCCTCCGGAACGTGCCTCTGACTCCAAATATCACTTCGCTTTCCGCATCCGGAGCTTCGTTTGGGAACAACGGACTTTTCCGGCGTCTACAAAAGCCCCCCCTCGGAATCTGATCGGCGAGAGGTCGCAACGATCGGGTTCCGAGGGAGACGCCGGAATGCCGAAATCCTGGGCTGCGCGGGACTTACGCTGGCAAAAAGGGGCGCCGGGCGCGAAATTCGCCGCTGCGGTCGCGCAAAGCGCTTTCCGCGCAGCGCGGACCCCGGCCTCGCCTATAAATAGGGGCCCTGGGTCCCGCGTTCCGTACTCCGGCCTTCCGCGCGATAAGCTCCAAAGCTCTCGTGCGCGAAATTGCCTCTTCTGGTCGCGAAATTCGCCCGATCGGCGCGCAAAACCATCCGGATTTCGCCTGTTTTTGCGCGAAAACCCGGAACTTTTCGCGACAGTCTTCCCAATTGCGCTCCGTCCACTTGGATTGCGCGCCAACCTTCAAACTTCTCTACCAGCCTCGTCCGATCCCGCACGCTTCATCCCTTAACCCGCACGACTCCCGAAACTTCTGAGATGGCCGCGCACAGAGGAAATGAGGGGGATGCCGCCACTCGCAGGGCTGAGATGGCGACGAACGAGGAGGTTTACGGAGCCAAGGAGATTGTTTCCAACAATCAATCCTTGTTCGACTTACTAACGCCGGCCCAGAAGACATATCCGCTGTCGGACAACCTGCCGCTCTAGAACTTCGGCATCCTAGATGAGGTCCTGGTGCCAGGGTTCGAGATTGATGCGCCGCGTACCTGGGTGACCCGGGAGGACGAGCTTCTCCGCTATAACATCACCAACAATGGGCATCCTGCCAGGGAGACAAGACACTTGGATGTCTATGTCCTGAACCCGAGGACGCGAACCATTGACGGGGGTGAGCCTACTGCGGAGAATTCTCCAGCCCTCTACTCGAGCATATATCGCCAGAGCGTCACGGACGACACCAAGGGCTGGCTGAAGGACTGGGACTTGCGGTCTGGGGGCAACTTCACCAGTGAGTGGGCCTGGGCGTTCTGGGTACGCCACACTTGCGATCACTTCGCAGAGGAGCTGCGGTACATCGGCCTGTTCGAGGCGGTGTGGACGTCGCAGTTCCACTTCTACCAGTAGTCCGAGCTCGGGCCGGAGCTGTTCACCCGATGGTCTCCGGATACCAACACCTTCCATCTTCACCCTGGGAAGGTCGGCATCGGTCTCTGGGACATCCACTGCATCGGAGGTATCCCACTGGAGGGCTACCAATACGATGAGTTCCTGCCCCCGAAGAACATCTGGGAAGACAGGTCACGGACTCCCATCCTGACATGGCATCTCCTTGACCTGGCTACGCAGCGGCTTGGGATCAAGGACTTCCAGAAGGACATAGCCTACAAGGAGTGGTTCGGCCAGTTCTTGGAGCATGACACAGCGGTCAAGATGCCAGGTAGGGGGAAGCGGTGCCCGACCGCAGCTCAGAGGAGCCGGAACGGGTCGTACTGGCGGGTCCTGGAGACGGGTGACTACCGCTCATGGGGGTACCGCGTCATCGAGGCCCGGGACCCAAATGTCCGGTACGCGGCGTTCCTGGCCGCCTTTCTGAGTGGGTGGCTCCTGCCAGTGCGGGACGCGAGAATGGGCGTTCGCCCGGCGACTCTGGCGATGGCGGGCGCTATGGCCGCCAACAAGAGATACAACCTCGGGGTCCCAGTGCTGGCGAGGCTGTATGCCATTCTGGGACGCATCTCACGAGGGGGGTCGCCACGAAGGATCTGTGGGCCCTTTCAGTTCTTCCACGGCTGGGTGGCTGCTCACCTCGGTGGGTACACGTTTCCGAACGCCATCATTCCTCCGGGCAACGGCCTGCGACCCTCCCTGCTGAACATCGCGGGGGTCGCTCCGATGACCCTAAGTGAGGAGGGCGTGCGGATCCGGATTGGCAATCATGCCAACTTCAACTTCAGTCCGTTCCCCACTCCCGTCGGCCAGATGATCGACAATGGGCAGGGTCCGCTGGGGCAGCATGAATACTTCCTGAACATGCGGGGCGGGGTGCTCGTGGCTCGGATCGACGGGAAGGTGATCTGCGAGCCTTACGTGCCGACCCGGTTCGCCAGGCAGTTCGGGTGCCTTCAACGGATGCCGAAGAGGGTATTCACTGCTGTCCGGGAGGAGACGAACCCTGGCGTCCTTCGCCAGATGTGGCTGATGTTTGCCGCTTTCGGCTCTGGCGACGTCATCACTCTCCCTCCTACCGGAGTTGACGCAGGCTTGGCAACCGAGTACGCCGAACACTGGGCCATCGCGTACCCCGAGGGGCTTTTGCGGAAGCTAGTTCGGCGGCTCGAGGTTACCCGTGCGGAGACCGGGCGTCAAGGAAGGAGGCGAGGCGCCGCCACACGGGGGAGAACGGAGGTGCGCCAAACAGCGTAGCCGGCGCGGGCAGGGACTTCGGCGGCGGGCACATCGCGAGCTGCCGCCACGACCTCAGCGCCCAGAGAGGGGGCACATGCGGTGGTCGATGAGCGGCCCGGGAAGCAGGTGAGACGTCTGCTCGAACCTTCCCATGATGCGGTCTTCCCGGCGCTGTGGTCGGCCTGGATGACTCTGCGGCAGTCACTGGGGACCGACGCCATCTGGCGAAAGATACTCAGAGAAGGAATCTATCTGCTAGAGGTCGGGCGCCTCCAGATTTCCGACAGAGTGGACTTCAACCGGCAGTATGCGTATCTGATGGCCATGGACGAGTACGCGCGCCAACGTGGTCAGCGCGCGGAGCCATCCCTTCTGGTGAAGGTGATGCTCGGTCTTGAGCCCGCTCTGGAACAGATGCCGCCGGAAGAAGATGACAGTAGCAGCGACTCCGAAGAAGAGGAGGAAATGGGGGAGGATGAAGGCTCCGAGGGAAGATCCCATCAGGGGAGCCCACGGGAGAGCGGCGAGGTGGCCGGCTCTGACAACGTTGATGTCACTGAGCTCCTCGAGGTCCGCTTCTATCCCTACTCAATCTGCTTCATCCACTCTCTTATACAGCTTCTAACCCATTTCTTCATCTTTCTCAGGAGCACACGGATGTCGGTCAGGCGTCCTCAGCGGGAGTAGGAAAGGCGCCAGCAGGACAAGGCGGGGGCCAGGCACCCATTATCGAACTGACAAGCGCTAAGGGGTCCCCTGCTGCAACTGTTCCTGCGGCGACCGGGATAGTGGAAGATGACGCTCCGAACTCCCGTAAGTATCCCTACTTTACTGTTGGTTCTTGCCGTTGACGATCCGTGACTAACCATGGCATGCCCTGCGCAGTGATCTCAACACTGGAGGCTCATCGGGTTGCCGAACCCGGGCCCTCCACGAGTGGACCGGTGGTAGACATGCCGCCTGCTCCGGAACAGACTTCCCAAACCGAGCCGGCCCCACCAACTGCTGATCAAGGGGCTGCGGACGTCGACGGTGCTGCCATCGGAGAGAGGTTAGGGGCTGACGAGGGTGTCAGCGCCGCTGGGGAAAGAGAAGAAGGTCGCCCGGATGTTGGGGAACCTATCCCTCGTGAGGACCTCCCAGGGGCGGACCCTGCAGCAGACCTGCTGGCTGCCTTCCCTGCCTACCGGCCTGCCGATCCCGAGGAGATGGACGACTCAGACACGGAGGCGGTCGAGGAGAGCCGGATAACGCGCCGTAGGGGGTGGAAGTGCATCCAGCGCTTCCTCAAGCGAGACCCGTCGGAGTGGCTGGGGCGCATGGGATCACTTCAAACCTGGCTACGCTTTCTGTGTGCCGGGGGAGCTGATGCTCAACGCCTCCATCTATCGGTCCGTGATTTCATGGCCGAAAAGATGCGCGAGAGCTGCCGGCGTGCCGACGTCACACAAAGTCGGGACATGTCGGAGAGCACGCGGTCGCTCCTCGCGGCGGAGCAGGAAGTCCGGCGCCTCGAAGGGCAGGCGGCAGAGAAGGAGGCCTTCGTCGCAACGTGTACCGAGCTTGTGGAGCAACTAGCAGCCCAACTGGTTGACGCCCAGGTACAGTTGACGGAGGCGGGCCAACAGATGGTCACAATTCAGGTCGAGCGGGAGCACGCACAGGCCAGAATCGACGAACTGCGCGCTGCGACCGCCGACGAAGAGAGGGCACGCAGAGAGCGAGAAGCAGCTCTGGAGGCCACCAGCCAAAGGGTAGCGGCATTAGAAAGACTCATTCAGCACGCTAATCCCTAAGGGATTTGTTTTTCCATTCCCAAAACATTTGCTTCCGCTACTTTGATCCATCTGTATGAATCAATATATTTATCTGCATCTTTTGGTTTAACATGCTCAACCACAATTCGTTGTCTTGCGGGAGTGTTAACCAAGCATCAGGCATCCATAATTGGGCCTGGATTTCTGGAGAAAAGAGGGAGGTCATTCCCAGGAAAGGAGACCTCAGACCTAATCAATGTACCATCCCCCCAACCTGTTCTAACACACGAGCGGGACAATGCTAGGGGCGTTGAGATTTTATCCGAACATAGGGAAATGAGAAAGGGTGAATCGCGTGTCCCGAATCCAGACATCCACAACGGTCGGCCTTCCAGGAAATGCCCAAGACGGTAGGCGGACAGTGGATCGACCATAACAACTGCAATAGACGGACCGAAAAAGTCCATCATTCATATTGCAGGAGGCGGACCACATGTCATCATGAATACCGCTTTGGGGTTCCTTCAGACACAAGGGTGGAAATCCAGATCAACAGGGCATGCGAAGCGTGGGGCGAAGTGACGATTTGTTCGGACAGAATCCAACGCTCTCAAAACTGCGCCACCGTGGGGAGAGCGTATTAGGCGGACGCACTAATCTGGCCGTGAGTCACCTCAATTCTCAGACAGCACCTCTCTGACGAGGAAACCGTCCCTTCCCACCATTGCAATGGGGCATCCCGAGCTGAATTGGGGAGAATATCACAACTGCACCACTCTACCCGAAGACAGGCCAGACGGCCGGCGACGAGGAGGGGCGGGACTTAACAATCCCTGAGGCTGGACCCGAGTCGGAATGCCCGGGCGTTCCTACGTACTCCATCAGGCTGGAGATCAAGCCACACGTAGTTCTGAGAGTGCAGTTTAACGTCATGCAGGACGTAGGACCCCATTTGGGGAGATCTTAGTTTAGGGTCGTAGAGCTCAGACCATAGGGGTAGATCTTAGTTTAAGGTCTTAGAGCTCGGACCGTAAGGGCTAGATCTTAGTTTAAGGTCTTAGAGCTCGGACCATAAAGGGGGGATCTTAGTTTAAGGTCTTAGAGCTCGGACCATGGGTCTAGATCTTAGTTTAAGGTCTTAGAGCTCGGACCATAAGGAGGGATCTTAGTTTAAGGTCTTAGAGCTCGGACCATAGGGGGAGATCTTAGTTTAAGGTCTTAGAGCTCGGACCATAAGGGGAGATCTTAGTTTAAGGTCTTAGAGCTCGGACCATAAGGGCTTCAAAGCACGCCACATCGTGGTCCCATCCCCTGGGTATGCGAAGATGCACTGAGGGATAGTGTCAAGAGTGTCGAGGTTTCGCCTGGTCAGAATGGGAGGCGGGAAATGTGAATCATGCGGCCATTCACTCAAGGACTGGGGGCACCGGAGTAACGATATGGGAGTACTGCCGACCGTGGCGGAAAAGCAGCATCAATATCGCACTAACCGTTGGTGGAATGAGGCAGCAAACGAGCATCGACCGCTCAATCGCAGGATTCATATCGATTTGCTGCCCAAGGCCATTGGGGGTACCGGCCCGAGTCGGTGGGAGAGCACTGAGGCATTGTGTCCGAACCGTTCACGGGGGCTCCACCCAGGGCGTGGACGATGGGTCCGAATGAAAGGGAGCACGAAGCCTGAAAAGCGGAGGAAACCTGACCAAGCGGATCCTGGCCCTCCTGGCAATAAACCAGAGTACTCTTGACACCGGTGGACCACGGCAAGGGGTCGGGGAACACGCCTTGAGGGTGACCTGAAGGCGGCGGATTCCCCAGAGAAGGGGGAATCTCTAAGAGGTGGGGGGCTGGACCCGAAGTTTCAAACATCCGGGCGTTCCTACGTATCCCATAAGGATGGGAATCAAGCCGCACGTAGTTCTTGAAGCGCGGCGCAACACAATCGGGCACCAGCACGGGGAAGAGTGCGGGTCTGACCCTCGCACACAGAAGGAGCGGCATTTGATATTTCTTGTTTGTCCTTAAAGATGAATGGTTTTTCTTTTTGTGGCGACATGCCTGTGATTGAGAAATCTCTGGCGTCGCCACAATAATCAAGCCATGGAAGGCATTGATGAATGGCGTGGTTATTAACCAGCGCCCAACATGAGTGTCCCCTGAGGAGGACATCACGATGCAGTGCCGTTTCTCGTCGGGCGGCCAAGACGATCACAGTTTACGGTCGTGTGGTAGGACCAGACAACACAGTTTAAGGTCGTGTGGTTCGGACCATGGAGGAATCCGCTTATTGCGGTACGGCGGACACGGCGGAGGTGGGAGCATACCCAGGCCTGCGGTCACGCACGATTCCAGGAGAAGAGTCTTGGGATAGGGGTCTGCGTATGTCCATCACCCAAGGGGCAGAGATGCTAGCCTCCAGATATACTGGGCCCAGAACGCGATTGTTCGGGCGACTCCCTCCTTATGGGGACGAGGGTCCAGCTACGCACGGCCCTTAGGGAGGATATCCGCATATATCCTTGGTGCTCAGATCATGGGAGCCTCGAACGACATCATTACCCTGGTTGGTCTGCCTAACATGTAGAGGTGTACTGGAGGTCAGTATGAAGAGAGTGTCGAGATTCCACTACAACGCACAAAGGCGGAGTGTGATGAGGACTGCGTAACCAATGTTCAGAGCCTGAAAGAGCCGACATGGCGATCAAGGATGTTGCTGACGCATTCGCAACACAACATCCGATCGCGTCAGCCTAAGACGGGGCAACCAAACGAGCATCAACCGCTCAATCGCAGGATTCATATCGATTTGCGGCCCAAGACCCGCCGGTAAATCGACCCGGAGCGGTGGGAGAGCACTGAGGCATCGTACCCAAACCGCTAACGAGGATCCCTTTGAGTGAACGCTCGAACAAGAGGAAGCGCGAGGCCTGACAAGCAACACAGGACTTGTCGGGATTGAATCTGACACTACGAGTCATAGACCGAAGTACCCAAAACATGTTAACGGGTCACCGGGAAGGGTCGTAGGACTCACCCTGAGAGCAACCAAAAGAGGGTAGATCCCCGTGATCAACCAAGAGACAGGGCTGGACCTGAGACACAAGCGTCCAGGCGGTCCTACGTATCCCATAAGGATGGGAATCAAGCCATACGTAGTTCTGGAGAGGCAGTTTAACGTCATGCAGGACGATGAGAGGTGTGAGGTAGTCCCACACACGGGGGAGGCGTACGGCGCGGCCAGTAGACCGACGTGAATGAGGACATAATCCCCCGCTCACGCGATACGCCTCGCACAAAAAAGGAGGGGAACTGGGGCCAGAGGCCCAACGCGGGATAGAGATTCCCGGGAAATGGGGTTGGGCCTGAAACATGAATGTCCAGGCGGTCCTACGTATCCCATAAGAATGGGAATCAAGCCATACGTAGTTCTGGAGAGGCAGTTTAACGTCATGCAGGACGATGAGGGAAAAAGAAGGGGGGAGCAGAAGGCATCCCCAAACGTGGGGGGCGTACAGCGTGGCGAGAAGACCGACGTAAATGAGGACATAATCCCCCGCGCACGCGATACGCCACATACCCAGAGGCAACTGGACCAAGGGCCCGGGATGGGATAGAAATTCCCGAAGGATGGGGCTGGGCCTGAAACATGAATGTTCAGGCGGTCCTACGTATCCCATAAGGATGGGAATCAAGCCGCACGTAGTTCTTGAGAGGCAGTTTTACGTCATGCAGGACGAATGCTGAACAGTTTAACGTCTTGTAGCTCGGACGTAGTGCAGTTTAGTGTCATGCAGGACGAAGCACTTGGCAGTTTAACGTCTTGCAGCGCGGACGAATGCTGAACAGTTTAACGTCTTGTAGCCTGGACGAACGCAGTTTAACGTCGTGCAGGACGTGGGCACACTCAGACAAAGTACTGCTTGAGGAACCTAGCGTTGGTGGGAGGAGTGACACGCTCACCATCCATAGTCGCTAGGGAGTACGCGCCATTGGGATAGACCTTGTGGACAACAAAAGGTCCCTCCCACTTGGGCTCCAACTTGGGCGGCTTCCTGCCGGGGATCATCGGCGCTCTTAGGGCTAGCACTAGATCACCCTGCAGGAAGGAGCGGAGGCGAACCTTCTTATTTAAAGCTCGAGCCATTCTGCTTTGATGCCTCTCCAAGTTGTGCAAAGCGCGAAGTCTATTCTCATCCAGTGCTTCCAACTCGACTAGACGGGCTTCAGCAACTCTGTCCGGCGCTTGCTGGTCGTAGACCGCAGTGCGCAAGGACGGTAACTGGATCTCGATGGGCAGGACGGCCTCAGCTCCATACACCAGGGAATAAGGGGTCATCTGGGTGGAATTGCGAGCCGTCATCCGATAAGCCCAAAGGGCGTTGGGGAGCTTGTCCGGCCAACTCTTCTTGTTCTGACCAACCATCTTTTGCAGAATGCTAGAGAGGGTTTTGTTGAACGCCTCGATCTGTCCATTCGTCTGCGCATGATAGCGAGATGTATGGTTCGAGCGAATGTTATACTTGGCGTACAACTTCTTCAACTCGGCTGCTCGGAAATTGGTTCTGTTATCCGTGAGGATAGCGTGAGGCACTCCAAATCGATAGATGATGTTGGAGGTCACGAAGTCAGCGATCGAACAGGATTTGACCTCTCTGAGCAGAATTGCTTCTGCCCATTTGGAGAAGAAGTCCGTGGCGGTCAGAATGAACCGGCACTGGCGAGCTGTCGCCGGCGGGTAAGGTCCCACAACGTCCAGTCCCCAGACTGCAAAGGGCCAGGAATACCTTGTGGTATGGAGAGGCTCCGGCGGCCGATGCAAAAAGTTTGCATGAACCTGGCACGCATGGCACTTCCTGGCATACTCGATGCAGTCATGGATCATAGAGGGCCAGAAGTATCCCAACCTCCGAATCTGGTGGGACAGCTTCGGCCCAGTCTGGTGGGCGCCACACGAACCAGCATGAACCTCTTGCATGACTCGTGGGATCTCAACTCCCTGAAGGCAACGGAGGAGAACACCATCAAATCCGCGTTTGTAGAGGATCTGCTCCAGGCCGGGACTGCTCTGGAGGACGAACTGCGATGCGCGGCGTCGAACTCGCTCGCGCTCGGCCCGATCCGATGGAAGAATGCCATGTTGGAGGTACTCAACCAAAGGTGTCCTCCAATCAGGGGCTGATCCGACTGTCATATCTGGGGTACTCGGGGCTCCGGGCATAGGGGCAACCGTGGTGAGGTTACTTACCAACGGGCCGCGATCTTCTTCCGGGATAACGGGAGCGATGAGCCTGCGGCGCGTCACGCGGACGATCAGGTTGTCCTGTTCAGGCTCCGCAAGTGATGCAGCGAGGCTGGCCAAAGCATCTGCTCGACCGTTCTGCGACCGGGGAACATGGACAATTTCCGGCCGAGAAGGGAACCGGGCCATCAGAAGGAGGGTGCACTCCAACAATGGCACAAGTTCCGGCTTCCTGACAACGTAGTCGCCATTGATCTTCTTAATGACCAGCTCGGAGTCCCCTTTCACGCACAGACGGGGCACGTCGATCTCGAGAGCCAACTCGAGGCCGGTGATGAGGGCATGGTATTCCGCCTCATTGTTGGTACAGCCCTCTAACAACAGGAAAGAGTATGGCAGCACGGCTCGCTCCGGGGTAATGAAGACGATACCCAAGCCCACTCTTTTGAGCTTAGGATTATCGAGTCTTCTACCGGTGGGGCTCCGGGAGGCACCGTCAAAGTGCATCTGCCAGCATGGATCGGCTCGATCAACCGAGAGAATGGTCTCATCAGGAAAGCCTAGATCCAGCGGCTGATCCGCGGAGGTCGGGTGAGCTGCCAGAAAGTCTGCCAATGCTTTCCCTTTGATGGCCTTCTGAGACACATACCTGATGTCGAACTACTGGAGAATCACAGCCCACCGCGCTAGGCGGCCAGTCAACATAGGCCGGCTCAGGATATATTTCAACGGGTCTACCCGAGAAACCAACTGTACCTTATGGTGCTGCAAGTAGTGCCGTAATTTCTGTACGGCAAATACGAGCGCCAGGCAGCTCTTCTCGATGGGGGAATACCTAACTTCCGCATCGAGGAGCATGCGACTGAGGTAATAGAGGCTATTCTCCGTTCCCTCGTTGTTCTTCTGGGCGAGAAGGGCACCCAGGGACCGTTCCAGGGCGGTCACATAGAGGACCAGCGGCTTTCCGGATACGGGCGGCATCAGAACCGGAGGTTGAAGCAGGTACTGCTTGATTTCCTCGAAAGCGGTCTGACACTCTTTATCCCATACATAGGTGGCACCTTTCTTCATGAGCCGAGAAAAGGGCTTACACTTGCCGGCCAGATTCGCGATGAATCGGCGTATATAGGCTAAGTGGCCTTGGAACCCTTGCAGTTCCCGGACGGTACCTGGGGGAGGCATCTGGCTAATCGCCCTGATTTTCTCTGGGTCGATCTCAATACCCCGGTATCTTACCACAAATCCAAGGAACTTTCCGGAGGTGACCCCAAAGGCACACTTCAACGGGTTCATCTTCAGGCAGCGAGACCGGAGGAAGCTGAACACTTTCTCAAGATCTTTGAGATGGTCCTGACGCTGGCGCGATTTGACAACCAAGTCGTCGACGTAGCATTCCACCAGTTTGCCGAGGATTGGCTTGAATATGCGGTGCATCGCCCGTTGATAGGTGGCACCTGCATTTTTCAGGCCGAAAGGCATGACCCGGCAGCAAAAGGTACCTTGGGGGGCCCTGAAGGCAGTGAACTCCTCATCCTCAGGGGCCATCCGAATTTGGTTGTATCTGGAGTATCCATCCATGAAGGAGAGGGCTTGGAACCCTGCCGTGGCATCAATCAACAGCTCTGTCACTGGAAGGGGAAAATCATCCTTCGGAGAGTGGCGGTTGAGATCGCGGAAGTCGATGCAGACTCTGATCTGCCCGTTCTTCTTCCTGACCGGCACAATGTTGGCCAGCCATTTGGGGTACTGAACTTCCCTCACTAAGTTGGCTTTGATAAGCTTGTCAACTTCGGCCTCAACCATGGCACCGTGGGATGGGTGCATCTTCCTGGGAGGCTGCTTGAACCCGCGATGGTTCGCTGGGAGACCAAGGCGGTGGACGCCTACCTGAGGATCTAGCCCCGGCATCTCATCATAGCCCCAAGAGAACACATCACGGTGCTGCCTGAGAAAGTCCACGTACTGCTGCCGCTCCTCAGAGGGCATGGCGGCACTAACCAATGTGGGTCTTGGATCGGCCTCGGTTCCAAGGTTCACCTGTATTAACTCATCGACCGTGGTGGGGACGCCCTCCTCAAAGGCTGGGGGTGCGTCTTCCATATCCTCTCTGCTCGGGGAGGGATCATCCACGGGAGAGACTGCGTTGGCAACTGCATTGGGGCTACCAGATCCTGCTGGGCCACTGGTGCTGGCGCGGGCGGTCGCGACCATCTCATCAGGAGACTCGCGGACCGTCAAGACCATGGCGACGTCCAACCGGTGAATCGGGAGGACGTAAGCGTCATCCAGACTTGCCCAGGGATCACTTGAAACTGCGACAGGCTCAACCTCCCCTGCCAGGATCTGCTTATCCTTGCTCTTGTAATAGTCTGCGTCCAGATAGCGGGCTTCACATGAGGCAAAAGGAGAGGCATCTCCTTGAAGCACGCCTACTCGACTATTAAGGGAGTATTTGAGGCATTGGTGGTATGACGAGGGAACCGCCGCGTGAAGATGGAGCCATGGCCTGCCCATCAATGCGTTGTACGCAGTGTCCTGCGAGACTACCATGAATTCGGTGTTGGCAACCAAGTCACCGAACTGGGTCTTCAAACGTATCTTGTCGACCGGGGTTTGCTCGGTGCAGTCGTACCCCTGGATCCTGAGGTCGGAGGGAATCAAGTCATCCTCGGACAACCCCAATCTCCGGAGCGTCCGAGTTGGAATCAGGTTAATCCCGGACCCCGTGTCGACAAGACAGCGCCGGACTTCAAGGCCATTGAACTGGCCAGTGACATACAGCGGACGGATATGTCCATGTATAGGAGGGTCTTCATCCTTACCAGAGAACGAGATAACGGCCTGACATTCGGCGTCCTCGATCGTTTCGGCGTGAAAGGCCTCTGCAGCCGCAACCTCTGTCTCAAACTGGAGGGGGCTTTTCAGGGCTTCAGCGAGTGCCTCGCGCATCTCAGATGACATGCGCAGAGCCTCAAGGATGGAGAGCCTTGCTGGGATGTCGGCCAAGTGCTTCAGGACATCATACTTTTTGGCCAAGCGCGAGCCCCTGGTTGCAGGAGGTTGCTCTGCGGTTGGTGGCATGACGGGCCTTGCCGGTTGGATCGGCGGCCGACTGGTACTTGGCGCATCTTGCTGTTCACTGGTCGCAGTCCGGGAAATGGTCACCGTACTGGAGTCAGGAGGCCGGGATGGACTCATGGCAGGGCGGAGCTGGTCGCGACGCGGCTGAGGCGGTTCTGCCTGGTCCCACACCACAAACAGTGGCGGAGGCGAATCCGTCATCCCCAGATGGGGGGGCTGCGCACGCTGAGCTCGGTTTTGAGCCTGCTGCCTAGTCTCAGTGGCGTGCACGGCCTGGCTGGAGGTACCAATGGCTGTGCCCCGGCGACTCCTGCTGTTGCGGTTCTTCCGACGGTGGCGACGACCGGGGACATTAGGGAGGTCCACCTGGTGTTCTTCAACGTCGGGAACCGAAAAGGGATTTACCAGCTCGACGGTGTTAACCGAAGCGTACCCAATACCGTCATCGGACGAATCATCCATCACCGGGCGGATCCGAGGAGGGACCCCCATCTCCGGGGGCATGAAATCGCCGAGAGTGCGGGATAGTGGCGGAACCGGCGGGGCGCGCTCTTCCTTCTTGCGCTGCCGCCGTTTGCTCCTCTTGGAAGAGGCAGGCTGGGACGATGATGCCGAAGCAGCACCCGCAGATTCTGGGGGCTCAGGCTGATTCAAGCGCGCACGGATGATTCCGTGGGCGCGAATGGTCGTCTTGCGGGCCATCCAGTTATTATACTTCTGGGATCCGCGGTTGGAGACCAGCTGCCATTCGTCCTAGTTGCCACTATCGTCATCTGATCCCACGAACACGCCCGCCACTTGTGCTGGAGCTGGGCCCAACCTGATTACATTGTTGTTAATCTGGTCTTGGAGCCAATCCTTAAACACATAGCACCGCTGGATGGTGTGCCCCAAGGCCCGATGGTAGGGGCAGTAGCGGGGGTTATTCGTAAGATGTGCCTCCTCTGGCTTCCAACACTCAGGCAGTCACACAATCCTCTGTTCCAGGGCGCTCCGGAAATAACCGGGGACCTGATCCTCGTGGAATGAGTAAGTCAGGTGTCGCGGGCCCCTGGGAACGTGGTCTTGACGAGGGGCTAGAGGGGCCGGTCGAGGAGGTGGACCCTGATTATCTCGCCTGGGTTGCGGCGGTACATTACGCGGAGGGGCCGGCCGGTTCTGGGGCTGCCGCTGCTGGGCCGGGAACTGAGCCCGTGGAGGCGGGTTCCTGTGAGGCTGTGGAGCTGGCCTCGCCGGCAGCAGCTCCAATGGCCTGGGGGCCTCTATCTGGGCAACAGCAGCGGGCTCAGCCCTGCTGACTCTCCTTGCAGGAATCATAGGAGGCAGCGGGTGTGCCTGGTTGGCCTGTTGCAGGGCTTCCTCAAGACATTGAGCTTTGTCTGAGAAGTCCCTGAACCCTCCGGGGTAATTTTGAGTGATCAGGGAAGGGACCAGCTCGGTCTTGACGTTCCCGACGCACATTGTCAGCAACTGCTCCTGAGTCAATGGCATGTCAAGGGAATACGTGAGACCCTTCCATCGGGCGACGAAGTCCGCGACTCGCTCATCAGGCCTCTGCTTGCACTTGAAGAGGTCTGCGATACTTGTCTTCCGGGTCGTGGAACTGAACTGGTAGAGGAACTGTCTACGGAGGTCCTCCCAGCTGGTTACCGACCCGACGGGGAGCTGGCTGTACCAGACAAATGCTGGCCCTTCCAGTGTCTGAACAAAGCAGCGAAGCTTAGCGGCCTCCTGCTGCGCCGGAGTCCCCAACATAGGCCCGCACCTCGAGTTGAAGTGGGCTAAATGCTGTGGCGGATCTCCAGTTCCGTTGAAGGGGGCGAAAGTGGGATTCCCGAATCCCGGAGGCGCCGGCATGTCATCCACCCATGCTGGGTAGGGCTTGCCGTCCGGTGGGATCGCCACCTGCCGAGTCTCCAAGGCTTCCAAGCGGGCAATGAGGGCCGCCATCGGATCGTCCGGACATGGGTTCCAGTCCTGGCGAGGATCTCTAACCACGAGCGCATTGCATGTCCCTTCAACCGGGTCGTCGACCGGGTCGTCGAACTCGGCAGCTCGTGGGATGGCGGGCGGAGCGGCCCTTGGTGCAGCGGGAGGAATCCGAGCGGGATCTCTCAAGTGGTCACGCCGCTCGGGAGGGTGTGGCGAAACATACCGCGCCCTCTTGCCGTAGGCAATGGCCTCTCTCCTGTCGGCGAACACGGCGTAATCACGGTTGCCCGGGAGAGTCTCATCGAGGAGCGGTTGTTCCGGTCCCTGCTGTCCTGGCCTGGGATCACCGTAGTCAGGCCGCCGTTCTGCAGCGCGCTCGGCGAGGAGCTGGTCAACCAGCTTCTTCTGTTCGGCGAGCTGCTGACGTAGCGTAGCCTTCTCGGGATCCTCCTCTGCCCTCTGCATGGAGGCAGATGGGTCGGCGGGCCTTATAGCCTCGCTGTGCTCTTTTCCTTTGCTGACGTTTCGGCTCAACATCAGTGCTTCAGTGGGTGCGGGGAGCCCCGGGAGGTTTCTCTGATGACGAGTAACTCTCACTGATGGATCTGACGACGGCTTGTCTTCGGGGGGGAAGCCCCCGTCGAGAAGTTCCAAGTCGTTCCCCTCTCCCGACAGGTCAGCCATATTGACCGTTCCTGTCCCTGGGGATATACCCTCAGGGCCACCCAGCGAATCGGGCTGTCGGCGGATCACACTGAAGCGTAGGGCAGCGTACTGCCCCCATCCACGGATATACACGTGGGGAGTGGCTTCCTCGATAACTTTGCGGAGTACTTGAAAACACTCGACGCATCGTTGTTGGAGGGCCTCGTGGTGCCCAAATGACCCGGGGTGCCGAGCCGCGGGGAGCATGGCCAAGTCAATTTGACGGCACTGCTCACCAATATCCTCCAGGTGCGCTTGACTCCCGGGGTATGGCATTTGTAGGCGGTGAAGACAGGAGCGAGTCTCCCGGAGAGTTTGGCGGAAGCATTCGAACTCATCCGGGGTGAGCGATTCGGGTGCATCAAAGCCCGGTCCTGCGACTGGCCAAAACTTCTCAGGGAAGTGGCCCTCTGCAAGGATGGTCCAGAAGCTCCACGACTCAAACTCGGGACCCAGATCTCCTTGGTCCTCTTCAATGGCTGGGAACGGACGGGAAACTGGTAGTGGTGCCGAGGCGGGCCGCCGGGCCGACGGGCTGGCCGGCGGTGAATAAGGCGAACAGGCCGATTGGCCTCCATATCCCGGGCCGCCCTCTGAGGGTGGCGGTGCCCTGGCTACCACATCACGATAGGATGGGCCGGCGAGCGAACATCCTGCCGTAGCGTTGGTGCTCGCCGGGGGTGCACTAGATCGTGGTTCGACCGTTGGTCCCCAGAAAAAGTCGCCGGCTTCTCCGATCGAGACGGAAGGCACTTCCGGAGGGGCCGGTACCAACCGCAAGTTTGATCCTTGGGGGTCTACCAGGCCCTCGTTACTCCGGATATACCTTCGGAGAGAAGCGGGGATCACATCGATCTCGCCCTCGGGGAGCACGAGGCTGACGTGCCGCATTCCTACCCCTGCCCTTGACTGGCGGGATTGGGGAAGGGGCTCTGTCGCCGAATCGTACTCTGCCTCTGAGTCAGAGAAGCAAACCGGTCGGATCTCTGTCCGGAATTCCGTAACATTCTTCCCTCGGCGTCGACGCCTTGCCTTCCTGCCCCTGGGTGGTTCTTCGGGGCAGGGCTGATCTCTGTCCTGGCGTCCTCCGGCCGCACTGGTGCTGGGGCCAAGAGGACTGGGAACCAAGGTGCGAGGGGCACCGGGACAGATATCAAAGGGGACGCGGGGAGAGATGATTCCGGGCAGGACTCCGGGCCGGGATCAGAAGGTGGGATGACCCATGCCTCCTGGATCGGCCACACAGAGTAGATCCTGCCGGTGAATAGCGCTACCGCGAGGTGGTCCGCGGTGGCTACTGCCAGTGCCAGCAACCGGGAGAGTCGACCCAACCTGCCTTTGGGGCGGTCGGGGCCTCGATCCAGGTCGGGCATAGGAGTTCCCCTGCTCAGGATGCGCAGAGGCCTGGCGACTGGAGCCAGCAGTGGCTTGGGCCAATGCGGCCACTGTTGCTAGAGCCCCAAGGTGGGCATCCTCTTCCGCTCGTGCCCGACGTTGGCGTCGAGACAGACGAGTCGGGATGAGCGGCGCGGGCAGGTGGAGAGCCCGCTCTTCGACTTGAGAGGCCTGGCGGCGGTGTCGCCGTGGCCTGGCGGGAGCCCTTACCGTAGATCCCTGGAGCGAATCCCGGATAGGGTGATCCCGGGCATCTTCCACCTCATCCGCATAGGGAAGGGAACTGTCAGAGCGCTCCGGGGATAAACTCCCGAAGCGATTGGACGTTGAGGTAGGCAGCGGTGCCTCCCTGCGCGGCCCTCGGGGGCGGCGGTGGTGGCGAGGCGCAGCCTCCTCAAGGTCTAGGCGAGCCATTTCCCTAGTGGGGATGACTCCCTCTTCCTCGTATCTCCGCACCAGGGTGTTGATCACCCTTCTCTGGATGAACTCCGAGGGGGAGAGAGGGCGTGGTTGTCCCGCAATTGCGGCTGCCGGGACGACCGTGGAACGGGCAGGACCGCGCGGAGTAGCCGCGTCGGTGTTTCCCCTATCCCTGCGCCAGTGGGCGGGTGGCGATCGGGCACTAGATCGGGCGACCTGATTTCTGAAAGCAGGGAGAAGAACCCATTAACACTGACAGGAAAAAGGAATCGACAACCAACCATTAGCGCCACGACGCCTTCCGTGGGGGGAACCCAGGCCCTCGACGTTGCGAGACGGAGTGCCCGATTTCACTTCCCCAGCCCCTGGCGGGTAAGACTGAATGCTTGGCCGGGCAACATGCCGGTCTTCCAACACCTCTGAAAGCCATCGGTCTTCGTATCGAGGAGAAGAGATTCACGTCGGGTTCACCATTTTTCTGTTTCGGTGCGGATGTGCGTCGGGTTACGCTGTTCCGCCAGGACGCGTTCGCGCGTGCACCCGTCGACCCGAGGGGATAGGCGTGCGGCTTGTGGTCCCGCAGTCCCGCTTTCCAAGGGCGGGCGGCATCCGTCCCTTATTCAGGGGCGTCTGCTCCTTGATCGAAACCGGGATGATGGGATGTCGGCTCCTCCTTCCTTGGACGTCTCCTCGGAACTCGTCACCTAATCCGGGTCTCCCTCATAGACTTAAGAATGTTCGTGAATCTCGTTCCCGGCGCCATATCTTCATGGACAACGGTTAATTACGCTGCTTCCGCCCGGACGTTCCAAGGAGTCTGGTCGGGGCAGCAACCTGCAGTGAGAAGGCCGGGTGGCTCTGGGTGCTGGGGGCGTGTCGTAACACTGCGGCTCTGCACGTCTGTCTTCCGTCCCTAATAGGGCTTCTCGAAGGCATGATGGCCTGAGGCATCCCGCACTGGGTGCGGGGAACTGTGTCACCTGAGGTTTTCCTCAGCTTCCCATGTTTAACATGGGGTATGCCGCGAGTTTAACGTCCAGCGGGGACGGCATCGGACCGATCAACACGAAAAGTGGATCAGATGACAGAACCCCTTGCGGGGAACCTCCGACGCTGGGGCCAGCACATGGGCGGCTTCCCAGGTAAAGTGGAGTGGAGTGAAGTGGCATGACCCCACCGGGATGTGGCGGCCCGGGTAAGGATCAGGATGGATGATGGAGTGAAGAGCTTGGACCCCGGAGGGGCTTCCTACGTACCGCGCGTTAGCACGGATCAAAGTCAACGTAGTTCGGGTATACAGTTTAACGTCATGCTGGACGTCGGCAAGCCGACTCACGAAGAGGTCTAGGCCGCCGGGCGGAGGATTGAACCGAACCACCTTGCACAGAGGGGGGTGGAACGGCCGGGTGGATCACAGTTTCACGTCATGCTGGACGATAGAAGGAGAGATGGAAAAAGGGGGGCTGTGGGGAGGCACAGTGGAGATACACACGGGCAGTCTCCCACAGGGGCGGATTCATAGGTGAATCGACGCAAGCGTGAACCCTGGAGGGGTCCACTGATGGACGAACCGACATAAATACGACCGGGACGACCAGGTGGCGGGCTTGAACCTCAGGGAGGCTTCCTACGTACCCTGTATTGGAGACAGGGATCAAAGTCCACGTAGTTCATTCTGCCAGGACTTACGCACTTGGGGCAGCCCGGATGCGGCGAAGCTCAGTTGGAAGGGACTTGGACCGAAAGCAGAAGACACCTCGATCCCAGTCATACCCTCTACTGGCTCCGGCAGTGGGGAGGCGCAATGGAGATACACATGTGCAGCCTCCCACGAGAAACTAGGGGTTTGTAATACCCTGCCCCCGTAGGGAAAAGCCACTCCCATTAAATCGTCCCAAAAGGGGGACAATCCCGACATCCCTGCAGAGACGAGCGGGTGGGGGCCACATCCAAACCGGGGGAGACCCTGCGTGCAGAGCACGGGATCGGGTGATGCGGACGGTTTAACGTCTTGCCGGACGAAGTACAGTTTAACGTCGTGTGTTGAGGACGAAGCGGTCGGTTTAACGTCTTGCCGGAAGAAGTACAGTTTAACGTCGTGTGTTAAGGACGAAACACTTGGCAGTTTAACGTCTTGCAGCGCGGACGATGGGGGCTAGGAAGTTTAGCGTCGTGCAGCTTGGACGTAGTACAGTTTAACGTCATGTTGGACGGATGTGCAGTTTAACGTCATGCTGGACGAATATGCAGTTTAACGTCATGCTGGACGAACGGGCAGTTTAACGTCATGCTGGATGAATATGCAGTTTAACGTCATGCTGGACGAACGGGCAGTTTAACGTCATGCTGGACGGATATGCAGTTTAACGTCATGCTGGACGTACGGTTGCCGCCGATGGGTCCGTGTCACTTCGCACGAGCCTGGAAGGCTGCACGGGAAGACATCGCACGGTTCGGGCACCCAGGATAAGGATCATCGGGCGCCACGCAGGCGGGTACCCTCAGGGGGGTCGAGGGAGGCGACCCTGGCGGATTGCGCGCAAAAGAGGAGCTTTGCGCGAAAAACCGCGGGTTGGCGCGCAAATGGACGGGCTGGCGCGAAATTGGGCCAGCGCTTTGCGCGCGGATGATTGAGATTGCGCGCACCGGTCTTCGGACAGCTCGCGGGGGCAACGGCTCATTCTCTAACGAATGGCCACTTTGAAGATGGGGGTGCGCGCAATCGGGTTGGATTGCGCGCACCCGGGGGCAATTGCGCGCAAGAGGCTTCTTTTGCGCGCAAAGGCCTTCAGGTTTGAAATTTATTCAAAGAAAATGAGCCAAGGGGATTGCGCGCGAAGGCGGACCCCAAGGCTCTATTGCGCGAAAGAATGGAGGTTACCTGAAGATCGGCATTGCGCGCGGAAGGGGTTGGATTGCGCGAACGAGCGACGCTTCGGATTCTGGCAACCTTCAAAACGTCGGGGGTCGCCTTATATTTATAGGCAACCCCGGGCGCGGAATCCGGTCTCGGGCGCGCAATTCGTTTCGCGGGCGCGGAATCAGGACTCAGCGCGCAAAGGCGCCGCGCAGGCCGCGCGCGCGCAAAATAGCGCGCCGGCCCAGCGCATTGCGCGCATTCCGGGAGGATTTCGCGCCGCGACTTAACTTTGCGTGCGAGCCTCTGAAATTTCGCGCAAGTCCTCCGGGCCCTCCGGAACGTGCCTCTGACTCCAAATATCACTTCGCTTTCCGCATCCGGAGCTTCGTTTGGGAACAACGGACTTTTCCGGCGTCTACAGTCATTTTTATGTACTATGCAATGTTTTTCACTATTTATAAAAAATTGAACGTTTTTAGAAAAATACCCAAAATTCACCTCAAGCTAATTTTGATATTTAGAATCCAAAAATGAAGTCTATTTTATCAAATTAAATTTTTATGAGTGTCTAATATTAATTTAATTATTGTTCCCAAAAGGAAATAAAACGTCCTTCTTTTAAAAAAATATGTTTTCTAAATATTTAACTATTTTAATAAAACATGTACATTTCATTATATATATGTTTTCTTTTTTTGAAAACATTATAAATTAGATTTAAATTTTTGTTACTATTAATATTACAATATTTAATTGATAAATATATATATATATAGTTTAAATAATTATAATTCTATTGTGTTGCCTCATAAAAACACAATCTTGCATATAACGCAAGCCAAGTCTGTGTTGCATGTAGTATAAGTTGTTAAATTAATTTAAATAAATAACTTAATATGAAATATTGGGGTTTTATAATTCCCCAACCTTTGGTAAATTATGTTCTCACAATTTTTAAATTGGGCTTGGAAACATCATTGAGATCCCCACATCGAAAAAATAGTCAATAAAACTATAACTTTACAAGAATGAAAGAGAATTACAAAGGTCACCCGAGATAACCCATACTAGGGTTCCATATAGGAAAACATGGATATTTAATAAAAAACAAACCATCACGTTCCGATGGAGAGTGATAGAAAACATGATCCGATGAAATTTAACTTCGATAAAACCATAAACCTATAATTGGATAAACAGTTTTTAATTACCCAGTAGGAAGAGTAAACAGACAATTGTTTTGTTTTAAGTTTGTTATCATAATATTGAAGAATTTATTCATGAGATTGACAATGAATAAAAAGAGATATACTTATTTTTCAAGTAGAGTTTCTTCCTTTAATAAATTTTTAACAAAAACTCCTCTTTTCTCCAAATGATAAGTTTTCAAGATGAATTGGTCACACTTGAAGCACTAGAACAACTTTTATAAAATCACATAATCCATAAAAGATAAACTATATATTTCCCTTGTCTCCATAAATTTAAAAAAACAAAAATTGTTAGTACAAGATCAGATTATCCCAAAAAAGGATAGTATTTTATAGAAAGATATACTTCTCTTAATCTCAAAAATTAAATAAACAGTACCCAAAGTTAAATAAATTCCATTCAATAAACAATTGTCCTTAAAATTATTTAAAATAATCCAAACTATGTTTGAATCCCAAAATTTTGAAGGATTTGATCATAGAGTCTTCCATGATAAATCTTAACCTTTATCTCCAAATTACATTGAATACTCCTAAAGTTACATAATTTAATGTATTTAACCTAATCACATATTCTCTGTGATAGGTTAATAATTTCCATTAATAAACCAAATCACTAAAAGTCCACAATAAAATCATACATTCTTCCAAAAGAAATCCACCATTATTCCACCAATGAAATCACATAGTATTCTATTTTCTTTATGCATGTAGTGTTCCCAAAAGAGAAAATGTTTTCCAAAATAAAATTTATCACATAATCACCAATTCATATACCTATAATAAGGATATCTATTTGATAAGTAATAATTTCCCAAAATCAACATATTCTTGATTCAAAATATTATTTAAATAAATATAATTATTCATACTAACCAGGGACTTCACGTAGTCCAGTGGTAAGTGATAATTACCAGTCACACTTTGGTTGTGGGTTTGATTCCCGAATCATTGTCTGGTGTGATGGGTTGTCACACCATCTATGTAATATCCATTTTCAAAAACTACAAAATTTTGAAACATTCCTAAAAATGAGATAAATTCCTGAAAAATAACCATAACATATTTTAAACACAAATGTTATCTCATACCTTGAATTTTCATACCAAAAAGTAATAACCCATAATTGCCCAAATTCAAGTATCATATAAACTGAAATATCTCTTTTATAACTATATCCACAAAAGAAAAAATAATTCTTCATCAAATATCATTTTCACATAATTAACTGTAGGGTTACACCTAAAAGAGAAAAGGATTCCAATGTAATCCAATAAACAAAGTGTACTAAAACATTTAAAATTTTCTCCATCAATTTATTTCCACATAGGATCTTCCTTGACATAGTGGATATCCTATAGAACAGGGAATTGACTCAAGTAATGCCCAGGTCCCATACATTTACTAAAAATTATTGTGAATGAATTCATAGGATCATTTTTATTTTCTTCCACGGTATTATTCATGTTTCTTTGACAATTCATTAATTTATGTCCTTTCCCACACATAAAACATTTCATTATTATATTTAGAAACTATCCTAGGTGTCTCCTTCCATATTTCCAACATGATGTAAATTGATCTTTCTTTTCTTCTGGATCTCCACTGCTGGAGCTCTTATAATTCTTTACCTTTCTCTTCTTTGTTGAGTTTAGGAGTTGGTTTATGCCTATGTTGTTGATCATTTTTTTGTCAAACTGATTCTGGGTGAACACGATATATTTTATACCTATCAACATTCCATTTCATTTCACATTTCGACCAGCATTCCAACCTTGTACATCATGTTCAATGTTACTACGAATTCCCGTGGAATCCAGCCATTAACTAAAACCAGAAAACAGTGTGAGTAATAATAGTCGAAAAATTATTTAGATAATATCATGACACTTTATTTTCAATATAAAACACATTAATATTAACCAAGTTTATTTATTATCATCTTATATTAAAATCCTTCAAATCGGTTTGTAGAAAATATTTGATTTATCCTAATAATATCCACCGGGAGTGTCAAACTAGATGCGCAGTAATGCCCATTGTCGTGTACCAAAATACCCTTAGTCCGTCCCTAAATTCCTTATTAGAGTTATCACAACTAGATACATATGTTATTGAACCACATACACTTGTAGTATCTAGAAAGGGATGTATTTCTTAGAAAACTCAAAAAATCTATACATAACCAAAATTCGTCGAAGTTATTTTATACAAATCTTAAAATTCTATCTTGGGGTAATGTTTTCTAATCATAGTTGTTCTAAATCTAGTTCCTATGTATTATACTAAACTTCTGCTGATACCTACTATAACGCCTCGACCTAGTTACCCAGAGTCGGTGCATTATTACATAACATTGGAATGATTACAAGGAATCATGACCCGAAGGACCGATCAGTTTAGCAGTCTTGGAAAATAGATTACAAACATGAACTTCGAATTATAATTTCAAAAATAAAATACATCGTAGATAATACTTTGATAATTCCATTATAATCCAAGATTAAACGATCATATAAATCATTATACACTTCTAAGAATCTTAGGAAAATAAAATATAAGAAATGGGTGATCTCAAATTCTCAATAAGGATAAACAATAGAGGAAAAGCTATCGTAAATAGTCATAATCTTTTAGGGAAATTTATAAAATTTAAACAAAATCCCTTCAAACAAAAACATCGTCACAATATGGAAAATATAAATCAAATAATTCAATTTCCATATTCACATAGATATTCTACTTGTCTAATAATCACATGTAACATCAATAACTAATCTCATAATAATTGAATGCATAACGCTGAACAACTTAACTACAAAGTCAAGGCCTCATGTCAAGACACTAAATATAAATTTTTTCAAGGCCTTGTTCTATGACATTACTTTGTATAATGAGACCTACTGATGCATCGGTGGGCTATATATGGCCCCGCCCATAAATTACTACATCTAATGAATTCCTCATATGAAAAGGGTTAAACATAATATAAACATTCATATTAAAACTAGTATACGACATGTCAATACTTAAACCACAAACCATGAGTGGTATAAAAATAGCACATCCATATTCAAACATAACTCATTAAATACAAAATAGAAGATTGTATTATAATAAATAAACATCAATCAAGAATAAAATAAAATTAAGGATATTGACATAGATGAAAATAATTTGTAAAACAATTCGAGAGAAATATCCCTTTTTTCTTGAAAAAATTTAAAAGTCGCACTATTTATCAAAGAAGTCATTTAAAAAAAATTAGAATAAAAGTGTCCCATATCCCTTAAAACATTTTAAAATAATTTTAATTTTATAATAGTATAGTCCATGTAAATAAATCCTTAAACCATTTTTAAATCATGGACATTAATGAAAATGATTTTGACCATTAAATATTTAAAACATTTATAACGATATTCTAGTTTATGAACTACTAACCAAATGAAAGACGCTTGAATACAAATATTTGTGGAATAAAATTAATAATAACATTATAATTTCATGATAATAAAAGGATTCATGATATAATTTATTAATGGATAGTATGTACACCATATAAAAGTGAATTGGCGCATAACATCAATGAAGTATCAATGGAATGTAAGTTGAGATGAAATACCTTATAATGACTGTTTCCTCAAATTAAGGATAAATAAATGAAAAAATTATATATGGAAAACATAAATACACTCAATATTATTGGATATTCAGTGTAAATAATCCTAGGAAATTCACACATGTTCATGTAAAAACAAAACCAATGACTTGTATGTTTAAATCAATGAATTGAAATTGAGTTAGGAATACCCTTATCAAGTTCATATCAATGGAATGAGAATTTAAAAATATATTGATTATTTGTATCAAAATTATATCCACACAAAGGGGAGTGTAAATTACAACATTAATAAATAAATAGTGATTTCCCACATAATCATGGAGTAAAATATTGTATAACATGTGCATAAAACACAATGAATGGAAATTGAAGTTAGAAATTACCTTACCAATTTTCTAACATATGTAACATATACCCCATGAATGAGTGATCATACAATGAAGATGTAAAAACCCGTAAATTAAATTAAATTACACAAATAATACAATCATGAGTAGTACATTCACCACCCAAATGGAAATAGTGGAAAATATTGCATGAATCTCACGGGAATAAAAAGTGAGATGAAACCCCTTACCTTATACTTTCCTTTTGTTGAGGGAAATTTTAACCTCCTATATAATGGTTAATGAATTTTTATTAAATTATAAAATTACCACATACATAAATATTATAACATATATGATCCTAAAATATTTCTTTGTTAATAATATTTCGGTAGTATTGTTCTTTTGCATGTTATGTAATTCATTTTACTTTATATGTTTTGTGAAGTAAGTCATATTTGTTCGGGATATAGATTATTTTATTCATATCTATAATGTTATTAAGTTTTTAAAAAATTATTTCTTAATCATAAAATGAAAATTATTCTTGAATTGTTTCGATGGCAAATGAAATCTCATCGCGTCGTGGAAACGTTAATCCGTATGTATGCACAAGAAACAATATCATTTTATTTATGGTGAAATCATATTTAATTGGATCGTAAATAATATATACATAATAATTAACATGTTATATTTATTATTTAAATAAATTTTACACATTATTATATCCATCCAAATAATGTAGTGTTGAATGACAAACTACACACCATTTGGAGACGGTAAGATGTACGTAGGCATGCTTGGTGACTTTATCATTCATCGGATGGATAGAATAATTAATATAGTTGTAACATATTTATAGTAACATCTCTTTATGTATAACATATTAGATTCCTTATTTTATTATGGAAAAAACAAAGAAATGGGAAGTAGAGGAAGAAAATAACTTTGGAAGAGGTGGTAAAATAATTACCTCTTCTTCGAGTGCTTCCTTTTGATTTGAAAAAAAGGGATCCATAGGTTGGATTTGTTATCAAATTAAGGCCTTGAGGTTTAATTGAGGGTAGGTGGGAGGAGAGTTTAGTAGGTTTTGGCCGAGACAAATGGCTATGGAGGTGTGAAATTTAGAGAAGGGGGAGTACCCTTTTATAAGATAGCTAAGGGGCACGTTTGGAAAATCATGAAATATTAATTTATTATAAATTTATTTTCGGTTTATAATGACTCCAAATCGGTTTATTTATATGATAATGTGGGTATGGGGAGAAATAATCCCATGAAATAGGTTTTAGACATGTATAGGTCACCATATTAACTTTATCTTTTATATTTATCTCTTTGACAAATACTTTAACTTTTACAATGTCTTCTTGTATTCCTACACTATATGGTTATTAAACTTACTATAAAATGAAAAGAGAACCTTAAATGGTTCATTAATGACATATGTAAGATTATATAAGTATTTTGGACAAATCTGATATTTTTAGGAATATTATATCATTTAATAAAATAGTATTTGTTTTAAAAAATCATTTATCTCAATTTTGACACTATTTAGTAGTTGGTTTTTGTGAAAGTCATAGAACATGATTACTTCGAAAAAATACATTTAATCAACCCTAAAATGTCATATTAACCTAGAAAGTATGTGGATGGAATCAAAATTTTCAATTTACATTTATTGGAATATTTATAATATCAATTATGTTGATCACTCATTAATAAGGTAATTACTGCATCATCATTGTGTCATACACATATTTAAATATTTAATGTCTAAAATTTTTAAATAAAATACCACAATGTAAGAAATTTTTTTATCTTTATATTTACTATTTATAGTAGAATATATCTTATTTATAACCCTATATTAAAAATAGTTTAGTTATAAAAAATTGAATTTAATATTTTTAACTCTTCTTTAAATAAAATATAATAAACATTCTAATATAACCCAAGTGGATAAAAAAGGATCATATTTTTTCATATGATTTAATTATGTTTAAATACACTTATCCAATAGAATTAGGAATTGTGTTGGGATAATTATAAGATCATTTTTACCTTTATTTACCCTATTTACTTTCAACCGTGGTAAATAAAATTAAAAAGTTAATATTAACAAAATTATTTTCATCATATTGAACCACATTTTTATTCATGATAAATATTGTGTAAGTCAGATTTTTTAAATTCAATTCACAGAAGAGGTAAAATTATGTTTTATGTAAATTTCCAAATGTGCCTACAAGGTGGGTAAAAGATGTCAAAAAGTTCAATAATGTTTTATATATCTAATATTATTATAAAATTGATCAAATGATATATATTTGACTAATATATTTTTTATTTATCAATTTTGACATAAAGATAAATTTTATTTAAGTATAATGTTTTAAATGAAAAAGTTAGTATTTATGTACTATGTGGTATTTTCACTATTCATAAAAAATTGTATGTTTTCAAAAAAAATACCAAAGCTTTTCCCTAAGATAATTTTGATATTCCAAATCCAAAAATGAAATATATTTTACCAAATTAATTTTTTTGTAGTGTCTAATATTAATTTAGTAATTGTTCACAAAAGGACTTAAAAATTATTTCATTTAAGAAATTTTTTTTCTAAATATATAACTATTTTAAAAAAGAATATACACTTAATTATAAATATGTATTATTTATGAGAAAAAATTATAAATAAAATTTAATTTTTTTGTTACTATTCATATTACAATATCAATTTGATAAATGTATATATTATTAAGATAATTATAATACAAATGTGTTTCCTCGTTGAAACTCAATCTTGCATATAACATAACCTAGGTCAGTGTTAAGTGAAGTAAAATCTATTAAATTACCTTAATGAAATAAATTACTATCAAATATTGGGGTGTTACACACCTCCAATAAGACAAGGGTTTGAAACTAGCACAGACTAGGCATATCCCACAAATTGGAAGCATTTTCCAATGTACCTGTACACAGTCACACAACTTTTGGACAAAAATGCTGAAATATAAAAAGAGTAAGTAAACAAGCATTCATAAAACTAAGATACCTACATCAAAGTACAATAGTAAATTAATGGAAATTAAATAGGGCCAAAATACAAGCCCAGCAAAAGTAAGAGTCTGTAAAGGTGAACACACAAGATCTTGAAACTAATCTGTATGAAAAACCAACCTGAAGGGTAATTACAAAGACAGATTTCTAAAGCCACATGAGCAATCCTCGACTATATGATCTCTCTAAAACCATGAGGTCCGGGCCTACATATGACCTCATCAAAGAATCAAATTTCTACACGATACATGACACGTGAGGTAAAATCCCATGTAGGGGTGAGTAAAATAATACTCAATAGGATACACTGAAACTACAAAGGAATGATACTGATAAATACTTGAAGTACACCACAAAGGTTATAAATAGAGTACATGGAAAATAAATACATGGAGTAAACCACCAAGAAATACACATAGTATAGAGAGCTCCATATAGATATATGTCTACAACACATATATCAAGATATTATAGACATACTCATCTTAGAAATTATGTATAATAAGGTTGCGACCTCATAGCCAGCAATAAGATTCTCATCATAGGATCGAATCGTTACCCCTAAATGATGAGGACACAATCAATGAGAATAGAAACCTCTGATGGAACCCATCTGAGAGATGCACTCCATTGGGAACATTATACCAAGTTTATCTCCAATTCCATGAAATAGGGGTCGAGTCATCACCACCTTGCACCCAACACAAGCTAAGAAACCCATGAGTATAGGTTCTCCTCTTGCCACTGAACACTGTTGAGGGATCACTTCTCCAAACTATGCACCACATGCTTCCTCTATATAAAGAGAGAGAGAGGATGGACTCACACCATCAATCTACCCCAAAATCAATGGAGTTATTCTCATAACCACCCCATGAAACATCTATAGCTCTTAAATCGAGTATCCCTCTCCTCAGTCCATCAAAGGAGCTCTAACTCCTATATATTTATTGCTCACCCCAAATGAATGGGTTTGCATATGATAAATTTTTCTAATATAATGGGGTCCTCTATCTCCAATTAAGGAACTTATCGTACATGATGATACACACAGTCTTGATAAGACAAGGTGTTAAGGTAACACACAGAGTGTCAATAGCACACAGAGTATTGATAACACACGAAGAGTCGATAACACATAGAGTTTTGATATCACATAGAGTATCAATTATACATGGAGTTTTGATGACACAGAGAGTGTAAATTACTCATAGAGTATCGATAAAAACAGAGTGACAATAAGACATAGAGTGTCGATAATTCAGGAATCCCACAAATCACATAGTCACCAGGCCACATCTTGCCGCTGGATTCCACTCATAGTGCGCTTATTCCAGGAGAACCTACTCCTCAATGCAGTAGGTTTTTTTGGGAAATTACCCAAAAAAATAGACTTAGAGTATCTAAAAAAGTACATTCTCATCAAAAGAGTCTCAACTCCACAAATGTCTCATCAAACTGACTCACAATTTGAAAATTAAGGCTATTTTACTAAAAAGGTCTGACCTTGGGGCAGTCTGACCTGGGGCTGGGATGACCCACCAAACCCAACCTGACCTGGCCTAGTCAAGCAGACCCGGCCCAATTAGTTCTAGTCGGAACCAATCATACCAACAATTCTATTGGTTTGACACAAATCCTTTGTTCCATCCTTCTATGTGTGGGCCGGTTTGGACCGTCGTACGAGGTCCACCTTGACTGCGTGCCTAGCATGTCAATGTAGCACCATGCCACATTTCATGCATCTGACCCACCTCTTCTGCATGTCCCGCGACATTGCTTCCATGGTTCCTCCGATGTATATATGAGATGCATCACTGCTCGCCACCACGACCTCCTTTTGTGGCCTCCTACCACGGGCCCAAGTCACTGGTCGCAGCCTCCGCCACCTTGGTCTCCCACGCGATCCTACCTAGGGCATGACCTCACACTCTGCCGTCGACCACCTCATTAGAAACCATCTACCTAGCACCCCTACTGGAACCTGACCTCCAGGTGGGTTGCGTTCCACCTCCACTTACTAGAATCCCTTACTAGAAGTCCACTATGAGCCTCAATACATTCATTTTAGAATGATCACAACGAACAATGTAATAGAAGGATCTAATCCCCATTTAGAACCACACAGGTAGTTATCCATCCCACAAGAATGGAAGAACATTATATCAACATGTTCATGGGTTTTTCAGCATTCATCGTTTAATTCTATTATGGGAATAGAAATCAAAAATAGATCTGACACGCTACCTCGATTGGGAATGATCTTTGATGAAGAGTGAATAAGTGTTGTCATCATGTGTTGATCCTGGATCCGCTGAATTCGGGGATGTCTATCAATCATCATTCACCAAATTTTCTAAAAAGGCCCTTCACTCCTTCTCGAATGAATTCCAGTGTTATGGTGATAACCCTACATACCTGACAAGACTTAAAAAAATAAAAAACATCGCTGCGTCAAAATAAAATATTTTTTTAAATATTTTACTACTCATACATCCAAAAAATAAATTGCATGAATGGAATATGTCGACCGACGTTAGGCTTCACCTAAGGAAATAACTACATTACAGACTCAATAGTGGTATCATATTTTCAATCTAAGTCACCATTCATGACTTATTATGAGTTGAAAATAAAATTATATTTATTTAATTATTTTTTATGGATATATCAAAAAACTATCATTCAAAACCGGAATGCACCAGCCGATGGTAGGCCTTTCCTAAGGATAAATAGCTTCTATAAACACAATGGTGCCCCCATATTTTTGATCTAGAAAACCATTTAAAATTTATTCAACTTTTTTAGGAAAACCATGCGCTCATTTTATTAAAAATATAATATTTTTTCAATGAACTATTCCGGACACACTAGGCCTAAAAATTGTGTGTCGTCTCAGCCACTATTCTTGAAATTCAACCAAATAATTGATAAAAATAAATTATTGAAGATAAGAGTCATTAAATTCCCCAAACCTTAATTCTTTACATCCTCGAAATCGAAACCAAGGCCTACTTAAAGAAATTAAGGGTACTGAGCATTAACCTGAGCCTCCCACTCCCATGTTCTCTCCAGGAAATTCCTCTACTGCCACACATGTGCACCAAGGGAATCGACCATCCATGAAGTATCCTATCATATTGATCCATTGTATCTATTAATTGTATGTAAAATGAGCATCATGATATGAAACTATCATCGATGGAATTCCATGGAGTAGAAATTTCTCAAACACATAGAGGTGTGTCAAGATCTCTACTAAACTCTACTCTTGACTAGTTACGAGGTGGGATGACATGGTGAGTCTTTCAACAATCACCTAGATAGTATCTTGTCCCTTATAAGTACATGGTAAACCTATCATGTAGTCATTTGATATCCATTCCCAATTTTATCCCAGTACCCTTGGAAAGAAAAGGAGAAACTCTTCCCAGCACATGGCTTGACATGGTGAGTTGATAAACCCATAAAATGAGTCAAAAAAGAACATAGATTTAACCATTTAATAATCATTGGTGTCCAAAAAATCACCCATATGTATATCCTGAGGCATATGTCCAATATAAATTTCCATCGCTGCAAAAAAACCTTAGCCTACCTACCCCACATATCACAACAGCCCTCCAGGCATAGCCACCCCAAGCTCATGTCACATAAAAAGAAGTAGGAATCTAACATACAAATCAGGATCTCGTATATAAAATAAACAATACATCCTTTCTACACAATGATCCCTGATGGAATAAAAGGTAATTTATGGTATAATTGGAAACTATGGAACTTTATCAGGACATCCTCCCTCAACATCACTAGTACTATTGTGCATCCACCAAAAAGAACGATGTGCTCCAAAACCATTGAATATATTTAATGGGCATGCCATGTGGACATCTGAGAAAGTAAATTCTCACAGTCATCATTCCCAAGATGTTACTCTATGATTAAATATAAAAGTAGAGGGGTTAAAACCATCAAATGGAGGTAAGTTGTTCGTTCTATATCCCCAAAGGATATTTTCAATGATGCCAACTACTCGAGAACCACTTTCAAAAAATGTGAACTAGATCTCCTGCTGATATCATCTACTACCACATTCCTCAACCAATGACTATAAAGCATTTAAATGTCATAATCCCAGAGGATCTCTAGTCAATTCCTATGTATCATCCTATTCTTTATCCATTGAAACTCTTCTACTACTGCATGAAAATGAGGACTCATGACATCCATTATGCTGAGGGCTGGGATATTCAATTCATAAGTAATCAGATACACCCTCTATTGTGTGATTCCAATCTATACATCCTAGGGTTACGTTTTCACCAAAAAGGAATACCTCATTCCACCACTATGAGGCACCCCATTTTTCACCAAAAACAGTCAATAATTGAATGAACCATAGATAACTAGTACATACCAAGATTGATGTCATAAGGCCTCGACGCTGCTACCAAGATATCCCAATCGAAACTATCATCTCAAAAAGATAGATCATACTATTGAAAATAGTGAATAACCATTGGGTCTCCTCTAGCACGAGTCTCCAAATGCGAGGGTCGAGTTAACGGTTCAACTAGAATCTCTAAGTCTCCAACAAGATTCATGGAAAGAAAAGAATGAATAACACTTGTATCTATCAATATGATATCTAAATTAAAATAGACATAGAAAATACATAGAATTATAACTAGAGAACTTGGGTTAAACTCCTCGACTTCATGGAGTTATCCTCTTCCCTGTCCTCTAGCTCCATGTGCATAATGTGGATCACCTTGTGGTGGTGGTGGTAACATGTCGAAATGTATACCACCTCCTGCTACTATCTCAGCTCCTTTTCGATGTCTATTTCCCTATTGATATGTAATTTATTGTCATTTTCTCTACCTTAGTGTTAAATCCACTATTTCTTTATTAGTAGTACGACGGGTTTGAAAATTTCTAATGATATTTATCCTACGATCAAAAGAAAATAAATGCCTCTCTCTAGGCCTATAGGACTCACTCTATGAGCCCTGAGTTGTAGATCCCCTTTCTTAGGACCTCCTCTCGGAATGTTTCACACATCCATGTCTCTAATAATCATGTCGGATTACTAGTTCGGAAGCCTCTTCTCTTTCTTTCCCATTGTAGACTATTATAGGCTGTATATACCTGGCCAATGAACTATCAACCACAAATGTTCACTCTAGTGCCCTAGAATAAGTAGGAATGCACATAAGGATTAAAATGGATCTGATATCCCTATGTAGAACTCACTTAAAGGTCCAATACCTGAGGCACTGGTCATGTATCATATCCATAGAGTACTTGGAATGGTCTTTATGCCTCGATAAATATTCATATATCGATATGTCATCCTTCTGAAGCAATAGAAGCATTGGAACATGAATAACCCATATCTTATAAGGTGATAAATCCTCTAAAAAAGGTTCTCTAACTCTATCCATCGAATTTTCACCCCATCATAAGATCAAGTAAACATACCCCACCATCTTCCTACTGATCCACGTAGAAGGCTCACTGCCAGGAACAACATTTGATCTGTTCGTGTGCAAACTAGATGGACAACCTAGGTTACCACCTCAATCCATTCCACAACCACCATAGTGTTGGGATAACATTGGAATATGATGGTTCTATGATACTAAAACTCATAATGTTCCCTCATCTTGTGTGTCTCATCCATTGGTATTGTGGGTACCAACTACTACTCTATAAGTTGTTGCATAGCATGTCCACCACCCAGAGGTGCAATTTCTATTACAAATATATGTAATGCTATCCTTTCACCCTGTGGATCATCCTTATGATCACACTATGAAATCCTAGATGGCTCTCTATGTGGAACCATCTTTATGTAAATCATGATGTACCACCGTTAATAGAGTATATCCTGAGAGCTAACTCAAGAAAGACATGGAAGACACAAACATTATTATATGACGCATTTACAATTTTTCAATTAAACTAGTGTTCTCATGTTCCTTGTCAATAATGAATCATTCATAGTACTCTTGTATAGATATGTTGGTCGGTGCAACAACAATACATTCCCTTTCCTGAAAGCCTAGCTCTATACACATAACATTGTTTCCCCAAACCAATCTCACAGAATCTTAGTCCATTATATTAAACAATCCTCATCTAATACCACCCTGTCACAACCCATCCTAGAGGGGCCCTTTTTTGTAACTAGCCCAAGCTCAGATCCAATAAGATAGGGGCTGGTGACTAGCTCCATGTGGGCATATCCCATAAATGGGTGGTATTTCCCTAAGTACTTGTACACATTCAGAAAACTCTAGGCCCAAAATGATGAAATGTAAAACCGCTAAGTAAACCAGCATGCAGACCACTAAAGAATCCAACAACATAGTATGATAGTAGAAAAATAGAAAGTAAACAAGGCCAAAATATAAGCCCACTAAAAGGAAGAGTCTGTAAAAGTGAATAGACAAGTTTCTGAAACTCGTCTGTAGAAAATCCTACCTAAAGGGTAGGTATAGGGAAATCAACTTGAATCCATAGGAGCATACCTCAATGGTATGATCTCTCCGAACACCACCTTGCCATGGTCCACCTAGGACTATGTCAATGCATTGAATGTGTGCACAAGACACAACACATATGGGAAACTCTTGTGCAGGGGTGAGTAAAACAATAATCAGTAGGGAAGCCCCACACCACAATGTAATACTACTAAGAAATACATGAATTACACCACAAAGGTTATACACAAATTACACCATAAAGGAATACATGAAGTATAATCCAATCAACATAGATATATGTCTACAACACATATATCAAAAACATCTAGATATACTCATCTCAAACCCTATGTATCATAAAGTTCCATCCTCATGTTCTGTAATAGGATTCTCACCATAGGCTCGAATCATAACAAAATAAGAGGACACAGTCCATGAACTCAGCCATCTTAGATGGAACCCATCTGAGAGATTACCTCCATTAAAAAACTTTTACTAGGTAGAGCTCTAGTACCCAGCACTCGGGGTCCAGTCATCAATGCCTTGTGCCCAACATGATCTAGGAATCCCAAGATAAGTGGTCTTCCCCTCTCCACTGCACATAATTGTGGGATCACAACTTTAAACTATGCACCACGTGCATCCTCTCTAGAAATAGAGAGTACTGGGACTCACGCCTCGCCACTTCCCCATGGTCAAGAGATTACTTCCCCTAACTAACATACAAAACCTTTATCGATCCAAAAGAAAGTACCATGCTTTGCATTCCATCGAGGGATCTCTAACTCATATTTTGGTATAATTCGCACCATGTGAATGGGTCCTCTTCTCGTAACTATTTCTAACATCCGAGGGAGCCCCATCTCCAATGGAGGACCTGCTACCGCATGATAAGACACACCGTCTCATTAAGAAATAGGGTTTCGAGAACACACATAGTGTTGGTAGCACACAGTGTGTTGATATCACATGGATTGATGATAATACATTGAGTATCTATAAAAAATGGAGTTTCAATAACACATGGAGTTTTGATAATTCATACAGCCCATAAATAATGTAGACACCAAGTCACAGCCAGCCATAGGATTCCGCTCATAGCACACTTATTTCAAGAGAACATACTCATGAATCCTTTAGGTAGTATGTGAAATTACAAAAAAAAACTACCATATAGTATCTCTAAAGGACTGTCCCATCGTAAGGGTCCTAACGTTTTAAACTGATCATCAAACGGGCACACGGTTTCAAACAAGTGTGCTAGGAGTGGAATCTTGGTCCAGTCCGGTCTAAATAAAACTTTCCTAGCCCATGGGGCCACTGGATCATCCTAGATCCTCTAGTCTAGCCCATCGCATGAGGGCCTATTTGGAGTGCCACACGCGTTCTACCCTGACTGTGTTCATGTTCTTTAAAAGCTGGGTTATGTCGCGTTTGACCTGGCCTGCCCACCTCCTCCACATGCACTGTGGCCTCATCATGGTGGGCTCCTCCATCCTAGCTTAGATCAAAATCCCAGCTTACCATAGTGGCCACCTAATGCGTCCCCTAGTCAATTCCTACGGCCTCCACTGATATGGGCTCCCACGTGGTCCCCCTAGGACCATGACCTCATGCTCTATCATCGGCCACCCCACCGGAAGCCCATATACCTTACACAATGCCTGGAACTGAGCATCTTAGCCGAAGAAATTCCACCTATTATGTTGGCCTCCATTTTTGGGGACCCAATGTAGGCAATGATCTATTAATGTTAGAAGGTTCACAAAGAAAAAATCATCACAAATATATAATCCCCATTCAAATCAACACAACTAGTTATCCATCCCACAAGAATAGATAAATCATGGATCAAATGATTTTTGTCTTGGTCCTCATTTATCATTTGAATCTAATAGGGGAATAGAAATCACAATGAGATCAAACACCCAACCTTGAGATGGAATGATCTTTGACGAAGAGTGAAGATGTGTTTTCATCATTCGTCGATCCTTGATCCACCAAATCCATGGTTTTTGATCCATCATCGTTTTCCATGTTTTATCTAGAGGCCCCCCTCTCCAACATAATGTAATTCCATGGTTATGGAGATAAACTTGAATTCCTAAAAAGGAATTAATAAAATATGAAAATTCATAGCAACATTGAAATAAAATATTTTTGTTAAATATTTTATTACCGATACATCCAAAAACTGACATTCACAACTGGCCCACGCTAGACAATTTTAGGATTAACCTGAGAAAAAAACCAAAAATATGAACTCAATGGTCTTCTCATATTTTAAATCCAAGTCACCATTAAAGAGTTATTTTGATTTTAAATTAAATTAATATTTATTTAAATATTTCATTTATAGTTTCTTCCAAAAACTATATTTCACTAGCATCCCACATCGAACAATGTTAGTTCTTGCCTAAGGTAAATATTCTACTCTAAACACAATGATGCCCTCATATTTCTGATCCAGTAACTCGTTAAAGAGTTATATCACCATTTCAGTATAACTTCTAGTATGTTCTATTAAAAATGTAACATTTTTCAACAAACTGTTTCGAGCACATTAGGCCTTTCAATCGCATAAATTCTTAGTTCCTAGTCTCAATTTTTTTTCAAATAATTTCTAAAAATAAATTTAGGAAAATCTATGTCATAACATTCATTGTTAAAAATTGATCCTCTTCATTAGACAACCTCTTTAAGTTTAAGAAAATCCTTCCCTGATTGGATTTATGATATCAAAAATTGCAATATGATGTGGGGAGGGAATAAAATAAGACATTTAGGTAAGTGTTGAACAAAAACGGGTTTTTATTTGTGAATATGAGAGGAGAGTGGGTGCCTATTTATAAGTGAAGCAAGTGTCACACATAAAATATTTCAAAATAAAATGATGTAAGTTTGTATTTTACATTCCAAAAGGCTCATAAAATGGAATTTTTTATACCATAGAGGTTATAAGTTTAAATATTTCTACAAAATATGTGTTTTAAAAGTTTCTAGATAATTTTTCACCTAATATGTTTACTTTAACCCTCAATAAACCATTTTTTAACCGTAACCAAGATAATTAATTTTTATTATTTTTACTATTAATTAGGTCAAAAATTATGTTTAACATATTAGATAATATTAAATATTTTTATTCCAAATATGGAATCCATGTTTAAAAATTCAATTAATTAATGTGGGCAATTTTAATTTAAAATTTAACCCACACATGTGATCAGAAAGCTGTTTTCCAAAATGAAAATGATCAAAAGATTGAAAATTATTTATATCAAAAAATAGGTAATTGATTAAAATGAAATAAATTAGACTAATAGATATATAATTTTAGTAATTTTAGTTTCAAAATAATCATAAATTATTTTTTAATTTCTTAAATTCATTATTAGTATTGCAATTCTTAATAAAAACTAACATTTTTAATATTCATTGAAAAACATATTTTCTCATAAAATTTGGAAAACATCACTATAAGATAATTTTACATTTTATATTTAAAAAAATTAATTTCATTTTTTAAAATAAATTTTATAATTTATTCAAAAATTAATTTAAAATCAAGTTCGAAATATTTTCGAAAACATCTTTTTAACAAAATATTGTTTTTAAGCAATAAAATTTATTTATTTTTATCTCATTCTTAGAAATAATAGAAGTTGAATGGTAAAAAACTTTATTGAATATATAATTTTTAATTTTAATTAAAATCATTCACCAATATTTTTTTATCTTTTTAATATAAAACCTGTTTTTGTGCGTAAAAATAATTTCTCAGAAAATGATTCACATTATTTAGAATTGGTTTCTCATTTCATTTATAACAAATTTCAAAACTATTAAATTAGTTTATATATAGTCTTAAACCATATATTATCATAATTTACTTAATAATATTCATACATCATATTCCAAATTTTAGATAATAATAATAATAAATATTAATTTTATTAAAGTATCTATCATTTCGTTTAAACATGGTGTTTTGTGTAATAGAAGATTTCGAAAAAATTAATTTAATATCAACTAGATATTTCATAAAGTCATTTGGTGTTACTGGAATGAGTCTCATTAACAAGATTTCATCACAACCATAAACCATTATGATAAAGAATAATAATTGCATTCTTGGATCATATTCCCAATAAAGTACAAGTGACATCAATGTATGTCGTATTATATAGAAAATTATTTTAATTTAAAAATCGCATGGGGAATTTCTTAAGAAATAAATAGTTCATTGAAATTCTTCTTTTTTAAACTACAAATTCATAATATATTTATGGAATAATTTTCTTGGGTAATAACATTGAAATTTTATAAAGTTTTCTTTAAATTTAATATAAAACGTTTCTTGATAAAAATAAAATTTCCAAAAAAATTAAATATAAATAATTTCTAGAAACCTTTCATTTGAAAATAAACATTAAAACATATAATGGACACATTAAAAATAATTTAAACATTTCTTGATGAAGAAACATTTCTAATTTTAGAATAGTTTTTAATACATAAAACATTTTTAAAATAAATTTCTTCAAAAATATCCTTTTAAATTTATAAATGAATATTTAAATTATTGAGTGGTCATGGAAGTGGGAAATTTCATACATATTAAAATAAATATGCCTTTATCCTTTTTAGTAGAATCCAAACAATCCATATTCTAAAAATTACAAGAATATTACCTTTAAAACATTTATTAAAATCTTAAAAATTGTAAAAATAACATTTAATATTTTTATAGGACCATTGAAACATCTTTGAGGAAATTTTTAGAAAAAAATGACGTTGAGGAAAATGATTTTCGACCAAAGAGAAAAATAAATTTGGTTTTCTTTAAAAGAATTTTTCTAGAATCATGAGTATATAAAGATATGAAAATAAATGTAAAACCATTAATCTCATTAAATAACCATATTAGAATAAAATTCGTTTTTTTCTTGAGATATATATCATAATAATTCATCATCAATTGTACAATAATAAATAATCTCATCATGCAATAATATCCTAACATCATAAATATTCTACATTGGTTACTTTTAGAACGTAAGTCGCATTATATAAGAAACATAAAAATTTTATATATCATAAAAATAAGTATATTAATGATATAAAATGTCAAAGGGGATGTATATATAGCTCATAAAATAATATAGGTTAATATCACAACATATGTTCTAGGGAAGAAAAAATTAGACAAAAACCCCTTACTGCTTTGGAAACCTTTAAAAAATTAACCCAATGAAAGATAGATCCAAAAATGAATATATAAATCAATATAATTGTCAGGATAAGGATAATAAATGACATTAGTTATCATTATATACACTACATAAAATTAACATGTGGTGAATATGGCATATATCTCATCAAAAATAAGAGTGAGACAAAAATACCTTACATTAACTCTTTATATCCTTCATATAGAAATAAAAAATATTGTTTATAAAAATTTGTTTATAATATATATATATATATATATATTAAATAATAATTATTACATATATCATAAAACTTATTATTTACTTATTACATTTAATTATCAATTTACTAATAATTCCTTGTAAAAATCATGGTTCGAGCAACAACTGCTTCATTTTTTTTATATGTTTTGAATATTAATTTTTGGTCCACTTATGTTGATCATGTTCACATAATATCTATAATTTTATGAATTATTTAATTATAATATATAATCATTAAATAATTATTTACAGTAATCCATAAATTTTATTAATAAAAAATGAAATACACCATTCTTGGAAATGGTAGGTTGTATGTAAACAAGAACACTTTTTCTATTTTCTTGATGGATGAAATGAAATGGAGTAAAATAGTAAGTCACATTTAAAGATTTATTATGTTTTAATATAGATAATTTAGAATAATAAACATGTTCCTTATTACCTTCCATGAAAATCTTTTGATAAAAAACATTCACATTGCTTTGTGAGGTGGTAGTCCACAATACACATAGATGATGTTATTGTATCGCACATGAAATCGAAGGTAAGATGGTTTATGTTATATAATAATTCCATAATTAAATTTATTTTAAAAATATAATATATATCATTATTTAATTTTTCATTATTACTATCCTAGAAAACCATAAATGAAAAACACATCACATCGGTTTTTTAGGTAGTGGTCCTCTATACTGACAAACAACATTATTATTTTCCGAAGTATTTGGAGGTAAGAAGATAGATCAGGTATTGTAATTTAAAAATTATAATAATATAATAAATATCATTTGTAACTTTTAATTTCTTCGTTGTATCCAACCCTGAGGTGGGGGGATGGAAAACAACTAACATTGGCTCCTATGGCAGTAGTCAATCAGATACAGGTTTGACGACTTCGTTTTCAATTTGATGCATGAGGGGATTTATATAGTAAATTAAATTAAAATAACAGAATATTAGTATATAGGTTATATTATGTTTATTCTATTATCCTAGGTTATGATGATTATAAGGATTTAAATTACCAAATAAAAACAAAAAATAATTGTTAAAAACATCACCTCTTCTTTAGACAACCTCTTTAGGTTTACCCCAAAACCTCCATATATTGGGTTTTTGATCTAAACAATTCCTCTAGGGTGTGGGTATGTAGTTATGGAATACATTGAGGTTGGTATTTGGTGAAAATAAATGGGTTTGGAAGTGTGAAAAGGACAAAATCCTATTATAAGTTGGGTAAAGGAAGAACATTTAATTATTGAAAATAATAAAGAATACCCATGTTTATCAGATAGAAAAATGATAAAAAATTTGTCACTATAAATCTATAGATATTATAAGGTCTAAATATTTCCATAAAATTGTTTTTTGACAACTTTATATGTTATTTTAGTATTTATCTCTTTTGTTTAACCCCTAGTAAACCATTTTTAATCATAATTGTGGTAATTAATTTTTACTGTTTAACTATTATTTATAGTGAAAAATTATGTTAACCATATTAGATAACATTAATTATGATAAATAAAAATTTATAATCCATTTTTTCATAATTAAATTGAAATAAGTAGAAAATATTAGTTAAATATCATTCCCACATATGTGACTAAAATATAGTGTTTTAAAGATAAATGTTTCAAAAGTGTAAAATGTTTTTATATCAAAATTCCTTTTGTAAATTAATTATAATGACCTAAATTGGATTAATAAATATATAATTGAAATTATTATACTTTTAAAACGATATTAAAAAATAATTATGTTTTTAATTAATCAAAGATAAAAGATAAATCTTAATACAAACCAATATTTTTCCATATTTATCAAAACAATTATCTACTCAAGGAAGTATAAAAATTTCACATTAATGTAATTTTGGAATTATGAATTAAAAAACAAATTAAATTGTTGCAAATAAATTTTTTAATATTGTAAAAAATTAATCTTTAAAATAATATCACAAAATGCATTAAAACGTTTTTTTGTAAAATATTGTTTTATGCATAAAATTTGATTTATTAGTATTTAAAGCATTGGTATTAGATAAGATGAATATTAAAACATTCGATTGAAAATATATTATTTCAATTTCATCAAAATTATTAACCCAAATTAATTATTTTAATTAATTTCGATTATAATAATTTTGATGTATAAAAATAGTTTTATAGAAAATGATTTTTCCTTAATTTTAAAATGGTTTTAATTTTAATTTAAAAATAATTGGTAACCAATGAATTAATTTTATATATTGGTGTAATTATTTTATTTTCATAATTTATATAATCCCATTCATACTTACTATTCATATAGTTAAGTGATAACTATCATATTAAGTAATAATATTTTAATAGTTTTTCATGTTTCGTTCAAATCAGTGTTGTGTGTAACATAAGCTATATAAAAAGATATGTATATTTAAGAAAAAAACATTTCATAAAATCTTAGGGTGTAATATTAGAGACCGATTTAAAGAAATTTATCCCTCAAAATTCATCACTCAGATAAAAAAAATGTGTATACATCTACCTCATTACATCAACAGGTTCCTCTGTAGATTCCTCAAGATAGTGGTTTTACGCCAAAACATTGACCAAGTGACTGGTCTATTTTCATTGCACTTTTTCTTTATGATCTATAATATCCACTTGGTCTTCCTTAAAATAAATTTAATTATCAAATGTTATGACGTATTATTTTTATAGATGTGATGTATCTAGTATGAACTTCATTTGGATGAATACATGGAACACATAGTGAACCAAAAATAGGATCGATGGAAGTGCTAAATGATAAGATACCATCCCAATTCGATCATAAATTTCAATGGAACTAATATAACTAGGGATTATTTTTACTACATTAATTCTATATATAATTTCATATAAATGCCTTTTCACCAACATGAAATTCTAGATCACATCATCTATTATCATCAAAATGTTTCTATAAACATTATTGTCCCCTTATATGTTACTGAATAGATCCGACCTTCTCTATAATTTCATCATTTAGACCGTGTCTAAATTGCTTTCATTCTACAACTTCCTTCTGGTACATTGTTGTTATATACTTATTTCCATTGAAAGATTCATAAATAACAAAATTTACTCACGAGTAAAAGTTATTATTGTATGAAAATTCAACTAGAAGAAGGTGTTGATCCCAAAATCCTTTAAAATACTTGATTTGAATTGTTACTACAGACTAAAACGTTGTATAATAATGATACATAGTGTTTAAACTATACTCTATAACCAGATCTTGTTGAATAATTTACCAAAACAATGAGGTAGACCTTGGATACAGATCAAATATAATCGAATGTGGAACTCTATAAAACCATAAAACTTCCATAATACATAACCTTATAGGTTGATCAAGGCAGAAGTATTCTATAATAGTGGTATAGTTTTCTGAATTTTTACGGAAATAAACTATAACACATATATAATTTTCCCTTTTTGATACTTTATGTTGTTTAATGACAAAATTCATAGTGTTGGTTTATCAATTTCGATTATTTTAAATATAATTGTTATAGAATCCCCTTAGATTTTTATCTCTAATATTTAACATCATGACATACCAAGAATTCAGATACATAAACACCAATGTTTCTCACAATGTTTTCCAACAAGAAACTCTATTTTATATAGGCCATTGTTAGGTACTTTTCCTTTATCACCCCCCCCCCCCCAATTTTGGGTTCAAGCCCCATGGCCTTTCCAGATGCAATAGGTAGTCATCAGATTTTTGCATTATCAATTTTTCAAAACTATATGATTTATAAAACATTCCAAAATAATAATAACTAATAATTACCATAACATCAATGATAATATAAACCACAAATTCTACAAATATGTTTTATCATAGGAGAAAAAATGAAATGGTATTCCTCATAAAATAATTTTTTCCACTCAAACGTTGTCAACACCAATGTGTTTTCTGGACTTAAATGTTTTCCAAAATATCCTTAATCTTGATAAAATCTAATCAAATTACATCTAAAAATTCATGTATAAGAATATAAAATTATGATAATCCTTAAACTCATAATCCCATGATGGTATCCATAACTCTCTATTTAATATTATATGGAGACATATATGCTTCTAAAATTAGCACATTCATGTGATGATTTCGGATACTTAAAACCCAAATACCAATGTTAAAATAAAGACTTCTACAACATAATCCATTAATACCAAGAAAAAGATAATTCAATAATTCCATTGAAGGGATTTAAATTTAATAGGTACTTCCTTGGTCTAGTAGTTATCTATTGGATTCAGTTATTGACTTTGATGATTCCCATAGTACCAACACTTAATATATTGAACCCCTTGACAATTTTCACTCTATGAACTTATTTTCCACATAGAAAACATTGTCCCTTAAATTTTTTATAATTTTAATGTTTCTTTTTAGAACCTTATTTTCTTGTAGGAAGAATAATATTCCTTCCTCTATATTTATTACCAAAAAAACATTCATAAAGTATTCCTTACTTTTATTTTGGTCCATATAAATCTAACTGACCATCCTGTTCTATATCATATATCACAATATATTATTAAGAATAATCATAATATCTTTCTACCCAACCATCGTATATAATTTTTATAGATATTCACTAAAATTTTCAACAGATTCAGTGTTAACATCATTCTATATTTTTGTATCCATTTACTAAAACCTAAAATCATATTGAGAGAAACACTATTCATATTGAAAAAAACGAATGATCATAAAAAATTCACCTATAGGATGTATAAATAATGAATTATTTTAATCATATTAATCCTTAGAAATAACCTAGGTTATTCATGGTAATTATGTATTTAAATCCTTCATGATGGTTTGTAAATATTTTGTGACTTTCTAAAGCATAACCCTTAGGTGTGTCAAACCATGTGTGATATAAGGCCCATTATCATGTCCCATGTGATTATCTAGTCCACCAAAATGCACAATTTTATGAGTTATCACACCTAGGAACATCTATACTAGATCCACATCCTATGTTTGTATCAAGATAGTGATCTAATTTATTGTAAACCACTTTATATATCCATTACAAAAATTCAAGGATATATTTTTATACTTGGACATCACCATATGGCTCGTATTAATGTTTTCTCATTCTAGTTTACAAATTAATAACTAAACCGTTATATCATACAAACTCTAGAGTCCTTAACTTCTAATAAATAAATATTAAATCTTAACATATGAATATTAATTACACAACATAACAATCAATGACTGAATTTTTTATTTTAGAGCCTTTCGAAACATGGAAACATAAAAAACTTGTTGATCGGTGAGTGAATTTATCTCCAACCATGTTCATCATAACTGAAACCCTTCTTAGAAATATCATACATAATACCTTTTATCATAAACCAATAAAATTATATATAAAAAATAGTGATATTATATTCTCAATAAGGATAGAATATGCAGATATCAATATATCATGAGAATAAGGGTATGTGACATGATAATAAAATTTTGAAACCATGCCATGAATATCATAGATCATAAACATGAGTCATGGAATATATCTTGTAATTCCATAATATATGAATAATATAAGAATAAAATAACACAATCCATGAGATAATAAATTTGAATGGGACTTAGAGTTATGGAAAACAAATAAGAATATAAATCATCATCTCAAGGATACCCACCATGTCATTCAGAACATGCTTCGATTAGGATGACCACCCTTTCACCTACAATGGTCTCTTAATAACCTCTATTGTACCCTCTATTTAATCTTAGGATAACATCTCACTTACCATCTATTTGGGATCGAGATACACTTCTATGTACTCTCTTAGGTCATAGAACATTAATCTTTACACAATGAATTTGAGAGAGATATCAACCCCAAATATCACATAAATGAGAGACTTTTTAGCCACAAGATCACAAAAAATGGTCATATCATAACCCATAAAAATAAATGGATTTCATAAACATTTAATAATATCAACATAACATAACCTGTGGAAAATAAATAGTTTTCATAAAATTATTTCCATCATTATCATAAGATAATTATATAAAGAATAATAATTTATTCATTGGATCACATCAACAGTAATTACTATGTTAAATCAAATATAAAAAAATTGAAATAGAAAACAATCAGAACATTTTTTTAGGGAAATGAAATTTATTTGAAAATCAACTTATTTAAACTAGAAATTCATAAAATATCACAAAAAATAATTTTATTTGAAAAATATCCCTTAAAACATAAAAATAAATCAATAAAAATTATTTATAACATTTCTTGAAGAAAATATCCTCTCCGCATTGAAAAAACAATTTCAAAAAAAAATTAAAATACTTTTCTATGAAAATAACCTTGGGAATGTATAAAGGATTCTTGATAAATAATTTCAAACATAACCAAAGTAAAATGCAATTTTAACTTTATAAAATAATTTTTGAAATAATTAAATATTTTCATAATCATTTTTTCGAAAATAATATTTGAATCTTATAAAGGAATCTTTGAATCATTGATGGTTTTTGAAGGGTGTAAAGGTCATCCATGTAAAATCAAATATTCCTTTTACCTTTCCAGAAAAATCCAAAATAGCGATATTTTTATAATGAAATTATGATTAATTTGATATTTTAAATATTTAAATTGGGGTAAACAATAATTTAAATAGTCCCATATAAATATTGAAACATTTTTGGAAACATTTTTGAAAAATGAGTACATGTAAGAGAAGGTTTTTTTACCAAAGAGAGAAATAAAGTCATTTTTATTTAGAAGAATTCATTTGGAATCATTAGTACATAAAGAGAGTAAAATTATGGTAATAAATGTATTCTTAGAAAATAACTAGAGGATCAGAAAATTCATGAGTTTTTATAGATATTTATTAAACTATTTCACATTTTATATCATAATCATAAAAAATCGTGATATGAAACGAGATCATAATGTCAAACACTAAACAATTTGGTCGAATTTGAATCATAATACCAAATAAATCCAAATATAAAATAAAAAATTAAATATCATGAATAAATATATATTCATAATATATAATTTAATTGGGTTTATATATACCCCCACATAAAAAAAGATAGATGAATCACACAATTTATGTCTCCAAGAAGAAAAACTGATACAAAAATCTCTTTCCACTTTTGCATCCTTTGAACCATAAAACCCCTGAACTAGATACACATAAAAGGATGTGTAAATCAATATAAATTTCATGGGAATGACCATAAATAAATGATTTTCAATGGAAATTGTCACATTATTGAAAAATTGATGAAAAATACTCATCTTATAAAATATTTTATAGTATTTGGGTCTTTAAATATATTGGTTTTGAAATATACAAGGTCTAATTATTTTGTGGAACAAATTCCAATTGACACCCAAATGCACTTGAGAAAACTATTAAATAACTAGTCAGACTCACATGATGGAAATTATTCTATCTATGAATATTTATAGCTACTAGTAATACTATGATCTAGTGGTTGTTCTTCTTAGTTATACATTATCCCAAAAATAAAATCTCTCAAGAGGTGATAACACTAAATATTTAAATTATTTCCTCTATAAAATCTTTCAAATATTGACTAAAATTATCTCTTGGAAAAATGATTTTCAATCTTTTTTAATGTAGCATAAGAGGCTGGAATGAAATCAAACTATTTTTAAATGTTAATAATTGGATATTATAATTTTTCAACAACATTATATTAGCCTCACTATAATTCTAGAACAAATTGATCTTAAGATGAACTAGTTTTGTTTCCACTTGAAAACCAGTATTCTCACATCTCCAATAACTTAGTACACATCAATTTTTACTTTATCAAGAATTATTTTATTGTTTTATATCAAATTAGTTTTAGTTCACCGGGTATTATTGGTTATTTACCCTCAATGGTTTACATATAATAAATATTATACCTCAGTATAAATCACAGAATTTGAGATAGATTATAAGTTATTCATCAGTATATGTATTTTATTTATCACAAGAATCTTTTCATATAGTTACATGCATCATTTGGGAGAGTTTTCATTCCCTCTTAAGTGGGAAATAATTTAGTATTTAATTTTTTCTATATTATATTTTCAAGACCATTTAAACATATGTACAATTAATTATATTATGTACCCTATATTTTAATATCTATAGATTATGTTTCATAGAAAATGGGTGGAAATTTTAAATCATTAATGTTGAAATATAACAGTGTTTTAATTAAATATAATAAAAAAATGTTCTCCATATGTTGTCAATATATCGGTTTAGAAAAAATGCAGGGATCCCTGTATCTTCTTGTAGACAAATGACTGAAATTAGTTCGTGAATAAAATACAATATCTTACTGATTCATTAAAATGAAAAATATATATTCCTATATGGTTTATAAGTATAATACAGTTATTATCAATTTCAGCAAGATTAATGATGTATAGTTTTTTCATAGATCATATCTAGATATCGCCTGGATCATTTTGTTACTGATTGAAATTTATTGGTACCATATTATACCATTTTTGTTTATTTTATCTTGAATACCCATAGAAAACAATAAATAAAATAAAGAAACTACCAAAATTTGGTAATGAACATTGCTACATGGAATCCCTATCATAATTAATTGACATTTTATAATCATTGCATGTTATACATTAATATATACTTGTATGATTTATTATTCTTATTGAATAATATAACAGTAGTCCTGGTGAAAATAAAACAACCTTTTTATTTATATCTTTTCAACATATTTAATGTCTTTAGAAGAACTTCTCCAACATAACCTAGAGTAGTGTACTTTTATTATGAAAAATCAGGAACATCTAAATCCTTAAACTCAATGAAGTCATATCTTCTCCCACTATCAAAAAAGTGAAATTCATCTCTCTTATTTAAACATAGTTCTCCCGTACTAATATATTTATATTATAGGAATGTTAATATCCCAAGTAGATATAACATAATTTATGAATATTATCCTAGTGTTTTCCTTGATGTACATTTATAGCTAAATATTGATTCTAACAAACAGTTCTCATCAAAATTGGTGAAGTAATGGAATAATAAATTTCTTTCATATAATGAATTATATGACACCATTTGTCAATATGGTTGATATATGGGTAACTATTACACTACCATTCTCAAAAATTGTTAAAAATGAAATTATGGAATACTTCCAATATATATATGAATCCTCACCAATCCTTAGTATAGTATCATCAATCCAATAATTTTTATAATATAATGTGAGTCTATGTGAATATATAATCAAAAAAATGATAGTTGAATACTTGGTTATGTAATTATCTAAAAAGACATATGGGAGGAATTTATATCTTTTAAAAAATATATTAATTTCTCTATCGTTCATTACTAAAATAAAATGAAATAATTTCATGAATTATATGAATTTTCTTCTAGAATCCACATATAATATATCATACAGTCTTGATGAAATATCTGTAAAATAGTTTTTTGAATATATTCCTCTCTAAAGGTTTTTTATCTATTCTATAATTATAAACTATTTTAGATACCCAAGTGATTTAGCTCTAAATGGGTATATCCATGGAAACTATTATTAGTTTTATTTGAATAATAATTATATTTCCCCAAATGGGTATGATTATTACATTTAATATTCATTGTTATTCAAAAATATTGGATATCTATTATAAGAGTACTAATGTGTAATTAATTATGTATAAAACTCCATAACAATAGTCATTCCAAATATTAAATAATACCCCTTGTTTTTTAACTAGTCCTTGAAATTAATGTCTGGTAATTTCTCCATATAATATAATAGTTTTATATAGATAAAACCACTTATTAATAAAAATTAATCACATAGTCTTATCGAATATAGGAATACCCCTATCCCATTTACCTGGGGAGTTCACCACACAACATTCAATGTATATTTAGTGAAATATGATAAAACTAAAATTATATATATAATATTAGGATAACACATAATCATGTATACCATACAAAAATTAAGAATTATTCATTACACTATGCCATGTGTTTTTACATCCTTGGTTTATATATTTTAATAAAATAATAATAATCTACACATTTTATTTAATATTGAATAAGTGAAATAGAAATTATTGTGAATGTGGGTTCCCTATACCCATATTGAGAATTATGTTTTGATTACTATTTAATTTATATATATATATAGTTACGCATAATTTTTTCTTACCATAATATTAATGTTACATTTGGATACACTATTTACATAGTAATTAATTTGGATTATATTTTATTTCATAATATTTAAATAGTTCCAAAATATAACAAGAATATGATCGTATAATGAATGTAATCATCTCCATATGTCATGTAGTCTAGATATATCATACTGATGATACACAGATGGTGTGGTCCTATCTAGTTTTTGGGGATTATAAGTATTGAGATGTATTCCCATGATGTTTACACATTGTGATCTTATGTATATGAAACTATGGGGACTAGAAGGAATATTACATGTATTTTGTGTAATCGGATATTTCTTTCTACAATAATGTGTGTTGGTCTCTCAAGATTATATCATTATTCATTTTTATTAGTTGATTTCATTTATTAATGGAAGATAAAATAGAAAAAATTTATATTTAGGTGACTTATCTAGAATCAAGTGTTTCATTAGTGGTATGGGATTGGTTGAATGATCAAAAAATGTGTTCACTTACAAGTAGTGTAAGGGATTAATCAAAGTTATTTGATTAGGAAAATAGTAGAATTTTTAAATTAATGGACAATTTTTGAAAATATTATGTCCATGATGTATGGTAATTTCTATAATTAATAAATCATTTTAGGATTATGACAAGATTTGTGTATATATAATTATGTGACAAAAAGATCTTATTTAATATGATGTGTGTTTATAGAATGTTTTCATTACTACAACTAAAACTTATATCTTTATTTCCCATTATATATTTTTATATTCCATACTTGGTATAGGAGTATAACCCACTTCTATCGATATAAGGTCCTATAGGGTCTCACATAAAGAATATTAAGATGTTTTTACAATTTTACTGAATTAAATTTGAGGAAATGGAAGGCCTCATGGCTGATTTGAGTAATAAAAAAGTTTTAATGATAAGAAAATTATGAAACTTTATTTCATTTCATTTTCTAATAACAAGTATTGAATTTATTAATATAGTGTATTTACAAGATACTGTGTTAAAAAAGTAAAAAAAAATTATGAATTAATTATTATTTAAGGATCATTAAATTTTTTATTAGAGAAGTGAGTTAAGTTAGTGGATTTAATTTTTCAATGTAACATTATTCTATATCGTACAAGTAATTGAAAAAATATTTACAATTTTGAAAAAAATGTTCTCTTGGTACAAAATATTATTTAGTGCTTATTAAGAATGCTAATAAGTTTTTAGAGTTAATGTACAATTTCTGGTAGTTTAAATAAATGATATATGATATGATAAAACCAATTTAATTTATACAATTCATCCAATGTATTTTTGGTCTTCTATCTCCGATATATAAAGTTGTAGTGAATAAAAGAGATGTTTTGGTCACCAGGATCAAAGATATCCTATTCATTTAAAATAAATATTATTCCCATGACTATGATAGAAAAAAATGTCTTTTGATTACTTGATCCAGCCATAAATTTTGAATATAGAATTTATAGGTAGTTTTTTAAGAATTTTATGATGATATAAAGGGTTATAGATTCAGTTACCTCAGGTAATGATCATCTAGGATGAGTATAACTTCTGTTTGATCAAAATAAAATGAATAATATTTCCGTTTTATTTTTATGTTCTTAAATTAATAACACAATATCCTCTTATTTATAACAAACTTCCTCTCACTAAATATATTGTTATAATGTTGATCTAGTGGTAAAAATTCTATTTCACCAATTTTTTATGCTTATTCAATGTTCCAAAACCCAACTTTGTTATCAAATCCATGTTGTGTTTAATTAAGTCAAAAAAATGTTAATTGTTCATATATTAATGTAACGGGAATAAATACGGTCTTTTCCCCACTAAAATTTATATGATTTCAGATTTGATGGATGTGTTATGTACATTTGAAGATTGAATAATATTTTTTAAGTTGTAAATTAAATAGAAACACACAAATATATAAATATATATATATAATTATTATCAGTTTCAAGAATGGGGTTTTATGCCAGTCGGCATGCCAATGAACTGATCACTGGTGGGAGAGAAAATAGGAATATATTTACAATAAAAAAACAAAATTCTGGCATCATTGCATATATAAAAAAAAGATAATTTTTTTAAAGAGTGAAATGTTTGGTGGATTCTTCATCCCCTAATGTATCTTGTCCCTCCCTCTAATTGGTTGGGATATTGATAGTATGTTGTGCACAATCTATTATTCTAATAAAATTATTTTTTTTATATAAGTGGTTCAGTACTACAGGGGGTGCCCTAATAGTATCACATCCATCCCACGTGATTTGATCCTCCTATGACCTATCTTCCTTACCCTCTCAACTCACATAGATTAAAGCATGGTTTTGAACTCCTCATGTGGGGATAAAAAAGAAAAATATACTAAAAAAATGTTATTATTTTTAAAATAAATTTAAAAAATTTTGAAATTAAAAAATTAATTTTACGACTATGTGAAATTTAAATTTTGAATTAAAATTAGATTAAATTATTTTAATTCATAATTTATTTCATCAAATAGAATTAACTAAAAATTTAAATCATAGTATGCAATTGTAATTCATGTTGATATATCATAAACTAGATCAACCAATGTTTTTGGGGGTTTTATTCATTTATTTTTTTTTAAATTTTCCATGTTTATAGATGTTAATTAAAAAATGATGGTACGCATATATTCCCTTGACCTCATTGTATTCATAGTGGAATATATGACAATGAATAATTTTATTCATGTGTATCCCACATTCCCAAGACCCTCTAACATGTTTGTGAATATTATTTAATAATGAAGAATATATAAGGAGTAACAATACCCACAGAACTTTGAAGAAAACTATACAAGAGTTTGATGCATTGGAAAATCTAAACCCTACAACATGAGCCTGAGGCAGATCAAGGGGTTACCACTGGGGTCTTAGTTGATCCATCTATAAATCAATGTATCAACCATTATAAATGTTTATGATCATGTCATTGTGTTATCATTTTCATGGATTATTGTTTGTGAGTACTAATATTTACATGTGATCATGTATATTAATAAACTAGAATAAAAATATAAAATTATATTAATTCTGCATGAATGTTTTCTATTTAAATTACAATTAATTTTTCAGAATTATCACATAGAAAAATTTCATTAAATTGAAAATAATTTAATCACGGATCTCTCAATGTAATGATAATTAAAAAAATCCTTATATTACATGATTTTGAACTACACTATGGTATGAGGTACTCATTAACCATACATGGGGTTGACTCCTCTTATTGTCGAGTTGTAACAAGAGTGTTTGTTTCCTTGAATTAAAATTGGAATCTATAAAATATTCATATATTTATTAGTTCAATCTTAGAGGAAAACAATGATTAATTTAAGGTTACAATTAATAAAAGCCCAATATTCACTCAACAGATCAAGAAACAACATGTTAATATCAGTTTCAAGCCTAAATCACTACTTAAAACTCCTCTTGTAGAGAAATATTCTTATCTTGGATAACAAGGTTATATTTGGAGGATACATAGCACTAGAATACTCATGTTACTAAATATATTGAATATATTAGTTTATGGATACTATGATTTTATAAAATAGTCTGATATATTTAATATTAATAAATATATAATGTATAATAATCTATAATCAAGATAAAAGTACTAATATACAAAATCATTATTTCATACAAAATAAAATGTAATATAAAAAATCTATAATAAATACACGATTACCAATACATATTAACTGATATAAATATTCATGAGTTTTACAAGAATTTACGATAAATACTACAATATGGAATAAAATTGTATGTAATATATTCCTCATTAAATTACAAGATGAATAAATGTGGATTTGAGGGTGAAAAAAACATACAACATACACCTGGAAAATTATTTTGACTTTTACATCCAAATTTTTTCATAAAAAATCAATGATTTTTGAATGAAATAGTAGGGAAATGATAATTATACCATCTTGTATAATCTCAAATATGTTTGTGAGGGGAAAATGAAGTAAGAAATAGATCAGATTATTGTTACAAAAATCACATGTAGATTGAAAGATGGAATTTAGGTTAGTCCTCATATACTCCAGATGATAATTTATATTGATCGATTTGATGAATTTTAATTCTTATTGAATCACTAATTTTCAATACATATTATTCTCTTATTCTTATCACCTTATTAATATAGTTTAGTGGGGAGTTAAAAAGATGTATAGAGAAGACACTTTAATATGTATTGGTAAAGGTTTACTATGAAGGTAAGACCAAAAATAATGTTAAATATTTAGTTCTTATAGTTAAAAAATAATTTCAAAATGAAAAGTTCAATGGAAAATTTGATGGAAAATTTACCTTCAAAAATTCCTTCTATGAAACCAAATGAAAAAATGGCGATAATTTGACCTAAGACTATTTTCGTTGTAGATGTTGTTAATGTTCACTATAAGTGATACTATAATGAATTGATGAAGAAGGTAGTAGAATTTACATCTTTTTATTCATTATCGCACATAATATTTTTTTTATTGGGTATCACATACTATATGGTTTCACATATTTTTATTGATATAAAACAACAAAGAGAAGTCTAGATAAAATACATGAAAAAATGTAAGCTCTTCATTGAGTTGATAAATGGTGATTCATATGTTAGTAGTGAGAACAGGACTACTGTTTAGCCATGTTCATGATTTAATTAAACTATTATACTTAATTGAGTGTCACCAAAATATATTCTTAATGTGATCATTAGATATAATGATACATTATTTCATTTTACAGTTAATGACGTTTCTTGTGCTTTATACACAACTAGTAGATGATTAGTACTTGATTCATCCACAATTAAGAGTAAATATAAAGTCTAACACTCAATAATACCCAATCTTGGAAAGATAAATATTGGTAAAGGACAAATAAAAGAAAATGAAAAGTAAATACCCAGACGGGTGCTTAAAATATATTTGATATAAACCAATTAAGTATTTGTAATGATCTCTTATAAGGTTTAAAATGACCAAGGCACATTATACAATTAAAGGTGATAAAGAAAAAATGATTTTATAAAAATGGGAATAAGATAAATTTGAACTATTTAAATTAGAAGCTAAAGGTCAATTAATATTCATAAAGAGATTACATGAATAAATTTATGAAATTTAAAAGTAAGGTATACAATATGCTTGGATAAATGATATATGATGGTTCAGGGAAGTGAACCAAAGAATATCTCATCTAAGAATACATTGATCATTAAATTTTAGTGTGGATTTATTCCTAAAATGACATTTCTATCAACAAATTATAGACATCATGTCTATAAAATGAGGATGAAGATCAGTAATATATGCCTTGAAAAGTGTTAACTATTAGATTGAAGACAATGTTATAAAATTTTAGTGTTAACACAACATAATATTCCAACTATAATAACAAATGTATATAATATAATATCTAATATAAAATAAATTAATTATTTCATAATGAATCTGCTTAAATTTAATGGGTTTGTTTTGATCATATCATTCAAAAAATATGTATTAAATAACATAAATTGCATCTTAAGTAATTATCCTAAATGTTTTTATAGATATTACATAAATACATAAGATAAAAAATTTATATTCTGGTGAATGATTATATTTATATACGTGGGTGAAAATATTTTTTATGATTGTTAAAGAAAGATTAACTTTTAAAAGTTTAGGGCATAATATGAACAAGATGTTGGCCTAGGAAAAAGTTCACCAAGAGAAAATGGAATGTTAATTTAGAGAGACTAATAATATATAGTAAATTACTAATCCAAGTGAGATGGTTTTACAATCAATGAGTAAGGTGATATATCTCTCATTTTATATAATAAATAATTATCTTTCAAGGAATTATTATTTCAAAATAATCTAAAATTAAATTTGAAAATTATTTTAGAAAAATGGATTCATTGGGATAAAATAAAATATATTATATTTAGAGTTTTTTCAAATGATGTAATGATATTTGTGGGTATTAAAGAGAAATGAGTCCTTATTGGTATGAGGGTGGTACAACTAAGGATCATTTGGTTATAGCAAGCCATCTTGCATTAATAAATTATAATTATACTTTGAATAAAAAATTCATAGAATTATTATATTAGGAATTGGATATCAAGACACCCTTTCTAGGATAGTGTCTGTCTGAGGCATCAAGAAATAGTTAGTGACATTTTATAATTACAATAGGTAATACTTATTATACAGATCCATTTGTGGATTAATGAAATCATCACAATAAAAAAATATTAATTTTTCATGAAGGTTTTTCATGTGTCTAAATGTGGTTAATGGGAGATACATTGTATTCTAAGTAAAATATGTTTAACACATATTTAATAGTGTCACAATTCTTATATACAGATATGAATAGATTAAATGTCACTCTCCTTTGAATGACATAAAATTGTTAACACATGTTATAGGGAATATGTTATACTTAAGGTGATATTTTGGTTTCTTAGACCTAGTCAATGAACATAAATTACTAAATTATTTAAAGTATAAATTGGAATAAGTTAAGAGATAATTGTTTCCAATATAGCATTGAATAAATATATACAAGAAGATATGTATTAGATATAGGTGGAGATTAAAATTATTATTAGAGATATAAATGACATAGTGATAAATCTATCACATATGAGATGTTGTGTGATATATATGTTACTTAAATTACATGTATTATATTGTAAAAATATAAGATAAATCCAGCATAACTACATCAGTAGAAGTAAATACTCCCCAAAAAAACTTAAGTAAGTAAATAAGAGATGTACCTAATACTTAGAGATGAAGAATAATTAAGTAAAAATGGGATATAAAACAAGTCTTAATTTGGACCAATTGACCTAATATCATAGTTAAACAAAGAAAATATGATAGAGAATCTCATTATAGAAAGTCATAACTAGATCAAAAAATACTGAGTATGTTGGACATTATAATGTAGCTAAATAATGAGTATAAAATACATAATGATATATTCATGTTCATAGATTCAAATAATGAATGTAAAGTATTATCATAATATAAATTAGGATAAAATTAAAACAATGTTACAAGATAACCAGTCAGAGGATGTGACATAATAGAAATGATATATACTTATAGATATCATATATTGTGGTGTTTAACTCATGGAGGTGAATTCATAAATAAAACATTATCCATGTATGATAATGTGTCACACACAATTAATGAAGAAATAAATAAGTTAGTAGAATCCTGATATTATCATTTGAGTACTATTAAGTTAATAGTCCATGAACTAGCTCTAGTAATTGTTTGGGTGTTATTAAAGTTCGTTCCCTAAACATGTCATTGATATTACTTTTCAGTTTCCATTTCCTACACAAAAATAGTTATGGATTATTTTTTCTGGCAATAAATGTGAATTTATTTCTTCAAACTCTATTTAAATGGTAATTGTATTGGATTTTTTTTTCATATCACTTGGTTTTAAGACTTCTTACCTATAATGAGAACCCCATTATTATATGAAAATAATCTTAAATAATTGTTTAATTTTCCAGATACGTTATATTAGCCTGATATAGATGATGTAAGAGTATTTGGATTTATAGAATCAAAAGCATTGAAATTTCTTCTCATGGAGTATTCACTTAGTGATCTCCACTTGAGGAGATCACGAGAAATGACCTACCTATACGAACACCATATGAATTTGTTGGAATTATATTTTCTTATCTATGTACAAGTGTATTAGTCTCTAGAATTATTATCATTATCTATGAGTATAATTTGATCATGTACATTGATATGAGAAGAAAACCCTGAATTTTTATTTTTGGTGTGGTCGGTTTCATGAGGTGAGTTATTAGTGGTATGGAATTTTTTTTATGGTTAGGATGAAATTTATATATTTGACGAAGAGGAAGTGATATCCTTGTCCCAGTTTATTAGGTTGGATGAAAAATTATTATGTCCCTTTCCATGGTAAAAAATAGTAGTCCATTTGGTATGGATATAGAATCTGTAAATATTGTATGTAAGGATGGGGGAACATGTTGCGCATCTCTCTTTATGTGATAACGTGAGACAAATAGGCTATATTTCAAGTCTTGTGTTAATAAGAGTTTGTAATTGATACAAATATAACATATCTTCATAAGGTACATGAAATGTTTCTATATACCACTATTGGCCTCTGAGTATGACTTAATACTATTGAGAAAAGGGCCTAGAGGGTCACAAAAAGAGTATTTAATAGCATGATTATATCTAATAAAATGGAGTTTAGTGTATGGTGGGACCCATATTGGGGTATAAGTAATTTAAAATTATTATTCCCATAAATTGTAGAGCTTCTCTTACCCCTCTCTTATATCCTAAGGTGGGAATATCAGTTTTTGGGCACTCGTATCCAAGATGTGCCATCAAAATTGACGAAATAGTTTTCCCAATATTGTGGGGACATTGAAAGTTCCCTAGATTATCTGCGCTAACACACAAAAATAGAAAATATACATTCCAAAAAGTTTTTTAATGAATATGTGATTGAGATAAAGGGTTATAACATTGGTTATTTCAACAAAAAATTTCCATCAATGAGAATAAAAAACATTTGATCCAAATTTAATTAGGTACTATTTTATTTTTTTCATAATTTAATAACAATATATACTTATATTTATATCATAGTGTGCCTCACCAGAGTTGATATTATTTCATCGATCTTACAATAATAGGAAACTAATGTCACCATTTTTATGCTTCTAATAAACACCCAAATCCCATAAAATTATGACATGTATTGATGAATAAACTCGATATCAAAGCTTCTACTCACTTCTTATTCAACATATTGAAGTCTCTCTTCTAGTGATATTTTTATATATAATTATCCTTTCATTAAATACCTTGACACTAATATTTTTATCATATTAAAGGATTTGATAGTGGGGCCATTTAATTTGATCCAATAATCAGTTTTTTAACCACATATTTAACATCATTCACCATAAGGATGAGGATACATGATCTTATCTTTCCCTATGTACATTGTAATGATTATTCAAATTCTTTTTTATTAGTTCTTCAATAATATTAATCATATATTTATTGATAAATATAATTATTTGGGTGGTAAATTTGATATGATGATATTAATATATAATTTATTATCCAAATGGAATCGTAAAATCACTAACTAATCAATATAAATTTTAATATCTAAGTCTTGATCACTAACAATATACTCATCTTCCATTTTACACTAGTGTTGTGTATTGAAAATATAATTTGTCTTAATACTATCATCTATATTTTCATGTTATAGGAGTTGATATTTCATGGTTATAGAATCTAAGTAATTTTGTTTTTTAATTATATTTTTTTTAAAGGTAATGCTTTGGTCAAAGACCAAAGCACAAATTATTATTAAAAAATCAAGGAAGTTACAAGAGTCTGAAATAAGGGATTTTTTTACAATCTCTATCAAAGAGTTTAAATAAATCAGCGGATAGGGATTCCATCCAAGTCATCCACTGGTGAACTCCTTTGTTGGCAAGAGCATCAGCGACAGAGTTTGCCTCACGGTAAGTATGGGTGGCGATATAATCAATCCTATGGAGCAAGTTAAGGCAGTTCATCCAATGTGAAGTATGCTTCTAGGCCAGATGAGTGCTTCCATTCCATATGGCATGAATGGTGGTGGATGAATCACTCTCAATCCATAGTTTCCTCTATCCTCTTTGAAGAGAAAAATCAACAACATGGATGACACCCAGCAGTTCCGCCTCGAGCGATGACGAGTGACCACATCCAATGAAGAAACAACCCTGACACTGGCCAGCAGAGTCTCTGAAAATACCACCGCAACTGGTAGGACCTGGATTTCCTTGTGATGAACCATCAACATTAACTTTGATCCATCCCTACATTGGAGCCTGTCAGAAAACCTCGAAGGTGCGTTTTAGCTTTGGATAATTTCCAGGAACACGGAGACATCGAAGGATCTCAAAGTCTCCAACTGAGTTGTTGCAGCAATATTTTTGAATAAAAGCAGCCTCCTGGATTGCCAAAAGGATCCGAGATTTTACTGCATTGAGATTAAAAGAATGATTATTATGAATAAGATCATTTCTAACATACCAGATCTCATGAATGAGCTCTGCCACTACCGCCAACTAGATGTTTTTGATCTGCAAATAAAAACCAGATCTAGTGTAGTTTATTAGAAACAAAGAAATAGAATCAGTAAAAGAGCATCTGTAATTGAAAAGATCAGAGACAAAATTCCATAATGCAGAGGCTATCGCACAAGACACAAAAAGATGATCCGCATCCTCCCTGTGTTGGTTGCATAAGCGGCATTTAGAACAAAGATGGATCCCAAAATTTTGGAGAATAGTATCAGTAGGCAATCTATTATGGGAAATACGCCATATAAGGGTGATCCTGGAGGGTTTAATCCATGGTTTATTAAACTAACTTACCCAACTATAACTAGATTCAGAGTGATAGAAATTATGCTTATAAAAGCTTTTGGAGTCTAGGACACCATTGGGGGCAGGTTCCCAAACCAGGAAATCACCATCAGGAGAGAAATAATGATTATCAATGATTTCCATAATATTATCCGGGAGATCATGATGATGAAATTGAAGAACATCTTTTATAGATTGATTAGTGTCCTCAGGAGTGTGACTAGAAGGTAACAAAGTTATCAAGGGGTTATCATACCATTTACCACACCAAAAGTTAATAGAAGAGTTAACACTAACTATCTATCTAGAATTCTCCATGATCTTATGATAAGAGTCCCTAATAGATGGCCAGATGGAAGAATTAATGAAATTGAGATTCCCTTTTAAAAGCATAGAAAGAAATCTGTGATACAGAAAGTTAGTGGCTTTAGAAGGGGAATTAATAATATGACAATTGAGATGAGCCTGGAGAGCGTCATTGAAAAGCTTTAAATTTTTTATGCTAATCCCACCTCTATCAATAGTTCTACAAAAAGAATTCCAAGGAATGGTGACAATCTTCCTTTAAAGAATACTTCCAGTCCAGATAAAATTTTTAATAAAGGTATTAATTTTATTGAAAATGCCAGCAGGCCATTTATAAATCATGAGGGAGTAAACCATTTTAGATACAATGGTTGATTTGACCAAGAAAATTCTCCCAGCCATGGAGAGAGATTTCCCTTTCCAATTGGAAAGTTGCTTTGTAATCTGGTCAATAACATTAGAAAAATAACTGACTTTGGGTCGCCCCCAGAAAATAGGAACTCCTAAGTAGGTAAAGGGAATCAGTCCTTCTTTAATACCCAAATAATTGGTAATACTATTTTTCCTACCGACAGGAAAAATTTTACCAAAGAAAATGAAAGATTTATTCCAAGAGATCACTTGACCGGAGACATCCTCATAATGAGCAATGGCTTCCTTAAGAGTCTGTATATTCATTTGGTCCCCTTTTAAAAACAGGATAATGTCATCATCATATATGAGATGAGTGGGGGCATTAAGATTTCTAGCGACCTGTATAGGTTTAAGCTTACTTTGTTCAACCAAACTGCTGAGGATTCTACTAAGATAATCCTCAGCAATGACAAAAAGGATAGTGAAAAGAGGGTCACCATGTCTAACACCTTTAGAGCAGGTAAAAAACCCTCTAGGAGTTCCATTAATAAGGACAGAGATGTGAGATGAAAGAAATAAGATCCTAATTCTTTCAATGAAAAGGTCTTGAAATCCAAAGCTTTTTAGCACTTTAAAGATAACGTTCCAATCAATAGTGTCAAAAGCTTTTTTAATATCTAGTTTGATAGCCACACATCCTCCTCTATTATTTTTATTTAAACTATTAAAGCATTCAGAGGCAAGGCAAATACAATCTTGAATGGATCTTCCTTTGAAAAAACCAAACTGGTTCCAAGAAACAATTTTATTGCAAATAGGAGCAAGTCTATTTGGAATGATTTTGGTTATGATTTTGAAAATCGTGTTAATAAGAGAAATCGGTCTGAATTGATGGATCTCAGTGGCATTTTCAACCTTAGGAATAAAAGTTAAAAATTGAGCATTGATTCCATGTGGGAGAAGACCACGAGTGAAAAAGTTTTTAACAAGGTTACATACATCTGTGTGAATTATGTCACAATGCTTTTGGAAAAAAGCATTGTTAAACCCATCAGGTCCAGGAGAACTATCGGGATTGAGGCCAAATGCAGTGTCTTTGATTTCATGATCAATAGGAGTGCTCAAAAGCAAGTCATTTTCCTTTTTATCCACCGATAGAGGAATAAGATCAGGATTAAGATTAGTGATTGAACCTGGACCATTAAAGAGATTATAAAAGTAAGAGGTAACATGATCCGAGATGGCCTCTTCAGAATCAGTGATCACACCATCAATAGTAAGTTTATAAATAAGACTATTAATCTTTCTAATTCTATGAAGACAATTTTAGAATTTGGTATTACAATCACCATCAGTGAGCCATTTGGTCCTGAACATATGTTTACGAATGTTATCTTTCAAAGTAAGCAAGGAGTGAAGTTTGACAGAGATATCCACTTCCAATTGAGGATCCAGAAAGAAATCAGAGTTGGTGTTTTGAGATTGAAAACTACTAAGATATTTCTCAAGTAAGGAAATATCCAGATCAATTTGAGAAATTGAAGATTTACACCAGCCTTTGAGGGCATGTTTAAGAGTTTTCAACTTATATAAACAAGAAAAAGAATCTTGTTGGTGTTTCATAGAATTCCAGATGTTTTGAATGAAAGCAACACAATCAGGATTCGAGAACCAAGAATTATTAAATTTAAAATGAAAGGCATATTTCTTTTCTATTGTGAGAAGGATAACAAGAATAGGATTATGATCGGAATTGATCCTAGGGAGAATTACACTAGAAATATTATCCCAGTTATCAAGAATCTTCATGTTAACAAAGGCCCTATCGAGCTTACTAGCAACTTTTTTATTATGGTGATTTCTGTACCAAGTAAATTTTTCCCCAGAAAGAGTGATTTCAAAAAGATTACAATCTTCAATAGCCGCTCTGAATTCCCTGGAGGATATAGAAAGGTGAGAGGGCCCAATTTTTTCACAGGGACTAAGGATGGCATTAAAATCACCCATTACCATCCATGGAGATTGAATACATTTATCCAAATCAATAAGATCATTCCATAAGTCTCTTCTATCTTGATATCTATTCTTGGCATAGACCATAGTACAAAAAATATGACAGTAATTCCAAGAAAAATTACAAGTAAAGTGTTGATCAGAAGATCTAAAAATGTTGACATTTTTTAGAGAGTTGTGGAAAAAGATCCACATAGAATTAGAGTTAGAATCTCTTTTGCAGGAGCCTAGGAAATTGTAGTTGGGAGAACCAAACCTCAAGAAATTCATTTTGAAAGTAACTTTCGGTTTAGAAATAGCAAAAAGCAGAGGTTTTTGATTATTTAAAAACCTCCTAAGAGTGATGGATGTGTCTTGATTAGCCACACCTTGACAGTTCCAAAATAGTATATTCATTACAAATTAGGATTCTGGGTAGGACCCTTCTTATTTTTTGATTTCCCAGCACCTTTAGTCCCTTGAGACCTCATGACCATTGGGGAGGGTGGGGGTTTTTGTTTGGTATCCAGTTTGGACTCTTGGTTTTCAGAGTTTTGCAAGTCATTTTCTCTCAGATTAGAGCTAGGATTTATGATAGGAGGTAAAGGGTCCTTAATTTCAGACCTGTCCAGAGGCTATTCTCACAAATCTCCATATACAGGTAACTGATCATAAGAAGATTGTGACACATCCAGATCAACTGGAGTGGCCATGTCAGAAGAGGAATGAGGACTACACATGGGAACAGCTGCATGAGCAGAGGAATGTTCAGGGAGAGGGTGTGTCATGGGCTCTACCAAGGCAGAGTCAGAATAGGATAGAGAAATAGAGTTTTCAACATGCAAAGCAGAACTCAAACTCTCATGAATCTGAGGAACAGAAATAGAAGCTGGTTTCTGTTCTCCAGAAGGTAAACTAGATTCCCCATGCTAACCAAAAGGGAGACAGCATCTTGAGATTGAATAGGCACTGGAACAGAAGCATTAACAAATGAAAGAGCTATATATTTATCATTTCTATCAAGCATATTTGACAGAGTAGCAGTATGTAAGTCAGCCAAATTCATGGATATTTATAAGTTAACAGAAACAGTAATAGGCTATGCAACAGTATCAAAAACACATGTAAAATTATGGACAATTTTAGAATCACCAGTATTAGCAATAGATGAGTGCTGCACTAAACTATGCAAATCAGAATTGGAGATAACAAGGTTAGAAACAGGTGTCTCAAATACAGGGTTACCTGAGTCTGGGATTATCCATTTCTCACCATGTGCTTTAGAGAAAACATCTGTAGTGCCTTCCTGGACCGCAGGAGGAGAGACCTCCGAGACCTTAATATCATTTTCCTGAAAAGTTACAGCTCCAGAAATACTAGCAGAAGCAGAGGTGTTGGGGACAGTGAGAGGAATTTTGTCAAAGTTATTTGCAACTTTCGCAGTCACTATGGCCTCTAAACCCAAATTAGTAGATTCAGTTCTATGAGAGGCTTCTTCTTCATCAACTAAAACACTCCAAGATTTACCTTCTAAAGAAATAGGAGCATTAAGCTTTTTAACACAAACATCTTTTTTTTTTGTGTTCTCAGAGTTATCAGAAATAAATTTCCCTTTTTTACCATAGGCAACCTCTTTCCAATCATTATTTATGGGGGGCCATCTGTTTTCTAACCACCTTGCATGTGGAAAAATTATGCCCAATCATTTTGCACACATCACAGAAAGGAGCCAACTTTTCATACTCAATGTTGATTTCAATTCTATGTGTTGGAGTATTGAAACCAATAGTAGTTGGTAAAACGTTGGCTAGGTTGACCTCAACCATTAGTCTAGCATATAAACCAAGGTCACCATTCAGGGTTCTATGATCTATTTTGATAGGGGAACCAATGCAGGGAGCTATATCATTCAAAAATTTTGGGTGCCAATAAAACCAATTAAGACCCTGAATCCTAACCCAGACATGTGCCATCAAGTACTTGTGAGTAAAAGGATTAAAATCAGTATCCCAATCTGAAATCCTAAAATAGCTAGGCTTAAGATGCAAATGACCAAATTTCCATACCTGATCAAGCTCAACTTGTGTGCTGAATAGGATGTGATAATACCCTTTACCTATAGGAACCATCTTCCATTTCGAGAAGCCCCAGCAATGTGCAATCAGGATTTTTAGATCAAGCAGAGACTATGGCCAATCTCCTGAATTGTATGAGATTCGGCCAATAATGGAGAATTTGCACAGCTGTTCCCTTTGAACAATGGATTCCGGATCTGCATCAACCAAAAAACTTCCATCCTCAAGCTTTCTGAAAAGAGGTTGTTTACATACCTTTTCATCGCTCGGATCCACTCCTTTCAAAGAATCGTGAAAGGAGATAGGGTATAATTTTTTATTCAATAACATTGTTTTAGATTAGGATAATTTTTTCGTAAATAATGAAGAATGAGAACCTTATTTTCAATTCCTCTATCATCTCTTCTCTATATTATATATTTTATATTTTCCTATTAATGATGGTAGAAATATGAATATAATGTTGGATATATTTATGGGAATCATAATGATTAAAATCTGAATAGGGTAGGGGAATGATGTTAGGAGGTGATGGATGACCAGGGGAAATCGACGTGATAGGGGAGATGGCATCCACATGGTTTCCACATAATAAATAAATATCATGGATTCCAATACAAGGAAAATGGGGTATGGCCTCCATCATGGATTTCGCATTATGAATTAGAGGCAATCCTCCATCATATCTAAAGTTGAGTGTGGGGGAGGTTTCCTATCACTATGATGAACAATGAAAAGTGGTAGTAGCCCATTCAAACTATGATGAAAAAGGGATTTAACTCCTCATTGGGTGGAATATTATGGATTTATAGTGAATGAAATACCACTTATTCCATATAGGATATAATTACTATTTAGTCTATGAAACATAAGTGTATTCCCACCAAATCTAACATGTTGCATGGAAACCATTCAAAACAATATGGCCAAGCCATGTCCACAAATTTTGTGGGACTGATGGGTTATGTCTGACTTGAATTCATTACGCCTAACTGAGTGATGAACAATGAAATCCCTAGTTTCCATTCACCCTCTATTATAATATGTCACCATCAAATAAATATGCACTATATAGTGTGACCAAATGCCTCCACAAGACATGATTATTTGAATGCATTATGATATTCAGAGTATCCTCCCCATAAGTCATTTTTGAAAAAAATAACACATCATAAGTAATTATCCATGTAGATAAAAATTGAAAAATCTAGTCATCAATAAGAGATCATTTTAAAGGATTAATATTTGGTTATCTTGGGACAGTGATGAGGTTACTTCATGATGATCTTAGGATTCTAATCCCACACGTTGGGTTCTTATTCCTCCTCATTTAAATGTGGCATGAGGTCCTCAATTGATAGGTATATTGATAGATAAAATTGGTATTTTTATTGTATACCCAAGGGGTAGGATCCTTTATCTCAAACTATATATCGGGCTTTTATTCCCTGTACATACTAAGGGTGCATAATCATTTACTGTGGAATGTTTAATAGGTAGATTCAATATTCCCCTAACATGATCAAGGTGAGTGTTATAATTCATACAGAGTTTATATTCAATTTATTTAAGTAGATTTGTTATGTTAGGATATACCCACTAGATTCATTATTCCCCTATCATAAAGGGGTGGGGATTCTCTAAAATAGTTCTAGTGAGGTAGTGTAGGTTTCTTTATTTGGGAAGTTTATATTTCTATAATTGGGTGTTGGTTGTTCTAATATAGTTGGGCTCTGTAGAGTGGGACTATTTCCAATGTTTTAAGTTCAATTATTGATAGTTTATCTAGGAGGATATGATAGTTGGGTTGTCATGATGAGACCCACTGGGTCCCAATCCACAACTATGCAAATCCCACCTCTAATAGTCTATGGGTTTGCGACCAACATTTGGTGGGAATATCCTACACATGTGAGGTAGTGTCCCAATATGACTATACAAACATACATACACACCTCTATAAACATTTAATAATGAAATGTGAAACTACTGAAACCATTGCATGCATACATCTATTATCCCAAAAGTAGAGTACATCAATAATATAATAAGAGTGATAAATGGGCCAAATATAGACCTAAACAGAAAAATTAAAGACCCCAACCTACTATTATAGAGGGTAACACTATCAAATGAAACAATATAGAAAAATCCCCATTATATCAAGAAAAAACTATTCTCTACCTTCCAATTATCTTCCCATCGCAATATCAACAGGGGCATCTTCTACACAAAAAACGACACATGTGGGATGAGCCCATGCAGTGGTGAGTATGAAAAAACCTAGTAGGCCACCCTGCAAAAATTAAAAACAAATAATAATGAGTAGTTACAAAATTATAATAATATTGAAACCAAAGAGAAACCCAGATATAGTCATGAAGGACACTGCATCTTCAAGTACTCTCAACCAAACTATCTGCCAAAGGATTTGGCTCAAAGCATCTATGAAATGGTCATTTTTGGATAACCCAATCAATGAAAAATTCTATTAACAATGATACTCAACCAATTGGTCATGGTCAATGGTCCATACCCATGAACTCTCACCGGGGTCTGAGGATACCTATATAATGATATGGAGTAGCACCCAAGATCACTGGTAGACACCATTAACAAAATATGGGTCAACTCATATTATAGGGGATCAGATGCCAATGATAGCATGAACCCTAATAAAAATTTCTTCCAGATGGGGTTTTAATGCCTTTTGAAATGATTTCACACTAATTCCAGAACCCCACCTAGTCTATAAAAAATACTTTCAAAGGATCACAACATGGTATCATAATGGGGTACCACAAACTCTATCTAAGACATATCCTCCAGAATGGATAGCATCCATGAGGTGTGGATGTAGTGATACATTGTGCAATTGAGCGGATTGACTAAGGGAAAATACTCAACCGATATTGGTCTAAACTAATGAAAATAAGGGATCCAAACACCATCAATAGGGGTACACTACATTTAATGGGGGTACATGGCGCCTCCATCTAGCCATTGTTCTTCCTAGGTTCATTATTCTGGCTTGAAAAATAGATATCCATATTAATGTTATTTAAGTAATGTTGCCAAACATTTAGAGGTCTTCTAAAAACCCCACCCATGCCATATATATTTGATCATGTACTTATGGTCAATCCCATCTACAGATGGTTGTGTCTGAGTTCACAGATATTCCCATGTAATCGAATCGTTTCCATGTCACCCATCCTCCCCATTCACATTTATCATCAAAGATTCGTTTTTATTTTCTAGAAATGGTCGAATGGCAAGTGACACATGTAACATGGAGTGTGATATTTTCTTAAACACAAAAATCATAATTCCATATCCAGGGTGTTACACGGCATGTGATTCAAAATTACACATCATGTAACCCAAAAATATGATAAAACCTTAGGTTCTTGTCTATTTCATTCATCCATTCCACCAACACCGTGATTCAAGTTTGTAATAAAGGAAAAGATGTCCTATGACCCTCCCATCACCTGATATCTGAATCCAGACAATAAATCCCTCAGAAAACACCACAATTGATCCATACTATCATATTTTTCACATTGAACTAGGAAGAATGTGAACTATTGTTATGTTCCAATCTATCTCCAATCATTCTCTGTAATCATCGCTCCTTGATCACCCCATTTTCCATGAACCCCACCCACAATGTTGATTTATTATGAATATTAATGGTCACATAAAAATAATATACCTGATATTGATCGAACCACTAGACAATGAAATAGCCAACAATGAATGTGTGATGAAATAGGCGATAAATACATGAACCAAAACATTAGGATCAATCCTCATCCTTTTTTTAATTAATCCTTGATCTATTTTTGTTGAATTTGATGAACATAGATGGAATGATCAATGAAAAATTTAATCTACCACAAATAAATCAATCGTTTATGCATGAATCAATTCTTATTTTTAGAAATGATCTTCATTTGATCCAAATAAATAAAAAGAATGTAATCCTATTAATCATACATCCTATATATATTTTTTATCAATTAATGAGGGAGAACGTTCCTATATTTTCATGATTGGTGAGATCCATTATCTCTAATGGCCAACCAATCCTCGATTTTGATCCAATATGATGTCATCTGAATGAAATCCTCCAATAGAACATATATATCATTAGGTTATGTGGTTAACAATAGGTATCTATGAATATAAATGTTGAATAGATTATGGTGTGTTCTAAATTGAAAAAGACAAATAAATAAATTTATTTATTTATTTCATTTTATTATTAGCCTCTACAGTAGCACATTACCAAAATGTCTCATACTGATATACATAATGTCATGTCAAGGATAAATTCAATTATATAAATTCAATTTAAACCAAAAATTTACAATTTGAGACACCATTCATGGTTTATTTAATTTTTTATTGAAAATTACATGCACACGATATTAATATGATTAATATTTTATAAATAAAAATTATTCTATCATCGGGACATGGAATCTCACTGCATCTTAGTTATTGGATATGTCAATAATATATATAACATTATAATGTAATGTATAAAAAAATTAATGTCATAACAATCTAACTATCTTATTTTTTTCATGATAACAAGTAAAAATTTCAATTTTAAGAGGGTAGTGAGCTCAAATCCAGGTTTCCAGCTCCTAGGTGCTCTACTAGAGATTTTTATGATTCCATCAAAAACCCAATCGGGTAATCAATAACCCATGAAAAATCATCTCCTTCTAATCCTTAATCCCAATTTGGTACTTAAAAATGGTATCCCCATACATAATCTCTAGCTCTCCCCAATAAATAAAATGTGATGATTCAGACACATACCTCTTCAACTACGACATGGATAATACACCATGTCCCATATCTAAGTTGGGTGATACAGATAAAAGATATGTAACCTCACCAACTATACATAGTATCTATAATTGGACAATAAATCTCATAGATATATTTCAACCAACTAAATCTCCATAATCAACATCATGGTGATACCCTCAAGAACACACATTATAAATCCTCAATCTATAAAGGCCTCTATAATTTTTTCACAAAGGACTTGAAAACAATTTTTGTAGTCCTCATCCACTCCTAGATGATCAGTACCACCTATGTAGTATCTTACACAAACTCTAGGTCCGTGAGTGGTCACTCACCTGGATCAGTCCAATGATGTAGTGACCTATAGTCTTTCCTATACTACTCCATGAATGGTTTCATACTGATAGGGGAATGGTAGCTACTGCTGTACCAAAACTCCACCAATGGTAGGTGATCCTTAAAAAAATAGCTAATGTCTAACATGGATTCCCGAAATATTCCATCCAATAATAGAATGATTTTCTCATACTTGGTGTGAAACTCTATGCTTAAATATAACTGAGTACCAAAGGCCTCCTATATACCTCTACATAATAGAGAAATGATGTGATCATCATGGTCTAAAATGATCATTAAGGTAACTCTGTGGATCAATACTACCACATAAATATACAATAGTTCTAATCTCTCTACCAAACTATGGTATCAAATAGATAGGAAGTCTGATGATTTCGTGAGAAAATCTATGATAACCGAGATATCATCATGTCTTCTAGATGTATGTGGAATATCCATCATGGAGTCGATGGATATACCATACCATTTTGACACCACAATAGTAAGGGGTTGTGCTGAAATATATGGAACATAGAACTCTTCCTTCTCATAATGAAAAGTGAGTTATTAAGAGAAAAACATTATAGAATATATCTTCATGTCTGGCCAAAAAAACTAAATTCATAGGTCAAAGTACATATTTTCCACAGATCGATGTATCTCCAAAGTGTATTTTTAAAACTACAAAATTAGTATGTACTGAAACATCACTAGTACCATCATCCATCATATGAAAATGATAATGAGGTCTCCACATCAAGAAAATATATCAGGACTAAATCCAAAGGATATCTGAGTATGTAAGGTCTCAAAGTTAGTATCTCCATGCATAGATTCCCTAACTTGCTGTAAAATCGGTTGGGTAATAACCATGAACAGAAGATATGATGCACCATCCGTGTACACTAAGGAAAACTATAATGGGGATAATAGCTTTGATACACTATTCATCAACTCAAATCAATATCACCTGTTGAGAGCATCTTCCACCACATTTCCCTTACCAAGAGTATAGAAAATCGTAAATTCATACTCCTTGAGGAAATATAGAAATTATTTCAATCTCATGTTAAGACCCTTAAAAAAGAAGATATACTTAAAACTATTATTGTTAGAGTAGATCATAAACCATTCACCCCTAAGGTTATTTCTCCACATCTTCATATCTAATATTATCTCCCCTATATCAAGATCATGAGTTTCATAGTTCTTATCATGTGGTCTCAACTACCTAGATCCATAGGCAACAACATACCACCTTTGAAGCAGAAAAAACCATGTATACTCTTATATGTATCAAAAATACTACATACTCGAAAACCTCCTCTAGGAGACTCAATATGGGGTCCCTTTCTAACCTTTCCCTCAACCCCTGAAACCACTACTGGAACATTTCTTTCCACATTAAAGGATTACCCTTTTTGGTAAAAACCATCCAAGGTGTTTAAATATTGTCATAATTAATGTAAAAACTCTAATAGTATCGTTCAAACCCATGGAATCATTGTACCATGGTTACACACTTTAGTGGATCCCAAGAGAGAACTTCTTCTTCCTTTGCTGGATCCCCTTCCACTCTTTCCTTCGAGATGACATTTCCCAGTATGTAGACCACTCCAATCCAAAAACTGAAACTTTGAGAGATTCCAATAAGGATTTTTCTCTCAAAGTTTTTCCAAACCATCTGCATTTTAATCTCATGATCTATAATGTATACAATGATATCTTTAATGAATAACAACAAAAACTATTCAACGAATGTCTAAATGATCTGGTCCCTGAGTCTCATGAACACTAATGGGGAGTTTATCATTCCGAAATGAATCAACAGTTATTCATTTTGTATATAGAGATATATTAATGTTTTCATTGGTATACACTCATCATTTACTCATAGTTGCTGATAGATTCATATGAGGAAAATTTTAGAGAAACATAAATCCCCTCCCAACCAATAAACCATGTCCTTGATCATCAGTATTGGAAATTTAATCTTTATGTTCACCATGGTAAATTACCAATAATCCAAAAACAACATTAATCACCCAAATCCCTTCCTGGTGAAACTTTATAGGGTAATCCATGGGAAAGCACTTTATCTCAAGAAACCCTTCTTCTATAATTCCTCTGACTAGACCCTTCACTGATAGAGCACTATGTGAGCCATCAAATATGATCGTGAAGATATCGAGGATATCTTATGTTGTATGTCAAAGAAGAATCATATCTCTTAGTGAAGAGGTAAGACTATAAATTCCTTAGTAAAGTATTCTTTTTTTACTCCCCGGACGCTATAGGAAAATAGTAGAATATATCATCCACTACTCTAATAGTCATGCAAGACAACTGGTGAGTTCATAGTTTCACTCTCTTAGGCCTGAGCTCATCTTGCACCACCAATAATTCCTTTTCACCCATAAAAGAAAACCTCATTCCATCACTGTGGATGCACTGAGTTATTGACCAAAAATAGCCAATATGGCCAGGAACAATGGATAGATAGAACATACCTAAGATGACTTCATAAGGCCTCATCCAAGCTACAAAGAGATCTCATACCAATCTCTCAACTCCAAGTTCCAGATCATACTATCAAAAGATTTTTGAAATCACTATTTCACCTTCCTTTAGAGTCTCTAAGTACAGGGGTCAAACCAAAGTCTCAATAATAATCTCTAACTCTCCAAATACCGAAGTGGAATGAAAATAATGATGCACGTATTTTTTTATGAGTACTTTATCTATGTTATAAATGAAATATATGATACCTCATATCATCTCTTGAACCTCACGTAAAATTCATCAATAGCTTGTATATGTCATCATCCCTAACCACCAGTTCATTGTGTCTATTTTAGACTACCAGGGGATGGTGGTAGTAATTGGTAAAACCCCTGACCACCTTCTACTACTCTACCTTCCACTATAACATGTTTGTATCCCAGTTGACCACCTTGGTATTATCTCTGTCACTTCCCAAGTTTTCCCTTGATCATATCTTGATCAGTTTTACAATATGTAGGAAAATTCAATTCCAGATATCCTAAACCATTGTTGGATAAACACATCATCTCCATCAAAATATTTGAACCATACAATGATCCCAACACCAATGATCCTCTATCACAGGATCGTATCTTAAAACCATTGACATACAAAAATACATGTAACTATTTTTGACAAAAAACTATGATGCCTCAGCACTTGGGTTTCCACTAACAACACCCAAGATTTGTATTTTCTATGTCCGGATTTTCTCCACTACTAAGGCCCTCTCAAGCACTTCATCATAGGTCGCAATAAAAGGAGATATAATTGAATCCATGATATCATGTAATAAGACCTACTAAAAGATCCATGATTTTAAGAATATATCATGAACCATATCCCTAGAGTACCATGAGATATCACTAAACCTCTCTGAATACTCCACCATGGTCATACTACCCTAATGTTGATGCAAAATATTATGGATGTAATCTAACTGAAACATGGATAGATAAAACTACTCCATAAAGAGATTATCAATGTCTAACCTTGAGAGTGATGCCTCTTCATCTGAATGGGCCACCAGACTCCACCATCTCCGAGTAGAGCCCCGATGAATACTCCTCATGGCTATTATGATCTAATTTTCTAGAGTCCTCACAAGGTGGAAAACTCAAGTCATTGCCTCTATCCAGTCCACAATAACTAGAGGGTCTTAATCAACCCAAATACAAAGAGGTAACTGCTTATAGAACCAATATAGTGAACTCAAACTATATGCATACCCATCTAGTATTTCTATTGTTAACTTCCTCTTAATAGGTGGTGGTAAAAGTGTAAACCACATAGATTAATTATCCCCACGATATTCCCCTATAGTAATTCCACATCACTTACTAGATCATCTCCATTATCATATAGTGGAATCCTAGCTTCTTGTCTTCACAGAGACAACCTGAGACATTTTATATATACCACTATGGGAAAGTGTATCTGGGGAGATAATTCTAGAAGTACATAGAAACAAAAACCAATTACTATATAATGAATGTTACGTTGTTTTTTCCTTAAAAAACGTTTCTACATGTACTGAGTCAACAAGAAGGATTTCAATGTCATATTGAAGGGATACATCAGCCCCCACCCCAACAAGAGGGTCTTTGGATTGAAAACCAAACTCAAAACAAATTAAAACTCTTTCTAAAAATCCAATCTAATTTCATAGACTCCATTCATATGATAGAACTTAATCATATGATAAAACAATTTCATGACCCGAATCTCTGAGGCCTAAGCCTTGACTTCCACATGCCCACCTTCAATCGGATAAGGGATGTTGGCCATTAAAGAGTAGGAATATCTCAGACATGGGAGGAATTATACTAATGTACCTACACACAAACACATCTATATGATCATAGAGTTCTGAAATGTAAAAAAATGGAAACCAATGCATGAATACACCTATAATCCTGTAATAAAAGTATTTTAATAATGTATTGAAAGTGATAATGGGGAAAAATACTATCCCAACCAAAAAATGTAGGGATCCCAACCAAATCAAAAATATGGGACCACTATCAACTGAAACTAAATAAAAAAACATGGCCTATCTAGCCTAAAATATTCTATACTTATTCCATGTCTTTCAAGACACTTTCAAAATGGACATTTTCAATATAATACATGACACATGTGGGAAGAGCTCGTGAAGAGGTGATTATAATTGTACCTGGTAGGGTAACCTGAAAAAACTAAACGAAAACAATCAAGAGTATTAAAATACAAAATAATAATATAGAAACAAAATAAAATCCACAATGTACTCTGAAAGGACACCGCACCTCCATGGGGTCTGAACCAAACTAGTTGCCACACAATTCTTCTTAAATCATTAAGAAATACTCACTCTAGGGGAACCCACACCATGTTCCATTCTATAACCACTGAATGTCAATCAAGAGGTCATGATCATTGTGTTATTTCCATGGAAACTCACTTGTCTCTAAAGTTATCACTATATAGAGAGAGAATCACACCCTGGACCACGGGTGGACACAAAAAAACCAATATGGATGAACCCTTTATGTGGAGGATTATCTGCTAATGATATCATGAACCCTACTAAAATGGATTTATAGGAGGGGTATCAATGACATTTGCAAGGAGTTCACACCGATTCAATGAAACCCATATATTGTATAACAAGGAATGATAGAGCATCACATTTTGGTCTCATAAAGGAACACTAAAAACTCTATCTAAGACTCATCAATCAAAGGGAATAACAATCCATATTTTTGGATGAAATTATGCTCTATATCATCGAGGGTATAAACTAGGGGAACAAAATCAACTGATGGTGGCCCAAAGTGATGAAATACAGGGATCCAAACACACTAAAATTGGTTATTCGGCATGTACACGGGGTATACAGTATGTTTAGACAACCCCTTGTCCCCCAATGTACTTACATCTCACACGACATGCCGATATCAATATACACATCATTAATGTAATGATACAGGGAATATAGTGGTATGTCATCACCTGGTAGTGTCTATTTTCATGACTATACCCACATACTCTAACCATGCTTGTGTTCCAAGACATTCCCATTATTGTGTATCCTCAATGATACATGATTATCCACCATCATGGGTCACACTGTGTGTGATATTTTCTTCCCCCATATACCCTAGTGTTTCTACCAAGGCCCCACATGGTGTGTCATCATATATAACACACCGTGCGACGATGATATTTCTAGAACCCTTGATTTCTATATCATTTTATCCATTAAAATTACTTCTTTCCCAATTCAAGAAAAAAACATGGATCTAAGGTCATATATCCCTCCTATAACTTGAGATCTGAATCCTGTCAAATAATTCCACCATCAAGCCACACCTTCACCACTCTGCATTGAATCATGAAGAATGGGTACCATCATTCCATTCCAATATAGCTCCAATAATATTACATTTTCAATGTTTATTTATTATGAACTGAATCCATTTTAATTATTTGTTCTGATGAAGAAATGTTAAACAATGATCATATACCCAGTATTTGTCTAACCGTGAGCTAATAAAATTTTTCACAACGAACGTTTGGTGAAACAAGGGAGAAATTCAAAGTCCAAAAACATGACAATTGAACATTGGAATTTTTTTCATCTTAGAATTGATCTATTTTAGAATAATTTTATGAAAAAAAGACTCAATAATCGAAAAGAAGTAAATTACGGTAAATAAATTAAGTTTCGTTGTGTAAAACAATTATTTTCAAAGGGAATTTATCCACATTCATCCCGGATAAATAAATGGGTTGAAATCACATAAATCAAACATCCAAACATGATTTTAGATCAATTAGTAATGAATATTAGCCTTTTTTGTCGTTGTTGGAGAGATTCATGATCTCTGATGGTGCAAGGATCCCTGATTTTGATCTAATCTGATGTCATCCACCAACAATCCTCTAATAGATTATCCCAATCCCTAGATGAAGTGGTTAACCCTTGGGATTTATGCATAACAATTTTTAAATAGTGGACTATTGGGTTTTGTATTAAAATGAAGAATTAAACTAATTATATTATATTATATTTTTATTAGATCTTGTGATATAACTTTAATGTAAAGCCATATGCCAACAAATATTATTTAACACCAAGGGTAAATCCCATAAACTGGACTAAATTAAATCCTCATAATTATGACACTATCCTCCATTCATGAGTAATTATATTTTTTCAGGGAATATACACATGTGTGATATTAATATTTTTACTATTTTTTCAGATATCAATTTCGGGCTTAAGGGGATTCAAAATCTCACACCGTCTTTGTGCCAAGATTTAAAAAAATTCCATATATTATTATGAATTAATAAATGAAAAAATAATAGTGTTTACATGATTTTGGTATCCCCTTGATTAATATCTATTATTTATAATGGCATGGGATCCAATATGGGTTCCTTGATCAGTGGAATAAATATAATTGGAATTATAGTGTGGTATTTCCTTGACTATTATTCTTACCTAAAAGTGGAGTGAGAACCCATTATATAAATCCATTAATAAATTCACATTTGAAGAGGTGGATCAGATTGGAAACTTTATGTCCTTTGAAACATCAGGAACTCAATTGGTTCCCATTAAGTTTAAACATATAGTTGGATATCAAAATTAAACTATGTATAATATTTAGTACTATAATGATCCAAAGAAATATATGTGGTTCAGACCATCATAAGTTTAAGTTGAGATTCTTGATATTTGACAATGTTCTAGAAAAATTTTATTATATAACATATATGCATTCTTACAGGCCTTCAGCAGGGTTATCCCTGTAACATGTTTTTCAGCTGACTCATTTCATTTCCTCTGATTTTGTGTTTAGAGGAATAATCTTGAGTACATTTATCCTCACCTATAAACAGATTTAAGGCCCACATGTGGTGTGTCTTTGAAGATGATACTCGGTTCATAGATGGTCTTTTCCAATGTGGAGTTGGTGTAGTTTTTTAAAGATGATTTCTACTGATTTTTGGTGAAGAATGATAGAGAATGATGGTTCTTGATGGTTGAAGTAACCTATTTTCATTTAGATCAATCTAGTAGTACTCATACAGTGAAAGATATTCCTAGAATCACATTTTGATCAGATTGTGAGGATTAATAGATGTATAGTTCTTTCAATATATTTCTATATGGAATTTTACATTATTTAATTTCTCATGAATATATTTTATATAACATAGTTATATATATATATTAAAAATGATATTTTTCACCATATACATTAGAAATATGTGATTGTAGTATGTTATTATACGTTAGGGTTCCCATTATAAGAGATATACCAACTCAGTGCTAGTAATTGTACCCTATCTTATTAGATGTATTTCAATGGAACTAAAAAATGATGGTTAGTGGTGGTTTAAACCACTTCCTTATCTCTCACTAATGGTTTATAAAATTTCCACTTATTTCACGACTGCTAGTAAATTTGCAGCGGTTTATTCTAATTCACGATGGTTTCTAAGTGTCATTTTGGGAGAATTTAGCACATATTATTTGTTTAATTAGAGGTATGTTTTTAATAAAAAAATGTCCAATGAATATATATATAAAATAACGTAACCTCTATAAATAATTTATTTGTGGTTATTTGTAGTGGTGGTTAATTTATACTGCAACTAAATAAAATCAGTAATATACATTCAGTGGTTGTTACAAAAAACAACATATAAATCTATTTTAATTTTTTAAAATTTTTTTAATAAAAACTATAAATATATAAAAATGAAATTCTATAAACTAAAACATAAATATATGTTAATCCCATCATTCATAGATCATGCATCCATAGTCATGAAAATAGACATTATCATCATAACTTATGTCTCTGTCCCCCCATTCATCAACAATGCCTTAGTCATCAATGTATAAATATAATATAGGTCCAAAAAACCCATTCCAAATATACATTAATTTCATGACCTCCACTACATCTCTCTGCCTCCACATAATCCCATCAACTAAAATTGATCACGTCATCTCATCAGCAGAAATAAAAATATGAAATAAAAATTATAAGTAAATAAAATAAATCTGAATTAAAAGAGAATAATTGATAAAAATTTAAAATAACATGGAAAATATGAAATTTCATGAATGCCTTCATAAAAATTATGTGTTTCAGAATGGTCAAAATCTTACCTACTTCTGAAATCTTCCACCTAAAATGAAAACCAAAACATATAGGAAAAGAAATGTGAAAGAGAAACGAAAAAATATATATTTAGAATGTTGGAAAATTTATTTTATTTTTATAATAAAAAATAGGTAATATAAATATAAAAAATAATATCTAATGAAAAAATGTTTTAAAACAGAAACATACCTATTTCAGATAAGATTCAACACTTGAAACTGTAAAGGGGTAAGTAAATATTCCAATTTAATATTATAGCGATGTGTGATGTACTTGAAATTTATTTATTAAATTTATTTTAATTATTTTAATATCACAAAGTGTCCTATATTTAAAAAAAACTATGATGTGGTTTTCCTTGGATTTAATATCAATATGAGGTCATTTTCTAGGGTTTTTACTATTCTATGCATGTTTAAGTGTTTTAAAACACTAAAAATGAATTAACAATCATAATGGGAAATCTATCATTCAGAACGGTGTGCCATCAATTAATACATTTTAATATTAAATATAAGGCCATTTGTCCTTAATTTCATGACAATATGAAATTGTTTTCCTAGATTTTATTATTCCACTAACATTTTATTGTTTTAGAACACTAAAAATGCATTTACCTCTATAACAGAAAAACATCACTTTGAATGATGTTTCATCTATTATAACTTTTTAAAATTAAATATATGGTGATTTTCCATTGATTTCAGGACAATATGACATTTTTTTATTGGTTTTAACTGTTTCACACACGTTTTAGTGTTTAAAAACACTAAAAATGAATTTGCACCCATAACTAAAATACCATCAAATGGAATGATGTGTCACTGGTTCCTTGATTTCAAAATTAAATCTATGTTTTTCCCCATTATTGAATATAAATCAATGATATTTTTCTTGTTTTTTACCATTCCACTCATGTTTTAGTGTTTTAAAATACAAAAAGTCATTTATTTCCATAACGGGAAAACCATTATTCCAAAGTATGTGTCATCATTTAAAAAATTTCACAATTAAATATATTTTCATTTTACCCCCATTTAAGGATAATCCAATATTGTTTTTGGTTTTGACTATTCTACACATGTTTTAGTGTTTTAAAACATTAAAAACACATTTATGGACATAATAGGAATACCATCATTCAGAATGACATATAGTTGGTTCCTAAATATAATAATTAATTATATACTGGGTTTTCCTTAATTTCAGGAAAATAAAACATTATTTTTCTACTTTTGATCAATCCATGCATGTTTTTGTGTGATAAAAAACTAAAAACATGTTTACGACTATAATGGGAAAACAATCATTCAGAATGAGGTTCAATTGGCTCATAAATTTAAAAATTAACTACACAGATCATTCCCTTTATTTTAGGATAATATGACATTATTTTTATGTTTTGACCATACCATGCACATTTTATTATTTTAAAACACTAAAAACACTTTTACAACCGTAATTTGAAAACCATCATTTAAAATGATATCCTTTGGTTCCTAATTTTCCAATTTAAAATTTTGGTGGTTTTCCCTTGATTTTAGGACAATCCGATCTAATTTTTCTGGTTTTAATAGTTCTACATATGTTTTAGTGTTTTAAAACACTAAAAACGTGTCTATACCCTTAATAGGAAAACCATCATTCAAAAGTAGGTGTCATCAGTTACTGCATTTTACAATTAAATGTACAGTCAATTTCCCTTGATTTTATGTACATTTGATATTGTTTTTCTAGTTTTTATTTTCCACAAATTTTTTAGTGTTTTAAAACACTAAAGATGTGTTTTCATCGATAATGGGCAAACCATCATTTGGAATTACATGTCATTGATTCCTAAATTACATAATTAAATGTATAGTCATTTTCCCCTAATTTCAAGATAATTTGAGGTCATTTTTCAGGTTTTGATGACTCCATGCATGTTTTAGTGTTTTAAAACACAAAAAACACATTTAAGACCATAATGGTAAAATAGTCATTCGGCATAATGTTCCTTTGGTTCTTACATTTCAAATTTAAATATATGGTCATTTACCTTGATTTTAGGGAAATTCAATGTCATTTTCTTTGGTTTGACCCCTTGAAAATTGTTTTTAAAGGCTTTTATTCCTTTCTTAAGTCTTAGAAGAGTCAAAACCATGAGAAAAAGCATGTATTATTTTCAAACATATGGATAAAAATAAATAATTTATTATTCAGGTGTAGGTATGAACCACATGAAAATCCAGCACATGATTTGGTTAATAGAACACCAAATGCGTGTTTCATATTTAAAAAAGCCATTTTTTATAGATTTTTTATGTGTTCTTTGAAAAGTCTATGGGAATAAAATAGAGTTAAGGATATTAAAATGAAAATTCATCTAGAAATAAAAAATAAAAACATTATATGTACATTAAAAAATTTCTCATAAATTTTTAATTAGTTAACAAGGAATATTAAATTAATATTACATTTAAATGTGTATCAAAGACCTCATTTTCCAATCTCTAGGAATATGCCTCAAATCTGTATCTGTTTGAAAATTTCATTAAATAGTTAATAAAGTATAATGTTATTTTAAAAATGACATTCATAAAAGTAACAATAACCTGCCAATATCCCCTGATAGTGGGTTGACCAACTATTTCATGACCGCAGGGAAATCATGTGGTGGGCTACCAATGGTATCAGGGGAAACCATGGGCTCGCTAGTTGAATCGGGTACAACAGAATCAATTGGATCCACTGAACAGGTCTATAGTGGTGGTGTGTTTTGAGATGTTGATAGGCTAGAATCTATTTTTTTGCATTCTTTCATTCAGAATGGTTGCATTATATTATATATATAAGAAATTCAAAATTAACATTTTCTTATAAAAAACTAAAACTATAAAATTATATATATGTACGAATCACTTATCAATGAGAAATTGTAATATAATTTCATTAACAATTTATATATTCAATTATCGTCATCGTCGTTATCTTCATTTTTATTAACCTCTATTGTGATGATACATTTATTTTCACCCTCTCTTATAAGTTCTACCATTTCAATATTGTCAGAAAAAATGTTCAATTTTTTTTGGTTGATGAGGTTTACTATCACAAAGAACCAATTGATCTTCAACTCCCATATCATATACTTTTATCTCCTTTTATTGTACAAAAACAGTCAAACCTTCATGAATTTTATCATCCACATAATAAACCACCTTCTCTAGTGAAGCCAAGACAAATGCATCATGCCCTGCACTCTTACTAGTATCCACCAAGAGAGAAAAGTTTAATGAAATAAAATGTAATAAATCTTTCATTATACCCCTATAAATTTTGACCAACATACATTTGAACAATACAACTTAAAACCGTCAATGACAGTTTAATTCTATTATATCAATCTGCTTCACATTGTATCCCACCTTTTCAAATGTAAATACACCTCTATTTTGAGTTATCATGTGTAAATCACAATAAAATTTATGAATCCTAAAGCGATTAATATAGTAGGCATCGAATCTAATAGCCTTCCATGGATGACCTCAAGCCAAAAACATAAAATACTTCAATATTTCATATCAATTTTCAACATTCATTATCTAGAAAATAATAGATCAGTTGTTACTTTTAACATAGAAAAAATAACTATATATCAATAATATAAATATGAGTATATACATACATGATGTTAGAACCATTCAAAAATATCCATATTAACATCTTCAATTAATTGTTGCACATTTCAGGATCATCTCATTAGTCTTTTCATTATTTTTAGTCAAAATTTGTCAATAAAAATATCTGCAATAATAGTATTAAGTAGATCATGTCTATGTTTTTTGTAAAAACTCAAATTCAGTCATTGTAAAATTTTACCCCTTTCAAATTATTATTCCAATAGTTGGTAATACTGATGACATATTTTTAAGACTATAATTAGTAGAGATGTTATCAGAATGTCTAAAACTAATGAATATAGTCTCAATCAATTATAATTACCAGGAATAGAATGTCAATCACTCTTTAGTTATGTAACCCTCGACAATAGACCCTTCTGGTTGAGCTTTATTCCTCACACATGATTTCATTTTACCTACGTACCTGAGGGAAAAAATTAAACATATTAAAAAATTTATGCAATGATTTTATAAAATCAATTTCAATAATCAAATTAAAAAATATCAATATACCTCTCACTTTGATACATCCATAAATAGTGTATCGGTCCAAATAGTGTAGTATCTTCATCCAAATGAATAGTAAACACATCATGATTGTGAATAATGAAGGGGGAAATAGAATCTCCAAATTAAATAGTGTGAATATAATTCTTTCTTTATGTTTATTATGATCTGTTGGATTTATAGTTTTTTCACAAATAGGTCTAAAAATTGTACAAAAAAAACTAGAAAATCAATTACTTTTTCAAGAAAAGTATTATGAAAATCCACTAGCAATAACTGATCCATAAAAATATGTGAGTCATTGATTTTCCATCAATGTGACATTTGATACTTTAATTTAATACATCATGATATTTTACTTGAATATCTATATGGAAATTTTACATTCATTGATTTTAAAAGGAACACAACCTTATCATCATTTTTCAAAGTAAAAATTTCCAAAGGATATATTCCATTCTCATTTTCCACAACCCAAGATTTAGATTCATTGAATCAAAATACAAACAATATTTAAGGTGATCCTCCGATTTACCCTACTCTTAAAGAACTATAAAAATTACATTATCATAGGCTTTTTTCCAATATGAATTAAATCAACATTATGACATATCAATTTAAATTTTTAATAAGTAATTATGAAAAATATTCTCTTTTTCATCAATTGGTGTGATCCATCTTCTTTATATATTCTACTTCATTCCATTTCTCGCTTCTTTAATCTAATGACCTTTTCCAAATTATTCAGTCACATTCATTAATTTTTCAATGATTTCTGAACCATGTAATGACTCTGATGACTTTCTCAATTGAATATCTCTATTTAGCCATGACTATTTAAACCTAAATTAATGATAAGGATTCCAATTTCGATGATGAAACATAAAACATCATTTTCTACAATGAGGTAATCTTTTAGGTTCAAAATCAAAATTACAAACTCCAAAAGCAAAATGAGTATGACTGTTCCTACCCGAAAAATTTTCTAGTCCATGAAAGTCGCTTATTTTCCACATTAATGAAGCGTTCATTTTGTATAGTCTCTTCATTGAATCATGATATTTTTCCATTCCATCATCCCATAATTCTCTCAATTAATTTATTAGCGGTTGACTTTATCCATCAATTTTATTTCTACGAATTTTATTTCCTTGAATAATCATCAAAATAATGAATGAAGTATTCTTCACACACATACATGGAGTTATATAATAAGGGATCAATAAACTAGCCTAATGTAATAATTAGTACATGAAGTGGGAAAAGGGTAAAAAAACATTAAAAGGCAATCCGTAATGTATATTCTTAGGATCTGAAGAAAAATATGGATATAGAAAGTCAAATATCTTTCATGATGTTGAACCTTTTGGATGTCTCGTAAAGCCATTGTTAATATCATGAGCATGCCACATCATTTAATTTGATGTCTTAGATGACCTAAATAGTCATTTCAAGTGTGATTTCATTAGAAAGTAACAAAATAGAATTTTAAGAGTATTCATATTCTCTTTCTTGCTCGTGTTTCATTAATTTATACTCTCACAATTGTTCGTTGACATCCATATGGTAGGATGGAATCTTTCACATTATTCATTATGAAAATATTCTCCCATGTAAAGCCTGAAATTATCATGGAATTAATGTTTCTTTTTATAGTTAGGTCCATATTTTTTGATTAATTTATTCATCTCAGATAATGATGCAAGGATCTTAGCTTCACTAAATGCATCATGAAGAAACTCTAAAATCATAGAAGTTATTTTGTTCATAATTCCATAAGGACACATGATATGATACAAATTAAGTAGAAAACAAATCATTTAATAATTGGTACACCTTCATACAATTCATTCCATCCATCATCAACTAATTCATAAAAATCATTTTTTGATCAATAATTTTCAAATAATGAATAACATTCTCAAGATCAAATTAAGTTTCTCTTGATCAATTGAAATCTTGGACCTTGTATTATGAAAAACCAAATGCTTCATTTAGAAAATTTCTAAATGAGTTCTCCTTTTTGTGTCACATTGTATATCTTTGACAATATTTTCAATGATTTTACCTTCTATATCCCCTGATAAAATATTCCAAATCAAACATACATATCAAGTATAAAAATATTTAAATATCAAATGATAGTATACATTTATTCTATTGAACCATCACTTGAATTTACAATTAAGACACAGAAATTTAATTCTGTCATCCACTAGTTGGTTTGCAATTTCCTAATCAAAACATTAATCCAAACCCTTGGCATATTGAGGTTTTAGTCGAGGTAAATTATAATAACATTTATGCATTAGTATTTGATTGTATTATCCCTGTACATTCAGATATAAATATACAAATGATTACTCAAACAAGTAAAATCAAAATTAAATATCACCCAACTTCTCCATGTTCAATTTCATAACAACTACAAAGGATAATGGGATGAATAACTTAATAATATTTTTCATAAAAAACTAATAATATAAAAACATAAATCAAATAAATTATTTTTTCTGACCAACCTAGAGGAATGAGATGAATAAAATAAAAGATAATGATGTATTATACCATAGTGTTTTAACTAAGGATCTTTCATTCCACTGAAAATTTAGCTATGCTGATCAGTGACCAAACAATTTCCCATGATCTAACATAGACCAAGAGAACCCTTAAAAATATGAATGAAATATATAATTTATTTGGATATAAGAATATGTCATGCATACCCAAAATATTCAAATCTATATGTCTGTATTCAATTGAATAGTTTTAGTGTGACTTAATGTAGTTCCACTAATTATATTAATCAACTCTGTTCATATAACATCAAATCATATGTTACTTCAATTTTAGCTAAACATAAAAACATAATTTTAAGATAAATTGGAATAATTTATATTGTGACATTGAAATAAAATGAACAAAAATATTCATTTTACTCAACTAAAAAAACTATAAAGTATTATTAGTTTTATTAAAAATCATTTTAGTTAAATTAAAATCAATCAAACTATATTGGTTATTCCAGTTACCATAGTCAATAATTAATTATTATGCATGTTAAAGTTAACCCTAATTACTCTCTATTTATTCCAAAGATTTTATTAAACTAAATTATTCCTCAAATTTTCATAAAAGATAAAGCTTTCTAAAAGTGTAATATCTCATTTTTATGGACTCTATTATTAGAGACCTTACTAGGGTTTGTGATGAAACCATGTATGACTCCCAACCATACCAAAAATTGTTGATGAGTTGTAAAATAGTCTCAATTATGTATTTATAGAAAATTGGATCCATTAACATATGTAGAAAAATGTTTAATTCATTAATATAAAATAAAAACCATGAAATTAGGAATGATATATAGACCATGACAAACATATTTCATAGACGAAATTAAATTTTAATTTAAATACAGTACAAAGAAATTAATGACTGTTATAAACCCAAAAGTAACTAAAAACAAAAATAACACATTATTAATAAAAATTACATATATTCATACTTTCCAATGAATAAAAAATATATATTGTTTTATTACCCATGATTTTCCATCTAATGTTACTCAGTAATAAAATTAGGTTGAGAATGATAAAACATTTAGGGGTGGTTTGAGTTGATTTTTAGGAGGGATTCTAAACCAAGAAGAGGGGTCTCATAGGGGGGTCCACATCGCTACTAATAAGGAGAACTGAGCTAGGGTGGGGGAGGTTAGAGGCATAGGGTTCACATCACCGTCGAGTCAGCCAAATAGGAGGTCGGAGGGGGAGGGTCATCTGGGGTCAGGGATGGAGGGGTGATGGGGTTTTGGGGCACAGTGTTGTGCGATCAGGATTGTGAGCTTTGGGCCACAGGCTCGAGGTCACCACTAATGAGATGATAGGAGGAGGGTGGGGGGAAATGGGGTCATTGACTCGATGTCTCCGCTGGGGATGGGAGAAGAGGGGGTCGAGGGAGGTTGAGGGAAGAGATCAAGGTAGTATACAGGGATCAAGATAGAGGGAGGGATTATTGTTTTTTTAATTTTTAGTGGTGGATTAAATGAAACTTCCTCTAATGGATAACGTAAAAAGACAAAGTGGTGGTTTTTTGAAACCACCATTTTATAATAATTTTTTACTGGATTTATTTCAGAGCGGTTACTAAAACCACTGCTAACCATAACATTTTTTGTAGTTTGGGGAACACTTGTATTCTTACAATCCTAACAAGGGACATGTTGTGTTATGACATATAAATTTAGTTTCAATTTGGTCAAATCCTAGGGATATCATTGGAGTTAGTAGTTATGTGAGGAATTATTTGTGAATTTAGGTTCTTGAAGATAAGGGGGTATTGTGTTTAGTTATCAATCCACGGTGGCTATTATAGGTGTAGTGGATAACATATCCCCATAATATGACTATAATATCATTTTAATTGACCCATATATTGGTTAAATCATAATAGGGTAAATGAATGTCGGTACTTGTATCATATAAAAATACACTACCATCTTTCATCTACTTTTTTTTAGCTGATTAATATATGATCCATACCTTATGGGTTCATCCTATCTAAGTAGGGTGATAACCATTAATACCCGTATAATGTTTAGTGAATTATTGAGGAATAATTGAAACATGTTGTTGGACCTCTCAACACAAATTTCTATGATATGTGGGTTTATCTGAGACTCATTAGTGAGATATTATTAACTCAGGAAAGGAAGATGGTTCTATCCCATTTTAACTAAGAATAAATCTTCCTTGTAAATAATATTATATTTCATTATGAGTTTCCCACGAATACCAATAATCTATGTATGAAATGGGTGTCCTGATGATAGATGACTCATATGTTTATTATTTATGTCTAGTCCTTGAGTGTCTAGAATATGAAGCTAAAATATTAGTCTAGTTTGGACTCTATTTTATTAGATAATTATTAATTATTTTAATACACAATATGAAATGGTGAACTGTTATTATATGATGTTTTTAACGAAATCATGATAGGATTTCTCTTCTGGGGATGGATTTTGAGTCCTTATCTTCTATGAAGTTTAATCCAAGGATATTGGAACCTTCATAGGGTGTTAAGATCATGTATGAGTACATATTAGAACCCACAAACAACCCAATGACTTACATAGACTTGTTATGTATTAGAATTATTAATGCATAGTGATTTAGTTAGAGAATTTAAAGGAGTTTATAGGTAGTTGTGGTTTTTTTTCACACAACACCACCTATCCCAAATACACTGACTAAGATTTTGAAGATTGATAAATTTTTTCAACAATGCACCCAAGATTTTGGACCATGATTTCTCTTTTACCTGATTATATCCAGATTGATTTTATAGATATACATCCATGTAAATGAAGGACTTGAGAATAGTGACCTCCCTATATAGGCCTAGTTATATCTTAAGAGGATAATTGGTGGAGGATTTAGTAGATCACGTATTTTTAAATATGGTAGATGCCTTGATTCACATCCACAAACAACCCCTTTGTATAGTTCTTTTTTTGGTGTGGAGTACATATAATTAGGGATATGGGATAATGCATGGGATACATATACATAGTTAGGAATAAATGGGTACAGTTAAACAAATGATTTTCATCCTCTATTCAGGTACCCACATACTGGATATTATAGGAATTATTTTTCATTATACACCTAATTTTATATAGTTAGAGAATTGAATTTATATCCCAATTTATACCCTAATTATCTTTAAAGTTTCTTCTAATATAGAAATTTCATCTCTAATACATTCTAATTGAGTGATTTTATCCATAGTGAAGAAATAGGTCATTCATTATATTCCTTCATGTAAGGGAAGAGATGAAAATTATAAACCTCTACATTGATTAGTCAAAAAATTCTTTTAAATTGTGGTGATGTATAGTTGAGTGAATGAGTAGTGGTATATCTCACAGTTTGTTGGATCCCCTCAATTTCTATATAATGAACCCTCAATTAAGAAGTTTTTGTTTTCTACCACTTGTTTATTAATAATAGGTTTATGTGTTATATTCATTTTTGAGAACTCATCCCCATGATTATAGCAGAATTAATGGATTCTATGAAAGGGTGACCCACTTTTTCCATTAATTAGAGACTTATATATGTATCATATTGGATTCATGGGTTGGTTTCAAGTGTTACTGAGGGGGATGATGATCACCTTGGGGGAACTTATGGATCTTATTGACTAAATCCATCCACATATCACTTCATGAAGTATCCTATTACAAGTTAAAATAATTTTCCCAATTTACTTTGACATTTTCAAATTCATAGTAAATTATTATTGTAAGGGAACATATTTCCTATGGTATCATTGTTCTTCAAAAAGTATAATCTATAGTGGTTGATGAGATCATAGTACAACAATAATGGTGTGATAGTTAATGATTCTAGTATAGCACTCGATGTTTGGATGTTTGTGTAGACACGTGAGAATAAAGCAAAGGATTTGTTAATTCTTAGATAGAGAATGAGTCTTTAGTCTCCACTAATAGATGGGTTTACCCCCATAGTTTTTCTTAATGTGATAGAGGCCAAGGATGGTGATGTAAACATAGAGGTCTTCTGTTACTAGTAATTATCATGTGATGGACTTAAAGAATTTTTTCTTGATTTTTATGATAACATCATTCAATTACCTAATAGGTTTGTGGTATTCAATTTATTCTTACATTATATACAGTTTTGGACATCGTAAGTGGATACATAATTTTTGAGTGTGACCCTCATTATTTTATGTATATCGGATCTTCATATATGTTAACACCACATGATAAATTTTTATTTATAGTTCAAGAGGTGGTTTTCTTAAAATGTTTTGGTGTTAGATTTATCAATATTAGTAGGCATCATAATTGGTATGAAGAAGAAAAATTTCGGTCATATTATTATCCTGGACTATCCACATTGGATTGTGTTGAATTGGTCCACTCATCAAGCAGTGGTTTGGTGTTTAGTAGTTTGATGAGGTTGGTATTGTTTGTAATGTGGTCATAAATATGTTTCATGAAATATTGAAAAAAAAATCAAGGATATATTCAATAGTGGATGTAGACCTGTTGGATATCATGATATAGATGGAATATTCTCACGTATGTTTAAAACAGTTTCAATAAATAATTCCACTATCCCTCTTTTTCTTTGAAGAATAAACATTGGTTATTATGGTTTTCTAGTAGGTGGTAGTTGAGTAACTAAAATTGGGATAATGAAGTATAATAATTTATAATCATTTTTTGTCAATGTGAAATCATAGTAATCAATAAATAATGTATCATGGTTTAGATAGTTCTTTCTCAATTGAAAACTATAAACAATACTAATTTAAGGGTAAGAAACAAGGAACTCCCACTTGTGATAACTCTTTCGACGAACTAATTTCAGTTATATGTTTGTTTCTTAATGAATTCATTATGACCCATGTCATTGCATGATATTCACAAGAGGAGTGGTTTTTTTAGAAGTGTTTTAGAAATATGTACCTAGAATTGAAGCATTCTCCCACATCGTTCTTGTTTTGATATGGGCAGGAACCAGTTTCTATATAGGTGAAAGAAGAATATTCCTTCAAAGTCAATTATATATAGTGTTTCCATAGTGATATTAAAACTAACTATAGTGTGAGTTTCATTCATTTTGGGTTACTCTTTACTCGAAATTTATTCTGAGTTTCATTTTTTGGTTGCTCTAAGTAATATATTTTTTGGGAAAAAATTGTTGCAAGATGTATAGGATATAGAGTCCGAGATTTTTCTCAGTTGAGAAAAAACTCAATTTTGAGTATTTGGAGTTCCAAGGCCTCCCCTAGGGAAAAAGGTAAATTTACCCATATATAAGATCATGGAATTATTATCTAACAGTTTCATTGATTTCATATTCTGGTGTTTATACTAGGATAAGGCAACAAAGAAATGATGGGGTATATGTTCCCTGATAAAAATATATTATGTATAATATATTATTTTTATCTTGAGAATTTATGTCTTTAATAATTATGATTTTTTAAATAGTATATTTAATGAAAAATTAGAAAATATCATTCCCTAGAGAATTTTTATTTTTACAATATATTTCTATAATATATCTTCATATAGGAGTTCTGATGTTCATGTTATTGTGGGTGGAAAAAATTAATTATGTTGATTTAATTAATTGAATCAATTAAATAATCATTATTATTACAGAGAAACCCCATGGGATCCATATTAAATTTCCTCTCTATGGTTATCTATTTGTTATTTACTTGGAACATAGATATATGAATAGAGTTTATAGATCATATCCTACTAGCAGTATCATCAAATTTGAGTATTAAGAAAACAATTTCTGTGATGGTGATTGATAGAATCATGTTCGTGATCAGGAAATGAAGGAATAACTATTCTCCCTAGAGGTGGGGATTTATTAATTACATTTCCCTATTCCCATTAATTTATGTGTTGAATTTTATGGATTAAAATCCCATCTTTATGAATGATTTGGTGAAATTATTATTCAATTTAATATAAGACCTATTATGATTATCAAATACATCATTATCAAACCATATATTCTAAAAAAATAAATATTCAATATTAGATATAATTTTAACTTAAAATTATATTTGGTTATATGAATTTATTGTCCCAATGATGAATATCAAGTACTTGATCTCCACATAGTCTCCCCTCTCTTGTTTATCTTCTCCCTCATCTCTCTTCTATCTTCTCAGGTGAATTGTGGTACTGATGAGGATTTGATGGATTATACAGTGTTGAGAGTCATCAAGATTATTAAATGATGTGGCTAAGGGGTTAACATTAGGAGGTGTTGTCAGGACATGGGTTATACAATGTTGTAGGGTAGGTATCATCCTTTTTTCCACTAGTGTAAACATGATAGAGTTGGGGATGTACTGGTCACCATAATAAAAAAGGGATGTTAGATTCCATTGTCACCAGTATTGAGCGCAATAGAGAGTTACCATTGTCATGGATGACATTGTTTGAGGGTGGAGACTTGTTGTGGTGATGGAATTTGGTTCCCAAATGGGCACCGCAACATAGACTGATGGGGGTGCATAACCCACTAATAGCTACTGTGATAGATAGACCATTTGGACTATGAATTTCTAATTTCCATACACCTAGATTGACACATTATGTGAGGAACTATCATCCCCAAAACCATAGGCCTATGCAATTTGACCCAATCCATGGTTGGGGTGATCCGGATGGATTAGTTTTGACCCCACCTAGTAAGGCCTCACAGGTAAATTCATCGTGGCTCATGATAATGGAACACACCACTACACCATTCAATGCATGGGGTGAATGTAAAAACTAAGGGAACATGTCAACTCCATTATTCAAATCTTCCACATGACGTGCCTAACGGTATAAATTTTTTATTGGATTCCACCTATGTGGTGATATTATATATTTACACATTTTAAGTCAATAATGAAAAAATTAGTATTTTATCCTTATTATGTTTACTCATATATCAAAATGGAGTACTTTTCTAATCCTTCATAGAAATATTCATTTTTTGATAGGTCAATTTGGAATTTTCTTCCATTAGGATGATGGTAGGGTTCAAGAATAATTATTGTTGTGTTCACATTAATCGGTAGGGTTGGTATTTACCGTATTTTATTAGGGTAAAACTTCATAAATTTTTCAGTTTACTTATAGGTATGGTTGAGGATTATCACATATACCTAGGTAATGGGATTATATCTCTAATAAAATATATAGGGTAGATATTTCTAATTAATATCTAGTGTGAAAGGTATTCTATCAATGATTTTTTAATGGTTGTGTCATTATTCCTCCCACATAATTTTTGAATGAGATCCTCTTTATTTTTTTGTGGGTATTTCACTTTTCTTTATTTCTTAGTTAGGTAATGGTGTCAACCACTAGAGTGTATGTTCCCCCAACCTTCCCAGGGGGTGAGTTTTTACACTATGGTTCTAGAGAGGTTGCATGGGTTTTTGGATTTCAGTATTTTAAATTCCTGATTCATTGGGATGATTTGTATCCTACATATGAGATATAGGGAGAAAGACTCCTCATTCTGTTCATGATTTCATCCTTTATAAAATTCCTGTAAGGATAGGCTAATAGATGTGGTTATTCCCCTAATCGAGATATATCCTTTGGAAAGGTACTAGTTCTACTATGGGGGTTTGGATCAGTGGAATAGATATAGTGGGAAAATAGTGCAGTGTTTCCATGTCTGACTTTCCTACCGAAGTAACCAGAAAGTATCCCTTTTATAGTTCCCTATGTTAATTTGGGATATTAATAGGTGAATAAGATCAAATATTTTGAGTGAAGTAACACTACAAAAACTCCCTTGCTTGTCGTAATGTTGCAATGTATAGATGACTACTGACTTCAAACATTCCCAACCTTTTGTAAATCTAGGTATCCCTAATTTAAACTGATATTTGGTCATTAATATATTTTATTTATATTGAATTGTGACTTAGTTGTGTTCCATTGAATTCTATATGTATATAATATATGGATTCTTTCTAATCTTTCCCCTAGTTACTCAGTCATACTAAGGGTTTAAGATGGATTATTTCTTTATACCTTCTTCGTTTTTTTGAAAAAAAATGTTGAATATACTTATACTAACACACACAAGAGATTGTTTATGACATATATGGTGCATATGTATATGATAAAGGTTTTAGAGGTGGTCTTAGTGGATTTGGAGTTGGTGGTTCTTGTTCAGAGGTGATGCCTAGTGATGCATTGTTACACTTGATAGATCATAGTGATTTTTTATGGGGTTAGTGATTATTTCTACCGGAGAAAGACTCTAGAGTACATTCATTAAAAAGTAGATTTCTCAGATTCATATATTTTTTAGATTCCGATTATAGGGAAATTTATAGTTCCATATGTACTTTCCAGTGATAAATTATACTTGTAATTTTAATTTCATGCATATATTTTATAAAAAATGTGTTTGTTTGTGTTTATATAAATGAATGATAATGTTGGTACCATTATTAATTGGTGATATATGTATATTGAGGCTTTTTATTGGTTATAGAATAGAATATTGAGAGATATTTCTACTCATAGCTAGTTATTTCCCTATGTAATATTGAAGGAAAGCTTGGGGTGAAAAACATGGTATACAATTATCTTTAACGATGTCTTGGTGGGTCATGTTGTGTCATAAATTCCTTCCCTAATTCATCAAAAACATTAATTAATGCATCTAACATGAATTACATATCATTTAATGACTCCTTGATGATATAAAATGTGATATTATAATTTTAAGGATAAATTTTATTAGTCATCTACCCAAACTATCATATACAGTGGCTTTCTTTATAATATGACAAGACATACACAACAACATTTCATAGAGTTCAACCATATGACATAACCCAGTTATATCCTATGATTAGATTGATAATGAATCATGAATAATATGAATTAAAATATCATTATAATATTGTATTACTTTACTTATTTCATCTCTAGATAAATTTATCTAGGCCATATATTTTTATATATCATATTTTAATAACTCATAAATGTATTACCTTCCATTTACCTAATTTCATATTATATATTATAAATTTTGAAATCATATACAATTTTTAATGTTTAAAAATCACTTTTCGAGATTTTTCATCAACTAAACAAAGTATCACATCATATGATATTCTGTGAGAATAACATGAAAACACTTTTTTATTAACTCAAAAACTCTTCATGTGAAACTCTCTAAGTAAAATTAAATTACTATTCTATCAACCACAATGTGTGCCTCTATGGTAATTTAGAGAATTGATAATAAATATGAATATGGTGACAAATAAATTTATGTATAGATATACCTAAGATAAAGAAACAATGCTACTAAATCTAGACAAGAATCTGGTTTGTTGCCCCATAATCATGTGTATTTATATACCTAAGTCCACCTGTAAGATAAAATTCTAGAGTTCATTCTCATACATTCCATTTGTTTGAGACAATGAGTGACCATGAGACGTCGATTATATTATACCCAAAATGAAAACTCATTCATTGGGGATTATCTTAGTTTAGTCTAATCATATTGATTAATACACCACTTGTCATTCGCCTTTATGTATAAGAAAATTTTAAACCCCCATCTAAATAGATAAGAACATTGTATGTACAATATTGGTGTGGTCACCCAACATCTAGTCAATATCAACTTAGGGAACACATTTAAAAATAATTACCTCAGAGGAAACATCCATTCTTGGCCAATATCCCACAAATGGAATGATTATGTATGCACCACCCCCCTCCCCCGCCATTTTCAATTCCATAAATCATTCAAAATAAATTTATCGATGTATATATATTTTCATGCTAGGTAACCCACTAAAATTAGGTAATAGGGACTCCTATATAATACGTTCACATTCTGTATATTAATTTAATTGTGTATTAAAATTAATTTTATATTATTAGTAGGTCAACTATCACACAAAAAGGGATTTTATACCAAATGAGAATATTTTAATTCCCTATAAAAGAATCCTACTCAATATCACAATTACATTTCATCATAATCTATAATATTCAATGATGGAAATCAGTTTGGTATAACTCATCATCCTTAATTGATAGGTTAATTATCATTACACTTTATCAAATATATATCAATATATTCATATATGAAGATAATGAGATAGGATAAAAAATTAGTTATTTCCTTTCTATACGACACATTTTATTTTCATAAAAAAGGTTATGAATACTTCACAGAACCTAAGAAATTATCTAACTTTTTCTATTCTAAATACTTCTAAACAAACCTTATATTTTCTATTATTTCAAGGATTCTGATTACTCGTTATATCTATATATAATTCATACCATACTTCTAAGTCACCATATAATAAAACACTCCCACTAGTCTCTTTTTTGAGTGAAATATATATTTAAATCACGTTTGAATATTAGTGACATTTAGGAATCATATTCCTAATCGTATTCTCTGTAATAATTTTCTTACTCAATAACTCCATAATATAAAATGTTATAATGTTCACTTATTATTTATAATTAGAACCCATTCTATGTTTAATGTAATCATACTTAGAAACCATTCCAATAAACATTTCCTTGAAATCTAATGGTAACTATTATTACTATTTACATTATTACATACCAACACATCCTAAAATCCTTTAGGATAAAATGAAATTAATCTTTTTTATTGTAAGTAAATTTACCTATTACATTTCTTTTTACATGAAAAACATAATAACTATTAGATATTTAATGTAAATCACATTGATTTTTTGTTTAAACAATCATTCAAGAAATAATGATATTCACTTTCTCCTGACAACTAAATGCAAAAATTTACTTTTCCCTTTACTAACACATATTTTTAAATCACTATGAAATTATATGAATCTCACAATTGAATTTTTGTTAGTATAATAATTTATTTGTTAACTTTTAACTTTATTATATTCAGACATACTCCTAGTATCATCTTAGATATTATATTATCATCCGAAAATGCTGATAAGAAACACATAATCCTTTATGTATATGAAATGATGCTTATTTTATTTTAGTCGGAATATTTAATAAATATACTATTATTTCAATATCATATTTGGTATTCTATTTTTTTAAATAACGTTACTATAAAAATAGAACAATATTCTTGAAAATATACCACTTAACAGTGGTGGGAACACCTTCCTTGATAAGAAACTAATCATCTAGACAAACACATTACACTATAATTTTTTATCCTTGTATTATATTCAAATAATGATATATAATCTTATGAATCATAAACCATGAATATTAATTCATTATATTATATCTCTTACAAAAAAATAATTGTTAAAAACATCTCTTATCATATATGATAAATGATATAAATGTATAATCATTTATTTAATTTATTCTCCACCAGATATATTACTTTTACCATAAAATCATTTATGTAAGAAATCATTTCTCCATCACTTGAATATAAAATATAAGATCAATCAATTAATCAATTTTTTTTGAATTCATGTATATATAAAACCCCTGTAATATTTAAAATGATGTAATATCAACTTAAAAACCTTGTAATTTATTTTTATAACACTGATACCTATCATATACATTACATGGAACCTAACAACCCCATTTAGATATGTCAATCATTCCCATTATATAGAATAATTAATCCTTACTTCCTTGATTTTATCATTAGTTTTCAATGACCATGACAGGATACTATAAGAACTTTTGTTAGAATCTAAAAATTACACTTCTTCTTATAATTTTTACATTTTCCCACATGTTCTATAGATATTACACTAGAACCTAGAGATAAAATGCCTATTATATCTGTTATAAACTCTTAAAACTTTTGAGAAATAATTACGTTAATTATTTTATATCATTTTAAAATGTTCATTGATTAAATGTTTAAAAATTGACAAGAATAAAGATTAAGAAAACATATTATCTTAGAATGTTATTATTATAATCCGTTATATTGATCATAATTGAAACACCCAATCATATTGAGTTAATGAGAGTAAAATTCTTCAGGTAATTTTGTATAAAAATCCTTTGAAACCATAATTTATTCATTTAATGCTTCCCCCTTGAATTTAGATTCACCTGTAGAAAAATATCAACACTTCGTTACTTAGGAAGATGTTTTTTTAACACATAGAGATTTTTCATTACTAAATAAATATTCATATGATTTGAGTCTTGGAGGTTGCATATATTAATCTTATATTTTCAAGAAATTATCTCAATTTTAACTTTTATAATGATGATGGTATTAACTACAATATATTATTTTATTAGGATAGTATCATGTTTTACTAATATTTAATAAAGAGTTATATACAATGTACTCCCACTAAAATTATGACTCCTTTTGAATTTATCATATCAATTAGTGAAACAATATCCATATTTCAACATTCAATGAATTCTACATTGTCTCTATCTCCCCATTAAGTTATTTTGCTGTAAATAAATCCCAATCATAAAATATTTGAATCTTGGATACTTCTCCAGTTATCTCATTACCCAAAACCATCATTTAGATAAAAAAAACTATATTATATTTCTATATTAATTTTTAGGGTTTCATAGCTTAGAGACCCAAAATAAAACACCAAGAAGGGGAGACCATTTGTTGAATGAAAATACCCCTTTCTTTCCATAAATATGATGTTCTAATGAAATAGTGATATAACATTAAATAACCCATTAGGATAATATTGGTACAGACAAGTGTTTCTTTGGAAGAAATATAAAATACCCCCATTAAAATAAATAATTTAATGGGGATTAAATTCTCACAATCATATCTCATGTTATTCCGTTTATGTATTCTTGTTTTTACTAGTTTTTTAATGATTATATTCCATCAGTGAAATCTATATATTCAATCCATATTGATGTGTAACAATTCACAGAAACCACTATTTGTGTTAATCACCCAAAATAGAATCTAAATATATTTACATATAACCAAATGAATGTATTGTATAATTTATATAACATTTTCATATAATGGTTTAAATTACATATACCTAATAATATCATATTCATTAAGCCTACGAACAAAAATATACAACACCAAAAATTCTAGAACAAGTCATATTCCTATATTCTAGTGGAAAGTCAAATCCAATTTCCCACTACCCATGAATACTTTACTCATTAGAGATTCCAATCCACCCTAACACTAAACCCTAATATGTATAAATTATTCTCTCTAATTAAATTCAATCAAATATATAATACTTCAAATTGAATTCATGGTAGATAAAAACTAAACCCTATTTTTTCCACTGAATACACCTCCTTAGAGACATGTATAATAATATTTGAATATATTTAACATTTTGAATAAATCATTCAAAAAATTATAACATAAAAAAGGTAATTACATTTAAATAAATAAAAATTCATAAATTTAAACATGTGATAATTTTTTTGAATAATATATATTTAAAATATATTTATAAACTGATAATATTTTTTATATACATTATGTACAATCCATTAAATTTAATATAAAAAATTTATATTCATTTTCTATTATGTACGCTTCAATATTATCCATATATGAAATTTCCTTTATATGTACTTTATTATATGAATTGTAAGGATTTTATAATCAAATAAATATTATGTAATAACTTTATATAACATAAATATCACACACATTACATTATATAAATAATGATCAAATAAATATTAAAGAATAATTTCACACATTATACATATTAAACCAAATAAGTCTTTAAATATAACCATTTAAAATTATATATTATGAAAAATTCATGATATTAAAATATAAAAATTTAGTTGTAGTTTTATTTTTTAATTTATTGTCACATTATAATTTACCCTTTTGATTTCTAATTAAAAACATCATTTTCTAGTCATAAAAAAGGTATATGATTTAGTAAAATGTATTCTAATAATAAATCTTAATATCCAGGAATATTTTTAGTAAATGATTTTTTATCATTTAATTAATTAATTTTAAACGCATTATAATTAATTTACATCTAAAAAAATTAATAAATACCCAGAAAATTATTATTATAATACATTAAAAGTATTATATATAATATAATTCAATTTATTATTGAATTTAAACATATTTTTTTTTTCTTCAATTAATTATATTTAATATTCCAGTTTTAAGTCTTACGCTATGAATAATATTCTATTTGTGCTTAAAAAATTTATCCCTATCATCGGTATTTAATAATTGATATATATATCACCTATGTATATTTTATTATCATAATTAATGATATAATTGAAATAAAATTGTTTGGTACAACATTCCTACAGTCGAACACAACAACTAAAATAAATATATTTGATTTTTATTGACTTGAAACTCAAGATATCCCCATATCATAATCCATGAATCAAATATATTTTAAATACCATTGAATTTTATTTTATGATGTTAATATGATATCAAAAATTTCAAAAAAAAATTATTGCATGATTTCAAGAAACAAAATGTATGTAAGATTTCGTACAACTACTGTATTTCAGAAAAATATAAAAAAATGTTAAAATATCCTAATAAAATAAAATTACACCAATATAAATCCATTATAGGAAAATTAATCAAATACTACTACAAATGAAAAAATGGTTAATATGTATACCTTACACTACAAATAGTCACTACATCATTCTTCATCTATGATTAATTAATATCATTTTAGTGGAATATAAAATATATTTAACATCAAATGTATTCATAGATCCATGAATCACCAAATGTATGGGTTGAAATACACCATATTCCATGGAATTATAACACCTTATGGAGAAAAACTAGATGAAGATATAGTTCCTCTAAATTTGGTTTTTCTTTCTATGAACAAACTGAAAATATTGCATCCATCACATGGCAGTTTGTTCTTTTATAGGTCCCTATAAGATTTTCCTCAGATGATTTTTCATTTAGTCATTCATTATAACACATGAATTAATGCCTAACCTAATTCATAGACAATTTCATTCCATATGATAGTTAAATAATACAATATAAACTTCACGGTAGATCCGTATTACACTATAAAAAACTCATTAATTATGTTTGGCCAAAGGTAAAATCATGATGACACTACTTAACCCTAATTTTCCTGGTTTTTATTTTCTTATTTAATTTAATTTCTATTTAGTGGTATCGATGATGTTTTTATCTTGACAAGCATGGAAATCCGATACAAGAAGTGGTATTGAAAATAATTCAAAGGTAATTTCTAGTCTTATTTTTTATTTTTGGGTGAAATAATTATCAGGAGTTCATATATGATGTCCTAACAATAATGTCTAGCCCATAGTGATCAATAGCATGCCTACGGTTTTCATGGGATACATTTTTTGACTGAACATGGGCTGAACCATAGTTGGTTGATAGAAGAAAATGGTATCAAATACTAGTTATTAAAATTAAATAGGTTCTTAAATTGTGAATTTTATTTTGAAGTGTCTCGTATATTGGTTATAGGATAGTGGGAACTAGATAGGTATGATTTTAATGTTTCTAGATTGATCTTACTTATTATGATCATCGAGTTTCCATGTGATGTTGGGTTTTATGTCATGAATTCTTTTTTCATTATTCATTCATAGTTCGTTTGGAATTATATTTGGATCCTTTAAGATATTTTTTTATATAGTTTGTATGGAGGTTTAAATATGCATTTGGTAATTTGGATTCCGAAATGGAGATGCAATATAGAATTAATTATATTGATATCTATGTGGTTCATGAAAAAATGTTTATATCTTTGGAATCCAATGGAATGTTCCTGGATGGTTCACAATCCTAAAAACCTTGAGGTCAAACGATAAACAACTACTAACCCGCTTTTAATATTTACGTTGGATCACATTTTACTCTTAACTACATTCACGTATGTTTTTCGTTTAATTAAAATGAATCAAATAGTGTTTTAAAATATTTTGACTCAATTTTGTTGAATATTATTAATCATTTGTGTTAAAAAATACATTTTCATAGAAAAATAGAATGCATTAGAAGTAAAAAATGGTTTTTTCTTAAATAATTTTAAATGATTTAAATGTTTTTGAATCATAAAAAATTTACTATAAAGTGTTTATTATACGGTATATTGTTATTTAGTGAGGTTTGAAATTTAAAAAATAATTATTCAGATGGAAATTTAAATGGACATGATATATATTTTTTCAAAATTATTTCATGGTGTAAATGAATTTTGTAATGTATTTGAGATTTTAAATAATTTTTTAAGGTCACCCCCATGGTTTTCAAAAAAATATTAAAATGTGATTTTTATGTTCTTTGGTGTCTATATTGTTTGAATTATGGTAATAATTTCATTCATGGGGTTATTCTTTATCATATGGTTTATTTAATTTTAAATTATTTGATTTTCAATATATTGTTGATTTAGTTTGGGTTTACATTGATATTTTTTATACATCCTGGAAGTTTTCAATGGGTTGTGGAATGTTTTTTGTTTTGATGTCATCCTTGAGTTAGTAAAACTCTTGGGTCGGTGTGATCCTTTGTTTGGACACCTTTCCCAAACTCTTAACTGAATTGTGTAGCTGAACCCTGCATTATGTTTGATGTATGAATTCCATTTTTCTATTTTTTCTGTTTATATTTTATTACGATTATTCCTTATTTTGGAGTCATTGGTTGAAGACTTGATGAATGGATGATCCTTACAAGAGTACATTATTTTGAACTATTATGATTGTATTTTAATATGATTTAGATCCAATAGAGGATGTGATCATTGGGTCCATGATGGGGAGTTTTATTTCAAGGTTCCAACATAAAATGGGTGGTGACCATGTTTTTTCAGTCATGTTTAAGGTCTTCATTACAAGGATGATCGACTCCTTCATGTGTTCTTTTGTTATTGGATATATTACACTAATATTTTCCCCTCCATGTTGATATATCCTCTCATCATGAGGGGAAATTGAGTTGTGTCATTTGATGTATGTTCTGGGACATATCATCCTACTTTTGTGTAGTATTCTATGAAACCATCCATGTGTATTCCTTTTTTACCTCCCTTATAATTTCTATTACATATTTCTTTCTACATGATTCATTAATTTAGGTTTTTTATAATCTTTACCATTCTTATTAATAGACTCAATTATTGGGTCTGATGAAATTATCTATCTTCCCCCAATTTAATTTTTTGCTGATATTCTATTAATATGATTTTTTTGAGGTTTTAGTGATTCCATTGAAGTATTCTAGAATTTCATTGACCATATATTGTATTGTAATAAAATGGTGGAGAGACTGGGTATCACTATTTGATCTCCTTTTTATGGAAACATATAGTTTTTTGGTTTATATTGTTGAGTTATATTATTATATGGGATTTATGGATGTTTTTAGATTTGCATATGGTATTATTTTGATGCTCTCATTTTGGATCAAATTATGCTTGGTATTTGAAGATTTCATGAATTTAATATTATATGTATTTTTTAGGTTGGGATCAATTCAAGATTCGGTTTTTCCATTTCTTATCCTTCTTTAGTTTTGTCTGGTTAATTTATACTTTTCCAAATCTATAACTCTATATAAGAAGAAAGTGTTATGTGGGGAGAAATATAACACATGACTCTTTATTTTCTAGATAATTTGTTGATTATATAATTTTAGAACTTTTCTATCACTTTTGGGTCGAATATGGTTGAATTTTCATGTTTTTTATGCCTCGGTGTATTGTACATAGTTTGCAGACGAGTTGTAGAAACCCTGAACAAAAAATCCAAATGAATTTACAATTTTAATATCAGTGTGTAACACAATTGAAATGTATTTTTATATATTTTTTTATAAACACTATCAAGTGTCTTGATCATTAATAAAAATATATTAACAATCTTCCCATCCAAAATTTATACCCCAGATCCATCCCCTCTCCTCCCATTCAAATCCTATATCGTCTATCCCCCTTCAATTCAATTATCCTCCTTCATTTAATACATTTCTTGAAATTTATTTATGTTTCGTGTTTTATTTCTCTTTTTTCACCTGTAGTCCTTATATCTGCCTCGTTTTCTTCTAGATGATTTTTTCCTTAGAGGGATCTAGTGACCAAGTGAAAACTCCTGGTTGATTTTCCTATGGTATTTCATGAGAATAGTGTTCAGATGGGTTCTTTGGAGATCATTCTTTTATCACCTGGGTGGTTTTGAATGACATTATTTGAAAGAAACATTTCAAGGTAGATTTCCTCCATGTATTTATCTTTTATCATAGAAAAATTAATTTCTTACTTTTTTAAATAAATATTAAACACTTATTTTTAGAAATAAGTGTGTTCTATGACTTCTTAATTATAAAATTGGGTTTTACTATTTTCCTTGAATATAGAGTTAATTTTCTATTTATCTGTTTAGATTAATTTTTTTTCTCTATGAAAATCCCTATACATTTGATAAAATTAATTACTATAATTTATTATAAAAATACATATTTTAATTCGTTTCCAATTCTTCATACTCATTTATAAATAATTCATTCAATTTTTATTATATTCTTTGTTCTTAATAAATTGTTTTCCAAACTATTAGAATGTTTTTTTGATATTCTATAATGTTTTGATGATATGTATTAGTTTTCAATTTTATAAAAGGATATCTTTTGGAAAAAAACCCATGAAAAATTCATCTAGCTAGATTTATCTTAAAACATAGAGAGTGTTCCTAGTATCTTCCACATTTCCTATGTGGATTAATTTTTGAGTTATGGGATACTTATAAGAGGAGTTCCAAGAGGAAAGTCTTTCTTATGATTTTAGTTTGTTTTTCTAAGCATGAATCTATTTTTATATTTTTGGTTACTATTTATTAACTCACATCTATATTACAAAATATGGGAAACTAGTAGTATCTAATGGAACTTCTGTTAACACCTGTTTCACTCAATTATAATTATGTTGTAGATTATAACCATTTGTATGTATTTCACATTACTTTGGGAGTTAGACCCTCGGTTAAGCATTTTAGGGTAAGATCATAAATTTGGGTGGTGGATTTCCTCATTAATTTGGATTAGATTGATACATTTTCATGGGTTCTTGGTTTTTTTATGATCTTCTAGGTTCCAATGATTACTGATTTTTAAATTTTCTATAATGGTCATTTTATACCACCCTTAATAAAGTCTCTACTATTTTTATTATTGATTTTTAATTCCATTTTTTTCTCAATAATAAAAACATATGGATTTAGTTTTATTAAAAAAAATTGTATCTAAATAATGTGATATTTTCCCTTTATATGACCCACTTATGAGTATTTATGAAAGAAATGTTTTAATGTGTAACTCATATATTTCAAATTATCCATATTTATAGGATAATGGTATTTTGTTATTTCTTTTCTATATTGATAAATATAATGTTTATAATCATATTTAAAACTATCTTTCATGGATCCATTATCAATGGTGGTCTATAGGGTGAGGATTTGGAATACCTAATGGTAATTTTTTAATCATGCCTATATATAAATTTTTTAGGTTCAAAATTAGTATTTGGAAACTCGTGGATTATTTTTATATTAGGATTATAGGATGACTTCTGTGGTTATATGGAGATTTGGTTATGTTAATGGTATAATTTTTTGTGTTATATCATTATTGGACCGAGAGTTTTGTAAGTGATGCTATTTTTCATTATTCTATTTCTTATCTTGATCAGTTATTTATTAATTGTCCAATTTATTTTCCTTCTCGTTCAGTTGGATCGATACATGTTTTTGTTACTGATATTGGAACTCTGATATAAGTAGTGGTTATACCAAACCTACAAAAGTAACTTATTTTAAAAAAATTAATTTTTGGAATAAATTTTTCTCATGACTTCATATTTGATGCCTTGGAACTAGTGTACAGCCTTAGGATATTAGAAGAAAACTAGATTTTTTTCATCAGCTAGATCAGGTTCCTAGAGTTTGTTTGTGGAAAATAACATCCATGATTCATGAATTCACATTCATATAATATGACATAGCTAATTGAATCACATGAAAAATATCTTAGGTTATATATATAGAAATTATTTCATCATCGGTAATCAAGATAAATTACTATATATAAGATTTTACTAATTTTGAAATAATATCAATTCATTTAATCACTCCACTATACCAAAAAACCATTATAGAGAATGATAATCTTTGAACTGATTCTATCATCAAGTAATGGTTTCAGAGAATATGCATTATACTACTCCTAGTGTAGAATTTTATATAATGTAGTCCCTAGATCCTAAGGTCAATTATTTATAGTCTAGTGAGGAAGATCTAAATGTATTTTGGAAATATGTGGATGATGGATGGGATAACCAATGGGTAAATTTTTCTTCCATGACTAATGATCTCCAAAATCTTAATAAATACTTGGATGTATATAATGTGTTATCTTATCTATGAGATATTAATATGAAGAAGTTCAGAAAGACAGTCATGAAATATACATGAATATCCTTACTTGAAATCTAAGAGGTGTCCCATCTACTCGTCAAATATTTTAGATGACATGATGTATTGAGAAGTTGGAGATACTGGGATTTAATTATCTTAATGGATTATGTACATACTCTATTCTCTTTTCACCTATTTTAAGGCATAGAAAATTTATTATTAATTTAAATATGATTAACATTGGGAATACACTCAAAAATATTGAGAAATTTATTTATCAAGTATATAATGATATAAAGAATGAAAACCCTTTTATATCTATGATGAATAATAGTAAAGTCAAGGAAATAAGTTCTCAAGAAAATTCTATATCAAGGGAAACATTGAAAGAAAAGTTTAAAAATGAAATTATCAAGAATTAATAAAAAGAGTAGAATTTGGAATGTTATTATTTTAGAAGGAAAGTATTCTAAAATTTTAATTGTGAATAAGAAAAGAAGAAAGTTGAATAATCATGAAAGGTTATTGTCTAGTGAAATATATACCTTTTGTATATTTGGAATGAGATAAATATTCTTATTCAATAATTTTTTTCTAAATATGAAATGTATATAGATTTCAGAAGATATATAATGGTGAAATAGAACATTGAGCTTCCAATGGAGTGAGAATAGTAGTACTAGCTATTCGATTCTACAATATAAATTTACTGACTAGATTGATTTCATTTTTAAATAATTATTTTTATGTACCCACTATTACTAAGATAATAATTTATCTATATAGATTATACATGGATATATTTTTTAACATGTTTTGAAATAAATTTTTTCACTTTTATAATGATAATATATTTTATAAGTTTTCAAATTTTAACAATGATTAGTTCGTATTAAATTATGAATATAATGCTTTATAAATTAAAAATGAGTTATGTTCACATGAATCAAGTCACTCCAAGTTGTAAACTCGTATAAATTTTCATGAAAATTAGAATCATTTAATAAAATTATATCAGGATGGGTAATTTTTTTATTTTAAACCAAAATAAATGGATATGTGTCCTGGATGTTTTTAAGAAAAAATGAATAATTCTTTGTTTAGTGGAAAAGGTGACAGAGGTATAAAGATTCTTAATTTATTTCATACATTGGATTGTGTAAAATTTTTTATTAAATATATATGTGGATAACATATCTTCATAAAAATTAAAAATTACTTTATTACACATGGATATATCGATGTAATTTTTCATAAGTTAGATTCTAGAGTAAATAAAAATAATACATTAATGAAGTAGTGAATTTTATAGGAAAGAAGATAAAGAAACTATTCTCAAACAAATGTATGGAGTATATTAACCATGAATTTTTCAACTATCTAAAACAATTTGGAATATTATACGAACTTAATCCTCCTTATACAATATTGTATAATATTGTTAGTCAACAGAGAAACCACATGTTTTTAGATATAGTGATATTGATGACAAGTCATGTACATATTATAATATAATTTTGGGGATAAACATTATTGATTGTAGTTTACACAATAAACCTAGTGAAAACTAATGTGGAAAGTGGAATACCATATTTTCTATGGTATGGTAATTAATACATTTTCGCAAAAACACATTTGTGGGGATGTAGAGTATTTGTTAACATTAGTACGAGAAAGGCATTTTCATCTGAGGGAACAAAGTGTATCTTTATAGGATATCCCAAAAAATAAGATAATATTTCTTATTTAATAAATTAGATAAAAAGGTAATTTAAGTGATAAAATCCATGTTTTGGAATGGTAACATATCTCTAAAGAAGATAGTTGGAGGAAGTTTTACACTGATCAAGTTGAGCCAAATATAAAAAAAGTTGGAATACGAATAATTTTCACCAAACCTAGAGGAATAAATTGACCTAGATACACAAGTGTTTCGTTGGATAACTATATAGGTTATAGAACTAGATAATTATGGCCTTATTATCTGCAATTATGGTGAAAAAATATTTGATGAAAATAATGAACCTATGTCCTCTAAGGAAGTAGTAGGTAGCTCAAAAATTAATGAATTTCATGATTCGATGAAATCTAAATAGGATTCCATGTAACAAATATATATATATATATATATTGGTAGGTCCTATAATAGATATAAATCAAATTGGGTGAATGGTGTTATTGAATAAGAAACTGCATATGGATGGTAAATTTGGTACCTATAAACCATTAATAGTTTATTAAGTGTTTAATAAACCTAATGGTGTAGACTACGAATAAAAATTTTCACCAGTCACTATAATTAAATACATTAGAATTATGATGTACATAGTCTCATACTATTATTTAGAGTTTTAGAAAAATCTATATTAAGAACACATTCCTTAATTGAAGCCTTATGGAATATGATTTTGTGACACAACTAGAAGGTTTCATGAAACCAAAAAGATATATACATGTAGGGTAAGATTCAAAGATTTATTTATGGGTTTCTAAATTTATTAGCACCAAGGAATACTAATTTTGATGATTTCATAAGATATTTTTGACATCTAGGGAATGAAAATGAGTCATGTATCTATAAGAGTATTAGTGGGAGTGAAATATTTTTCCTTATGGTATATATAGAGGATATATTACTCATAGGAAATGATATTAAACTATTTATTTCAACTTATAAGGGTATAAATAAATAATGGTTTATAAAAGAAATCAATGAAAAACCCTAAATTATTGAAATCAACATCCATTGGGAATGATCTGGGATTATTCTTTGACTAAGTGATGGTATATACATTGATAAGGTATTAAAGATATTTATTATGATACAATCAAAGAGGATTTTTTTCAATGTCACATGGTATACATATCTTCATGAAAATGTGACCTCAGTCGTATTAATATAGAAAAATTTTGTGTATAATTCTTTATGATTCTATAATCAGATCTATCATTTGTTTCATGTTATGTACTAACATGATATTACCAATCCCTTGATCCTGGTAGAATGATATCATACTAATGAAAGAGATTTTTTCAATGGATGTAAAAACAATCTGAATTTACCTAAGGTGTTGAAATGTTATTTTCCTTGATTATGGAGGATATTATGATCTAATTATAAGGTTATACCAAGATTGTAGTTTCTAAAATGATCATAAGGGTCTAAAATATCAATTTAGATATACATTTGACCCTAATAAAAGGAGTTTTAAGATGGAAGAGATATAATTAGCCAATATTTATTGATTATACAATAATGTCAATGTATGTTGGAACTTTTAATGAAACTAAATAATATATGAGGGAAATTATATTCTTATAGTAATTTTGTGTTACTCTAAGATATATAAATTATTTCAGTTTTTTTTATAAAAATACATTTGAGGTACTAACCAAAAAACACATGAAACATCAAAATTTGGGGCATATAGTTTAGAATTATCATCTTAAGAATGATTTTATCCCATGGTAGAAGTGATACAATGATGTGTATACATAAAATATTTTGGAAGAATCATTGATTAAATACATATCTCTATCTAAGTAATAATATCATGTGTGGGTAAGAAGGTTAAAATATTTTAATAGATGGATCTTATGCATGTGATAGTGTATTGGTGTTGGTTCTCTAAAACCAACTAAGTTGGTTCTTTTAGTTTCAAAAATCATAATAGATATTTTATCTGATAATGAATTTTTATTCTATTTAGTTTTAATTAGATAAATCCCTTAGTGTATTAATCATGTAGAAATATTGTATAAGTTTTCTACTATAGTAAAAAACCTATATGGGATATGAAAATAATTTTAAAAAATTTTCATATAATAAATATTATATATATATTTATATGATGGATACCAAATGAAAGTTTTTATTTAGGTTTTGGATCCTCATAATACATAGATACATCTTGTCATAATGTTTTCTCTTAGATATCTTGTATAGGGAGTTCATGAGGAATGATCCCCCAATATAAATTTCATATGTTTTTCTTTTATTGGGTATTATATTATGTGATACTATTTTTTAGTAATTATACTTGATATTATTACTTAAATACATCATGAATCACATAGTATGATGTATTTATGAAAACTGAAATGATATATGACCATGGTGAGGAAGAATTTATTGGGTGCATTATATGTGACATATAATTAATCATGTATGTCAGGAAAAGGAATAAAATCGTCTATATTAATGGAATATTATATCATTGTCCCTTTGATTGAAGTGGAATTTTAGGATTATATCATATCCATGGTAGTTAATCAATGTTTTCATATCATAAATTTAAAAATTGATAAATCAATCAAACAAGATTATGTCACAACTATGCATCCTTATTAATGAGATAGTAGTGCACAACGGGATTATATTTCTCAATGGAATTCATAATATAGATATTATAATAGAGACAATAAAATCATTCACAATGGGTTCCTTCATGTATTTCTATATTATGATCTTTGAATTTAGGTATGTTCACCAAATTCCATGGAGAAAGTGACCTAGTGGTTCAAACACCACGTTTATCCAAAATCTAATTGAAACATATCTCAATTTAATACTAAGAATAACTATTTCTCTTTGATTTTGGATCCCAATTTATTAATGTAATTTTGATATCATAAATCCAATCGTATGAAATTTCATTTTAGAATATTGTTTCATGACCCGACTTGTATTGTGGATCGAGCCGCATCTAACCCAAGCACGCCTTCATAGGCCACAGTGTGGAAACTGTGCCAAAGGTGTAACAACTCAGGGATGCCATTTCCTTTGTACATGTACACACACACACACAACTAGATCAATGCAAAAGTGTTGAGGAAAAACAAAGTAAAAGATGAAACATGATGATAATAAACCAGGGAAAGCATAGAACACTAAAATGATATGAATACATTAAAGTAATCTGAAAGGGAATAGAGTGAAGAATACATGCCCAGCTAACGAAATGTCCCAACCTAAAAGAAAATAGAATGTAAATCTATTGAAGAATGCATACTCTAGAAACCCAACTATGACCACCGCACACAGTCCATGCTCTCATATCCCTGAGCTCCTTCGAAGTCACAATTAGGCCTATTTGTCTTTTTCATAAAAAATGATACTTGAAGGAAAATAGCATATAGGGTTGATTATAAACATACTTAGTAGGATGCCCTGAAATGAGGGGGGAGCAGTAAGAGATACAATAGGAAGATAAGGACATCATACATAACAAGTCATAGTGAAACAGTACAGCTCAACCAAACAATATAAATATGAAAGCTCATACGAACACAAAAAGTTAGAAATAGTGAGAGTGCAGAGTTCTCATATATTAATTTCTACCTATAGTACGATTGTAGACTCTTCTAAACACAAGAAGATAGAAATGGAAATCACATGGCATACCCCACTAATTATCAGGGAAGGGGATAACCAGAACCCAAAAGTGGGTGCTGCAATAGGTTATATATATATGCTCAAAACAAATAAATCCATACGAAAGTGAAATAGGATCTCCATATCGGAATTCATCCTAAGAAAAGAGTCTCCAATAGTACTGGAAGAAACCACCCTCGATTCCCAACATCCTCAAATATTCCCAGAACTATAAGTCAAAGGGGCTCAAACACCACACTATGATATTGTATTCTCTTGGTGGGTTTGTCTTGATTGCATGGTTTTAGGTCTCTTCTCCAAGACAGATCTCGCTTTGGAAAGCAACCCACTTGGTCATGAGTCCAATGTTGTGCCAAAACATGCCTCATCACTAATTCATCAGTAAAATCCACTTCCATACCCAATGGAAGGGTCATACACTGGAGGGTAAGCCCTGAAGAGTCATCAGTGAACACCACTCAATAGCTTCATTAGAGGTTAATACCTAAAGAGTAAATGACAAACTCCACTACCTAAACCTGATGGAGGGTAAGCCTTGATGAAAAGATAATGAATTCCACTAACCAGCCCCATTGGAGGGTAAACTGTGAAGAGAGAACATTGAATGCCACTGCCCAGCCCCGTTAGATGGTAATCTGGAATTGCTCTTGTGATTTTGAAATCATCACTGCCATTGTCAAACACCACTAGATGAGAATCGAGTACGAAAATCCACTATTTTATCGTGGATACTGAAATTGAGGTAACCATCATGTTCAATGTCAAAAAACACATAGGATAGGCAATTTATTTTCCAAAAAAATAAAACCAGTGAAAAGGGTGCTTTTCACCGCAAGCCACCCGAACGAGTCAAAGGGGGTACTTCATTCTATCCATGAACATGAAATTCTCAAATTTATTGAAAAAATTCCATCTAGAAGAGTGGAACACACTGTCGTAGATGGAACATCAAACAAACACCCACTTTAAAAGTAACAGGCATTTGACTCCGTGGAAGAGGGACTGAGGGCTAGTGGGCAGACTGGTGGTCGGCCCAGCTCATGGTCCACCACCCTATAGTCAACCAGATGACCATGTCTGCATCATAGTAGCTTCTGTGGTGGTCGAACTGGGATCTAACCCAGGTCCAACCAACCAGGTGGGACTTGTCCCACTTGTCTGGATCATCCCACTATGGTTACGTCAGCCCATGGTGGCTCGGCCCACTCACCGATGTGACCTGGCCCACTGCCGATAGTGGTTCCAACCCACAAGTCGGTCGCCGGCCAAGGGATTGGCATTGGCAGTCGCTAACTAGGGTTGTACCGCGGGACCCCACCCAGCTAACGGACTAGACCATTTTGGCCACTGATTTGTGGCACTACCAGGCGATAGTGTCGCCACCTCTCTATAGACCATTGCGATCAATCCATTTTCCCAGTCACAATTCCATCAGTATATCGAGGACCCCTACGTTGATGGATTCCCCATTACATCCTCTGATCAATAATTCACCATTGGTCATTTGTGCCCAAAATGTGATGGCTGATATCTATGAATAACGGACAACGAATGATGGTTTAAACATAGATCAATAGTTCTTTAATGTGGCCATCAATGATTTGATGACAGAAGAGTAAAAACCCCTAGTAATTGAAAAATAAAATTTAAAAAAGAACTAGAAGTCATAAACGAGATAAATCTTACCTCAATTTGGTTGTCTGTTGTACATGACACATCCATAGTGCTCCCGCTTTAATCCGCCAATGTTCTGGAAAATATTTCTCCTCTATCTTAAAATTTACAATAAAGAATTTATAGACAGATAGGGAGAGAGATTAATTTTATAGAGGTAAGGGATTAGGTTTAACACTAATACCAAATCCATAATTTCTTATTTATAGGAGATCCACTCAGTTTGGAATCAGGAACCATCATTCCCCCTCAGTTTATGCCGCTCCTAGGAAAAACAACCCATTTCAAACACAATGGTAGTCTCAAATTTCCCATCCATTTCCCCCATTTAAATTATATTTAACATGAATTCAGGGGTAAAATAGTTAAATATAAATATTTTGTTTAAAATTTTTCCTCTGTATAGCATTATCAATAATGTCTTGCACTGACAAAAAGTTATGCACCACCTGGGGTAAAAACTGCATTTTGGATTCAATCGTGTTCTCAGATTTTGGATTCATGCTACTTTATGAGAGATATACTATTTCCTTTTCATGTATAGTAAAAAATATACTTCAATGTTTTATAAAATTAATTTCAGGTACACCGGGATTTGGAATTTCATGTCATTTCAGTACCCAACTCTGTAAATATATATATAATTATTTCAAGTCATTTCAAGTTGAAAAATGAGTATCTACATCAATCCCTGCATCAATATTTCCATCCTCTAAAAGAAAAAACTTGGATAAAAAACACATTATACTGGACCTGCATCTAGCTCTCCCATTCCCAATAAGTCTCCTATACATTTTTGTGCTGCCACAAGATGCAAACCAAGGGGATGACCCCTCCAATTACGGTTCACTCATGTCAATCATCGATCGCCACCGAGTTCTATGAAAAGGTGGACCCATCATCAATGTCCAACTCACCCAAGTCGATGACTTGTGTAGGATCATGCACATATCACCTGAGCTGTAACACGTAGAAGAAATTGTGCACCTACTTTAGCTTTGGGGGTCGAGCAAGGAGGTAGGGAACTTCGCCAACCCTCGGCATGATCTCAAATGACTCAATGAATCTTGAGGGTAGGTTACCTCTCCATCCAAACCTCTATATTCCATGTAATAGGGATACTCTCTAGAAGACTTGGTCCCTTAGCTTGAACTACAGGGGCCTACAACAGTGGTCTGGGTACAATTTCTATCTTCTCTAGGCCGTCTTCATCTGTTCAGGGATGAACTATATATTCTCTATCATGGATTGAATTAAATTTGGGCCTAAGAGGGATGATTATTCAAACTCATTCCAGTACAAGATGGACCTACAGGTTCTTCCGTATAGGGAATAATATAGTTCAAGGTCGATGGTTGAGTGGTAGCTATTTTTTTATGAAAATTCTACTAAAAATAAGAGATATTCTCGGCCTCAGCCAGAATCTAACATGCAATCCATCAACATATCCTCCATCACCTAGATAGTATGATTGTATACCCATTGGTCTGGCGGTAAAGGCTATACTCATCTACAACTGGGTCCTGAATGAATATCATAGGCCTCTCCATAACCGTCATGTAAACCATGTGTCAAGATCAGAGAAAATCTTCAAGGGTACCCAAGGAAGTTGCACCATCTCCCATATGTACAATTGTCCCTAACTCTCAACCAAACATTACTCCATGATAGAAAGTAAGTGGGATGAATTTGTAAGTCAGTACACTATCACCCAGATATAGTCATGTCCCTTAACTATGTGTGGAAGCCTTGGGATGAGGTCCATAGATATTCTATCCCAACTCCACTCCAGGATGTAAAGAGGCTACAATAGACCCGCTAAAACCTGATGTTCATCCTTCACATACTGAAAAGTAAGGCATTGTGAGAGGAACTTAGCTATGATTAATCTCCTTCCAAACCGCCAAATCTACCACTGAAGATCCATTTATATCTTCCCCAAACTGGGATGTATTTCTAAGGGTGATGTATGGAACTCTAGGATTAGTTCCTCATGCATCACGACTGGAATAACATTTTTCACCTAGAACAAGATCTCATGATTTCATCCTTCAGAATACTCATCAGCTACATCCCATGTGGATATCTAGTCGCATATAATCTCACAGTCAATATCTCCAAACTGGGACTCTCTCACATGCTCAAGGAGAAATTGATTCAGCACTATCAATGGTATAAAAACAATACCCTCTAGCCCCATTAGGGCCAGCTACAGGGAAACTAACTACTCTAAAGATTCCTACACTAGGAATGCATTGGAATTCCTACTGAGGGCATCAGCTACAACATTTTCCTTACATGGGGTATAGATGATCTTGAAAGTGTAGTCCTGTAGGAACTCCAACAAGCACCAATACCTCTGATTCATATCTCTATAGGTAATGATATACCTGATGCTCTGGTAGCCCGAGTAAACCACAAATCTCTCTCCCAAGAGGTAGTGTCTCCACATTCTCTATGAGAAGACAACCACTGTGAGCTCTAAGTCATGAGTCACATAGTTCTGCTCAAGGTGTCTCAACTTCCTCAACTCGTACGCAATGAATTCCTATCATTGCATCAAAATTCAACTAAGACTAGCTCCTGAGGCATCAAAAAAAACTACGAACTCAATTCCCTCCTCTAATAGTCTCATAATTGGAGTGTTCTTCACCCTCTGTCGAAACTCCTTGAAGGACTTCTGGAACCACTCATACTAGGTAAACAGTAGTTCCTCCTACTTTAAGGAATTCAAAGGGGCTTCAATCCTAGAGAAGTCTGCCAGAAATCAGTGGAAGTACCCAGTCAAACCCAGAAAGCTCCACACCTATGATGAATTATTGAGTGTCATCCAAGAAAAAACTATATTGATATTCATTGTATCTATGGAAAAACCAACTATTGAGATGGCGTTCCCATGAAAGGGAACGTCATGTATCCTAAACTAGAACTTTGAAATATTTCTATAAAGCTGGTTTTCTCAATAGAAATCTAGGACCATCTTTAAATTCTCCTCGTGCTCCTCTAACATCGAGTAAAATAGTATGTTATCTATTAAGAGAACAAAAAACCGCTACATGAATGGATGTGAGACCTAGTTCATCATGGTGATGAAAATAGAGGGGGAATGATTCCCACTGAACAGAATCACTAGGAACTCGTAATGTCCATAGAAACAACAGAAGGATAACTTCGGAATATCATCTTCATGAACTCATAGCTAGTGGTATCTAGATCTATGATCAATCTTGGAGAACCATCTCGCACCTCTCAACTGGTCAGAGAGGTCATCTATTCTCAGTAAGGGGTATATGTTCTTTACTGTGGCATGATTCAGATGATGAAAATCCACACAAAGCCTCAAACTCTCATCTACCATCTTCACAAACAGAACTGGAGCTACCCATTGGGGCACACTGGGTATGATGAAACCCTTCTCACGAAGGTCCACAAACTGTAAATGTAGATCCCAAAGATTGGTTGGTTCCATGTGATTTTCCAAATAAGATATCGAGGCCATCCCTGGTTTCTAATAAATGAAAAAATCCATCTTCTGGATCAGTGGTAGTCTTAGGACATCTTTAGGGAAGATGTCTATATAATCCTCCACTAATAAAGGAACCCTGGTTCCTAAGGAGTCCATTGTACTGAGGGTCACACTCACCAAATGATGGGTAGAAGGTTTTAGCCTCTTGCTCATAACACTCACCTGACCTGCTACGTGGCCTTGTTTACCAAAGAAGGTGAACCATATCCCACTGGTGTGTAGGCATTTAACTAGAGTGAAGCGACAGTCATCCTAGGCTCAGTCCATGGAAACCCAATCCATACCCATCATTACCTCATAAGGTTCCATCGTGATAACCAGTATATCTCACGTGGACATTTCTCCTCCAAAATAAATCTTTCACTTCCATTAAATGAAAGATACATAAGAATGACATCCCGTAAGAACCTCGAGGAAAATATGTTGTGATAGTTCCACTACTGGGAGCAACAACTCTCATACCAAGACAAACGAGATAAATGAGTGATTGTAACATGTGTCTAATAAAAGTGATTTTAGAGAAGAATAAACACATAGTGTACCTCAGATCATCTAGTGTGGTGAAGGATCACTAACCTCCATAGTCTAATGTTGTACATGACCCTGGATGCTAGCTCTTTGATCCCAACGTGGACCTCCAGATGGTGGTGGTGGGGGAAACTCATAATGTTGTACCCCACCTACTGGTCATACTGTTCTTGCTCCGATAAAAACTATGCCTCCCAGGGGACCACCCTGGTCATAGCACTGCCTCTACCATAGTGGTCAATGTACTGCCTTCCTGAGATTCTTAGCTCATTAGATCAGGAAATATCATATCAAGTGACCTTTCCTATCACATGCATAACATCATCCATCTTCATCCTGACTCGATGCCCTATGCTACCCAAGTACCGATTGACCATATGGCCAAGCATGATCTTAGAAAGGTATATTGTGTCACAGTAGTGCCAATTGACTTCCACCAACTGTCACAGATGTCTCCACTCTGAAGTGACCAATACTAGGCCCAACTAACTAGAATCCCTCTGATAGAAAACTCTCCTTCATGAGAACCTATACGTGCACCCCTACATAGGTAGGGATGAATATGGTCATTGTGCTCACACGAATCTCTCATAGGATACCTTTCTCAAACAACCATGATCAGAAGTAACTATCATGGATCATATCCTAGGAGTATCATGTGATGTTAGTAAACCTAGCGACCTGTACATCCACTATCATGGATCCCTATTGTATCCAAAAAATATCCTGAATCTTGATAAAGTGTTAGCATGAGGGGAATTACTCCTTATGAAATAGATACTGGAACTCATCCCATGATAGATTCTCCCCATCCTACATATGGGTGAAGAAACTCCACCTACACCCAGTCAATCTGATAAAAACATCAGATTAAAAAGATATCATATGGTCTGTCGATGTCCACACTAGAATGAAAAGGCATACTACTAACTCCCACAAGTACTCTGGTACTTGGGGATCTAGCTCAATTGGAAACCTCAGAAGCCTTTGGTGTTGGAACCTATGAATCACACTCCACCTATACCCATCCTCGGCCTGTTCTACCAGTAGAAACTGCTGCTCCATAAGTAGAGGTGCAACTGATGGTCCACCCAGAAGAAGGAGATCACATTATGGCCCATGTACTTAGGCATCATCAGTCGCAAGGTCATCGTCACGATCCGGAGTTGGTAACATATATGCATATCTTCATGGTGGAATCGAAAAAATTATTGAGGCGTACCATGGTCAGATGAGAATATATATATATATATATATCAAAATATAAAAAATGGGAGTTCACTCAAAAAATAAAATTAAAGTCTCAATCAAATATAAATCATGTACCAATTTTCACTACCACAATGTCTCAGCGTGCCATGTTTCCAAGAGGGTAATCAGGGTCCTGGTGAATGGATATGTTAGCCGCCACCCCCTCACTAGAATCCTTGGCTTGAGAACCACTATTGTGACACAGTGACACTATTTCCAAAAACTGAACCAATTTTTTTCTCAATCATCCAAACAATGTCCCTATGAATGAACCACCTTTGATACAACTTTATCACAGCCCGACATGTACTAGGGCTTGAGCCACAACTATCCCTATCCCACTTGCATAGGCTTGGGGGTGTTGAGTAGCGCCGAAGGAAAAACAACTTGAGGAGGATTTTTGCTAAGTACCTGTACACACACACACAACTAACTCGATGCAAAAGTGTAGAGGGAAAAGAATTTAATAGATGAAATATGATGGCAATTAAACAAATCATGACAGGACCTCTTAAATGATATGAGTATAGTTAATTAATCTAAAATGGAAAAGGGGGAAAGTACATGCCCAATAGACGAAAAGTCCCTTCATGAAATAAAACTAAAAATAAAACTACTAAAAAATTCTCCCTCCTGAAATAGATTTGTAACCACTGTACTTGTTCCAAGATCCCATATCCCTAAGCTCTTATAGATTCATGAACATACATGTTCTTCATATGTATAAAGCATAATACATGTGGGAAAATCCCATGAAGGTGTGCATATAGACATACTCAATAGAATGCCTTGAAAATAAAGGGGAGTGGTAAGAGTTACAAGAGGAAAAGAATTATAATATATAAAATATGGTATAATGAAAGCGTGTATATAAACCCAAAAAGAGAAAGAAGTAAGATAATCAGAATATAAGGAACTTGAAACGATGAGAAGGTGGACTTTTCATCGAGTCTTCACTACCTATAGAAGGAGGGTAGACTCATCCAACCATGAGAAGCTGGACACAGAAAGCATGTGGAATACCCCGTGGGACATCACCACTCATGGAAGGGGAGTAACCAGAACCCAGAGAGTTGGTACTATAATTGGTAATATATATTTGAACAAACCAAAAAATACCAAATGAGAGAGAAAGGGGATCTCCATCTCATAGCTCAGCCCCGAAAAATAGTCACAAACAGTCCAAATGAAACCACCATTGATTTTCAAATTCTTCATGTCTGTGTTGAATTGTAATTCAAAGGGGCAGAAACACCACAACTTGATATTTTCAGCACTAGGTGGGTTTGCCTCACCTATACAATATTAGGTTGTGTCTCTAAGACATGTATCTGTGGGGAATGAAACCATCTTACTCGTGAGTCCAAGGTTACACCAAAACATTCCTCATCATTGATTCGTTGGTGGAATCCACAGCCCATCTCTGTGGAAGGGTGATACGTTTGATGTTAAGCCCAGAAGAGTCATCAGTGAACTCCACTACCCATCCTCACTAGAGGGTAAGCCCTAACGTGTAAATGGTGAACTCCACTGTCCAGCCCAAATGGAGGGTATGCCCAAAAGAGAAGACAATGAATGCCACTACCTAGCCCCGTGGGAGGGTGATTTTCTGGAGGGTATTCCCTAAAGACTAATTGAGGAAATCCACTACTCATCCTTACTATAGGGTAATCCGTAAAGAGTAAATGGATAAATCCATTGCCCAACCCCATTGGAGGGTAATATCGGAAGATAAGATAGTGAACGCCAATCCCAACTCCAAAGGAGGGTAGGCCAAAAAGAGATGATGATGAATTCCACTTCCCAGCCCCACTGTAGGGTAATCCATGAAGATAGAATGATGATTTAGACTACCTAGTCCCCATGGAGGGTAAGTAGGTATTGTTATGGTGATCCAAAAATCATCACAGCCATCACTGCTGTCATTGAACACTAGTAGACGAGCGTCATTTTCACAACTACTTGCTTCGTTACCCAGATGCCAAAACTAAGTTCATTATTATGTTCTATGTGAAAAACATGTAATATTTTCTATTTATTTTCCCAAAATAGATAACTGGGGAAAAGGGTGATATTCACTCCAAGTCACCAGAACGGGTCAAATAGGGGCCCGCATTCAGACCCCAAACTACAAATTCAAAATTATATATCAAACGGTCCACCGCAAAGATTAGAACACATTACCATATACATCATGGAAACAGATTTCTAATTTAAATTTTCCAAGAATTTGAATCCGTTGAAGAGGGTCATGGGGCCGGTGGACTGACTCGCGATTGGTCAACCTACCGTAGTGATCAACCATGAAATTTGACAATCAACCAAACCAGGTCCAACACATTAGGTTGGACATGGACCGCTTGTTTGGTCGAGCCCATTTGTATTGGGTCAAACAGTTGTTGCCCTGCCTTCCACCGATGCGACTCGGTCGGCTGCTGATAGGAGTCCGACCTGCGAGTCGGTTGTAGGTGCATCAACACAGCCAACCGGCTGCAGGATTTATGGTAGCAGTCACCGCCTAGGGTTGCATTGTACACCCCCCCCCCTAGGCTGACTGGTCGTACCATGTTGACCTCCGCCTTATGACACCATCAATAAGTGTTGTGGATGTCGCTCCGCAGACGGTCGCTGGCCACTAAACCGGTAGCGTCCTGGTAGTCTGTTCCATGGACCACTGGGCTCAATCCGGTCACCTGATCATGATTTTTTCGGTGGATCGAGGACCCCTATTATGATGGCTTCCCTACACTATCCTTTAATCAATGATCCAGTATTGGTTGGTTGTGCCTAAAACTTTAAGGTGGATATCAGCGATGAACGGGGAAAAACGATGGTTTAAACATGAATCAATGGTCATGTTCATGTGGGAATCGATGATTTGATGATATAAGAGTAAATTAAAACCCATGAATTTATTATTCATTGAAGAAACTGAATCGTAATTCAAAAACGATATACATTGTACCTCGATTCGGTCGTTCGTTGTACGTGAAACATCCACTGCGCTACCGCTTAGATCCACCAATGTTTCGGTGGAGATTTCTCCTTGATCTAGCAATAAAAAAAGAATGGATAGAGAGAGGGGTGTAGATCATAGTTTTAGTGATATAATGGATTAGGGGTTACACTAATCCCAAATCCGTAATTTTTTTTATAGGAGCTCCACTCACCACAAAATCTTGAACTATCGTTCCCCCTCATTTTATTTCGCGCTTATAATAAACACCCCATTGAAAACTAAATGGTGGTCTCAAATTTCCAATAAGAACCCCCATATAAATTTATTTAACATGACAGCAAGGGTAAAATAATTATGTTTAATTATTTTAATTATGATTTTTCCCCTAGATAGCTTTTTCCATTGAAGTCATCCACCGATTAAAGTAATGCCCCATCTAGGATAAACGATGTGTTCCAGACTCAAACCTGACCTAAATTTTTTCATCCAAGATACCGTTTGAGATATATATCTTTTCTATTGTGTGAATAGTATAAAATATACAAAATATTTTTATAAAATTAATTTTGGGCACACTGGGCCTTGGAATTGTACGTCGTGTCTGCACCCAACCCACGAAATATATATAGAAATATTTAAATGTATTAAAAGTTGAAAACTGGGTTTCTACATATTTTATTTTAATTTTATCCCTTGTTTATTATTTATGAGGTAATTAAATATAAATTTTTTTCACTGGTTTAGTGAATATATTATTATATATAGTTATTTTTTATTTGAATATTAAAATAAATATTTTATAATGATTTTAATAAATATAATATTTATTTATTTTTGTATGAAAAAAATTTATTTGAATAGTTTTTTAATAATGTTTTGGTTAAATTCATGTGAGAATAAATTAGTTGATTTAATAACCCAACTAAAAGAATAACCATTATTTAATATCATTTAATTAAAAATTAATTTATTTATTTATGAAATGATAATTAAATATATACATGTAATGGGATATAATAATGATATATTCTATTTTTAATGGTGTATTTGTTAGATTAAATGTACAGATAAGGTCATTTATGAAATTATATATGTTTAAACACTATGAATATAAGGAAAAATAAATAAAATTTCTATTGTGAGACATGTTTTAAAAAATGATAAAATATTTAAAATTCAATCAATTATGATAGATATCATACCACCACCATACCTCTAAAAACATAGAAATAATAAGAGAAAACCATGTTGTGATCAACAATGATTGACATGAAGGACCTCTCTTAGTAATTCTAACACTCGAAGAATCAATGTCAACATTTAGTTATTCTTAGTGTGAAACACCTGGAAATTATATAAAAAAATAGATCATATTATTTATATATATTCAATTTATGGATTCATATTCATCATTATTATATAAATTTTTTCATTTAAAAAATAGAATACTTTTATTTAAAAAAATTATTTTCCCATAAATTACATGGTTTCAATTAAAAAAAATATATTCCTAAATTTTAGTTTTCAAATTTAATAAAAATGAATTTTTTTTATTTGTTTCTATATAAGTATTTTTTAACTGGGATAATGTTTTATATATTTATAAAACTATAATATTGTGTTTTTAGTGAAAATACATATTTTTCAAAATATTACTACTTTTATGATATTATTATGAATTAATCGTGAATTAATAAATTTTAAAAACATTGGATGGACCAAATATATTTTATAAAGATAAATAATTTGTTTAAAGACATTATATTTATGTTGGGATCTCAATACCATATTTTTTGAACATAAGTTATATTTTATTAAAATTAAAATACTTTTTGTGTCCTTGGATTTAATGGTAGGGATGGAAGGTTCAGTTTGGTTTTTTGTTAATAAAACGTATAAAAATCTTCCTTTATTTCTAATTTAACCAATAAAAGACTTCTAAATCATTTTCTTTCTTTATTTCAATATAAAATTATTTTTACACATAAATCTTGTATTTTCTTAAAACCTATTTTACAATCATTTTATGTGCTCGTATTAAAATTAATATCTAAAACCTATAAAATATTATAATGTTAAAATGGATTCCATATTTGGAATAAAAAGATAAAAAATTTATTATAATTACCATTTTTTTTGGTTTCATAAATAATTTATCATAATAAAAAGTAACGTTATTATGTTTATGGTAAAATTGTTTTTAAAAGGGTTTAACTATGAGATATTGCCTAAAATGTATCAAAAATGAGAGTAAATTTTAAATTATTATATTATTTAAAAATTGTAAACTATTATTTATTATTTTTGGGTGATTTTGTTCCACTTTACCGTAAATAATACCTTATCTTAATTTAGAAGTTTTATTAATTACAAGGGTGCCACACCCCCCACTAATGAAAGGTAACCACCTATACTTTATTACTAACACCTATTGAGTCAAATACCTACACCAGTACCCATCAAAAACCTTTATAATCCTTCCTAAACGTGTTATAAAGGGTTTGGTGTTGTCAAATTACTATCTTTAAAGGATTAAGTTTTCATCCAAAAGTCATTATCTAAAGAAGTTGTATAACTCTTAAACGAGAATTTTAATTTTATTTCCTATTCTACATCATTAAAATATTATTAAACCATGATAAATAATATCATAATTATATAAAATAAACAATAATTTTATTAATTTTACAGAAAATCATTATTCATCTCATTTTCCATCCTATGTGGAATGAAAATTGTTTCCGTGCACACGTGAGGACTACCACCTCCATGAAGTGATGTGTTTCATTTTCCATCACCGCTTCTCATGGATGATTATAAATATGGATTTAATTTATATATATATATATATATATGTATTTATATATATATATATATATATTATTCATTAAATAAATAAAATTTATTAAGGATAATATTTAATCTATTCTCTAACCTTTCCATCTGTTGAAAAAATGATAACGTCATTCCTGTGTATGTGTGGATTTCCACCGTTATGAAGCGATGTGTCTCATTTTATATACTAAATAAAATCAATTATTTTTAAATTATAATAAATTAATAAATATAATAATTATTTCATCATTAATATTTTTTATATAATGGATCTCGGGACCCTTTTTTCATATTCAATATACCAAACCTATTTTGGTTTTATGAAGTGAATGACCTTAATGTTTATGATATAAAGGTTTATTATCTATGTGACTAATGTTTTTTTCTTAAATGAAATAAATGGAATAAAATGGATAATCATTATTGAATAAAATTGATAAGGGTTCTTAATCAGTAATAAAATTTAATTAATTTTTTATTTTGGTTTTAGAGATCATATGAAACGAGTGTGACTCGAGGAAATGTGTTTTTATTGAAAATAATTTATTAACATTGTTAAAAAAATTCATCCATTTCCATGTTATTAGGGTTTGTTTAGGTGTGATTTTATTATAAGGAAAAATTTTATTACATTCATTTTAAATGATGTTTTACATTATTTATAATGATTTTAAATTAATATATGTAGTTATTTTCTAAACCAGATATTTTTGACATTATTGAGAAAGTGTGAAAGGAATATTTTTTAATGCATAAAAAATTATTGTATTTTCATGCCGTCATAAAAGTTACACTTTATGAATATTTTTCCAAACTATTTCATTTTCTAAAAAAATAAAATCATATTTTTTATTCTTATGGGAACTTTCATTTTAATATTTTTGAAAAAATGTAGTTTTATCCTTATTTTTAAATGAACCACAAATGAAATTACACATGTGTTAAATGAAATAGTTTGTGTAATTTTATGTTAGAAATGAAAGAATCAATGTTCCATATATATATATATATATATATATTATAGTCCTTATCAAATTTTCATGAATTGGGGTGCTCTACATATATCTCTCTATTGCATTGTGTAATGATTATTTTCACTAGAAATTTATTATAGAATAAACGGAGTAGATTATTTTATTTGGTTGAGTTCTTGTTAGTTTGATTATATGATTTATATCAATATGACGACCCATGAAACCTAAATGATTCTTATTGGATTTAAAATTATTTTTTAATGGATTTTATCTGACTTTATATTGTATGCTAATAATATTCTATTTAAAAGAAATTGCATGCACCTTTTAATGGTGAAATTATATTTTTTACGAAAAATCTTACATTGGATAACATATTTTAAGAGAAACCCTCATTTTTTTGATTTTTCATTTCTGATTTTCTATGATATTTATTATTAAATATTTGGAAAATAAATATTACCTCTTATGTATATAAATTATTATTTGGGTTCAATGTTTCTTAAAACATGACAAAACTATTTTTTGGTTTTCTTGAATTTGGAAATGGAATATCTGGTTTTATATGTATTATATCCTGAATTGAGAGTTTTTTTTCTCATCCCATGGATTTAAATGTTTTTCCAAAAGGTTTAATGATGAGTAATATTTTTAATAAATTCTTATATCTAGTTATATTAATTAAATTGAATATAGAACATATGTCTTTATAAAGAAAATAATTTATGGGGAAAATAAAAAACTATGTGTTAGTGTTCCCCATATAATTGAACTAGAGTTTTCCAATTCTTTAAAACCCTAAACCTAAAAGATTATGGTAATGATATAAATTAAAACCCTTCTAATAAATCAGGTAATTTTAGGGTTTTTAAGATGTCCTTGTTATTTTTGTTATTTAAGAATGTTTTAGATAACTTTATAGGACATGGTTATGATAAAAGAAAATTTTAAAATACTATAATTATATTATTATGATATTGAATTTGAATATTTCTATATCTATTTATTTAATCCATACATTTTTGTAATATTTTTCTATTTAAGAAATATTTTAATTTAAGTTGGAATGCATGTAGGGGATAATAACCTTATGAATAAGAAACCTCGACTAGTTTTAATATATATTTTTGTAGTTGTGTTGGATTATATGACATGTGATATTAATGGTGGAACTCATGAATTAAGGTTGATACTTTATCCCCACAGTAACATGTTTATTGTGGATCATTTCATGTAAAAACACCCTCCAACTTTTAGTGGATCCACATATCCAGTGGTATCTAAAGGATTGATAAATTCAACCCAAAAGATATTTATATTTTTTTGGATATAAAATATATCAAATGGTACCCATTTATATTTATAATTTGGTTGGAGAAGCTGCCCAATGCTATCCATTGGATAAGAATTATAAATAGAAAAATAAGATTGATACATTTGAGGGGATTGTATTTTAGGGTATTTTCCATGAGAAGTATTTTACTAAGGTTGTTTAAAATTACATGGAAATTAGATTCAAGGAAATTATATAAATGGAGTTGGACTCGTCCTCCAATATAAATACAATATCACTATATTTCAAATGTTTATAAAAATTTAATTACATACCATTATTTAAAAAATCGATAGGTTTTAATCATAATAAAAACAAATTTAAAAATATATTTGGAATCTAGTGAATTTTTATCTATTAAAAGGTTTAGAATTTTTCTAAATATTTTAAGAAGATTTTTATTTAATTTTAAAATAATAAATGTTATATGATATATATGTGGAAAGAAAAGGGAAGGATTCCATTAATGAAATATGCAGGCAATATATATGAATTTCCCACTATTTATAAGTGTAGTAAAAAGAATATTATAGTGTGTGTAAGATCTCACATATGAACAGTTAAATAATTGAAAAGGATTTTGAATTTTTATTTACTGTATGAGTCATGTTTTAAATCCTGAGATGGAATGAAAATGTGTGAGTTTTAATGACTTAATGTATTATTTTTTAGATAATGAATGAGGATGTAGATGTACTTTGGATGTTTAGATGAGTATCAAAGGCTTTGAGTATTGTTTCAGGTAAATTCAATATTTTTCTCCTAGGTGCACGGTTCATTGTGAAAAATATAGGAGAAACCATGAAACACATTGATACATAAGAGGTTTTGAGTTCATTTCAAACTAATAACAAATATATTTCATGGTTGTCACGTAATTAAAGAAAAACCATGTAGTTTTCAAGGGGTAGTCATGTGAGGATGAGGATGGTCTATGACATGGTACATAGAATGTGTACATTTTCCGGAAAACCATTCACCTAATTAAAAAAATATTTCATGTGGGGTGTGAATGGTTGGTTCATAGTTTGGAAAACCATTTGGGGAAACCATTCCAAAGTATTAGCTTTGACACGAAAAGCTGCACGGTCGGTGCACAGTTTGGAAAACAACGTGGCCAAATGGTGTATATCCATATAATCTCATTAAAATGGTGATTTTATAAATTTTCCTCTCTAATTTTTAACTTCACCCTTCGCTTTTTCATCCCCTTATAAAAATGAATCCAATGGGGGCTTCTCATCCCTTCCCCTTTCCAGAATCCTCATCAAGGTGGTGTTGGTGGTGGTTTTCATATGTATTTTTTAGAAAACAATCGACCTATAATGACATTATTCCCTCTTATTATTACCCCTATCTAATTTTGGACTTTATAAGATAGGGTAATATTGAAAATCTCACCAAAGTATGGTGGAATCGATCGTTTTTCATGGGGATTTTAGTTATCATACATAGAGAATATCCCAAGATGGATTCTTTATGTCATAATGTGGAGTTTCATTAAAAGTATTTATTTGTGGTGAGTTTTCTTAGGTTTTCATGGATACATTAATTTATTTATGATTTGAAATTATAGCTACTATTAGGTATTTTTATCATGAATGGTGTAGGGGTCTCTGTGGATTTAAAATGAGTATTACTAAAGTTTCTATAAGACATGATCGACCCAATGTATTTTATATCACTATGATGTGTTGGGATTTAATTTCATAATTAATTAAATTTTTATAATTATTAAATTGTGGTTTCTTGGTGTGATAATAGTGTTCGAGTGGTAGTGACAAGATCTATTGGATATTGATGGGTTTGTATGATTCTTGGATGGACCTCATAAATGTCATCGCGTTTTGGAAATGTTGCTGAAAGCATCACAAATGTGGTAGATAGTCTAGGATCTTTACCCATTTTCCTTATTATTGACATACACATGTTTGTGGTATATGACTTATATCCCATTTGTGATATTCTTTATCCCTTCATTTTAAAATTCTATTGGTATTTGAGTTGATATCTTATATCTTCCATGAATCACATGGGCTCTATTGGATGTTGTGGGACCTGGAAAATGGCCAACCATTAGGTGTGCTCACCTTTGAAAAGTGGAATGTTTTTTTTGTTATATTTTTAAAAACTACAATTAGTTCATTATTTATTATTAAATTTTATGATTTGGATTTTGATTATTCTATGATTTCCCTAGTGGTAAAATTGTGTTTCAAAATGGATTTATTTTTAAATTGGGTGTTTAACTTGAGGTGATTTAATGGGGTATTTAGTGGATTTAAAATTTTGAATGAAATGGTGTGTGGTTCCTTATGAATAAAGTTTTTTAATGGTATTTTAAATAGAATGGGAGGAAATTTATAGTCTTGGACCTTGTATGTGTTCTTTAAAGTGGAATAATAATGTTTTATGGGGTGGTTTAGAAATGTGTAACAATGATGTTTGGATTTACAATTTATGACATGTAAAAGGGGGTTGGGAATTGTAGAAGAATATTTCAATTTTTAATTCTCATTGTGACCATAGTAAATGTTTAATTGAATGATGGTTTTGAAAATTGATAAATTAATGGGGGTACACCAATGATGTTAATGTGTTAGAAAGGTTAAGAATGTTTAAACTTGAATAATAGAATGGATTGATAATGTAATGGATTTGGATGATAGACATGGAGTTCCTCATCCATGGAATAGGTTGTAGACTAATGCAGAGGCACCACTAATTTTTTATATGGTTTTGGATGTTGGAATGGTTGTCTACTCTTTGTTTTTATGAGATTGAGAGTGATACTCCAGGCTCCCCTATGCACCCTAGTTTTTGAAGGATGTAATGATGATCCTGACTCCAAGGGTATAAACGTGGAATTTTATATCACAGTTTTCATGGTTATATATTAAATCTTGAATCATGTTTTCATACATGGATGTATTATTCACATATGCCAACTTGTGACCCTTATTATGTATGGGTAGGAAGGTGAAACATGATGTTCTGAATCTCGATTGGATACTTGGATTGACGCTCCTCATATATTGACCAATGAACCCTATGGTATATTATTTAGAATAATGATATATGTAAAATCATGTATGGTGGGTATCATTATCACATAGAAATGAGAAAAAACATAGTTAATTTAAATACCATTAAATAATGAAACATGATTTATTTATTACATTGTTTATCATCACTAAACCATTATACAAAATGTTGTACTGACTAGTATTTTCTTTAGAATCAATTGGTGTTTACTTGTTGAGTTATAATAACACTCTTCTTGTTCCACCATATTATATATTTAAATTATCTACTCTCACATTTTTATTAATGGAACATGTTTAGGTTTTTTACCATGTTGAGTTTTATATGGTTGGTCTAGATGGCACAGATCATTTTGGGTGACTGGATAAGTTTGGCTCAGAGATTTTGTGTTTCCTTTTATAGTTTTTTTGTTATTTTGAAATGTCATGTAACCGGCCCAGTGGGGTGTCAGTAATATATTTGACATAGTCATTTGGACCTTTTCTTTATTTCATTTTATTATACAATACTCTTGTTTCAGTATATTTATTCTTTCAACTTACTATGGTTTTTATAACATTTGGTTATTTACTTATCATTGTTCACTCTGATATGGGTATATTTACACCACATATTTCATATTTAAACTTATGCTCTTAGTCATTAGCCTCTTGCTTATGCGAAGGCATGCTTGAGTTCTTGTGTTGAACTACATCAGGGAACCATTTTAGTGGAACCTAGGCTGGGATGTTACAAAGTTGTATCAAAGGAGGTACTTTAGTGTTATTTTACTATTTCAGGTTTCGTAATCTCAAGACATAGGAATGTGTAGGAGCATGAGATGGATATCATGTTGTTGCATCATGAATATCTATTCCTGTAGGAAGTACAGGTTACCATGGGATGGGATTGATGTTCTTTGGTTGAGATGTTATAGTTTATATTATTTTTTACTTGGAAGATAAAAATGTTGTTTGGATTTGATGGTTTATGATGTGTTTCTGGATATTGATATAGTGACCCAAACATTTATCAACAAAATTTATCCCTTCTATTAGTAATGTTATAATCAATCACATTAGGAAACACAATGTCACATCATGCTTAAATGAGCTACTATGTGACCTTTAAAAATAAATTTTCCCCTTTTGTGTTTTCAATTTCAAAAATCTCACATCCATGGTTGTGATCAGTAAGATATTTAGATTACCATAAGGAAAACATAAATTTTTGTGAATAGTACCCTACACTTATGAATAGTAATATGAACCTTATGAATAGTTAATCGTCCAAAATAATAGTAACCTAACCCATGAATGATTGAACAGAATTTAGGCATCTTATAAGTGATAATATGACCATAGTAATAGTACAGGTATTTTTCTAAGTGATAAATAATTAATTATAATTAATCAAATAATTTAGAAGAAAATTTATTTTCCTAAAATGATTACATAAATTAAAAATTCTATATCTTCTAGTTTTAAGATGATTTTATAAGACCTTATGTGATTTTTGAATGAATTATAAAAATAGTTTTAATTTTAAAATTGGTATTTTTCAAGTAAATTTTTATTTTAATTAAAATTTAAATTAAAAATATTTAGAAAAATAATTTCATAAAATGGAGTTCATTTTTTTATTCTATAGATCAAAAATTGTTAGGGATAATTTTTGAGATTTTTCTGAAACAATATAATTTTTTATGAATAGTAAAATACAATAATTTACCATATAAAAACATTATAATTTAAATCCACTATTCGTGACATCAAAAGTTATGTGAGAACTAAAAAATTGAACTCACATTCACTTATTACAATTATTGGTCATGGAATTGTCATTATTGATTGTCTTGTGGATAAATAATAAATTAATGAATATAATATTGGGAAAAACCCTCTCCCCTACACTATAAATACTACCCTTCACACCCTCATTTTATTACAACTATAAAGTATCAGCACATATACAAATTCTATCAAGAGATCTTCACATTCCCATCCTCCATGTCTAAGAGATCTTAGTCTCATAAAAATACCAACCCTACATTCTTAAAGGAGGATCTCAATAGGAGGATTCTCGAGGTAATTCCTCTATCCCTTTTAATTTCATTTCTATTCTTCTATTATCCTCATATTACCTTACCTATATGTCATGATAACTCTCGTATGAATGATATATGGGTGTGATATCATGTTAATATAATATTATTAATTATACTTTTTCTTCTCTCTCTCTCTCTCTTTGTTTATAATAATGAAATCCTTTCCCGTGATGAGTTAATTTACCTACATCATAGGCATTGTAGTTCCATTTTCCATAAACACCTTAAATTATATCAATAAAATAATTAAATGGTTGAAAAAATATTTTAATATTTATGTTTTCACCCTTTTTATCTTCAAAAAACTACTTTTATTCATAATACTAGTTGATAAAACAAAACATGTTCGTTATGATCCAAAAACCACCCAAATTAACCTAAAACATTTATCATTAAATTTTAACTAAAGATTCATCCATATGGCATAAAAAATAATTCATTAAAATTCCATTCAAAATCCTGTAAGATCATTAATAACATGTAATATCTGTTCTGGATGTTTATCAATTTTTTACATGAACTTTCATTCACGTGTACAAGTGAACGAATCATGAAAAATAAGAAAAAGAACCTACCCAAACCGTGGATTTAAACCCTATAACTCATCCAAAGGAAAATAAAATAATATAATGAAACCATAATGAACCATATTCTTCTATAAAATGTTCTAGAATTTATAATTAATAAATATAATGTCATTATATAGGACATTAAAGTGATGAAATGATTTGGATACAACATATGGGTAAATTCTCAAACCCAGCATTATCAGGATCTCCCTATTTCACTCCATATTCAGTGTGGTTACCCATTAAAAATTCGTTGTTCATCATTATCCTTCCATTTTTGGGATATAAATGTTTTCCACAAGTGTTTATTTCAAACAAAATGTTATCCAAAAGAATTCTTCTTTCAAAAACACACATTTTACTTCTCACTCAAGGTTGATGGTTCCTGTATCAAGTATGTTATTATCTCTTTCTTTTTGGAACCCAAAGTTTATGAATGTGTTCTTAAGAGATTAATCTCATTCCATTACATGGGTTATTTATTTTCATTTTTGATATATGTTCATTGTGGCATGCATGATAATAAAAATCTTATTATGTGACATGTGCACCTGGAATTATATAGTGTAAAATGAATTTTTGAATGTGACGAGTGCACCCAAAATTATAAAGCACTCTAATGCATTGGTTAAGGGGATTAGTATTGTGAGTTAAAAGGTTAAATTTTTTTTAACGTGATTTTGGATTTTTTCACAACTATTTGTTATAGTTAACCACTAAGACATGATGTTTCATTTTTTAGACATTACCAAATTCCAAGTCTTTTCATAACATTTTCTCTCATGATTAGATTCATATTCCTATGTTATGATGATAATGAGTATTCTCATCTCATGTTATGTTGTTTCATGTTCTTATCTATCCTCTTATTAGGCTTTTAGGTCACCCATTTTTGATGAATATCTCTCAGGTTACTACTTGTACTTAGGATAATTCATATTCCAATATGAAGCTAGAGAAGAAGGAATTAAATAAATGTTTATTTATTATATTGTAAAAGTCATGAGTGGTTCTAGTTTTCATAGTACACTAAACCTTTGGATCATCTTGGTGTAATTTTTTATTTTTTATGTCATTAAAATGATGTAAATGTAATGTACGAAAAGCGGGGTCACTATATTTGGTATCACATGAAAGGTTTAGTTAATTAGGGAATTAGGATTAGTGAACCCTAGGGAACACCTCTAGTATGAGACTAAGTAAATATACACACAAGAATATTGGATAAAAACAGTGATCCCATAAGATATACTTTCAGTTTAAATTTCACAAATTTATAAGTTACTTATTCATGAATCGTTGACTTTTGTTTTTTTCTATCCTTTTTTATTTAAGAAAATGGTGCAAACTAGGAGAAACTAGGCCAAAACTTGTGTGAGGGCCAATACAAGGATTTCACGAATGACATCCTCAATTCTTTGGGTGGTGGAGTTAATAACATCTTGGTTATTATTAAACCACTATATTAGGTTATAAATACAAAATTTAATAATGATTCATGTTCTTGTTCACCAAAGAGGGAGAAACTGGCTATCGAGTGTTATATGTGGCAACAACCAACGACGTTTTGTGGATCTTTTGATCCACTAGTTGCAGAATAGTGGGAAACTACAAGTAGAAGATCTTTTCTATTCTTCATTGTTCAATGATATAGAATGTGACACTAGATATTTATCATCTAAGTGGAGAGGTCGATCATTGATGGGATTTGATTAAGAGCACCAAGCCAAGAGAAGAAATTGAAGAGATAGAATGGGAAGACTTTAAGAACATGTTCCGTAACAAGTATTTCCCACGAACACTTTGTATGAAGTTGGAGACGGAATTCATAGAGCTCATTCAAAAGGAATGAGGATCTGTAATGACCTATGATGAAAATATCACAAGGATTTGAATGTACGCTTCATGTTTTTTTAACTACAATGATCATAAAATTGACAGATTCATTAGTGGATTAAAAACCAAACCATCAAATGGATCATGAAATTTCAGACTTTTGGAGTTATGAAGAATCTTTTAGGTGTTCCATCAAAGTGGATATGGATTTTGGAGAATGGTCTCATGGCTATAGTGATAATAAAAAAATTATGGAGCTTCAAGCCATATGATCTAATGATAAATGTGGGATGAAAACTCAACCACGCACATGCCAAAAATGTGGAACAATTCATCATAAGAACTAACTCAAAGGGATAGAGAAATTAATTAAGTGTGGGAATTAAAAACAGCATCCTCAAGAGAATCGAAAAGATATGTTAATGAAGGATAATGTAGTTGAAGAAAGGAGAGCACCACCCATGGTCCAATTCTACAACTGTTGGGAGAAAGGGAATTATGCAAGCCAGTACACAAAATCTCAAATCCTTGAGGGAAAATAACGTCAATAACTAGTAAAGAAAAATGAACTGGGAAAGGATTTTTCCATCACACATACATAGGTAGAGAAAGATAATGACTTCATTCAAGGTACAATTCCTATTCACTCAAATATAGAAAAATTATTATTTTATTATGGATATATTCATTCCTTTATATCAGACATGACTTCTAGAAATATATAATTGATGCCCTGAAATCTTGGAGTAGAGATATATGTAAAAACACCAAGTGGTGAAATCATTTCAACTAAAGTGTTTGATTCTTCTCTTGTTGGATTATATGGGGTTATTCTTCCATAAAATCTCATAACACATCCCTTGGTGGAATTTGATTCAATAATGGGAATGGATTCGCTCTCATTATATAGGGCACATATCAACTATTAAGAAAAGGAAATTTCTTTTCATATTCCGAACCATCCCATGGTCCTCTACAAATTCATGAAAGATCATGAATCTCTTTTGAAAAATCCTTCAACAGTGTAGGATTTGATTCCCTATGAAGAGTAATACCATGCTCGAATAGTTGAGTCAAAGGATAGTGTCAACCTAGTAGAAATGTCCATTTTGTTGGAATACAGTGGTGTATTTATTGAAGAGTTACCTAGAATTCCACCAGATCACGAGGTAGAGTTATCCATAGAAATCATACCTAGAGCTACTCCTATCTCAAAGTGTTCCTGTAGGATGGATCCTGTCGACCTATAGGAGTTAAGGAAGAAAATGGAAGAACATTAAGACAAAGGGTTCATATGCCCCAATGCATCACCATGGGGTGCGCCAGTGCTCTTTGTAAAGAAAAAGGATGGAATAGTGAGGTTATGTATCGATTATATAGAACTCAATATGATCACCAAAAAGAACAAGTTTCCTCTTTCATGTATTGATAACTTATTAGATCAGTTAAAAGGATCTCTAAACTTCTCAAAGGTGGATCTTCCTTCTGGATATAAACAATTAAAGGTGAAGAAGGAAGATATTCAAAATACTTCCTTTCCTACAAGGTATGGGAACTATGAGTTCCTGGTGATGCCCTTCGGTCATAATAAATCCCCTAAAAACGTTACAGTTTTGATGAATAGTGTCTTTAGACATTACCTTGAAAAATTTGTGGTAGTGTTTATCGATGATATTATCACCTAATCCAAGAGAAAATAGGAACATCAAGAACATCAAAGACTTGTGTTGGCAATATTGATAAAAGAGAATTTTTTCACAAAGTTTATCAAGTGTAATGTTTGGATGAAGAAATTCATGTTATTAGGTTTTGTGATCATAAGTGAGTGCATTTTGGTGGACCCTTGATAGACCAAGGCAATTGAGGAATGGACCAGACCCTCTATTGTCACAAAAATATTTACTTTTCTTCGATATGATGGGTACTATTGATGTTTTTTGAGAAATGTATCATGGTTTTCAAGACAAATGTCTATTTTTACAAGGATATGGGTAAATTATGTATGGATTGAATAATGAAAGGGAGGATTCAATGATCCAAAGAGAAGGCTGGTCACTGCACCTGTACTCACATTACCAAAAAGTGGAGAATGTTTTGTGATATAGAGTGATGCTTCAAATAATGGATTGGGTTTTTTATTCATGAAAAATGATAATGTGATAGCATATTCCTCATGGTATTTCATGGTCCATGAGAAGAACTACCCACCACATGATCTAGAGATGGCATCCATGATTTTTTCCTTGAATATCTGGTGTTACTACCTTTATGGGGAGAAGTGGTACATATACACCAAACATAAGAGCCTAAAGTACATATTCACACAAAAGTAGCTCGACATGCATCGAAGGAGATGGTTAGAGCTAATCAAGGAATATGATTTATCTATTCACTACAATCACGGAAAGGTAAACAAGGTATTTGAAGATCTAAGAAGAAAATAACCTACTACTCTATCCATGATACATATTAAGAAAGAACCTTTCTCCTTGGATATTCAAAAGATGAATTTGGAAACCATAAGGGCAGGAAATAAATCCTACCCTTCCCAAATGATTTTGTGACCATATATCCATGATATGATTAAGGAGGCACAAATAGATTATTTGGAGTTGCAAAAGAAGGTGGATTCAGTAAATGAAGGGAAGCAAAAAGAGTTACATATCGACAATGATAGTGTGATTCAGATTGGAACTTGGATTTTTGTGCCTTTATCGCTCGGGATAAAGAAGGAGCAATTAGAAAATGAACTTATCTGAACATTCTCTATCCATCCTCGTAGCACCCTAATGTACCAAGATCTCTGGGAACACTTCTGGTGGGATAACTTGAAGAAGGAGATTGAGGAATATATCTCAAGGATATTGGTTTGTCAGAAATTCAAAATATAGCGACAAACATCCAAATGGATCATATAACCAGTGCCTATACCCATGTAAAAATGGTAGAATGTCATTGTGGACCTTTTCATAGGTCTCCCAAAGATGTCAAAGGGAGATAATATGATATGGGTTTTGGTTGACCAACTCACCAAGACAACCCATTTTATCCCTATTTTGGATGATCTGTCACTTGAAAAACCTGGAATGATATATGTGAAGGAAGTGGTGAGACTGCATGGTGTTCCACTCTCGATTTTCTCTAATCATGATATAAGGTTCACATATAAATTATAGAGGAGACTTAAATATTATTTGACTATTTAATTAAATTTCATCATGGCCTATCACCCCCAAACTAATGGAAAATATGAAAGAACTATTCTTACTCTTGAAAACATGCTAAGAGCATGAACTTTAGAATTCAAAGGTGGATGGGATCATCATCTCTCATTGGTTGAGTTGTCATAAAATAATAGCTTCCACTCGAGTATTATAATTTCTCTATATAAAGCTCAGTATGAAATGAAATGTAGAATTCAAACCTGTTGGGATGAGGATAGAGAAAGAAATCTACTTGGACTTGATCTTGTGCAATATATAAAAAAGAAGGTTTGAGTCATCCAGAAACATATCAAAGATGCTCATAGTTGAAGAAATATCTATGCTGACAACCGTCAAATGGAAATGGAGTTTTACATTAGAGATAAATTTTTCCTTTGAATATCACCACAGAAGAGATTCATGCGGTTTGGAAAGAAAGGGAAGTTAATACCAAGGTACATTGGCCCCTTTTGGATCCTTGACCGCATTGGATCTATCGCCTATCACTTGCACTCCACTGAATATGGCTCGTGTTCATGATGCGTTTCAGGTTTCACTCCTGAGAAAGTACATAGCAGATCACCGACATGTGCTGAACTCAAAGGTGGTACAGATGGAAGATGATCTATCTTGTGAGGAGCAGCTAGTAAAGATTCATGAATAGAGATATAAGGTTCTACACAACAAGAAAAACCCCCGTGTCAATGTGATTTGGAGGAACCCTATATATGAACAAGAAACATGGGACCATAAAATGCGATTAAGGAGTACCCTCACCTGTTTATGTAATACGAAATTTTGAGGCCAAAGTTTCAAAAGGGGTGGAAATGTAATGACCCAAACATTTAACAATTCAATTTATCCCTTCATTTATTAATTTCATAATCAATAAAATTAGGAATGAAAATGTCACATCATGTTTAAATGAGCTACTACTTGACATTTAAACATAAATTTTCCACTTTTGTGTTTTGAATTTCGATAATCTAACATACACGGTTGTGATCAGAATGATATTTAGATTCTGATGGGACAACCGTAATTTTTGGTGAATAGTAACCTACCCTTATGAATAGTAAGATACCCTTATTAATGGTAATATGACCCTTATGAATAAGTATTCTTCCAAATTAATAGTGACCACACCCATGAATAATTGAATAAAATTTAGACATCTTATAAGTGACAGTATGACTATGGTTAAAGTGTTGGTATTTTTGTTAATCGAAAATAATTAATTACAATTAATTAATTAATTTAAAATAAAAATTATTTTCAAAAAATTGTACATAAATTAACAATTCTCTTTTTATGGTTTTAAGATAAGTTTATAAGACCTTGGGTAACTTTTGAAGGCATTATAAAATCTGTTTTAATTTTAAAATAATAATTTTTCATGTAAATTAGGATTTTATTTTAAAATTAAATTAATCATATTTAAAAATATAATTTATATAAAATGGATTTCATTTTTTTGTTTTACATGTCACAAAATTTTTAGGGTTAGTTTTTTAGTTTTTTTTTTTGAAATACTCGATTTTTTGGTGAATAGTAAAATACATTAATTTACTATATAAAAACATTATAAATTAAATCCACTAATCCTAACATCATAAGTTATGTAAGAACCCAAATTTATAACTAACATTAACTTATTACTATTTTTTTCATGTAATCCTCAATATTTCTTGTTTTTTTTGGATAAATTCTAAATTAAATAATATAATATTGAGAAAACCCCTTTCCACTCCACTACAAAATACCAGCCTTTACACCTTCATTTCTTCACACCTATAAAGTGGAAATACTTTCCCAAATTCTTCCCAATGATCTTCCCTAGACCTCCCCCACATCTAGGAGATCATTTTCTCGTCAAATGTCCAATCCTAGGTTCCTTAAGGAGGGTCTCAAGTGGAGGATTCAAGAGGTAATTCCTCTCTCTCTATTTTCATTCAATTTCCTTTCAAATTTATTTTATTTTCTTCTATAATCCTCAACTTATCTTTCCCAAATTTTTTTATAACTATATTATTATTGATATAATGTTATGATATCATGTTGATAGAATATTATTCATTATACTCCTTCCTCTCTCTTTTTGTTAATAAAAATGAAATCATTGCCTGTGATGTGTTAATTTACATAAATTATGGGAAATGCACGTCCATTTTCCATCAACTCCTATGAGGTTGTAAATGAAACAATTAAATTGTTTTAAAAAAATTAATATATAAGTTTAAACCCCTTTTATGTTGTGGGAACAACAATTATTCATAATACTAATTGATAAAACAAAACATGTTCGTTGTGATCCAAAACCGCCAAAATTTACCTAAACCATTCATCATTAAATATTAACTAAAGATTCATCCACATGGTATATAGAATAATTCTTTAAAATATAATTTAATCTCCTTTAAGATAATTAATAAAATTTAATATCAATTTTTTAGGTTTATCCATGTTCTACTTGAACTTCCATTCACGTGTACAGGTGAATTGTTCATGAAAACTAAGAAAAAGAACAGTCCCAAAACATGGATTTAAACACAATAACTCATAAAAAGTCCCATAAAAACATAATGAAACCATAATTAGCCATATTAATTTATAAAAGGTTCTTTAATTTCTAATTAATAAATAAAATTTCATTATATAGACGATTAAAGTGAAGAAATCATCCGGATACAAGGAAATGGGAAATTCTCAAACCCATCTTTCTTTCACTGAGTTCTCCCAATTTCACTCGATTTCTAGTATGGTTACTACTTAAAACTAATTTTCTTATAATTATATTACCTTTTTGGGGATATATATATTTTCCAATAGAGTTTATGTCAAACAAAGTTATTTTCAAAAGAACACTTCATTCAAAAATACACCTTTGACATCTCACTCAAGGTTGATAGTTCAGGTATAATGTATGTTATTCTCTATATATTTTGGGATCCCAATGTTTATGAATGTGTTATTATGGTATGATAACCATTAATTTATGTTTTTTATTTATTTTAATTATTGATATATGTTTTATGTGGCGAGCATGATAATGAAAATGTGATGATCTGACAGGTGCTCTCGGAATTATACATTGTAATATGAATGTTTGAATGTGATAGGTGAAGCTAGAATTATACATAGCTATAATGCATTGGGAAAATTGATGAATATCATTATTTAACATGAAATTAATTGTGATCATGGTTCTGTATTTGTTCACAACTATGTGTGGTAGTTAACAACTAAGACATGATGTTTCATTTTTATACATTTCCTCATTCCAAGTAATTTCATAATGTTTCCTCTCATGATTATGATATAATTAATTTTTTATGATGATAATTATTATTCTCATATCATGTTATTTTTTTCATTTTTTTATCTATCTTTATACATGGATTTTATCTCACTATATTTGGATGTATATCCCTTAGGTGACTACTTGTACTAAGAGGAATTCAATTTCCCATAATAACCTAAAGAAGAAAAAATTAAATAAATTTTTATATATTATGTTTTAAAATTCGTGAATTTTCCTATTTCTCCCAAGACACTAAACCAATGTATCCTCCTAGTGTAATGTTTTTTGTTGTTTATCCTTAAAATGATGTAAAAGTAATCTAAGAAAATCAGAGTCTCTATAATTGATCCTTTTTCAAGAGGCATATGATTTGTTTTTTAAAAATAGCATATAAAAGAAATATACATCTCATTAATCATGTTAGTCACATAAGATCCAAATAATATAGAACAAATAGGGTGTGGTTTTTATAGATTTCCTTTTTATGTAAGGTTATGTGGATTCACAATGAGTTGAGCGATGATTAGAAAATTGGTGTGGTTATCATTCATGGTTGTTGTGGTCACCTTAGTGGGTTAGTATGGTTTACCTATAGGATGACTGGGTCCCATGCTGGTAGTTTCTATTTGGAATCAATGTACATGTCCTCATGGTATTGGTATGGTACGAAGTTTTATATAGATTACATGTGCCACTGTTTTGTGAAGTTGCTCAGTATATGATTCCTCTTTTAGTGTGAGACCCTAGTAGAGGGAATTTTGTCATGTTGATGGAATTTTATGTTTAGTACAGTGTTTTTTAACATATTGTGAGTTATAGCTTTTTATTATTTGGAATAGACATTATTCGTTAGGCATAATGATGTGTTGTAAGAATTTTTCGATGGGTCTCGATGGGAGATCCTAGTATGATTCTTAACGAGACTCTGGTTTAGGGATTTATATTCATGTGGAATTTTTTTATGACCCATCAGAGTGGCCGGTATATTTTAATGTTCATTTGGATTTTTGAGGCACAAGTGGATGTTATTGTCAGTATAATAGTGGTTCATGGCCGGTGAAACCTAGTATGAGGTTTAAGTTCCTAGAATGAATTTGGTTTTTAGAAAACTAACATGAGTTTAAATTTTTTCACCTGGTGGTCAATTTTTAAAGGGGCATACTTGTTGGGTTCCTCATTCTGGTGACAGTTGTGCATGAAGGATGTTCTTGGTGGATTTGATCTAGACTAAAAGTGAAGTTTTTCTTTGGTTGGTAAATTTATAGTTGAGATCGTTCTTGAGTGTTTATAGTGTGAAACACATGAAGGTGTCTACTTTCCTTGGAGTAGAAATCATTGGGATTATGGAATATTTAGTGGATCTTGTTGTTTTTTAGGATAGTATATGTTAGTGGACAGTCCCGACAAGATCTAGTTTTATTTACAGGAATGAAGCGAGAGTATAGATGGTCTTAGGGGTAAATTTAATGAATATCATGTTTTGAGTGGATGATTAAGTGGTCATGGATCATGATATTTTTTTTCATTTTTAATGAACCAAGTGTGATCTTCATTGGGTGATATGGACATGCGAGAGAGACATGTCCACTGGATAGTTCTTATGATATTCTTTTGTTAATGCTTGAATCGTTAGAGTTAGAATCTGGTTCTGTAGTGGCTTTACACAAGAGTGTATGTGATTGTTAAGCATTAATGGGATATTAGAGGCATTTTTATATGGTGATTTGTTGTGTTGTTTATTTTTTAGATCCAAAATTATGATAGTGTATTCCCAAGGTGCTTGAGTAGAGCATGAAGTTAGGAGTTTCCTAAGAACTTATGAGTATGTGATGAGTCTATTTTGGGTAGGGAGGCCCATAAGCATTAGATGGGTTTGAAATGTTCCTACAGATAGAGGTGAAATTATAAATGGATGAGTTTTGGTGTTATTAGTTGAATAAATCGTTCCATACTCATAGAATAGAGATAATAATGCTAAATATCATAACATTATTCTGGGTACACTGAGGGTGAATTGAAAATATGAATAAAATAATGAGGGTTTTATTGGTTTGATGAATGTCATAATTGGGGGTGGCATTCGTGGAGCAGTGTATGTGGAGCCATATGGTTTGAATCACCCCATAAAACCTCATTAAGTGTGGTCCTTCTGAGGGATTATATGTAAACAAATGTCATGGGTTCAATTCTTATGAACTGTAAATAGGTTGTGGTGGATGTTTTTTTTTTGGTTTCTCAAGTGGGAGTGAGACAAATGTGTAAAATTGTAATGTCAGTATAGAATGGGTCAACTGATGTGGTGTTTTATTTTATTAATAGAGGTGGTGGTAATGACACTCCTATGGTGGGGAGTAGTGTGCTGGTCATAGGGGTGTGACCCTTATGCTGGAAGAGTCACAGGTGTGTGGAATTAGTCGTAGATTAGTCATGGTAGAATTATGATACTAGTGAAAACCCCCATAGATGATTTATTAAATTATATATGAAATACTAATGGTAAATCAGTTATGGTGGATGACCATGTTGATAATTAACATTGGGATTGAGGTACTTATGTTAGAGGTGAGACGGTGGTACAACAACGCCTGATAATGGTTTTCAGTTAGTAGAGGAACTATTGGTCGAATCTCACTAGGGGTCTGGTATAGACTATAGTCTGAGTTTTTGGGTAGTTGTGGAAGGAATATGGAATTGAATTCATCATGATCAGGTGATATGGGGATAGAACAATTGTTAGAGTCAAAAATATTTTTTGTAGAATTGGTCGAGGATAGTTTGACTAGGGTTAGCACACAATGTAGTTTTAGAACGGTGAAACATACATTTGATGTGTCATTTTGGGAAGAATGAGTTTTTTCGGTTTGATTTGGGATTTAAATAAAAATATCGTATGTTCATAGTTTGTTCATGGTCGTAAGGTTTGCCTCCACTTTATTTTGTTTTTAATGGTGATAATGGGTGCTAATGGTGATTTACATTCTCAATATTTTTAGTGAATTTAATTTTTTAATCTAGGTGCATTGTAGGATAGTTAGTTTGAGGTTCTTTTGGGATATTCAAATATAGGAGGTGATATTTATAAGATGTTTTTAATGATATGTTTTGGATTTTGGTGTGAAACACCATAGCTTTGATAGGTGATCTCAAAATAAAAGAAAGTTATTTCCTGGTTACATAGACTTAGGTAAGATCCATTGTTGTGTTTCTACATTTTAAATGGATGTTAGCTCAGGGTTTTGGCCGGTTGAGGTCCATCTTTATGATTTGGTTTCATGTTAGTGTTTTATGATATCAGATGCTAATAGAGTTTGTTGGTTTAAATTTAGTGATTGATTAATTTGGGTTGGTAATGATGGATGTAAACTAAGATTTATTAGGTACAAGATGTATTTTTGTGGGTAGATTTTAATATTCCACGTCGTGTTGGGTCAAAATTTATGGGATGATTTTTAATTATCAATTACTATAAAATTCAAATTTTTAATTATTACTAGGAATGAAAATATGAGAGTGGGAATGCCTCAATGCGTTGTTTTGATATATGGAATGATGCTCAAGAGGTATATCCAGTTTCATATGAATATCACATGATTTAGGTTAGGTTTTAGTAAGTTTCATCGTGTATTTTCCATGTTAATAGTTTGACATGCATGGATTATGAGAAATATTATAAAACCATGATTCTCTGGAGATCTTCAGTTCCTTATCAAATATTTATGTTTATGTTGTATTTTTAATGCATGGATAAAAAATTCATGTGGTGTTAAAGGGGGAAAAATGTGTGTATTGTGAGGTTCAGATATAGGGTTCACATATTCTACACAATTTGAGAAAAACTATACACTTAACTACATAATCATCTTATTGGTGTGTGTACTATTTGGACATTGATAGAAAATATATATGGCCAAACCATATAAAATATTTTTATGATAGTTCCTACCATATAGTTATAACTGATATTGGAAAATGATTTGGTGAAACCATACGTCACCCCATGATATCATCAAAATGGATATTTTACCATTTTCCCTTTGGTATTTTAATTTACACCTCACATCTCTCTTTCACTTTCACACACATACTAGAGGGGGTTGTTCCACCATTTATCCCTTCTTCAAGATTTATCATGGAGGTATTCTTTGTGATTTTGTTCATTTTTTTGTGGTAAGAATCGACCACTATGGACTTCTTTCCTAACTATTATTTATTATATCTTATTTTGATGTTATTCTATTATTTTTTTATTGAAAATTATACCAGATAATTGTGGAATCTTCTTTTTATAATGGGGTTAATAGTTTCCATGCCTTGGGGAGAAACTAATATGGATTCCTCATGTTGATCTATTTAATTTCATTAAGGTGTGTTTTTAGTTGGATATTATAATATATTATGAGTCAAATTGAATTATTTAATTTTTGATCTTGTACATACTCTTAGAAATTTTTTATCGGAATTATCTCGGCAGTCCTTGTGGACCTCCTATATTGGTTTCATGTAGTTTTGATAAAATTTAAAATAACTGGTAAGTTTTATCTCATTATTCCATATTGGAGTTTAATTTTAAAATTAATTATATTTTTTATAATTAATTAATTGGGGTATCATGGTGTGACATTATATCCCAAGTGATGTTGAGGAGCTCATATTAGTGCCAATGTGTCTGGGTGATACATGGACGGACCATGAAAAGTTTAAAATGCTTTGGAAATGTTATGGAATTATTTGGTACTGAGGTAAGTGGTATAGAAGCCTTACCAATAGTCATTATTGTTGTCTTACATGTGTGTCTGGTTTATTTCATAGATATCATGTCTGATATGCTTACTCCTATGATTTATGAAATTGTCTTGGGAATTTAATTGATACATTAGACCTTCCATGGATCTCATTGGATCCATTTGATGTTCTGAGACCATAACTAAGGCCACCCATAGGGTATTAATAGAATTGAAAATTTGAATTTTTTTGTGTAATGTTTCTTAAAAAAACTAAGAGGCCATTATATATGTATTGATGGGGTTATTTGGATTTTTATTTGTTTTTAATTCCATGGTTTGAAAGAAATTTTGTAAAATGGATATTTTTTTAAAATAGGGTGTTGACCTCAAGGTGATTTAAAGAGGTTTTAAGTACATTTAATATTTTAATTGAAATTAGGTTTAGTTCCATATAAAGATAATGGTTCAATGATCTTTAAAATTTCATGGGTGGAAAGTGAATTTTTAGATGTTGTTTTTTTCTTTAAAGAGAAAGACCTAATTATTATAGGGTGGTTTCAAAATGTGTATTGAAAATGTTTGGATTTAGAATTTATGAAATGAAAAGGATGATGGGAATTATAAAAACATTTTTTTTATTTTTTGGCTTTTTGTGACCATGTTAAATGGTTAATTGAAAATTGTTTTTGAATATTGATAAATGAATGGGGGTTTAACATTGATGTTAACATGTTAATAGTTCAAAGCATTTTGAAACATGAATAATGGATTCAATTAATAATGAAATGTATTAGGATGTTGTAAATTGAGTTACTTATCCATGGTATAGATTATATAATAATTTTGAGGCACCAATATAATGATATACTATTTGGGATGTTGAGGTGATTCTCTACACTGAGGTTTTGGGTGGTCAAGATAGATTCTTCAGGAGCCTCGTTAAACCGTAGTTTCAAGAGGATGGACTGATGATTTTGATATAATGGACATAACATTTTACACATATAATTACATGATTTTAAGTATAACTAACCATCAATTACAATCTAAGGATTGTATAGTCTAGTGTATTTTGAAGACTAGGTACATAATTAAACAACATGAAACAAAAATAAACCATCCTTTATTTAATCTTTATAAATATATCTTAACATCCATTTATCCCTTACATTAGAAAATGATAACCTGGGGAATACATAAACAAATATATGTGCTAAAATCACAATAAGGGATTAAGAATTCGAATAAAGTACAACACATGGGTTAGAAGGCATAACATGGTGACAAATAAAGTCATAGAACATTAATAAACATAAATAATTGTAACATGTATAACTTGGGATAATGTAATCATGGAATCATTGGAATTTGGAAACAACATAAAAAGTGAAATAAGAATGAGTTAAGGAAAATAACTAAGAAATTTGCACATAGAGAATCACAAGTCATGAATAACTTCCAGGACCATTTCACCTGGAAGAGAATTATACAAGGCAAACTACCAAGACCATTTCACTTTATGACCATGTCCCAAAAAGAAATATGGTTTACACCCTATCCCAATATGACATCTCATGAGAATATACATTACCCAATTAATTAGAGTACTATCATCGAGAACCCATCTTAAGATTTTCCGACATATGTGTTCCACATGAAGAATTAAACATATATGTAAACAAAAGTGTTACCCATGGAAATAAATGGGTTGCATAATCCTATCATAAGGAATAAACAATGAGAATATCATATTTATTTTCATGAAATACTTGATTTAAAACATTAATGAGCATTTTTAAGGAAAATTAGGCATATTTAATGATAAATGATGTCTAACTGGAGTGAAATCATGTAAAATAGTGTTTAAAAATATTTATAAATGAGACACATCATTGTGTTTTAAGAGAAAATATAAAATCTATTTAAAGAGGAAAATGAATAATTTCTTGAATAAATTCAAAAAAGAACTCATTCGGTATTCATAATAAAAAAAATATTTTAAAAAATATATTTTTTTAATAAAAAATATAATGTAGTGTTCTTTAAAATGGCCATGAAATTGGTATGTTCACTTTAATCAGGATTGCTTATTAGAGGTAATTGAGAAGGGAATCTTATAAAAACATGTATTTACCCATAAAATAATGAAAAAATGAACTAGGAACATATTCATGGAACAAAAACACTAAATGTAGGAGTATTACATAAGAATAATTAAGAAACACATTTGGGTAAAGAGAAAGAAAGTGTAACCCGGAGGAAAAATGGGGGTTCTTTGAGAATCCATTACCTTATGTTAGAATGTGTTTTATAGTTTTATTCAATATCCTAGATAATGAAATTAAATATATTAACTAATTAATTAATATCCTATTATAAATGTTTTTGAATTATTATAATTTTTTATATTTGTTTACGATCTTTTTTATGGGTTATAAGATTCAATTCCATCATTCTGAGAGCGTCCATTTTTTTGGTTTTCATGATTGGTTCACTTGTATACATGTATGGAAGTTCATCAAAAATGTGAATAATAATTCATAATTGATATTATATGATTTTAATGAACATATATATGTTTAATTTTTATTATATATCATTTTTTATATGGTATGAGGATGAATCATTGGATAAGATAATAATGATGAATGTTAGTTCAATTTTGTTAATTTTTTTATCATTATGAATAGATTTTGTTTTATAAGTTAATATAATGTATATATATTAGTTTTATAACATAAAACAAGATTTAACATAGTAATTTCTATCTTCATTAACCATATTAATGGATTTATGACCAGTATTTAAGGCCACATTAGAAAATGATAACACATCATCCATGATAGAGGTAACTCGACACATCCTAGTTGATGTTTCAATTTTTGTTATAAAATGAAGTGGGAAGAGATTTTAGGATGTATTATGACATTAAAAAAATATCATTCCAGTTTATAAAATATAATGGAGTTATCGTGTCAATTGGATAAGGGGAGGTGAGTAGAGGAAAAGAAAATAAAATGAAAATTGAATAAATGAAAACGAAAGAGGATTTTAACTATTGAATATATAATCCATGAGAAACACATTGAGGCACTTGATTATAGCCTTTTATTGAGACCGATGTCTCCTAGATGTGTTAGATATACATGGGAAGATTATTCAGTTTTCATTCAATAAGATTCAAGGTTATTGAAGTGTGAGGATATGAGGTGGTGTGGGGTCATATTTATAGTGGGGGAGAGGGGTGTTTTTTATTATTTTATTCAATTATATAATATTTTGGCTCAAGACTATAAAAATTGTGGATTATTGTGACTATTTAAAGTAAATAGGGTATGTGAGTTCGAACTAATGGGGCTTAAATCAGTTATACATCATCCATGAATCAATAATTCATGTATTTATCTTATACTGTAAATTACCTTATATCAATATTCACCAGAAATTCATATACTTTAGAAAACAAAAATATTAACCATAAACATTTTTTGATGTATAGCATTAAAAATGGATTGAATTTTATGAAAATAATTTTCTAAATATGAGAAATTTAATTTTTAATTAAAATAATTTTTTATTCGAAAAATACCATTTTAAAATTTATGACTGTTTTGTCTGGGTTACAATTTTTAATGGTCAAATTAATATTATTATGGTCTGATTATTATTCCATTGGTTTAATTTCCTTAATTTATATAAATATTTATTATTTTATTAATTTTTCATTTATAATATTTTTATTAGGTTTTATAATATATTTTATGAGATGTATACCACCTAAAATAATTATAAGAAGGTAAATTTAATTCCTAAAATTTAGTTTTGTTACATTCATTCCCCATTGTGAAATCTATCCCTTGAAATTTCGATTTACAACCTAAGGTGAAAATAATTTGGTGTACTTATACATCATCAGTTCCTCTAGTTCTTGTGTTACCTCTTCACACATATGTTTTCTCCATAGTACATTGACCAAGTGAGTATTATTGTTCTATAGAATTGTATCTCTACATTCCAAGGTATTCACTAGATCCACCTCATAAGAGAGATCATTTTCCAACTTTAGCACCTCTTAATTTTGTACAAGTGAGGGATCTTTTATATAAATCCTCAAGAGGGATATGTGGAATATATCATGTACTTCAGACATGGTTGGTGTATGTTCTAGTCAATAGGACAAAAATACAACATTATCTAGAATATTTATGGGGTAGATGTACCTAGGGAATATCCTTCATTCCATCCCAAATCACATGATCCAATTCAATTGAGATAGGCAGAGGAATACCGTGTTTCTAACATTAAACTCTAGTTAATCCTGGATGTTGATCATGTGGGAGGTCCTCTCAAATTGTGATAATGTGAGATTTATTTATAATATGATCCAAAATGAAATATATAGAACTATTTACTCTATGTATCTTTGGATATCTAATGAAAAAATTATATGGTGATGATTTCCCACATCCATATCAGTATGGGTAATGGTTGCATCACCCCCTTAGACTATTTTCATTCAAAAATCCCTTTTTGACATACCAGTCACATTGATGTATAATCAGAAATCTCATTCTTTATATTTTCCCACCAATAGTTATCTTCGATATTTCAATACATCTTTTTTCCTCCATAAGAAAATAGAGAATGTTGAGCTATGTGCATCATTAAAATGATCTTCCTATAACCATGGATTAGATTTTATACATAGTCATGTCCCAAATATCATGACTCATTCCTCATCCATTGTGAACTTCTAGGATTTCCCATTTCGGATATCTTCCACCTTTTTTTGAGTTTCCACATCATTTCTTTGAGCATATTTATTTTCCCCATGAGGGATGGTTGAGAAATCATTTGAGAAAGTATTGATGATGTTCCTTATTTAATGATTCCCAGGAATATCCATTGCAGGTCTAAGAATATTGGATCCTTCTCAATTATCATCATTGATAAATATTTTGGATCCTCTATACATAGAGAAACCTCCACATTGTTTTATTTACCAAGATGGTAGTGGATTGATCAGTTGTAATCCTTGGTGATCTTTATCCATCTTCATGGGAACATATTAATCTTAATATGTGGGAATATATATTTGAGGATCTTATGATCATTATATTTCTCACACTTCTCCACATAGAGATAATTATTCAATATTTTTATCATGAAGATGATGGTTTCCCACTCCAGATCGTGTGTATCATAGTTTTTCTCAAGAATTTTTAGATTCCATGATGTGTAAGCTATCATATTATAATTATTAAATAGTATACATCCTAATACCTTCTTTGAAGAATAATTGTACACCATAAAATGCTCTAAAATTGTACAAAGTGAGAGTATTGTTATAGTGATCAGACTATTTTTCAACTCTTTAAATCAGTTTCACATTCATTGGTCCAGATAAACATTACTCCCTTCCGATTTAGCTTATTTAGTGGGTTTGAGTTTAACATCCCAAGTAATTATAGAATAATACTTCCTTATATCTATTAATATTTAAGAATTAGATACTAATTTAACATTAATGTGGATTATTTTATTCATATCATACCTGACACACAATAATGGGTTTCTCTAAAATCATACGTTTCACTTAAGATTAAGTTATACAGAAAAATAATACAATATCAATAATATTATTTTAAATTGTAGTTATCGCCTAGTCATTGTATTTGAGGGAATGAAGAAAACTAACTTTATTAAGATGAAAATTTTTTATTATATGTTTTACCTTTCTTCTAATAAATATTATGTCCTTAAATTAGAATAAATCTTATTTTAAGCATAAAAACACTATTATTTTTAAAAGGTAGTTTTATTGCCTATTAATGGAGAACCATTTTTAATTATAATTTTTAACAGTTTTAAAATATTTATTAAATAAATTAAACTTTTTATTTGTAAGTAGGTCAACAAAATTTACATTGGTTGAAATTTTTGTATTTTTCAGGTAATATTAATTTTTTAATGAATAGTGAAAATTAATGCATTTTAATTCAAAACTATTTTTTCATCAAATTTATTTCTACAGCTAGGTCATCCTTTTAATTTTATTAAAAGTATAATTAAATAATTTATTATCATTTAATCGTATTTAGGTCATTGGAATCAATTTCACATTGAAATTGGATATAGAAACTTTGTAAACTTTTGAACGTCTTTACTTCAAAACCCATATTTTTTATCCATCAACGGGATTAACATTAAATTAATTTAGAAACTTCTCTGAATTGAATTTTCAAAAATGGAAATATGTGGTTTTAATTAGTCTGAAAACTTTTGTCTAATTGGATCAAAATAACTTTTGCTGAATATAAATATTAGTATTTTATTTACCACAACTAAAGGTAATTATGGTAATTATAGGTAAAATTAATAATATTATATTATAAAATTACCATAACACCTATTCTAATATTAATGTATGAGTTATTATAATCCATTTTCATCCTCGATCTGAAATTGTGACCTTTTTATGCCCCTTGGGTGTGATTAGGGCATTTATAACTTTTTATTTAATGTAAAGGAAAATATGTCATTAATATATATCTCCTTAGTAACACATTTTTAATATGGGGTTATATAAGTGATATCTAAGACTATTTATATTCCTTATAAATATAAAAAGATAACATATATCATGGTAATTTATTTATTATTTTTATGAAAATAAGTAATTAAATTAAATAGTGACATAATGATGATCCATTAATTTATTTACCAAAGAAAGAATCAAATAAATGATATTAAAAATATTAAACTGAATATAAAGTAAAATATTTAAAGAAATAAAATAATTTAAAATATTATTATGGAATAATAGGATGGTAATGTATTTTTTTGGAACGAATAATGTTCATATGATTTTTTTAAAGGTCACGTAATGAATAGTGTCAAAATTGACATAATTCATAACATAAATTATAAAATACTTAATTAAATGATATAAATTTTATAAAAAAATTTAATATTAGACGCAAAATTTTAGATAACTCTAAAAATGACCTTAATGACTAATTTATTGGTCGTTTGGAAAGGTTTAGTCATTATATTAACTCTCAAAGTGTAAATTAGGTTGTAAAATGATAATAGTTAAAAAGGTCAAAAAATATAATGAATTAAAATTACTCAAAACTTATCTAATTCTAATTGTATGATAATATTTTGACCTGTATTAATCCTATATTATAACTAAATCATCTAGGACCCATTTGGAATACAAATTGAATTTATATTTATTTAATAAGTTAAATAATTCAAAGGGTGCCCCTCCCCATTCCTATAAAAGGGAACTCATTCCTATCTATTAATCAAAATTAAAAAACCAAATTTTCAACAAATATCTATCCAAACACATTTATAGAATCCCTAACCACATTTTTCAAGCCTTATTAAAGTCATAACACCCTTATTATAGGTGTTAAGGTGTTCAAAAAGGTGATTATCCAACGGAAATGTATTGTTTTTATTTAACTGTTTCTATATTATTTTTTCTTCCACAACTGTAAAATATTGTTGAACCATGATAAATTAATAACTATTGTATCCTAAATATACTAATATGTTATAATTTTAATATCATCATCTAAATATTTCTCCATGCCTATTAAATAAGAAAGGAATTAATCGTTTGTGTGTATGACTGAACTATTACCTCCACGGCCGATATAATTCGTTTTCCATAAAAGACCCTCAAGACAGGTCATAATGATGGAATTAATGAATTTATATGATTTTAATGACATATTTATCATTATAATAGAATAATATATCAATTATATTCTTAATTTACACACAAAAATGATAATGTCGTTAATACGTACGTGTGAACTATCTCCTCCACAATGCGATGAGAATTGTTTTTATTCGCCACATCACTTGTATGATATTTGTAAGTATATTTAAATTAATATTATGATTATAATTTTATTATGATCATTCTGTGAAGATAAAATAATAATTACATTATTTTCATAATTATCAATTAAAACTGGAAAAGGTACCCATGCGTACGTATGACCTACCATCGCCATGATTATAATGTTGTTTATTTTTGATACCATAAATAAATTGTTTTATTTAAAAGAATAGTTGATATACAAAAGTGATTATTATTTTTATTAATGATATTCTGTATATGATGGAATTAATTAAAACATGGACTATTGACATCTCACTTTGGAATAAAGTAATGAATATCGACAAAATAAATGATATAAACATAAATAATTATGTAATTTTTATAACATGGAATTAAGTGATATAAAAGGATTAATAAACAAGAAAAGGGTTCTCAATAAAGTAGAAATTAACCTATGTTTATTATTTAAGAATATAAATATTTTTTTTGATGAGTCAGACTCAAGGTAAGGGTCTTCATCTCAATATCCATTCATTGAGGGCTATTTTGATGTTATAATCAACATTCATTTTATATGGTTTATAATCAAACCATTTCACTTTTAATTTAATTCCAAGGTATTTTCAATGAATCATTTTATTTGAATCATTTTACTAAAAGAAAAATTTAATGTTTTTATGATATATAGTGACAATGAATTTTCCATTGTTGTGACCATTATTTGGTATTTTTCTTCCAATACAAGATGTAATGTTTTTGGAAGAAAAATAATAACAACATTCCATTTAAATGTATTTTGGTATTGAAAATGGTTTTCGTAATAGATTTATTATATTATATCTTAAGATGATTTATTCTAAAAAAAATATATAAATTTTATTTTTCCTTTACGCATGATTTATATGTTCTGATTATGTTGGGGTTCTTGGGAATTACTTATGTATACATGTACTTTAGTGATAAATGGAGGGAGGGTGAGCATGTGATATCTCTCCAATGCATTGGGTAATGATACTGAGTTAAATGATATGGTTTCTTCCAAAATATTTTAGGAATATACTATGATTGGTATTCCAAAAGTAACTATAAAGGTTACTCCCTTTGTAGCGGTGAAAGCTAAATTGTAACTATGATATGGATACCACAAGTTACATTAATGTTTTAAGTGTTCTAATATGATTTTTCAGGAATCTTATGATTTCATTAGGTATATTAATGAGATTATATGTTATGGGTGAAAAGTATGATTTTTTTTTAAAATGTTTTAAGGAGTTTAACACATTCATGGACTAATGGTTTCATTCCTTACTTTTATGCCTTACTGAGATTTTTGTTCCCATATGAATTATTTGAAATGTCTTCCACATGATATAAGAAAGGTTAAGAGAAAGGAAGAATACAAGATGAATGTTATGAAAAAACATCACGAAAAATAATTCATGTTTTATTTTAAAATTTTATAGATTTTGATGAAAATAGATAGTTTGTAGACTTTTCTACATTGTAATATTAGATATGTTATGAAATATTTATGGCCTAATTCTCTAAAAATATAAACCTAAAAAGATACTCAATGTTAATGAATTTAAATTAATATCTTAACTCATGATTATGAGATGTCTAAACCTGGGGCCTTATAGTTGGTATCATTGGATGGTTTAGATAACATTATGGGTTAGGGTAATGTTAATAAAATATCCATAAATGATTTTTATTTAAGGTCAAATAGAAATGATATAGAATTTAGATACTTCAAGGTTTTTTATTCTATGATATTTTGGTTTAGATTTATTTTCATCATTTGAAATAGGGTTGTTATGTTCGGATGACATCAAAAAGAAAAAAACCTTCCAAATCAGCAACATGAGGTGGTCAAAATCGGAACTAAACAGTTTGTTTCAGTGATGGAATAGTTGACTTAGGGTATAAATGGTAGTGGTATCCATCCATATGATCATCCAGATCAACCATATAGGAACATGTTGTTAGGGGGTCTTTTCATGAGGAAACATCCACTATCATTCATAGGATCATCTATTCCGGTTCTAGATGAAGGGTGGATTCATGCCCTAGAAAATATTTTTGATGTCATGGGGTGTTTTGACAATCAGAAAGTTAGTATTGTTGTTTACCATTTTGAAGGTGAAGTCAATCAGTGGTGGTTGATGGTTAAGAATATCAGGGAGAGTTAGGATATTGATGCTCTTGAGTGGGATGAATTCAAAAACATGTTCCTTGAGAAATGTTTTCATAAGGCGGTTTGACGTAATATGGAAAAATATCATGGAATTGAGACTGGAGGATAAATAAGTGGATGATTGCAAAGAAAAATTCACTCGACTATCATGGTATGATGAATATAACATCTGAGATATTGATAGAAAATGAAATCATTTTATCTTAGGATTAAATCCAATGTGTCATAGAGAATTGGATTTTCATGTGATCAAAAGTTATGAAAAACATGTTCGGTGTGTGAAAAAGATTGAAATATAGTTTTCTAATATCATGTGTTATTTGAAAAGTAGCAGAATAATAGGTTTAGGTGTCAATAAAAAGGGAATAATTCATCAAAAAAGTCTGATGATAAGAAAACTAAGGTTACTATTTTTGAAAATTGTGTTTAAAAATACACTGTAGAATGCCTTTTAAATTCATTTAAGTGCTTCTGATGGGGTACAACTGTACCTAAAGAATGTAACTGAACTAAAAATATCAAGTTAGTTGTAATAAAAATAAAATTTATAGTTAGTAAAATGATTTATGTGTAATGAGATGGTTCATTATGCAAACGAGTGTCTGATTAATAACTCGAATGATGGGAAGTATCCAGACTATAAGCATAAAGGTGTCGTGAAGTCTGTTTCAAATACTTGAATAGATTTTGGTCTCTAAAATGTAGAGGTATCAGGTAAATTTTTAAATTACTCAGTTTATTCAAACGCTTTTTTATTTAGGGTCCACACATTCTTTCATTTCTGGGAAATTTTCTGGTATATTGAAAATTACACCTCTAGAAATGAATCTAGATCTTATGGTAAAAACAAATTGGGGAAATGTTGACGAAAAAATAAATTATAAGAATCGTCCATCCCTTATCTATGGTAATAATTTACTTGAATTCCTTTTTGTTTTTCCTATAGTAGAGTTTGATATTATTCTGGGTATGGATTGGATTTCTATTTACCATGTTAAGATTCAATTTAGAGATAAATAGTTTTATTTTCAGAAAGACGTTCAATTGGTGTACAATAATAAACTATTACCATTAATAAAATATTATGAAGCTGAGAAACTATTAAAATCGGAAAATAAATGATACCTTGCACATATTGATGAAAATAAAATAACTATTTAGATTAATGATGTAATAGTGGTAATTAAGTATCTTTATGTTTTTTCTAATGAGTTTATGGGTATTATACATGATTGAGAAGTTGAATTTATTATTGACTTGTTTCTTGATTCTATTATAATTTCAAAACCCCCTTATCAAATGGCTCAAATTGAACTTTTAGAGTTGAAGATGCAGTTACATGAGTTACTAGATAAAGGTTGCATTTGACCTGGTACATAACCATGGGGTTCTCTTGTAATGCTTGTTAAAAAAGAAAAATAGTTCAATGATACTTTTCATTGATTATGTAGAATTTAATAACATCACTATTTTGAAAAATTATCCATTTCATCATATAGATGATTTATTTGATTAGCTCTATGAAGAAAAATATTTTTCAATGGTTGACTTGAGTTCGGGGTACCATCAGGTGAAAGTACATAATTAGACATTACAAAAAATATGTTTCATACAACATATGATCATCATGAATTTTTAGTTATTCCAATTTCATTAACTAATGAACCTACTGTATTGATGGATCTGATGAATATAATATTCCATGAGTTCTTGGATAAGTATTTGGTTGTGTTTATTGATGAAATTTTGATATATTATAAAATTAAAGGGGAGCATGAAAGTCGTCTAAGGGTTATTTTACTAACCATAGAAGAAAATAAATTGTATATGAAATTTAGAAAGAGTGAGATTTTTTTGAAACAAATTTCATTACATTGTCAAATTGTTTATAAATATTGAATAATCGTTGATCCTGAAAAAACAATTTTTTTTGAATAATGGCCAAGACCCACAAATATAACTGAGATTCATAGTTTTCTAGGTTTAGAAAGATATTACCAGAGGTTTGTTGAAATTTTTTTATTGTTATCTAAAAACTAACTAAGTTAACATGAAAAGGTAATAATGTCATCGGGAAAAATGAATATGATGCTTTTTTTGAATTGAAAATAATATTGTTGAATGCTCTAGTTTTGGAACTAAATTCCAAAAAATGGTTAATTTTTTATCTATAGTGATGCTTCTTTGAAAGGACTTGGTTGTGTCTTAATATAGAATGATAAGGTAGTTTCTTATTCTTCAATTCAGTTGAAAACTCTTGAGGTAAATTATAGTACACATGATTTGGAATTAGATTTCTTTTTTTTAAACATTTGGATCTATAATTTGTATAGAGTAAAATGTGAAATTTATAATGAACACAAATTTTTGAAGTGTATATTCACTCAAGAATAATTTAACATGAGACAAAGAGGACAGGTGAGACTAATCAAGTAATATGATTGTACAATTTATTACCATCTAAAAAAGAAAATAAAGTAGTCGAAGATTTGACTCAAAAAATTAATGATACATTAACCATGATACATTTAGAATGATCTATTTTGGTTGATGATTTGATTAATTTTGGCATGGGGGTTGTTGGTGTAGGAAGATCCTCTATTTTGTTTTAGTTATCTGTGTAGTCATCTCTACAAGGAATAATTAATAATGTGAAGAAGGATGACATATAATTGTAAAAAGTGTGGAATTGGTTTATATGAGTACATTTCATGAATTTTACATTGATAAAGATTGTGTTTTTAAATTTTGGGAATAGGTTATGTGTGCCTTTTGATTCACAATTGATGAAAGATTTTTTATGTGAAACTCACAGTTCTCCATTTTTTATTTATCATGGTAGAAAAATATCTACAAAGACCTTTGAGGGTATTACTGGTGGGACAGAATGAAAAGAGATATTATTGACATTACTATGTAGTCTTTGACTTGTTATAAGGTTAAAGTATAATAATAGCTTCCAAAGGGTATACTTAATCCTTTTCCAGTACCGTAGAAGAAATGGGAAAATATATCCACATATTTTGTAGTGGGATTACTAAAGACTTCTTGAGGTAACAATGTGATTTCGGTTATGGTTAATATATTGACTAAATCATCTCATTTTATTTCTGTTATAGATACTTTATATCTAAAAAATACAAAGTTGTATATTAGAGAGAGTTAGGTTACATGGTTTTACTCTCATCATTGTGTCTAATCATGATCTTAGGTTCACTTATAACTTTTGGAAAGGCCATTAAAAGTCAAAGGGTACCGAATTAAATTTCAGTACAACATTTCATTCAAAATAATATAGGAAAACAGAATAAACAATTACTACCTTGGAGGATATGTTGTGTGCTTGTTCGACGGATTACCAGGGAAGTTATGATCAATATATTTTTTTGGTTTTGTTTCCTTATATGTATCCATTTTTGGAATTATATGTAATATTGTGTTGAAATCCATATTTTTGGGATGAAGCATATGAAAGGAAGTTGATAAGACCATATTTGATAAAATAGATGGAAGAAAAATATAAGTTGATTCATAGACAATTGAGCACATATTAGTGAAGGAAAAAAAGTTATATAGACAAATAGAAGAATAATATCTCATTTAAGGTAGGTGATCATGTCTTTCTCAATGTTTCTCTATTGAAAAGTGTGATGGGTTCAGGTAAGGGGAAGATGAGTCCATGATTCATTAAACCCTATTAAATCCTAGAGAATGTTTGATCAACTAGCTACAAAGTGGATTTACCTCCATGTATTTCTTAGTTCCAAATTTTTTCTCGTTTCAATTTTAAAAAATTATATACCATATCCATATCATGTTTTGAGTCCAGAAGTAGTTTAGTGGGAAGAGAATCTTTTTTTAGGAACAGATAGTATAAATTATTGACCATAGGGAGAATTTGTTGCAGGATAAGGTGATTAATTTTGTTAATGTTTTGTGAAAACCCCATATTGTTGAAGAGTAATCATATGAATTTTCAAATTCTATGAGGGATAAAACCCCCAACATATTTGATAAGTTAATAAAATTATGAGGATGAAATTTCCAAGATGGGGGAAGGATGTAACCTCACAAGTAATTATAGAGTAAGGGTTTTTCATATCTCTTAAAATTTATGAATTAGATATTATATTTTACATCAATATGAATTATTTTTTCAATATCATACCAAACATGCAATAATGGGATTCTCTGAAATCATATGTTTAGCACAAGATTGAGTTAAACCGAATCATAATAGATTATTAATATTAGTATTTTAATTGGAAGTTATCACCTAGCCTTTTTATTGGAGGTAATTAATGGAACTAACTATATTATCTTGAAACATTTTTATTAAATGTTTTTACTTTCTTACAATAAATTTTATGTGCTTAAAATAAGAAGAAATCTAATTTTAAGCATAAAGAAATGTAATATTTTTAAATGGTTTTTTTACCATATATTAATGAAGGACCCTTTTTAATTTTAAATTTTCATTTTTTTATAAATTTTATATATAAAATTTTACTTATTCATTGGATTTTAGACATCAAAATTTACTTTGGTTGAATGTTTTGGTATTTTTCTAAGAATATTTATTTTTTAATGAATAGTGAAAAATACTACATTTTAATTCAAAAATATTTTTTCATATAATTTATTTATATAATCAGGTTATCCTTATAATTTTTTTTAAAGTTTAATTAAATTATTTTTTAATCAATTAATCAAATATAGGTCATTGGAATCAATTTCACATTAAAATTGGATATAAAAACATTGTGATCTTTTAGACGTTACTACATTAAAAACAAGTTTTCTTTATTAGTCAATGGGATTTAAATTAAATTAATTTAACCACTTATTTGAATTGAATTTTAAAAAATAGTCATACATTAAAGTAATTATTATGTAAATTTCTTTCTAATAGGATCAGAATAATTTTCAGTGAACAGTAACTTTAAAACTTTATTTTCCACGGTAAAATGTAAATAGGGTAGTTAAATGTAAAATTAATATTATAATAGTATAATATTACCCTAAATATTTTCATAATATTATTGGATGAGTTATTATAGACCATTACCATCATTGGGCCAAAATTTCGACCTTTAGAATCCACTGGGATGTGATTATGACATTTATAACTTTAAATTGAAAGTAAAGGAAAATATGTCATATTAATATCTACCCTTACTACAAAAATTTTAATATGGGGTTGTATAAGTGATATATTAAACGATGAATAAACCTTTTAAATACAAAAATATTACCTACATAATGGTAATTTATTTATAATTTTTAGGACATAAATAATTAAATTAAATATTGAAACAATGATGATATATTGATTGATTTATTAAATAAAGAAGAAAATAAATGATATTAATAATATTAAAATAAATTAAATTTGAAATATTTGAGGCAATATATTAATTTTGTGATGAATATTACATTTTAGGACTGATTTAGTGTAGAATTTTTAAAGGAATCGAGTTTTTATAGTTTTTTAAAAAAGTCATGTAATGAATAGTGTCAAAATTGACATAATTCATAGCTTAAAATATAAAATACCAAATTAAATGATATAAAATTTAAAAAAAATATATAATATTTGACCAAAAAGTTTTTATAACTCTAAAAATTTCATTAATGACTAATTAATTTGTCATTTTGAATGATTTGGTAATTATTTTAACTCTCATATTGTAAATTAATTGATAAAACAGATAAGGATTAAAAATTATTCAAAACATGTCTAATTATCATTGGATGATTATGTTTTGACACATACACATACTATCATATATCTAAATCAAAATGGATCTATTTATAATTGAAATTTAATTTATATTAATTTAATACATTTTATAATTCCCAGGGTGCCCCTCCCCTCTCCTCTAATAACGCACACATTCCTGTCTATTATTCGCAAAAAAACCAATTTTTTCCTGCCATTATATGCAAATAACCCTTCCTAAAATCCCTACCCACATTCATGAGTCCTTATATTACAAATAAAACCCTTCCTTGAGGTGTAAATGTGTTACTAATGGTGATCATCTAAAGGAAAGGTAATGTTTTTATTTAAGTGCTTCTATTTTATTTCTTCATCCAGTGCCTTCAAATATTCTTCATCATTGATGAAATAACAACTCCAGTATCATAAATATATTGATATGTCATTTTTTTATTATCATCATATAAATCCATCTCTAATTCAATTAATTGGTAATCGAATTAATTGTTTGTGCATATGTGTGAACTATCACCTTAACAAACTGCTATAATTAATTTTTTATAACCATCTCTCAAGATTATTCATAATGATGGAATTAATGATTCCATATGATTTAAATAACATATTTATCATTATAACTGAATAATATATAAATTATTTTTTAATTTCCATTCAAATAGAAATGATAATTTTGTTCGTGCGTACGAGAGAACTATCACCTCCATGAAGAGATGTGAATCATTTTTATTCATGACATCACATTTGAGATATATAATAGTATATTTAAATGATTATTATTATATTAATTTTATTATTATAATTATGGGAATATAAATTAATAATTACCTTATTTCCATAATGATAAATGAAAAATGGAAGTGTAACGCAGGTGTACATACGGCCTGCCGTCTTTATGATTGAAACATTGTTCGTTTTTATATCATAACTAAATGGTCTCATTTTAAAGAATTATTGATGTATAAAAGTGATTATTATGTCATGAATTTTAATCATGAGATGATTGAATTAGTGAACACATGTACCATTGACATCATAATAAGTTCATTTTTCACTCAAGTACCAAATATCGACAAAACAACCAATACGAACATAAATAATTATGTAATTTATAAAACATGGTAAAAAGTGATATAGAAGTTTTAATAAACATGAAAACGGTTCAAAAGAAGTTATAAATTAACCTATGTTTATTATTTAGGAATATAGATATTGTACGTGATGAGTCGGACTCAATGTAAGGGACTTCATCACAATCCAATTAACTTGAGACATATTTTGATGTTATACACCACCTTAATTTTATATAGTGTATAATAAACCCATTTTATTTTTAAATTTATTAAAAGGTATTCAAATAGAATCTATTTATATGAATTGTTTTATTAAATAACAAATGGAATGTTTTTTAAGTTATGTGGTGATAATTAATTTTCTACCACTGTGACAATTATTTGGCGTTTGAATTCTTGTACAAGGCGTAATGTTTTTAAAATAAAAAAAAGTACCATTTTCCATTTTCCTATATTTTTGTATTGAAATGGTTTTAAAAATAGATTGACTATATTAATATCATGGGATAATATCATCTAAAATAAATGTGGAATTGTTTTCCCTTTATTCATGATTTATGCAGTGTGCTTATGTGTTGGTTCTTAGGAATTTCTTATGTAAACAGGTGGTTCCATGATAATACAAGGGAGGGTGATCCCATGAAAGCTATCCAATGAATTAGGTATTAACATTCAGTAAAATGATAATGTTTCTCCTAAGATATTTACGAAATATACTATGATGGGTATTCCAAATTTATCCATGAAGGTTACTCCCTATGTAGCTATGAAAACTACAATGTAGGTATGATATGGATTCAGTAAGTTAACTACTTTATATATGATTGATAACAAGTTTTTTTAGAAATTATATGATTTCCTAAGTTATATTAAAGAGCTTTAGTTTTATAGGTGAAAATAATGATTTTGTGAATATGCTTTCATGAGTTTAAAATATTCATAGACTAATGGTTTCATTCCTTATTTATATTCCTTACTGATCTTTTTGTGCTCATCCAATGTTTTTGAAATTTTTTCCACATGGTATTAGCATGTTTAATAAAAAGGAAGAAGACAAGATAAATTTTATGAATAATTTTATCAATTAAAAATACATTATGTTTTATTTAAAAATATTTTAGATAATGAAAAAAATCGATAGAATGTAGACTTTCCTACTTTGTAATATTTGAGATGTTTTAAAATAGTTATGGCCTAATTCTCTAAAATTAAAAACCTAAAAATATCCCTAATGTGAATAAATTTAAATTATTGACATAACTCAAGATTATGTAATGTTTATGGCTAGGGAATTATATTGAGAATCATGAGATGTTATTCAAAATTAATCAGTAATTACCAATTTGACTAAATAAAATATGGATCTTTGTTATAGATGTTGGGCTAGTCTAGCTTTTGATTTCCCTTTTCTTGTAAGGGTCTGTGGATAATTCTTTTATGGTGATAAAATGTCCCATGAATTATATATCCTCCATCTAGAACAAACATTTACTATAATTTAAGTAGATTTTTTCTCTTTACAATTTTTTTTCAAAATATTCAAATTCTCCTCATACCTGTCCTTGATTTTAGAGAATATCATAATATCATAAACACGGACAACCAAAAATCTGTCGAGGTAATATATAAAGGCTAATTATTAAATACATGAATTTTTTTAGAGCATTACTGAGTCTAAAGGGCATCAAAAAAAATTCATATTTCTCATACTTCATTTGAAAGGCATCCAAGGGAATATATTTGTTCTTCTCATCTAGTTGGTGATATCTCGAAAAAATGTCCACCATAGAAGAATACTTAACCCCAAATATTTGATGAAAATATCCATCTATTTAAGGAAGTGTATAATTATTATTTATCATAATTTTATTGCATTTATGATAATCAATGGACTAGAGCAATGATCAATCTTTCTTTTTGACAAAGAGGACTGGTGGACCCCACAATTAATCACTCGAGTATATAAAACCCTTGTCTATATTATCAGGTATATTATAATTCAATTCATACAACGTAATGGTGGACATTCTATAAGGTTTCTTTAATATAGAAAGAGATTAGGGTATAAGTTCTTTTGATAAATCAACGTCAGGGTAAGGTGGAAGACTGGACAGTTATTTAGGAAATACATCAGTGTAGTCCCTCACAATGGGAATTTCCTCAAGAAATATTCACTCCTTTGTCTCAATAATTTAATGTAGATATGGTTTACCATAAGGAAATAATATCCACAATTTTTATGATAATTCTTATGGGGATTCATCCTCCCCCTTACACTTCTATAGAATTGGAGGATTCATCATGATGTGAAGAGGGATCTCTATTTCCCAACAATTAATGTTGGATTTTTTTAAATAAAGCCAATCCATACCTAATATAGAATCAAAATCCACCAAATTAATTAAGATGAAATTTTTTGGGAGGTTTAGTACACAAATATTAACCGAGGGCGAGTTATATACATTGGATGAAATAATTTCCCCTGGAAAAAATATTTATTGAAAAGTATTTTCAAAAATATTACCATTCAATTGAATCAATTTTATCCTTGATCTTAATTTTCTTGATTAGTGTCCACTAATGATCAGGTTCCCCATAAATACAATAGACTACTGTCACAACTTTCTCTTCTTTCGAGCATTGGAGGAAAAAAATATCTTCCAAATAGAGCTATTCCTTTTTTATGTGATGATAGGATTAAGAGATCCACTAAATATAGGATGATTTTTGAGAATGAAGGATTCGACCACAAATTGGTCTTTCATAGGAGAAGGATTGTGTTTCACATGATGTAGTTTATTATTCATAATTTGAGCCAGTTGAGTATGTAATGTCGTGAAGTTTTCATCTCTCGTACCTATCTTTTTGGGAATTTCATTAGGTAAAACATCACATTTCGAATCGCATTGATTGTTGGAACATGTTACTCAATTTCCATCCATTAACAAAAAAACAAATTACAATTAGGGTGACTTTAATACTTAGGTAATAAGAATATAAAAATGAAAATTTGAACATAGAAGGATAAAACTGAAAATGAAATGTATATCATAACTTTTGATTCCATAAGTTTCAAACTAGGTTATATATGGTGATATATTTATACCTTGGGTTCTTACTATTAATATTTAGTCCTAATATCCCAAAATTACCAAAACATCAACTAATACCAACTATAATGGCCCTATCCATTTATAGATATTATGAAATGATCATAAGCCTAACTGACCATCCATTAAAATCTATGTAATATGAAGTCTAGCATGTTTTGAATATTATGTACATAATTAAACATCATGATGTCAAAATGAAAACATATTTTACTTAATCTTAAAAATGATCTTATAACTTTCTTTGATCTCATAAATCTTCATATAATAACATAAAGAGTATATGAATAAAGGGGTGGTCTAAAAAATTAAGGGAATAGGAATATGAGTAAATCATATATCATGTGTTAGAAGGCATGACATGATGAAATTTTAAGGAATGGAACATGAATAAACATAAGGAATCATAACAGGTATAACAAGGGATTACGTAATCAAGGAATAATGGGAATGTGGCAACAACATAAAACAAGACATTCGAGTAAGTCAATCATAGCTCCTAATACCATTTCACATGGAGGAGTATGAGTAATGGATAACTACCCATACCATTTCACATGGAGGATCATGAGTCAATGCTAAGTTATTAGACCATTCCATATAGTGAACCAAGTCCTCTAAAGGAATCAGGTTTAATCTATAGACCAACATGAAATCTCAGGAGAATAAACATTATCCAATTCATTGAAGTACTATCTAGGTGAAACCATCATCATATGTTCATTCATATGTGTTATAAATGAATAATCACACATAGGTAAGAACATAAGTCTTACCATTAGAAATAAAATTTTATCATAATCATATTTTAAGGCATATAAATGGGCATATAATACAAATGTTTATGAATGAATGGATTTAAAACATTCATGTAAATTCATAAAAGAAATTAGGAATAGTTCTCTATTAATAATGTCTAACTAAAGTGAAAACATGTAAAAATATTGTTTAAGAAACTTTAGAAATGAGCCACTTTTTCTGGTTTAAGGGAAAATATTAAAAGTATTTAAAGCATAAAATGAATAATTATTTGTATTAAACCAGAGATGAACTAAGATATTTTTTCATGGTAAAAATGGTGGTTTTAATAAATATTTTTTGATTAAAAAAGATTATGCAGTTTACGTGAAAATGGGAAGTTCCTTCTAATCGAGCTTGCTTATCTAGAGAAATTGAGAATAGAATAATATAAAAACATGTATTTACGCATCAAAGAAAGAATAATTAATATAGGAACATATTCATAGAACATAAAAATAAATTTATTATGATAAAATAATTATAATTAAGAATTAAATTAGGTTAAATATAATGAAAGAGTAACCAGAAGGAAAATGGGGGTTTAGTGAGAATCCAATACGTTATGTCTGAATGTATTTTTCCCTTATACTAAAATTTCTAGATAATGAAATTAGATAGATTAATTAATTAATTCTTAAAATATTATACATTTATTTTATTTATTTCAATTTTATTAAGTTCATTTATAGTGTTTTTGATACGTTGTAAGATTAAATTTCATCATTCCAAGATTATTTGTTATCATGGTTTTCATGTTCAGTTTTCTTGTATACATGTATGGAAGTTCATGTAAAATGGAAATAATTCTATTGAATAGATATTAAATGTTATTAATTCAATTAAATGAGTCTAATTTTTCATATATATCAGTTGATTATATGGTATTTGGATGAATCATTAGATAAAACAATAGTGACGAACGTTAGTTTATTTTGGTGAATTTTCAGTCATTAAAAACTATTTTTTTATTATTATTTAAAATTTTGTATAAATATTAGTTCCATAACATAAAAAAAATTTAATATAAGTTTTTACATATGGTTTAACCATATTAAAGGATTTATGATGATCTTTGATTATGGTATTGGAAAATAAAAACACATCATCCAGGATGGTGGTAACTCGACACATCACACACAATGTTTTCATCTTATCTTAAAATAAAGAGGGATAATATTTGAGGATGTATTATTAAATTAACACAATAACATTCCAATATATAAATTATAATGTGGTTATCATGTTACTTGGATTAGGGGAGGTGAGGAGAGTAAATTAAATAAAAATTAGAAGGGAATAAATAAAAATTAAATAAGGGGTTTCCCCTTGAATTCCACCTCATTGATAACCTCTTTGAGGCACTTGAGTTCTTTATTTTGTTGATACCAAAGTATACTAGAAAATAGGAAGAGACTTGGGAATAGGATGAGGCTGAATTTGGACACTATTCAAGTATTTGTAGGTTTTAGGAGAAGTGTTTGTGAGGGGTGGTATTTATAGTTTAGGAGAGGTGTATATTATAATTATTTTATAAATTTTTTTATTTTGTATCAATACTATCAATAGAGTGGTCTCTTGTGACTATTTATAGTGAATATTTTATGTAATTTTGAACCAATTATTCTTACATCATCTATACATCATCCTTAACTTAATAGGTCATTTATTTAGCTTACAGAGTAAATTATCGTATTTCATTATTCAAAAAAAAATCTTAACCGTTTTTTAGAATGTTGAATTAAAAAATGGAATCCATTTTATTAAAATGATTAAATAAATATTATAAATTTAATTTTTAATTAAAATCGTCATTTATTCAAAAAATACAAATTTTAAAACTATAACTACTTTTAGAACCGTTTGAAGAATCAATTATGGTATTGTATAATTTTATTAAAATCATAATAAAAAAATTGTAATTTAAAATTATATTTTACGAAAATAAATTTTATTTTAGAAAATTTTACTGATAATAAAATTTTAAATATAAATTTATGTTTCACAAAAATATTAATACATAATTTATCATTTTTTTAATCATGTATTTATTTATTACATGAAATAAATATATCATATTTTCATTTATAATATTCATAAAAATTATTTATACTTTCATAGGTGAGGACATTATTCTATTGGCTTAGTTACTATTCATAATGGTAGTATTACAATTCCAAAATCTCATGTTACTATTCCATCAGTCTAGGTTCCTTAATTTCTGTAAATACTTTTTATTTCATTAAACCTTCATTTATAATGTTTTTATTGTGTTCTCTATGTGTTTTATGTGATTTTTAGTATATGATATCATTATTAGACGATAAATTTAACTAATATAATTTGGGTTTGCTACTCCTAACTCCAAGGTTATGTTCGTGGGATTACATATCAAGGATGGTATGTTCATACATGACGTTATGAATCTCAGTTGGATACATGGACAGATTCTCCTTGTTTGACGACCTATGACCCATATTATATATGGATGGGATATTCATAGATGACATTATGAATCCTAATTGGATGCTTGGACTGATGCTCCTTTTATGTTGAACTATGAACCCAATGGTACATTGTTTAGATGAATGTCACTGGATGAAGTTGGTCTGATGGGTATGATAATCACTTGGAACTAATAAAAAACATGGCTAATTTAAATAATATTAACTAATCGATACCTAATTTAGTTTTTCCCTTATCTATCATTACTGATCCTCTTCTTACATGGTTTTACTTATAGGTATTTTATTTAGAAACTGTTTTTGGTGACCTAATAAGTTATAATCACACAATACTTGGTCCACAAATGCGCATGGATACCCAAGTAGCTCTCACATGTATATTAGAGGTATAGTTTTGAGTGGGGGAACGTCTTGAGTTTTTTATGGTTGGTCTAGATGGCTCATATGGTATTAGGTGACTGGATGGGTTCATCATGGAGATGTTCATTCAGGAATTTATTGTATTTAATTTTATTAACATGTGCTCTTTTTTATTATATTAATTCTTTATTCTTACATTGATGTGTATGATATTTTATTATTTATATGTAGTTTTACACTCTTATATGGTTTTATATTCTCCTCATAGTTCCATTATAGACCATTTTTACTAGATAACATCCTCATGTATATGAGGAGGTTCTCTTGAGGTCATTTTGCAAATTAGTTCAAGCCACCATTTTAGTGGAACCTAGGCTTCTATGTTACATCGTATCATATGAAAAATTTAAAATGTTAACAACACAATATGTTGGGACATTTATATAAGGATTTTAAGTAAATCAATTGTGTTAATGGTAAATGAAATTATGATAAGAAGATGATGATATTTTTTAAATGGAGTTATAAAGGTCATTATTTTGATGCGTGTTTGAAGAAAATATTGAATGATTGTAATCCTCAAGGGTTTAAATAGAAGTGTATAGAAAATTTATTTACTACTAATTCTTTTAATTAAAGACTATAAAATAAAATGGGACCATGTATATTAATTTTTTATTCATATTATTCCAATGTCTTATTTGATCCAGGGTCCATGAATTATTTTATTTATGGGAATGTTTCTAGTAGAATTGAAATACTATCTCAACATCTAAAGTCATAATTTTTTGTAATAAACTATCAATGGTATTATTAAGGAAACAAGAATTTATAAAAATATTATTATGATTATCTATAGAATCTTATCTCCAAAAAATCATATTATCCTTCCTATAGTTGAGTTTCATTTTATTTTGGGTATGGATTGGATTTTATTTTATCATTCCAATATATATTTAAAAGGTTAGTAAGTTATATTAAATTTTATGAGTGAGTTTGAATTTTTATATATTAATGATTTCATACCATTTAGAACATATCCAAAAAATGAAAAAATGATTATATAAGGAAGTGAAAATTATCTTAAACAAACTATTGAAAATAATGAAACTGTTCAAATTAGTGATTTGAATGTATTTAATTAATATATTGATGTATTTTTTAATTATTTTCCTAGTTTTATTCATAATAAATAAGTTGTATTTACTATTTAATTAGTGTCTGATGATAATACAATTTCAAAACTCCCATATTTAATGGCTTCATTTGAGTTGATAGAAATGAAAAAGTATTGATAATATTTTCTTGATAAGGGTTTCATCCACCATGTTAAGTCCCTATGGGGTGCACATTTTTTGAAAAATTAAAATATGGTTTTATAAGGTTGTTCATTTATTAAATATAAATCAATAATATTAATGTTTATAACATTTATTTATTACCTCATATTGATTATTTATTTTATTATCACCACAAAGCTTATTATTTTTTCAAAACATCATATTATGTCTGATTATCATCAGTTGGAGGTAAAGGAGGAATAAATTTTGAAGACAACATTTTGTACTAGGTATGTTCATTATAATATTTTGGATATTCCATTAGGGTTAGAAAATGAACCTGTTGTATTTATAAATCTTATGAATACAGTATTTCATGAGTGTTTTGTAAATTATTTATGGTTTTCATTGTTGAAATTCTATTACATTATAATTTCTATGGGGTAATGGGAAACATATAAGTATTATTCTAAAAATCATGAAAATGAATATTTTATATGGATAATATCTCAAATGTGTAATTTGGTTACAACATATTTATTTCCACATGAATATTAGTTTTAAAGATGGCATAACTATTAGTCAAGTAAAAAACCAAAGCACTATAAGTGTTCAAAATCCATACTATTGTCACTAAGATTCATAGTTTTCATGTATTAGTATATTATAACTGACAGTTTGTTGAAAACATTTCTCATTTATGCATCCCACTAACCACATTAACTCTAAAATGAGTTAACATCATTTGGAAAAAAAGTGTGTGATTAATGTTTCCATGAATTTAAACGAATATTGGTTAATAGGATAGTGATAACCTTTCCATCGAGAAATGGATAATTTTTTATTTACATTAATGATTATTTTAATGGACATAGTGGTGCAATTATTTAATATGGGCCTGAAATTTAATATGAATCACGTTAAATGAAAATCATAGAATAGAATTATCCAATTCTTGATCATGATATTGTAGCACTAGTTTAGGATTTAAATATGTATAAGAAATTCTTATATTGGGTAAAATATGAATTATATATTGAACATAAAATTTTAATGAATATATTTAGTCAAAAATGTGTATTACATGTGGTAGATAAGAGAGTTTAACATATAAAGGATTATGATTGAACTATATTATATTGTCCAGTTAAGAAATCATGGTAATTGATTACTTAAGTGAAAAATGAAATCTATCATTAAACATGATACATTTGGAACTTGATACATTAGTTAAATATTTAATGAATTTTAGCACAGTAATTGTGTACATAAAATATTTTTCTCTTTGGGTTAGTTATTACTGAAGAAATGCTTTTAAAAAATAAAAAGGATGGTTAAAATGAAGATCGTGGTTTGTAAGAAATTGTAGAATCAGTCAAGTAGGGTAATTTTCCTTTTTTTAATGTTGGAAAATAAGGAATTATTGTATTTGAAAAGTTTATATATGTTCTAAGTTATTCCATGTTGAAGAAGTAATTGTTAAGTGAATGTAAGATATCTAGTTCTTATATAAGTTACAGATCTTGTTTTGGTATAAATACTTTTTTATAGACTGATGTGAATACCCATTGATGTCACGGAGGTATCAAGGGTGTATGGGGCTTGTATGACAGTCAGATCATGTCTATTTAAGAAAATCAGGGCATTCCACATATCTTAGAGAAACCATGTAGGGTAGGTTGCGCAGTTGCTACTAACCGTGCGAGTCTGGGATGGGTGGCGCTACATGTTGCACGATTTGAAAAAATAATTTTGATAGATGCACACATATCAAAGGGGGAGGACATATAGTTTTTTATAGAGGATTTTAACATGGATTTCACATGGTTGGTCAAAAAGTGTAAAGTGACCGTGTGAGGTTCCCCTCCTTATAGTAGTGGGTGCATGGTGGGTGCACTGTTTGGCTAAACGTGTGGCCAAACTGTGTGGCCTTGGATTTTTTAGAGAAATTAAAAATATTTCCAAAAAAAATTATAACTTCACCCCTAATTTTATTTTGTCCTTCATTGGATTGTAGTGGCATGGATAGATCCACCTTGATTCATCAATCTGAACTCATAATTGAGCACCATCGGTCTTACTAGATCCATGTTAGTGGGTACTCAATTCCTTTTGTTTAATTTCTCATTTAACATTGGATTTATGGAGTTATTTGGGTTGAATAAAAAATTACTTGTTTATAAGATCTTCATCTGTTCTTTGTTTCTCTTCTAATATGTGTCAAATCTGAAGCTGATACTAGACTATCACTCTACTATGAACCTATAGTATGTGGTATATACTTTTCTAGAATTTTTTGGTGCTTAATTAATATATTTTTTTATGTTCTACCTATCATACATTCTTGGGTGATCCCAAAATCGAATTGAATAATTGGATTCAATTAAATGGAAGATTTTATGGATTTCTTATTGTTCCTATGAGACTTGATAGAGAGTATCTACACAACCAAGGCCAGCCTTGTGGTGTTCCCTTTTCCCTTTCCATTTTTTAAACCACCTAATGGGTGTTTTTTAAGAATTCCTCATTAGAGGAAGCCCACATATAAATTATTTTATTATATTTGATTAATTATGATATGGTTTTATTTCTTTGTGTTTTGATGATTTTGATTATATTTTAATTTGAATTTTTTTATGAGTGCGTATACTATTAGAGTTTAATACTTTTGAATTGATTGATCGAATGAGTTTTGAGTTAGAATGGTAGTGAATTATTTTGTTGGAAATCCTTGGATCTAGAATCCATTTATTTTCCATGGATTTTTATCCTATGGATATTATTTTATAGTAAAATATTCCTTAGACCTGTATTCTCCATGGATATTGATTCCATATGATTTCAAGGGAATTTATGACCCTTAGAACTGACTTTATAGACTCATATTGAAAATACATTGTTGAAATGATCCCTAGACTCCTCTAGTGCCATTAATGAGTTTCTATAAGATTCTATTGGGACTCAATGTAGTTGGATTGGAAATTTATAAATTGGATTGATTCCATCATGGTATACCATTTTTTATATGGAACAATCATGGTAAATGTGACATGCTTGGTTATAAAATGTAACCATGGTTGATATAACATTTATGATTATATGTATTGGATATGGATGATATGGTATTATAGGATATATGAAATGGCCATGGGTTTTATGAGATATTGTGTATACGGCATGTCAGTGGTGGGTACTGATTTTTAAAAAACTATTTCCTTATGATAAGAGCTTGAAAGTTTTTTTTAGGGAGACTTGTATGGATATACCATATCACATGTTTTATAGTCTACATTCCATTGGTACTTTTCTTTTCTTAATACTTACTAGTGATATATAATTCACTCTTATTTATCTTATTATATAGAACAACTAGGATATTTTATAAACCTTGGGGTGATGGCCTTCTGGGATTGTATCTCACACCTTGTTTTGTCTACTTTTAAGTACTTAGAAAAACTATCTAGATTTAGGTGGCGACTATGAAAATCTCCCATACTTTGATGATTAACTTTCTTCTATGAATAAGTGCATGGGAGAATGGGGTCGAGCTAGGCCTCGTGATGCAATCTGGAGATAACACCTTCTTATTATTTTTGGTACATCGATATAGGTATTTTATACATTCCATGTATACCTATTTTGGAATCTTTGTAGAGACTTGACTAGTATCATAATCATATTTATTTGAGATTAATTTTGGAAATGTTTATTTATACATGTCATGGTTATTTATCTACTATCTGATTCTTTTACTAATTCCACTACTAATATGTTTCTATGTATATTATATGTTTACTCTCATAATGAGGGAACATTCTTCTTACAAACACACCCAAGGCCCTTGATTCTAGTCGGAACCCTCTAGAATTCCGAGAGATGAGCTTGATTTCATGTGTCCAACTAATCTTGTAGTAATGTTGAGTGTAATCTATGTATGGAACATTGTATAGAATCTCACATCAATTTATTTTTTCCATCATTCAAGCACTAAGATGTATATATAACATCAAGAATATTATTTGTTTAATGGAATAAGAAATGATATTTATTATTTTATTAAGAAATTTTTGCCTTATCAAAATGTTAATTCTATGTAATACTATAGAAGGGGGTTCTTGTTCCTTTCCAAAGAATGAATGGAAATTACAGAATATATTCATGGATTTTATATTAGGATGGAAAAATACATCTTGAGGTAAAATGGGACTTGGATTATTACTGATCATTTGACTAAATCTATGAATTTTCTACTTATTTGAGATATTTTATCATTGTATTATCTTAATTGAATAAATGTTAAATAGATATTCAGGAAACAAGTATTTTATCCTGGTTTATTATTTTTCCATGATCCAAAATTTTCATCAAAATTTTTGAATGTAATTTAGTGGTTTTTGGGTGCTCATTTCATTTAAGAGTATATTTTCATCCATAATATAATGATTTATTAGAGAACATAATTACACCATTAAAATATATACTTATATCCTTCACTATGGATTATAACGATGCTTTGATTGACATCATTTATCAGTCTAATATTCAGATAACGATAATTTTTTACTCGAATATACATATGGAACCTTTAGAGGTAATATATAAAATGTTGTGTTAAACTCAGACATAGTGGGATGAACACAGTGAAAATATTTTTTTGTTACCAAAAATGGTAAAATAAATTTTAAATAAGAAAAGGTTAATTAAACAAAAAATGAGCACTCATGGTCTAAATAATTATATACAAAATAATACATCCTATTAGAAGCATATTCATTACATATCATTATGATGCATGCTTGAACCATAATGGTTTAGTGTATTTGGAACTATAGATATATAAAAAACTATTACATAAAATTTATATGTCATGACCCATTAATTTATTCATTACTAGAACTATTTTTAGATATATAACACTTATAAACATTCTTCATATCCATGGGAAAAGTAAACATAAGAACAAGGTAACTTTGATGCTCAGTAAGGGAAAATATGGTAGATATAAATTAGTGATCATATATAATAATATAATGATCATAAGGGTTTGAGAATATGTTCCTAACATTTTAAATTCATACCCATTAATTAATAGATTATAATCATGAGTTTTGGTATAAAACATGGAACTTTATAAGAGACAAATCAAAAAAGAATCAATGAATATGAACCATGATAGAATAAATTGGAATAAGATCCTATCATAAAATAGTGTTATAATTTGTGGTATAATAAAAATAAAAAAATTAGGATTCCCAATAAGAAATTATTCACATGTCTATCCACAAATATAATATCTTTAGGACTGGTATGACATCCATTGAACCCATTTTGTCTATTTTGAATAACCTCATGTGTACACTTTTTTATATTGGGATAACCTCCCATGAATTATCTAATCACACAAAACATTAATAAATTACCAATGTATTGGAAGACTATAATAGGCCATCTCATCAAATAATCATAATCCATTCATATCAGTTACACCAGATATTTAATACATTTATTCTTACTTCAAAGATTAAATTGTTGAAAAAATAATAGGTTTCTGAAATATTTAATCATCATAATAATAAAAATAAATAAAAAATGAAAATGGTACCATTTAAACATATTACTTGATAAATGAAATAAATATTTGAGCATGTTGTTATATATTAAATACCATTAAAAGATCACTTGAAAATTTATTGAAAAAAAATACTATTCAATTGTTAAATAATCTATTTAATATTTAAATAATTCTAAATTATTAAGGGAAAACATTTGTCGAAAATTACGAGAGAGGCTTGTAACGGACAGTCCATGGATAATTATATAGGCTCAAAATTTTCATACATTAATATAAATTTTTTTTAGGAATATTCTATACCTAACAGTATTACTCATAAAACAAACTTAAAGGTTTAGTGTCATTGTATACTAGATAAATGAACATATTATTCAGGTACACTTATAGACACCTCCCATTAGATTATTTTCACTTTATTTAGTTCATGACACACCCTAAAAAATCATTTCTTACTTAAATGGGAAAGGAAATATATGAATGGGTGAGTCCAAATTCTCAGTATGGGTAATCAAGGAACATATGAGTGGATGAAAATGTTAATGAATATGATTATCATAATTGTATGAGATTAGTAATAGAATTGAAAAGATCGTACATAGTATATCATAGATCATAAAAAAATTTCATGGAATAAAACATAATCATTCCAAAATAATCATTTCATAAGAGTGAGTAATCATCATAACTCAATTAGGAACCATAAGTTTATATCCTAATCATAATGAAATATCATAAAATTATGGCATTGTCATAGGTATATAAACCATGTTATATGTTATAGTTAACTACCAAGACCATAAAATCATAGTGGATTAGGCATCAACACCTATCTCACATATAATCACAGATCATGAATCATCTCATATATCCCATAATATATAAATCATCACCACATGTTTCACATAGTCGATCAAGTACATCGTCTTCTCTCCCCTAGTGGATCAAACACATCAACTTGTTTTCGATAGTATATCAAGCACATAAACGTTTTTGCATAATTAACATATGATATAAAAAACATGACCCAATCAATTGGATGGATAGATAATCCTAGTCTCACCTGTCACATAATGAAAACCATACATTTGTGTGGCCCAATATAATAAAAAATTCATCATATCATCATAAAATAACCCATGGAAAGTAAATGTGTTTCAAAAACATTTCATTACTTAATTATATCATATCCCATGTAAAATAAATGATTTTGGTAAACATATAATCATCATAACAATACACAATCCATAGAGAGAATAACAATGGTACCATTAGATTGTATCCCCTAAAATCATAAGTAACCTAAATGGATATCATTATATATGAAAATTCAATTTAAAAAATCACTTAGAAAGTTTCATTGGGAAAATACCAAATTCATTTTAAATTCAGTTATTTCAATATAAATATTTCCCAAATATTACTAAAAAAGTTTCCTTGTAAATAACTTTAAAAACATGTAAATTATGTTTTAAATCATTAAGTGATAATCATAATAAGAAATTACATTCAAACCATAATATTTAAAATAATTTTGTTGTTCACAACTTTGGTAAAAATAACATTACCTCATTTATAATTTGAAAAGAATATTATTTTAAAATATATATATTTAAAATTTAAAACATAGTTGTATAGGAATTTAAAAAATAATTTTAGAATAATTAAAAAAATTATTAAAAAACCTTATAATTAAAATGTGGACATGGAATAATAATTTTCATGGAAGAATAGTAAAACATTATTATACATCCATTATAACATCCATTTCACCACCTTAGTACCTAATTTGAGGAATAATAAAGGAAAAAATTTATTCCCCCAAATTAAGAAGACTAAAAGAAAATTGAATGGGATATATCAGATAAGGATCTCATGATTTCCTTAATTGATATTTAGTCATAAACTATCCAAATTAAAATGGGATTGAAACATAAATCTCATACCTCAAGTCTCATCATTCTTGTCATGTCTTTCAACATCTTGTACATTGAAAAATATTATTTGGTTTACAAAAATAGTATTTAATGGATGGTCTTTTGGAAAGACTATAATATATATGAATTGTTTATAGAAGATAAAAAGGTATTATGGAAGGGCTTGGATGATATAAAAATATAAAATCGTCCGAGGATTTGAGGAGAAGATATGACCTTTTTATGTGAGGGGAGGGGATATTTTGAAATTAAATAATGTATTAAATTAATATAAATTAATTTTTATAATCATATAACTCAAAATTGATATATTTTTAATTCATGAGAAATATAAATAAAAAAATATAATATAATAATATTTATATAGGTTTCATGTGAGGTTTCAAGCCTTATATATTATGTTTAACCCATTTTTAACCATTTTGGAAAATAGAGTAACAACTATGTTTTGAAGTCATTATGGGTTAAGAATGTTACCATAATAGTTAATGTGACTCATAAATAGAACATGGTTGATATTTTAAATCATATCACATTAAATTTTTTTATTATATTATTCTAATAATTTATAAATAATTTATTAAAACATTTCTTATTAAAAAATATCATTTTAGTCATTTTTAGAAATATTCAACTAATTTGACATTGATAAGAATGTGAGGAAAATTGAATTCGAATACAAACATTTTAGATAACACCAGTATTTCATATTAATCTATACAATTTTTGGTACAAATTAATACATCCTAATTTTATTACTTATGATATTTTTATGATTATTTATCTTATTTTTATATTAATTGAATAAATATTGTGTTAATGTTTCATACAAATTAAATGTAATTATTCAATTAATAAAAATTAAAAATAAATTCACATGATAATAAATTGACAAAAATCTCAAAACAATAATTTAAAATAAAAATTATCCTCTTTATATTGTTATGTAATTTTTTTGAAATATTAAATTCAGGAATGTGACATTTCAAATTTATTATTTTCTTATATTAATATAAATATCACAGTCAAAGAAAAATGTTAACAAGTGGATATATATTAAATATTCTGATATAAATTGAAAAACTCCATCCATTATATAGGATAAAGGGAAGTGTTAAAGAGTTTTTAAAGCCTTATCCCAATGTTTTATCCCTCTTTTACTCATTTTACCCTTACCGATGTGACAAATATTTCAAAAGTTTACCATTATTAGTAATAAAAAATAAAAGGGCATATTTTGAACATATGAAAATCATAATTAAAAATATGTAAACCATATTTCATGTTTCAATTTATACATGTTCTATAAATTAATTAAATAGAAACCAAAAATAAAATGAAAAATTAGTTTTGTACAAAAATTCCTCTTTAATTATAAAAATTTCATTATACAAAATTCAGCCATATAATTTATTTCAGTGAACATAATTGTATTTTTAATAACATAATAGAACAACTTTTTCAGGGAACTAAATTGTAAACAAATGGATATTTTTAGATTCTTGAAATACAATATAGATTTCAATAAAAATTAGTATTTTTTACTAGGAAATCAATCTTTCCAAAAAAAATCAATGATAAATCACTATATGATATTTTTTACATTATTATTTCAAAAAATATATCCTTTTAATAAAATAATGTTCCTCATTTTTCTAAAAAATATTTATAATATTCAATCATAAAAAATGCAATAAAAATTATTTAATGAAAATCATTTTTTGAAGAATAATATCACTTTACTAAAATTTTTGTTATTATTTACTGATCATTTATTAGATCATTTATATTGAGTAGGAAATTAATATATATATATATATATATATATGTTCAATCTTATTTACCCCTACTAATTAAATGTCAAGGTGATAATTATCACATTTTAGGATGATATTTCAATAGTATAACAAGTATTGTTTAACCTTGTTGTTGGTTGTAAAGAAAGATATCAATATATTGAAATTTATTTATAGAAAACTATGTGATAAATTTTGATATTTTACATTCCACCCCCTTATAATAATTTCCACCTTAAAATTTCAACACATAAATATAAATATCAAATGGTATTTCAGCCTCATCACATCTTTAGGTTCCCACATTTCTTTATCAAATGTATGGCTTCACCATAATACTGTGACCAAGTGAGTGGTATTGTTTTGTATAAATTTCTATATATGTTATATAATATTATTTTTGTATTCCTTATAAGATAAATACTTTTAGAATGATATGACCTCTGATATTAGTACATGTTAAGAATCAAGAATTTAATTCCACATGATAGAAATGTGGAACACATAGTGAACATGAGACAGATTTAGTGGAAGTGCCAAAGGATAATATACCATCTTGATGTGATCAATAATATTTCAAGGATCAATTTATCTAGTTATTAGTTTCCCCTTCATTGCAAATATTATAACCTTCATCCATGTATATATTCGTAGTAATACTGTTTCACCAACACCAAACACCATTTCAAATCTATGAATTTCAGTATAACGTTTATAGAAAATTAAATTGTAATCTATATAATGTTGAATAACTCTAATATTCTCTACCATATCCTCAACTAGCTTATATTCTAAAACCATTATTTCTCTTAATTCATCCCAACATGTTTGGGTTTTTAATTCCTTCAATAGAGGGATTCATAAGAGCTGTCTAAATTCTCTAGTTAATTGTATTATTGTATGAAAACAAGAATAAAAGAATATCTTCATCCAAACCTCTTTTAAAATCTATAGACAAAGTTATCAACACATTCTTTAGGGTTTAAATTTTTCCTTAAGAATAACCATATCTTTATGGATGATATGAATTATTGAAACACAGCTCTAAATCTAGATCTCCCAAAAGACTTATCCATAACATCAAGGTAAACCTCATATACCCATCAGATAAAATAGAATGTGGTACTCTATAAAATGACACCACTCCACTAATGTATTCTATATCATTCTGATCACGAGATAAATATTATTGAATAGTAATAAAATGAACTGACATTGTAAGGCAATCTACTTAAACCACAATATCATTATTCTCTTAAATTGTTTTGAAGATTCTGATCATGAAATACATTTTAATATTTTCTCATTTCTATTTTGATATTTCTAATGGTTGTAATATCCTCTTATACTTCTATGTCTTAGACCTAAATTTATGACATTACAAGACATGACATGCACACTCTTCAATGACCCTTTTAAATTGATACCAAATGAAATACTATTTCAGATCTCTATACATATTCATACTTCTATAAAGAATAGGGAATGTAAAAATATAAGAATAAAATAATAGTTCACTATTCAATTGTAGAAGTTATAAGACTAATAAACTATTCATGAAATTTATCATTCCATAAAAATCATGATTAAATGTAGAAATATTTCTAACAATCTTCTATAGTTCGATATCATCCATTTATTCTTATTTAACCTTACACAGATAAATGGTTGAAAATTAGTCTGTAAACAAGAAGATTTGTCCCTTTTCCTCAGTATTTTAGGTTCTATATTCTTAAATTCCATAGGTATTGCGTTTTTTAGATGAAATATATTAATGATCTATCAATCTAGGCCAACATATCCATTCATGGAAAGATCCCACCCAACAATGATCACCCCTTTTTTCCCAAAACAAGCCAAATGATGAGCCTCCAGATTCCCCCATCTCTTTATGAAAGAGAAGCTGCATTTGGTGAAGTATTCGTTGAAGGACCAAATCTTTCTATTAATAAGGCCAAAAGACTGAGAGTCCTCCTCCATTTTTATGAAATTAATCACATCAAAGAAGTCAAATTCCACCAAAATGTTGGTCCAATTTTTTTGAATGGGAGATAAGAATCCCATGAAGAATGTAATATGCATCCTCCCCTGTAGGGTTCTAGAAGGCATGAATAGCCCTAAAATGAGCTTCCACGACCTATCCATCGTCGTTATGGGAAATGAATCCAATAAAAACCTAGATATTAATAGAGATGGTCGCATTATATTGATTTTGATAAACCCCTCGGGAGGGGGAGACCAACAGGGAGGTTCCTATCAATTTTTACCCTCAATAGTCACTGCATCATAAGTTTAAGAACCCGAATCTTCATTTGAGGTATGTTTTTTCTTTTCTGGTCATTTTTGAGAAAATATGAGTTTCTGGAAATTTTTGAAGTACACACCGTGTACTTTCAGAGTACACGTTGTGTACTCCATTGCCGCTCGAAGCTGTGTGGTGACCATGTCTAGGCCACACACATAGTGTGTAGGGGTGATATGGAGGCTACTTAATGAAAAGTACGGAAAAACAGAGTACAGGATGTGTACCCTAGAAGTACACACTGGGTATTTTCTTTTTTTCCACTAAATGCACCGAGGTCACGCCTAATCGCCAGAACGACCTTCTTCTAGGTTTCGTTCGGCTGAGAGCTCCTGAATGGCCACGATCCTTCTCTGAGACCCCGATCTATAGTCCAATCTCAATATCATCGGTCGTCGTTTGCGTTGGGATCACCTCGGTAAGCTCTATCTTCTACTTTATCCTTATTCCAGGATTCCTCCTCATTTTCAAGTTATTGTGAGTTGAGTGTTTTGGACGTTTTCTTATATCTTAGACATTTAAGGAGAATAAATCGATGTGGTTCTCTTATATTAATCTCCTAGAATCGAGGTAGGTGGTTTGTTTCCCTATGTTGAATGTCTTTGAGTTTTGGTTGCAAAAGTGTCAGATACCCCTGTATTGGGTATCCCGGGTTTGGGGTTTTGATCCTATTGTTTATTTCCTTAGATTTCTGATTAGCATATGATTAATTGATACTATTGTATAATTGTTTTCATATATGAGGATCACCCCATGGGTTTTTTCCCTGTTTGGATTCATAAATCCGTTTGGAACTGTTTGCCTGTGAGGAAAACCCTATTGCAATTTCAGGTTTACTTATTTTAACTGATTGCATGTGTTTCCTTCTTTTTAAATGATTTTGATTAATTGTAGCTACTGTCCAAGTAGTTGTTGAACTTACATAGGGCTGCTGACAGTGGATTATGCTCTACTGGACTGCTCAGGGCTGTGAGAACCTGGTGCGGGAGATCAAAGAGGGAATAGACGATTAAGTGCTTCCCTAGAGTGTCTTGTTGGTTTTAGTTTCATACACAGGACCTATAGTAATAGGACTTTGTTCTTCCCAAGAGTGTTCTTAGTTTACACACGTATCGAGACCACAAGAGAAATTAAACTTAAGTGCTTCCTCAGAGAGTCTGTAGCTATCATTGCTAGACCATAGGGCAATTGATGTGAGAGCTTCCCAGAGTGTCTGTGCCTTGTTTTATTACTAGACTGTAGGGGTATGCTAGTTTGAGCCACCCAGAGAGTCAGTGGGAATTTTTTTTGGTTGGTTGTGACGAGTCCACCAAGCCAAAGAACAAGCTTTGGTTTGTACTGTTTGTGGTTTAGGTAGTCTTTTGAGTCACCTACTATGTTACATGCTTTACCTTGGAATAGATAGATTTTCTAGTTTCCCTGGTTGTTTAATTAAATGAATTTTAATGGTTATTGGTAGGATTTTTACTGGTTTACTCCTAGTTCATTACAGTATTTATTTCCTTTATTTTTGCTATATTTCTCACTAACAGTAGGGTACAAATCTTGTCATGGTTTCCTACTAGGATTAGTCTCACACCCTATTTGGGTCCTGCTTTTTGGCCCAAACAGATTATTTGGTTGCAGGTGTGGATAGGGATTGTATCCCTTCGACTTCAGGTACTTGATTGCTGGTTGGATCTAGAGAGCATGGGACCGGGCTTTGGCTCGTGATGCTACTGGAATTGTTGTTTACTTTTAGTATTTGGTTTTAGTTGTTTTTTAGCACGTTGATTTTTTTACTACTTTCCATAGACACATGTACCATACTGCATCTTTATTATATCAGACATTTCTTATACCTTTAGTTTTAGTTGTTGAATGTTGTTTACTACTTCCGCTATTATGTATGTTTGTTCTTCCGCAGTATACTTTACCAAATGAGGGCATAGTTTCCCCACCGACTCACTAAGGCCCTCACTGCTAGTTAGAAACCTCTGGCATTTTGGAAAATGCACTTGAGGTCATATGGCGAACTGGGTATAGGGAATCAGTTATGTGGCTCCAGATTCAGGTCGTTACAAAGTGGTATAAAAGGAGTTTTCTTTCTTTTATATTGCCTTACTATTTTGTGACAATAGACAGGGATAGGAAGGAATGGGTAGTTAGTACTTAATTATGCCTATGAGTAATTACCCGTGTATAGGGAAAAGCTATATTACCTCATAATTATAATTTTCAGTTTTGGAAAGTGTTACAGTTTATTATATTTCACCGTTGGGTGATGCACATGTTTTGTGTTGTTACAGTTTATATGATTGTGGTTCTATTTTGTTGCAACCCGATGAGATGAGGGTATTCCATCTCATGCATCATATAGGAACTAGGTATGTAATCACACGTCGTGTATTTTACCATGCCATCTAGTGTGCATTAGATATTTCATTCTTTTGTGATAGATTCCATGATAGATTATGCATGATGTTGTGATAGTGGTTGTGATAGAAATACCTCTATGTTGATAGGGTGTTGTTTATTTTACAGTTAATTTATCATGGACGCCAAACATTGGTCTTAGAGGTGTTATGGGACCTCGAGGATCGGAATTTTGCGGATCATTGGAATGTTATGTTATTTACTTGTTGTATGCATTGTTATGATTCCAAGCTTTGATTCTCAGGGAGTATGGGCCCCCACGGATCGTAATTTGGCACATAGATGCTTGTTTTTCAGTGTTTCTAGTGTTCGGTGCAGTTTTTGAGCTACTACTCGGAAAAACCCAGAATACACGGCATGTAATTTATTGATACACACCGTGTAGTTTTTAAACCATGTTACTGACTGTGTAAATAGAGACACGGGGTTGTAGAAAGTCTTCGAGGACACGTCGTGTAGTAGTCAACCGTGTACCTGGCCGTGTCACTAACAACACAGGTCGGGGAAGCTCGTGTATTACACGCTGTGTTTTGTAAGAACACGACATGTAGCCTTGTTCTAGGTACCCATCCGTTTCACGAACAACACGGGTTGGTGTTATATTTTCATATATACGCCGTGTTTTTCCGGAACACATCGTATAAGGGTCAGCCGTGTAGCCGTCTGTGTAACCTTCTACATGGGTCGTTGAACCTATCTTGTACACACAGTGTCCATAGTGAACACACTGTGTAGTTTAGGATTATGAGGACTGTGTACGTTAGCCATGTAAGAGACTCAGGCAGGGGAGTGGAGTTCAAGTACACGCCATGTGTTGGGACAACACAACGTGTAGTTTGGGGTGTTACACGACTAGTAGTGGCAGAAGTACATGCCCATGTGAAGGGCTTTAACAAACCTGTTGTGTAGTTTAAATACATGTCGTGTAGTCGTGTTTTTAAAACATAAGTGTTTCTCTCCCCTGTTACCATTTTATACCCTTGTGTTTTCTATCCTCGTTAATCCTAAATCTGAGGTGTGCTTTTGACCTTTCAGGGTTATGGAACCAATATGTCCTCTCGTTGCACATCAGGAACCCGGTAGTGACCATATGCCTGATATGACAGACCAGGGACTACCAGTAGTTCCGCTGATCGTTCAGGACATGGAACCTATAGTGATTCCAGAAACTGGTGTCGGCGCTCAGTTCAGAGAGGGTTTCATAAGATTCATGCAAACCTTCCAGGGAACTCAGCATCCTGCCCCATCTATGGCAGAGCGGATGTGGGTTTTTTAGCAGCAGCATCCTACCATATTCACAGGCGATGGAGGACCTCAGACTATAGAGTCAAGGCTAGAAACCATTCTTTCCATCTTTGATCATTTGGAGACACCCCCAGATAGAAGGGTGAAGCTCGCGACTTATATTATTAGAGATTCTTCCAAGAGATGGTGGGATTTAGTTTCACAGGTACGGTGCCAACGGACTATGGCTTGGGACGAGTTCCAGTGTACGTTCTATGACTACTTTTATTCAGTGACGCTGAGGGCCGACAGAGCCATAGTGTTCATGAACCTACAGTAGGGTACTCTTTCAGTTATTGATTATTCCTCCCATTTCACTTAGTTACAGCGTTTCACTCCCATTCTAGGAAATGACGAGTTATTCTTGGCAAGGATGTTTGAGGAAGGCCTCAAACCAGAGATCAGATCATGGGTAAACGTCATCCAGTTGACTTCTATTACTCTGATAGTCAACAAGGCACTGATCACCGAACAAAATTAGGGGGATACTGGAGTTGTTAACCAGGGCGGTTCAACATCCAAGGCTGATTCATTTCTTACTGTCATCAGGATGCGCCACCAAGAGTCTACTCAAGGTGACTCGAGTAAGCGAGGTATTTCTTCTGGTAAATGGGATCTTCTTTCTGGCAACTAGGTGGTTTTCTATTAGTGTGGAAAGAGTGGGCATAAAAAGCCGCAGTGCCCAAGAGACCTGGTGGAGTGCTGATCTTGCGGAAAGATTGGTCATCTACAACATTTTTTCAGGGTTCTTCTTCCAGTAGCTAGTGAAGGAGGATCGGTTTCTACTCCTCGTATAGGAGCATGATTACGAGTTCTACAGAAGACTGAGGGGGCAAGAGTTCTTCAGGTCTTTCAGGCTAGGGTAGAGGTCGTGGGCACAGTGGTCAGGCTCATGGAGGATCAGCTCAGGGATATCAGGCTGCTACACAGGGCCTCGGTACTGGCCAGACGTTTGCGGTAGAGCAGATTCATAAGAGGTGAGATCCAGGACCTTCCACTATTCAAGGTACAATCTTAGTAGCCTCAGTTTTATCTTCTGCACTTTTTATTACCAGATCTTCTCATTACTTTGTTTCTGTGAACACTATAATGATCCTTAGACTTACTGTCTTTACTTCTGAGGATATGATTACACTAGACACTCCCTTGGGACATAGAACCGCTAGTGTGCATCCATGAAAGGAGTGACCACTTGAGGTCGGTGGGTGTCACTTATTCTGGGATCTTTATGTCCTTGAGATAACATGTCATGATGTCATTATCGGGATGGACTGGTTAGTTTCCTTCTAGGACATTGTCGATTTCTATCACCGAAGGGTGACTTTCACATCACCGAAGGGCAGATCGTTTCATAAAAAGGGTGAATGGGATGTCCAGGAGAGAAAAGATGGACTGGACCATCATGGGTTCGGCGGTGTTACAGCCCAGATTGCTAGTTTATATATGGATGACCAGGGGACTTCTCAGATAGTTTTTCCTCTAGTGGTTGATCGTTTTCCAGATGCCTTTCCAGAAGACTTTTTAGGTTTTCCCCTAGAGCGAGAGGTAGACTTCTCTATTGATCATGTGCTAGGAGTAGCACCGGTATCCATAACTCCTTATAGGATGGCTACACCTGAGTTGAAAGAGCTCAAGAAATAGTTTTAGGAGTTGCAGGGAAAGGGTTTTATCAGACCCAGTACTTCCCCTTGGGGTTCACCTGTGTTGTTTGGGAAGAATGCGGATGGTACCTTATGAAATTGTGTGGACTATCGGAAGTTGGACCAGTTGATGGTCAAGAAACGATATCCATTGCTGAGTATTGATGATCTTTTCTATCTGATTTGAGGAGCCAGGGTGTTCTCGAAGATCAACTTGAGATCCGGCTATCATCCATTGTGGGTCAGACCATCTGATATACCTCTCACAGCCATCCAAAGTAGGTATGGTCTGTATGAGTATTTGGTTATGTTGTTCAGTCTCACAAACGCACTAGAAGTTTTCATGGCGCTGATGAATAGATTTTTCCATCCTTACTTGGATTCCTTCATCGTTGTCTTTGTGGAAGATATCTTGGTGTACTCTCACACTCGACACGGCCATGCTACCCATCTTGATATCGTATTGAGTACACTGAGAGAGCATTATTTATATGCTAAGCTCTCAAAGTGACACTTCTGGATGGATGAGATTCACTTCCTGGGTCATGTCATCTCAGAGATAGGAGTATCGGTAGACCCAGAGAATGTGAGAGCAGTAGTTACTTGGGAGTAGCTGAATAATTTCTTCAAGGTATGGAGTTTCATGGGGCATTCTGGTTACTACAGGCGGTTTATACAGGACTTTTCACACCTAGAAGCACCACTGACATGTCTGACCAAGAAGGGGGTGAAGTTTTTGTGGTTAGATTCTTGTGAGTCAGCTTTTTAGGAGCTAAAGGGGAGGTTGACGTCAGCACCGATACTGGTCTTTCTAGAGTCAGGCAAGGGCTATACTATCTACTGTGATGCTTCAAGTATCGGGCGGGGAGCTGTGCTTATACAGGGAGATGGGGTCATTGCTTACAGGTCTCGGCAGTTGAGGCCACACGAGAGGAACTACTCGACGCACGATGTGGAGTTGGCAGCTATTGTTCACGCCTTATGTTGTTGGAGACATTACATTCTGGGATATCGCTTTGTGGTTTTCACCAACCAAAAGAGTCTCAAGTACATCTTCACCCAGCGTGATCTGAATCTGAGACTGCGTAGGCCGGTCGAGTATCTTCAGTCCTTCGACTTTGATCTTGACTATACGCCGGGAAAGGGCAACGCAGTGGCTGATGCATTGAGCAGGAGAACACAGATTCAGGTAGTTGAGGAGGCCAGTAGTGAGTGGAAGCTCATGGTTCTATTCTCCGAGATGCACTGGGAGGTGCATGACAGACAGGGACCGACCTTTCTCTCTTTTATGGTTGTTACATCTACTCTTCTTGATCGGGTGTGGATGAGGCAACTATCAGATTCATAGGGCTTAGTCATGTGGGAGAGTGTGTCTTGAGAGGACCCTCTTCCTGGATGGAAAGTGGGGAAGGATGAGATCTTGCATTTCCAGGGATGCATATGGGTGCCAGCAGACATATGTGAGGAGATGATACGGGATTTTCATTCCTCAGTTTGGGCAGTTCATCCTGGCATCACCAAGATTTATCGTGATTACACTGCCAGTATTGGTCACCAGGTATAAAGAGAGACATTGCTGGTTTCGTCTTGAGGTGCTCTACTTGTCAATAGGTTAAGGCTGAGCATCAGCGACTAGCAGGCCTTTTACAGCAGTTACCCATTCCAGAGTGGAAGTGGAACGATGTCGTGATGGACTTCGTGACCGGTTTTCCGAGGACACCTCGAGGGAACGATGATGTTTGGGTTATCGTCGAAAGTCTTACGACGGTTCCTCACCTCTTACTGATCAAGGATAAGTTCAGTGTTAATGATCTTGGACAACTTTACATCCATGATATTGTATGTCTAGATGGAGTTCCACACTCCAATCTTTCTAACATGGATGCGCACTTTACTTCTCGGTTTAGGTAGGGGCTTCAGAGGGTTTTGGGTACACAGGTACTTTTGAGTACAACATACCATTCCCAGACAGATGGAAAGTCCGAGCATACGATCTAGGTGCTTGAGGATATGCTCTGATTATGCATTTTGAACATTGGTAGTTCTTGGGGGAAGCATATCCCGCCTCTAGAGTTCACCTACAACAACAGTTTTCAGGAGACTATTCAGATGGCACCATACGAGGCCTTGTACTATAGGCCATGTCGATCACCTTTATACTAGATGGAGGCAGAAGAGGAAGCTTTGCTGGGACCTCATCTTGTTCAGGAATCCTCAGAGAAGATAGAGTTTATTTAGAAGAGGATGGGTATAGCACAGTCTCGGCAGAAGTCTTATGTTGATCAGTGGAGACGACCTCTGGAGTTTGAGGTTGGGGATCAGGTTTTCTTGCGTGTCGCACCGAGGTTGGGACACAAGAGGATTCAGAGACATGGTAATCTTTCACCGCGGTACGTCAGGCCATTTGAGGTATTGGAGAGAGTTGGGACAGTTGCCTATCGGTTATAGTTACCTCAGAGGTACCGAGCTATGCACAACGTCTTCCACTTTTCCCAGCTCCGACGTTACTTTCCATACATGTATCATATCTTTCAACCCGATGAGGTTGAGCTTGAAGAAGATGTGTTGTTTGAGGAGCATCGCATCTTCATTTTCAATCACAGTACGAAAGTTCTCCATGGCCGGTCTATTCCTCTAGTACAGGTGCTATGGTAGCACTGGCGAGTGTAGAACAAGACTTGGGAGCAAGAGCCCGATGTACGATCATAGTGGCCAGAGCTGTTCGGGGTTTCTTATTCTATGTCTCATTAGGGAAATTCAGGGACGAATTTCTTTAAGGGGGGAAGTTTGTAAGAACCTGGATCTTCGTTTCTGGTATGATTTTTTTTCTGGTTGTTTTTGAGAAAAGATTAGTTTTTGGAAATTTTTGAAGTACACGTTGTGTACTCTTTTACCGCTCGCAGTCGTGTGCTGACCGTATCCGGGCCACACACGCTGTGTGTATGGGTGATATGGAAGCCGTTAATGTGGATTATGTAAAAATATAGTACACGTCGTGTACCCTAGAATTAAAAGCATTGTATTTCCTTTTTTTCACTAACTGCACTGGGGTCACGCCTAATCGCCAGAACGACCTTCTTCTAGGTTTCATCCGGCCAAGAGCTCCTGTACGGCCGCGATCCTTCTCCGATCCCCCGAGCTGCCTTCCGATCTCCATTTTATCCACCTTCGATTGCATTGGGATCACCTCGGTAAGCTCTCTCTTCTACTTTATCATTGTTCCATGATTCCTCCTCGTTTTCTAGTTATCGTGGGTTGAACATTTTGGAAGTTTTCTCAGATCTTCGACGTTCTAAGGATAATCAATTTTCGTGGTTCACTTATATCAATCTCCTAGCATCGAGGTATGTGGTTTGTTTCCCTACGTTGATTGCCTTTGAGTTTTGGTTGCAAAAGTGTCGGATACCCATGTATCGGGTATCCCAGGTTTGGGGTTTTGATCCTATTGTTTATTTGATTTAGATTGCTTATTAGATTATTATTAATTGATACTATGGTATGCTTGGATTCACGTTTGAGGATCACCCCATGGGTGTTTTTCCCTGTTTGGCTGCTTATCGTCGTTTGGCACCATTTTCCTGTGAGGCAAACCCTATTGCAATTTCTAGTTTACTTGTTATAACTGATTGCATGTGTTACCTGCTGTTTAAATGCTTTTGATGCATTGTAGCTATTATCCAAGTAGTTTTTGAACTTACTTAGGGCTGCTGATAGTCAATTAAGCTCGACTAGACTGCTCAGGGCTGTGAGAACCTACTGCGGGAGATCAAAGAGGGAATAAAAGATTAGGTGATTCTCTAGAGGGTCTGTTGGTTTTAGTTTCGTACGTAGGACCTACGGGAAAAGGACTCTGTGCTTCCCAAGAGTGTTCTTAGTTTACACACGTATCGATACCAGAGGAGGAATTAGATGTAAGTGCTTCCTCAGAGAGTCTATAGCTATCGTTGCAAGACCATAGGGGAATTGACGTGAGAACTTCTCAGATTTTCTGTGCCTTTTTTGATTATTGGACTATAGGGGTCTGCTAGTTTGATCCTCCGAGAGAGTTAGTGTGAATTATGTTTGGCTGGTTGTGATGAGTCCACCAAGACAAAGAACAAGATTTTGTTTGTGCTTCTTGTGGTTTAGGTAGTCTTTTGAGTTACCTGTTGTGTTACTTACTTTACCTTGGAATATAGAGCTTTGCTAGTTTCTGTGGTTGTTTAATTAAATGAATGTGAATGGTAATTGGTAGGATTTTTACTGGTGTACTCCTAATTTATTACTGTATTTTTTTCCTTTACATTTTCTATATTTCTCACTGATAGTAGGGCACAAATATTGTGGTGGTTTCCAACTAGAATTAGTCTCACACCCTGTTTGGGTCTTGCTTTTCGGCCTAAACAGATTATATGGTTACAGGTGTGGATAGAGATTGTGTCCCTTCCACCTCAGGCACTTGATTGCTGGTTGGAGCTGGAGATCCTGGGACCAGGCTTTGGCTCATGATGCTGCTGGAGTTTCTGTTTACCTTTAGTATTTGGTTTCAGTTTTATTTCAACACGTTGATTTGTTTACTTCTTTCCATAGACACAAGTACTGTACATCATCATTATTATATCAGACATTGCTTCTACCTTTAGTTTCAGTTGTTGTATGTTGTTTACTATTTCCGCTATTGTGTATGTTTGTTCTTCCACTGTATAATTTACCAAATGAGGGTATAGTTTCCCCACCAACTCACCAAGGCCCTCGCTGCTAGTCAGCAGCCACTGGCGTTTGGGGAAATGCTCTTGAGGTCATGTGGCGAACTTGGTACGGGGCACCAGTTTTGTGGCTCCAGGTTCAAGTCGTTACAACAAGCCTTCCAACAATTCACCCATTCCATATCCCTCTTGAACTAAATTTGGTCTTGGGTCACCTTATTATGGAAATATTATTCATTTTTTTGAGTCCACACCAGCCACACAATTGTGAAAATCAGCCCGACCACTCTTGTTTCCAGTGAAGAAATCCATTTAAAGAAGTTTTGGATCAACCCAATAGACGGATAGGTATTGGGTCTATTTTTATCATAGTCATATCCAAACTTACATGGTCCCTCCAACACAAAGAATCAACCACCATTTTCACCATCCTATGGTTGTAATATATTAATCAGGCATAAACATTAATCAATAGCTACCATATTCTCTTGAACATATTCATATCTTTCTTTCTAAATACATACTTCAAACTTCTATGATATGTGTATGTATCACATATTTCACCATAGAGATAATACATCAATTTTTAATACAAAAATTAAAACTTCCATCTATATGTCATGTGTCGGGTAATTTTTTAAATTTATTTTCAGATGGCAATAGGTATGCGCTATCATCATATCATTCTGGATGATTTCCCATCAATTTTTTTTATTGATACATCTCTATAGATCCCAAATATTACTCCACTACATGGTTGTCTTAGATAATATAATCATACCATACTTATATTAATCTCCTCGAAATTATCATCACATTAATCTATCTACAAGAACTAGCCCCACATTGAGAATTAATTTTGTGAGTGAATTAGAGAGTCCTGAGAAAACTCATACAAAGAATTGGTAGTATCCAGATAGCCCAAGAAAACAAAATATCTCAGTAACAATGTTTTGATTGGGAAATTATAGATAACATCATTATTTTAATGATCCATTGAAATACCCTAACATGATATTATAAAACCCATGAATGAAACTTTATAAATCATAAAATTTACTCTCGGTAAATGTTTCATACAACCTCTCCTTCTTTAGGGTCTATAGTATAAGGACCTTCTGAAATTATTTAACATAATTTCACTTAGAATATTTAATAATATCATCTATAAATAATACCAAAAACATTTCAATGAAATATTTAAATACTCTCTTTATTAAATCAATAGTGATATAAGAGGCAATAGTATGTCAAAATGATGTCACTATAAATTCATAATGAACATACTATATATGGAAGGTTATCTTGTGTATATAATCAGTATTGACCCAAAATTTATGATATATTGAACAAATATAAATCTATTAAAATTATTCACCACCTTGTTGTTGATAAAAAATCATTTATATAGGGAAGAAGATAATTCTTCCTAATAGTTACATGTTAAGTCCTTGATAATCAAATCAATGAAGCATTGGAACATCTTTCTTCTTAACAAAAAGTATATGGGCATCCCATGGTGACATAATGTGGATTATGAATCCAAAATAATGATTATCATAGAGGTAATTTTTAATAACAGAAACTCAATTGGAACCATTCTATAAGGAGTCATTCAAATAGGTGAAGAAAGAGAAAAACATTATATTGAAATGTTAACATACTAATTCAGAGGAAGACTGGAAAAATATTCTAGAAATTAATCAAAATAATCATGTAAAACAATTATACCCTCAATGTTAATTTTCTCCCAAAACTATCTAATAAAGATACCCTTCAATATATAGAAGTAATTTCTATAAGAACTTCGCATTCATCCTTTAACTGATAAAGGATATTTGTTTCATTCTAAATATGAAATGTGACTTTTCGTCCTCTATAATTGATGTGGGGGCTATATAAGGAATTACAACACATTACTAGAATCAAATTAAATTCAACTAAATGTAAAATCATAATATTTGTAGGAATAAAATTCCCATAAACTTCAATCAAAGAGGAATTATATACTTGAAATGAGACTATCATACAGTTATATCTATTAATCACTAAAACGCCATCTAATAGATGACATGGTAATTCGATACAATTATAAAATTCATTATAAATAAAAGAGTGGCTAAATATATAATCTAATAAGATATTAGTTTTTTATGTAAATGGAAGGAAAATATTCCACACCAATTAATAACACTTGATTGGTTTTCTATAACAACATTCTTATGGTCTGTTGAGTATTTAATGTGAGTAAAATGAAAAGAAAAAGAGTATTCCAAAGAAATAAACATAGGAGGAGAAAATTGATAGTGATAATATAAGTATCATATAATTACTTCAATGGATATTCAGGTATAAATTATCCTAATTAAAATGGTATTGTGTCCTAAATCACATACCTTAAGTCTCTTCTTTCATCGTACACATTTGAACCTCCTCTTTGTTGAGATATATACTTTTACATAAACAATATTCCTTTAAATCATAGTATTTCGGTAAATTTATCTAGGATGTGTTTAAGAAAGATATAAAGGTATTATGGTTGGGATTGGATGATCTTGATGTCTGAAAATGTGAGGATAAGAGAGGGAAATTGGTGATCTTTTATAATTGAGGGGAGTGAAAATCTTACAATTATATAAATTATTAAATTAATATAGATTAATATTTATAATTATGTGACTCAAAATTGATATATTTTGAAGATATTGTGAGTATTAGTAACCCTCTCCTAAAATAATACTTTGAAAATTTTATGTGATGGTTAAGACTTATATATTAGTTTTAACCACCCATTAACCCTTTTAATGATTACAGCAATACCAATGTTTTCTACTAAATAAGTGTTTAGAATGTAACCATAAAAGGAAAAGTGAGCCATAAATGGAAAATGGTGGATATTTTAACACATATCCCATCACTTTCCCAATGATATGATTTTTATGAATTTCAAATTGTTTAATAAATAATTATTTATAAGAAAATATCGTTAATGTCATTTTTTGAACAATTCAGTTAATCGGGATTTAAAAAAATAACATAAAAGGAATTAGAATCTAAACCATTAAAATGTCTATAATATGTTCTATTTTCATATAAAATTCACGAGACACAATATTTCACCCACAATGTAATACATTTATTTTTTTAATATTTTTTATTTTATTTTTATGTTCATTTAATAAATGTAGTGTCTGCCAAACATAAAAATTTATGACACCTAGTCAATCACTAAAAAATTTAAATAATTTACCATGAAAAGAAAAAATTCATATTTTAAATAGTAATTGATAAATGAAAATATGAAATATTTATCCTTAGGTAAATGTTTTAGATGTTTCAATTTCAATAGAGCTATATTTTCTATTTACTTTTTTCAGAAATTAACATTAAGTTCATATTCAAAGAAAAGGGGAAAAGTGGCCATATATTTTTAAATTTTACGTGCATTTCCAAAATACACTAATAAAATAGGATAAATCTATATGTTAGAAAAATATTAAGGCCTTATTTGAATTTTTATCCCAATTTTACCCATTTTAAATTTACATGGATGAAAAATATTTACCATGTTTAGTATTCATAATGATAAAAAATAAAGGATACAAATTTACCAAATTTATAACTCTAATTTTTAAATATTAAATACATTATTAATGTTTCAATTTCTATATGTCGAAATAATAAATTTAAGGGAATAGCTAAATGCAATTAAAAATTGTTTTTCTTTAAATTTTATTTCTAATGTGTACATTTTTTTACAAAATTAAACAATAAAATTTATTCCAAATAATTTAATTTCATTATTAATAATTATGTTAAATAATGTTACTTTTAAACTATTTAAACACAATATATATCATTATAAATTTTTGAAACAAGAAGATTGATTTCAATTAAAAGTACTTTTTTTCACTGTTCTTAAAAAATCAGTCATTCCAGAAAGATAAAATATATACTCTGAAAAAAAAATTATATGATAATTTCAAAAATGATAACATTTTTTTAAACACTATTATTATATTTTCTATGAAAATTTTTTAATATTTGATTGTAGAAAATAAAAAAACCATGTATTTATGAATAAAAAGACATTACTAAAAATTGAGTACTTATTTATTAAGGATTAATTAATAAATTTATATTTATTAATATCTTTATATATAATTCATAATGTGGTTAATCCTAATCATACCCACCAATTAAACAATTATGAGAAAACTATAACATTACATAATGATATTTGAATAGTATAATGTGGTTTTTTAAACATCGTGTGGCATGCAAAGAAATCCCTCAATGAAATATAATTTATCTATAAAAATATATCTCATTAAATTTCATTTTGTTTTAAAAATAGTAATCATTATGGTGTGAAAATAAATCCATGTGGTGTTTGTTAAAACAAATATTCCTTTCACGTTTTGATAAAAAGTCATAGGTGCCTCATTTGAAAAATTAATAGAAGATTAAATATTATGGTTTTTTATAACAACAAAAATGGTTATAAATGGATTTATAAAATAAATTTCAAATATTTAAATCATTATTTAAATGAGTTTAAGGAAAATATATAGATATAAGAGAAATATTCCAAATAGAATAGAGAAAACCAAGTCATTTTTCCTTAAAAAAATAATCTTTTTGGAATTTTGATTACATAGAAGAGGAAAATGATTTGAAAACATGTAATATATATAAATAAATAGATAATTGGAAAATAATTAATATTTCTTAGATATAATTAATACATTTGCATCATCATAAAATTATTAATAGACAAACTTATTAAAAATGATATTATAATGTTAAACCCATTAAAGTTTATTTAGTTCTGATTGATAACCTCTCTATAAGAAATAATATCAAATGAAAATTTAAATACCGTAAACATAAGGATATTAATGAAAATATATATATAAATTTACTAAATACACCTCATTAATTATGATAGTTTTATAACATAAGATATGTCTGAAAGAATACAATTGAGATGATAAACCCTTTCCACTTTGATAACATTCAAAAAAAATCCTTGGATGAACTGATTTTGTTTTTAGTAATAAATAACATAACTTATGAATGATTCATGGTGTAAAATCTCAAAGGGTAAATATATTCACCTCATAAACCAAAATATGTGCATAACATCAAATATGTATTAATAAAACAATATTCAGAATAAGTATCCGTATATTATATCTGACATTATTTTTGAGTTATTAAGCCTCATGTACGATAGATTTAGAATTATTATAATTAAATAAAACCAACATTAACTTATTTATAATATAATATATGATCCACTTATAACATTTTAACACCCATTTATTAATAATTAATAATTAATGTTCTTATTTCAAAGTGATAACTGTTTTATATTTCATGTCTGTCTCAATTCAGAAGTAATGGACCTTACACATTGATCATGGTTTTTGTAATCCCTAAAATATTAATAATATAATAATTATAAAAATTCATATTTATATAAAATTATTTATATATTAAGTGAAATTGTTGATGAAAATGAATTACATCAATTAGTGCAGTCGGTTTTCCGTACTTACGCATAAGGAATGTTTCCACTTATCAATCCTTGTAATGAAATAAAGGTAAATATTAATTCAACATTAAAGAATATTTATTATATCATAAATTATATATATATATATATATTGAATATATACTTATTAAAATCTATTTAAATCATAAATTAAAAATTAATCACATCGTTTCCAGGAGGTGGTAGTGCACATGTACAAACGAGTGAAATTATGAATTTCCAATGGATTGGATGGTAAGAATTTATATAGGATACTATAATTATAGAATAATTATTTTTTAATAAATATTATATATAAATATTAAATCCATTATAATGACAAAACATAAAAGAAGGTGATGGAAAATTAATCATATCATTATATCAGGACAGTTGTCCACACATACAAATGAGCTAAATATTGATTTCCCATTTGATAGAGAAGAGGAAGGAAATGTTAGTACCATCATCATAATAACATTTTTTTATATTCATGATGAACTATTAACCATTTTTTAAAAATAAATATCCTTTAGATATTGAATAAAAATAAATAAAATTGAATGTGCTTTGTTAATATTTATAACTCTTATTTGAGGGACCTCATTTGGAATACACATTACGACCTAGAGGATTATAATTAGGATAATACCATGGGGATAGGGTTGAATTTAAAGAATCTATGAGTTTTTTCCATTAGATATTTTATAACATAGAAGAAGAAAATTAGGTGAATAAATAAGTAGAATAAGTTTCCTTTTACGAGTGAGGGGATAGACAAACATGGATTTACTTAATAGAATTCAATAATACATGGTCACATTCTTGAGAAGGTGGAAAAAGATAGACAATTATTTTAATATATTGAAATATAAGGTTTAAATATCTAAAAAAATATTAATAATAAGAAAATTAAATTTTGAATTCAAACCATTAACTCTTAGTTTAACATCTACTAAACCAATTTTAACCTTACCCTTGGTAACAAAATTTATTATTTTTACTATTAATTAGGAAAAAATGAGGTTAAACATATTAAATTATATTAATTATTGTTATTTAAAATATTAATTTGATTTTAAAAAATTCAAATATCATTTTGGGGAATAATTTTATTCTAAATATGTGCACAAAATTTAGTGAATACCAATTTTTAGAAAAATACATTTTTTATCCAAAAAATTGAATTTATTTCATTCAATTGAATTTTAAAGTAATAGAATTAATATTAGAAAAAATTATTTAATATATAATATATAAATTTCTTAAAACCATTAATCAATATATTTTTTTAATTAATTCAGAAATAAAACATTGCGTTTATATAATCAACTTATAGATAAATGTGTTTATAAATCTAAAAATGAACTTATAACAAAATAAAGTATAAAATTGATTCCTATATAATTAAATAGATTATTTATAATTAAAGGAAAAAAATTACCTTCATAAAAAATTTGAAACTTAATATTAAATTCATATTAATTAATTCAATGATAATTAATGAAATTTTTACAAACAAATGTTAGTTTTCAGTATTCACATAAAAATATATATTCTCAAAAAATCCAAAAAAATAAACCTAGGATAACAATAAAATTATTATTTAATAATTAATATTAAATTCCTCAATATAGAGTTTTATAAATATTATGTATTTATTATAATTACCACATACAATATAAAAAACAATTTTTATGAAAACATATTTTTATAACATAAAATGACATTACTGAAAATTGAGTTCATTTAAATAGTTCATAAATATATAAATTTTTATTATATAAAACCTTTATAATTTTTTTATATTGTGGTTATTCCCATTAATATCAATCATTAAACAACCAGTTTATAATGAGAACATGTAATTTACTATTTTATATTATATCAAAGTTTAGTTTTATCTGAGTCTTTCATTTTAAGAAAAAAATTATGATTTGTATACTTTAAAACTAAATTTTTAGGGTGCTAAATTATCCCAAAGATAAATAAATTAATCCCCTAAAATATTATATTTGGTAATAAATGGTACAATTTTTTAATGTACCGTTAGTGAAAACTCACATTGTACGAAGGGATAATAAGACATGTTGTGAAAATGGGAAATGGGAAACATAAAGGATACCTAGAATAAAACGTAATAGGGTTCCTAGATAAGGAAAACATTATAGAGAAGTTAAAATATGGATATGGATGAGAATAATAATGTTAAAAGAATAATATAGAGTGATAGAGAATATAGAGATGAGAATGTTAATAACCACAAAACCATATATTATTAAGGGGTGAAAAGACCATCAATTATTCCGAAATAATTATTAAGAGTTAAAAGGTACCATTTTCATGGTACATTCTTATAATGGTGAGGTTTTATTTTAAAATGGAATATGAGAAAATATAATAACTTAATTTCTTCAAATCTATAAATGTAAATTCACATTTTGGTTGAAAGTTTTAGTTATGTTCCCCCAATTTTCATCTCATATATTAATGACGAATGAACAACATGAATTTTTCATGCTTGAAGCATTAAATTAACCTTTTAATAAATCCCAAGAACTATAAAATTCTGAAAATTTATTCCTCTTGTCTCAATTAAGTTACCGAAATCAACAATAGTTATTCCCTAGTATGTTAACTAATATAGATAAACAATCATTTGAAAGATTAATCTACTATATTAATGTTATAATACACAAAGCTATTCGTAATTATTTCTATAAATAGTTAAACCTTAAAACTATGAAAATATTTTTTTAATAAATATTGAAAAACCAAAAAAATATAAATAAAGTCACAATACAACCAAAATCAACTCAATTATAACCCCCATATAACATAATGTATCTTTTAATTTCATATACCAGACATGTGAATACCTTGAACATATACTCTCTGAAAACATGTTAATTAACTAAATCCCATAAAATGTCAACGAAAAAATTTGAAAATCCAAAAATTAACTCTATCTTTATTACTTATATAAAATCAATGACTATTTAATATATTCTATAAATCCAAAAATTAAATAATCTTCACCAAAGATAACAAAAAACACATTATTATCAAATCAATAATAAATTTCAAGGTAATCCAAACTATCCAATTTTATTTATCAGTATAAATCAATAATTTATTATAGAAAAGCATTATTATATCAATATCAGACACATATTAAGGTTTATCTAACCAATAATCAGGTTTTTTTCATAAATATTCCACCTTACCTCTAAATATATTTAATAGGTTATTGGTACCATTCAACATATGCATGGGGATCATTTAATAATTATTAATTAAGAACACTTCGTATATGTTTTATTATTCCTATAACAAGAATAACATTGATAAAACACTTAGGCAATAAAATTCTCAAATATTAATACATAAAAACATTAATATTTTCACATATGTGATTGGCATAATATATGTTCTTCTTTTTTTCTTGTGGTTATAACATGGATTATGGAATTATATTAGATAATTCCATGTTATAAACCCATAAAAATTGAATTATAATTGATTCATTAGGATATAATTATTTACCACAATTAAACCCTTCATTTTCCATAGAAATTATTTTCAATATTTCATTATTTTCCACACCCAAAACATATTCCTATTCAATTGAGACATTTAAATTCCTTCTTCTTCCCACATTATCCACATATTGTAAGTTGGATCTCTTTTCGCCCATGGTGATCATGAATCTTTATTATTCTCTTAATTAGATTATCTTAAAAATAAACCATGTTCAGTTTGTTAATCATATATCAAGATAGATACTAATGAATAATCAGACTCTTTCATATTCAATATCCCATTTCATATGAATTATTTTCAGGGAAATAGTTTCATCATATTTAACATATATTATTAATATTATTATTTCTTGTTCTTTCTAAATAATAAATCCAAAAAGTAAAATTTGAGAAGTAATATTCATATTATAAAACTTCCTTATCATGAAATTCATTTATAGTGTGTCTAAATCCTAACACCTTCTTTTCAATATATGACACCTTAAGTTGAACATATGTCATCCATGGTGATCATATAATAAAATCTATCTAAATTTTCATAATAATAATTTGAATTAACCTAATCATATCCCCCTTGATTGTCTAGAAAGGTATATAGTCTTAGAACCACTTATATTATACTAGTGATGATCAAGTTAATACCAATCCACCCCATTTAGAGTTATAACTCCTTGATATATTTTTTCCAAAATTTCATTCACTTCATAATATATAGACAAGGTTATGTTTTCTTGGAAAATCCACACTCATTTATTTAATATAACTTACGATGTTCTCTTATACAAAATATTTTTATAAGGGTTCTCCCTAATTTTTTATCATCCAATTTTCGAAAATAAGTAAACATTTATCAATTAAAAAATAATGTGATTTGAGAATTACATAAATAAATATTCTATCATATTAGAAGAATATTCATTACATATCATTATGATGCTTGCAATAACCATAATGGTTTACTGTATTTAGAATCATATATACATAAAAAAATTGTACTTAAAAAATCTATATCATCTCCCATTATTTTCTTCAAAACTAGCCCCCTTTTTAATATTATCATACTTAAATACTTTATTCGTATCATATGTTAATATAATAGATGAATGGGTGAGCTTATATGCTCAGTAAAGGTAATAATTTAAGATATCAATAATTGATCATATTTAATAATATCATGAAAATAATGGTATGATAACATGAGATTAAAATTTTATGTTCAGGGAAACAAAATTTATAGATCATAATCATGTGTCCTAAAATAAATCTTGGAAGTTCATAATACATGTATCATAAAGTAATTAAACATCATAATCCATGAGAAAATATTATTGTAATAATATACAATCATAAAATAGTGTAATTATGTGTGTAATAATAATAATCATTCAAATATTATGTCATGGATACCCAGCAAGACATTCATCACAGGCTAGCCCTAGTATATCCACCCATATACAAGAATCAGGATTTGGATATCCTCTTGTATACTAACGTTTACTCTTCTGATAACATCAAATATAACTTCTTTTGGGATTTCGATAACCTCCCATATACCCATTGATCTCATAAAAAATACATGCGTAATAAATTGAATATCTATAATATACCCATCCATAACTCTATTATATTCAATTCATATATATGCCACAATATCATAAACATATTTATCATTACATGAAATCATAACCCATGAAAAATAAAAAGATTTTCAAAAATATTTCATCGTCATATTTATGAACCATACACATAAAGAGTAAATATTGAAATGCTGGATAACATGCCCATTAAATCATAAGAAACATAATAGTATGTTGTTATTTATAAAATCCTTTAAAATTTCACTAGAATATTTCTTGAGGAAAACCCATTTTTATTTTGAAATCACTCATTCAAAATAAAAAAATATCCAAAATATTATGGATCCAATATTATTTTCAAATAACCAAGGAAATTTTTAAAGGAATCATCAAAGTAAATATTAGTCATGTTGATTTGAAAATATATTCTTGTGGTGTATGTCGAAATAATGATTCCTTTATATTTTTTTGTAAAAAAAGTCAAAACTAACTTTTTCAGAAAATAAAAAAAATATTAATTTTAAACATTTTATTTAAATTAAAATGTGTTTATAAATGAAATTAATAAACCATTTAATAATTTTAAAAACATTCTTTATTTTTTTAATTAAAATATTTTAATTAAGTAAAATTATTTCAAATAAAATAGGAAAAAAATTTAGGTTTCATAAAAATGAATCTTATGGAATTTGGTGTTGTTAGGAAGAGGAAAATGAAAATAAAAAACATAACACAAATAAATTTTATTATTAGATGAATAAAAATATTATTATATATATATATATATCATATTATTTCATCATCACAAATTTAATAATAAACAATCTCGATTAAAAGTTAGATTATAAAGTAAAACCTATAACCCATTGCTAACTTTTCATTCCTAAACCACATGAAAGAAATAACATCAAAAAAATTATAATTACCATTGCGATAAGGATATTACAAATAAAATGTTTCAAATGTGAACTATATAGACCTCATAATTGAATATAGGTGTTTTCCAAAACATATATCCTAAAGAAGAAAATTTGAGAGGATAAACCAATTCCACTTTGTTAGAAATCTAATAAAAACTCCATTGATGAAATAATTTGAATAATAAACATAAATACCATGAATTAATATTGATTCATGATATAAAATTTCAATGTGGAAATATATACACCTCATTTATATAAATAGATGCATGAAATCCAATATTTCTCAATAGAACAATATCATGACAAAGACCCCTTAAATTTTTAATGAATTTATTTTTAAGTGATCTATCTTAATGTATATTAAATTTATATTTAACTTTATTTTATAAAATAACCATTTATAAACTTTTAATATGATATATTATCAAATTTTTACATTTAATCACTAATTTATTACTAATTATTTATTAAAATATGTGTTTCCTAGTGATAACTTGTTTATTTATCATTTATGATTTGGTTCAGTAGTTATGGTCAATACAAATTGATCATTTATTAATAATATAAATATCATTAATAATTTAATTTGAATTATATTTAATAATTATATAAACTATTATTACCATTATTATAAATTTGTTAGGATAAATAAATTGCATCACTTTTTAGAGGTTGTAGTTGATACACACACAATAGTGATGTTTCCAATTTTCAACGGAAGGAATAAAAGAAAGGTAAATGATAATTTACATATAAATAATCATTATAATATAATAAATATAATATTTAATCATTAAATATGTGCTTATTAGAATCTATGTAAATATAAAATTAAAAAAAGTCACATCACTTCATGGATGTTGTTATCGACATGTAAGTATGAGAGAGATTTCCATTTTCCAACAAATGGGGTGATAACAAGGTAGAAAATATTTTATTGTTACATAAGGATAATTATGTCTTAAAGATCATAAATAAAAAATTAAATATATCATAATAATCTATAATAATATATTGTCATGGAAAATGAATCATATTGCTATGGGACGTGGAAGTCCCCATGTATGCACAAACAATAGCTTTATGTCCATTTTGAGGGAGAACTAGTTGAAAATGGTTGTCCCATATTCATAATAAAATCAATATATATATATAATACTTTATTAATCCTATTTTAATAGATAAATATAGTTTATAGTAGATTGAACAAGAAATAAAATTAAAAACCCTTGGTTATGATTTATACCTCTACTTTGTGACACCTACATTATCTTACTTAATATGCCTTGAATGATTGGTCTTAGAAGAAGGAAAGGGCCTAAATATGGAAGGTAATTAATATAATATGTTTTTGGATAATTTATTTGATGATATATAGGGATCAGATTAGGTAAATAAGGCAGATCATTGGTTCCTTTGTATATGTGAGGGGAGGGACACACATGGAACTTCTTAAAATATTTATATAATATAAGGTCAATTTAATGAAAAAGTTTTATAAAATAGATAATTATTAGAATATAAGTTATGATAATTTTGTAACATAATCAAATAATAAGAATTCTAAATTTTTTATGGTATTCCTACCCTAATCAATTATTTTACTCCTCTCTGCAATTCCGTTTTAACCATAACCACAATTAACAAAATTTTACTATTTATAATATTCATTATGACCAAATATTATGTTGAAAATATTAAATTATATTTATTATTATTATTATTATTATTATTTAATATATTTTACTATATTAAATTTCTTTGATTATAATAATTTAAATTAAAATAAGAGCACATAAATCTACAAAATATAGCTTTTAGATAAATGCATTTTTGGCATAAAATTAAATTCATTTCCTTGTAAAAACATAAAATTAATGTTAAGATATTTTTTTAATATATTATATTTAAATTATATTAATAAAAATAATAAATAGTGATTAATTTAATTTATTTTAAAAAAAGCACACATTACGTGAATAAAAACTCTTTTTAGAGAAATATGTTTTAAGCCAAAAAATGAACTTATACCAAGATGAAATATATTAATTATTACAATGAAATTACTTATGTTATTTATAATTAATGGGTAATTTATTTATATTAGGATAAAAGTGGAAACATAATTTTATTTTTATATTAAATTATTTAATTCAAATAAATGACTATTTTATAAAAATATATATTTTCACTATTCAATTAAATATATATCATTTCATATAAATCCATACAATTCACCCCAATATAATATTTAAAATAATTTTTCCAAAACTGTTTTCATTTCCTCAAATAAAATTTAAAAAAAATCATATTAATTATAATGTCAAAAAATAAAATGCAATAAAACCATTTTGTTGAAAATATATTTTTGAAGCATAAAATTACATTACTAAAAAATGAGTACTTATTTATTTCTCATTAATTATTTTTTTCATTATATAAATAATATTTACATATTTTTTATAATTTTCTTATTCCTATTTACACCTCTAATTTAAAATCTAGGATATAATAGTAACATTTAAATAATATTCCTAAAGTATATCCTAGTTCACTTAAACCTTGGTGTTACGTATAAAGAACGATATCAATCATAGTACAATTTTAAAATAAATTTTTGGGGTGTTAAAATTTTATATGAGATGGGGCAGAATATTAATGTAGATAATTGGGGAAAATATCTCTCATTTGACATAGAATATCATGTTTTGATTAATGTTTCTTTGCAAGAAAGTTTAATGTGATTTAGAACATAGGGAATGTTCAATATGTGTTTTGTTGGTCCGTATAAAATTACGGAAAATAATGGATCATTTTCTCATATAGTATCTTTAACTCTAACATTATCATTGTTTCGTGAAGTGTTCAATGTTTTATTGGTAAGGAAATATATATCAGACGCCACTCAAATTTTGTTCCCAGATGTACTATTGATGGGATAGAATCTTTCTTATAATGAAAATACATTTATTATTTTTTACACTTGATAGGTTATATTAGGGAATATGTTTATTCTATAGGTAAAATTTTTATAGTAGAACCATATGGCTATGAAAGAAACATGGTAATAAGAAATTATATAGCTGAAAAATACATTCACTTGTTTATGTAATTAAAAAAATAATAAGGAAAAAATTTGTTATAGGGGTAAAATGTAGAAACAATGGTTGTTTAATAAAAAAAATTTATTTATAATTATTCACTTTTTCGATTACTTTTAATCATTGTTTTATAAATAAATTTATTAAAGTTTGTAGTAAAAAAATAAAGAGTTTTATTTAACTAAATAATTTTTCGATGAATTATGTGGTTTTATTAAAGAAATTAAATATCTTGTCTTTAGGGTATGAATTTTATAAAAATGATATATTTTTTCACCTTATAAAATTTAGGTGAGGGTTAATTTGTATGATTTTGGTAAATTTTGATTTCTGGGTGAATAGTTAAAATAATGATTTTTCAAAATAAAGTCACATTTAATAAATTTAAATAATATAATAATAAATTAATATAATTTAAAATGTTTCTATTTAAATTTTTTGAAGGTTATAAATAAATTTTTTAAAAAGTTATATTGGATTTTGGTATACATTAATGACCTTTGTGAACATAAGGTATATTGTATTCAAATTAAAAATTATTTTTTGGTCTTTTCATCTAATGTTATGGTTGGACAGTTCAATTTGGTTTTTTCTTCATCAAGAAACCTAAAAAATTATATTATTTATAATTTAATTGAAAAAATTATATTAAATAAAATTCATACTTCATTTCAATGTAATATATTTTTCTATACATAAATAATTTAATTTCTTGAAAACTGTGTTCCATGAGTTTCATTTTCTTATATTAAAATTAAATTATAAAATCAATGGAGTCACATACTAATATAATGAGTTCTATGTTTTAAATAATTATCTCTACCTTTTTTCATAAAATTTTCTATTTTCTATATAAGTAGGTTATCAAATATTACTATCCACTGAATGAGGGTAATATTCACTATTAATATATACAATATTCATGTGCTTTATTATTCATAAACACTATTTTAGTGCATTTTACACATTGAACATAAATTCACATTATGATTGTAATTCCTTCTTAAAATTCACTATTATATGGTACATTTTTTAACACCTCCCAAAATACAAAATGGTATTGATTTTATTTTCATATTCTATTTTCAGGTATCCCATTCATTAAGTTACGATTAATAATTGTGGATCACTTGAAGTTTCACATTGGAAGACCACCAAAATGAGCTTTGATGCCAACACATTCTGGGAAAATTAAACAAGACATCAGCCTAATAATGAGACTTTATATGAAAATATACAATCCCAATGATTATCAACATTAAAAGGAAGATAGAGCACATCTTGGGGAACATTTCATCAAACTATTCCAAGAGTGAATTCGTATGTTTTAATGGAGTTATAGGCAGCCTAAATCAAAGATGAAATTTGGGGCCAAATTTTTTGGCCCAATAAAACTCCCCCCAATGTAATCATATCTCAGAAACCACAAATTATTTTGGTCTGAAAATTTACATAGAGATATAAATCACCTGGAAATCCAGGTTTCCCTTGTATGGCTTACTCTAATTCATCCATCCAAAATTTCATATAGGTTCCTCTTTTCGGTGGATGCAGGATGGCTGCAACTTTGGGTCAAGGGTGGAAAAGTATCATCTCCCTTACTTTCCACCACCCTAGGCCTACCACCATTAATTTAGGATACTTGGAAAAATGTGGGATCGACCCAAGGATCCTAAAATTCATATTTAAGGCAGTTTTTTTGGAGTATTTAATCATATTTTGAGCTTCCTTTCATTGTATTGTTATGATGCGATTTTGTTATCTCAAGTTTGTCTTTCACTTGTAATTTGTTCAATTTACCTTAGTTCTTAATACAAGTTCTTCCTTTACTCTTATTATGTTCTTCTACATAGCACATTGATACCTTTTCTTAAAGGTTTGAATTTAGTCACACCATAACATGTAAAATTTATCCCACAACGGTGGAGTGATCATTATTTTGTTGTTTTTACTTCTTTAGTTCCACCCTTGTAAGTCTACTTCCCGCTTCCGTTGAGAACATGTCATCAATGGAGATATAAAACTTGTATGGGTTGATCCAAGGGAGTATAAAGGGACTGTAATGAATGTTATTTCTCAATATCCAAATGATTATTAACTTCTATTATTCGAGTTTCTTTAATTCACTTATTTTCTATCTTCCTTTTCCATATTGAATTTATTCACCCCACATTTATGTGATAATAAGATCCTATACATTGGAGTGCTCGTGAAAATGATCCTACAAGAGTATAGGTCATTTTTTAAAGGTTTTTAAATAGTTATTGATGAGTTTATTTTGAATTCATTGAATGAATCCTTCTCGAGTTAATGAAATTGAAATCATTAAAAAAATAATTCATCCAATCCAACACAACTGATAACCTGGGGTCAACTCATTATTTTAAATTGATTTCACTTAAGACTGTTAGTGTTCACATCAACCTATCTAAAATCAACCCAAATATTTCCATGTCAATTCCAAGAACTCTCCATAGAATGCAAGTGTCTATAGGTTTCTTCTTAGGTCTTTGGGGGTTCGACAACCCAAGCTAATCTACAGGCGACAACTTAAACCTAAAATCTTGGATAAATTTGGGTGATACCAAAAGTAAAAAATCTATGTTATCACAATTAAGGTTAAATTTGGTATAAAGGGTTTTAACTAAGAGGTGTGTTGTAACAATTATTTGAAACATTTTTAAATGTGATGGGTTTGATTATTTTTAACATGTACTATATTTTCTACAAATTTCTAGTTACTAAACACATCATTACCATGAATAAGATCATATATTAATTTAAAAAATTGAATAATTACTATTATCATGCCACCACATAACCCATATTCTCTTGTAACATTAACATTACAACCTAAATGCCTTAATATTTATACCAATGGTGGGATTCTAAAGAAGTGGTATAAGTCATAACTGATAATTTTCAATTTACTTATTCTTCTATAAACATCAAATATTATTAAAAATTATGATTTAATAGCATAAATTTCACTAACATAAATAAATTTTTTTATTAATGTTAATCCCAAATTAATCTCATTTTCTATCATATGGGGAATAGAAACATTGTTCATGGGTATGTGTGGACTAACAACTTCACAAAGATAAGTATTTTTTAAATCACCACCACTCATGGACAGTTATAAAAATGGATTAAATATATATATATATATATTTATTTATTTATTTATTTATTTATTTCATAACATAAAGATAACTCTAAAAAGAAAATACATCATCTATTTTCATACCTTTACATACAATGACAATTGATAACGTCCATCAGGCATACGCATGGATTTCCTCCTCTATAAAGTGATGTGATTAATTTTTATTTATCACCTAAAATGTATTGTTTAAAAAATCTATATAATTTATAAATATTATAGTTATTAATTATTAATTTTATAGATATGAAAGAAATAATACCCATGTAACCACGAGCACCCTATTAAAGCTGTTTTGGGAATATGAACCAAACATCCTAAAAACATCTGACATAAACATAACTGATTAAGTAACGAAATAAAACATGGTCATAAATGTCATAAAATTTATAATTCTAATGGATTTAACATTAAAAATTGTTTTATTAAATGAGAAACTTAATGAAATTTTATTATTTAGTATTTAGATTATGTATGGAACAAGTTGAGACTCATGATATGTGATTTCAGTTTAAAACTTTATTTTATAAGTATTAATGTGTTTATTATCATTTTTTATCTATTTCAATGTTATTTAAGATGTTTAAGGTATTTTATTAAAATAATGAACTGTATTTTAAAATTCATTTTAAAATTCATTTTAAACCACATTTTACTTTATTTATGTAGTTTAAAAAATAAGTATTTTGAACTTTTTCAAAGTGTGTTATTTTTCTACTTTTTATCAATTTGGGAAGTGAATATTTATTATAACACATAAAACATGAGGATAACATACCAAAATCAAAAAAAACTTATTATTTAAAAATATTCCTCTATGTTTTTAATATTTACTTAAATAATAATATCCACATTCATATAATTTTATTATTTGTTGTTTTATGAGATTTCAATGTAAAATTATGTTTGTCCTCATTTTTTATAAATCTTGAAATTGAGTTTATATATGTTTAGTATGAAATATTTTATGACATTTTATGATATTTTATGATATAATTTAATTGATATATATTTATTATGTGTGTTATGTTACTTTAACATTATTTATGATAATTATTGAACTTGATATACCTTTCTAATTCATTAGGTAATTTTTATATTCTTCAGTGAATTATATTTAAATTATCTATGTAAGTTATTAATTTTTAATCATTCTTGTTAGTTTGATTTTAATGGGGATATAAATATTATTTCCCACGGTTCTAATATGATTTTATTATATATTTGAATTATTTTTTCATGGAATTAATTTATTTTAAAAAGTTAGGGGAATTATATTTTTTTTAATGATATCTTACTCTCCTCTTAAGGGTGAAATTTTAGTTTTTTATGAAAATGACTTCTAGGAAGCTAATATTTTACAAGTAACCCTCACGAGTACAATTTTACCCTTTATTAATTCTTGTGAGTTGTTTTATTAAAACATTTGAAAAATATTTTTATTTTTGGGGTAATTAAATGATTATTTGAGTTCAATGTTTCTTATGAAAAAGGGAAAAATTATTTCATTTCATAAATTTTCAAATTGAATGATGAGTATACATTGTTTCTATATCCCATATATTTCCTTACTTTTCTCATAAAATATTTTTTAAAGAAAATTATAGGTATTAAGGATGATTGTGTATAATAACAAAGAAAATGATCTTGTTAGGGGTATAAGGACTAGGCCTTATAAATTACATAATATTGAATTAAATGAATAATTAAAAAATAGTATCTTTTAAGGTTTATAGTTTTAGAGAATTAGTCCATAACAATTACATTACATCTCAAAAAATACAAGGTAGACACTTCTAGTCAGTTTCCATTTTTTCATAAAATAAAATCTCTTGAAAAAAAGATTCATGTCTAGTCCCATGTTTTCGACCAGATGACTTTTCCTTGACCCCATCCTTTACCTAATTCATCTTTAGGTCCTATTAAAAACATTTAAAAACTATGGATGAGTATAAAAATTTCTGTAAGGGTTATAAAAAAAGAAAGAAAACATTATTTCATAATTCCATACATAACATAAGCTCTTTAACATACCTCGTGAAATAATAAGATTTAAGAATAACACATAGAAAACCTAAATCATAAAGGTAACTTGTGGCATTTATATCATACTTACATTTTAGCTATCACAGCAACATAGGGAGTTAAATTTGGAATACCCATTACAGTATATTCCCTAAATCTCTTTGGAGAAAAATTCATGTTTACCTCTGTGACGTTACCCAATGAATTGGAGATCTATCTCGGGCTCACCTGCCCTAGGTTTATCAGGGAACCACCTGTATACTTAAGAAATTTCCAAGAACCATAACATATTCTTAACACATAGAAAAAACACAAAGCAAATATAACATTTCCACATTTAAATCACAATATATCATTTAAATATATTGACATAAAAATACATTATAAAAACTATTTTCAAAACCAAAATACATAAAGGATTATACGGTATTAATTTTTATTTTAATTACATTACAACTTGTTAAGGAAGCCAAAGATCAAATAATACTCGCGGCGGTGGAAAGGTCATTGTCACCATGTATTTTAAAATAAGCATTAATTTTTTTCATTTACTAAAATTCATAGTATAAAAAATATTCTATTTTAATGAAATGAAAATTAAAAGGTTTTTATACAGCGTATAAAATAAAATCATGTATTAAAAAAAATATTCCTCAATGAAAGGATATTGAGATGAAGTCCCTAACCTCATTCCGACATGACTCATTCGTTCTTTAATATACTGAATAATGAACTAAAGAAAATTTCTACATTATTAAGAACCTTTTTCAAGTTTATTATTCCTTTTATATCACTTCTTACCATGTTATAAACATTATGTAATCATTTATGTTAGTAATGGTGTTTTTGTTGATATTTGGTACTTGAGTCAAAAATAGACTTCTTATAATTACAAGTTGTTCACATGGTAAAAATTTCATTATATCCAGAATGATATTCATGATTTAGATATCATATATATCATATATATCTAGTATATATATGTATTTATAGTAGTACATAACATTTGGAGATAAGAAATGAAATGCACCGTTCTTGGAGATGGTAAGTCGTACGTACACATGAATGCTACTTCTATTTCTATTTATTATTTTAATGGAATTAAAAAATAATGATACCAAGTTATATTTTAATTACAGTATAATATCATATTTAATATCATTAAATCCATCATTTTTACATCTCACATATGTCAGTAACGAGTCATATCACTTTGAGGGGGCGGTAGTCTGCACTTCCTCAAATGAAATTATCATGTTTACCTATAATGGAAACTATAAAGGTATGATATAAATAAAATACACAAGAATATAGATAACATAAACATAATATATATCATATATAATTTTAGTGTCATCTTAATGGCCACCATGAGAGGCGGTAGGAGATAATCGAACAATCATCATTTCGTGAGGTGTTAGTTTGTCATTTAGAGAAACATTATGTTCTTCTCCCATTAGATGGAGGTGTGTGTAAGTGAAATTAGAATCCATCTCATAAAAACATACTAGTATAATTAGGATACTATTTTTGTTATAAAATAAAGGAATAAAAAGTGGTTAGGGGTTGTAGAAGTAAAATAAAAGAAAATAAGTTAATAGAAACAGTTACCTTTAATTTGGGTAACTACCTTTGGTATGAACCAAAAATACTTATTGAAGTGTCTTCTTCCTAAGGTAAGTCTTCTAGGAGTAGAAGAGGGATCTTGAGAGCTTATTTGGGAAGGTTTTGGATGAAACAAGGGGCTTCATAGGTGTGAGGAATAGGTAATAAGTGAGGGCTTTTATAAGAGGGAGGAGGGGCTCTACAGGAAAGTGTGAAAATATTATTTTATTATATAATGATATTTGGTTTCTAAACATCCAAAACTAATTAAAGTATAATATAAGATGAATAATGGTAGAAATAAAATCATCCAATAAGAATTGGACAGGTTTTGGCTATTGTTTTAATATTTATAATCTTATTTATTTAAATCATTTATTAATGAGGTTAATACTGCATCATTACTGTGTCATAAATAATTTAATTTATTTGATGTCTAAAAATAAGAAAAAAATATACCATAATGTAGAAAATAATTTTATTTTTCCAAATAATATTTATAGTCAAAAAGATAACTTATATAACCCTATGTAAAAATTAATTTACTAAAAGATTTTTTTATGTCATTGTTGTCTTTACTTTAAATTAATTAATCTAAAGTGCCATTATCACTCTCATGTGGCTCCATGGGGTCCCAAAAAAGACCCAAGGATGAAAATGGTCGTCCATGACTCATCTAATAATGTTAGGACAAGTGGTAAGGTAATTTTGTATTATTATGATATTCTTTTTTCCTTAAATTGTCCTATTTACCTTTAACCGCAGTAAATAAAAGTCAAAAGATACTATTCACCAAAAAAAATATTTTTATCTTATTAAACCACATTTTACTTACTAATTATAGCCATGTATGTTTTATTTTCTAAATTAAATCCATAGAAGTGGTAAAATTTCATTTAAATGAAAATGTTTGTTTTTAACTACTACTTAGTGGTTTCACTATTCATCCAAAATAGAAGTTTTTGAGAAAACTACCAAAAAATCAGCTTAAGCTATATTTGATATTATGAATTCAAAAATGAATTATATTTTACCAAATTAAAAACATAGATGTATCATTAATTAAATTAAAATAAATTATCGTTATCAAAATAAGTAGGGTGTTTTTAAGAAACAATAACTATCAAAAGATTTATACTTGTTTATGTCCAATTTCAAAGTGAAATTAATTTCAACGACCAACATTGGATTAAATGGTAAAAACATAATATAATTAAACTTTAAAACTAATTAGAAATATAATCTAACCATATAAATAAATTATATTCAAAGGAACATTTGAATTAAAATACAATATTTTTCACTATTCATAAAAAATAAATTTTATCAGAAAAATACCAAAAACTTACCCAAAGTAAATTTTGATGTCCTGATTCAAAAGAAGAATTATATTTGGTTAAATAGAACATATTAAAGTGACCAAAACTAGATTTAAATATTGTTCACCATTAAAAGGTGGTAAATCAACCTTTTAATGTAAATTATGATTAAAATTAGATTCATTCACATTTTAAGCCTCTAAATTTTATTGGATAAATTAAAAAACATTTAAAAAAAATGTATAATTATTTTATAGTTAGTTCAATTCATTCTCCCCAATACAATGGCTAGGCGTTAACTACATTTAAAATAATAATATTATTTAATTAGTGTGCAACAGAAGATTTAAAAGAAACATGTTGTTGCGTATCGGGTAATACATCGAATATAGAAACCCATTTAAAGTAAAATTAATATTTAATTCACATATATAAATAATTATAGAAAATGTATTATTCTTTATTTACATGGGATGTTACATCCTTCCCCCTTTTAGTAATTGCATCCTCGCAACTTTATTCACTTATCAAATAAGTGGGGGTATTTATCCATCATAGCATTTTCATATTCTCAGGTATCCCCTTCAACCATATGGTTTTCTCACAAAACCTTTACCTAGTGAATTACCTTATTCAACAACACTTGCTCTCCATGATCAAGAATATAGACTGGTTGTTCCTCATAAGAGATATTATCTTCCAACTAAACTACCCCTAGACTGAAAACATGAGATGGATCTGGAATATACTTTCTCAACATTGAAACATGAAAAAAATTGTGTACTTGGGACAAAATTGGAGGTAAATCCGCTTTGTACGCAACTGATCCAACATTCTCCAGGATTTCATAAGGTCCAATGAACCTCAGACTCAACTTTCCCTTCTTACCAAAACACATCACAATTTTCCATGGAGAAACTTTGTGAAAGATATCATCACCTAAGTCAAAAGAAATATCATTCCTCCAATTATCCACATAAATTTTCTGCCTACTCTGAGTTATTCTCATGTGCTTCTGAATCAACTAAACCTTTTTTTTCATCTCTTCTACAAATTCTGGTCCCATCAGCTTCCATTCACCTACTTCATCCCAAAAAGCAGAAGTTCGACACTGCTTTTTATATAATTCATCAAATGAAACAATCTGTACACTGGAATGAAAAGTGTAATTATAAGAAAATTCAACCAAAGAAATATGTTGGTCCCAACTTCCATGGTAATCTAGTAAAAAAGCTCATATAATATCCTCCATAGTCTGAATTTTTAGTTCAATATTCTCATCTGATTGAGGATGAAAAGCTGTAATAAAATTTAATTCAGTACCCAAAAACTTCTAAATGCATTTCCAAAAGTTAATAGTAAACCAGGGATCATGATCAGATACAATACAGAGGGGAACTCCATGCAACATGACAATCTCTTTATCATACAACCGAGAAAGTTGATCTAGAGACACAGTATCTCGAATAGGAAGGAAATGAGCAGATTTAGTCAACCGATCAACAATAACCCAGATTGTATTATTTCCCTGATATGTTTTTTGTAATCCCATAACAAATCCATTGATATATTTTCTTATTTCCACTCTGGAACCGGTAAAGACTGTAGCATCCCTTTCGTTAACTACCACTCTGCTTTAACCTACTGACAAGTCAAACACTTCAGAGTAAAATCAATAATATCTCTTTTCATTCCATCCCACCAGTAATACTCCTGAAAATCATTGTACATATTAGTAGTTCCATGAAGAATCGAAAATGGATAACTATGAGATTCACTTAACAACTCATTCTTCAACTATGAATTACAAGGCACACATAACCTTTTCCTAAACCTCAATACACAATCATTATCAACATTAAAATCTGGAAACATGCCCTTCTAAACCAACTCTACATTTTTTGGTAACTCATTGTCTTCCCTCTACGCTTGCTTAATTCTGTCTGATAGAGATGATTTCATTGACACCTGAAACAAAATAGAATAATTTCATGTACCAACAACTTCTATTCCAAAGTTCATCAAAACAAAAACCAAAGGATCTCATTCCCAACGAAACATGGTTAATGTAATATTAAATTTCCAACTCAAATCATCATCCACTTTATTTTCTTTTCCCGGATGGTATAGGATCGTGAAATAATAATACTTGATTAATTCCAGCCATCTCCTATGTCTCATGTTCAATTCTTTCTGAGTGAATATATACTTCAAACGTTTTTTGTTAGTATATATTTCCCATTTTAATCCAAACAAATGATGCCTCCAAATTTTTAAAGTAGCTAATTCCAAATCATGTGTAGGGTAATTTAACTCATGAGGTTTCAACTGACGTGAAGCATAAGCAATTACCTGATCATTCTACATAAGGACACAGCCAAGTCCTTTCAATGAAGTATCACTGTAAATAATAAACTCACCATTTCTGAAAGGTAGTTCCAAAACTATAGCATTCACCAATATTCATTTCAATTCCTGAAAATAATCATCACCTTCTTTTTTCCAAATGAACTCAACCCCTTTTCGAGTTAACTTAGTCAGTGGACTAGATAACTATGAAAAAGTTTCAACAAAACTCATGTAATAACCTTCCAATCCAAGAAAACTACAAATCTCAGTTATATTTGTGGGTCATGGCCATTATTCAACAACTTTTGTTTTATTAGGATCAAAAATTATGCCATTTTTTTAAATAATGTGACCAAGGAAAGAAATTTTTTGTATCCATAATTCACAATTTCTGAACTTCACAAATAGATTGGCTTCATTTATGCTTTGAAAGAAAACCCTTAAATGACATTCATGCTCCTCTTTAATTTTAGAATAAACTAAAATATCGTCAATGAACAAAACCACAAACATATCCTAAAACTCATGGAAAAATATATTCATAAGATCCATGAATACAGTAGGTGCATTGGATAAACCAAAATTCATAACTAGAAATTCATAATGCCATATCTAGTATGAAATGCGGTCCTCGGAATGTCTACATCCTTTACTTTCAATTGATGGTACCCCGAACTCAAATCAATCTTTGAAAAATACTGTGCTCCCTGGAGCTGATCAAACAAATCATCGATATGAGGAAAAGAATACTTGTTCTTAATAGTGATGTTATTAATTTATCTATAATCAATGAAAATTCTCATTGAACCCTATTTCTTTTTAACAACCCAGATAGAAGCACCCCATGGTGATGTGCTAGGTTGAATGAAACCATTATCTAATAACTCCTGTAATTGCTTCCATAACTCTAAAAGTTCAATTTGATCCATTTTATAAGGGGGTTTTTAAATTGGATTAGAATCAGGAACTAAGTCAATAGTAAATTCAACTTCCTAATCATGTATAATTTTAGGCAATTCATCCATAAAAACATCAAGGTACTCATTTACCAATATCAATTCATTAATTTCAACAGTTCCTTTATTTTCAAAAATATGTGCATGGTAACATTCATTTCCATATTTTACTAGTTTCTCACCTTCCTGATATGTTATCAAAAGAAAGGGTTCATTCTTGTACACAAACTGAAAATATTTCTAAAAAGAAACCTCTTTAGCTCTGCAGTTAATCTTAGAATGATAAATAGAAAGCCAATCCATACCCAAAATAGCATCAAACACTACTAGAGGCAAAACAATAAGGTTTGTAGGTAGATTCTTTCCAAACACAAGGACAGGACGGTTCTAATAATTTCTTTTAGTCAAAACATTTCCTCCATGTGTTTTTACCATAAGTTATATATTCATATCTTGTGATGGAATTTTCAATTTACTAAAAAACTTCTCAGAAATGAAAGAGTGTGTAGACCCTAAATCAAACAACACATTGGCATAATCTAAACAAACAAACAGTTTACCCGATACAACTTCAATTGATGGCCCAATATCTATTGAAGTAGTTGCAAAGGACTTCACCACCCCTTTCTTCTTGTAGTCTAGCTGATTTCCCTTAGTTGAGTTCTTCGTTGGACACTCATTTTCATAATTATCCATTTCATTGCACTTAAAAAAATTTACTGACTGTAAATCATATTTTTTATTACCATAACCTTGATCGTTTTCAGTGCAATTATGAGCCTTATGTCCCATTTTACCACATCGGTGGCACTTATCATAATTATTCTTTGCTTATTCATTTGTATTTCGTAAAAAAAGACAGTGAAAGAATAAATGTTGGTGGGACTATCCAACATGGAAAGGACTAGGTCTTTATACAGAACCCTATAAATATCCTGTGCTTTTTTTAATAATATTTTTTTCATATAAAAGGTCAGGGTGACATTCCTATATTAGAGGAAATATACTATAGAAATTTCCAAATGTTATAGAAGTTTCTATTTATGAGTTAAGAAACTTTCTCCTAACAGAAAAAGGAGCCACTAATTAACCCCCACCACTCTTTGTGATCTTTACCCAACCTAGGAATAATAATTGGTATCGTAGGATGTTTCCTCCAAAATATCTATATTGGGAATGGATAATTTCAATTCAGTGAAATATAAGTGGATTATAATTTTTAGTTGCTTGAATTATCATATCTAGAAAGATAGAATGCTTCTATATCTTATCTCTATTGGGTATTATGTTTTGGAAGTTACTACAAAAGGTTCTCCTCCTCGTACTGAGAATACTCCTCTTACTATTTCAAGTAATAGAAATCATTAGAATGATATAAGAGAGAAAAATGCTTTACTCTCATCACTTACTAAAAGTTAGTTTCTTAGAGTAAATTGAGTTGGAACTGCCTCTGCTATATAGGATATGTTGAAAAATATTTATGAAGGAAATATAAAGGTGAAGAATAAAAATTTACAACTCTAGAGGATATAGAATAATGATATTAAAATGGTTGAGCATGAATGTTTTGGTGACTTCTTTACAAGGTTAAAAGATATGTTAGCACCATAAGATGTCTGGATGAGAAATTGGAAGACTCAAATATTATGGAAAATATATTTATAATGATTCCAAATAAGATTGACTCTAAAGTTTAATATTTGGAAGATAGAGATCCTAAATCCTTATCTCTGCATGATCAATATAGTATTCTTGTTAATTATGAAATGAGAAGAGATAATGTTCTGTGAAATAAATAAGAGGTTTATATGGATTTTTCATTCAAATATTTGATAAATGGAAAAAACAATGATAGTGAAATTAAAAAAGAATCAATTGATTCAAAAGTTGAAAAAGAATACGAATATTTCACTACAAGTGTTTCCCTCCTTTCAAATAAACACACTAATATAAAATGGAAAAGCAAAACTCTTAAATAATGGAATTGTGAATGGAAAGGAAATTTTGAAAAAAAAAACATTGGAAGAATGTTGGATAGTATGAGTTCAAAGATGATTATGGGAAACCTCATGAACAATAGTGGAAGATACGTAAGGATATATTTCCATATGACAGAAAGAATAAAAGTTATAAATAAGAATGAAGAATAATGATTCCTCATCTGATGATGAATCTAATCATCAACTCAACTTTATTGCATAAGTTATAAATGAAAGTGAATCATATATCAGTTATTATAAGAATAATGAGATTCTATAAATGGAATGGATTCTCATTGGAATCTAGAGAAATAAATTTATTGGAACACCCAACTCAACTCAAGAAAGAAAGAATCTGATGAAATATGTTGAAAGAATAATTTTTGAGAACTTTTATTTGAATGAAAACTAAATGGTAATAAAGAAAAGCCAACTAGAAATGAGAGTCTCAACAAGATGGAATCTACCCTAATTTAAGAATGTAAATAGAAAAAGTTTAAGATATATGAATCTAAAAAAATAATTGATGTTTTTATAATTAATTTGTCTAAGAAATAAGAAGAGTTTTTAGAAACATAATCTATGTTTCTTATTGTAAAAAGTGTGATACCAAAGATGAGATAAAACTTCAACAAGTAAATTAATGTTAAAGCTGAAACATATAAAGGAGGTTAAAATAATGGATTAAAAAATTAGGTTTTTGAGAAAACATATTGCATCAAGGAAGATAAGAATTCTTCAGAAAAGTATGCTACATATCAATGTGGTTCATGATTTTTAAAGTAATAATAAAATCAATGTTCTTTTTATTTTTACTCTCAATCTTAAAGATCGTGATTTAGAGGTAAGTATTGGTGTTTTTTATTTTTAAAACATATAGGTTATTCATATTGGTATAACATGTCTCTACCTAGAAATATTCATTAATCAAGAGGACACTATGATGAGAATAGAAGATCAAATGTTCTAAAAAAATATTTGGAGATGAAAAGGAAAACTCAAATGATGGAGAAATGTGAAGATGTTTATAAGGATGAGTATGTTAAAAAATTAGTGAAAAAATGTTGAATCCAAAAATAAAAAGTGATTAGTTATTTAGCCAAAATAAGATGATATGGGAAGAATGTTAGAAGAAGAAAACAAATGATCTAATGAAAATGGGAAGATAAATGTTTCTGATAATGTGAGAAAATTTATAGAAAGGTATCAATATATTGTGGGATGAATGTTTACAAAATATGAAAGAGATGTGAGCAATAAGGGAATGTTACTAAAATTTTTCTGACTATCCTTCCAGAAAAAGTGAAAATAATGAATGAGTTATTATAAACTCACTATAACAATAAGGTTCCAAAATGGGAAAAGAAATTGAAATCCTTATCAAAAGAGTCCATTTATGAAGAGAAACTTTTTAAAAAACACAATAAGTATTAAGAGAAGAAATAAAATATATCCAATAAAAAATCCAAGAATAAGAAAAAAAAATTCAAGATTGATAGATGGCTCTTAGTTCGAGCTTTTTTTCTAAGAAGATATGAGGTTCCTCCTAATTCCAAAAACATTTTTGTATTTTTACTAAATTTTAGGGAATTTAAGGAGTTGAAATTAGGAAGTTGAAGATGACTCTCTAACTATTCTTACAAAATAAAGTAATAATGTTATGAAAGCTTTTTCTTGAATGTTTTGGTTACACTCTTGAGGATTCTGATATGTTTCTTGAGATTGGTTCATGTAAATTTTATATTAAATAAAAAAAATCAATATTACCCAAAGCATATAATTTTGAAGGAAACATGAAACATAATACATGAATGTTGTGTAATAGAAAACATTGATGGCCATGGTAATACACTCTTCTTTTTTACATCGAGTTCTCCCACATCAACATAGATTCATTTAGTTAATGTATCTCTGTTAAGAAACTCATGTGACACTTATGTTCTCCAAAAGAAGAGCTTCGTGTTTTTATGTTGAAAAGTTCCAAACCTTTTGAAAAGATAAAATTTTTCATTAAGGATGGAAACTTGACATAAAGACCTATTTGAATTTGATTTTCAATAAGGGGGAGGTAATATATTGAGCGAGAGAAAAGGAATGAATAAATATAGTATAAAAAGTGGGAAAATAAAACCCATATATTTTTTTAAGAGGTTACATGTAGGTATTAAATTGGGTATTAACAACAAACACAAATGGGGGATAGTTGGACCTCAATAGAGTTTTGGTCATATTTGTTTTCAATAGATCAATATGATGATTATGTTTAAGGTAAAAACTATGTTAAAAAGTTAATGGAAATGTTGATTTAAGAATGGTGTGAGTAAAGTTATCAAATCAGGTCCATGTCCATAAGGATGATAATCGAATCTTGGAGGGTCAGATTTAGAATCATTGACTTTGGATCCATACATCAGTATGAGAACATATGATTTCTCACATTGGGATTTCTACTAAAATATACTATAAAATTTATTGAGTCTTGAGTGAAAGTTCTCATCATAATTTTTCAGATCATAATCATTTCTATCATATTCAGGCCATATTCATTCTGGAAAAACATATTCAGGCTCAGTTAGAAAGAATGGAGGATGATGGAGTTTTAGGAAGTTGTAATACTTTCCCTTATAAATGTTTTTATTTTTCAGAGATTTTTATTTACCATTAATCATAAGTATGTTGTGAAACTTATGAAACAATCATAATGAAGAAAAATATGTTAATGATCCTAGGGAATGAAAATATCATACTCCGAAAATATTATAGAGATTTTCATACATGGATTTCAATAATGATATTTTTATACTTGGATTTTTTTATTGAATAAATTTAAAGGAATAAAGAAAAATATATAAATTGTACTTAATAAATCATACTCTAAAATAATACTGGATAAATCATACTGTGATTTCTAGGATTTCATAAGGATGAAATCGTAGTGGGATTTCTGGGATTTTTTAATGAAAAATCCTACTGGAAAATCCCAATGTTAAATAAAGGAGAATTTATTATTTGAAGAGGAATTGAATTAGTCAAAGGAAGATCCCAAAATCAATAAGATTTCAAGATTCCATATGAATTCAATGATTCAAAGATAGATCCTAGATTTAGGAAGAATTGAATATTCATGAAATATATTTAAGTGGGAAAGGTAATCTGAACCCCACTGAAACCATTTTTTATATCCATATAAAAGGATAAAGGATTTCATTTATAAAGGTAAATATGAATAGTTCAGGTACTCATGCTATAGAATTTATGGACAATTATTGAGTACCTAACAAAACATTTTGTTTTAGTTTGAACATGAAGAAGATTCATCGAAGGATGTTCAAAAGGAGAATCAGACTAGATTGACCACCGTAACAACATCCATCATATCCAGGATCATCGGACTAGGTTCCATAAAACAAATGAATTGTAAGATTCATATTTAATTTCTACTCAATTGAATAAGGAAGTGCAAAATGAACAATCAAAACTGACTAACTATTAGACTAAGGATCCATACTGGTAATATTATATTGATCGATGTTGAGGATGTTTTTTAAACTGAGATTTTGGAATACTGTTAAATAATAAACTATTACTTAAGTGATTTTTTTGAAGTTATTTAAGAATGAACAATTGTATATTTTGATTCATCTTACTTGTGGAGGAAGTGAATACTTTCTTTAGTGAATCAAAAAAGTATATAAAATAGAATCTTGTAACTTTGGATACTTACCCGTTGCTGAAAAGGATTGTTTTGTGAAGTGAATACTGGAGGGGATATTTTAGGGATATAACCAACAATGGAAGAAATGTTTATACTCGTAATGTGGATTTGTTAATTTGTAGTTCCATTTTATTAAGAAAAGAAGATAGTGAAAGAATCCATGTTGGTTGGACTATCCAACATGGTATGGTGTAGATCTTTGTACCGAACCTTTTAAATATAATGTGCTGCCATTTCTTTATATTTTTTGCATACAAAGGGTGAGGTTGTGAGTTAGTTTTGTTTGTATTTTTACTCTAATAAGATTCATAGGTTAATTAATTATTTTTTAAGGAATTTCAGAACATTCTTATAAAAGAAAAAGGAACCACTGATTCACCCCCTCCCCCCTAGTGGTCTTGATCCTACATGGGAACAATAAAAAGTAAAAACAATACAATGGAAATCTAGGGAGCAGAAAAAACACACTTATCAAAGAAACCAGTAATAAAAATTAAATTTATTCGCATGAAATGCGTATAAAATAAAATACAATATTATGATGAAATAATAATTCAACACTATCAAACACATTATTCCAAATATTTAGGTATTCATCCCCATTTATCTCCATATTTAATCATTTGTAAAAATATCAAAAACAATTCATCAACCTAGGGATACAATTATTTGAAATATATTTAATTTATACCATGAGTTTAGTTCTAAACCATATTAACATTTTACTAAACATCTTCATAATATGATAAAAAATTATCCTCATCCACATCTTGTTTTAGAGGGATGCTAATTTTATACAAGAGTATCCCTAAGGACTATGAAAAGTTGTTCTCTCTAATTTAAAATTATCTATATGTTTCTATGTATTTATAATTAAATAATAACCCTTAAACCTTTTTTAGAATTTTATTTTAATAAATCAACCTTAGATTTTTAAAAATGATTTTGAGAAAGGTTATTGGATTAAAATAAATCATATTGAACTGCCTAGGATTACATCTAATTGGAGGGATCATCTATCGAGTTAATAATTATGTTTTGATAATCATTAACAACATCCAAAAAAAATAGAGAGAGCATATAAAGGATGACCAAGAAGTTCTCTATTACGGATATGATCAGATGAAGTATTTACAGGGACATTAGCATTAGAATGTTTGACTTTATCAACATAAGGGTATGGTGGTTTAACCAAAACAAATTTCTTATCAATCTCATTGGGCATCATATTATCATTCTCAATGTAAACTAATATCCACATTTCTAGCAAGAGAAGGAAATTTTTTCTGTTATTTTGTCCAATTATATATTATTTATTAGAACCATAGTCCATAGAAGGGTGACCAAGATGAAGACATTTTCAATAGTAGATAGGTAAATTTTCGTAAAAAAATTCTTATAAAAATCCAGAGTCATTATTTTGGATCTATTTATTTGAATTAAAGGATTCAATATGGTTATCCTTAGTGCAGAAATGCAAAACCGATGTCCTTATAATATTTTTTGTTGTAGGATCTTAATTAAGAGGATAGGAAATTACACTAGAAATGGAAAAAATGGTGATTGTCATGAAAATGTGTACGGGAAAGACAATGGATTATAGACATACATGATCAAGATAAAATTTTTAATTGAAATAAAAATATAGAGACCTTTTTAAAACATTTAATGAGAAACCTATAAAATCCAAAAACTCATCGACCAAATCTGATTTTAATATTTCTCATAAGATAAACAAATCACTACTTTGAAAGAGTTGAATAAAAAATATAAAAATGAATAAAAAAATTGATTAAAAGGATTTATTTATACATTTCAAAAATGGATGATGCTTAAAAAAATTACCAACAAGAACTCATCTGAGGTAAGTAGAATGAAATTGAACATCCTCTTTTAAATAAACCAAATCTCGATGTCTTTTTTATAGAACATATCAAGATAAAACAGTTCCTCGACCATAGTCAAAGAGGAAACACAATCAATACATAATTTTGGCTCAGAATTCTTATTAACAAAATTAATGAAGCTAGGAGAGTTAGAAAGATTAGGGTATCATTATATATCGCCATTCCCCACATCTCTTGAATTTTTCAACCATCAAACATCTTAATAATATTATACATATAATAAATTCATAATAAATTCATAAATTTTAATTAATTATAAATCAATATATTTGTATATTTATAATAATAATAGTATTAATTTAAATAATGTTCATTTATATATTATTATAAAGGTAAACATGTCAATAAAATTAAGTGTATCATAGTATTACATTTCCTGGAAAGTAAATTATATATATACACACACAGATAGATATATACATATATGTAATCATACATATATAAATTTTAAAACATAACTATAATTGAAATTTTTTAAGGGATGGGTGGAAGGGTTATCCCTGGGGTGGCTATTACCTATCCTCCATAGCCCATGGGTGTGGGTGTGGGTGTGGGTGTTTCATTGTCTTATACCTCCAATTAATAAATTAAATTTTTATATAAATTATCCAATATAAATAAATAAATATTATTATTATTATTATATATTTGTATATAATACAAATATTTATGTTACTATATTTATAAATATGTAAGTATATTTATATTATTATATTCATAAATATATTTTTATATATATAGAAATTAATATATGTGACATCCCAGACTCTAGAAACAAATATTTTGTTTTAGTATTACTATATTGCTGAAAAATATAGGAGTTACTATACGATCCAATAGAATATTAGTTTTTAAAGACTAGATACATATAAATTTTTTAGATTTCATGTGAAAATATAAAATATTGAATAAAAATTCCCTGATAACATTATTATCCCTTCTTTTATATGCTTGAAAAATTCAATATAGTTTTCTTCTAGGTTTCATGGGGGATGAAAAACAGTATAAGGTTGAGGTCATGTTGTCATTAAATAGTACCAAAAATCAGAAGATATCATATCATAAGCATGACATAAATAGTATGCCAATGCTAAATGATCAAAATAATGTATTAATTAAATGGAACTACGGGAATACTATTTCTATGATATTAAATAAAAACTACAATAAAAATTATTGATCTCTTACTAAATGACTGTATAACACTATATATCAAAAACCATCATCAACGACTTATACAAATACATAATATGTAGATGGGTAAGGAATATACCAACACCAAACTATTTATCTCATGAGAACAACAGATGCATTGTGGGGATACCTATTATAGGACCCACCCATCACTAATTAAATCTAATTCAATAATTATATGAGTAAACAAGAAATTTATTATAATTTCCTATGAAATAAATTCCATAATTGTGAAAAAAATAAAAAAAATTGATATTAGAATAATGGAAATATAGGGAAAAATATTTCCATATTCAGTGGAATAATATGACAATTTTGGAGAATATCCAATTTCTAAAATAGAAACTATGTGGTATTTTCACTATCTAAGGGATTATTGTTGTCATATAATTAAAGATAAGGTAGTGGAGAGTCTAATTTCAAGGAGTTTGGTTATCAAAATAACCTTATAATTGAGTTTAGTAACATGTGATGGAATGAGACAAAGGAAATGGTTTCAAAATCTATCATTTTAGTTCATAAAGAATATTTATATTATGTAAAGCATATCCATTTGGAGTGTTTATCCAAGTGTGTAGTCATAATCCCACTCATCTTGCACCGATTGGATATTGAGTTGATACTATACTATCATTTTTAGCATAATTTCACCATTGTGAATTTATTCTTTAGAAACATCCTTTTTTTGGTATGAAGACTATGGATTTAATTATATGGATACTCATATATAATAGTTTATATTTTGAAACATATGTTTTTTGTTCATTATGAAAGCAAAGGTAAAATTTGAAAATAAACACATTTGAATGACAGATATGGTAATTTAATATTAGATACCATCAATAAAATACAATTCATGTTATAATAAACAAAATAGTTAGTATATACACTATATTATTGGAATTGTGGGAATAATAAAAGTCATTTCCCATAGAAAATGAATTGGATATGACAAATCCATTAACCATAATCACGCATAGACAATTACTCTCTAATATCCCGAATGAAAAAAATATATACCTTAATGACATATTTCAGAAGATTATTCAAAAAATAACATGTTATATACTTCATTTATAATTATCCACTATATTTAAATTATTTATTTATTATATAATTTCAATATCAGGTGTAAACAATCATTATTTTTTAGATAGTGTGGTAATAACGCTGTTATTTTTATTTATTCTCTAAAAATTTCCATTTAATGATCTTAAAGGTAATTTATATTTATTATTTATAAATATTTATAATTATATAATTTCATTCTCTAGGAGTTTTGAATATGAACATGAAAGATTATATTGGTGAAGGGCTTGTTTTAGTGATTTTTTAATGAATGTACATTTAAATTTTAATTAATGATTTTAATATAGATATTACATTTATTAAACCAATACCAAATAATTATTTAAATATTTATATTATATATGATAAAAAATTTTGTTTTTATAGTCAGAAAATATATTATTATATTACATTGATCATGTGGGTGGTTGGGCTGACCCAAACCTAGATATACCATGATTAATGAGTGACTGTAGTTATGAAAGTGGCTTATCTTTCATAATTTCTTAAATATACAATAATATTATTATTATTTATATTTTTAAATGTTTTGAATTATATTTTAATACATTTTAATAAAAATAATGAAACTAGATGAAAATTGAGATATGTTTCATTGGGTTGGCAGTACACTACACTAATGTATAATTGCACTATCATTTAACTTAATGAAGAAGAATATAGAAAGATAATGGTTATTAAAATATATAAAAAAATAATATATTATAAATACATAATTTATCTTCAAATATTTGAAAAAAATATATTTTGAAATTCAAATATAGGAACGAAACAACATTATGGAAAATGTAGTACATATGCAGTGAACATGACTTTTTGTTGGAGGACTCCTTAGAATATGGAGAAGTTATGCTTACTTCTAGAGAACAGTAGATAAATTAATTGGAAAATGATAAATGGGGAATGAAAAATTGAATATTATAAAAAGGATAATGATTTTTTCAAGCAGTATTGAAAGGGTGGTGAGAGACACCTTTTATAAGTGGTGAGATTGATATTCTTGTAATTATTTGATATTAATATAAAGAGGGTAAATATTTCACATGTTTAAAAGTCTAAAAAATAACAAACAAACACTGAATTTTTTTCATTGATACACACCTCAACCAATTATAGATATTTTGTTAACATGTTAGGCTTTTTAGCACTTTGGTTAACCCTTTTTACACTTTTATAGTGCCTTAACCCTAGAAAGACTGGTGGAATGTTCAGATAGCATTACATTGGAACGACTAAATTGAATCAAATCCCGAAGTACTAAATAGTGTATTAGACTTGGTAAACAAGATACATACATGGGTATTGTATTACAAACGAATACACTAATTACAACATAATTTTTTTCATTTTAGGATAAATTTATTCCATCGATGATATCCTTGAACATCATTATTACTGAAATTATTAGATTCATGGGGGAGGGAAAAAATAAGGGTGATCTCAAATGCTCAGTAAGGTCAAGTATATAAGAGTAAATAATGAATCAATTATAATAGTAAGTTTATAAAGGTAATCACTAAGAACAAAACCCATTCAAATAACTAGATAATGCATAATAATATGGAAAGTAAAATAATAAAAACACATGCCACTTAATAAATGAACTATGAATGAAATGAATCCATAGATATGATGATGTAAAATCTCATGTATATATAATAATTGTGTCTGGGTGAGGGGAATTCTTAATTAATGGATTCCATGTCTCCTTGGAACATGGTACCTTTACCATCAAGACCTTTCACAAGGTGGTTTAGCATATCAGGTAAAAACCATCTAAGGTTTACTAACAGACTTGTCCCATGAGACTACCAATGCATCGAGGGGATTTCTATTACCGGGCCCCATTCATGTCAAAGCTTCCCAAATCATTCCTCATATATCAAATAATTGATTTAACAACGTGCTTGGTCAAATATATGTTTGTATTAAATGACACATATTTATCAATTTTTTCCTAATTAATCAAATAACATTAAAGTACACAATATAAGTAAAAATAGAATATGGTTTGGGTAATAATAATATCCATGATAAATTATTTATATATAAAATTATAACATAGTCTTTAATGATCACTTGAAAATTAATATTTCAAGGTTATTAACAAAGGAATCAAGGTAGTGATTTTCAATATTATTCGTGGCCAAATCAATCAAAAAACATCCAATGGAAAAAAATGTTAATAATAAAAAATATCAAATATGGAGTAAAATAAAATTATTTTTCATTTATTAATGGAAATATTATAAAATTATCTTTCAAAAACAATATTGACAAAAATATCCAATTCATTTTGAAAAAAAAAATTGAAAAATATAATATTTTAAAATCACAATTAAAGACATTTTCATTAATTATTATACTTTTAATCTTTCAAAGTATTCTTTAATGAAATTATTATATGTAAATATGTACATACCATACAAGGTAAAAAAAATTCCTTTTACATGGTAAATATTTTTTAAAAATTCCTTTTTCAAAAATAGAAATGAAAATTTCGTTGCAAAAATTTGTTACAGACATAAACAGTAAAAATTGATTTATTAAATATTTTTGGTAGGTTAATTTTGTTTAGAAAACCTTTTAGAAAACGTGTTTCTTACAAGAAAATAATTCCTCCAACAAAAGTGAGAATTTATGTCATGTTTTGTTAAAAAAATATTTATAAAACAATTAGAGTACCAAAGAGTGTAAAAATGGTAATATTAAATTAAAAATTCAATTATTGTCCAAATGATAATAAAATTAATGGTTTTATTATAAAATTAAAAAATATTTTCCTTTGATGGAAATTCAAGTGTAAACAATCCCAAACAAAATGAGATTGTGATGTAAACCCTTAAAAAGAACATAACATTGAAGTGAGAATGAATCAATGAATTGATTATTGGTGTTAAATGTAAATCCACATAAATGAAGTGGAATTATAATAATTTATAGTAAAATGTTATAAAAAATTAATCTTATAATATTAATGACGGTGAAAAATTATTATAATCCAATGAAAAAGAATTTGGTAATAAAATTATTTACAACTTAATAAATTATAATTCAATCCACTTAGAATATATAATTCATATTAAAACTAAAAATACCATTAATATAATATAATTCATGATATATTATATCAAAATAGTAAGTATTTTCACCACACAAAATAAGTAAGTGGTTGATATGAAATTTTTCTCATGGATGTAAAAAAGTTATATCAAAATATATTACCATCTGTTTCCTTTTTTGGTGAACAAAATATAAATTTATATATAGAATTTTTTTTAAAAGTTATTAACCTATTAAATAAAAATATTAATATTAATCATATCCTATATGATCTTTTTATGAAATCATACTACCCATTTTTATTAAACATTCTTTATTTTAACTATTTCATGTGTTTTTTTTCCAGTTCCTTGAGTAGGTTTTGACTTGTTACTTATTGTTAAAATTAATTTTATCATTAGTTTATCATCTATGGAATTTGAAAAAGTATGTAATTATCAAATATATTATATATTTGTTTATTTATAAAAATATTTAATATATGTTGATAAGAAATGAAATGAAACATTCATGAAGATGGTAGGTCGTACGTACCCATGAACACTACCTTCATTTCAATTTTTTATTACAAAAATGAAAATTAAATGATATATAAGTATATTATAACTCTAGTATTAAATTTAGTTCATATATGTCACATATTATTAATAAAACCATCATTTATATGTTCCATGTATAGTGTGAAAAATCACATTGCTTTTAGGGGCGGTAGTCCACACTTCAACAAACGATGTTATCCTATTTACACAAAATTAAAATAATAAGGGTATGTATTGTATAAAAATTAAAGAAGCATAAAGGAATTATAAATAAAATATATATGTTATAAAAATATTTTTTACATCATAGTTCCTAACCATGAGGGGTGGTAAATGAAAGATGAATAACATCATTTTGTTTTGTGGTAGTTCACCGTAGACATAAACGGTATGTTCGTTAACGATTATATGAAATTGTGTGTAATTTTAGATAGAATCGTTAGAATAAAAAAATTATTGTATAGGATAATTTTTTTTATTATATAATTATGGAATTAGAATATTCAAGTTGGTGGAGAATGAAAATAAAATAAAGGATCTTGAGAAATTATGTCCCCTCTTATTCGGGAAACTCCATTTGGTTTTCATCAAATGGATTACTTGGATGGATTTCAACCAAAAGGGGGATCCTAGGATGATGTTAGGTATATATAAGAGATATTTGGTAAGATCAGGGTCGTTACAATGTGTCTTGATTGGTGTGATGAAGTGGGATGGGTGAGTGCCTTTGTATAGTGGAAGGGGAGTGACATTCATGTAAATTTATGAAAAGGGAATTCCACCAACATTTTTCCTATGCAAAGTGGATCCAACAATTAAATTAATTCAGGAAAATGTGGGATAAGTTATAAATATGTATATAAAATGGTTTTTGAACAAATTTATGGGCTATAGTTTCCATTAAATTTGTGATTTTTTCCTTGTTAAACCCATTTCTATATTAATCGCTCTAATTAATTTTAATCGCATTCCCTAATATTTTTTTCAAAATAAAATTGAACTTATTGGAAATTAGAAAAAATTATTATTAAAAATATTGAATCAATTTTCCCATTTTTAAATCACATAATTTTAAGAAATTAATTTAAATTTAATTCGAAAAATGGGATGACATGGAATGTTTTAAAGTAAAAATGATCAAAAGTATTCTATGTGTTTATATTCAATTTGAAAGTGAAATTGATTATAATTACCTAAATTCGACTAATTGATATATAATTTATATAATTTTTTTAAAAACCAATTAAAAATATAATGTATCCTTACTAATAAACTATACGAAAAAACCCGTTTTGAATTAAAATTCAGTATTTTTCAATATTTGTTGAAAATGAATCTTCACAGAAAAATTCAAAAATATCCATCCTAAACTAATTTTCATGTATTTATTTAAAAAATTAAATTTATTTTTAAATATAAAATTTATATAAGTGACAATATTTATAGTTAAAATTGGTTTTCTATTAAAAGACATTAAAAGTGCCTTTATAAAAATATTGATTTTTATGCGAAATATTTGTTTTGTTCTTATATTATGACTACTGAATCTATTTTATTAATGTAAAAAATGTTTTATTGAATATAATATATATATATAATGAATTAATATCACTCACCAATTGTAATTAATTTATTTTATTAGGATAAAATAGCTTTTTGGGCATAAAAATAGTTGTTTATAATGACATTTCCTTTATATTTGATTAGTTCTAATATTCATTTATAACTAAATTATAACTAATGAATTAATTCTATATTTTTTCAAACCATATATTTTCATAATTCATTTAATACTATTTTTAACATCTAATTTAACATCTAGGTTATATCTTATTATATTAAATGATTAAATTTCTAATAGTATATTGTTTCTTAGTAAAACTTTTTATTGTGTGCAGCGCAAGTCATCAATGAAATTAATTATTCTATGCGACAAAATAAAACTCAATATTATGTTCATTGAAATGTATATCATAGATTAAATTTATTATATATATTATAATGTCTGAGGATATTATTTTATCTTAGGTGTTTGGTGTTTTGTTTCATATATGATATTGAATAAAATGTTCTTACATTAGAATTTAGTGGTGTTAAATTCCCCCCAAATTTACTAAATTTCATCCTCACAATTTAAATTGTTCATTAGTATTAAATTTATTTGATATTTCCATGCTTTCATCCCACATCAGGGGAAGGGATTCTAGTAAATCCTCTATAAAAGAGATAATGGGGTGTGAAAAGCTCACATGGACTAACATATTACTAGGTCTCTAAGTAAGAGAAAATTATTAGAATGTTAAAATATTGGATTCGATAGAAATCATAAATATTTATTGGGAATTATTAAGTAATCATTAAAAATCATTTTAATTATTAGTGAATATTTGAGGGTCTCAAAGTCATAAATCTTTGAGTATTTGGAAAACCATTAGATTAACAATAATTATGGTATTATGATAATAATTTTTTTGATTATTTTATTAATGATGAGTTATCCTATTATTGAACAAGGATATAAGGAAAATATACATACATAAAATATTCTGAAATCCAAAATTTTATGCTTTTTTTATACTTCAACCAAAATCAAATTCATCCATTACATCAAGAAATGGATATCCAAAAAATTAACTTTGATACCTAATGCACTAAAATATGATTTTAACAGATCATAAGGTTCATAAATTAGTAACAAGTACAACTTTTTTTCTTTGAAAACTCTCCATATCAAATATGATTGATACATTAATCACTAAACCATAAAAATGATACTATTCATTTCTGGTTAATATTTATTCATAAAATTGTTTAAATAAAAACAATTATACATTAAATAGGATATCGCGTAGGCATGTGGTAGGTGTGAAACCAGTATCATCATTCATTCATAGGTTTACATCCCACATCCCTTCCGAACAAGATCGGTTATTACCCAACATATATTTTCACCTTTTCTAAAACCATATTAATATAATTTCAAAAATAAATATAATGGACATACTTGAAATAAGATTAATTGTAAAACGTTCTTTTAACTAAGGTTTTCAATAAAACCTTAATAAGTAAATAATTATTCCATTTTAATTCAAAAAAGGTCATTCCGTTTTCTATAGTGTATTCTTTTGAAGATGTAATTTCTTAAAATATAAAACCATAGTGTGAGAATCATTTATCATATTCTATAGACCGTATAATCATTTTTACGATGTCAAAATCCTGACATAATATTATCAATCTAAGACATCCTGGTTTTAATCTAGGTAATTCACTATCATTTTCAATAAGAAGTCCATCATAATTTTTTTTAAATGAAATATGAATTTTTCTAAGAGTATCCCCCACTATGTAAAACCATTTTCATAGTGAGGACCCTTTTCATGTACTAAGTTACACTGAGTAAGACATTATACACCTTATCAGAGTTGTTACCACTAGGTATATCTGCACCAGAACTGTGTCCACATGTTGTATCATTAAAATTTTGTGCTACTATTAAGACCCTCATAATATCTATAACAAAAAAAATATTATGACATTCCTCTATACTTATCCTAAAATTCTATCATGGGGTTATGTTCCCTAATATAACTCTTCTAAGTCTAGTTTCCATGTTTCTACTAAACTCCCATTAATACCAACTTTATCACTCAAACCCCTGATAACCTAGATTCTTTTTATACTACCATTACATTACCATGATTATAGGAGATAAAATACCAATGGAATGAACATTTTAGTTTTCTTGATAAACAAGATACATAAAAGAGTCTTGTATTATAAATGAATACACTAATTTCAACATTTTTTTTCTTTCGACGATCAAAATATTCTATCTATGGTATCCCTGCATATCATTATTAGTAAAATTCATGGATTTATATTGAAGGTAATAAAAATAACGGAAAGCTAAAATACTCAGTAAGGTTAAGTATAGAAGAAGAAATAATGAATCCTTAATAATAGTCAATATATAAATGTAATAATTGGAAACTCATGCCAATAAAATAACCTGATAAGGCATAATTAATATGGAATGGAAAATAACTTAAACACAATAAATTTAACCAATGAACTGAGAATTAAATTCATATATATATATCACGGAAAAATCTCATGGATAAATAATAACTGAATCTAAATGAGAGAAATTTATAATTATTGTACGCTATGTTTCCTAGGTACATAGTATCTTTAATTTCAAGACGATTCACAACACTGTATATCATATTGTGTAAAAACCCATCAAAGGCTTGGCAACTAATTCATCCCATGAGCATACTGATTCATTGAGATACTCTTTGTAATTGGGCCCCATCAATTTTGTACTTGTCCAAACAATTACACATATATTAAATATTAAATTTAACAATTTTCATTATCAAATATCTATGTGGAGAAGAAGATATATATTTTTCAATATTTCCCCAGTTAATCAAATAACTGTGAAGTACACATGATATGTAAAAATGGTATAGTGGTTAAGAAATAATTATATCAATGATAAATGGTATGGATATTTTGAAGAAACTTAATGTTCAATAATCACTATTGGATTAATGTTTTAATGGGAATAACAATTGAATAATGTGAGTGAATTTAAATATTATCCTTGTTCAAATCAATAAAAAAAATCCATAGAAATAATAAGGATGGTATCATTACAAAATATCCCATGTGGAGTAAAATAAATTGTTTTCAATTTTGATGAATGGAAGTATTATTAAAATATCTTTTAAAAACATTATTGGAAAACTATTCTTCTCATTTTGGAAAACACATTGTAAATATTTTTATTTGAAGATAAACATTAAAAAATCATTAAATATTAATATGTTAAAATTAAAATGGAATATTTGAAAAAAAATAATGTTTGGTAAATCCATAAATGACGTACAAGGTAAAAATAACATTATTTGTACAAAGTAATATGGTTAGAAAAATTCATTATCAGAAAAGAGAGAAGAATATTCCTTTGAAAATATTTTTGAAAAGACATATAGATTATAAATTTCATTAATAAATAATTTCGGAGTGGTAAAAATCATTTTTCAAAACATTTATAGAAAACTAGATTTGTAGATGAAAACATGTTATCTAACTAAAGAAATAATTAAAGTTTATTTTTCTTAAAAATCATTTTGTAAAACATTATGATAAAAAAAATAGTGGAAAATTGTACTATTACTTGGAAAATTCCATGAGTCATAATAGAAGAAGAACAATAAAGGGTTCATTAGTCAATTAATAATTAATTTCCAGTTATCAAAATTCAAGTGTGAACTACCCCAAACAAAATAATATTTTGAGGTAAACCCTTGAAAAGACTATAAAAATGATGTGAGAATAAATCAATAAATAGATTATGTGTTTTATAAATATTTCCAAATAAAAAAATTGTAAATAAATAGTAGATAATAAAATTTTATTACAAAAAAAATAGTACACTATTAACAACATTGAGGATGTAATATAACCTAATGAAATAGAATCGGTCATCAAATTATCTACCACTTGTTAACTTTTAATTCAAATCAACGTGTAATAAATAATTAAAATTAAAACACAAAAAACAAGGAATATAATAAAATTAATGATATAATATATCCAATTGTTCCATAGTTATGCAACACAGTATAAGTTAGTGGTGAATATGACAGTTATCTCATCGAGGTGAAAAGGTGGATGAAAATCCCGTACATTATGTTTCATTTTCAGGTGAATGTCCAATTAATTACTTTTTAATGGTTCTAAACATGTTAATAACATATTACATAACCATATTAATATTTATTATACAATATTTGATATTATTATATTATATTATTACCTGTGTTTTAGAAAAATATCATTATTTTTATTATTTTAGGTGTTAATTTCATAGTTCTTCCCCAATATTTTAACTACTTACTGTTAATTTTACAAATATAATGATAAAATAATCTCCATAATGTAAACCCTGATATAATTATCATATATTTCAGTAAATTTGTAATAATAATTGTATATAATATTTGGATATAAGAGATGAAATGCATCATTCATGGTGACGGTAGGTCGAACATATGCATGAATATGACATTCTTTTCTTTGTCTTATTAAAATAATGAAAATTAAATAATATATATGTATATTATAAATTTTTTATTATATTTATTTAATATATTTCTAATATTTTTAATAGAACCATATTTTATATATTCCATGTATAGTATGAACAAATCACATCACTTTGAGGGGTAATAGTCCACACTTCTACAAACGATGTTATCATATTTACACAGAATAGAAAGAATAAGTTTACGTGTTATATAAACATTAAGTAACCATAAATAAATTATAAAAACATATATATAATAAAAAATTATTTTTTCCATCATATATCCCAACCATGAGAGCTGGTAAAGAAAAAAAACAAATGACATCGTTCTGTGAGGCGGTAGTTCGTCACACACATAATTGGTAAGCTTGTTACCCATTAGATGGAATTATTTGTATGTGTATAATGACACCTTAGAATGAAAAAATCTAAGTATATTTATGATAATTTTTATGATGTATAATCATTGAATAAGAAGATTTTAGGGTGAGGACAATGAAAATAAAACAAAAGAGCTTGATGAAGGATGTGTCTTATTCAGGTAACTCCTTTTGGTTTTCACCTAAGGGATTCCTTTAATGGATTTATGACAAAAGGGAAACCTCTAGGATTTGGTGAGGTATTTTTTGGAGCTATTTTTACATCTCTTTGTCGAGACAATTCATATTGATAGGTCTGAGAAACTTGGAAGGGTGGGTTCCTTTTATAGTGAATGAGGAGTGGCATTCTTGAAAAATTTTGAAAAGGGAAATCCATCTAGGTTTTTCAAATAAAAAGTGGATATAATAAAGAACCCAATTAGACTAAATGGAGGATATAGTCTAAATATAGATAAAAATTTCTTTTTTATAAGGTTTTATGTCATTTTTTCCCTTATGAAAAAGTTTTAGTCCTTTGTGAAGCTAATTTTTCTCTTAATTATAGTATTTAATTTTAATCACTTTTACTATTTTTTCCAAAATCAAAGTTGAACAAATTATATATTATAAATTATTATTATTCAAAATATGGAATACATTTTTCTAAATTCCAATAACAAAAGTGGAACAAACTAATTTAAATTTAATCCCACAAACAGGATGAAAATTTAGGTTTTTAAATTAAAAACGTTTAAAAGTTTTCTATGTTTTTATATTCAATTTAAAAGTGAAATTGATTATAATGACATGTATTAGATTAATATATATATAATACATATAATTTTACATTAAAACTCATTTAAAATAAAATTTATCCATATAAAAAATTATATAAAAGGTATTTTTTAATTTGAATACAATATTTTTCAATATTCATCAAAAAATGAAGATTCTCAGTAAAATAGAAGAAATTCACCATACTCTATTTTTTTTGTTTTTTTAATGAATTATGTTTATTGTTACATGTAAAATTTTTCAATTGAGAATATTTATATTCCAAATTTGTTCTCCATTAAAAGGTGGTAAAAGTGTCATAGAAAAATATTGATTTTTATGCGAAATATTGGGTTGGTAATTATATTATGACTATAAAATCGATTGGATGATTATTAATAATATTTTATTCAATATATAATATATATATTTCATTAACATCTTTCACTAATTATAATTAATCTAATTTATTATGATAAAACATCTTTTTGGGTATAAAAAATGGTTTTCTATAAAAACATTACCTTTATATTCAAATGGTTATAATATTCATTTATAATTAATTTGAGACCTATGACATCATTTTAAAATTTTGTAAACCATATATTTCTGTAATGTAGTTATCTTATTCATAACTTCTAATTTAACAGCTATGTTATGTCCTTTTATATTAAATAATAACATTTTTAATAATATATTGTTGCTCTATAAAACATGGGCTTGAATATAATGCAAGTCATCGAAGAAATTTGTTGTTGTGTGTGACATAAGAAAACTCAGTATTGTGTGAATTGAAATCCTTATATTAGATTGAATTTAGTAACTATATTTTAAATTATTGGGATATTATTTTCCATTATCCTCTTTTTCTTGTGTGTCATACATCCTATTCAATAAAATGTTTTTACTTTATAATTTTGAGGCGTTACACTTTTTTTGTTTACTGTAGTAAGATGTTTTTACACAAGTAATTTATTTTTTATTATAAAATTTCTAGTAAACCTTATTAACAAATATTGATGTTATAAAACAATGTTTTAGATCCATATAATATAATTAAATTTCTATTTAAAGAGAAATTTACTATGAAATTAAAGCATTTAGTTTATAGTAGAACTATTTTGTATAAACTATGTATTTTTTACCATTAATTTTTATTAATCTCATTTAATATTGAATACCTATTGAATTAGTGTAAAAATATTTTTATATAGGAATAAAAATTTTATAAGGGATATTTTTTGAGTCTTTGGGGCAGTTTGGTGTTAATTGTCGTCGTTTTGGTCATTTGGAGTCAGTATGGTGAAGAAGAAATGTGTTTGGGAGATCACAGGAGGTGAAAGTGGGGGGAGCTGGTCGTTCTTTTGTTAATGGGTTGGAGCAGCAGCTAGTGGATGTTCGGCTTGGGGCCTCTTTGATTAATGAAATCCAACAAGAGGCCATGAGGAAGGATGGACTTGGGATTTATGAGCATTTGGTGTGAGTGGATGCTTCTACCTTGGGTTGTGCAGTGGTGGGAGAGCAAACTCACCCAGTATGGGAGTGTGAGGTTATGAAAAATCATCATGAAGGGGCTCCTGTGCATGTAGCTCTAGTGAAGGAAGTGTGACCTGTTCTGAATTCATCGGTGAAGCAAGTCTTTGATCGTTTGAATTCGGATCTTGGGAGCTGGAAGAAGAATTTGGCGGATGACACTAGAATTGGACTGTTGCATATGGTTAATGTTCCTACTTGTAACAAGTTGTAGGGATTAGATATTGAGAATGGTTACCCCATGAAGGAAGGCCCGCAAGAGACTGATCCGGATAAGTTGCAGCTTGATTCCTATTCTCAGCCTATAGTGATTGAGGATAAAATTGGGAAGAATACCTTTTATGGCCTTGGAAATGAGGTTCCACTTCAATTTCTTGCTCCAATTGACACTAACTGGGAAGCGCAGTAGCCAGGAAGAGTATGTCTACCTTCTCCATAGGGTAATTAGATTAAAGGAACTGATGGCCGTCAAATGACGATTTCTGTGCACATCAATGGAAGATGGGGAAATATCACTAGTAGTGACAAACAAAAGGCTAATGTTATCTCTAAACAGTCTTACAGCGATATTGTGCAAGGTAGAAAAAATAATGTGTCTACAAGTGACAGTGGTATGACTGCTCTACCAAGGAGAAATCCAAGGAAATATTACTCTTACCTATTGAATCTGATGTCTACCAGTTCATCCTCCAAGAGGGAGAATTATCCCACGGTTTTCGCTGGTCTGAATAATGGAATGAAATCTTCTAAGGATTTTATTTCTTTGGAAAATTTGAATATGAGAAAGAAGTATGCCAAGATTCTGAAGCACTGTGAAAGATCAAAGTGGGAATCGGCTTCTGTAGATGAAGCAGTTTATCATGAATATGGTGATAGGTATGATGTTTTCTGATCTATAGTTCTTTTTTCGGGTGTGTTGTGACTTTTTTCTGAACTTTTAATTTATTTTAATAAATGTTCAGAGGTATTCCTCTAACTAATCTTTCCTGGTAATAAATACACAACGTTAATAAATAATGTTTTTGAATATAACAGTTTTACCATCAGCATGATCATTATCTTTAATCATAGTATAATTTTCTTACCCTAAAAATGATATTTAATTTAATAATAATAATAAAATTCTGAAATATAATACTATATACATTATGTTATATTTAAATTATATAAGTGATTTAAACTAATTTTTAATATAGGTTAATAAAAAATTAGAGTTAAAATGTTAAACATTTGTTTTATAAATTCAATATTGTATTTTTAAATGAATACTTTTAATACTTAATTAAATATTTTTTTCCTAAAAATGGGTTACATGTTTTTATATTGTTCAAACATATTTATTTATTCATAAATTCTAAAATTCTAGTAAAAAAATATTTTTCACAATTCACCTAAAAATATATTATTTCAGAAAAAACCTCAAAAATTCACCGTAAGAAAAATTTCCCACTATTAATCCCAATATGAATTAATTTTTTTAGATATAAATCATATAAATTTATAAATAAAACATTAAATTATAATGATGAATAACGTCACTTCTGAGATTGTATTGTGTAACAGTTTTGTGGTTTCGTGATCACTTGCTATAGTGGGGTCTTGGTTATTACTACCCCCATAAAAAAATTTATCCATTAAATTGGAATATACGTTATCCATTACAAAATTTTGGTTATTAATTCTTAATATATTCATAAGGTTCCATGTTTCTGCCTCTATATTTTTATTTCTCTAAAGGAATTTCATCAATAGAGTTGTCATGTTCCATTGAAATTTCTCTCTATAGTCAATGATCTGGACATGATTCACATATAAGGAAAAGTCAGGATAAAAGCCTATTTTGTCATATGGTAGTATAATTTGTTTTATATATTATTCATATCCTAAAAAATGATACATGGATTAAATTTTTCACAATAAAAAGGTTAGGTGGTTTCTAAAATCGATAAGCTACAACTCCAACTCTTTCTAAAATTTCAAAAGGAACAATATACCTAGGGCCTCCCTTCTCTATTTTACCAAAACATAAACCTCCTTTATATGGGTAAACCTTTAGTAATACATTACCCTCCACTTGAAAATACTTATCATTTCTTAAATTATATATATATATATATATATAGTCTGATTTGGATACATTAATATGATTTTGAGAAGTCCGTAATTTCTAAACTACCCTCTTCACATTTTTTCGTCCTACTAGATTATTTTCTCTAACTTCCTCTTAACAAGTTTAACTATGTTTCTATTCTAATAAATCGATTCATATGGTTAGATTTTATACACTAGTGTAAGGTTTTATTGTATAAAAATTCCCCCATTAGAAGATATTTATTCAATATTCAATGAAATTCAATAGAACCTAATATTATAATGTCTTTAAATGTTTAAATATTCCATCCAAAATGCTAATATATTTTTATATGGAATGAATTTAATTACTATATATTTGTGATTAGATAATTTTGAAGGCTCTTAAAAAACATAATTATGTACTGAGGGCCATTATTATATATTATTTACTGAAGTGCCCTATTATTTCTCATGATTTAATTTATATAGAGTTTAGAACGGTTCTCAATGGACCAGTATTCCCTTCTAGCTAATAAGTTTAAAAAAAATTTAATGAAATAAAAATTTTCAAAATATTATTGTTCATCCTTAGATTCTTCATAATTATAATTGAAAATTCTATTCTAATATTATCCTACATCCATATAAGGATATGTAGAGGTTTAATGACTCCCTTAATATGTTGTCTTTTAGAATTTACAAAATGGTATACTGAGAATTTTGATGCATAGTCCACATTTTACAAATTCATACCATCCAACCAAAAATTTTCTCTTAAATGTACATACATAATTAAACTACAATGGTGTAAATAGATAGTTAATTGAATTTCCTCATATAGTAGTCACCTCTTTAGCTTTGTTATGGGTGTAACAAATGAACTCATTAAAAAATACAATACATTATCTTTATATATTAAGTTCTCAAATTTTCATATAATATAATATGTAAGTTATTGTTTTTTAAATGCTTATCATCCTCTCAGGGTTTCTCTCTCTTTTCCAGTAAATATGGTTTAACAATTTTTTGGAAAAGGATTTATGGCCCTACTTGTTAAAAAATTACCGTATAAAAATTTTACAGATATCATAATATAATATCCCTCTTTATACTCATCATGTTAATAACTCTGTGGTATGTCTAGTTAAATTCATTATTGACCTTATATTCTTTTCTATGGTGATAGTGTATTAAAAATCCAGTCATTGAGTTGTTCTAACCATTTTTTTACTAATGTTAATCTATTTCCAATAGAAAATATACTTAATACATCAGTGGTCTATGTATATTTATCATATTTAACCATATAGATATTTCCTCCATATATTTAAAGAAAATATTATTGTTTCTATATCATGTTCGAGATATAGATATTTATATCCCTAGATAAACAATTTCCTTGTTGAATATGAAATGAATCTATAATCCACTTTTTGAAAAAGAACAAAATGCATTCTTAGATTAATCATTATATATTACAAAAGCACCCTTTATGATGGTAAATTAAATATTTTTTCCTCAAGAATGATAATCTTTATCTCTTCAAAACATATATCACATTCCACTAAAAATTTAAATTTAACACATAGCTCACATAAATTTTAATAGTGTGGCCCTTTCTAAGACAACCTTTTCTTTAATGTATGAAAAATATTCCATTCTTGGAGAAAATATAATTATGAAAAGAAACGTCATTTATTGAATACTCACACTTAAAATATTTCCCATTTAATTACTTTTCTTTGGGTTCCTTAAGAATTATTCTTTAATGGTTCTCCTACACTTCTAATATTTTAGAGTATATAGAGATATCAATAATGAATACCACCCTAATTTTATTAAGATAATCCTTTAATACTCTATTAATCATATATATATAATCATAAGGTTAATTAGTAAATCTTAAGGGCATTATCAGAAACTCATAATGTTAATAAATTATTCCAAATGTTATCTTTGAAAAATCCTCTTTATTCACTCCTAACTAATCCTAACAAGAGTGCCTATTTTTATTTTAAAAATATTTATCTAATTTAGTATGATCTAATAATTCATTAATACATTATTAATTATTCTTTTATATTATTTTAATGGAATCTCTGTCTTTTTAATTGATTCATAATATGAAAAAACCATAATAAGTTTTCAACAATTAAATATGTTCTCTCTATTGTGATATACTAGTGAATATAAATCCCATGGCACAATACACTGCTATTTTTTTCTCCAACTCTATCAACTCAACTGGTGACATTATATAGTTATTTTTAAATATTTTTCTTTCATTTAGAATGGTTTTAATGGAAAAATCACCTTCATGATCATATTGAAATCTAGGTAATTCCTCTTGAAATAAATAAATTTTTTTATAAAATACATACATATTAGATCATATGTATGTACTTATAATATGTAAATACAAATTAATCCCCTATCTTAAAATAATTTTATTAAACTCGGCTATTAGAGGAGGGTCTAGAAATTAAATGGGAGATGATTTATCTCCCATAAAAATTGGTTATTTTATACCCCCTTCAATAATATAAATCAAATTCTATTAATAATTAATTATATTATTATACATTGAGACCCAATACATACCATGTATTATATCAAAATAAAGTATAGGTATAAAAATAATTTTTTTACAAGGGTATATCTATGAAATTTAATTGATGATTCTTAGTAAATTTCTAATAAATTAATATTTCAATTTATTTTATTGACTTCCAAATCAATTCTAAATGATTAAGAGTTGGTCCGATGTTCTAAAAAAATCATTGTATAAATTTTTCAGTAGATCAATAAAAAAATTCATTTCTTGACATTGATGTTTCAGATCAATTTATCAGCAATAATATCATTTGGGACATCATCCTCAGATGTAGTCATAACATAAGATTAAAATTTCTCCCTTTAAATTTTCTTGTGAAAATTTCCTTGATGATTGGGGAATTGGTTCCAATATTTCCCTATATCATCGTAGATAAATAAATAATAATAAAAAAATTTAAACATTCGTATGAATTAAAAATCTTGATGAATTTTTATATACACATGAAACAGACTCTCGTTCCATTCATGCAAGTCATTGGGTGTTTCATTCTATTGATTTTAAATGTGGTAAATTCCACCATTCATTTATTACTATTGGAAATATTTTTCTTTCTATGTTTCTTATCCATATTCTCCTTTTTTTATTTCTATTAAATATATTAATCTTAGATAAATATTTTTCCATCTTAATTAAATATGATATTATATCCTCATATGATTAAAATTTTAGAGAGACTATTTACCATTGATGTGTGTAGGTTATCTCCTTATAGAAACTTCTAATAACACTTTTCATTCTATTTAATTAGTATGTAGAATTTGATTATATCCTCATAAAATTATCCTCATACAAAGATATATTTTCCTTTTCTATTTATTTGACATTGAGGAACTTTAGTTTTTATTTCATCTCTTTTCTCACATTGAAAATATTCTTCATAGAATATATGTATTAAAGTTCTCTATTCCATAATTGTTTTTCTCAAATTCAACTTTAGTGTTCTAAATTAGTGACCACCATTGATTTTCAACACAATTTAGATGATGTAATACATTGATTTTTTCCCTTTCACTATATCCCAAAGAGAGAAATATCTTTTTATAGACTTAATCCATTTCTCATCTAAACACATATTAGTAGTTTGAATGAATGATGAAAGTTTTTCACACATGTAACGATGTAAAATTGGTATGACTTATTGTGGAATAGATGGTTTCTATATGTCATTAAGTTCATTTTCCATAAACTTGGTAAAATATACTAATATGTTTATTATTTTACTGCCTCAAAATTTACCTCATCTACTTTCTCTATAAGAACCTCCCAACATTGAATGTAACTATTGATATAGTTTTTATTCCATCCACTTATATCCATATGTAAACCATGGTATAAACATAATTATTATATAAAATTGAATTATAAAATACAATTCATATTATGTTTTTATATAAATTTTACATAAAATCATATGGCTCATTTCAAAATATTCCTATTATCTAACTACGTTACTATAAATTTAGTCCCCTAGGACTCCATAAAACTTAATCTGATACCAAATATAATAACCCAAAATCAAAAAACACATAGTAGGTAGTGATATTATATTATTACTATATAACATGAGAGTTTCTAGAGGATATAAAACAATTTTAGTTTTGGAAGACTATATAGAAAAAAAATTTTGGCATTAAACATGATAACATAAAATATAGAAAAAATACTACACAATCACATTACTAAAACTTCTATAATATGATTGAAACATATTCATAGTTCCCCATTGGATTTCATGGTTGATAGAATAAAAAATAATAGTGATCCCATGTGCTTAGTAATGGGTAGTGTACATTATAATCTATTATTACATAATAATAAAATAAACAGTATGGTTCAAATATGTAATCAAAATAGATTTTTAATAAAATAAAACTGATAGAATACTGTATCCATGAAAATAAATAAAATGATTCATAATAATTACTAATCTCATATAGATGGAATGAATAATTCTAGAAATAATAATGATGATATTAAGATTGTATTCCAAGATTTCATATATAAATAGGTATGGAATATATCAATACTGGATCTAGTTTGTCTCTTGAGACCTACAGATGCATCATGGGGATATTTATACCTGGCCCCTCCCATTGATACTTAACTATAATTCCTTCATCATATGAGTCAAAACAACATATAATTGAAATAATTAGGGAACCTAATACTTAATCATGGATAAAAATAAAATAATAGGCATCCATATAATGGATATATGGAAAATAAAAAATCCATCATTCAATGGAATAATATAGCTATCTCAGAGAACATATCAACATCAATTTATAAATTATGGGATATTCTAAATGTAATAATAATTACCCTATTAATGAAATAAATATAATGTGGTTTAGAGGGAACATTCAAGGTATTAGATTATTAATAGAATATAGTAATTGAGTTCATTAGTCTATGATGGTTGGAGTCCAAAAACACAATAGGAAGTTCCCTTATTAAGGTTCCTAAAGTGTTTCTAAATTATCCAAACCATAAAATTGGGGAGTTTCGAGCTAGGTGTGCATTATTATGCCCATTTATCATGAACAATGTGAATATTGAGTTGATACAGAGCCAATATTATTCAGGGTGGTCTTTAATAGGTTCATTTTTTCTATAGTTTCATCAAATTTATAATATCTAGATATTGATGTAATTGAATGGAACCTGAAACAGAGACTTTACATTCCAAAATTTATTATTTTTTGGAATTATAAAAAATTAGGTAAAATTTAAATATGGATACCCTTAAAATGTTGAGCTTGTAATTGAACATAAAATTCCATGAATAAAGGATAATTCCGGATATACTGAAAAAGATAATGACCAAGGAAAATTTAGTCAATAAATGATTAGAAAATTAAATGAAAATACATTGTAATTACAAGTAGATTTTAAAATATGGAAGTGAATAACACATCAAAATTTCTCATCAATAAAATATGAGTAGTTATTAGGAGTTTGGAAGGTCCAAATTGAGATTGTCTCTACGATCACCCTCTTTGAAAAATCATCTTCAACAATGTTAGATTCCTTGTATTCTTGTGAAACCCACCAAAAGATTAGGATTATAGAATGGATATAGTCAATTCATTTTGGTGGAAATATCCATTGTACATCTCTGGATTTGATTCTTAGAACATTAATTTCCAATTGAGAATCTAATACGATTCATACTTGATTCCAATTATGGTGAAAAGCATGTTTTATTGAAATGACTAGATCAAACCATTCAAAATTATAAGTAGTTTAATTTACAATGTAATTTGAGAAGAATACCTTATAAGAACAATGTTTTGTGTATAATAAAACACTACACCCCTCTAGTCTTGGTGCACAAATTGTCACACCATGTATATTCATATTGATCCTAAGACTAATCAGGGGAATCCAAAAGATGTTATTTCAGAAAACCAATATTACTTCCCTATATAATTCATGATATTATAAATCCAATATTCATTAAATAACCATATAATTGAACTTAGGGTCATAATTTGAGGCATGTGAAACGAAAACATAATTTGAGATGAAATGTTCCCTGCATTTAATCCATATTTTTCGATTATCCTCTAAACTTTTGTACAAAAAAATATCTTAATTACATATTTTAAAAAACAATTCATTCACAAAACATTTTATAATAACTGGTTATAATTATTATCTATATTTATATTATTTAGTTATATTCTATTTTCAATATTGGATGTGAGAAATTGTTATTGTTTTTTTCAATTATCATAATAGTGGGGTTATTATTCATTATTATCCTAAATTACATAATTCCATAAGTATAAAATAGAGAAAACTAGGACAATCATACATGGATATTACATAAATTTAGATTAATATCTATTATATTGCACAATCACATGGATGAGGTCTATAATAGTTTAGTGCCTTTGTAAACCAGGAACATAATCATCCTAATTAATGAAATATCTTCAATATATCTTATAATGATCTTCCCCTTTACTAATCCAACAAAAAAAACATTATTTATAACATATGGAATGGAAACACAATAATAGGAGAGATCAAATGTGTAACAAACCTTCTAAGAGGGGCTTATGTCATGAATCCCCAAGCCTACCTCCAATAGCCCAATGGCTGGAGAGTAGCACCAAATAGGCATATAAATTACATGGGAGGCCTTAGACTATGTACATGTACAAAAACACATATCCAGGCATATAAAATGCTGAAATATAAAAACCTGATCAACCAAGCATGCATAAATCTAAATCTCCCAACCAGAGTATGACATGTAGTAATGGAACATAAACAGGTACAAATACAAGCCCACCACAACGAGATAGAAAACACAATTCCAGATTAAATGTTATTACTGGGGACTGCTATCAAAACGTTGTAGGAACACACCATGGTCTATCCGATCTCACTAAGAACTATTTGGTATTGGTCCATCTAGGAATCAGTAAAAATGTTGATAATCTTCACAAGATATGACATGTGCAGACAAATCCCATGTACGGGTGAGCCTAATAATTCACAGTAGGACACCCTAAAACCAAAAACCATAAAAAAGGAGTATAATCAGATATACACTCATATAGTTATATAGAACATATAAAAATAATATCCATATATACTCCCAAAGATAAAAAAGTTTAAGTCGCAATCATAGTAAACCATCATAGGATTCTAGCGGAAATAATCCACACGGCCCTCATCTAGGAGAACAAATTCCTGAGTCTGATAGCACTCACAAGGTCTTCCTGAGAGGTAGTTCTCATTGTGTCTCACCATTTTAAGTTCGTGCTAAAGGTATAAAGAGATATCGTACCCTGATGATGATCACTACCAAGTCCATGAGGTTAAACCAACAACTCAATATACATTAACCCACTAAGTAGATGATCGATGCCTGTATAGTGTTGGTCACAATGATGCCAAGAACTAAACCTAGGGAACAAAGATGAATAGAGTTTCTCACTTTGGGAAACTCAAAGGGATTCTAACGAATCTATCAAAGATATTATCCCTAAGGTATTGTAGTCCTAGGAGTAAGGGATGATTTCATACTAACCCCTATAGAAAGGATATAGTGAACACACCCAAACTAAACATTTCCAAGATAGAGAAGATAGGGGCTCCAAGTCATATCTAAGAAAGTACATAGTGTGTATAAGGGTTACAAATCATGTCCCTTGAGCTTGAGTCCTTCCCTTTTTAATGGATCATGTCTCTTTTATGTGTCCATGTGGAATTACATGGCTAATAGGATACCCATGTAGTATACCTATGTTACAGTAATTTACTTTAGTTCATGTACATGTTCTATTATAGTATTATATTGATTATCCCATGTGCATGGCCTATTTTATGTCCTTTTGGGGGAGTATGTGTCATTATTCAACCATGTACTCTAACCTGTGTTTGTGTACACTCAAATGTATACACATTTTCTCCAAGGAAAGACCAAACATTTTGTGATAGGGGTCACATGCCCTGTGATACAACTATTCCTCCAAAACCCTTGCTGGCGCACAAGGGGTCCCACACGACATGTAGATTTAGTTTACATGGTGGGTAGCATAATATTATATAGAATCCTAGATCTGGATCTATGAATACAGGACATTCCTCTAGCCTTTGATCTTATGATTTATTTCTAAAAAATTTAGATCAAGAATCATTGAGTCATTCAATCTCCAAATCAACAATCTCTAGGCCTTTGATCCTCTCGAAAATGGGATTGTTAATTGTTCTTTGATTCCCACTGAAGTACATCAAAATCAGGTATCTATGTCGTATGATCCACTTCCATCACTATCATCACACCTTCGGCATGTTTTCCTTATCCCAGATCAATGATATCATATTTATGTGAAAAAAACTGTTTTTCAGTGATTGATTTCATCAGTAAACATCAAACTGTAGGAAAAATAGAGAACACTCGTGATGAACAGACAACCAGGGGAGAAAATCACTAGAATAGTCAATAGGAATGAAATTCAATTGATGTTCATGTTGATCTCAATTAATTTCCATTATAATGAAAATTAATGAATCCATGATTCATAGTGTAATTATGCCAAATAATCATCCCAAATAACCCATCACACAACACAAATGATCCATGAATCAATCAATTAGTTGATTGATTCATGTTTATCATAGAAATTAAGAATAAATAAGAAAACAAAAAAATGATTACCCTACCTCAATTCAAATAAATCAACGATGAATAACATCACTACGAAATGACTTTGTGTAAGATCATTTGAATCCATTGAACATTGATCGCTGATCCACTATATGGTCATTGTTCATCTAACAGAAATCCTCTTATGCTCTCTCCAACAGATCTCCAATATTTATAGGGTTATGAGGCTATCCCAATGATTCTTACATAATGGTCTATTTAAAAACTTTCCAATATCTACTTCAATGAAAATATTTAATACAATTTATTTAAATATTTTATTCATTTACAAACCAATGATGACGTTTCTACAAACAGCCAACATCGACCAAGGTTGAGTCACTCCTAGGGTATGAATGATGTTCTATAATTAAAGGTTCTCTCATATTTATTATCTGAGAACCCATTTATAAGATATTTCACATTTTCATGAAAACTGTGTGCATGTTCTATTCAATATAATTATTATATTTCAAATATTTATTTCAGGAACACCAGGACATATGAATTCATGTTTTCGATGTGCATAATCTCAAAAATAATCCATACAATATCCAAAAGTAATTGATTGAAAATATGAGTCATTAAATTCTCCACAATATGGGGATTTACGTTAATAATATCCCAAACAATGGATACTTAAAAAGATGTTGGTATTGTGAAAATATTTGAGCCTCTTAATCCCTTGTTCTCTTTTAAAGATTCACATGCTTCCATTAGACAGACAAAAAAGTAATCGTTCTCCTGAGGATGATCTAACCATGTAGATCCTCAATCTCTACTAGGTAATAAGAAATGTTTTCTCCATCCTTGATGCCCACCTCACCCTAGTCAATAACATGCGATGGGACATGCACTTACCTCCTCATTGATAACTTGTGGAAAACATCATGTACCCGATATAACAATTGAGGTATATCTAAGTTGTAAACCACCTCTAAAACTCTAAAATATATCTAGAAAAGACCAACGAATCTCAAAGATAACATACAACCCTGAACAAATCTCCATAATCCACATTAAGTTGAAATGAATAAGAACACATGGTCTTCATCCTTGAACTATAAATGCCTCTGTCATTTTTCCACAAAAGGGATTTGATAGCTCTATGAAATCCCCATCCTCTCCTAGATGATATTCACCTATCAATAGTTTCTCACACCAACTTTGGGTCCATGAGTGCCGATTTTCTAGGGTCATTCTAGAAAAGTGGTTACCTATAGGTTCTCCCATTAAAAGCCTCAAATGGTGCCATATCGATGGTGGAATGGTAATTGTTATTGTATAAAATATCCAATTGGGGTATGTTATCCTCCAAACTATGTAAAATGTCCAACACAAAAGATCACAACATGTCCTTGAGAACTGTAATGGTTTTCTCATTCGGTCTATCAATTTTTGGGTGAAACATTGTGTTTAAGCGTAACTAATTCCCAAACATCTCTAGAAATCCCTTTCACAAACGAGATGTGAATCAAGTGTCATGTTCAGAAAATACCCTCAATGGAACTCTATGTAGTTGGACTATATTTTACACATAGAGTCATCTCAATCCCTCTATTAAACTCTACTCTCAAAATTCTAATATGTGGGCTGACTTGATGAGTTGTTCTATGATTAACTAGATGGAATTAGGTCCCTTGGATATATATGTAAATCCCATCATTATGTCCATAGATATCCCACCCCACATATATTCTAGAACCTCAAGGGGTTGTGCTGAACCTATTGGAACATGTTTCTCAACTGTCACTTGTTTACAAGTAAGGTATCGAGAGACAAGCTTAGCAACTATTTTCTTCATCCATGGCCACCAAAACAAATGTTAAAGGTCCTGGAACATATTTTCCACACCTGGATGTAAAACCAAAATAAACAAATGGAACTATCTCAATACCACTTCCCACAACATAATTGATCCCATTGTGTATCCTCTTAAAATAACAATGTTCTTCCCACCTTTAATAAATACATCAGGTGAAAACCCAATGTATATTTGATTATGTAGGGTCTCATAGTCGGTATCCCCTAGTTGTTCCTCCCTAACTCACTGATATAGAGGAGGGGTGACATCCATTTACTGGATGTAAGCTACTCTATCTCCATCCATAATGGATTATTGTTAGAAGGACAACTGCTTTGACACCTTATTCAATAATTATGAACAATATATCAATCTGAGAGGATCTATTACAATGTTCCCCTTATAGGGGTATAGATAATTTAAAAGTTGTAATCCTAGAGGAACTATAGCCATTGACTCTATATCAAGTTGAGATCCTTCTTGGAGAAGATATACTTGAGGCTCCTTTGATCAAAATAGATGATAATCCTCTCACCCATTACGATGTTTCGCCATATTTTAGTGGAAAGAATAGAAATAATAAATCACGATTTTGGGCGGTGTAGGTCTTATCTTGTGGTCTCAAATTTTTGGAACCATAGAAAATCACATCCTGCCTCTTGATCATAACAAAACCAAACAAGATTCATGATGCATCAAAAAAACACAATGTTCTATACACCCTCCTATGGAAATCTCAAGAGGGTAGAACTCATAAAACTCTACCTAAATAGTTCAACAGCCTGCTAGAATAATTCTTTCCACATCAAAGGATTCCCCTTTCTGGTAAAGGCTCTCATGGGAGGTGATATTCTGGAGAAATTAGGTATGAAACTCTTATAATAGCATGAAAACCCAAGGAAACTATGAACCTAAGTCATTATCTTGGGTGGCTCCCCAGATAACACTACCTCGACCATGGTTGAGTCAACTACCACTCCATATACTGAGATAACATTTCATAAAAAGCGTTCATCTGAATTCAATAACTATAACATCAAGAGATTTTTCTAAATATGGTGCTCTTAGAGTAAGTCAAAAACAATCCAAAAGTATCTTGTGTACTCGTCCTCAAACACTGAGTACATAAAGATATCATCAATAAAGACTACAATGAACCATTCCAAAAAAGTCTGAAAGATCAAGTTTACGAGTCCCATGAACACTTTTTGTGAGTTCTTAATGCAAAGGGGAATCACCAAGTACTCATAGATACAATAGTGGCATCAGAATTTCATCTTTAGTATATCATCATCCAATACTCGCATTTGTTTTTAAGATTAACTGATTCCAATATTCGAGAAACATTGATCCCCTATCTATAGATCAACATGTTCATTAATCCTCGGCAGTTGAAACCTTTCTATAATGGTAACCTTTTTCGAGAAGCGGTAGTCCAAAAACAACTTCAATCACCCATATTCATTTCGGGAAAACAAAACGGGGGTTTCCTAGGGTGAAACATTGGTTTTAACAAAGTCCATCTTCTCCAAGTCCTACAACTACATCCTTATCTTACAAACTCTATAGGAGCCATCCGATATATTAGAAGAGATATCTGTTTCATCCTGAGGTTTGGATTAATTTAGAATTCAATCTCACAATGGGGAGGTAAATCAGAAATATACTCGAGAAAAAAAAACTTATACTCTTCCACCACTATAGAAATTGGGAACTCAGAACATCCACTGCACCAATGGTTATGATATTCAACTGATGGTTAATTGGTTTCACCATTCTATGTGTGAGTCCATCTATCACTTCCTCGGTTTTTATCACCAAAAAAGGAGAACCTAGTCCTAACACTATGGAGACACCACATTCTCTACCTGAAACAGTCAATCTGGGAATGAACTGTGGATAGATAGTCCATACCTAGGATGATGTTGTAAGGCCCCATCACAACTATAAAGAGATCCCAATGGAAACTCCCACCTCCAATAGAGAGGTCACATTATTGTAGTAAGTGTATGATCACTAAATCTTCTCTAGTATGGGTTTCCAGGGATAAGGGTAGAGACGGGGGATCAATTGTATTCCCTATGTCCGGTACAAGGGATGAGGAATGAATGGAATGACTAGCATCTGTGTATATCAATATAGAAGCTACTGTAGAAAAGGCATAGATCTTACCTCAAATAATTTCATGAGCCTTGTTGTCATATGCTTCGACCGTGTGAAACTTTCCACACCCCTATCCTCAAGATCCTTGATCCTGGTTTGAACCACCTGGTGGTGGTGGTAAAAAATGTCAAAATGTCGACCACATCTTACTGCTCTCCAAGATCCTCTACCAAGTTATTTTACCTGTGAACTTGTCTTCTATTGATATTTCCTCTGCCTCAAAAACCCATTCAGAGTCTCTTGGTGAACTGTATGGTAGATCGGAAAATCTCATGCAAGAGGTCCCCTGCCGTCACATGATTTTCACTGCCACTCCCCGGGTTTACAGGACCCACCAGGCTATCCCTAAACCTCATATTGTTTATCTAGAGACCTTCTCCTAACATATCTCACACATCTAGGCCATTGAGACTGACATGCGATACCTACTGTCAAATTCTCTACTCCAGCATTCTCATTACCTACAACCATTGGTAGTATCTACTAAGCCAAGAAACTCTCAATCACCATAGCTCTATCTAGAACCCCATTATAGGTGGGAATGAATAGATGGATAACACTATCCAGAATTTCGCTATAAAAACCTCACTCAAATGTATGAGCCCATAATATTTTTTCTTGAACCATATCCATCAAGTTTCTAGAGAGGTTGGAAAACCCCGATGAATACTTAGCTATTGTTGCACTGCCCTACTCGAGAAGAAGAAGCTCTAAGATATATATATCCCCTAGTGTATATGGTAAGAAATACTCTATAAAAAGTGTCTCAAACTCTGTCTATGAAATGGTTTCATCATCATAATACAGGTTCACTAACCACCACCACTGTCCTATTAAGCCATGAAGAAGGCTTTCCACCAGTGCCACCATCTGAATTGCTCGTGTCCTGACCATCTGAAAAAATCAGGTCACCGCCTCATGGAAGTCCTCCACAACCTATGGGTCATTCTCACCTCCAAACATGAGGGGTTTATATTTTCTAAACTCATGAATTGTTCTCAACCTAGGAACCTCATCCAATCTTAATTTAGTTACCATGTTCTACTCCAATGGTGGTGGTATAGCTGGTGAACCACATATATGTATCATATTGGAAACCAGTCCTTGTATTGACACCTCATGATTGAAGGGATCATCCTCATTATCATGATGATGAATCCTAGTAGGAATAAAATATAAGCCCCCAAACATCAATGTTACATAATGTTTAGTTAAGTCAATAATTTGACTTTAATTCACATCGAGTATCTTTTAGGTTTAGAGCATTGGAGAATTAGGTAATAACTTGTACATAACAACTTGAATATTAAAAGTAGTCTCTTCTAATCACTATCTAGTTTTTTTATAAAACAAAAACTCTTTAAAAGCAAACATGACATCGTTTAATGTTTTAACATTATAACTTCTGCTTAATCCCATCCTTGAATCTATTCTTCTTTATGTCATTTGAAAAATATTTCAAAATATAGGATGAGCAGAAAATCACAATAAGGGATACATAATGAATGAAACTTTTTGTCTTGGTAAAACATGTAAACCATGATATCCTTATAATAAAGTAATACAATAAGATGTAGAAAAAACACTTCACAGAATATAAGCTCATTACATACCCTTTTGTAACCAAAATATTACCATAAAGTCCATATAAAGAAACATAAAACATATAAATCTAACTTGTGACATAAACATTCTTAAATTGAATAACCATACGATCAACTTCCACATATATCACCAAATGGAATATCCATAAGGCCAACTTCCATATCCAATGCATTAGATGTTATAACATAACCACCTATCCATGGTTTATCATAGAACAATTCATCATTTGTTTTATCACATAACAAGTCATGTTGGTTTATGACGTAACCACCCGCCAAATGTCCAAGTACCATTATATAATCATAACAAATAAAATATTGAACATATAAACATTTCACTAATAAAATTTTATTTGCAATCACAAGAAATCATTTCAAGATTTTTCAATACTAAATCCATTTCAAAAATAGTTTTCAATTTAAAAACACCCAAAAAGGTAATAAGGGGTTTCTTTTCCTTTTAAAACATTAAGGATTTTTTAGGAAGCCGAATATCATATAATTATTGTAACACCCCAGGTAAATAAAGAATATGAAATTTTTATATTTATTCATATTTGTGAATAAAATATTAATATTACCATAAAGGTAAATATATGCTATATGGTGTACCCAATACGCAACAACGAGTTCCTTTGAAATCTTACGTTGCACTCTAATAATAAAATAATTTTATTTTAAATGGTAGTTAACACCTAGTCGTTGTAATGAAGGGAATGAATAGAACTAACTAAAAAATGATTATATATGTTTGTCAAATATTTTTATTTTACAATAAATGTTTGAGGATTAAAAATGCGAATGAATCCAATTTTAAGCGTAGAATATTCCTTAAAAAGTCGATTAACCACCTTTTGATGGAGAACCTATTTTAAATCCACTTTTTGAAAATTTTATGTGTTATATTTGACAAAATAAAATTCTTATTTAGAATCGGGACATAAAAATTTACTTTTTGTAAATTTTTGGTATTTTTCTGATAAAGTTCATTTTTTAATGAATAGTGAAAAATGTTGTATTTTAATTCAAAACCAATTTTTAATATAATTTAATTATATGATTAGATTATATTTTTAATTGGTTTTAAATTTAAATTATAATATATTTTTACCATTTAATCCAATACTGGTCATTGGAATTAATTTCACTTTGAAATTGGACTTAAACTAGTGTCAATCTTTTAATAGACATTGTTTCTCAAAAACACGCTATTTGTTTGGACAGCGGGAATTGATAATTAAATTAATTAATGAAACTTATATGTTTTGAATTTTGTAAAATGGATATAATTTTTGAATTTGGAATATCAAATATAGATTAGGGTGAATTTTTGGTAATTTTCTGAAAAACTTCAATTTTTGATGAATAGTGAAACCACTAAGTGGTAATTAAAGAAACTGATTTTTCGATTAAATGAAACTTTACCACTTCAGTGTTTTGAATTTCAAAAATCCGAAAAACATGGTTTTCATTAGGATGTAAAATGTGGTTCAATTAGATTAAAATATTTTTTTGGTGAATAGTAACTTTTACGTTTTTAATCGCGATTAGAGGTAATTAGTGTAATTTAAGGTAAAAATAATGTTTTAATAATATGAAATGGCCTTTACACATGTCATACCCTTATTATATGAGTCATGACCGACCATTAAAATCCATGGGTCAACTTGGGGACCCCATGGAGCCACTTTGGTTGGAAAATGACATAAATACCTTTTTATTTAAAGTTAAAATTAAAATGTCACAAACATGTGTTGTTTTACTAAAACAATTTTTACATGGGGTTATATAAGTCATATATTTGACTATAAATATTAATTAGAAATATAAAATGATTTCCTACATCATGATATTTTTTAATAATTTTTAGACATTAAATAAATTAATTTATTTATGACACTGTGATGATGAAGTGATTACCTCATAAATGAATGATTTAAATAAAATGAGCTAATATGGTGAATTATAAGTCTTAAACTTGTCCAAAACCTATTTTATGGGAGTATTCCGAAACCTTATCACCTTATCCTTGAAATATATCCTTTTGGGACCTTTTAAATCAAAAAATAATTTTATAATAAAGTAATATTTTATAAATTTCCAAGAGTGCCCCTCCTCTCCTCTTATAAAAGGCCCCCACCTCTACCACCTTACACACACCTCTCAATAATTTTTCTCATCCAAAACCTGGCCATTTTATCTCTCCACATCCCTTTATTCATCATTGAAGCCTCACTTTGGGCATAATCCTTTCCAAGGAAGCCTTTGAGCTCAAATCAAAGAGAGTTACCCGATTTAAAGGTAATGTCTTCCCTTGTGTTCTTTTGTTTTATTTTTCTTCTCCAAATCCCTAAAATCTTTTTATTACTTTTTTGTGTAACAAAACCAGTATCTAAAATATACTAGGATTTTTTATAAGAATTATTAGAGCTACACTTTCACACACCTCCGTTTAGTGGATAAAGAACATACTGTTTCTGTGGATGGTGAATTACTGCCTCACGAAACGATAATTGTTCAATATTATTTTAACACCTTCAAAGGTGGCCATTAAAATGTCACTATATTTATATATGATATATAATATGTTTATGTTTTCCTTAATCTTCTATATTTTTCATTTATGTCATACCTTTTTGGTTTCCATTATGGGTAAACGCGATATCTTCATTTTAGGAAGTGCGGACTACCGCCCCCTCAAAGTGATTTGATTCATTAATGCCATATGTGGGACGTATAAAGGATAGAAGTAATGGTATTACATATTATATCCTACTATAATTATGATATACCTTTATATTATTATTATTTAATTCCATTTAATACAAAAAAAATAATTTAAAGTAGTGTTCATGCGTACGTACGACATACCGTCTCCATGAACGGTACATTTCATTTCTTATCACCAAATGTTATGTACTATTATAAGTAAATATATATAATGGATATATTTGTGATATATTACATCTAAATGATGGATATAATTCTGGAATTATAATATATATATCTCTCATTTTGTTTTAATTCCATTAATATGACAAAAAAATGAAAGTCGCATTCATGCGTACGTACAGCCTACCGTCTCCATGAATGGTGCTTTTAATTTTTTATCTCCAAATGCTATGGAATAGTATAAAATTAATATATACTGGATATATATGATATTTAAAACATAAATACTATTTTGGATATGATTTACCTATAACTACATTCAAAATTCTTTTCCAACAAGTTCGATTTTTACTCATGTACCGAACATCGACAAAAACGTCTGATATGAACTCACTTTATTAACCAGTTATTATAAAATTATAATATGTGATATTAACTGAATAATAATCTTTAAATTACGTACTTAATAAATTATAAATTGACCAAATTTTATTATTCCTAAGATTAAAGAACGATTGAGTCATGTCGGACACGAGGTAAGGGATCCTACCCCTCTCTTTCTTTTTGAGTACACTCTTTTATGTCATTCCTTTTAAGATCATCTTTATTATGATTGGGATGTTCTTTTATATTAATCCTACTGTAATTTTTATGTTCATATGATGAGAGACCCTATTTTCTCTCATCAATCCATTTTGGATGTTTTGAGTGGCGCCTTTAGGCTGCCGAATTTTCATAAGAGATCTATCCTCTCTCTTTCTTTTTAAGTACTCTCCTTTATGTCACTTCTTTTAAAGCTCCTATTTGTTATGATGGGGCATGTTCTTTTATATTCCTATTTATTTAAATTTTATTGTAATATTATTAGAGACCCTATTTGATATCATCAATCCATTTTTGGATGTTTTAAGTGGTGTCGTTAGGCTGCCGAGTTTTCATAAGTGATTTTTCATCTCACTTTTAGTTCTGCGAGATTTATGCTAAATTTGCCACCATTTCCTTTGAGTGGTGTATATACTTCCCATTATTATACTATTTGTGTAATATAATTTCATTTATGGGTATTTACATATTCATTGTATGACCCTTCTTCAATGGTGTGTACGTTTTGAAAGTTACCCAAATCGGTAAGGGAACATTTCACCCTCCTCTTTTTAAAAGACTTCTTTTGTTATGTCTTTTAATTCGCATACTATTATGTTTTGATATGTTCTTATATGTCCTTATTGATGTAAATTTTATGTCCAAGTGATGAGATACCATTTTTATCTTTCATCGACTAATTTTCTAAATTTTGAAGTGACGCCATTAGGCTGTCGAATTTTTGCAAGGGAACTTCTTAACCCAATTTTGATTCTTTGGTATAAACTTGTACTCCTTGAATATGTCATTCTATGAATATGTGTGAATAAACTATGATTTTTTTACACTTAATATCCACTTATATTTGGTGTATTCATTTGTCACACATAATTATGTAATTTATTTATCCTTAATCCAAGGATATCGTCTTTGTATGGGACTTCGTCTCAATATCCTTTAATTGAAGCATATTTTGTTTTATACACAACATTATTTTATATGGTGTATAAACCCCTTTTACTTTTATGCTTATCCAAAAGGAATATTTTTTATATGAAGCATTTTACTAAACGACAAAAGGGAAGGTTTTTTTCGTACGTATGCGGCGATAACGACTTCTCCACCGCAGTGCCCATTATTTGAGTTTCAGCTTCCTCTACAAGACATACTTTTTTAAATGAAAAATAAATACCATGTTTTAATTTTATTTTATTTTTGTATTGAAAATGGTTTTCATAATTTTATTATATAAATGTGTTGTATTGATATCTTGTGATTGAAAAGTGGAAATGTTAGGTTTCCTTTATTTATATTTTATGTGATACGATTATGTTATGGTTCATGGGCATTATTATGAAGATGGGTGGTTCCGTGATAAACTAAAGGTGGGTGAACCCGATATAGATCTCCAATGCATTGGGTAACGTGAAGGGGTTAAACATTAAGGTTTCTCCGAAGATATTTTGGGAATATACTGTGATGGGTATTCCAAAGGTAACCAAGTGGGTTACTCCCTACGTAAGAATGTTATGAATGCCTCAACTTACCTTTATGCCTTATGATTTCTAATTTTTATTCCTGATTTGATGAGGTATGTTAAAGTGCTTATGTTTTATGAGTAAAGTATGATTTCATTGATTCTTATGTATACATGTACTCATGTTTCCTTTCCATATTTTTATATCCCTTACTGAGCTTTTTATGCTCATCCCAAAGTTTTTGAAATGTTTTACACAGGACTTAAAGATGAATAGGGTCAAGGACGAGATCAAGGAAAGAAAATCTATCTAAAACATGGATCTAGAAATGTTTCTTTTTAAGTGTTTTTTTTTATTTTATGGAAACTTAGTAGAAGTGTCTACTATGTAATTTTTTTGAAGTGTAATAGTTATGACCTAATTCTCTAAAACTCTAAACCTGAAAAGATCCTAAATTTGAATTATTCATTTAATTCAATATTAAGTAAGGTTTAAGGTTGGGGCCTTATAGTTGGTATCAATGGTCGGTTTAGATAACTTTGGAGGTTAGGGTATTCTCTAAGAATAAGTGACATTACCATAATGGTTAGGATTTCAGAAAGTGCCCTAGTTTTTTATAAAGTGAATGAGTAAGTATATCTTAGTGTTTATCTTCCTCATTAGTACATGATAATTTTGTTTATATACTCACACTAACATTTCTGTTTTTAGTAAATGGATGGATCTAGCAGGCACCAAAGTGACAATGGGTTTGAAGGAAACTATGGTGGTTCTCTGATTAAGAGACTGGATGAAATGGGGGATTCAATGAGGAATCACGTGGTTGTACTAAACCAACTATAAAGGAGTCATGATCAACCACTTGAACCTTGGTGAGTTCTCTAATGCATCATGTACGAGATGACCAACTCGGTGTGGAAGTTCAGGTAATAATTATAAAGTTAACCATTAGGGTTTATATGATCCTTACTTTTGAGGTAATTATGGGTTACTATATGTTATGATGGAAAATGAAAGGCATGAGATAAAATTGAGGTTAAAATATTTTTTGGTTATTTTTGAAGATTTTATCTTGTTTTGGGGAATGTTTTAAGAATTATATAGTTTTGGAAAAAGGACAACACGCAGACCGTGTGACAACCCGTCGCGGCAGACAAATCTGCGGGAATCGAACCCACAACCAAAGTGTGACAGGTATTTATCGCCTACCACTGGACTACGTGAAGTCCCTGGTTAGTTTGACTAATTATTTTTAGTTAGATGATGTTAGGAATCAAGAGTAAGTTTATTTTGGGTTATCTATGGAAATTATTAACCTATCATAGAGGATATGTGATTAGGTTAATTACTTTTCAATATGATACTTTAAGAGAAACTAATGTTATTTGGAGATAAATGTTAATTTTGTACCTTGGAAGACGATGTGATTAAATCATTCAAATATTTGGGATTCAATATTAGTTTAGTTTACTTTGAAAAATTTTATGGACAAATTGTTTATCGAATGGTCTTCGTTGAACTTTGGGTTTTGTTGGACAAATTTTGGAGATTAAGAATAGATTTTTTTTATAAAGGGTTAACCTTTTCTAGATTATATGATCTTGTACTAACGTTTTTGGTTTTGGTTTTGGTTAAAGTCTCAAGACATGGGAAGTATACAGTTCTCTTTTGTGGATTAGGTGATTCTATAGATGTTGATTATAGATCTTATAATGTAAAAAAGTCTTCCTAAATAATCATCATTTGGGGAAAGTATGAGTTTGTGTAACAAATCTAGTAAAAGTTGAAAGTCAACATGACAAGTAAGTATGTTTCCTTAAGATCAAAAATAAATTCCCCAATGAAAAGTATCTTAAAACAAAAATGTTGTCTATTAACTTTTCCTACTGGGGAATCGAATACCGTTTAACCCACCACAAGTTTGTGATTTTCTTGTGGTTAACTTTCTCCTAAACATGTTTTCTATCACTCTCCCTCAGAACATGACCCTTTGCTTTTTCCTCCATGTCCATGTTTTCCTATATGGAATCCTAGTATGGGTTAACTAGATTGACCTCTGTACTTATCTTTATTTCTTTTAAAGTGATTGTTTTACCGACTCTTGTTCTGATGTGGGACTTTCAATGATGTTTTCAAGCCCAATTTTAAAATTGCGAGGACGCAATTCCCAAAAGGGGGGAAGGATGTAACACCCCAGGTAAATAAAGAATATAAATTTTTTATATTTATCCATATTTGTGAATAAAATATTAATATTACCATAAAGTTAAAGCTATGCTTGATGGTGTACCCAATTCGCAACATTGAGTTCCTTTGAAATCTTACATTGCACTCTAACAAAAAAAATGATTTTATTTTAAATGGTAGTTAACACCTAGACGTTGTAATGAAGGGAATGAATAGAACTAACTACAAAATGATTATATATGTTTTTAAAATATTTTTTCTTTTTACAATAAATGTTAGAGAATTAAAAATGTGAATGAATCCAATTTTAAGCGTAAACATTCTAATATTCCTTAAAAAGTCGATTAACCGCCTTTTGATGGAGAACCTCTTTTAAATACACTTTTTGAAAATTGTATGTGTTATATTTGACAAAATAAAATTCTTCTTTAGAATCGGGACATCAAAATTTACTTTGTGTAAGTTTATGGTCTTTTTCCGATAAAGTTCATTTTTAATGAATAGTGAAAAATGTTGTATTTAAATTCAAAACCACTTTTTTATCTAATTTAATTATTTGATTAGATTATATTTTGAATTTGTTTTAAAGTGAAATTAGAATATATTTTTACCATTTAATCCAATAGTGGTCATTGAAATTAATTTCACATTGAAATTGGACTTAAACTAGTGTCAATCTTTTAATAGACATTGTTTCTTAAAAACACGCTATTTGTTTTGACAGCGGGAATTGATTATTAAATTAATTAATGAAAATTATATGTTTTGAATTTTGTAAAATGGACATCATTTTTGAAATCGGTATATCAAATATAGCTTAGGGTGAAATTTTGGTAATTTTCTGAAAAACATCAATTTTTGTTGAATAGTGAAACCACTAAGTGGTAGTTAAAGAAACTGATTTTTCGTTTAAATGAAACTTTACCACTTCTATGTTTTGAATTTCAAAAATCTGACATACATGGTTGTCATTAGTATGTAAAATGTGGTTCAATTGGATTAAAATAATTTTTTTGGTGAATAGTAACTTTTAAGTTTTTAATCGCGATTAGAGGTAATTAGTATAATTTAAGTTAAAAATAATGTTTTAATAATATGAAATGACCTTTACACATGTCATACCCTTATTATATTAGTCATGGCCGACCAAGAAAATCCATGGGCCAACTTGGGGACCCCATGGAGCCACATTGGTTGGAAAATGACATAAATACCTTTTTATTTAAAGTTGAAATTAAAATGTCACAAACATGTGTTGTTTTACTAAAACAATTTTTACATGGGGTGATATAAGTAATATATTTGACTATAAATATTCATTAGAAATCTAAAACGATTTCCTACATTGTTATATTTTTTTTATAATTTTTAGACATTAGATAAATTAATTAATTTATGACACCGTGATGATGCAGTGATTACCTCATAAATGAACGATTCAAATAAAATTAGAAGATAGGGTGAAATATAAGTGTTACACTTGTCACAAACATATTGGATGGGTGGCTTTAGAAACCTTATCACCTTATCCTATAAATATATCCTTTTGGGAGCTTTTAAATCCGAAAATCATTATATAATAAACTAATATTTTATAACTTTCCAAGAGTGCCCCTCCTCTCCTCTTATAAAAGGCCCCCACCTCTACCACCATACACACACCTATAAAGACTTTGTCTCGGACAAACCCTACCCATTTAATCTCTCCACATCCCTCTCTTCATCATTAAAGCCTCACTTTGCTCATAATTCTTTCCAAGGAATCCTTTGAGCTCAAATCAAAGAGAGTTACCCGATTTAGAGGTAATGTCTTCCCTTGTGTTCTTTTGTTTTATTTTTCTTCTCCAAACCCCTAAACTATTTTTATTACTTTTTTTTGTAACAACACCAGTATCTTAAATATACTAGGATGTTTTTATAAGAAGTATTTGAGCTAAACTTTCACACACCTCCATCTAATGGTTAAATAACATACTGTTTCTGTGGATGGAGAATTACTGCCTCATGAAACGATGATTGTTCAATATTATTTTAACACCTTCAAAGGTGTCCATTAATATGTCACTATATTTATATATGATATATAATATGTTTATTTTTTCCTTAAGATTCTATATTTTGCAATTATGGCATACCTTTATAGTTTCCATTATGGGTAAACGCGATATCTTCATTTTAGGAAGTGCAGACTACCGCCCCCTCAATGTGATTTGATTCATTAATTCCATATGTGGGATGTATAAAGGATAGAGTTAATGGTATTACATATTATATCCTACTGGAATTATAATATACCTTTATATCATTATTATTTAATTCCATTGAATACAAAAAAAATGTAATGAAAGTAGTGTTCATGTGTACGTACGGCTTACCGTCTCCATGAACGGTACATTTCATTTCTTATATTCAAATGTTATGTACTATTATAAGTACATATATATAATGGATATATATATAATATATTACATATAAATTATGGATATCATTCTGGAATTATAATATATATATCTATCATTTTGTTTTAATTCCATTAATATGACAAAAAAATGAAAGTAGTGTTCATGCGTACGTACAGCCTACCGTCTCCATGAACGGTGCTTTTAATTTTTTATCTCCAAATGCTATGGAATAGTATAAAATGAATATATACTGGATATATATGATATTTAAAACATCAATAATATTCTGGATATGATTTACCTATAACTACATGGAAAATTCTTTTCCAACAAGTTCGATTTTTACTCAGGTACCGAACATCGTTAAAAACGTCTGATATGAACTCACTTTATTAACCAATTATTATAAAATTATAATATGTGATATTAACTGAATAATAATATTTAAATTAATTCCTTAATAAATTATAAATTGACCAAATTTTATTATTCAGGAGATTAAAGAACGATCGAGTCATGTCAGACACGAGGTAAGGGATCCTACCCCTCTCTTTCTTTTTAAGTACACTCTTTTATGTCATTCCTTTTAAGCTCAAATTTCGTATTATTGGGATGTTATTCTATATTAATCCTACTTTACATTTAATGTTCATATGAAGAGAGACCCTATTTTCTCTCATCAATCCATTTTGGAAGTTTTGAGTGGCACCGTTAGGATGCCGAAATTTCGTAAGAGATCTAACCTCTCTCTTTCTTTTTATGTACTCTCCTTTATGTCACTTCTTTTAAAGATACTATTTGTTATGATGGGGGATGTTCCTTTATATTTTTCTTGCTTTAAATTTTATTTTAATATGATGAGATACCTTGTTTTATCTCATCAATCCATTTTTGGAAGTTTTAAGTGGCGACGTTAGGCTGCCGAGTTTTCGTAAGGGATTTTTCATCTCACTTTTAGTTCCGTGAGATTTATGCTACATTTTCCACCATTTCCTTGGAGTGTTGTATGTACTTCCCATTATTATACTATTAGTGTAATATAATTTCATTTATGGTTATTTACATAATCATTGTATGACCCATCTTCAATGGGGTGTACGTTTCAAAAGTTACCCAAGTCGGTAAGGGAACCTTTCACCCTCCTCTTTTTAAAAGACTTCTTTTGTTATGTATTTTAATTTACATACTATTATGTTGGGATATGTTCTTCTATATCCTTATTGATTTAAATTTTATGTCCAAGTGATGAGATACCATTTTTATCTCTCATCGACTAATTTTCTGAATTTTGAAGTGACGTCGTTAGGATGTTGAATTTTTGCAAGGGAACTTCTTAACCCAATTTTGATTCTTTGGGATAAACTTGTACTCCTTGAATATGTCGTTATATGAATACGTGTGAATAAAATCTGATTTTTTTACACTTAATATCAACTTATATTTGGTGTATTTGTTTGTCACACATAATTATGTAATTTATTTATCCTTAATCAAAGGATACCGTCTTTGTATGTGACTTCGTCTCAATCTCCTTTCATTGAGGCATATTTTGTTTTACACACAACCTTATTGTATACGGTGTATAAACCCCTTTGAATTTTATGTTTATCCAAAAGGAATCTTCTTTATACGAAGCATTTTACTAAACGACAAAAGGGAATGTTTTTGTCATACGTATGTGTCAACAACGACTTCTCCACCGCTGTGACAATTATTTGAGTTTCGGTTTCCTCTACAAGACATACTTTTTTTAAAATGAAAAATAAATACCATGTTTTACTTTTCTTTTATTTTGGTATTGACTATGGTTTTCATAATGTTTTTATATAAATGTGTTGTATTGATATCTTGTGATTGAAAAGTGGAAATGTTATGTTTCCTTTATGCATATTTTATGTGATACGATTATGTTATGGTTCTTGGGCATTATAATTAAGATGAGTGGTTCCGTGATAAACTAAGGGTGGGTGAGCCCGATATATCTCTCCAATGCATTGGGTAACACGAAGGGGTTAAACGTTAAGGTTTTTGTAAAGAGATTTAGGGAATATACTATGATGGGTATTCCAAACGTAAGCAACAGGGTTACTCCCTATGTAAGAATGTTATGAATGCCTCAAGTTACCTTTATTCATTATGATTTCTTTGTTTTATTAATGATTTGATGAGGTATGTTAAAGTTCTTATGTTTTATGAGAAAAGTATGATTTCATTGATTCTTTTGTATACATGTACTCATGTTTCCTTTCCATATTTTTATATCCCTTACTGAGCATTTTATTCTCATCCAAAAGTTTTTGAAATGTTTTACACAGGACTTAAAGATGAATAGGGTCAAGGATGGGATCAAGGAAATGCATTCTATCTAAAACATGGAACTAGACATGTTTCTTTTTAAGTGTTTTTTTTATTTTATGGAAACTTAGTAGAAGTGTCTACTATTTAATTTTTTTTAGTTGTAATTGTTATGACCTAATTCTCTAAAACTCTAAACCTGAAAAGATCCTCAATGTGAATTATTCATTTAATTCAATATTAAGTAAGGTTTAAGGTCGGGGCCTTATAATTATTATGGCCATGGAGAGGTCATTTTCACTACATATGCTAAAAAATTCATTTTTCATTTTAGTAAAACTCTTCATAAAAAAGATTCCCTTTGAATGAAATTAAAAGTCCAAGGTGTTTATTATAAACCGTATAAAATAAAGAGGTGTGTATTATCAAAATATGACTTTCTGAAAGGATATTGAGATGAATTCCCTTAAAACATGAGAAAATTCATGAATAAAAATAATTAAATAATAACATTAAAAATTTATAATATCATGAGAATAAGGAGATTCATGATATAATATGTCAAAGGGAATTATATACACCATATAAGAGTGAAAAGTGTGAATACACCCAAAATAAGAGGTTATTTTGTGTAAAAAAATCTTAGGTCATTCACACATAATCTTGGAAATAAAAAATGACTTGGATATTTAAATCAATTAAATGTAATTGAGTTAAAATTTCCCTTAAAAAGATCATATTAATGACGTAAGAATTTTTCAATGGGGAGATTATGTGTTGAAACAGTATATCCACAAAAAAAGGAAGTGGGAATTATAACATAAACAAATAATTAAGGATTCCAAACATAATTTTGTCTTAATATAATCAATGAAGTATGCATAAAACCTAATGACTGGGAATTCAGTTTAGAAATTCTCATAGAAAGATCATTTTGTTAATAAAATAGATCGATTATGTGTATTCAATATAACTACAAGTAAATAATGTATAAATAGAATATAGGATATCAAATGTTTTTTTTTTTAATAATCATAGCACAACATTATTCAAAAGTTAAATATTTACCAAATGAATGGAAATTGGGTTAAGAAGTTCCCTTACCTTGAGTCAGACTCATCACATATATTCCATGTTCTTCCTGAATAATAATATTATGTTAATTTATACTTGCTTCAGAACATTTTTCAAGTATATTATTCCTTTTATATCACTTATTACCATGTTATAAAAATTACATAATTATTTAAGTTAATATCGGTTATTGTGTCAATATTCAGTACTTGAGACAAAAATGAACTTGTTTTGAAATAAATTATACATGTAGTCAAAATTACATCATCTCCAAAATGGTATTTATGATTTAAATAACATATATATATATATATATCCATTTTATATTTATTTATACTCATCAATAACATTTGTAGATAAGAAATGAAATGCACCATTCATGGAGACGGTAGGCGGTACGTATGCAAGAATGCTAATTCTATTTCATTTTCATACTAAAATGATAATAGTAAAATGATATAAATTTATATTATAATACCAGATTTATATTTATTTCATGTATATATAATAGGTTTAATGAATCCATCTTTTATACATCCCATGTATAACATGAATGAGTAATATAACTTTGAGGGGTGGTAGTCCACACTTCCTCAAATGAAATTATCGTATTTACACATCATGGAAAGCATAAAGGTATATTTAAATATAAATTATAGAATAATAGGGAAAGTATAAATATAATATATATCATGTATAAATATTGTTCCATCATAATGGCCACCATGAGAGGTGGTAGGGTAAATTGAACAATCATCGTTTTGTGAGGTAGTAGTTCATCGTACACAGAACCTGTATGTTTGTATCCATTATATGGAGGTGTGTCTAAGTTTAGTTTGAATTATTATCATGAAAAAATACTAGTATATTTATCATACTTGTTTTGTTGTTTAATAAATTAATAAGAAGATCATATGGATTAGAGAAGGAAAAAAAGGAATGGAACTTGGGACAAGACGTTACCTCTAAATCAGGTAACTTCTTTTGATTTGAGCCAAAAGGCATTCTTGAATTGGCTTCTTCCCAAAGTAAGGATTCTATGAGGAATGGATGGATTATATTAAGTGTATTGTATAGATATTATCTGGAATAAATGGATTTGGAAGTGTGAGATAAATATAACAAGAAGTTCCCTTTTATAAAAGAGGTGAGTTGCACATTAAGAAAGTCTTGAAATATTAATATATTATAAATTCTATTTCGATTAAAAAATGTCAAAAATACAGTTAATTATAATATAAGATGATTTTGGGGAGAATATCCATCATTAAATTATTTTTATACATATTTTGAATGTTTTTTATCCTTATCTTTTCGGTTTAACCCTTATTTTACCCTTTTTAATCTTACAGTGATATCATGTTATTTATATATTGTGGGTTAAATTAATTACCATATCATGTAAAACGACCCAAAAAGTCATTTATGAAATATTTGGACATTTCATAACCTGTTGTATGAATATTAGATTTATAAGAATTTAATATAATTAAATAAACTATTTTATATTTTATGTTATGAATTATGTCAATTTTGGACACTATTCATACCAGACTTTTTTACAAATTCATAACAACCTAATTCATTCAAAAAAAATGCTGAAACACAAATATAATATGTCAATATAATCCTTAAAATTCATATAGGCAATAAAATATTTCAAATTATATTTATGATAATATTTATAATATAATTTATTTGACTCTTCTATTAATGAATCAATCACTTCATCATCATTGTTTCGTAATTAAATTTATTTATATAATGTCTAAAATTTATAAATAAAACATCATGATGTAGGAAATTATTTTATCTTTATAATTAATATTTATAGTCGAATATATCACTTATATAACCCCATATAAATTTTTTTTAGTAAAATATACATGTTTTTGTTATTTTTCTCTTTACTTTAAATTAATTATTATAAAATGTCATTATCCCTCCCAATTGGCTTCATGGGGTCCTAAAATAGACACAAGGATTACCATATATGGACATATCTCATCCAATAATATTAGGACATGTGTTAGGGTATTTTAACATTATTATAATATTACTTTTTACCCTCACTTACCAGATTTACCTTTTAACCACGAAAAATAAAATAATTACTAAAGGTACTATTTATAATGTCCAAAACTAAAAAGCACCTATTTACACAATTTGAAAGCCTATGAATCCAAATATGGAATAAATTTTTTCAAATTCAAAATACTGTGTTTTCAAAAATTAATTTAAAATTAATTCATGTTGTCAAAACTAGAAAGTAGGTTTTTAAGAAGTAATACCTATAAATATATTGACATGTGATTATGTCCAATTTCAAAGTGAATTTACTTCCAATTACCATAATTGGATTAAATGAAAAAAACATAATTCATATACACTTTAAAATAAATAAAAATTAAAATATATCTATATAAATAAATTAAATGAAAATGTATTTTGGAATTAAAAAACATTATTTTTTACTATTCATTAAAAATTGAACTTTATCATAAATTTACCAAAATTTTAGCCGTAGTGATTTTTGATGTCCTGATTCTATAGAAGATGATTATTTTTTCAAATATAACATATAAAAGAGATAAAATCTATATTTAAAAAGTTTTCTCCATAAAAAGGCATTAAACTGACCTTTTAAAAATATTATAGTATTTTATGATTAAAATTGGATTCATTCCCATTTTAAGCCTCCAAAGTTTATCGGATAAATGTAAAAAAAATTAACAAACATGTATAATAATATTTAAGTTAGTTTTATTATTTCCTGCTAATAAAATGGCTAGGTGTTAACTACCATTTAAAATAGTAACAGTATATTATTTTTTGCCATAACTAAAAGTTGTGTGCAACGTATGTTTTCGGAGAAACCCGTTGTTGCATGTTGAGCAAAGTATATGAAAATTCATCATATTTTATGTAAAATTAATATCTTATTCATAAATATTAATAATATGAAAAGGTGTTATTTTATAAATACTTGGGTCATTACATCACTCCCCCTTTTGCAAATTGCATCCTCGCAATTTTAAAATTAGGCTCAGAGACTTCATTGAAAATCCCATATCATAAAAAGTGTCAATAAAGCTATGACTTTAAAAGAAATAAAGGGAAGTAAAAACTTCACTAGAGATAAAACATACTAGGATTCCATGTAGGGAAACATGAATATGGAAGAGAAACTAACCATCATGTTCTTATAGATAGTGATAGAAAACATGATCAGGAGAAATTTAACAATCTCAAACCCATAGACTTGGGATGAGTTAAACAGTCTTAGATTTACCCATAGGAAAAGTAAACAGACATTGTTTTTTAAGATCATTTTCATAATGTTTAGAAATTTATTTATGAGTTTGACTAAGAACATAAGAAAACATACTTACTTATCAAGTATAGTTTCATACTTTATTAAATATCTACCACAAACTCATCTTTTTTCCCAATAATGAGTATTCAAGATGACATGGTCACACATTAAGCACTAGAATAAACTTATATAGAATCAAATAAACCAAAAATGTGAATTATATATGTTCCATGTATTTATATATTATCCAAATAAAAATAGTTAGTACAATATCAAATAATCCAAAAAAATAAAAATCCTTTATAGAAATAAATACTACTCTTAATCTCCCAAATTCAACAAAAAACCCAATGTTCAACAAAGACCACCCAATAAATAATTTTACTTAAAATTAATCAAAATAATCCAAAATATGATTGAATCCAAAAACTCAGAAGGATTTTATAACATAACCTTCCATGAAAAATCATAACATTTATCTCCAAATAACATCGACTACTCTTAATGTCTCATACTGAAAAGTAATAAACCTAATCATGTATTCTCTATGATAGGTTACCAATTTCCATAAATAACCCAAAATCTCTATATGTCCATAATAAGAACATTGATTCTTCCCAAATAAAATTTAAACATTACTCCTCAAATAAAATCTCAATGTATTCTATTTTCGTTTGGCATATAGTGTTCCCAAAATAGAGAACGTCTTCCCAAATAATATTGATCACTTAATCACCAAATCATTTTCATATACTAAGGATATCCATTTCATAAAACAAAAGTTCCCAAAACAAACTTATTATTGATCCATAAAATCATTTAACAAAAATGAATAAGTCATTCTAACCAAGGAAATCAAGTAGACCAGTGGAAGGCGATAAATCCCAGATGCACTTTGGTTGTGGGTTCGATTAATGCAACATTGTCTGACACGATGGGTTGTCAAACGGTCTTCATTTTCTTTTTTCTCAAAAACAACAATAATATATTTTTACCCCAAATGTTATCTCATACATCACATTTTTCATTTCAAAGAGTAAAAACTCGTAACTGCCTCAAATTCAAGGATTATATAAATCATATTGGTACTTTATAACTATATCCACAAAATAAATGATATTTCTACCTCAATTAATTTTATAACAAATAAACTTAGGGGTTATAAAAACTTGAATTCTTCCAATGTTATACCATCATTAATACATTTAAACATATCATTATCCGTTGATCTGACATAACTCTTCAATTCCTAAAATGTAGGCATCTTAATCATTGAACATTCTTCATGATCTATTATACATGTTTTTCCATTTTATTCTTTTATACTTCTTTACTAAAAAAAATAATGCATAATTTCGTAAGATTCAATAATGTCAAAACATGAGCTATGAAATAATCCATACCTTTCCTATGTTATATTCAGCTTCTTCATCTTCAATTTGAATAGTATTAGGTATTGGTAAACATATATTTTTATGGTACTGCTAATCTCATTCCCGAACATTCTTCGTAGGACATCTATTTTCATAATGACCATGAACACCACCTTTAATATATTCTATCAATCCCTTGTAAAGAACTTCTTTCCCTTTCCAAGAGTCAACTAAATGCTTCCTTTTTCTATGGTAGGTTTTTTCTTTACAAACTTCATTACCAAATCTATACCATCTTCTCGTTCCATTGAAAAATTTTCCTAGGTGTGCCTTTCCACATCTTTGACACATAGGTTATTGAATATACATACCTTTATTATTTTTACCAGATCTTCCATAGGGTGTCATTTCTTGCATATATGATTCCTCAGAAAAAACCAAGATTCATGTGGTCTATCATCACTCAAGATAGATGGTTAAGAATAATAAGAAGAGTTCTCATTTCACATCCCATTTCATTCAGTTGATTATATTGAAAATCACCACAGTTTCCTTCACATCCATTATTACATTGGTTCCTGATAGATCCAACCATTTACTAAAACCAAAAAGGTATGTGAGAGTATATTAGTAAAATCATAATATACTATCTTATGAGGAGGATAAACACTAAGATATACTTATTCATGTTATCTTAAACTCATTCAATTTATCTAAACTAAATATTAATATTTATAATATTCTAAATATTACGGTTCTGTCACTTATTCTTAAATAACACCCTAACCTCTAAAGAAATCTAAACTAACCTCTGATACCAACTATAATTCCCCGACATTAAATGTTTCATAATGTTTTAGTTAAGTAAATAACTTGAATTTAATTCACATAGAGGGTCTTTTCGGGTTAAGATCTTTAGATAATTAGGTCATAACTGATACGTAACAACTTCAATATTACAATTAGTCACTTCTACTCACTATAAATTTTTTTCATAAAACAAAATCTCTTTAAAAAGAAACATGGCATCATTTCATGTTTTAACAGCATAACTTTTCCATAATCCAATCCTTGACTAAATTATTCTTTCTATCCTATTAAAAAAATTTCAAAAAATGTGATGAGCATAAAAATCTCATTAAGGGATACATAATGAATGAAAACTGTTAGTTTTGTGAAAACATGAAAACCATGATAGCATTGTCATAAAGTAATACTTTCAGACGTAGAAAAAACACTTAAATGAATATAAGCTTGTTTCTTAACCTTCTGTAACCAAATTATTACCATAAAGTCCATAGAAATCAACATAAACTATTTAAAGGTAACTTGGGACATAAACAAACATAAATGGAATACCCATACGATCGACTTCCACACATATCACTAAATGGAATAAGCATACGACCGAATTCCGTACCCAATGTATTGGAGGTTATATTGTAACCACCTACCCATGATTTATCACAGAACCACTGGTTATTTGGTTTATCACATAACCATTCTTCTTGGTTTATCACGTAACCACCCATAAAATGGCCAAGTACCAATATATAATCATACCAAATAAAATATTGAAAATATCTACATTTCAACAATAAAATTTCATTTTCAATCACAAGAAATCATTTCAAGATTTTGAAATATTCCATCCATATCAAAAACCATTTTCAATATGAAAACACCCAAAAAGGGAATAAGGGGTTTCTTTTCCATTTGAAAACATTAAGGCTTATAGAGGAATCCAAATATCCAATAATGATTATGGGGGTGGAGAGGTTTTTGTCACTTCATATGTTAAAAACATTTATTTTGTCGTTTAGTAAAATGATTCATAAAAGAATGATTCCATTTGAATGGAATTACAAGTTAAAGGGGTTTATTATACACTGTATAAATGAATGAGGTGTATATTATCAAAATACGCCTCAATGAAAGGGGATTGAGACGAAGTCATGTACAACTTGAGAAAATACATGAATAAAAATAATTAAATAATAATATGAAAAAAACTTATAATATTTTTAGAATAAGAATATTCATGATATAATATGTCAAAGGGAAGTATATACACCATATAAGAGTTTTTATAACAACAAATAAGTCTCAATGGAATGTAAATTGAAATGAAATCCCTTATAAAGAACGTATCCTTGGATTAAGGATAAATCAATGAAATAATTATCTGTGAAAAATATAAATACACCCAATATAAGAGCATATTCAGTGTAAAATAGTATTTGGTCAATCACACATATTCATGGAAAAAAACAAATCACATGGATATGTAACACAATTAAATGAGATTGCGTTATGATTTCACTTACAAAGTCTATATAAATGACGTAATAATTAATCAATAGGGTGATTATGGGTAGAAAAAGTATATCCACACAGAAGGAAGTGGAAATTACAATAAAAATAAATAAATAGGGATTCTACTCATAATTTTTTCATAATATAATCAAAGAAGTATGCGTAAAACCCAATGAGTGGAAATTGAGTTTAGAAATTCTCTTACAAATATAATTTTACAAATAAAATAGACTGATTGTGTGTATTCACTATAAGTACACAAAAATAAGTCATAAATAAAATATATGATGTCAAGATTTATTTCTTGCATAATCCAAGAACTACATAATCAAGAAGTTGAAGATTAACCCAATGAATAGAAATTGGGTTAATATGTTCCCTTACATTGAGTTCGACTCATCACTTATGTTCCTTGTTCTTCCTGAATAATAAAATTAAGTTTATTTACACTTTATTAAGAAACTTTTTCAATTTTATTATTCCCTTTATATCACTTATTACTACACTATAAAAATTACATAATTATTTTATCTAATATTGGTTGTTTTGTCGATATTCGATACTTGAGTCGAAAATAAACTTGTTATGATATAAATTGTACATGTAGTAAAAATTAAATCAACTCTAGAATATTATTAATGATTTATATATCATATATATCCAATATAAATTTATTTATAATTGTCCACAAAATTTTGAGGTAATAAATGAAATGCATTGTTCATGGAGAATACTACCTTCATTTCTTTGTTATAATAAAAGAATAGTAGTAAAATGATATAAATGTATATTATAATACCTGTATTATATTTATGTAATGTATGTCTCATATTTTTAGTAATATAATCCTTTATACATTCCATGTATAGAATAGATGATTCATATCACTTTGAGGGTGCGGTAGTCCACACTTCCTCAAATGAAATTATCATATTTACAAATCAAGTAAATCATAAAGGTAAGCTGTAAATAAAAAATATAGAATAATAGAGACAATATAAATATAATATATATAATATATAAATATGTTTCCATCATAATGGCAACCATGAGAGGTGGTAGGGAAAAATTAAATAATCATCATTTCGGGAGGCAGTAGTTCTCCATACATAGAAATGGTATGTTCGTATCAATTAGATAGAGGTGTGTGTAAGTGTAGTTAGATAAAATCTCATAAAAACATCCTAGTATATTGAGGATAAATATTTTGTTTTGTAATCTAATAATAATAATATCATAGGGTGTGGAGAAGGAAAATAACGGAATGGAACTTAAGAGTAGACGTTACCTCTAAATCAAGTGACTTCATTTGATTTGAGACAAAAGGCTTTCTTGAATTACCATCTTCCCAAGGTAATGATTCTATGAATAAGGTAGGGATTCTAGTAAGAGTATTGGATACATATTTTCTAAACTAAATGTCTTTGAATGTGTTAGATGACGAGAAGAAGAAGTTCACTTGTATAGAAGAGGTGAGGGGTACTTTAAGAAAGTCTTGAAATATTATTTTATTTTAAATACAATTTTGATTACAAAAGTTCCAAGACTCATTTAATAATAATATAAGATGATTATTTTGAATACCCATCATCCAATAATTTTTATAAAAGTTTTGAATATTTTTTATCCTTATCTTTTTTTAACCCTTATTTAACCCATTTTTAATCTTACAGTGATATCATGTTATTTTCATTTTCGGTTAATTTAATTACCATATCATATCAAAAAACCAACAAAACTTTATTTATTACATATCTCGACTTGTATTAACCATTTTTCCAAATCAAATATTTATTGGAATTTAATATCATTTAATAAACTACTTTATGTTTCAATTATGAATTATGTCAATTTTGAACACAATTCATACGTAAAATTTTTACAAATTCCTAAAAACCTGATTCCTTCAAACCAAAGGCATTAACTAAAATATAATATGTTAATATCATATATAAAATTCATTGATGGATTCATAAATATAAAATTACAATTATTTTAATATTTATAATATCATTTATTTGAATCATTTATTAGTGAATCAATCATTGCATCATCATTGTGTCGTAATTAAATTAATTTATTTCATGTCAAAAAATTATAAATAAAATATAATGTTGTAGGAAATATTTTTTTCTTTATAATGAAAATTTATAATTGAATATATTACTTATATAACCCCATATAAAAATTGTTTTATTAAATGGTACATGATTATGTTATTTTTCTCGTTACATTAAATTAATTACTATAAAATGTCATTGTCACTCTCAAGTGGCTCCATGGTGTCCTAAAATCGACCCAAGGATTCCCATGGCCATAAATATATCATAAAATAGGATTAAGACATATTTTAGTTTAGTTTAACTTTATTATAATAATATTTATTTACCCTTATTTACCAAATTACCCTTTAACCACCGTAAATAAAACCATTACTGAAGTTACTATTCAAAATGAATAAAAATAAAAGCAACCTATTTAAATGATTTGAACCTTCTGATTAAAAATATGGAATCCCTTTTTCAAAATTCAAAATAAATAATTAGATGAAATTAATTTAAAATTAATTCTTGTTGTCAAAATAAGAAATCGGGTTTCTAATAAATAACAACTATAAAAATATTGATATGTATTTATGTCAAATTTCAATGTGAAAATACATAAAATTATCATAATTGGATTAAAGGATAAAAAATAATCCAATTACACTTTAAAACTACTAAAAATTATTATATAAAAATATAAATAAATTAGATGAAAATGCGTTTTTAATTAAAATGCAGTATTTTTCACTATTTATTAAAACATTTACTTTATCATAAAATTACAAAAAAAAACTAAGTAAATTTTTATGTCACTATTCTATAAAAGAAGTTTATTTTGTGAAATAGAACACATAAAAGTGACGAAAACTAGATTCAAAAAGGGTTTTCCATCAAAAGGCAGTAAACCCACCTTTTAAAAATATTAGAGTATTTTATACTTAAAATTGGATTTATTCTCATTTTAAGCCTCTAAATATATTGGAAAAATGTAAAAAAAATTATAAAAAATTGATAATCATATTGTAGTTAGTTATGTTCTTTCCTACCAAAAAATGAATAGGTGTTAACAACGATTTAATATAATCATAGGATATTATTTTTTTGCATAACTCAAATTTGTGTGCAATGTAAGTTTTCGAAGAAACTCATTGTTACGTGTTGAGTATGCTATTAGAAAAAGAATAATTTTTAATGTAAAATTATTATATTATTAATAAATATTAATATATATGAAAAAAGTGTTATTCTATAAATACCTGGGTCATTACATCATTCCCCCTTTTAGAATTTTCATCCTCACAAATTTAAAATTGGTCTTGGAAACGTCAATGAAAATCCCAAAATGGAAAAATGGTCAATAAAACAATCAATTTAAATGAAATAAAGAGAATTATAAAGTCTTACCAAGATAACATATACTAGGATTCCATGTAGGAGGATATAGGTATGTAAGAGAAACTAACAATCATGTTCGGATGGAGTGGGATAGAAAATATGATAGGAGAATGTTAACAATCTGAAAACCATAAACTAGTGATGGGTTAAACGGTCATTGATTTCCCAGTAATAAAAGTAAACAGACGAAGTTTTTTGTTTTATCAACCTTTTAATAATGTTGAGGAAAATATTAAGGAGTTTGAATAATAACATAAGGAAAAAACATACTTGTCAAGTAGAGTTTAATCCTTTAATAAATATATACAACAAACTCGTATTTTCCCCAAACTACGAGTATTTAAGATGACTTGGATACACATGAAGTGCTAGAATCATCTTATAGAAAATAAAATAATACAAAAAAGATGAACTATATATTTCCCATATCTTTAGATATTAACCAAAACCAAAATGGTTATTAAAAGATCAGATAATCCCCAAAAAGAAAATAACCTTTATAGAAAGAAGTACTACTCATAATCTCTAAAATTCAACAAAAAAGATCCAAAGTTCAAAAAAGACCAATAAATATACAATTGTACTTAAAATTAATCAAAATAATCCAAAATAATATTCAAACCCAAAATTTAGAAGGATTTGATCACATAGTCTCCCATGATAAATCTTAACATTTATCTCCAAATAACATAGACTACTCTTAAAGTCTCATACTAAAAAGTAATTAACCAAATAAAATATTGTCCATGATAGGTTTATCATTTCCATAAATAACCCAAATATCCATATGTCCACAGTTAAAATATATATTTTTCCCAAATAAAATTCAACCATTACAGCTCAAATAAAATCCAATAGTATTCATTTTTCATTAGGCATATAAGGTTCCCAAAATAGCTAATGTCTTCCCAAATAACATTTGTCACTTAATTTCCAAATCAATTTAATGAAATAAGGATATAAATTTAATAAAACATAAGTTCCCAAAATCAACTTATTCTAAATCCAAAAAAATCATTTAACTAAAAATAATAAGTCATACAAAACAAGGTCTTCGTGTAGGCATGTGGGAGGCGATAAATCCCAATCTCACTTTGGTTGTGGGTTCTATTCCTACATCTTTTTCCAATGTGATAGGTTCTCACATGGTTTTCATGTTGTCCCTTTTCAAAAACTATATAATTTATAACATTCCCAAAAAGTAAATAAATTCTTCAAAAATAACCATAACATATTTTAACCTCATTAGTTATCTCATAACTCATATTTTTTACCACAAAGAGTAATAAACCCTAATTTTATCAAATTCAAGGATCATATAAACCCTAACGGTTCTTTTTTCCTATATCCATAAAATAAAAAATAATTCTACCATAATTAAAATTTTCTTAGAACAAACTTAAGGGTTATAAATACAAGAATTCTCCCAATGTAATATCATCATTAATATATTTAATCATACCATCATCCATAGAACTGACATAACTCTTTAATTCCTAAAATATAGACATATTAATCATCGAACATTCTTCATGATCCTTTATATATTTTTTCCATCTTATTCTTTTATACTTATTTCCTACAAACAAAATCTTGCGTAATTTCCTAAGATTATATAATGTCAAAACATGAGCTAAGAAATAATCTATACCTTTCATAGGTCATTTTTACTTTCCTCAACTTCAATTCAAACATAATTGGGTATTGGTCAACATATATTTGTATTTTCCTACGATCATATTCCTGAACCTTCTTCGTAGGACATATATTTCTATAATGAACATGCACACCACATTTAAATAATGCAATTGATCCCTTAGAAAGTACTTCTTTGCCTTTATTGGAGTCAACTAAACTCTTCCTTTTTCCATGGTAGGTTATTTCTTTGTGAACTTCATTACCACATCTATAATATCTTCCCATCCCTTTGAAACATTTTCCTAGGTGTTTCTATCCACATACTTGACACATGTGTTTTTTAATTTTCTTACCTTTATTATTATTACCTGAACTTACATAGGGATTTGTTTCCCACATATATAATTCCTTAAAAAATAACCATGTTTCAAGTTGTAAATCATGAGTCCAGATAGCTAGTCAAGAATAACCACAAGAGTTCTCATTGTAGTGCCCTTTTTATTTGGTTTCTTATTTAGAAAACCACCAAAGTGTTCTTCATGTCCATTATTACTTTGGTTCATTCTATATCTAGACATTTACTAAAACCAAAAAGGTCAATATGAATATATCAGAAAAACCATCATATATTATCTTATTTGGAGGGTAAACACTAATATATACTTATTCATGTTATCTTAATCTCATTAAATTTATCTGAAATAACTATGAATATTTATAATATACTAACTATTATGGTTATTTCAATTATCATTAAATGACACCCTAACCTCTAAAGGTCTCTAAACTGACTAATGATACAACCTTTAAGGCTCTGACCTTAAATGTTACATAATGATGAGTTATATCAATAATTTGAATTTAATTTACATCTAGGATCTTTTCAGGTTTGGATATTTAGTGAATAAGGTCATAATTGATATATAACATCATGAATATTATAATTAGTCACTTCCACTCACTATCCATATTTTCATAAAATAAAAACTCTTTAAAAAACATGACATTGTTTCATGTTTTGACATCATATCTTTTCTATGATTCCATTATTGACTATATTCTGCTTTATGTCCTATGAAAAACATTTCAAAACTTTGGATGAGCATAAAAAGCTCAGTAGGGGATACATAATTAATGAAAACTATTAGTCTTGCGAAAATATTCAAACCATGATAAAATTATCATAAATTAATACTTTAAGAAGTTGCAAAAACACTACACTGAATATAAGCACATTGTTTACCCTTTTGTAAAAAAAATATTACCATAAAGTCCACATAATGGAAAATATAACATATAAAGGTATGTTGGGACCAAAACATACATATATTGAATAACCATATAGTTGACTTCAAAAAATATCACTAAATGGAATATCCATATGGCCGACAACCATACCCAATGAATTTGAGGTTAATATGAAACCACTCATCCATGGTTTATCACGAAACCACCCGTCATTTTGTTTATCATGTAACCACCCATCTCATTTTACCATGTAACCACCCATCAAATTTCCAAGTACCGTTATATAATCATCACACATAAAATATTGAAAATATCAACATTTCACAAATAAAATTATATTTCCTACAACAAGAAATAATTTAATGATTTTGAAATACTCAATCCATTTCAAAAAGAATTTTCAATACAAAAACAACCAAAAATTGAATAAGAAGATTCTTTTCCATTTAAAACATTAAGGCTTACAGAGGAATCCATATAATAAATAACGATTACAGCAGTGGAGAGGTCATTGTCTCCACATACGTTAAAAACATTTTTTTGTCATTTAGTAAAACGCATCATAGAAAAAATATTCGCTTTGAATTAAATTAAAAGTCAAAGGGGTTCATTATGCATTGTATAAAATAAGTAGGTGTATATTATCAAAACATTCCACAATGAAAGGAGATTGAGACTAATTCCCTTATAAATTGAGAAAATAATTGAATAAAAATAATTAAATAAAAACATTAAAAAACATATAATATCATGAGAATATTTAGATTCATGATATAATAGGTCCAAGGGTAGTAAATACACCATATAATAGTGAATTGGTTGATAAAAACAATTAATTCTCATTGGAATGTAAATTGAGATGAAATCCATTACAAAGATCATATCATTAGATTAAGGATAAATCAATGACATAATTATGTGTGAAAAATATAAATACACCAAATATAAGAGGATATTCATTTTAAAATAATATTATGTCATTCACACATATTTTTGAAAAAACAAAACCAATGTCATGGATATTTAACTCAATGAAATGAGATTGAGTTAAGATTTCCCTTACAAAGTTCGTATAAATGATGTAAGAATTTCTTAATGGGGTAATTATGCGTACCAATAGTATATACACATAAAATTAATTGTAAATTACATCATAAATAAATAAATATGGGTTCCTCACATAATATTTTCATAATATAATCAATGAAATATGTGTAAAACCCAATGAGTGGAAATTGAGTTTAGAAATTACCTTATAAAAACATTTTGTAAAAAAAATAGATTGATTATGTGTAATCACTATAAGATCACATAAATAAAGTATAAATAAAAGATATGATATCAAAAAATATTTCTTGAATAATCAAAGAACAACATAATCAAAAATTTGAAGATTATCCAAAAGAATGGAAATTGTGTTAAGAAGTTCCCTAACCTTGAGTCTGACTGATCATGTTTGTTCCTTTTTCTTATAGAATAATAAAAATAATTTAATTTATAATTTCTTAAAAACATTTTTCAATTTTATTATTCCATTTATATCACTTAATTCCATGTTAAAAAAATTATATAATTATTTATGTTAATATCAATTGTTTTGTCGATATTCAGTACTTGAGTCAAAAATGGACTTGTTTTGATGTAAATTGTAAAAGTAGTAAAAAGTAAATCATCTCCAGAATGATATTCATGATTTAAATGTCATATATAATCATTACATATTAATTTATAATAGTCAATAACATTTTTATATAAGAAATTAAATGCATCGTTCATGGAGACGCTAGTCTGTACGTAGGCATGAATGTTACTTTCATTTCGTTTTCATACTAAAAATAATAATCAAATGATATAAATGTATATTCTAATACAATTATAATATTTATTTTCTTAATTAATAATAGGTTAAATAAAACCATCCTTTATACCTTCCATGTATATCATTAACGAGTAATATTACTTTGAGGGGGTGGTAGTCCACACTTCCTCAAATGAAATTTTCATATTTACACATCACAGAAATATTAAAGTTATATTGTAAATAAAAAATATATAATCACAAAGACAAAATAAATATAATAGATATAATATATAAATATAATTCCATCATAATTTCCACCATGATAGGTGGTAGGGAAAAATTGAACATTCATCGTTTCGTGAGGCGGTAGTTCTTCGTACACAGAAATAGTATGTTTGTATCCATTGGATGGAGGTGTGTGTAAGTTTAGTTTGAATACGGATCAAAAAATAATCCAAGTATATTGGGTATATTTTTGTTGTTATGTAACCAAATAATAATAATTTAATAAGGATTGGAGAAGGAAAATAATGGAATAGAACTTGAGAGAATATGTTACCTCTAAATTGGGTAACTTCTTTTGATTTGAGCCGAAAGCCTTTCTTGAATTGACTTCTTCCCAAGGTAAGGAATATATGTCTAAGGTAGGGGTTCTAGTAATAGTATGGGATAAATATTTTCTGAGCTAAATGTCTTTGGAAGTGTGAAATAAAGATAAGAATATGTTCCCTTTTTTTAGAAGGGGTGAGGGGAACTTTAAGAATATCTTGAAATATTAATTTATTATAAATTCAATATTGATTAAAAAAGTTAAAAAAACTCATTTAATTCTTAGATAAGATTTTTTTGGTTTGAATACCGATCATATAATTATTTTAAACAAGTTATGAATATTTTATTATCCTTATTTTTTGGTTTTAAACCTTATTTTACCCCTTTTAATCATACAGATATATCATGTTATTTACATATTTTGGGTTAATTTAATAACTATATCATGTGAAAATACTCAGAAAAAGTAATTTGTGAAATATTTGGACTTTTATTAAACATTTTTTATAATAATAGATTTTTATTAATTTAATAACATTTAATAAACTATTTTATGTTTTAAGTTATGAATTATGTCAATTATGGTCACTATTCATACTTGACTTTTTCCAAATTCATAACATCCTCATTCCTTCAAACAAAAGGCATTAACTCAAATATAATATGTCAATATTACCCAAAAAATTTATATGGAATCAAAATAAAAAAAATTATTTATTTTAATATTTATAAAATCATTTATTTGAATCCTATATTAATTAATCAATCACTACATCATCATTGTGTCATGATTAAATTTATTTATTTAGTGGATAAAATTTATAAATAAAATGTCATGATGTATTAAATATTTTTAGATTTCTAGTGAATATTTATATTCTAATATTTATCTTATATAACCCCATATAAAAAAATTAGTAAAAGATACATGTTTATGATATTTTTTCATTATAAGAAGTTAAATATTATAAAATGTCATTATCACTCCCAAGTTGCTACATGGGGTCCTAAAATCGGCCCAATGATGGACGTGGTCAGAAATATCTCATCCAATAGGATTAAGAAATGTTTTATGGTAGTTTAATATTATTAAAATATTATATTTTTTACCCTTATTTAAAAGATTTACCATTTAACCATGGTAAATAAAATAATTACTAAAGTTACTGTTAATAATATCCAAAAATAAAAGGTGCCTATTTACACCATTTTAAATTCATAATTCCAAATATGGTATCCATTTTTACATATTAAAAATACATATTTTGAATAAATTAATTTAAAATTAATTCCTTTTTTATAACTAAAAAATAGGGTTTTTTAGAAGTGTTAATTATCAAAAGAGTTTCATTTGTTTTTGTCCAATTTCAAAGTAAAATTACTTTCAAACACCGTAATTGGATTAAATGATAAAACCATAATCTAATTACACTTTAAAACTGATTAATATGAAAATATATCTGTATAAATATATTACATCAAAAGTCAGTTTTGAATTAAAATCCAGTATTTTTCACTATTCCTTAAAAATTGAAATTTATTAGAAAATTACCAAACATTTAACCAAAGAAAATTTTGACTTCATTATTTTATAAAATATATTTAATTTTTCAAATAGAACATATAAAAGTGATAATAACTATATTTAAAAATGGTTCACCATCAAATGGCGGTAAACCGGCCTTTTAAAAATATTAGTGTTCGTTATTCTTAAAATCTGATTCATTCTCATTTTAAGCCTCTAAATTTTTTTTGATAAATGTAAAAACATTTAAAAAACATTTATTAATATTTTGTAGTTAGTTCTGTTTTTTCTTGCCAATACAGTGGTTATGTGTTAACTACCATATAAAATATTAATAGTATATTATTTTTTGGCATAACTAAAAGTTGTGTGCAATGTATGTTTTCAGAGAAACTATTGTTATGTGTAGTGTACACTATCAAAAAAACATCCTCCATAAAGTAAAATTAATATACTATTCATAAGTATTAATATATATGAAAAAGATTTATTCAATAAATACTTGGTTCATTACATTTTTCATGGATAAATCCAAAAACATAAATAAGATATACCACAGTCAATGATTATATCTGGAGATATGACTTGAGAAGGAAATGGAAACCACAACCCAGTATTATATGATTCATATACCATTATTTTACATAGAACCAATGTTCTCATGTATCAAGTCAAAAATCAGGTGATCATGGTATTAGTGTATGAATACACTGACTGCCTCATCAATACCAGAGTCCTTGTCCTGAAGGCCGAACATGAAACGCTTATCACAATTTTACCAAACCAATCACCCAGATTCTAGTCCTAATGTAGAAAAAAAACCCTATTATTCCACTCTATCACAACCCATCCCCATGGAGCTAATTCCATGACTACCCGATCCCGCCTCCAATGGGATAGGGGTTAGAGACTAGTTCGGAATAGGCATATCACTAACATCGGAGGACTTGGCCAATGTAACTGTACACACACACACATCTCCAGTCTTATACAATGCTAAATTGTATATAAAACAAAACAACCATGAATAGATACATATAAATACAACAACTAAAGTATGAATGAAATTAAAGGGATGTAAATAGGGGTAAATACATGCCCACCATAAAGTGTCTGAAAATATAAGTCTACCCTGAATGTAATTACTAGGGACTGATGTTAGAAATTTCTAAGAACACAACTTTGTCTATCTATTCTCACTAAGCGCAGTATGTCATTGGTCTATCTATGGCTCCATCAATGGTTCAATCATTTTCACAATACATTATATGTGAATGAAAATACCTTATAGGGGTGAGTTTAAAAATACTTAGTAGGACACCGAAAAACCACAAAGCATACAAAAAGGGAATAAATTCATATCTACGTAGGTATATGTCTAAAATAAATATATCAAAAATATATAGAGTTACTCAAAAATGATACATATTAAAAAGGATAGTCACAACCATACTATACCATCTTAGTATTCCAACTCAATGATTCCACAGTGTACCCATCTGGGAGAACTCGCTCTTGATTTTGATTGCACTAATGACATTTGTCTGATAGGTAGTGATCTTTGGGTCTCCCCATTAGAAGTTCATGCTGAATGTCTTGATAGATATGATACATAGATGAGGATAACTGAAAATTCCATGGGGTGATACAAAAAAATCAATCAGGATTAACCCACTAAGTAGAGGAACATCGCCCGTGTTGTTTTAGTCATGATGGCACCAAGAACTCCACCTTGGGAACGAATATGAATACAGGATCCCACTCTGAGAATCTTAGAGGGATTACAATTACTCTATCCAGGATTTCCTACTGAAGGGATCATAGTCCTAGGAGTTGGAAAAAATTCCATAATAACTCTCAATGAAAGTATATTAGAAATTCACTGTAACAAAAAATTTTCAAGATATCAAAGACCAGGGCTCCATGAAATGTCTATGAAATTATATGACATGTATAATGGTTACACATCATGTCCCTTGACCATGAGTCCTACCCATGTAAATATCCCATGTTCGTGTAGAATTTCACAAAGTGTAGGATTCCCATGTAGTCTACCCACGTGCTAGTACATATCTTTATCTAATGTACATGTGCTAATGTACCAGTACACATCTTAGCCTGTGTACTTCATCCATGCTATTTCTATGTGGGGGGGTACACCATGTGATCCAAACCATGTACTCCAACCCATGTATGTGTATCATCTGAGGTACACCCTAAGTATCCTGGGGGGACCACATGTCATGTGACATGGGCTAAAAAATGTGTGATACTTAATTTCCACTAAAACACTTGCTTCCATATAGGTGTCCCACAAGGTTTTTAGATCCACATTACATGTTGTGTAGTGTAGGATTTTATAGAATCCTATATTTGGATCTATGCATACCAGTCATTCCTCTAGCATTTGATCAAGTGATCGTTTGTCTGCAAAAACATTTATTAAGACTCATCAAGTCAATCAATCACAAATTCAATAATATATTATCCATTGAAAAATTCATAAAATGATATTTTTCATCATTATTTTTTTCATTCCAATGAATAAGAATATTAGGTATCTATGTTGTTAGATCCACTACCACCACCATTTTTTAACCTCATTCATGTCATTCCGATTATAGATCTATGATATTAGATCTTTTTTCCAAAAAATCGGTGTGAAAATATACATTTCATCAGTAAACATCAAACCATGGGATAATAGAAGAATATCCATGATGAATGGAGAATCAGGGAAAAAGAGCAATAACAGTCAGTAGGAACGAACCTTGATAGATGTTTGTGTTAGTCTCTGTTCGTTGTTGTTTGAACAACAATCAAAGAATCAATAATTAAAAATTAATTCTCATGAATAATCCCCAAAAATAATCCATCCTTCAATACAAATGATATGTGAATAAATATATCGGTTGATTGATTCTCTTTGATTCTATAAATTAAGAATAGTGAAGAAAAAAATAAAAATAAATACCCTTCCTTGATTTAGATCAATCCCTAAAGAATAACAAGGACGTGTTGTGATCATTGGAGATATATTTTTTATATGTTGAATGTCGATCCTCAATCCATGATTTAGTCATGGTTCATCTAAGAGAAACCATCAAATTATATCTCTAATGGATCTCCAATAGTTCTAGGGTTATGTGATTAACCTTGTTATTCTAACATAAAAATATATTTAATGAATCTCCAATCACTGCATCAATGGAAAAAATTAAAATAATTTATTTAATTATGTTCTCCATTTTCATGTTTGTGATTAATTTTCCACAAACGACTTGATCCAACCAGGGTTTTGATACACCTAGAGTTATGCCTACATTTTAAACTAAATGGTAACCTCGTATTTCTGATTTGGGGACCCATTTTGATGTTATTCATGTTTTTTAGGAAAAATATATTCACGGTTTATTTAATATATTTCAAAAAATTATTTTGGGCACACTGAGCCTTGTAATAACATGTTGTCTCAACAACTGGTCTAAAAAATAATCCATAAATTATCCAAAAATAATACCTGGAAAACCAAGTCATTAAAAGAAGCTCAATGGGTGTAAATAAGGAATATATATATTTTTTACATGAGTATAAGTGTATGAGAACATGATTGTAACATTTTAGAACCATACCATACATATCAAATATCACAATATGTTGTGATGGCCTAAATATTGATATTTCATAAGACATGAATCATAAGGAAATAATTGAACTTGGGATATGGGTGGATAACATTTTTATATGACATGGAATTGTGCAATACACATAATAATAGAAAATAATTTCAATACTAGTCAAGGATAAATTCAATTGTTACTATAGTGGAATAGGTTTACTCCCCAAACCATAATTAGATTCAAGTTTCAATCCCTAGATCATCATAGAGGAAAAACACCCTTATTGAATTTGGGTCACTCATCATTCTTGTCCTATTTATCTCATGAGATATATATATATATATATATCATTACCCAATGTGTTTTAGGGTGATATCTGTATCACTAATCACATAATTAAAATCATACATATATATTACACAGAATCATAAAAAATAATATTTTCACAACACATGAAATGAAATGGATTTCATAAACATTTCATCATATCATAACCTATGTAAAAGATATAGGTTTCAAAATCATTTCATCATTTCATCATAGAATAACTTGTGGAAGAAGAAGTAGGTTTCATAATAACCATTTCATGGTATAATATGTGGAAGATAAGTAGGTTTCATATAAATAATTCCATGAAAAAAATAAATCATTCAGGGAAAAAAGAATATTTTTATCATTGGTTCATATCCCTAGGAATTCATAAGTTACATACGTTTTTTTCATCTTATATGAAAAAAAAATTCAAAGATAAATCAATTGGAAAGTTTCATGAGGAAGATATATTTTATTTGAAAATAACTTTTTAAAAAATCATAAAAAATTTTTTGAAATCTTATTCATTGAAAATAATCTTAAAAACATATAAAGTAGTCTTTAAAAATAATTAGAAACATTTATTGTGGAAAATAAGTTTTAAATTTTAAATAAACATTTTTAAAACATATAACATCTCAAAATACTTTTACTAGAATATAACTATGAAAACTTATAAATGAATAATTTAAAAAATTTCCAGACGGAAATAAAATTTTCCCTATGGAAAAAACAATTGTAAAACATAAATGATTTTGAGAATTTGTTTCATTGAAAAAAAAACCATGAAAATGTATAAAGGATGATTTGAAAATAATTTAAAAAATTCGTATAGAAAATTAATCAATCTATTTAAAAAATTCTTTTTAAAAACCATAAACGATTTTGGAAATTTATTTCTATGAAAATAAACATGAAAACATATAATTGATGAAATAAAAAGAATATAAAATATTTCATAAGGTAAATAACATTTCCAATTTGAAAAATAATTTTTTTAAATATAAATTATTTTTAAAATACTTATCCCTAAAAATTATCATGAATATTTGTGAATAAATATTCATGGTAAATAATATTCATTAGTTGGGAAAATATTTACATGTTTTACATATAAAAAAAATATTCCATTAAACTTTTTGTTAAAATACAAAGAATCATTTTGTTGTAAAATGACATGACTTTTAATTTCTATTGTTTTAAAAAGTTAAAAATGTGTAAAAGTGTCGTTGATAAATTGATGGAATAATTTTAAAAAAAAATTGAAAATATTTTTTGAGGACATGGTTTTGGAAGGAAAAAAATTTTCAACTAAAGAGATAAATAATGATGATTTTTCAATGAAACATTATTTTAAAATTTTGTGTGCAAAAAGAGAAGATATTGGAATGGAAAAATGAACTATTGATAATTAACTATAAGATAATAAATGTTTTTATTTTCATGGGTGATGGATCATAATATATCATCATTAGAAGGATTATTATGGGAAATCCCAATGAATGATGATATTCTAATATAAGACCCTTACCACTTCGGTAACATTGAATCATAACACCCCAGAATGGTTAAAATTTAATATATCATAAAATATCATCAGAATAAATAAATTCATTATATTAAATTTCAAAGTGTCTATATATACACTTCATTAAATAAGATATGTGTATAACATGACATAAGTCATAAATAATCAAATTGAGACAAAAAAAACCCTTACCACTTAAGTAATCTTTTGAATCATAATACTTAATAAATCATATGATAAAATGAAACATTACTTATAATAAGTAATATGTTTCATGATATAAAATTTTAAAGGGGTTGTTTATACACCACACAATAGATAATAGTGTTGAATTATCATAGGTATCCTAGAAAAAAAAATATAGAAAAGAAATCCCTTTCTGGCTCAGTAACATTAGAACCAAAGACCCCGTGAAATAGAGATCCTACATTGGATATTGAAATATCCATAATTTTAAGGATAATAAAAATAAAATAAATTCATGGAAATTATATACACCATATAAATGAATCATGTGTTTAATATGGCTTGTGTCTCACATAAAATCAAAGTGAGATGGAAATCCATTACCTTACGTCTTGACTTTCTAAGTACATGTTAGGACCTATTGTATAGTAAATGTAAATTTATTATAAATAAAAAAATCATAATTGTATATATCATATCATATATGTTTTAATTATTTCCATTTATTACCCATTGATAGTAATTCCTTATTAAAATTGCTTTTAAAATAATAACCCCTTTATTTTCCATAAAAGTTTTGATTTTTTATTTTCGAACATATTTATTTTATCAAGGTTAAATTATCTCTAAAACAATAAACATGAAATAATTATTATATTTATACATAAATTATAATTTTAAGACTAATTATGAAATATGGATTTGATAAATGATGTACATTATGATCATGAAGACAGTAGGCCATACAAACACATGAGTAATGTCTCTATTTTTGAAAAATCATTATGTAAAGGAGGTAAGTAATATATTATCATTAAATAGTGATAATAATATAATAAATATCATGTAATTTTTTAAATATAATTATAAATATCATCGATGGGGTTTGGTGACGAAAAGAGAGTCACATCACTACGTGAAGGCAGTAGTCCACACATACATGGATTACATTATCAATTTCTAGTGAGTCAATAGTTAAGAAAGAAAATGATATAATATATTTATAGAATGATAAATATTTCATATGTATCATAATTTTTTTATTTATATCACATATATATTGACTAAATATATATATATTATTTTACATGTAAAGTATTAGTGAAAATGAATCACATCGCTTCGTGAAGCTGTAGTCTACCGTACACACGAGCGACGTTCTCATTTCCCCTACAGAATGGAAATTAAAAATAATAATATATGATATAATTACTCTAAATACATAATTATGTTATAAATGTGATATTTATAATTTATATCAATCATCAAAACAAAACATTAGAGGTGGTAATGGAAACAACGAATGACAACAGTTCATGAGGTGGTATTCCACTATACACATGAATGGTGATTTCTTAACCCATTTGATGGAAGTGGAGATATGTTTTGGTAATTAAATTAACATAAAAAAATATGAATAAATTTAATATACATAGGTTTTTATAAATTCATGGACTAATAATAATTTAATGACGTGGAAGAAGAAATAAAATAAAAATTCATGTTAAAGAACATTACCTTTTCTTCAGGTAACCTCCTTTGGTTTGTACCTAATCCTTAATAGGTCGGATTTATACAACCAATAAGGATTCCTAGATAAGATGACGGATGTTGGGAAGTGATTAGGGAATATATTTGAAAATATATAATGGTTTTAAGTTGTGAGGAATAGATGATATGGGGTGGCCTTTTACAAGTGAGGTGAGTGGAACACTTGTAATATTTGTTAAGAAAAATGATTAACCCTGATCTTCACATTCTACAGGGTTGTAAAATTGAATATTATAGAGAATAGTAAATTTTATGGTTGAAATACGGCAATAAAATATATTATTTTTCAATAATTTCGGTTATTTTAACTGTTATCATTTTAGTTAGACCCCTCGGTAAACCCCTTTTTACCATTCCCATGATAATTAATTTTTTATTTTTTTCAATATTCATTTTGGTAAGAAAAATAAGTCAAAATTGTGATATAATATAAATTAAAATGATTCCAAATATTTATTCCATTTTTAAAAATTATATTCAAATAATTTGAACAAATAATTCAAAATTAATTCCACATATGTATGGAAAAAGTGGGTTTTTAAAGAGAAAATGTTTACAAGATTACAATGTTTTATATCAGATTTTGTTATTAAATTTATTAAGAAAATAGATTATATTAATATAAATATTATTGAAATTATTTTACTTCAAACTAAATTTAAAATATAATATAACTATATAAATAAATTAAACAAAAATGTATTTTTCAATTTATATTTGAAAATTTTCAGTATTCATCCGAAAAATAATCCATTTAGAAAATTCTTAAGATTTTTCCCTAAGATAATTTTTAAATTTATGATATTAAAAATGAAGTTTATTTTCAAAAAAATTTTCAAAAAAATTTTAAACAATTTTTTAAAATATATATGAAAAATGGTGAGAAACTACTTTTTGGGAAAAATATATTTTTAAGCATAAAATTGGATTTATTCTTATATATTTTATAGAAAATACACAAGATTAATGTTATATTTTATTGATTAAATAGTATATATAATTCAATAAAATAATTCAAAAAAGTGTTTTGATAAATTTATTAAGGTTAAACATTTTTTTCTTAAAAAATATCCATTAAATGATTTGTTTTATTTACAAATCGTTTTATTTTTATTTTTTATTAATTTTTAACAATATAATTTATATTATATATATGTTTAAACTATATATTTTATTAATTTATTTAATCTCATTCATACCCCACAATCCAATGTCTTGATAACAAATATCATATTAAATAATAATATTTTATTAGTATGTCATGTTTCATATAATCTTAGTGTTTTGTGTAATGAATGAAAATATTGTTGTGGCATAAAATGCAAACCAGACTCGGTGTTATGTATGATGTATTTAAACTCAGTGTTTCATGTAATATAATAAGTCAAAAATATTTAATTAATTTTTTTAAAAATAATTCACAAAACCTCAGGGTGTTGCATTATACCCCCTTTAAAAAGAATTTTTCCCTTGAAATTATCTCGGATGTCAAATTATTATCTTTTGAAAATTCCATCACTAAAACCCATATCATAAAAATTAATAATAAAACATCCCTTAAAAGGGAAATATGGAAACAGGAATATCACCTAAAGTAACTCGTAATAAGGGTTCCACATAGGAGAAGATTGGTCAGAAGTGAAGATTTGGACATGGAATAAAAGCATAAATAATTATAAAATATGATATAGATAATTGATTAGAAGAAAGTTGGTGATCAAGATAAGGTTAATGAACAACAAATAATCAACCAATGAGGCGTGAAAAATGGTGTTTTTATCATAAAAATGGGCATAATAGGGGAATTTTTTTGAGGCCCTTTTACTAATTTTGAATAACTTACATGAGAATATATACTTACTTGATGTCATTACATTGGGAAAAAAATTCCCATTGGTTGTGGTTTGATCAATTTATTCTTCATCTTATACTCCCATAATTGAATAGTAAATTTTTTATGCTTGGGGACCTAATGGATCATAAGATCCATAGATATACTGATATGTTATTTCTTTTATATTTTTTATCATCAAAACAAATTGTTAGAATAGGATTTATAATATGCAAAATTATTCATATGGTAAAGCAATATATGTAAAGACCCGTAAAATTCAAGGGAAATTTTTTCTTAATTTTCTTTAGAATTTTACAAGAGTGCGGTTTCAGACGGCACCTGATTCCGAGGCCCGGAGTGCCCGGAATCAATTTCCGAAGTTTGGCTCGGGTACGTTCAGTGAACGAACGAGCGGGAATTCCTAACTTTTGATCCGGTGCTCGGAATTGAAATCTGAGGGCACCGATGAACTCGCAGCGCCGATATTCGCTTAAAGAGACCTTTTCGGAAGTTGCGTTTGTTGCGAGACGAAAGTTAGTTTTTGGGAGAATTATAAAAAGTTGAATAAAAAAATGTGGAATTATTTTTATTTTACTTTTGTAGGTTAACTCCTCTCAAAGGGAGTTAGGGGTGGGACCCACACCCACTTAACCTCCCTTGAGAGGATTAAGTGTGGTGGGACCCACACGAACCTAAACCTCTCATCTTCCCCCTTAAACTTCCCTCTCTCCCTCTTAAAAGTTTGTTAACTTAACATCTAATTAATTACACATGACATGTATAATTAATTAACTGTTATGTTTTTGAATTTGAAGTTTTGAATTCCTTGGCATGGTAAATAAAATAAGGAGGAACCTTATTTTATTTGGTTAGTTTTGTTTATTCATCTTGAGAGGTTTGAGAGCTTTTTCTTCCTTCTTCAATTTTTGACGAAGAATGTTCAACTTGACGAAGAACGCTCAAGCTCCGACGAAGAACGCCGCTCCTATCTTCCTCGTCTTCCGTGTCAACGAGAGGGTACGCCGCTTCCTCCTCGGACTCCCTTCGTCGACATAAGAAGACTCTCCAATGACGTGTCTCTTCGGGCATATCTCTTCGTCAATGGATTTGACAAACGACTACCGCGACGCCCGACCTCCGCGACGTTGTCTTCCGCGGGACGTTGACAAATCTTCGAACTTATACCCAAGGTAGGGGTTGTTGTATTTTGTTTATTTATTTATCCTTTTTTCTTGTTTCATGCATGATTAACGTAAGGATTTAAGTTGTGTTATAATATAACGTGAGGGGGGCCGGACCGCATGAACACGGCCGAACCCCCCCATCGTTCTTGTTGATTTACCTTGCGGGTGGAAACAAGGTGGCGTGGTGCCGTCGCACCACGCGGTTAATCGTGCGATTATATTACGCGACGCCGTCGCGCGCGCGCCATGGAAGAATCATCAGGAACGCGACGCCGTCGCGCCGCGTTGAAGGAAATCAAAAGCACGGCGGAGGGACGCGGTGCCGTCGCACCACGCCGGACGACGAACACCGCGGCCGGTTCCGGGCCGCGGCGGAACGAGAAGACCGGCGGCCGGGCCGCCGGCGTCGGAAGCCGAAGAGGGGACCGGATTTTCCGGTCCCGTTGGAGAAAACCAGCCGGCAGTTGGCCGGCCGGAAGGTCAAAGGCCGGGGGAAATAAATTCCCCCGGCCAGCTCTAAAAATCCCCCTCATAAAGAGGGGGGCGGTTTCCTTGAGGGGGGGCAGGAGGCCCCCCGGTTTTTCTTCAAGCCGGCACCCACGTGGGGGGCGTTTTTTTCAAAGGGCGCGGCATATAGCCGCGCCGCCTCTTCAATCAAGTGGGGGATTGATTCCCCCTGCGTGTCGCCTCCGTGTGGCGCCAGGCCGCCGTGCCACCGCGCCGCCGCGCCGCCGCGCCGGCCGACTGGCCGGGCCGGGTCGGCCCGAACCCGGACCCCCCGTTTCGAATCAGTTTCGGTCTTTTGGCCATAACTTGAGCCATGGACCTCCGATCGACGAACCGTCTGCGGCAACGCGATCCTTGGATCGAGAAGGTCGTTTCGGTATATCGCACTCAAGGTTTCGGATTACTTTGAGTTCGGCCGGGTTGGTTCGTTCACGAAACCAACCGGGCCTACGGAGCGGAAACGCTCATATCTTGAGCTACGGACGTCCGATTGACGTGCCGTCAGTCGTGTTTTGTTCCTCTTAGTGAGACGGATCTTTTGGCATACTCCGCCCGAGGTTTGGACGCAGGTGGAGTACGGTCAGGTTGGTTTTGCCTTAAAAAGCAACCGGGCCCCGGGGACGAAAATGCCAATAACTCGCAGACCGGGCGTCCGATCGACGCGCCGTCTTTTGCGATGAGTTCCTATTGATGATACAGAACTTTTGGATACATCAACTATGGACTTTGTGATAGTTGATGTATCAGCCTCTCGGCTCGTGGAGCGGACCCTCCGAACGAGCTTGCTGTGTGCGGGAACCCTAGTGCTGGCTGCGACTGTTACTGTGACTACTACTGCTGCTACTGCTACTGTGACTGCGACGACGATAGTATAGAGATCATGTGTGGATTCGACGACGACAACTTCAGCACTCAGCGATCCTATGTGGATCAGTGCTACAGGTCCTGTGTGGGCCCGATCCTGTGTGGGTCCAATCCTGTGTGGGTCTTTGCGCTCAGCGGTCCTGTGTGAACCAGCGCCTACAGGTCCTACGTGGGCCCGATCCTGTGTGGGTCTTTTGCGGGGGTTAGTTACCTATCGATCCTTAGTGGGTCCGACGACTTAGATGGATCAGAGATCATCTTTATCGTCTTTCGAAGAAGTATAACTGTGTGAGCTGAAACCTATTGCTTTCCTGTGTGGATTGTGTTGTGCAATCCTGTGTGGATTACGTTTTTCTTTCCTGTGTGGAATACGTATACTTTCCTGTGTGGACTGAGTTGTACTTGGGCTCGGTGGTTGGAGCGTATTTGAATTGATGACTTAGGTATATGTATGGGCATATACCTAAGCAGTGTCGGTTGTTACTTCATGATTGTACCTTTCTTCGTGGTTTATCCTTTGTGGATTTGAGAGACCTTCAGGGGTCTCGGGGTCCCTACTGAGTAGCTTATACTCACCCCTGCACGGGCTTTGCCCGCACTACGTTGTGTTGGTTGCAGACGACGGACAGCGTTGATCTTAGCTGAGGTTTGCAGAGCGGGACGGTACCCGGAGGTGGACCACTGGGCGGGACGTGCTCGGAGCGAACGGCGGGACCCGTGGAGCAGAGGAGCTATCTGTACCCACCCTTCAGGTGGGATTTCCAGTGGACAGCTCGGTGTAGCGGCTTTTACTTTTCAGTTGCTGTTTTCCCTTTCGAGTTGTACTTTACTTTCAGTTTGGGTTTGTATACTGGCCCATTTACTTTCCGCACTTTTAGTTGTACTCTGCTTTTGTTTAGTGTTTACTTTCTGCTTGCTTACTCTGTGGTGTTTGTTTACGTAACAAAGGAAATGCCTTCCCTTTTTACCGGGATATACGCCTTGGTGCTAGTCGCCAGCCCCTGGCATATGGAAGGCGGGCTTGGGGTAGTCACGGCACGGACCCCGAGGGCGGGTCGTGACAAATTGGTATGAGAGGAGTTCGGTTCTACCGCGAACTCTGATCTTTTCTATGTGAGTCAATAATGTTTAGCTTATTGAGTGTGGTTATCAGTCCAGGGAGTCCAGTGTTGGTGCGGCGGCCGACGTATCCGTACACCAGGACCCTGACTTCTGATTTCCGACTTAATGCACGAAAACATTGATTGTGTGTGTGTTTCAAAGTTTTCTTTGTGATTACTTATATCAGCTCACCAGGTATACTGTTCTGACCGTGGCGCACCTGTTTCCTTTTCAGGATGGCCCCACGACGGAAGCCAGCTAGGGTTCCGAGAGTCGAGCGTGACGACAGCCCACCGAGCGACGAGGCCTCGGTGCAGGGCCCTTTGTCAGTAGTGGCACCGGCGGTAGCTCTACCCGCCGAGCCCCCGATGCTTCCAGCAGCAGCCGCTGACAATGCACGTCGCCTCAGCGCACTGCATGAGTTTCAGCGCCAGCGACCACCCAGTTTCGCGGGGAGACGGATCCCCAGGCAGTAGAGGACTGGCTGGAGGTAGTGGTACGAGTGTTTAGGCTATTGAGGACACCAGCAGACCTCATGGTGATCCTCGCTGCGAGCCTACTACACACAGCAGCAGGACGATGGTGGAGCTTGATGCTCCAGGTGCACGATGAGGCATCTTTTCTTTGGACGGACTTTGAGAGCCTCTTCCGCTCGGAGTTCGTCCCAGCCACCCTTCGTGCGGTGCGTATCCAGGAGCTTCTTCAGCTGTGGCAGGGCAGCATGACAGTCGCTCAGTACTCGGCGAGATTTACCGATCTCTCGCGCTACTCGACCGACATGGTACGGGACCCATTCTTCCGGGCCCGGACCTTCGAGCAGGGTTTGAGACACGAGATCAGGGCATCGCTGATCTCCCTCAGCATACCGACTCAGACAGGAGTACTGGAGCGGGCCCTTCTGATCGAGAGCTTCCTTGCTGAGTCTACACCAGCACAGCGACCCACCGCAGGGCGGCACGTGGCAGAGTCATCTGCAGCAGGCAGTCGACGGATGACTCAGGGGTCCAGACAGACTAGACCATCGGGCAGACGACCTCAGAACACAGGCTCAGCAGTGCGGGGCACACAGCGCGGAGCCAGTATTTCGAGAGGCAGACAGTGCTACTCGTGCGGCGGGCAGGGCCACATGGCTCGTGACTGCCCGACCCGCCGTGCCGAGGAGTAGCAGACGGTTGAAGGACCACTGAGGCAGAGGCAGAGGGTTGACCGTGGCGGTCCGCAGGGAGGAGGCGGACGAGGCAGAGGAGCTGGACGAGCAGCCGGTGGTGGGGGACGCTTTGAGGCTCTGCCACCACCACAACCAGGAGGTCCACCCCGACCACAGGGAGCTGGCGGGCAGAGACAGGCACAGCTCCAGGCAGTAGAGGCCTACGACCACGGCGCACCCGAGATTATTCGAGGTACTATCTGTGTCTATTCCACCCTTGATGGAGTTCTTATAGACACAGGAGCGAGTCACTCTTTCATAGCTGCTGCCCTTGTTCGGATCTCGGAGATTCCGACAGAGCCGTTGGCTCGATCCTTACGGCTAGAGACTCCTACGGGAGCAAACTCGACGATTACGCACTGGTGCCGGCAGTGTGAGCTTACTCTAGGAGGCGAGAGCTTCGGCTGGGATCTTCTTGTAGCAGCGTCGAGGCATTACGACGTCATCTTGGGCATGGATTGGCTATCTACGATCCATGCACAAATTGACTGTTTTAGGCGCAAGGTGCGATGTGTACGCACCGACGGGAGCAGGTTCACCTTCACTGGCGAGAAGGGAGCCTTAGCAGCACAGGATGGACTTCCGCGGAGGAGAGGACAGCCCATTACTCATCAGTTGGCTAGCCTTATCCTTGGAGCAGTTGACGTGCGGAGTCCTGGTTTTCCTGCAGTGGTGGATCAGTTTGCGGACGTTTTTTCCGACGATGTTCCAGGGCTACCTCCTCGCAGAGAGGTAGACTTTTATATTGACTTGTACCCCGGGACAGCCCCGATATCCACTCCAGCATATCGGATGGCCCCCTCTGAGCTTCGAGAGCTACGGGTACAGTTGGAGGACTTGCAGGGCAAGGGGTTCATCCGACCCAGTGTTTCACCCTGGGCTTCCCCGATTTTGTTCGCCAAGAAGGCGGACGGGAGCTTGCGTCTTTGTGTTGACTATCGTCGCCTGAACCAGGTGACAGTGAGGAACAAGTATCCGCTACCGAGGATTGATGACCTCTTTGATCAGCTCAAGGGAGCACGGTGGTTCTCGAAGATAGACCTCAGGTCAGGCTATCATCAGCTCAGAGTCAGAGACGAGGATGTGCAGAAGACAGCCTTCAGATGTCGGTATGGCCACTATGAGTTCTTGGTTATTCCATTCGGTGTAACCAATTCTCCAGCAGTGTTCATGGCTCTCATGAACAGGATCTTTCAGCCATACCTCGATCGGTTTGTCGTGGTCTTCATCGACGACATTCTGATTTACTCTACGACAGAGGAGGAGCACGCCTATCATTTGCGAGTTGTACTAGACACACTTCGAGAGCACCAGCTTTATGGTAAGCTCTCGAAGTGCTAGTTCTGGATACGTGAGGTCCACTTCTTGGGACACGTTATCTCTGAGGCGGGAGTTGTAGTGGATCCCGCAAAGATTGAGGCTGTGTTAGCTTGGGAGCCACCCAGGAGCGTGACTGAGGTTTGGAGTTTCTTGGGACTAGATGGATACTATCGGAGATTCGTGCCAGACTTCTCTAGAGTTGCGGCACCACTCACAGCTTTGACGAATAAGGGGAAACCCTTCGTATGGTCAGACAGATGTCAGCAGAGCTTCCAGGAGCTGAGACAGAGATTGACCTGCGCACCTATCTTGAGGTTGCCTGAGGAGGGAGTAGGGTACGTAGTTTACTACAATGCATCAGGGACCGGACTCGGATGTGTTCTGATGCAGGAGCGGGCAGTGATCGCCTATGGATCACGTCAGTTGAGGCCGCATGAGCAGAACTACGCTACCCATGACCTGGAGTTAGCAGCAGTGGTCTTCGCTCTGAAGACATGGCGACACTATCTGATGGGCGAGCGCTTTACAGTCTTTTCTGATCATCAGAGTCTCAGGTATATCTTCTCTCAAAATGACCTGAACCTGAGACAGCGGCGATGGCTCTAGTTCCTCCAGGACTATGACTTTGAGATAGTCTATACTCTTGGGAAGGGGAACGTAGTAGCCGATGCCCTTAGCAGGAGGACAGGCATTCAGCTACTTGAGGAGGCGACGGAGCAGCTAGCCTCTTTGCAGATATCCTTCATGTATAGAGATGGAGCAGCCTTCCTTCAGTCTCTCACAGTCACTCCTCCACTACTGCAGCGAGTCAGGGAGGCACAGCGTAGGGACACTGACTGTGAGACACAGCGTGCACAGATATCTTCGGGACAGGCACCTGATGGTTTCTCCCTTGGAGCCGAGCACGACATCCTTTTTAGAGGACGTACCATGGTACCAGTCGCTTTGCAAGAGGAAGTGATGAGAGAGTTTCACACTTCTCCTTTGGCGGTACATCCTGGAGTGGCGAAGATGTACCAGGACCTCAGACGACAGCACTGGTGGCCGGGCATGAAGAAGGCAGTAGCAGAGTTCGTTTCTCGATGCCTCACCTGCCAGCAGGTGAAGGCAGAGCATCAGGTACCAGCAGGCTTGGTACAGCCCTTGGAGGTTTCGGAGTGGAAGTGGGATGGCATATCTATGGACTTTGTGACTGGACTTCCACGTACTTCCAGAGGTCACGACTCCATCTGGGTGATTGTTGACCGACTCACCAAGTCGGCACACTTCTTACCCATCAGAGAGCAGGGCTCAGTGGAGAGCTTGGGACGTCTCTACGTTCAGGAGATTGTGCGGCTCCACAGTGTTCCATCCTCTATCGTATCCGATCGAGATGCCCGCTTTACTTCTCGGATTTGGAAGGGGTTACAGGAGGCGTTCGGGACGCAGCTACGTCTGAGCACAGCCTTTCACCCTCAGACGGATGGTCAGACGGAGAGGACCATTCAGACTCTCGAGGACATGCTCCGCGCATGTGTTCTCGACTTTGGTCGTAGCTGGGAGGACCACCTACCCTTGGTGGAGTTTGCGTACAACAATAGCTACCACTCCACCATCGGGATGGCACCGTATGAGGCGTTGTACGGACGACCTTGTAGATCTCCTTTGTGCTGGAGTGACCCTGGGGAGTCAGCACTGGTGGGACCGGAGATGGTCCAGGCCACGACAGAGAAGGTCCAGGTCATCCAGGAGCGGATGAGGATAGCTCAGAGCCGGCAGAAGTCATATGCTGACAGGAGGCGGAGGCCACTAGAGTTCGAGGATGGCGACCACGTCTTCTTGTGAGTCTCACCTCGATGTGGTATTCGGAGATTTGGCTGAGGCGGAAAGTTATCTCCGTGCTTCATTGGACCCTTCCAGATTCTCAGCAGGATTGGTGAGGTGGCTTATCGCCTGGCTCTACCACCTCAGTTGCACCGGGTGCACGACGTCTTCCACGTGTCTCAGCTGAGGAGATACATGCACGACCCGACGCACATCATTGATCATGGGGAGCTTGACGTTGACGATGGGGCGACTTTTACGGAGATCCCGGTGGAGATAGAGGATCGACAGGAGCGGGTCCTGCGTGGGCGATCGATTCCTCTTGTGCGCATCAGATGGCAGCACGGGAATCTCTAGGAGAGCACATGGGAGCGGGAGGCTCAGATGCATTCTCAGTACCCTCTTTTTTTCCCCTAGTTTTTAATGTATCTTTACGGGGACGTAAAGCTCTGAGGTGGGAGTAATTTAAAGACCTGTAAAATTCAAGGGAAATTTTTTCTTAATTTTCTTTAGAATTTTACAAGAGCGCGGTTTCAGACGGCACCTGATTCCGAGGCGCGGAGTGCCCGGAATCAATTTCCGAAATTTGGCTCGGGTACGTTCAGTGAACGAACGAGCGGGAATTCCAAACTTTTGATCCGGTGCTCGGAATTGAAATCTGAGGGCATCGATGAACTCGCAGCGCCGATATTCGCTTAAGGAGACCTTTTCGGAAGTTGCGTTTGTTGCGAGACAAAAGTTAATTTTTGGGAGAATTATAAAAAGTTGAATAAAAAAAATGTGGAATTGTTTTTATTTTACTTTTGTAGGTTAACTCCTCTCAAAGGGAGTTAGGGGTGGGACCCACACCCACATAACCTCCCTTGAGAGGATTAAGTGTGGTGGGACCCACACAAACCTAAACCTCTCATCTTCCCCCTTAAACTTCCCTCTCTCCCTCTGAAAAGTTTGTTAACTTAACATCTAATTAATTACACATGACATGTATAATTAATTAAGTGTTATGTTTTTGAATTTGAAGTTTTGAATTCCTTGGCTTGGTAAATAAAATAAGGAGGAACCTTATTTTATTTGGTTAGTTTTGTTTATTCATCTTGAGAGGTTTGAGAGATTTTTCTTCCTTCTTCAACTTTTGATGAAGAACGCTCAACTTGACGAAGAACGCTCAAGCTCCGACGAAGAATGCCGCTCCTCTCTTCCTCGTCTTCCGTGTCAACGAGAGGTTACGCCGCTTCCTCCTCGGACTCCCTTCGTCGACATAAGAAGACTCGCCAACGACGTGTCTCTTCGGGCGTATCTCTTCGTCAACGGATTTGACGAACGACTACTGCGACGCCCGACCTCCGCGACGTTGTCTTCCGCGGGACGTTGACAAATCTTCGAACTTATACCCAAGGTAGGGGTTGTTGTATTTTGTTTATTTATTTATCCTTGTTCGTGGTTCATGCATGATTAACGTAAGGATTTAAGTTGTGTTATCATATAACATGAGGGGGGCCGGACCGCATGAACACGGCCGAACCCCCTCCATCGTTCTTGTTGATTTACCTTGCGGGTGGAAACAAGGTGGCGTGGTGCTGTCGCACCACGCGGTTAATCGTGCGATTATATTACGCGACGCCGTCACGCGCGCGCCATGGAAGAATCATCAAGAACGCGACTCTGTCGCGCCGCGTTGAAGGAAATCAAAGGCACGGCAGAGGGACGCGGTGCCGTCGCACCGCGCCGGATGACGAACACCGCGGCCGGTTCCGGGCCGCGGCGGAACGAGAAGACCGGCGGCCGGGCCGCCGGCGTCGGAAGCCGAAGAGGGGACCGGATTTTCCGGTCCCGTTGGAGAAAACCGGCCGGCAGTTGGCCGGCCGGAAGGTCAAAGGCCGGGGGAAATAAATTCCCCCGTCCAGCTCTAAAAACCCCCCTCATAAAGAGGGGGGTGGTTTCCTTGAGGGGGGGCAGGAGGCCCCCCGGTTTTTCTTCAAGCCGGCCCCCACGTGGGGGCCGTTTTTTTTTCAAAGGGCGCGGCATATAGCCGCGCCGCCTCTTCAATCAAGCGGGGGATTGATTCCCCCAGCGTGCCGCCTCCGTGCGGCGCCAGGCCGCCGCGCCGCCGCGCCGCCGCGCCGCCGGGCCGCCGGGCCGGGTCGGGTCGACCCGGTTCGGGCCGACCCAGGGGGGTCGGCCCGGACCTGGACCCCCCGTTTCGAATCAGTTTCGGTCTTTTGGCCATAACTTGAGCCACGGACCTCCGATCGACGAACCGTCTGTGGAAACACGATCCCTGGATCGAGACGGTCGTTTCGGTATATTGCACTCAAGGTTTAGGATTACTTTGAGTTCGGTCGGGTTGGTTCGTTCACGAAACCAACCGGGCCTACGGAGCGGAAACGCTCATATCTTGAGCTACGGACGTCCGATTGACGTGCCGTCAGCCGTGTTGTGTTCCTCTTAGTGAGACGGATCTTTTGGAATACTCCGCCCGAGGTTTGGACGCAGGTGGAGTACGGTCGGGTTGGTTTTGCCTTAAAAACCAACCGGGCCCCGGGGACGAAAATGCCAATAACTCTCAGACCGGGCGTCCGATCGACGCGCCGTCTTTTGCGATGAGTTCCTGTTGATGATACGGAACTTTTGGATACATCAACTCTGGACTTTGTGACAGTTGATGTATCAGCCTCTCGGCTCGTGGAGCGGACCCTCCGAACGAGCTTGCTGTGTGCGGGAACCCTAGTGCTGGATGCGACTGTTACTGTGACTACTACTGCTGCTACTGCTACTGTGACTGTGACGACGACAGTACAGAGATCCTGTGTGGATTCGACGACGATGACTTCAGCACTCAGCGATCCTATGTGGATCAGTGCTACAGGTCCTGTGTGGGCCCGATCCTGTGTGGGTCCGATCTTGTGTGGGTCTTTGCGCTCAGCGGTCCTGTGTGAACCAGCGCCTACAGGTCCTACGTGGGCCCGATCCTGTGTGGGTCTTTTGCGGGGGTTAGTTACCTATCGATCCTTCGTGGGTTCGACGACTTAGATGGATCAGAGATCATCTTTATCGTCTTTCGAAGAAGTATACCTGTGCGAGCTGAAACCTATTGCTTTCCTGTGTGGATTGTGTTGTGCAATCCTGTGTGGATTACGTTTTGCTTTCCTGTATGGAATACGTATACTTTCCTGTGTGGAATGAGTTGTACTTGGGCTCGGTGGTTGGAGCGTATTTGAATTGATGACTTAGGTATATGTATGGGCATATCTAAGCAGTGTCGGTTGTTACTTCGTGATTGTACCTTTCTTCGTGGTTTATCCTTTGTAGATTTGAGAGACCTTCAAGGGTATCGGGGTCCCTACTGAGTAGCTTATACTCACTCCTGCACAGGCTTTGCCCGCACTACGTTGTGTTGGTTGCAGACGACGGACAGCGTTGATCTTAGCTGAGGCTTGCAGAGCGAGACGGTACCCGGAGGTGGACTACTGGGCGGGACGTGCTCGGAGCGGACGGCGGGACCCGTGGAGCAGAGGAGCTATCTGTACCCACCCTTCAGGTGGGATTTCCAGTGGACAGCTCGGTGTAGCGGCTTTTACTTTTCAGTTGTTGTTTTCCCTTTCGAGTTGTACTTTACTTTCATTTTGGGTTTGTATAATGGCCCATTTACTTTCCGCACTTTCAGTTGTACTCTGCTTTTGTTTAGTGTTTACTTTCCGCTTTCTTACTCTGTGGTGTTTGTTTACTTTACAAAGGCAATGCCTTCCCTTTTTACCGGGATATACGCCTTGGTGCTAGTCGCCAGCCCCTGGCCTATGGAAGGCGGGCTTGGGGTATTCACGGCACGGACCCCGAGGGCGGGTCGTGACAATATATTAATCAATAAATCCATTACCAACATTAAACTTAATCCATTCCATAAATAGTTAACCTTATAACCCTTCCAAAAGATCAAAATATAGAAGTATAGAAATAATATCACTAAATTTACATAATGAACTTATCATTAATCCCATAAAAACATGAAGTAGCTCTTAATTTTCACCGACCAAACATTTTAATACCGTCATAATGTATTCTTTTCAAACATTTTAATAACATGAATTACCATAAAACATTGTTTAAAACCTACACTCTTCATCATTCCTTATATAAAACATAAATCATTGGATATATTCCTTAAATCCTAAAATGTTGTAAACTCCATCAATGTTTGTGTAAAAGACATTGTTAACAAAACATTAATCAGATCCAAGGTAATTAATAATATCTAATTTAAATTATCCATATCTATCGTCTCTTTAAACCATCATCATTATCTCAATACTAGGACCACATTAATAGTTATATTTCCCTAAATCATGAATTTCTATAAAAAACATTATATTAAATCATTTTTCTTGGTTCTCACCATAATTCAATATATAATTTGATATCCTTGAAAAAATACTATAAAATCCATATATATTTCGTAATTTTGGAAATCTAATACATAATAACTTCAATCATAACATTTACTTCTCAAAATATTAAATAGGCTTTATCATCTTATTCCTTAATTTCTCTTTCCTTTTATAAGTCATTATAATTCTCTTCATCATCAAAAGTAAAATCATTACTCGTAAAACCTCACTCATCCTCTTCACAAGATTTCCCCTTAGGACATAAATTAATATAAAGCTCAAAAATTCCACATTTGAGACATTCATCAATCGATGAAATCTTTGGGATTAAAAAAATTCCAATCCATTATTTAGATTAAATTTTTTCTTTTTCTTTAATAATTACTTACTTTGTGTCATAAATTTCTCCACTCGAAACATCATCTTATTCCCTTGAGACATTCACATTGGTTATTCTTACCACATTCTCGATATATAGAAAATTTAATCTTCCTTCCTCTATAGTCTCCATTACTAGAAACCTCGGTGAACTTTATCTTCTTCTTATTTGGTGAGTTTAAGAGTTGCTTAAGGTGTACATTTTCAATCATGTTCTGTGACAACTAATTATTCAGAAACCAAATATCATTCACTCGAGTTATCATCCCATTTGGATTATCATCATAAAATTGTTCTCCAAATTCAACATTAATATAGTCTCTTTAGGATCTTTCCACAGACTAAAACCAAAAATAATAGAGTAAGAAAAACTGATCATAGTAGAAAACAACAAAATCATGAAAAACACTTAAAGGATGTCTATATCATGAAAACTTATTTTTAATCTATGAAACCCTATTTCTATAATTATTTAATAATAGTAATCATATATTTAAATCCATTATGATTATTAATAATTTATTTTGTAATTTCAAAAGAATATCCATTATAAGGGTCAAAAAAAGGTGTTTATCAAGGTCTGTTATCATGCATTAGGTGATGATCGAGTCCAGATTAATGTGGCCTTTTTAGATTTATGACCCTTAGGTGCATCTATTATAATTCCACATACACTTATTATTCTCACATAGGGAAAAATTTATTGGAAACCACTCACTGTATTCTTTACCAAAATTCTTGGACATGTTATTAAACTGTCACTCATCATTTGACTTATCCTTTGAGAAATCTCTAGAAAAATCCTTAGAAATGTCCCTAGTGATCTCACTAATGGTTTCTCCTCCTATTTTCAGAATGTTAACTAAAACTTTCCTATGATACCAACGATACTAACTCAGGCTTCTCATATATGGATATTAGATCTATTTAGATAAATGTTCATTATATTACATAATCAAATTACAAAGGATCAAAATAGTTTAAATCCATTGAAAAATTGGAACAAAATATTCTTATTTCATGAAATATATTTTATATCTCCCATAATGATATTCACCTTTATTACTCAATCATAAAAACATTGCTCATAACATGGGGAAAGTAAACTTAAAAAGGGGGATCTCATGTCATAATTAATGGAAAACAAGGGAGATATTCAAGAAAACGTGATAATAAAAGTATGAAAACAATAGAAAAACATTTTAAACCCAAACCCTACAAATCAAATATCATAATCATGAGTCATGACATAAATATTGGTAGTTAATAATACATGAATCCTAACAAAATCATAGATCATGATCCAAGAGATCATTAAATTCCAATAAGACTTAAAATTTTGGCATACGCATAACCATAGAAATTTTTTTATATTTTATTCAAATCTCACCTTAAATTCTATCATAGTGGAATGAGTTGACTCTCAAAACCATCATAATATTTGTGGTTCACTCCCAAGTCCATCATAGTAGGAAAAGTACCTTCCTAAACAATTTTCACTCCCCATTCCATTTTTATCTTTCCAATGAGATATAAATATGCACCCAACTAATTGGAAGGAGATATTGTTCTCACCCACCACATAATAAAAAATATATATATTTGTTCAAAAATATCATAGAACATCTATCTTATTATAATACTTGAAATTAAATATGTTTCATTCCCATTGCTTTATAACATACACTATGTAAAAGAAACAGGTTTTATAATCATTTCACTATTTTATCATAATATAACCCATAGAAAATGAAGTGAGTTTCAAAACAATATTTCCATGGTAACACCCATTTAATAGGTATAGTTTTAAACAATATCCAACCATTATAATTATAAAACATTTAGATAAATAATAAGAATAGAATCCTTGGATCAAATCCCTACCAAATCATAAGGTACATAAAATGATGTAATCTTAGATGGTTATTTATTTTTGAAGATAAATCACTCAAATGTTACTTGAAGAAGATAAGTTTTATTTGTAAATCACTTTTAAAAACTATAAATTAATAAAATATTTATAAATTCCTTTTTCATGAAAATTATACTTAAAACCTTTAATTTATTATCTAATAATATTTTAAAACATATCTCATATAAAATAAATTTTCTACTTTGAAAAATACTTTTTTAACATACAACATTGAAAATAATTTTTATTGAAAATAACACTAAAAAATGTAAACGAATCAATAAAAATATTTTAAAATATTTTTTTAAGAATAATAACTTTTTTCTTTTAAAAACACTTTTTTCAAAAATATAACATTTTGAAAAATAGTTTTCTTTTAAATGAACCTTTAGAATTTATAAAGGAATATTTAATGGAAATAATTGTCATGATGGTGAAAAATTCCATTACTATTGTACAAATTAAATAAAACATTCCTTTCATATTTTTAGTCAATGAAAATTGTAATTTATTGGGAAAACAATATTAATATTCATTTTAAAACATTTTTTAAAAATTAAAACATGATTAAATATTTATTTAATTAATAAAAGTGAGATGGAAATCCCTTCCCTGGATTCTCATATTATGTCATACCTGTTTGAACCTACTATATAAAAATATAATTTTATTTTAAATATATTATAAAACCATACACATATATTTATAATCATATATGTTTTTCTTATATCATTTTATAAACCATTTCTAAAAATTCATTTTATTAATCACCTTTCTGCTAATAACTACATTGATTATTTTATAAGATTTTATTTTTTATTTTTTATTCTATTAATTTAATAATCATTCCATTATCTAAAAAATAATAATAATGAAATAATTATCATATTTTTAAATTAAGTATACTTTTATTACAAATCATTAAATATGGTTTTGAGAAATGAATTAAGTTATGATCATGAAGATGGTAAGTTATACGCACGCATGGGTAACGTTTCCATTTCTCAATGGTCATTGAAAAAATAATTTATGTAATATAGTATGTTTATAGAATAATAATAATATCATAAATAATATATTATTATTTTTAAATATACTTATATATATCATCCACGTGGTGTTGTGACAAAAAGAGAGTAAAATCTCTTCATGAAGGTGGTAGTCCACATATACACAAATGATATTATCATCTTTTAGTGAGTGAAAATTTATGAATTAAAATGATGTATTATATTTATAGATGAAAATTATGTAATTAATATCATAATTTTGTCTTATATAATACATTTATTCATTAAATGTTTCTTTAATATCTTCTATGAAAAGGGTTAGGGAAAATGAATCACATCGCTTCGTGTGGTGATAGTCCACCATACAGAAAAGTGGTGTTATCTTATCCTATATGGGATGGAAATTAAAAATTTGATATATATGATATAATGACTCTATATTAATAATTATTTTTTAAATATTATATATATACTTTGTATTCATCATCATACTGAACCCTGAGAGGTGGTTATGGAAAAATGAATGACATATGTTCGTGAGGATGTAGTCCACCATACACATGAACGATGATTTCTTAACCCATTTGATGAAGTAGATATGGTTTTTGGTAATTAAATTAACAAAAATATATCATAATATTGAATATAATCTGGTTTTTACTATACCATGTTTTAATAAGAATTCAATAAGGTTGAGGAAAAAATAAAATTAAAATGTTTGATGAAGAATGTTTTCTCTTCTTTGGGTAACCTCCTTATGTTTGCACAAAAACCCTTACTAGCAATGATTTATGGAAAAATAAGTCTTATGGTATGATATAAGGGAAGTTTTAAAGTAATTATTGTTGGTATTGGATGAAAACTATGTGAGGGTGTGAGGAAGAGAGAAGAGGGGGTGGCATTTTATATGTGTGGTGACCGGTACACTGGATTTTTTTTAAAATAAAATGGGTTACCCAAACTTTTTGCATGACAAAAGGATCCAAAAATGGATTATTATAGATAATTATACATTAAAGTTACTAAATATTGTTTTATAGCAAGTGTTTTAATAATTTATGTTATTTTAACCCATATCAGTTTAGTTTAACCCTCAGTAAACCCATTTTTAAGGCTATTACAATAATTAATTTTTTTACAATTTTTTAAGTTAATTTTGGTCCAATTTTATATTAAATAAATTAGATATTATAAATTATTATTATTCCAAATAACTAATCCATTTTTTTAAATTAAATTCACAATGTTGGAAAATGTTAATTTAAAATTAACTCTATAGATACGACAATAAAGTTTGTTTTGAAAGAGAAAATGTTAAAAAGTTTACAATGTTTTTATATTCAATTTCAATATGAATTTTATTACAATAACCGAAATTGGATTATTAGATATATAATTTAATTAATTTTACTTTAAAATAAATAAAAATTTTATTTTAAATTTATAAATAATTTAAACAAAAAGGTACTTCACAATATAAATTATGTATTTTTCACCATTAATAGGAAAATTATTCTTTTTAGAAAATAATAAAACATTCACTCTAAAATAATTTTGATATAATTATTTCTAATGTTAATATTATTTTTTCAAATATATTTTCTTAATGTTTTAATAATTATTTAGAAAATAAGTGTTCAAAGAAGGTGAAAAAAAAATTGGAAAAAAATACAGTTTTTAAACATAAATTTGGATGTATTATTATTACTTATCTACAAAACACATAATATTAGGGTTAATCATTTGATTGCATATATAAGATTTAAATTTAATTAAAATAATTCACCAAAAGTTTAATGGATATTTTTTTGAAGTAATATGTGTTAGTTTTAGTAAAAATAGTTTTTCGGAAAAAGATTACCTTAATTTTCAAATAGATTTTATTTACATTATTAAATAATCTCTCATGACAGAATTAATTTTATATACATGTGTAAACCATATATTTTCATAATTTATTTAATCTTATTCACACCCACAATTCCAATTTCTTGGTGACAACTTTCATGTTGACTAATAATATTTTAATAACATGACATCCTTTTCTTAAACTCAGTGTTTCATATAACACAAGATAAGCTGGGTATTTTTTGTAACACAGTCAACAATCAGAGCTTCATAAAATTAATGCTAAACTTAGAGTTGTGGCTATTGAAAAATATCGAAAAGAATTAAATTAATATTTTAAAAAATATTACTTAATATCTCATTGTGTTACACAAAAGGTAATAGAATTAAATAATTATAATTATTTATAATTTTCTAATTTAATTATGCAAGTGTTTTTATTACCACCATTTATTAGGAAATCGTTGATGGGAATGTTTCAATGATTTTTAAATGAATGAACATTGGTATCATAATTAATGTGTATGATATTATCGCTAGTATTATAGAACTAATATTGAACCTTCATTTACATATTTATATAATATAATATCAGTAATTATGTTTTCATAGTCAGCCATGATATAATTTTTATAATTTATCACATAGGAGGTTGGACTATACCAATCATGAACATACGAGAATTAATAGATGAGTTTGGTTATGAAAGTCATTTATTTTGGAATAATACAATTATTAAATAATAATAATTAAATTATTTTGATATTTGAAGGTGTTTAATAAAATTTCAATATATTTTAATAGATAAAAAAGGAACTTAATGAAGAATGATATACGTTACATTGTGGAGGTAGCAGTTTTCACCAACACAGGAATACCACATTCATTTTTCTTAATAGAAAAGTGGCAGGGTGGTTTATGGTTATTGTCGACATTTAACAAAAATTATTATATTATAAATATTTAATTAATCATATAATATTGGAAAAATAAAATTGTATGGGAATGATATAAAAGATACAATGTGAAGGAAAAATTAGTACTTATGTTGAGAACATGAGCTTTCCCTTGGAGGACACCTTGGAATGGGGGGTTTAGGTTAACTTAATGTGACCAAAAGACAATGGAAGTGTAAAATAATTCTAGGGTAATGGAAATGGGTAGAGTTTAATATCAACACCTATATTTGGGAGTATTCATTACAGGGTGCTGAGAGGCCCCTTTTATAAGTGTTTAGAATGTTAATTTTTGTAATTATTTGAATTTGATATAAAGAGAGAACATGTTTCACTTATCATCAAGAATTTAAAATAGAAAATAATGTATTTGAGATATTTTTTGGTTAATCAACATATCAACCACTCAATTAGAATCCTTTTTAACAATTTTTCCCCTTTACCCTTTTGGTTAACCATTTCTACCCATTTGGCTTTTACCCTGATGACAAGTTTTTAATTAAGTGAATTATATTTTATTAAAATTATGTTGCAAACATTTTTACAAAATATTTATTTTATGAATATAAATTTATTGACCATATAATTTAATTAAATTTAAAAGTAAGTCAAAATTATGTTTTAAATTAAATAATTTTATATGTATATAAACTAATATGTAGAAGCATATTGTTTTTACCATTAAGTGTTGTTAATCTTGTTTATTATTGATAACCAATAGAGAAAAAATTTATAAATAGGTTTAATAATTATAGTCAATTCATTTTTAGAAGAGATTAATTTATTTAATATGATAAACATTTAACAATGTTAATAGAATAAGTCTTTGTATATAATAGTCTTACCATCATTTTAGTAATTAACTTTAATCATAGTAATCATATTTCATGACATAAAAATGAAATTGAACACATTAAATAATATGAACATACAAATAGGGTATCTGAAATCCATTTCTGTATATTAATTTTTGACATGTGGTGGAAACTAATATTTAATATATGAAAATAAATGTATTTTTTAGAGTAAACAATGTTTAAAATTGGTTTTATATATCAATAAAAAAATTTAATTGAATCATTTTACTTCATAAAAAAAATTTCATCACTTAAAATTGATTATTTGTTTTTATATTATACTTCATTCATTAATAATAAATTATACGAATGTAGTAAAAATTGTATATTTCAATATTCACCAAATAATCATTTATTTAAAAAAATGCCAAAAATTTTACCTATGATAATTTTGACATGACTATTCTATGTATGAAACACTTCGATAAAATATATATCAAATAATTTTATAAATATATATTTTAATTATAATAATTAATATAAACTATTTAGAGTGTGTATCTTGTAATAGTTTTGAGGTGTAATGCTCTCCTATTTTGTAGGGACTTAGGTATTCTAATACCTATATAAATAGATTAATATTTATATATAAATATGTATTGATTAATAAAAATTAAAAAAATGACAATTAAAATATTAATATATTCAAATATATATTCCTATACTATTATATTTATATATATATACATAAAAATCATTATGAATATATATATATATATTAATTTATATATATATATATATATTATTAGGTTTAGGGGATTGAAACCGTAAACAATACACGCTACTAGACACCTCATTGGGCCATTCCTCCTACCTCCCCACAATTTATAAAAACACCCAATTGACCTAATTTATTACATGGATTTTGTCAAACCCCAAATTCAAGATGGCTCAATGGCCCAGATGATTGTGGCCCCAAGGGCCATTTGGAGGAGATGATCTAAATGCTCAAAAAAAGTATCCAACATTAAACCATGTCATCTATCATCCATCGTGTTTCCCCAGGTAGTAATAAACTCATAGTGACACACATCTAAAGGTTGTGTTTCCTTCTATAATGAATTTTGGGGAACCCTCAATTATACATAATAAAACATTATAGGGGTAGGGCCAAATGATAAGTTCAAACACACCAATTTTTATTTCGAGCCACCCACCAAGTGACACCTATGTATCCCTCCACCCAATCAAAGTTGCATTGTGCCATCAAAATGGTTCTACTTTATTTATTATAATGTGGTAGGCCAACACTCCATCCCAAATTAGTCATCCGGGAGGGTATAGGGCTATTTGATTGGTACCAAACACCCATCTCTCTTTCAAGTATCTCACCCAATGATGCATATAGGTTTCCATGATCCACCACCAGTATGTCACATCATGTACTCTTCCAAGACCCACCATGATTCCCGGTACATGAAATCAGTGGCATGTAGTCCCAATGGTCTGAATTCCTAACCCATTTACCAAAATCCCAAATTATGTTAATAGTATTTCTACTATATTATGAGCTATATTAAAAACTATGATACTGCAAACATATCTACATAAATATTTCGACCTTATAGATTTAAACCCAAATTATTCATACAAGATTATTATGTACTTACCCATAATAAAAACAATAAATTTGATAAATTTAAAAATATGTGTATATTAAAATATTAATTAATTTATTAATTTTTAAATATGCCTCAAATAACATATATATAAATATATTATAGTAAATTTTTATGTAAATACATTATTGGATTAATGGAAGGGGCATTATATTTTGTTCAATGAATACTAGGTTCGAGCTCCACAACGTAAAATTTAACTTTTAACTGGGGGTGGGATCTGTTGTTTTATTAACAAAAATGGGTGATTTAGTTGTAGACTATATTAGGTGAGACATGGGATGTGAAGTTGTCAGAATGTAGTTGGTTGTGAGGGGTGCTAGGTGTATTGTGTGAGGTATTATGAAGGCACAATTTTATCACGCAATTGATGGGTATTGGAGAAGGAGAAATGTGGGGTAATGTGTTATTTCAAAATGGGGGATAGTTATAACATAGAGGGCCGGTGGGAGGGAGGATACTGGATCCTTGGTAGATTAAATTTTGAATGGAATTTTATTAAGGAAATAATACTTTCTAGTGTTTCTCAAAACTTGGGTAAATTGTCAGTAGTTTCCATTCATTCTATAGAATCATGTGAATGTTAAATTTATCAACATTTATATAAATGACTAAATTATCCAAACCTCATTTTTTATGGGTTTAAAAAATATTGGTAATGTGCTTAGAGATGATTATAAAAATTTATAGTGTTATATATACATTATAAGAAAATCATTTTTTCTTAGAGTGAAAAAGGTATAACATAAGATAATATTTCATGATTAATACAACATTATAATACTAGTTATTATATAACTTCTAAATTGGAACTTATAGATACATGTATCATTTAACTTGGTCAATTTATGATAAATCTAAGTGCCCCCAGATTCTGTTGTGTAATTTAAACAAGTAATATAAGGTCCTAAAATGATTATGTTCTCATTTTTGGTGTTTTCTTTGGGATGTACTTAGTATGGAAACCCAATGGTATAGGATACTATTGTAATTGGGTAATGATTGTATCTATATGATGGATTTGTGAAATATCTTGTGAACTGCACTATTCATGAGTCAAATATGATATGATTATAATGATAACCCATCAAAAAATCTTAGAGATGAGATGAACTCTAATGTAGAATCATTACGTAGCGAAATATGGATCTTATACCTCTAATGGAAATGATGTGTTTAAAATGGTTATGAATTTAGTGGGATAAAATTTAATAAAATTCAATATTAATTTCATATAAACCATTATACTCATCTAATAAAAGATAATTTTGTAGATAACATAATTATCATCATCTTCATGATTGAACTTCACATATTTATTGGACAATGAAAACTTAATGGTAATAATTCCTTTTATTGAAACCAGAACACAAGAGTAGGTAATAAGTATGAAGGAAAATTATATGCATTAGAGAATACCCTTATTGAGAAATTTTCTAGTGAATCTACTCAATAAAAGAGATATAGATTCTAATGAAATGTATCTGAATTTATCACAAGAATATATAGAATCATTCTCAAGACACTATAAGAAATGTTCAAAATAAAACATGATAACATGTATTCTTATATGTTGATAAAAAATAGGAATAGGATATATATGGGATAAGTATGGTCTGATTTGTATATGTTATCAATTGATTTATTTTACTGCAAGATTATTTAAGGAACATTTATATATACAAATGTGATCAATATGGTTTTGTGCATCAACAAATTAGAGATACCGGGTTCACCAATAAGTCGTGATATTTTTATGAAATATTTTCTACACTCACCGCTTGAAATGGGTGGTAAAAAATCACAATAATAATTCAAAAGTATGATGGTAAAATTATTGGTAAGAATGATAATAAAATATTAAATGGTGAGTCTAGAATTCAAACTAAAATCTAATAAAAGATGATATAGGGGAAATTCATCCAATGTGGAAGGTCAATCTATTTCAAAATGAATATTTTAGAATACAAGATAGGATTTCATGAAACCTCACGGAGTTTTCACCTAATGTATTATTTTTATTGAATTAAATTCTTGATTAATTATGTTTATTTTATAAAAATTATATTTATTTTTTGAATTTTAAATTTATCGGAGTTCGAAAGTGATGAAAGAGTTGAATATAAAGGAATATTTTTTTCATTTGACTATTAGAGGAAGGTGATGACTCATTAAGGTGATCGATGTAATAGGGTAAATAAATATATATTATATTAGGATACATATTATGTTTTTAGAATCCTATATTACATATTAGGGGATAATGATTGCTTTTTGTGAACAATTTGTTATTATCAATAAAATTATTTTATTTTATTTTTGATAAAATTGTTGTGAATGAGAATAATTTTATAGCATGATTGAAAATGTGATAAGGATTAAACATTTATTGTCTTATTTGAGGTATTTTTCCAACAATATAAGGTAATATGTTTCCACCACCATCAATTTATTATTTGTTAAAATAATTTATTAAATAATTATTATAAATATGTAGAGAACTATATATGATATGGAAATAGTAGTTTATTTTTTATGAAGTCCCACTAAAAGGAAATATATATTAGGTATAAAAACATTTGTGTTTCTTAGCATGATATACTAGAAGAAATACATATTTTTATACTATTGTGGGATTGTGTTTAAACATAAATAATTTCGATGATAAAAAAATAAAATTGTATCCAATTCAATGAACATGGGGAATTTAAAATTACATCCTAAAAGGTTTGAATAAATTAAGGTAAATAAAAAATGTAAATAATAATATTTATTTACTCTAACTTTCTAAATTTCGAATAGTGTCCTTATGGTGTTTAGGATATGTTAGTTAATATGAAATGCAAAGAGTTACATTTATTTATAGAATATTTAAATAAATATTTGATTTAAATTTTTTAATGGATAATTATGATGAACACATATTGATTTATAAGTAAATGACATAATTAATTAACATTTTGACATTAAATGTTGTAGAGTTATGGAGTTTGAATATGTTCATGGAGTTGAAAATTAAAAACATGATTCCAAAGTCCCAAAATTATTCAATATATTATATGACATAGATCTTAATCAATAATGTGTATATTGAAAGGGTTTTATCATATTGACACATAATAATATGAAAAGTATTTCACAGTGATGTAATGAGTCAACAAAACCCTATAAAGTGCAGAAACAATAATGTCGATATGTTAGTCTATAATGTCTTATATATTATATTTTTTATTTTTTATTATTTTTTTAAATTATTCTTATAGATTTTAATAATTTAAAATATTTACCAGCGCTGAAGGCACAACAACTCAGGGAGGCCTTTGCCTAAGTTCCTATACACACACACGCAGCACACTCAACGTAATAGTGCAGAGTAAAAGAAAAGACAAGTAAAGAAAAGGGGAGAATTTTATAAATAAACCACAAGTGCATAGACCTCTAACAGTACAAAGTACAAGCTGAAAGTAAACTGAAAAGAAAAGTTGAAAAACACACGCCCAACCAAAAAGTGCCACAACCCAGAAATAGGTAAATAGAAAGGAAAACAGCTGGAAGGGTCCTCCACCTAGAACCCGACTCCGACCACCACACGCAGTCCAAGCTCTGGAATGCCTATGCTCCACTAAAGTCACGACCAACCTGTCTATCATCTACAAGGGAACACCAAGTGTGGGTGAAGCCCAAGAAGGGGTGAGTATAAAAATACTCAGTACGATACCCCGAAGGCTTGAGGGAGCAACAAAGGAGGTACCAAAGGGTGAGCTGTAGATCGAATAGTGGAAAGTAAATGAGTACAACTAAGAGTGCAGTGAAGAGTACAGTAAAGAGTCCAGCTCAACCCAATAAGAGGAAATAAGGTAGACTCATCCAGACAGAAGGTGCTGGAAATGGTGAGAAGGTGAAATTCTCGTCGAATCTTCGATACCTATAGCAAGAGAGAAGACTCATCCAACCACAAGAAGCTAGAAACAGAAAGCACGTGTCATACCCCGCGCGTCTTCGCCTCCCCTGGAAGGAGAGTAACCAAACCCAATAAGTGGGTACTAGAACAAGGTATATACAAATCTATATGCTCAATAAGAAGCCCGAACAAGGTCGTAAGGGGATCTCCATCCCGTTTCTCAGCCCAAGAAAATAGAGTTGCCAACAGTCCCAGAAGATAACACCATCGATTCCCAACATCCCGCACATCTGCCCCAAACTACAAGTCAAGGGCTCAATCACCGTACCTCGACACTATCCTCTTTGGGTGGCACTGACTCTCCCGCACGGTTTTATATCGCGTCACAAGAATGCGTCTCGGTGGGGAAAAATCTCCTTGTACTTGAGAGTTCTGGGGGAGCGTCAACCACAACTCGTCACTGCCCCGCAGTCGAGAGGTCTGCTCAAAGTCGACAGGCGACCCCCTAACCAGCCCTGCTGGAGGGTCCCTGAAAGTCAACGGGTTCCCACTATAGGGAGACCCAGCAGGAGTCGACGGGTGCCACACTGCCCAGTCCTGAAAAAAGGTTAATCCACTAGAGGGTGACCTGGCTAAAGTTGGTGACGGGACCACTGCCCAGCCTAGCTGGAGGTAACTCGGCATCGGGGACCATTGCCCAGCCCATCTGAAGGTAAGACCGTCATCGGGGACCACTGCCCAGCCCTGTTGGAGGTAAGCCCGGCATCGGGGACTACTGCCTAGCCTTGCTAGAGGTAATCCCGGCATCGGGGACCACTGCCCAGCCCCGCTGGAGGTAAACCCAGAACTGCTCTGGCCATCCCTGCTGGATGGTACTGCTCGGTGAACATCGTTGTACTGGCCATCCTTACATGATGGTAACCCACTGGCGAGCCCTGCTCGAAACAACCTCAGCCCTGCTGGAAACAACCTCAGACCTACTGGAAACAACCTCAACCCTGCTGGTAACAACCTCAGCCCTGCTGGAAACAACTTTAGCCCTACTGGTAACAACCTCCTGGGTAGAGGATTGGTGCCCACGTAAAGTTTTGGTCACACCGAATCCATTGGAAATCTACCAGGGAACACAAAGTAACGGAAGAAACTCCCGAGGCCTCTCAAGGAGATCACACTCCAATCTGCTGAGTCACTATCGAAGCAGACCGAGACAACTCATCCCAGAAAGTGAGGAAAACACCCACACTGTACGAACACCCATAGTCGCAAACGGTGCTGCAGTCCGATGAAAGGGCATGGTATTGGAACCCCTAACAGCTGAAGAAAGAGAGTAATAAACCATCTCTGCCAGCCAAACCATCGAGAACTAAACCAGGGGGAGACCACTCAACCCTGCGGGTCAAAACCATCGGGAAGAGGACCTAGGGAAAACTCAACCGTTCTGGTCAACAAATGTGAACAAAGGGACCCTCTACGTCGCTAGAGATCAAAAGTATGTAAAGTAGAGCACGACATGCACATGGGGCCCACACGACGTGTGGCCCAAAGTCAACCCAAACCAAGCGCAAAAACGTTCTTAGGTACAACCACACGTACCTCCAAGAACTCCCGTATACTCCCAGATTATACCACATCTCCAGACCAAAGGCTAACGTGCACCCGACACCCAATGTCAACGCGAAGGCGTGAATATAAAAACTACGCCTCAAAGGCCCAGTCACAGCCAACCACATCTTGTGAATCATTTATATCACTCTCCTAATAGTGCTCGATCACATGCCAAGGGTCCTCTATAAACATGGTAGGAAGAACCACCACCGGAGCACCTTTTATTCCACATTTAATAAGATCACGCATGAAGCTCCGCTCTCCTGAACAGATTACACCGTTGTAATCCTCGTGGAAAAACATGCGAGATAGTCTAATTACTCGCCTCAAATGGATATCTGACGGAAAAGCCACTAACATCGCCTCACGCCCGATCGGCGTCCCATGATCCCGAGCCTCAGCCCCAAAAACAGTCGAGCGCATCGCACCATTGTGATCCCCACGGGAAAACAGGTCAAAAGGACTGATCACTTGAGTGCAACAGATATCCGGAGAAAAAGATGCATTCCGGCGCACTGCACACGAGCGGTGCTACATGAGACCCACATCCCGGTCCCGAAACACAAAGAACGAATCGCATTGTTGTGATCCTCTTGAAAAAGCACCCAAGGTGGACAATTCACATGTGCAAAATGGTCACCCGATGATAGAGATGGAAAATCCCCGTCAACGCCCAAACGGCCCTCGTGGGTCCCGCACCATCGTTCCAAATTAGAGCGTACAGATTGCACCATTGCAAACCCCTCGAAAAAACATCCAGAATCGACTGCTCGCACGCTCCGAACAGATGCCCAGTGAGAATGTTGTGAAATGCTACACACAGCTAAAAAGACAGGTCATGGGGCCCGTGCCTCAACTTCAGCATCAACACCTGAAACCACCCTGGAAAGATTCACCTCGGTGCCAGGGTCCCAACACCACGGACGGCGCTTAAATCGGACGACGTACGCGTCCGCTCCGTCCAAAACAAGTTCCCCCGGAAAAACGATAATTCACTTAAAGACTCGTCGTGCCTCCGAGTCCCCTCGTTTCGGGAATTAAAAATTCCCGAAACCATCTCAAAAACTTCTTCTTGACACGAACTCTGTGCTTCCGTAGATGGCGCTCAAAACAGAAGCCCGTAGCTCGAAATACAGGCGTCCAAATATTTTAAAGGGGGGGAACCCCCTGGGGCCGGACCGGCCCGCTGGGACCGCGGCCCAGCCGCATCCCGCGAGACATGAGTTGCGCGTGGGTCACTCCACCGACCGGCCAGTTGGCTGGTCGTGTCCACGCGGAGACCTGCCAATGGCGCGTCTCGGTCTCCCACAGGGTCGCAGCGCGACCCCGCTTATCCCCTCTTCGGTGCTCCCCTGCCCCCCGGCGAGCTTCCCCTTGCCCCGCAGACGGACGCCACGCCGCCTCCTCACCCTGGCCAGCCACCGCCTCACGCCATGAAACCCGCCTGAGGCTGCCCGCGCTCCATGCCACCCTCTTGAATCCTCCCACGCACCATCGCCTTCCGCCGCCCTCGGACCACCAGAAGCCCTCAAAACCGCCCGGAAAAACCCAAAAACCCACAACTTTCGCCAGACGATGTCGGCCTCCCCCGAATTCCGATTTACAAACCTAAAATAGTGATGGAAATCTCATAAAATTTAATACATGATCATGGGATTCATGTGTAGATTTGGCATCAATTCAAAAATGTAAATTTAGGACGAACATGGTGCGGGAAACTAAAATGGAAACAATATCCTACCTTGCAGGGCGCAGCCCGAAGCTTCTCGGTGATCCGATGGAGCTTCGCCTTGGAGAGGGGAGGAGAGTAGAAGGTCTCCTCTTTGGTTTAGCTTTTCCTCCGGGGGGAAGGGAAATGGGGAAGGAGATGGGTGGGGTTAGGGATTAAATAAAGAATAAATTAAATTAATTTAACCCCCAATTTATCCCGTGCCCGAAACTCTCGACGGGGTCGATGTTAAGCCTCGCCTAGGGTAAACACCACCTCCCAAGAACAACAGAGGTCTCATAATTTTAATCTGAGGACCTGTTCAAAAGTTATAAAGCTCAACGTCTGAGGCCGCCAAATTACGAAAATTCCCCTGGGGCCATTATTCCCTGACGGCCCGCGCCCGCAAAACTTACACCCCTCCTAGGGTAAACGACATGCTCCGAACTCAAAGGCACCCTCATTTTTTCAATTAGAGCCACCTTTTAAGAGATACTTGCATTTCAACATTAAACGAATAAATTAATTAATTAATTTATCCATTTAAAGTTCTGAAAGCGAGTGAGGGGTCCAAACATCCCGCGCCAAAATGTTTTTTGTCGCTCCTAGGGTAAAAACCATATTCCGGACCCATCCGTACACTCGAATCTCTGCTCTGGATCACTGTTTAGGAGTTATTGCATTTATTTGGCGTTTCTAGTGTGAACGCACTGAAAATTGAATTTCGGCCACACCGTGGCTCGGAATCGCACGCCGTCTGATGGAGCTGCTCTGGAATAACATCAAGAATATTTCAAAGTGTTTTGTAGAAAAAACTGGGTTCTTACATCATTCCCTCCTTCATGATTTTCGTCCCCGAAAATAAAAACCAGGGAACAACTCGGGGTACTAAGCCGGCACTTGGCTCTCCTGTACCCAGAAGAACTCTTGCACAGTTCTGCGTTACCACATATAGACCAAAGGACTGATCCATTCACGCGAGGTCTACCCTAGCCGATGTCATGCATAAGAGCACGCACACCTCTTCTCGGGTCAGTCACGTGGGAGACGTCATGCACTCAAACCAGCCCTTGGGGTTAGGGCAAGGCAGTAGAGAACCATGCCATCCCTTTGCACAGTCTCAAATAGACCGAAGGCTCTCGGGGGTAACTCACCTCCCCGACCAAACCTCTATGTCGCATGGCGCAACTAGAATCACCACCCATACCTAGAAAAAGGCCTGGTGATTCCCTCCTTCAGGATATCCATATGGTGAAACACCCAAGGATATCTGGTCACGCAAGGTTTCACAGTCGATATACCACAACCCAGACTCTCTTACACACTCGGAAAGCGAAGGATTCGACACCATCGACTAGAGAAAAAGGGCTCACGCCTTTTTACCTTACCAACACAGGGTTACACTGACACCCCGCGCCACCCTGGTAACAACCCAAGCAAGGAGCAGGGAGAAAATAATTTCACACGCAGAGTCTAAAAAATCTACTGCAAAAATGTAGAAGAGTTGTAGAGCGTACCACTTATCACCTCATGCTCTGCAGGATAGTAGACATCCAAAGCTCACGGTTGTCCGTTGTCCCAACTGTCAGCTCCCGGAGCCTGACGTGGACAGCCTAGTGGTGATGGGTAGACCTCGTAACGTCGTCCCCCACCACCAACTCCTCCCTCTCCTCTACTAGCACCACCTCTCTGGGTACTACTTCTATCATGGCGCTGCACCTGTCGTGGTGGTGCACCTGCTGCCTGCCTGAAGCTCTCTGTAACTCAGGTCGGGCAGTCTCGTGCCAAGTGACCTCGCCCGTCACAAGCATAGCACCGAATCTCTCTGGGTTGCACTGGTGCCCTCCAGCGCCACTATGGTGTACGACCACGCCCCTCAGTACGGTTTTCAGAAAGACACCTGTGTTGAGGTCCTGCTTGCCAACGCCCGCTAGCTGCGACAGACGTCCCGGCTACAACGTTCCTGCTGCCACCACCAACTCCAGAACGTGACAAGAAGATATCTGTCACCAGCGCCTACCCTAGCACCCCGTCATATGTGTAAATGCCCAAGGGTCCTATGACATCACGAATCACTCAGCGGAGACCCTGCTCAAACTTCTGCGCTCGGATGTTGTCGTCACAGACCAAGTCTGAGTAAAATCGTGCACGGTCTGCGAAACTAGCCGCATACTCAGCCACCGTCATCCCTCCCTGCTGAAACTGAAGGATCTCCTGAATCTAAATGGAGCACAAGCAGGAGGGGAAAAACTCCTCAAATAACAACAACTGAATGTCACCCCATGAAAGCGACGACTCCTCAATAATTTGAGTCACCGGACTCCACCAACGCCAAGCTGCTCCACGAAAAAGGGTGGCTGCCAAAGCCACTCTCTGATCTGTCGGTGTCTGTACAAGCCTGAAAAGGAAAACCACTGTCTCGGGCCAAGCCTCTACTACCTGAAGGTTTGGCTCACCACTGAACCTCAACGGTCTCTACCGCTGGAACTCACGGAGCGCTCTCAACCTGCGCTCAAGCCCTGCCTGCTCTGCTGAAGCTGTCTACTGCTCAACATGTGGGGGTGCTGCTACCGGCCCACCCGGAGAAAGGGGCTCACATGATGGGTCCTGGACTATGGCCTCGTAGCTCACAGGGTCTTCATCACGAACCAAAGCTAGTATCTTGGCTGGCTTTCCTCGCGGATACATCCTGAAAATTATCAAGGAGTGCCGCGGTCAGATGAGCATATATTTATATACCAATAACAGTGATGGGGAGCTGACTCAAGAAGGGCAGTCAAAGACTCAATCATGTGTGATGCACAAACCAATTCTCCCTGCAACAAGTGTCTCATCATGTCGAGTCGACACGCTGGTTATCAGGGTCCTGGTGAATGGATACGTCGGCCACCGCACCATCACTGGACTCCATGGCATAAGAGCCGCTCTCGAGACACATCAACACTGTTTCCCTATATCCCAACCAATTCCTTTTATTTTAGGGACGTCCGAACAATGTCCCAAGGAATGAACCACCTTTGATACCACTTTGTCATGACCCGACCCTACCCGGCTCGAGCCGCAACTACCCCAAGACTGCCTCTATAGGCCAGGGGCTAGCGACCAGTGCCGAAGGCACAACAACTCGGGGAGGCCTTTGCCTAAGTACCTGTACACACACACGCAGCACACTCAATGAAACAGTGCAGAGTAAAAGAGAAGACAAGTAAAGAAAAGGGGAAACTGCTATAAATAAACCACAAGTGCATCGACCTCTAACATTACAAAGTAAAAGCTGAAAATAAACAAAAAAGAAAATGGGAAAAACATGCGCCCAACCAAAAAGTGCCACAACCCGACAACAGGTAAGCAGAAAGGAAAACAGTTGGAAGGGTCCTCCACCAAGAACCCGACTCTAACCACCGCATGCGGTCCAAGATCCCGAACTCCTATGCTCCACTAAAGTCATGACCAACCTGTCTGTCATCTGCAAGGGCACACAAAGTGTGGGTAAATCCCAAGCATGGTTGAGTATAAAAATACTCAGTAGGATACCTCGAAGGATCGAGGGAGAAACAAAGGAGGTACCGAAGGGTGAGAAGTAGATTGAACAAGGGAATGTAAAGGAGTACAACCAAGAGTGCAGTGAAGATTATAGTAAAGAGTCCAGCTCAACCCAATAAGAGGAAAGAAGGTAGACTCATCCAGACACAAGGAATTGGAAACTGTGAGAAGGTGAACTTCCCATCGAGTCTTTGCTGCCTATAGCAGGAGAGTAGACTCGTCCAACCACGAGAATCTAGACACTGAAAGCACGTGGCATACCCTGCGCGTCTTCACCTCACCAGGAAGGAGAGTAACCAAAACCAAGAAGTGGGTACTAGAACAAGGTATATACAAATCTATATGCTCAACAAGAAGCCTGAACAAGGTCGTAAGGGGATCTCCATCCCATAGCTCAGCCCAAGAAAAGTGAGTCGCCAACAGTCTTAGAACATAACACCATCGATGCCCAACATCATGCACGTCTGCCACGAACTACAATCAAGGGCTCAATCACCGCACCTAGACACTATCCGCTTTGGGTGGTACTGACTCACCAGCACATATTTAGATCATGTCACAAGAACTCCTCTCGGTGGGGAAAAATCTCCTCCTACTTGAGAGTTCTAGGGGAGAATCAACCACAACTCGTCACGGTCCCGCAGTCAAGAGGTCTGATCAAAGTCGACAGGAGACCCTCTGCCCAGCCCCGCTGGAGGGTCCCTGGAATTCAATGGGTTCCCACTACAGGGAGACCCGGTAGGAGTCGACGGTTGCTACACAGCCCAGTCCCGAAAAAGGGTAATCCACTAGAGGGCGACCCGGCTAAAGTCGGCAACGGGACCACTGCCCAACCCAGATGGAGGAAACCCGGCATCAGGGACCACTGCCCAGCCCAGATGGATGTAAGACCGGCATCGGGGACCACTGCCCAGCCCAGCTGAAGGTAAGCCCGACATCCGGGATCACTGCCCAGCCCCGCTGGAGTTAAACCCGGAACTGCTCTGGCCATCCCTACTGGATGGTACTACTTGGTAAACACTGTTGTACTGGTCATCCCTTCTGGATGGTAACCCACTTGCAAGCCCTGCTCGAAACAACTTCATCCCTACTGGAAACAACCTCAGCCCTGCTAGAAACAACCTCAGCCCTGGTAAACACTGTTGTACTGGTCATCCCTGCTGGATGGTAACCCACTTGCAAGCCCTGCTCGAAACAACCTCATCCCTACTGGAAACAACCTCAGCCCTGCTAGAAACAACCTCAGCCCTGCTGGTAAAAACCTCAGCCCTACTGGAAACAACCTCATCCCTGCTGGTAACAACCTCCTGGGTAGAAGATCGGTGCCCGTGTAAATTGTTGGTCACACCGAATCTATAGGAACTCTACTAGGGAACACAAAAAATGGGAGAAACTCCCCAGGCCTCTCAAGGCGATCACGCTCCAATCCGCTGAGTCACTATCGAAGCGGACCGAGACAACTCATCCCAGAAAGTGGTGAAAACACCCACACTGTACGAACACTCGTAGTCACAAATGGTGCCGCAGTCCAGTGAAAGTGCATGGTACTGGAACCCCTCACATCTGAAGAAACATAGGAATAACCCATCTCTGCCGGCCAAACCATCGAGAACGAAACCAGGGGAGACCACTCAACCCTGCTGGTCAAAACCATCGGGAAGAGGACTAGGGGAAAACTCAACCCTGTTGGTCAAAAAATGAGAACAAAGGGACCCTCTATGCCGCGAGAGGTCAAAAGTACGTAAATCAGAGCACAACATGCACATGGGGCCCACATGACGTGTGGCCCCAAGTCAACCCAAACCAAGCGCACAAACGTTTTCAGGTACAACCAAACGTTCCTCCAAGTGCTCCCGTATACTCCCAGAGTATACCTCGTCTCAAGCCCAAAGGCTATCATGCACCTGGCGCCCAACGTCTACGTGAAGGCGTGAACATAACAACTCCACCTCAAAGGACCAGGCACGGCCAACCACATCTTATGAATAATTTATATCACTCTCCCAAGAGTGCGCGATCACACACCAAGGGTCCGCGACAAACATGGTAGGACGAACCACCACTGGAGAACCTTTTATTCCACATTTAATAATATCAGGTATGAGGCTCTGCTCGCCTGAACAGATTACATCGTTGTAATCCTTGTAGAAAAACATGCGAGATAGACTACTTACTCGCCTCAAATGGATATCCGACGGAAAATCCACCAACACCGCCTCACGCTTGATCAGCATCCCATGATCCCAAGCCTCGACCTCGAAAACAGTCAGGTGCATCACACCATTACGATCCCCTCGGGAAAACATGTCAAAAGGACTGCTCACTTGAGCGCAATGGATATCCGGAAAAAAAGATGCATTCTGGTGCACCGCACAAGAGCGGTGCTACTGAGGACCTGCATCCCGGTCCCGAAACACAAAGAACGGATCGCACCATTGCGATCCTCTTGAAAAATAACCCAAGGTGGACTATTCACTTGTCCAAAACGGTCTCCCGGTGATAGAGATGGAAAATCACAATCAACGCCCAAAAATCCCTCATGGGGCCCGCACCATCGTGCCAAATTAGAGCAGATGGATTGCACCATTGCAATCCCCTTAGAAAAACATCCAAAATCGACTGCTCGCATGCCCCGAACGGACGCCCGGTGAGAAAGTCGTGAAACGCTGCACGCAGCTCAAAAGACGGGTCGTGGGGCCCGCGCCTCAACTTCGGCCTCCATGCCTAAAACCACCCTGGAAAGCTCCGCCTCGGTGCTAGGGTCCCAACTCCATTGACAGTGCTTAAATCGAACGTCGGACGCGTCCGCGCCGTCCAAAACAAGTTCCCCCAGAAAAAACGATAATTCACTTAAAGACCTGTCGCGCCTCCGAGGCATCTTGTTTCGAGAATTAAAAATTCCTGAAACCATATCAAAAACTTTGTCTTCAAATGAGCTTCGTTCTTCCATAGACGGCGATCAAAACGGACGCCCGTAGCCCGAAATACGGGCGTCCAAATATTTGTTTTGGGGGGGGGGGGACCTCCTTGGGCCAGATCGGCCCGGTCCGGCTAGTCCGCCCCGCTCCGGCCGGCCCGCTCTGGCCGGCCCGCTGGGACCGCGGCCCAGCCGCCTCCCGTGAGACCCGTGCTACGTGCGGGTCGGTCCATCGACCGGCCAGTTGGCCGGTCGCATCCACGCGGAGAACCGCCAACGGCGGGTCTCAGTCTCCCGCGGGGTCGCAGCGCGACCCCGCTCGTCCCCTCGTGTGCGCCCCAGCGCTCCCCTGTGCCCCGGCGAGCTTCGCCTCTCCCCGCCGATGGATGCCACGCCGCCTTCTCGCCTTGGCCAACCACCGCCTCACGCCACTACACCCATCAAAGGCCGCCCACGTGCCGCGACACCCTCCTGAAGCTGCCCGCGCGCCACCGCCTGCAGCCGCCCTCGAACCACCAGAAGCCCTCAAAACCGGCCGGAAAAACCCAAAAACCCGTAACTTTCGCTAGAGGACCCTGGCCTCCCACGAACTCCAATTTAAAAACTGAAAAGAGAGATGGAAAGCTCATAAAATTTACTACACGATCATGGGCTTCATGTGTAGATTCGACATCAATTCAATAATGTAAATTTAGGACAAACATGGTGCGGGAAACTAAAATGGAAACAAGATCCTACCTTGTAGGGCGCAGCCCGAAGCTTCTCGGTGATCCGCCAGAGCTTCGTCTTGGAGAGGAGAGGAGAGGAGAAGGCCCCCTCCTTGGTTGAGCTCGTCCTCCAGGGGGAGGGAAATGGGGAAGGAGATGGGTGGGGTTAGGGGTTAAATAAAGAAGAAATTAAATTAATTTTACCCCCAATTTATCCCACGCCCGAAACTCTCAACGGGGTCGAGGTTAAGCCTCCCCTAGGGTAAACACCACCTCCTGAGCAAAAAGGAGGTCTCAAAATTTTAATCTGAGGCCCTGTTCATAAGTTATAAAGCTCAACGCCTGAGGCCGCCAAATTACGAAAACGCCCCTGGGTCCATTTTTCACTGACGGCCCACGCCCGCAAAAATTACTCCCTTCCTAAGGTAAAAGACATGCTCTAAACTCAACAGCACCCTTGGTTTTTCAATATGATCCACCTTTTAAGAGATACTTTCGTTTCAACATTAAACGAATTAATTAATTAATTAATTTATCCGTTTAACATTCTGAAAGTGAGCGAGGGGTCCAAACATCCCGCGCCAACATGTTTTATGTTGCTCCTAGGGTAAACACCCAATTCCAGACCCATCCATACACTCGGATCTCTGATCTGGATCACCATTTAGTAGTTATCGCATTTATTTGGCGTTTCCAGTGTGAACGCACTGAAAATTTAATTTCGGCCACACCGGGGCTCAGAATCGCACGCTGTCTGAAGGCGCTGCTCTGGAATAACATCAAGAATATTCTGAAGTGTTTCAAAGTAAAAACTGGGTTCTTAAATTTAATGTGAGTATTTTTATTGTCTAGAGATACTGAATATGCTTATGAGCTATAAATATTTTTTTCACCGTATGATCGACAATTTGTAAAAATAAAGTGTCCTACACTATTTCATTACTATACTAGGGTTTTTTTGTTTATATTTAGAGTCCCCAATACCTAAGTATGGTGAGGTAACTATTATGAAAACTTTCACAGATTTACACCATTATTATAGAAGCCTTATGGATCTACTATTGTGGGGGGTGGTTGGGTATTTTTCTTATCATATCTGGGGTTGGAGCTCAACCATGAAATGATTTTTTCACTCATATAATGAATATGATATATGGTTTCAAGATTTATGTGTACTAAGGAAATATATAGTAATATATAGATTGTTCATGTGATGTGCCTATCTACATGATTGAGGGAAATGGGTAGTTATCTTGTTATATATAATTGTTATCAGATGTATTCATAAACCCTGTTAGTATATACGTAGAGAGTAAATAAATTATAACAATTCTATCAGAGATTAACATACACTATTTCCCATGGTTGGTCTAGTTAATGTATATATTGGTCAAATAAAATTACACACATGTATATGATATAGGTATGGGAAAAATGTAATGAGATACATGAGTTTGAAAGAGATCAAATTAGATCCCTTTACAACCAGAGTAATGGTGATGTTTTTCTGATATTCCACTCCATGAATACATTAATTAATCATGTTGTTAATATTTATTTATCACACTAAAAAAACTCATGGAGATACACTTATTGGTTCACCTAATGTGTATTTATATTAAAAACATATAAATTTTCTCAAAAAAATTATTTAAAACTAATATAAAATGATTTTTTGGATGGATATTCCCAAGGGGTTATATATGATGTGGTGCATCATGAAATTGATGATATATTTCCAAATATGTTTTAGAATATATCCAAAATTAGTATTATATATTTATCTCAATGTTAAAATATATGATATGATATATGATAAAATGGAATGGCATTATTTTGTGATTTATTGTAAGTGGTACATTGAACGAAATATGACCTAAATCTATGTGATATCATATGGTTTCATATGATGTGTTATAGAGTCATCCATCCATATTAAAAAATACATAAATATAAAATACCTTTGGTATAGCACATTTTATTATATAGGTATATCATATACAGGTTTCTTGATTATTTCATATTGTGTGACATGGTTGTGGTCTACATCCATTAATAGGATAGTTTGATTCATTTGGTAGAAATATGTCTCACTTAGCCATCTAAACATTAAATATATAACATTGAAATTTCCTACACCTAGGAAATCATTTATTATCTATTTCATAATATGAAATATATTAAATCTGGTGAGTTATTGGATTATATATGATATAACTAAAGGAATTTATTAATGCATTTAAGAAACACCTGAGTAATTTCATTGCCTCATGGATTTTCCTTGTAGAATATAAAATTGAAGCCATGTTATGAGTCTGGGATAGATATTTTCACTCCACATGTAGGTCTCCAATGGAAATTATTTCCCCTTAGGACATATTATTTTCATCCTTATTAGAAACATGGAATACTATTATATTATGTAGTTTGGAATGTACATACCAAATTATTTCAATTATTTAGTTCCAATCATGATCACAACTCGGTAGGAAGACTTTTTTTTCCTTAGTGATCAATATCATGAATTGGATGAAGGTAATGAGAGCCATGTATGTTGGTGTGAGGTAAAAATAGTTCATATAGATATTACATGAGTTCAGTTATGAAGGTATATTGTTAATTTTTTTTATGGTTTCTAAAAATTTCAATTTCATTGAATAATAATTAGTAATTCCTTATAAACCTTGTATATTATACTATTAAAATGTTTTTAGTGAGGGATATATTTGATTTTGTGGTATATACTATGTATTAATTTTAGCTCATAATTTTTTATTTGATCTACTTTAAAATCCTAGAACACTACCAATAATAAGTTTTTTGTGCAATTTATGGATGATGATATAGGTGGCGATGCTGGTAGGTGTGAAAACCTAGGTACATACATATAAAAAACATAAAATAAGGAATATTCTGCTGATATAGGTTGAAGGGGCCTTAAATCTATCAAATGGATGGATTTTATTAATTAAAAATTTTATTGATCTAACGATGGAGTGGGGTTAACCCTTAAATGGGGTAAGATATGATATTTATTTACTTAGGTGTGTGTGTGTTGTTTTGTTTCATGTCTCATTAAATACATTAAATAAATAATTGTAATTAAATATTCATAATTAAAAAAATTGAGATATAAGGCAAATACACACTAAATTTTCCTGAGACCATAGTGTTTTCCAATATTTTAAATGGTGGGTCAACTAGTAGTAATATTTTACACTTATTCATATTTAAGGAACTCAAACAACATATTCTTTTATAAAATTACAATATATGTTTTCATATGAACCTATGGGAGTAAAGACTAATTCATAGATATTGGAATAATCAATTATGTTAAAGGGGGGACTTATTTAGGATGGAACCCAATGGTTGGCATGAATCATGGTATTTAATTATGGTAAAGGTTTCACTGGTACAATTTGAATCCTAGAAATAATATATTATACATATCATTCTTAATAAATATTGTATGGTCCCGATATTGTCTAAAAAGGCACCTTATAATAATGTAACAGATTAATTGTAACATATCAATTGAGTTTTTACTAGATATCATTCCTTATGTGATGGATATCACAACTCCTTTCAGGGATATGAAAAATTAGGGATTGAGTTTCCCTTCATGTTCTGTTATGATTTCAGATATTTGTATCAAATAAGATTTCTTCATTATTTATATGGATATCATGAATCTCAATCTTGAAATGGAGTGTTTAATAAAATATAAGTCTTATAATAAGTTCAATCATTAGAATATATTATTTCAATATCCATATGGAAACACGTATATTTTCTACATTAAAACTGATCAAATTTTAGGGGGATAAGAATTGATGTATCAAGATATTAGGTATATATCTTATCATATTTCACATTTTCTTCTAGAATCTATGAAATTAATTTATGGTGATCGATATTCTATGGTTTAAGGAATATATTGAATAGTTTATCTTAATGATTTATATTGGATTCCAATTGAGAGGGATTTTTAAATCACTATCAATCTAATTCCCTAGACATTTTCTCTCTCTTAAAAATCAAATCAAATAGATCCATGTTGGAATAATTAATTGAATGCTTATATTGAAAATTTTATAGTGAAAGGGTTTTATATGATTGAATATGAATTTATGAGAAGATATAGATCACATTGCATGGAATTGCAAGGAACGTATTCTATTTCTTATCAATTATTAGAATCCAAACTAAATGGCCATAAAACATAAATACATGTTTCATTGGATTAATGATATTTTTGACCATATTAGGGGGAAAATATGATTTTTTTCATATTTGATCTCAGTTTGACATGTAATTATCATAGAATAAAGTAATATGATATTCCAAATAAAAATTTAGGAGTGATATTGGATTTATAAATACATGGTAATTTCTTTTGGGATTAATAATGTAAATGACTTTTTATTTCTCTCAATAAACTCATTTTTCACTAGTAAATCAATACATTTATTGTAATATTTTTAAATTAAATCATTGTATACTATAAGATGAAGGTGGAATTTGGTCTTCATCTTAATTTTTCTACATAAACTTTTAAGAATTATTACCTGTATTCTATATTAGAAAAATAAAAATTATGAAACTCATGTTCCTTGATCATTTTGTTTACTAAAAGGTTATTTCCATATTACCAAATAATATTGATACTGTTTGTTGTTTAAAAAATACAAATATTTTATTTTAAATTAGATTTTTATTAGGGATAGCTAAATATTACACGTTTTTTTCTTGGATTTGTTGTATTTATAAGGCCCCTTAATGACTTTTAACAAAAAAAAGATTAAATTTTTATGGGAATGATGAATACCAGATAACATTTTTCCAGCTAATGAAGTGGATAAAAATTTCCATTATCTTGATTATTCCTAAGCCTAATTTGATATATAAAGTTTATTTTTATGCCTTATTAATGGGGTTAGGATGAAATTTGATATAGCATAAACTTGTAGTTTCACATAACTATCATCTACAGTGAACTATAGAGTGGAATTATATGAAAAATATCATGGATTTTTCTACCATATTAAATGAAATAAATACTTTTTTATAATACATCATCGTGAATAAATTCAATGTATATACAATTCCAAATATTATTGAGTTCATTTTTTTAAAGGATATAAACCTCTAGTTGAGACACCAAGAAACGTATTTTATGAAATTGGAAAATGATTTAGAAAATACCCTGAGTAAAAGAAATGATGTTAATGATGATGTTAGAATGAATTTTATAATGTTTATAGTGAAAGTTTCATAGGATTATTGGTATTATATTTTTTTTCAAAATTATAAACAATAAAATTAGAGAGGATATCCACATGGTCTTCCTGAGTATAAATGTCACAAAATCCTTGAATGATCATATTCATATGAAATAATGAAGGGATGTATTTTTACAATATCTTGGATGGATTTTATGTAAAAGGAAGTCCTTGGACGATTTATCTTGGTAAATTTATAGAATTTTATATTTTAGGAAGAATTATATATTCTCAATCATTTATAAAAGAAGTTATAAATGAAGACAAGCATTCTAGTTGGGCAGCTAACCACCATGCCGCTATTTTTTTAACAAACTAAATAAATACAAATTATATATAGTGATAAGGTGAGAAATTATTATGTTTATGTCATAGTTCCTCACTTTTCAATAAGAAAGGTCCAGAAACAAATAATACACTAGATTATTAAATTTATTTCCTATTAATGCTTTGAATTTGGATGATTTTACCATGGATTTATATATTTTTAACAGAGTCTCCTTATTGAAGGAATTTCATTTGGGCCATATTTTATTACATAATTAATTTATCCCATTGCCTCACTATAAAGGATATTATAAATGTGGGGGATCATATATGTTTATATTTACATGAGATGATGATATTATATCAGTTTCCAAATTATAATATCATTAATAAAAAAACCCCACATTAGTTCCCAATATTGGAAGTGTCACTAATAAGTAATAGTGTCTTAATTGAAATTGATTATGTCATATGTCTCAAAGATTGTTTTCCAGATAGAGTGAGATATTTAGATTCTTAAATATATACACCCTTCTTGAGTACTGAATTTAGATGGATATGCAAGAAACATTTATCAGTGATTATGTTTTATTATTAAAAAATTTATAAATCATTGATAAAAATAGATCATTTTAATTAACATATTCATAGTTAGGACAATACACATTCAATTGGGATTATATTAGTGAAACTATTTATTGGAACCATGTATTATCTATAAAATTAAAAAATAAATTGTCTAAATTCATAAAATATTTTATCCGGGAGAAATTCATTAAAAATATTATTTTAATTGATATTTTCATTACTTGATTTTTCATCTGGTGGTCATGTTTTTCCTAAAATTTCAACTAAATTAGGACATACATTGTTGGAAACCAAGTGTAATATTGTTCCATTATACATTGATCCATTTGATATATATAATATATTTGTAAGATAGACTGTAGAATATCATTAAACACTTAATGCATAAATATTCATTGTGTATTTAATATGTTCTTAATAAAGATATAATATATTTTTCATTCTTATTTAGTTGATTGATATGATTTTTATTTGTAACATAAAACCACGGTGATGTATAAAAAAGTTTAGAACATTGATATTCAAAACAATTTTTTGTGGGTAAAATGTATTTTTTTAATATATATTTTGTGGTGTCATGTAAATGATATCTATGAGACATTTTGATTGTGATTCCTTAAATAGTGAACAATGATCTCATCTTTCCTGATTAAAAAACCAAAATCTTTATGGGTGCTGAAAGTGGCATGGTGGGGAATATTTTCATAGTCGTGATATAACTAGTTTTTATACAAAATATTATTTATTCTTTATCAATTATTTTTATTTTTATTAGTAAAAAATATTATTTTTTATGATTTATAGATGTTTTATGACTGGGGTGTCTGATTACCTTAACCAATTATGGTGAATTGTTGTTGTAAATTTCTAATCCAATATTTTGAAAAGCTATATTCATGATTATCCTTATTGTGCACCCTATCCTTTCATTTTCCCCAATGTTTCAAATTTTGGATTATTTTTCGATCTTATTAATTTAAGACTATTAATTTCCCATTTTACATAATTTTGTCTCTTATTCGATCTACATGGATGATAACTTTCTATCTCAATAAAATTTTCTATTCTCTCATCCATTGAGTCTATATATATCTTCCAATCTAATCCCTACACTTATACTCATTTTGTTAATTTATTTCATGTCTTATCTTCAGCTTTCACATTCATCTATGTTTATTTTTCATTCTAACCAGGGTGGCCAAATCCATGGCTTCGGTATATCTGAATCATAAAATACATTATTTCAAGGGATTTTAAAGATTATTTCTTTCCCCAACATTGTTTCATTCATTTAAGTTGTATCAATTCAATAACATTTGAGGTATGTGTTTCAATGTGACTTATTTTATATAATATATTGTTTATTCTTATGGTTTCTCAGTGTTTTAGTTATCAAATTTATTACTATATTTCTTTTACTGATAATTTAGGTGTTATAAAATTCTATCATGATGTTTTGGTTATATTTATAAGTTATTTAAAATCTTTTCAAGTATTTAATTATAAAAAATATAACACCCATACCAATACAACTGGATCTAGTTTTAAAAACATACTCTTTATATATAGTATTAAAAGTATCTTACATAAAAACATTCTTCATGACATGGGGAAAGGGAAGTATTAGAAAGGGTGACTCTAGATGATCACCAAAGGTAAACATGGGAGATATCACCTAAATATCATGATTGATGATAAAATGGGAACAAGGGTATGGGGATGTAAACATGTTCATAACATATGATAATTATATCCAGAAGATCATATATTATAACATAAGTGTCATGGAATATACTTCATCTTGTCATGAATCATTGATATTTAGACAAAACCATTATAATAAGAAATTAAAAGATTATCAAAACTATATAGAATAAAAAATGGTACATAAATAGAATAATAGAAAATCATAACATTGTGGATCAAGAATCACTACTATAATCCTATAATATAATATTTCAGTAATCATCACCAGTATCCCATATATTAATGGAATGGGTAGGTAACAAAAATAAATTTTTGTAATGGATCAAGAATTATTATCAATATATCATATTACATTGGATCATAAATTATTACATTCCTCCATTAGTATGTTGGATCATTCATTACTACCATCATCCCATAGTATATTATATCTAACATTACTATCAGTGTCCCTTAGTATATAAGATAATTTATTATTAGTAGAATCCCTAAGTAATATCATGAGATATAACACTATTACTCAATGAATTATAGGGTTATAATGGACCTACCAATCACAAAATGATAATCTATTTATATTATTTCCATAAGAACACGGCATTCATGATTCTATCATTACTTAATTAACTAGTGGAAAGATGTGGTCTTCTGGAGAACATTCACAATGCATCGTTATAATCAATCCAAATAAAGAAGTTGGATAAAATAATTTGGGTATATCCCTTTTTTAGTATAATCATCCTTAATAGATATAGAAATAAATGAGAAATCATTTTCAAAATAATATGTATAACACTTTGAAAAATAATCGATAAAATATATCATTTTTTTAGTAAATTAATAAAACTAACAATTTATAGAATATTGAGAAAATCGGGGAAACATGTAAAGGAAAATTCATGTATAAGAAATGACATGGAAATGTCAAAATCTATTCATGCCTTATAAATTGAAAAAATGAAATTATTTTCTTAATTTGGTAAAAAAGTTATATGTTAGTCATTTAGAAAATATTTGAAAAGAATCATTTTTATCATTTGTAATTAATGTTAAAGATAGTATAATAGACCATTGAAAATAAATTATTGAACCAATAATCTTTTATAAAATATTTTTCTTCAATTTGGATATGGAGGATTCTATTTTTGACAAAAAAAAAAAGAAGATAATATAGGTCTTGTATTTTAAAAAACGTCCTTTTTGACATTTTGAGTACCAAAGAAATGAAAATTTCTTTGACACATGATCACCTTAAAAATAACTTCAGTCGAAGAAAATGGGTGTGGTTTAAAAGAGATAAAGATCATTTGATTTCTCCAGATTATTTTTAAATATGAACTATCCTATTTTAAAATGGGACTACAATGTAAACCCTCATTACTTTAGTAACTTTTGAATGAAAGCCCTTTGAAAGAGATAATTGTTGATAGATTTTTAAATCCCAAAAAAATCATCAAAAAATAATAAAAGAAACTCATGGCTAGGATATATATTAAAAAATATAAAATAATAGGTTATTATGATATGTGTTACCAAAAAAATAAAAATTATTTGAGAAACACTTAAAAATATTCATAATATTTGAAATAAGAATCAATAAATGAGAAAAAATCATGTAATAAATGTAATTATATATATATATATATAAAGTGAATATAAAATGTGAATAATCATATTTCATAACACAGAATGTCTTGTTATATCTTTATCAATTATGATTAGATATATCCCAATGATATTAAAATGAGTTAAAAATAATCATGCCTCAAACGTCCAATTGGTTGAACATGTTATAAAATCTAATATAATTATTTAAAACTTATTATATGTCTATTAAAAAATATTCATTATTATTATACTATATATTATTCCATTATAATTTCAAATATCCCTTTTGTTAATAAATCTTCATTAATATCAATATTTGGGTGTTATCCATTTTGTTTTCTATTCATGTTTTAGTTTGATGGTTCCAGTCTATGCAACATGGTCATGGTGTGTGAATTTTAATAGTGTAATAAATATCATGTATACTTATTGTATATATTTTATGAGTGATCTGGGTAATGGGTGATGAATATTGAATTATATAACTCCATGGAGATGCTACTTCATACATACATACATGTGATTTCTCATTTTTTAATAGATGGAATGAAATAAAGATAAATGAAAATTTATCATTAAAAAGTATAATTATATCATAAATATCAAATATATTCATTAAATTAATCTCTATAACCATCATTGATGGTTTCTGATGAAAAATGAAATGCATTGCTTCGTGGATTCAATAGTCCACACATACACTTGAGTGCCACTTTTATTTTTCATTAGATGCAAAAGAGACATAAAATTATCATAAAATTAACATAAAATAATTTATATAGAGTAAATATAATTATTTAATTATATTATTTCCTCATGGAATATTTCGATAATGTTTAAGAATAAATAATCTTGAACTAATTTCATAGAGATGAATACCTCTTATTTTTATATTGTTCTACCGATCAAACATATGAATATTGAGAATCTGATACTGAGTGTCTCATAAGACTTATTATCAAGGTTTTGGTAATTTTGTTGAGGGATTTAGGAATAATTTTTAGATAAAACATGAATTTAAATCTTCCTTCTTAAAGGTTAGATTATTATCCATCGTAAAATAAAAAATCAATAGTTTTTTCACAAATATTATGTCTTTAAGGGACTTGAATATAATTATAAAAATTACCTATAGCTCAAAAATTTTCCATGCATGAAATTTCAGACCATTTCACATATCAATCATCCTCATTTATGTTTATTATGATTATTAAATCAATTTTAAAAAGGGGTTTTTGATATTAAATATCCTTACATTAATTTTCGAGACTCTTCACATAAATTCACATTTTAATAATCAATATTATAATGAAGATAGTATATAAACACAAAATTTATAAATTATCCCTAAAATTTATCGATATAATTATTCAAAGATAATAAATAATTCAAACCTTATTACTTAAAATGTTTTAAAAATCATTTACTTATTTTTTCCATTTCTTTCACAAGTGTTGTGCGACGATGCGTATGAAATTTATATATTTGTAATTTAATATTTTTTTTAAAATAAACAAAATTAATTTATTCATTATCAATATAATAATCTTAACTCAGTAAAATATTAGTTTTATCGTTATCATTATCAAGAAAAAAATATTATGTGAATGAGAGTGACATTTTGGATTATATTAATTTTATAATATAAATGAATTTTCATAATCAAATAATGTTTCACCCAATAGAAAATGTTTGAAATAAAAAATAATTATGTAATGATATAAACTCATAAAATCTAATTTAGGAATTTTTATTGGAATTTTTATTATTAGGTCCTATTTTAACTAATCATTAAACGGTTTAACTATTACCATGTTGATGAGATTTTTACCATGGTAACAATATATTATAGAAAAAAATTAAGAAAAAATTGTTACATAATTTGGATTATTTTTATTCCAAATATGTAATACATTCTTTATGATCAAATTTTGTGGACTAGTAAAAAATAAATTTAATACAAGTTTACTAAATGCAATGAAAACCCGCTATAAAAAGACTTTTTAAGAATAAAATTGATTTTACACCAAAATAGAGTATAATATTGATTCCAATTAAATTAATTAGATTATATTTAATCAAATGAGGCCTATATTAAATTAATAATAAAACAAAAAATATATTATTCTTTTGAATACATTATTATTAAATAAAAAATATTTTTAATTTGAATGAAAACATTATTTACATTTCCAAAATATCAAACATATATTTCTATGTTCAACATTATATTTTTAAGTAAAATACATTAGTTTTTAAATATATATTTTTTTATAGAAAGAGTTTCATAAAAATTATAAACATTCTTATATAATTGTTATTTTAAAACATGATAGTATTTTTAAAATCAGTATTTTTCATTATTCATAAAGAATCAACTATATTAGGGAAATCCAAAAAAATCTACATAATATAATCTTGATGTGATGATTTTAAAAATTAAATTCATTTAATTAAATTAAATCCACTAAATTCATTAATACATCATTTAATATAAAATACAAAATATAATGAAATACTTATTTATATATAAAACCCTTTTAAACATTAAGTGTTTTAATAATTATATTATTTACCATTGGGTGTTAATTTATTTGTTTCTAAATTATATATTCACAATGTATTGATATTTTAAAGGTATTTTAATAAAGTATCATTCAATTTAGTTCAATTTTCCATGCATCATACGCTAGTGATGACATCAAATTTATTAAGGAGAAAATATTTTAAAATATAAGGGTGTCACATTCCTCCCCATAAATAAATTTCACCCTCTAAATTTTAATTAACTCATTCTATAAAGAGTATAAAATGACATATTAATATATTTGAATTTAAATTTTTTTCAAGATAGTTAATTTATAAATAACTTATTGGAAACTTATTATTTCCTAAATATTTCTAAAACCATGTGTGTATCAATATAAAACTCATAATTTTGAATGATTTTATAAAGGCATTTCATGATATTTAAGAGATATTTTTATATAATATTTGATTGATTTATATTTGTCTTACTTTTGTTATAGAATTTTGTTATCATTATTGTATAGAATATGATAAAGTATAATTAATTGATTACATTACAATCCATCGAAAATATTTCACCCTTTGATTGGGTTTCAAGAAATTTTTCATCTCTAAATTATCTCAAATTATAAATGATAAATAACCATGATGAATTTCTCAAACCTAATGCACTATAATTAAATTTTAGTGGATTATAAAACCCCCAAAATGGAAGAAATGTTATTTCTCTATTCAGTAAAAATTTATTTAAACTAATAAATGGTTATCATAAGTAAAGATAATACCCAAATGAATATGAATAAACCATAAAATGAAGATAAAATAAATTAAAACATAAAACATCAACAATAACTCCCAAGGTTAACCATAAATTATTTCCTAAAAAATGTTAAATAAATTAAAATATTCCATGCCTATTTTAAAACCCAAAAAATTAGTAGGATTTCATAACCTATTTTTCCAAGGTCAACTAATAATTTATCCTTAAAAAATTAATCTCATTGAAATTCACATACCATAAATATATATACCATAATGATAAAATCTCCAACATATAATAATCATTTCCCAAAATAACCTCAATCACTATGATATAAAACCATAAAAAATAATATATACTTCCAAAAGTTAACTCAATATTTATTCCCCAATTAATATCAACCACTTTGACATAAAATCCCATATTTTCCATAAATTTAACATTTACATTAATTATTATGCTTTTACAAATAAATTACGGTGATCATCTTCCAAAAAAACTTTCATAACATAATAAAAACATCAATATTGGAATCCCATGATTATTAATATGATAATACATATGTTCCAAAAATATAATAATTATTTATAATAAGTAACCATAATTACAATAACATCCAAAATCAAATTAACCCTATAGATTATCTTTACCACACAAATTTTATCCCCGTCGTAATAAAATTATTCCAAAATATCATTAATATTATGTAACATGATAAACCTAATGGTTTTATATACCTCAATCTTACATTATTCGTAAAACCCTATAATTTGTTTTCAAAATATCCTTCATAATCTTAAAGTCACATCATATAAAACCTAATAAGTTTAATAATGGATATAATATTACAACTAACCTTGATCATATAAACCCATGATAGTATCAAAAAACATATAACTATATATATTTTATAACTTTATAACATTTATAGTTATCTAAACACATGATTTAAAACAAAATGTAATTCCATATCCACGTACACCTAGATTGTGTACTTAAAAAATATTCTTTATATACTAAATTTGATTCCAAAATAAGTGACCCTTATTTAACCATCCATTATTACAATATCCATGAAAAAAATGAGTTTCATATTAACCCAATACCTTTTTGGTTCTTATTGTTAACGAATTGGTAAACAAAATTAAAATAAACATTGTCTTTGTCTGTCAATGGAATCTTTTCCCACTATTCCCATATTTTCTTATTCCATAATAATTCATTATTATATCCCAAAATGATCTAATCATTTAATATCATTCTTATATATATCTTACATAAACTCATCTTTATAACCTATGGAAATGGAAACATAATAATGGGCGATATTAGATGCCCAATAAGTGTAAACATTAGTGATATTACTCAATGACCATAAGTCAGCGTAATATGAGAATTAGGGCATGAGAATATAATCAAGTTCATACCATAAGAGATTCATAACTATAAGAACATATCTCAAAACTTAAGGTTAATAGAATAAATTTATTCATATCAAGAAGCATGAATATCCTTGAAAACAAAAACCTAACTATGTGACATATTATATGAATGTACAATAAATATGAGGATAAAAATTTGTAATATTATTTATCATGAATCACTATTATAATCCCATAGAAATATAGATCAAAAATCATCACCAGCATCACATATCATAATTGGTAAATTGAACCAATATAATCCCTTAGTATAATGATTCAGACATTATTATCAGCATCCCTTAGTATATTCGATCATGCATTATTATCAAAATCCCTTAGTTTATTGGATATGAATCTATTAATAGTATCCCTTAGTATATTTTATTATATATTATTACCAATATTACGTAGTATATTGGATCTGAAATTATCATGTGTATATCTTAGTAATATTATGAGATATAAAACCTTCAACTAATGTATTGGTACGATATAATGGACAAACCCATCATAAAATGATATAAATTCCTGGTTCTATTATCATTTCATTAACCTATTGGAAAAATTGATTCCAAATAAAATTTATAGTTCATCATCATAAGAAATCTAGAAAAATAAAAGTGTATGGTATAATTATAGTATATCCATATTGAATCATAACAATACTTAATGGATGCTATATGAAATGGAAAATAATTTTACCAAATAATTTTAATTTTTTTGGAAAATAAGGGAAAATATCAATTTCTTTTAGTGTCATTGGAAAACTAAAAAGTTCCAAGAATAATTGAAATATGTGTTTCTTTGAAAAACCAGATAAAATTTTAAAGGAATCCCCATTTTTAAGAAAATAAATGAAGGTGGGAAAATTATTCATGTAATATGCAATAAAAAGAAAAAACTATTCTACATTCATTAAAATTAAATAAGGTTTCATAATAAAAAAATTAAAAACACATCTCTTAATGATTTCTAAAGAAATTAAAATGTTTTATAAAATAAAATAAAAAAATTGTGATGATAAAGAGTTCCATTAAACAATTTTCCAAAATACAGATATAAATGATGAGACTTATAATATAATGATGAAAAACTAGGTCATATTTTTAAAAAATTAATTTTTCACATTTTGACTACTTATAACACCATAAAAATTTTAGTTTAAAATTATAATACTCTCAATAGCTTATGTAACATGAAACACTATGTTTTAGGATAATTGAGATATACTACACAATTTTTAATTAAATGTGATAGATACAATATATTCGTAAATTTGGCGGTGTGAATAGGAATAACCACATTATAAAAAATGTATAAATTTTTTATATAATGAAAATGTATTTATTTATTCATAATAAATAAGTACCCATTTTTCATTAAATTCAATTTATAATTCAAAAATATGTTTTCTTCAAAAAAGTTTTTTAATACATTTTGTGTGTGGAAATTATAATTAACTTTTAAAATTTATAGAAATTTTAATTAATAAAATTCATATTAGTTTTTAAATAATCATTTCAATATTATATTGGAGTGAATATTTTATTTTTTGTGGAAAATATTTATTTTACAAGGAATACTGAAAAATGATGATTTTTGTAAAATTGAAATTTATTTTCATTAAATCAGGTAACTTAAAAGTCACAAAATGTTTTGAAAATAATTTTACATAAACATAAGACTTTTAATATAAATATTATACAAATAATTTCAATGTAATAATCATTATAAATTATTTTTTTATAAGAACATTTTTGGGATTAAAAAAACATTTCTATAAAAAGACTTTTTATGTATGTAATGTTTTTTTATATTAGTAAAATAAATTAATTTATATAGACTAATGGTTTGAAATATGTGTATTTATAATATACTCAATCATGAATTTTAACATTAATTATATGGTTTTTTTATGGTCGGGAGTGAATGGAAGTAATTTTTTATGATTTAAAATAATTATTTTCGAAAAATGGGGTTTCGTTCATTTTGTGAACTTATTTAAAAATTAATTCTAACACGTATATATTTAATCTGGTAAAATTGACTCCATATTCGTAATCATAATATCTAATATAAATTTATATGGTTAAATTAATTGTTTTTTCCAAATTAATAGTAAAAATAATAAAATTTTGTTCTCATGTTTAAAGATAAAACATGTTTTCTTGGGGAGGGGTGGTTAAACTTAGAGGTATGGATATAAATTCCACAAAAAATTTCTAATTATTATTTTTAAAATAAATTTTGACCTTATATTACGTTATATTTTAATAATTATCCATCTTCTACGTTCTCACGAAAGTGACCTTTTATTATAGAAATCATTTAAGTAATTCCATGTGTCTCCATCCCTTCATATATAAAATGTAACCTCTTATAATCCCTTATTCATACTATTTTTTCATTATATATTATAAAATAACTTATCCCAAACAATTTTATATTCAATCCATTCATTCTTGATCCTATGGTCTTCTTCCAAGACTAATCTTTCAAGGTATAAGGTGTATGCCAAAGAAGGTATCTCAAAGAAGAGTTATAAATCTTAATCAACTCTTTAAATTTTATTTAATCTTCATGATTATATAAACCTACTTTATACAAGAAAAATAATGAATCTAGTATGATAAATATAAAAATATTTTATTATGACTATTTAATAACCATTTCCCACCACATATCCATCAAATGGGAACTGAACATATTGATCATGCATACGTGTGGACTACTGCCTCCATGTAGCGATATAATTCAGTTTCCATCACTATATTTCATTATTGGTTATTATGTTGGATTTCATATTTTTATATGATTTTTTTGAAATATTTATTCTAATTTAATTAAAATATATTATCTATATTTTTTCCACCAAATACTTCGGAAAATGATAAGGTCACTCATACGTACATGTAGAATACCACCTCCACAAAGTGATGTCATTACTTTTTCATTTCCTCAACACATGGAAAGAAAAAATGATGTATTTAATAAATATATATATATTATAATTATTTTATAATTATTTTTCTATAAATTTATTTTATTATTTTCCATTTTTTTCATTACATCCATTGGAATGTGAAAACATCACTCGTGTGTATGTAAAAAAATCTAACTCTAAGAAGTGATGTAATTAATTTTTGAAAAAATAATTAATATAAATGGTTATAAAAGTTAATGTAATGGTTAAATATGATACTTATTTCATTAATATAATTCTATAGTAGATTTAACTTTTATAAATGTGCAAGGACCATATCTGTCAAACTAAACCATACCTGAAAAACGAAACAACGATCACTAAAAACGATGATTTTATTTAAATATTATTAATAAATAGTTATTATAATTTTATTAGTGTATCAGATAAGATATTATATTTTAGTAAATTGTTATTTTATAAAATTAAAAATAAAATCTTGCTTTATTATGTAATATTTTAGAGAGCTTTAGAATCCGGCTAGACATATGGGGCGTATTATAAATCTCAATATTGTTTCATTGAGGAATGTTTGATGTTATACCTGTATTAATGTTTATGAGGCATACATACTACTCCATTGAAATTTTATATCATTAATATTTCCTAATTAAAGGTATTTAATGTTATAATTAAAATTATCCCATTCAAGGTGCTAAGGGGTTCAATTACTCAATTTACTTTCATTTGATTATAATACATATTCATTTACTTTTTTATTACATGAATATTTGTGAATTGATGTATAATTTTTTTTATAAAATATTTAAACGAGTTTTATTTGCCTTGAATACTTTCAAATAACCACATTGGTCATTATTTATCACATCAAAAGTTCTACTATTTTCAAGGGTTCTCTTTATCTCATTATCATTTCCATGAGACAGGTTTCATATTGTTTACCATGATTTCTATATATAGGTTAAATACAATCCCTTGAAAAAAATTACATATTAATTCATGTAATCCATATGATTTTTAAATCTATATTATAATATATATTTTAATGACTATTGATTCCAAAGATACCTAAGAAGTAGAGGGTTATGTTACAATCTCATTTATTTTAAGGATTATTTATGTTTAGGGTTACCTTGAGGGATGTTTTATGATATGAATTTATAAAACCACATATTTACTCCTATAATATTGATATTTATGTGGTTTACATTAATTAATTTCATTCCATACTCTTTGGAACTTGATAATATCAAATGAAATTTTTTAATAAAAAACTGACCTTATTTGTCTTTTTAGACATGAGTATTTTATATCCAATATCCATTCTAACGTCTCGGTTCCGAAAGCCACCTAGAGGCACCCCATACCCAATTGGCCACATAGCCTCAAGCATATTTTCCTAAATTCCAGAGGCTATTGACTAGCTGCGAGGTCCTTGGGTGTGATAGTGGGGAAACTATGCCCTCATTGGTAGAGTAAGACAGTGGAAGTAAAACAAATAGCAATAGCAGAAGAAGGAATAATCCATACAAAAAGTAAACAGCGAAAGACTGGAAATAATATACTGGAGAACATATATATATCAATTATGCATGATACATACATCTAGAAAAGCATCCAAACAAATCACAAAGATGGAATACAAAACAGTTCTAAGCCAATTTACAAAAGAAAACAGATAAACTACTCCTCAGATTTTCAAGCCATTACTTGGTCCCATGCTCTCTAGATCCACATAAAATCACGTACCTGAAGTAGAAGGGTGCTTTACCTTATCTATACCTTCAAAAATATAGTCTGTTTGGGCCCAAAATCATGGCCCAAATAGGCTGTGAGGCTAAATCCCAGTAGGCAACCACCACAAGTTCTCTTCCTAAAAGTCAGTAAATATATGGAAGGTAATAAGTACAGAAAGTAGTAAATAAGGAAGTACTCAGTAGTAAACAATTCACAGCTTCAATGCATTCAGTTTCCTATGTCAAGCAATAGCTAATCAAAACAGATAATCACCAAAGGTAACCCTCTAGGAATTACTCACACCCTATCCCCTCTGGTTCTACCTAGCAACATAAGAAAATGGATAACACATCATCTAACCCTATGGAAAGTACTCATAGACAATCCCCTCTGGTTCTACCAAAAAAGTACAAGAAACCCTCTGGGTAGTACACACAATCTAACCCCCCTAGTTCAGCTTAAGCATAGACTCACTGAGGAAGCACTCACCGTAAATTCCTCTTATAGTCTCATATCGGTAACTAAATACACTCTAGGGAATCACTTACACCACATTCCATCTATGGCCCGCATCGAGGAACTAAAGACACTCTGAGGAATCAAATATATCAATTCCCCCTTGTGGTCTCGCATCGTAAGTCAAAATAGACACTCTGGATAAGCCCTTACGTCCATTCTCCCTATGGTCCGCTACACCAAGTTCTCACGGCCCAATGTAAGTCAAGTAGGTATATCAATGTGTATCATCCAATTTAACCCTCCAGAACTACTTGGATATAAGTATACAACATATTAGCATATCATAACAATCACACCATCCTACAACAAGTCATGGGAAAGTAAACAACAACCTAACAGGAAAACTAGACCCAATGGTCCAAACTGGAAATAAGGCATGGGGAAAAACTTCCAAAGCATAGAAATTAAACCTATTCACATTCAATTAACCTCTAATCAAGCATAAAATCAAAGGAGGAAAACATTAGAGCTAAAACAGTAAACGCACAATACCCAGTTCATGGTTATTGGAAATTTTTCACATATAACTCAAATACTTTCAAAAGAAAGGCACTAACCACCTACCTCATCATTGGGAGATCAATATACTTGAGTCTCAAGGCTTGAATCACCTTAGAATTCCAAATATCAACAAAAAATTCTAAAACATTCAACAGAGGATAACATGAAAAAGAAAAAGGAATCATGAAACGAAGCTGAAGCATAAGGAAGAACTTACTGAGGCTATTCCAACGCAATCGATGGAGTTCGATTCTGAGAACGGACACTCGATTGGGGGATCGGCGATAATCTGCACTATATAGATTCTCTCGGTCTAGTTCGTCAGAGAAGAAGCTGTTTTGGTTGATTAAATGTGGCCCCAGTCCGTTTGATGTAAAAAAAAGAAAATACATGGCGTGTACTTTGGAAGTACGCGGCGTGTACTTTCCGTTTTTTGTACTCCTCTTTAGGTGGCCTCCAGGTCACCCCCACATGGTTGTGTGCATGGCCGTTACATGGCCTACACACAGCTACCTGTGGAAACTGAGTACACGGCATGTACTCAAAAAGTACATGGCATGTACTTAGAAAATTTCTAGAAATTCCTTTTTTTCTCAGAAACGACCAGAAGAAAGAAAACATTCCTGAAAAAAGATCTGGGTTCTTACAAACTTTTCCACTTAGAAATTCATCCCTGAATTTCCCTAGAAAGGCAGCGTAGAAGAAGAAAACCCAAACAGCTCCTGCCATTGTAATCGTACATCGGCCTTCCTCTCCCAAGTCTCATCCTATACCCGCTAGTGCTGCCAAAGCACCTATACCAGAGGAATAGACTGGCCACAGAGAACCTTCTTACATCGATTGAAAATATAGATGGGATGATCCTAGAATGATTCATCCACTTCTAACTCAACCTCCTCGAGTTGGAAAACATGAGATGGGTCTGAGAAGTAACGTCAAATACAAGAAATTTGGATGATGTCATGCATAGCCCGGTACCTCTAAGGTAACTGCAACTGATATGCAACTAGACCAACTCTCTCCAACACCTCAAACGTCCCGACGTACCACTGTGAAAGCTTACCCTATCTCATAATCCTCTAGTTTCCCAACCTCGATGTGACACATAGAAAAACCCAATCCCCAACCTTGAACTCCAGAGGTCATCTCCGTCGATTATCATAAGACTTCTATCATGACTGTGTAGTATCCAACCTCTTCTGAATCAACTATATCTACCCTGTGGTCTCCTGTACAGGATGAGGTCCCAACATAGCTACCTCTCCTACCTCCATCCAACATAAGGGTGATTGGCATGGGCGACCGTACAAAGCCTTAAAAGGTTCCATCTGAATAGTTTCTTGAAAACTATTATTATTGGAAAACTCCATAAGAGGTATGTGCTTCTCCCAAGAACCACCAAAATCCAAGATGCATGCTCAAAGCATGTCCTCAAGCACCTGAATCGTATGCAGATACTGGCCATCTGTCTGGGGGTGGTAAGATGTACTCAAAAGTACCTATGTACCCAAAGCCTTTTGAAGCCCCTGCTAGACCTATGAATTAAAACATGCATCTCTATCTGAAACAATGGAGTGTGGAACTCCATGTAAGTGCAAAATCTCATGGATGTAAACTGTCCCAGCTCATCGACACTGAAGGTCTCCTTGATCAACAAGAAGTGATCAACCTTCATGAGTCTGTCAATGACAACCCAAATAGCATCATTCCCTCGAGGCGACCTCGGTAAACCTATCCCAAAATCCATCGCAATATCCTTCCACTTCCACTCAGGGATGGGTAAATATTGAAAAAGCTTTGCTAGTCACTGATTCTACACCTTCACCTACTGATAGGTGGAACACCTCCGATGAAACTAGTAACTTCACTCTTCATACCTAGCCACCAATACTGTTGGTGTAGATCACGATACATCTTGGTGACACCAGGATGAAATTCCCAAACTGAGGAATGAAAGTTCTGCATCATCTCCTTGTGTATGTATGCAGGAACCCATACGCACCCCTGAAAACTTAAGAGCTCATCCTCTCTTATGGTCTATCCCAGAATAGGGTCCTCTCCTGACACGCTTTCTCGTTGGACTAGGCCTTCAGAATTGGATAGTTGTGTCATTCCCACTCGATCAAGAAGAGTAGAGGTAAAAGATACAGAATAAAGAAACATCTTCCCATGTCTGTCATGCACCTCTAAATGTATTTCAGAAAACAGATCCATAAGCTTCCACTCACTGTTGTCCGGCTGATCTACATGTAAATGAGTCATTCTTCTCAATGCATCAGCCACTGCAATGCCTTTCCCAGACGTATAGGCAGGCTCAAAGTCAAAAGACTGAAGGTACTCAACCCACCTTCACTGTATCAAATTCAGATCATGCTGAGTGAAGATGTAATTGAGACACTTGTGGTCAGTGAAAACCACAAAATGATATCCCAGAAGGTAATGTCTCCAACAACATAATCCATGAACAAATACAGCCAACTCGATATCATGTGTTGGGTAATTCCACTCATGTGGCCTCAACTACCGAGACTTTTACGCAACAACTCCTTCTCCCTGCATAAGCACATCTCCCATCCTGATACCTGAAACATCATAGTACACAGTGTATCTCTCACCCAGCTCTGGTAACACTAGTATCGGTGCTGAAGTCAACCTCCCTTTCAGCTCCTGAAAGGCTGACTCACAAGAATCTAACCACCAGAAATTTTCACCCTTCTTAGTCTGACCCATCAGTGGTGCTGGTAAGCGTGAAAAGTTTTATATGAAATGTATTTAGTACCCAGATAACCCTATAAAACATTGTACCTCAAATATTTTCTTCGGATTCTCATAGGAAAGTACTGGTCTCACTTTCTTTGAGTCTACTAATACTCTTGTATCAGAGATAACATGACCCAAGAAATGAATCTGATCCACCCAGAAGTGGATTTTTGAGAGTTCAGTATATAACTAATCCTCCCTCATTGTACTCAGAACGATCTCAAAATGTATGGCATGGTCGTGTCGAGTGTGAGATTAAACAAATATATCATCCATGAAAACCACCGTGAAGGAATCCATGTATGGATAGAACACTCAGTTCATCAGTGCCATAAGAACTGCAGGCCCGTTCGTGAGACCGAACAGCATAACCATATACTAGTACAGACCACACCTTCTCTTAAAGGCTGTAAGAGGTATATCTGATGGTCAAACGTGCAACTAATGGTAACCAGATCTCAATTCAATCTTTGTGCACACTCGGGATCCTCTATGATAATAAAAGAGATCATCAATCCTCGATAAATGATATCGGTTCATGACCATCAACTGGTTCAACATCCGATAGTCCACACAAATCATTAGGGTACCGTCTGTCTTCTTTGCAAGAAGGACAAGCGAACCCTAAGGATAAGTATTGGGTTGAATGAAACCCTTTGCCTACAACTCCTCCAGCTACTTCTTGATCTCCTGTAACTCTATTGTAGCCATCCTATAAGGAGGAATGGACACTGATGCCACTCTTGGCACAATATCAATAGAAAAGTCTACCTCACACTCCATATGAGAACCTTAAAATCCTTCAAGAAATAAATCTCTAAAATGATCCACCACTAGAGGAAATTACATATGTGAAATCCCCTGGTCATCCATATATATACTAGAAATATGGGCTATAACTCTTCTCAACCCATGATGCTCAGGTCCCACTCTGCTCGCCTGGACATCCCACTTGCCCTTATGAAGAAAATATCCTTCCTCTAGTGATTTGAAACTCACCCTACGATGATAGAAATCAATGGCTGCCTAGAAGGGAACTAACTAGTCCATTCCGAGAATGACATCATAGCCTGTCATCTCTAGTACATAGAGGTCCCATAAAAAGTGAAACCCACCAACCTCTAGAGGGAACTCCTTGCACTAACATACACTCGTCATTCTAGTCCCCAACGGAGTGTATAGTGTCAAGATATTAGCAGAAGAAAAGATCCAGAGCCCAAGGCTCTCCACAAATTCAATAGATATAAAGCTATAGGAATCCCCTCTATCGAAAAGAGAAGAAACTAAAACTGAGGCTACTAAGATCATACCTCTCACTGTAGAGGGTCTGGGATCATGCTCATATTGGGTCTTCTCCACTGAAGATGTTTGACCTGCACCACGGCCCTGTGACCCTCTTTGGCCACCCTGAGCTGATCCACCATGTTGTCGCTGAAAACCGGGTGACTGGCTATCACAGCCACGACCTTTGCCTCGGCCTGAATGGCCGGAAGAACTCCAGTTCCCATACGAATGAGAAACTGGTGGTGTTGATCCTAAATGAGGAGACATAGAAGAACCCTTATCACCAGATGCTAGTGAGAAGATTGAACAAAAGAACTAAAGATGACCCATCAGGCTGCAAGATCGGAACTCCACTGGGTCTCTCAGGCTGTGTGGCCTCGTATGCCCTCTCTTTCTGCACAGGTAGCATAGCACATGACTACCAGAAGAAGTATCTCGCCTCCTTGGATCTCCACACATAGACTCCCTATGGCACTTCCTGCTGTCATTAGGAGGAATACCAACTCCAGATGTCGAGCCTCCCTAGCTCACAACTCTATAATCTCTTAGATTTCACTCTATAACCAGTGCCTGGATGACGATAGAAGTGATATAAGTCAACCTAAAATGTTCACCTATGATTGGATGTCGTGCCTCAGACCATCATAGAACTTACTTTCCAAGAATAACAGATTACCTCATGGAATATGCATGAAACGCTACTGCTCAGTAAAGTGAGAGGAATACTCCAAAACCGAAAGAGTACCCTGCTCCAGACTCAAAAACTCTCGGGCTAGATTGGCCCTCAAGGTATTTGGATAGAATTAGTCATAGAATATGCGCTGAAACTCATCCCAAGACATGACCTGCTGGAATCCCACCTTTGAGATCACATCCCACCATATCTTGGTGGAATCCCGAAGAATATACGCAGCGAACTTCACCCTCCTCTATGGAGGTTTCTCCAGATGCTCAAAGATCATCAGCATGGCTTCTAGCAATGACTCTGTAGCCTAGGGTCCTCCATCCCCTGAGAAAATGGGAGGATTCTGCTGCCGAAAGACCCATTTCAATTCTACAATCGACAGGGTAGGAGGCGGTGCCCGTTGAAAGGTCTGCATCATCCTCAAAAGCCCTCCCTGAACTGTGCATCGGCACCTGTGTCAGGAATAACGGTTGGTGCCAAGACTGGAAAAATGGGAGAATCTACTGGTACTCCTTGATCAGCCATATTTAGTGTCTAATCACTACCCTACAACTGGCATACAACTGGGGGACATCTCGGTGGAAAGACTCTGCAAGGTCAAATGCACACCTTTGATCAAGATTACCAATGACTAAAAAATGAAAGCGTAGAAAGGGAACAGGAGAAAGAAATCATTCAAATTTTTTTCCCAAAACATGACTACATGGAATGTATAACTCCTACACGGTGTGTTTCCTTCATCCTTTCACATGGGCATGTACTCCTTCCAAAAATGGTCGTGTAGCGCCCCATACACATGGCATGTTCACCTAACACATGGTGTGTACTTAAATCCTCTTCCCCTGCTCGATCCCTTATACATGGCTAAGCCACATGGTTCTACATAGAACGATACTACACAGCGTGTTAGTCCCAAACACAACATGTACTAGACGAGCCTCACCGACCCGTGTTGTTAGATACATGGCCGGTTACACGGCTCACACTACACGACATGTTCCATGTGGACATGGTGTGTATGGGAAAGGAGAACACTGACCTTTTTTGTTATTCACATGTCCGGGTACCTAGGTTACACCACACGGCGTGTTGCAGATAAACACGGTGTGTACTAAAAATATTTTTCTGAGCTGTGTTGTTAGTGACGCGGCCAATTACACAGTTCTACGACACATCGTGTAAATCCTCTACACGGCATGTCTTACCAAATATTCCAAACCCCGTGTCCTCACCAACACAGTCTGAGACACGGTTAGAGACTACTCGTTGTGTACATATAGTCCATAGTGTGTACTTAATAAAAATAGTTTTTTATCAAACATAAGAACACAGGGTGTGTTGTTAACATTACATGTTGTGTATTCTAGGTTTTTCTGGACAGTAAGCCTCAGAAACTACTCCGGAACTCAGAAAACAATAGAAAAAACCTCAAAGTGCAAAATTCCGATCTGTGAGGGCCCATACTCCCTATGAATCAAATCTTGGAATTATATACATGTCATAAACAAGGATAACAGTGAAATGATCCACCAAATTCTGATCCATGTGGGCCCATAACCCACAGGTCAGATGCTGGAAACCTCCCTTTGATACCACGTTGTAACGTCCCTGTTCTAGAAGCCACCTAGAGGCGCCCCATACCCGGTTGGTCACATGGCCTCAAACTCATTTCCCTAAATGATAGAGGCTTCCAAGTAGTAGTGAGAGTCCTGGGTGTGATAGTGGGTAAATTATGCCCTCATAGGCAGAGTAACACAGTGGAAGTAAAAAAATAGCAATAGCGGAAGTATGAATAATCCATAAAAAGTAAATAGTGGAATATTTGAAATAATAAACTAGACCACACGTATATATGAATGATGCATGATACATACATATAGGAAAGTAGCCAAACAAATCGCAATGCTAGAATACAAACCAGTACTATGCCAAAGTACAAAAGAAAATAGATAAACAGATCCTCAGCATCGCAATCCATATCATGGCCTCATTCTCTCCAGCTCCACAGTAAATCAAGTTCCCAAAGTAGAAGGGTGTTTTCCCTTATCTATATCTACAACAATATAATCTGTTTGGTCCCAAAAGAATGGCCTAAATGGGGTGTGAGACTAAATCCTAGTAGGAAACCACCACAAGATCTTTGCCTAACAGTCAGTGAATATATGGCATGTAATAAGTACAGAAAGCAATAAACAAGGAAGTACTCAGCAGTAAACAATCCACAATTTCAATGCATTTAGTTTCATATATCATGCAACAGCTAATCAAAATAGATAATCATAAAAGTTAACCCTCTGGGAAGTACTCACAGCCTCTCCCCTCTAGTCCTACCTAGAAACATAAGCAAATGGATAACACCATAGGTAACCCTATGGGAATTACTCACTACTTATCCCCTCTATTCCTACCTAAAAAGTAAAAGAAACCCTATGGGATGTACACTCATTCTAACCCCTCGAGTTCATCTTAATCATAGACTCTCTGAGGAAGCAGTCGTCGTTAATTCCTCCTATAGTCTCATATCAATAACTAAAGGTGCTCTGGGGAAGAACTTACATCACATTCCCTCATTAGCCCACGTCTAGGAACTACATACACTCTTAGGAAGAACTTACATCAATTCCCCATGTGGTCTCGCATCGTAAGCAAATAACAGACACTCTGGAGAATCCCTTACGTCCATTCTCCCTATGGTCTACTACACTAGTTTCTCACAGCCCTGTGTAAGTCAAGTAAGTATAGCAATGTGTATTGGCCAAAGTAACCCCCAAGAAATACTTGGCTTTAAATCTATATCATATCAGCATATCAGAACAATCACACCATCCTACAACTAGGCATTGGAAAGTAAATAGCAGCCTAATAGGAAAACTAGACCTAATGGTCAAAACAAGAAATCGTGAATGGGAAAAAATTCCAAATCATAGAAATTAACCCTATTAACTTTCAATTAAACTTTACTCAAGTATATAAGAATAGCAGGAAAACAATAGGGCTAAAACAATAAACGTTCAGTACCCCATTTATGGGTATTGGTGATTTTGAACATATAACTCAAATAAATTCAATAGAAAGGCACAAACCAACTACCTCAGCATTGGTAGATTATTATACTTGAGTCTCAAGGCTTGAATCACCTTATAACGTTGAAGGTCTAAAAAACATCTAAAACGTTCAACAAAAGATAACTTGAGAAAAAAGAGGAATCATGAAACGAAGCTCAAGGAGAAGGAAGAGCTTACCAAAGAGATTCTAATGCAATCAACGGAGTTCGATTTGGAGAACAGATTCTCGATTGGGGGCTCGGTGAAGATCTGCATTATAAGGATGCTCTTGGTCGAGTTTGGTGGAGAAGAAGACATTTTTGTCTATTAGATGTGACCCGAGTCCTTTTAATGAAAAAAAGAAAATACACGGCATGTACTTTCTATTTTCGTACTCCACTTTAGGCGGCCTCCAAGTCACCCCCACATGGATGTGTGCATGGCCGCTACACTACCTGCACATGGCTACTTACGTTAACTGAGTACACGGCATATACTCAGAATGTACATAGCATGTACTTCGAAAATTTCCAGAAATTCCCCTTTTTCTCAAAAAAAACCCGAATAAATAAAACATATCGAAAAAGAAGATATGGGTTCTTACATCCATGATCATTAAAATTTTCCCAATAAAGTTATTTTCAATTAATAAATGATATTTTAAAGTCAATTTCAAATATATTTTTCTTTAAATTCAGTTGTATAAAATGAATTTTTTTTTCATTTTCCAAACACGGTATGTTTTGTTTTTACTAGAAGTGTGAAAGGGGTCTTTTTTTAAATTTACCAAATTAATGGATTTTCACACAATCGTGACTTTTTTTCCTTTTATTATTGTTTTAAATGTTTCCATGTTTATTTTTAATGAAATTTTTCCATAATACTATTGAAATTTTTGGCTCTTAAATAAATGTATTCAAAATTAAAAGGCCATTTTCCTCAAAAAAGAAGTTCCGGTGACATTTTAAAAGTATTTTCATCTAAAGAAATATATTATAATGTTTCTGATTGTTCATTGGGAATATTATCTAATTTTACCATAATTATTCATTCTATGGATGGTTTATGATTATGGTGATTAAATGTTATTGAAACCTATTTTCTTTTCCAAGGGTTAAGCATTGAGGTAATGATAAATGTTTTCTTGATCTTGTGGCATACATATCAATGAATTATTATTATTCAACAGGTAGTTCAATTATATTTATATAATTATTTGGTTAATTATTAATGATTCATTATCTTAGATGGTAAAATTTGGGTTATCCTAATCCTAAAATAGAGTATATGGGTGGTTATCCCATGTCAAACATGGGTACATGTGAGGTTATCCCAAGACCAATATAGATACATATGTGGATAGACTGGGAATAATATATGATTAATGTCTTAGTGTGAAGAATTAACATAATATTTTTGTTATTATGAATATTACGCACATTATAAAACATTATATTACATGATCTTGTGAAAACATTATACTCTCATGTCCCATTTTACTTGACTCTTTTATGATTCATGTATTTTGAACTATCAAACATTATTCAATGACTCATGATTATGATCTATGGATTTTTTTGTATGGATTTTAACTTTTAATTTCATATTCTCATACCCTTAGGCTAACTATATTCTTACATTTAATCATTTATTAATATCTACATTGTTTACCCATACTAAGAATATGATCTCACCTTTTATTATTTTTTCCTTTCCCTTTGATATGTAGAATGGTTTTATGTATGTAATTCCTAAGTAGATTTATCGGTGTAAATAACCTAGTAGGGTATGATGTTTATCATTTATCTACCATTTTTTTATGTTTGTGTGATTCCAAGGGAATTAAACAATTATAACTTTGGTATGGATTGTAATGATATATAATTAATTTTTGATTAATAAGATGTAATATTTATGTATGAATTGTTTAGGATTCCTCAGTTGGTATCTGGGAAGGGATTAGTTATTTTTTGGAAACTAGGATGAGAAAAAATTAGTGATAACCCTTAGGATACTCTAAGGTATAATAGAACAACCTATGATTTGATAAAGAACCCATTGTGGTTCTACAAGAAAACAAATCCCTATTTAGATTCTAGAATATTGATGTGTTAGTGGCATAGATACACCTTGAAATTACAACCCTTAATGAGGCAAATTGGGTATTAAATCTATCATCACCAATGATCTATAAGTGGTAATAATACTACAAACATGGCTAGACAATCAGAGGGTATATTCATGGGTTAGTTCACATATTCATTATAAAAAATTATCAAGTATTTCAATAGATTATGATAATGGATAACCTGGGTTAAATCTATGTTATCATGGATTTTAAAAAAGTTTCCATGATTTAAACATCCTATGAATGATTTTTCTTGATTATATGATTAGTCACAATGATTATTTTTTATCATGATATGTTTTTTGTTTTTAGTAAATGGGTAGAACCAAAAGTAATCATGCTAACCCTTGATATGATAGATAATGATGTCATGACCCTTTCCCTCCAATGGAAACCCTCTTGGGATGGAAACAATGTGAGAGAGATAATTACCCCCCTGATTCTCACCTCACATGGTCCCTAACATAGAAAGTAGTACCATGGGTATAAAAATATCACATATAGAAGGTGTTTCCCTCACAAAGAATATCTAGTTTGGAGATAGACTAAATAAACACCAAGAAGACCCAAAAAATAACATAATAGGAAACATAATCCATCCAAAAAATCATGAATTATGTCAATAATAATGTCAAATGTATATAAGTAAAAGAAAAAGGAAAATTAATATAATTAAGAATCAATAAGAACTCAAATATCCAAGATAATAATGCATAGAATGGTCCTCTAAATACTCCTAGAAACCTGGAAAAAAAGTTCATATATATTCATGGTGATTATAACTTCTATACTCAGTAAGATCATACCCATGGTCTCTTTGAACATGTAGAAACAACATACTATGCACTAATAAAAGTAGTAGAATCAGCATGAACCTAAAATTCCAAATTACTAATACCAACCACACCATGAAATTCTCACCAAATAACACATCCAATGTAGTTATAGAGTATAAAAAGAACATAGAAAATGATCCCTAGAATCAGTTTCTCACTTATTTTCTACACTCACAACCCAACATAAAACATTATATTCTCCAATACCTTATTTAAATATCTCATCACATCTCTATCCATCATGATGTGGGTCCTGATGTATTCCTACCAATCCAAACCTTCCCTTTGGTCAAGAATCTGGTTCTAGTATTAGCCATTATCACACATCACATCCTCATAACATCACAACCTCATCCACATAACTATGTATCATATCTCAAGTAGTTAGATATCATGAACACAAAGGAAATTAGTCTTGTTCCCTCCTCCTACCACTTATGACCCCCACTATATATCACATCCTCAAAATCATTGGGTGATCTCAAATACTAACCCAGATCATCACTAGGTAAATTATAAAACTAACCCATAACATCTACTGGAAATCTCCAAAACCAACCCATTTCATCATTATTGTTGCTGGAGGAAGATAAGGGAAGAGGGGGTATCCAACCATCTTATTCACCACCATTATAGATGTTGGGGAAAAACATAAACCCAAATCATTTTGTTATGGGTAATGTTATCCAACATAGTTGTTGTGTATATAAAAATAACAAAAAAATACCTAATATATAGATTTAACACAATACCCTTACAATGGGATATCATCAACTACACTATCATTATACACATCACTGTCACTATACCACATGACATATGTTACATTTTATTCAGCTATATGTATCACACCACACAACCACCACACATAGCCACATAATTTCCACATTTATTTACATATTCTATCAATTTTATAATTAAGTATTCCCCATTGATTTTCATTTAATAATCACACAAATTTCACATTATCATAACACTTTAATATAGCATTCAAGTTATTTTTTCCATCAACCATGCATCAAAATAATCCCTTTTTTTATTTAATTCTATCATATACTTATCAATTTACCAACACATTTCATTTTGGTTTCATCATTTCAAGTTCATTATATGGATAACAGGGAAACTAACCCAACCAAACCATCAAATGTATCATCCATATCCTATCAATAATTTAGAAAATGAAATACATTCCAATCCATCCCACCACAATAACATCACATCATGACTACCAAATAGCATCCCACATAACTTCACATTCCACACAACCATTTCTTAACATCCCAACACACCCCATAGAAAATAAATTCACTAACATCCCTATATAAAACCCAACATGGTCCACATTACAATAACATAATCACAACAACACACAACAATGCATTTTAGCTTCTAGATTTTCTACAATTTCATGTTCAAGATCATTCATGCAATATCACTTCATCTTTACCATGTGTATTCTGACACAAATTCCATATTTCTATGGGAAACCAATTCAATATTCATATATATGCTATTAGAGATTTCAATCAGGGTGGATTCATAAATCCATCATAAGAAGGGTTTCATAGTTATCATAACTACAACAAAAGAAGGGTTCCCAAAAGTCAAGATTTTATGAAATAATAGAATGTAGGTATAATCACAAATGTAATATCACATTAGTTGAAAAAACTTGTGAATTTTCATATTACCTTTTAATTTTATATTTATACCATTAATTTTATTCTTATGATGACTCATAATATCCACATAATTCAATACAAAGGGATGAAATTCCCACACATGAATATAAATAGGGAGATATTGAAGATCCCATGCCTTAAATAAATCTTTACCAATCACTAAATAAGGATACATAAAGAGGAATACAACCACAAAGCACCAAAATAGAATTGAATTCCTCAATAAACCTAGAACATTATAGCCTCATCCATCTCCCTCCATAACACAACCCAAAACATCCATGTCCAAATGAATAACCTTATTCAGAGAAAGGAATGGGAAATATCTAAGAAGGAAATGGGAGAAATCGATTTAGAATTATTGACTATTATTCTCTAGATGATAACTATTAAATCCCATAAGGATCGGATGAATCGTCTGTTAAAATTATCTAGATCTTCCCAAGTGATGAGAGAAAATAGTAAATAAATATGGGGTTCCAAGGGGATTAGAAATTTAAAGGCAACATAGAAATTAAGAAGAACAATATGTAGTACCCCTAAGTATGTGGTAAAGTTTCTGACACAAGACAATAATAATGTGTAAAGGATGAGACCAATCTATAGTAAGGCTTGTGAAATTAATTTCTAGGAAACACAATTAGGTTTACCTCATAGATTCGATATGTTGGGAGAGGGAACACTATGAAATATTCCAACTATGAATAAGGCTAGGCCATAGGCCAACCCAATGACATAAGAACCCCAAAAAAATTAATCTATTTGGATCCCATATACAGGAAACCACAACAAAACCTATCACTCCACACCATAACTATATAGAAAATGTATGATCCATCCGCACTCCACATCCAAGACTCTATGACATAGATAACCTATCCATGTCATAGACATAACCCCTTGTAGTTCACATACACCTCCGCATTGAAAAATCATTCCCATATGAAACTCCATTTATAACTTTACCATACACTACTCTAATATCTCAGAACATCCCCTGAACACCACCGTCACAAGAATTACCACAATGTAACATGTCAGATGGACTTTTCCAATACATTTCTACCTCTCAGACACTTTTTATACATTCTAATAAAATCCGAACCTTGGAAAGGAAAAAATTAAAGTGTATGAATTACTACCCCCTGAGATAATTTTCACTGATCTCATTACACACCAAACACTACCACCATTCAAGCACGTAAAGATAACAAAAAATAATATTCATGATGAGCCAGTCATTGACATCCCCATACTCTATCAATCACAACACCAAAACATCTCAAAATATCAATAATAAAACTTTCTTCTATATAACCACTTCAACACTTATTCAACCCAATCAAAAAATCCCCACATATATTTCACAAAACTACTTCAAGATAACAAATAAATAAAACCCAACCACTATATAATGCAATTATCATCTCTAGATAATAATGACTCACTATAATGGTTTTAAAAATGGTAGTAAATATAATGCATCATGAATGGTGAGGGGATTTCCAATATTTATATAGTTTAATCTATAACATACAATATCATAAAATAAAAAATATAAATCTCATAAATTAGAATGATTCAAACACTACATGATTAATGAATAATAGAACATCGTAAAACTCAAAACATGGGATGTTGGTCATGCCTATATGTATTAATATCAAAATTACACAACTCGAAGTCACCATGTTCCCATAAAACATTTACCAAAGTAATGATGTTTCCATATATTACCTTATATCGATGATCCCCAATCTCTAATTTTCACTCCATAAATGTCACAAACATCCTTGATATCCAACTCTCCCCAATTAATAATTTTGGATTCATCCTAACAGTACCAAAAATAATGGGAAAAAGGATTGAATAGAGAACCCAATCTAGATATAGTGGAAGTTCAAACCAACACAACACCTCACCAACACACCCCATCACCTCAAAAGGCTAGAAGAAAAATGGATAAATATTACTCTCCTATAAAACCACTAATTCCATAATGTGGGGATACACTCAGTAATACATAGTTTCTAAAATCAAACTCTTCGGGTCTCTGATAGTGATATCCATAGGCCTTTGGATGGTTATGCGCCACCCACATCCAGTATTAGACAATCTAGATCTTTTTTTTCAGGCTCTATACAAAATCATTTCCAAGAATTTCTGAATCCCCAATCTCTATCCAACATAATATAGAATTATATGGCCTCATGTAGAATACCTCAAATAGGACCATCATGATGAATGAGTGATATCTTTTTTTATCAGAAAACTCAACCAATAGTAGGTGATTTACCCACAATCTACCAAAATACTAGGTGAAAGATCACAACATGTCCTATTGAATATGGATAGTCCACTTAGTTATCATATCTTCCTGAATAACAACTATAATACTTTGGTGGTACTAGGATCTAATAAAATGATACAATCCCCTCCAGACCTATGAGTTAAAATGAGGATACATATCATAAGTTTTGGTCCTCGGTACACTATTATGTATAACCAGATCATCCATATACCTAATTTTCAAACCATCTATGAAACATGATTCATATATTCCCAAAAAAGTGTGTGAAATTCATCATTTGGTCCATTATATCCCATGTTGCATAACACTAACCTAGAGCCCAGGGAAACTCCATGATGAAATCAATTGAAATCTATTTATAATAAAATAAATCTAAAGGCTAAAAAACCTTCCAAAAAAACTAAGTTCTTGGCATTAACTTGATAATAGACTATTCATAATACCAAAAATTATTCCACTTTCTACTTTATAGAAGGACACTAAATCTATGTCCTTATGCCAAGATACATCATGGACACGCCCAGATGTTCCAGGAAGGGTGATACATGAAACCCATAAAGAAATCCCTCAAATATTACCAATAGAACATACAAAAAAACCTAGAACAAAATCAAATTTTTACAATCCTCTAACAATCCCTCCAAAGTATCACAATGGAAAATATGTTAATACATCACATATGCCTCTATGTATCCCCACTAAGACAAAACCTCCTATAGTATCCTACATGAATACACTATCATTTCTTAAAGAAAACCTCAACCACTAACTTCTAAAGTATTGGTATGAATCCATTTAAGTTCCTCGATTCCTATCCAAATTTATGTGGACTCCTGAACCATATCCTCCAATGGCCCGAATGCCTTCATTTTTTATTGATTTTTTGATAATACACCTTTCAAGGGGTCAAGTGGAACCCTTAAAAGGCCCGTATGTGTAAGTATTACATGGACCATAGGCCTTAGAGGAATTCATTGCCTGTAGGCTTCAAACAATACATACTACCTAGACTAACTACTTGGAACTGCTCCGCCCCACCATGAGACATCTGACTTAGCACATCGGTAACTACATTCCCCTTCACTGGAATGTAAGAGATCTTAAATATATAATCATGGAGAAAATCCATCCCCCACTATTATAATGGATTTATATATCACTAATATAAAACATATTTTAGACTCTTGTGGGCTGTGAAAATCATGAAGTTGTGATCTATTTGGGCATTCCACCACAGCTTCATCACAAACACAACAACCACTAACTCTAGGTCATGGGTGGAATTTTTATATTAATAGGGAAGTAAATAGTTATATAAAATGGTGATCACTAACCTAATATACATCAAGATGAATCAGTCCTAGAATAGACACATCACATAAAATATTAATCATCACATCCTCCATAGAAAACTAGAGCACATGGGAATTGACCAATCTATCCTTCAGGTAGCTGAAATTTTCCATGAACTGATAAGTACATACTAATTCATAGACATTTGTGGTCAAATATGTTAGTATTGTTTCAATTATGATAAATCATAAAAAAAACCTGTAGTAATATCTCACAAGGGAAAATAATATATAACCCTCTTCCACATATATATTAGTAATTAGTAACAAATTCCACAATTTGTTATGTGCCCATAACCACGACATTTTAAAACACCACATTCCTAGAGAAATGCACCTATCACATACAAAACATAAATTTTTATATATTCATGTAGAACAAGTTTTGGTGAAGGGATTGTAAGAAATATTTAAGATGATCAGCTTGGCCCTCCTATAACCTCAAGAATATTGAGATATCATCAATGAAAATTACCATGAAATGGCCTTGGAAATCATGAAACATAGAGTTCATGATACCTTTGAAACAATTTTTTTGAATTTGTGACATTGAATGACATGAATTTAATCTCAAAGATCCCATTATTTTACTTGAAGGATGAATTTATAATATTCTCATCCTTTACCCTTATCTAGGGAAATCTAGACCATAAGTCAGTTTTAAAAAATGGTCCCTTCAGTAGGACAAACATATAGTTTATCCTCCTATGGGAAAATGTTTCTTGATTTTCACATTAATAATCCTCTAGTAGTTCATGGATAACATTGTAATATTGTCCACATTGTTAGAGAACAACACTAGATCACCCAAAGGAGATTCACTATGTCATATAGAACCCCTCTTCATTTTACCATTACCCTATATATCAACTCACGTAGCTCTATAGGTGCCAATCGATAGGGAGCCATCAAAATCATAGATGCAATTGGTTTCAACTATAACCCAAACTCTACACCATGTATAGGGTGTAGTGTCAACAACTCATCTAGGAAAACCTCAAGGAAATCCTCAAAACCCCTATGAACATCCTTTACTAGATCTTCCATTGGCAGTTCTACCAAATGTGATAAATGAGGCTCCACTTTCCTACCACCCATATGATAACCCCTCCCTCTAATGAAAACCACCCTTAAGACTTCCACATCAGAAAAAAAAACTTCTTTAAAAGAAATTAATAATTTAAAACATGTAATACAACCATATCTAAGTGGAGGATAATGTTTTATATATGTATATATAATAATAATAATTAAAATTCTGAATTTTATTTCTCTATCAGTTGTGTACATCCCCAACAAGAACCAAACAAAGTTTCCCAACAAAAAATCCCAAATGGATAACACCAGGGGAATGGGAAATCCCTCTATTTCCAATCCCAAAAAGTGGACCAAATTTCTATTAAAAAGGAGTGTGAGGTTATCAAATTAAAAAAGGAACAAAAATGGGTAGATGAATAATTGATCATACCTTGGACAACTACTTTCCCCACTAGTACTATTAGATCCATCACATGAATATTCCTATGCCCATCTCATTTTCCACCCTTTTGATATACTCTATAATCATGCACTACTCTTGGTACCTAAGGATGGGGACATTTTTTAGGATTCCCCTAGTCAAAATCATCTACTGTTGGTTTCTAAACAACTACTAAAAGTCAGTCTGGTTGATACTATCTATAAGGAAACTTCTACCACAACTAAAAAGGGGCCCGACTACCCATCTGATATCTTCTACCAAGAACATTGATACATTTTTGACTAATAGTGGACATGTGCCTAATTGAAATAAAATGAAATTGAAAATCCATCAGGTGGTTATCATGAGCCTCTTTCCCTATAGTGATGTGAAAAGGTCTTTCATGGTAAGTTCATAATCATTTTGGAACCTCATCTACCTAGAAACCTATAACCCATTACTTAAAGCCTTACACCTCAATATTCTCAGTTCTCCACTCTCTCAAAGATCAGCTACCTAAGAATGCATCCACTTGATAATCTCCACCTTCTTCCACACCTAAAATACATATGTAGAATATATGGGGTAATTGTATACATGATCACTGGACACAAAATCTCCTCCATTCATACTGATCTAGAATACTCATCAAGAAATTCATTAAGGAGAAATGGTAGGTGGTCCTTGAACATGATCGTAAGATCCCACACACCCAAGAACCCCTAATGAAGGGAGAGAAACTCGTGTATCTTCACCAAATTTATCTGAGATGATACGAACTACATAAAAAACACATTGTAGATGTTATCTGATAGAGAATATACCATGTTTCTCTCTCTAAGATACAACATCCACAACATATGTGTTTCTCCCCATATCTGGATAAATGCCAATGGAACCCAAAACTCATCCTATGATTGAATTAGTATATAACGGATGTCAATATCCTCCATATATATCAAAGAGTATCCCATAATACTTCCCCAAGCTCTACCATTGAATGTAATAATATTCCATCTTCCCCACCTTATCCTCCTATTTTGGTTCAATCCTCTATTGATTCACTAGATCATCCTAATAAACCTCTACTGCATGAGCTACTTTTAGATGTCAACTAGGATCTATTCTTGAGAAATATGGAGAGTATATGGGCCCGATAAGAATAAATTTTATCAAGGTACATTTAGTAAATTTAATTTTAAATTCCTAAAAATAACCCAATTCTAAAACGAATTCAAACAATCATGAAACATGTAACATTACTCATTCTCTACCATGTAAATAGGAACACATCACTTGGTCATTTGGTAGACTAAGGGTCCTTTCATCAGATCAAGGGGGTCATAAATACCAATTCATAGCGTGTAACTCATGCCTAACACACATACCAAGATCATCATGAACCTCTTCCCTACTAACACATTAAATAATCATTGGTTATAACTCCAAACTCCATCATAGATCTTAAAAAACAATTAATACCACTATACCGTGACCCATCCATCCAAATTTACCACTCTTGGGAAAGTAATGATGCATGGGAGCTCATGCCCCCTAAATCCCACCTCTAATAGCCCCCCAACTATAGAATACAATGAAGGGTAAAAAAATATCACATATTGAAAGGATTTCCCTCAATATGAATAATAGATCATAAGATAGAAAATTTAACCAAAAAAAACACCAAAACATACTTAAATATGAAACCAAAACCATCTCATACTAAATCAATAATGATAAAACATATATAAAAGTTGTATCACCTATTTACTGAAGTAAAATTCCAATGAAGGTGGCTCAACAACAACATCAATATTCAATATTTTAATGCCCAGATTAGTCTTTGAAATCATCATTGAAATATAAAAAATATTTTCCATATACATAGGTTTAGAATAACATGTATACATAGTAATAAATTACCCAAGGTCTCTCATTCACATGTTAAAAGATAATACTAATTCACTATTGAAAATAATAAAAGTACCAACATGTATGTAAAGTGTCCAGCTAACCAATCCTAACCATACCATAGAAAAGTCACCAAATAATACATCTACTTTATTATCATAATATCAAATGAATATAAAACTAAGGATCCTTACAACTAATTCTACACCTATTTTTCAATCACAAACCCAAACACCAAATAGAATGTCCTCGTATCCTATCCATAAATATCTCATACAATTTATATCCATCTCTGATGTGTATTGGGATGCATTCCTACATTTCCCAACCTCCATCATGGTCTATCATATAATGAAACCATTATTTATCATCACACATCAAAACCAAATCACATCACAACATCATCTACATAACCAAATCTCATATCCAAGGGTGTAGGGTATCATGAATGTGAAGGGCATCAACATCCTACCCTATTACTTCCACACATTGTCCCACCACATATCACATACTAAACATCACTAAGTGATCTCCAACACCAACTCATATCATCATTTGGTATTATCAAAAAAATATCCATATCATTACTAGGTAATGTATTCTTTTAACCCATATCATCGTCACTTCAATTTAAGGAAGAGAGGGAAAGAGTGGGTAGGGATCCATATATTTAACTTTTATCCTGGATGTTGGGGGAAAATTCCAAAACCCAAAATATTTGGGAATTAGTAATGTTATCAAACTTGGGTGGGGTTTATATAGATATAAAATAAAAAACATTATTTATTTGTATAAAAAATACTCAACCAATGGGATAACATCAATTAATCAATCTTACTATAAATCGTTACCACAATACAAGATGATATCATTTACAATCATTTCGACCACTACATGCAACCCAACACACAAACACCACACATAGACACACAATTTCAAATTTAATTTATAGTTTCTACCATTGAAAAAAATAATTATTTCTGATGAAATATAAATTACTATGAGATTACATATCAAATTAAAGCTTCCATTTTATTTAGAATTCAAAACATTTATGCCATCAGTTACACATAAATTCATCATGTTATTATATTTAATTTCATTCCATGCTATATAATTTAATAACACAAGTCATTTCATTTTTTTTAATTTTAATTTCATTCTATAGATAATTATGAAACTAACCTAACTGAACCGTGAAACTACTCATCCATATCATAACAACCATCGTTACTATAGAATTTATTTGAAACAATATCACCATAACAACCCCATATAAAAACATCCACACATCATTGAAAATTTCATAACTTTCCAAATAATCATCATTACACTACCCTACACACTACACACCGAAGATGGTCACTACCAACACTATACAAGAACCTATATAATATGTTAAAGAATAACAATTTTTCAGAAATCACAATAATACACACTAGTACATTTTGGGTTTGACATGTTTTCATGATTTCATTTTCAAGGGATTTCACATAACATCATGTATTCTTTATCATTTTCATTTTTACTAAAATTCCATATTTCCATATGAAACTAATACATTATCCATATATATGTGATTAGTTATTTTATTTAGGGTGAGTTAAAGAAATAAACCAAATAAGGGTTTCATTGTTATGAACACTATTGCATAAGAAAAGATCCCAAAAACTATATTTTTTTGAAATGAAACCAAGAAAGAATAATCATATAGTAAATATCACAAAATTAGTAAAAACAAGTCATTTCTCAAAATTAACATTCAATTTCATATTTATCCACATAATTTTCTTTTTAATATGACTCATACTATCCACCCAAGGGAAGACAAAAGCATGAAATCCCCATGCATGCACAATATAGGGAGACAATGATGATCCCCTACCTCACATAATTATTTCCAAATCACTACATAAGGACAGAATAAGGGAAATAGAACTACCAAGAACCACAATGAAATGGAACACTTTGGTCTACCTAAAACATAAAATCCTTATTAGTATCCTTCCACAACACTACCCAAACCATACATCTCACAAATAAAAATCTTATTAGAAGCATGGAATGGGGAAATGGGAAGGAAAAGGGAAAAATAACCTTGTATTTTACAATTCTATATCTTATAATTCCAAGGAACAAACCGAAAAATGTATGTTTAATGGTATCCTAAAATATTCTAGGAGTATCTAAAGAGTTGATAGAAAAGACTAAAGGAATATGGGGTTTATATGAGATCAATAATTTATAAGAAACCTATTAATTTAGAATGACAAGATGAAACATACCTCACTATAGAGAGAAGGTTGTTAAATTGGACACGGCTATTAAATAAAGGGAGAGACATTGACATACTGAGGATAGTTAAAAACTAAATATGAGAAATAGAGAATTGTACACACCATATAGCTGATAAACCAGAAGAGGGACCATGACACAATCTAAAAAACTATGCCACAGAATGAAATCCCTAAGAAGAATATCATGCCACAACCTAACATTATGGTGTAGCTACCCAAAAATAACCAAAATCAAAAGAATCCATTCTCTAGGACTCCAAGACACAACCTATAATTCAAAACCACAACTATTTTGATAATGGATGGACCATAAAAACTCCACATCAAAGACTCTATGTTGCAACCAATCTATCCATACCACACACACCACATTGCTGTGCAGAATAAGCGCCCATATTGAAAAATCCTCCCCCAGCTAAAATATCAACTATAACTCCACCTTCCACTCCTCGAATACCTCTGAACTTCCCCAATAAACCTCTTACACCAAAATTCAAATAACGTAATAGGTTATAATGTCCATGGAATTAATAATTAATGATTTTCCTCAAAATAAATCAAATAAAATAAGAGGTCAAATATGAAATCTTGTTATTATTCCTAAATAGTTATAATTATAAATTATCATCATTCTAAACATAAGTGAATTTCTAGAAGAACCAAATAATATAAAATTTTAGTTTTATAAAGATAAATGTTGAATAATATTCATCTTCCTATATGTTAATAATGTATGATGAAGCACCTAGGGAAATATCTCTATGGAATAAGTAGATTCTTTGGGTGTGAAAAATAAAGGAATATATGACGTAATTTCTATCAAAAAATGAAGAGTTCAATGGAGGGAAATAAATTTTTTACAAAGGTAAAATTTTTATTCAATTTAATAAGTGTAGGGAACTTGAGAATTATCCAAGTCAATTCCTTAATCAAATTACTAACACATTGATCAAATAAACGATTGTATCATGCCAATTATTTAAGTTAAATGAATTATGTGTTTATGTATTAAGATTTTATACTTATATTGTATAAGTATTATATAAATGATATCATGGATATATGAATCATGAAAAATATAAGGATAATTATATGTAGTTTTTTTAGGATTTTCATGAATATGATGAATGTTACTTATAACCTATAAAAGTGATTTAATAGTAAGGTGATAATTTAGAAAAAAAATACATAGTTGATGGATATATAAAACTTGATTTATTACCTAGTTTGTGAATATATTATTTATATAGGATAAAGGGTTAATTAATATTAATATTTTAAATTGGATAGTATTGGTTGCCTTGATATTTATTAGTGATATGATGATAAAGAGATTTATGTTATATTTTTTGAGGCATATTGCAGCTTTGGATAAATATATTATATTCAGTGGTTTATGATTCCATTTTAAGAATAAGAATAGAGTTAACATTGGGAATAATATATGTTTTCATTTTGGTTTTAGGCTATTCTAGTTATATCATGTTTTATGAGAATATCTTATTAGGTTATTGTCATGTTTGATATGCAACAATAAGTGATATTTAGGTTTTTTTGGGAATAAATTAATTTTTATTTTAGAAGTTATGTGACCTTTTTTCAAATTTTTTGGTTTATTAATATCTTTTAAGCATTATTTGAGTAGTTTTGGAATTTAGATATTAATTAATTGAATAGTGTAGATATTTAAATATATTATTGAAATTTTTTTGATCAATATTTTAAATGATAGTCTATTAATATTAGTTATCTTAAAATGTAATAAATTTATTTTTCTTAAATGGATTAATTGAGAAAGTATGAATAGATATTCATCATTTTATAGATCTTATGACTTATTAAAAGATTATTTTAGTTCTTTAGAAATGAAAAAATTCAAATTCATCATGAGTAAATGGAATATGGGATGACAAAAGGTGGAAACTAATAGAAACACACTACTAATGGATTAAATTTAACTTATAGATTTATTAAAATCAAGTAAGTAAATTTTAATAAATTTTATGGTAAAAGAATTACTAACATCTAGAAAAAGTATTTTTGAAAATGAAAATGATTCCTTTAGAAAATTATTTTTAAATAATTTATCATCTTTTCAACCCCTCACTTATTTATGGGTTTTTGGAATTAACGTTCTCATGAATATGTTATTTATCCCTTTATATAGTTCTTTTGAAATTATATTTATTCTCTATGTTAATATTTTCACTTTCGATGAATATTCTCCAAAACTTAGAACTATATTATGTGTTATTTTAGGGAAAATTATTGTTTCCCACTTCCCCTTTTCAAAGGAATTTTCATTATCCCCTAGTATGAGGTGGGTTTTCAAAAAATGTTGTTTTAAAATATTTATCCCTCAATTATCGAGATACATATTTTAAGAGAACAATTTATTTCTTGGGTATGTAACACCTCATAAATATAGTTTAAAATTATATATACTCAATATATTTATTAACATTAAACACTTAGCTTTATGCGAACTGTGATACACTATAATAGTAATATTTAAATGAGACAATTAAAACATAACTATAAAATTAGATGAATGAATAGGAATAACCAAATTATAAAAATATATATATTAATGTTTATAATTCAAATTCATTTATTGATCCATATATAATAAGTAGTCTGTATTCTGTAATGTCATTTTATGCTTCAAAAATACCTTTTCATAAAAATGGTTTTCATTTCATTTTGTCCCATTATAATTAATTTATAAAAAGAATTTAGAATATTATTTTGTAAAATTAATATAATTTTTAAAGTATTAATGAAAATATTATATTAAAGTGAATATATTTTATGTTTTGACAAGTTTTATTTTTAATCTGAATACTGAAAAATGAATTTTTTTTGTAAAACTATCAATTAGTTTCATTAAATGAAATAATTTGAAAGTACAATTATGTATTAAATTTTATCATAAAGTATCTTAATCCCCCGCTGAATAAAAAGTCTCTTACTAATTACATTATAATCAACATTTTTATTGATTTTGGTATAAGTTCTTTTTGGGCATAAAAACACATTTCTCTAAAAACTATATATCTTAAGATATTAAATTAATATCTATTAATAATTGTTTTTAATGAAATTTATTCATATATATTAAATAAAATATTCTATCCTTTATATTATGTTTTTTGTGAGGCATTTAGTAGAAGTAAGTTTAGTTTAATGTTTAAAATGATTTTTTCTATAAATTGATTTTCATTTAAATTTTCATGTTTTTTTAAAGATAAATCCTACCAATTATATAAACTTAATATGATAATACGCATTTAATATTTATAATAATAATAAATAAAATTTATCATGTAAAACATATATTTTAGTTCAAATGGATAGTAAAAAATATTAATATTTTGTTACCATGGTTGAGGTTAAAACGGGTTTTCCATGGGTAAACTAAGAGATTAGAGTAGGAATTCCATGTAAACACGAATAATTTATATGGTATGAAGAATAAAAACCCATATATAACCTTATCTTTATATAATCGTCCATTTTTTCTACTTCCGCACAAAATATTATTTTTATTATGCAATACTTTTTTGTAATCCAAAGTGTGTCCCTCACCTCACATATAAAAGGGAACATATTATCATTCATTATTCACCCAATTTCATCCTTATTTCATATAAAATAACAAAAAACCCATTACTTTGTTCTTTAAATCCATCATTGATCCCCTTTCCTTCTCCTATGAGAAATCATGCATGTCTTAAGGTGTAAGATAAAAGAGGTCTCTCAAATAAGAGGAATAAATATTATCCAATATATTTCAAATATATATATTATTTAATCATAAATTATCTTATTGAATAAATAAAAAATTATAATTATGGTATCATAAATATAATTGGATATTATTATAATTATTTCAAATGATTTTTAACATCTTCTCTATAAAGTGGTAAGTAAAAATATTGATCTTGTGTATGTGTGGACTACCACCTCCACCTCGCAATGTGATTCATCTTCCATCATCATGTTTAATGGATATTTATTATAATGTAATTAATTTTTAAATATAATATTTATTACCTAATTATTATTGTATAGTTTTTTTATGTTTTGTACCATCTTACCATTTAATCAGTTGGAAAATGATAACGTCGATCATGTGTATGTGTGGACTAATACCTCCAAGAAGCGATGTGATTCATTTTTCATTTTAACAATACACAAATGGTAATAAGGAAACATTTAATTAATATATATGATATTTATTTAATGATAACTATTCTATTTTTTTGTTTTATTATTTACATTTTTTTCTATTTAATGAAATGTGGGAATATCACTCATGTGTACATATAAACTATCATTTCTATGAAGTGATGTAATCTAATTTTCATAAAATATTTAAATAAATTGTTATTAAAGATCATATAATGATTAAATATTGAACTTATTACGTGATTAATATTTTTTATATGATGTAACCATTATAAAAATGTTATCACCATAACTGTTGAACCAAAACATACATGAAAAATTGAATAGTTATCACTAAAAAAATAATGATTTTCAAAAAAAATTAAATAAATAGGTGTTGTAATGTTATAATTGGATAATATATGATATTAAAATTTTATATATGGTTCTGGTATATAATTATAAATATTATAATATTATAATACATGTTTTTAGAGTTCTTAGAAATCAAGTCAAACATATGTTAAGGGTTCTTTTCCATAATATTGTTTTGTTTATACATGTCTGATATTGTATCATATTTCTATTTATGATTTGTATATATAAATCTATTGGAATATCATATCATGTATCCTTATTAGTTAATGGTAGTTAATGTTATAATTTAGATCATCTCATTCATGATGGTAATGGGTTTTTTAACTCAATTTTCATTCATCAGGTTATAATACTTATTCATTTACTTTGTTATTCCATTATTGTAGTGAATTTATATCTAAATTTTTTTTATTCTATTTTTAAAATTTATTTTATATGGTATACACATATTCACATAAACACTTCATTAATTAATTCTCGCTTAAAATTTTAGATTTTTTAAACAATTTTTCTTGTCTCAATATCATTTTCATGAGATATATTTCATGTCATACACTGTGATTTCATTATATGAATTACTTACTACTCAATTAAAGGATTTTAAAATATTACTACAGGTAATCCATTAGATTTCTAGACCCATATAATTTTTTTTTTGATCAATGATTTTTTATTTAAAAGTTACCATGATATTACAGGCTTTATGTTACAATCACATTTCTATTAGCGGTTGTTTATGCTCAACGTTCCTTTCATGGAAATTATTTTATTTTAATATCATAAAAAACATACACATTATTATTGTATATTTGATTATGTGTTTTATATTATTTCCCTTCATTTCCCACTATTTGGTATTTAAGAAGATCAAAAGAACTTTTTAACGAAAACTAGACCTTATCCTTCATCTTTGGTAATAATCATTTCTTATTTATATACATGATATTTTTTATTTTTTTAATATTTTATTTTATATGATTAAATTATAGTTTAAAGACATTTTTAAATATATTTTACTTACATTACAAGGTTTTAAATTGAATGTTTTTTTCATTTTCTAAATAGGGTACTATTGGTTTTAATGGAAGTGTGAAGGGATATTTAATTAAAAATGTACCAAATAAATGGATATTCCTACTATCATTAGTGATCTTTATTTTTAAGCTTAAATTACATGTTTCTATAGTGATTTTCTTTGAAAATTTTTTATTAATATTTTAGATATTTTTTTTATTTTTAATAAGTTTTTCCAAAGTGAAAAGGGTGTTATCCTCAAAAAATATTCAATATTTAATTTAAAGGTGTTTTAATATAAAATAATGAAATTTTATGTTTCCTATATTTACTAATAATATGTTCCAATTTTACCATATTTATTCATTCTTCGTATGGTTTAAGAAGATGATAATGAAATATTGACGAAACCTATTTTCTCCATGGGTTAAGTTTTGATGTCTTGATAATTTATTTCATGATCTTATGGAATAAATAGGAATGTATTGTGAATATGTGGTGGGTTGACCAGTTATATAGAACCAATAAATTAAGTAGAGATTAATTTTTTATGATCTCAAAGGTTACATATGAGGTTATCCCAATCCTAAAAGATGGTACATGGGTGGCCAGCCCCAACCCAACAAGGGTTTTCCGAGGTTTTATGAGGTCCACTACAGGTACTTTGGTGATTAACTCAATAATAATAATGCGATGAATGAATTTTTGGGTATCCTTGACCTATAATTTCTAATATTATGATAATTCCACACTTTCTACCACACTTTTGAAGAAGGAAATAATGGAAAATTTTTGTTATCATGGCACATGTTCTTTTATTCCTTTATGATTACTTTCTTATTAAATGTCATTATTTATGACAAGACTCATGATTATGATCTACGAATTTTTTTATTGTGAATTTATAATATCATTATCAAATTATCAAATTCATATGGTAATGATGAAATTAAATTATATCATTAATTTATATCTCCCCTCTTTACACTTACTGTGCATCTGAGATCACCTTTAATTATTTTTTTTGTCCCCCATGATAGGAACAATGGTTTTAAGTATGTAATGCATAAGGATGGTTATTGCGGTGAATAACATAGTGGAATATTATAGAGACATTTTATGTAGTAGTTTTTTATGTTTCCATGTTTCCAAAGACACTAAATATTTATGTTACTAACATGGATTCAAATGATATGTAATGAATATTCATCTAATGAGATATAATATTTCTGTATGAAATGTTTAAGTAAACCAAATACCCAAGATAATAATATAGAAATAATATATAAAAACCCAAAAATTTACCAGATAAGAAAATTATTAAGATTAATAGGTATAGATCATTTTATTTTTCAAAATTATATTTAAATATGAACAATTCTAAACAAATATGATTTTGAATCATAAACCCTTAGGGATTTGGTATATGTTTTATCAAATTTTATTGAAATAGAGAAATATAATTGGATTCATAAATTACTAAAAAACTTAATGGTAGTTATCATAAAATTCATTCATAGACGTGAAATACATCAGAATAGATAAAACAATTGGTGAAAATGGAATTTCTCTGAACAAAAGAAATGCCAGATGACCAACATTATAAAGACTTACAACATTTGAAAATTTAATAAATAAATGAAAAAAAACTATATTATATAAATTGAAATATATATAAAATAATTTATGAAAATAAAAAAAATACCTCTTTATAAGAATAATATCTTCATAATAAAATAAAGTAAAAAAGTGATAAAACACAATGAAAGGAAATTTTGTTATGAATCCCCTTAAGTTGGACTTCTTCTTGGTAAATCATTTTATAGCATAAGATATAATAATTTTATAATTAATATAAATATATAGCACATTTATATTCATTATTATCAATATATGTATCATTCCATTATAATTTCTAATCATCCACTTTTTAAATAATTATTTATTAAAATCAATATTCTGGTGTTAACTGTTCTAATTTATGTGCTTGTTTCTATTTCATTATTTTGGTCATTGAACCTTGTTCACAGTAATGTTTTTCAATAATTTCATAAATATCATATCTATTAACTATATAAAAATATATATAGGTTCATGTCATTTAGTGATGAAAAATAAATTACATCAGTTTGTGGACCTAGTTGTCCCTACAAACACACAAGTGATATTTTCATTTTTCAATAGATATAAATAAAGTGAAATAATAATTTAATATTAAATAATAATACTAATATAATACATATTATATATTTTAATTAAATCTATCTATATGACCATCCTTTAGAGATCAAATTATTTACATAAAATAAATCTAAACACGAACAATGTCCACTAAAAATGAGATTACAATATAAACCCTTATGGATTTGGTTACATTTAAATAAGTATAATTTGAATTATTTAAATTTATATGGATTTTTTAATACACATAATTATTATTATATGAATCATATAAATAATTCATGGGTTGTATATATAACAAAGAATATAAACAATGTGGTGAATATGGGTTGTGTCTCAAAGAAAGAAAAGTGTGATGACAAAACCTTATGAAGATTCAAAATATTATAAATAGAATAAAACAATGAATTATTTATTATTAAGAAATATAAATCCAAATAAAAAAATTTTAAACACTACATAGTTAGTCAGAGTTTATAAAACACATAAACTCAACCTAACATATCTAATTAATATGTGATATAACCCAGTGGAAGAAAATAGAGTTAAAAAGCCTCTTACATTAGAATTCTGCTTCATAGAACATTTTCTATATTACTGTATAATAATTTTATACTTATTAAAAACCAATATACTTATAATATTCATTCTTATATTTATTTATATCATTCCATTAAAATTCCCAATCATCTATTTATTTAAAGTTATTCCTTAAAATCAATATTTTAGTGTTAACTATTCAATTTTTTGTGCCTTTTTCAATTTTATAAGTTGGGTCCTTTAACAATTTTCATGTTTATAGAATATTAATCTTGTCCCAAATATAATATATATTTATTATACACACTTTTAATATGATCCATTTCATGCAGTGATGAAAATTAATAACTTCATCTCGTGTAGATGGTAGTCTATACATATGTATAGGTGATTTTTTCATTTTTTTGAAGGATGGAAAGAAAAGAGGGTAAAGGTAACACACCTAGTTTTTTTAAAAATTGACACTATTGTCGATAACGTACATAATATGCCACATTTAATGTTAGAAGAAAACTAAATATTATTATGTTACCTTATAACCAAGCTGTTAAAATGGAAGGAATGTAAATTATTAATTGATTTATGAAAATATGTATTACACATGTATATAATTAATTATTTTTTGAATACTAATTTTTAAATGAAATTAAAAAACATTTTAAATAAAAGGAAATGTTTTTCCAAAAGATTATTTAAATGATAATAAGTGAGTTTATAAAATAATAAAATCACTCTTGATGGATTTTATTAATGAAATATATATTTAATATATTTAGTTTATGTTTAATAATCATATTAAATGTTTTATAGACATTATATAAGATCTAATTCAATTTTCCTGATAAAATAGTTATTTTTTAGAAATAAATTGTAGTTTTATCGCCTTTTGATGGAGAACGAATTTTAAATCTAGATTTTGATACTCATATATGCTATATGACAAAAAAACTTTTTCTTTGGAAGAGGAATATCAAATTTTACATTGGGTTAATTTTTTTTATTTTTCTTATTAAATTCAAATTTTTATAAATACTGAAAAACACTACATTTTTATTCAAAACTACTTTTTAATCTAATTTGTTTATATAGTTATATTATCATTTTAATATATTTTAAAGTTTAGTTAGATTAATATTTTATCATTTAATCTAATTAAGTTCATTTGAATAAATTTCATATTTAAATTTTATATAAAAACTATGTGAACTTTTGAACATTTTACTTTGAAACATGTTTTCTCATTCTAACAATGGGATTAATTTTAAATCTAATTTTTCCACTTCTGTGAGTTGAATTTTCAAAAAATAACATACATGGTAATTTTTTGTTTGGAAAATTGTGTTCAATAGGATCAAAATATTTATTTTTTGAATAGTAACTTTAGTATTTTATTTACCACAATTAAAGGTAAATAGGGTAATTAAAGGTAAAATTAATATTATAATAATATAAAACTACAATAAAACTTGTCAGAATATTATTGGATCTATTGTGGTCAACCAATAAAATCCTTGGGTAGATATTTTATCCTTTTTAAGCAACTTGGGTGTCATTATGACATTTATAATGTTTAATTTAATGTAAAGGAAAATATGCTTTACTCGTGTCTCTTATTAATAAAAAAATTAATATGGGGTTATATAAATTTTATCTTCAATTATAAATAGTCATATAAATAAAAACCTATTACATATATCATGGTAATTTATTTATAGTTTGTTTTAATTATATATTTAAATTTATTCATGTCATAATGAGGATGTCGTGATTGATTTATTAAAGATAGAATCACATAAATGTTATTAATAATATTAAAATAAATATTATTTGAATTATTGGATTCCATCCAAGAATTTAATATATTAATATGGCATGTTATTATTTATTTAATGTATTTTTTTAATGAATCATGTTGTTATGAATTTTTTAAAAAAAAATATGTTATGAATACTGTCAAAATTGACATAAATCATATTTTAAAATATAAAATATTTAATTAAAAGATATTAAAGAAATGAAAATAAATGATTTGACAATAATCTATATATGATAATATAAATTTCATTCATGAATCATTCATTGGTCATTTGGCATGATATCATAATAATTTTAACTCTCAAAGTGTAAATTACTTGATAAAATGATAATAATTAAAAGGGGTAAAACAAAATCATAATGATTAAAAAATATCCAAAACATGTCTAATTGTTATTGGATGATTATATTTAGACATATACTCATCATATATTCTAACTAAATTATTTTGGACCCATTTTTAATTGATGTTGAATTTATATTTATTTAATACTTTTTATAATTCCATGGGTGCCCCTCCCCTCTCCTATAAAATGGAACTGATTCCTCTCAATTACTCACACTTATAAATCCTTTTTTTGTGAAAATATGTCTCAAAAAACCTTCCTAGAATCCCCCCCAACATTATTTAGGCCTTATTCTAGGAATACCACCATCCTTATATGAGTTAAGGTGTTCTTTAAAGATGATCAACCTAAGAAGATGTATCATTTTCTTTAACTATTTCTATTTTATTTCTTCTTCAATTTCCTTTAAATCTATTTCTAACCATAGGAACTAAAAACTCCAATATACTCAAAAAACAGAGATGGTATTAGGTTATTATCATCACCTAATCCATCTCTACTTACATTAAATGGAAATGGAATTAATCGTTTGTGCCTACATGTGAACTATCACATCAACAAATCGATCTAATTTGTTTTTCATAACCATCTCTCATTAGATGTTGTAATAATGGAATTAAATTTCATATTTGATATTTATTACATATTAATAATTATATTTTAATAATATATAAATTTATTTCTTACTTTCCATGCACATAAAAATGATAATGTTGTTCATGTGTATGTGTGAACTATCACCTCCATGAAGCTATGTGACTCATTTTTTATTCTTTATATCACTGGTATGATATATATAAGTATATATGAAAATGATTAATATTATATTTACAGTTCTATGATCATTTTATAAAGTTAACACATAATTAATGTTATTTCCATAATGATAAATGAAAAATGAAGATGTTACGCATGCGTACGTACGACCCACAATCTCCATGATTATAACGTTGTTTGTTTTTCATAACAATTATTAATGGTTTGATTTAAAAGTTTTATTAATGTATAAAATTTATCCTTATTTCATTAATATTATTCTGGAAATGATGGAATTATTTCCACATGGACTACTGACATCCTACCAAGTTTATTTTTGTCTCGAGTACTGAATATCAACAAAATTTCTGAAGTGAATAGAATCAATTTAGTAATTGTCATGACATGATAATAGTCATATAAAAAGATTGAAAAAAATTATAAATATTCTTAATATAATAAATAATTAACCTATATTTATTACTCAGGAAGATAAATATTTTATGTGACGATATGGACTTACGGTAATGGATTTTTCCTCAATCTCCTTTCATTGAGGAATTCCTTCTTAATATGCACCTTTATTATTTATAAAGTTTATATATAGTCACTATGAAATTTCATATCCATATATTATCTATACAGATGTTATTTATTTTTTTAGAAATTTTATTATTTCATGTATATTAAGATATAAATGTTCAAAGTGGTGTGGGACACCTATTACGTTTAAAGATTTAATTATCGAATCTTTTTCTTTATTATATTAATTTAAATATTTATTTATATAGATATAAAAGGATTGTGTAAATCTTTTTATTTATATTTTTAATTTAATTAAAAAAATTCAAAAGGAATATTTTTATATGAATAATTTTACATTCTTTAAAAACAATAAAAGGAATGTATTTTTAATATATATGGCGACATTGACTTCTCTTCCATTGTGACCATTATTTGATATTTGGCTTCCTCTACAAGCCATAATTTTTTTAGAAGAAAACGAAATCCATTTTTTCCTTTTATGGGTATTTGGGTATTGAAATTGGATTTGAAAATTGATTGAATATTTCAATATCACTAAATGATTTCATCTGATTGTAAATGAAATTTTATGAGTGAGATGTTTATAATTGAAATCTTTTATGTGTTATGATTATATAATGATACTTCGACATTTTATGGGTGGTTAAATTATAAGAAAAATATGTGTGGTTGTGTGATAAACCAAATATGGTTGGTTCCATGATAAAATTAGGCCTAGTGATCCCATGATATATATCCAATGCATTGGGTAATGATATGGGGTTAACCTATTGGGTTTCTACTAACATATTTAGGGAATATACTATGATGGTTATTCCAAACGTAACCATGAAGGTTACTCCCTATGTAGCTGTGAAAGCTAAAATGTAAGTATGATATGGATGCCCTAAGTTACCTTTATGTTTTATGATTTTTATGATATTTTATAGGGATCATATGATTTAATGAGGTAAGATAAAGATATTATGTTTTATGGGTCAAAAGTATATTCTTTGTCAAAATGTTTTCATGATTTTAAAATATTCATGGACTATCAATTAAATTCAATATTCCATATCCCTTACTGATATTTTTCTACTCAACCCAAGTTTTTGAAATGTTTTGCATGAGTTGTATGGGATAATAGAGTCAATGATCGGATTAGGGAAATTTTGTGATGATTAAACATTAAATGAAAAAACATTTCACTTTAAAAGTCAATTTTTATTAAAGAAATGGATACTATTAGAAGTTTCCACATTTTATTTTATGGTTTTGTTATATATTAGTTATGGACTAGTTTTCTAGATCTCTAAACATTCAAATATCCTCAATGTGAAATAATGTCAAATTGTTGACCTAACTCAAGATTATGTAATGTTTAAGGCCGGGTCCTTATAGATGGTATCAGATGATGGTTTAGAAAACCATAGAGATTATGATGTTTCCTAAAATGTTAGTTATATCATCGTGAGTTTTTAATTTTATGGTCAATTATAATTTTAATGTCTTATAAATCCCTTTTCGGCACTATATTAAAAAAAATTAACATGATTAATGGTATTTTGGAGACATTTATTTTTGAGGGAATTGCGATTTATTACTTTTTGGGATGAAAAATGAATGGAATGAGATAAGCATTGGGGTTAAATATTTTGTGGTTATTTTTGAGGATTTTAACTTTTTTTTTGGAATGTTATAAAATTATATAGTTTTTGAAAATTTACAACACGCAAACCATCAGATAACCTGTCGCATCGGAAAAAGATGCAGGAATCAAATTCACTACTAAAGGGTGATAGTGATTTATCACCTACCATTGGAATATATGATGTCCATGGTTAGTTTTACTTTTTATTTTTAGTTAAATGAGTTGATGAAATAAGAATAAGTTGATTTTGAGAACATAAGTTTTTTCAAATGGATATCATTGGTATTGAAAAATGATTTGGTGGTTAATTAATAAATGTTATTTTGGAATATATTCACTATTATAGGTTCTTTATATGATTAAGGTAAATAGAATACTATGTTATTTTATTTTCCGTGTAAAAATTGAATTTTATTTGGGAAGAATCTATGTTTTTATTGTGTACTTATGGTGATTGGTGTTATTTATATAAATGATTATCCTATCATTGAGAAAATGTGATTAGGAAATTACCTTGTGGTATGAGACATTAAGAGTGAATTTTATTATTTAGAGTAAAATGATAAAATAAATCGTGGAAGTCTATGTTATCAAATCCTTCTGAATTTTTGGTTTTAATCATGGTTTGTAATATTTTGAGGAATTTTAAGGATTGTTATTTATTAAATGGTCTATTTGGATCTTTGGGCATTACTGTTGAATTTTGGAATTTAAAAGTTGTATTTATTCTTATAATGGATTGTTATTTTTGGATAATTGTCTTCTCTTATCCTAACCATATTGGTTTTAGTTAATGTTTCAAGGTAGGAGAAATGGATGGTTAATATTTTATGGATTAAGTCATTATATAGAAGTTGATTCATCTTAAATTCTCATTGTTTCAAGATAAATAGGAGTCTTTTGATGAAATTGATTAAAGTATGGAACTCTACAGGTCAAGAATGTGTGTTTCTAGATATTCATAGTCAAGGAATTAAAATAATTCCTCCACTTTAAGAAAAGAATATTACAAAAATGTTTTCTTTTTTACTTTTTGTAATATGAAATCAATAACCTCTTAACCAATCACAAATTTATGGTTTTTTGATTGTTAACTTACTCTTTATTATATTCTATATCACACTCCTTCAGAACATGATGGTTAGTTTTTCTTCCATATCAATTTTTTCCAAATAGAATCCTAGTATGTGTAATCTCAGGTGACCTTCATACTAGTGTCTCATTCTTTTAAAGTGGTAGTATTATTAATCATTTTTCTGATGTGGTATAGAAATGAATGTATGTTGAAAAGTTATACCTTAGTTACCAACCCCAAATTCAAATTTTGAGGACTCCATTTCCAAAAATGGGAGAGAATGTAATATCCTGAGTTTTTTTTGAAAAGAGACACTATGTTTGATACCGTACATAATACACCAAATCTAACATAAGTGGACAACTAAATATTTTTACGTTACCTTATAACCTAGCTGTTAAAATGGTGGGAATGAAAAGTATTAGTTTATTTATAAAAATGTGGTTTGAAAATGTTTATAATTAATTATTTTGGGAATAATTATTTATAAATGAAAATAAAACCATATTTACCTAAAAGGAAATGTTTCTCTAAAAACAATTTAAATAAAAATCGGCGAGTTTATAAAATAATAAAACCATTATTTATGGATTTTATTAATGAAATATATATGTAATATATTCAATTTAATGTTTAAAATTCATCTTATATGTTTTCTATACATGATATAATATAAATTCAAATTTTTGGATAAAAGATGTATTTTTCCAAAAAATACAGCTTTTTCGCCTTTTAATGTAGATCCCATTTTAAATATAGTTTTTTAAAAATTTATATGTCCTATTTGAAAAAATAAAATAATTATTTGGAGTAAGTACATCAAAATTTACTTTGGAAGAATGTTTGGTATTTTTTAGATTAAATTGATATTTTATTGAAAAGTGAAAACACTGCATTTTTTCAAAACTATTTTTCATGTAATTTCATTATATAGTTATATTTTATTTATAATTGGTTTAAAAGATTAATTAGATTAATTTATTATCATTTAATCCAATGAAGTTTATTTGAAGAAATCTTATATTGAAATTTAATAAAAAAAACTATGTGAACTTCTGAACATTTTACTAAAAAATTTGTTTTCTCAATATAACAATGGGACTAATTTTAAATATAATTTTTCCACATCAGTGAATTTAATTTTCAAAACCTAACATACATCATTGTATTTAGTATTAAAAATTTTGTTCAAGAGGTTTAAAATATTTTTTATTAAATAGTAACTTTAGTATTTTATTTATCGTGCTTAAAGGTAAATAGGGTAATTAAAGGTAAAATTAATATTAAAATAATATAAAACTACCCTAACACATGTCCTAATCATATATTTAGAGTTATTTTCGACAAAGAAAATACTTGGGTTGAAATTGTGTCCTTTGGAAGTCACTTGGGTGTGATTATGACATTTGTGACATTTAATTTAATGTAAAGGAAAATATGTCATAATCATGTCTCTTATTACTAAAAGAAATTTAATGTTGGGTTATATAAATGATATCATTGACTATGAAAAGTTCGGTTAAATCTAAAAATATTACCTACATCATGATAATTTATTTATAATTTTTAGGAATTAAATTTATTTATGACATAACAATGATTTCGTAATAGATTTTTTGAAGAAAGAATCAAATAAATGATATTAATAACATTAAAATAAAAATAGTTTGAACTATTTTATGCCATACATGATTTTTTTGGATTACTATGACATGTTTTTATTGAGTTAATGTAATTTTTTTGAAGGAATCAAGTTGTTATGAGTTTTTAAAAAACTCATGTAATGAATCGTCCCATAATTGACATTATTCTTATTTTAAAATATAAAATATTTAATTAAATGATATAAATTTTTTAAAATATTTATTTAAATTAGATTTCACTCATTAATTGGTCATTTTTAATCATTTGGTATTTATTTAAACTCTCAATGTATAAATTACTTGATAAAATGATAAGAATTAAAAGGGGTTAAGACAAAATTATAAGGATTTAAAAATATCCAAAACCTCTTTATTTCTTCTTAGATGATCATATTTTGACATATAATCTTCCTATATTATAAATAAATTGGTTTTTAACCATTTTAAATCAAAATTGAATTTATATTTATTTAATACTTTTAATAATTACAAGGGTGACCCTCCCCTCTCCTAAAAAAGGAACAGATTACTCTCCACTACTCACACATCCAAAACATTTGGTTCAGAAAATATATTACCAAACCCTTCCTAGAATACCTATGCACATTCTTGATTCCATATTTTAGATATAGAACCCTCTTTAAAGTTGTTAAGGTCCTCTTCAATGGTGATCAAATGAAGAAGAGGTATCGTTTTCATTAAGTATTTTTTATTTCTTCTCCCACTTATTTAAAATTCCTTTCACCGAGGGCAACTAAAAACTATATTATTATAAATATATTGATATGTTATTTGGTTAATATCATCACCTAAATCCATCCCAACTTCTATTAAATTAGAAAGTAAATAATCCTTCAGGAGTATGTGTTGACTATCACCTCCAAAAACTGATCTATTTCGTTTTTCATAACAGTATCTAATGGATATTATAATAATAGAATTAATGTTAATATTTGATATTAATTAAATATTAATCAATCTATGAGAATAATAAATCAATTTTTTTTACTTTCCATGGGAATAAAAATGACAAACACGTTCATGTGTGTGTGCGAACTATCACCTCCACAAAGTGATGCGACTCTTTTTTTATTACTTATATAACTTGTATGACATATATAAGGATATATTTAAATTATTAATATTACACTAATGAATTTATGATCATTTTGGAAATATAAAATAATACTTAACTTCTTTCCATAATTTTCAATAAAAAATAAAGATGTTACTCATGTGTATGTAAGGCATATCTTCTCTATGATTATAATGTTGTTCAATTATCATAACCATAATTAATGGATTGATTTATAGTTATAATGGATGTATAAAATTTATCCTTATGTCGTGAATATTTTTATGGAGATGATTTCTTGACCCATCCCCTAGGGCATGTGATGTGTCATCCCCCAAGCTCGACTCCTGAAGGCCAGGTGTTGGAAACTAGCGCCGAAGGCGTCAACCTACAAGTCAGAGGCATTTGCTTGAGTACCTGTATACACGAACATACAACCATGTCCCAAAGCTAGAAAGGTAAACATGTATGGTACTAAACAACCAATGAGGGTAAAGTTATAACTTAAATTAAATGGGCCAGATTAAAAATATAAAAAAAAAAGATAAACTGGAAATAGGAAAGTTCAAGGAAAACTCTGAAAGTCGTCCAAAAAAAACCCACCTGATGGGTAAGTATAGAGTAGCTACCAGATGTCATAGAAGAACGTCCCACCTTCCTGATCTCACTGGTCACTACTTGGTCCTGGGCCACCAAGTCCTCTACCAAGTCATCAGTCGTCTTCACTGGACACAACACGTGCGGGTGAAGCCCATGCATGGGTGAGTAACAAAATATTCAGTAGGGACCCCAAGTCATTAAGGAAGTACCTCAAAGTAATCCCCAAGAAAACCACTAATCGTGATCATGAAACAAGATCATGATGTAAGAAAACTCACACCAGCTATAATCTAGAGTATAAAATTAAGAATATCAGTCTTATCATCAAACACCTTGGGTCCTTTGAGAACTCCTCCCCAATGAGTATAGTGTGCATGTCGGGTTAAACAAAAGCTTCTTCCCACTAACCTTTTACTCATGTGGTAATCATCCATAATGAGTACCATGGGAATGTTGGGTCACACAGAAGCCTCTCCCCACTGTGGGAATGCCGGGTGACATAGAAGTCACTTCCCTCCTTGTACATACTGAGGTACTCCTCCGATCAAGTACCATGGGCCTACGAGGTCACACAGAGTCACTCCCCACTTTGGGTCTTCCAAGTCAAAGAGAGCATCTTCCCACTGGTCCATCGTAGCTAATCTATACAGTGTATCTTGTTAGTAGTATCTAGTTCTCCTCCAACCACAAGGTTTCCGCATGTAGTGTGCTTGATTCCGGGAGAACAGCTTCTCAATACATTCATCATATTTGAACTTCCATTAAATACTCCATATAGTATTAAAAAAGAAATGACTGATCTCAAGGGTTCCAATGCCTCAAATTTCTCATCAATATAACACCTAGTTTGAAAGATATTGGTGTTTTATCAAATTGGGGTCGGTTGGTCTGTGCCCGGGCCGACCTGGTCGGATCAACACGGCCAACCTGGCCAAGGGGCCCCACGTGCCCCAATTTATTTAAATTGACCTGAACCAACCTAGTTCGTGTTTGGGTCATCCCAGTCCGGCCTAACAAGTGGGCCAGGGCCATTAGGCCTCGCTGGACCCGTCCCGGTTCGACCAGGGGTCCAGCCCTCCAGGACCTCCATCGACCCGGTCTCGTCTGGCCCGACCCACTTGGTGCAGGGATGGCCCGCTACCCTACCCAGCCTACCTCAATTTCATTGGTTCTCTTTAGCTCGGATTCTTAGTGCATCTAGGGCATGCCATGTGGCCGATTGAACATATCCACCCAGGTTCTGAATGCGGTCAAGGGACCGCATTCTAGGAGAAGCCACGACCCATGGCTACGGGCCGCTCCACCGATGTGCCTAAGGGGCCCCATCACACTACCAACCATCAGACCGTCTGGTGGCTCATGCCTCTTCGCCGCGGTCCGAGCCGGCAATAGATGCTACCTCTCACGCACCGTCATGGCGCGCTACCTCCTGACCGCAACAGTCATCGCCACCGATCCTTAGCGTTGCCATCGGTGCACCGACAGGCTCTTCCACATACTACCGAGTCCACTCTAGTGGTCCATTATTTGTGCCACTTTTTCCTCCGGCCTCCGAGGGATTTCATATTCCCTGTGATGGCCTCAGATCCTCTTTTCCTCCATTTAGAGGATGTGGTCGTAAAGAATGGACAAAACACACAAGGAGAAGGGACTTTTGGGTTTTTTCGTGTTGGTCTGCACCCTCCACATTAGAGTTTTAGAAGTATATTGTCACAACCCGTCCTCAGGGCCCATGCCGTGACTACCCCATGCCCGCCTTCCATAGGCCTGGGGCTGGCGACTAGCACCAAGGCGTAATTCCCGATAAAAAGGGAAGGCATTTCCTTTGTAAAGTAAACAAACATCACAGAGCAAGCAAGCAGTATAAGTAAACACTATGTAAAAAATGATACAATAGTAAGTGCGGAAAAGTAAGTGGGAAGGAATACAAACCCAAACTGAAGGTAAAGTACAACTCGAAAGGGAAAACAGCAACTGAAAAGTAAAGTCGCAGCCTCGATCTGTCCACTGGGACTCCCACCTAAAGGGTGAGTACAGATAGTCTCCAAAGCTCCTCGGGTCCAACCGTCCACTCCGAGTACGTCCCGCCCAGTGGTCCACCTCCAGGTACCGTCCTTCTCCGCAAACCTCAACCACGATCAGCGTTGTCCATCATCTGCAACCAACACAACATAGTGTGGGCAAAGCCCGTGCAGGGGTGAGTATAAGCTACTCAGTAGTGACCCCGAGACCCCCGAAGGTCTCCCAGAATCCACAAAGGAAAGATACAATCACAAAGTAACATCCGAAACTGCTTAGGTATATACCCATACATATACCTAAGTCATCAATTCCAGCTCGCTCCAACCTCCGAGCCCAAGTACAACACAGTCCACATTGGAAACCACAACCCAGTCCATACAGGAAAGAAAAACGAAATCCACACATGATAGCACAACACAATCCACAAAGGAAAGCAAAACAGGATTCATCTCACATAGGTATACTTCTTCGTATGACGATAGAGATGATCAAATATATCCACTGATTCATCTAAGCAGTCGGACCCACAAAGGATCGATAGGTACTAACCCCCGCAATGACCCACAAAGGATCGATAGGTACTAACCCCCGCAATGAGCCACTAAGGATCTGACCCACACATGATCGATAGGTAACTAACCCCCGCAATGACCCACAAAGGATCTGACCCACACAGGATCGATAGGTAACTAACCCCCGTAATGACCCACAAAGGATCTTTCCCACACAGGATCGATAGGTAACTAACCCCCACAATGACCCACACAGGATCGGACCCACACAGGATCTGTAGGCGCCAGCCCACACAGGACCGCTGAACGCTGACCCACACAGGATCGGACCCACACAGGATCTGTAGAACTGATCCACGTAGGATCGCTGAGTGCTGTAGTCGTCGCCATCGAATCCACTGAGGATCTATGCACACTCGTCGTCGCCATCGCAGTCACAGCCAGCTCTAGGGTTCCCGCACACAGCAAGCTCGTTCGGGAGGGTCCGCTCCACGAGCTGAGAGGATGATACATCAACTGACACATAGTCCAGATTTGATGTATCCAAAAGTTCCATATCCTCGACAGGAACTAAACGCCACAGACAGCGCCTCAATCGGACGCCCGGTCTGAGAGTTATTGGCTTTTTCGTCCCAGGGGCCCGGTTGGTTTTTAATTCAAAACCAACCCGACCATACTCCACCTGTGTCTAAACCTCAGGTGGAGTAAGCCAAAATATCCTTCTTACTAAGAGAAATCCAGAAAATTCGACGGTACGTCAATCGGACGTCTGGAGTTCAAGTTATGAGTGTTTCCGCTCCGAGGGCCCGGTTGGTTTCGTGTACGAACCAACCCGGCCGAACCCAAAGAACTCCGAAACCTTGAGTGTAATATACTGAAACGACTAACACGATCCAAGGATCACATCACCGCTGACGATGTGTCGATATGAGGTTCGTATCCCAAGATATGGACAAAAGACCAAAAGAGGTCCGAAAATGGGGGGTCTGGGCCCGGACCGACCCGGCCCAACCCCCCTGGGTCGCCCGAACCGGGTCGACCCGACCCGGGTCCGGGTCCGACCCGGATGGCGCGACCCGGCCCGGCTGGCGCGGGCACGGCCTCGTTGCCAGGCGGCTCGTCCGTAACGGCCGAGCGGTGCGCAAGGTGGGCGCCGACCCTTGAATGATCTGCGGCCACGCGTGGGGGGGCCGCCTCTTGCCAACGGACGCGGCCGGGCTACCGCGTCCCGCCTTCGCCGGTCCCGCGCAGTCGTGGGAAGGCTGGCCTGTCGTCGCAGCTTCAGCCATGGCGGTTCTCCCCGGTGGCGCGCCGGGCGCAGCCGCCTCCCTCCACCGGTACCGTCGTGCCAGCGTGGCGCGCCGGCGGGTTGCTCCACCGACCACTGAATGAGTTCCAGTGGTCAGAATTGTACGTCGTCTTCGCCAATGGCCCTCCTGGGGCCCGTCCTTCATTGTGAGGACCTCACATCACCCATGCTGCTTGTTTTTACGTCTTCCGCCGTTCCTCACACCAAGAACGAAAAGGGCAGTGGGTTCGGACTTGTTCGTTGGTCCGCACCCACCGCGTTAGCGGTTTTAAAAGTCTCACAACAATCATTTAAACAAACCGAGGATATAATCACATAGATTAAAATGAACAAGAACCCCTACCTCAACGTTATCTTCGAACGTGAGTTTTTCGCGGATTTAACAGTCATGGAAGAAGAGGATCGTCACGTCGCGGAAGGGGTGTCGCTGTCGTCGCGGTACACAGCATTGCATAGAGAAACTCCGAGGATTAAAATCACACAGATTTAATTGCACCATTTAAACCCATGTTGAGGATATAATTCAAAAAGAATTAAAAGAACCGCAATCCCCTACCTCAATCGGTTGTTGATTGAATATTGTCGCGGGGAAGGAACGTCGCGGAAGAGACGTCGTGGAAGGAGGATCGTCGGTGTCGATCTCCGAGGGTTCGGCGTTCTTCATCGCCCTTCGTTGAAGGCTGGCGTTCTTTGCGTTCTTCATGTTCTTCGCGTTCTTCGTGAAGGAGGATGAAGATCTTCAGGCCTAAGAGTTTTCTCCCAGACCTCTCAATAAGTCACCACTCAAAAGAAAAGTGTTGGTCTTATTTTATTCTCATGCCAACAATTAGAAATTCAAAGTTAAGAAACGAACCATTAATTCGATGAATTAATGGTAACGACGTAACTTCCCAATTAATAGGGTCGTTTAGAATTTATGTAAATGCACCGGTTGACTTTATTTAAAAGAGGTTTTAATGGGTGTGTTACTTAGAGGGGAAGAAACGGTGGGGATCTTGCGGGCCCCACCCCACAAATATCCTACCAGGTGGGCAGGATATCGTGGGTTCCACCTAATCCTCTTAACCTGGCGTAAGTGGCTTTAAGTGGCTTTAAGTGAAATAAAATAAAGTGTCGCACCACTTTTATTTTATTTCTTAACTTAACCCCAAAAAAATTAAAACCACACCCGAGAAAACGTAACTCCGGAAAAGGCGTTTTTAAGCAAATACTGGCGCTGCGATTCCTTTGGTGCCCTCGAAATTCGATTCGGAGCACCGGTTCAAAAGTTAGAAAAACATGCTCATTCGTTCACTGAATGTACCCGAGCTAAACTTCGGAAAATGATTCCGGGCACACCGGGTCTCAGAATCAGGTGTCGTCAGAAGCTGCGTTTTTGTAAAATTCCAAGTAAAATTAAGAAATAAATTTCCTTTAATTTTACGGGTATTTACACATATGATATAGAATTATAGTTCTATCATGATTAAACAGATAATCATAGTGAAAAAAAACAAGAAAAGTACCCTCATGCATAAAGGAGTGATCCATGGATCAACCTGTTCATGGATTGTTTAACATTCATCCTTTAGAAAGAATAATGAGGAAACATAAATAAAAAAACCCTACCTCAAATGTGTTTGTCATTGAAGTGGTCTATCTGTGGGGGTTTAAATTCGGTTGGAAATCTTTCCTTTCCAGTTCCATTCTTCGAGGTACATCGAAGTTTCTGGAAATTCTTTGACATCCGTTTTTCATCATTGGAGAGGATTTTTGCTGTAGGTTTTTCTAGAGGAATTAAACATTTGATTCCCCCAATGTGTTATCTCATTAATAGATAAGAACTTTGTAGCATTTCTGTTATGAATTTTCACCACATCGTTACGATGTTTCATTAATGATATAGCATGTCTGTTTCTCTTCTAATAAGGAGACTCGTTAAAGGGGGTCATCACTGCCTCATCATTTCACAGTAGTGTTTGTGTGAAACTACTCAACGGTGAGAAAAATAAAATAAAATAAAATTTTAAGTTATTTTATTTTTTTTGAAATCTCTGAAAACTATATTTTTCTCTTGATCTGTGCCAATTGAGGTTAGGTTCATTCTAGTAGAATCCTTCCATTCTGAATTCAACACTTCCCTAAAATTTTTTATTCGATAACCATTTTAAAAGTTCGAAAAACCCACTCTCATGTTTACTTAAATAAACTGAAAAAAAAAGTTCAAACATCTATTCTAGGCTTACCAGGCCTTGGAATCTAGTGCCCTCAAATCATCTGGTATCGAAATAATTGCATATAATTTCACGAAAAAATTACAGAGAATTTATGGGACATTATATTACTCCCATATTTTTGGGCTTTACACTCTTGTAAGACAAAACAATACTAAACAAAAAAAATGGGGGTACTGATCTCGAATCTGAGCCTCCCGCTCCCATTTTCTCTCCAGAAGATTTCCTTGATGCCACCAAATACCCACCATAGGAATCAACCATCCATGAAGGACTCGCTCCTCTCAATCCTCTATCTCCACTATAAACTCAGCAGATGTCTCCCCATCTTCAATTTCGAGCTTTCCCTAGTCGATGACGTGTAATGGATTATGTATGTACCTCTTCAACTATAAAATGTGAAAAACATTGTTCACCTGGTGTATCTATGGGGGAAGAGCTTGGTGGTACAACACCTCACCAACTCTACTAAGAATCTAAAAAGGTTTGATGATCCTCATAGATAACATGCCACCCCAGCCAAATCACTCCAATCCCCATCGGGGTGAGACCTAAAGGAATACATGGCCTCCTTCCTCAAACTCCAAGGGTCTTCATATCCTCTCAACATAGGATTTCTACCAGCTCTATGTAGTCCTCATCCACTCTTGGATGATCTATATCTTCTTAGTGGTACCATGTACCAACTTCGGACCCATGAGTGTTGACTCCCCTGGGTCTGTCCAACATATAGGTGATCTCAATGGCCTCTCGTACAAGGCCTCAAATGGTTCCATGTCAATGGTGGAGTGATAGTTTTTGTAGTATGAAAAATCCACCAGTGGAATGTGGTTCTCCTAACTGTGACCAAAATTAAAGATGTGAGCATGGAGTATGTGCTCCATGGTCTATATGGGCCATTCCATCTAACTGTCTGTATGAGGGTTAAAGGTTGTGCTCAAGAGAAATTGAGTCCTGAATGCCTCCTGTAATCCCTTCCATAACCGGGATGTAAATAGTGAATCACAGTCTAAGATGATCATTGAAGGAACCCCGTGGATCTGTACTATCTCTTGGATGTAGAGGCATACCATGCCCTCTACCAAACCCTTCTCCTGGATGGGTTTGAAGTGAGCCAACATGGTGAGTTGGTCAATGATCACCCCAATATAATCATGGCCCCTAGACATGCATGGTATCCTTGTCATGAAGTCCATCGAGATACCATCCCATTTCCACTCTGATTCCTCAACTGGATCTTCCAATCCTACTAGAACATGATGCTCAGGATTCATTTTCTAACAAGTGAGGCATCATGAAATAAACTTTTCCACTCCTTTCTACATTACTAACCACCCATACTAATGTCGTAGGCCCAAGTACTTCTTCACCACACCTAGATGTACCGCCAAAGGGGGTGTATGAAACTACCTCAACACCTCCTCTCGGAACATCAATGATACCACTATGCACCCTCAGAAAATGATGATGTGATCCCCACCTATTGAAAATTAATCAGGATATTGTCCTGAGGATAACAAATCATGTCAGGCCTCGTAGTAAACATCCACATGTTGTGCCTCCCTGAATCTCTATAAGAGTGGAGGTGTGATAGTGATTGACTGAAGGTAAGATACTCCATCATCATCTATGATGGATACTTGCATCGTGGCAAGCTATTATGTCATCTCACTCATTAGACGAAAACTAGACCTTCTGCTAAGCACATCTTTTACCATGTTTCCCTTCCTAGGAGTATAGTCTATCTAAAAGTTATAGTCTATGAAGAACTCCAGGCATCTCTGATTTTTCATGTAAAGGTTTCGGGCGCAGCAGAAGCGTGTTGGTGGATGTGCCCACTTGGATTTTTGTCATTAATAATGATCAATATGGGATCAATACGACGATAAACGCCAGTCTCCACGGATCTAATCACAGAAATAGACAAATAATAAGGTTTGTCCCGGAAGCACAAACAAGGATCGTTACAAGTTGATTATAATTAATTTAATCAATTTAAAAGAAATACCTTTTGCGTGTTCTTTCTTATTTGATGTTCTTGATCACATTCCGATGTGATTTTTCGTTGCGTCGTAGAAGCTAAGTATAGACTTCCTCTAGCGGTGATCCACACGTGTAACTCGTATCTCGGGACATCGCCAAAGGAGTATCTGGGTGCTTGCATAGAGAAACCTTTGCTTTCATTGCCCGCCTTAGATAATCTTGATCCGATGGAAGAGGATCTCTCTCGGTCTTGAGAGTGTTCTTGGAGGAAGAGGTTCTTTCAGCCTTGAAATAATTTTCCAGAATTGTTGTTCACAACAATTCTCTTGTGTGTCGGAAATGAGTTGGGGTTGTGAGGATATTTATAATCGGGCATGAGGTTGTAGAGTTATGACAATAAATAAATGTGTTACGTGTTTTATCTATTTCATTAACACCCTTTTAAAAACTCCATGTCGATTCATTAATTCCTTGACATGCTCCCACACTGATTATAATAAATATCATTTAATAAAATGATATTTCCTCAAAATCCCAACTGGAAAAACTACACGGCGTGTATTAATAAATACACGGCGTGTACTTGTTTTTTCATTGAAAACTACATGGCGTGTACATTCATTGTACACGGAGTGTATATCTTGTTTTCATTTATTTATTTCCTTTCCAAAATGAAAAACTACACGGCGTGTATATTTAATAATACACGGCGTGTACGTTTTGAAAATAAAACTACACGGCATGTAATCAATGATACACGGCGTGTACTTGTTTTATTTTATTCTTCCTCCAACATTAAAACGATTTAGGCTTCCTTGAATAATTATTAAACCACGTATGAGAATAATATTTATTCTACATGATACACTTGAATACACTTAGTGTGTGACCATCTAGGCCTCTTTATCTTTTTCATTAGGTGGACTTGCCTAAATTCCAAGATTACTATCTAGAAACGGGTCAAGTCACCCAAGAGAAAGAATTTGATGCCGCATTGACATATCACCTCATAAGAACGCTTACTCTGTAATTTAATCTCTTTGTCTCGATATCTCATTAAGCAGGTTTCATTGTAGTGTCATAAACCTATATGCTTGATCTGTCATTCTTTGACTACCTGAAATAAACTCGTCGTTTACACCATGGCCATGCAATTTAATGCAACAGTTCTATTTCAATCAAAGGGATGAGATATCAACTTCCATAAATGGAAGGGACAAATCCTTCATCAACTTATCCATTAACAACATGTCATTCATGATGCACCCAACGTACACTACTTCCCGCCAACTGTCTGTGGGACGGTTTTCGTTAGTAAATCTAAGTGCGTGAGTCATGACATGAGTTAATGATAATCTTCCAGTCTAAGGACCATTACACACGCTCGTAGATAGCAATGCCCGATGACACCAAGACATGTAGAATTTCTACTGGTGGGTCTGTTCTCATAATCTCCCATCTTGGAGATTACCAAGTGCGAACTCCATGAGAGAGAGTCTCGTCTTCTTACGAGTACTCGCACATGACGGTCTGTATACTATGTGTCCTATCATAGTATGTCATCCAACGATAGAACTTTATTTAAGAATATTGTTATAGCATTTCAAGGTTCTCATCATAGCGGGGATCTTCCATGACCTTATCAATGCAAAAAATATTCCAGGACATTATTATATTATATTCATGCAGAACAATAAACAATATATAGTAAATGATCATTCATGTAATCAAAGTACAAAATAGTTGGTTTTCAGGACACCAACCATTACAAACTCCCACTTGGACTAGAGCCAACTGCCTATGACTTTTAGTCCGTTAGACCTCACATGATGATCATGTTTCTGCTGAGTCAAGGCTTTAGTCAAGGGGTCCTCCATGTTGACTTTAATGGAAATACTGCTCACTCCAACTTCACCTATTTGAGAAAAACCCCTCAAGAGATGATACTTCCGAAGTATGTGCTTTGTCTGCTTATGTGACCTTGGTTATTTTGCAAGTTACACCGCTGCAGTTTTATCACAATAGAGTGTGATATGATCTTTACTTCTCGGTACAACATCTAACTCTTGGATGAAGCTTTGCATTCATACTACTTTCTTAGCTGCCTCAGAAGCTACGATATACTCGGACTCCACTGTAGAATCTGCCACCACACTTTGTTTTGAGCTCTTCCAGCTCACTGCACCTCTATTCAAACTGAAGATGTATCTAGTATGCAACTTCATGTCATCTTGATCTGTCTAGAAACTAGCATCTACATTTCCTCTGATGACTAGTTCCTTATTTCCTCCATAAACAAGGAACATATCCTTAGTACGCCTCAGATACTTAAGGATAGTCTTGACTGCCATCCAATGGTCTTCTCCTAGATCAGCATGATATCTATAACGACCCATACTTTACATACATGGTTATTACTTCAAAATTTAATCATAATTATTACAAAACCATGAAAAGACCGTATAGGTATAGTGTCTTTAGAAACTGGGAAACATAAACAACTAGTTCATAAATCATCTACGTTGTCTCCCATTTATTTCATCATAACTAGAGTCCCTTTTTGGCATATCCTACTTAATAACCTTCTTCCAGACCTGGGGAAAGAAAACATACAAAAGGGTGAGCTCAAATGCTCAGTAAGGGTAAACAAAATAAATATCAATCACATCATATTCATAAGAACATATCATTTTGGAAATCTTAACCTGCAAAAGAGATAATAATTTCATAACATGGGATAAATCATAGTAGTGAAATGTAATCCCAATAATCATAACTTAAAACATGAAACTTTGTGGAATACACACATAATCATAGATCATCATTTCTTATTAGTTAAAACTCATTTCCAAGACTGTCTTAGCAGACAAAGTCCATTTCTGAACCGAGTTCACTCCTCATTTCAGTCCTGTTTCACTGAACCGGATTAACCTGTTGTTCTAACCATGTCTATCTCATGAGATATTAATCATTACCCAATGCATTGGAGGGAGATATAGGTCCCACCCATCTCATAATGATACTATTCTTATGTGTGCCACAAATCATAAATCATACATCATAGCATAACCCATGTAATAAAAATGGGATTCTTAATCATCATGCCATCATAACATAATCCATATAAGATAAAAGGACATCATAAAAATAATTCCATCATAACATAATCATAAAATGTAAAAATAGGTATAGAAACAGAACCCTATATTATCTTATATGGAAAATAATTTTGATAAAACACTTGAACTCCATTCTTGAGGAAAATATCCTTTATACTTCAAAAACATTTTCATTTCTTAACATGTCATATAATTTTGAACTAAAAGAACTTGATTAAAAATAAACTTGAAAACTTGTAAAGGAAGCTTCATGGAAATATTGTTCTAAAAATCCATTCCTTCCGTATCATTTAAAATAACATTCTTCTCGTACTTTGGTCGGAAAAGTCAAAAAGTACCTCGTACGAAAAACGACAAAAGATTCCTTTCATATCTTTTACTAAAAACTGACCAAAGGGTAAAATTGGATTTAAAAAAATTTAGGAGGATATAAATAATATTACATATTGAAGAAACATGGATGTGGATGATAAATATTCCCCAGTAAATTCTGAAATATAAACAATCTCGGATAAAAATTGAGATTGCATGATTTTCCCTTACCTTAAGTCCGATTTTCTTCGTAAGTGTCTGAACCTCCTGTATAATGATTTAAATAATGTCATTGACTTATTCCAGAATAATACTTATTTTTATTATATCATATATGGTCATATTCTTAGCTTCTTATTAGTAATATTTCATTGATACTTGTTATTCGGGTGTTTATTACTTTTTGTTCTTATGCGTGTTTTGTCGAATAAATTCTTATTCTTCTTTTTAGTTTATAGATACCTCATTTTCCAGAATGGTATTAGTGTAATATATATCATATTCATTCATTCAATTCTTTTATATAATAATTATGCAATGAATATCATGTAGAACGAGTCGCATCACATCATGGAGACGGTATTCCGTACGTACGCATGAGCGATGATATCATTCCCATGATCGTGGAATTATATTGGAGTGTATGTATACTATTTAGGAATCAATATCACTTTAAAATAATAATATATATTAATTATTTACACCATTATACCCATCCAAGTAAGGTAGTGGTGGAAAATAGATTACACCACGGCGTGGAGACGGTATTCCGTACGTACGCACGCGCGGTGATTTCATTTTCCGTAGGATGATAGATGGTGAAATAGGGTTGTTTCATACTTATAATAACATATAAGTATATGAGTGATACTGATGTTATTATTTCATAATGAAACAACTAAATAAGAATAAGTGGAAGAAGAAATAAAGTTGAAAGAATCGGTAACGGACATTACCTCTTCTTTGAAGCGCCTCTTTGAGACCTCCTTTTAGGGCACTAAAATTGGTCTTTAAAGAATACCAGGACCTCTACGATGTTTCTATGGAAATGGAAAATAGAATTTGGCAGGGGATGGACGAGCTTGAAGGCTCAAAGTGGTGTGAGGAAGAGAGGGAGAGGTTCCCTTTTATAAGAGAGGAGAGGGGCACCTTTGGAAAAACTAAAAATATTATTTTATTATAAAGTCATATTTGGTTTTTAATAGCTCCAAATTGATTTATTTAGAATCTAAGGTGGGGATGGGTCGAAATACTCTCATCCAATAGAATTTAGACAAGTTTAGTTTTCTATTTTAACCTTATCATTTAGATTTAACTTTAAGTTAGATAATTTAACTTTTACCGTGTCTTCTTGTTTTCTTACACTATAAGGTTAATAAACTTACTATAACAAGCCAAACGAACCCAAAGTTGTTTATTATTAATATATATAACCTTATATAAGTCATTTGGACGAACCTTATATTTTTATAAATAAAATAACAATTAATAATATAATATTTGTTTTAAAAACTATTTTATGTCAATTTTGACACTATTTGGTAATTTATTTTTTTGAAAATCAAAAAAGAAAGATTAGTTAGAAAACATTCAATTAAATAAATATTAACATGTCATATTAACATAGAAAATTATTGTAATTCATAAAAAGTGTCAAATTACATATATTTGGGTATTTATAACATCAATTATGTCAATATTTCATTAATAATATAAGTACCGCATCATCATTGTGTCATAAAAAAATTAATTTATTTAAAGTCTAAAAATTACAAATAAAATGCCATTATTTAGGAAATCTTTTTATCTTTTTAATTAATATTTATAGTCGAATTTATCTTTTGTATAACCCTATATTAAAAATTATTTACTTATTAAACTTTGATTTTAACAATTTTAACCCTTCTTTAAATAAATTAATATTAAATGTCCTAATCTAATCCAAGTGGGCCTAAATGGTCATATTTTATTCCTAAGGTTGTTTTTGGTCGAATTAAACTTATACAATAGAATTAAGACATGTGTTAGCATAATAATAATATCATTTTTACCCTTAATTACCCTATTTACTTTTAACCGTGGTAAAAAAAAGTTAAAAGTTACTATTCACAAAAACTTATTTTCATCTCATTGAACCACATTTTAGTCCTTGATATTAACCATGTATCTTGGATTTTCTAAATTTCACTCACAGAAGCGGTAAAATTATGTTTTATGTGAATTTGGAAATTCTCCTAGGAGGTGGGTAAAAGATGGTAAAAGTTCAATAAAATTTTTATATATCTAAAATTATTATAAAATGAGTCCAATGAATTACATTGAACTTATATTGGAATTATGTATCAATTTTGACCTAAAATAAATTTAAATAAAATAAATAATTATTTAAATAAAAAGTTGGTTTTTAAATAGTAACCTAGTGTTTTCATTATTCATCTAAAATTGCATGTTTTCAGAAAAATACCAAAATTTGACCCAAAGATAATTTCGATATTACGAATCCAAAAATGAAGTCCATTTTGAAAAATAAAATTTACAAAATTTCAAAAAGTGGGTATTACTATTCATAACGGCTAGTTTTAATAATATTTTAATAGCATTTCGTTGTTTAGTGAAACTCGGTATTGCGTAAGATGCAAGCTATCGAGGAAAGTCATTATTGTGTGTAAAGCAAGCCAAGATATAGTTTTGTGTAGTGAAATATTCCTTTGATGATTTATATAAAAAAAAAATATTTCTCATAAAAGTCTCGGGTGTTACATTCTACCCCACTTAAAAAGAATTTCTCCCTCAAAATTCATCACTTTGTAACAAACAGATGAGGATACCACTCCCTTATCATATCCTCAAGCTCCCATGTAGCTTATTCTAATTGGTGGTTCCTCCATAAAACTCTCACCAAGAGAGTGGTCTTGTTCCGTAGGTCTTTTTCACTATGATCGATAATCTCTATCGGTTGTTCTTCATAAGAAAGATCTTGCTCCAACGGTACAACTTCTGAGATGAGTACATGTGAAGGATCAGGTATGTACTTTCTCAGGAGAGATACATGGAACACATCGTGAACTTGAGATAGATTCGGTGGAAGTTCCAATCGGTAAGCTACCTTCCCAACACGACCCAGTATTTCTAAAGGACCGATATATCTAGGTCTCAGCTTTCCCTTCTTTCCAAATCTCATTACTCTCTTCCAAGGAAATATTCTTAAGAACGCTTTATCACCCACTTCAAACTCTAGGTCTTTTCTTTGGTTGTCGGCATAACTTTTTTGTCGACTCTGAGCAGCTCTAATGTGTTGTTGAATAGATATGACATTTTCTGTCATCTCATCAACAAGATCAGGTCCTAATAGCTTTCTTTCCCCAACTTCATCCCAGCAAGTTGGAGTCCTGCATTTCTTTCCATAGAGAGCTTCATAATGAGCCATCTAAATACTGGAGTGAAAGCTATTATTATAAGAAAATTCCACCAAAGTTAGGTGTTGATCCTAACCACCTTTGAAATCCAAAGAGCAATCTCTTGACATATCTTCTAGAGTTTAAATTTTCATCTCAGACTGACCGTTTGTCTGAGGATGATAAGCAGTGCTGAAACTCAACTCTGAATCTAGTGTATGCTGAAGACTTTGCCAGAACTTTGAGGTAAACCTTAGATCCCAATCAGATATAATAGAAAGTGGTACTCCATACAACCTTACCACTTCCTTCACATATATCCTGGCAAGCTGATCCAGAGATAAATCCTTTCTAATAGCGATGAAGTGTGCCGACTTTGTAATACGATCAACTATGACCCAAATAGAATTATTGCCTTTGGATGTTTTAGGAAGTCCAGTGACAAAGTCCATAGTTATTTTTTCCCATTTCCATTCTAGTATGGGTAATGGTTGTAACATCCCCTTAGACTTCTGTCTCTCAGCTTAAACTTGCTGACAAACCAAGCATCGAGAGACATATTCAGCAACATCTCTTCTCATGCCATCCCACCATAAGTACCCTTTCAGGTCCCTGTACATCTTTGTACTTCCAGGATGAATAGAAAATGAAGAACTATGAGCCTCATCCAACAGCTCCTTCTTTAGTTCTGGTATGGGGGGAACACAAACCTGATTCCTGAACTTTATTATCCCATCACAATCAAGGTTGAATTTAGGAACATTTCTCACCTTCTTTTGTAATTATACATCTTCTTTATGTGCCTCTTTAATCTCCACATGTATAGATGGTTGAACATTCATTTGATAAAGATACGATTTTTCCCCTTTCATTATAATTCCAAGATCCATCCTTTGTAAATCCATAAATATTGGATCTTTTGTGATCCTCATCATGGATATGCTAGCATGGTGGTGTCGACTTAATGAATCTGCCACCTTGTTTGCATTCCCAGGGTGGTAATGAATTGAGCAGTCGTAATCCTTAATCATCTCCAACCATCTTCTTTGGTGCATATTCAGCTCCTTTTGTGTGAAAATATACTTTAAACTTTTTTGATCAGTATAAATGTCACACCTTTATCTATAAAGATAATGCCTCTAAATCTTTAATGCAAATATTACCGCAGCTAACTCCAAATCATGAGTTGGGTAATTTTTCTAATGGATTTTCAACTGTCGTGAGGTATAATCTATCACCATATCATTTTTCATAAGAACACACCCCAGCCCCTTCTTGGATGCATCAATGTAGACCACAAACCTTTCTCCACTACAAGGAAGTGTGAGTACAAGTTCACTAGATAACCTTCTTTTCAACTCCTTGAAATTATCTTCACATTCCTACGTCCAAACAAACTTAACTCCTTTCTGAGTCAACTTGGTGAGTGGATTAGATAATTGTGAAAGATATTTCACAAAACATTGATAATATCCAGCCAAACCAAGAAAAATTCGGATCTCGGGTACTGTTGTTGGTCTCGACCATCTTTCGATAACCTCTGTTTTTGCTGGATCCACAGATATCCCCTATTATGTGACTATGTGACCCAAAAATGAAACTTTTTGAAGCCAAAATTCACACTTGGTAAATTTGGCATAAAGCTTATCCTTTCTCAGGGTCTTCAATATAATTCTCAAGTGATCTTCATGTTCTTCTTTTCCCTTTTAATATACAAGAATATCATCTATAAATACTACCACAAACTGATCAAGATAGTCTCTAAATACTCTATTCATCAGATCCATGAAGATAGTAGGGGAATTAGTAAGACCAAATGGCATCACTATAAATTCAAAGTGTCCATACCTTGTACGGAAAGTCGTCTTTGGTATATCATCCCTTTTTACCTTTAATTGATGATACCCTGAATGAAGATCAATCTTGGAAAAGTATTGAGCTCCGTGTAGTTGGTCAAATAAGTAATCAATGCGTGGGATAGGATATTTGTTCTTGATAGTGATCTTGGTAAGTTCTCGATAATCAATGTAGAGTCTCATTGATCCATATTTCTTCTTAATAAACAGAACAGGTGCTTCCCAAGGTGACGCACTAGTGATTAGGAATCCCTTATCAAGATTCTCTTGGAGTTGCTTCTTCAATTCCTGCAACTCAATTGGGGCCATTCTATAAGGTGTCTTTGAAATAGGCAAAGCACCCGGTACGAGTTCCATTGAAAACTCAACTTCACGATTTGGTGGAAGACCGGGTAATTCCTCCAGAAAGACATCATCAAACTCTCGTACAATGGGCATATTATTAATCGTGAGTTTCTCTCCAACCATTTGAGATAAATAACCTTCATTTAGTGGAATCAAGACCCATAATATGGAATAAATTTCCACTAAAAGGTTATGTTCATCCTTACATCGATAGTTGATCATAGATTGATCTGGAATATGAAATTTGACTTCCCTTATTTGGAAATTGATATGAGCTCTATATAAAGAAAGTCAATCCATGCCAAGAATCAAACCAAATTCCACTATAGGAAGGATCACAAGATTTGCAGGAATCACTTTCCCACAAACTTCAATCGGAGAAGAATTATAAAATTTTGATTTGACTGTTATGCCATTAGGGGTTGTCACAGCTAACTTAAGATATAATTGTTGAGGTAATACAGAAATACCCTTAGAAAATTCTTCAGAAATAAAAGAGTGGGTGGATCCAGAATCAAATAAAACATTTTCTACTTTAGAGTGTATGGTAAGTGTACCTTTCACCACTTCGTTATCATACTCCACATCGCTGATAGAAATTGCATGTGACTTCCCTTTGTCTTTAGCCTTAAGAGTTTTTTGACGTCGATCATCATCAACAACCCTTGGATTAGGGCATTGATTGGCTTAATTCCCCATTTCCTTGCTCTTGAAACATTGAAGTGTAGTAGGTTCATTATGTGTATCCCTTCCTTTGTTTTCATCATTAGACATCTTCTTCCCATTATTTCGACATTCAATTTCCCAATGACCTTATTTTCCACACTTATAAAATTTTCTTGTCCCCTTAAGAAAATTTCCTCCATGTTTCTTTCCACACTTTGAGAATAAGGGAAAACTCATCTTCTTTTCAGTGTGGTCTTAAGATTTTCCTTTGAATTCCATTTTCCTCTTCTTATCAAACCCATGTGACTGATGGGTTACACCAATCTCCATCTCAACCTTAAGAGCACATCAAACAATTTCCTCATAGCTATTGAAGTCCCTTATGGCTAACGCCCTTTGAAGACTTGGTTTTAATCCACTAAATAATCGATCGATATTACTCTCAGGTTGGATAAAAATTCGGGAAGAGTACCTTGCAAGTCTTGTAAAAGTTTCTTCGTAGGTACCAAAAAATTCATCATCCTTTTGCTTCAGTTCAAGAAACTCCTTCTCCATCTTTGTCCGAAGAATACGAGGGAAATAATTATTGAAAAATAAGTTCTTGAACTCGTCCCGTTCTATGGAATAAATTTCATCACTTTGCCTCGTATTCTTACTAAGATTCCACCATTGATCAGCATCACCTTCCAAACGATACACTGCTAAGATGAATTTATCATGTTCAGAACATTGAAGAACTGAAAATATCTTTTCAGTGGTACTAATCCGTTGTTCAGCCACTAATGGATCAGAAGACCCACTGAATGAAGGTGGACGCTACCTCATGAAAGATTCAATAGAATGTTGCTCCTTCCTTTTCTCGTTTGGAAGTCCTCCATGATTTATAGCTTGAGAAAGTTGTGTGAGCATGGCTACAAGATTTTTCATTCCAGCTCCCATAACATTTGGTTACTCAGGGGGACAATCATTTCATTTCCCATCGCATTCCGCATTAACACGGTTCCTTCGGGTTCCATCCATTGACTAAAACCAAGAAGAATAGTGTGAGAAAAACTAATTATAAAAGGAAAACCACATAATCAAGAATAAAATTTCACACTTAAGGTCTTATCATAGGTTGTTCATGACCATTTCTAAAACACTAAGATTGTGTTCTATGCTTAGACATATCCTTAGGCTTCTTACTAAGGCTTTCACATCTTAGTTTCCAAAGGTTGACTATACCTTTCCTTTGATACCAACTATAACGACCCATACCTTACATACATGGTTATTACTTCAAAATTGAAGCATAATCATTACAAACCCATGAAAGGTCAGTATAGGTATAGTGTCTTTAGAAACTGGGAAACATAAACAACTGGTTCATAAATCATCTACGTTGTCTCCCATTTATTTCATCATAACTAGAGTCCCTTTTTGGAATGTCCTACATAATAACCTTCTTCCTGACCTGGGGAAATAAAACATACAAAAGGGTGAGCTCAAATACTCAGTAAGGGTAAACAAAAGAAATATCAATCACATCATATTCATAAGAACATATAATTTTGGAAATCTTAACCTGCAAAAGAGATCATAATATCATAACATGGGATAAATCATAGTAGTGAAATGTAATCCCAATAATCGTAACTTAAAACATGAAACTCTGTGGAATACACACATAATCATAGAGAATCATTTCTTAGTAGTCAAGACTCATTTCCAAGACTATCTTAGCAGAAAAAGTCCATTTCTGAACCGAGTTCACTCCTCGTTTCAGTCTTGTTTCACTGAACCAGATTAACCTGTAGTTCCATCCATGTCTATCTCATGAGATATAAATCATTAACCAATGCATTGGAGGGAGATATAGGTCCCACCCATATCATAATGATACCATTTTTATGTGTTCCACAAATCATAAATCATACATCAAAGAATAACCCATGTAATAAAAATGGGATTCTTAATCATCATGTCATCATAACATAATCCATATAAGATAAAAGGACATCATAAAACTGACCGAAGGGTAAAATTGGATTTAAAAAAATTGTAGGAGGATAGAAATAATATTACATATTGATGAAACACGGATGTGGATGATAAATATTCCCCAGTAAATTCTGAAATATAAACAATCTCGGATAAAAATTGAGATTGCGAGATTTTCCCTTACCTTAGGTCCGATTTTATTCGTAAGTGTCTGAACCTCCTGTATAATGATTTAAATAATGTTATTGAATTATTCCATAATCATAATTATTTTTATGATATCATATATGGTCATATTCATAGCTTCTTATTAGTAATATTTCATTGCTACTTGTTATTTGGGTGTTTATTACTTTTTGTTCTTATGCGTGTTTTGTCGAATAAATTCTTATTCTTATTTTTAGGTTATAGTTACCTCATTTTCCAGAATGGTATTAGTGTAATATATATCATATTCATTCATTAAATTAATTTATATAATCATTATGCAATGAAGATCATGTAGAACGAGTCACATCACATCGTGGAGACGGTATTCCGTACGTACACACGAGCGATGATATCGTTCCCATGATCGTGGAATTGTATTGGAGTGTATGTATACTATTTTAGAATAAATATCACTTTAAAATAGTCATATATATTTATTCTTTACACCATTATACCCATCCAAGTAAGGTGGTGGTGGAAAATAGATTACACCACGGCGTGGAGACGGTATTCCGTACGTACGCACGCGCGGTGATTTCATTTTCCGTAGGATGGATAGATGGCGAAATAGGGTTGTTTCATACTTATAATAAAATATCATCATATGATTTATACTGATGTTATTACTTCATAATGAAACAACTAAATAATAATAAGTGGAAGAAGAAATAAAGTTGAAAGAATCGGTAACGGACATTACCTCTTCTTTGAAGCGCCTCTTTGAGACCTCATTTTAGGGCACTAAAATTGGTCTTTGAAGACTACCAGGACCTCTAGGATGTTTCTAGGGAAATGGAAAAGTGAATTTGGCAGGTTTTGGATGAGCTTTAAGGCTCAAAGTGGAGTGAGGAAGAGAAGGAGGAGGTGTCATTTTATAAGAGAGGAGAGGGCCACCTTTGGAAAAAACTAAAAATATTATTTTATTATAAAGTCATATTCGGCTTTTAATAGCTCCAAATTGATTTATTTTGAAGATAAGGTGGGTATGGGTCGAAATCCTCTCATAAAATAGAATTTATACAAGTTTAGGTTTCTATTTTAACCTTATCATTTAGATTTAACTTTAAGATAGATAATTTAACTTTTAACGTTTCTTCTTGTTTTCTTACACTATAAGGTTAATAAACTTACTATAACAATCCAAGTGAACCCCAAGTTGTTTATTATTAATTTATATAACCTTATCTAAGTCATTTGGCCCAAAAATATTTTTTTAGTAATAAAATAACAATTAATAATATAATATTTATTTTAAAAACTATTTTATGTCAATTTTGATACTATTTGGTAATTGATTTTTGTGAAACTAAAAACAGAAATATTAGTTCGAAAAAAGACAATTAAATCAATAATAACATGTCATATTAACAAAGAACATTATTTTAATTCATAAAAAGTCTCAAATTACATTTATTTGGGTATTTATAACATCAATTATGTCAATATTTCATTAATAATATAATTACTGCATCATCATTGTGTCATAAATAAATTAAATTATTTAATGTCTAAAAATTACAAATAAAATACCATTATGTAGGAAATATTTTTAGATTTCTAATGAATATTTATAGTCTAATCTATCTTATGTATAACCCTATATTAAAAATGATTTAGTTATTAAACTTTGATTTTAACTATTTTAACCCTTCTTTAAATAAATTAATATTAAATGTCCTAATAAAATCCAAGTGGGCCTAAATGTTCATATTTTATTCCTAAGGTTGTTTTTGGTCGAATTAAACTTATACAATAGAATTAGGACATGTGTTAGGGTAAAAATAATATCATTTTTACCCTTAATTACTCTATTTACTTTTAACCGTGGTAAAAAAAAAGTAAAAAGTTACTATTCACCAAAACTTATTTTCATCTCATTGAACCACATTTTAGTCCTTGATATTAACCGTGTCTCTTGGTTTTTCGTAATTCCACTCACAGAAGTGGTAAAATTATGTTTTATGTGAATTTGGAAATTCTCCTAGGAGGTGGGTAAAAGACGGTGAAAATTTCAATAAAATTTATATATATATATAATTATTATAAAACGACTCCAATGAATTGAATTGAACTTATATAGGTATTATGTATCAATTTTGACCTAAAATAAATTTAAATAAAATAAAAAATTATTTAAATAAAAAGTCGGTTTTTAAATAGTAACCCAGTGTTTTCACTATTCATCAAAAATTGAAAGTTTTCAGAAAAATACCAAAATTTCACCCTAGGATAATTTAGATATTCTGAATCCAAAAATGAAGTCCATTTTGAAAAATAAAATTTAAAAAATTTCAAAAAGTGGGTATTACTATTCATAACGGCTAGTTTTAATAATATTTTAATAGCATATCGTTGTTTAGTGAAACTCTGTATTACGTACGACGCAAGCTATAGAGGAAGGTCATGATTGTGTGTAAAGTAATCCAAGCTAGTGTTGTGTGTAGTGAATGATTCCTTTGATGATTTATATAAAAAAAATTCTCACAAAAGTCTTGGGTGTTAGAATATCTGCCTACCGCACTTAATGCGTAAGCAACATCTAGCCTCATATATAGCATAACATACATGACTGACCCAATCATGGATGCGTAAGGGATCCTTTCCATTCTCTTTCTTTCCTCATGTGTCTGAGGACACATTTTCTAGGAAAGATGAATGCCATGTGACACTGGAAACAATCCCCTCTTGGATTGTTCCATACTGAATCTCTTTAGTATCTTGGCAATGTATATACTTTGACTCAGGCCTAGCATTCTCTTGTATCTCTCACGATGGATCTTGATCCCAAGAATATATGCTGCCTTTCCAAAGTATTTCATGGAGTAGCATTTATGCAACCATGCCTTAACTGACTGTAAGACAGGTACTTCGTTTCCAATTAGTAATATGTCATCAACATATACTATTAGGAAAACGACTGCAATTCCACTAAAAGTTTTGTAGACACAAGGCTCACATTCATTCTTAACAAAGCCAAATTCTGTTATGGATTTATCAAAACGAGTGTTCCATGACCTTGATGCTTTCTTTAATCCATAAATTGATTTCTTCAACTTGCAAACCTTGTTGGCATCCTTTGGAGTCACAAACCCTTTAGGTTGTGTCATGTAGACATCTTCCTGGAGGTTCACGTTAAGGAAAGATGTTTTGACATCCATTTTCCAAATTTCATAGTCATGGTAAGAAGTAATGTCCAATAGGATTCTGATGGATTTTAGCATCGCAAATGGTGAAAAGGTTCCATCATAGTCAATTCCTTGACGCTGTCTAAAACCTTTTGCAACCAGTCGTGCCTTGTAGGTGATGAATTTCCCCTCCATGTTTAGTTTATTCTTGAATACCCATTTTTTACCAATAGGCTTTACATCAACTAGAGGATATACCAAAATCCAGACTTGGTTTTGATACATGGAAGCCATTTCAGAATTCATGGATTCTTTCCACTTGGCAACGTATGTGCCTTCAACTGCTTCCTTGTAGGTAAGAGGAAAATCATTGTCAACCAATAATGATTCACCATCCTCAGTGACAAGAAAACCATATCATTCTGGTTCTCTTACCTCTCTCATGCTCTTACGCAGTTCTTGTGTCTCTGAAACAGATTGTTCTTCCATGGGGCTTTGTGGAATCTGTTATTGTGCCAACTCTTGTGTATCTTGAGCCTCGACTTCATCGAAGTCTATCTCGCTCCCACTATCTCTTTTAGAGATGTTCTCCCTCTCAAGGAATACGGTGTGTCTTTCTACTATAACCTTTTTTTCTGAGGGGTTGTATAGGTAATATCCCCCTGTTTCCTTGGGATATCCTATAAAGATACACTTTGTGCCTCAGGGTGAAAGTTTGTTACCTAAATAGGCCTTAACAAATGCTTCGCTACCCCACACATGTAAATTCGATAACATGGCTTTGCGTCCACTCCATAACTCGTATGGAATACCATTTATCAATTTAGTTGGTACTTGGTTTAGTATGTGTGTTGTTGTTTGTAATGGATATCCCCAAAAGGATAATGGAAGACTCACATGACTCATCATTGATCTCACCATGTCAAACAGGGTGTGGTTCTTCCTTTTACTTTCACCATTCCACTGAGGTGTGTAAGGAGGACTGATTTGAGATAGAATCCCAAACTCCCATAAAGAAATCAATGAATTCCTGATTAAGATATTCTCCTCCTCTGTCTGAGCGGAGTTTCGTAATCTTCTTACGAAGCTGGTTCTCAACTTCATTCTTGTATTCTTTGAACCGATCAAAAGAATCTGACCTATACCTCGTTAAGTAAATATATCCATATATACTAAAATAATCAGTAAAAGTTATGAATTATGAGAATCCAACCCTTGCCTCAACTGGAAATGACCCACACACATCTGTGTGAACTAATTCTAGAAGCTCTTTAGCTCTTTCACCTTTCCCAGTAAATGGGGCTTTGGTCATTTTTCCTTGTAGACACGCATGTCATACACCAAGTGGTTTTAGTTCGAAAGAATCTAAATACCCATATTGATGTAATTTTGTCAAATTTTTCTCATTGACATGACCTATCCGGCAATGCCAAAGTTAGGTGTTGTATGAGTCATGTGAATTAACTTTTTCATCAATTTCCATTACTTGGTTTGTGTAGTCTAACACATAAAGGCCGTTATATAAATGTGACCTACCAAAACAAATTATATCTTTATAAAAGTAGAAACATTAATTTCCAAACATGAAGATGAATCCATCAGTATCTAATCTGGATACTGAAATAATGTTTTTGGTTACTGAAGGCACATAATAACAACCCATTAACACCAAGATCATTCCAGTTGGCAATGTGAGGTGGTAGTCTCTGACAGCTATAGTAGCAAGTCTGGCTCTGTTGGCTGCTCGTAGATCTACCTCCCCTCGATCAATCTTCTAGAATCTACTTGGTTCTTGTATTTGGATACATATGTGAGAACCACAAGAAGTATTTAATACCCAATTTGTAGAAACAGATAGATTGCATTTGATGACAAACACACCTGAAGCTTCCCCTTTCTTCATTGGTTGGGTGTAGTTTTTCTTTCAGTGGCCCTTCTTTCCGCATGCGAAACTAACAGCATCATGTTCCCTTGCCTCCCCTTTGATCTTCCTTTTCCTGGAAGGCCTTGAAAAAGCTTTGGGCTTAAATCTCTTCACCTTCCCTTTCCTTTTATTCACCATGAGGACAGAAGTCTTTTTACACTTCATGTCATTGTCCACATGGAAAATAAGGATAATAAGATCAGACAAAGAATTCTAGATGTTTTTCATGTTGATGTTCACAAAAAAAGTTTGAGTAACTCTGGGGGAGTGATGCAAGAATGAGATCGGTACCCAGTTCTTCGGGGATTTTAAACCCTGGAACCTCCAAGCACTCAATGTAGCCAATGAGCTTGACTACATGAGGCCCAGCTGGGGCACCCTCTCCAAGCGTTCTCTGAAATAGAGCCTTGGAGATCTCAAACCTTTCATGTCTTTCTCTCTCCTGGTATAGACCACGGAGGTGCTCGATCATGCTATAGGCATCCATTTCTTCATGAGACTTCATGAGCTCACTAGACATCGATGATAGCATCAAACATTGAACTTCGAGATCGTCGTTCAAATGTTGATCATAGACCAGGTATTCTTTATCACTCGCTCCTGGGGTAGGAGAATCAGGAAGTGAGGACTCCATCATGTAAAACTTTTGTTCATGGAATAGGATAACCCGAAGGCGCCTAAACCATTCTTGAAAGTTACTTCCGTTGAGGATATTGTCTTTATCCATAATTTATTGCAGATAAAATGTGGTTGACGAGTTTTTCATTTCGATTCTAAAAATTAAAAGAGTAGATTTATCACTACTTTCTTGATTACATTTTATTAAAAATAATAAATGAATTTATTAATTCTCCCACTATTTTATCAAGTCCCAATGTCCCTCACCATTGAACTCAGAATGTCCAGTTGCTTTTACATTCTCGTGACAAGGATCCATATTCCCCTTCGCATAACCACAATAAGGGTTGTTCAATCTATTTGAAGGTATTTAGGTAGGCATGTCTTTGCTAACTATGAGCTTACTGTTCCTTGATCTGTTGAGTGGACTCCCCAATACTGAAATCCTGACTTGGATTTCTTCAACTCTTGCCTCCAATATTACATCAAGTCTAGGAAGGGCTAATCCTCTTGATTTGATATGGTTAAGTCAACCTGAAACCTTTCATAAGGGCTTCCTCTATAAAAGTAAGTGTCCCAACAAGGGTTGGTCAAACACATAGTTTTATTGAGTTTTTCCCTTAATAAGTAACAGAAGGCTTGGTCTTACTTAATATGGTATTGAGGGATTTTAATCTTTTATGCATAGTTTCACATTATCACATGCTTTTTAATATTAAGTGATGCTTTCTTAAGTGATTAACCATGTTCTGATAATGTATACGCATAGTCCAGTTTTTATTTTATTCCATCTTTGCATGCTAGTTCATTTTATTAATTATGTGATCGTGACAACACATACATAATAAATAAACCATGCAATTCGACATAGATAAAATAATATGGAATGATCATTAGCTTCTATTGGTTATCTTATCTAGAGGTTTTGATAAGCTAACCCTGACATAGAGAAAAACACCTTAAACCCGGTGGTTCGTGTTTTGCAGCTCCCACTTTTCCACCTTTGTATCTTCTTGCGTCAGTTTCGCCTCGGCTTCGGGATTTGAACCGTATCCTCTGTCTTGGGAGATCCTCCATTAAATGGGTTTACATTAAAGAAACCATGGGTACGCATTCCCTACATTTTATTTGAATAAGGCTCGTAGGCCAAAAAAATTAAATTAAATAAATTTAAATGAAACCATACACATAAAAAGGGTCTTTGGTCTAGGTCATGATCATTCATAGCATGCAACAACATTTATGCATATTTAGAATTCAAATTCTTTTAATCGTTCTTTCATTTAAGATAAGTCGCACTCAAATTAAATTAATTATGATCTTATAATTAATCAATTATTTATCTTAAATTCCTTTCTGAATTTCCTTGAGATTCATCTCATCCATATTCCTTGTACGGGTCTTTGTACATTGGAGGAAACCTTGTGAAATTTCATTTCTGGAAAGTACATGGCGTGTAGTTTATAATTACACGGTGTGTATTTCTTTTCACCCTTTATCCAGAGTACATGATGGGGGATTTTGCGTGTTTTCTGTACTTTGGAAATTTTAGAGTACATTGTGTGTAGATATATCATACATGGCGTGTACTTCCTCGTTACGCGGTAACCAGCCTGGAAACCCCGTGTACGCGGTACGCAGCTTATCCTTGTACACAGTTTCACCTGGGCCGGAACGAACTACACGGCGTGTTGCTCCAACATACATGCCGTGTATTTCGGTTTCCACATGCTGTTCAATTCTGGTCAACACGGCTTGATTAATACTTAGGCATATTCAATTCACATGATGTGGTTTGGCGGACCAGTGCTGGTTCGTTGAACCCAAGTACACGGCGTGTAGTTCTAATTACAAGCCGTGTAATCCCGTGTTGTACAGAAAGAAAGAGCGGCTCCTCCAGATGAGTTCCTCGTTTTTATTTTAATAAAAAATTAAAATTAAAAGGTCGTTTCTGTGATATGAATCGAGAAACGAAGGAGAAAGAATATATCTTGTTTATTTAGATTTATAGAATGATTTATTTTGAATTGAATCAAATATAAATGCGTAAATTATCAACGAAAATTAAATAACCATAATCAACATTGTAACCTCCCTATGATAACGTTTGAAGGTTTCGGGCGCAATGGAAGCGAGTGGGTGGATGTGCCCACTTATATTTTTGTCATTAATAATGATCAATCTAGGATCAATATGACGATAAATGCCAGTCTCCACGGATCGAATCACAGAAATAGAAAAAGAAGAAGGTTTGTCCCAAAACCACAAACAAGGATCGTTATAGGTTGATTGTAATTAATTTAATCAATTGAAAAGAAACACCTTTTGGGTCTTCTTTCTTCATTGATGTTCTCGATCACGTTCCGATGTGATTTGTCCTTACGTCTCAGAATCCAAGTGTAGACTTCATCTAGCGGTGATCCACATGTGTACCTTGTATCTCGGGATGTTGCCAAAGGAGTCTCCGGGTGCTGGCATCGAGAAACCATTGATTGCATTGTCTTCCTTAGATCGTCTTGATCTGATGGAAGAGGATCTTTCTCAGCCTTGAGAGCGTTCTTGGAGGAAGAGGTTCTTTCGGCCTTGAAAGAATTGTCCAGAATTTTTCTGCACAACAATTCTCTTGTGTGTCGTAAAGGAGTTGGGGTTGTGGGGATATTTATAATCGGGTTTGAGGTTGTAGAGTTATGACAATAAATAAACACGTTATGAATTTTATTTATTTCATTAACTCCCTTTTAAAAACCCCATGTCGAGTCATTAATTCCTTGACATGCGCCCACACTGATTATAATACATATCATTTAATAAAATGATATTTCCTCAAAATTCCGACTCGAAAAACTACACAGCGTGTATTAATAAATACACGGTGTGTACTTGTTTTTTTCATTGAAAACAACACCGCGTGTACATTCAATGTACATGGCGTGTATATCTTGTTTGAATTTATTTATTTCCTTTCCAAAATGAAAAAATGCATGTCGTGTATATTTAATAATACACAGCGTTTACTTTTTCAAAATAAAACTACACGGTGTGTAATCAATGATACACGGCATGTACTTGTTTTATTATATTCCTCCTCCAACATTAAAACAATTTAGGCTTCCTTGAATAATTATTAAACCACATACAGGAATAATCTTTATTCTACTTGAGAAACTTGAATACACTTAATGTGTGACCCTCTAGGCCTCTTTTTCATTGGCATTAGGCGGACTTTCCTAAAGTCCAAGATTACTTTCTAGCACCGGTTCAAGGCACCCAAGAGAAAGAAGTTGACGCCGCATTGACGTATCACCTCATACAAATGCTTATTGTGTAATTTAATCCCTTTGTCTCGATATCTCATCAAGAAGGATTCATGGCAGTGTCATAAACCTATATGCTTGATCTGTCATTATTTGACTACCTGAAATAAACTCTTCGTTTCTACCATGGCCATGGAATTTAATGCGACGGTTCTATTTCAATCAAAGGGCCAAGATATCAACTTCCATAAATGGAAGGGAAAAATCCTTCCTCGACTTATCCATTAACAACATGTCATTCGTGATGCACCCAACGTACCTTACTTCCCGCCAACTGTCTACGTGACGGTTTTCGTCAGTAAATCTAAGTGTGCGAGTCATGACATGAATTAATGATAATATTCTAGTCTAAGGACCATTACACACGCTCGTAGATACAAATGTCCGATGACACCAAGACATGCATAATTTCTACTGGCGGGTCTGTTCTCATAATCTCCCATCTTAGATATTACCAAGTGCGAACTCCATGAGAGAGAGTCCCGTCTTCTTACGAGTACTCTCACATGACAGTCTGTATACTATGTGTCCTATCATAGTATTTCATCCAACCATAGAACTTTATTTAAGAATATTTTTATAGAATTTCAAGGTTCTCATCATAGCGGGGATCTTCCCTGACCTTATCAATGCAACAAATATTCCACAACGTTATTATATTATAGTCATGCATAGTAATGAACAATATATAATAAGTGATCATTTATGTAATCAAATTACAAAATAGTTGGTTCTCAGGACACCAACTCTTACATCATGTTCATATCCTTTTGTGAGAAGGTATACAAGAGACTCTTGTGGTCAGAGTAGATGGTAAATTGGTCACCCATCAAGTAGTGTCTCCACCTCATTAAGGAAAATACCACTACTGCTAACTCTAGGTCAACGGTCACATAGATATGTTCATGATGCCACAACTTTCATGATATTTAGCTGATCACGACTCTCTCTTGCATCAGGAAAAAACACATTCTGGTCCTTGATTCATCAAATAAGACTACATACCCAATGCCTTCTTCTTTGGTAGTCTCAATATAGGGGAATTCATCAGTTTCTTCTTCATCTCATGGAAACTATGCTGGTAGTTCTCCATCCACATGAAGGTTTGTCCCATATATTTCAAGGCTGAAAAATGTTCTTATACTCTGGAAATATCGAGCACAAACAATTGGTAGTGTCTATACAACCCCAGAAAACATTTCACCTCAGTCATGATCCTTGATGGATCCCAAGATTTCACTACCTCTATATTCGCCAGATCCATTGCAACTCTAGAAACTGAGATGACGTGTCCCAGAAAGTGGACCTCTTGAATCCAGAACTAGAACTTCAAGATATTACTATAATAATGGTACACTTTGAGTGTATACAAGACTATCCACAGGTGTGTAGCGTGATCCTCCTCTGACACCGAGTACACTAAGTTTTCATCAATGAAGACCACCATGAAATGATTTATGTAAGGCTGGAAGATCATGTTCATGAGTCTGATGAACACTGTTGGAAAATTTTCACACCAAAACGCATCACCAAAAACACATAGTGAACATAGTGGAATCTAAAGGTTGTCTTATGTACGTCCTCATCCCGTACCGGAAGCTGAGGATAACCTGATATGAGGTATGTCTCATAGAACCACCTTTCACCCTTCAACTGATTGAAGGGGTCATCAATCCTCGGCAGTTGATACTTTATCTTCATGTTCACCTGGTTATGGTGCCATAATTCCATTCATAGACTCAAGATCTTGTCTTCCTTCTTGGAAAACAAAACTGAGGCTACCCATGGAGAAACATTGGGCCTCACAAATCCCTTCTACTCTAAGTACTCCAATTGTACCATCAATTCAAAAATCTCCTCAAGAGCCATCCGATATGTCGGTGTGGATATTGGTGTCATCTTGGGGTACAGCTCACTACTGAAGTCTACCTCTCTACGAGGAGGTAGTCCCAGAACATGATGAGGAAATAAATCCTCATACTCGTCCACCAATGCAGGAAATCCTGGACTCCTCTCATCCACCACACTAAGGGTGAGGCTTTCTAATTGGTGAGTGATTGGTTGCACCCTTCTCTGAGAAAGTTCATCCTCTACTACAAAAGTACCCTTCTCGTTGGTGAAGGAAACCCCAGTCCCATCCTCAAGTACACACTGAACTTTGTGACTAATACAGTCGATCTGAGCATGGACTATAGATAGCTAGTCCATACCCAATAAGACGTCGTATAGCCTCAACACATCTACTATGAGATCCCAGTTGAATCTATCGCCTCCTAGAGTAACCTCACATTGCTTGAACCAGTGTGTAATCGTCGAATCCTCTCCCTTAGGAGTCTTAAATTGTAAGGATCGAGCCAGTGGCTCCACCAGAATCTCTGAGCCCCGAACAGGATCCATGGTAAGGAAAGAGTGACTAGAACATATGTCTATAATAACTAAAACTAAGGTGGATAAGACACATATTATACCTTTAATCATCTCTGGAGCACTGTGGTCATGGGCCTCTATCACTTGAAGCTAGCCTCTCCCCTATCTACCAGCTCCCTGAGCCTGTGGTTGCCCACCTGGGTGTGGTTGTGGTAGAACCTATAACCATCTCCCACCTCATAACCCTCATCCTACTCCCCTAAAACATCTTCCACTATATGGACCTCCTCTCTTGAACCTTTACCACTTCCTTGGAAGTCTCTCAACAGTCTACTGATCATATGTGTTGCGAGTCGGGCAGTCACAAGCCATGTGTCTCTGCCCGCCACACGTGAAGCACAACCTGGTTCCTTATTGACTCCCTCTACTCTGGGAGCCCCTCACAACGTACCCTGAGTCCTAAGGTCATCCCCTGAATTATCTAAACCACTTAGGTTCACTCGTATGTTGTTTCTTACTCACCCCTAAAGATTTTGTTTTCTAATTTCTACTACTGTCTCTGACTATCAGTGACTGCTCTACTAGGAAGCCCTCTACAAGAAGAGGTCACTCCAGCACCCTAGACTAAGTGGGGATGTTGAGAGACACCATGGATGCCCTAATATTCAGTCATAGTCCCTACTCAAATGTCCTGGATCCAGTGAAAGTGTCGTGCACCATGTACATGGAGTAGTGGGAGAGGTCTGTAAACCTTACAGAGTACTCATACACTGACATACTGGTCTACTATAGATGAAGATTCCCCTATATGTGCACTGATTGCAAGGTTACGAGGAAGAACTCCTCCCATAATAGCTGCTAGAAGTCAGTCCAAGGGAGGGTCGCCTCATCATGAGTCGGAATCCTCAAAATCGACCATCTCCCTATTTAAACCTGAGGAGGGCTCACAGCTAAGATTTCCATCTAGTCAAGTGGCATCCTCATTAATCGGAAGACCAACTTCACCTCCTCTAACCAGTCCTCAGTGACCTGAGGATCTATCTATCCCCTGAAACTGGGAGGTCTCTATCTATGGAACTCATACAAGGCGTTGATTATGCATGCGTCTTCTACCAGTAATGCTGGTTGTAACTACTGATCAACGGGTGGTGGTAAAATTGGTGCACCACCCGGTGGGGCCATATTTTTCATTGGTCCCTGAATCGATGCCTCATGAATAGGCAGGTTTTCCTCACAACCATGTATCTGAATCCTAGCTATTCATCCATATAGAGGCATCCTGAAAAGCATCATGATGTACCATGGTCAATATATTATACCTAGTGAGCTGACACTTATTAAAGAAGAACATAAGGAAACTCTCAATTCCTAGATAATACATTCAAATAGTGTTTTTATGTATAGATTCGAAAAGTATATCTCAAGGTCCCGGTGTATAGATACATTTGCTGCTGCACCAACACTGGAATCCCCAAATCTAAAATTCAAACTCGATACATTTAACACAGTCGCCCAATCACAGAACAACAGACTCTCTGTCCTTGATGTAGAACCAACCACCTATGATACCACTTTTTCTTGACTCGTTCCCCATGGCCAATGTCGTGACATCCCCCAAGCCTACCTCGCGAAGTCTAGGGGATTGAGACTAGTTCCAAGGGTGTCAACATTAAAGTGGGAGGCATTTCCCTGAGTACCTGTACACACAAACACAGAACCATGTCCCAAATCTAGAAAGGTAAACATTCATGCTACTAAACAACCACATCGGCTAAAGGTAGAACTGAAAGTAAATAGGCCAAAATCCAAACCCAAAAAAATATAAACAGGAAACAAAAAAGTACATGGAAAATATGAATGTCGTTCACTAGAAACCCCGCCTAATGGTTAAATATAGAGTAGGTGTCGAAATACATAAAAGAAAATCATGCCTACCTGATCTCACTGGGAACTACCTAGTCCTAAGCCACCAAGTCCTCCACCATGTCGTTAGTCATATACACTAGACACAACATGTGCGAGTGAAGCCCATGTAGGGGTTAGTAATAAAATAATCAGTAGAGACCCCAAACCAACAAGTAATTACCACAAATCAATCCCCAATAAAACCACTGAGCATGATCAAGAAAAAAGATCATGAAGTAGAAAATCTCACACAATGTATAATCTAGAGTAGGAAAGTAAGACTATCAGTCATATCATCGAACACCTTGGTCTGCTAGAGAACTCCTTCTTAATTAGTATTGTGGGCCTATCGATTCACACATACGCTACTTCCCACTAACCCTGGACTACTATGGTACTCATCCCTAATGAGTAATGTTGGTATCCTAGGTCACACAGAAGCTGCTCCCCACCGTGGGCATGCTGAGTCACACAGAATCTGCTTCCCACCTTGTCCATACTAAAGTACACTCCTGTCAAGTATTGCAGGTCTATTGGGTCACACAGAGCTTCTCCCCAATGTGGGCCTGTCGGGTCACACAGAGCAGCTTCCCACTAGGCCATCGTAACTGAACCACAACGGGTTGCTTGTGAGTAGTTTTTATGTCTCATCCAATTGTAGGGTTTCTCCATATAGAGAGCTTGATTATAGGAGAACCACTCCTCAAGACATTATCCATATTAAAAATTTGATGAAAGCATCGTTATATTATTCTAAAAGAAGAACCTTGTCATAGGGGTTCCAGTACCGAAAATGGCTCGTCAATCGGATGCCTGGTTTGAATAATATTGGCATTTTAGAAAACAAAGGCTGGTTGTGTCTAGGCCCAATTCGACCTGGTCAACCCGACCTGAACAACCTAGATCGGGGGGCCCCACATTCCCATGTATTGATCAACTAACCTGAATCGACCAGGTTCAGGTCTTGGTCAGCCCGGTCAAGCCAGGCTAGTGGGCCAAGCCCATTGGGCCTCGCTGGACACGACCCGGTTCAGCTGGGGGTCCAGCCTGTCGGGTCACCCAGTGACCCAGTCTCATCTGGCCCGGCCCGTATGGTATAGTTCTGGCCTGCTACCCTGCCCGGTCTACCACAGTTGGACCAGTTCCCCTTAGCCTGGAAGTGTAGCATGTCGGGGGCATGACACGTGGTCGGTCAAAACCGATCGCGGTCATGGGACCTCATGCCACGCGAAACCAAGGCCCACTGCTATGGGTTGCTCCACCAACGTGGTAGAGTGGACGAATCCCTCTATCAACCGCCGACCCATCCAACGGCTCATGTCGCTTCACCACGACACTATTTGGTCGTGGTTGCGGCCTCCCACGGGCCTTCATGGCGTGTCACCACCTTCCCGTGGACCACCATATCCACTCCGATGGTACGTTCTTTGTGGATCTTTTTTTATATCCTCCAGGGGATTCCATATTCCTAGTGATGGCATAAAATCCTCCTAGTCTCCATTTTGAGGATGCAGCCATGAAGAACACAAAAAATGCACAAGGCGGAGGGGCTCGGGCCTTGTTCGTGTTATCCCATGCCCTCCGCGTTATCGATTTAGAAACATGGGATATAGAATTGAAGTTATATAATAATTAAAAAAATAATCCTAGTGAAAAACCCCAAGATAAGTACCCTCCTAAATGAATGATCAATCCTCGGATCAACCTATTCGTGGGTTGATCTGTGTTTGTTGTTTAGAATGAAGCACGGAGAAACTTAAAACAAAACAAACTCCTACCTAAAATGTGTTTTTTTTAATAGGTCCGTCTATGAGGGTTCAAGTTCCATTGGAATTCGTCGCATTTCCTTTCCTTTCTTCAAGGTGCATCGAAGTCACTTGCGATTCACTGGAGTTCTTCATTCATCATTGGAGAGGATTTATGTCATAGTTTCGTCGGAAGAATTCCATGTTTGATTCCCCAATGTGTTTTCTCATTAATAAGGAAACGTGCCGCAAGGTTTCTATAATGCTCTATCGCCGTGTCATTATGCACTTTCTTCAATGAAACAGCATGTATGTTTCACTTTTTTAAGGAGCCTCATTAATGGGGATCATCACTGCCTCATCGCCACACCATAGGGTTGGTTTTCCACCGCTCAACAGTGAGAAAAAAATAAAATAACTTTTTATGTTATTTTATTTTTTTCAGAAAAGTCTGAAAAATAACTTTTCCCTCGACCTGCGTCGATCGAGTTGAGGTATATTCTAGAATAATCCCAAAATATTTATTTAAATGGTGCCCTTGTATTTCTAATCTGAGCACTGGTTTAAAATTTAGAGAAACCTTCTTGCATGTTTATTTAAATAACATAAAAAAATGTTCAAAATTCAATTTCGGGCTCACTGGGCCTCAAAATGAGGTGTTGTTAAAGCGTCTGGTCTTAAAATAATTCTATACACATTAAAAATATTTAAATAGAATTTCAAGGACATTATAGATGATGTAATTATAACCACATGGACTATTGACATCCTACCAAGTTCATTTTCGACTTGTGTACCAAATATCGACAAAATTCCCAATGTGAACACAAATAATTAAGTAATTGTTATGACATCATAATAGTCATATAAAAGGAGTAATAAAAATTATAAATTTTCTTAAGAATGTAAATTATCCTAATATTATTATTTAGGAAGATTAATATTGTACCTGACGTGTCATGATTAAGGTAAGGGATTTCCCATAAATCTCTTTTCATTGGGGAATTTTTGTTAATATTCATCTTTAAACTATTATAAAGTGTATATCTAGAAACTATGACATTTCATAAACATATTTTTTCAATACTATTTTTTTTCTGGTAAATTTATTAATTCATGGATATTAATATTTAAAGGTTAAATGTGGTATAGGGTAACTTGAATGTTTTAGTATTTATTTATAAAATTTTTTTCTTTATGATATTAATTTACAAATTTATTTACATGGACATAAAAGGACAGTAAAGGATATTTTATATCTATATTTAATTTCATTAAATGTTTTCATTGGTAATATTTTTATACGAAGCATTTTACATTCTTTTCAAATTAAAAAAAAAGAATATGTATTTAACTAATATGGAGATATTGACTTCTCTGTCATCATCACCAATATTTTATATTTGGATTCTTCAACAAGCCTTAATGTTTTTAAAATAAAAAGAAATCCATTATTCCTTTTATGGGTATTTTGGTATTGAAAATAATTTTGAAAATGGATTTACTATTTCAATAAATCTAAATGATTTCATCTGATTGCAAATGAAATTTTATGAATGAGACATTGATAATTATAATCTTTTTTGTGCTATTATTATATAATGGTACTTGGACATTTTGCAGGTGGTTAAATTATAAACTAACGACTGTTAGTTTTGTGATAAACCATAAATGGGTGGTTCCATGATAAACTGAGGGTGAGTGAGCCCATGATATCCCTCCAATACATTGGTTAATGAGATGTGGTAAACCATTTGGTTTTCTACTAAGAGATTTAGGGAATATACTGTATTAGGTATTCCAAAAGTAACCATGAAGGTTACTCTCTATATAGCTCTAAAAGATACAATGTAAGGATTATATGGATTCCACAAGTTACCTTTATGTTTTATTATTTTTATGAAGTTTAATAGGAATATTGTAATTTTATAAGTTAAGCTAAAGATTTTGTGTTTTATAGGTGAAAAGTATATTTTTGTGAAAATGCTTTCATGATTTTTAAATATTCACAGAATAATGATTTCATTCCTTATTTTATATTAATTACTCAGATTTCTGTGCTCAACCCATGTTTTTGAAAAAAAATCATAGTTTTTAAGTTAGAATAGAGTCAATAATGGGATCAGGGAAAAGTTGTGATGATTAAACCCATTAAGTAACCACATTTCATTTTAAAATTTTATATTTTATATAATAAATTAATACTTTTGGAAGTTTAAAATTTTTATTTTTATGGTTCTGTTATGTATGGGGTATTACCTAATTCACTAGATGTCTAAACTTGAAAATACCCTCAATGTGAAATAATTTTAAATTGTTGACTGAACTCAATGTTATGTAATTTTTAAGTCCAAGCCCTCATAGTTGGTATCAGATGACGGTATAGACAACTTTGGTTATTATTATATTTTAAAAAATATGGTAGAGATATCATCATAGGTTTATAATTTTAAGGTTCACTAGAAGTTTAATGTCTTAGAAATCCCTTTTGAGGTTCTATATTCCAAAATTTTAAGGTGATAAAAGATATTTTTTGAGAAATGTATTTTTGGGGTAATTATGGGTTATTACTTTTTGGGATTCAACATGAACGTCATGCGATAAAATTTGAGGTTAAAATATGTTATGGTTATTTTTTAGGATTTTATCTTTTTTTTGGATTGTTATAAAATAATATATTTTTTGAAAAAAGACAACATGCGGACTGTGTGACTACCTATCATGTCGAAGAAGGCTACAAGAATATATCCAACAACGGAAGTGTGATAGGGCTTTATCACTTACAACTGGCCTAAATGAATTCCCTAGTTAGTATTAATTTTTATTTTTAGTTAAATGAGTTGCTGAAATAAGAATAATTTGATTTTGAGAAATTATTTTTTATCAAATGGATATCTGTTCTGTTGGAAAATGATTTGGTTATTAAGTGATAAATGTTATTTTGGAAGATGTTCACTATTATGGGGTGTTTATATGATTAAGGTAAATAGAATACTATGTGATTTTATTTGAGGAGAAATGGTTCCATTTTATTTTGGAAGAATCTAATTTTTTTTATTGTGTACTTATAGAAATTCGTGTTATTTATGGAAATGATTATACTATCTTGAAGAATATGTGATTAGGAATTCACTTTTTGGTATGAGAAATTACAATTGAATTATGTTATTTGGAGAAAAATGTAAAAATTTATCCTGGAAGACTATGTGATAAAATCCTTCTGAAATTTGGGTTTCAATCATAGTTTGAATTATTTTGAGGAATTTTATGTATAGTTATTTTTCGAATGGTCTATTTGGAACTTTGGGTATTGCTGTTGAATTTTGGAATTTTAAAGTTGTATTTCTTCTGATAATGGATTATTATTTTTATAGAATTATCTTTAATTTTCATAACCATATTGGTTTTGGTTAATTTTTCAAGACAGGAGAAATGGATAGTTAATCTTTTGCTGACTATGTGATTATATAAAAGTTGAGTAATCTTGAGTACACATCATTTGGAGATAATGATGAGTTTGTAGTGGAAATTGATTAAAGGGCGAAACAATACTTTTCAAGTATGTATTTTTCATTATCCTCTTAGTTAATGAATTAAAATAATTCCTCAACAGTATGAAAAGGATCTTAAAACAAAATCATTTTTAGTTTACTTTTCCTACTTTGAAATTAATGAAATTTTAACCCGTCAATAATTTATGATTTTGTGATTGTCAACGTTCTCTTGATCATATTTTTATATCACTCTCTATCAGAACATGATGGTTAGTTTTTCTTCCATATTAATGTTTTCCTATATAGAATCCTAGTATAGTTTATCTCATCTAACCTTTTTACTACTGTTTCATTCTTTTAATGTGGTAGTTTTATTAAACATTTTTCTGATATGGGATTGTAATGATAATATTTTGAAAAGTCCAAACTTTTTTACTAACCTCAAATTCAAATTGAAAGGATGAAATTTCTAAAATTGGTGGTGAATGTAACATCCTGAGTTTTTTAAAAAGTGACACTATGTTTGATAGTGTATATAATATGTCACATCAAACATAAGAGAACAACTAAATATTATTATGTTGCCTTATAATCTAACTTTTAAAATGGAGGGAATGAAAATAATTAATTAATGAATGAAAATATATTTTACATATGATTAAAATTAATTCTTTTGTGAACAATTATTTATAAATGAAAATAAAACCCTTTTTAATAAAAGGATGTTTTTTAAAAAAACTATTTAAATGAAAATATGTGAGTTTATAAAATAATAAATTATTTCTTGAAGGATTTTATTAATGAAATATATATGTAATATATAAAATTTAATGTTTAAAATTCATCTTATATGCTTTTTAGACATGATATAAGAACACATTCCATTTTTCAGATAAAATAGGTATTTTTAAAAAAAATACAGTTTTACTGCCTTTTGATAGTGAACCCATTTTAAATCTAGTTTTTAACACTTTTATATGTCCTATATGAAAAAATAAACTTCTTATTTTGAATACGGACATAACAATTTACTTTGGTTGAATTTTTGGTATTTTCGAATTAAATTCATATTTTAATGAATAGTGAAAACACTGTATTTTAATTCAAAACTATTTTTCCATCAAATTTATTTATATAGTTATGTTGTACAGTTAATTTGTTTTAATCTGTAATTATATTATGTTTTTTCCATTTAATACAATGTTGTTTATTTGAGGCAATTTTCATATTGAAATTGAATAGAAAAACTATGTGAACATCTAAATGATTTACTTAAAAGACCAATTTTCTCATTCCAAGAAAGGGATTAGCTTTCAATTTATTTTTGTTAGTACTATGAATTTAATTTTCAAAAACTAACTTACATGGTTGTATTTAGTATAAAAATTTGGGTTAATATGATCAAAATATTTTTTAGTGAATAGTAACGTTAGTATTTTATTTACAATGGTAAAGGGTCAATTGTGAAATTAATTTAAAATTAAAATTATAATAATACAAACCTACCCAAACACTTAATATTATTGAATGAATTTTTTTCGACCAAGAAAATCCTTGGATCAAAATTGTGGCCTTTTGATGCCACTTGGGTGTGATTATGCATTTATAACATTTAATTTAATGTAAAGACAAATATATCAAAATCATTTCTCTTATTACTAAAAAATATTAATATGGAATTATATAATTGATATCTTTGACTATGAAAATATAAAAATATTATCTACATCATAGTAATTTATTTATAATTTTTAGGAATTAAATAATTAAATTTATTGGTGACATAATTATGATGTAGTAATAGATATATAAAATAAAGAATCAAATAATTGGTATTAATAATATTAAAATAAATATAATATGAACTATTTGATGACACCCGCGAATTTTTTTATTACTATCAAATGTTTTTATTGATTTAGCATAATTTTTTGAAGTAATCATGTTGTTATTAGTTTTTAAAAAATTCATGTAATAAATTGTGTAGAAACTGACATAATTCATATTTAAAAATATACAATATTTAATTAGATGATATAAAATTTAATAAAATCCAATATTATACCAAAAAGTTGATATAACTATAAAAATTTCCTTATTGATGCATTAATTTATAGTTTGTCATGATTTGGTAATTATTTATCTCTCAAATTGTAAATTACTAGATAAAAAAGTAAGAGTTAAAAGGGGTTAAATCAAAATGATAAGGATTAAAAAATATCCAAAACTTGTCTAATTTTTTTTGGATGACTACATATTGACATATAATAATCATATATTAAAACTAAATGAGGTTTGACCAGTTTATAATTGAAATTGAATTTATATTAATTTAATATTTTTACTAATTCAAGGGTGCCCCTCCCCTCTCCAATAAAGAAACTCATTTCTCCCTATTACTCACACTTAAAAACCATTTGGTTCGGAAACAAATTATCATAACACATCCTAGAATCCATCCACACATTCTTAATGCCTTATTTTATGCATAACTCCCTCTTTATAGGTGTTAAGGTGTTCTTCAAATGTGATCAACCGAAAAACAGGTATCATTTTCTTTAAGTATTTATATTTTATTTCTTAATTATTTTAATTTAAATCTCCATCAAGAAGGAGGAAATAAAAACTCTTATATACTAAATATAATTATTTTATATTATGTTAAAATCATCATTTAAATCTTCCTCCACTTCTATTAAATGGGAAATTAATTAATCGTTCATGCACATGTGTGATCTATCACCTCCACGAACTGATCTAATTAATTTTTCATAAAAATATCTCATGATTGGTTATAATAATGGAATTAATGTTCATATTTGATATTAATGACTCATTAATAATTATTTCATAATAATATATCAATTATTTTCTTATTTTCCATGTGCATAATTATGATAACTTCATTCATGCATATGTGTGAACTATCACCTCCATGAAGCGATGCGACTCGTTTTTTTATAATTTATATCACTTGTATGATATATATATATAAGTATATATTTAAATGATTTATATGATATTAAGGATTTTATAATAAATTTGTAAAGATAAAATAGTACTTACCTTCTTTCCATAACAATCAATGAAAAATGAAGACGCTACTCATGCGTACGTACAACCTACCGTCTCCATGATTATAAAATTGTTCATTTTTCATAACCATAATTAATGGTTCGATTTAAATGTATAATGATTGTATGAAAGTGATCCTTATTTCATGAATATTATTTTTGAGATTATGGAATTATGACCACATGGACTATTGACATCCTACGAGGTTCATTTTTGAATCGAGTACCGAATATCGACAAAATGCCCAATGTGAACATAAATAATTAACTAATTATTATAACTTGATAATAGTATTATAAAATGAATAATAAAATTTATAAATTTTATTAATAAAGTAAATAATTATCCTAAGTTTATTATTCCATAATATGAATATTGTACGTGATGATTCAGACTTAAGGTAAGGGATTTCGTCTCAATCTATTTTCATTGAGGTATTTCTTGTTAATATACACCATTATATTTTATAAAGGGTACGTATAGCCACTATGCAATTTAACTTTAAAACCCAAAAATTTCAAGGAATTTTTTTTTAATTTCTTTGTGATTTTGCAAGAATGCAGTTTCTAACGGCACATGATTTCGAGGCCCGGTGTGCCCAGAATCAATTTCCGAAGTTTAGCTCAGGTATGTTCAGTGAAGGAACGAGCGGGTTTTTCTATCTTTTAAACTGGTGCTCAGAATTGAAATCCAAGGGCACCGATGAACTCGTGGTGCCTGTATTCACTTAAGGGGACCTTTACCGCAGTTGCGTTTTGACGTATGTGGTAGTTAAAAATTGGGGATTCAATAAGAATTAAATATAATTGTTGTGAAACAATTTTATTTAAGTGGAATATTTTTCCCTCTAAAAGGAAGTTAGAGGTGGGGCTCACACCCCACCTAACTTCCCATGGAAAAATATCTAAGGTTGGTGGATCCCACACGAGCCCCCAACTTTTCACATTCCCTCAACACCTTGAAACCCCTCTTAAACACTCCTTGTAATTAATTGTGGAAACTATTCCTCTCCCTCTCTCTTCTACTTTAATGTTTCCAACACATTTTAATCAATGAATTCTAACTATTTAATTAATTAATTAAGTTGTTTGAATTTTGAATAACTTGGGTGAATAAAATAATAGCTTGACCATTATATTATTTTGGCACTTGTTGTGTTGGGATTTTGGGGGAAGCTCTAGTGAAATTGAGAGGGGTGTTCATCTCTTAAAACTAAGAACACCGACCATCCAATGAGGAACATATTCTCCCGGTGAAGAATGCTTCATTCCTTCAACTCTTCTTCTTCCTCCGTGTCAAGGGAGAAGACACCGTTAGTGAGGAGCACCATCTACAACAACGACTCCTCCTTCGACAACGGCGGAATCAACACCATTCTAACGCGACGTTCGACTTCCGCGACTCGACGACATGCGACATCAATTTCGAGGTAGGGGGTTTGATTTTGGTTCATGAATCTTTCTTGACCGTCCAAAAAAAATCTTTTCTTAAGCCGCTTGATATTGGATTAACGGGAGGAGGTCGGACCGCACGAACACGGCCGACCCTCTTCCCCCTTCGTTAATGTGTTTTTTCGCGGCTCGATCAAGGTTGGCGCGGTGCAACGGCACCGCGTGGAAACAAGGAGGATCATCGGTGAAGAAGCGCGGTGCCATTGCGTCGCGCCGTGGAGGCCGAACGAAGTCGCGGTACCGTCGCGCTGCGCTGGAAAACCATGAAGAGATACGGTTTGTTTATTTGGAATTCGGATCGACGGGACATGGAAGAACAAGCCGCAGGGGCGATTTGAAGGCTTTGCAGTGAAGGGCAGGTCCCGGGAGGACAGTAGGTGAAGGCGGAATTGAAAACAGACCACCGGAGCAACTCTGGTGGTCCGCGGAAGGGCCTGCCGGAGCACCACGCCAGCACGGTGGTGCCCGGCGCGCCGCCGGGAAGGGCCGTCGTGGCTGAAGTCGCAGTGGAAGGTGGCTGGTACTGCGGTCGCACGGGACCGAGTGAGACCGGGGGTCGTAACCCCCGGCAGTCAAGGGAGCGGCCCCCACGTGGTGGGGGTCGCGGCTTCAATCAAGTGGGGCAACCGCCCCCCTTTTTCCACAACGGCACGTCCAGCAAGCCGTGCGGGAGTGCTCACGCTGGGCCGGGCTGCGCAGCCGGGCCGGGCCGCACCGCAGGGTCGGGTCGCGCCCAGCCGGGCCGGGCTGGGCCCAGACCCCCCATTTTCAGACCGCTTTAGGACTTTTTCCCATAACATGGGCTACGGAACCCCGATCAATGAACCATCAGTTGCGTAGCGATCCTTGGTTTGAGACGGTCGTTTTGGTATATTACACTCAAGGTTTCGGAGATCTTTGAGTACAGCCGGGTTGGTTCGGATACGAAACCAACCGGGCCCTCAGAGCAGAAATGCTTATATCTTGAACTCTGAATGTTCGATTGACATGTCGTCAAATTTTTTGGATTCCTCTTGATGAGACGGAACTTTTGGCATACTTCTCCTGATATTTGGACGTAGTTGTCGTATGGATGGGTTGGATTGTACCCGAAATCCAACTGGACCCCTGGAACAGAAAAGCCGATATCTTTCAGACCGAACGTTCGTTTGACGAACCGTCAGCGGCGTTGGTGTTGACGTTGAGAAACGGTCCCTATGAGCTTACACTATGAGAGTTTGGGGTACAGTTGAGATACGTCTGGGTTGGTTCGCACACAAAACCAACCGGGCCCCTAGGACGAAAAAGCTAGTAACTCACAGATCGGGCGTCTGATTGACGCGCCGTCTGTTGCGTTGAGACCCCTAATACGAGGCGGTCCTTTGAGATACTTCTTCGTGGGACTTTGAGATACTTGGAGTATCGACCAGTAGCTCGTGGAGCGAACCCTCCCAGAGACGAGCATACGGATTACGGAGACCGTGTAGCCAACTGATACCTGACGACTTCTTGACCGACTCGACTTGGAGTGAGTCGACTAGCCCAATGCACGGAGCACTACTTTGTTTGGGTGCAGACCCATGGCGGATGGAGCACTACTTGTTTGGGTGCAGACCTGCGGTACTCATCTGGAGAGTACCTCTACAGGCTATTAGGGGGGATGCACTACTATGTTTGGGTGGCATGCCCCAGCGGGAAGCACTACTGTGTTTGGGTGGCTGACCCGTGGTACTCGACAGGAGGAGTACCTCAGCAGTCTTAGGTTAGTGAGCAGTACCTCAGAGTCGTGACAGGATCACTGTACACTCCAGAGACAGGGATTTTTAGCAGTTACAGTTTCGATAATGAAAATCCTGGTTTGAGCTGAGTCTATGAACATTGTGTTTATCTCATGATTGAGATCGGTCACTTGATAACATAGGTATATGTATGGGAATATATCTAAGTAGTGGTTATCCGTTGATTTCATAATCTTTGTGTTTCCTCATGTTTGAGATGGGTTACTTGATAACTTAGGTATAAGTATGGGATTATACCTAAGTAAGGGTTATCTGTTGAGTTTTTTCTTGTGATTATCCTTGTTGGATTTAGAGAGACCTTGAGGGTCTCGGGGTCCCTACTGAGTATCATTATACTCACCCTTGTACGGGCTATACTCGCACCTCGTTGTGTTGGATGCAGACGATGGACAGCACTGACAGAGGCCAAGTGTTCGAGGACTGGACGGTACACAGAGGTGGACCTCACGACGAGTTAGTATTCGGAGGTGGAATTCACGACGAGGCGATACTCAGAGGAGGTTGATGGGAGAGAGCGTTGTGGCGGTTATCTGTACCTACCCTTTAGGTAGGATCCGTGGTGGACGATCCAGGAGTTGCGCTATCTGTACCTACCCTACAAGTAGGATCTGAGGTGGACAACCCAGGAGCTACTTCTACTCTTCCAGATGCTTGTCTTTTTGTTGTACATCTATTCTGTTGTAGTTGTACTTTTCAGTTGGGTTTCTATTCTGGCCCATTTACTTTTCAGCACTTTCTTTGTACATAGTGTATTACTTCCTCTTGTACTCTGTGGTGTTTTGTTTACTTTATAAAGCCAATACCTTCCCAGTTATCAGGATTTACGCCTTTGGTGCTGGTCGCCAGCCCCTGGCCTATGGAAGGCGGGCTTGGGGTAGTCACGGCATGGGCCCTGAGGATGGGTCGTGACATTAATAACCATATTTTATATATAATAATTTTATTTATTGGATTTTTAAAATTTATTAATTCATGGAGATTATGATTTGAATAAACAAAGTTCTATGGGACACCTTTAACATTTAAAGATATAGTTATCAAATCTTTTTCTTCATGATATTAATTTACATATTTATTTATATGGATATAAAAGGATTATACGGGAAATTTTATCTCTATTTTTAATTTCATTAAAAGTTTTCAAAATGAATATTTTTATATGAAGCATTTTACTATCACTACAAATGAAAAATGGATTGTTTTTTTATATATACAGAGAAAATGACTTCTCTTCTACCGTCAGAATTATTTTATATTTGGCTTCCTCTACAAGAATTAATATTTTTTAATGAAAATTAAATCAATTATTTTTATGTGTATTTTTGTATTAAAAGTGGTTTTGTTAATGTATTGACTATTTCAATATCTTTAATTGATTTCTTATTATTGTAAATGAAATTTTTTGTGTGAGATGTCGATAATTGCAATCTTTTATGTGTAATGATTATATAATGGTACTTGGAAATTTTACAGGTAGTTAAATGGTAAAACATAGTTGGGTGGTTATGAGATAAATAGAATATGGGTGGTTCCATGATAAACTGAGGGTAGGTGAGCTTATGATTGCTCTCCAATGAATTGAGTAATGAGATAGGGTTAACTGGTTGGGCTTCTCCAAAGAGATTTAGGGAATATGTAGTTATAGGTATTCCAAACTTAACCATGAAGGTTACTCCATATGTATCTGTGAATGATACAAAGTATGTATGATATTAATGCCGCAATTTTCCTTTATTTTTTATGATTTCCAAGATGATTTATAGGAATATTTTGATTTTATAAGGTAATCTAAATATTTTATGTTTTATGGGTGAAAATATTGTTTTTGGGAAAATTTTCTCATTATTTTAAAATATTCAGATACTAACACTTCCATTCCTTATTTAATATCCATTATTGAGATTTTTATGATCATCCCATGTTTTTTAAATGTTTTTCACATGGTATAAGGGGGAATATATTCAATGATGTGATCATGGAAAAGTTATAAAGATTAAACATGAAAAGAAACCACATTTTATTTTAAAAGTTTCTATTTTATGGAACAAATGGATACTATTGGATGTGTCCACAATATATTTCTATAGTTCTGTTATGTATGTGTTATGGCCTAATTATCTATAGCTCTAAACCTGAAAATATCAACAATGTTAAATAATGTCAAATTGTTGACTTAACTCAAGATTATGTAATGTTTATGCTCGTATCCTTATAGTAAATAATAATTTATCACTAAAAATAATATTTACATAATTAATGTTATATATATTAATCAAATCCACCTATATAACCATCTCTGAGATGTGTGGATGAAAAATTATTTACATCGCTTCATGGATACATTAGTTCACATGTATCTATAAGAAAAACTTTCATTTTCATTATTTTTAATGGATAAAATTGATTTTTTTCCATTAACATAACTCCATTTATGAATAAAAAATATACTGATTTAATTATGTTAATATTGTTATTGAATATTTTTTAGAGTATTGATAAGAAATAAACATGAAATAATTTTTTAAATATGATTACTTATCCTTTTTATATGATCCTTTCGATTAAATGCAATCCTATTAGAAAATAGGTTTATAGTATCAAAAAAGGATTATAACCATTGTATGGTAATTTAATAGTGGGATTTATTCATAATTATGATAAAAAACCTAACCCATTTTTTACCTTTAAAAATATATATTATTTTTCCTTTTATAAGCACAAATCAATGGTGTTTTCTCAAATATTAAGTCATAAAAATTCTTGAATGCAATTTTAAAAATTAAAAGTGTTTCCCAAATGGACAATTATTGAAATTTTCAGACATTTAACATCAAAATTTTCTTCTAATTTGATACTTACTATTTTTAAATAAATTTTATATATTATTTTTAACATTAATTATCCTTATAGTAATTTTACATAATATTTACATAAAATGACTTTTGATACGTCATGATAATAATGGAATTCTGATACAAAAAAAATAATATCATAAATTATTATTATTTATCTTCAAAATTCTTAAAACATCATAATTCATAAAAAAATATATCACTTTTTGTGTTCTTAGGCCATTCACATTAATTTTATATATTTCTAACAAAAATTGTATCGATACTATATAAGAATTTCAGATAAATATAATATCATTTTAAATTTAAAACATATTACCATAATGAATTCAAATTACTATCCACTAATAAATTTTTTTTATTTTTATCAGTATAATGTCAAAATATTGAGTGAGTGAGAGAGGAATTGTTGTTTATATAAATTTTATAATATAATTGAAATTTAAAAAAACAAAATAGTCAAAAAATGGAAATATATTCAATTATAAAATATTTTGGTGTTGAAATACACTAATACAATTAATTTTATGAATTTTTATTCATATTTTTGTCCTTATCTCTTACATTATCCCATTCTCTAAATATTTTAAACATTACCATGGTGAAAACATTTTTACCATGACTACTATTCATTATGTATAATCATTAAGTATATATTATTAAATAATATTGAACATTATGATCCCGTATATGGAATCAAATTTAAAAATTAAATATATATAAGTGGTAAACATTATATTTAAACTAATTCTACAAATTGTAATGAAAAACTATTTTTAGAAAAAATAATTTTAAAGAATAAAAATGGTTTTATACCAAAATAAATTATAATTTTGATTCTCATGGAAATAGTAAGACTTTTATAATAAGTGGAAACATAATTTAATTTCTAATATAAAAACCTTATGAATACTTGATTAAAATAGAAGAATCCAACGTAATTTATATTAAAAAAATCATTACTTGTATTTCAAAAAATTTTAAAAATTGATTTATATATTCAAAATTATATTTTGAAATAAAACAGATTAAATTTTAAATATAAATTTTCTATAGAAATATTTTTTTTATATAATTTAAAGTTATAAATATATCCAGAAAATTGCATAAAATGACAATATTTTTAAAATCAGTAGTTTTCAATATTCACCAAAAAATCATCTATTTTCAAAAAATAGAAAAAATTATACCAAATATAAAATAGACTTGGGATTTTTTTAAAAAAATTACAGTCCTCTCATTAAATTAAAATTTCATAATCTATATTTTAAATGAAAATAAAAAATATAAAGAAACCCCACTATTTATATAAAAATTCCATGTTGAGTATTATGTGTTTTTATACTCATATTATTTACCATTGGCTATTAATTTACAAAATTTTACAATTTATATTCATAATTTTTTAGTTTTTACCCTATATTTTACAAATTTATTTTTCACTTTAGTTCGGTGTTGTGTACTTTAAATGGAACTAAACCTAAGAACTTTAGTAAAGAGAAAATTGGACAATATAAAAGAATATTAGAAAAATTATATTTTATTCACTAAAAGTGTTTTCGAAAATGTTTATAAGGATTTTTTTATTGAAATGGATATTGAATTTAGGTTTTAAGGTGTATGTGGTTTCTATAAAAAACAATTCCTTGATTTTAAATATGAATTACAAATTTTTATTTTTAATATATATGTTATAATTGATTATTTATACCCTCATTTATATGAAATAAATTTTTTAGTAATAATTATTAATGAATTGTATATATTGATAATTTTTTTGTGGAATTAGTGGGGGACTCTTTCTTAGAGGTCCATTTCTATATGACATGAGTGTTTATTTATTTAGTCATGGGATTGAACTCATTATATTAGAGATTAATTTTTTATATATTAGATCCCTGAGTATATGTGTATGAAATAGATTATGAGTGATCTAATGCTTATAATTATAATCCTACTAGAGTTCCCTTAGTTTAGTTCTTAACAAAGATTGGGGATTTCCGCCCCATACGAATAATGTGGGAATGTCATCGTCTCGATTTGTAGTATTGCTTCATAGGTTGATAGATGGTTTTTCTTAGTGATACTTTTGTTTGTACCAGTAGATAAGTGGAGATTATAATTTTTTTACACTACTTTAAGAAGTGTTTTACTTTTTATTTTGTATTATCTTTTTGTAAGAGTCATATAATTCAGTGGGATTCTATATTATCTATATGATGCATATACTAATCTAAAAAGGAAAATATGATTTAAAAAATATGGAATATTGTTGGTTATATTCATGATGTGATGGTAAGTGTTTTTTTATAATTTTATTTCATAATTGAATTTGGATTTGGACATATGAAAGTAATTAAATATATTCTTAGTGGTATCCAACTGAGAATTACCACACACACTACATACTGACTGAAAATTAATTTTTTTTTAAGCAACACTTTTATTGAAAAAGTGATAAACCATGATACATGACTTAAATGACTTAAGACATCAAACCTTACCCCAACTGTACAAAATTCAAAAAACCATATCAAACAACAAAGAAATACTCATCCCTAGCATAAAAAACATAAAGTTTAGTTTCCACCATTCCAATGCTGAAAGGCAAGCAATCACATACAAAGACGGGTCGGTACTGATGGCCAAGTCCATAACCTCTCAAACATCCAAAACCAAATCACATTATCCTAGTGAAAACTTGCAACTCTAGACATCATCTTGAGTACTCTGTGAAGATAATTTGAAATCAAGAACCTTTGAACAACATGCCGCAGGTAAACAACATTCCCAATGTGGAGCAAAAACACCCAGGAAAGACAAAAATTAGACCACCACTTCAATGAAATCAACACCAAATGAGAAAAAAACCATAAATCAGACCAATGAGGAAGTCGCAGGTCACCGGAGTCCAGCATATAGAACCCCTCTCCCTCCACGCCACACCGAGGCCAACATCGAGCCACAAATAGAGGCTTGTGTTCTTTTTTATAAAAAAATTTCAGTTTTAGGATTCATTTTGCACTAACCAAACTTGTCATTTAACTCTCATTATAGACTATATTATATTATGTATAAATTTTTTTAACTTAGGCTTATTTTTTGGTTAAGGACATTGTGAGATTTTTTTTATATTCATTTCACATTATTAAGTTTTAATTATTATTTGTAACTATTTATTTTATAGGATGGATGTCCAATGTATGGATACTTCATTCATGATACTTAGTAATAGTATTATATTTAATTTATTTAATTTCCAAGGTGAAATAATTACTATTGTTTATATTTGGTACAATTTGAACTTTTTTTCATTCCGTTTTAAATGATAATTCCAAATGGGATTCATACCAGATCAGTTTAGGTGTTATGTTGTGATGACTCATGATAGTTTTTTATAGAGGATTACATTATAACTAAAAAATGTAGAATAAATGATAGATAAGATTTATTTAATTCATCAAAATATTAAAACAAATTAGAATAAACAAAAATAAAACACTAAAAATCAATAATGTGAGATGGGGTTGGATGTTTAGTGAAAATTATTACTTTTAAAATATCATCAAAATCATTTTATATGGTTTTTTAATTAAAAAATATATGCTCAATGTATATAGTCCCCTTCGAGACTCTTGATCATATATGTGTTACGACATATAAACCGGTACATCCGATAAGCCTATGTTTGGTAGATAATTTTTTCCATATTTCTATCACCAGGATGTACAAACCATATCCTACACAAGTACTGAATTCATAGGTTACGGAGTTTAATTATGATCTCTCTTATGAGGAGTAACCCGTAATGATATTTGATTATAGTGATAATGTTTTATGGAACAATGTTACTCACCTTTTAAAATAAATATTAAAAAAATCATAAGTAAATTGAGGTAATATGGGAACCTAAGTGTGTAATGAAACTAAATTAAATATATCAAAACACAAATGAAAAATTAAAATAAATTTAAACATTTTATATATCTAAATTGATTAATAATTTGATGTCCCATATATTTTTTTAAATAAAATTTCATTCCTTAGACTTCAATGTGTAATAAATAAATAAATTTTTTAATATGGAAATTATAATATAAGTATAAATATTAAATAAATTTTTTATACCTTATAAATAATTAAATAACCTTTTAATTTATAATAATTATTTAAAATTATATATGAAATCATTCCACATATAAATACATGTACAAGTGAATAATTTATAGACAAAAAAATACAGAAATGTTTTAAAATCTGATTGCTCGGGGTTTTCTAAAAATAATATAGCCAAATATAAAATAGTAATAACAAATAAAATACTAATAAATATATGTTTTTAAGATAATATATTTTGTTTATTTCATGAAATACATGTGAATAAAACTTATTGGATTTATGAGGAATACATAAGATTTAATGATCCTTCATAACTATTATAAAATTCAAGGCATATTTATATTCTTAAACATTAAAATAGATATATAATATATAGAATATTAATGTGACCATTATGGGTAGAAGAAAAAATAAATAAATTGGCCTATAAATATGATAATGTAAAGAAAAAAACATATAAATTAATATTTAACATAATTAGTATAATGTTATAATATTTCAAAGTCAAATTTAATAATTTATTATAGAAATATGTTTTTTCATTATTCATAAAAATTATTAGAAATTTTTAATCATCATTTTGGAATTAGTGAAGATTTTTTTTAGAGTGATAAATTTCTAGGTGGATAATAAAAATATGGTTGTAATATTTAAAATATTTTAATATCACAATTAATTCAATTAATTACTCTCAAATTTATGAAAAGGTTTATATATATATAAAATTACATTGAATGAGTTTAATAATATATTTTACAAAAATTAAGTTGGAACCTATAAGACAATTCCCAAATTATAAATAATCATTTTTTACCTTTAAGTCAATTTGTGATTTTTTTTCATTTTATAATTTATTTTAATAAATAAACATCATTTTTTAATGGAACAAATGAAAATAAAAATATAATTTATTCTGATTATATTTTTTTAAGAATAACTTTTATTCACGTCGAGGAGAAAAAATATTAATTTATTCAATTTTTATTCTCTAACTACCTCCCACAAAACCTTTTATTAATTATATGAATCACTATTATTCAATTTATAGTGTAAAAATATCATTTTATTATTCATATAATTCTATAAAACCTTCTATCATTACCTATAAAAGCTTCCATTCACCTCCCATTTCTCCAGACATTAAATAATTTATTATTTTTATAAACTCTACCTATATATTTCTCCTACATGTTTATAAATCTTAATGATCCTTTTTTCTCACTACAAATCCATTATTTGAATATAGAAGTCAAGTAATGAAGTGGCTATATGAATGGTGAGGTATTGATTCATATCTATAGATTTAATTTATTTTTAGCTTATTTACATGTATAATTGTTTTTTTAAAATGGAATAAAATTATGATAACATAATTAAATCATATTAAATTTATGTAAAAATAATATAATCACCAAATCATGAATCAAAATTATTTCATTTTTGAATTAATAATTTAATGATCGTCACTGATTCAAAAAACTACATAGATTATGTTTATAAAAAATCAATCACCAAAATAATTATTGGATAGAAATTTGGTATTATTCATTCAATTTAATAATAATTAATAATTTATGTAATTAATAAATAAAATTAATTTTAATATTTATAACTTAATAGATGCATTTAAATGACGCATCATGTTTACTGAAGTTTCTTAAATAAATATAACAAGATATTATTTCTTATTATGATTTATAATTAATTATAAAATAAAACTCATTTAAAAATCCTAATCATGGGGAATTATTAGAAAAAATTATCCCTAAACTTATAGATATTATTAAATCAATAGGTAATAAACTACCACCAATAAATCTAATGAAAAGGTTCCTATAATAAATTACTAATAAATTGACATAACAGAATAATAATAAATTGAATAGTTATAATTGATATCATGTAATATGAAACTAATAAAAAAATTGGATTATAAAGGATCATAGAGGTATATTTGAGGCTAGTTAAGACTTATTGTCCGGGGACTCTCACACACTCTTAATTTTATTTGGTTCTATTTTCTCTTATTCTTATGTATCTCATTTAGTTTTGATAAAAATTTATTTTTAATAACTTCTATTTCATTTTTTTCTATACTGAAATAAATTATAATATATTGATATTAATATGATTTCTTTAAACTCAATCATTACAAATTAATTAGCTTAAATTATTCCCTATCTCTTTTCATTTCAGTTATTATTATCTTCCAATCTGTATTCTTTTATTCTTCATATAGAATTTTGTTGGAAAATCTTTAAGGCTACTATATCTTTATTTTTTCAGTACTTTCATGTCTCTATACCATTTTAATGAGATATTTTTCCTTTTCATTTTATTTTGTTAATTTTTTATGTCCAATAAAAATTCAATTTCATTTATTATATCATATAATTATGTCTAATATTTACATTCATGATTTGTTATATTTTATTCATTATTTATTCAGGTATAATAATGAATAACTTGGTTTTTTAGTTATTCATTTGAGATGGTATTTCATCCTTCATTGGATCATTTATTTATTATTACATATGAAAATGATAATTCAACCACATCGTTGTCATAGGATTTCATGTTTTTTATTTGATGTATGATCTTTTCTTTATGGGACACATTTGTATGTATGTTTTAAATTGGGATGGGTGGTATTATAATTATACACCTCAATCAAATAAATAATTCTTATATCTCAAGAGATCCCATGAATGGTTTAATGAAATTGAACCTACCATATTATGTTAATTTTTTATAGTATCTAGCCTTAATTATTCTGTTGATGAATTTTTTTTATAAATTTTATAATTGAATGGTTTTTCATATACTAATATTTAATTTTTATTTTTGATTCCTTAGAATATCATATAATTTTATACTCCTATTAGAATCATTTTTCTATGTAATTTTTATATGTTATTCCTTATTCGTACAAAATTCTTTTTTCTCATGGTATAATCATTGATCATTAATTATCTACACTAATTGTTCTCTTTATTTTTTATATTATTATCTCTTAATAAACAAATTAATTTCACTCTTTGTTCTGATGTATATCATTAGCTAATTATTTGTATAAATAATATGATGGTTTATTATTATATGTTTATTATAATATTATATAAAAATAGTTATATTATGTAATATTAAAAAAAATTTATTATTTAAATAACATTAAATTATGTTTTTCCATTTGATCTTGGTTATATACTTTTCACAACTCCATTTTTTTATCTTTAAATGTCATGAATGTTTTTTATGAGTCATAATTTATCATCAAATGGAGGAGATAATATCCTTATAAATGAATAATCATAGATATATATTAATATAGGATTCAACATGAAGTATATATCTCATTATTTCATCCTAAAAACATGATACAAGGATAAACATATATCATATCTAGTGAAAGCTTGATGAACATAACAATGGAACAACATAAGATTAAGTAAAGTATCATTATGAAGACATAATACCATAATTGAGTAGGTTCCACTACTAATGACTCAATCATTGAATCCAATGACATATAAAAATTCATAATATAGATCTTGGAACATGATTTTTAGGTGCAACCTTAATATTTTAATATGTTGAAAATCATACTTAAAATAAATAAAGAGAACAAAATAATAATATTGAATCAATTGTAATAATAATCATGGATAAATAGGGATGAATTAAGAATGAGTTTAACAAAATTTCATATATCATGTAATTGAAGAAATCAATAAATAAGAAACATGAAGTCGTATTAACATATGGAACTGATGGATAAAGAAGAAATATGTAAATAAAAATTTTGAAATAAAAAATATAACATGAATAACTCTTTAAAAGTGAGTTTTTGTAATATAACATCATTGTGGAGTGAACATAAATCAAAGCGGATGATGGTGAGGCTACCAACTACATAAATCAACTCATACTGAGTAAAAAGATGATTTTTAACCCTACTACTAATAATTTATTAGAGGTAAATATGGTTAAGTCTTAACTAGAATGTGACAACTGGCCAAAATTGTCCTCAAATAATTGTATTGAAAAGAAATGGTTGATGATGATGGCCCCCATAAGAAAATACACAATAATAGAGATCATGGTATGTTAATAAGAATATATATATCAAGAGAAACATGATGTATACTATTTATATGTACTCCATAATAGTCAAAACCTCAACTACCCTATAATTTAATATACTCTATCTATAGCTATTATCCCTCATAGTTTTTAATGTATTATATCTTGATATTATCCTAAACACCCTGAAACCCAATGAATAACCTCTTCCTTTGAAAACACCACCATATACATAAGTAACTTAATTAGGTTAACTAGATTCTTAATAGTTAGATGGAGTGCCTTATCTTTATCATATGGTATGGGCTCTTCATCTAGGGAAATATTTGAGTGAAAAAAATATGGGGTATATTAAATTAAATTTTGAGCTCCAAAACACTCATTATTCCCTGTTTAATAGACATAAACTCCTTCCAAATATCCATATTACACTCTTTTGAAAAAAAACTACATGAATAAAATCTCTTAGAAATCATCCCATGAAATTACTAAATCCTCAAGATCCCCAAGGAACAGAACCACCACTAAAATGTAGGCACTCACAACTAAATAACAACCAACACATTCAAATTGTCCATCCATTAATATATGAAGATAAAATAAATCACTCAATCCTCTATCCATAAATATTTTTCATGATCCATGACACTCCCCTTAGACATTTTCATGATCTTACATCGAAAATCACCTAATGACTTCCTCTATGACTCGTTATCATCAGCATGGAAAACCATAATATAGTCAACAATATCATCCTGACATAACTCATTAATCAAAACAATACGTGAATGATGGTCACCTTCCATATCTATAAGGGAAGAATCCAAACAGTTAACACTAAGAACACTTAGTTAATCAATGGTAATTTAATTAGACTCAATTTATCTTTCCAAAATAAACCATGTTCAACCAAAAAACATAAAAAATCATGGTGAATATACATCTCATATGGCTCAAACACATAATTAGTATTTTCATTCTAGGTTGAACGAGTAATGATAATTTACTTAGGATATCTCAATAGGGGACCTAAATGTATATATTTAGTGGTATACAATACCACATCACACACTATATTCAATAATACTATTTTCCTATAAATCCCTTATGGTCCTCACAATTTCCATAGTCAAAAATTCACCCAATATTTCTTCATTTGTATGGATACCGCTATATCATTACCCACACACATCAGGAACCCCTTGATCACTAATAATAAAGGAATGTGTGACCCAAAAAACCTATATCTTATAGTGTTCAGGTTAGTAACAAGCGTTGTGGGTATGATCACAGATAAATGAGAGTAATCACCCTAATAATACCATGAATATGGAAAATAACCACTAATAAACTAAATAAAATTTTTAAATAACCTATTCTATAATGAATTTTAATGTCATACGTAATAATGGTGTGTAAAATATAAAATAAAGCAGAAATCATAAGTAAGTAATTGAATCACATACCAGCAACCGCTAAGAGTTAGTATGGCCTAGATTAGAAATAAAACCCCTCTATGAAACCAATAAAATAAATTTATAAATTTAAGGGTGAACATACAGGTATACATAGTAGGATAATCCCCAAAAAAATCTCATGAAAATGTGGGAAAATCATACTTATGCCTTAGTAAATAAATTTTGTGATCTAATCACATCTATATCAGGTAATATATCTTGAAACACCTTGATGGCTCACTCACCCAATATATTATCCAACTTTAGTAATGTAGTATTGAAGATTATGTATCAATAAGGTATCTAATATCTATATACCCACATATCTAGTCACTCCCATTCTCAAATTACATATATCAGGTGCTTTAACCCATTATATATAACCACATAACTATATATCATAGATAGATGCCTCATGAAACAACCCCATTACAATTTCACATCGCATATTCATCATATTATAGTATCAAAAACATAAAAAATAGAAACCTCATCCCCTCTTCATACCAGGAATTTCCCCCATCATTCATATGAAATACAACAATGAAAATAGGTCATCCAATATATATACACCAAAAGATGAATCTATTACAACATATATATATATATATATATATTCCTACAATAAGTCATTGTTTACTATATTCGATATAAAGGAGGATCGAGGTACATGGATCAGTATTTCATACATTCCCTCTACATCAATGATTTTTTATAACACAATAAGAACCCAAAACCATATAGATGTAGGTCAGGTTACACAAATTGAGTAGTGTTGTATACGACATAACAACGAAATATCACATATATTAGTCAAACACATATTCGTTCCAAGTGTTAACACCATACCAATATAAGCACAACCTACATGAACCACCACTTCATTACTACCACATGCTAACAACTGATAAAATAATAATTACCTAAAGTAGCACAATTTATTCACACAAATAAACCATAAAAACATCACTAACATCATTTTTCATTCATCATTTTTATTTCCAAAATATTGATTAACAATAAACCATAAAATACTATACATATTTAATGAAAATAGATTCATAAAACTACATCCAACATTTGTATAATTATTATTTATGAGTAAAATTTACTTCAAACTTTATAATCCATTAGTTAAATTTCTTCAAGATATAATATTTTACCTTTTAATAGAATGAACATTTATCAATTCCAAATCACTTCCTATTATTTTAATTCATTAATTTTAACCACATACCTTGCTATCAAGAAACTATTACCCAACCATAGAATAACAAAACACATTAGCATATATAACAACCTAAAAAATTCCAAAAATTACTATAACTTTCAAAGAACAACTTCTTTCATATATAATTATCCATGTCAAAACTATTATAGAAACAGAACAACCCATCCACCAATACCCCTACCAAAATGTAACAAATCATTACTACCAGCAAAAAATGATCCATTTCTAATATAACCAAAACAATAATTTTTATGTACATAATAAAAACAAGATAAAATATATAAGAAGTACACAGTATATAAATTAACATTATTCATTTAATATATATTAAAATCGGGTTTCACTTTTAAGCATCAACACCTAAATTCATGATTTATGCATAAAAAATTCATTAACTATTTTATGTGATTTTCCCATTAGTAAAGGTTATTTAAACATCTCAATAGGCCCATGAAATATCATTAATAGCTTCAAAAATAAATAATTTTTAATAAATACCAAAAAATATCACAATATATAAGAAACAAAATAAACAATTTCATAAAAAACATGTTCTTCCATTGAAATTCCTTCAGTCTGATTAATTATCTTATTTATGATGGTATTTAACATAATCTCGATGAAATGAAATACGTGATAATTAAAATATTTACACATAATAAATAATGAGGAGTTTTGAATCCCCAATCTACACTAAATATTTACAAATCTCTATACGAGGAAACAAGAAACCATGAACCAAACACCACCAAACATAAGATGAACATCCATATGTTTTAGAAATGACCATTCCACCTAAAACACAACACAATAAATCCAAAATAGAAACATCACTACTATCATTTCCCCTAAATGTGGAAAGGAAGACAAGATAATCATGAATACATGAATCAGAACTCACATTGGAACACGTGGAATTTATCTCTTGGTGATGAGGGAAAACGCCAACAAAAAATGGTAAATGTTGCCCAATGAAACACAACTATTAATTAAGGGTTTTTTGTGTTGTTCATAGATTAACTAATAATTTAATACAAAGATTAAATTTATAGTCATTAAATACAATTAAAGGATAATTATAAGATATGGTACATCAGGCCACAATGAAACTCATATTTGTAAACCATTGTATATCATCCCACATACATAAGACTCAAATAGTATTAAAAATAATTTTAATAAAAAAGTAAACTATAAAACCAAGGAAAACATTCCATAATTCTCCCAAATACTAGGGATTATGTCAGGATCCTCAAACTTCTCTCCTCAAACCCAACACATCCAAACCAAATCATGTTGTAACGATGTGAAACACAGTGTTACATAACTAAGAGTGACATAGCTTTGAATAAGGACACCTAGGTCTCCATTATATAGTGATATGTGCCACACAACAAGGTCTACCATGAAAGATTTAGTAAAAATCCCATTTAAGATAAATTTAAGAGGTCTCATAAAATAATATACTAATAAAATATAAACTCAATACACCATGATAAAACTATACCACAATGAAACCCATCACAATACAATGAAACTCATGTATAATAAACCTAAGAGGATTCACGTCATCTTGTTAGAAGGAAACTTGTAACATAATATGATTTAAAAAAACTATTATTTAATGTATGTATGACATGGAACACTGAGTTTAATTGAACCCCAATATACTATTAAAATATTATAATTTAAACAATTGTTTCTGAGAATTTTGATTCGTGGGTATGAATAATATTAAATGATTAATTAAATATATATGAAGTACCTAATTAGAAAAAATCATTTATTAATGGTTAGTAAATATGTTCCCAATTTTTTGTAAGGATATTTTATGATTCAAAAATACTTTTTCTTCAAAAATGATTTTTATTGTTTTTGTGGGAAACTGGTATAATAATTTTATGGAAATTATATAAATTGTATTTTATAAAAAATATATAAATTTGGAAATAAAAATATCAAAATTATCCTAGGGTGAATTTTTTGTATATGTGTTAAATTTAATAAATTTTATTCAATATTTTTAATCACAAGGTTAAAATTTCTTAAATGGGCCCATTTTAATTTTTTTTCAATATTAATAATAACTGTGGTAAGATTTATCACCTCAGAAAAGGGTAAATTCAGTTAATCTAGGTTAAAACCAGTTTATAAAAGCATAATTATTTATCCTAATTTTTATTGTATTAAGGTAATTATACCCTTGTAACTATGGTCAATAAATGTATATGGTTAATGGAATCATATCCATTAAAATGAACAATATAATACTTAAATCAAATAAAGTTTCAAAATGTTACTCTATTAGTTTTCAATATCAATTATGTGTCCACATAGGGACAAAATCAAAGTATTAATTAATGTAAAATTCAATATGGTTTATTTTAAAATAAAATTATTGATAATACATTTTTTATACTCTTAGTACTATAAAATTACTATAAATTCTTGTGAAACACTAATAAAATATTTATTCAAATAACAGAAAAATAAAGTACATGATCTTATAAACATTAAAAGTCATACAATATGAGTAACTTATAGTGTTACACGAATTTTTTAAATTAACATGACATGTTAGTGATGTTTAAAATAAATATATTCTAATTTTAAGTTTTTCGTGATATAATTGATGTTAAATTAATTTAATAGTCTCGAAATTGACATTATTGACAATATATCAAAATAATATTTCATTAAATTATTTAAAAATCATTCATATATTTAAATAAAAAATTGTTCATAATATATGATCTAGAATTATATAAATATTTAATTTATGATCAATTTTTACCATATATGTGAAATTATATACTTTTAAGAATGAAAAATGAATTTCCACGATTAATGTCAAAATAGTTTAACAAAGAGGATAAACCAAAATATAAGGTTTATAAAACAAAAATATAAGGTTTATACCACCAAAATATTTAAACTATATCCTGTACTATATGTTAATATCTTTCCATTTGAATGAATTTGGATTTATAATAATTTTTTGTAATTTAATCTTTTATGAAATTCCAGAATTACTCTAAATCTCAATTATAAAAGAGAACCTCTTACCTAGAATCCTTATAGCACATTGAGCCTTATATATCATCAAAAAATAAACAAATTCCTTATCAAGTAACTTATCTAAGTTATAGAGTATTTTTTAATCCCAAAATATCATCCCTAGGTCCCTTAAAAGGATATTTAAAAGTGTTTTTCACCTTAACCAATCACTTTCATTTTACTTATTATTTACCTCATCTAAATATATAGTATTTTACATAAAATATTGACCAAATTATCCTAAATATATTTAAATGTTATTATTATCATTAAATCACCATAATTCATCCTCTTTCACATCAAATGAGAGGTGATATTATCTCTCATGCGTACATATGGATTATCATCTCGACAATGCAATACAAATAATTTCCCACTGCTATATTTCATGGTGGTTGTTATGATGTGTTTAAAATTTATATATGATAATTATGAAATAAATATACAAATTTAATTATAATATCATATCTACCTTCTTTCCTTCCAATCCTTTGAAATATAATAACGTCGCTCATGAGTACGTGTGGACTACCACCTCCATGAATGGAAGTTATCTTTTTTCATTTCTATTTGATATGGATGTTAATAATGATTAATTTTATTAATATAGAATATGTATATGATAAAATAATAATTCTGATAAATTAGAATTTTTATTTACCTTTCATTCATTCCATACTTCAAAAAATGAAAATAGATTTCTTGCGTACATAAAACATACTGTCTACAAGAATGATTTGATTTATTATTTATTCTATATATTTTACAGATAATCATGTATATTTAAATAATTAATATAATTCTTAATTATTTAATGACTAAAGTTTTTTAGATGATATTACCATGATCAAATTACAAGGACCTAAACTACAAAACCAAATCTTACATGAAAAATAAAAAATTTATCACATAAAAAGGAGAATTTATAAATAATTATTAATAAATGGGTTGTACGGGGTTATAAGTAAATCATATATGGTTTGATATATATTAATATGTTTATTTAATATATTCATAAAAAATATATATTTATTATGTTTTATGTTTGAACACACATGAAGGAATTTGGACGAGAGTAATGTTTTCTCATCTCACTTTTACTTCCTCGAGACATATTCCATATTCACCACTTATTTATTTTTTTAGTTTATATATAACCCATTTGATATGTGATATTGGGGATCTATTTATATTCATGATACTTAAAGTTTCATTTTAATTTATTTCATTAATGGGGATTATGGTTAAAATTTTATTAAATCATTAACTATTTATTTCACAATCATATCATTTTTAGGGATTGCTTTTATTTAAGCCTCCTTTGAGAGAGTTGTTCAATATTAATATCATTAAACAATTATATTTTAGTATACCATACTTATTAATTACCCTTTAAAGTAATATTACAATTTCCCTCTCTTTTTTATGTTAAATTAATGATATGTTTTTTAATAAAATCTGATTTCATTTCTATCTTCATCTATAAAACCATTCTCTAACATATCCATGTTTTCTAAAAATATTTTCATGAATATTTTAAAAACACTCTGCAAATGATTTATTGAAGAAATGTTATAAATGTTTTAATTTTTACAAATTGTTTTTAAACGTAATCATATTATCATTTTCCAAACATGGTACTTTAGTCTTTTTACTAAAAATGTGAAAAGAATATTTGTTTTATCCAATACAGCATGAGAGGAATATCTCATCTCCATAACAATTACCTGAACTGAATTTTCCTCTATATTTTTTTCATGATTCTTTTTATTGATAATGTTTTTCCTTAAATTTTGGAACTATATTGTTTTTGAAAGTTATTTTCAAAGTAAAATGGTATTTTTATCATGAGTGTTTCAATAAAAAATTTATGGTATTTTTATTCATGTAAAACAATAGCCCCTCTTTTAATTATGCCAAAATGGGGATATGATGTAATGATACCAAACATATTATTTTTATAGATGATTTATGACCAATTTGACAAGTGATGTACTAATTTGATACTGTTATCCATTTTACTTTGAATGGTTTATCATTATGTGAAAATGTTAACATTTCATGTATTATTTTTTTAAAATGAATGTTTACATTTATTTGTTTCACCATATTCATATGAGGAATTAATTGTATTTAGTAAGTTTTAGGTGAGGCCCACTATAGACCCTTAATTCATTGGTAGTTCTCTTGAGACAAACAAGATTGGGTTTTGGAAGAGGCCTTACCCATTTATGTAGATTTCATAGCAAAAGGACATGATGGTATTTCTAGATTTAATGTTAAAGGCCTCTATAGAAGGTTTTAGATGTCGGACATTATACATTCCATAATTATGATATCATATGTTGATTTATATGGGATTTTTTGATATATTATTATGTATATGGATAAGTTTCTAGTTGATTGTATTATTTACATGGAATTATTTTAATATTATTTATATGTAATTATTTGAAAATTATTGAATCTTTACATATTTTTTATTCCTTTCTTTATATTCTACAATATGTATACACTTATTGACCATTTATGTAATGACCTAGAATTTTATTAATGGGATTTCCCTTATAATAATTTCATAAAACAAGTACATGACATAGAGAACCCAATAAAAAAATTATTCTCATAAATCGAGAATAATAAATTAGTTAGAAAATTAATCAATTAGATTTACAAATGTTATATTAGTATAATAAATAGAAAATAAGATAACATGAATGGGAAAATTTGGATCGTTATGATCCAATACAATGACCACAATGATAAACAATGCTATATAAATAAAACATAATGTTAATAATAGAATATTAATTAGCGAGATGAATGTATATATATAACCATATGATAGAACATAAGTGAATAAAGAATGAATGAAATAAGAGGTATTTATAGAAATTAAGGAACAAATACCATTAGAATAGTAACCTGACTACTGGAATAATAATATAACCATTAGGAATAGTATTATGGCCATTAGAATACAAAAGTCACCTATGAATGAATTAAATACAAATAAATTATCTCATAAACAAAAACATGATACATTTATATCATATTATAATGAAATAAATGTTTTAAAAATGATAAATTATGGGTTGGTATTTTTGTAAAATGAATTTTTTTTACAGATTTATAATTAATATAATGATTTAAAATAAACTTTATTTTCACAAAATAGAATCATGAGTTAATAGTAAGTTTTATTATAATTATAAGTTATTTTTAAGTGACCTTAATTAATTTTTTTAAATGTTTATAAAATTGATTGTAATATTAAAATTGGTATTTTTGGAATAAATGATGATTTTATTTAAAAATTGAATTTCTCATAATTTAAAAATTATTTATAAAAATGGATTTAATTTTTTAAATAAAAATGAAAAAAAATGGTTTGGGTGAATTTTAATATTTTCCAAAAATAGTTTATTTTTTATAATTAAATGTGACGATTTATGATATATAATATTATAATATAAATTCATGAATTTATTAGTCATGTTTGATTTAAGAACTGATTATATCACACCCACCGTAACTATTTAATTTATTTAGTCATATTAAATAAAAATATTGATATTCGTGAGCTGAAATATAAAACTAATTAATATAAAAACCAAAACACCCCTAGACTCCCCTATAAATACCACCCATTATTCTAACACCATCTAAGACTTTTAGATTTCCAATAATCTAATCAATTCCTTTTCAAAGCCTCTTAGACAATTCCAATATCAACTGGTCTCAACAAAATACCAATTCCATGTTCCTTAAGGGGTCCTTCACGGATGTGATATTCAAGAGGAAACTTTCAAAAACCATCCCATTTTATTTAATTTCATCTTCACCCTTCCCCTCTCCTCAAACATCCATAAATTCATAATATTTGATGTTTCATTTATATACATAAATTTTATATTATTAGATAAATATATTTTCACCACATCATTTCTCGTCTCCTCTTATTCAATTAAATAAATGTTGTCCAAATTATTGTGGTTTGTAGTCTCCATGGATAATGAGTTTTCGTTTTCCATTATATCTTTCATGGATGGTCATAAAACCATTAATATGGAAAAAAAATTAATATGTATATTATAAGATGTTAATGATCTGGAACTCATATTAAACAAAACAAATTTTTTTTATATAAAAAATATTAAAATAACCTAAACATTTATCGTTAACATTTTATCAAATGAATCATCTTTATTCCAAAAAAAACTATATATGGGGAAATTTAAACATATGGAAGTAAATTAATACTTTAAAATTTAACTTCAATAGAATTATTATCATTTTATGGGAACTTCCATAATTTTGTACAAGTGAATCATCCATGAAACCACGAATCAAACACTATTAGAACAATGAAATTGAACTTTATAACTCATTAAAATGGATATAAAAGAAATTAAATACATTATTATAAATCAAATACATTTATGAGAGTTTATGAATTACATAATTAATGAATATAATTTTATTATATAGGAAATTATGTCCAAGTGAAGAACACATTCTAAAGTAAGTTAGGAGATCTCTCCAAACATCCATTTTTTCCCTTTGGGTTACAATTATTATCTATTTTCCAAAATGTAGTTCACCATTATTCTTATATAATATTCATAAATTTTTTATAAATTTTCCAAAATTAAGAATTATTCTAAATTAATCTTTATTTTATGTTTAATTACATGTTTTAAAAGGTTCTCTTCTTAATTACTCTCGATAAGCAAGACCGATGAAAGGGAACTACTCTATTTCTTAACTATTTTCAAGTACAATCCATTGATTATTTTAAGACAAAAATATTTTTATATAACAAATATTTTATTCATGAAAATATATATTAGTTCATTTCTATTTTTTTTAAATATTACTCATGTATTCTATATAATGAATCTTAATTATTTTCCCTAAAACCTTACATAAGACGGATATTTATAATGTTACCTGAAAACTATATTTCTTGTTAACAATTTAGTTGGACAACATTATTCATACTATATTATTAATTTTACATTATGAATGATAAATAATTATTGAAATCCCTTATTTCATGGATGCCTTTGTTATATGCCACTTGGTTATACCTTGTGATATGATTATGATACCCATTTCCTTCCTTTGGTAACCCTTATGTGTATTCATTATTTATGATTCTTTATATGTAACACATATTCATGAACATGTTATGATGGTTGTACCTAGATAAAAATATATGTCATTGTGTAATATTTATTATCGGTAGACGTTATGTATGGGATTAGGGAGTAACCCTAATCCATTATAGGAAATCGTCCACCATGTGATATAGTCTTTTTAGTTATCCTTGACTCATGTTTATGTCATATAATTTGATTATTACACTTTCATATGTTACCATAATCACATTATTACATGTTTATTATTTTATACTTACATATGTTTATTCATGATTCATTCCCTTTAAGTTATCATGTTATTCCCTTATAACTCTTGTGATATATGTCATTCCAATATTTATTCCCTTAATTGGATTTTATCTCATCTCTTTTGTCTATGTATTCCCCTGGTTATCCTATGCTATTATAGGACCTCAACGGGAGTTAGGATCTCATTATAGAGATTAAAAAAATATTTTTTTTATTTCTCTTTTCACGTTTTCTAATCATGTATGTAGTCATACAAAGACACTAGACTATTGGAGCCATGGTTTTTTTATTGTTAAAATAATGTAATATTCTATGTAAAAAGATAGAGTCACTATAGTTAGTATCATAGAGTGGTCTATTCATTTTTAGGGATCAGGACTATAAAACATTATTAAAAACACTATGGAAAATTCTGTCACATTGGATAATGTAGACTAAACGTAGAAGCAAAACAATTTGGATATATTTTTCATTTATAAGTTTATCATTATATATTCAAAGGTTCCTTTTTATAGGATTAATATCTAAGTATTCAAGCCCCCAAATTTTATTTTTCTTCTTTAGATAATAGCTAGAAATAATAGTACCAATTCCAACAAACAATGTCATAGGAAATGTGATTGTTTCCCTAATGATATGCCATAAATAATGGGAACTTGAGCTCATAACTTCATGACAGTATTATCGCAACTAGATCAAGATATGAATAATAACATGAATCATGTGGAACTCCCTCCTTCTAAGAAAGATAAATTTTTTAATAATTTAAGATACAATGACCTCTAATATTTAGCAGATTATTTTTTCCCCTCATCATAGAATAATGGATTAAATCCATTGAGAAAATATTCTCTATTCTCTAATGAATAAAAGAAGATAAAGTCATACTAGTAGTGTATCATCTTGATGGGGAGGCTGATCAGTGGTTGAAATTGATCAAAAACGAAAATTATAAGGAAGAAATTTATTCTATGGATTTGGAAGTATTCATGAAACTATTTTTCTATAAATCTTTTCTCCTAACACTCAATATTAATATGGAGATGGAGTTCCTCAGAAAGAAAAAAAAGGAAGATGAAACTGTTAGGGAATATAAGAAAACATTACAAGGTTTTCATGATATGCCTCTAGCATTATCATGAACTCAAAAAGAAAGGTTGATTACTTATTCATTGGATTAGATCTACGTCTATGAAAATACATGGTGATTGTATACTTTGATAGCTATGGGGAGATTTTCCATGGTGCCCACAACATCGAAATAGATATGAAATAGTCTTAGTGGTCTCACAGGATTCCAGATAAATAGGAGAAAATAATTTTTAATAGGTTAGGATCAATAGATAAATACCATGAAGAAAGGAAAACCCAACATCCCACATGTTAATAGTGTGGGAAGAATCATCCTTGAAAATTTCTAAAGGGAACCCGAAAATTCTTCAAATTTGGATGAGACGGGCATCCAAGTAGTTATTTTTGAAAGGATTTGAAAAATCACACTAATATGGAAGAAGAAATGAAGGTTTTTATCAATAATTATTATGTATTATAGTGTTCAAAATATAAGTAAAATAATAATTATGTGAGAAAATTCGCTAAGCTATGTGTTTTCATAGACAATCAACAATGACAACCTCCATGGTAATAAGGAAGGGAATATGTTCCCACTACTACTGAGGTTGTTCCTAAAAATAATGTGGTGATAGGTATTCTATTTATTCATTCATGAATTGTGAACATACTAATGTGGTGATAGGTATTCTATTTATTCATTCATGGATTTGATATATTTATACAAATCCAACATCAACTGTTGGGAAGGGAAGATCACTCTTTACATACCAAGGAATCCCTCATTTCTAAAAAGTGTAAGGAGGTGGTTTATTATGATTCGGAATCATTATATCAATTGTAGATATTATTGCCTTATAAGAAAGAATATCTATCTAAAATGATTGATAAAATGGATTTGATTAGGCATGAAGACACGCCCATTGTGAGGGACTACTCAAATGTGTTCCATGAATAATATATTTTTATTCTTACTAAACGAGAGGTTGAGTTCTCAATTGATAATATACAATGATTTCTAACCACATGAAATACTCCACAATGGATAATCCTCGCTGAGTTGTAATAGCTAAATAATTAGTTAAAAGTGAACCAAAAAAAGGGTTTTATATACCCGAGTGCTTCTCCATGGGGTGCATCAATCATCTCCATCAAGAAGGAGGTTGGATCAATGTGCCTATGTATTGATTATCTTGATCTCAAAAGAATCACTATAAAGTACAAGTTTCCCCTAACACATATATATGACTTGTTTGATCAACTATATGGGTCTAAGTATTTCTCTAAGGTATGACGTTTTCAGGTTATCAAAAATTAATGTTGGGGAAGGAAGATATGTATATATATAATGAGTTCATATTTATTCTCTTCATACTCACTAATGCTCAATAATTTTTTCTAAACATAATTAATAGAGTCTTTAGGGATTATCTCGATAAATTTGTGGAAATATTTATTGGTTATATTTCAAAATACTCTAAGATAACAGAAGAACATTAATATATTTTGAATAATGTGCTAAAAACTTTGATAAGGGAGAAACAATATGGAAAGAACTGTAACTATGAGTTCTGGATAGATGAAGTATCATTCTTGGGGAATGTTATCACCAGCAAAGGAATATCTTCATGCCCTTCTAAAACCAAGGTAATTGATGGGTGTCCAAGACTAGTATTTTTAATGGTTATATAGAGTTTTCATGGTCTATATCGATATTAATGATTATTTTAGAGGAACATATCAAAAAATTTAAACCCACTAACCAAGCTGAATCGGTAGGGAGTAATGTTTGTCTGAACCAGTGACTGTGAAGACAACTACAAAGAGTTGAAAAAACATCTTCTCACTACACCATTACATACACTAATGAAAAGTGGTAATTTATTATGGAATACAATGATTCTTGAAAAAAATTAACAGATATTTTAAAGATGAAAAATGATAAATAAATATCATGCACCTCATAGAAGTTGGATGTTCATGTGAAAAATTATCTCACACATTATCCAGAGATTGTGAATGTGATCTTCACATAGAAAATTTTGTTGAATTATCTCTATATAGAGAAAAATTATATATATACTGATTATAAGAACCTAAAATATATATTCACACATAAGGATCTTAATATTAAACCATAAATATAGTTAGATATTGTCATGGATTATGACTACCCAATCGACTATCATTGTAGTAAAGTAAATAATTTGGTATATTCTCTATATAAAAAGAATCTTGCAACCCTTATGTGTATTCTTTATGTATGATTATTTATGTGGCACACATATTCAAGAACATGTTATGATTCATTAACATAGATAAAACTCTGAGTCATTGGGTAATTTTTAGCCTTAGGATATATTATGTTTGGGATTAGAGAGTAAACCTAATCTTTTATAGTATTTCCCACCATGTAATATAGCCATGTAAGTTACTTTTTACTCATGTTTATGTAATGTTTTATAAAAATTACACTTTTTTATGTTATCATAATCACATGATTTTGTGTTCTATATTTTATGCTTCCATATAATTATTCATGATCCATTCATTTTACGTTGTCATGTTATGCCTTTCTAATTCATGTGATATGTTTCATTCCCATGTTTAATCCCTTAATAGATTTTTATGTCATCCCTTTTTTATGTTTATTCCCTAAGATATCCTATGCTATTATAGTATCCCAAAGAAATTAAATAACACATTATATAGTGTAAATAAAATGTGTTTTTATTTTCAGTTTCAGTATTTCTAATCATGTCTCTAGTCTTAAAAAGACACAAGACTATTGGATACTTGTTTTTTATTATTTTAAAAAAAAATTAATATTCAATTTAATATGATAGAGTTACTATAGTTATTATTAGAGCATGACCTATTTTTTAGGTAATAGGACTAGAAAGATTTATTAACAACACTATGGATATTTATCTCACCTCAGATAACCTATATTGAATCATAGGGAATCACATCTTAGGATATATTTTTTCATTTATAAGTTTATCATTCTATATTCATAGTTTCCTTTTTTATATCCTTAATATCTAACTATTTAATCCCACAAATTTTATATTAAATAGATAAAAATAGGATAACCCTTGACAATAACCAATGTGATGGGAGATTTGATTATTTCCCAAATGATATTCCAACCATGATGGGAACTAGATCTCATAACATCATGACATTACTAGCTCAATTTTCTGAATATATAGACAATAACTTGAATCATGTGGAACTTTATCCTTATTCTAAGAAAGATAAATTGGAGGTTTAACACTTTATGAAACAAATAACTCCTATATTTAGTCAATATTCTGATCACCTTGTCACAAAAAAAACTAAATTAACTCCATTGAGAATATATTCTCTATTCTTTAATTATTAGAAGAAGAGAATGTCACACTGAAAGTATAGCATTTTGATTGGGAAGTTGATCATTGGTGGACACTAATCAAAAACAAAAATTATAAAGAAGAAATTGATTCAATGGATTTGGAAGGATAAATAAAACCATTATTGAACAAATATTTTCCTTGAACACTCTGTGTTAAGATATATAGGTAGTTCCATAGACAAATAAAAAGGAAGAGAAATCAATCTGGTCTATGATAAAAACAATACAAAGATTACACAATATGCATCTAGGTTTTTAATGAATATTTAAATCAATGTGGATAAATTATTCAGTGGATTAAATATGAGTCTACAAAAAGATGTATTGATTCTATACATTGATAAATATGAGGAGATTCTCTGTTGTGACTAAAACATCGAAATAGAGATCAAAGAGTCTTATTGGTCTCATGGGATCAAATATAAATAGACAATAATAATCATTAATATGGAAGGATCAATAGATAAATAACATGAATGAAGTAAAACCCAATATCCCACAAGTTAAAAGTGTGGGGTGAATAATTCTATGAAATGTATAAAGGGAACTAGTTAATGCTTCAAATGTGGAAGAGAGGGGAATACATGTAATTATTTCTGAATGGATTTCAAAAATACGACAAATTTGGAAGAAGAAATATTGATTCATTTTACCACTCATCATGTAGTGAAGTATTTAAACTAGATAGAAAATGGGAATTTTATGAACTAATTCCTATAATCCAAGTGTTTTCATAGACAATAAACAACGAAGGCCTCCATGGAAACAAGGAAGGTAATATGTTATCGCAACATCTGAGGTGGATCCTAAAAATGATGTGGTGATATGTAAAATATTTATTTATTAAAGAATAGATAACATACTATTTTATTCTGGTTCTATGCATTGTTTCAGAACATTAATGTTTAGTATAAGTATTCAAAACCCACTTAAAAATGTGAAGGATTAGTTTTCTATGAGAAAAAGAATGATAAAATTATTGCATCTAAATTATATAACTCCTCCCCAGTTAATTTTTTTGGACTAATCATCCCATAATATTTTTTATTACTTCCTTTGGTGGGGAAAGATGGTATATTTATCATGGATTGAATATATTTATTCAAATCAAAAATCAACTGTTGGGAAAGGGATATCAATCTCCCCATCAAAAGGCACAATAAATTCTACAAAAGTGTAAGGTGGATGATGAGTCTCATTCTGAATCATCATCTCCATTGTTGATATTATTTCCTTATGAGAAGAAAAATCTATCTCAAATGATTGAGACGAAGGATATGATAATGCTCTATGACATGCCAATTTTTAGGGACTACACTAATGTGTTCCATGAATAATTTTCTATTAATCCTCTTAACTGATATTTTGAATTCTCAAATGATAATATACTAGTATTTCTTCCCATATAGAATACTCTTTATAGGATGAACAACATTGAGTTGGAGTAAAGAAATAATGTATTACAAGATAATTTGGAAAAAAAATTATGCTCAATTGCTTCATCATGGGGTGCGCCATTCCTCGTCATCAAGAAGAAGGATGGATAAATGTTCCTCTAGATTGATTAACTTTAGCACAAAAAATTACTATAAAGAATATTTATCCTCTACTAGTGATAGATAACTTATTTGATCAACTATGTGAGTCTAAGTATTACTATAAGGTATACCATTAATCAGGATGTCAATAATTAAAGGTAAGGAAGTAAGATAGTCCCAAGATTACCTTTTTTATGAGGTATGGATACAATGAGTTCATGGTAATTCCCTTAAGACTCACTAATTATCTAGAAATTTTCATAGACATAATAAATAGTGTCTTTAGGGAATACCTTAATAAATTTATGGTAATATTTATTGATGATATTATAATATACTCAAAGATTATGGAGTAACATAAAGACCTTTTTAATACGGTGCTAAAAATATTGAGAAGGGAGAAACTATATGAAAATTATAGTAAATGTGAGTTATGGATAGAGTAACTATCATTCTTAAGACATGATATCATAGGTAAAGGAATACATGTGGACCCTTATAAAACCAAGGTAATTAATGAGTGGCATTTACCAACATCTGTAATAGATATAAGGAGTTTCCATGGTATAGATAGGTATTAATGATGGGTTTTTAGGAACTTCTCATGATTTTACAACCCATTTACCATGTTGAATCAATAGAGAGTAATTTCTGTGTTGACCAGTAAATGTGAAGACTGTTGCAATGAGTTTAAAAAGAAGTTTATTACTAAAACAGTATATACACTACAAAAAAGTGGGAAATTAATTGTGGCATACAACAATGATTCAAAGATGTTCAGATATAGTTTACTGATTCAAAATGATAAAGTGATATCCTAAAATTCACATAAGTTGGATGTTCAAGAGAAAAATTATACCACACGTGATCGGGAGTTGGAGAATATAATACTCACATTGAAACTTTTGTGGCATTATCTCTATGGGGAGAAGTATTAGATATATACTAATCATAAGATCCTAAAATATATATTCACACAAAATGATATTAATATTCAAAATAAAATATGGTCATAAATCATTACATATTATGACTACTCAATCCACTATCATACTAGTAAAGAAAATAAATTGGCATCTTCCTTAATTAGAAAGGATCCTAAATCATTATCAAGATTGTAATTGAGAATGATCCAATATTGTAATTCTTTTAAAGGATCGAAATGGTATTCATAAATGAAGGTATATCTTCATTATCTTCTCAAATGATCTCTCAACCATCCCTTTTAGTATAGATAGAGTATTACCAATGAAATGATGTGGAAATTCTGAAAATGTTGGAGGATATAAGAAAGGGTAAATACTCAGAGTTAAATTTTGATGAGGAAGGAGTTGTATGATTTGGTCTATGAATATGTGTATCAACTAATCCAAAGATAAAGAAAGATCTTTTAAACATTTCACATAGCTCATTATTATATATTCACCTAGAGAGTAAAAGGATGTATTAAATTCTCTTATAGCACTATTGGTGGAAAAATATCAAGAATAAAATTTCTAAATGTGCATCAATGTGTCAGGTATATTAGTAAGGGTAGGGTAGAAGGAAAACTTATAAGTGGATGAAGAAACCATTACCCATACCTACATGGAAATAGGAAAACATCGTTATGGAATTTGTCTCTAGACTTTTAAATACATCAAGAGTAAATAATCCAATAATGGTCATTTTGGATCATCTTTTGAAGACTTATCACATTATTGTGTTTCAAGAGGATTTATCACTTGATCAACTTTCAAATATATACCATAAAGAATCGGTGGTACTGTATGAAGTACCATTATCAATAATATAAAATCACAATCTGATACTTACCTTTATGTTCTATAAAAGTCTCCAACGTGATTTAAATATAAATTTGAAATTCAGTATGACAATTAACCCTCAGATTAATGGCCAATCTTAGTGGAAAATTCAGTCACTGGATGAAATATTAAGAGAATGGTCAATGGAATTTAAAGGAGGATCATATTACCACCTTCTACTGGTCGAGTTCTCTTAGAAACATAGCTTCCCCTTATGCATCCAAATGTCTCTATATAAAGCCCATTATGGGGAATGGTGTAGAAAACCTGAAAGCTAAGATGGTGTTGGTGAATGTAAGTTGTTGGGACTTGAAATAGTCAATAAAATGGATGAAAAGGTAAATAACATCCATTAGTATATATGGTTTTCCCTAAGTTTATAGAATAGTAATGAAGATAATCATTAATGGGACTTAGAGTTTGAGGTTGGTGATAAGTTATTCCTTCTCATATCTCTATGGATGATGGTCATTGGATTTTGGATGAAAGGAAAGTTAATTCCTATTATCATTGTTCCTTTCAATAATATTTAGGGTATCAAATATATAGTATATTGACTTAAACTTCCACAAAGAATTTATCAAGTACATGATGTATTCCACATATCCCTCTTAAATAAGTACATACTAGATCACTCAAATGTACTGAACACATAGGTGGTAAAACATGAATGTGATATCACTAATGAGAGCATCCAATGAAGAACCTGGATCATATAGAGAATATTTAATGCAACAACACCACTCACCTATTCAAGGTATCATGGAGAAACCATAAGTATGAAGAGGCGACATGGAAACTAGAGGAAGAAATGAAGGAGAAATACCCACACCCATTTTCATCATAATATGTAAAATGAAATTTAGAGGGTGAAATTTCATAATGGGGGGGAATGTAATGACCCATAATTTTATCAATGGAATTAACCTTCCGATAATTATATCATAAAACACATACATCCCATAGATAACCTAATGAAAACATTTTTTTTAAATTAATAATGATACATTTGTTATAAAATAAACCAATAATAATTCCAAATATTACAACATGATGATAAGTAGAAAATAAGGCAACAAGAATGGGAAAATTTTGATCTTCTTGATCCACTAAAATGACCACAATCAAGAAAAAATATATAGAAATAAAACACAATGTCAATAATATAATATTAATTTTTAAGATTAATGTATATATAAAACATTTAGAGGAATACTAGTGAATTATAAATGAATGAAATAATAGGTATTTATAGAAATTTCAGAACCCATAACTTTGGAATAGTAACATAAACATTGAAATAGTAATTTGACCATTAGGAATAGTAATATGGATGTTAGAATAGTAACCTCACCAATGAAAGTATAAAATAAAATTTAAGTATCTTATAAATTAAAACATGATACATTTATAACATGGTCTAAGAAAATAAATGTTTTAAAATGATAAAGTATGTGTTTTTTTCATAAAATGTATATGTTTATTTGCAAATTTAAAATTAATATAATAATTTAAAACAAAATTTATTTCCATAAAATAGATTCATAAGTTAATAATATTTTGTATTATAAGTTTAAGATAATTTTATGGGACCATAATTAATTTTTCAAATGGTTATAAATTCGATTATAATATTAAAATTTTTATTTTTTGAATAAATGATGATTCAATTTAAAAATTAGGTTTCTTATATATAGAAAATTACTTTCATAAAATGGATTTATTTTTTAAAATTTACATTTCAACCAGTTTTTAGGTAGAATTTTTGGAATTTTTCAAAAATAGTTGAATTTATGGTGAATTTTGAAATATGATAATTTACAGTATTTAACATGATAAGATAAACACATGAATTTTTGAGTCATGGAAGATGTAATAACCCGTTATCTCGAACATTACTTCACAATTTACTATATTTATTCATTATAATCAACATTATTGATAGTCTTGTTCCAAAATAATAAACTAATTAATATAATAATGATCATAAAAACCTCTCCCCTATAATTAATGAATATAATTTTATTATCTAGGACATTAAGTAACAGTGAAGAACACATTTTGGAATAAGGTAACGGATCTCTCTGAACCTCCATTTTCCCATTAGGTTACACATTATCTATATTTTCCTGAAAGTATTTCTCCATTATTTTAATATAATTATCCTATATTATGTATCAATGTTCCACACATATGTATCTATTCAATTAATATTTCTTTGATTGGAAAATAAATTTTTTAAAAGGTTCGCTTTTCAATTCCTGAGGATAAGAAATCCCGATTAAAGGGGACATCCCTATTTCTTACCCATTTTCATGTACACTCCATAAACTATTTCAAGCCACTAATATTTTTATAAAATCACTATTTTTATAATAAAAATATATCTTAGTTAGTTTATTATTTATTGTAAAAAAATTCTTCTATTCGATATAAGACTCTTTATTAATTTCCTTAAAACCACACATCAGAAAAAATTTCTAATGTTACCTAACCACTTTCTTTCTTGTGTCCAATTCAGTTGGAAATAATTATTCGTGATCTGTTCTTGTTCATACTTTATGAGTGACCAAGAATGATATAAATCTAATATTTCATGGATACCATTGTTATAATCCCCTTGGTTATTCCTTATTATATGATTATGATACCCATTTCTTTCCATGGGTAACCCTTATGAGTATTATTTATATATGGTTGTGTATATGGAACAGAAATTCATAAACATGCTATAATGGGTGTTCTTAGATTGAACTCTAATTAATTGGGAAATTTTTTGTACCTTGAGAAGTAATGTATGATATTATAGAGTAAACCTAATCCATTTGTTAGAACCTGGTTCTTATTCTCGAGGTATAGGTTTCTTCTTTTCCTTTTTCCTTAAGTGTTTTTGAGAAAACAAGGGAAATGTGGGAAAATACCAAATTTATGGGTACAACCTGTGTACTTTTCTACACGTCGGGTACTTTGGCTGTGTGGGATGAGAGTACAGGGCGTGTAGGCTTTTCGGAGATTCAGGGTGTAAAAACTAACTACACACCGTGTACTTAGTAGTACACTATGTGTAATCAATTGGAAAATGAATAGTAAGGCGGTGAAGAGTTGCCTCTAGTGAATAATTAAAAATAAAGTGCACACTGTGTACTTGAGAGTATATGAAGTGTATTTATTTTTTTCATTAAAAACAAGAAGTAGCCTCCTCATTCGGCAGAGGAGGTAGTGGGTTCATTTGGAGCACTGGGAGAGGAGGTCGAATCCTGGAAGAGTTCCCGATCGTACGCCGGAACTCGGATTCTTCCGTCGTTGATCTCATTTGAACTACGCGGGTAAGTTCTTCCCTCTCCTTGAGTCTCTTCTTCCATTTCATTCCCGAGGGGACGTTATTTGAGTTTTAGCAGGTGAACATTTATCCTAGATCTATGTCGTTCTCGGTTGATTTGGGAGGCGGCGTTCATGTATATCGATTAAAGGAGATCGAGGTGGGTGGTCTGGTATTCATTTACAACTATTGAGTTTATTTTCTGTACAGTTTTGCTACGCGCCCATGTTCAGGGTGTTGTATGGATGAGGCCTTAGCTGTTAAGATATCTAGAATTGCATAGATAATCTAATGAACATGTATAAACTGTTGTGTGGGATTGTTTCCTTGATCTAGGGCCACCCTGTGGGTTCATTTCCCTTGTTTATCCATTTTTTCAGGATACTTGTGGGTATGACGTGATTATAGCATGTTTGAGTTTTCTTAAGAGGAAACAGATATCAATTTCTTGCTTATGTGTGGGGCTTGGCCTGGTTACTTTCTTAGCCTGACGGTAGTGATTTTCTTAGCCTGAGGGAAACATTTCTCATGCTTGTGAGTAGTAACTTCCATTCCTGTAGGAAATATCGTGTATTCTTGAGGGAAATACTTGTTATGCATGTGGACAGTCACCTGCGGGTTTCGATTCTGCATACATGAGGGAAAGTATTTTCATGTCTGAGGACAACGTTTACTTTTAATATTCATGGTGGTGATTTCTTATGTTGTACCTGCCAAGATAAGGCACAACCTTGGAATTGATAAATAATTATTAAAATGGAAATTTAACAGGTAGATATGGTTACTTTGGAGTACTTCCTAGTTTACTGTATTTCTTTATTACATATTGCGGTTGCAAATTCTCACTAACAATTGGGCACGGGCCTTCGGTGGCTGATTGCTGGGATTTATTTATCACACCCTATTTGGGTCATGTCTTGGGCCCAAACAGATTATATTTCTGCAGGTTTCAATAAGGGAAATGGTCCCTATATAGGTACATGATTGTTTTAGAGGAGCAGGAGAGCATGGGACTGAGTTTAGGCTTGTGATGCTACTGAGTTCTTATTGCACTATTGTGGTTTTGCTTTATTATATTTTGTACCCAGTCATATATTTTATTAGATTGTAGTGTATCCTGTTTTGGATTCTTTCTTATAATTAGGTACATGTGGAATCATCTTATATATGACTATTTATTATCTTTTACTGCAGTTCAATTTTCCATTTTAGCTCAATATTGTTTACTTCTTCCACTTTTTGGTATGTTTATCTTTTTCCACTATGCTACACTATGACAAATTAGGGCATAGATTCCCCACTATCAGACCTAGGACCTCGCTGCTAGTTGGAAGCCTCTAGCATTTGGGTAAATGCGCTTGAGGTCATGTGACCAACCGGGTTTAGGGCACCTGTTGTGTGGCACCCGAATCCGGGACGTTACAAAATGGTATCAAACGAGTTTTTTTTCTTTGATTTCACCATTGGGTGACGCACTTATGGTGTGTTGTTTATATTTTTATACTTAGGTTCTATTTAGTTGAAACCTGATGAGATGAGGGTATACCATCTCATGTATCATATAGGCACAGATTATAATCGCATTCCATGCATAGTTTATTTTCCATGTAGGTGCATTAGAAATTGAATGTTGTTTTGATAGATGTTGTGTTAGAAAAGTCATGTTGTTGTGATAGGTACCTTGATAGATACGCCTACTGTTGATAGGGTATTGGTACTTGTTATGGTTGGGTTTATGGATGCTAAACATTGGTTTCTAAGAAGTATAGGATCTCTTGGACTAGAATTTAGAGGATCATGATCTTTCCCTTCGTGTGTTTTGTACTATAAAGTGAAAGGTTGGGTGATAAACTTTGACTCTCGAGGAGTGTGGGACCCCACATATCAGAATTTTGAATACCAGTTCTTTAAATTAATGAAAAAGGGTCTACATAGTAGTTTCTAAGGTGTATTGTTTGGAAACCCAGACAACACGGCATGTGGTTCTATGAAAACATGCCATGTACTCTTCTGTTTGGGAAGAAATGGAAAAATTTTAAGTACATGTCATGTACCCTATGTACACATCGTGTAGTTTCTAACCATGTCATAGGCCGCGTGGGTAGAGACACGGGATAGGAAAACTCTTGAGGGAACACGTCGTGTTGTGTTGACTCTGTGTCCACCGTGTGACTAACAACACGGACGGAGAAATCTTAGTTCATACATGACATGTCAATGATTAACACATCTTGTAGACTTTATACACGTCGTGTAGTCATGTTCAAAAGATAGAGCTGTGTGGCTTAGCTGTGTAGAAGGAGTCATGCAGGGGAAGAAAATTCAAGTACACGTCGTGTGTAAGGAAAACACATCATGTGTTTGGGGTGTTACACGACCAGTTCCAATAGAATTATACGCCCATGTGAAGACTTAAGGGGACACACCGTGTAGTTATTTTACATGTCGTGTAGTCCTGCTTTGTAAAAATTGAATGTTTTCTTTCTCCTTCTCCCTTATTACGTTTCCAGTTCTTAGTCCTTGATGATATTAATCTAAGGCAATTGTTTGACCTTGTAGAGTCATGCTACTGAGACGACCACGAGTTATTCACAAAGAGAGTGGCGAAGATTATACTCCAGGAATGGTAGGCCATGGGCTACCGATAGATCCTCCATCAGTTCTAGATGCGGCACCAGCCGTTATACCGGATGCAGGCGCGGATGCACAGTTCCGTGAAGGCTTCATGCGGTTCATGCAGACCTTCCAGGGAGCACCGTCGGCTACCACATCTATGGCAGAGCTGACACATCTATTCCAGTAGCAGCATCCACCAACATTTTCAGGGGATGGCGGACCACAGGCTGTGGAGTCTTGGCTCAGTTATATGCAGACGATCTTCGAGCATCTTAAGATGCCTCCTGGGAGAAGGGTCAAGTTCGATACTTACATGTTGTGTGATTCCACCAAGAGATGGTGGGATGTTACCACCCAGACTTAGAATCATCAAGACATGGTGTGGAATGATTTTTAGGCAGACTTCTATAACTTTTTCTTTCTGGAGACGCTAAGGGCAGATCGACCTCAAGAGTTCATGAATCTGCAGTAGGGCGCCATGTCAGTGATGGACTATTCTTCCTTCTTCACCAAGCTACAGCATTTTTCACCTGTTCTGGTGGGTGAAGAGACGTTGAGGGCTAGACACTTTGATTATGGTCTTCGATATGACATCCGAGAAATGGTTAATGTTTTCTAGTTTCCTACAATGCATGCTATTGTAAACCAGGCATTGATTACTGAGCAGAACTTGCGAGAAGCTAGTGGTATGAACCAGGGTGGTTCAGCACCGATCTCTGGTAATATTTCTACTGTCAATAGGAAGAGGCAGATGGATTTCTCTCATGGTGGAATTACTAGCCAAAATAATTCTTCAAGTAGCCCGGTAATGTGCTACCAGTGTTGTAAAGGGAGGCACAAAAGACTTAAGTGTCTACGTGACACAGTGGAGTGTCTAGCTTGTGGTAAGATGGGTCATCTGCAGTTTTTTTGCAGGGTGTTTCCACCGGTGACTAGTGATAGGGGTTCTGTGTAGACTCCACATGCAGGAGCAAGTCCACTAGCTTTTTACCAGTCAAGGAATTGGAATACGTTAGGACGTTCAGGCCGAGGTGGTGGTCGTGGTCGTGGTAGTCAGACACCAGGATCTCAGAGACAGAAGGGCGGGTCAGCCTTGGGTAGCCAGGTTGTGTCATAGGGCCACGGCACTGGACAGACATATTCAGTGCAACAGACCCAACAGGAGTAGGATCCTGGACCTTCCACTGTTAGAGGTACTATTCTAGTTGCTTCTGTTTTTTCTTCTATACTTTTCGATACTAGTGTTACGCATAGATTTATATATGTTCCCATAGTGGAGATCCTTTGGCTCTATGATTCTTCTTCTTCTGATATCATGACACTAGACACCCCATTGGGAATTAGAACGGCAGGTGTGCGTCAGTGCAAGGAGTGCCCCTTAGAGTCTGGTGGGTGTCACTTTCTAAGGGACCTCTATGTCTTAGAGATGACAGCCTATAATGTCATTCTCGGGATTGACTAGTTGGTACCCTTCTAAGCCTTTTTGGATTGCTATCTTCGCAGGGTGAGTTTCATGTCACCAGAGGGTGGAGAGTTTCTATACAAGGGAAAATGGTATGTCCATGCGATACGAGCTGGACCCGAGCATCGTGGGCGAGGTGGAGTGACAGCCCTTATTGTGAGTTTATATCTAGATGACTAGGGAACTTGTCAGAAATATTTCCTTCCAATGGTTGATCATTTTAGGGATGTCTTCCCAGATGAATTTTCAAGTCTACCTCCAGATTGAGAGGTGGATTTCTCTATTTATATTGTGCCAGGAGCATCATCGTTGTCCATTCCTCCTTATAGAATGACTACGCCAGAATTATAGGAGCTCAAGAGGCAGTTAGAGGAGTTATAAGCCAAGGGTTTCATCCGACCCAGTACTTCTCCTTGGGGTTCACCTATCCTATTTGCGAAGAAGGTGAATAGTAACCTCAGACTCTGTGTAGATTATCGGAAGCTAAACTAGTAGACATTTAAGAACCGATATCCCTTACCGAGGATTGATGATCTTTTTGATCAACTTCGAGGAGCACGAGTGTTCTCGAAGATTTACTTGAGATCCGGATATCATCAGTTGCACGTTAGACCGTTGGATATTCCTCTTAAATCCTTTCGGAGTAGATATGGTATATACGAGTACTTGGTCATGCCTTTTGGACTCAAAAATGTGTCAGCAGTCTTTATGGCTCTGATGAATCATATGTTCCACCCATATCTGGATTCCTTTGTGGTAGTCTTCGTGGACGAAATCTTGGTATACTCTCACACTCAACATGACCATGCCACCAATCTTAATATCATATTGATTACACTGAGGGAGCATCAATTATATGCTAAGATATTAAATTTTAACTTTTTATGGACCAGATACACTTCCTCAGTCATATTATCTCAGAGGCAGCAGTTGCAGTAGACCTAGAGAAAGTGAGAGAAGTAGTTTCCTGGGAGAAGCCTAAGAACATGTTTGAAATACAGAGTTTCTTGGGGCTGGCTTGTTACTACAGGTGATTTATATAGGATTTCTCTCACTTAACAGCACCGTTGATAGGTTTGACTAAGAAGGGTTTGAAGTTCATTTGTTCAGAAGCTTGTGAGACAGCCTTTTTGGAGCTAAAGGGAAGGTTGACTTCAGCACCAATCCTGGTACTTCCAGGCAAGGTAAGAGCTATACAGTTTACTTTGATGCATCAGGTATTGGTCTGGGAGCAGTGTTGATGTAGGGAGATTGAGTAGTTGCATACGAGACTCGATAGTTGAGGCCACATGAGATGAATTACCTGACGCGTGATCTCAAGTTGGCTGTAGATGTTCATGTGTTACGATGTTGGAGACATTATCTCTTGGGAGAACATTTTGTGGTGTTTACAGAACACAAAATTCTTAAACACATCTTTACCCAGTGTGACTTGAATTTGAGACAGTGAAGGTGGGTTGAATACCTTCATTCCTTCGAATTTGATCTTGCATATACACCTGGTAATGGTAACGCAGTAGCTGATGCACTGAGTAGGAGGAATCAGATACAGGCAGTGCAGGAGGCCAGTGGTGAGTGGTAGCTTATGGATTTGTTCTCTAAGATGTATTTAGAGGTGTAAGATAGTCAGGGGTGAACCTATCTTTCATCCTTAGTCGTGACTTCTACCCTCCAGGATAGAGTGAGGATGAGACAACTATCAGATTCAGAAGGCCTAGTTCTATGGGAGTCAGTGGCAAGTGAGGAACCTCCTCATGGTTGGACGATAGGCGATGACGAGGTACTACGTATCCATGGAATAGTGTGGGTTCCAGGGGATATACGCGAATATTTTATGCGGGAGTTTCATGCTTCATCTTGGGTAGTGCATCCAAGAGTTACCAAAATGTATTATGACTTGAGACGTCAGTATTTGTGGCCAGTTATGAAAAGAGAAGTAGTTGGTTTTGTTTAGAGGTGTTCTACTTGTCAGCAGGTGAAGGTGAAGCATCAGAGGCCAGCCGCACTGTTACAATAGTTACCCATTCTAGAGTGGAAATGCGATGATGTCACGATGGACTTCATGACCGGGTTTCTGAGGTCACCTCGAGGCAATGATGTCGTGTGGGTTGTTGTGGACATACTTACGAAGGTAGATCACTTTTTTCCGATCAAGGAGACCTTCGGTGTTGACAAGATCGGGAAGATGTATATCTGAGAGGTAGTACGTCTTCATGGGGTCCCTCGTTCTATCATTTATAATAGGGATTCCCGTTTCACATCTCGTTTCTGGTAGATTTTCAGAGGGAAATGGGTACACAGGTGCTTTTGAGTACAGCTTACCACCCTTAGATCGATGTCCAGTTAGATCGTACAATATTGGTGCTAGAGGACATGGTGTGTGCATGAGTCCTAGACTTTGGGGGCTCTTGGGAGAAGCACGTACCCCTGGTCAAGTTTTCCAATAATAATAGTTTTCAGGAAACTATTGAGATGAACCTTATAAGGATTTATATGGTAGGTCATGTCGATCACCTTGGTGCTGGTTGGAGGTAGGCGAGGCAGCTTTACTGGGACCATGTCTTGTGCAGGAGACTTCAGAGAAGGTCCAGTTGATTCAGAAGCGGATGGCTACTGCATAGTCTCATCATAAATCTTATGTTGATCGCCTCATATGACCATTGGAGTTCATGGTCGGGGATCAGGATTTCTTGCATGTTTCACCAAGTTTGGGATACAGGAAGATCAGTAGACAGGGTAAAATTTCACCTAGGTATGTAGGGCCATTTGAGATTCTGGATAGAGTCGGGATGGTTACCTATCGGTTGCAGTTACCACAGAGGTACCATGCCATGCACGACGTCTTCCACGTATCTCAACTACACCATTATCACTCAGACGCGTCTCACGTTTTTTAGCCCGAGGAGGTCGAACTTCAGGTCGATGCATCCTTTTAGGAGAAACTGATTCGTATTGTTGATAGGAGCACGAAGGTTCTTCGAAGCTAGTCAGTTCCTCTCGTGCAGGTGTTATGGTAGCATGGCCGAGTGCAGGATGAAACCTGGGAGCGGGAGACAGATGTACGTGCTCAGTGGTTAGAGTTGTTCTTATATTTATCTTAACCACCCTTGGAAGGGAAACTCAGGGATGAATTTCTTTAAAGGGGGGAAGTCTGTAAGAACACGGTTCTTATTCTCAGGTTACGGGTTTCTTCGTTTTATTTTTCCTTAAGTGTTTTTGAGAAAACAAGGGAAATGTTGGAAAAATCCCAAATTTTTTGGTACATGCTATGTAATTTTCTACACACCATGTACTTTGGCCATTTGGGATGACAATATAGGGTGTGTAGGCTTGTCGGTGATTCAGGGTGTAGAAACTAACTACACGCTGTGTACTTAGTAATACATGCCATGTAATTGGTCAGGAGATGAACAGTAATGCGGTGAAGAGTTGCTTCCAGTGAACAGTTAAAAAGAAAGTACACACTGTGTACTTGAGAGTACATGCCGTGTGGTTATGTTTTTTCATTAAAAATAGGTTGTAGCCTACTCATTCAGCAGAGGAGGCAGTGGTTTCATTTGGAGCACTGGTAGAGGAGGCTGAAGCCTAGAGGAGATCTCGATCGCACGTCAGAACTTGGATTCTTCCGCCATAGATCTCGTCTGAACCACACTGGTAAGGTATTCTCTCTCCTTGAGCCTATCCTTCTATTTATTTCTAGAGGGGAAGTTATTTTAGTTTGAACAGGTGAACGTTAATCCCAGATCTACGTCATTCTCGGTTGATTCGGGAGGCGTCATTCGCGTATATCAATCAGAGGAGATGAAGGTAGGTGGTATGGTGTTCATTTCTAACTGTTGAGTTGATTTTGTGTATTGTTGTGCTATGCTCCCATGTTCGTGGTGTCATATGGTTGTGACATTAGCTTTTAATATATCTAGAATTGCAAAGATAATCTAATGAACATGTATAAACTGTTGTGTGGGATCATTTCCTTGATCCAGGGCCACCCCGTGGGTGCGTTTCCCTTGTTTGGCCATTTGGCCAGGAAACTTGTGGGTATTCCATGATTATAGCATGTTCGATTTTTCTTGAGAGTAAATAGATATCAATTTTTTGCTTATGTGTTGGGCTCGTCCCGGTTACTTTCTTAGCCTGAGGGCAGTGATTTTCTTAGCCTGAGGGCAGTGTTTCGTTTAGACTGAGAGAAACTTTTCTCATGCCTGTGGGAATTAACTTCCGTGCCTGTGGGAAATAGCTCATATTCCTGAGGGATATACTCATTATGCCTTTGGGCAGTCACCTGCGGGTTTCTATTCTTCTTTCATGAGGGTAAGGATTTTCATGTCTATGGACAACGTTTACTTTGAATATTCACTGTAGTGATTTCTTATGTTGTACCTTCCAAGATAAGTCACAATCTTGGAATTAATAAATAATTATTAAAATTTCAATGTAACTGGTAGAGATAGTTACTTTTGAGTACTACCTAGTTTACTGCATTTCATTATTGTAGACTGCGGTTGCACATTCTCACTGACAGTTGGGCACGGGCCTTCGGTGGTTGTTTACTGGGATTTATTTCTCACACCCTGTTTGGGTCATGTCTTCGGCCCAAATAGATTATATTTCTATAGGTGTTGATAAGGGAAAGGGTCCCTACACAGGTACATGATTGTTGCGGAGGAGTAGGAGATCATGCAACCGAGCTTAGGCTTGCAATGCTGCTGAATTCTTGTTGCATTGCTATGGTTTTACTTTACTGTATTTTGTACCTGGTTCTATATTGTATTAGATTGCAATGTATCCTGTTTTGGATGCTTTCTTAGAATTAGGTACATGTGGCATCATCTTATATATGACTGTTGATTATCTTTTATTGCAGTTCTGTTTTCCATTTTATCTCTATATTTTTTACTACTTCCGCTTTTGGGTATGTGTATCTTTTTCCGCTGCGCTACACTTTAAAAATGAGGGCATTGTTTCCCCACTATCATACCTAGGACCTCGCTACTAGTTGGAAGCCTCTGGCATTTGGGGAAATGCACTTGAGGTTATGTGACCAACCAGGTTCGGGGAACCCGTTGTGTGGCACCCAGATCTGGAACGTTACACCATTAAGGGACCTTGTCCACCATGTGATATAGTCTTGGAAGTTATCCTTGATCCATGTTTATTTCATTTTATATTTTGATGTCACCTTCCTGTGTTACTATAATCACATCTTTCCATATTCTATATTTTAATATTCTATAGTATTATTCATTATCCATGCCTTTTATATTATCATTTTATGCCTTTCTAACTCATGTACTATGTTTTATTCCCATGTTTATTCCTTTATTGGGATTTTATCACATCTCTTTTATGTATGTATTCCCTAGGTTATACGGTTTAGTTATAGGACATCAAATGGAGTTAGGAGATAATTATAGAGATTAAGTAAATGATATTTTTATTTTCATTTTAATTTTTTCTAATTAAATACCTAATCTTACAAGGACCCTAAGTTATTTGATACTTAGTATGTATTATGATTAAAATTAGGTAATATTATATGTAAAAGGCTAGGGTCACTATAATTTATTCTCATCGCGTTTTGATGTTTCCTTTCCATAAGATAACCAGAAGTTTCTTATGATTAACAAGTAGGGATATGCTAAAGGTGGATACAATGTCCTCAAATAAAATACTATGATGTATTTTTTTTAATATAATGTGAAACTAATGTTTATATTTAGTTTTACAAGACTAATAAATTATTTAGTCCTTTGGGGTGTTATCTCTTCTATCTAGTCCCAATGTCATAAAGTAATAACTAGCTCTAGTCTACTAGGGTCTGGTTTTTTTTCACCACATCTATATAAGAGTAATCCATAGACCCATACACCACAAACAAACATTATTAGTTTATAACCAAACTTATGCCATAAAATTTGAAGATGTTGATAACTCATAGATCACATACTTCTTTGAAAAATAAGAGGCCCTCCATAACTTATTATTTCATGTTAGAAAACATTTTATTATAAAAAAATAATTTATTTTATCTATATCTTCCCATAAACCACATATTACAATTCCACAATCCTTCCCTCTCAGCTGAAATATCAGTACTCACTTAATAACCCCTTATCTAGCCTCCACTAGATGCCTCTAACACATAAAATATGTCATGTAATGACCCTAGATGATTTGATCCAATAAAAATTCACTCATATAGATTCATATAAAATTGATATATGATAATGTTCATGTTAATTATTTTCATGAAAAAATGTGATAAAATTTAAAAATATTATATATAATCAATACTATTATAAGATATATATTTTTTATAGTAAAAAAATAAAATCTAACTCACCAAAGTGTTAAAAAATAATGTACTATTAAATAATATAATGAAATAGTAATAAATAATATGCTAAACTATATAAGTTCACCAGAATTAATATTTTCAATTACCACCATTTACAATATGAGTATAATCAATTACTTTATTCTTGTCATGAATTCCATATTAAATCACACGCATTAGATAAAGGAGATAATATAATATAGAGAATTATTTTTATTTCATAACACATATATCTAATGATTAATTCCCCCTAATTAGATTATTTACACTATATTTATTTCATTTAGTGTCATAGTACATATCACCGGTGATTTTGTACTTATTTATTTCATTTTATATACAATGTGTAGGTTGATGAAAAAGTTTAAACCTCATCCAAAAAAAATTTATACAAAAAATATCAACACCAATATACCATCTAACAATTCATACTATTTTAAAATGAAATGTTACATTTACCCATTTAAATATGTTTAAAATAAAACCTCCCATTTTAACATAGTTACCATAAAATCTATCATTTATTTATAAAACAAGATAAAATAATGATTAATCAATAAAATGAATATTAAATTAAGGAAACTTAAATTAATTTTTAAAAATTCCTCTTGTTAAAATAAAAATCATTTAAATCTAATAAAAATAAACTCTTCAGTAATCATCTTGGAAACCATTTTCAATTTTTGAGTCATGGTACTATAAGGACTTTAGTTCTATAACCCGCATTATTTTAAAAGAAGAACATTTTTTTATAAAATATGTTACACACAACACTAAACTTAAACAATGTAGGAAATAAATTTCTTTATATTTAATCACTTTTATAACTGGTGAAACAAGCTACCCCAAGTCAAAATGGACATTAATATAGTATAATATTATAACCTAACTGTTAAATTTTTCGTTATTAATATTTCATACTAAATTATGAAAATTGTAGTTATCTATTGATTAGAAATAAAATAATAATCATTTAAAATAAAAATAAATGTATTCTGAAAAACTATATTTTTTATTTCTAAAAGATCGTTTAGCCACCCTTTGCACATATAGTTTATAATTAATTTTTCCAATTTTAGAAAATTTATTTGATAAAATGAATTTAATTTTTTAAATTATAGTGTCAAAATTATCTTACGGTTTTTTTATTTTTATGAAATGTTTTATATTTCGATGAATGTATAAAATTACCTAATTTTAATTGAAAAAATAATTTTTGTTTAAATTATATTTAAAGTTAAATTATTATTTAAAGTAGTTTTAAATTATAATTAGTTCAATTATATATCTATTAATCCAATTTTGGTCATTTTAATAATTTTCATATTAAATTTTGATATAAAAACATTACAAACTCTTGAAAATTTTGTCTTTAAACCCCTTCTTTCTCATTATGTCTATGGGATTAAATTAATTTTAAAAATTTCCACTTATTTGAATAGAATTTTGAAATTTTTATTACATATTTGGAATCCTCATAATTTATATTATCTAATAAGAATAATTGTTTACCACAATGAATAGTAAAAAAGTAATAATTATTTGTCGGTGTTAAGGTAAAAATGAGTTTACAAGTGATTAAAATAAAAAGATAATGGTTAAAATGATCTAAAAATAATTTAAATTCTATTTCATGGCCATTTATAGACCATATTATTTATAATTTTATATTATACTTATGACAACCCTGATCTTTTATTACACAATTAAACATAATTTATTACAAAAAATTCACTTGATACAACATAGCAGATTGAGAAGTCTAGTGTATTTGGGGATTAGGATCATTACATAACAACTTAAAACATGAAATACAACATATTTATTGAAAAATTCCTTTACATGACCACTACATTCCCTCGTACTTAGCATTGCATGGGATAACCTGAGGACATGCATAAGAAAAGGGTGAGCTATAAAGCCTAGTATGGGAATAATCATGGAATAAAATGAGGAATACAATACATGTTAGAAAATAGGAATATAAATAGAATAAAATAGAACTATAAACATAAAGGAATGATAAATAATGATAATCATAACATGTAAATGTGGCAACAGCACTTAACATGGAATTAGCATAAGCCAAGGCTCATTGCACATAGAGCATGAGTAAATCCTCATTTCAAATGAAGCATGATTAAAACCTCATTTCACTTGAATTAGCATGATTAAACACCAATTTCACATGACTTATCATGATACTATACTTTACCCAATGTATTGGAGTGCTATAAGGGTGCACCCTTCTTAAACATTTCATTTAATGCATAAGTGTGCCACATGGATCATATAACATTGATTCATAAAACATAATCATTTATTCTATGATAAAGTAATGTGTAATTCATACATGAAACTTTATAATAAATAATTAAATGTTCATAAAGTTGAATACCCTTGATAGAGAAATGGGCATGGTATTCACTACACAATAACGTTGGCTTGGAAAATCGGTGCAATTTCGGCAGTGTAACGGCGTGACGTAAGAATTCATAAAAATGGTTGATGAAAGATAAAGAGTTGTCTCATAATATGTACATGAAATGGAAATTAATGGGGTCATATAGATATATTTCCCAACAATTGTAATGGAATTTAGAGTCATGATACAAAATAATTTCTTGAATGTAAAAGAGGAGCGAGAAATTCCTTTCGGAATTTTGGCATAGTAACGGGTGTACATGGGAAGAATTTAATGAGAGAGAAAGGGGCATCTAATAATTAAAACATAAATAGGGAAGTGTGTGGGAGGTTCTAAACCATACCCCAACATTCATAATTGAAATTAAAATGCCATAACAACATTATGAAAATTGGACAAAAAAATGAGAAAGGAAGAAAAAACCCTTACTTGGAAGTGTGCTTCCAATGGCTTGAGAGAGGCTTGAGAGAGACTTCTTTGGAGCTTGGGGAACCTTGGGAGGATTCTAGAGAGAGTATAGTAGAGGTTTTATGAACTCAAAAGTCTTTTATTTATGAGTAAGTGGGAGCTTGGGTGGGTTTATATAGGAAAGGTGGTGGAATTCTTTATAATTTAGGTTTGGAACACCTCACATTAAACTAATCCAAACTACAAACTAGCTCATGGGTCTTGCTCAAGGTTTTCTGAAAATGGAAGATTAAAACAATATTTTATAAGTCTAAAGTCATAAATTCTTAAAATAATGGGGTTTATCATGTGGAGGTGAGTCATACTCCCAAGGAAAACAATTTAAAACGAAAAGACATTTAATAAGTCTTGAAGGGTCCATTAATGCTTTGTAAAATAAGTCAAACAAACCCAAAATCAAATTATTTTAATGGTTAAACTTATATTTTCCGAAAATAAATCTTATATTATTTTATTACAACACTATTGGGTCATTATGATTTCATAAAACACATTATAAATTTAAACGGAATTTAATTTTTACCCAAAAAATTGATTGTCTCAGAAAATTATGAAAAATTTACCATTGGATAATTTCGACATCCTAATTCCAGAAATAATATTTATTTTATCTAAATAATTTTCTAAATATTCTAAATTTCACTTTTAATATAAAAACTGACATATATCGAAAATTCACGGGTTTTGACAAAAATGACTTTCAACCCATAATAAAAATTATGATGGCATTCATAAAATTATACGATCAATTATATTTAATAAAATTTAATTTAATAACAATAATAATATTTTATTAAAATATTATTTAATTCAAAAATCCATTAATTCATCAAAATAGATTTCTTATTTGAACATTAATTAAAATACTATTTGTTCTTTTAAAAAAACTATTTACAAGGTAACAATAATAAAATGAAAGTATATAAATTATTATATACAAAAATAATGTACATAACCATAGTTCTAAGGTCTTGTTACATAACCCCTTATAAAACCTGCATAAGACCAAAGAGTAAGGTGTGTGATGGTGACAGACTCTTGGGGTGGCTCAGATAACATTGCTCGGGTGGTAGTCTTTTTCAAATTCCATTTCTCTCATAGGCGATACTACTCGAGATTAATATATTCAAGCTCGGCTTGGTCTTGGTAAATATAAAAGCCCAATTATGCCACCTCCTTTCCGATCTCTAACAAATGGGCTTCATATGGGGTATGTCTACTAGATGAGGTCATCGCTTCCTTTTTCTGAGTAAATTTGATTTGTCGAAGCCCTATATTTATACTAATCACGTGATCACTGTTCAACGAATATATTTGAAACGGTCACAATTCTTAACATAAAATAAAAGAAGTTGAAATTTTATATAAACATTTTACATAAAGAGATATTTAATTAGATCAAGAGGGATTTCCATTAATGAAAGTTTGGGTCGTTAAAATCTTCCCCCCTTAAGAAATTTAGCCCTCGAGATTTCCTTTTCCCACACTAAAACAGATGTGGTTAACTCTACTTCATCATTTCCTCTGATTCCCACATCCTATTTTCAAACTTGTGGTTTCACCACAACACCATGAAGAGGGGAATTGTCTTATTTCGTAGAACTTTTTCTATATGATCTAAGATCTTCACCGGTTGATCCTCATAAGAAAGATCATCCTCTAATTGTATCACCTCTGAAGAGAGTACATGTGAAGGGTCTGGTATGTACTTCCTTATGATGGATACATTAAATACATCATGCACTTTGGTCATGGTATGTGGAAGTGCTAGTTGATAGGCCACAGCCCCGACCAAAGAGATATGTGTAGAAATACCATGTCTCCAACTTTAAACTCAAGGTCTCATCAACAGTTATCTGCATAAGTCTTATGTTGACTCTGGGCTGCCTTGATATGCTACTGAATGTTTTTCACCTTCTCCACCATTTCATCGACTATTTCTGGTCCAAGCAACTTACGATCACCGACCTCATCCCAACACGTCGGTGTTCTTCACCTTTTCCCATAAAGGGATTCATATGGTGCCATTTGGATGCTCGAGTGGAAATTGTTATTATAAGACAACTCAACCATAGGAAGATGTTGATCCCATTCTCCATTAAAGTCCATTGAGCATGCTATCAACATTTGCTCATGTGTTTGAATATTCTGCTTGGATTGGCCATCAGTTTGAGGATGATAGGCCATACTGAAGTTCATATCTATATTCAGAGCATGTTGAAGACTCTTCCAAAACTTAGAGGTGAATCTTGGATCTCGATCGGACACAATAGATAGTGGTACTCCAAGTAGCCTTAACACTTTCCCGATATATATCTGTGCCAGTTGATCCAATGAAAAATGCTCCCAAATAGCAATGAAGTGTGAAGCCTTTGTAAGACAATCCACAACAACCCAGATTGCATTGTTGCCTTTGTATTTCTTCAGAAGTCTGGTGACAAAGTCCATGGTGATATTCTCCCCTTTCCGTTCTAGTATGGGCAATGGTTGCATCATCCCCTTAGACTTCTCCCTCTCTACCTTTACTTGCTAACACACCAGGCACCTTGATGTATATTTAGCGATCCCTTTCTTCATATTATCCCACCAATAATTCTCTCAGATATCTTGATACATCTTTGTGTTTCCTGGGTGAATAGAAGAATTTTGAACTATGTGCATCATCCAAAAGTTCCTTCTTCATCTCCGAACTTTATGGAACACATAGTCTTTTCCCAAATCTCACAATTCATTCTTCATTAACATTAAACTCTGAATATTTCCCTTTTCTAATAGCTTTCACTTTTTCCTAAATTCTCACATCATCCTTTTGAGCATCCTTTAACCTTTCCAAAAGTGGAAGTTGAGAAATAATCTGTGAAAGGATTGATGATATTCCCTTCTTTATTATTCCCATGTCCATCTTTATCAAATCTAAGAAGATTGGATCCTTTTCAATTCTCATTACTGATAGAATCGTTGGGTCCTTTCTACTTAGGGAATCTGCCACCTTGTTTTCTTTCCTAGGGTGGTAATGGATTGAGCATTCATAGTCTTTGATCAGATCTAACCATCTTTGTTGGTGCATGTTCAACTCTTTCTGTGTGAATATATACATGAGGCTTTTGTGGTCCATATATGTTTCACACTTCTCCCCAAAGAGATACTACCAACAAATTTTCAAAGAGAAGATCACTACAACCAACTCGAGGTTATGCGTTGGATAGTTCTGTTCATGACCTTTCAATTACCTAGAAGCATAGGCAATGACTTTTTCATTTTTCCTTAACACACATCCCAGGCCCTTCTTCGAAGCATCACTGAATACCACAAAAAGTTCTCAACTTTTGGGTAAAGTGAGAAAGGACACAGTGATAAACCTCCTTTTAAACTCCTTTAAGCTTTCTTCACATTCATCACTCCAAGAAAAATTTACTCCTTTCTGAGTTATCTTGGTAAGAGGGTTGGAAAATCATGATAAATTTCTCACAAATCGTCAATAATATCCATCTAACCCCAAGAAGCTATGGATATCTGTTACTGATGTTGGCCTCGACCATCCCTAAATTGAATCTGTTTTGGAGGGATCCACAGATATCCCATGTATTGTGATAATATGGCCCAATAATGAGACCTCCTTCAACTAGAACTCACACTTTATATACTTTTCATAGAGTTTCTCCTTTCGCAAGGTCTCAAGTACAGTTCTCAGATGCTCCTCATGATCCTCCTTGGTTTTGGAGTATATCAGAATATCATCTATAAAGACTACCACAATTTGTCAAGGTAATCTATAAAGACTCTATTCATCAAGTACATGAATATTGCTGGAGCATTAGTGAGTCTGAAAGGAATTACTATGAATTTATAGTACTTGTATCTTGTACGAAAATCAGTCTTGGGGATATCTTCCTTCTTCACCCATACATGAAAATATCCTGACCACAAATCCACCTTGGGGAAGTATTGTGCTCCACACAGCTGATCAAACAATTAATCTACTCATGGGAGAGGATACTTGTTCTTTATCATGATTTTGTTAAGCTCACGATAATCGATGCAAAGGCGCATTGACCCATCTTTCTTCTTGACGAAGAGGACTAGTGTACCCCATGGTGAAGAACTTGGGCGTATAAACCCTTTTTCCATATTCTCCTGTAGTTTTTTCTTCGGCTCCTCAAGCTCTACAACAGCCATTCTATACAGAGTCTTGGATATTGTAAATTCCCCAGGTATAAGATCAATTGATAATTCAACATCTCTTTTTAGAGGAAGACCAGGCAATTCCTAAGGAAACACTTCAGTGAATTCCCTTACAATAGGCATGTCCTCTAGGATGGTTGCCTCCTTAGACACAATCATCTGATCCAGATGCGCGGTCTCATAGGGAAATAATATCTACGCTTGAGATGATGGAGTTAAAGAAGATTCATCTTCCTCCTTGCACTTTTAAAGAATCGGGGGTCGATTCTCCACATGGAGAGTGATTTCCCTCTCACAGCAATTTATGTTGGATCTATATAAGGAAATCCAATCCATGATAATAATTTCATAAAATTACACCCGAGGGAGTATGACGTGGTTCTTCGGGAATTTCAATCCATATATTATGACAAGGGAGGAGTTATATTCATGGGATGCAATGATTTCCCCATTTTTTGTACTCACCGACATCTTCACTTCCATGATTTGTGGTGGTGTTGGGATTATTCTACTAAACTTTCAAGATATAAAATAATTCGCAGAACCTGAATCAAAAAGTACATTCGCTATTCTGGAATTAATAACTAGCATACCTATCACCACTTCATTGTAGGGGTTCACTTCGGTAGTAGTGATGGAAAAATATCATCCTTGCTGCCTTGCAGGTTGTTTGTTGACTCCAAAAACCCTTGGCTTAGGGCACGGATTTGTAATATTCCTTGGTTCTTTACAGTTGTAGCAATGAACAAAACTTTTAGGTTTGAATTTATAATTCCTCTCCTCTGTTGCAGTCGCGGGTTTTTCTTATCAGTAGTTAACAACTAGGTTCCGTTCTCTTCCACACCTAAAGCATTTCCTCATCCCCTTCAGGCAATTTTCAGGGTGCTGGATCTTCTTAGAACCATTGGATTTATCTATCGGACCACCAAAATTGAATTCCACCTTACGATTATTATCCTCATGATACCCCTGAGATTCTATGATCTCTATTTCGACCTTGAGGGCACATCGAACAATTTCCTCATAGCTGTCGAAGTCACGGATCGCCAATGCTTTCCGCAGGAAAGGTTTCAGCCCACCAAAGAAGCAGTAAACCTAGTATTCGGGGGTAACGACAAATCCAGAAGAATATTGTGAAAGACTTATGAAGTTTTACCTATACGCTCCAACAGATTCGTCGTCTTTTTTCTTGAGGGTAAGGAAGTCCCTTCCCATCTTAAGCTAGAGGGTACGTGGAAAATATTTATCGAAAAACATATTCTAGAAATCCTTTCATTCCAATGTCTCGATCTCCTCCTCTGGCTTCAAATTTTTGATCAACGTACACCATTTATTAGCTTCACCCTCCATATGATAAGTATCTAGGATAACCTTCTCTTGTTCAGAACATTGAAGGATTTATAAGATCTTTTCACTGTAGTTGATCCATTTTTCGGTGATTGAGGGATCATATGATCCACTAAAATTAGGAGGCCTTTGTCTCATGAAGATCTCAATATCGACTTTTTCTTTCTTAGGGGGGGGGGGGGTTGAACATTCCTGTTGATCCATGTTTCTATTCAAATATTGATTTAGTTGAGAGAGAATCGTGACAAATTTTGTGATTCCCGCTCCCATTGGATTGGGCATCTCATTAGTACAGTAATCACATTGATCTTCACATTAGTTGTTAGCCTGAGTCCTCCTATTACCGGCCATTGTCTGAATAAAAGGAAAGTTATGGGTAACACATAAAGGGTAATCCAAGGACAAAACTAACGACTTATAAATAAATTTTATTTCCTTAACATATTAATCTATAGGCTTCAGTCTATGTTATCTATGATCTAATTTCTAACATATATTCATAGAGAATTTTTTTGTCCCTTAATAATGGTTCATACTAATCTTGTGAATTTACCAAAGTATATCCCCTGGGACTATCATAACCAAGAGTGCATCAAGGCTCGTTTTCATGCACCATTTCCCATTCGAGTCTAGCTCAAAGAGGTGTTTTCGGGTTTTACCCCTAGGATACATCTGTTCCAGAGCTGCCTATGCCTGCTCGTATCCAGACAAGGATGTATTTTCTTGATAAACCACTTAATCAATACTCACCAAAACTTAGGGATTTTTTTATTATACTTAGTCTGGTCTCTAAGGCTTCACTAGGGTTTTCTAATCCTAATCCCAAAAATAACTAAACCTATCCTCTGATACCAACTATGACAACCCTGATCTTTTATTACATAATTAAATATAATTTATTACATAAAATTAACTTGATAACACATAGAATATCGAGAGTTCTAGTGTCTTAGGGGCTTAGGATAATTACATAACAACTTAAGGAAGTAAATACAACATCTTTATTAAAAACTTCCTTTACATGACCACTACATTCCCTCGTACTTAGCATTTCATGGGATAACCTGAGGACATGCATAAGAAAAGGGTGAGCTATAAAGCCCAGTAAGGGAATAATCATGGAATAACATGATGAATACAATATATGTTAGAAAATGGGCATATTAATAGAGCACAAGAGAAGCATAAATATAAAGGCATGATAAAGCATGATAATCATAACATGGAAATGTGGCAACAACATTTAACATGGAATTAGCATGAGCCAAGGCTCATTGCACATGGAGTATGAGTAAATCCTCATTGCACATGAAGCACGAGTAAAACCTCGTTGCACTTGAATTATCATGATTAAACACCCATTTCACATGATGTATCATGATACTATACTTTACCCAATGCATTGGAGCACTATAAGGGCGCACCCTTCTTAAAGATTTCATTTCATGCATAAGTGTGCCACATGGATAATATATCAGAGATTCATTAAACATAATAATTTATTACATGATAAAGGAATGTGGAATTAATACATGAAACACTATAATAAATAAGTAAATGTGAATAAATTTGAATACACTTGATAGAGAAATGGGCATGGTATTCACTACACAAGGACATTGGCTTGGAAAATCGGTGCAATTTCAGCATCATAACGGCGTGACGTAAGAATTCATAAAAATGGTTGATGATAGAGAAAGGGGTGTCTCATAATATTTAAATGAAATGGATAGTAAGGGGTTCATATAGATACATGTCCCAACAATTGTAATTGAATTTATATTCATGATACAAAATAATTGCTTGAATGTAAAAGAGGAGCGAGAAATTCCTTTCGGAATTTTGGCATAGTAACGGGTGTACATGGGAGGCATTTAATGATAGAGAAAGGGGTATATAATAATTTAAACATAAAAATGGCAGTATGGGGAAGGTGTGAAACAATACCCCCACATTCATAATTGAAATTTAAATGGCATAACAACATTATGAAAATTAGACAAAATGAGATATGAAGAAAAAACCCTTACTTGGAAGTGTGCTTCCAAAGGCTTGAGAGAGGCTTGAGAGAGGATGATTGGGAGCTTAGGGAACTATGGGAGGATTCTAGAGAGAGTAGGGTAGAGGTTTGACGAACTACAAAGGCTTCAAATGAGTATTATGTGGGATCTTGGGTGGGTTTATATAGGAAAGGTGAGGGAATTCTTTATTATTTAGGTTTGGGACACCTAAATTAAACTAATCCAAACCACAAACCAGCCTATGGTTTTTTATCATTGTTTTATGAAAAGGGAAGTGGAAAAAAATATTTTATAATTAAAAAGTCCGAACTTATTACAATAATGGGGTTTCTTATGTAGAGGTGAGTCACACTCCCAAGGAAAAAAATTTAAAAAGATAAGATGTTTAATAAGTCTTGAAGGTTCTATTAATGCTTTGTAAAATAAGTCAAAAAAACCCAAAATCACATTATTTTAATGGTAAAACATATATTGGCCAAACATAAAGCTTATAGTATTTTATTACATCACTATTGGGTCATTATGATATCATAAAACACATTATATATTTAAACTGTATTTAATTTTTACCCAAAAAATTGATTGTCTCGGAAAATTATGAAAAATTCACCTTTGGATAATTTTGACATCATGATTCAAGAAATAATATTTATTTTATCTAAATAATTTTATAAATATGTTAATTTTTACTTTCAAAATAAAAACCGTTATTTATCGAAAATTCACGGGTTTTGACAAAAAATGGCTTTCAAACCTTAATAAAAATTATGATTGCATTCATAAAAATATAAGATCATTTATATTTAATAAAAATTAATTTAATAACATGAATATTATTTTATTAAAATATTATTTAATTAAAAAATCCATTAATTCATCAAAATATATTTTTTAGTTGAACATTAACTACAAGTACTATTTGTGATTTTAAAAAAACTATTTACAAGGTAACAACAATAAAATGAAAGTATATTCATTATTATATACAAAAATTATGTACATCACCATGGTGCCAAGGTCTTGTTACATAACCTCTTATAACACCCGAATAAGGTTGAAGAGTAAGGTGTGTGATGGTGACAGACTCTTGGGGTGGCTTGGATAACATTGCTCGGGTGGTAATCTCTATCAACTTCCATTTCTCTCATAGGCAGTCTTGCTCGAGCTTAACATATTCATACTCAGGTTGGGCTTAGTCAAGAGAAAAGTCCAATAACGCCACCTCCTTTTTGAGCTCTGAAAAATGGGCTTCATATGGGGAACGTCTACAGGATGAGGTTATCACTTCCTTTTTCTGAGTAAATTGGATTTGTTAAATCCAAATATTTATACTAATCATGTGATCATTGTTCAACGGCTATATTAGCAATGGTCAAAATTATTACCATAAAAATAAAGAATTTGACATTTTATATAAACATTTTACATAAAGATACATTTAATTAGATCAATATGGATTCCCATTAATTAATGTTTGGGTCGTTACAATACTCCATTTTTCCCTTGTGTCATGTGAAGAACATGTTACACCTATTTGATTCAAAAAGTTACAAGTGTTTCACTCACCTCACTTAAAAAGGACACCCCATATAATATCTTATTCGCACCAAAGTACCATTTTGGTTTAGCCAATACCAACCAAAATCACTTCCAAAATTCCAGAATTTCATCCTATAAGACTTATATTTGGTAGAAAACCATCATAGTATTGTGTTTGGTATAAACCTATGGGGGTTTCCCAAATAAGAAGTAATGTTCTTCAATGACCATTTTTATTTTATTTTTTAATCCACCACCTTCAATTATTATTAAAATATTATGATATAATAAAATATTTATCTTCCATTTACATAGATATTTTCATGTTCATCTCATGACCTACAACCATCCCAAACCCATCCGATGGGTTATGAAATCATCATTCCTGTGTAAGGTGGACTACCACTTCATGAACTATTGTCATTCATTTTTTCATTACCACCTCTCACTGCTGGTTATGATGATGGATATGAATTATATTTATGATACTTATAAAATGTTTATTCCTATTTATTTATTATATCATATATTTATTTTTATTATCTATTCCATAGGAGATACGATAACATCGCTTGTGTATTTGGTGGACTACCGCCTCACGAAGCGATGTGATTTGTTTTTCACTTAACTCATTAAATGGAAGGTTTTAACCATAATTTTAATAAATATATGTGATATAAATGAAATTTTTATTATATAAATGTAATATTTATTATTATGAAAATGATATATCTAATTTTATTTCTTAAATTGAAAAATGATTATGTCTTTCATATATGTGTGGGCTATCATCTTCACAAAGAAATGTGAATATTTTTTTTCATCAACACACCACTTGGAAGATATATATATAAGTAAATTAAAATAAATAATATGGTTTATATGATATTATGATCATTTGGTAAAGATGATATATTAATTAACATATTTCTGCAATGATCATTCAATAATGGAAGAATTACTCATGCATACAAATGGCCTACTTTCTCCATAATTGTAAGATTGTTCATTTTCCATAACCATATTCCATGATTAGTTTTAAAAGAATAATTTATGTTTAAATAAATTAATTATATCATGATTATTATTCGGGATGTGTTTAAATATTGACCTCTTTTCCCATTTTCGACTAACCAAATGAATTTTGGACACATAATTTATATCTCATCAAAACATCTGATGTCAATTTAATTGAAAAGGTAATAATATATAACATGGTATTAAATTAAATAAATGTATTAGTAAATTTTTTAAGGTTCATTGTAATGTAATTAATTAAAATATGTTTTTTATTCAAGATGATATAGAATGTATGTGATGACTCAGATTCATGGTAAGGGTTTCTCATCTCACTTTTACATCCATGAGACATACGCCATATTCACAAGTTATTTCTATTGTGTGTCTTATATAATTCCATTTTTTATGTAATATAATTAAATAATTTATATTCATCCAAATTAATGTTTCATTTAAATTTATTTATTTCATGGGTTGTATGATACAAAATTCACCAATATGGTAAGGGTTTATTTCAGAATCTCATCATTATTAGAGATTGTTTTTGTTTAAGTCTCTATTAGAGGAATTAATTGATATTACCATCTTACAATAAATGTATTTAATTATTTATTGGTTTTTAACAAAAAAATTTAAGTTATTGTCCCATTTTTCTCTCTTAGATACTTCAAATGTTTAATAAAATGTTTCTAAAAAAATTCTTCTTTATTTATCTCTTCAGTTGAATGCTTTTTTTCTTCCAAAACAATCCTCTCTAAAAAAAATTCAAAATTTTTTTAACATTATCAAAATGATTTATTAAAAAAAGTTCCCATGATTTAGTTTTTTGAAAATTATTTTATAGGAATCTAATTTTTTTTATAAATAATAAAATATTTAAATATTTTTAAAGAGAAAAAGGAATATTATTTTTAACTTATACAGTATGTATGGAATTAACCACTATCATAAAATTCATTAAATTGAGACATCCTTTTAAAATATAACAAGGTTATTTTAAAAGAAAAATTTTCCCCTGATGATCTTGAAATTATTTGTTTTTGAAATTTATTTTCAAGGAAATTTATTTTGAAAATATTTTATGATTTTTTTTAATTTTTGGTTCTTAAAGAAAGGTTTTTTCACTCATTGAATGTTAAAAGTGATCTTTAAAAATAATTTTATATTTATGAATACATAATTTTAATGTTATATATGATTTAATAGGGATATAATTTAATTATACCATTTTATTACTTCTCATGGTTTATAATCTATTTGATTGGGGATGTACTATGTTGATACCATTAACTTTACTCTATATGGTTTAAGATTATATTTATTGATTGGAAAAGTATTAAATTTCATATTTCTATTCAAATAAAAAAAATTATATTCATTATGATTAACCCCTTCCATATGAGGAATGCATTATACTTAGTAACTGACAGGAAAGTCTCGTTATAGCCCCTTAATGCACTAGTAGGTCTCATGAGGGAAACTAGATTGGGTTTTCACTAACGACGTAACCATTAATATAGATGTATTTTCATTAGGCCTAAAAATTATTATATATCATGTAAAAAGGCCTATGTGGTACGTTTTAGGTGTATAGTGTTATGCAATCCATTATTATGAATTCATCTATTGATATTCCATGTGATTATTTTGTTTGTTATAATATCCATGGTTAGGATTCATGACCATGTGATTATTTATATGAAATTATTTTAACATTATTTAGTCAAACCATTTTATGCGAATGTTATGGATTAAATTACATTTTTTTAGTTATTTAACTTTCTATATTGATCATTCCTTATTTATTCATAGATTCTTCTTTATACATACCCTTAATATGCATCTGATCTCACCCATTATTTTTGTTTTATTTTCCCTATGATATAAGGATGTGTTTTATGATTGATATGTATGGATTTAAAAAGTGAAATAATTGAATTATCAATGAAAATTATTTTTTATTTTATGATATAAAATGTAATGTAAATTTCATGTATGTATCTATTTTACCAATACTACTAAACTATTAATTCATTTGGGATGTGATTCCTTTTATCTTATTCCAATGTAATAAAGAAGGTGAAAAATATGGGACCCTAGGGTCAGGGTTTCTATATTTGATATTATAGGAAAGTGGTAGAAACATTTGGATATAAATTTAGGAAAACATATATTAGAGATCATAACCAAATGATAGAATTTGAGTATATGTATAGAACACAATCCAAAAGTATCGTTATGGAAGATATTATGTGGTTTTCCCAAAAAATTACATCCATGTATGAATAGTACGGGTTGATATTGTTTTGGAACATATTTTCCTTGGGTTAATAACTCTTAAAATGTTTCATTGGGCTTGATCCGATCATCACTTGGCACATGAAAACAAGCCTTACTACACACCTAGTTTGATATTATTGGTGGATATACATAGGATAGTTCAAATTTTCTTCACAAGACATTATGAAGGATTTCAGAATAGTGATATCCCTAAAGAAATCCAGTATATCATTATGATATTGTCTGGGCATAAATTTTTCAAATTATGTTAAGTATTTTAATAGTTTTGGGATTATAAATTATGTTTCGTAATGTTATTATCTAATCTAATTTATGATTTTGTTTAAAAATGGTTCTTAACATATAGAATGTGAATTTTATTGATGGATATAATCCATGGAGTATGAATGGTCATTTTTTGATTGGTTTAAGAAAATATTTCAAATGAATTATCCTCTGAAACATTATCATCATATATTATTAGTCTATATGATAAAGTAATTTTTTAACTCTTGGAAAAGGATTTTGAAACAAAATATTGTCCTAATAAATTTATTAATGTTAATTTAGTTGTATTTTAAATCATCATAGATATATGGGTTTGAGGTCCTTGACTTTCCATTTATGATTCAATTTCTTGTGATCAATGACCGCTAACACTCTTTATAATTATTTATTGTTTTCATCCATGTCCATATATTCACCTAAAAATAATGTTCTCATATATATATACCTAGTTATGTGATATTCCATATGAAATTTCTACTTACCTTTCTATATTATTTATGGTATTATGTATTAACCATTTTTAATATGATGGTTTTCAACAAATGAATTTTAAAATATAAAACCCTAGATTGCCGAGATTAGGTTTAAATTTTGAGGAAAACATTTATTTAAGGTCTGTATAATTTAACACCAAAATATTTTAAAAGAATAAAATTGTTTTTGATAGCATATGTGACATTCAACACCAAGATTTAATAACCCAAAAAATATATTTCATTATATTTAATCTCTTTGATAGCTTGCAGAACACAAAAACCCAAGTCAACATGAAATGTAATATATTATACCATTATAAAATCTCCAATATATTGGTGGTAATTTATAGTAATTACTAAATTATGAAAAATATATTTATCTACTGATTATAAATAAAATAATAATCATTTAAAAGAAAATGAAATGCTTTATGAAAAAACTGTATTTTTTTCTAAAAGAATGTTTAGTCATCTTTTCCATACATTATATAAAAATAATTTTTAGAACTATTACAAATATTATTTTATAAAATTTATTTAAATTTTTATATTAAGATATCAAAATTATATTTGGGTGAATTTTTTGGATTTTTCTAAATTGTTTCATTTTTCGATGAATACTGAAAATTAATGAATTTTAATTGAAAAAAGCCTTTTCATTTAAATTATTTATGAACAAAAATTAAATTTTAAATTTATTTTAAAATAAAATTAGTTCAATTATATATCTATCAGTCCAATTTATTTCATTCCAATTATATTCATGTTGATTTTTTATATAAATACTTTGTATACTTTTTAACAGTTTTTCTTTAATAACCCACTATCTCGTTGCTTCTGTGAGATTAATTTTAAATCTAAATTTTCTTCTTCGATGATTGGTATTTGAAATAATGCATTACACATTTGGAATCAAAATAATTTATGTTATCTAATAAGTAAAACAAAAAATTTTCCTAAATGAATAGTAAAAATGGTAAAAATTATTTATTATGTTTAAGATAAAAATGGATTTACTGGGGGGTTAAACTAAAATTAAAAGGGTTAAAATTTCCTAAAAACATGTCTAAAATATATTTTATGGTCATATTTTGACCTTATCACGTTAATCGTTCGATAATTATATATTTTGGATCCTTTTATAATGTCAAAACATTTGTCCACTATTTTTTGCAAAATTTTATAACTGTGTCACTCACCTCACATATAAAAGCAGACCCATTATCCTCTCTTCTCCACACATTAAAAACATTTATTTTAGAAAATAAACAACCAAATAACTTCCTAAAATCCCTCCTAATATCCTATATTCCTTATTTTGGCTGTAAATATAGCCTAGGAAGGTGTTTGGTGCAAACCTAAAGAGGTTAGAAAAATAAGAGGTGACATTCTTCAATTAGAAATTTTATTTTATTTCATCCTCCACCTACTAGAATCATTCTTGAATTGTTCTGATATAATAAACTATCTATAATCCATATAATTAAAATATTATTATTTTATTTTCATGACATATAATCGTCCCCACTTCTATCAAATTGGCTATAAAATCTTCATTCATGTGTACTGTAGACTACTGCCTCGTGAGCTGATGTCATTCGTTTTCCATTACCCCCTCTCATGATTGGTTATGATGATGTTAATAAATTAAATATATATATATATATATATATTATTTTTAATTTAATTATATGACTATAGTAATTATATCATACAAACCATTTTACATTCCATTTCGTATGTGATACAATAACGTCGCTCCTGTCTTCGTCGGACAACCTCCTTGCGAAGTGATGTTATTTGTTTTTCAGTAATTATTTGCATGTAATGTAATAAATATAATTTTAATTGATAGATGTTATATAAATTATGTTATTATGATATTCACTAAAAATTTATCTTCTTGGAAAGGTAATAAAACATTTTCATCTTTATAAAAAATAATAATAACATTGTTCGGGTGTGTGTGGACTACTGCCTTCACAAAGTAATGAGAATCTATTTTTATCACAAAATTAAAAGGATTATATATAATTATAGTCAAATAAATAATATGTTATATATTATTTTATTATCATCTGTTAAGGATAAATTAGTACTTAACTTTTTTATAAATTGATCATTAAAAAATGGAAAAGTTACCAATGTGTGTGTATAGGAAACCTTCTCCATCATTTTAAATTAGTTCATTTTTATAAGAATCATTCAATATTGGTTCTTAAAGTATAATTTATATATAAATATGATAATTATATTATGATTATAATTATATATATGTTTAAATAAAGACCTCTTTGACGATAGTTAACCTACGAATATATTTTTTGACACATAAGACAATTATCATAGAAACATTTGATGAAAAAATAATTGATTATGTAATCATATATAACATGTTAATGAGTGAAATAAATGGAATAAAAAACTGAAATTTTTTTATTATTAAATAAATTAATCAATATAAATTTTTTATTTAGGATGGTAAAGAATGTATGTAATGAGTCGGACACAAGGTAAGGGTTTCTCATCAAACTTCTACTATGGTGAAACATATGCCATATTCACCACTTATTTAACTAATGTGGTGTATATACTAACCTTTTCATAAGTTATATAATTAAATCATTTATATTCAGGATTTTTAATGTCTCATTTTTAGTTATCTATCTCATGGGGATTATAATACAAAAGTTACCCAAGTGGTGAGTGTTTATTCACAATCTTCTCATTATTTGTGATATTTCTTATAAGTATCCCATGAGGGAATTATTTGATATTTATATCATAAAATCAATCTATAATCCTATACAGTAGTTATTTATAAAATTTTTATTTTAATACTAATACTTTCTCTATCTTTGGTACAAAAAATGATTATGGAAATGTTTTTAATTAAATATTAATTTACTTCTGTCTTCTATCAAAAATCATATTTCTCAAAAATTCATATTTTATAAAAACGTTTTTAAAAATGTCTTTACATTCTCCAAATGAAATATTTAAAAAAATATCCCTGTATTATTTTAAAAAAATTGTTTGAAAGGAATATTCTTGTCAATTTATGAATAAGGAACTTTTCTAAACTTTTTATAGTTATAAAGGAATATTATTTTTAACTTATACAGTATGTACATAAATACCCACCATCATGACTTTATTTTAATTTATTCTTCAATTTAAATATTATGAATATATTTTTAACAAAAAAAATCCCTAATATACTATAAATTCATATTTTTTAAAAGTTATTTTAAAATAAAATGAATTTTCTAATATATTGTGAATTTTCTTATTTTGAAATAAAAAGTATGATTTTCAATGAAAGGTTATTTTAATTAAGGAATGTTCTCAGAGATTATTAAAAATACATTTCAATATAAGAAGTATTATTTTTTATTTTACTTATGATTTAATGGGGATATACTCTAATGATATCATCCTTATTATATTTCTAGATTGTTTGTGATCTGTTTGACTGGGTATGTACTATGTTGATACCATTCACATTACTCTATATGGTTTATGTCTTTGTTTAATTATTGGTGGATGTATTTACAATTATTATTATAGTTTAAATACAATTTATTAATTGAATTATGATTCCCCCATTTCATATGAGGAAATAATTAGACATAGTATGTTATGGGAGGGGCCTCTCTATCCCCTCGATGCATCGATGGGCCTCATGAGAAAAATTATATGAGGTATTGGTCGAGTCCTTTCACTTTTATATAGATTTATTAGCATAAGGACTTAGAAGTACTAGATTTCTTAGCATAATCCCTCAATGATATGTTTAATTTTTTCATCATTATTCATTCTATCATTATGAATTCAGTTATTGATATTCTATGTCAGTATTTGATTAATTACAATATCCAATGTTTTGTTTCAAGATCATGATATTATTTGTGTGGAATAATTTGATCATCAATTATCACTACCATATTATGATCATGTTATTAATTAAATTGAATGTGTTTTAGTTATCTAACATTATATATTGATTATTCCTTATTTATTCACTAATTATACAACACACATACCCTTACTGGGCATCTGAGCTCACCCCTTTTATGTGTTTTCTTCTCCCCAAGATCCAAGGAGGTGTTTTATGATTAATATACAGGGATACACTAAGGGTAATAATGGAAATATAAATGAAAATTATTCATGGATTTTATGTTTTAAAATATAATTTTGATTTAATGTATGTATGTAGTTTACCAATAATACTAAAAAATTCATTCATTTGGGATGTGATTCCTTGTATATTTTAAAAAAGTAATAAAGTATACACTAACTATAGTATAGTAGGTTCAAGGTCTACAAAAGTTAAATCCCTAATTACTAGTGTATAGATTCATGTTCCAAGGACTATAATAGATATAGTTTGAAAAAAACACCAATCCTTGTCTGCAATTATGAAAAAATAATGAAATGTGGTGAAAATTGTATACTAATCCAAGATGGATAGAATTATTATAACCCCATGAATATATTTACCTGTAGTAAATTTTTATTTTACGACATTTTCATATTATACAAGGGATCACATCCAAAAATGTCAAATTGTTTATAACTCATTGGATACTAGATACAAACCTGGTTATAAAATTACACTAAAAACATGAAATAAAACTTAAAATTATCATCATAAATTTATTATGTATTCAAATATATCCCTAAAATCATTCTTAAATCCCTTCATGGTATATTGGGGAGATTAAAACAGAATAGATGGAGGCATCAGATCCTCAATAAGGGAAATGTACAATAGAAACCTTTATAGAATAAATAATGCCTCATTAATATAAATAAGTTAAATAATAATAATAAATTCTATATAACTAATATCATAAAAGAGGAATGTATCCATGCATGACATAAAAACAAAATGTATCATGTGGATAAAAATAACAAGATTCATAATTATAGAATACATTAGTTTGGAAATCACAATCATAGAACTAAGGACTCTTTCCAAGATATCCTATATAAATAGGTAATTCATATATCAAATACCCAAAAATATATTTTTTTCATGAGGCCTATGAATGAGTAAGGGGGATATAATGGTCCCTAACTATCACTCTTGAAGTCCAATTCAATATACATGTGAATGAATTGAATAAAAACTAAATAAAAAATCAATGTATACATTTTTATTGACAAACTAGAATATGAAATGTTAATATTTTACCCTATCAATCCATAGAGAAACATGATAAAAATATAGACAAAGTAATATGGATGACGAAATCATTAGAATATATTCCCATAAATTCATAATATTCATCAATTCATGTTGACGTTGATAAATATACTTTTAAAACATTAGTTGAAAATTATTTGAGAAAAATACACATCGGATTTTGAAATCAAAAATTAAAAATATAAAAATTTCCAGAATATTAGGAAAAACATTTAACCTTAAATGAAACATGACAAATTTTAAATTATACTTCATATATAATAATATTTATGAAGGTAGTAAAATCCATTTGTGCGGTAAATGTTAAAAAAATATTTCATTTTCACCATTATTAAAAAGTAACTCATTCAAAAAATGATACAAATATTCTATTTAATAATTTTTATTAAAAGTAAATAATAAAAAAAATAATTTAATAAATAATTGGAGAATATTAAAATCATTCTTGAAATAATCATGATGAAAATATGGACATGGAAGAAACGTTTATGTACCAAATTGTGAATTAATATCGGTTTTTTAAAAAACCATTCAATCAGAATTTTGAGTAATTTTCGAGAGGAAAATGAATAGAAGACATTTAATATCATTAAATTTATAAAAATAAGTAGAAATATTATGTTGTTTAAGAAAAAAGTTCATATAAATCCTTTGACAGAAACACTAATATAGACAATTTCGAATAAGGATGAGATTGTGATATAAACCCTTACCCTCGGATGGATTTTCATCCAAAGCAATTTTAACCTCATTTATAATAAATTTATATTTATTATTCTTATAAAAATAATCATATAAAAACTTCTAATACCCTACATGGTTTACATATATTATCTTCTCACTCATTCAGTAATAATATTTTATTAACATCATCGTTTCAGGTGTTATATGCTTTATTTGTTCTAGTATGTTTTGATACAACAGTTGTGGTCCTTGCATCTTAATAATTGCTCTATCATCTCTATAAATTTAACAACAATATAAATTTAATATATAATCATTATATATAAATTTATATAATTCCATATAAACTATATATATATATAAATGTTTTATCATTCATGGAGATGGTAGTATATATATAGTCATGGACATTGTTTTCATTTTCTATCCAAAAGAAGTAAATAAATTTAAATAAACTTTTATAATTATAGAATCATAATTACATAATATATATAATATATATAATATATATTTATCAAATACATCATTATATCCATCTATTTGAGGTGGTGGTGGAAAATGAATCAAATATCTACATAGAGTCGGTAGCCCACATGTATGCATGATCAATACATTCATTTAAAATTTGATTTAATGGAGGAGGAAAATGGTTATCCCATAAAAATAATAAAAATCATCATATTGATGAAAGTATAGTCATTATGTGTAAAAATCATGAACCCTCACTCCCTGATCCATTCCAGAAAATAAAAACTATATATTTCAATATTTGATTCTGATAAATTTGACCAAAAATATTCCATCCAAAACTTATAACATCAAAAGGAAATATTAGATCACTTTTAAAACAAAATAAAATTTTAGTTTACATTTTTAGAGAATTATGATAAATTATTATATAAAAAACAACCATTATATCATGAGACTATTTATCCCACTATACACATATTTACATATTATATATTAAGGTTTTAACATCTACAATAAAATTCTTCATATATGAAACAAATCAAGACACAAAACAATTTTCATCATTATTCATAAATAGGGGAAATGAAAATAAAATAATAGTGTTCAAAAATTCTCCATAAGGGTAAACATATATATAAATAATTGAACGTAATAAATGAGGGTATTATTAGAATAAGTTTAATGACATAATAAATTTGAAACATCATAACATTAGATAATTCCTTCAAACTAATATATATATCATCAATCAGGAAATATATATTAAAAACTTACTATAGGACATGAGTTATAAGAATTAATAATAATGAGAAATTTCATATCAATATTAATACATGGAATAATTATTAACCCATTTATTTTTATACATAAGTAGTATAAAATATTTTTCATTAAATATTATCTCATTACATTGCCCTTTGAAATCATAAAATTTCTATAAAAGCCCATAACAAGCATAGATAATCATATAGGAATGTTATGAATAATTTTTATATAACATATAAAAATGGTGAAACCTTTAAGGTTACACATTGAATAAACTTAATGGTTACACATAAAATAACCATGATGATTATAATTTGAAAATAACCACATTATATTCTAATAATATCTTAAGTGAAACCTAATCAGTTAACTTTGTATGATTACCCAATGCAATAGAGATATTTAATGGGATCACACAACCTTTGTTGAAAATGAAACCACCCATAATCATAATCAATTCCCAAGAACCATAACATAAAAAAATTATATAGGGATTTAATTTCAATATAAAACTCTTAGAAACATCCATTATAAATTTCAAGACATGAATAACCAATATAAAAGAAATGGGTTCAATTAAAATATCTTTTAAATATTTGTAATAAATCTAGATAAATAATTATGATGGTATTATTACAACATATAACCAGTGTATCATAAGTTATATTAAGGTATTTTAGTTTCTATGAATGTAAATACCTTTAAAATATAATGGATAACATTCTTGGTAAAATACCCTTTTCATATAAAAATCACTTTTGAAAACTAAAAATTCATAAAATATTTTCAAATAAGTTTTCCTTGAAGATAATTTTGGAAAAATATAGAGTAATTTTTGATGAAAATAATGGATTTTATTGTGTGGAAATATGTTCATGTTATTAATGTTAAAAATATACTTTATATTCAAACATTTATTAAAGAGATTCAAAAGTAAACCATATGGAATACATTAAGAAATTTAATTTTAAAACCAATTAAAATTAATTAAATTTCCAAGTTAAATAGATTCATAAAATAAATTATGTTTATAAAATAAAATAATTTGAATCATTTTAGGAAACATGGATATGGAAGAGAAGGATCCACGATCTAGAGGAAGATACATGTTCAGTATCACATACCAACGACTTCCTTGATTATTGTTTAATCAACATGAAAGGAAATTTAAATTGAAATGTAGACCACATTTTTAATTAGGGATGGATAAATAGATTCATTTTGAGGAAATAAGATTATATTATTTCCTCTAAAGAAACCTTAACCATAAATAATCCTGAAAATGAATGAAACTGTAATATAGAGCCATTTCCATAATGGAAAATCTTTAATCATAATCCCCGTGAATGAATAAAATCAAATGAAACTTTAAATATAATTAACATAAGAATGTTATTGATATATTATGTACAATTGGAAGTGTATAAACCTCATAAAAACATTGGCGCACTTCATAAACCTATATCTAAATAAATAGAATTAGAGATAAAATACCCTTACAAAGATCAAATAATTTAATTTTGAATTAAGCTGTTGAGAGAATATGTGTGAAAAATGTAAATTCACAAAAATAAGTGGAAATAAAAAATGAAATAATTTATAGATCAATTGTCACATAATATTTTAATAATGAGTCCAATTTAAAGAGTCATGTTCTAAAGAAAGGAAATTGAGTAATGAAACCCTTTAACACTTTGTAATATTTAATTCAAATCCTCATTAATAAAATAATTCAAATTGAAACATAAAATATCATGATGTATGGAATATTTATGATATGAGATGAAAAATTGGTAGTATGTACTCCATATAAAATAAATTAGGTTCATGAAAATAAAATATGATTTAATGAATGTAAATTGAGATGAAATCCCTTACCCTAAGTCCAAAATTTCCATGTATTTACTTTAACTCCTTTATAGTAAATTCATATAATTTTTTAAATTTATTAATAAAATTTTATATTTTAATAATATATTATAATTAGACAATTTATTTCATTTTTATTATTGGAATAGTTAATTAAATAATCAGTTAAGTCCACATCATGTGATTTAAGGATGTTCAGTGAATAAGTTCAAAATGATTTCTGTAGGCTGATGAAGGTAAAATAGGTCTCTATTTCCTGATAAAAGAATATTTATCATGAAATTATTGTAATTTTTTAAAATAAATTATTCTTTTCAATCCAATCATGAAATATTTTTAAGAAAAATCACTTAAATTACATTCATGGAGATAGTAAGTCATACGTACGAAGGAGTAATGTTTCAATTTTTCGATAATAATTATAGAAAAAGGTAAGTAATATTTTATCTTTTAAAAATTATATTTATATCATAAATATAATATTAATTTTTTAAAATTTACATATATATATATATATATATATATATATCATACATCTGATGTTGCGATGAAAAACATGTCTCATCGCTTCATGGAGGTGGTAGTTCAGACATACGCATGAATGACATTATCATTCTCATTTAATGGAATGGTATTATATTATATTATCTTCTAATAATGATAAATATTCCATTATTATAATATATAAACATTAATTCCATCAATATATTCAATTGTGATAGGTGGTGATGGAAAAATGAATAACATCGGCCTATGAGGCGGTAGTCCATCGTATACATAGACCATGAATTTCGTTCCCATTTTATAGAGTTTATAGATGGATATATTTTATTACATTGAAATAAATCATATCATATATTTAATATATATATTTTATTTTATAATAATGGTTATGTAAGATTTCTTGGAGGTAGAAGAATAAATAAAACATAAACGCTTGGTTTAAAATGATAGTCTCCTCCAGGCAACACCCTTTCCATAACTCCTTAAGAACAACTAATTTTGTATTATTCCGTAAATAAGTCTTATATAATTCATAGAGTAATTTTATAATGTTATTTGAGAATTTATTTTCCTAAGAAAATTTTTTTTTGGTTGTGATGTAAATGTAAGAATATATTCCATTTTATAAGAGAGTGTAGTGGCACTCTTAGAATTTATTGAAATATTAATTTAATATAAATTAATTTTGATTTTGAATGGATCAAATTTGATAAAATTATAATATAAGATGATTATTGGTCTAAATAATCTCATAAAATCATTTCTTACCTATTCATACCACATTTTAACCCCTATATTTTGTTATTGACTTCTAGTTAACCATTTTCACACTTACCATGAAAACACTATTTTTTACACTTTCAGGGTCAATATAATTATAATAAATGTATAAAATTCTCATAAATGGAACATAGTTGATATTTTAAACCATATAGTAATAAATTGGAAAAATATAATCCATTAATGAATTTTATATCATTTTAAAAATATTTATTTATTATAAAATTTTATTAATTTCGGTTTTTATATTTATTCATTACATTGATTTTAATAACATCAAGTTAACAATTGAAATTTAAAAAAAAATTATTGCATCCCTAAGATATTATATTCATATATAAAATTATAGGATCATGTTAATTAAATAAAATTATATTTTTTAAAAAATTTGTAATATCATTAATTTTGTTTCTCCATTAATTGTATAATTATTGTGTCACCTCTGTGTTTGAATTTAATGGGATTATTTTCATCACTAATAATTAAAAATAAATTATCATGATGAATATAAATCACTTATATTTAATATTAATATTTATAATTGAACATATATTATGATTATACCCATGTTAAAAATAATAATTTTTAAAAAAACAAGACTCTGACATTTTTTACTTTTTTTACATAAAATATTATAAATGAAATAATTAAACCCAAACTAAAAAAGGGAATATAACCAAATATTGGATGAATATGGATAGTATGGACTCATAATAAATAATTAAGGAATATGTTAGGGACATTTTATAGTCAGTATTATATTATTTCCTCCATTAATTATCTGATTTATCTTATACTATGGTAATAAAAATTACAATGGTTACTATTAATATTGAAAACAAATAAAAAGAAACTATTTAACTAATTGGGACATCCAGAGTCTAAATATTCAATCATGTTTTTCAAAATTGAATGAAAATAAGTGGAAAATTTTAGGTTAAATTCAAACATGAAAAATACGATGGAGAACTAGTTTTTTTAAAATTACTTTTTTAAATATCTTATGTTTTTATACTAAATGAAAGTATAAAATTAATTTCATAAACCATATTTTAAATATTTTAAATAAAAAGGATCCAATGAAATTTTAAAACTAATAAGAAATATAATTTTACTTTGTAAATACATTAAATGAAAATAGAGTTTTCAATAAAAATTATCAATTTTCACTATTCACTAAAAAATAAGTCTTTTATAAAATAGATATTTCCACCCAAATATAATTTTGAAATAATGATGAAAAATATGATATTTATTTCATAAAATTAAATTTATAAATGATACAAAAAATAACTATAAATTTCACTTACAAAAAGCAATAAAATATCATTTTCAAAGAAAACGTATTTTTGAAGAACAAAATGACTTTACTATAAATTGATTTCCTATTTACTAAGAATTAATAAATAATTTTTTTATATAACCCAATATATAAGTTTAAAAATTTATTTAATCCTACTATTATTTATAAATTTAAGGTCTAGGTAACAATGATAACATTTAAATAGTAACATTTATTGGTTCATTTGCGTTGGGTGATACACATTTAGTATGATATCAAAAATATTTATCATTATTAAAATGTTGTGATATTACATTATTTACCCGTAAAAATATTTATGTTCAAAATTTTGAACTCGATTTCAGTAATATAAGGATTAAATTTTAAAATAAAATTTTATACAACCACAATCATAAAAAATTGTTAATAAAAAACCTCTTGAAAAAAGAAAAATGCAATTACAAAGTCCATATAAAATAACACAAAAATGGATTTCAAAATAGGATAAAATTTGTGAGAAGTAAAAATATAGACATGGATGTGAAATATTTTCCAAAGGATGAATAATTAGTAATAAAGAACATACACATGAGAAAGTTAACTATCCCAAAACTATTAATCTTTGATGGGTTAAAAGACTATTTATTTCTCTATATGAAAATTAAAATGATTTTTTTTCATGACCCATTTCCAATATTTGGGGAATACATATATCATATATACTAATACCATAAGTAAATATACATACATAGAAAGTATATTTTCATCCTTTATTCAATTTCCACCATAATCTCATCTTTTCCTCCAATGATGAGTGTTGAAAATGAATTCTTTTTTATGATTAAATAACTTCCATCATATCATATTCCTTCATAAATTAATAATAATACATATAAATTTTATTTAGACATAAACCAAAAACACAATGATTATCATAAGGAAATATAATTCCAAAAAATTAAAAACCCTTCAAATAAAGAAATATTACGCTATTTTTTAAAATTCAATAGTATTACCCAATATTAAAATTTAATCATTATATAAATGACAATCATTAAAATTATTTAACACATCCCAAACCATGATTGAAACCCAAAAATAATTACAGTTTGATCACATATTCTTTCAAGACGAATTTAACATTTATCTCCAAATAACATTAGTCACTCATAAAGTCATATAATTAAAAATGTATATTCTATAATCTTATAGTCACCATAAAGAAAAATTAAGATCATATATGCTTTGAAAAGATAATTTAACCTTGAATACTCAAATAATAATTCATGTTAAGACTAATGGTTTCATATATCTCAATATAGTAAATCATCTCCTAAATATCATTAGTTACCATAAAATTCATTAACATAAAAACCCAAAATGGGTGCCAAAAATATATAACATAGGATTATACTCAAACATATAAAGACATGATAGTATCTATTAACCTTAAGATAAAATCATATGCAAACTTCCTAATATCCAATTTTATCTAAACCTTCTATGACAAAAACTGTATCAGCACTCTCAAATGTGGTGCTAAAAACATAAACTTTACAATTTTGGATTTGATATAGATAAATGTAACCCAATTTTTTCAATCAAAAACATGAAACAGTAAAAGAAAATAATGGATAAATTACATACCTAAATACCTTTTAGGTTTCTAGTTTTAGATAATTTGGAAAAAAATAAAACATAAACAACACCCATGATATCAAGCGAATATTTCTCTCACTATACCTAACATTTCATATTCCATATTTGGTCTTAAAAATCTCCCATAAAATTCTTCACATATGAAAAAAATATATATTGAGAAATGATTTTTCATAATTTTTACAAACCTAGTTTAACTTGTAGATAATAATTATGATCACAAATTCAATGTGAGTGAAAACGGAAAAATTAACAATTGAATTTCCCCGGTGAGAGTAATACGAGAATAAGGGAATGATGACATTATCAAAGTGCATGAGAATAATATAAGAGAATTAAAACCAATCAATATATGGATCATAAATCCTATAATATGTGATTAATATTTAAAATATTAAATGAGTTATTATAACAAATAATCATGAGCAATGTGATGTCAATGTTAGTCAAAGTGAATATTCTAAACCTATTTATTTTCACACATAAGAAGTAGAAAATAATTTCATTTAAATCATATATAAACTTTATGCATAATTTTAAAATAAATAATAAAAATGGGAAAAACTTCATGGTTACACAAATAATAACCTTCATGGTTACACATAAAATAACCATCATAGTTACAATTTTAATAACCATCGTAGTACATCCCCATAGTCACATAGGATAAACCTAATAAATTAACTTCGTTCCTTTACCCAATGCATTAGATAAATATAACAAGATCACCAATACATGGTTTATAACATAACCAAACATCATCATAAAATAATCCCAAGAGACTAACATAAATAATGAATATAGATCACACATTTCAACCTAAATCTCTTAAAAACATCCATTATTCATTTCATAAAATTATTAACCCGTTGAAAAGAAAGATGATTTATAAAAATATCTTTGAAAAAATAACAATATATAGAAATAATTTGGATGGTATCATTAAAAAATATCCCCAATTTTTTAAAATTATTATCAAGGGTTGTTCACATTGATGAATGGAAATACTGTAAAAAGATATTGAAAATTTTATTTAGGAAAATAACCTTTTCACATTAAAAATCACTTTTAAAAACAAAAAAAATCCTAAAATATAATGAATACCATTTTCAAAGAAAATTTACATAAAATGTAAAAATTAATCTTCAATGAAAATAATTTTCAAGTCATTAGGTAAATACATTCGTGTTAAAAATGTCAAAGTGAAACATTCTTTTCAAAAAATTTATAAAGGGAGTCAAAAGTGACCCATTTTGAAAATGTTAAGAAATTTCATTTTAAAAAGTTTTAAAAGAATTTATTAGAATATTTGAAATATATTTATAAAATAATTTATATCTATAAAGTAACATTCTTGAAAACATTTTAAGAAATGAGTATATAGGCCAGAAAGATTCCTGATCTAAAAGAAAATACAGGAGTAGTATCACATAAAAATGACTTCTTGATTTTATTTAATTAATAAGAGAGGAAATGAAAACTAAACATATAAACCACATTAATCAATTATGTAGAATTAATTTTGTGTGGTTAATAAAAATAATATCATATTATTTTATCTAAGGAACATTACCTATAAAATCTATTGAAAAGAAAAAAACTATAACATAAATCCTTCTTTATTATGGTAACTCTTCAATCTTAAGCCCCGTGAAGGAATAAAATCAAATGAATCTATTAATATCAAGACAATGATGAAATAATTGATAAAAATTAAAAAAATATTCAGTATATACACATCATTAATGATGATAGGTTTATATAATAATTTTTTGTCCCCAATAAGAGAATTTGAGATTAATAATACTCACAAATATCATCTCATTGAACTGAGAATTAATAAATTGATAGGTTATGTGTAACAAATATAAATCCAAAAAATATTTGTTAAAAAATAATACTATCTATATATCAATCCACACATTATAATGTAATTATAAATCCACTTAAAAATAGTAATAACCCAATGAATGGAAATTGAGTTATGAACCCCTTTACAACTTGTCAACTTTCAAATAAAATCTACTTAGATAAAATAATTCAAATTGTAGCTAGAAATATTATGAATTATGAAGGATTAATTATATAACAAGAATAATGGGTAGTATATGAACCATATAAATGGAATTAGTGGAATAACAATAAAAAATTCCTCAGCGAATTCAAATTGAGACGAAATCCCTTACATTGAGTCTAGAATTTCCATGTATGTCCTCTAACTCCTTAGTAAAAAACTCTAATACATTATTTGACTTATTCAGAATATTTTATATTTTTAATAAATTTCCCATGAATAATTTATTACATTTATTTTAAATACTTATTTAAATACATAATCTATAATGTCTACGCCATGTGTTTTGAGGATATTTAGTTCATAAGTTCAAAATGAATCTTTTAGGTTGGATGAGGTAAAATAGGACATTATTCAATAATATACAGAATAATAATCATGAAATAATTCTAATTTTTATAAATAAATAATAATTTTAAAATCAATCATGAAATTAGGTTTTGAAAAATGAACTATGTTACATTCATGATGGCGGTATGTCATACGTACACATTAGTAACATTTCCATTTTTCAATGATCATTATGGAAAGAAGGTATGTATTATTTTATATTTATAGAATTATCATTATTCCAAAAGTATATTATTAATATTTAAATAAAATTAAATAAATCATTCAAGTAATTTAGTGATGAAAAATGAATCACATTGATTACTGAAGGTGGTAGTCCCCACGTTTGCATGAACGACATTATCATTTTCTAATGAATTGAATGGTAAGAAAATAAATGATATATAGTATTTTAAAAGTGATATATAAGTAATTAATATCATATATAAACATTAATAAAATAATTATAACCTACAATGGGGGTGGATTTAGAAAATGGATTATATTGGTCGTGAGGCAGTAATCCTCCGTACACATGAATGATGAATTCCATTCCCATTTGATGGAGGTTATAGATATATATTGTTTATTAATTTAAAAAAATAATGTATATATATATTTAAGACACATATGTTATTTTATAATAGTTATTAATAATAATTATATGGACAAGGAATAATAAATAAAATATAAATTCTAATTTAAGAATGATACCTCTTCTTTAGACAACCTCCATTGTTTAAGTCCTTATCACCAGTAAGGTTGGTAGTATAATATAAATAATGCCCCTAGAACATGGTTAGGGATTATGAAATTATTTTTTAGAAGATATTTATTGAACCAAATGGATTCCAATTACTAATTATAGATAAGAAAAGAATCCCTTTTGTAAGAGAGTGGAAGATAAGTCTTGAAATTTATTAAAATATTAATTTAATATAAATGAATTGTGGTGTCCAAATGGATCTAAATTTAAAAGACTTGAATTTAATATTATTATGTGTCAAAATAACATCATGAAATAATTTTCTGATAGTTTTAACTTTCATTTGTAGTCATATACTTTGTTTTTAACTCCGCTTTAACTGTTTTCATAATTACTGGGAAAATAAGGTTTTTTACTCATTAAGGGTCATGATAGTTACAAAAAAATTATAAATGAACATAAATGGACCATGGTTTATTTTATGAACCATAAAAATAATATATTATCTGAATATAATATTTTTAGGAATATTATATCATGTAATAAAATATCATTAATGTTAATTTTTTGAACTATTCATTAAATTGATTTTAATAACATCAAGAAAACTAATGAAATTAGAAAAAACTACATGATTACACCTGATACCTTCAATATTAATCATTAATATTGATGTATCTCCTTAATTATATTATATTATATTTATTCCTATATTTTTAATACATTTATTTTATTTCTCTATTCATTGAAAAATTAATACGTCATAATTGTGTTAGCATTTAGTGTAATTATTCCTTCATTATAAATTTAAAATAAATTATCATGTTCAATATAAATAATATATATTTATATTTATTATTTATAACTAAAAATATATTCTTTTTATCCCCATGTTAAAAAAATAATAGTTTTTTGAAACAAGAGTTTAACATTATTTACATTTCTTTAAATATAATATTATAGAGCTCATAATTACACCCAAATGAAAAATCCATATATCTGAATATTTGATGTGTATGGAATATATAGACTCTTAAAATAAAATTAATTCATATTTTTATCTCATTTTTATTCCATATCATATTATATTTATCTCTATATTACTTCATTTACCCATTAGCATGGTAATAAAAATTATTATAATTACTATTCATATTGATAATAATAAAATGGACCTATTTTTAGAATTTTGATCTCATAATTCCAAATATGGTATCTATTTTTAAATATCCAAAATAGAGAAGTTTAAGTATTTATGTTAAAATCAAAATAGAAAAATGTGATGAAAAAGGAGTTTTTTTAGAAAAATGAAATTTGTTAAATATAAAAAAAAATTATACTAAATTTATGTATAAAAACATTAAAGAAATAATTTGATTATATAAAATAAAAATTAAATAATTTGATTTTATAAATAATCCTAAATATAATTTTATCTTGCAAATTTAACAAAAGAAAATAAATTTTTCAATAATAATCAGTTTTTTTCACTATTCATTGAAAAATCAATGTTTTCAAAAAATAAAAAAATCACAAAATATTATTATGATATGATGATAAAGAAATTGATATTTATTTCATAAAATAAAATTTCTAAATATTCCAAAAAATAATTATAATATCCACTCACAAAAAGAAAAAAAAATTTAAGAAATCACATTTTTTTAATAATAAAATGACTTTACTAAAAATTGAGTTCTTATTTCCTCATAATTATTCAATGAATTTGTATTAATTATACCCTTTATATATATTTCAAAATTTAGTTAATCTTATTCCTGCCAACTAATTTAATGCATTTCATATAACTGTATAATTAAATAATAATATTTCACATTTCTATAACGCTTGGTGTTGCGTATTCTGTATGCTATTGGGGAATAGTCATTATTTTTTATATCCTGGGATATTAAAATATGATTTACTGGATAAAATATATTAATAAGAATTATAAAAATAAAAATACTTTGAAATATTCATATAATATGATTACATATTTTTTTGAGAGATCTTCCTTACTAACATCACCACAATCCAATTTTTTTATTTTTTAAAGATCCACTTTTTGGGTAAGTGGGAACCATAGAAAAACCTCAATAAACCACCCACACAAACCCCACTTACAGCACAAAAAATTCAAAACTCTAACAAACTTGAACCGACACCCTTCACAACTTCTTCTAAAAAAACCCTAAAATTCAAATTTCAAATTAAAAGTCATCATCTCTCATCTCGGAAAACAATACGCATCTACCTCCAGTCACAAACCCATCACGACAGCCACCCTGTCTACCCCAAGATGAACCATCAACGTCTCTGGACAATCATCATAACCATCATCATGCCAAAACCTCACCGCAGTCATCAACATCCACACCTCGTCACTGTCGTTCTAGTCTCTGACGTCCACCATCTGCACCAAAAACCGATGTTACCTAAACCAAACACATTTGACGTCAAAACAGGCAGTAATCACCATCATGAGGTTATCATCATCAGTCATAGCGTCTTGTCACCGTAATGCCAAAATAGTTGAATAGCACTGACTCCCACCGGAAAGAAAACCAATTGACACACCATGTATGAAACATCATCGATGTTGTGCCATAGAAGACCATCATCATTGAAGTCATCTACACCAACAAAGAATAGAAAGTCAAACAAAATCGACAGCCAACATCAGAAAACAAAAATCCAAACCAGAAATAGGATTTGGGGAAAAGCAGGATAAACCCTGAAGGAGGATTTGGGAATGAAACCCTAAGGATAAACCCGAAAGAAGGGAAATCAAACGAAGAACCGTAACCAAAAAAACCAGAACAGGAAAAAGTAAACCGAGAAGAACCCCGAACAGAAGCAAAGGACTGAAACCCTAGGAAGAAGGGAAAACTCTAGTAACACCTGGAGACCTGATGTCCACCAAAATGCTATCCCAAAACCTCAACATCTCCCATGCTCCAAATCAATCCTAGAAATGAGCTAAAGACCCAAGGTCAGAGCACAAAGAGGCAGTCGAAGAGAAAACCATAGAAACATCTGGGATTCGAGCAAATAGGAAAGATAAACCGAGATATATATATATATATATATATATATATATATATATATATATAGAGAGAGAGAGAGAGAGATAGAGAGAGCGTCATCCGAGAGTCAAGCGCAAGGAAATTGGACACTGAGAAAGAGCGCAGCCCAGAGCGAGCGAGATAGAATATAGAACTGGAGAGGAGCAGCGTAGAGGAATCTCTAATAGGGAAAGCCGAAACCCTATAAGACCAATAGCTCAGAGTGGTCAGGAGAGTTAGGTGCCATTAATCAATACTAACATGAGACCTCCAGGAGTTAGTGTAAGAATAGAAGATCAATAATGAAGGGAGTGAAGTTAAGATGGTTTTTTGGTTGGAATTGTTTGATATAGAGTACTCAATGTTTCTAAATAATAGAGGGTATACGGTATCCTTTTATAAGTGAGAGGAGAGATGCACAAGGAATTTTATAAAAAAATTATAAAATGTATTAATTTTGGTGTTAATGTGGAACTAGATGGACATGAACTCATATTTCATAAAATATAAGATTGATGTCATTTGATCTAATAAGATATGGATAATTTTTACTGTCATTGTCACCTATATCTCTTATTTTAACAACAAGGTAAACCCATTTAAACATTTACTGATGTTATAGTTTTTTACTGAAGCCACTTTTTATTATGAAAAAAAAATAATTTGACCTTATTAACCAGTATTAATTATGATAAAAAGAAATATTTAATCTATTTTATAATATTCTATGGTGTGAAAACCCAAACGAAAACTATTTCTATAAAGATTATTGTTTTAAAAAATGATTTTATAGAAAAATAATGTATATTTTTGATTCAAATGGAATTAATTGTATTATGTTAAATAAAAAAGAGGCTTTTTTATCGTTCCAATAGAAACAAATCTAAAAGGAATTATTTACACACAGGACTATGAGAGAATAACTAAATACAGTTCTTATTTGAATGAAATAATTACATAGATTTCTAAAATGTTAAGTAGATATTTATTAATTAAATAGTAACACCTCAAGCTTCCATGGTCTGCTTCTCTTTGAATAATACAATAGCTTGTGTTGTACGCAACTTCGAGTCCTAACACACCATGACCAACCAAACTAGCCGTTATGAATAGTAATACACACTTTTTCAAATTTTATAAATTTTATTTTTCAAAATGGACTTCATTTTTGGATTTGGAATATCAATATTAGCTTAGGGTGAATTTTAGGTATTTTTCTAAAAACATTCAATTTTTGATGAATAGTGAAAAACACTGCGTTAGTGTTTAAAACCGACTTTTTATTTAAATAATTAATTATTTTATTTAAATCTATTTTAGGTAAAAATAGATACAAATACCTATATATGTTCAATTTAATTCATTGGAGTCATTTTATAATAATATTAGATATATATAATTTTATTGAACTTTTTACCGCCTTTTACCAACCTTCTAAGCACGTTAGCAAATTTGCATAAAACGTAATTTTACCACTTCTTTGAATTTAATTTCAAAAATCCAAGAGACATGGTTGATATCAGTAATTAAAATTTGGTTCAATAAGATGAAAATAATTTTTGGTAAATAGTAACTTTTGACTTTTATTTACCACGGTTAAAAGTAAATAGGGTAATTAAAGTTAAATTGATTTTATTATTACCCTAACACATGTAATAATTCTATTGGATAAGTTTATTTAGATCAAAATAAACCTTAGGAATAAAATATTATCCTTTTTTTCCACTTGGATAAGATTAGGACATTTATTATTATTTTATTTAAAGAAGAGTTAAAAGTGTTAAATTCAATGTTTAATAACTAAAACATTTTCAGTATAGGTTTATACAAAAGATAAATTCGACTATAAATATTCATTAAAAATATGAAAATATTTCCTAAATAATGGTATTTTATTAATAATTTTTATACATTAAATAATTAAATATATTTTTGACACAATGATGATGTAGTTATTACCTTATTATTGAATGATTAGAAAATTAATATTATAAATATCCAAATGAATGTAAATTGAGAATTTTGATGAATTCCAAAAAATTTATAGGTAAATATGACATGTTAGGGTTGATTAAATGAATTTTTCTCAAATTAATAAAGTCTTTAGGACTTTAATATAAATCAAATAATAAATTTGTCAAAATTGACATTAATGTGTTTTTAAATCAAATACTATATTATTAATTGATATAATACTTCTAAAAATCTAAGGTTAGGACAGATGACTTTGATAAGATTATATATATCAATAATGAAACACTTGGGGTTCTCTTGGAATTTTATTATAAGATTATTAACTATATTATATAATAATGCAATAATACATGCTAAAAGTTAACCTATTTAACTAAGAGTTAAATCTAAAAAGATAAGGTTAATATGGTGAACAAAACCTGTCTAAAACCTATTGGTTGAGAGTTTTTCAACCCATCCCCACCTAATCCTAGAAATAAATCATTTTTAATCCATTATAAACTAAATATGATTGTATAATAAAATAATATTTCATGCTTTTCCCAAAATGACACTCACCTCTCTTATAAAAAGGTACTTTCCCTTCTCTCAAAATCACACCTCCAAAGCCTTTTGGTTGATCCAAACCCTACCCAAATATACTCCCAACTACCCTCCATTCTACCTATAGGCATTACTTTGATCATAATGACAACCTAATGATCCCTTTTGATCAAATCAAAAGGAAACACCCGAAGAAGAGGTAATAATTTCCCCACCTCTTTCAAAGTTCTTTTCTTCTTCCACTTACACTTTCTTTGTTATTCCCATACCAAAATAATAACAGCAGTACTTTGTAAATACTATGATTTTATTATAAATATGGTACAACCATATTCATTATTCTATCCTTCCTATGAATGATAAGTCACTATATGTGCGTACGTACGGCTTACCGTCTCCACGTCGTGGTGTAGTTTGTTATTAAAACACTTCATTATTTGGATGGTTATAATAATGAGTATAATTGATGTAAATAATAAAAAACATGTTAAAGATTATGTATGTATGATATAAAATCCAATTTAATATGATTTCATCATCAATATAACGGTATTTTCGCTCGTGCGTACGTACGGATTACCGTCTCCACGAACGGGATGAGATTCATTCCCCATCCCCATCATAACAATTCAAAAATAAATTTCATTTTATGATTAAAATAAATGTTTAAGAACTTAACATCATTCTAGATATGAATCAAATACATCTTATCCAAAACAAACATGGCTTACATAACAAAGCATATAAAATAAAATGAATCAGTTAACACCTGGAATAATGATACTACCGAAATATTATTAACAAAGAAATATTAGAAGATCATATATGATATCATATTTATGTATGGGGTTCGTTTATAATTTAATAACATTTATTTTACTATTATACAGGAGGTTAATGTACCCTCGACCAAGGAAAAGTACAAGTTAAGGGTTAATTCTATAATCTCTTCATTATCTAAGGTTGTTTATACATGAGTATATACTAGGACCTCTTTATCATCCACATACTTGTTTCTTAAAAATGTATTTCATAAAATTTTTACTATTTCCTATACAATGGGTTAAAGTCATTTATACCCTTGTTTTAATTTTTATAGAATTTTTATAAAGGAATCTTTCTGTCGTTTTTCAAACAATGTCCTTTACGACCTTTTTGAAAAATTTAAGGAAAGAATGTTTTTTAACTTAAAGGAGAGTGATGATATTTTCAGCCATTATAATATTTTCAAATATTCCCTTACAAGATTAAAAGAATATTTTCAAAATAAATGTTTTCTTTTATAATTATGTTAATTTTAAATGATTTCAAAATAGAAATAGATATTTCTCTCAAATGGTTTTGATTTCATTTATGTCAACATCCTTTGATGGATTTTACACTTGTTTGAAGTTGATTTATTATGATACAATATTACATAATGTATTAATGGTTTTATGATATGTTTGACTATGGATGTATTATTTTTATACAATTCATGGTTTATGGTTAATGTATTAACATTTCATATTCTAGTTTTAATACGAATGTTTATGTTATGTTTCAACCATTTCATATGAAGAATGCATTGGACTTAGTAAGTGACTGGTGGAGCCCGTTATAGTTTTAATACAATATTCTATAATATTTACCGCTTGAACGTTTAGCAAGACTATATATTAATGAAGTTGTAATACTTTGTGTAGTACCCATATCAATTGTTTCTGATCATGATCCCTATTTTAGGTCAAGATTCTAGAAAAAAATTCAAAAGACCTTGGATACTGATTTTCGTTTGAGCACTGCCTACCACCCTCAAACTGATGTACAATCAGAATGGACTACTCAAACCTTAGAATACATTTTTAGATCTTTATCACTTGATTTTCAAGGTATGTGGGATCATTATTTACCTCTAGTGGAATTTTCCTATAATAATATCTTCCATTCAAGTATTCATATGGCACCATATGAAGCGTTATATGGAAAGAGATGTCACACACAAACTTGTGGGATTATGTTGGTGAAAGAAAACTTGTGGGCCCAGAACTTGTTGAGGAAACAATAGAAAAGGTAAAGGTTATCCAAACCCACATCAAAGCAACTTAAAGTAGGCAAAAGAGCTATGTTGATAACGGAAGGAAGGATTTGGAATTTCAAGTAGGAGATCGTGTTTTCTTAAAGGTATCTCCATGGAAGGGTGTTATACGTTTCGGTAAGAAGGGTAAATTTTGTCCCAGGTATATCAGACCTTTCAAAATTATATAATTAATTGGAGATATATATTATCATTTGGAAATTCCACCAAGTCTCTCGAAAGTTCATGATGTGTTCTACGTATCACTATTGAGAAAATACATGCCTGACCCAATGAATGTACTCACCTATGAAGAAATAGAACTGGAACCCGACTTGTCTTACTGTGAAGAGCCTATCAGAATTCTTGATACCAGATAACAAGTGATGAGAAATCAGACGACTCTTCTGGTGAAAGTTCTATAGGGAAACCATAAGATGAAAGAGGAAACTTGGGAACCCGAGGTATTTATGATGAAGAACCACCCAAATATTTTTGTACAATATTATTCTAGAAATTTTGAGGATGAAATTATTTGAATGAGGGAATAATGTAACACCCTAATCTTCCACGGTATTCTACTCTTTGAATAATACAATAGCTTGCGTTGTACGAAACTTTGAGTTCTAACACACTAAGACCAACCAAACTAGCCATTATGAATAGTAATACACACTTTTTGAAATTTTATTAATTTTATTTTTCAAAATGAACATCATTTTTGGATTTTTAATATCAAAATTAGCTTAGGGTGGATTTTTGGTATTTTTCTGAAAACTTTCAATTTTTGATGAATAGTGAAAAACATTGTGCTATTGTTTAAAATCGACTTTTTATTTAAATAATTAATTATTTAATTTAGATTTATATTATGTAAAAATAGATACATAATACCTATATATGTTCAATGTAATTCATTGGAATCATTTTATAATAATATTAAATATATAAAATTTTATTAAACTTTTTACCATATTTTACCTACCTTCTAGGCACGTTAGAAAATTAGCATAAAATGTAATTTTACCGCTTCTGTGAATTTAATTTAAAAAATATACAAGAAATGGTTTATATTAGTAAATAAAATGTGGTTCAATAAGATGAAAATAATTTTTGGTGAATAGTATCTTTTGACTTTTATTTACCACGGTTAAAAGTAAATAGGGTAATTAAAGGTAAAAATTAAATTATTATTACCCTAACACATGTCCTAATTCTATTGGATAAGTTTTTTTCGACCAAAATCAACCTTATTAATAAAATATGATCCTTTAGGTCCACTTGGATTAGATTAGGACATTCATTATTATTTTATTTAAAGAAGAGTTAAAAGTGTTAAATTCAAAGTTTAATAACTCAGCCATTTTTAATACAGGGTTATACATAAGATAAATTAGACTATAAATATTCAATATAAATATAAAAATATTTCCTAAATAATGGTATTTTATTTATAATTTTTATACATTAAATAATTAAATTTATTTATGACACAACGATGATGCAGTAATTACCTTATTATTGAAGGATTAAAAAATTGATATTTTAAATATCCAAATAAATGTAAATTGATTCTTTTGATGAATTAAAAGAATTTTATAGCTTAATATGACATGTTATGGTTTATTAAATGAATTTTTTTCTAAGTAATCAAGTTGTTGGGACTTTAAAAAAAATCAAATACAAAATAGTGTCAAAATTGATATAAATAAGTTTTTAAAACAAATACTATATTATTAATTGATATAATATTACTAAAAAACTAAGGCTTATCCAAAGGAATTTTATAAGGTTATATATATCAATAACTAACCACTTGGGGTTCTCTAGGAATTTTATAGTAAGATTATAAACCATATAATATAATAATACAAGAATATATGGTAAAAGTTAAACTATTTAACTAAGAGTTAAATCTAAAAGATAAGGTGAATATGGTGACCTAAACCTATCTAAAACCTATTGGTTTAAATTTTTTAGACCCATACCCACCTTATACTCTAAATAAATCATTTTTTAGGCATTATAAATAGAATATTATTGTATTATAAAATAATATTTCATGCTTTTCCTAACGTGACCCTCATCTCTCTAGTAAAAAGGTACTTCCCCTTCTCTCACAATCACACCTCCAAATCCATTTGGCTCATCCCAACCCTACCAAATATATCCTCAAAACTACCCTACCTTAGTCCTATAGGAATTAGATTGATCATAAATCCATCCTAAGGATCCATTTTGATCAAATCAAACCGAAACACCCAAAGAAGAGGTAATAATTTCACCACCTCTTTCAAAGTTCTTTTCTTCTTCCACTTCCTCTTTCTTTGATATTCCCATACCAAAATAATAACTAAAGTAACTTATACATACATTGATGTTATTATAAATATTTTACAACTATATTCATTATTCTATACATCCTATTAATGACAATTCACCATATGTGTGTACGTATGGCTTACCATCTCCATACCGTGGTGTAGTTTGTTATTCAAACACTTCATTATTTGGATTGGTATAATAATGAGTATAAATGATGTAAATAATAAATATAACATGATAAGGATTATTTATATATGATATACCATCAAATTACATATGATTTCACCATCAATAGAATGGTATTGTTTTTCTCGTACGTACGTACGGATTACTGTCTCCATGAACGCGATGAGATTCATTCCCCATTGTAACCATTCAAGAATAAATTTCATTTTATGATTAAGAAATAATGTTTAAGAGCTTAATATCATTCTAGATATGAATAAAATACATCTTATCCATAAAAAACATGTATTATTTAACCAATCATATAAATGAAAACGAATTAGTTAACACCTGAAACAATGATACTATCGAAATATTATTAACAAAGCAATATTAGAAGATCATATATGATATCATATTTATGTATGTGGTTATTTTATAATTTAATAAAAATTAATTAACTATTATAGATGAGTTTAACGTACCCTCGACCAAGGAAATGTACAATTTAAGGGTTAATTATACAATCTCTTCATTTTCTGAGGTTGTTTATACGTGAGTATCTACTTGGACCTCTTTATCATCCACATCCGTGATTCTTAGAAATGTATTTCAAAAAAAATTAATATTTCCTTAACTATGGGTTAAAGTCATTTATACCATTTTTTACTTTTTATAGAATGTTTATAAAGGAATCTTTCCATCATTTTCCAAACAAGGTCCTTTACGACCTTTTCAACAAAATTAAGGAAATAAAGTTTTTTTTAAATTATATGACAAGTGTGGATATTTTCTTCCACTATAAAATCTTCAAGATTCACTTACAATATTTTAAGAATATTTTCAAAATAAATGTTTTCTTTTATAATTATGTATCTTTTAAATTATTTCAAAAAAGAAAGATACATTTCTCTAAAATGGTTTTTATTTCATCTATGTCAACATCCTTTGATGGATTTTACACTTGTTTGAAGTCGATTTATTATCATAAAATCATCCATATTGTATTTAAGGTTTTGTGATATGTTTGACTGTGGATGTGTTATTTTTATACCATTAATGGTTTATGGTTAAAGTATTAACATTTCTTATGCTAGTTTTAATAATAATTTTTATGTTATGTTTCAACCTTTTCATATGAGGAATGAATTGGACTTAGTATGTGACGGTTGGAGCTTGCTATAGCTCCTCGATGCATCGGTAGGTTTCATGAGACAAACTAGTGTCTTGGCATATGGCCTTGACAAAATATTATTTGTAGTCTTGGAACGAGGCCTTGACTCTGTGGTTATGAAGTCTGGCATTATGCATTCCATCATTATGAAATTGGTTATTGATATTGCATGTGATTATTCGACTAGTATAATATCCATTTGAAAAAGTAAATGTTATTATTTGATTTATATTTTCCATATTATACTGAAGTTTAAGTTTTAAAGGCTTATTTTTTACTCTTATACATTGCCTTAAATGTTGATGCTTATTTATGAATGTTTCCAATATATTTTTATCCTTACTGAGCATCTGAGCTCACCCCTTTCTATGTTTTAGTTTTCCTAGGATGTGAAGAAGTATTTTATGATTGACCTATAGGGATTGGCTAAGGGATATAAGTGTGTTCAAAGGGGAGAAAATGTTGTTGTTGTTTTTATCTCATGATGTAATGTAAAACTTATGTTTTTATATACTACTTCCATGGCTACTAAACTGATCGGTATTCTGGGACTTGATTCCTTTTGATCATTCCAATGTTATATAATAATGCACCGACTCTGGGTAACTAGGGTCGGGGCTTTACATATACATTATTTTTTTATATTAATTATATTACTTCATAATTATATACACTAGGTCTAAATTTTTTAAATCATTAAATTCATTATTTTATCATTATAATTTCATAAAATTAATTCTTTTTTAAAAATAAGTATTTTTCACTATTCACCAATAAAATCAACTATTTCAAAAATATACCAAAAATTCATGCAATGCTAATTTTTTCATGTTGAATTAAAAAAAAGAAATTCAATTAATTAAATTCAATCACAATATTTTGGACTATTCATTCAAACCACATTCTTGAATAATTATATGTGTGTCATGTTATTGTTTCCTTAAAAGGAATATCAAACAATAATTGAATATCATGTTCTACATTCCCTCCTTTAGAAAATTAATCCCTGGAATTTATAGAATGTAAAATAATGAACAATGTTGGGAAATTACTCATCATAACTAGTTCAGGATCCTATGTCACCTATTATATCTTAATATTTTTCCAATATACCTTTACCATCAAATTAGTCTAATTTCTCAAGAGATGTTCTATATTTTCATGAATCTTGATAGGATCTTCGTAGTAAGAAAAATAAAGTTCCAATTCTATTTCCACATAGGTGATCACATGCATTGGGTCTACTATTTACATCCTTAATAAATAGATATAAAACTCATCATGAAATTTATAGAGGATATATTTCATTTCCAAATGGTTATCCAAAACTATAATTATTTTGGGAATTTAAAAAGTCCCAATGTAACTTTTACTTTGTTTCCCCTTATTATCGGACATTATAACACCTTTCCTTATAGATACCTTCAATGATACATTATCTCCCATTTGAAATTTTAAATCCTTCTTAAGATTATCAGGGATTTTTTTCATCATTAAGCTTCTTTAATATGATTATAAATAATATAAATGTGCACTATTTTCTCCTCGATGAGATCTAGGTCTAAGATATTCCTTTAAGAAACTTCATCCTATCATATTGGAGTACAACACGTCTTACCATACCATACTTCATTTGGTTCCGTTTGAATGCTTTTATGTAAGCTGTAAATACATCAAAATTTATCCAATGGTATATACTAATCCCAAATAGATTTCACGTTCGGTAATAATTTCATATAAATGTCTTCTAATGTTTTAAAAGTGCTCTCTCGCTACCCATTATTTTGAGGATGACAGGAAGAGCGTAAATGTTTCACCACGTCCAAATCCTTTGGAAGACCCGCCAATACATTTGATGTAAACCATTGATCATGATTAGATAAAATTGAAATAGGTTCACCATTAAGTCTAAAAATTTCATTATTATAAATCTATGTGTGTTAATAAAGATGTATATATACCCATATAGTTTTGAAATATGTGTACTCGATAAGGCAATCAATAATACCCAATATGGAATCATTATTTCTATGATTTATTTTTATAATCCAATGAATGTGACTATAGTAATATCATACCATTTCCATAAATTAATAAGTAGAGGTTTCTTGAATCCTTTCAGATGTTGTCTCTCAACCTTTACCTATTGAAAAAACAAGCATATTGACACATAATCTATAATTTTCCACTTCATATTATCCCAAAAAAAATTAATCGAATATTTATACATATTTTTTTCTACCACGGTGTATAGATAAATTTGATATATGAGCTTTATCTAATAATTTTGTTCTTATTATCTATATATAGATAAGAAATCCATTTTCTAATTTTCAAAAATATAATATTCATATATTATTTCTACAAAGTTCTCATATTTTACTCCATTTATTTACTTTTGAATATTCATATCATCAAAATAAAAACTATTTATTTTCTATAATAATGATGGTTTAGGAATCCATTGGAATAGATGTGATGTTTCACCTTCCTAAATGATTCACATATCAAATATTACTAAATCCATGAATATAGGATATCTATCAATCCATATTTTAGCCAAAAATCCTTTATCATTTCTACCCAACATATCATTCACAATATCTTCCTTCCCAAGTTGGTAGTGTGTTGGGAAAAAATAATACTTGATTAGTTCTAGCCATCACCATTACCTATTTTCGAGATCATTTTGTGATATGGTATATTTAACATAATTTTGATATATATATATATATATATATATATATATATATCTTTCATATCTTTCACCATAAATGTAATCCATCCTTACCCTTAATGAAATAATTAAATCTACCAACTCAAGATGATGGGTTGGATAATTATGTTAATGGGTCTTTAAATCCCATGATGTATAGGTAAAAAATCTATCATTATACATAAGGATACATCTATGACCCTATCATGGTACATCATTAAATATCAAAAATCCATCCCTTTTGATGGTAAATTCAATATCAGTGCATTGACCATTCTCCTCATTAATTATTCAAGAAAATAACTTTATTATTATGAACAATTGGACATAACTATTTTAGGATTCATATTGTTTAATAGTTTATTTAATTGAGTATTTTTTTGAACAAATTCTTTATAGTGACCTACAATTCAATTGAAACTACAAATCTTGATTATATTCATTGGTGTTGAAATATCATCACATCCATTATCATGGAAGGATCAACTAATATTCCATCATTAGATCTAATGTGGCCATGAATGGAAACTTCTTGAATCAAGAAAAAAAATACTAAATTTTCAATATATACCAAATTATATAAGAATCTAAAGAATGATTTACAAATGACTCTTATTTACATAACTAATTTTAGATTATAATACAATATCATTAAAAAAATACCAAAATGAAATTATCAAAATAATATTTGAATACTCTATTCACAATATCTATAAAACATAAGGTATATAATTTATTCCAAATGGTTATAATGAACATTCATAATTTTCATACCTCATATTAAATGAATTCTTTGTAAGATCATCTTTCATTTCATGTAGTGGTTGATACCCAAAATAAAGATCAATCATTGAAAAATATATAGTTCCTTGAATTTGATCAAATATTTCATTAATGTGGGGGTATATGATACTTGATATTTATAGTAGTGGTATTGATTTCTTTGACACATAACCTATTATACCTATCTTTGTTTCAAAAGACATAATAGGGTCTCCCCATATGGAAATACTAAAGTGTATAAATATCTTATCACACAACTCTTGTCTTCATCTCTTCAGTTCCACTAATTCCACTATATAAATCCTATAGGGAGTCTTGGATATAGATTTTCCACTAGGGATGATATTAATTTAAGAATTAATGTTATTATCAGGTTTATTTCTAGGTTTTTTATTAAGAAATAAATCCATATAGTCATACTCAACTTGAATATCTCATATTTTAAGGATACCATTCCCATTCATAGGTTGGGCCTTCTCTTATTCTCTACAAAATTCATTAAATAGATATTCTTCAGGTGGATTTTGAAATGATTCAAATGATAAAGTCTCTACTCTGAAGAAAATTGATTTTATATATCCATTAAAAAAGTAATATCCTTCTCTCAAAATTAAATTTTCACATTATAATTTTATATCCAATCCACAATAAGAATTATATTAAATTCAACCATAAGTATAATAATATTTTTTTTAAATAGGTTATGTATTGGTATTATAATTGTAACTTATTAGAAAATCCTTTATGTAATAATATTTACACTAGGAATCTGGATTGAAAATACCTTATTAAGGTTCTATATAAATATCTAATTTTTTTGGGAAACATGGAGTATATAAAAGGGTGAAAATACCTATAATTAAATAAATTATTTGATAAATTATAATTTCATGTCCAATTACCTTCTACCACATATTTTTAAACAACAATTGAATCTTTAGTGATCACATAAGATTGGATTTTCTGTCTTGTACATTTTAGAGGAAAATTCATTTGATTCTTTGGTAATTGATTTAAATTGTGACCATATTATTATAGTTTAATTATTGGAAATTGAAGGGTGGTTTCTTTCACTCACAATCAGGTGCATGACTAAATTTTTCTCTCAATTTGAAACAAAATACATATCCCATCAATCATATTCCATAGTTTTTATTTCTATATTTATTATAAGATTTAAATTCCACCCTTCCATCCTACCTTTTTTCATATTTCATTATTTATAGTTCTCATTCATAAGTTTAATTTTTCATCGCAATAAAACATATGACATGAATCATTTATTTCTATTTTTATGGAACATGAAAATATATCCTCCTATACTGAAAATTTATATGAGATTAATTCCCTCCAAAGCATAGTCTTTATCCAATTAAATAAGTAACTAACCTTACTTCATGGACTATGTATATAATCCATAACATATGTTTCTAAAATTTTCATGTTAAATTAAAATTTGATAACATTTTCCCCTTACCATTTCCTTGTATTAAGAATTTACCTCACTATATCAACTCATAGCTCATGAGCTAGTTATTTTTTAAATAATATCTAATTAAATTTATTCCACGATATTTTATCTTTTACCCCTGTATCCATAGTTTTTATGATCATTGAACACCAGGGATCAACATCTCCTTTGCTTCTTCTTTCTTTCCATGAATTCTCATAGGCATCATCCCTCCACGGTTTGTTCCATGTTGCTCACTTCAGTCAATGGTAACCATTACCAGACAGCTTCAATAGATTCATTAACGGTGTTGGGCCTCTGTAAGAATCAATCATGGTTATCCTTATAGATCCTCAACACTTTCTTTTATTATTCTCCTTTACTAATGATTTCACTATCGCATGGTCCAAGGTTCATTATCACTGTAAGGTTTTTTATTCATTATTCTTCATTGGTGATATGATTTCCACTAGAAATGAAACCCCCCCCCCCCACCTAGAGAGAGGTGATTTGGATATGTTTTCTAGGCCTTCTTCTTTACATTAAAAACCCCACTATCCTTCATATGCTACAGAATCTCTTCAGGGGATTCTATTATTTCGATGACCGCTCAATATCCCCATGTTATCCAATTGTACCTCGCATATTTTTGGAAGTTGACATATCCAAGCCCCCAGTCATGGCCATTTTGATCGAGGTGCAAGAAGATATTTACAACTATTAATCAATTGTTTTTTAGAATTGGTTTAATTTCTATCTTTATTATTGTCATTTGGGACACACTTGGTTTTAATTCTGCTCACCTCATAGCTTGTTAAATGAGAATCACATTGTTGGTTCAATGGATATTAGAGGTATTGATATTCTTATTCAAAAGGACACTAGGAAGATTATTTCAGACCTAAAGGAGGCTTAAAATTTCTCTAAGTGTGATCTAGTTGGGACCATGCATCCTATACTGGTGGAGGGGTAGGCTCGGCTCATCTCTTCTTCCTATACCCATTTATTTATCTTAAATTTTGATGGTTGGGGGTGTGTAATACATGAGGATTCCCATGGGGATAATTCATTTCCACCCCATTATTTAATATCTGATCCTATGGTTCAATGGGTAGATAAAGGAGTGTTCATATAATAGGATCCTAATTTTCTACAAATTTTTCCTTACTCGGCTCAGTTCTGGAATAGTTTCGAGGTCCTAACTGAACTGGGGGCTGATGATTCTCAACAAGATGGTTGGAAAACGTTTATACCTATATGGAAAAGTAATATCAATGGTTCCATGAATCAGGATGATTTAGGGGTAGGGTTCCTTGAAATAGTTTCTCTTTCGATCTCTGAAAATGAACCTGAAAGGTACTTGACTGGTGATGAGATGTCCAATCAGTTTTCAATGGGCAGTGCTGACCGAATTCATGGTAGAGGTCTTTTTAACCCAAGTAGTAATAAGGGGAAAAGGGACTCGAATTTCATAGGGGGACACGATTATTAAATAGAATAAAACCAAAGTGTGCAAGGAATGCTCCTGTCTCCCTAAGACAATGGAGGCAATATAGGTTAAAAAAGGATAACTCTATAGTCAATACATAAGAGTAGATCTAGGAGTAGAATATTAATATTCATTAGGTGAATCATGTGGTAGAGGACTCAGTCTCTAAAGAGAAAGACGAAATAGTGGAAGTAGAAAGAGACCATTTCTTTGAGTTCATAATCCACTCAAATGATGAAATTATTGAAGGGTTCTTCTATATAAATGATACAAAGGAGGACTCTAACCAAATATAAGGAAGAATAGTCCAGTTTTAAATTAATGAGAATTAATGGGTATGGATCAATAGTAAATAATGTATATTGGCAAAATAAATATAGATACCCAAACCTTTTATATATAACATTACATGATTTTAAGCATAATTATACATCAGAGTACAATCCAAGGATCGTTAAGTCTAGTGTCTTGGAAGACTAGGTACATAAAACATGGGGCTAGAAAAATATGTATTTATTTAATATCCATAAATATCCCTTAACTTCCTTTGATCCCTTACATATTCATAGGGTGCCCTGGGGAACACATGAACAAAGGGATTCACTGAAAAGCCCAGTAAGGGAATGAACATAAGGATGCGTCTTAAGCACATGAGTTAGGAGGCATGACATAATGATATCCAAAGCATGGAATATATAAAATCGTATCATATAAGATTGGAATCATATAAACATGGAATCATATAAATGTGGAAGAATCATAAAATGTGTATTTAGTACGGTTCAAGGATAATCTCTAATCTTGTTTCCCATTTTAGTAAGGGTCAAGGCTAACCGCCAATCATGTTTCCCACTTTTGTATGGGTCAAGGATGATTTCCAATCCCATTTCACATCGTATCTCATGAGACATAACTTTACCCAATGCATTGGAGCTCTATCTGGGCGCACTCATCTCAAAATTTTCATGAATATTATTTCCACATAAATAATCTTACATAATCATCCATACATAAACATAAGGATACCCATGGAAAGAATTGGGTACCACAATCAAGACATAAAGCATAACCAATGAGTGTATCATGAAAGTTTCTATGAAATAAAGGGATTAGAACATACATGGAAGTTCATAAGGTAAAATAGGCATATAAAATGGTAGGTGGTTTCAAACAGAAGTGACAACATATAAGAAATTTATTTGAGAAACATTATCATTGAAACATTTTTGTGTGTTTTAAGGAAAATACTGTAGTGAATTTATAATAGAAAAGAGGAAAATATTTTATATAAAACCATAATTGAACCAAGAAGTTTTTCATAATAAAAATACTTATTTGATAAAGAAAATGGTTTCTTAAAATAGAGGATATAGTGCACTTGAAATTGGGTAAAAATTTGGGAAGTTTCCTTAAAACAGGTTTGCTTATCGGAAACTTCTAATGTGGGAGTCTTTTAAAAACATGTAAATAAATCAAAGAGATTGATGAAAGGGTCTTCATAGATGAATTTTTAAAAAATAAATAGAATTTATAATATGTACATAAAAATATAATATAACTCCACTTTTATATAAATAAATATAAGACAACCCGAAGAACAAAAAGGGTTCGGGTAGAATTCGTTACGGTTTATTGGCATGGTGTAGGGTGTATCTAAGAGGGATTGAGGAGAGATAAAAGTGGTTTCTAATCACTTATAAATCATGAGGTAATTATGGGGGAGGTGCTTAATCATACCCCCATCATTTTTTATTACACATAAAAAGGCATAGCATAGAGGACAATCTTTATTAAGAGAGAAATGGAGAGGATCTCATACTTTAAATCTGTTGGTGTTCTCCACTTGTTATTAAAAACCTAAATAAAAAATTAGGTTTATTAATTAATAATTCCATAACCTATTATATATGTAATTTTTTAGTATAATAACTTTAATTTCATTTATAACCTTTTTTATTGGTTATGGGGTTCAATTTCATTGTTTGGGATCGTTTTTTTACTTGGTTTTAATGATCAGTTTGCTTATATTCTTGTTTGGATAAACATGTAAGATGAAATTGGTTGCCCAGAATTGAATTTATATTCTATTATTGAACATACATAAGATTACATGGTTTTAAATTTAATTTGTTTACAAAGAGTGAATTTGAATTATTATATAAAACTATAGTGACAATTGTTTTTGTTAATCGGTGGGTTTGATTACAAAGAACATATTTTGATTTATAATCTAATACCATTTGTAAAAAAGTATTACAGTACCAAAAATTGGATATATTAAATATATAACAATCTGTTTCAACCATAACACAAATTGTTTCATGATCATAATTAAATATGATAATAGAAATTGATAAACTGTTGTCCTTGAATGTGCTAAATTAGCACATCTCAAAAGTGCTTTCGTTTATTTCAAATAAAAGGTGGGGAAAGGAGAGAAGAAAATGAAATGTTCCATTATCATAAAACAATTACATTACATTTATGTTACTATATTTATCATACTATTTGGGTGAAGGGAGGTGAGGAAAGAAATAAAAATAAAATAACTTAAAAGAAATGAAGGATTTTGAATGAGGAATTTACCTCTTGAGACTTCCTCCTTTGAGAACCTCTTAAGGGGAGAGGTTTTTGTATTTTTAAGATGCTATGGGCTTTGTTATGTGGAGGAGTATCTTGGGGAGATATTTGGGAAGAATATTGGAAAGGAACAAGGCTTGAGAGTAGTGAAGAGAAGAGGGAGTGAGAGGGGTTTATCATGGGGGAGAGGAGGGTTTTTATAATATTATAATCATTAGTTTACTATTTTCCCTCAAGACTAGAAATAGTGATGATTCCATGAAAAAAATAGTAATAAATTCATATGACTTCGAACCAATTGGGATAACATCAGCATATCATCATCAATGACTCAAAAAATCCATTATTTTTCATTTATAAAAAATTATCTTATTTTACTATTCATCAAAAAATTCAAGTATTTCAAAAAACTCTCAAATATTCAACATAACAATTTTTCGATGTGTAGAATCCGAAAATAAAATCCATTTTTCAAAAATAATTTTCTAAATATGATTATTTTAATATTTAATTAAAATCTTATTTATTATCAAAAACCAGTTTTAAAACATTCATTTACTTATTCTAAAATATAGGTATATTGTACATTTAACTTGAATATTATTTATATATTATCATAATTAAGGTTACTATTCATTAGGGTATATCACTATTCATAAGGGTATGTTACTATTCATAAGGGTAGGTTACTATTCATCAAAATTAATTTTTCCTTATCAAACTCCAAATAACTTACTGATTGCAACCGTGTAAGTCAGATTTTCAAAATTCCAAATATAGAAGTGACAAACTTATGTTTAAAGGTCATTTAGCACTTAGTAGTTCATTATTTTGTGCTTTCCTATGATTTTAGGACATATTTATAGGAAGTTATTTTCCATTGAAAAACATTGGGTCATTACATTCTTCCCCCCTTAAGAAATTTCACCCTCGAAATTTCATTTTACATTCTAGGCCAAAATCAGGTGGGGGTACTTTGCCTTCGTTATTTCCTCTAGTTACCATGTTTCCTCTTCGTACATATGGTTTCTCTATAGTACCTTGACCAAATGTGTAGTCTTGTTGCATAGAACTTTGTCTCAAGGATCCAAGATCATCACTGGATGCTCCTTATAGGAAAGATCATCCTCCAACTCTATCACCTCTGAAGAGAGTACATGTGAAGGGTCTGGTATGTACTTCCTTAAGAGGGATACATAGAATACATCATGTACTTTCGACAAGGTAAGTGGAAGTTCCATTCAATAGGACAAAGCTCCAAATCGATCAAGGATCTCGAATGGAAGAGGTACTTGGGACTAAACTTCCATTTCTTTCCAAACCTCATGGCCTTCTTCCATGGAGATATGCATAGAAATAACATGTCTCCAACTTTAAACTCAAGGTCTCATCGACAATTTTCTGCATAAATTTTCTATCGACTTTAGACTGCCTTGATATAATGCTGAATTATTTTCACCTTCTCCACCATTTCTTCGACCATTTCAGGTCCTAGAATCTTACGCTCACCAACTTCATCCCAACATGTTGGTGTTCTACACATTTTCCCATAAAGGGATTCATATGGTGCCATTCGGATTCTTGAGTGGAAACTGTTGTTGTAGGATAATTCAACTAGTGAAAGATGTTGGTCCCATCCTCCTTTAAATTCCAAAGAACACACACTCAACATGACTTCTAGTTCTTCAATAGTTCCCTCAGATTGGCCATTAGTTTAAAGATGATAGGTCGTACTGAAGTTTAGTTCAATGCTTAGGGAATGTTGGAGACTTTTCTAGAACATCAAGGTGAATCTCAAATCACGATCAGATACAATAGATAGTGGTTCTCCATGCAGCCTTACCACTTCTTTGATGTAAATCCATGCAAGTTGATCTAATGAGAAGTCCTCTCGAATCATGATAAAGTGAGCTATCTTTTTATGACGATCCACAATGACCCATATAGCATTGTTTCCTCTGGATGTCCTTGGAAGTCCAGTGACAAAGTCCATGGTAATTTTATCCCACATCCATTATGGTATGGGTAGTGGTTGCATCATCCCCTTAGACATTTTCCTCTAAGCCTTCACTTTCTTAAATACCAAGAACTTTGATGTATATTCAACAATCTCCCTTTTCATATTGTCCCACCAAAAGTTTTCTCGGAGATCTCAATACATATTTGTACTCCCTGGGTGGATAGAGAAGGTCTAGTTATGTGCATCATTCAATAGCTCCTTCTTTATCTATGGATCGGATGGTACACATAATCATGTCCCAAATATTACAACTCCTTCCTCATCAATTTTGAAATTGGAGGATTTCTCATTTCTAATAGCATCCAACCTTTTCTGAATTTCTACATCTTTTCTGTGAGGATTATTTATCTCCTCCAAGAGGGGTGGTTGATCAATCATTAGAGAAAGTATTGATGATGTTTCTCCCATAATGATTCCAATTTCCATCCTTTGTAAATATAAGAAGATCGAATCATTTTCAATTCTCATCATTGATAAAGATGCAGGATCCTTTCTACTTAGATCATCTTCCACCTTATATTCCTTGCTAGGATGGTAGTGGATTGAGCAGTCATAATCTTTGATGAGATCTATCCATATTTTATAGCTCATATTAATATCTTTCTGTATGAATATATATTTCAGACTCTTGTGGTTAGTATATATCTCACACTTCTCCCCATAAAGATAATGCCATCCGATTTTCAACGCAAAGATCACCACCACCAACTCCAGATCATTCATAGGATAGTTTTGCTCATGTATTTTTAGCTGCATTGAGTCATAGTCTATCACTTTATCATTTTTCATTATCACATAGCCTAATCCCTTCTTAGAAGCGTCACTATACACCATAAAGAGTTCTGAACTAGTAGGGAGTGTGAGTACTGGTGCAGTGATAAGACTCTTTTTCAACTCCTTGAAACAATCTTCACATTCTTGTATCTAGACATACTTTACTACCTTCCATGTCATCTTGGTCATTGTGTTCAAAAATATTGAAAATTTCTTCACAAATCATCGATAATACACATATAAAGCCAAACAGTTGTGGATCTCCATTATAGAAGTTGTCTTGGGCTACTCTTCAATTGCCTTCATCTTGGAAGGGTCCACATATATCCCTTTATTGGTGATAACGTTCCCCAAGAATGATACTTCCTCCATCCAGAACTCACATTTACTCTACTTTGCATACAACTTATCCATTCAGAAAGTCATTAACACAGTATTTAAATGCTTCTCATGTTCCTCCTTTCTCTTTGACTATATCAGAATATCATCAATAAATACTACCATAAATTTTTCAAGGTAATCTCTAAAGACTCTACTCATTAAATCCATGAATATTGATGGAGAATTAGTGAGTCATAATGGAATCACTATGAACTTATAATTTCCATACCTCATTCGAAAGGCAATCTTGGGAATATCTTCCTTTATCACCTTTAATTGGTGATATCAGGAATGAAGGTCCACCTTAGAGAAATAACTAGCCCCACGAAGCTGATCGAAAAAGTCATATATCTATGGTAGGGGATACTTTTTCTTTATCGTGATTTTATTGAACTCACTATAATCAATATAGAGGTGCATTGATCTGTCCTTCTTCTTGACGAAGAGGACTGGCGAAACCCCATGGTGAAGCACTCGGGCATATAAAACCTTTCTCCATATTCCCCTGTAACTACTTCTTCAACTCTTAAAACTCTACGGTGGCCATTCTATAAGGTTTCTTTGATATTGGAAGAGATCTAGGGATAATTTAAATTGAGAACTCAACCTCTCAGTTAGAAGGAAGACATGGAAACTCTTTAGAGAATACATCACTGTAATCCCTCACGATGGGCATGTATTACAGCCTGATTCTCACCTTTGTCTCAATAATTTGAGCTAGATTTGCCTACTCACAGGGAAGAAATATCCACACTTTATATGACTATTCTAAATGAGATTCATCTTCCTCCTTACACTTGTAAAGAATCGGACGATGCTTTGGGATGTGAAGAGTGATCTCCCTTTCCCGATAGTTGATGTTGGCTTTGTATAAAGATAACCAATCTATTCCCAAGTTAGCATCAAACTCCACTAAAGGAAGTATGATGACATTTTATGGGAGTTTCATTCCACAAACATTAACCGGTGAGGGGTTATAAACCATGGATACAATAATTTCCCCATTTTCTATTCTCACAGATAACTTTTCCTCTAAATTTTGAGGTGGTGTTTGAATAGTTTTACAAAACATTCAAGATATGAAATAATTCATAGAACCAAAATCAAATATTATGTTCACTATTATTGAATGAATAACTAGTGTACCTGTCACAACATCGTTGTTCGGCTCCACCTCAGTAGTAGTGATAGTATAATCCCTTTCTTGTTGCCTTGGAGTTTATTGCCTATTGCCTCTGAAAACCCTAAGATTAGGGAAATGGATTGCATAATGCCCATGCTCCTTGCAGTTGTAACAGTACACTTCAGACTGAGTGTTGATCTGAACCTTCCTTTCTTCTTCAACATTAGTTGTATTTTTCATATCCCTTCGGCAGTTCTTGGCCAGATGAAAAAACATTCCACATTTGAAGCAATTCTTGGTTCACTTCATACAGTTATGAGGATTCTTCTTCCCACAACTTTTATAAGGGTAAAAGACAGGATTCATTCCATCATGGGATTTTGTTGATGAACCACCCATGTTGTTCTCTATTTTCCGCTTCTTGTCACTAGGCCTATGAGACCAATGAGAGTCTCCAATATCTATTTCAACCTTAAATGAACAACGGAAAATATCCTCATAATAGTCGAAGTCTCAAATCTCCAATGCTTTTCGTATACTCGGCATTAGTCTACTAAAGAAGCTATACACCTTGTTTTCAGTGTTTAGGACAAAGCCAAAGGCGTTCCTTACAAGCCTTGTAAATTTTGGTTCATACACCCCGATGGAATCATCTTCATTCTACTAGAGTCCGAGGAACTCTCTTTTCATATTGAGATGGAGGGTTTGAGGAAAATATTTTTTGAAAAACATACTCTTGAATTATTCCCAATCCATGGAATCAATTTTCTCTTTGGAATTTGTATTCTTGATCAGTGTCCACCACTAATCAGCTTCCCCATCAAAATGATAGACCTCTAGTACAACCTTATCTTCTTTTGAGGACTGAAGGATGGATAATATCTTTTCAATGGAGCTAACCCATTATTCTATGAGGAAGGTATCAGAAGATCCACTAAATATGGGAGGCCTTTTCCGCATGAAGGAATCTACGAAAACTTTCTCTTTCCTTGGAGGAGTAGGGAGTTTTGCATGATTCAAGTTATTATTCATAAATTGAGCCAACTGATCAATTACTGTCATGAAGTTTTGAGCACCCACTCCCATCATATCAGGCATATCATTAGGTAAATCTTCACATTTCCTATCACATTGGTTGTTGGAACATGTTCTCCTATTTCCTTCCATTAACTAAGAAAAAGAAAGTATAATTTGAGGTCTTGAATACTTAACTATTGAGCATAAAATGGAAACTTTGAACATAAAAGGATAAACTTATAAAGAAGAAGTATATCCTAACTTGTGATTCCTTAGGTTTAAATATAGGTTATCCTCGATCAATTTCTTAACATATATTCTTATGGGATTTTTTTTCCCTTAATAATGGTTTATACTAAGTTCATGAATCTACCAAAGCATATCCCTCAGGAGTATCGTAACCAAGAGTGAAGCAAGTCCCGTTTTCATGCCCTAGTTCCCATTCGAGTCAATGTCAAAGTGGTGTTTTTGGTTTTTACCCCTAGATACATCTATGTTGGATCTGCCTCTACCGACTTGTATTCAGACAGGGATGTATTTTCTTGATAAACCACTTACTCAATACTCACCAAAATTTAGGAATGTTTTCTTATACTTAGTCTCATCCTTCAAGTTCTCTCTATGGTGCTCTATTCCTAATCTCCAAAAATAACTAGGCAATCCTATGATACCAACTATAGCGACCCAAGACTTAAACATATAACATTACATGATTTTAAGCATAATTATACATCAGAGTACAAGCTAAGGATCATTAAGTCTAGTGTATTGGAAGACTAGGTACATAAAACATAAAACATGGGGCTAAAAAATATTTCATTATTTAATCTCTATAAAGCTCTCATAACTTCCTTTGATCCCTTACATCTATATAGGGTACCCTAGGGAACACATGAACAACGGAATGAGTTGAAAAGCCCAGAAAGGTAATGAACATAAGGATACGTCTTAAGCACATGAGTTTGGAGGCATGACATAATGATATCCAAAGCATGGAACATATAATATCGTATCATATAAGCATTGAATCATATAAACATGGAATCATATAAATCTGGTAGAATCATAAAACATGTCTTTAGTACAGGTCAAGGCTACCCGACAATTCAGTTTCCCATTTTGGTATGGGTCAAGGCTAACCGCCAATCTCATTTCATATCTCATATCATGAGACTTAACTTTACCCAATGCATTGGAGCGCTATCTGGATGCACCCATCTCAACATTTTTATTAATATTCTTGCCACATAAATAATCATACATAGTCAACCATACATAAACATAAGGATACCCATGGAAAGAATTGGGTACCACAATAATGATATAAATCATAACCAATGAGTGTATCATGAAAGTTTCTATGAAAGAAATATATTAGAACATACAAGGATGTTAATAAGGTAAAATAGGAATATAACATAGTATGTGGTGTCAAAAATAAGTTACAACATATAATAAATTTATTTTAGAAACATTAGAATTAAAACATTTTTGTGCGGTTTTAAGGAAAATACTATAAAGATTTTAAAATAGATAAGAGGGCAATATTTTATATAAAACCAGAATTGAACCAATATGGTTTTCATAATAAAAATATATATTTTATAAATAAAATTATGTCTTTAAAAAGAGGATATATATCACTTTAAATTGGGTAAAATTTTGGGAAGTTCCCTTAAAAGAGGTTTGCTTATCAGAAGTTTCTAAGGAGGGAATCTTTTAAAAACAAGTCAATCTCAGAAATAGAGTGGTGAAAGGGTATTAATAGATTAATTTTTTTAAAACTAAACAGAATTTAAAATATTTACATAAACAGATAAGATAACTCAACTTTAATATAAAGAAAGATAAGACAACCCGAATAAACAAAAAGGGTTCGGGTAGAATTCATTACAGTTTATTAGCATGGTGTCGGGTGTTCCTAAGAGGGATTGATGAGAGAGAAAAGGGGTTTCACATCACTTATAAATAATGAGGGAATAATGGGGGAGGATCATAATCATACCCCCATCATTTGGGATTACACATAAAAAAGGCATATCATAGAGGAAAATCTTGATTAAGAGAGAAATGGAGGGGATCCCTTACCTTAAATCTATTGGTGTTCTCCACATGTTATTAAAGACCTAAAAAATAGGTTTATTAATTAATAATTAATTAACCTATTATATATTTAATTGGTTTATTATAATCATTTTAAGTTCATTTATATCTGTTTTTATTGGTTATGAGGTTCAATTTCATTGTTTGGGCTCGTTTGTTTACTTGGTTTTAATGACTGGTTCGCCTATATTCATGTTTGGATAAACATGTAAGATGAATGTGGTTGTCCTGAATTGAAGTTATATGCTATTAATAAACATACAGGAGATTACATGGGTTTAAATTTAATTTGGTTACATAGAGTGAAGTTTAATTATTTATAAAACCATAGTGACAACCGTTTTTATTAATCTGTGGGTTTGATTACAAAGAACATGTTTTGATTTATAACTTAATACCATTTGTACAAAATAATTAAAGAACCAAAAATAGGATATATTACATATATAATAATATGGTTCAACCATAACACAAATGGTTTCATGACCAGAATTAAATATGATAATATAAATTGATAAATTGTTGTCTTTGAATGTGCTAAATTAAAACATCTCAAACGGTGCTTTCATTTCTTTCAAATAAAATCTGGGGAAAGGAGAGAATAAAATGAAATATAGCATTAGCATAAAAACATTCCAATACATTTATGTTACTAGAGTTATCATAATATTTGGGTGAAGGGAGTTGAGGAAAGAAACAAAATGAAAAGAACTTAAAAGAAATGATGGAATTGGAAAGAGGAATTTACCTCATGAGACTTCCTCCTTTGAGAACCTCTTAAGGGGAGAGTTTTTGGTATTTTGAAGAGTCTAGTGGATTTTGGACATGGGGGAGGAGATTGGGGATATATTTGGGCAGAATAATGGCAAGGCACAAGGCTTGAGAGTAGTGAAGAGAAGAGGGAGTGAGGGGGGGTTATATTGGAGGATAAGAGGGTTTTCATAATATTATAATCATTAGTTTATTATTTTCCCTCAAGACCAAAAATAGTGATGATTCTAGAACCAAAAACAATAATAAATGCATGTGACTTAGAACCAATTGGTCTTACATTAGTAGATCTTCATTAGTGACTCGATAAATCCATTATTTAGCATTTATCATAAATTATTGTATTTTTTTATTCATCAAAAAATTCATGTATTTCAGAAAAATATCAAAAATTTAACCTAACCATTTATCGACATGTAGAATCCAAAAATGAAATCCATTTTTCAAAAATAATTTTCTAAATATGATTATTTTAAAATTTAATTAAAATCATATCTATTATCAAAAACAAGTTTTAAAACATTCATTTACCTATTCTAAAATATAGGTATATCGTATGTTCAACTTGAATATTATTTATATATTATCATTTGTATGGTTACTATTTATTATGGTATATCACTATTCATAAGGGTATGTTACTATTCATAAGGGTATGTTACTATTCACAAAAAATTACATTTTTCTTATCGAACTCAAAATAATTTCTGATTGCAACCGTGTATGTCAGATTTTCAAAATTCCAAACATATAGTTGAAAAAAGTGTGTTTAAAGGTCACTTACCACATATTAGTTCATTATGTTTGTGTTTTCATGTGATTTTATGAAATATTTATACGAAGGTAATTTCCATTGAAAAACAATGGGTTGTTATAAGAAATAAATGGAACGAATATCAATATGGAGGAATAAATTCAAACGTGGGATAAGTTGTCTCGCCATTTTGAATAAATCCTCAAGGAATACCCAGATACCAAGGAAACTACTTTATAATGGGGATTATATAGAGTGAATAGTTCTAATAATCTTATTCTATAATTCAATGATTATGTGATTTTTTTTGTTAATTATCCCCATGTAATTCTTTTGTGAGGTTTCCCACTTCTCCACATAATCTTAATATCATTGGTAATATCAAAAAAATCATAATAATTTTTTAAAATCATTCACAATGGTTTATAAAGAGTTTTTGAATCTATAAAATAACATAACATCGGAGTTTCTAGACATGTTGGTAGTCTTAAGAAGCCTAATAATTCAATAGTGATGATCGAGTAAATACTAAATCAGCCACTTTAAGATTTTTTACCCCTAGGTTCATCAGTGGCATTGCTACATTATAAGATCCTACTATTTTTCAAACTGGAAATTTTGAGAAGAAATTTTAATTTTTTATTTAGTGTGGTTATAATGGATAAATGGTAATTTTCCTTGTAATATGATATAATATAATATTTATAACCACTTCATTGGTCCTGAAATAGGGTTTTTACCCTAGGATTCAATTTTAGTGTAATTTTGAGATGATCAAATTTTAGAGGAATAATTAATATTTAATATTTATTTAATTAAATATTAATTTTTTCACATAGTTTCATTCATACATATATTTTTAATGGAGTTTTAAATTGATATTATTCCTTCAATATTGATTCTATAATAGGGAGTATTTCTTAGGTGATTCATAAACTCAAGTTGGTTGTCAGGGATGGCACGGTCCCCCTTTTGATTTTTGTTTTCATTTCCCTTTTTAATCTTTTTATTTTATTTTTATATTTTTCCTTTCCTAGATTATCTCCTACCCACTAGGGGAACTTCATTTATATGAAAAATAGAAAATAGAGAGATGGAGGTAGATAAAAAGAGATATATGGGAAGATAGGTACAACCACGGAGCTCAGGACATGCCAAATCATTATGCGGTAGCCATGGAGTGTGGAAATGAGAGAGGCTTCGGTGGATTGCATCCTAAAGAAGGTTGTTTTACATATTACATAAACCCCATATATTTACTCTATTTAGGTTTAAAACCCTATTATTATACCTTAGGATCCATTTAGGGTCTATTTAATTCTTTTCTTCAGGAAAATAGTGGTTTTTGGTGATTTGAGGGGTTTCCCGTTTGGGAATCCCGATCACATGTTGTATAGATTATGGAACCCACAACATGTGTTCTTATTTTTAAGGGAAAATTACCTTTTATAAATACACACCATGTATGGGGTATAAATTCCATTTACTGGGAATCAACCAAATAAATGAGTATACAACTAGACAGCCCGTGTTGGGGAACATCCTTAGGTGGAGTACACGGTCGGACCCTAGGTGGGTTTCATTCAATGTAGAGGTACATAGTTAGGTGAAGTACATGTCTGTGACATGTGAGATAAATTGGTAGGTACCCCATGTGTCACAAACCAAGTAGGGATGTCATCTGAACCGACAACCGACCCGGTCTACAACATGACCTGAAGGGAATTACTAATCCCTACGGGATGGCAACTAGTGTCGGGCATCAAAATAAAACTAAAGGGAATATTTTGGACCAATAATAAATAAGATAAAAATATACAACATTGAAAATGCAGCATATCTAACCAAAAATAAATCTCAATAAATGAAAAATCTAGTCCAATACAAATACATATGAATAAAACTAATACCAAAATAACCAGAAGAAAAAAAAATAAAACAACCAGCTACTAACACGATATCGATGTGACCTCCTGGTCACCTCCAACCACAAGACCCAACCCACTTCAACCACGAGCACCTGAACCAGGTTACCTGAACAAAAGATGAACTTTTGAAACAGCTCACGTCTACCGACACTGAGTGGCATTGGTAGGGTGTGAGCTAACAGTGGAGTAAGAAATCACCACAAATTACAAGTGTTTACTTTCCCAAAACATTCCAATAACACTAGTTTGAAATAAAATTATAAAAAATAAAATTTTCACATTTTATTATACAACCACAAATTTACCATTTCAAAGGCCAACACATGACACCATCCATTTTTCAAGAAAACTATCATTTCATAACAAAAACCCAACCCAAACAATACTAGTAACAATTTTAAATGGAACAACGTTAAATGGAAAACAATTTAAAAAAATACCACTTTAAATACAAAACCATTACATTTAAAATTACTAACCAAACCTACCGTATGCCGACGGGAGGAGAAATATAATCATTGAGCACTAGTCATAGGAACGCCCCTAGTAACTAGCTAGTTGGGGGACCTAGGTACCTTATATCTCGGTGAAAGAGTAACCATAACAATATTTGTTCTTGTGCATGAGCCACTATTAGGGAACATACCCATAACCTAGTGGTCCCAAAAATCATCATCATAGTTTATTTAGTGTTGTCATCGTAAACCTTTCTATGTGAAACTAGGGCCAAACCCCACTGAATCACTAGCATACAAGTACAAGTCCACCCACCAAGATACACAGGCTTCCCTTTTTTTGATCAATCAAATTTCACACATCACATGTTACCAAATACACCGTATATCAAACAAATTGAGCATATAATTTCATAAGCCACCTATTTCACATCAGAAACCCATTCTTGATAACTTACGCACACCAAAACATTTAAAATCGCTTCTAAAACCATGAGGAACACCACTTTCCCAAGAATTTTATAAAAAATACCTTCCACATTTTATTAAAAACATGCCACTTTAATAAAATGAAAAATAGGACTTTATACTTACAAACCCAAAAACATTTATCAAAACATTTACAAACCATTTTTAAAACCATCTTAATATGTGAAATGCCAAACGAACCCTCAAGACAAAAAATTTTCAAAACACACACACCAAAATCCAAATGGGTATACCCCCCATGGGATTCCATTTTAAACCACATTTAGGAAATCAATATTTCAAGGAACACCCAAAAACCATTTCCACAAAACCCACCATTTTCTTTAAAACCACATCCAACCATCCACATTATTTAAAGAACATAAAACAATCCCATTGTAACCATAAGACCTTTTTCACAACATTTGAACACATTTGACTAGATAAAACGTTTCCAAACCATACACACTAAATCAAGGCTACAAAAAACAAAACAACCATCCCACTATAATCAAGGATAAACATTTAATAAAAACCCCCAATTTAGCTTTAATTAATAATGGAATTTTAAACAATAACCCTAGGTGAAATAAACCTAGGTATTTCACACAAATCCCTTTGAAAAACTATTTTTAATAAATTATACCAACATGAAATCCCCATTTTCATCAATCCATAGATATATAAGAGGTGTGAAAGACATTTAAAAATTAAATGAAAACACACAAGTGGTCTTGGAGTGTTCTGGAAAGGAAAAATTTGGAAACACCAACCTTATCAATTTGAGAATGCAATGAAAATTCAAGGGAGGATAGATCTCAGCCCCATGGACCATTCACACACCCTAGATCCAATTAAAAATGAACCAAAAATAAACCCTAGACATTAGGGTTCACCCATGGAAGAAACCCCCAAAATAAAACCCCAGAACAAAAAGGGAAAGAGAATGAGAGAGGATTAAGTGAAGGAAACATGAATAATCACCAACCGTTCTTGAGAAATCTCCCCAAATTGAAGAAGGAAGGAGGGGAGGCTCCTCTCGTTGATATCCAACACCTCGAGCTTCATTTTAGTGGTGGAATCACCCAAATCGGAGCTCCACCTCAAAAGGTATAAATCCCTCAAGTGGTTTCACGGTTTTGCTGCATGGTTTGTCAAACCGTGCACAAAACGTGTAAGGGATACTGGAAAAAACATGAAAATTCACATGGATTGGTTGCACGGTTTGGCCAGGCCATGCTCAAATCATGCGACCCCAAAAATTGTCCAAAACCCCTAAAATTACACCCCAAACACTAGGGAAGTTCACCCAATGATCACTATATTTTTTAAACACAAAGTAGTGACACTGTATGTGTCAAAACATCCCCAACAAACTACTTTATCTTAATCACAACAAGAATAACTAATAATAAGTAGAAAAGGAAACCCAAAAAAACCAAACACAAGGAATTTTGGTGGGAACTCAATCTAAACCTCAACTAAATGATCCAACATCAAGGAAAGAATAAAATAAAGGAGTATATGTGGTCGGGGTGTGACACCATATAGGGTATGTTCCATGTACATATTTTACAGTCCATGTACATGTTCTTTTATATTCCATGTCTGGTTGATGTACAAACCCAGGTAGATATTTTTGGGTACACACCATGTATTGGGTATACACATCATATATAGCCCCCTTGTTACCTTTTTTTATGGTTTTTCATATATTTTCACCCCAAAATTGGAATTAGACACATGATCATACATTTTGACTATTTATCTATGTAGATCACGATGGTATTTCCCATGAGATGATTTTAGAATCCTAGGAGGCATTTCATTAATTTTTCTAAATTTAGGGGTTCTTAATTCAATAATCAAATCCAATTGTATCATTAGAGTGAATATATTTAATCTGAGGTGATACATGTGCTATCTCTCTTGACCAATGCTTTCATATCTCCTCTTTGAAGACATTTCTCATGTGAGATGTTCCATTTTGGTGTATAATGATGTGAGATTAGTTTTTTCCAAGGAACCCAAGTTGGATACCTTTATCTTCATACTATTACCAAGGGTCCTCTATGGGATTAATTTAATTATATGATTATCTAGGGAATCCCTTGCAGTATCCCTTTAACTATATACAATTCCCAGTATCCCGTGTAGAATGCCTTTTTTTCTTATGTTGCTTTTAAGGGTCCCACATAAGATTACTTTTACAATGTACCATTCTGAGGATCCCACATATGATTCCCCTATTTACTTTTCATTTGAGGATCCCATGTAATATTTTTCCTTTTACCTTTAATATTGAGGATCCAAAGTAACAGGCATCTATTGTGTTATGACTTTAGGGACCCAATGGGTGCACCAATTCTTGATTAACCCTGATCAAGTGTGTTAGTTGTGGGTAATTATTTTAGTGGGTTTCACATTATAACCTATACCAAACATGTAATCCTAAGAGGTTGTGATAGTAGTAGTGTCTTAGTCATTCAACCACCCTCATTATTTTATTTTTTATTCACTTTTTTACTGTTGATGAAATGATGAATACTAGAGGTACTTCCTAGTTATTGGATAATGATCCAAACATGATTTGAAACTATACATTTGGATGCCCATACTTGCTTCCTGGGATCCATATTATTTGTTTATTGGGGTTCCCATGCATTCTTCTTGGGACCTAGAATTTGATCCCTTTTATTTACATTTATGGGATCATAGAAATGTTCCATTGGAGCTTGATATTGAGCCTTAATATTTTTGGATTTCTAGATGTACTACCTAGAATCCGACATCAAATACTTGTTTTATTAGGATTTCCTAATGTACTTCATGGGGTCTATCATAAGACATTATTTGATTGAAATTAATATTAATATTACTGGAAGTCCCACTTGACCTTGAGATTCACCCTAATAAGGGATACAGAGGTAGGTTGCTTAGAGTGTCTCAGAACCACACTTATATTGGGTCTCTCTAATAAAGGCTATCCAGATAGAATTCCATGGTTTTCTAATGGTTTCTAGGTGGGTACAGTTCACCAGAGCTACGTTATGCTAATGAGATCCCATAGAATGGACTTGATCTCCTTATTTTAATCCTATCATAGTCCTTAGTATCAGTGGATTCATCATTATAGATACTCGCCATAATTGTATGGGAGTGGGATGTTGAGAAATTTATTGAATGATTATGTGTTGACATATCAGATCATGGGGGTATTTCTTTCTTATCACCTAAGGTTCATCACCCTTAGGTATTATCTGAGTTGCAAAGTTGTGATTTTCTATAGACTAGGACTAGGGAATCAAACATCAGAATGGATTTCATTGGAAAATATTAGTATGACATCTATATCAATTCCACATTTATAGGATTTCCTATTGTTATATTTTTTCCCTCATTACAGTGATTAAAGGTGAGTATGGGTGAACCTAGGGCTAGGACATATATACCCCTATGGTGAAATGGATTTCTTAGAGAAATTTATAACATTGGTAGAAACAAGCATTATCGATTGGGATTATGAAACCATAGATCAAATTAATGATACATGTATTGATTGTTATGAATTCTATCTCAATTCCCATTTTATGATATGTCTAGCTGATTAGATCATAGGTCCAATGATCTACTATAGATCGAGTTATTTTTGATTTTACACCTTTCTTATATAATTATGTATATGATCATATGCATATATAATTTATTTATGGGGATGTATATATATTCATTCATACATATACACATATAATATGGCACTATGTCCATTTAATTGGGTTTATAGACCCAAGAACCAGTTGTGGACTTATTTCATTTATTTATATTTGTTTATTCTGTCTTTTTAGTGGTGTATCATCTTGGATGAGAATATTGTATGAGAATGAAATTATTATATAATATTATATGTTCATCGTTGAGTGTCTTACTGAGATTATATTTTGACCCTTGTATGTTCATCTTTGTGTGTGTTCATACCTTATGTATTCTTTTCGGGTTGATGACATATTTCATAATGGCTAGGGCTGAGGCCTAGGGTTTCATGTTCGAACAAAGCTTCTCATGTTGATTATTGTGATCCGGATGGTGTATTTCGATGGACTACAGAGGCCAAGTATGTTTCCTGGTTTAGAGTAGATCCTTGTACTTTTATTGTAGTTTATTTTATGTACTTCTATATGCATGGTCGGCCTAGTGGTGAACAATGTTGTATGTATGACATAGCTCTTCTGGATTTTATAACATTTAATTTATTATTACATCATGTTCTTTTTCAGTTTATTTACTTCTTCAAACAAATTTATTTCTCCATAGATGATATAAAGTTATTTATTATTTTGATTACTCTTATATGTTGGAATAGTATCGACATGGAAACACCCTAGGCCCTCACTGCAAGTCGATAGCCATTGGCATATATAGTGGAACGATTGAGGGAATCTGGAGAACTAGTTTAGAGTACCATTTCTGTAGAATCTCGGTGTGGACATTACAATGTGGTATCAAAGGTGTTTCTTTTCCCATTGTATTACTATTTGTGATACATTAAACATGAGTATTTGTAATGTTTCAAAACCTATTTTGGATATCATACTAGTGTGTCAAGAATCATTGTTCTGATAAGATGCTTAGGTTTCTACAGTTATGATATTCTAGTTCTTATATATGATTTTTTTAGTTTTATATGATTTTCTCTTTGAGAGACACACTTTTTTATGATGTTATGATGTATTATGGATTTTTTTATCATGGCCACTAGAAAGAGTCTACTGATTGATTTTGAATCTTGGATGATAAAGGATATAGGTGTCTCATGCATCATGATTAACACATTAGATTCACATGTTATAGACCTGATGGTGCATGATTATTACTAATATCATAAGATAATTGGTTTAGGTGTCAACAAAAACCTAAATGATGGTTTCCTATATATTTTTTTTAATTCTACTCAATCGGTATGAAATTAATATATATTCAATTATAGTGGTAGGTGATGTGGATCAATATTGATACATTTAACTGTTAGGTTGGCAGATCATTCATCAAGTATGAGAGGTGTAGTGACCCTAGTAGGTTGATAGGGACCGTGATTACAAATTTTTGGACATCTTTTAGGGTTGTTTTCTTGTTATGGTTATTTAAAGTTTCATTAAACTTCTATACAATTATTTACATATTATCTTGGAATAAAATTATACTTTTTCAACCTTCATTTGTAGTTCTCTAGTAAGATTTATTTTTATGACATCGATAGGTACCAGGATGGTTTTCAGGAATTAGACCTCAAGGGAGTATTACTGTATACATATTCCCATTGAGTGTCAATTCAGTATCTCTTTCACATTCCTATCATGACCTCTAGGGAGTTGTTCTTTATTAGGATTCTCAAAGAGGATTGGGACCTTGTCAGATATGTTGATAGTTTTCACACTCATAGGTAATTGTTATACTCACCTCCCATGAATATGTTTGATCTTTCGGGCTATGGCGTTATAACTAAATAGCATGTAATGAGACTTGATTAGTAGGGATAGGTGGGATACCTAAAGAACCATTGGATTAACATGGACCCTTGTTGGTCATCATTAATTTTGATCAAGGGAAACTTATTATTATAATTTTATATGGGTTGTGAATGCCTTTTTAGGTAGTGATATTGGATATATGCTCTTCTGAAACTAATGTATGTCTAGTTATTGGGATTTTCAATATAGTCATGTTGATGCCTTTGTCTTTTGAAAAGGAACCTAGAGTGTTTCTTTTTGAAGACTCGCATTGGTTGGGAGGAATGTTCAGGTACATGGCCCTGTTGACCAGTTCCTCCACTATTATTAATGTAGTTAGAACGTGGAAGGATGATTCTGATTGGAACAATATCATGTGATGAGCGGTCATGAATAAATTGTTTCACGAGTGAGGTGGTTGATTTTGAAGATGAGTTCCAAAGGATCTTCTTGATTAATGAGAATGACCTTCCCTATAGCATGGTTAGCTTATTTTTGTATAGTATGACTTGTATGATTGTGAGTCTGGTGGTAAATATATACCCTAGTTGTGTGTTCTACAATTTAAAATCATTGATCGATGGATGACCATGTGTGAGCTGATGACCAACAGTTTAAAGAAATCCTACAGACATGGTTTTCTGAGAGTCGGGGATAAAATGAAGAATGTACCTATTTGTTAGAGGGTATATCATAAATAAATCAGATTCCATGAGGTTTTTGACATGGGTTAGAACCTAGACACACATTTTCAAGAGACACGGTGTTAGGTGTTTGTTGAAGGAATGTATAGCTTATTCAATGTGATTGTGGCTTGTAGAGACCTGTATATGAATTTTTTGGAATATTAATGTACTCCTAGTTAGAAATTGTCAAGATCTAGCTTGAAATAAAATTCAATACACTAAGAGAGTGTTTACTCTATGCCAATAGTTTTTTTATTTAAAATGTATTTCATGGATTGATAAAGGATCCTTTTGAGGATGCACTTGAGGAGTGGTATAACATCAAGGAATATGTTGGGTAGGTCTCCACTAGACGTTTTAGGGTTTTAAACCTCATTTTAAGTTATAATTCCTCAATTTATATGAGCTAATGATCTTATTGTTTTGATTGAGATGATGAAAAGGCTATTTTTAAGGTGGGGAGTACCAGATCAATCATAGTTGAACATAAATTGTGTCATTGACCATTATTGTGACTATGAGACTGGTTGTTGGACAGCCAAGATAGATTACTTTTTTAGATGCTCACATTTAGAACATGGATGATGTTATACCATCAATGTTACTTGTGGACAAGGAGGATTATGGTGTGGAGACTTTAATAGACCATTTTTTCAAACTATAAATTTTGAAAGAAACATTCAATTTTTTATTTTGGATTATTTTAAGGGTTAAAATGGTAATTTTACAATAGCATATGATCTCACGTATTTTTTTCTTTCCACTCCCTTGGTCATGGAATTTGGTATTTACCATATGATATGACTTCAGTAAAATTTTGAGTTGTTTGGATTTAAATGTAATAATTAATAATTAATCATTAATTAAATATTAAATATTAGATATTAAATATTAAATATTAATTTATTCATGTCTTAATTTTAAAAAATTTATTTTTAATGGAGAATAATATTGCGATTCTTTCTCCACTATTGAGCCCAAAATGAGGAGTTTATCCTAGGCGGGGAATAAACTCTGGTCGGGCGCCATGGTTGATACAGACCCCCATTTTAATTTTTTTTGTTTTATCTTTTTCTTCCTTTTCTTTTATTTTTATTCATTTCCTTCCCTAGATCATCATATACTCCCATAAGGGGATCCTCATTCATGTGATCAATATAAATGAGGGTGAGAGATATGGGTGAATAGTGGGAGGGGGAGAGAGGTACTACAGTAGAAATCAGGATGTGCTAGATCATTATGTGGTATCTTTGGATTATAGAAATTGGAAAATATTTGGTAGATTCCACCCAAAGGTTTAATTTTCTTCATTAAACCCCATATATTTACAATTTTTAGATTTTTAACCCCTATTATGCTTTTTTAGGACCCCCTGAAAGTCAATCTATTGCTTTTGGGGGAAAATGGGGGTTTTCACAGATTTACAGGGTTTCCCGTTTGAGAATTATGATCACATGAAAAGTAGATTTAGGAACACATTCTATATATTATTCATTTTCAAGGAATATGGTCATTTATAAGTACACTCTATGTACTAGGAATCATCCATGTAACCAAGTACCCAGCTAGACAGCCTATGTTGAGGCACATGGCCATGTAGAGTACACGGGCAGACCTTGTGTGGGTTGCCACCATGAGTGGTACATGTTTAGGTTATGTACATAGCTAGTCTATGTGAGATACAGAGAAAGATAACCCATCTGTGGTGCCTGCTACTTACATGTCTTACACGCCATGAATAGGGGATTTTACACACCATGTTCATCTGAGGTATATTTTGATGTGGCGATTTTGGGGTACATGTCGTGTACTGGGTATACATGCCATGTACTGCCCCTTGATTCCCTTTTTAGGTATTTATTCATCTTTACATCCAAGATTCATAATTAGACACATCAGTAGTCTATTTATAGTGTTTTTCACATAAATCTCAATGGTATTACCCTTTATGTGATTTGAGACACCTAGGTGCTGTTTTAGGCATTTTTAATAAGGGAGGGGTTCCTCCTCCGGTAATAGAATTTAGTTGTCTTCATATAGTGAGAATATTTTATCTAATTTGATCCATTATCTATCTCTCTAGACTGATTCTTTAATATCTCCTCCGTGAGGAATTATCCCTTTCCAAATATTCCCTTCTAGAATAAGAGTCTGGGTGGTTAGTTTTTTTTTGAGGATCTCATGTAGGACACATCTATCTTATTTATATTACCAAGGGTTCCCTAAAGGGGTGTATTTTCTTAAATACTGACCTAGGGAATACCATGTAGGTTCCCTTTACCTATACACCATTCTGAGGATCCCATGTTGAATTCATATGCTTCTTATGCAACTTTTGAGTGTCCCGTGTAAGATGTATTTTATTATATACTTTTTAGAGGATCCCACATATGATAACCCTATTTATATATTTTTAGTGGAACCTATGAAAGATTCCTCCTTTTATATTCATTTTTAAGGATCTTAAGTAGGATTACTCTCTTCTATTATGACTTCAGTGACCTGGTGGGTGCCCTGATGTTTGATCGACCCTGAGATTGTATTTCAGGTGTGGGTATAGATAGTAGCGAGTGTCATCTCAGAACCTATGTTGAAAATGTAAGCCTAATAGGATATAGAATTAGTGGTGGGTTGGGTGTTCAACCACCCTCAATCTTTAATTTATGCATTCACTTTTTTCTCCTGATCCTATGATGATTACTAGAGGTGCTTCCTATTTGGTGGCTAATGAGCCTGAAGTGATGTGACATAAAACTTTGGGATTCCCATATGTGTTTTCCAGGATCTATCTTATACCATTATTGGGGTTAGTAGATGTTCTTCAATGGACCTATCATATGATCCATTTAATTTATATATTTTGGATTCTTAGTAGTTATTACTAGGATCTGATTATTAAGAAAAAAAATAGGATTTCAAGACACACTACCTGGATTCTAGATTCTGGCACTTATTTTATAATTATTCCCAGATATACATCCTAGGGTTTCTCTTATGATCTTATTTTATTGAAAGATAATATTACTATTATTCCAACTACCACTTTTCACTGGGATTCATCCCTAATGAGGGATATAGAGTATGGTTGTTGAGAGAATCTCATAACCCCACTTATATTAGGTCTCTCTTAGAATGGAATGTTTATTGACATTAGAGGGGAGGCCAATGGTTTCAGGGTGGGAAAATTTCCTCTGAGAAGCAAAAAACTGATGATCCTCGAGAAGAAGGGCTTGATCAGCTCATTTAATTACTAGGATAATCCCTAGGATTTGTGGACACAAAATTATAGACACTATCTAGACTTCACTAGTTGTGGGATTTCGATCCGTTTATAGAATGATTCCCTATTGATATACCAGATCAGAAGGGTATTCCTTTTTATCACCTAAGTATAGTCTCCCTTTAGGTTTATCCAAGTAAAAATGTCATTATTTCCTATGGAATGAGATATGATTAATAGACATCATAATATAATAAATGTGGATTGAGTGGTATGAAATATGGCCAAATTATACATTTAAAAGATTTTCCATCAGTATATGGTGTCCTTAATTACAATTATTGGAGATGAGTATGAGTGATCCCAAGGCTATGAAATGTATCACCCTATAGTGACATAGCTTTCTTTTAGAAATTTCTATCATTTCCAAAAGTAGGTATTTTCTATTGGAATTATAGACCCCGAGATAAAATTAATGATATGCGGATTGAGTGGTATAACATCCATGTCAATTCCCTTTTTATAGTATGTCTAGTAAATCAGATCATGGGTCAAAATATCTTTAATAAATTGAGTTATTTTTACTATTATGCTTTTATTATACTAGTAGGTATATGAGAACATTTATATATATATATATGGGGATATATATATAGCTATGAAAACATATACTCAAATAAGATGGCATTGTGTCCAGATGATTGGGGTCACAAACTCGAGAATTAGTTGTGGAATTATTTCAATTATTTTTATCTATTTCATTTATCTTTTCAATTGTGTCTTAGCTAGGATTATCAAATTACATGATCATACACTTATTATTGAAGATTTATAGATTCTTCATTGGGTTGGCCTACTAAGATTATATTCTCACCCCCATATGCGTACCTTGATGTGTGTGGATAACTTTTGTTTTCATTTTAGGTTTATAATAGATTTCATAATGGAGAGGGTTAAGGCCCGTGGTTTCATACTCGAATGTAGGTTTTCATATGGATTCTTATGATTAGGATGGTTTAATTTGATATTGTCTAGAGATCAAGTATGTGGTTTGGCTTGGATTTGGTAGTAGAGTCATTCAATTTTATTTTAGTTTCATTTATGTACTCCTTCATGTATGTTCATCATGGTGGGTGACCGGTGTTTTATGTGTGACATACTTGTTTCTGATTTTATAGTATTTCATTTATTATTATAGAATGTTCTATTTCATATTATTTAATTCTTCATCTCTATATTAATTACTTTTTTGAAGATATCTATTTATATTAACTATTTTTACTCTAACGTGAGTGAATAGTGTCTCCAAGGATATTCCAAGGGCCCTCGTTACTTTTTGGTAGCCTTTGTCATATAGAGAGGCACTCTTGAGGCCTTATGGAAAACTGGATCAGAGTACTATTTTACTAGCATCCTTGTTGTGAAATTACATACATCCACTTTCTAATATCCAAATAGGGGTTTATTTTCTAGTAAACCCATATAATCACTACTTTACTAAAACATTATGTTATTATACTATATATATATATATATATCTGTTTATTTTATCAAAGTGTTATGAAAACTTATTTATTTTTCTATAAATCTAGTTCCTATGGTTTATATTAAAATTTATCTGATAAAAAAATTTAACTTCAGGAATCTAGTTACCCAAATCCAGTAGTTATTTTACTAAATTGATATAAGACACAAGGTATATAAGCTATATCGATCAAATAGTTTAGTAGTCACATTATACTAGAAAAATAAAAGATTCTAAAATTACACATTAAGACATGAAATATGACATAAAATTATTGTTTGAACTTTATGAGACCTTCTGACACATTGGGGGTCTATAAATAGCCTTTATAATAACATAATAAGTAAGATTTTATAATTTTATAAAATAAATGAAAAAAAATTCAATAAATTTTCAATTTAGAAACTTTTTATAAAATTTAAAACATAGGTAGAAATGAAATTATTAAATCATTTTATAATAAGAAAAACATTATAAAAATGTTTTAATGAATATATGGACATGGAAGAAAATGGTTCATGATCAAATAGAAAAAAATTGCTTTTTCTTAAATTAGTTATTTCAAGATTTTGTTTACATATAGTGAATACATTGAAATGAAAACATTTAATTTCAAGAAATAACTAGAGAAGGATAATATTTATGTGATTTAAGATATATATCATAAAATTCCTTGAATGGAAACTTAAATGTAATCAATCCCAAATAAGGATGATATTGCAAAATAAACCCTTGCCTCAGTTCTGAATTTTATTGTAAGTTATTTTAACCTACTTTATAATAAATTTAAATTAATTATATTTATATAATATAATCATATTCATACATAAAATACCTTAAATGTTTTTCTCATAATATCTTATTACTTGTTCATTTACAATAATTAATTTTAATCTTTGTTTTAATTGTTAATTATGTTATTTTTCATGTTTGTTTTGATTCATCATTTATAGACTTTACATCATTTCTGTGGTTACATCATCACTATAATGTTAATCATGATTTAGATATAATATATATTCATTATATAAATATTTATAACTATTCATAAAACGTAAAGATAAAATAATGAATTAAACTATTCCTGGACATAGTAGTCCATACATACACATAAAATCCATTTTCATTTTCTAAAAAAAAGGTAAGAATGATAAATAATATTATATCATTATAGAATAATTATTATTTCATAATTATCATATAAATTTTTTAAATAAATTATTATATAAACTAATATTTTTTGATGAATTAAAATGAATCATATCAATAACTGGAGACGATAGTCCACATGTATGAATAACCAAAACAGTCATTTCCCTTTTACTGGAAAGGATATAGAAATTGGTTATCAAAAATTCAAAATAAAATATAAGTAAATTTATGATATTGTATTAATTATTTTAATAAGTACATAACATATTTATAGGAAGTATAAGAATAAATAATCATTAATAGAGTTGGGTAAGATAATTTCATATTTTTCGAGAGATAACCATTAGCTTAAAATATAAGAATCATAAGATAGTATTAAGGTATGAAAGGTTTTTGTGTAGTTTTAAGATGATCTAGAGTGGTTAATTTTTTTGAATAAGGGAGGAGGTGAGGATCCATTTAATTTTTAAGGGGAGGGATACACATGGAATTGCTTAAAATATTTAAATAATATAAAGTCCATTACCTATGAAAATGGATTAAAATGGATAGAAAATAAATTTATAATAATAAAAGGTTTATATATCTTCCTAAAATATGATTTACATAATTCTAGGTGTCAATGATACAATTATATAAATGTTTAACCCCGCTCAGTAAACCTGTTTTAACCATTACCGAAGAGATAAACTTTTACCAAGGATATAATTCTAAGTGACCAAAAAGTAATTTTACCTTATTAACTAATATTAATTGTGTAGATTTAAAATATTTTTTCCTCTTTACAAGGATAAATATTTGTAATTTTTATAAATTAATTTCAATATATGTTCACAAAATGCATCAAAAAAGTTTTTTGAAAAATGTTTATTTTGGCGCAAAAATGATTTTAGACAACATTAAATTATAAGATTGAATAAAATAGAATTAATTGTATTTTTTAAATAAAATCAGGGTTATTTTTATTTAATACCAAAAGGAATCTTAATGGATCTTGTAAATACTTTTTAATAAATAATTACTAAAAGAGATTTTAATTTGAACAAAAACGTTGGGTAGATTTACGAAATGTTAAGAATATATTTCTATCATCAAAATTATATATTTATATGTATTATCATACTTATTAATAATATATTCATTTTATAAAAAAGTCTCATAATGTTTAATTTTATTATTATATAATTATAATTTCATAAAATTTAATGTCTTTCTAAAATCGGTATTCTTCAAATTCACATAGAAATCAAATATTTCTAAAAAATATAAAAAATTACACCTATGATAATTTGTACATTATGAGTTGAAAAAGTGAATTTATTTCATTAAATTAAATTTCTAAAATTTGGTATATTACGTTTAAATCAAATTCCTGAATAAAAATAGGTGTATTATGCAATTGTTTCTTTATAATGAAAATATTAACATAATTACTACCTGGGTGTTATAATGATTCCTTTATATAATATGAGGATAAAGATGATGTCAACACTCTATATCAATTACTCCTATATCTAGTTTATAAAACATATCAGCCTATTTTCTTACATCTTGATATAAAACATCTATATAAAAACTTTAGGTTCTATGTGTAGCAGAAGCGTGGTAGGGGCGGTGCACAACCATGAATCTTCCCATTATCAATGATTCATCTGAGATCGAGCGATGATGAATGCCATGATCAATGGATTTGAATCAAATATCAAGAAAGGTTTATTAACTTGGAACAAAGGGAGAGGAGATAAACACATTTTTTTACAATTAATTGAATTAAATAAGAATTACCTACAAAGTAATTCTTTCTTCGTTGATGCATCTGGCCACAGATCTATAGTGCTCTATCACTGAGTTATAGAATTGAAGTGTAGGATTCGTCTATTTTTGATCCACACATGCTCCATGAATCTATGGACATCGTTGATGGAGTCTCTGGCTTCTAGCATTGATGATCCTTACGCTTGTGATGTCCGCCTTCAATCTCCTTGAGAACTACATCAAAATAATTCTCCATGATTCAGTGGAGGAGGATATCTCTCATTATTGAGGGTGTTCTCAGAGAGGGATTAAATCTCTATGATTGAGATATTTTCTCCAATCTGTGTTGCACAAAACATTTCATGGCTGGGGTTTGAGAAAATAATAATAATTGGGTATTTATATTGCTAGGGTTAAAATAACAGAATTGCACAAGTACCCTTATTTTTTATTAATCCTTGTGAAACCCCATGTTAGATAATAATATTATTATTATTATTACTTCTTGAAACATGCCTAACTTGAAAATTATAATTAAATATTATTTATAAATAAAATATTTAATATTATTATTTCTCACCGACCCTTAAACTCAGTCTGCCAATCCACCACCATATTTATTAGACCATAAATAACATATATTTATTTATTAAATATATATTACTAAAATATTATATAATAAATATATAAACATTATATTAACTAAATAGAAAAAATATATTTATTAAATATTCCACCCGCAATATATTCTCCAAAATACCTAGTATTGGAATAAATCTGACCAGGAACCCATGAATAATTATTAAACCACAACTAGGAATAATATTTATTGAAGATGTCAAATAATAAACAATATATATTATTTAACTGAGATACCGGATACACTTATTGTGTGACCGTCTATGCATCTTTCTTAGTGCCCATTGGAGAAACATCCTAAAGTACAATGTTAGCGTCTAGAAAACAACTATGGAACCCATAGAGAAAGATGTTCATTCCACAATGACATGTCACCTCATACAAATGTTTATTGTGTAATGTAATCCCTTTATCTCTATATCTTTAATCAAGTGGGTTTCATTCTAATGCCATCAACCCATGTGCTTGATTTCCCTTTATTTGACTTCCTAGAAATTGAACTAGCCTATAAAGCACCATGGCCATGGATTTATTTAGGTTATATCATTTCCATAAGAGGGACTAAGATATGAACTTCAATTAAATAATAGAAGGGATAAATTCTTTCTCGCATTATTCATTATTGTAATATTACTCATGCCACACCCTTCATATCATACCACGCCATGAACATCTATCATCATAGTTTTCATCAATACATCTATGTGTGAAACTCAAAATATTCATTAATAATAATCTTAAATTATAACAACCAATACACACGTCAACAGATAGGAACATCCAACAACACATAGAAATGTGGATTTCCTACTGTTGGCTCTCGTTCTCATAATATCCTCCTAGACATTATCAATAAAATACACCCTGAGAAGGTTCCTCGAAGTCTAATGAGTCTCCGCCCCTAATAGCCTATATCATTTGTGTCCCTCAAATGATATCATCTTGCTATAGAATATAAATTCATAAATAGTGTCATAGCACTTCCAAGTTCTCATCATAGTAGGGATCCATTATGACCTTTTAGTGTGATAGTTACTCATAGTACATTAACACATAAAATGTCTTGCAGAAGAATAATAATGATGTGATAAATAATTTATTAATATTCAAAAACTTGAATATAAGTTATCTCAAAGTAAAAAGAATTTGTTCCTAGGGAACCAACTCAAATATAATCCCACTTTCACTAGAGCCAACTGCAAATGACCTTCAATCTGTTATCTCCCACATGATACTCATGCTTCTATTGAGATAGACTTCTAGTCAAGGGGTCTTCCACATTCTCTTCCATGGGTACTCTTCTCACTAAAACTTCACCCCTATAATAAAAATATTTCAAGAGGTAATACTTCCAAAGTATGTTCTTTGTTTTTTTGATGTGACCATAGCTCTTTTTTGAGATCCACGGTTGTAGTATTATCATAATACAATGTGATAGGGTCTTTACTGTTAGGTAAAACATCAATTTTCTAGACAATATTTTGAATCCAGATGAATTAATTGTCTATATCAAAAGCTGCTATTTACTCATAATCCATTATAGAATCACCTACAATTGTTTGCTTTGAAATCTTTCAGATCATAGCTCCTCTGTTAACATAGAAAACATGTCATGATTGTGACTTTAGATCATTCTGATCTATCTAAAAACTAGAATTTTTATACCCTCTTATGAAAATATCCTCATCTCCTCCATTCATGAGGAACATATTATTAGTTCTTCTTAGATACTTAAGGATAGTCTTAACATTAGTCCAATGTTGTTCTCCAATATCGAATTGATATCTACCTACCATTCTCAATGCATAGGAAGTATCAAGTCTAGTACATAACATGGAATACATGATTGATCATATCATTGAAGTTTATGTGATCTTACTAATTCTATCATTCTCATATTATGTTTGGGGATACATTTTCATAGAAATATGTAAATAATGTGACACTAAAACCAATACCCTCTTATATTGTTCCATAATAAATCTATTTAGTATCTGGTCAATATAAGTAATTTGGTTTGGTCCAAGAAACCTCTTGGATATATCACAAATGATATTGATTCCTAAAATATAGGCTACTTCACCTAATTCCTTCATGGAGAAGAACTTGTTCAACCAGTCCCTAAATGACAGTAAGACTGGTATGTAGTTTCCAATAAGTAATATGTCATCAACATACACTACTAGGATAATGACTGCATTCCCATTAAAAATTACATAAACACATGGCTCGCATTTGTTCTTTATGAATCTAAATTATCTTTTGGCTTTATCGAATAAAATATTCCATGACCTGGTTTCCTACTTAAATCCATAAATGGATCTATATAACTTGAAAACCCTTTTGGAATCACCTGGTGTTACAAACCCTTCTGGTTGTGTCATATAGACATCTTCCTGAAGGTTCCCATTAAGTAATGTAGTTTTGACATCCATCTTCCAAATGTCATAGTCATGGTAATATATTATAGAAAAAATGATCCTTATGGATTTAAACCTGGAAACTAGAAAGAAATTTTAATCATTTTCAATACATTGATGTTGTTTAAAACCTTTAGCCACTATCCTTGCTTTATAGGTATTTAATTTACCTTTCATGCCCAACTTTCTCTTGAATAACCATTTAAACCCAATAGGATTTACATCAACTACAACATCGACTAGAACCAATACTTTCTTTTTATACATTGAATCCATATCAGAATTCATAACTTCTAGCCATCATCCAGCTTCTAAGCTCTCTATTTCCTCCTTATAGGATAGAGGATCATCATTATCCAGCCATAATGAGTCACCATCTTTAGTGACTAAAAACCCATATCTCTTTGGTTCCCTTACCACTCTTACACTCCTATGTAGTACTTGGGATTCATGAACTACTTCTTCCACAATGACCTATGGAACCTGTTCCTATACCAACTCATGTGGGTCTTGAGAATAAACTTCATCCAATTCAACATTTATCCCACTATCTTTTTTGAGGATGTGCTCCCTCTCAAGAAATATGGATTTTCTAGCAATAGTAACTTTCTTGTCTTAGGGGTTGTATAGGTAGTATCCATTTTTTTCATTGGGATACCCTATAAAGATAAACCTCACACCCTATGGTTCTAGTTTGTTACCTATGAAATCCTTAACAAACTCCTCACATCCCCATACACATGTATGAAATTAAATGGGTTTCTATATACTTCATAGCTCAAAGAGAATTCAATTTTCCTCTTTAGTAGGTACATGGTTTAATGTGTATATGGTAGTTTATAATTATTATCCCCAAAAGTATAATGGAAGATATTCATGACTCATCATCAACCTTACCATTTCCCACAAGGTACAGTTCTTTATTTCACTAACACCATTCCAATGTGGTGTATAAGGTAGAGTGATTTGAGATAGAATCCCAAACCCCCATAGAATTTTAGTGTACTACTTGTTAATATATTATCTACCTTGATCCAATCAAAGATTCTTTATCATCTTACCAAGATGATTCTCTACATCATTCTTGAATTCCTTGAATTTCTCAAAGGAATCGAACTTATACCTCATTAATTATATATTTCCATATCTAATCAACTTATCAGTAAAAATTTTTAATTAAGAATATCCACCTTTAGCTTCTATTATACACGGTCCACACACATCAATGTGTACCAATACTAGAAGCTCTGTGTCCCTTTCAACCTATCCACTAAACTGCAGTTTGGTCATTTTTCCTTATAAACAAGAATGACATCATTCAAGTGTTTTTAGCTCAGAAGAGTCTAAAAAGACATATTTATAGAGCCTTGTCAAATGATTCTCATTTACATGACCAAGACGGTGATTCCATATCCTGGTGTTATATGATTCAGGTGAACATGATTCATTATCAGTTTTTAATACTTCATTTTCATATTTTAATACATAAAGACTGTTATTTAAATGTGTCATACCATAACATATGTTGTCCTTATAAATGAAACAAATTTTATTTCAGAACATGATAATAAACCCATTTGTATCTAAATGTGATATAGAAATTATTTTTTTGGTAACATTATTTACATAATAACAATCATTTAAAACCAAAATCATTCATGTTGGAAATTAAAGGGGTAGTCACCAATGGAAAGTGTAGCTAGCCTCTGTAACATCCCAAGTAAATAAAGAATATGAAATTATCACATTTATTAATATTTGTGAATTAAATATTAATTTAACTTTAAAGGGGATGATATGTTCGATGGCATACCTGACACACAATAATGGGTTTCTCCTAAATCTTATGTTGCACACAAGGCTGAGTCATACAGAAAAAATAATAATAATATAATATTATTATTTTAAGTGGTAGTTAACGCCTAGTCATTGTAATAGAAGGAATGAAAAGAACTAACTAAAATATGATCATAAATTTTTGTTAAATTTCTTTACATTTATCTAATAAATTTGAGAGGCTTAAAATAATAATGAATCTGGTTTTAAGAATGAAATACTCTAATATTATTTAAAAGGTAATTTTACGACCTATTAATGGCGAACCCTTTTTAAATATAGATTATTTCACTTTTATATGTTACATTTGAAAAAATAAAATTCTTATTTAGAATAGTAACAACAAAATTTACATTCGATGAAATTTTGGTACTTTTGTGATAAAGATCATTTTTTAATGAATAATGAAAAATACTGCATTTTAATTCAAAACTTCCTTTTAATATAATTTATTTATATATTTAGATTGTACTTTTATTTGGTTTTAAAGTTCAATTGGATTATATTTTTACCATTTAATCCAATTTCAGTCATTTTAAGAAATTTCACTTTGAAATTGGACATAAACACATGTTAATCTTTTGATAGTTTTTACTTCTTAAAAATACGGTTTTTGGTTTTGACAACCAGAATTAATTTTAAATTAATTTACGTAACTTATGTGTTTTGAATTTGGAAAAATGGATTCCATATTTGGAATCAAGTGTTCCAAATTTTTTAAATAGGTTACTTTAATTTTTAGACATTATGAATAGTAAATTCAGTAAATATTTTATTTACCATGGTTAAAGGTTAAATATGATAAATAAGGGTAAAAATTATGATTATAATAACATTAAATTACCCTAACACATGTACTAATTATATTTTATGAGATATTTGTTACCATGGGAGTTTTTAGGTCGATTTTAGGACCCCATGGAGCCACTTTTCTGTGAAAATGACATTTAATTACTTTTAATTTAAAGTTAAGGAAAATATAAAATAAACATATATATTTTACTAAAAAAATTATATGGGGTTATATAAGTGATATATTAAACTATAAATAGTCATTAAAAACCTAAAAAGATTTAATACATCATTGTATTTTATTGATAATTTTTAGACATCAAATAAATAAATTTATTTATGACACTGTGATGATGTAGTGATTACATTATTAATGAATGTTTTAAATAAAGGAGATTATAAAAATTAAAATAAATTTATTTTGAAACTTTATATAACATCCATGAATTTTTGGGATAATTATGACTTGTTATATTATAATTAATTATGTTTTTTCTAAATAATCAAGTTTTTGTGTATTTTTTAAAAGTCATGATATGAATAGTATATAAATTGACATAAATGAGTTTTTTTAAAATACTATGTTATAAAATGATATAATAGTCCTAAAAATACAATATTTGGACAAATTAATTATATATGGATTAAAATTCCATTAATTATACCACTTCATGTTTGATTTTAATTTTATAGTAACTATATTAACCATATAGCATTAATATACAAGAAGACATGGTAAGAGTCAAATAAGTTAACTAAGGGTTAAAGCTAAATGATAAGGTTAAATTTGAAACCAGAACTTGTTTAAAAACTATTGGTTTAGTTTTTTTAAACCCAACAGAATATTATATTTGAAATAAATTACTTTGGGACCATTTTAAATTTAAAATCATTTTATGATAAAATAATACTTTCAAATATTCCTAAAGTACCCCTCCCCCTCTTATAAAAAGGTATCAACTCTATCCCTTACTCACACCTCTAAATCCCAATTGGCTCGTCCAAACTCTTTTACAATAATCTCCCAACAACCCTCTCGTACTCATAGAATACTTACCTTGGGAATAAGGCTATTCAAGAAATCCTTTTATCTTAAATCAAAAAGGAGTTACCTGATTTGAGGTAATGTCTTCTCTCAAGCATTTTTCATTTATTTTCCTTATCCAACCCCCTAAACTTTATTTATTCCATTATTTTATAAAAAAAACAGTGTCTTATATATACTAGTATGTTGTTATGGGAAGTATTCTAACTACACTTCCACACACCTCCATCTAATATATTTACAACATACTATTTCTGTAAACGGTGAACTACTGCCTCACAAAATGATGATTATTCAATTATCTCCTACCGCCTCTCATAGTGGAAATTAGGATGGAAATGTATTTATATGTGATATATATTATGTTTATATTGTCTCTATGCTTCTATATTTTTCATTTATATAATACCTTTATGGTTTCCATAATGGGTAAATACGATAATTTCATTTGAGGAAGTGCGGACTACCGCCCCCTCAAAGTGATATGACTCATTCATGCCATACATGGAATGTATAAAGTATGGAGTTAATGAAATTATATATGATATTATAATTTAATTATAATATACCTACATATCATTTAGTTTTCATTCCTTTAAATATGAAAAGGAAATTAAAGTAGTGTTCATGCGTACGTACGGATTACCGTCTCCATGAATGGTGCATTTCATTTCTTATCTCCAAATGTTATGTACTATTATAAATACCTATATATACTAGATTTATATGATATTTAAATCATGAATACAATTTTTGAGATAATGTTATTTTTACCACATGGAAAATTTTTAATTATAACAGGTTCATTTTTTACTCAAGTACTAAATATCAACAAAACGACTGATATTAACTTAAATAATTATGTAATGTTTATAACGTGGTAATAAGTGATATAAAAGGAATAAAAAACATGAAAAAGGTTCTTAATCAAGTAGAAATTAACTTAAATTTATCATTCAATAAGAAGAATGAACATACGTGACAAGTCATATTCTAGGTAAGGGACTTCGTCTCAATCTCCTTTCATTGAGGCATATTTATATTTATACATGACTTGCTTTTATGCGGTGTATAAACCCATATAACATTTAATTTCATTCAATGGAAATATTTTTTCTCCATATAATTTTACTAAATGATAAAGGGGTGTTTATTTTTAATGTACGTGGTGACAATGACATTTTCTCCATTGCGAGCATTATTTGATATTTGGCTTACTCTACAAGACATAGTGTTTTTAAAAGGAAAGGTAAATACCATATACCATTTTTTACATATTTTGGGATTGAAAATGGTTTTGATAATGGATTGATTATTTAAATATCTTGAACTGATATCTTGTGATTTTAATGTGGAAATGTTATCTTCCTTTTATTCTTGTTCATGTGTTATGATTATTTTATTGTTATTGGGAATTATTTATGTATACGGGTGGTTATGAGATAATATTAGGTCGAGTGAACCCGATATAGCTCTCCAATGCATTGGGTAACATGACGGAGGTAAACTTTAATGTTTTTCCTAAGATATTTAGGGAATATACTATGATTGGTATTTCAAACTTAACTCCCTTTGTAGTTGTGAAAGATAAAATGTAAGTATGTTATATATGTCACAAGTTATCTTTATGATTTATGATTTCTATGTGTTTTTCATAAATCTTATAATTTTGCGAGGTATGTTAAATAGATTATGTTTTGTGAATAAAAGTATAATTTCATTGATTTGTATGTATTGATGGACTAATGTTTTATTTCCTTACGTTATAACCCTTACTAATATTTTTATGCTCATCCCAATTTTTTGAAATGTTTTTCACAGGGTATATGGAAGGGTAAGAGAATTGAAGAAATCAAGAAGTTTTTTATCCAGAAAAGAATTCTTGTTTTATTTCAGTAGTTGTATTATTGTGAAAAAAAATGGATAGATTAGAAGTGTCTACTTTGTAATTTTTGAGATGTAATGTATTAGTTATGACCTAATTCTATAAAACTATAAGCCATAAAAAATCCTCAATGTCAAATTCTTGACTTAATTGAAGATTATGTAATTTTTAAGGCTAGGGACTTATAGTTGGTATCAGAGGTTAGTTTAGACAACAATTGGAGTTTTGATATTGTTAAATTAATATCCATAAATTAATTTATGGTAATATTGAAATGATCTAGAATTTAAATATTACCATGTTTCTTCACCTAAGATATTTATTTGTTCATAATTTCATGTCGTAGCAGAAATAGGGAAACTATGATTGGAAGACATAAAGAGGAAAACAACCTTCCAAATCAGTAACCTGAGATGGTCAGAATCAAAACTGAACAGTTTTTTGCAGTGATGGCACAGTTGAATCAGGATATAAATGGTGGTGTTATCCATGCATGTGATCAGCTAGATAAACCATATAGGAACATGTTAGTAGTTTATAATTTCACGAGGAAACATCCCCCATCATTTAGAGGATCAACTGACCATATGCTAGCTGAAGGGTGGATTAAAGAACTGAAAAATATTTTCAATGTCATGGGGTTTTCATAACATCAAAAGGTTAGTCTTACTATTTACTATTTTTAAGGTGAATCCTATCAATGGTGTTCGATGATTAACAATATCAAGGATAGTGAAGAGATTGATTCTTTTGATTGGGATAAATTCTAAGTTATGTTTCATGAGAAATACTTTTCTATGGAGGTTCGACTTAGGATGGAAAAAATATTGGAATTGAGGTAGGAGGATGACTCAGTGGCAGTTTATGAAGAAAAATTTACTCGACTGGCAAGGTATGCTCCAAATTTCATACGATATCTTGATAGTAAAATTAATCATTGTTACTCAGGATTAAAGACAAAGTATCTAAGGGATTTAGATTTATGAGAGTTTAAAAGTTATTAAAAACTTGTTCGATGTGTAGAGAAGGTTGAAATGGAGTTTATCAATGATCAGGTGTTCCTTGAAAAACAACAGAATAAGAGATCGAGGTGGAAGATGAAAGGGAATAACTCTACAAAAAATTCGGATGGTAAGAAACTTAAGTTTACAGTTTTTAAAAATTGTGGTAAAAATCACACTAGGTAATTATTTTTGAATTCCGGTAAGTGTTGTTGGTGTGTTAAAATGGGGCATACGGCTCATAATTACATTGAAAAATATCAGGATAATGGTTAGACAAAATCTGATTTACAGTCAGTAAAAAGTTTTTAAGTATAATGAAATGGGTCATTATGCAAATGAGTGTTCGACAAATAACTAAAATAATAGAAATCAGCCAGACTATAACTTAAAAGGGGTGGTGAAATCCTTTGCAACTACTTTTGTAGATGTTGGTCCATCAAATGAAGTAGTACCAGGTATACTGTTTGTTTTTTTAGATTATACCAATGTGTTGTTTGATTCAGGGTTTACACATTATTTCATTTCTGAGAAATTTTATAGTAAATTGGGAATTCTATCTCAAGATATTAGACCTGAACTTGTGGTAAAAACACCTGGAGGAAATGTTCAGAAAAAAAAAAGAAATTATAAGAACCTTTATGTCCTTGTGTTTGGAAATAATCTACCTAAAAACCATATTATCTTTCCTCTAGTAGAGTATGATTTTATTTTGGGTAGGGATTGGATTTTTGTTTATCATGATAAGATTGAATGTAGAGAAAAAGAGGTTTCTTTTTAGAAATAATATCATTTTGTGTACAAGAATGAACCCTTACTTTTTATAACATGTCAGGAAGCTGAGAAACTAGTAAAATATGGAAATGAATGTTACCTTGAACATATTTTTGAAAATAAAGAAAATATTCATATTAATGATATGCCAATGGTAAATGAGTATCATGATGTTTTCCTAAAGAGTTTCCTAGTATAATATCGGATCGAGAAGTTGAATTTATTTTTGTCTTAGTTCCTGATGTTAATCCAATTTTAAAACCCCCTTATCGAATGGATCAAATTGAACTTTTAGAGTTAAATAAGAAATTGCAAGGGTTATTAGATAATTGTTTCATTTGATCTAGAAAATCACCATGGGGGGATTTGTCTTGTTTTTTAAAAATAAATATTGTTCAATGAGACATTTAATTGATTATAGATCCTTGAATAATATACCTATTATGAACAAGTATCCTTTTTCTCATATTGATGATTTGTTTGATTAGGTCCAGGGAGATCAGTTTTTTTTGAAGATTGACTTGAGGTCGGGGTACCAATAGTTGAAAGTAAAGGAATCAGTAATTTTGAAGATCATATATCATACTAGATATGACCATTATGGATTTGTAGTTATGCATTTTGGGTTAACCAATGCACCTGATGTATTCATGGATCTTATGGATAGAATTTTCTGTGAGTTCTTGGATAAGTTTGTGGTTGTGATTATTGATGATATTTTGGTTTATTCTAAAAGTAAAGAGGAGAATTAAATTCATTTTAAGGTTGTCTTGAAATATTTAAAAGAAAATAAACTATATGGGAAATTAATAAAGTGTGACTTTTGGTTACAACAAATTTCATTCCTTGGTCACATTGTTTCTAAAGATGGCATAATTGTTGATCTTGTTAAAGAAAAAGTTGTTAAAGAATAGACAAGACCCAAAAACATAATCAATATTTGTAGTTTTCTTGGTTTAGAAGGTTATTACATGAGGATTGTTGAAAATTTTTCACTTTTATATTTCCTAGTGACTAAGTTAACTCGAAAAGGTATTAATTTTATCTCGACAAAATAATGTGATGAATGTTTTTTGGAATTGAAAAGAAGATCGATGAATGGTCCACTTTTGGAACTACCTTATAGAAATGGTGAGTTTGTTATCTATAGTGATGCTTCATTGAAAGGAATTGGTTGTTTCCTAATGTAGAATGATCAGGTAATTTCTTATGCTTCACATCAGTTGAAACCCCATGAGTTAAATGACCCTACACATGATTTGGAATTAGCTGTTGTAGTTTCTTATTTTAAAATTTGGAGGCATCATTTGTATGGCGTAAAGTGTGAAATACATATTGATCACAAAAGTTTGAAGTATATATTCACTCAGAAAGAATTAAACATGATATGGTGGATATAGATATAATTAATCAAGGATTATGATTTCAAAATTCATTACCATATAGAAAAATCAAATAAATTTGTTGATTCTTTGAGTCGAAAAAGTAATTCTATATTAAACATGTTACGTTAGGAACAAGATCCTTTGATTAAAGATATGATTAACTTTGGCATAGAATTTTTTGGTGCAGGTGATTACTCTGTTTTGTTTTAGGTGGCAGTGAAATCATCTCTAGTAGACATAATAAAACAAGCACAGAAAGAGGACAGTGAGTTATAGAAAAAGGTAGATTAGGTTCAGAAGGGTAAGTTAACTGAATTTAACATTTATAAAGACTTTTTTTGTGGTTTGTAAAGAGATTATGTGTGCCTTGTGATTCCCAGTTGAAGAAAGAGTTATTATGTAAATCTCATAGTTCTCTGTTTTCAGTTCATCCTGGAAGTGCTAAGATGTATAGAGATCTTCGGAAGTATTACTAGTGGGATGAAATGAAAATATATATTTCTAACTTTACAGTGAAGTGTTTGATTTTTCAACAGGTTAAAGTAGAGTGGCAGTTACTGAAAGGGATACTTCAACCTTTTCTAGTTCCAGAGTGTAAATGGGAAATTGTGTTCATGGAATTTTTAGATGGATTGACAAATACTTATCGAGTTAACATTACAATCTGGTTTATTGTAGATCGATTTAATAAATATTCTCATTTTTTTCTTATTTAAGATACTTTGTCTCTATAAAACTTTATCGATTTTATATTAAAGTGATAGTTAGGTGACATGGATTTCACATCTCCATTGTATATGATCAGGATCCTAGGTTTACTTATAACTTTTGGAAGGGCCTTAAAATGTCATTGGGAACTGAAATAAATTTTAGTACATATTTTCACCCTCAATTAGATGGTCATTTAGAACGAAAAATTCAGACTTTGGAGGATATTATACGTGCTTGTTCATTGGATTAACAGAGAATTTGGGACCAACATATTTCTTTGGTTGAGTTTTCTTATAATAAAATTTTTCATTCCAGTATACAGATGGCACCATTTGAATCATTATATTGAAATCGGTTTCTAACTCTAGTTTAATGGGATGATGTAGGTGAAAGAAAGTTGACGGGACTAGAATTGGTAGAAGAGATGGAAGAAAAAGTTCATTTGATTCAGAAGAACATGAGAACAGCTTAGAGATGGAAGAAAAGTTATGTGGATAACAGGAGGAAGGATATTTCTTTTGATTTAGGTGATCATGTCTTACTCAATGTTTCTCCATGTAAAAGTGTGATTTGTTTTGATAAAAAAGGAAAGTTGAGTCTAAGGTTTGTTGGACCCTATGAAATCCGAGAGAAAGTTGGATCAGTTGCCTAAAGAGTGGCTTTACCTCCATGTTTATCCAAGGTAAACAATTTTTTTCATGTTTCAATGTTGAGAAAGTATATTTAGGATCCATCTCATGTTTTTAGTTCATAGGTAGTTCAGTTGGAAGAGAATATTTCTTATGAGGAACAACCCGTCTATATTTTTTTACTGAAGAGAGAAAGTGTTGTAGAATAAGGTAATCAATATGGTATAGTTTTTGTGGAAAAACCATATGGTTGAAGAGGCAACATGGGAATCTGAAAATGCTATGAGGGATAAATACCCCCACTTATTTGATAAGTGAATAAAATTGAGAGGATGTAATTTCCAAAAGTGGGGAAGGATGTAACATCCCAAGTAAATAAAGCATATGACATTTTCATTTTATTAATATTTGTGAATTAAATTTTAATTTTACTTTAAAGGGGATTCTATGTTCGATGTCATACCCAACATGCAACAATGGATTTCTCTGAAATCTTTTGTTGCACATAAGGCTGAGTCATAGTAAAAAATAACAATATAATATTATTATTTTGAATGGTAGTTAATGCCTATCCATTGTATTGGAGGGAATGAATATAACTAACTAAAATATGATTATAAATGTTTGTTAAATGTATTTACATTTATCCAATAAATTTTAGAGGCTTAAAATAAGACTGAATCTAATTTTAAACATGAAATACTCTAATATTCATTAAAAGGTAGTTTTACCACCTTTTGGTGGAGAACCCTTTTTAAATATAAATTTAATCACTTTTATATTTTATATTTGACAAATTAAAATTCTTATTTAGATTAGTAACATAAAAATTTACTTTGGATGAAATTTTGGTATTTTTCTGATAATGTTCATTTTTTTAATGAATAGTGAAAATAGTGCATTTTAATTCAAAACTGCATTTTCATCTAATTTATTTATATAGTTATATTGTAAATTTAATTGGTTTTAAAGTGTAATTGGATTAAATTTTTATAATTTAATTACAATTTGGTCATTTTAAGTAATTTCACATTGAAATTGGACATAAACACATTTTAATCTTTTGGTAGTTTTTACTTCTTAAAAACACGCTTTAAGGTTTTGACAATGGGAATTAATTTTAAATTAATTTCTGAAAATTCTATGTTTTGAATTTGGAAAAATGGATTCCATATTTGGAATCAGGAGGTCCAAATTTTTTAAATAGTTTACTTTTATTTTTAGACATTATGAATAGTAACTTTAGTAAATATTATATTTATCATGGTTAAAGGGTAAATCTGGAAAATAAGGGTAAAAATAATATTATAATAATATTAAATTAACATAACACTTGTAATAATTCTATTTTATGTGATATTTCTAACCCTGATCATCCTTGGGTCGATTTTATGACCCCATGGTGCCACTTTTGTGTGAAAATGACAGTTAATTACTTTTAGTTTAATGTTAAGGAAAATATTACAAAAACATATATCTTTTACTAAAAAAATTTCTATATGGGGTTATATAAGTAATATTTTAGAGGTCCAAAGCTTTGTGTACATGGACATTACATTAATTTTGTGTAATACTTAATACATAACAAAAAACCAACACACAAGGACCGTAATAGTTTAGTGTCTTTGGAAACTCATAACATAATATTCTAATTATGGTGAAAGATCTTCAAAATCTCCCATAAAGATATTCCCCTTTTTTTTCTTACCTAAAACCTTTCTTTATATCCTGGGGAAAAGAAAACATAAAAATGGTGAGCTAAAATGATCAGTAAGGGTAAACATAGAGAACATAAAATAATCCATAGACATTTGAATGTAAAAACATGAGCATAAAATCTAAACATCAAAATCTTGAGCAATGACAAAAAAACATTATAGTACATAAGGCATAGATCATAAAAGAACATAAATCATGATAGAATAGAATGGGAATAAAACATGTAATTATGGAAAACATTAAGCACATGTTATGATTTCTATAGTAGCCAAGGCATTACGGTCAAGACCATCTTAGTGGACAAAGTTCCTTTCTGAATCAAGTTCACTCCTCATTCCAGTCCTGTATCATTGAACCGGATTAAATTTCCATTATAGCCATATAAATATCATGATATATAAATCTTTACCCAATGCATTGGACGGAGATAAAGGTCCCACCCATCTCATAATGAAATCATTATTACTTGTGCCACAACATAAACATAAATCATTCATCATAACCCAAAGAATAAAAATGGGTTTCATAAACATCATCCCATCATAACATAATCCATATAAAACAAATTTATATCATTTAATCATAAGAAAAGTGAAACCATGTAAATCATAGATAAATTATACTTGAAACATAATCACACTAAATAATGTCATCTTAGATAGAAAATAATTTTGACAAAACACTTGAAATTAATTCTTGAGGAAAATATCATTTATTCTTCAAAATCATTTTCTTTTCACAAAATTCCATGCAATTTTAAAAGAAAAGGATTTTGTTGAAAATAATCATGAAATCTTTTGGAGGAATCTTCATGAAAATAAGTCTTAATGAAACCGTAAAAATATATTCATGCCGTATAAGTTAAAAAAACATTCTCCTTGTACTTTTAACGGAAAAATAAAAAAGTGACACTTATGGTAAACAAAAGAAAGATTCCTTACATATGTAGTAAAAGTAAAAAATGGTTAAAAATTACTTTAAACCTACATGAAACCATTTTTAGAAAATAGTGACATGGATGATAAATATAACCCCAGTAAATACTTACGAATAAACAATCTCGGATAAAAATGAGATTGGAAAGGTTATCCTTTACCTTAGATCTGATATGCTTCGTACGTATCCAAACCTCCTCTATAATGATCAAAATAATGTCATTGACTTATTAAAAAATAATCTTCATTGTTATTATATCATATATGGTTCACTTATGACATTATATTACTCGTTCTTTTGTAAATTCCATGTTAAAGCAGCTTTTTGGGTAAAATCGTTTCATTTATCGTACGTGTTTCGACATGTTGTTCCTGATATTATTACTTATATCCTGATTTACTTAATTCCATAATGTAAAACATGATTTATATATAATATATATTCAGCATATAAATATATATGATAGATCGATAAATTTAATGACATACATTGTTCATGGAGACGGTAGGTCGTACGTACGCATGAACGCTATTTTCGTTTCTTTATTGAATTAAATGGAATTAAGTAAATGAAACATATATGTACATAAATCCAGTATCATTATTATGTAATATCTTTCATGATTATTTATTATATATACTTTATAATCATACTTGAATGGTTAATAATGGAAAATAAATCTCATCGTGTTCGTGGAGATGGTAGTTCGTACGTACGCAAGAGCGAGGATATCATTCCCATGATCGTGGAATTGTATTGAAGTGTATGTATAATATTTCAGAATAGATATCACTTTAAAATAATCATATGTAGTTATTTATTTACACCATTATACCCATCCAAGTAATGTGGTGGTGGAAAATAGATTACACCACGGCGTGGAGACAGTATTTCGTACGTACGCACGCGCGGTAATTTCGTTTTCCATAGGATGGATAGAAGATGAAATAGGTTTGTATCATATTTATAATAACATATCAGTATATGATTGATACTGATGTTATTAATTTATTATTAAACAAATAAATAAGAATAAGTAGAAGAAGAAATAAATTGGAATGAATCGGTAAAGGATATTACTGCTTCTTTGACGCGCCTCTTCTTAACCTTCTCTTAAGGCACTAGAGTTGGTATTTTGAGGATACCAGAACCTCTATAATGTTTATAGGGAAGTTGAGAAGGGACATTTACAGGGTATGGCCGAGCCTAAAGGTTCAATATTGTGTAAATAGAAGAGGGAGGAGGTGCCCTTTTATAAGGGGGGAGAGGGGCACCTTAGGAAAAACTTAAAATATTATTTTATAATAAAGTCATATTCAGTTTATAATATCTCCAAATTGATTTATTTCGAAGATAAAGTAGGGATGGGTATAAATCCTCTCAACCAATAGGTATTACACAAGTTTAGGTTACTATTTTAACCTTATCATTTAGATTTAACTCTAAGTTAAATAATTTAACTTTTACCGTGTCTTCTTTTTTTCTTACACTATATGGTTAATAAACATACTATAACAAGACAAACGAACCCCAAGTGGTTCATTATTCACATATATTACCTTATCTAAGTAATTTGGCCAAACCTTGGATTTTAGGAATATAATAACAATTAATAATATATTATTTTTTTAAAAAACTATTTTATGTCAATTTTGACACTATTTGGTAATTGATTTTTGTGAAAATTATAACAGCATGATTAGTTCGAAAAAAGTTAATTGAATCAATACAAACATGTCATATTAACCTAAAAAATTAGTGTAATTTATAAAAAGTCTCAAATTACATTTATTTGGGTATTTATAACATCAATTATGTTAATATTTCATTAATAAGGTAATTATTGCATCATCATTTTGTCATAAATAAATTAAATTATTTAACGTCTAAAAATTATAAATAAAATACCATTATGTGGTAAATATTGTTAGATTTCTAATGAATATTTATAGTCGAATTAATATTATGTATAACCTTATATTAAAAAAAATATTTATTAAACTTTGATTTTAACTATTTTAACTATTCTTTAAATAAAAAATTAATAAATGTCCTAATCTAATCCAAGTGGACCTAAAGGGTAATATTTTATTCCTAAGGTTGTTTTTGGTCTAATTACATGTATCCAATAGAATTAGGACATGTGTTAGTGTAATAATAATATCATTTTTACCCTTAATTACCCTATTTACTTTTAACCATGGTAAATAAAAGTAAAAAGTTACTATTCACGAACAATTATTTTTATCTTTTTGAACCAAATTTTACTCCTTGATATTAACCGTGTCTCTTGGATTTTTGAAATTCCACTTACAGAAATGGTAAAATTAAGTTTTATGTAAATTTTCAAATTCTCTTAGAAGGTGGGTAAAAGACGGTGAAAAGTTCAATAAAATTTTTATATATCTAAAATTATTATAACATGACTCCAATGAATTTCATTGAACTTATATAGATATTATGTATCAATTTTTACCTAAAATAAATTTAAATAAAATAAAAAATTATTTAAATAAAAATTCGGTTTTTTAATAGTAACCCAGTGTTTTCACTATTCATCAAAAATGGAAAGTTTTCAGAAAAATACCAAAAATTCACCCTAGGCTAATTTCAATATTATGAATCCGAAAATGAAGTCCATTTTGAAAGATAAAATTTATAAAATTTCAAAAAATGGGTATTACTATTCATAACGGCTAGTTCATAATAATATTATAATAATATCTCGTTTAGTGAAACTCAGTATTGCGTACTACACACGCTATTGAGGAAGGTCTTGATTTCATGTAATGCAAGACAAGTCAAGGATACGTGTAGTGAAATCTCCGTTTGGTGTTGTGTATAGCATAATCAAAACTTATTTCATTTATACATTAAACAAAGTCTATACTTAATGTTGCGTAGAATAATTTCCACAAAACAAATTTAAAATTGTGTGTAACATGAGCCAATAATAGTGTCGTGTTTTATGCAAGAAAATACGGTGATGTGTATAGTACAATCTAATCCTGGTGTAGTGTATAATAGAAGACATTAAAGAGATTAAAAATAATATATCTCATAAAATCTCAGGGTGTTACATTCTACCCCCCTTAAAATGAATTTCGCCCTTGAAATTCGTCGGGGTTATAAATGGTTTACTACTTGAAAGTTTCTTTAATAGAAACCCACATCGTAAAAAGGACTACCAAAACATAACTTTGAAAACTAAATTGTGAAACATAATGGTTACCCAAATTAACTAATCACTGTGTTTCCGCATATGAGAACATAGGTGAAAATATGGACATAGAAGAGAAATCTAACCATCAAGTTCTGATGGAGAGTGGTAGAGAACATGGCTATGAAAAATCCAAAAATCACAAAGCCATACATTTTTGATGATCTAAGGTTCCATCTGATTCATCAGATATAAGATCACTATGACAACATTTTTGGTTTTCAAGATCATTTCCCTAAAGTTGAAGAATTTGAATTAGAAGAAATACTGACTTTATTTCGGTACAATCTCACCGTTGTTCGTGCCTTGAACAATTTCAAATTCATCTCTTAAATAAATGAAGTTGAATTTTTCATTCTTGAAGTGTTAGCAGATCATGTGATAGAATGATGGGTCATTCCATCTGTCTTAAACAAAAGGATAGTAAAAGTTATTAAATATACATAAGTCCATCTATAGTGAGATTAATTGTATATGGTTCTTAAATGGACTTATACTTCATATATCATACCGCTTAATATAATAAAACTAGTTTCTACTAACTAGGGACTTTCTGTAGGTTAGTGGTAGGCGATAAAGGCCTATCACACTTTGGTTGTGGGTTCAATTCCCACAGCCTTGTATGACACGATGGGTTGTCGCCCGTCTTGCAGGTTGTCCTTTTTCTAAAACTACATTATTATAACATCCCATCAATAATTTCAAAAAAAAATCTATCCTTAAACAATACTAACTTATGTCCAACATAATACATTTCAATCTTTAGGCTTGTCTAAAATACTTTTGTCCAAGCTCATAGTATAATGAAAACAATTACTATAAATTTCATCTACCGAGCATGTGAATACCATCATTTATCCCCATATATCATACAATATATCTTGTTGGTCACATTCCAAACATGTGAATACCTTAATCATATATTCTCTTGAAAAATGAATACCCATTGAACCTTAGTGAAAACATGAATGTTGTCAAAAGTTAACTCTTTCCACATACCAAAATCCCAAAATTTCTGTATACTCAAAACATGATATCAGTCATGAGATCATTTCATTTTCTCTGTATCCCTTCATTATGTGCATATCATCTTCTTTCCAAAAATATTTCAATCACTTTTCATGGTTACTGATTCCATATTCTTATAGAAAACCGTGATGGACCAATACATAAATATTCCAATATACCATAAAAGTACCTCAACAACATTATTCATGAATACCAATACATAAACACTTCAATACATCCTCTTTAATGATTGTTAGGGAATAAGTCCTTCCTTGATTTAGAAGTAACCTATTAGGTCAGGGCATTGAGTTGGGTAATGCCCATGTTATCCACAGATAAGACATTGAACTCCATAACAGTCTGTCACTATATGACCCTTCTCTCCACATAGATAACATCTTCCCCTCCATTTGATGTATTCATCAAGGTTTTTCTACCCTTCTTCTTGATACGTAGAAATCTTCATCTTCCTTCCTCTAGGTTCCTCTCCATGAGAACATGTATAAAATTTTATCTTCCTCTTATTTTATGACTTAGTAATACCACCAAAGTTCACCTTGTTAATCATATATCGTGATGACTAATTCAGCATAATCACAATATCTTTCTCTCTAGGCATTACACGATTTTGTTGATCCCAGTCACCAATTTTTCCATCTAAATCAATGTTAACTGAATTCCTTTTGTTTCCTCCATTGATTAAAACTAGAAACCATAGTGTAAGAAACATTTAAAATAACAAGGAACCACATAATCATTAAAAGACACTTATGGGATGTCTAACTTATCACACAATCTTTAATACATGATACCTTAGGTTCACCCTAGGTTATTCATGATCGTCAACATAATGCTTGGACTGTATCCTATAGTTATACTAAACCTTAGGGACATTCGTAGACATACCTTAGAAATATATCTAGGGATCTCACTAAAGTTCTTGCATCTTAGTTTCCAAAGGTTGACTAAATCTTTCCTCTAATACCAACTGTAGCGGTCTGGAATTACTTCCAGTGGACTATAATTGATACCTATCAGGGCACTCCATGGGTGGCTATACCCCCTGTATGGGACGCACCACCATCCCTAGTGGCATCCATTTCCTCATGAAGCCCTTGGGCGGAGAGCCATGCTTCATCCAACGCTCACATGTTAGAGTTCCCAAGGGTCGGATTCATTCCTACCTCCTTTGCCTCTGATACTGACTGTAGAGGCCCAAATCTTGGTGTACATGGACATTACATTACTTTTTTGGAATACTTAATACATAACAAAAAAACCAACACACAAGGACCGTAGTAGTTTAGTGTCTTTGGAAACTCGGAACATAATCTTCTAATCATGGTAAAAGATCTTCAACATCTCCCATAAAGATCTTCCCCTTTTGTTTTCTTACCTGAAACCTTTCTTTATATCTTGGGGAAAAGAAAACATAAAAAGGGTGAGCTCAAATGCTCAGTAAGGGTAAACATAGAGAACATAAAACAATCCATAGACATTTGAATGTAAAAACATGAGCATAAAATCTAAACATCAAAATCCTGAACAATGACAAAAAACATTGAAGTACATAAGGCATAGATCCTAAAAGAACATCAATCATGATAGAATATCTTAGGAATAAAACATGTAATTTTGGAAAACATTAATCACATTTTATGATTTCCATAGTAGCCAAGGCATTACGGCCAAGACCATCTTAGTGGACAAAGTCACTTTCTGAATCGAGTTTACTCCTCGTTCCAGTCCTGTATCACTAAACCGGATTAACTTGTCATTCCAGACATTTCTATCTCATGAGACATAAATCTTTACCCAATGCATTGGAGGTTGATATAGGTCCCACCCATCTCATAATGAAATCATTCTTACTTGTGCCACAACATAAACATAAATCATTCATCATAACCCAAAGAATAAAATGGGTTTCATAAACATCATCCCATCATAACATAATCCATATAAAACGAATGGATATCATTTCATCATAAGAAAAGTGAAACCATGAAAATCATAGAGATATTATACTTGAAACATAATCATACTAAATAATTTCATCTTAGATGGAAAATAATTTTGACAAAACAACTGAAATGAATTCTTGAGGAAAATATCCTTTCTTCTTCAAAATCATTTTCTTTTCACAAAATTCCTTGAAATTTTAAAAGAAAGGGATTTTGTTTAAAATAATCATGAAATCTTGTGGAGTAAGCTTCATGAAAATAAGGCTTAATGACACCATAAAAATACATTTATTCCGTATAAGATAAAAAATTTATCCTCGTACTTTTAACAGAAAAGTCAAAAAGTACCACTTATGGTAAATAAAAGAAAGATTCCTTACATATGTAGTAAAAGTAAAAAATGGGTAAAAATGAATATAAACATACATGAAACCTTTTTTAGAAAATAGGGACATGGATGATAAATATAACCTCAGTAAATACATACGAATAAACAATCTCGGATAAAAACGAGATTGGAACGGTTATCCCTTACCTTAGGTCGAATAGGCTTTGTATGTATCTGAACCTCCTGTATAATGATTTAAATAATGTCATTGACTTATTACAGAATCATATTAATTGTTATGATATCATATATGGTTCACTTATTACAATATATTACCCGTTCTTTTGTAAATTCCATGTTAAAGTAGCTTTTTGTGTAAAATCGTTTCATTTATCGTACGTGTTTTGACATGTTTTTTTTGATATTATTACTTATATCCTGATTTACTTAATTACAGAATTTAATACATGATTTATATATAAAATATATTCAGCATATAAATATATATGATAGATCTATAAATGGAATGAAATACACCGTTCATGGAGACGGTAGGTCGTACGTACGCATGAACGCTGTTTTTGTTTCCTTATTGAATTAAATGGAATTAAGTAAATGAAACATATATGTACATAAATCCAGTATCATTATTATGTAATATCTTTCATGATTATTTATTATATATACTTTATAATCATACTTGAATGGTTAATCATGGAAAATGAATCTCATCGCGTTCGTGGAGACGGTAGTCCATACGTACGCACGAGCGATGATATCATTCTCATGATCGTGGAATTGTATTGAAGTGTATGTATAATATTTCAGAATCAATATCGCTTTAAAATAATCATATATAGTAATTTATTTACACCATTATACCCATCCAAGTAAGGTGGTTGTGGAAAACAGATTACACCACGGCGTGGAGACGGTATTCCGTACGTACGCACGCGCGGTGATTTCATTTTCCATAGGATGGATAGAAGATGAAATAGGGTTGTTTCATATTTATAATAAAATTTAAGTATATGAGTAATACTGATGTTATTAATTTATGATGAAACAAATAAATAAGAAGAAGTAGAAGAAGAAATAAATTGGAATGAATTGGTAAAGGATATTACCACTTCTTTGACATGCCTCTTCTTAACCTTCTCTTAAGGCACTACAGTTGTTATTTTGAGGATACCAGAACCTATATAATGTTTCTAGCGAATTTGAGAAGGGAAATGTACAGGGTTTGTCCGAGCTTGAAGGCTCAATATTGTGTAAAGAGAAGAGGGAGGAGGTTCCCTTTTATAAGGGAGGAGAGGGGAACCTTAGGAAAAACTTAAAATGTTATTTTATAATAAAGTCATATTTGGTTTTTAATAGCTCAAAATTGATTTATTTCGAAGATAAAGTGGGTATGGGACGAAATAATCTCAACCAATAGGTATTAGACAAGTTTAGGTTAGTATTTTAACCTTATCATTTAGATTTAACTCTAAGTTAAATAATTTAACTTTTACCGTGTCTTCTTGTTTTCTTACACTATATGGTTAATAAACTTACTATAACAAGACAAACGAATCCCAAGTGGTTAATTATTCACATTTATTACCTTATCTATGTCATTTGGATGAACCTTGTATTTTAGGAATATAATAACAATTAATAATATAATATTTGTTTTAAAAACTATTTTAGGACAATTTTGACATTATTTGGTAATTGATTTTTGTGAAAATCATAACAGAATGATTAGTTAGAAAAAAGTTAATTGAATCAATAATAACATGTCATATTAACCTAAAAAATTAGTGGAAGTTATAAAAATTCTCAAATTTCATTTATTTGGTTATTTATAACATTAATTATGTTAATATTTCATTAATAAGGTAATTATTTCATCATAATTGTGTCATAAAAAAATTAAATTATTTAATGTATAAAAATTTTAAATAAAATACCATTATGTAGTAAATATTTTTAGATTTATAATTAATACTTATAGTCTAATTTATCTTATGTATAATTTTATATTAAAAAATTTTTAGTTATTAAACTTTGATTTTAACTATTTTAACTATTCCTTAAATAAAATAATAATAAATGTCCTAATCTAATCCAAGTGTACCTAAAGGGTAATATTTTATTCCTAAGGTTGTTTTTTGTCGTATTACACTTATCCAATAGAATTAGGACATGTGTTAGGGTAATAATAATATCATTTTTACCCTTAATTACCCTATTTAATTTTAACCGTGGTAAATAAAAGTAAAAAATTATTATTCACCAAAAATTATTTTTATCTTATTGAACCACATTTTACTCCTTGATATTAATCGTGTCTCTTGGATTTTCAAAATTCCACTCATAGAAGCGGTAAAATTAAGTTTTATGTAAATTTTCAAATTCTCTTAGGAGGTGGGTAAAAGACAGTGAAAAGTTCAATAAAATTTTTATATATCTAAAATTATTATAAAATGAATCCAATGAATTTCATTGAACTTATATAGGTATTATGTATCAATTTTTACATAAAATAAATTTAAATAAAATAAATAATTATTTAAATAAAAATTCAGTTTTTAAATAGTAACCCAATGTTTTCACTATTCATCAAAAATGGAATGTTTTCAGAAAAATACCAAAAATTCACCCTAGGATAATTTCGATATTATGAATCCAAAACTGAAGTACATTTTGAAAGATAAAATTTATAAAATTTCAAAAAATGGGTATTACTATTCATAACGGCTAGTTCATAATAATATTATAATAATATCTCGTTTAGTGAAACTCGGTATTCCATACTACACACGCTATCGAGGAAGGTATTGATTGGGTGTAATGCATGCCAAGTCAAGGATGCGTGTAGTGAAAGAGTTTTTTGGTGTTGCGTATAACTTAATCAAAACCTATTTCATTTATACATGAAACAAAGTCTATACTTAATGTTGCGTAGAATAATTTCCACAAAACAAATTTTAAATTGTGTGTAACACGAGCCAATAATAGTGTTGCGTATTATACAAGCTAATACGGTGTTGTGCATAGTACAAGATAATCTTGGTGTACTGTATAATAAAAGACATCAAAGAGATTAAAAATAATATATCTCATAAAATCTCAGGGTGTTACATTCTACCCCCCTTGAAATGAATTTCTCCCTTGAAATTCGTCGGGGTTATAAATGGTTTACTACTTGAAAGTTTATTTAATAGAAACCCACATCATAAAAAATACTACCAAAACATAACTTTGAAAACTAAATTATGAAACATAATGGTTACCCAAATTAACTAATCACTAGGTTTCCACATATGATAACATATGTGAAAATATGGATATGGAAGAGAAATCAAACCATCAAGTTTTGATGGAGAGTGGTAGAGAACATGGCTATGAAAAATCCAAAAATCACAAAGCCATAAATTTTTGATGATCTAAGGTGCCATCTGATTCATCAAATATAAGATCACTAGGACAACATTTTTCGTTTTTAAGATTATTTCCTTAAAGTTGAAGAATTTGAATTAGAAGAAATACTTACTTTATTTCGGTACAATCTCATCGTTGTTCGTGCCTTGAACAATTCCCACTTCATATCTTACAGAAATGAATTTGAATTTGTCATTCTTCAAGTGTTAGCACATCATGTGATAGAATGATGGGTCATTCCATCTGTCTCAAACAAAAGGATAGCAAAATTTATTAAATATATATAAGTCTATCTATAGTGAGCTTAATCATATATGGTTCTTAAATGGACTTATACTTCATATATCATACCGCTTAATATAATAAAACTAGTTTCTACTAACTAGGGACTTATTGTAGGCCATTGGTAGGCGATAAAGGCATGTCACACTTTGGTTGTGGGTTCGATTCCCACAGCCTTGTCTAACGCGATGGGTTGTCACCCATCCTACAGGTTTTCCTTTTTCTAAAACTACATTATTATAACATCCCGTTAATAATTTAAAAAAAATTCTATCCTTAAACAATAATAACTTATTTCCAACATAATCCATTCCAATCTTTAGGCTTATCTAAAATACTTTTGTCCAAGCTCATAGTATAATGAAAACAATTACTAAAAATTTCATCTACCGAGCATGTGAATACCATCATTTATCCCCATATATCATACAATATATCTTGTTGGTCACATTCCAAACATGTGAATACCATAATCATGTATTCTCTTGAAAAATGAATACCCATTGAACCTTAGTGAAAATATGAATGTTGTCAAAAGTTAACTCTTTCCACATACCAAAATCCCAAAATTTCTATATACTCAAACCATGATATCAGTCATGAGATTATTTCATTTTCTCTTTATCCCTTCATTATGCACATATCATCTTCTTTCCAAAAATATTTCAATCACTTTTCATGGTTACTGATGCCATATTCTTATAGAAAACCATGATGGACTAATACATATATATTCCAATATACCATAAAAGTACCTCAACAACATTATTCATGAATACCAATACATAAACACTTCAATCCATCCTCTTTAATGATTGTCAGGGAATAAGTCCTTCCTTGATTTAGAAGTAACCTCTTAGGTCAGGGCATTGAGTTGGGTAATGCCCATGTTATCCATAGATAAGACATTGAACTCCATAACAGTGTGTCACTATATGACCCTTCTCTCCACACAGATAACATCTTCCCCTCCACTTGATGTATTCATCAAGGTTCTTCTTCCCTTCTTCTTGATACGTAGAAATCTTCATCTTCCTTCCTCCATGTTCCTCTCCATGAGAACATGTATAAAAGTTTATCTTCCTCTTATTTGATGACTTAGTAATACCACCAAAGTTCACCTTATTAATCATATATCGTGATGACTGATTCAGCATAATCACAATATCTTTATCTCTAGGCATTACACGATTTTGTTGATCCCAGTCACCAATTTTTCCATCGGAATCAATGTTAACTGAATTCCTTCTCGTTTCCTCCATTGATTAAAACTAGAAACCATAGTGTAAGAAACATTTAAAATAAAAAGGAACCACATAATCATTAAAAGACACTTATGGGATGTCTAACTTATCACACAATCTTTAATACATGATACATTAGGTTCACCCTAGGTTATTCATGATCGTCAACATAACGCTTGGACTGTAACCTATAGTTATACTAATCCTTAGGGACATCCGTAGACATACCTTAGAAATATATCTAGGGATCTCACTAAAGTTCTCACATCTTAGTTTCCAAAGGTTGACTAAACCTTTCCTCTGATACCAACTGTAGCAGTCTGGAATTACTTCCAGTGGACTATAATTGATACCTATCAGGGCACTCCATGGGTGGCTACACCCCCTGGATGGGACACACCACCATCCCCAGTGGCAGCCATTTCCTCATAAAGCCCTTGGGCAGAGAGCCATTCTTCGTCCAATGCTCACATGTGAGAGTTCCCAATGATCAGATTCATTCATACCTCATTTTCCTCTGATACCGACTGTAGAGGCCCAAAGCTTAGTGTACATGGACATTACATTACTTTTTCAGAATACTTAATACATAACAAAAAAACCAACACACAAGGACCGTAATAGTTTAGTGTCTTTGGAAACTCGGAACATAATCTTCTAATCATTGTGAAAGATCTTCAGCATCTCCCATAAAGATCTTCCCCTTTTGTTTTCTTACCTAAAACCTTCCTTTATATCCTGGTGAAAAGAAAACATAAAAAGGGTGAGCTCAAATGCTCAGTAAGGGTAAACATAGAGAACATAAAACAATCCACAGACATTTGAATGTAAAAACATGAGCATAAAATCTAAACATCAAAATCTTGAGAAATGACATAAAATATTGTAGTACATAAGGAATAGATCATAAAATAACATCAATCATGATATAATAGCATGGTAATAAAACATGTAATTGTAGAAAACATTAAGCACATGTTATGATTTCCATATTATCCAAGGCATTACGGCCAAGACCATCTTAGTGGACAAAGTCCCTTTCTGAATCGAGTTCACTCCTCGTTCCAATCATGTATCACTGAACCAGATTAACTTGTCATTCCAGAAATTTCTATCTCATGAGACATAAATCTTTACCCAATGCATTGGAGGGAGATATAGGTCCCACCTATCTCATAATGAAATCATTCTTACTTGTTCCACAACATAAACATAAATCATTCATCATAACCCAAAGAATAGAATGGGTTTCATAAACATCATCCCATCATAACATAATCCATATAAAACAAATGGATATCATTTAATCATAAGAAAAGTGAAACCATGTAAATCATAGAGATATTATACTTGAAACATAATCATACTAAATAATGTCATCTTAGATGGAAAATAATTTTGACAAAACACTTGAAATGAATTCTTGAGGAAAATATCCTTTCTTCTTCAAAATCATTTTCTTTTCACAAAATTCCTTGAAATTTCAAAAGAAAAGGATTTTGTTTAAAATAATCATGAAATATTGTGGAGGAAGCTTCATGAAAATAAGGCTTAATGAAACCGTAAAAATACAGTCATTCCGTATAAGATAAAAAAACATTCTCCTCGTACTTTTAACAGAAAAGTCAAAAAGTACCACTTATGGTAAACAAAAGAAAGATTCATTACATATGTAGTAAAAGTAAAAAATGGGTAAAAATGACTTTAAACATACATGAAACCGTTTTTAGAAAACAGGGACATGGATGATAAATATAACCCAAGTAAATACTTATGAATAAATAATCTCGGATAAAAACGAGATTGGAAAGGTTATCCCTTAACTTAGGTCCGATATGCTTCGTACGTATCTGAACCTCCTATATAATGATTTAAATAATGTCATTGACTTATTATAGAATCATATTCATTGTTATGATATCATATATGGTTCACTTATGACATTATATTACCCGTTCTTTTGTAAATTCCATGTTAAAGCAGCTTTTTGGGTAAAATCGTTTCATTTATCGTACGTGTTTCGACATGTTGTTCTTGATATTATTACTTATATCCTGATTTAATTAATTCCATAATGTAATAAATGATTTATATATAACATATATTCAGAATATAAATATATATTATAGATCGATAAATGGAATGAAATACATCATTCATGGAGACGGTAGGTCGTACGTACGCATGAATACTGTTTTCGTTTCCTTATTGAATTAAATGGAATTAAGTAAATGAAACATATATGTACATAAATCCAGTATCATTATTATGTAATATATTTCATTATTATTTATTATATATACTTTATAATCATACTTGAATGGTTAATCATGGAAAATGAATCTCATCGCGTTCGTGGAGACGGTAGTCCGTACGTACGCACGAGCGATGATATCATACCCATGATCGTGGAATTGTATTGAAGTGTATGTATAATATTTCAGAATCAATATCAATTTACAATAATCATATATAGTTATTTATTTACACCATTATACCCATCCAAGTAAGGTGGTGGTGGAAAACAGATTACACCACGGTGTGGAGATGGTATTTTGTACGTACGCACGCGTGGTGATTTCATTTTCCATAGGATGGATAGAAGATGAAATAGGGTTGTTTCATATTTATAATAACATATAATTATATGAGTGATACTGATGTTATTAATTTATTATGAAACAAATAAATAATAATAAGTAGAAGAAGAAATAAATTAGAATGAATAGGTAAAGGATATTACCACTTCTTTGATGTGCCTCTTCTTAACCTTATCTTAAGGCACTAGAGTTGTAATTTTGAGGATACCATAACCTCTATAATGTCTCTAGGGAAGTTTAGAATGGAAATTTACAGGGTTTTTCCGAGCTTGAAGGCTCAATATTGTGTAAAGAGAATAGGGAGGAGGTGCCCTTTTATAAGGAAGGAGAGGGGAACCTTAGGAAAAACTTAAAATATTATTTTATAATAAAGTCATATTCGGTTTATAATAGCTCCAAATTGATTTATTTCAAAGATAAAGTGGGGATGGGTAGAAATACTCTCAACCAATAGGTATTAGACAAGTTTAGGTTAGTATTTTAACCTTATCATTTAGATTTAACTTTAAGTTAAATAATTAAATTTTTACCGTGTCTTCTTGTTTTCTTACACTAGATGGTTAATAAACTTACTATAACAAGACAAACGATTCCCAAGTGGTTCATTATTCACATATATTACCTTATCTAAGTCATTTGGCCGAACCTTGTATTTTAGTAATATAATAACAATTAATAATATAATATTTTTTTTAAAAACTATTTTATGTCAATTTTGACACTATTTGGTAATTGATTTTTGTGAAAATCATAACAGCATTATTAGTTCGAAAAAAGTTAATTGAATCAATAATAACATGTTATATTAACCTAAAAAATTAGTTCAATTTATAAAAAGTCTCAAATTACATTTATTTTGTTATTTATAACATCAATTATGTTAATATTTCATTAATAAGGTAATTATTGCATCATAATTGTGTCATAAATAAATTAAATAATTTAATGTCTAAAAATTATAAATAAAATACCATTATGTAGGAAATCTTCTTAGATTTCTAATGAATATTTATAGTCGAATTTATCTTATGTATAACCTTATATTAAAAATGTTTTAGTTATTAAACTTTGATTTTAACTATTTTAACTATTCTTTAAATAAAATAATAATAAATGTCCTAATCTAATCCAAGTGGACCTAAAGGGTAATATTTTATTCTTAAGGTTGTTTTTTGTCGAATTACACTTATCCAATAGAATTAGGACATGTGTTAGGGTAATAATATTATTATTTTTACCATTAATTACCCTATTTAATTTTAACTGTGGTAAATAAAAGTAAAAAATTACTATTCACCAAGAATTATTTTTATCTTATTGAACCACATTTTACTCCTTTATATTAATTTTGTCTCTCAGATTTTTGAAATTTCACTCACATAAGCGGTAAAATTAAATTTTATGTAAATTTTCAAATTCTCTTAGGAGGTGGGTAAAAGACGGTGAAAAGTTCAATAACATTTTTATATATCTAAAATTATTATAAAATGACTCCAATGAATTTCATTGAACTTATATAGGTATTATGTATCAATTTTTACCTAAAATAAATCTAAATTAAATAAATAATTATTTAAATAAAAATCTGGTTTTTAAATAGTAACCCAGTGTTTTCACTATTCATCAAATATGGAAAGTTTTCAGAAAAATACCAAAAATTCACCCTAGGCTAATTTCGATACTCCAAATCCGAAACTGAAGTCCATTTTGAAAGATAAAATTTATAAAATTTCAAAAAATGGGTATTACTATTCATAACGGCTAGTTCATAATAATATTATAATAATATCCTGTTTAGTGAAACTCGGTATTGTATACTACACACGCAATCGAGGAAGGTCTTGATTGGGTGTAATGCATGCCAAGTCAAGGATGCGTGTAGTGAAAGCTCTGTTTGGTGTTGCGTATAACTTAATCAAAACTTATTTCATTTATACATGAAACAAAGTCTATACTTAATGTTGCGTAGAATAATTTCCACAAAACAAATTTTAAATTGTGTGTAACACGAGCCAATAATAGTGTTGTGTATTATACAAGCTAATACGGTGTTGCGTATAGTACAATCTAATCTTGGTGTAGTGTATAATAGAAGACATCAAAGAGATTAAAAATAATATATCTCATAAAATCTCAGGGTGTTACAAATATCTTCGACTATAAATAGTAATTAAAAAGATAAAATTATTTCCTACATCATGGTATTTTATTTATAATCATTAAACAACAAATAAAAAATTTATTTATGAAATAATGATGATGTAGTGATTACCTTATTAATGAATGTTTTAAATAAATTACGTTATAAAAATTAAAATAAATTTATTTAGAAACTTTTTATGTCATCCAAAAATTTTAGGGATAATTATGACTTTTTATATTTGAATTAATCAAGGTTGTTCGAAAGAATCAAGTGGTTATGAATTTTTTAAAAGTCATGATATGAATAGTATATAAATTGACATAAATGAATTTTTAAAAACAATATTATTTTATTAAATGATATAATAGTCCTAAAAATATAAGATTAGTCCAAATGAATTAGATAAGGTTTAACATGCCATTAAATAACCACTTCAGGTTACATTGTCATTTTATAGTAACTATATTAACCATATAGTATGAATATACAAGATGACATTGTAAGAGTCAAATAAGTTTACTAAGGGTTAAAGGTAAATGAAAAGGTTATATTTGAAACCAAAACTTGTATAAAAAACAATTGGTTGAGAGTTTTTCAACCCAAAGGAATATTATATTTGAAATAAATGACTTTTGGACCATTTGAAACCGAAAATAATTTTATAATAAAATAATACTTTCAAACTTTCCTAAAGTACCCCTCCTCCCTCTTATAAAAGAGAATCGCCTCTAACACTTACTCACACCTCTCAATTCCCCTTGTATCGTCAAAAATATACACCAATAAGATCCCAATATTCCTACCTTCCTCATAGAATCCTTACCTTTGGAAGAAGGCAATTCAAGATAGCCTTTTAGCTTAAATCATAAAGGAGTTACCTGATTTGAGGTAATGTCTTCTCCCAAGATTCTTTCATTTATTTTCCTTCTCCAACCCCATACACTCTCATTATTCAATTATTTCATAAAAAATCAGTATCTTAAATATAATAAAATGCTTTTATGATAATTATTAGAACTACACTTCCACATAGGTCCATCTAATGGATTTAGAGCATACTGTTTATGTGGACGGCGAACTGCTGCCTAACAAAATGATGATTGTTCAATTATCTCCTACTGCCACTCATAGTGGCCATTATGATGACACTTTATTTATATGTGATATATATTATATTTATATTGTCTCTATGATTCTTTATTTTTCATTTATATCATACTTTTGTGGTTTCCATAATGGGTAAATACGATAATTTCATTTGAGGAAGTGTGGACTACCACCCCCTCAAAGTGATATGACTCGTTCAATCCATATATGGAATGTATAAAGGATGAAGTTAATAAAATTATATATTATATTATAATATAATTATAATATACCTATGTATCATTTATTTTTTATTCCTTTAAATATGAAAAATAAATGAAAGTAGCGTTCATGCGTACATACGGCTCACTGTCTCCATGAATAGTGCATTTCATTTCTTATCTCTAAAATGTTGTGTTCTATTATAAATACATATATATTATGGATTTATATAATATTTAAATAATTAATATCATTCTGGAGATAATGTAATTTTGACCACATGGACAATTTGTAATTATAACAAGTTCATTTTTTACTCAAGTACCAAATATTGACAAAATGACCGATACTAAATAAAATAATTATATAATATTTAGATCATGGTAATAAGTAATGTAAAATGAATAATAAACTTGACAAAGGTTATTATTCAACAATAAATTAACTTAAGTTTATTATTCTGAAAGAACAATGAACATACGTGATGAGTCAAATACAAGGTAGGTGACTTCATCTCAATCTCTTTTCATTGAGGCATATTTTGACTTATACACAACATGCTTTTATATAGTGTATAAACCCCTTTGAATTTTAATTTCATTCAAATAGAATCTTTTTTTAACGTATTGTTTTACTAAACGACAAAGGGAATGTTTCTTTTCAACATATGCGGTGACAATGACCTTTCTATCACCGTGATCATTATTTGATATTTTTCTTCCTCTGTAAGCTGTAGTGTTTTTAAAAGGAAAATTAAATACCATATACCCTTTTTAAATATTTTGGTATTGAAAATGGTTTTGAAAATTTATTTATTATATAAATATCTTGAATTGATATCTTGTGATTGCAATGTGGAAATGTTATCTTTCCTTTATGCATGTTCATGTGTTATGATTATTTTATGGTTCTTGGTAATTGTTTAGGTATACGGGTGGTTCCGAGATAAACTTTTGGTGGGTGATACTAAGATATCTATCCTATGCACTGGGTAATGTGACAGAGGTAAAAATTGCTATTTCTTCAAATAGATTTAGTGAATATATTGTGATGGGTATTCCAAATGTAACTCCATATGTTGTTGTGAAAGCTACAATGTAAGTATTTTATGGATACCACTAGTTACCTTTACAATTTATGATTTCAATGTGTTATTCATAAATCTTATGATTTTGTGATGTATGTTAAATAACTTATGTTTTATGATTTGGAATTACGATTTCATTGATTTTTATGTATTCATTGACTAATGTTTCCTTTCCTTTTTTTATAACTCTTACTGAGATTTTTATGCTCATCCCTAGTTTTTGAAATGTTTTTTATAGGGTATAAGGATGGGTAAGATAATGGAAGAATTCAAGATGTTTTTATCTAGAAAATAATTCTTGTTCTATTTAATCAGGTTTATTATTGTGAAAAAAAATTGATAGAGTAGATGTGTCTACTTTTTAATTTTTGAGATGTAATTTAATAGTTATGACCTAATTATCTAAAACTATAAACCTTAAAAGATCCTTAATGTCAAATTCTAGACATAACTCAAGATTGTGTAATGTTTAAGGCTGGGGCCCTATATCCTCACACCATTGGCAGCTCGCATATCCACCACTCCTCTGTCACTTTTCCAGAATCTATATGGATCCTACATTTTTTATATAGATGTGATCACCACAAGCTATATTTAATACCCTGCGTGTAGATATGAAAATATTTCAATCGATAACAAATGAAGATTTGGATTCTCCTTGCTTCTTGGTGCAGTTCCTATTTCAGTGCAAAACATACTACCTCATTTTCCTTGACCTACCTCTTGATCATCCTCTAGTTAGTAGGAGAGTGCTAGGGAGATTTATAATGTTTATAAGTCTTATTCCCCTTTTCCTTGTCCTTCCTCTTCTTATTCACCATAAATATCACATGTTTATTACGCTCCATTTCCTTATCCACTTGGTTAATTAAAGTAATATGTTTCAAAAGACTCATCTCATTATTGGTCATATTATACTTCACTATAAAACTGGAGAAGGTCTTGGGTAGTGATGATAGTATGAGATCTGTACAAAACTCATCTAGGAATTTAATCCTTAAGATGTATCGGCATTCAATATAGCCAATATTCGTGACTATATGAGACCTAGCTAGTTGAGACTCTCCAAGCATAGTGGTAAAAAAGCATTGGAGATCTCATACGTCTCTTCTCTTGCCTTCTCTTGATAGATATATCAAAGGTGAGACATCATGCTATATACATCCATTTCCTTAGTCGCTTTAAAATCTCATTGGACATGGATGATATCTTGAACCACTGAACATCCATAACATCATTCAGTTGTTTCTCATAGAGATATAGTTCTTCATCACATGCCTCATTTCCAGGAACAACTATAAAAGGTTCTTCTAGCACATATAAATTCCTTTCATGGTGAAGTATGACCCATAGGAACCTTTTCCACTCCTAGAAATTTGTGTTGGTGATAAGGTTTTCCTTCTCTAGTATGGATCACATCAACATGTTTGATTTCATTTTTAATCTTGTTTCTATAAATAAGATAATTAGATATTTAGTACTTTATCTGATAAATTTAGACAAATAAATATTATATTTATTTGTCTCCCACTATTTTACCAAAACCCAATAACCCTCACCATTGGATTTAGAATATCCTGTTTCATGGACATTCTAGTGGCAGGGGTCCATATTTCCCTTCTCATTACCCAAACCTTGGTTGGTCAAGCAACTTGAATGGTTTTAGGTAGGAATTCTAAATTCCAACTGAATTAACTCATATTTCCATGATCTGTTGAGTGGAGTCCCCAATCATGAAATATTTTAATTAGATTCCCTCCACCTTTTCCTATCAGTCACACCAAGTCCTTATTTAACTGTCAACCCTTGATGTTAACCAAGTTAATCCACCCCAAAACCTCATGTTAGAATTCCCCAATATTTGAAAGCACCCCAACATTTGCAAGTCAAGAACTTAGAACTATGTTTCGATTCAAACCAATGTAATGGAAGTCTGTATCGACTTAATATTTTATAAAGGGATTTTATCCTTTATGTGTAAATTTCCAATTATTATCTTTATCACATGATTCTTAATATTAAGTGGGATTACATAAGCGATTAACCATGTCTTTAGATAATATTTTTGCATAATCCAATTTATTGTAGTTCCATATTGCATGCTTGTTAATTAATTAATTATGTAATCATGACAAAATATCCATTATGAATAACCATGAAACTAACAAAAATAAAATAAATCATATGATCATGATATTGTTCTAATCGTTAGTTTATCTAGAAGTTGATAAACTAACTGCTGACCTATGGGTGAAATGCCTTGAACAAATCTAAGGTTTATGTTCAAATAATTCCACATGTCCACCTGTGTATCTTTCTTGGATTGGTTACACCTAAAATCTTTAATTGAACAGCCTCTACAAATTGGGAGATCCATCCATTACATATTCTTTTACTCACATTCATGTGAGGGGTAAAATGGGGTTTATATAAAATAATCCATGGGCACATAGGCCCAACATATTAATGTAGAGAGAAGGAACATAGACCAACAATTTAATTTAATAATAAATTAAAATGAAACAGATCACATATAATGGTCTGGTATAGATCATTATTATCCACTTACATGTAATGAATTACACATTCAATAAAACTAGCATTCAATTATTAATCATTATTATTTAAGATAAATTGTGCTCGCATCGATTAATTATTTTCATTAATTAATAATTCCTTTTACCATAATCCTTTTATGAATTTCCTTGAGATTCTCATACTCTATTTTTTTAAGGTTGGGGATGAAGCCTCATTTTATTATTAAAGAAAAGTAAATACCTCTTTTAACTAGGTATAGGGAGACCCATTATATAGCCTGAAGGCCTAGTGGGCATGTATCCCATTCCATAGCCTGTAGGCCCAAATATTTGGCCCAAGGCCCAATCTATGAAAAATAACCCGATTGCTACAGTACCTGCTGCTGCTACAGTACCCTGCCACTGCTATAGTACATGCTGATCAATAGTACCACCGCTGCTATAGTACCACTATAGTACTGCTATAGTAACCTTGATATTCTCATACTCTATAATTTTAAACAAATAAAATTAATTCATTTAAAATTAATTGTGTGCATAACTTGTACCTTGGAGGTAACTCAGTAAATACCCATCCAAATCTACCCAATATGTATCATGCTTGTATACATTGTACTCTTTGTGACATATATCTTGCATAAATTATCACGAACTTTCATGAAATGTACTTCATAGATTATTACACTAATTACATGATTTTTAGGTAACATTTCATACTTTAATGCATGTAAAATAATAAATGTAATACAACTCATACATGACATGAAAATTTTGAAATTACACTGATATCAATTAAACATTTAAATATTTATGTATATTAAAATTTATCACATGGTGTTTCCTATCTTTATGACCACACGCAAGTACATGTCTCAAGGATTTCAAAGTAAAATAAATAAATTTCTAATCTATGTAATCTTGTAATAGTACATGGCGTGTATATTTGACCTACATGGCGTGTATACCCTTCACCGTGTATATGAAGTACACACCTAGGGACTCAGTGTTTGAGGCATACTTCGGAAATCATGGAGTACAGAGAGTGTCCAGTGGGTCACACATTGTGTTGACACTGCATTACATGGTCACCAGTCGGGTAAGTCGTGTAAGGAATACAGGGCCTGACCCAAACCTGAAGGGATTACACATCTTTTCCAATGGGGCCCATGGTGTGTAGTCCAGCTAACTATGTACCAGCTAATCCTGGTCACACATAGTGAATTAATGCAGTAATTAATGACCAAATCAATGAAAAATATCAAATTTATTTCCAAATCAATCTTGATGTGTTGAACAAGACTACACAGCTTGTAATTCTGATTACATGACGTGTAGTCTAGTGTTGTATAAACATGATACTTGGCACCACTATATGAGAATATTGATTTTATTTTAATCATAAAATTAATCATTTCTGTTAGATCAATGAAAATGATAGAGGAAGAAATATATCTCACAATTCATATTCAAAGAAAGATTAAACTCAAATTAAAAAACTAAATTATGAATGCATATAGTGACCCTAGATTTTTCACATTACATTACATGATTTTAAGCATAATTAAACATCATATTAAAATTCAAGGATTGTAAATTCTAGATTCTTGGAAGACTGGGTACATAAAACTAAAAACATGAAACTAAATGAAAATTTTCATTATTTAATATTCATAAAGAGATCATAACAATCACTGTTCTCATACATATTTATAGTATAACTTGGGGATAACATGAAAAAAGGGATGAACTAAAAATCCCAGTAAGGGAATAAACATAATAATAAAGCTTTAGCACATGTGTTAGAAGATATGACATAATGATATGAAAAGGTATGGAACATATTTAATCATAACATATAAACATGAGATCATAAAAACATGGAGTCATAATAATGTGGAAGAAATATAAAACATGACTTTAGTATCATTCAAGGCTCATTTTACATAGATGATCACAAGTCAAGGTTAAGCACCAAGACCATTTCACATGGTAGCACGAGTCAATGCTAACTTAAAAGACCTTTTCACATAACATCTCATTAGACTCAACTTTACACAATTCATTAGAGTGATATTTTGGTGCACCCATTATAACATGTTCTGGATTATTCTTACCATATATAGAATCATACATAATCAATCATACATAAACATAAGGGTTACTCATTGTAAGAATTTGGTATCATAATCATGTCGTAAAGCATAACAAATAGGAGTGTCATAAAAAATCTATTAAGGGAAGTAATTGGTCATATATGGAAAATAATACAGAAAAATAGGCAAATATCATGAAATGTGATGTCACTTGAAGTAATAACATGTAAAAATAGTACTTAAGAAATATTAGAATTGAAACATTTTTGTGTTGCTAAAAGAAAAATATCAAAGGTCATTTAAAACATAATAGGGGATAATATTTTATATAAAACTAGAATTGAACAAGGCGGTTTTAATAATAAAAAAAATTGGTTTTATAAAAATAATGGTGGCTTAAAAATAGATTATATATTGCACTTGGAATTGGGTAAGAATTCAAAAAGTTTCCTTAAAATGGGTTTGGTTTTTGGTAAGTATTGTAGAGGGAGCCACTTAAAAACATGTATACCCACAAAAGAAAATGATGAATGGACTTTGAAACATGATTCTAGATCATATAAATAGAATTTATAATATTTTCATAAAAATAATAGATAACTTAATTTGGGTAAATAAAAATATAGAACAACCCTAAGTAATAATGGAGGTTCAAGTAGAATTCTTTACCTTAAGTCTGATGGTGTCCTTCACTTGATCTTAGTGTCCTGGAAAACCAAATTACATTCATTAATAAATATTTAAAGAACCTATTACTAATTAAATTGATTTATTATAACTTTATTAAGTTCATTTATGACCTTTTTTATGGGTTAAGATGTTCAATTTCATTGTTTGGGAGAGTTTGATTCCTTGGTTTTCATGATTGGTTTAATTATATATATGTAAGGATAAACATGTAAGATGTGAATGGTTTTCCAGAATTGGAGTTATATGTTATTATTAATCATACAGTATATTAATTGGTTATAAAATTCAATTGGTTATTTGGATTGAAGATGAATCATTATATAAAACATTAATGATAACTATTTTGGTTAATTAGTAGTTCTTTGATCACAATGAACACGTTTTTCTTTATAAATTAATATCATGTGTACAAAATATTACTGAACCTTAAATTATAAATATTACATATATAATAGCCTAGTTCAACCACAAAATGGTTTCATGACCAGAATTGAATTTTGTAATAGAAATTGAACACCCGTCATCCTTGAATGTGAGAAATTAACACATCTCGGATGGTGTTTTCATTTATAGTATAAAAGGAGGGTAAAAGAGAGATGATGATGAATTATTCAATTATTATAAAAAATTACAGTACATGTATATTACTATAGTTATCCTAAAATTTGAATGAAAGGAGGTGAGGAATGAAAAAAAATTGAGGAACTTGATAGAAAATAAATGAAACAAAAAGAGGAATTTACCTCTTAAATATATCTACCTTGAAAACTTCTTTAAGGGAGAGGATTTGGTATTTTGAAGAGACCAAAGGTAGTTATATGTGGGATGGATCTTAGGAGTAGACTTTAGTAGAATTTATACAATTACCAAGGCTTTACAGGATTGAATAGAAGAGGGGTGAGGGTGGGTTTTATAGTGGAGGAGAGGAGGGTTTTCACAATATTTTATTCCATATTTTGTTATTTTGATCAAGACAAAAATAGTGATGATTATTATGACCAAAAATAATAATATTTTAATTTTATTTCAGTCCCAAGGTGCCTACCTCATCAAAACATCATCCATGATTCAAAAAATCATGTTTTTAGATTATTTTGTAAATTATCATATTTTACTATTTACCAAAAATTCATGTATTTCAGAAAATTCCCAAAAATTCACCCCAACCATATTTTAATGTGTATAATTCAAAAATGAACTTAATTTTATGAAACTAATTTCGTAAATATGTGAAATTTAATTTTTAATAAAAATCCTAATTTATATGAAAAATACAAATTTTAAAATTAAAACTGCTTTTATAACACTTTGAAAAATTAATTATTGTCTCTTAAAATTTCATATAATAATAATTCATAAAAGGAATTATTTATGAATAAATTTTATGAAAATAAATTTTCTTTTAAATTATTAAATTAATCATATAATTGTAATTAAATATGCATGACTCACAAAAATACCAACATTATGATATAATTATATCATATTGTCACTTATAATATGGATAAATTTTATTTATAAATTCATTGGTAAGGTTACTTATTCACATAGATGACTTAATTTTCATAAGGATCATATTACTATTCATAAGGGTAATATTACTATTCATAAGGGTCAGTTACTATTCACCAAAAAATTAATTCTCTCTTATCAGGCTCCAAAACATCTTACTGATCGCAACAATGTATGTAAGATTTTCGAAATTCCAATCATATAAGTGATAATATTATGTTTGAAGGTCACATAGTACATAGTAGTTCATTTTTTGTGATTTCATGTGATTATACTATATGTAATAATTAAAAGAATGGAATTTACATGGATTAAACTTTGGGTCATTACATTCTTCCCCCCTTATGAAATTTTTCCCTTAAAATTTTGTTTTACATTCTAAGCCATAAACAGGTGTGGGAAATTTTCCTTTATTTCCTCCTTCATTTCCCATGTTGCCTCTTCTTACTAATGATTCCACCATAGTACTTTGACCAAGTGAGTATTTATGTTGTGTAAAACATTATCTCTTTGATTCAGGATCTTCACTAGCTTCCCCTCATAAGAAATATCATTCTCTAAATATACCACCTATGAAGAATGTATATGTGAAGGATCTGGTATGCACTTCCTTAAGAGAGACACACTACTAGAAATGTAGTATATACTAATGGTTTTAAACCATTGGTAAAGCCTGCATAACCATTAGTAACACTTATACCAATTTTTTATCCAACCATTGGAAATCAAGCCATGGGTATAGGCTTATAACGATGGGTTATCAAATAACCATTGGGAAAATCCACGAAAAATCATATTATATTTGCCAATGGTTTTAGAACCTTTGAAATAGATCTTTACCAATGGTTTATGAAAACCATTGCTAAAGATTGAGAATACTAGGCCTTTACCAACGGTTTCAGAAACCTTTGGTAAAGGCTGAACTAAGACATTTACCAACGGTTTACAACTGTTGGTAAAGAGTGGTTTATTCAATTCTATACCAACAATTTTGGAAACTGTTGGTATAGAACCAGCAATTTTTCTAGAAGCAAGCAGCTTCCCTGTACCTACACTTTTTCAGAAGAAATGTGAATTTATCTACAGAATAACACAGAGTTCACAATAAAAAATACCTATCATTCTATAACACTGGTCTATAAATGCACTTGAGTTTTATAATGATCTCCCATATTAAAAATCATAAAATATCATATTATGTCTTATGCTTAAATTTTATAATTTGTGTGTTGAGTTGACTGTAAACTATATATTTTTTAGGGATCTATTATACAACCCCTAATTTGAGTTATTTCAAAATGGTATCACATGTTGAGTTTATTAATGTACAACCTTTATGTCTTCTTTAATTCTCTCGTATTTTCCATGTTATCCAATATAGATATAAAGAAGATTAACTAAAGTCTCTTAGGTAAGTTTTCAGTGAAACTTTCATTCTCTCAAAAGGTGATGTGGGATGTAATTCTGAGTAAAATAGGGATAATATGGTATTTTTTAGTGAAGTTTAATGAAATGAGAAGATCCCAAGATATCCTTTGTATTTATTATCAATAATGTGGAAAAAGATACAAACATATTATTGTAAGAGTTGTTTTTTGGTATTTTAAAACAAATAAAAAGGGGACATTGATGTTCTTATAGATTGGATTGTATTTTTTATCAATGATTTTGGCATGATATAGTGTTGAGGAGTGAAATAATCTATTGATGTCAAGGGGGTAGGGGGTTTGTCCAGGGGGTTGGGGGTGATTTCCAAGGGGGTACGGGGTGTCCAGGAGTTGGGGGCTATCCAGATGGTTGGGGTGGGTGTCCAAGGGGGTAGGGGTATCCAGGGGGTGGGTGGGATGTCCATAGGGGTGGGGGTTGTCCAGGGTGTATGGGATGTCCAGGGGGAGGGGGTCGTCAAGGGGGTTGGTTGAGGGAGGTTGTCCAAGGTGGGGGCGGTCCAGGGGGTGGGGGTATCCATGGGGTTGGGGTGTCCAGGTGGTGAGGTGGTGTCCAGGGGTGGGGGATGTCCATGGGGGTGGGGGTGTCTAGGGGGTGGGGGTGTGCAGGTGGCAGGGTGATGTCTAGGGGGTGGGGGTCGTCCAGGGGTTTGGGGGTTGTCCAGTGGGGTAGGGGGTTGTCCCTGGGGGTAGGGGTGTCTGGGGGGTGGTAGGGCAGTCCACGGGGGTGGGGGGCTATCCAGGGGGTAGGGTGGGTGGGTGTCCAGGGGGTGGGCGGGTTGTCCATGGGGATGGGGGCTGTCTAGGGGAGTACGGGGTGTCCAGGGGGTGGGCGGGCTGTCCGCGGGGTGGTGGGGCTGTCCAGGGGGGTGCGCGGTGTCTAGGGGGTGGGGTTGTCCATGAGGGTGGTGGGGCAGTCCAGGGGTGTACGGGGTGTCCATGGGGGGTGGGCGAGTTATCCATGGGGTTGGTGGGGCTTTCCAGGGGGTAGGTGGAGTCTAGGGGTGGGCGGGCTGTCCCCGGGGGTGGGGGTGTCAAGGGGTGTCTATATGGGTGGGAGGGATATCCTTGGGGGTGGTGGGGCTATCTAGTGGGTTTGGGGTGTCCACGAGGGTGGTTGAGCAGTCCACGGGGGTGGCGGGGCTGTCCAGGGGGTACAGGGTGTTCAGGGGGGTGGGCGAGCTATCCACGGGGGTGGCGGGGCTGTCTAGGGGTGTAGTGGTGTCTAGGGGGTGGGAGGGATATCCACGGGGGTGGTGGCTCTCCAGGGGTAGGGGGTGTCCATGGGGGTGGGGGTCCATGGGGTGGGGTGGTGTCCAGGGGGTGGGGGTGGTGCAGGGGGTTGGGGGCTGTCTAAGGGGGGTGGTGGTTGTCCAGGGGGTGGGGGTGGTCCACGAGGGTGGAGGGGATGTCTAGGGTGTAGGGGGTGTCCAGGGGGTGGGAGGGGCTATCCACGAGGGTGGGGGGATGTCCAAGGCGGGTAGGGGTGTCCACAGGGGTGGGCGAAGCTGTCCAGGGGGGTACGGGGTGTCTAGGGGTGGGCGGGTTGTCCACGCGGGTGGTCGGGCTGTCTAGTGGGTTAGGGGGTGTCCAGGGGGGTGGGTGGGTTGTCCACAGTTGTGGGGGGGGGGGGTTCCATAGGGGGTGGGTGGGATGTCCACGGGGGTGGTCGGGTTGTCCAGGGGGTAGGGGGTGTCCAGGGGGTGGGCAGGCTATCCACAGGGGTTGGGGGTGTCCAGGGGGTGGGAGGGATATCCATGGGGGTGGGGGATGTCCATGGAGGGAGGGGTGTCCAGGGGGTGGGTGGGCTATCCACGGGGGTGGTCGGGCTGTCCAAGGGGGTGGATGGGCTATCCATGGGGGTGGGTGGGGCTGTCCACGGGGCTACGGGTTTTCCAGGGGTGGGAGGGTTGTCCATGGTGGTATTCGGGCTTTCCAAGGGGGTACAGGGTGTCCAAGGGGTGAGCAGGATGTCCACATGGGTGATCGGGCTGTCTAGGGGGTTGGGGTGTCCAGGGGGTGGGCTGTCCACAGTTGTGGGGGGGGGGGGGGGGTTATGGGGGATGGGGTGTCTAGGGGGTGGGCGGGCTGTCCACGGGGTTGCTCGGGTTGTCTAGGGGTTATGGGGTGTCTAGGGGGTGGGCTGGTTGTCCATAGGGGGTAGGGGTGTCCAGGGGGTGGGCAGTGTGTCCATGGGGGGTGGGGGTGTCCATAGGGGGTGGTGGGGGTGTCTAGGGGTTGGGGGTTGTCTAGGGGGGTGGGCGGCTGTCCAGGGGGGTGGGCGGGATGTCCATGGGGGTGGGTGGCTATACAAGGGGTAGGGTTGTCCATGGGGGTGGAGGGGGTGTCCACGGGGTGGGTGGGGTGTCCACGGGGTTGGGAGGGTTGTCCAGGGGGTATGGGGTGTCTTGGGGGTGGGCGGGTTGTCCACGTGTGTGGTCAAGCTATCCAGGGGGTATGGGGGTGTCCAAGAGGGTGGGAAGGTTTTCCACAGGGTGGGGGGGCTGTCCACGGGGGTAAGGGGTGTCCAGGGGGTGGGCGGGCTATCCTGAGTGAGGGATGTCACTCTTTTCCTTCTAGATTTTGTAATCATTAGAAATATACGGGAGTTCATGTGGAATGATTTAGACCTTCTTGGTTTTCCAGCCACATCCTCTTCCTAGATTAAAAAATTTGTCTCCTCTCTAATGATCTCTATGAATATAAATGGTTTTTTTTCAAGTTTATTTACATGGGAAGATAGGTTTTAGGCAAGGGGAAGCTTTATCTCCTCTCATTTTTGTGATTTTCATACAGGACTTTTGTCACATTCTGATGTCTCAAATCTCAGTTTGATGCTCATTCAAGTTCTATTAGAGTTGTGGTAAGACTTCCATCTCCCATCTTTGTTTTTTGAATGATATTTTATTGCTATCATTTGGAAATATATATTATTTATCAGTATTAAAATATTACATAGATTTATTCTCTTCCTTTTCTGGATTGACTATTAATATTTCAAAATCCATGATGTTCTTGGATTGAAATTATTATAATGTCTAGGATAGTTTTTATTATGTTATGGTTATTAATTGAGTATCCCTTCCTCTTTTCTACCTTGGGGTTCCCCTTATTACTTCCAAGCTTAGATCCATAGACTGTATGGTTTTAGAGGAGAGAATTGTTAGAATAATTAATGTTTGGTCAAATACTTGTTTTCCTTTGCTAGACTATTACAACTTGTTCAATCTATTTTACTTAGGATTAAATATTATTGGTTTCATTTCTTCATGTGACCAAATAAATTGGTTAAGTCCATTAATTCCAATCATTAGATAATTCTTTCAAATTTCCATTATCTTTTTACTTCTGGGGATTAAGTACAGTTGGAATTGATGAATTATACTAAGGACGAGGGATGCTTAGGTATTAAGTGGGATGGTCACTGGAATAATTCTTCCATGGTTAAAAATGTTTGGGATCTTTTTAATCCTTATTTGTCTTCATTTTCGATTGACTAGGATTTCATTTTCCTACTTGGTTGCTCCAAGTTTTGGGTGGGAAAGTCGAATGGAATTTTTCATGGACATGGAGGAAAGTGTTGGGGATATGAGATATTCATAGAGACCAACTCCATTTTTGTATGGAATGTATCTTTTATTTTCTTATGTTTTGATTCTTGGCTACCTAGGGGACCTATTTACTTCTCTATCGATGACAACATAATATACGATTCAAAGTTATCCATGTTTCCCTCAGTTGGGGAAATTATCTCTAATGGATCATGGAATCCACCAATTGTTGTTTCTACTAATATCATGGATATCGGGCTGGAGATCCTTTATTTTTGTGAGAATGGAGGATATTGTGAAAGGATTATATGGAATGGATATGATGGGTTCTCCCTTATCATGGTTTGGGATGATCTTAGGTAGAAATTTTTTTTGGTACCATGGAGATCTTTGGTTTGGAATCATTTCTCCCTAACCATTGGGGTATGGGTGCACTGTCCACGGGAGTTGGGGGCTTCCATGGGGGGAGGGGCTATCCAGGGGGTGGGAGGGCTATCCAGGGGTGGGCGGGCTGTCCACGGGGGTGGAGGGGCTGTCCAGGGGGGTGGGCAGGCTGTCCACGGGAGTGGGGGCTTTCTAGGGGGTGGGGGGAATCAGTCATAGAAAATCATCAAGTCAATTTTTATTATTTATAGATAAAATAATAAAGATATTGTGACCTACCTAATCTCACATATATTTAGGCATAACAAATCAATAAGCATCAAAAGTCAGTAATATTAGTCAAAAATGTAATGGATCAATCTTTCCCTCATCACCATCACTATAATCATTGTCATCATCAGCCACACCCCCATCCTCATCGTCATCCTCATCATCATCATCCCTATCTTCCTCAATTCCCTCCTCCTCTCCCTTGTACTCAGCCTCAGCCTCCTCATCGCCCTCCTCCTCTGCCTCACCCTCCTCCTCCGCCTCAATCTCCTCCTCCCCATCCTCCTCCTCTGACTTGGCCTCCTCCTTGTCATCATCTTGACCTCTACTAGAACTTCCACCTAGTTCACGATATATAGAACTCATCGATGACATATATTCATCACAAGCAGTGCTGGCCTTTGATGGAAGTGTTGGATGTAAAACTTCCATCAATTTCATAAATGCAGTGTTTTCCCTAGCAGACTATTCTGCTGTCTCTGTGGACCTTTTTCATCATGTTCTACCTGTGCCTTAACTTGATAGAAATAAGTGGAACTACAACTCATACCTGAGGAGGGACAATACCTCATCATAACTATAATCTTCCCAGGTCGGCAGCGTACTCTACCAGGGTGCTCATCTCCCAACACCTGATGTAAGTGATCGTTGGCCCAAAATTGTCAGGTTCCTGGGCATCAAGGGCCTCTAAAGTATCCTATTACAAATATAAATAGATTAATAAGTTACAAAATAGAGATTAAAATTTTAAATCTACAAAGTAAAACTTACAATCTGCTACTGAGTTGGTTCATTAACCACACTTCCATCTTTCTTCCTTCTACTCGAGCAAAATAGTTTTTCTCGAGAAACACATCCTTCTATATTCAATTTATGCCTCTACAATTACATTGAATGTAGGAAACCATGATTAAAAATAAAAAACCAATAATTAATTTAATAAATAAAATTATATAAAAACTTTATCAATCGAATAAATTATGGAGGTAGCAATAGAAAGTGAAATTCGTAAAGAAAAATTATAAACTGCCATACCTATTGGATCTCATGATCTAGCATCATTGTACATCCAAATGTGTGGACGTATTTTTTAGCATCAATATTTTATTTATTTCTTCCATATGAATCAAAAATAAAATTCAATAATTATTATTAACTAAAAACATGAAAAAAATTCATTTAAATATCTTTAATGTGATTAATACCTTAAATTGGATACTCGTCCAATGAGTAATCATCTATAGGTAATGTTCTAATGAACAATCACCCACAAAAGGGACCACCTCTAACTCTGTGCCCACTCTAGCATGCCATCCGATGCACATCTCGTGCTTATAAGCTCTCTAAATCTCACCTAAATCTTTTAGACGTGCTGGTCGTGCACCCTCACCATCGGGGAAATTAAACCATAGCTGACACCAAAATATTAATTCATATAAATACAAAAAATAATATATTGAATTAAATACAATAGATTTTTTTAACCATATCTCTTCCAAATCTTTATCTTTGACTTCATTTGGCAGGTGTCTCCATGAGATCGGGCTAACAGGAATGATGTCTGAGTATTTCGAAAGTGTCACAAAAAAACTCTGACATTGCTGCCCAGATTTTTCAATCATTTTACTATCTTCATTATAGTCCACTATCAACTGTGTGTGGTGGTTCCACATCGCACGCATGCGTGTATTCCCCCGCCCCTTCCTCCTATCAGTAGATATATCTGTTATGAAAGAAAAATAAATATATTATCAATACATGTTTTAATGAAAATAAATAATGGTGTAAAAATTTGTTCGGGTTGTATAAGTATACATGAGGTGGTCTGATCAATGGGCACCGCTGGATCCATAGAAACTGAAGGAACACCCTGTACAGATGGAGTGAATCCTAATGTATTCTCTGTAGGGATAGAATCTGGCGGAGCAGGAGTTGAAGAAGATGGAATATAAAATCCCGAAGAGAAGGAAGCAGAAGTAAAAGGAGATGACAGAGATGGCTGGCCAAATGTTAGATGGGGAGTGGGAATCATCATCGGATATGGTATAGATGGGTGAGGCAGATCAGATGTAAAGGGTGGTGAAAACATGGGAGGCCTAAATATCTTGTGTGTCCCTAATGGCACACTGGGATCAGAATATGGGATGGATGGTATGTTACTGGTAGGGGCAAGGTCTAATCGGGTACGCCGACTAGATCGTCTAGCTCCCATACCACCCCCCTCGTACAAATACCCCGAGTATTGGGACCACTACTTGGTTTCTCATCAAATAACTATCACCTAATAGATGGATCCATAAAAAATGTTTAAAAAAATTTAATCACATGAAATTATATATTATTTAAATAAATATATTTGAAATAAAATACTCATTGCAGGCACTAGTGGTGGAATGCCCAGCTCATTCATGTGACGATTGTTGTCCATAAAATGTTTTCGTCTCATCTCTTAAATTGGTTTCATTTCTTTCATTTGAAAACAAATATGGAAGTAAATAGAAAAGGATAACTAATGTGTAACCCAAAAAACAAAATAAATGAGAGGTAATAGGGGAATTTAGGGATAATTTAACTATCCATTATTTTAGGTGAGCTTGAACAAATATATAATGAAGTTAATAAATCATAAAAGATGTAATAAATAATTTTAATTTTTAGTAGGATGGTTATTTACTAAGTTTCATCAATCTATTTAAATCATGGAACATTGATTCTATTGGATTCATAAGGGGTAAAGCAGTTGTCAAAATTATGGAAAAATTTAATTTCTTTAGCCCATGTAAGTGATGCAGGTTTCAATACATGTTTTGTAGAAGAATACAAACCATCATGTTCATTACCTAGTAAAATGTTAAAGAGAGGTCTTAGAGTTTTAAAAAATTTATACAAATCACAGTTGAAGCATTGAAATGTTCACCAAGTTAGAAATTTTGGTTTTGTAGGTTTGAATACAGTTCAAATCCAAATTAGAAAATGAAATTCAAATAAAATTACAACCAATAAACATTGAAAATTCACATAACGGTCTAGGGGGGTGGGTGGGCTGTCCACGGGGGTGTCTAGGGGGCAGGCTGTCCACGGGGGTGGGGGTGGGTTGTCCATGGGGGGTACAGGGTGTCCAGGGGGTGGGGGTGTCCAGGGGGATGGGGGGTGTCCGGGGGGTGGGGGTGACTAGGGGGGTGGATGGGTTTTCCATGGGGTTGGGGGATGTCTAGTGGGTAGGGGTGTCCACGGGGGTGGGTGGGTTGTCCACGGGGGTGTCGGGGTTGTCCAGGGGGATACAGGGTGTCCAAGGGGTGGGGGTTGTCCACGGGGGTGGAGGGGCTATCTAGGGGCGTAGGGGTGTCTAGGGGGGCGGGTGGGCTGTCCACGGGGTTGAGATCTATCCACAGGGGTGGAAGGGATATCCAGGGGGTAGGGGTGTCTAGGGGGGTGGGCAGGCTGTCCACAGGGGTGGGGGTTTGTATAGGGGGTACAGGGTGTCCAGGGGGTGGGGGTGTCCGAGGGGATGGGGGTGTCTGGGGGTGGTGGGGAGGTTTCCGAGGGTGGGGGTGTCCGGGGGGTGGTGGGCGAGTCTAGGGGGTGGGTGGGCTGTCCATGGGGTTGGGGGGCTATCCAGGGGGTATGGGTGTCTAGGAGGGTGGGCGGGCTGTCCACGGGGGGTGGCAGGGCTGTCCAGGGGGGTACATGGTGTCCAGGGGGTGGGAAGGCTGTCCACGGGAGTGGTAGGGCAGTCAAGGGGGGTTGGGGTGTCTAGGGGGTGGTCTATCCACAGGGTAGGGGGGGTTTCCAGGGGTAGGGGTGTCCAGGGGGGTGGGTGGGCTGTCCACGGGGGTTGGGGGCTATCCAGGGGGTAGGGGTGTCTAGGGGGTGGGTGGGCTATCCACAGGGGTGGCAGGGCTGTCCAAGGGGGTACAGGGTGTCCAGGGGGTGGGGGTTCTGTCCACTAGGGTGGTGGGGCTGTCTAGGGGGGTGGGGTGTCCAGGGGGCGGGCAGTCCATGGGGTTGGGGGTTGTCCAGGGGGTATGGGGTGTCTAGAGGGTGGGACGGCTGTCCACGGGGATTCATGATCCCCATGGGATGGTGAATAGGACCTGACATCATAAAAATGAATGTGGGAATGATTTTCCACTAGCATTGCAAAAATAAGATAAAAATACAGTATACATAAAAAATAACTCCAATGGGAGATGTGTACTAGAAGTTAAACAAGCATAAACAAGACAAAGTAGTACAAAACATTACCATAAAAATAGGAAGGAAACTGCCAGATTTCCAAGAGATGTATAACTCCAGATTAGTATGTCCACATATATAAATACCTCTAAGTGGTTACTTTCCCCTACCCAAACTAGGAAGTTGATAACCTACAAAAACCTAAATCCACAGTCAGTGTGTAACATAAATATCCCAGTACGGTCTCAATAATGATTCCGTAACAAGATTACAAAACCAAAATAACCAAACTATTTTCTTTCAATTTTCAAATAATCTGGTTTTACATTTCAAGTGAATAATTTTCAAATAATCTGTTTTTACATTTCCCCACCCACCCACCCACTTGAACACTTACCTCACCCCCCCCCACCCACTTTCACACCCCCCACCCACCTACACCCCCACTTGCACTTCCCCCTCCCCCCACCCCCACCTGGACAGCCCACCCCCCCCCCACCCCCCACCCATACAACCCCCCCCCCCCCACATCACGCCCATCAAGATCCCCCCCCCACTACACACCCCCACCTACACATCCCCCTTTACCCACTACGCATCCCCCCTCAACCTACACACCCCCATCACCCCCCCACCACCACCACCACCTGCACCCCACCAACTTGCACAGCCCCCCCACCCCCACCCCCCCACACACACACACACCCACATCACCCCAATAGACTCCCCCTGCATATCCCCCCTACCCCCTCCCCCAACACCCCCACCCTTCACATCCCACCCCCACCTACACATCCCCCCCACCTCACCTCCACCTGCACCACTACTCTAATTGGCTACAATCCCTTCGTATGGTTCACTAACTCTACAAAATAGTGGCTATAAATACTTCAAATAAAGTTTACTCACAAAATATGACTCACAAAATCATGAAAGTTAAAGTGTAGAACAAAAACATAAAACAAATCAAATTAAAATTCTAGGGTATATCATAGCACACAGACCTCTTTTTTAGGCCAAATCAAAACATAAAACAAAAAAAAATAGATGTAAAACATTACACCTAAGGTACCACTTAAAGATTTGAAGTGCAGAACAAAACAACTATCTGATTGAGGGTGGAATAATTTTCCAAGCGAGAGAGCTATATGTCTCGAGATTTGGGTCTGCAATCTGGTATATGGGGGATTGGGGCTGGTGACAATTTTAGGGGAAAACATTCCCAACTATTTTTTAAAAGTATTGATAACAATTATAATGTGATAGACCCAACTATAATGAATCAATGATGTTATTCACCAAAAAGAGTAAATAACACATTTCAAACCACCATCATGAATGGGGAACACTTGGAATTTATATTTATCTACCTTTACACTCAATAAAAAATGTTTGATTCGACATAACATTGAAATCATAGTGAATAAAATTTATTCCTTCAATGATGGTCAGTTTCCTATATACTTAATCTCTACCTTATGGAACAACCTGATAACATTTATCAAAAATAAGAATCCATAAAAACATGGGTAAACAATCACCTATCATATTTCCCTTACCATGATATACAAGTTCATATAATCTAGGAATTTTTTACCATCAAATATTATCTATAATGGACTACTAATGATTGGAAAACTCTATTTCACAATCCCATGGAATAGACAACATATGTCTCGACCATTATCTAAAATGATAATGAATGGTAACCATCCCATAAAATGGTTTCATGGGTGAAAACCAATTAATTGATCAAATAAGAACAAACCCACAAAATGATATATTGGAAAATGATGCACCAAACTGTACAATGGGAACCATCCCATTAAGTGGTGAAATAGTCACTAAACCAAAAAACACTGTGATGTTAACCATCTTACCAAAAGATATCACATCCCAAGTAGGAGAATTAGTTCTCATCCATCACAATAAATATGATTTCATCCATGTCTAATGAATTTTGACCAGGTTCTAATGACTTCACTCTTGATATAGATGATGAAACACATCTTCTGACATTTAAATATTAACAGGTGGTCTAATTATATACTCCTAGTATTGGTGAATAAGAACATAGTTATATTAAACATGACACTAAATAAGTTTTTATCAATCATATTGAAATATCATAGTGAAATGTTGATAGATAAATCACCATTTTTCAATAGAAGTTCCAGTCATAAGGGTCTATACCAAAACTCCCATTATCATACACTCATCATATCATTATAAAAGGAAAGGGTCTCAACAATTAAATTGGGTATCTAATCCCCGAGGATTATAAGATAATATCTAATAAATAACATGTAACTATATTATTGTTGGAAAATTAAAATATCTTCAACATGATGAAATAGTTTAAGTGTAGAAAAAAATAGAAAACAAATCAAATTACAATTATTGGGTATACCATAGCGCACAGACCACTAGTTTAGGCCAAATCAAAACATAAAACAAAAAAAATAGATGGAAAACATTGAACCTAAGGTACCACTTACAAATTTGAAGTTCAGAACAAAACAACTCTCTGATTGAAGGGTGGAAGAATTTTCCAAGAGATAGAGCTCTGTGTATTAGGATTTAGGTATGCAATCGGGCAGATGGGAGATTGGGGTTGGCGATAATTTTAGGGGAAACATTTCCCAACGGGTTTTTAAAACCGTTGGGAAAGGTAAGATTTACCAACTATTTTTTAAAACCATTGGCAAAGGCTTCATGAAACTTCACATATCCCAATAGTTTTGTAGAACTGTTGGTTAAAACTCATCTAAACTTCTCTATTCCAATGGTTTATTGAAATTGTTGTGTAAATACCTATCAACATCCCTATTAAAATGGTTTTTATTAACCGTTGGGAACAATCCATTGGTATTTCCTCCATTTCCAGTAGTGACATTTGAAAGACATAGTGTACTTTAGACATGGTAGGTGGAGGTTCTAGTCAATAGGCCACAGCTCCAACATGATCAATGATCTCTAAGGGGATAATGTAGCTTGGAGTTAGATTTCCTTTATTCCCAAATCTCATGACCTCTCCCATGGAGATATGTAGGGGAATACCATGTATCAAACATTAAACTCAAGGTCTTGTCAATGATTGTATGCACAAATCTTCTATCGACTTTGGGCTTCCTTGATGTGTTGTTGAATGGTTTTTCCTAGTATCCTACTCGCACCGAATTAATCCCAACATGTTTGTGTTCTTCAACTTTTCCTATAAAGGGATTCATATGGGGCCATTCAGATTCTATAGTGTAAACTATTATTGTAATATAATTAGACTAGTGGAAGATGTTGGTCCCACCCTCCTTTTAAGTCCATATAACTTCCTCTCAACATGTCTTCATGTGTCTTAATAGTTTTCTCCGATTGGACATTATTTTGAGGATGATAGGTAGTACTGAAGTTTGGCTCAGTGCTTAGAGCATGTTAGAGACTTTTCCAGAACATTAAAGTGAATCTCGGATCTCTATCAAATAAAATAGATAGTGGTACTCCATACATCCTTACCAATACATTGATATATATCCAAGAATGTTGATCCAATGAGTAGTACTCTGAAATTGTGATAAAGTGAGTTTTATTTGTAAGACAATCTACGATGACTCATATAGTATTGTTTCCTCTAGATTTCCTTAGATTTATAGTTACAAGTTCCATGGTGTTGTTATCCCACTTCCATGTTAACCTGGGTAATGTTTTTATCATCCCCTTAGACTTATATCTTTCAGCTTTCAGTTGGTTACATACTAGGCACTTTGATGTATATTCAGTAATCTATTTCTTCATATTGTCCAACCAAAAGTTCTCTCAGAGATTTTGATACATCATTGTGCTCCTTGGGTGAATAGAGAAGGTTGAAATATGTACATCATTCAAAATATACTTCTTTATCTTTGTATCATATTGTACACATAATCGTGACCCAAATCTTACAACTCCTTCCTCATCAATATTGAACTCATAGGATTTTCCATTTCTAATAGCTTCAACCCTTTTTAGAATTTACACATCTTTTCCTTGAGAATCCTTTATTTTATCCATGAGGGATGGTTGACAAAACATTTGAGAAAGGATTGATTATTTTCCTTCATTAATGATTCCCATGTACATCCTCAGAAAATATAAGAAGATTGGATCCTTTTCAACTCTCATCATTGATAAAGATGTAGGTTCCTTTCTACTTAGAGCATTTTCCACCTTATTTTCCTTACCAGGATGGTAGTGGATTGAGTAGTCATAATCCTTGATGAGATATAACCATCTTCACTACTATATATTATGATCCTTTTGTGTGAATATATATTTTAGACTCTTGGGATTATTATATATTTCACACTTCTCCCCATAGGGATAATGCCGCCAGATTTTCAATGCAAAGATCACAACCGCTGACTCCATATCATTTGGGGGGTAGTTTTGCTCATAGATTTTTATCTTACTTGAGGAGTATCCTATCACTTTATCATTTTTCATTATAAAATAACCTAATATCTTCTTTTAAGAATCATTTTACACTATAAATAGTTCTCCGCTTATTGGGAGTGTGAGTACTAGTGCATTGATAATCTTCTTTTTGAGATCCTTAAAGCTTTACTCACATTCTTAAGACTAGAAAAATCTCACCCCTTAAATTTCAGCATCGTAATTGGGTTTTAAAATCCAGATAAGTTCTTCTAAAATCATCTAAAATACCCAGATAGACCCAGAAAGCTATAAATCTCTATTACAGACGTTTTCCTAGGAAACTCTTCAATTGCCTTTGTCTTCGAAGGGTATTCAAATATCCCTTTTTTAGTGATAACATGATCCAATAATGATACGTCCTCTATCCAGAACTCTTATTTACTATACATTGCATAAATTTTCTCCCTTCACAATTTCATTAGCATAGTATTCAAAATCTCATCATGTTCCTCCTTTATTTTGGATTATATTAGAATATCATCGGTAAATACTACCACAAATTTGTTGAAGTAATATCTAAAGACTATATTCATTAAATCCATTAAGATTTCTAGAGAATCAATTATTATAAAGGGTATATATATGAACTCATAGTGTCCATAAATCATTTGAAATGTAGTCTTTGGAATATCTACCTTCCTCACCTTTAATTGGTGATATCCTAATCGAAGGTCCACCTTAAAGAAATAATTGGCCCCATGAAGCTGATTGGACAAGTCATCTGTCCTTAGAAGGGGATATTTGTTCTTTATTGTGATTTTATTGATCTCATGATAATCAATGATGAGGCGCATTAATCCATCCTTCTTCTTGATGAAGAGGACCGGCACACCCCATGGTGAAGCACTCGAGTGAATAAAACCCTTCTCCAGATACTCCTGTAACTGCTTTTTTAGCTCTTCCAGCTCTAGGGTGTCCATTATATAAGGTTTATTTGATATGGGAATAGATCTATGAATAAGATCAATTGAGAACTCAACCTCTCTATCAGAAGGAATACTCGTAAATTCATTAGGTAATACATTAATGTAATCCCTCGTGATGGGAATATCTTCAAGAAGTATCATCTCCTTTGTATCAATATTATGATCTGGACATTCTTTCTCATATGGTAGTAATATCCAAACTTTATTCAATGATTCTAAAGGAGATTCATCTACCTCCTTTCACTGGTAAAGTATTGGATGATGCTTCTAGATGTGAAGAGTGATCTCCCTTTCTCGACAGTTTATGTTTTATTTATATAAAGATGGATAATTTATGCCCAATATAACATCGAACTCCACTAAAGGAAGTATGATGAGTTTTAATGGGAGATTTAGTCCACAATAAATAACCAAGGAGGATATGTGTACTTTGGGTGAATTAATTTCTCTATTTTCTATTCTCACATATAACTCAACCTCCAAATTTTGAGGTGGTGTTTGAATAGTTCTAATAAACTTGCAAGATATGGAAGAATGCATAGAACCATAATAAAATAGTATGTTAGCTATTCTTGAATGAATAACTAGTGTACCTTTCACAACATCGTTTTCCATATCCACCTCAGTAGTAGTGATAGCATAATCCCTTCCTTGATTTCTTCTAGGTTGTTTTTGATTTCTTCTGACAACACTCGGCTTCAAAAATTGTTCACATAATTTCCATGTAACGTCCTGGACCTGGGTGCCACTCAACGGGTGACCCAAACCCGATTCTCCACGTGAACTCAAGCGCATTTCCCCAAGTTCTAGAGGCTCCCGACTAGCAGCGAGGGCCCAGGTCTGATAGTGGGGAAACTATGCCCTCATTTTTCAAAGTGTAGCACAATGGAATACAAAATAAAACATACAACGAAAACAGAAGCAGTAAAACATACACAACTAGAATAAACAACTGCAGTAGATATAACCAACTGTATATAAATAATGATGCAACATGTCTCAAGTTCTAAGAAAATAGCCAGAACATGTTATACATCAATACAGTACAACAAAATGCAGAGTACATCAAAACAAAGAAAAACAGTTGGCAGCAGCATCGCGAGCCAAGGCTCGATCCCATGCCCTCCTACTCCTCAGCAATAGTCAAGTACCTATATAGGGACTCTTTCCCCTATCCACACCTGTAGAAATGTAATCTGTTTGGGCCGAAAAGCATGACCCAAACAGGGTGTGAGAAATATATCTCAGTAGGCACCCACCAAAGGCGCGTTCCCAATTGCGTGTAAGCATGCAACAACAGTGTGCAGTAGTAAAATGTAATAAAGTAAGTAATACTCAAAAGTAACTAACTACCAGTTATATTTCCATTTTATTATTCATTTAATCATTTAATATTAATAAAAACACCATAGTGAATTTCTAAGCAGTCTGTCAGTGTCCTCAGACAACCAAAATATCACCCTCAGGTAATTAGAATCCAACCCACAGGTATAGCCCTCAGGCATAATAGAAATTTCCCTCAGGAATAGGAAGTGTTGCCCTCAGGCACAGAAGTCAAGCCCTTAGGCACGAAAGGTTTCCCTCAGGTGAAATAGTATGTTTCCCTCGGGCTAATATAGTCACACCCTCAGGCCATAGTAAAATAATGCCCTCAGGCATAAGTAACCGGGCCATGCCCAACATATAAACATGCACTTTCCATACAATTACTCTCAAGGAAAAATTAATGCATAATTTAAATATGGCATACCCTCGAGTATCCTGGCCAAATGTCTAAACAGTGGAACGTACCCCTGGGGTGGTCCTGGATCCAAGAAATGATCCTAACCAGCATTTTGTTATCATAATTAATTACCTATGCAATTCTAGGTATTTAATATAGCAATGGCCTCAGCCACATGACACCCCAACATGGGTTCGTGGCACGAAAATGCACAAAACACACGATAGTTGGAAAAACTAACACCAAGCCACCTACATTATACGTCAACGAGCAGTATGCACGATCGCTGATCTTAGAAATGCCCAAGAACGGCGTAGATATGAGGTAAGAAAACTTTCATTCAACCTCAAATAACTCCTGTTAGGAGAATAATTGGTAAGAAACGCTCTAGGAGAAGAGAGGGCTTACCCACGTGGTTCCAACGAGATGTTTTGAGGTGGAATCGGATTCCCGGTTTGTGATCAACAGATCTCTAAAGGCTCGGTCATCCACTTCGGCTCCTCTCATCTAGTTCTAAGCCTTCCCTGTGAATAGGGGAGGCTACTTCCCATTTAAGCGAAAAAAACAAAGTACACGGCGTGTACTTTCATCATTTAACTGTTCCTCTGGAAGCATCGCCAAACTATTCATCCGTCAATATGAGTACACGGCATGTATTCCTGAGTACACGGTGTGTACTGTCACCCAGCCGGTGGCTGCTCCACCGCCTTACTGTTTCGGCCTGCCAACTGACTACACAGTGTGTAAAGGACCACTACACGGCGTGTAGTCAGTTCCTACACCCTTCGTCGCTGACATGGCTACACGCCCTGTGTACCCATCCCACACGACCAAAAGTACACGACGTGTGGAAAAGTACATGGCGTGTAGTTCCAAAATTTAGGATTTTTCCCCATTTTCCATATTTTCTCAAAAACACTTAAGGAAAAGAGAAAAGAAGAAGCTCGTACCTCAAAAATAAGAACCAAGTTCTTACAAACTTCCCCCCTTATTGCAATTCGTCCCTGAATTTCCCTTCCAAGGGTGGAGAAGATATAGCCGTGAACAACTTCGACCACTGAGCATGTACATCAGCCTCCCGCTCCCAGGTTTCGTCCTACACTCAGCCATGCTGCCATATCACTCGTACGAGAGGAACTAACTGTCCTCGGAGAACCTACGTGCTCTTGTCAAGGATATGTATCAGATTCTCCTCAAACGACGCATCCATCTGAAGCTCAACCTCCTCAGGATGAAAGACTTGAGATGGGTCTGAATGATAGCAACGCAACTGAGACACGTGGAAGATGTCATGCATGGCTTGGTACTGCTGCGGTAACTGCAACCGATAGGCAACCAGCCCGACTCTCTCCAGAATCTTGAATGGCCCCACATTCCTCAGTGAATGTTTACCCTATCTCATGATCCTATTGTGTCCTAGCCTCAGCGAAACACATAAGAAAACCTTATCCCTGACCACAAACTCCAAAGGTTGTATGCGACGATCAGCATAAGTCTTCTGAAGAGACTGTGTGGTAGCCATCCGCTTCTAAATCAACTGGACCTTCTCAGAAGTCTCCTGTACAAGACGTGGTCCCAGTAAAGCTGCCTCACCTGCCTCTAACCAGCACAAAGGTGAACGGCATGGCCTACCATATAAATCCTCATATAGTTCCATCTCGATAGTTGTCTGAAAACTATTGTTATAGGCAAACTCGACTAGGGGTATATGCTTCTCCCAAGAACCCCCAAAGTCTAGGACGCATGCACGCAACATGTCCTCTAGCACCTGTATCGTACGCTCTGACTGGCCATCGGTCTGAGGGTGGTATGTTGTGCTCAGAAGCACCTGTGTACCCAGTACCCTCTGAAAACTCTTCCAGAAACGAGACGTAAAGCGGGTTTCCCTATCAGAAACGATAGGACGAGGGACCCCATGAAGATGTACGATCTCTCAGATATATATCCTTCCAAGATCATTAACACCGAAGGTCTCCTTGATCGGTAAGAAGTGAGCTACCTTCGTGAGTTTTTCCACAACAACCCACATGGCGTCATTTCCACGAGGTGACCTCGGCAATCCAGTCACAAAATCCATCGTAACATCATCCCATTTCCACTCTGGAATGGGTAACTACTGTAACAGTCCAGCTGGTCTCTGATGTTCCGCCTTCACCTACTGACAGGTGGAACATCTCGTAACAAAACCAGCTACATCTCTCTTCATGCCCGGCCAGCAGTACTGACGTATCAAGTCACGGTATATCTTGGTAACCCCGGGATGAACTTCCCAAGATGAAGCATGAAACTCTAGCATCATCTCCTCGCATATATCCTCTGGAACCCATACTCATCCATGGAAACGTAGGACCTCGTCACCACCTATCGTCCAACCAGGAGGAGGGTCCTCACTTTCCACCAACTACCGTAGAACTAGGCCCTTTGGATCAGATAGTTGTCTCATCCTCACTCTGTCCAGGAGAGTAGAAGTCACAGTTAAAGATGAAAGATAAGTCTGCCCCTGACTGTCATGCACCTCCAGTTGCATCTCAGAGAACAAGGCCATGATCTCCCACTCACCACTGGCCTCCTGCACCGCCTATATCTAAGTCTTCCTGCTCAGTGCATCTATTACTGCATTACCTTTATCAGGTGTGTAGGCAAGCTCAAAATTGAAGGACTGTAGGTACTCAACCCACCTCCTCTACCTCAGGTTCAATTCACACTGAGTAAAGATATACTTGAGACTTTTGTGGTTGGTGAAAACTACAAAATGATCTCCCAACAGATAATGTCTCCAACAGTGCAACGCATGAACAAATGCAGCCAACTTGAGATCATGCGTCGGGTAATTCCGCTCATGTGGCCTCAACTGTCGAGACCCATACGCAACAACTTGATCGCCCTACATCAACACTACTTCCATACCAATACCTGATGCATCATAGTAAACTGTATAGATCTTACCCTACTCTAGGAGTATCAGGATTAGTGCTAATGTCATCCTTCCTTTTAGGTCCTGAAAAGATGCCTCGCAAGCTTCTGACCAAACGAACTTCACACCCTTCTTAGTCAAACCCGTCAACGGTGATGCTAAGTGAGAGAAGTCCTCTATGATGCGTCTGTAGTAACCAGCCAGCCCTAAGAAACTCTGTATCTCAAACACATTCTTAGGTTTCTCCTAGTAAACTAATGCTCTCACCTTCTCTAGGTTTACTGCAACTCCTGCCTCTGAGATGATATGACCCAGGAAGTGAATCTGGTCTATCCAAAAGTGTCACTTTGAGAGTTTAGCATATAGCCGATGCTCTCTCTGTGTACTCAATACGATCTCAAGATGGGTGGAATGGTCGTGTAGAGTGTGAGAGTACACCAAGATGTCGTCCATGAATACTACCACAAAAGAATCAAGATACAGATGGAACACACGATTCATCAGAGCCATGAAAACTGTTGGCGCGTTCATGAGTCTGAATGGCATAACCAAGTACTCGTACAAACTATATCTGCTCTGAAAAGTTGTAAGTTGTATATCTGATGGTCTCACGCATAGCTGATGATATCCTAACCTCAGGTAAATCTTCTAGAACACTCGTTCTCCACGAATCTGATCAAAAAGATCATCTATCCTTGGAAAAGGATATCAGTTCTTGACTGTCAACTGGTTTAGCTTCTGATAATCCACGCAAAGTTTGAGGGTATCGTCCGCCTTCTTCGCGAAAAGGACCGGTGAACCCCAAGGAGAAGTACTGGGTCGGATAAATCCATTTTCCTCTAACTCCTGTAACTGCCTCTTGAGCTCCTGCAGCTCAGGCGTGGCCATCCTATAAGGAGGAATGGACACCGGTGCTGCTCCTGGCACGATATCAATAGAGAAATCCACATCTCACTCCAGATGTAGACCTGAAAATCATCTGGGAAGACATCCCTGAAACGATCAACAACTGGAGGGAAATCTGTCTGATAAGTCCCCTGATCATCCAGATATAAGCTCGCAATCTAGGTTGTGACTCCACCTTGCCCATGATGCTCTGGTCCAGCTCGACTTGCCTGAACATCCCATTCTCCCTTGTATAGAAACACTCCGCCCTCTGGTGATGTGAAACTCACCCTGCGACGATAGAAGTCTACAAAGGCTTGATAGGGAACCAACCAGTCCATCCCGAGAATGACATAATAAGCTTTCATCTCTAAGACATAGAGGTCCCATAAAAAGTGACACCCACCAACCTCAAGGGGGAACTCCTTGCACTGATGCACACTAGCCGTTCTAGTCCCCAACGGAGTGTCTAGCGTCGTGATATCGGAAGAAGAAGAAACACAGAGCCCAAGGATCTCCACAATGGGTACAGATATGAAACTATGTGTATCACCCGTATCGAAAAGTACTAAAGATAAAACATAAGCTACTAGAATAGTACCTCTAACTGTAGAAGGTCTGGGATCCTGCTCCTGCTGGGTTTGTTGCACTGCATATGCATGCCCAGTGTCGCGGCCCTACGACACAGCCTGACTACCCTAAGTTGTCTCGCCCTGCTGCATATGAGATCCTGGTGTATGGATACCACGGCCACAACCACCATCTCTGCCTGCACGCCCTGATGCATTCCAGTTACCTGACTGGTAAGAAGCCACTGGTCCTGCTCCCACACGCGGAGTCTGCACAAGTTCAATATTCACATTCCCTATCACATTGATTATTGGAACATGTTTAACATTTCCCTCTATTAACTAAGAAAACTAACGTAAATTAGAGGGCTTGAATACAAATCTATTCATCATTAAAATGAAACATAATAGGATAAACTCTTAAAGGAATAGTATATCCTAACTTGGGATTCCCTAGGTTTAAATGTGGGTTATCTTTGATCTGTTACTTAACATATATTCTTATGGTCTCTTTTTTTATTTCCTTAATATTTTTTTGTACTGATATTATGAATTTACCAAAGAATATCCCCCAAAAGTGTCAAATTAGAAGTACAGCAAGGCCTATTTTTGTGCACTAGTTCCCGTTCGAGTCTATATCAAAGTGGTGTTTTTAAATTTTATCCCTATATACATTTGTGCTAGAGCCACATCCACTTTTCTGTATCTAGATAGGGATGTATTTTCTTGATAAACCACTTACTCTATACATACCAAAATTTAGAGATGTTTTCTTATATTTAGTCTCACCCCTAAGGTTCTTACTAAAGTTCTCTATTAATAATCTCCGAAAATAACTCGACCATCCTTTGATACCAGATATAGTGACCCTATCCTTTTACACAAGACATTACATTATTTTAAGCATAATTAAACATCATATTATATGCCAAGGATCATAAAGTCTAGTTTCTTGGAAAACTAGGTATATAAAAATGAAAAAATGAAACTAAATGAAACATTTCATTATTTAATCTTAATAAATATATCCTAACATATATAGTTCTTATACATATTCATAGGATAACCTGAGGATAACATGAACAAATTGATGAGCTAAAAATCCTGGTAAGGAAATAAACATAAGAATAATGATTTAGCACATGGGTTAGAAAGAATGACATAATGATATAAAAAGGAATGGAACATATGGAACCATAACATATAAACATGGGATTATATAAACATGGAGTCATAATAATGTAGAAGTAACATAAAACATGACATTAGAATTATTCAATGTTCATTGCACATATAGGAGAATAAGTCGAGTTTAACCACCAAGAATGTTGCACGTGGTAGCATGAGTCAAGGCTAACCGCCAAGACAGTTGCACATAACGTCTCATGAGAATAAACATTACCAAATGCATTGGAGCACAATCTGGTTGCACCCATCAAAAAAATTTCATGATTATGCTTTCCACATATATAATCATACACAGTCAATCATACATAAACATAAGGGTTACCCATTATATGAATTGGGTATCATAATCATGTCATAAAGCATAAAAAATGGGAGTATCATAAAATTATCCATGAAGGGAAATAATTGACCATAAATGGAAAATAATAGGTTATAATAGGAATATATCATGAAAATTTTTGTCAATTGATGTAATGACATGTAAAAGGAGTACTAAAGAAACTTTAGAATTAAAACATTTTTGTGTGGTTAAAGGAAAATATCAAAGGTGATTTAAAACATAAAAGGGAATAATATTTTATATAAACCCATAATTGAACCAATAAGGTTTTCATAATAAAAAGTTTGGTTTTATAAAAAATAAAGGTTTCTTAAAAATAGATTTTATAGTGCAGTTGAAATTGGGTATGAATTCTGAAAGTTCCCTTAAAACGGGTTTGCTTTTTGGTAAGTATTAAGGTGGGAACCACATAAAAATGTATATCCCCAAAAGAGAATGATGAATGGAATTTTATAATTTATTTTTAATCATATACAAAACATTTAGAATATGTGCATAAAAATAATAGACAACTTCATTTGGGTAAAAAGAAAGATACAACAACCTGAAGGAATAATGGATGTTCGGGTACAATCCCTTAGCTTAAGTCTGATGGTGTCCTTAACTTGATCTTAATGTCCTAGATAACCAAATTACATTCATAATTAATATTTACATAACTTCTTATCCATTAAATTTATTTTTAACTGACTTATTATGTTCATTCATGAACTTTTTGATGGGTTAATAGGTTCAATTTCATTGTTTGGGAGCATTTGTTTCCTTGGTTTTCTTAATTGGTTTACTTATATATATGTAAGGATAAACTTGTAAGATGAGAATGGTTGTCTAGAATTTTATTTATATGTGATTAGTGATCATATATTATATTAATTAGTTATAAAATTCATTTGGTTATTTGGAGTGAAGATTAATCATTATATAAAACATTAAGGATAACTATTTTGGTTAATTAGCGGTTCTTTGATCACAAGGAACAAATTTTTATATATAAATTAATATCATGTGTAAAGAAGATTAAAAAACATTAAATTAGACATATATCATATATTATATCCTGGTTCAACCATAAAAATGGTTTTATGACCAAAATTGAAGATGGTAATAGAAATTAAAAACTCGTCGTCCATGAATGTGAGAAATTAACACATCTCAGATGGTGTTTTCATTTCTAGTATAAAGTGAGGGTAAAGGGCAGATGATAATGAATTATTCCATAATAATAAAAAATTAAAGTATATGTAAGGTATAAATTTTATCATAAAATTTTTATGAAAGGATGTGAGGAGTGAAAAAGAAAATAATGAAACTTGAAAGAAAATAAATGAAATGAAAATAGTAATTTACCTCTTGAATATATCTTCCTTGAGAACCTCATTTAGGTAGGTAGAGGACTTGTTCTTTTGAAGAGACAAAGGTATTATAGATGTGGGGAGGATCTTGGGAGGAGATATTATCAGAATTTAGATAATGAACAAGGCTGGAAAGAAGTGAAGAGAAGTGGGGGTGAGGGTGGTTTTTATAGTGCAATAGAGGAGGGTTTTCTCAATATTTTATTCATTATATTATTAATTTTCTCAAGATAATAAATAGTATTGTTTTTTGTGACCATAAACAACAATATTTCCATGTGATTTTGAACCCAAGGTTCTTTCCTCATCTAAACATTGTCCATGACTCAATAAATCTTGTACGTAGATTATTCGGTAAATATTCATATTTTACAATTCACAAAAAATTCAAGAATTTTAGAAAAATCTAAAAAATTCACCCCAAAATTTTTTTGACATGTAGAATTCAAGAACTAAATTTTTTTGAAAATAATTTTATAAATATGTGAAATTTAAATTTTACTTAAAATCATAATTTACTTGAAAATGTTAATTTTAAAATTAAAACTGCATTTCTAACACTTTGAAAAATTAATTAAGGTCTCTTAAAAATATCATATAATCATAAGTCATAAAAATACTTATTTATGAATAAATTTTATGAAAATAAATTTTCTATTAAATAATTAAATTAATCATTAAATTATAATTAAATATACATGACTCACAAAAATACCAATACTATGATATAATTATACCATATTGTCACTTATAGGATGGATAAATTTTATATATACTTTCATTGGAAAGGTTACTTATTCACTTGGATGATTCGCTATTCATAAGGGTCGTATTACTATTCATAAGGGTCACTTTACTATTCATAAGGGTCAGTTACTATTCACTAAAAAATTAAGTTTGTCTTATCAAACTCAAAACTTCTTACTAATCGCAACAATGTATGCCTAATTTTCAAAATTCAAATAAAAAAAGTGAAAATATTATGTTTAAAGGTCACAAAGTACTTAGTATTTCATTGTGTTGTGATTTCATGTGATTATACTATATGAAATTATTATAAAAAAGGGAATATCCATTGATTAAACTTTAGGTCGTTACAATTCATAAATTATCAATAAAACTAAATAAATATAAATAATTAAGTGCTCCCTCTGATATGATTTGTTGGTTCCGAACACAGCGGAAGAGCGGTAGGGGCGGTGCCCAACTTTTCTTTTTTACATTATCAATGATTAATTCTAGATCAAAAAATTATGAACACTATCATCAATGGATTTGATTCAAATAACAAACAAGGTTTATTAACACAGAACCAAGAGAGAGAAGATCAACACATGTTGTTTAAAATTAACTTAATTAAATAATAATTACCTCCAAGGTTTTTCTTTTTTCATTTATACGCCTGGCCATAACTTTGCAGTGTTCCATCATTTCATTTTAGATTTCAAGTATAGGACTCCTCTAGTGTTGATCCAAACATGCTCCACAAAACTCCATACATCACCAAAGGAGTCTCTAGGTGCGATCATAGAATATCCTTATGCTTGTGATGTCCGCCTTTGATCACCTTGAGAACCACTTTCAAATTTTTCTCTTCGATTTGGTGGAGGAGTATATCACTCATTCTTGAGATCATTATTAGAGTGGGATGAACTCTCTAGTCTTGATATCTTTTCTCCAATCCGTGTTGCACAATAATTTTTTGGTATATGGTTTGAGAAAATAATCATAATTGGGTATTTATATCATTGGGGTTAAAATAAAGAAATTGCAAAAGTTCGCTTATTTATTTTATTAATCCTAAAAAAACCATGTTAAATAACAATATTATTATTATTATTATTTCTTGACAAATGCCTAACTTGTGAATTATAATTGAATATTATTAAATACAAAATATTCAACATTATTATTTTTCACTGGATCCTTGAACTCAGCCCTCTAATCCTCCACCATATTTATTAGACCTTGAATAATGTCTATTTATTTATTAAATAAATATCACTGCATTATTCACCCAGAAATATATAAATATTATATTCACTAAATTTAAAATAAATATTTATTAAATATTCCCCCCATAATATATTTTCTTGAATAACTAGTGTCAGAATAAATGAAATATGACATCCATGAATACATATTAAACCACAATTGGGAATAATATTTATAAATTTGTTAAATAAAGAAAAATATATATTATTTGACTTAGATACTGGATACACTTAGTGTGTGACCCTCTAGGCCTCTTTCTTAGTGGCATTAGGTGGAGAATCATAAAGTCAAAGATTAGTGTCTCAAAACATGCCATGTAACCCATAGAGAAATAATTTAATTCCTCAACGACATGTCATCTCATAAAAATGTTTACCATATAATGTAATCCCTTTATATCAATATCTCCAATCAAGTAGGTTGGATTCTAGCTCCATCAACCCAGGTGATCGATTTCTCTTTTTTTGCCTTCCTAGAAATTGAACTTTCCTATAGAACACCATGTCCATGGATTTATTTAGTATATATCATTTCCATAAAAGGGCATGAGATATTAACTTCCATTAAAGATCAGAGGGGATATATCATTTCTCTTATTATTCATTAATTCAATATTACCCATGATGCACCCAACATATCCTACCTCACCTTGAACATCTATCATCATGGTTTTCATCAATAAATAAATGTTCATGACTAATAATACTCAATAATAATAATCTTAAATTATATAGACCAATACACATGTTAGCAGATAGGAACATCCAATGACAAATAGAAATTGGATTTTTTACTGGCGGGTCTCATTCTCATAATATCCTTCTGGAAATTACTAAGGGTGTACACTATGAGAAGGTTCCTCAATGTCCTATGAGTATCAACCCCTGGTATCCAATATCATTTCTGTCTCTAAAATGATATCATCCATCTATAGAAAATATATTAAATAATAGTGTCATAACACTTTTTGGGTTCTCATCATAGTAGGGATCTGCTATGACCTTTTTGTTTGACAATCACTCATAGGACATTATCATATACAGTGTCATGAAGAATAAAAATAATGATGTGATCATGAATTTATTAATACTAAAAACCATGAATATAAGTTTTCATAATGTACAATGAAGTTGCTTCTAGGGAACTAACTCCAATGAAAACACTATGATATTAATGTCCAATGGTGGGTAAAATATTATGTTATTGGTTTTATAAAATTATGTCCCATATATTCTCAGCCATGTGATATCTAAAAATATATAAATAATAAATTCTTTTAAAAAATATGAAAAAATATATATTTTTTTTTTCAATGTAAAATATTTATAGATAAATATTTATTTTAATTATATAATAATATTTTTTCCTATGTACAATATAGTTGTAAATATTATATCATGAAATAAATTCCTATGATATATTAAAGGTAAAATGAAACCCAACCAATTTCAACCAAATAATTATAACCAATTATCAATACTATTAATATCAAAATTGAAATAAAAAATGTTTAATCAATACCAAATAATTCTACCAATTTTAATGTTATAATGAAATAATATTAAGGAGGTCTGCATTCTAGAGTGATTTTAATCACATATAAAATATATTATCACCAAATTAGTAAAATTTCACTATAATTCATTAAATAAAAGTTATGATACATTATTATTATTTTATAGGAAAGGTCACTAATATTTCAAGTACCTTTCTCTAGTTGTTCAATATTTTTTCTTCCAATAATTACTATGTAATTTTCTGAAATCATTTTATAAACTAGTGATCCTTTTTCCAATAAAAAGTATGTTTATGAAAATATACCTTTTTATCAAATCAAATTATTTTAAAATCAAGCCAATCAGAATTTATCATATTCATATAAACTAGACATTATGTAATAACATAAATCAATTATTGGTTTTTTTAAAAAAAAATATGATCAATGATAATTGGAAATATTAACTACATTCAAAAAAATCATCATTTAATATTAAATGAATTTTTTTCAAAATAAAATAAATCTCATATAACAAAGTAATTTTCCTAAATGAATCAACTAACACATGAGAAATAATTTTATAAAAAAATAATATTTTTATAAAATATAACAAAAAAAGTATAAATGTTATACCCTCAAATGCTATGATTGATACCACCTAAATTGTATAACTTTTTTGGAAATCAATGGGATGAGAAATTGAATATCATAAAAAAAACAGAGAATTAAAAAGTAAATGATCTCAAAATACACATAAAAATTAATGTTATCGAGTTAGAGGGATAAAAATTTAATATAAAATCATTAGAATAAAATTGTTCCCATGTGGTATAAAACCTATCCAATAAAGGATTGTGATACTAGAATATGAAACAAAACATAAACCATTTTAATGAACACTAAAGATTTATATTATATAAAAATATAATAATATAAAAAACTATAATATTTTTTATATTATCTCATGATACCCATTTAAATTTTTTATTTTACCATGAACGAAATATAATTCTATTTTTCATGATAGAATAATAAAATAATAATAACTATAAATAATTTTAATGTTTTTGGTCATATGAAATTTTAATACTATGAGGGATATGGGTGTGTAATAGAATAATCTGAGTCAACTCATAATGTCACCTGAATTGGACCACCATAAGGCTCGAAGAATGTTCCCGATCACCTTGGGATGGTGGAAAGCACCGGGGTATTATACAAGGAAATGTGGGAAAGATTTCACCCACCAACAGAAATATGATAAGATAAGAACAAATAGTGTATCCCAATAGATATTCATAATACATCATATGAAAAATAACTAACCAAAATAAAAAACCCAACAATGAGGTAACAAGGTATAGAAAAACAAAAAATGTCAACAACCATGGTACCCAAAGAAACCCATGGTTCCATATCATCATGACTATAAGTCTCCACCATCCCAACCAAATAGAAATGTGACATTAACTATAAGATTCATCCAATACATGACGATATTCCCTTTACATGTATCCTACAAAATTGAGTCTATAAACACCCAGAGTCAAAATTAAGTTGTGAGCACTAAATCATAGTATGATACCACTAAGAATTCATAAAATTACTCGGCACATATATCAATTAGTTATTTTATAAAACATATTTCTAAAAAAACATTTCAAAATAAATTATTTTCCATTTAAAGACATCTTCTTATTTCCTTTTAGAATACGTTACATATTCCATAATAAAAACAATATAACATAACAAAAATCCCTAAGTTATAACTAGATGATATAAAAAATCAATTATAAATATCCATATCAATATCAATTAGTAAAATAAGAATATAAATGCACATGAATTTAATGTATCCAAAAATCACAAATTGAAATCCATGATAAGATGGTGTAGATAGCTAAGAGAAAATTTAGACTCAAGCATGAATAAGTGAATCCCAATGTCTAGGAACCTTGGTACCATAAAAAGGATACCCCTAGAAACCATGGAATCAATGGAACCTACCCTTGCATAGATAACACCACTGGGAATTTTATGCATATAGTTTCCCCCTATACCCCTTGTTCTACCATTATTCTATTACATAATAATTACATTCATTGTAAAAAATCATGTTTCATGAATGTTATAATAAATAAAATCCATTTCAAAACCATTCCCATTGAAATCCTACTAGGAATCTTTAATATCCTATGAGGAAAAAAATTAATAATTAATATTGTCATGACCCATCCCCCGAGGCCCATGCCATGATTACCCCAAGATCGCCTCTAATATGCCAGGGGCTAGAGACTAGTGCTGAGTAGGAATATCCCACAAATGGGAGGCATTTTCCTAATAATTTGTACACACACATGACTCTAATCCACAAAAGCTGGAAAGTGAAAACACTAAGTAAAGAGAATGCATTCATTCCACTACAAACCAACAATAGTGTATGATAGAAAGTTGAGCAATAAAGTAAAACTGAGCCAGAATAAAATCCTAATAAAAGAAAGAAAACTAAAAATTTAGACCTCCAAAAAAGGGTAATGAAGCTTTTGAAAAAACCTCAACTCATCTAATCACACTAGGCATTGTCAGGTCCTGGTCTTGGTCATGCTCCGCCTAGGACTCCACCAAAGTGTCAGTTGTTTTCAAAAGGCATGACATGTGTGGGAAAATCTCATATAGGGGTGAGTAAAACAATACTCAGTAGGGCACCCGAAACAAAAAGTAAAAGTCCACAAATGAAACACCAGTAAGAAATATAAATTCAACTCGACATAGGTATATGTTAATGACACATATAACAAGAACATCCAAGTATAATTTTAAAGGATTACAATACGCAACATATCATCCACTGCAAGCCAAATGTTTTCGCTCGTAGCATGCTTGATTTCGAGAGATCCCACACCTCAAGATATCTGAAATAAATCATTTAGAACAAGTATACTACAAGAATATGAAATAATATCTGGTCTCAATATGTCACAGTGTTTCCCTGAGATGTCTGGTCACACTGAGAAAATGAGTCTCGATATCACAGCCAATATGTAGTCATAGGATTCTACTTGTGGCACAATCATTCTGGGAGAACTCGCTCCTTGAGAGATGAAGTTATCAGAGACCCTTGCAAAGAGGTCCTGCTAATTTGGGCCCCACCTAAAGAAGACGCACTGAGAACTACCCAAAGTACACTGGTCAGGTCAAACCATGAAGGAAGGAATCAGATATCGATACACATATAGGGGGTCCTACACCTAAGGCTCACTAGGGGACATCCTGGCCCTACTATAATTATCAACCCATATAGGGGATGGGTTCCCGAGTAAATATTGGTCACACCCATGCCACAAACCCTATCTAAGGTACCACAAAGATAAGTGAGGATCGACTGGGCCTCTTGGTGTGATCCATGCTCCAGCCCGCGGAGTTACTGAGAAAACCATGATGAGCCAACTCACATAGGAACACAAGACATTCTCTATGATAGTGATGAGATCCTGCATCAAGCCTTCATAAAGAATCCCAAGTGTATTGTCTCAATCTCTACTGTCACCCTCTATGACTGGATTAGGATCCATTAATGATCCCTCATAGAAAGGACTAAGAGAATTCTGCCATCCCCTTCTGGTCAAACTAAAACCCCACTAAGTCATCTCAAAAGGACCACCTCATCGAGAGGGTCCCAATGACTCAAACTACTCATCAAATGAACAAATAGTTTTAATGTTATAGGAATTTTAGTGAAAAGGGGTAGGTTGGGTCTGGGACCAGTCTAACTGACCCGAACTGACCCAGCCTGGGGTCTGCCGACCCGACACAGGTCCGACCCGACCCACTTAGCCCATCCTACCCTATCAAGGGCCGAACATTCCCTATCTAGGCTCATCCCGCTAGTTCCAGCTCGGCCCACTCATAGGTGGTCCGGTTCGTCCGCCCTGAACTTGGCGGCTTGTGGCGTCCACTCCATGTCATGTGGTCAGCTGACTACATTCCACCGGTCTGACGCGGTGCCTACTGTGTCATTAGACCACCCCTTTGTGGCCTTCCCAGGCCACAAGTGGTTGGCTTCCTCCAAACTAGAATATGGCCACCGCTGTGTGCCACCGCTGGGAACAAAACCCATGTGGCCCCTTCTATGAGTCACCAGACATGCTCTGGTGCTCCAATCTCTAATATGGAGGACATTTTGGAATCCTCAGGTCACCATATTCACTTCCATGGGCTCGAATCCACATTACGAACCACTTCACTAAAAAATAATCAAATAGTGGTATCTCCTGTGTTACATTGATCTGTCCATCGTCATAGTTTCACACCTCTGATAGGTCATCCTGAGGTTGGATCTTTGATTTTATATTTTTGTGCCATGAAAAGTGTGTTCAATTATCATCCACTCATTATTCCGTATGGAATGGGAAGAACATGATTGGAGGAATAAACATGAAAGATAAAACTAAGGAATGAACCTCAGTCATTGTTTGTTATTTCCTTAATCTGATCCCATTATAAGGATAAAGAAAATGAACTTTAAGCAGAACAATTTCCCCCAAATTATAACTCACAAGTCAAACCCTCCCGCATGAATGATTGAATAGTAGGTCAACCTGTTCGTGGGTTGATCTGCATTCGTTATTTAAATTCAAGAACTAGGAAATAAAATATTTAAATAACAACCTCTACCTAGAGTATGTATTGGTCAGCATCAGGGATTTATCGCCATTGGCTAGTCGTTGAGAGACATCATGATCTGTTATCTTGTCGATCCTCGATCTTCATTGACGTTCATCATTCTCCAACAGGATGGTTTCTTCTCATTGCATTATGAAAACTCTGTGGTTATGATAATAATCGTATATTTCTTAACAAGGCTCTATTAGAAGGAAACCAACATAGTTTTTCCAAATTACATCAATTAAAACAAATTTGAATAATTATTTTAATGATGTTCACGTCCAAAAATTAAAATTCAACCTCAACCTGTGATGGTCGAGGTTAGGCCCTTCCTAAGGTAAAGTTGATGTTTTAGACTCAACAGTGCCCTCTTATTTTTTATCTAGGCTCCAATTTTATAGTTATTCCACTTTTTTGTAAAATTGGTCTTGCACGCTATTTAAAAAACTTAACATTTTTTGATGGATTATTCTGGGAACACCAGGCCTTAGAATTTCCCACCGTCTTAGTGCTTGGTCTAGTAATTTTCCCAAGAATTTTCTAAAAATAGAACTAGGAAAATATGAGTCATTTTAAATAAAACTTAGAAAATGTAAATAAAAATGTATTATTTAAAAATCGCAAGTTTCAAACCCACTAGGGCAATCTATATGTTAAAATTTAATTAATGAAATTGAAATTGAAGTTATTTGATTGTTTAGTGGAAGAGAAACAAATTATATCATGTATTGGGTTGGAATATCATGAGGTGAGGCATGCTAGGATTAGTTATTTTTAGTTTTGTGAACTAGGGATTCAATTGAATTTTGGTTTATTCATTATTGGTGTCAAATTTGGGTCAACAATTATCCTTGGTCTGGGTACCCTACACTAATCCTTAAATTCCTCCTTCAGAATGTTTATCTACTAGGTTCAATCGCAAAACTAGGAAACCCAAACCCCTATTTAAAAAAAATAACCTATATTTCATAATGGTCATACATGAAATAGGATAATTAATTAAATAAATGAAATAAACCACCTGAAATTGCAATCAATTTTCATGCAATTATAAAAAAGAAGAAATTTGGAATTGATAAATTGCATTAAACCAATCCAACATAAGAATAAAATATAGAAATAATACCTAATAACTCTTCCCCACTACAATCACATCACCCCACATAAGGAAAACTACTTACTCATACTAGGAAATATTAGAATGAGAAGTGTTCATACCCAAGGAAGAATTGTGGTGAAGCAAGGCTCCGGTGGTGCTCGTGTCACCTGGAAGTCATCTATCGAATACTCTATTCTGGAGACCGTGTACTATGTTGACAAGGGTTGATTTTTAAATCCCCCATGAAACCCTTATAAATTTTTATCTTTTTTTTTGTTTCCCGATACTCACATGATGTTTAATTGGTACATGGTGTGTAACTTCTTTTCACGGTGTGCAACGACTTCATCTTTTTTTCTGAGAGGCATAGGATTCTCCTAATGATCTCACATTGTGTAATTAAATGCATTAATTATAAGTGTTTTCCTCCACTTCTCCAGATTCGATGTATCCACAAAAATATAGTGTCAAGCTTCTTCACATATCTCAGGTTTTTAAGTGAATTTTATCTCCTAAATTCATCTATTTTTGTTTCGTTTCGGAATAAATGTTGATTCCTTCCATAAAACAAAACACATGTCAAAAATTTCCTTAAATTGGCATGAATAATCATTTAAATATAGAAATTAATTCATTAAAATACCATAAAATGTATGCATGAAATACATATATCACCCATATTTTTATAAAAATATATATATATAAGGGTCCCACCACTCCCATGCATTAAAGGCCACTTGAATTTCAAATTCTTCTTTGAGTTATCTTATCCATCACATCATGTTAATAAATCAACATTTCAAATAAATCCATTTTGAAAAATTCTCCATTTCCTCCAAAGATAGTATTCATTTTCCATATTTAATTTCATAAAACAAACCAAAGGAAATAATATCATGGACCTTATAATAGCCAAGGGATATACTATATAATAAATACACTAAACACAAAAATGATGAAAAATCATTTACTTCTAAACTGATGTTGGGAGATTAGGAAATCATATTCACAAGAACCAAGAACTGATAGAAAGAACATAAAATATCCATTTCCATTCTTGATCAAGTGATCTAGTTTGATAAGACTTCAAAAACATAGAGAATAAGAGAATAAAATGTATTGGAATGAATTCCACTTACCTTTTTAAACCTATAGAGATCTGAGCTTCCAACTAGTATAAATATTTTTTATGTGGGATAAGTATAGATCCAATAATTTCATCAAGTATACTATAAACCAAGAAAATTTATGTTAGGGTTGAGAGAGTCAGATTAGAATAAATAAGAAAACTTTTTGGCCTAAAAATACAATTACACCCATACTAATTTGCACACTCAATAGCACTAATAGATACCGACTAGGCCTCACTGGCATGTTGTTGGGTACATTTAGAATGCCTATACCTCCATGTCCCCTAAAGGCTATATGATGGAACCTACATAGTATCATGAATTATTTCATCCTTCATAGGTTAGCTGGTGTCCCCTAGTAGATAATTTGTGGCCTCCTATTTCCACCAACATTCCAAAGACACACTCTCAACCTACAAGCAACCCAGATCATAAAATAGAAAAATAAATAGGGGGATTTAAATTTGATTTCAAATTCCATGGTGTTACAAATACCCCCACCATAAAATCGTTCTATTCTCATAAATACAAATGATTTCAAACATAAGATAATATATATATATATATATATATCTTTCCATCATAAGGGCCTCATACTCCCATGTATCATGGTTTTTTCTACTATATTGACCTATCACTTGAACTAATGTGATTATATTTCTATCATGTACATTATCTTATCTGTTCGTTGTTAGTATATGTATTTCAACCAATGAGGTGTTGGGTTCAATCTCAACATCCTACCCCTCAACCACATGGGATATATCTAGCCGATACTTCTTCAGTAGGGAAACCTATAACATGTTATGGATAATAATCAAATAAGTAGGTAGGCCTAATCAATAATCCAAAATCCCAAGTCTCTCCAAATTCTCGAATGATCTGACATAATTAGGTGTTAACATTCCAAACAATCCCAATCTTCTATGTCCCTACTAAGTGAAACTCCAATAAATAAATGATCACCTACCTCAAAGTTCAATAGACAACAACATGAATAAAATAATTTCTTAGAGACTCTGAGCTATCTACAACCTCTTCCTAAAAAATTGCATGAAACCCACTATTTACTAAATGCTACTTAGTTTAACTGAGGTTCATTCTCTAACCACTACCCAAGAAAGATTTTACCAGAAATACCTCCCATGAAACACCTAAAATGGAACCATCCAGATAAAAATTCAATAAGGGTTAAAATATTAATATTTCACTAAGGGTTGATGTTTATTCTATTGGAAACTAAAGTCAAGAATTCATCCCCATAACATGTATTCATGAATATAGATGGATTTCTTAGTCAAACAATCTATCTAGGGATGATATTTCATTCCCAACATCAATTGGGAACCTGTAATTTTATGTAATCCACTCATGAACCAGAATGTGAAGTGGTGGTATCTAGCACAAATTATATCCAATGCCACATGATGAAGTTTGATAGTCTATAACACAAGAAATTTCCCAATGCACTTGACCTTTGTTGACTCCGTGATAAGTAGGGAATATGTTGATTTCATTGGTCAATCAGTTATCATCAATATATAATCCTTACCACTAGGAGTTATAAGTATCCAAATCCTGATTTGTATGGATATCTCTTCCAATTTCTATACAGGAATGGGTGAACTTTTAAAAAACTCACATACCTTTTATGTTCCACCTTAATTCTATAAATTTTGAGGCACCAAGACATGAATATCACTGTTGATATTCTCATGTCTGACCACTAGTAATGACCACTTAGTTCATGATAGATCATGGTAGAATTTTGGTTCATAGTATAATTGGATCAGTGTCCATTATCCATTAATTCCATTCTCAAAGTCATCATAACAACCATTCTAACTCTAAATTGAAACACTCTATTCGTAAACAGAAACCACTCACCCGAGGTCTCCCCACAATTAATATTCCTTTTAAAACTCTAACACATTGTATTCTCATCCTTTATAATCTAAATCTGATCATCCATAAATTTTATTACCCTGTAACAAGGTAGTAATTCATGTATGTTGTCTCTTCATTCATCCAAGTGAATCTTAGTAAACAACCTCATCGTGAACCACTCTTCCATTGATGCCTTTACTGTCAGAATTAAAAAAATCCCCGCAAAGAAACTTCAACCATATTCCCTTTCCTATGGGTGTATATAATATCAAAATAAAATGTTTCAAGGTATTACACCAAGTGTATTTGTCTCAAATTCAAATTTATATTGGTAAATCAATAATTTAGACACTTACAGTCTGAATACATTGTAAAACTGTCTCTAAATTGGTAGTGAGGTCAATTCATAATTATACACATCACTACCTCCCACATAAGATCATGAATGAGGTAGTTATTCTCATTATAGAATAAATATCTAGAGATATAAGCTACTACATGTCTACCCTTTATCAGAATTCAACCCAAAACCATACCTAAGGCATTAAAGTAAACATCTTAATCAATTCTCTACTTAGAAGAATCATGAATGGAGATAAATTCAACCTCACATTCCTTTTGTCAAAATATATTTTTCAATGACCGCTCTACAAAAACATTACACCCTTATTTGTGAATATTTTGATAGATTATTAAAGATTAGAGAGGTCCAAAATAATGAGCCTTTTATAACTAGATAACCCCAATAGTTTCCATATTCAAAAATTATTTGTGTGCTTCTCTAAAGATATTATTTCCTGAATCTTTTTATGATCCAATAAGACCCCATTCTCATAAGTCACATGGACCATAAATTTCACTTCATGAATTCAAAATATCCATTTGTTTAGATTCCCATATACACTTATCCAAATATATTCCATCTAAGATATTTATATCATCAATGCGATCTTGTTATGATATGTAATAAAAAATAATATCATCAATAAATAAAATAATGAATGAATATAAAAATTGATGTAAGATTCGATTCATTAAAGGAAAGAACACTATAATAGTTTTACTATGTATAAAGGGAATAAACTAAAACTCACAATTTCCATACCAACTCTTTAATGTTGAATTAGGAATATATTCCTCTTAGAACCCAAGACAATGTTCCCCAAATCTCAGATCAATTTTCAAAATAATTTTAAATCCATTGAGCTGATAAAAAAGTTCATCTATCATGGAATCCAGATATTTGTTCTTCACTATCACCTGGTTGAGCTTTCACTAATCAACAGAATTTTGGATATTCTCATAGACCTTATTTACAAAGAGAACTAAGAATACACAAGGTCAAACACAAGGATGAAAAAATTCCTTGGCCTCAAAATCCTCAAGATGAACCTTTAATTCATTCAATCCAGAAGGTGAAATTTGGTATGATGGTAATGAAATGGGTTTCATCAATGAAATTAAATCTATAAAAGACTCAATTCCAATTTTAGGTGGTAACCCAAATAAATAATTTTTAAAAACATCAGAATTCTCACTAACCATGGATAGAAGTGTACAATTATGAAGTGGATCAAAAACTTCAATAAAAACTATAAAAATTGGTAGGAGATCATCTCAACATTATGGGTAATAGGCCTTTGATTTCATGATCACAGCTCCCACTCAACCTATATTACATGAGTGACTCCATCAGAAGAAAGAAATGGTACTTGAAATTGATAAAAATAACTCTTATACTTATGAATAATAATATATTTCAAGACAATGATAAGTTAAAAGTTTTCAAGATAAAGAACTACACGGTACCATACAGTTTCATGGTCAGTGATCATCACCCAATACTTAGTTCATTTAAATCCCTAATATTTATTATATCTGATCTTAATGGAAAGATCCATCTTGAAAGGAATAAACATAAAACACAATCCTAATTTTTATATAATCTAAGATGAGATAAAGGAATTAATTTCCCTAGTATTAAAAAAAGACATAACCTCAGAAGGTGAAATAATCTGCAAACCTCTCATATTAGTTTCTCGCACCTCTAAATCCCATAGTGTAGAATATAATTCATATAGATATCAAGTGTCATATTTCCCCTTCTTTCACACAATATTTTCACCTTTAGGATTTTGTTTTGACCCCACCACTTTTTTTATGTCAGGTATAAACTGAGATCTATTGGTGAAGGTCAATCCCTACCTATTACACTGATATTCTCTCTAAAAAAAGATGAATATCACTAAACTACCCACATGTGTGACACACATTGGGTTATACCTTGAAATCACATTTAAGGTGTCCATTTTTTCCTAAATTGGTAATAGACCACTTGACTATTTACTAATGTCTATTTCACATTCCTTCCACTACCTTAGTGTTGGTAATCCCAATTCCTTTTATGGATAAAAATGAAACACTTTCTACCTCATACTATTAATAATACTCAATAGTATAATGTATTCCATTATATGTATGCATCAATAATAACCATATTTTCATCAACATCTATGAAATTTGGTAGGCACATAAGAATCAACATCGACTAAATATCATGCCTAAAACCCATCTCAAACCTACAGGAATTGACAAGGTCATTGGAAATAAGATATATAGATAAGTGTACCAAAACTATACACTATGTAGCATAATCCATGAAAAAAAATCTCCATTCTCCAATATAACAAACTCTTATGATATCATCACTCCTAATGTATATGGATAGAACATCTGATTGATAGATTTCGTGAAGGTAGTCTAGGTGAGATCATTGTGCATCATTTCTTGTAAAAATGATTTCATCCACTTCCTCCCCAACCCTTCAAGATAATACATTTAAAATATTGAATTTAGTTCCTTCTATAGTTTTCAAAAAAAATCAAGAACAAAAATTTGATTCCATTTTCATAATCCAAATTTATAGAATTGAATCCAAATGGATAACACTATAAACAAGGAAGCTAGAAAACCCCATACTTCCAATGTTAACTGAATGATTGTCATGAAAATGATATTTCCAAGAATACTCCCACTCCACCTTTAATGTTCCAATAGTCATATCTATAGTCTATTAACAACCCCCTAAACACTTGTTGTTAAGAAATAAGCATTAGTTTATGTTTTAACTCAACCCAAGGCTCCGATGATAATTTAAAAGACTCCAAACCATTTCAACGCATAATGAAACTTGTATTAGAAAACCAAAAGTCTTGAAGCATATTCCCAATAAAAATAAGCTAGGGATAGGAACCTGGGTACCATACAAGGAACCATATGAAAAATTTCTCCCTCCAAAATATATACGATAAGATGAAAAAAAATAGAGCATCATTGTAGATAATGATAATGTATCATTTTCCAAACAACCAAACAAAAAGATAAAACCCATCAATGGGGAAAGAAACTATTAATGAATAAACAGAAGACCATAAATATAGAACTTAAAGAAACCCATGGTTCCATCTCTCCATGACCAAATGTGACCACCATCCAAACCCACCAAAAATCCAACATGAACTAGGAGAGTAATCCTCTACATGATTCCATTCCCTTTAACTATATCATGATAAAACTAAGGATAAAATTTACCCAAGAAAAAACTAGGGTGTGAGAAATTTTTCTTAGTAGTATACCACCAAGAATGTATACAATGACTATCCACATTCTTATTTTAATTCTTCAATAAAATAGAATTGAATAAGAAAAATAATGTGACATAAAAAATATCCATAAGTCAAAAGTAGGTGAAATAAATAGGTTTCAATCATAAATACCCATATCCATATCTTGTAATAAAATAAAAATATCAATATATGTGTACGTAATATATCAACAAAACAATAAAGGAAATATATGAAATGTGGCTATGCACAACTAAGAAAGACATTAGACACTAATAGACATAAGTAAATCCTAATGTTTGAGAACCTTATCCCCTAAAAAAGACTTCCCAATAGAAACCATGGGTTCAAGGGAACCACCCCTACTGATAGTTAACTCCATTATGACTCATGTATGTCTCGTTTCCCCACATATATTATAGTATCAAAATGTTAAATTTCATATTTATTACATTCAAAGAAAAAATCAAATTTCAAAAACACTTTCAACGTAAAGAATCCATTTCAAATCCAAGCAAAAATTTTCATAAAAAAATATATAGCGATTACACACCACTTCAATGCATGAATACACACTTTCATTTAAAACTCATCTAAGATAAATTTTATCAAACACATAATTTGAATAAATCAATTTTTTAAAGAAACCCCATTTGAAACATCATCCATTTCCACAACATTTATTATCCATTTTTCCTAATAAATTTCATAAATCAATCCAAGGGAGTACATCACAAAAACCCAATGATCAATAAGGGATAGACCATAATATAGAGACACCTTCCTCAAACATGGTGAAAATTGTGTTTCCTTCTAATACTATGATGGGAGAAGAAGATATTAGATTCAAAAGAACCTAAATCTGATAGAAACAACATCAATTATCCATGTCCATGCTAGATTCTCAAAATAAAACAAAAACATGGATTGGAATAGATGAAAACAGAATGGAATGGATTCCCCTTACCAATATACACCCATATAGATCCATCATTTAAACCAGTATGAAAATTTTCATTAGGGATAGGGGTAGAGCCATGTTTGTATCCAAGGTGGCTCTAAACTAAGAATAATCTAGTTAGGGATGAGAGGTTATTGTTATAGGGGATAAGTAAACACATCATTCTAATAAATTTAATTAATTCAATATTAATATTCATTTCCAATTGTTCCATAGGCCAGCCAATGGGCCTCATTAACTAGATAGTGGGTACAAGAATAATTCTTGTACCACCAGGCCCCCCACCAACTAGAAGGTTGGGGTCCAGAAGCTAGATGATGGAACCTACAAACCTATTGGAATTATGTCCTCCTATACTGGATAGTTGATGACCCTCACCATCTAGGAAATGACATGATTATTCCATTAATAATACAAATAGACGCTCCATGAAACAAAACAACCCAAGTCAACTAGACAAGACACCCAATCGAGCTCGTTAAGGTGGTGAGGTTCAATAAGATAATACAAAAAATATTTTATATTAAAAATCAAGTCATCAAGATAGAGTAAAAAAAGAATGAAAGAGATACATCCAAGATCCATACAATCCGATTCAAACAAGAAAAAATAAAAATTATGTCAAGAAAAGAACAACAGGAATCCATGTAAAAAATTATTACCTAAAAACCATCCTGCTATAAAATCATTAATGAGAAGATAATCCAATATATAAAAATATACCCTTCTATTTACATAGATATTTAAAAAAACATATATAACCTCACAAAGGAAAAATTATGGTGTGGTCACAAAGTCCATTAGTATTAATTCATAGAATCTATATAAAGACTATGAAGGTAAACAATCCATAGGCACACCATAATATAAGTATGTACAAAATATAACCATGACTAATCCATCATGTGAAAAAATGTGACCAAATAACCATGAAAAGTCCATCATGTCATAACATGTGAGAAAAAGTTTGACAAAGAACGCCATTTAGGCACTAGCCTATGGTTAAAAGTACTTTACAATAAAATAAAGGCCTAATTAATTCTCATAGTGGATCTAATTAGTATATCCTATTGCTGAATTATAAACACTAAAGTGAAAGAAAACCTCAAGTGTCATTAGACACACTATGAGTGACATGTCTATTACAGATTCACCTAAGTTTTCTAATGTTCAATGTTTATTAAACCCCATTAAAAACCCTGATCAGAATTTATAAAACATTTTTAAAGACAAAAAATTACTTTGGTTATTTAAAACCCATTTGTAAACCAAACCCACCATTCAAGAATTTTATCAAACACGTAGAGTGAAAAATATTTATTTAAAACCCCCTTTTAAAACATGATTCCATTTCAAAAAATAAATTGTAATCACAAATAACATCAATTAAATGAATAAAAAAATAATTTTCATGAATAATGAACAATTATTAGAATTATCCAATTGTATAGAAACAATTACATCAAGAATGGAGGTAGAAAAAATTGCCTTCAAAAATAGAGATAATGGAAAAGTAGATCTTGTCCTCAAGATCCTAGATCCATAATAATCTCATTAATAATTTATCAAACCCCTTATATCTAGAATTCTCAGCCCCTTTGGGTTTCTAAGAGACAATATGAGAAGATATCCAATGAGTATCTAAGAGGAAAATGAAAAATGGATTAAAAAGGAAACATACCCTGAAAATATCCATAAAAACGAAGTGAATTAACCTAGAATACCAAGATAGAAACATCTACACCTTTGGGGAAGGACTATCCCAATCCAATCTATGATTAGGGGGAATTATAGTTTAAAATGGGGTCTCATGAATTTCAAAAACAAAATTTTTATGTATTAAAAACAAAAAAACATAGTTTTCTTGGGAGGTTGAATGGTTAAGACTAACCATGACCCTTAACCCTTCCCCTAATAAAAAAAATATTTTTTTGGATGAACTATATGGATGCATGGTTACTTTAAACATGACCAAATCATGAATAACCCCTATTTTTAGGGGTGTATATTTTGAATGGGTGGCCTCGTGATTTGGAAAAATGTGTTTCCCTTTCCAATAGACCATGTTTGGCCGCATGGTTTCCTAGTCCAAGTCGCATTGTTTTCACTAATGTTGTGATAACCATTCACAACCCCAAGGGATCCCACCTCAAAAAAACCCAATAAAAGACCCATACAATGAATAGTAAATAAAGGGTCGATTATTACATGTATGAAAGTAATGGAATGTTACAATCTTTGCCTATGAGAAAAAAACATGAAAAGGTAAACAGAAGGGAGGCGCTTACCTGATTTTAAAAACCATGGTGAATTAGTTTATGTAAATTTTTAATTGAACATAACCAATGATATTTTCCACAATTTATATAAACACTCCCTCCTATTCTACTACTATGAAGTGATATTGTAATAAAATAAATGGAAATAAAAAATTTAAATGGTTTACCAAAACATGGATAATCTAAGGAGAATGAAACGATGTTGTGTTGATACACCAAAAAAAACATGGATATTTATATTTTTTTCATTTAGTACAATACACACGAAACCTATTTTTTACTAAATTCAAAAAAAACCATTGATCATACTATAAAGTCAAACACACATATTCAAATGAAAACTACCTTCCTCTTTTAAAAATAAGAAGTATAAATTATACCAAGGATAGTCCAACAATCAAAAATGCTTCCACCAACATCCAATGAGATGGAATAATATAGGACCTTCCTATTCTCACGTAACATTTTAGTTCTTACGATATATTATTTTCCCTATGTTTGAAAAGGTATTATCTACTATTAATGTAATCTCTCTACCTTCAGTTATTTCAACTCAAATACTATCTCCCTTATTTGTTGTGTTTTTTTATTCCCCAATAAAAAATATCTGGTCCACATCGATGTTAAAAATAATCTTATATTTGAAAAGGAAACTCAAAATTCAGCAATGATATATCCACCTATATTCAATTACAACCTAATAAAATAATTTATAATAAATAATTATATTAGAAATACTTAGTGAAATATCCTATTTGAATTTCAAAATGAAACTGCATCTATTATTACACTCCTAATAGTGTGTTTTATGGTCTAATCCAAATATACAAAATCCACAAAATAATTGAACTTAAATAACTAAAATTTCATTCCCTAACCCTTCCATTAATATCAACAAGATTTTATCCACCTAAAGTGGTCAAAACACTAATCAAATTTAATGATTAATACAATATATTATAAACTATAGCAGGTACTGTAGCAGGTACTGTATCAGGCACCATAGCAGTACTGTAGTAGGCACTGTAGCAGCACTGTAGAAGACTGTACACTGTGCAGCACTGTAGCAGACTATACACTGTACAGGTACTATAGCAGATTGTACATTGTATGGGTACTGTAGCAGGCACTGTAGCAGTTACTGTAGCAAGTACTGTTCGGTACTGTAGCAGCTGGAACTATTAACCTTGAGCCACCGGTTTGGGTTTGGAGTCCTTAAGGATTTCGGGCCACCCAGGCCTTTGGGTCAGTAGGGCTTTAAGGCCACCTTTAAGGCCCTTGGGCCACCTCAAGACCTTCGGGCCACATGTAGTTTCCCCAGATGCACTACAAAAAAGGAGCAGCCCTAGATGAGGATTCAGAGTAGGTGCACTCACCAGAGCAGAACCAAATGGATTGTCATAATGAGAGGGTATGACTATGACATCGGTACCATCCTGTGCTTGCACGGGAAGCCTAGCCAGATGGCCATGAAAAGGTGGAGAGCTACTATCATGATGCAGATGCTAGGGAGGGGCAGTTCCTTGTAGATAGTCTGGTTGAATTCCTTAATACCTTCAGGTCATGTAATCTCCTAAGCCTACGGGCCTTGTAATCTATGAGCCTACAGGCCTTGTAAGGGTTCCCCCTCATCCCTTGAAAGGGGGGTTATCAAAATTAATAAAAATGAAGGCCTTCGGGCCATTTGGGCTATACTCTGATATGAAACATACTATTTTCATGAAATGAATCTTATAAAATTTCCATCATCACTCTTAGAAAATCCAAAATAGCACTTATTTATTTACTAAATAGTATTTTTTGAATATGAAATGACCCTTATGGAAATTTAAATAACCCTTATAAAATCTAGGATTACTATTATGTATTTTTTAATGACATTTAAAAAATTTCCAATAACCCATATTGAGTCATTCATTTTCAATTATTCAACTTCCTACTACCCTAATAACCCCTATGAAGTCTAGAGTGATTCTTAAAAAATTAGGGATGGACCTTAGGATTTCCCCCATTCCCAAAAAAATGGATCATATTCTAATAGGGAGAACATTGTGACATTTCTATTTTCATGTCACCATTGAAACAACATATTATGAAAAGAGAAAATAACCCATATAAAAAGGACCTATATAGATTTATAGCATCTGATACAAATTAATTTCCTTTATAATTACACTAAAACAACACCAACCACTAAATTATTCATTCCTTGTGAATTAATAAGAATCACTGATGGTTCATTCGACTATCTTATTAACAAACACAACCTAAAAAACATTACTAGGGATTTTTTTTATAAAAACACTCCCTATGTTTATGTTGAGAATTATAAAATAGATTCAACACATCTACATTAAGAAACAAAATCTCCTATGATAACTAACTAACTCCACTAACAGCATAATATTGTTGAGTCAATAAGTTTTATTATTACTTTTCTTTTGATTTATGTTTTGAAAATCACAAACACATTTTCTTAAGGAAAAGTATCTTTCTCTATTAAATTTTGTCTTAAGGAAATTTTAAATTCTCTAAAAACATTTTTGAATTTACATGTGGGTTTCATTGTATTATCTCGTGTTTTTCTAAACCAAGACTACCCATATTTTTCCTATGAGAAAAAATCAGATCCTTACCAAACATAGAACCTTAAAATTTCATAGAATCTGATTTCCCTAGAATTTTGACTCTGATTTCTCCTAAAATTAGATTCTTATTTATTCTAGAATCAGACTCCAATTTCTCTGAAAATCAAACTCTGATTTTTTCTAAAATCAAAATCTGAATTCTTCTAAAGTTAGACATTGATTTATTCCGAAATCATACTCTGATAGCTCTTAAAATTGTACTTTGATTTCTCCTGAAATAAGATGTTGATTTCTACTAAAATAATACTCTTATTTCTTCTGAAATTAGACTCTGATTTTCTGGAAATTAGAATCCAATTTCTCCTGAAATCAGATTCTGGTTTCTTCTTAAATCAGAATCTTATTTATTTAGAAATCAGATTCCAAATTCATCATAAATTATAATCATAATTCATCATAAATCAGATTCTATATTCCTCAAAATTCAAATTCCTAATTTTTCAGAATTTGGATTCTGAATTCCTTTTACATAAAATTCGATTGTTCAACTTGTTTTGACTCTGAGTCACACTTTATTAAGAATCCGATTAAATTATTTTCATACAGTTACCTCATTTACTTAATGTAACATTTTTTTTATCGGATCCTTATCTTTTAAATTTTTCTTAAGCTTAAAAATATTTTCATTACATATTAATGTTTCTTTAACATGATATTGTTTCCCATTTTTTCTTACATGATAAATTTTCATAAAATTTTTTTCTAACTAACCATTGATTGAGTGAAATGTGTATAGGTCCCTCCAATATTTAAGGAAAAATATGACCGTTAGAGGGGTGTGCCGACCATTGGAACCTTTTCCTATAAATACCCCAACCATTTTAAGATTTCAACATGTTGACACAAAACACATCTAGAGATTATAATTTGTGATACTGTGATGTGATTTCTAGAGATAGAGACTCCCATAACTTGTGTGAATTCTATGAATAACTTGTTTAAGCTCTGAGAAACTTTTTCAGCCTACTTAGTGTGATTCCGATTGTTGCTGATCAATCAAGGGATTCCTGGGATAGGAATACGGAGGTTCTGACTACCTTAAAGTTAGAGGGCTTGAGGGGATATCAAAATAGATTCTAATATTCTTATCAATGGATTACCCTAGTGTGGGTAACACAAAATATCTTGAATGTATAAATCAAGGGACCTTTATCTAAGGTTTTTGGATACCCTTCTCTTTGGGTTAAACGATTTATTATACTTTTTTACATGTTTTTGTAACAAATTTAATTCTTCTACATTTTGTTAAATAAATAATGTCTAACATTATTATACATTGTTATACTTATATACTCTGATATATAATATTCTATACACTTTAAGGTAGAATCTTTCTCTAAGTAAACTTGTCTTATGTTTTCTTATCGGATTCTAAGAAAGTTAGTTTCTGAGTTAAGAACTAAAGAGGGTTTGTGAATCCATCTTGTTTAACTTTGTTAAACATAGATTTTCTTAAGGATAAAAATGAATGTTTTTAAACCTAAAATTCACCCCCCCCCTTTTGTAATTGAGAATCTATATCTATATTTCGATCCTACAATTGGTATCAGAGGAGGTCTCTAAAATAATTATACTTACAAATAATTTTTCTTTCTCAAATTTAGTTTCTCATCTTTACTAGTTCATGTTTTTATTAAATATTTTATTTGTTTATGAAATTCTAATACTAACAGGTTTTGTGGAAAATACATTGTGTATATTCTTTAAAAATGATAGGAATGAATATTGGTTTTACAGATAATATAAATCCTACCAGACTACAAATATTTGATGGAAATTACTATGAATATTGGAGAGACTGAATGAAGACCTTTATTATAATCACTAGAGTAGACAACTTTGTAACGATCATAAGAGATTACAATTTACCGGAAAAGGAAGTTAGAACCTTTAAAAATAAATAAAAACAAAAATATCAACTAAAATACAAGGTATGCAATACTCTTTTATGTTCCATGACTAGGAATATCTATAGCCAAATATCCTTATGTGAAGAAACAAATAGAATCTTGAAGAAAATTGAAGTTACACACTTTGGAACCTCAAAAGTGATAGGAACAAGAAGATATATGTTAAGAGCTGAATAACATTATTTTACATTTTCTTAGGGAGAACAGTTTGCAATGTGAAACAAATATTTATGACTATCATCAACAGTCTTCAATCTGTGGGTGATAAATGAATTGATGATGAAATACTTGTGGAAAAAATAATTGGTATCATGCCTAATGAGTGGGAATCTAAAAGAACTATTATTGAAGAAAATAGGAAAGTTCCTGACATCACTCTTGATGAATTATTTGGCACTCTTCTTCAGTATGAAACTAGAATGAATAGATATGTAGAGATCAATAAGAAAAATAACGGTAATGGAAGTGTTGCTTTCACTACTACATCTAAATCCAAGACTCCTAAAAATCTTACTATATCAAAATCTAAGAGAGTTATTGTTATATCTGAATCAATTGATAGTGATCAGTCCTAGAATGAATTAGCTAATCTTGCTCGAAGTATGAAAAAGATTGTGGGAAAGAAAGATTTTTAGTATAGATATAGAAATAAAGATATAAAGGACAAGAAAGATTCATAAGTGACATGTTATGAATTCAAGATGGCAGGAGATATCATGCCTGATTGTCCTATGCTTAACAGAAAAGATATAAAGGCAAAGAATTATGAAAGAAAGAAAAATAAGTACTAAAAATCTAAGGATAAGAATGTTTTGAAGTCTAATGACACCTGGAGTACCAGTGGTGGTGACTCTTCAGATGAGTCCTCGGAATATGAATCTTATAGTCCTAAGAATATTGGTCCTATAGATATATTACCTATTGAGAATCATTGTCTTATGGATAATGTACAAAATGATGAATCCTAAACCAATATTTCATTAAATACTAATTTTCCTAATGAAGAATATCATGACTCTTCATATGAAGAATCTTCTTCATCAAAATATAAAACCTTACCTTCGTTTGAAGGAGTTTATAGATTTTCTAAATTACTTGAGAATGAGAATGGTAAAATAAAAAAGAAGTTAGAGAAATAAAATTCTAGAATTTATATTTTAAAAAAATTAGTATCATATTTTTCTAACGATCTTGATCCGAAAACTCTTGATTTTGACAATACTTCCAAAAACCTTAAGGAAGTTAATTTTAAGAAAAATAAACTTTCTAAGGATCTTGAAAATGTTATTTCCAAGAAAATTTTATAGAGTATAACTAAAAACATAAGACTAATGGCTATGAGGATAAGAATTTAGTCATTAGACTAAAATCTAAAATATTTTACTTAAAGAAACTTTTATCAAATTTTACTTTGGGAAGGAAATAATTCAATAAAATGTATTCACAACTTTGTCCCCTTAGTAATAGTTCTGGATTTGGTTCTTTACACTCAAAACTAGTTTTTATTCACAACTATTTGGTTCCCCAATTTGCTCCTTGTTGCACTAAGATTCAATGTGGTGTACATTGGGAGAAAAATGGTTCTTTGAATAAAACAAAATCCTTAGGTTTTCATAAAGAATACTTTTCTAAGAGAATATGGATACCTGTGATTTTACTTTCTAAAAATTTCGGATCTAAGAAAGTTTGGATTCTAAAAGTCTAACTATTTTATTTTTAGGAATACAAAGGAAGTTACAACAATAATACATGGTACATGGATAGTGTATTTTACTAAAATATTACTAGTAACAAAAACATCTTCTAAAATATTATCAAGATGAAAGGTGGAAAAGTAACATTCAGAGACAATGCTCAGGGAGAAATTGTGGGTAGAGGTAACATTGTTCTTCTCAGAAAAACATTAATTTCTAATGTTTTATTTGTTAAAGGTATTAAGAACAACCTTATAAGCATAATCCAATTATGTAATGAAGGTTACCTTGTGAATTTTAGGAATGATAAATATCTAGTACAATATTCCAAGGAATATTTTATTCTCTCTACCCATAGGCATGATAATGGATATACACAGAACTTAGAATACCTTAGGTTCCATGGCCTACCTGGACTTGGTAAAATGGATGATCAATCTTGGTTATGTAATATAATACTAGTACATTGTAACTATAGGAACCTATACAAACTCTCAAAGAAAATAATTTATAAGGATCCACTGGATCTAATATTTTATTATTCAAAATTTTTTTATCCTTGTCAATATAGAAACAAAAATAAGTCAATCTTTAAATTAATTAGTAATGTCTCATCTTTTGATGCATTGCAGCTACAACATATGGAACTTTTCAGTCCAACACAAACTAGAAGTATTGGAGGAAAATACTATGTATTTTTTTAGTTGATGATTACACTAGATTTACAAGGGTCTATTTTATAGAAATGAAATATGAAGCCTTTTCTTATTTTAAATATTTTTTCTTGAGAGTTAGAAAAGAGAAAAATATTTTGTTGATAACTATTCATAGTGATCATTAGGGAGAATTTGAAAATTCATACTTTGAAACTTTTGTAGTAATAAAGGCATTACTCATAACTTATCAGCTTCATGAACTCTTCAAAAAAATGTTGGTGTTGAAATAAGAAATTGTATTCTTCAAGAGATAACTAGAACCTTGTTGAGTGAATATTCTATTGCTGAAAAATTTTGGGCTGAAGCTGTTAGTACTGCTTTTTATACTTTAAATTGAGTTTTAATCAGACCTTTTCTTAATAAAAAAACTTATAAATTGTGGACTGGTTGAAATCATAATATTTATTACATAAAATTATTTGGATAAAAATTATTCATCTTGAATACTAAAGATAACTTACATAAATTCTCACCCAAATCTGATGACGAAATTTTCTTAGGATACTCCACTACTTCTAAGGATTATATTTTTTTTAAAAAAAATCATGTACTATTGAACTAATAGTACATGTTAAATTTTATGAAACTGATCCTTTTGTTTTAAAACAACCCCAACCTATATCTTCGACTGTGTTTTTAAAAACTGATTCTCAACCTTTTATGGAAGATTCTTCTAATAAGTAAAATAATCAAGAAAATGTTTCTGATTTATTTACCCTAGAATATTTTTTAACTTATATTGATGAACAGGTTTTTAAAAAACCCATCCCAATTGTTTCTAAATAATTATCCTTGTGGTAGTATCATTGGTGATGTAAATCAACTGGTAAGCACTATAAGTTAATTAAGAAATGAAGTAGAACATCTAGAATTTCTTTTTAAATTAGAACCTAAAATCACTAAAGAAGCTTTAGGTGATGATGATTGGATTAAATCCATGCAAGATGGACTAAATGAATTCAAAAGGAACAAAGTATGGACCTTGGTTCAAATACCTAAAGAAACATATTAATTTGTGTAAAGTGGGTCTTCTAAAAAAATGTGATGAAAATGGAATCATTTTAAGTAATAAAGAAATATTATTTGCTAAAGGCTATAATCAACAAGAAGGAATATACTATGAAGAAACCTACACTCCAGTAGCTATACTTGAATCTATTCTTATTCTACTAGCCTTTGCAGTATTTTTTAATTTCAAACATTTTCAAATAGATGTGAAGTGTGCTTTCCTTAAAGAATATGTTCAAGAGGAATTTTGTGTTGAACAAACTCCTAGTTTTGAAGATAAAAAAACATCCTGAACATGTTTTCAAACTTACCAAATCTTTATATGGACTTAAACAAGAACTTAAAGCCTGGTAGGATAAACTTACAATATTTTTATAACAAAATAATTATGTTAAGAGAACTGTTGATACAACAATTTTTATAAATAAAGATAATAAAAATGTTTGGATTGTTCAAATTTATGTTTATGAAATTTTATTCAAATCAACTTAGCAATACTTAACTGATTCATTTTTGAATCTCATGAAATCTATGTTTGAGATGAGTATGATGGGTGAGTTAACATTTTTCCTTGGTTTTAAAATTTCTCAAAAACTATAAGGAATCTATATATCTCAACATAATTATATTAACAATATTCTTAAAATGTATGGATATGAAAACACAAAAAGTGTAAGTACTCCAATCGGTACCTCAAATTCTCTTGATCTTGATGAAGTTGGGAAACCAGTAGATCAAACATCTTCTAGAGGTATGATAAGAATTTAAATATACTTAACAGCTAGTAATCTATAATTAATTTTTTTTATTTTACTTATGTAAAAGATATCAATATAATCCAAAGGTATCTCATTTAAAAGAAGTGAAAATAATTTTTCACTATTTTAAGTGAACCCTGGATTTAGGAGTTTTTTATTCTTCTAGAAATGATTTTGTTTTAAAAAAATCAGATAATTACTTTGGTGGATATAGAATGGATAGGAAAATTACATCATGAAATTTTCATTTCCTATGGTATTCATTAGTTTCTTGGTCATGTAAGAAGAAACACTTAGTAGCACTTTCCACTCCTCAAGCTGAATATGTAACAGCTGGAAGCTTTTTTTCTCAAATGTTGTGGATGCAACACACACTCACAGACTATGGACTGAGTTTTACAAAAACACAGACAATGTGTGATAATATTATGGTCATTTCCCTAAGAAAAAATCATTCACATCAGTCTATTTCAAAGCACATGGATATTATTCATCACTTTATTAGAGATCGTACACTTAAAGGAGATATCATTCTTTAATTTATCGAAACACAAGATCAACTTGCTAATATTTTTATAAAATCTTTACCCTCTGATCAATTTGAATATCATAAAAAATGTTGGTAATGATAATTGTAAGGTAATCGTCCATATTAATTTGTTGTTGAAACATATCTCCTTACATTAAGATACACCTTTTCATAGGTGGAGTACATATATTTATGAATTTATATTTCCTTAGTGTTTTTCTAGAACCAAAATTTTTATTTCCTTAAAATTTTTAGAACATAAAAAAATTTCTTAAATTTTTTTTGGAACCTAAAAATTTTTATTAAATTTTTTTTCAGAATCTATAATTTTCTTTTCTTAATAAAATTTTTAGATCCTAAGTTCTAAAATAATAACCTTGTCAATATTGAAAATTCTTTCCAAGTAATTTGGAAGGTATGTTTCCTTACATATATCTTTGTAATTTCATTTTTCACTTATTGGTATTTTTATATTTTTTTAAGAAAACATTATTGGATTTAATTTTCTTAAATATTATTTTTCCTTAAAACCTAAAAATATTAGAACCAAAAAATCCTTCTTCAGCATTGATATAAACTGTCAGATTAGATCAATTGAATCTCAACTATTTGATTGATTCAGAAATATGAATCGTCGCTACGAAGCCTATAAAAAGGACCCCCTATTCGCATCCCACATCGGTTGTCTTGGTGTTTTTGTGTTGATGATTTTCTACCCTTTAAAGCTACTGTTTGGACTTCTTTGTTTTCTTAAGATCTGAATTTCTCTTGAAGTTTCATTGAAAAATCTAATAGCCTCCAATAAGTAACTCATGGATTGGTTAATTTACCAAGAAAGGTTGGTGGACCAAAATTTCTTTCTCAAGTATGATTCTTTGATTTCAAAAATAATTATGAAGAATGGATGGAAAGCCTTTGCATTTCCAAAACAAATAATCAGGATCTGATTTATTTGGATGTCCTTATAGAATTCTATGATACATTCAGTTTTTATGAACAAGGAGGAAGAGAAATTTTTTTATTCAAGAGTTGTGGAAAGACTTAATCTTTAACTTTCTACAAGTTTGTAATAATTATAGATATACCTTATGAAGGAGAGGCTATCTTTTGGTCACACAAGTTTTCAAATAAGGATAGTAATTTTGAGAAGGTTAATGAAAATTGAGTTCCTTGGGATTAAAGGAGTTAAGCCACAAAATTTCAATCATCTTTAAACCAACATTAGATTTCTAGATCTATGGATGAATGGTTTTTTAATTCCAAGAAAGGGAGACAAGGATTCTCTTAAGAAATGTGATATCTTCATGATGGATTTCTTAATAAGTCTATGTAAGATAAATATCATCAAGTATATTCTCTTGACCATCAGTAATGTCATGAATGGAACCCTCAAGTATCAGATAATAATGTATCCAGAAATCTTGTTGAAGATTATTGTCCTTTTCCTAGAGTCTTTTAAAATTCCTTGTAGCTCAAAACCCAAAGTTTTCAAGATAATGTTTTTGAGTGATTATACTCTAAGAATAATGAAGATTGGTTTTAGTATTAAGTCAGGATAGTTCTTTGATCTTCCTAATAGTGATGTTCAAACTAATATAAATAATGGTGAAGAGGTATAATGTCCCAAAAAAACCCAAAAGAAAAGAAAAGATAAATAATCAGAACCTTAAGAGAAAGTACCATCTCCTGAATCAATATATGCTCCACCCAAGCTAAAAAATAAAAAGATAATTTCTAATGAAGTGGTAAAAAAGTGGAGAGATAAGAAGAAGAAAAAAAGAAGGAAGAAGATGCATTGTTTTTATTAGACCCTAGTGAGGCTAAGTACTCAAAGCTTCAAGCAGATGAAGAGATTGAGAATAAAGAAAAAGAGAAAAAGTTAAAGAATAAGATTTTAGAAGCTGAGATTGTTCAAGATTTTCTTAGAGATAAAGAGAAGGCATCTGAAGAAGTATAGGTGCCAGAATCCTTCTTGAAAGAACCAGTGGAATTTGAAACTTTTGGAGCAGATACGATAAATAATGTTTCAATTGAGAAACCCATTGTTGAAGAAGAAAAAGTTCATAAAGAAGAAGAAGAAGAATATGAAGAGGAAATTGTGGATGTAATCAAAATGGTTGAACAATATCATGAGAAGAAAAGTCCTTCTAACAAGTTTTCTATCCAAAATTCCAAATTTGAATCAAACACCATTATCTCAGAATGGAAATAAGATGATGCTCATAGTGAGGTTATAAACCTTTAGATGATGAAAGTAGCAATCATGATTTTATTCATTCTGATGATGATAAGGAAAATAGTGAAAAATGTGTTGTTAAAGAATTAGATGATGATAGAATAATTCAAGTTTTTAATAGTGATCATGAGTCTTAGAATGTTGATAAGGTTATCTCTAAAGTTGAGAAAGGTAAAAAGTGGTTATTGATTCTCCAAAGAAAGATAAAGTTGCAAAATCCAAGAAAGATTTTGTTGGAACATCTAAGGGAAAAGAACATGGGAAAGATAAAATTACCTAGCAAGCAAAGGAATATGCTTCAGAATCCTAATCTTAATTAGGGAAAGACTTTGTTTTTTAGTACTTGGAGAAGCTTGTGAATAGAATTCCCTTATTTCCATGTACTAATTCTTAGTGAAAATGGTTTCAACAAATAATCAATCAGAAGTCAAATTTAACAAGCATTATCATTGAAAAGTTAGTCAAACTTGAAAGCAATTTTAATACTTTTCACATATGATATGAATCTCATAGAAGATATTGCAAATAAATAACCAAGTGTTCTAATTCAGTGATTCATGACCTAAAAATTAAGAATGATTTTAATGATTCAGTAAAGGATGCCTTTGATAAGTCAGATGGCATGATCAAGAACCTTACAATAATCCTTTTAGAGAAGCTAAATCAAGAGTAAGCTGCATGGATTCAATAAGATAATGATCTAAATGGAAAGTTGAATTCTTTATCTTTAAATTTGAAATGGGAAATGCAACATAGGGAAGAGATGGCAGAAAAATTCAATGAGAAAGAAGAGGTTATAAGATCACAAAGTAAAATTATTAAGTCTCATGAAGAAATAATTGATGTTCTTGAAAGGAAAAATCTATATCAGGATCAGGATCAATTGATCAAGTATTTTTAATATGGCCATAAAGAGTTTAAGAAGATGAAGGATACCCTAAAAATAGCATGCTGGAGGATAAAAAGGATTAATGACTTCTTAAATCTGATCTTTTGTTGTATTTTTCTTGTAAAAAAATTTGTCATCATAATGAAATTTTGTTATCTTTTCGTTTCTTTGTTTTTTATATTCCTAACCATTTAGGTACAACTTTTTTTCTTTCCATCCATTCTTTTTTTGAAAATCACAAAGGGAGGGAAAATAATGATCAAAATAATATTAAGAAATATAATGTCTATGTAATGGGTAGATTACTTAAAGAAGAAATTCTTAAGTAAGGAATAGTTATTTCTTTAAGAAATACAAGAATATGATTTTTAGGGATTTGAAAACCTAAGGGGGACTTAGTTGTATTCATCATGGGTCATAAGTAAAGAGAGATAATTATTTATTTTAAGTTAAAGTGAAATCCTTTTTTCTTATTTTCTTTTGTGAAAAGTTTTTTTCGCTTTCCAAAAGGTGGGAGATTTTTGAGTCAATATGTTTCCTTATGAATTTCCCATTTATTTGTGTTTTGAAATTCGTAAACATGTTTTCTTAAGGAAAAGTTTCTTTGTCTAAGAAAGTTTTTCTTAAGGAAAATTTACTTTCTATAAAATCGTTTTGTAATCTACATATGGATTTTATTTTATTATATTGTGTTTTTCTAAACCAAGACTAACCATCTTTTTCTTAATCCAAAAAATTACATCCTTACCTAACATAGAGCTTATAATTTCTTAGAATCTTATTTCCCCACAATTGTGATTCTGATTTCTCCTTAAATATGACTCTGATTTCTTATGAAATCATACTCCAATTTCTTCTGAAATCAGACTCCTATTTCTCTGAAAATTAGACTCTAATTTCTCCTAAAATCAGACTCTGATTTCTCCTAAAATCAAAGTATAATTTCATCTGAAATCGGACTTCAATTTCTTCATAAATTAGATTCTGAATTCAATATAAATTATATTTTGAATTAATCATAAATCTGATTCTGAAATCCTCAAAATTCAGATTCTGAATTCCTTATAATTCATACTATGAATTATTTTACATAGAATCTGATTGTTCATATTTTTTAGGCTCTGATTCTCACTTTCCTAAAATTTAGATTAAATGATTTTCTTACATTTACCTCATTTTCTTAAAGTAATGTTTAATTTTATTGGATCCTAAACTTTTTAATTTTTCTTAAGATTTAGAATATTTTCCTTACATATTTATGTTTCATATACATGAAAATGTTTCCCATTTTTCCTAACATAAAACGATGTTATTCAATTTGTTTCTAACTAACCATTGGTTGAGGGACACGTATAAAGGTCCATATGAGATTTAAAGAAAAATATGACCATTGGAGGAGGTATCTTACTGTTGGAACCTTTTCCTATAAATACCCCATCTATTTGAATATTTTGACACATTGATATAGCACACATCTAGAGATTACATGTTGTGATACTGTGAAGTAATTTATAGAGAGAGACTTGCATGCCTTGTGAGAATATTGTGAACAACTTTTTCAAGATATAAACAACTTGTTTAGACTTTTGAGTGTGATCCTGATTTTTTTTATCAATTAAGGGCATCCAGGGATAGGAATATAGAGGTGTTGACTACCTTAAAGTTTTAGGGTTTATAGGGATATAAAGATAGATTCCAATATTCTTATCAAGGGATTACCCTATTGTGGGTAAGATAGAAATTCTTGAATGTATAAATCAATGGACCTTTATCCAAGGTTGTTGGATACCAATCTCTCTGGGTTAAAATATTTCTTATACTTTTTTACTTGTTTTTTTACAAGTTTTAATTCCACTGCATTTTGTTAAAGAAAGAAAGTTTAAATTTCTCATACTTTCTTATACTTTTATACTCTAATAAATAAGATTATATATGATTTAAGGTAAATTTTTGTCTAAGTAAACTTTATTAACTTTTCTTATCGGATCCATATTATTGAATCCTAATCAAGTTAGTCTTTTAGTTAATAACTAAAGTGGGATTGTGAATATAAATTGTTTAACTTTCTTAAACATAAATTTTCTTAATTATAAAAATGAATGTTTTTAAACCTATAATTCATCCCCCCCCCCCTCTTTTAATTGAGCATCTACATCTATATTTCTGTCCAATAAATAGTCCATCCAAGATTTAATCAATGATTCACTAAAAAAATATCAGACAATAAATAGTATTCTACTCATGATAGATAATATTTAATTGAAAATACCATCATTAAAACAGTTCATTGATCTTTATGTTGTCCAATTAATCTATAGTTATACTTTTTATATGATTAAAATGATCAATAATATCCCCTATTAAAAATACATGAATATGATTACTCCACATTTTCCAATAGGAAAGAAAACTACCAACCTAGTTGAAGTCAAATTCAATATATCTTCTCCATGTAATTGATATATTTTCCCTTCCATAGTCAAAAAACCCAAATATTACTTCCTTGAATGTTCAAAAATGTGGGTTAGAAATAAATAAATTTCATTAAAGAGTTTTTTTATAACTATTTATGGATAGAAAATCCCATATGTGATTGGGGGACCCTTTCCTAAACCCCGTAGATAGATGGATATGGTCAGACTCCAAGAACCAAATAATTCCTTTAAAAATCATCCTTAGGTAGTGCCTTTGCCAAGATGTTTGAGACTTTATTATTTGTTTACACATACTCATATTTCAATTGAAATTATTAAAACTTTTATTTTTGTGAAATTATATTTTACCTCAATATGGTTTGTTATTGAATGATAAAATCGATTATTGATAAGATTAATTTTACTCGAGTAACCTCACATGATGGAAATATGTGACTTGACATCAACTCAAATATTCTTATATTATGGGTTATTCATAGTAGTTGAATACATTAATGACTATCTTTAACTAATTAAGCCTCTTTAGTGCTAACATAAATGCATTCATTATTCTTACTCAACAAAGAAATGCATAAAATTATAAGATATAAATAACTAGAAGATGTTAACTTGAGATTATCCACTAAACCAACCCAACCAATTTAGTGCATCCAAAATATTATTTCAAATATATTATATGCCAGAATATTAAAAAATACACTACATTGTTTAAGTGTTGAAATATCCTCTTCACTAATATCATGTAGCTCTCCTTGGGAAAACTTATATACCGTGAAACTTGACTTGTAGAAAAAAACAATGTTAGTCCATGTTCCTGTTAAGTACAGTAGGCTTACAATAATTTGAATTTATTTCATCACATTTTCATTTTTTTCTATCATCGTCTTCGAAAAAAATTCTATTGGCATCCTCCAAAGTTTTCATTATCATGGAAACATCTCTTTCAAACCTATTGAGATTTTTTTTTGAATAAACTGATTGATAGATGAATGTTCCTTACTTTCATTGATGTAGTTTTTAAATAAAGTAAAACATTTAACCTCCCAATCATAGACATATCAAACTCAAACAACATATATTCATTAAATATATTTAATTGTGCATCACATAATCATTTAAATAGTACTCCATCCACATATTTATTAACCAACATACTTTTTCCATTTTATATCATGATATAGATATTAGGATAAAATCCTCCACTTTGGAAACCATGATTTCTTAGGTATTTATGATGCCTCGAATATTAATATCTTAGTGCTTACTTTAAATCATATAAATAATTATTTAACCATCACACTTTTCTATCCTCATTTTGAATAAAAATGTTGTTTTTTATAGGGGAACCCATTTCTCAAGAACCTCGTTGAGGAAGGATGGTTTTTTGTCCATTTGATACACATTGAATAACCATTATACAGACATTTCTAGAAAAATTCAAGTGGTTTATAACTAGGTAATGTGGGTACATGGATCATAAATGTAAATAACATAAATTCTGGAATATCCTTTCCACATTCCATACTTTATTTCAAGTTATCTTTTCATATATAGTGAGTTAATGTTAGATGTCAACTTGATCTAAATGCAATTTTTCTTTCTTAGAATTTGTAAAATTTCCCATGTTTGATTCATTTCAATTTGTTCAATCTCTTAATGAATTTCATTAACCTAATTTCCATACTTATAAATATTATAAAAACACAAAGGGTCAACTTGATATAAAAGATAAGTTTTTTATTAGGCCTTTAACCTCCCTGTTTTCAATGAAGTTATCTTGTCACCAAACATATTTTCATCACTTATTTTATCATTTCTTTTTATCATCTTTGTAGTTGATGAACCTTAAATATTTTCTTCATTATCAGTGTCTTCATCTAAGTATTCTTTAACTTTATGTGTTATACATAGGATTCTTAATTTAGAATAACCTTCCTTTGACATTTTAACACTATTATTTTTCAATATCTGATCAATGTTTTTCAATATCAATGTATTTATTAGAAAAAAAACATTTATGGTTACATCGTGATATTTAATGATTTCATACATCCTTATATTGTATGATTTTGAAAATTTTATTTTGGATGAGAATCCACTTAATATACCTTCATCACTATAATATTTTAGTTTCCTATTATTTTTTATTTTGAGAATAAATCATTTGTATTCAATGATTTGAAATTACTTAAATGTAATCTTATTACCATACCACATAACATAAATTATATTTGTAACACCCCTGAAAAAGTGAGACTTAAAAGGCTAAATGTTACTACCCATGTCAACAAGGTTCACCTTCCTTTTCAGGAGCCTGTCTGATTAGAACTCCACAATTAAGCATGCTTGGCCTGGAGTAGTGATCAGGATGGGTGACCTTCTGGGAAGTTTCCAGGATGTGTGTGAGTGAGGACAAAACACACTGGAAAGGACATGTGTTGGCCTGTGGGGACAGTCATTAGTCTGATAAGTGAACCTAGTGAGTAATAGCCTATGGTGTGCTAAGAAGGCAACCAAGGTATTATAAGAGACCCATGGGCTCAGATGATAAGGTTCATGGCCCAGGAGGTGGGTCATGACAAATGGTATCAGAGCCAATACCCAGCCGGAAGTGCTTAGTCACTGCCTGGGTTTGAGGCTTGGGGTCCACAACGAGGGTGTTGTTCTTTAAAGGGGTCGATATTGTAACACCCCTGAAAAAGTGAGACATAAAAGGCTAAATGTTACTACCCATGTCAACAAGGTGCACCTTCCTTTTCAGGAGCCTGTCTGATTAGAACTCCACAGTTAAGCATGCTTGGCCTGGAGTAGTGATCAGGATGGGTGACCTTCTGGGAAGTTTTCAGGATGTGTGTGAGTGAGGACAAAACACACTGGAAAGGATATGTGTTGGCCTGTGGGGACAGTCATTAGTCTGATAAGTGACCCTAGTGAGTAATAGCCTATGGTGTGCTAAGAAGGCAACCAAGGTATTACAAGAGACCCATGGGGTCAGATGATAAGGTTCATGGCTCGGGAGGCGGGTCATGACAATATTGTTTTCATTCATATATATAAATAATTTATTAGAGATATAAATCAATATAATAATTTATTCTTTGCAATATATCTATATTATATTTTTCTCATGTTTTGGAACATGATATTTCAAATTGAGTTCCTCTTCTCAAAAACTCTATTATGTTAAGAAGTCGTCACCATTGACACATGATTCATTATCCCATGATTTTAGAGAAATTATTCCATATGATTAGTAGTGAATTAAATACCATTATCACTCTAAAAAACAATAATTTTCAGTCCAATAATATTCTCTAATAATCTATTATAACATATATTATATCAGAACACTTTCAAGTTATGAGAGATAACCATCATCCATGTTATCCCAATGAAATAATTTATAAATAGATTATATAATCTCTTTACATCCTAGGATACGGTTGGTATTATACCACACATATCAAGGTTCACTTACTTAAGAATATATTTTTATTTTTTTCCTTTTATTTTTATTTATTTTTAATGAACTCACACTTTTAGAAAGTGTTATATGTGGGAGTGAAATATCATGTGCGATTAGGTACATATTATTCTCCTTCATTATTAATTATATCGTCCATGTATTATTATCTCAAGTTCCCTTATATTTTTTTACATAACTCATTATCATCCTCCCAGGGTAGAAATCACATTTATTCTTCTCCCCCAATGAGGTAGAGACCCCCTTCATGTTCTTTTATTACATTAACATAGCTCTATATAACCCCTTGATGATAAAAGTGAAGTTATTTAAATACACTACATTCCTTGAGTAATATAATTTAAATATACTAAGTAATTTTTAACTAAATACTTCAATAAAAAACAAATTTGATCCTCAAGTCTCTTACTTTATTTTTGTCTCTTTAAAACATGACAATCACAAACCTGTTTGCATTTCCAAATCAAAATATTCCTTTTTTATGTACTTTATTCGTGTCGAGTGATATTTATTCCCCATAATGTGGGATGAAAAAAATATATCCAGAATACATATTCTATCATGAGAAATCACTTTTTGAGAATTATTTTATGTTGTGTTCGTTCGTATATTTTTTTATTTCTTGTTCAAAATTTGAGTCCATCCTTATTTTTTTGGTGAATGATATTATTACACCTCTTTCTCTGTTAGATCATACTAATCTTCAAAATATGAAGATTTATTATTATCATTCATCTGAATTGATGAAGGTTCAAGTTTATGATATTTATTTATCTGTGCCCCATTTGTTACGTCTATTTTCATTGTTAAGGATAAATTCATGGATTTATGTTAAAAAGATTAACACAAAAAATAATAGTTGTTACAGAAATATCAAATATAAGGAATTTTTTCCATTAATTTATATATATCATTATCTCTAAAATTCCATTCTAATTTAGAAAACATATATTATGTGGCCCCCACCCATCAATAATAATTAAACAAAATAAATTTTGTATTATTTCTTATCATTTATTACCCAACTATTGATTTTTTGAGTATGTTGTAAGTCACTAAAAACAATATTCTTTTAGAGAGTATGAGCTTCTAGTTTCACATAAATAAACAATAAAATATTCATTTAATCAGTCCCCTCAATTAATTCACCTTTATCTTATAAATAATATACTTCTTGGAAAGTGATTATATTTTTCAATTGACCCCCCATATACCTTTTTACCTTATTTTGTTTTTAGTGAAATCGAATTTCCCAATGATATCCATTGAGTTAGAATTTCTTTCAGATAATTAGGCTTTCATAAGATCATTATGAATTCTATTTTTAATTCCCCAATTTTCTGGACATATCCTTTCAATGAACTAATCATGTTATCATTAATATATTATCATTATTCATGATTGATCTTTAACTATACTTAATTTTATGTTTTTTCAATAAATATAGATTTATGTTGTATAATATTAGCATTCAAATAATTTTTCAATTTTCTTTTTACTATATATAATGATTGGACTCATGAAACACAATATTTCATTTATTTTGAGTGGACCACTAAATTTAATATTCTTTAATAGAGGATTTCATTTCATCCTTGAGACCAATTATTTCCTAAACTTCATAAACATGATTATATTTATCCACTATCTGTGGTTTCTCTATGAAATCCATAGGAACTTCCTCCCTAAATAATATGATATCATCAATTTCATCAACTTCCTTTTATTTTTGTATGAAATATTTTTAGGAATAAATTTTGTTCTTCTTAAATAATTTTTTTCATCATATTCTCTTATTTTTATCACCACTAAATGATTTATTCCTAGTATCTTCATCTTCATCATAATTTCAAAAAATATTTGGACTTCTTTCAAAAATATTTTTAAATTTTCCACCCCAAATGTAAGTAAGTGGAATCCTACCTTTGAATTTTATCATTTCTTTTGATGATTGAAAAAATAAAATACATCACCATATCCAAATAATTATCCTCAATATTACGATTCACTATGGGTTTCTTAAATTCTCTAAATAGTTCTTCATGGTAATTTTACATTTTTATCGAATCTTTATCCATATTCCTCATCTAACATGAAATTATTTTTCTATGATGAGTATCCAAATAAACCTCAATTTAGTGTTTCTCAATGAGTACAACAACCATTGATTTGAATATTTATTTTATGCTTATCAGGATCATCATTAAAATTTTCATATCTTTGATATTTTCTTCAAGAACATGGATTCCCATAAAAATGATGTTCACTTGGTCAAAGAATCCATCAACAAACAGATTCTCATGCATTCTAAATTCCTCATACTTTTTATAAATTATATACAACTTGTCTTAACTTAACATAGATCTTTAATTATTAATATCATGATGTTCTTCCAACATTGAATGTGTGGATTTACATGACATCACATTTATGTAAAACAAATTGGATAATGAGCCACCTAATTCATTAAATATATATAGCCCAGTAGGACCATGCAGACACCTGAGATGGTGGGGGGAGAATATTATTTCCCATTTTATCAATGTTTATCTTCTTTTATATTATCCACTCTTACACTTGGACAAAATTCAGTTTCAAGAGACATTGTTTCTTCAATTCATGTGATACCATTGTCAAAGTATACAGAATAAGGAAGTAAAAAATTCATAATTAATTTTCAAAGTTTCATCCTTGATGTGATATCCCACTCCATTCCATGTTAAACTTAGGTCGCATAAATGGATTTTATTATAACTATAAATTTTCAGTGATTATAAGATAATTCTAAGTCATGAACATGTGTGAGGAAGGTATTATCCACTTACAAATTTATCTTTTTTTATAATGGAACCACTAGTTCTTCAATGGTGTTATTTATAGAGGAAAAACTTATTCTTATATTAATATTCTTAAACCACTAAACATGACTTCAAGTACTAGAATTTTATCAATTTAATTTCATGTAATATCGTCCTTGTTCCCCACATGGTCTCAATATTTTTTTTAAACAAAGAGTTCCTTAATTTTCAAGATTATTGATTAAATTAGAAAGAGATTAGTAGTGGCCCCAATAAAAACATTGGTCTCTTCTCCTTATACATATTCTTATTCATCTTAAACAAAATAGAACTCTTGAATGTGTTTTGATATTAAATTATACAGTGGTTTTTTATTTCTTTTGATACATCATTATCAAAGGGTTCATAGTTTTTCTCACACTTTCAACTTTACAGAGAATATAGTTATACCTTCAAAGATGAGAACTCTTTTTTCCATGACTTATAGAATGTTCCCAAGATTTCATGAATTTGAAATATTTCTTCCTTCAAAATATTATCTTATTTATATTTATAGTGATTTGTGAATATACTTTATCACACTATTTCATCTTAAATTTTATTTAATCTAATCATTTAATTTCATGTAATATTTTACTATAATGGTCACAATCTTCTATATTCTTCTTTAAACTCACACAAACTCAGATGAATTCTTTCTCTTGCTTGAAATATAGATATACACATACTTATCTCTTCATTTAAATTCTATAAAGACTGATTCTTTCCATCCTACTATGATATTCAAATATCACAATCTCTCCATCCATAAAATATTCTTTTTAAATAACTTCAAGAAAGCATATTCATATTTCCAAAATTCATAGTGGAAATCAATATTTCTATATGGAAATATTATTTGTGGAATTGATATTCCATTAGTTACTAGAAATTTATTTGGATGATCTTTCATGATTCTCATATTGTATCATTGTACCATTATATGATCATTAGATTATGATATCTGAAAAACATCACAAGCATCATCAAATTGTATTTTCTCTTGATAATATTATATTTCAAAAAACCTACAGAATATTATTCCATATGTTACCCAAATTTTAACATGTTAATGAATTATATATGTGGTTTACTTTATATATTTCACAATAATTAACTATAATATTTACATTTTCAATATCATGGAAATCAGCTACATTATTCATATCGGATAAGTGATTATAATTGGTTATAATTCACTATTTTCCTATGTCAATCCAAAACACCTACATGAGAAAATCAGATACATCATTTATAATTCACATGAATATCCAAAATTATCCTTGTGAATCATCTAGAAATATGAATTTGATATATGAATCATTTAGATATGTGAACATAAAAATATTAATATATAAGATAAATCCTCTATGTGAATTTCTTTACATCACTAAAATTGGATATGTGGATCTAAAAAATTCCAGAATTCATTCATATTAACTCAGAACCTATTCATCCAACATCTAAGACTTCTCAAATATCGAAACAATTCTCTCATATATTGCACACATTTATTCTTCATCCTCCAATGCATTCCTACAATTCATTTTAAGATCATATTATCATACATCACACTTACTAAATGCCACTTTTTCATGTATTTATTCGCTATATATTAAAGTAGGAAGCCTCACAGTCCCTTTTCTATAGAACATGGTAGAAATTCAATAATCATGAATAAACATTTATTATTTAACAAACATGAAATACAATGTCTTCAAAAGTTTCCATAACAATCCCCCAAGAATCACCATCACTACACAAAACATATACTAAACATATTATTAACAAATGAAATACTTACTTTTGGACATCAATCTCTCTATTTTAGATTATTATAAATAAAAAATTCTCATTGTTAATATGTTTTCTTATATGGATTATTTCTTCTCTTACTTATTGAAAAAAATAAAAAATTTAGAGAAAACTTCTTCTCATCTCTTCTTTTCCCTATCAAGGAACTCATACTCTTGTCGCCATCTCAAATTTAAAAGAAGGATAAAATCAAAAAAAATCCTTATCATGGAGCCTTTTATTATTATCTAAATATTTATACACATGCTTTATAAATGTAAAAAAAGAGAGATATAATTAGGTTTTTTGATGCTATCTATAAATGAACATACATGTGATAAAAAGCTTAGAATATTTAATGTTCTCAAATAATTGATTTATATAATTGATTAAATTGAAATAAACATATGACATGAGCATATCACAAGACGCATTAAATGTAATAACCCAGTGTCTTATACCATGAATTTGGTGGATGTTTTAGAGTAATGTTACAAAAATATAGGATCTAACCATTTAATAGCCTTAGGAAAACAAGATATAAAATAAGGTTTTACATAACATTGAAAACAATTGGAATACATCGTCTAAAAACATGACAACATTATAATTATTCTTATAAACCTTTTATCATATTTATTACTCTACTTGGTTTCCTAGAGAAAAATTAATAAATATAAAGGGGTGTTCTCATATTCTTTATAAGGGGTAGTGTATAATGGAATCAATTTAATATAAGTCGTTATAAAGGGAATAAATAACTTATTTTTTCAATGTCAAATGAAACTAAAATCATTAATAACTCCATAAATAACATAAAAGTTAATAAATTTTTGGATAAAAATTACTAATATATAGTGATGGAAATTCATAATGAAAAACACCATAAATATACTTTCAATGCATATTTCCAATACATATTACATATTTTATAAGGAAACACCAATTACCCTGTCATAATTATCTCATGAGACCTTCCAGTGCACTAAGGGGTTATATAATTCTAGGACTCAACCATAACATAAAATTATAATGAATTCCATTAGATATAACATGATTACATAGATAAATGATTATAAAAATAAAAACATAGATACTTGGCACCTTTTCCCAATGAGGCATGTCGTATAATATTTTCCCATAAAGAAGAATGAAATATATGGTATAAAATTATTTTACACTAATAACTGAATCAAAAATGAAATATGAATTTTAATAAGGTATGAGACTGATTAAATTATACTTATATCCTCAATAATGGTTTCTAAGTATCATGTAGAACATTTGAGAATATCCCCTAAGAGTGTCAAACTAGGTATGCAACAAGGCCTATTTTCAGGCATTAAGTGATGATGGAGTCAAATATTATTGGAATCTTTCCATACTTATTAACCCTAGGTATAACTATTACCCAACCATAACCACTTGTAGAATCTAGAGATATAATTATTTTCTTATAAAACCATACAAACATTATATCACCAAAATCACAATATTCTTTTATAGTTAAATGATATTTGAAGCATTATAACATTTAGAAAAGAGATATAATTAAATGGAGTAAGTAATATTTTATTTGGAATAATTAAAATGAATGGTAATAATAGAGAATTAAATGTATTATGTATACAAAAAATATTATTAAAAGAAAATATAACAATTTAATTTCAAATTAAAATTAATGGGGGTATTGGGAAATACCTTACATCTATTGAAATTCATATCTTAGCGATGAACCATCAGAATAACAAAGCTCTTCACGATTGAAGAAAGAGTAATAGAATAGAATCATTGGGATGTATATACTGAGATAAATTTTAATTGGTCTTGTGATAATGGTAAGAGGGGTGGGTATTTATACTTGAGTAGGGGTGGTGTTTGTGATTTAAACAATGATAATATTTCCATTAAGTTAAACAAATTTTGGGTGGCCATAATTAAGAATTTTTAAAAAAAAATTAATGTTTTATGGACTTGTTATGTTTATACAATACTTAAATCACCAATTTAATTTAATTTTATTTATAAAATAAATTTTGATTAAGAATAATGGTTAATAAATTTGAAAATTGCATGGGCATTCAATTTTTTTCAGATTAATTTCTTTTTTGTATTTTTCTTCTAAAATTTTATTTATGCTTCATTTTAATTTATGTGTGGATTATAAAATAATATATAGGTAGTTTTTATTTACATAATGAAATATATATATATATATGTGTGTGTGTGTGTGTGTAAACATTTTTCAAGGAAATAAGTGGAAATGAATTTAATGATTATTTGGATCTAACTGGATGTGTCACACAATAATAATTTGGACATAACATTTACCAAATTCATGAATTGACCTAGAATTTTGAAATATAGTAAATAAAAGTATTTTAATTATTTAGTAAAAATGGAGGAACATTTCGTTCAAACATAATCATTGTAAAAATATCATTTGAAATTAATATGTCTAGTTTCAATGAATAATATCAACCTTTGGAAGGATAATTGTGCGGGTGAGAGACTATATTTTTTATGGTTCCCAACACTGAACATCTCCTTAAAGGAGGTGAACATGCACCCATATATGCTGGAGTATATCCTTAATAAAGATCAAAATGTGGATTTTAATTATATCTATATGGTATATTTTCTAGACATCTGCTTCTTTACATGTTTGGCGTCATGGAAATACAACAACTGTAACTTCAAGGATATAATTCATAATCAAAGAGTGTTAGACGATTGGGAACTGAAGCTATATTGTAAGGAGGTTCCTGCTATAAATAATTTTCTTTTATGGTGAATTAGAAACCAATTGATCCTGATAGATGATAAAATGAAACATAAATGGGTAAATACGTCTTTATGGTGCTTCTATTGTATTAGATTTCAACCAGAAAACATACTGCATTTATTTGTACAAATTAAATGGGAAAGTGGGTTATGGAATTTAATGGGAAATAATTCAATGCACATGGGTGAGGTTCACTATATGTAGGATCTTATAAATGGATGGTTCCAAGGAGTGTGAATTCAAGAAGTGGAAAGGAATGCTTGTAGACTCATCTTCATGGCAGTTTGTTGGATTCTGTGGGAATCTAAGAATCAAGTGACAGAAGGTTTAAGAAGACCTTCCACTTTTCATCACATGTGAACATAGGCATTGGAGGATGAATTGGGGTTTATTATACAAGATGGTGGGGGATTCTAATATATTGTGAATATTTCTACCAAGACCAACTGAGAATATAATAGTGTGCCAGGAGAACCAGGGGAGATAGATCAGATGGATCCCTCCTAGGAAAGGCCTAAAACTAAAAACAGATGGTTCATATATGGCTGAAGAGATGAGTGGAGGGGGAGTGGGGAGAGACATCAATGGTTTTTTTATCTTGCGTTTTAGTGCCTTCTATGGTTTTAGAAACTCTATTAGTGGGGAGGTTAAATCCATGCACCCTGGCATTATTTTGTTTGACATATTTAACTTTGAGGATAACAGAATTGAATGTAATTGTGAGGTTATGGTGTGAATATTCCAAGGTAAAGCGGAACATACTTGGTATATGGTTTATTATATTAGGAAATATAGACTTAAAAAACTATGGAAGAATTATTGGGTATGTGTGTAGAGAAAAAAACATTGTGGAAGATGGTATAGATCATCATGGTAGGGAAGAAAATGATCTTATTGTTTACAATAGGGTGGTATCCTTACATATTGAATAAAATATCATCATAAAAGGAGATTGACTTGGGTTACATCATTTCAGGTCACCTATATTTGTTTTTTTCCCACTTGTATTCTAATTTTCAATTCTTTTACATTATAAATAAAAATTTACTATTATGTTAGTTAGTCAAATTCAATGAATCTTCTAGGATAGAAATATTTTCATCAAGGATTTAACCATTACTCCTAAAAATATCTTTTAATGGGATAAAATGTTTACTTTTTATGTACAATAAATAGTTGAGAAGGTCCAAATAATACCAAATTTCAATATTCTACCATTAATGTACCCAAAAACACATGGACGTTTGGTATAATGAATCTGGACATTCCGTCTAGATGAAATTATTTTCTATAATGATTCATCCATAAATTCATAAATAAAATGGAATAAATTATAATTTTTTGAGGCATAAAATCAAATATATGGATGAATAAATGTACATAATACATCTTATCTAGGTGATTCCATTTAAATTTTCCAAAAATTCATTTGATTCCAGATGACATAATGGAAACTCATGATTAACTAATGGCTAAGAATTAATTTTATTATTGTAATTATCAAAGGTTTATAATAAATTAAATGGTATATAATAAAATAAATACCAATTAAAATATAAATTTATAATAAAAATATTATTGGTTTTAGTTATTTTATTCTTTTACCATTTTACTTTAACTCGTTACATCTTTTTACCTATACTGTGGTAACTTTTTTTAACACTGTAACATTTTTGTGTTCAAAAATGAAATTAAACTTATTATATAATTTGAGACTTTTAATTAAAAATTATCAATCTATTTTACTTATTCAATTTAAAAAAAATGATAAAATTAATTCTATTATGATACACATATAGCTCATAAAAACTGTTTTTTAGAAATGATAAAGTATGGCTTTCAAAATGTTAACAATGTGTTTCTATATATTATGAATTATTATTTATGTTATTATATAAATATTTTTTGATATAAAATAAGTATTAAAATATTAAAAAATTTATAATATCATTATTATATCATATGACTTTTGTTATTTTTTTAATAAAATGGTATTTTCAATTTTTCCCCAAAATTCAACTTTTTTAGAAAATTACATAAATGTACCATATTATAATTATGATGTAAAGAATAAAAAGGATATTTATTTTATAAGAATAATAATGTTAATATGATAATTTATTTTAAATAAATATCTTAATTTATCTAAAATTGGTAGTTTTTATGACATAGTGAACTATATGGTAATTATAAAATTACTTTGGACTTTATTAATTTATATTATCAGAAAAAATATTTTATCACATAATTTCCCAAAAAACACATAAAAATTTCATATTAAAGTTTAAACAAAGGTGTTATTTTATACTTCTAAAATAATAGAAACATGCTTCATTGTAACACCATGAAATTTTAAAAGCATAAATTTTTGTTCGATAGCAAAAACAACACACAACACAGAGTTTAAACAACAAGTGGTACATGTAACCCTTATCACCTAGATATTAGAATGTCAAATATTGAAAAGATTAAATTAAATATGAAAATATAGTTTACATATGTATATTTAATGAATTATTTGGTGTCTAATTAATTATAAATGAAAATAAAACCCATTTAAAAATAAAAGGAAACATTCATTTGAGAAACTACTTTTATCCGCACAAGTATGTTTTATAAAAATAAATTAAAAAAATAAATATTTATATATTATATTAATGAAATTTGTATGTTATATATTCAATATAATTTTGAAAATTCATCCTAGGTTTTTTATATATATAAGATGAAAATAAATCAAATTATACTCTTAAAAGTATATCTTTCAAAAAAAGAAGTTTTGTCGTCTTTTTATGCTGCACTTATTTTTAAACTAATTTTTGGCACATTTATAAAACATATTTGAAAAATAAACCTCAATTTTAAAATAATGGTACTAAAATTATCTTAGGTTGAATTTTTGGTAATTTTATGAAAAATTTTAATTTTTTGATGAATAGTGAAAATTATCGATTTTTTGAAAAGTCAATTATTTTAATAAATTAAGTAATTTGATGTCTCAATATTATTTGAATATTTTTTAATTAAAATAATTATTATTTAGTGATTTTTAATCTAAATAATAACTTTTGAATCAAATTTATATTGGTTTTTAGGAAATGTTTGTTATTTCGTTTTAAAACGGGTTTTTCTAAAAATTATATTAAAAAGAATAATGCTTATACTTTCTAAAAATTTAACGTAAATCGTAATGGGGAATATTTTAAATTAAATTTTTATATTATATATAAATAAATATTAATTTAGTTTCATACAATTATTATTATTATTCATTTATTTAACATAGAATCATATTTTAATAAAACAATACTTTTCTTAAAAACTCGTTGTCTCACCGCATCTACGGGATTAGTTTTAAATTAAATTATTCTACTTATTGGAGTTGAGTTTTTACAAAAGGGTTCTATATTTTTAATCATAATTATTTATATTATATAATTAAAACAACTTAATTTTTATTATAATTATTAGTTAAAACAGCTAAAATTAATTACCACAATTATGGTTGAAACATGGGTTTTCACGTTTCATGTCTTTGTATTAAAATTAAATTTACACAAATATAAGTTTTTTATTTAATAAATTTTATGTAATATTTATAATCATTAGTTATAAATTATCTTGTATAAAACATTTTTATTATATTATTAAATAATGAACTACCTAGGTAAATAAAAAAGATACAAGTAACCTTCAAAAAACTAAAAGGGTAAAATTGAGTAAACATAATGTCTGAGGAATTAGATGATAAAAATGTGTTTATTTTTTTGTGTTGGAAGTTTTTAGTGACCATATAAACCCTAACCTTCATTACTATTTAGTTTTGGAGGCACATTTGGTAATTTAGACATCCCAATAGTGAATATTTTTTGGTATTTACATGAATTCCACTCCTCCTCCATTATAAATGATAATTCAATACCCTCACTTATTCAAACCTCTAAAGCCATATTTTTTCAGAAAAAACCCTGAAAAATATAACCTCCCAACATCCCTACCCTTATCCTATATGCCTTAGGTTTGGAAGAAATACTACCTATAAACGTTTTAGTGAAAACCCAAGGAGGATACCAGAAGAATAGGTAATGTTTTTCAATGAGCATCATTATTTTATTTCATTCTACATCTATATAAAATTTGATTAAAAAATAATCATATTATAATATTGGTATATTAAATATAATGTAATGTTGTTATAATGTGGTCATGACCTATAATCATCTCCACTTACATCAGATTGGTTATAAAATCATTGTTGATGTGTATGGAAAACTACCGTCTCACGAACCAATGTCAATTGTTTTTCCATTTCCACCTATCAAGATTGGGTAGGATGATATATATAAATTTTATAAGTGATATTTATAAAATAATTATATATTTGGGGTCATTATATCATATTTACCATTTTATATTCCTTTCCATAAGCGATATGATAACATCGCTTCTATGTATAACAGACTACTGCATCATGAAGCGAAGTGATTCATTTTTCACTAATAAATTACATTGAAGGTAATAAGTGTAAATATAATAAATATATGTGATATAAATAAAATAAGTATCATATTAATATAATATATTTCATTTTTGGAATTTAAAATATCATTTTATTTTTACCTTTTCAGTGAAATTAAAAAATGATCACATCATTTGTGGGCGTGTGGACTATCGCCTCCTTAAAGTGGTGTGATTCCTTATTTCAACATGAAATTACATGAATTATATATATAAGTAAATATAATAAAATAATATGGTATTTATGATATTTTGATCTCTCTGTAATAAAAAATATTACTTACCTTCTTTCTATAATGAACATTGAAAAAATGGAAATGTTACACATGTGTATGTACAACCTACCTTCTATGTGATATTAATGTTAGTTAATTTTTCATAACCAATATACTATATGGGTTTAAAAATTATAAATTAATTTAAAATATTATAATTTATTTATTAATATTATTCTTGATATGTCTATATAAATACCTATTTGAGTATAGTCAGCCAACTTAATTCCTTTTTGACATAGAAGCCGAATATTGTCAAAACAACTGACTTAAAATTAATCAATTAAGTAATTATAGATAAAATGTCAATAAATGAACTAAAATTAATATGAAAATTCAAAAAATAATTTCAGATTATAAATAATTATAATATGTTTCATATTCAGGATTACAAAGATCCATGTGACAAGTCAGATTCAACGTAAGGGTTTTTCTTGTCTAACTTTTAGTTCTGTAAGATATATACCAATATTCACCACTTATATTTGTTGTTTGGTGTAGATAATTCCTATGAATTTATATTATGATTATTATAAATAAATTTATGGGGATTTAAAAATTAACTTGATGATCTACCTTTCATGGGGTTTACGGGTTCAAAGTTACCAAAGTGGTGAGTTATTTTTGTCACAATTTTCTTTCTTTGAGACGTATGTTTTGTTATAAACTAATCTTATTTTATGAAGTGTATATACTCCCCATTTGAAATTTTATTTCATGAATATAATTATTTTCATGATAATATTTATTTTATCTAATGATATTATTTTATTTAATGATTTTATTTCATTTGGATTACAATTCATAATTACCAAAGTGGTAAGAGTCATATGTTGCAATCTCGTTGTTTTTTAGGTTTTTTTATTATTATGCTTCCAATGATGAGATATTATGATCCATATCTCAAGAAACTAATGAATTTTATTCTTCTATGATTTTTTCATGAGATTTTGATGTGATATTATAATTTTTAAACTATTGGGTATTTTAAATAATTAATAAAATATTTTAAGAATATCCGACTGCATTTCTCTCTTCGGTCAAAAATCTATTTTCATCCAAACCCATATATTCTAAGAATATTTCAAAAATTTGTTTTAAAATATTAAAAAGGATTCCATAAATAAACTTTAAATATTATTTATTTGTTTAAATGTTCTTAATTGAACTTATAGTCTATTTTTGAACATGGCATTATTCTAAACTTTTTACTCGTCAAAAGGAATGTTCTTTCCAACATGTATTAAATTACCCACTTAAATGGTTGTCATTTCATTGTATCTTCCTTTGAAATATTAAAAGAATATTTTTAAAGAAAATTATTTCTTAATATTTTTTAAATTAATTCTTTTTAATTGTGGTTTTCAAAGAAAGGTATTTTCAAAATAAATTGTTTTAAAAAGATATTTTAAAAATGAAAAGAATATTTTCATCAAGAATGTTTTAATTGGTATTTTCATGGTATTTAAATTCATCAATGTAAAAAATATTTACTTTTACCTATTAAATATTAGGTATATTTTTTAATAATACAATCCTAATTATTTTTCTAGATGGATCAATATTGTTTCAATGATATTTTTATGAAACTCATTTCATTTCCAGAGGTTAATCATGTTTCAAAGAGATTGTTATTAAACCTATTTATTTTCCACGGTTTATTCATGTTTTAAAGATATTATCATGATACCAATATTTTTTCCACGGGTTAATAATTTTATTAATAGAATAATTATTTTTTATGAGTTTTATGATGAAATAAAAGCTCTTTTTTTACTTCATTCATGGTGTTGTTCTTGGAAATTTCTTACAAGATGAGGCGAACTAGATAGCACTAGGTGAGCCCATTAAAGATTATATGATGGGATGTCGCAAACAGTTCCAATTGAGTTAGTTATAGCTCACTTAATGGGGCATCCCAGATAGTTCTGGGTGAGCCTGTTATATCATATATAATGGGGTATCCTAGATAGCATTGGGTGATCCCATTACAGTTTATATGATGGGGCATCCTAGAGAGATTTGGGTGAGCCCAATATATCTTATATGATGGATAAACCCAGATAACACTCTAATTCATTGGGTAATGTAAATTTTCTTAAGAGGAAAGTATAAGGGAGTTACCTAAGGTTTTATCTTATGGATTTAGCTAGGATAAAGTTATTTTTAACATGGGTTTAACATGAGTAATGGTGAAAAATGATCCAAGATACCAAAAATTTCGTGTTATGATTTATATGTTTTTATAATGGTTCTTATGATAAATATTAATATCACAATACTCATGATTATTTATTATAATGAATCATGACTTTATAATGTCTTAATATTTTATGATCCATGTATTGATGGGTATGAGTTCATTTATGATTCACCCATGCACTCTAATTATGTCATCAAAACCTTGTTCACTTCTTATTCCCATTGATTACATTCAATTTATAGTTCTTATGTCTACCATTACTAATATGGTGAGCTTAAAATTATTATTAGTACATTTTCTAAGGTAATAAATAATTAGGTTTATCAAATTGTTTCTAGAAATAATTTCATATGGATGATGATGATGACGTAATATAAAATAAGAAAATATGGTTTATGTGGGATAAATTACTCATTTGAATACATGGGTATTGTTTATGTTAGAGTTTTTCCTAATTATATAACACTCTAAACCAAAAAGGTCCTAAAGAATGTATGTTATCCAATTTTTTCTTTTGATTGTGTAATGGTTGGATGGAAAAAATTTGGTCACAATTTTTGGAATCAAATATAAAAATGTAATGTTTATGATTTCATTATAAGATACATGAGTGTGGGTCCTTGCCTATTAAAGTTTGTATCAGAGTCCAGTTTTGATTACTTTTGAGATTAGGGAACTATCATGTGATGTTATATTAAGATTTAATTATACCATATTAGTTCTATATGATTAAGGATTTTCATAAGTTTAATGACTCATACTCCCCTTTGTGATTTTAAGTGATGAGATATTAAATTGATTAATGAAACTTTAGGAGACAAAATATTGGGATTAATTATATGTAAGGATTTGGATTAATTTTGGTATTCATTAAAAAAATTAAGAATCTGATTTTAGGTATTGATAACCATTATATTTTTTATGATCCTTGATAATGAGGTGATTATTGGAACAAAAGTTTTATCTCATATATAACCAAAAGATTGATAAGTGATTTGGTGACTAAGTGATTAATGATATTTTAAAAATATGAATATCATAGTATTTTTGGCTTGGAAGATGAAAGGTGTGAGATAAAATTTAAGATTAAAATAGCCTTTTATTTTGATGTTATTTAGTAATGATTTAGTTTGAACATTGGGTATTGACATTGAATTTTGAAGATTAATGTATCATTTGAATGCTTACTAATTTTGGGAATTATTTGACCTTGTTCTAACCATTTTTGGATTTGGTTAATGTAAAAATATAGGTGGAATAAATTTATATCCCTTTAATGGTTATTTTATCCTTTAATAGCTAAAGATTAGTGGTTTAGGCATTAAACAATTCATCCTAAATACACATCATTTAGAGAAAAAGATGTGATTGGTGTGGAAATTGATTAAAGGATGAATTTATACTAATTATGTTTATTAACATATTATCTTAGAATATATGGAATAACAATTCCTCTAGTATATAAAAAGGATCTTCAAAATAAAATGATGTCGTATTACTTTCAATTCTATTGAACTGATTGTCTTTTCTATCATCACAAGTTTATGGTTTTGAGTACCTTAACTTTCCATTAATCATTAAATAGATTGTGATATATCGATCTAATAACTCTATATAATTATTTAAGCTTTTCATAAATTCCCACCTATGTTATTTAAATTTTAAATCTAGTGATGTGTTATTCTATATGACCCATTCAATTCCCTTTCTCTCTTATAAATATGATGTTTTATTAACCCTTTTTTTACAATATGGGTTTACAAAAAAAGTATTTTCAAATGTATATATATTGATTTATGAGATAGATTTAAAATTTTGAAAAGAAATTTTATTAATGGGGGGAGGATTTAACACCCCAATATTTTAAAATAAGACATTTTTGTACGATAACGTAAACGACACACAACGACATTCTTAAACGACACATGAAATATGTACCCCTTATCACCTTGTTGTTGAAATGAAGAGTATGAAAAATGTTAAATGAATTATTAAAATATAGTTTACACAAGTTTATATAATTAATTATTTTGTGACCAATTAATTATAAATTAAAATAAAACCCTTTTGATAGAAAAAGAAAATCTTTTTCCTAAAAACTATTTTTATTTGCACAAGTTCGTTTTATAATAATGAAATCATGAAATTTATTTCATTGTATTAAATTAATGAAACATATATGTATATATATATATATATTATTCAATATAATGATTAATATTAATCCAATTAATTTTACATAAATAAGATAAAAAAATTAAATTTTTTCTAAAAATATTTTTTTTCAAAAAAACAGTTTTCCCACAATTTTAAAGAAAACTATTTTGAAACTAATTTTAAAAAAATTTAATTAAATTTTTTTAAAGCGTAAAAAACATTTTTTAAATCAAAATTCCAAAATTATATTAGGTTCAATATTTGATATTTTTCTGGAAAGATTAAATTTTTGATGAATAGTGAAAAATAATGATTTTTAAAGTCATTCATTTTAATAAATTAATTAATTTCATTTATCGATATTATTTAAATATATATTAAAGTAACATAAATATTATTTATTTATACTTAATATACTTAATTAATTTTGTATCAAATTTATATTGGTTTTTAGTATATGTTTTTTTCATTAAAAACGAGTTTTTCTAAAAACTGTTTTAAAAAGCTTAATGTTTCTAATTTTTAATAATTTAAAATAATCCCAAATGTGGAATGTTTTAAATTATATTTATAGAATATATATCATTAAAAAATTAGTTTTAAAAAATTATTATTACTATCAAATGATTAAATATAGAATTATCTTTTTCTAAAAAAATACTCCTCTTAAAAACTCGTCGTCTCATTATGACTGCGGGATTATTTTTAAATTAAATTCTACCAATTTTTTGGGATGAATTTGAAAAAATAGATTCAATAATTTTAATAATATTAATTACTATTATCTAATATTTTCAAATTAATTTTTATCCAAATGTATTAGTGAAGAAAGGTAAAATTAATTACCATGATTAAAGTTAAAAGAGTGTTTTTCGCATTACATGCATTTGAATTAAAATTAATTTTTTCACACATATAGGATTTTAATATAATAAATATGATTTAATATTTGGAATTATTATGTCTAAAATATAAAATAAAAATTATTTCAATTATATTCTTAAAGGGTGAATTACATAGGTAAATAAAAAGATACAAGTTACTGTGGTAAAAACTAAATGGGTAAAATATAGTAAATATAAAGACGAAGGAATAATACAATACCGTGTATTTATTTTTTTATTTGGAGATTTTTATAGACAATATAAACCAACCCTTACATTATTATTAAAATTTGGAGGCACATGAGTTATTTTTTACCACCTAATAGTGAATAATTTTGGGTATTTACAAGAATCCCACTCCTCCCCCATTATAAAAGGGAATTCACTCGCTTCACATATTCACACCTCTAAATACATTTGTATTGTATTATAACTGACCAAATAAATTCCAAAATTCTATCCCATAATCCTAGAATCCTTAATTTTGTAATCAATCCATACTAGTTAGGATTTAGTGCAAACCTAAAGAGGATACCTGAAGAAGAGGAGATGTTCTTCAATGAGAGTCTTTATTTTTCCTTCCTCCACCTCCTTAAATTTTTATTTAAACATTATTATATAATAACCTAGGTATATTACATATAATGTGACTTTTTTATAATATTTTCATTACCTAAAACCATCTTTTCACCCATCAAATGGGTTATGAAATCATCGTTCATGTGTACGGTAGACTCCAGCCTCACGAACTCATGTCGTTCATTTTTCCGTCACCACTTCTCTCAGTTGGGTATGATGGTAGATGTAAAGTATATAAATGATATTTATAAAATAATTATACTTATTAAGACATTATATTATATATATATATAATATTACTTTCCATTCCATAAGGGATATGATAATGTCACTTGTGTGTATGGTAAACTATCGCCTCGATAAGCGATATGATTCATTTTTCATAAGTGCAGTACATAGAAGTAAATAAGAATAATGATAATAAATATATTTTATATAAGTAAAATATTTAATTTATTAATGAAATATTTATCATTATTCAAAAAATAATATATAATTTTCTATTTAAATTTTTACTAATGGAAAAATGATGACATTGTTTGTGGATGTATGGACTACCACCTACTTGAAGTGTTATGATTCCTTTTTTCACCACCATATCACAATAAATCTATATATAAGTATAAATAATTAAATAATATGTTATATATGATGTTATTATCATTACTTAAATATAAAATATTACTTACCTTCTTCATATAATGATCTTTTAAAAAATGGAAACTTTACTCATGTGTACATACGATATACTATCTCCATGACTTTAATGTTATTTTATTTTTCATAACAAAAATATATTATGGGTTTAGAAATTATAATTAATTTATAAATATGATACTAATTTAATTAATATTATTCTATAGAAGTTTTAATAGTGACCTATTTTAACATATTCAACCCACCTAAGTTGTTTTTGACACACAAGATGAATATACTCAAAACATCCAATTTAAACATATTCAATTAATAATTGTATATAAATTGTTAATAAGTGAAATAATGGTGATAATAAAATTTAAAAAAATTATCAATAAAGTCAATAATTTAAATATTTTTGTTATTTAGGAAAATAAAGACACACGTGATAAGTCAGACTCAAGGTAAGAGTTTTTCTCATCTCACATTTATTTCTGTTAGATATATTCCATATTCGCCACTTTATTTTGTTCTCTATTGAATATAATACTGATTAATTTATTGTATGATTCATATAATTATATTTATGGGCATTTAATTATAAACTTTAGGATCTATAATTCATGCGGTCTATTTTTTCTATGTCTCTAAAGCATTTATAGATTTGTGTCTCAATTTTCCTTCTTTGAGACATAGGTTATGTTATATAACTATCTTATTTTATGAGGGGTATGTACTAAAACCATGAAATTTTATATCAAAAATATCCATATTTTCATGATAATATAAGTTTCATTTAATGATATTCTTTCATGGTTATTACGATTCAAAGTTACCAAAGTGGTAAGAGTCATATGTCTCAATCTTATCATTTATCAGGATTGTTTCTGATTATGCATCAAATGATGATATATTATGAACCATATCTCAATAAAATAATGAATTTTCTTATCCTATGATTACTCAAAATATTATAAAGTAATATTACCATTTTTAAACTCTTTGGCACATATAATTGTAGATAAAATGTTTTTTTAATACGAATTCATTTCTCTCTTCGGTCAGAAATTAGTTTTTTTACAAAACATTATTTTCTAAAAATGATATAAAAATGGTTTAACATATTAAAAAGTAAATGATAAATAAATTTTTACCAAATTTTTAAATTTTTTAAAATTTATTCTAAGGAATATTATTTTCTCTTTCTGAACAAGGCACATTTCTAAATTTTTAATCATGTAAAAGGAATGTTCTTTACATTATATACAGAAATCCCTAATGACATGACCATAATTTATTTGAATTTTAATTTTAAATTTACAATATTATTATGAAATAATATTTTTTCTCAATATAATATAAATTCATTGTTTTTAAAGGAGGGTTTCAAAGAAAATTATTTCAAAAATGATTTACCTTTTAAAAAGTTACTTTCAAAATGAAAAGGATATTTTCCTAAAGAATGATTTTAAATATTATTTAATGTTATTTCAATTCATCAATGTAAATAATAATTTTTTCCTTTTTTCCATTGGGTTTATTTTTTAATGATATCATACTCATTCTTTATCGGGAATGATTAAAATTATTTCAATGAGATTATAATGAAACCCATTTATTTTCCTAAGATTAATAATGTTATAATGATATTTTTATAGAACATGTTTCTATTACATAGTTTAATCATGTTTTAAAGATATTTATATAATAAATATTTATTTTACAAGTGTTAATAAGTTTATTTAAGGAATAATTATTGTTTTTATTATTTGTATGATTAAATCCAAGCTATTTATACTTTATTCATGTTGTGGTTCTTGGACATTACTTATACAATGGGGTGACCTAAATAGCAATGGGTGACCCCATTAAAACTTATATTATTGGGTGGTACAAAAATAAAAATGTGACCCCATTACATATTATATGATTTGGTGGCCTATATAGTACTTTTTGAGCTTGTCAGAGCTTATATGAGACATACCGGTGCACTAAGGGGATATATAATTCTATAACCCACCCATCACAAAAAATTCAAATGAATTCCATAACATATAAATGGATTAATTTTCAAGGAAATAATAACATAAATACATAGCACAATCTCTCAAGTAGTGATATCAAACAAGATGTTTCTGTATAGAAGAAAGAAGTATATGTTAAGAAATTATTTTCCACCAATAAAAGAATAAATAGTGATATACGAATTTTAACAAGTTTGGAAAATAATGAAATGAAAGATAAATACCTTATAATGGATTTTTAATATAATTTTGATCATCTAACCATATCCCATGAGAGTGTTAAATTAGGTTTGATTCAAGGCCCATTGTCATACACTAGGTGGTTATTGAGTCAAATCCCAATGCACCCTTTTGGGGGTTATTATCCAAATGAATAACTATGTTAGATCCAAAAAAATTATAGTATCCATAGATCTATTTAAATTCTTGAAAAAACCACACAAACATTACATCACTAAAATTTTAGTATTTTTTATGGTTACGGGATAGTTCAAGCATTATGACATCTTAAAAAAGGCTATAATGAGAAGGATTAAGTGATATCTCATTTGGAATAACTCAAATGGATGGTAATATCATTTAATCAAATGAATTTATTTATATTAAAAGTAATATTAAAATATAATATAATAAATGAATTTCAATTGATAATTAAAGGGGGAATGGGGAAACACTTACCTCTATTGAGCTTCGTTGCATTGAGATAAACATTTGAAATAGAAAAACTCTTCAAGATTAAAGAGAGATAAATTTAAGAGACTCCTTATGAGATATAAAATTGGAGAACATAAAATTGGGTGTGTGAGAATGATATGATGGGGGTTACTACTAACACATGAGGAGGGGTGGTGTTAAGGGTTTAAATAATGATTATTTTTCCATTACAGCCAACAAATTTTTTGTAGCACTAATTATAATATTATTTGTTTAAAAATTAATGGCGTTAAGGATAGTTAAGTATATAAAAAACATTAATAATCCATTTTATTATTATTTTATTTCCTAAATATATTTTTATCAATAATAATGATTATAAATTTAAAATTTTCATTGGAAATCTATTTTTTCCCATTTAAATGAACTTTTTTTTATTTTTCATCTAAAATTTTATTTTTTATGTATTTTAGTTATTGTGTGGATTATTATCTAAAATATATACATCATTCCATGAGATAATGATAGCTAGATCTACATTTTATTGGGTGATAATTTTCCATGATGTAAACTTTGATGTGGATCTGACAATATGGGCCCCACCATAGTAATTCAAACATAAAATTTTTCCATGTTCATGAAATTTCATGAAATTTTTAAATATATTATATGAATTTTATTGGATCATTTCACCTAAATATATGAATTTATAGTTATAAAATTATAAAGGAAAAAATCATGTGTGAATTCAATGAATCTAGGTTCAATAAATCAACCATGATAGAAATATATTCATCAATGATTCGACTATAACTACTACAAAACACTGTATAAGATGGTTAAATGATTTTAGGGGATGTGAAATACATTAGGGAAAAATTATATATAATAATGCACTCAAATGTTCTTCTATTAAGGTATACAAAAATGCATGGAAATTTTGTACATTGAATTTAGATAGTCTGTCTGGGTGGAATTATATTCTATAAGGATTCATCCGCAACTTCTTCGACACATGAAAAAATAATATGAAATTTTTAGGAGGAAAATAGAAGGAAATGAAGAATAAATTTTAGGAAGATAATGTATCTATATGAATCCATTTAAATATATAAAAATATATAAACATTATGAGGATATAATTGAATCAAATATTTCGTTAATAGCTAACAATTAATTTTATAAATATAATACTCATTGGTTAATGATAAATTAAAAAGTATATAATAAAATAAATAAAAAATAAGTATAAACTTTTAATATAAATAATATATTTTTTGGGTATTTTATGCTTTTACCAATTAACTTAAACCCACTACATTATTTTATCTATAATGCAGTAATACTTTTTTGTACCATGATATCTATTTGTAAAATTAAATTTATCCTTTTTACCTAATTTGAGTCTTATAATTCCTAATATTCAATCCATTTTACTTGATTAAATTTGAAAATTTCATAATATCATATGTGTATAACTCATATGAGAAAATAAATATCACATTATTCATAATGTTAAACACGTGCTTCTAAATATAACACATTCAATATTATGTTATTCCTTAAACAATATTTGGTTGATCAGAAAAATTATTAAATGTGAATAAAATATCATATCATTATTATATAATAATAGTTTTGGTATTCCTTAATAAAACAATATTTTTTCTTTTTACTAAAAAACATCTTTTTTACAAAATTTATATGAATTTTCCCGAAGATATTTCTGATGTGTTCAATCAAAAAATTATATTTATTTTTACAAAATAAAAATCCAAATATTATGATTTATTCATTTAAATAAATACCCTTTTTATTGAAAAATAAAAGTTTTTATGAAATTGTAAACAGTATGATAATTTTAAAATACATTTAGATTTATTTAATTTCAATTATCAAAAAAATATGTTTTTTATAATATAATTTTAGAAAAAAACATAAAATTTTATATTAATGTTTCTCTAATGGTTTCAAGTTATACTTTTTTTATAAAGGGGGAAATTTTTCCTACATTTTCAACCATTAAATTACATTGATTTAATTACTAAGATGATGTGAAAATAAAATTATTAGTAAAAGGAATATTGTTATCAAATAAAGCTATATATTTATAAAGAATCATGTATATAATAAAAGATATGTTTATGTATAAAAATTATTAAATATGGAAATAATAAAGAATGTAGGATGGGGGTAGAGTTTATGCCCTTTTCACCCTTTAGTTATGAGTTCAAGCTCGGTGGCCATGCCAGATACGATGGGTTGTCACTTGGCATAGGAGCCTCCATTTTTATAAAACTATATTAATAGATAAAATTATATATTCCTAGATAAGTATATTAAATAATTACATGATAAATTATAGGAATATTAGATGAATTAAATTGATTTATATTTTATTTTTATATCTTTGAAAAAATGTTCATTTAAAAAATGGTTTGATATAGTAGAAATAATTCATGTAAAATTCATTCAACTCCCCCTTATAATATATTATAACAAACACTCCCCCATAATAAGTATATTAAATAAAGTTTTAGTATAGGGTTGTATGTGTGATTATCATACCTATACCATTATATTTTTCATAGTTGTTCAAAAATGCCTGGTTTAGAAGACATCACCTCAGTGTTCTCCCCCAAAAGAGATCCACTCTTTACCTTCCTCGTGGAGACTTATTTTATATAATACACTATGTGAATATCATATTCTTTAACGTATAGTGTATATATCTCTCATGATTCTCCTTTAATTCCCTAAATGTTAGTTCTAAACAAATATAAATAAATGTGAATAATGATTAAACATTTGATTTATAAAAAGTGACATTGATTGTGAGAGATTCCTCTCTACCTTGGACACTCTTTTATTCCAATTTAGTAATTTTTTCTATCATTATCTTTAATAGGATGTTTAATTAACTTATCCGCTTGAAATTTTTGTAAATCGATTCGTTTCTTTAACTAAGATGTCAAGGAAACATCACTGACTTTTCTATCATCTTCTTCATGCTAGTGTATACTTTAATTATCAATTCCTAATAATATATGGGAAGAAGGAAATTTCTTAGTTCCATAATTTCATTTTGTAATAAGTTATCACATGATTATCATAGTATGATTCCCATTTTCTTTTAGACTTTCATTTGTTCTATCAAAAATATCAAGCATTTTTTAGTACAATGTCCAACCATATATCACCTCCCACATAGTTCTTCTTTAACACATAGCTTTTCATTTTTCAAAAAAATATAATGATATTCATGACCTTCTAATAGACTTATCTCATTTCCTTTAGTACTATTTTTCCCATGTTCTTATTTTAACCTTTTTTACTTTTCTAAATCAGTTATAAAATCAATAAAAATATCTTTTGGGATTGATCCAACATGATTAGTATATCTCGAAGGATTCTATTCAACCATGGATTTACCACTTTTTGGTAGCATCTTCACCACTTTCTTGGGAATTTCTTTAATCTATAAATCAATCCTTTTATCTATTTTGATGATTGATTATTTCTTTATGTTTTACTTCATAAATTATTCTCCATGGATATTTTCAATAATCTATGTTGTGAGATATTTTACCAGACTAAATAAACTTTTTTTATTTTTTTACATAATCTAAAGACATTAGATTATACTAATTGGGAGTGGTGTTATCAGTTTTATCCTTTTCATGAACACCTTTCTTCTCCTAATTCTCACTAAATATATGTAAATAATTATTCCTTTTATGTGTCATCAACTATTGAGGTATTATTATCTTATCATTATATGATTTTTTCTATGTTGAACAATACCATCACTCCTCATAACAATGAATATAAAAATTGATGAAATTATTTAAGGATTCATATATGATTTTATAAGAAAAATTACTCACTTTATATGATGTTTTATTTCATGAAATAGGTTGTATTTTCTTATTATACTTATCTAACAATATATAAGACTCTCAATATAATTATATAGAATGTAGTATCATCATCGGTCTCCTCTCATTCTACATCTTTTTATTCTTCTTCAACACATAGGAACTATATAATGAGTTCATAACTTACATTCTTCTACAGGGTTTTATTTTATTATAAACATCATTTTTAAGGGTTCAAAATTTATCTCTCACATATAGATTCAAACAAAATAATGATTCAAATTCAAAAACTCACAACCCTATTTTTATTATTTCTTTACTTCTATAATTCTCTCAAGATTTCAAGATGTCAAGATTGTTTTTCCTTCTACATGGTTTCTCGTTTAGATTCACAGCGATGTGTGAATATATTTTATCACATTATTAGATTTAAAATTTTCTAGTATATTGAAATTTAATTTTTTATAATATTATTATACAATTCTTGATATCTTCATTATTATTTTTCAACTAAAATAAATTCATATGAATTATATCTCTTACATGATATATTGATATCCAAGTACTGCCCTCCTAAATTAATTTCCTAATATATAAGATTCTTCATTAATTATGTTATATTCATAAATCATGACCTATTAATCCAAATGATTCACATTTTAAATCGATTTAATAAAAATAATTCAAAATTACAACATTAATTTAAGCATTCAACATTTCTATATAGACCTCCCGTTTGTGGCTTGGATCCTTCGTCAACTACGAGCGACTGCTATGGCTGGCCTTTCTTAATTATCAGATTGTATCATGTTCTCATTTTATGATCATGATATTTGTATATTTTAATCACCAAAAAATAATCATATGATTTTATTTTCCCTTGAAAATTATCAAATTCTTAAAACATGTAGAATTTTAATTTGTGCATATCCAAAAATATCATATATGAAGGAATCCTATATGTGGTTAACTTCGGATGATTCACAATAATAGACCAAGTGGTTCGCATAATCTACATCATAGAAATTATCTATGTGGTTGACATCATTTGCATGATTCACATTCTATATATTTCACCATCCTTATACCTTATTCTAAAACAGTTATGTGATAAAATTGAATACATCATTCATAATTGTTTTATATAGATGAAATTTGCAATGTGAATCATTTTTCGACATGATTCAGATACATAAAACATTTGGATACACGAACATCTAATACTTCCTATGTATCATAAATCATATACATGAATTTTCCTATGTTAATTAAATTGGTATTGTGGATTTTGAAAATTTTGGATGTAACACCCCAGCCCGACTGACCACTAAGACGGTAGCTAGACTAATGGGTCACATAGCCTAAATTGTTCCTCCATGTATACTAGAGGCTACCAAATAGTAGTGAGGGAATAAAGAGGTGATATTGGGGAGACTATACCCAAATGATCAGATTAGAACTGTGGTATATCAAGTAAAGAATAAAATAAGATAGAAGAAGTAATAATAAATGAGCGATAAAGTAGAATAAGAATAATAAAAATTGAATATAAAAGATAGCTAACCTAAATATACAAAAATGAATGCATGTATAGATGACTATATAAATAAACTAAATAGTATACATGCAAAGTTAGCAATATACAGTATAGTACATGGATAAAGAGTAGAAACAAAATCCTTGAGGGAGGCTCTAGGAGCATCTTCAGCTCCAAGTCAGTCCTCTGTTCCTAGCTCCCTGATACAAGAAAATCATCACAAAAATGAATCCATGGTAATATGAATATAAGTTCTAATTGAGTACCCTTATACAATTAAGGCATGAGTAGGGTGTGAGATATAAATCCCAATAGTTTACCACCCATGTTGTCTATAGATTAATCCATCCCATGAATAAAAATAATGCATTGTGTAGGTAGAATGAATAATATACAAAACTGAAATAAAAAAACAACCAGCCTACTCAGGTTCCAAAAGGACACCTAGAGGATATACCTACTTTGGATCATGGTTTTAAATAAGGTATTAACTTTAACTATAAATATAGTCATATATATATATATATATTATAGTTATATATTACAGCCACCTATATAAACCAAATACATGCGGATGTAAGTGGCCATATACCTAGAATACTGGGTTCTAACTGGATCGAGGCATAACTCAAACATCCATAAGTAGTATAATCATGCTTATAGCTCAAGACAAAGGGTTTATACCTTACATATCATAATTAGTGGGTGACATCATGTTCATCACTCAAGATGGTGAGTGTGTTATCATGTAAACACTTAATAAGGGACATGATGCACCATGATCACCATCCACTAGGAATCCAGAAAATAGTGTGGCCTTTCCACCCTTTACATTTCATTTCAATTGAGCAATTTAACATATTTAATTGAAATCATTTAAACATTTAGAATCATTTAAGGAAAAAATTTGATCATGTCAAGCCATTCCATTTAATACATGTCATTTAATCGAATAAAATCATGAAAATTCATTTTACGAGAGTCATAGAGGTACTTTGATGGTACCATGGACCATTGGTCAAATACCTACATGGAAATACCATTTACTAACCATGAAAATCCCTTAGTAGGATCTTGGTTCTCTATTCATTTACTCAGGAGTGGGAATCTCCATTTAATAAGCATCACTAATGGTTATTTTCTAAACATACATCATAAACATCCAAAAAAACAAGGCATAGAAATACACCAAATCCACATGACCATGAATCATTCAAATAAAAAATCAAAAAAAATAGTTTCAAAGACTGCACACTTCATTCGAGGGGTTTTTTAGAAAAGAATAACATTATTTATAAAATAATTCATTTAATTTTTAATCAACAAATTTTAGATTTATAATTAAATTAATCAAAATGAAAATTTTAGAAATCCACCATACATGGAAAAAAATTATAAGGATTCAACAAGGCACTTAGGTGGTTCCATTATAAATGGTAAAATCCTAGAAGGTAAAACCCATTTATACATAAATGATTAGAAGGTGTTCCAACATTTAATCAAACAATTATAATGTTAAATTTAAGATAGAACACCCACTAGGTGTTCATAATCAAGGTTAATATCCTAAAGTTATATAACATGGATCATAAAGACTATATCTAGGTGTGTTGATCAATTTTATCAGATGAAAAAATTAAAAGGAGGAACTCTGAAAATGATGGCTCACGACATAATTAAAGCATTCATATTTCAAAGGATATTTTTTGGAAATTATGTATACCACCTACCTCATACTTAAGACATTCCACTCAACCAATATCAAGGTCTGATTCAGTCTAGTTTGGATGAAATCTAAGAAATAGACATGCACCCTAAAAATAGGGAAAATGAACTTGAACATCGATAACATTGTATAAATAATATTAAATTAATAAATATTAAAAGTGAATCAAGAGCTTACTGATACTGATCCATAGAGATCAACAAAGCTCAAATCATACAACGGATGAGAGTTATTACCATGCATAGATTAGGCATGAGGAGGATCCCAAGGTGCCAATGGATAGGGATCATGTGGATAGAGGATGAGAATATATATAGGAAAAAGAAACATAAACTTCATTATGGGAATTCATTATCATTTCACCCTAAAAAAATGGATCACATAGTTTGGCCAAACCATTCGCCAACTATGTGGCACCCTTTTCTTAACAAACCCACCTCGCATGGTTGTGTCGCATGGTTTTCCTAATCATGTGCCAACCTTCTGATGAATAGTTATTAGGTACTTCCTAAGTGACACTAACCATGTGGGTTAGTCACACGGTTTGGTAAAACCATGTGTAGTCTATGTGGGGTACATATTCTTTTCTAATACGGGCCACATAGTTTTCTTCTAGGGTCCACACAGTTTTAGAAAATCCATGTTCCCTATTCAAACCGTCATCTCTTTTTATTTTTTGGCCTCGTCACTCCAAAAACTCAACATGACATTTGTGGGAAGTTTCATTCCTTTAACCAAGTCCAAAAAACACTTTGATGTGTTCTAACTCTCAAAATTGTGTTTAGAATCCTAGTTCAAGGAATGGACCATCCATTAATCTCCAAAATTCAAATTCCATTAGAATCTTTCCTTAGCTCAAAACATGTGATTTTATAACCTACACTCCTTATAAATTTTCATCCTTAAGAAGCCTTCAGAAACAAATAAAAAATCACCCGACCTATGAGGTTTGTAAATTCTACTTCAAATGGTCGCATTTCATTTCCAAATTACCAATTAACCTCTAATAACTTCATAAGACTATGACACTTAATACAAGAACACTCGATCCAAATATTTTTTTTGAATGAAATAATGAAACAGATCTTACCTAAGCTCGTCTAGCTAAAGACACGATCATATCATCGTAACATTAAACATCTGTCAAAAGTTACTCCCTACCTTAGGCTTCAACATCAGAAGGTTCCAATTCTAAACCATGTCACCTCCACCATCATAATTTCATATGAAGCATGCTCTAATAGTTGTAGTGATGATTCTGACATGATTTCTTTAACAAAGAGAACCTAATTAAATCAGATACCATAACTGAAATCTCGCCATAAAGAAAAGGTCAAATCCCGATCGACCAAACTAAAATAAGTTGTGTATGCTTTCCCAGAAGATAGTTACAACACTTAAATTAAACTCTACTTAAACATTAAATATTCTTTAAAACTCTTCTTCATTAACCGCATACATAGAACAAACGGAAAAAAGTCAATCCACCCAGGATCACTCACCTCGAAAACGCTTAACTCTGACGGCCGATGTATTACAATTAAACCACAAAGCCTTCTTCTAAGGAATACTTTGTTCACAACGATCATGTTTAATGAACCCCATACATGGTTTTTGATGAAATTCCCAGGTCAAACCATATCCTGACCATTTAAACCATCGTGTTTAGGAATGAACAAGGGGTAACCTAGATCCAACACACTAGAATTATTATCCTTAAAATATAACCTTTCAGTCTATTATCAAGTCTGGTTTAACCAGAGATTCACTTAACTAGAGTCCAAGGAACTAACCCAAGGCAGTCAATAATTCATGTTTATAAGAGAGATGTTGGTACAAGGATAAGACATCCACATTAAATCATTGATTGATCCTAGAGAGGAATCCACATTGTGGTAAAGTCCAAGAAGAATTGTTGGTGTCCAAGATTTCATCCAAGGAATTCCTACAGGGTAACCCATGTATCACTCAGGACTAACCATGCCTCAATAAAAACCACATGTCTAGTGAGAAAATCTGATAGAGGTCACAAAACAATCTTTTCCACTTTTAAAAATTTACCATGGTGTATGACCGACACTATTTAAGTCCATCAAAGACGAATTCAAGATAGGGGATAAGCTCATCTAGTTCAGAAGAGTACACTAGGAGTATTGAATAGTTTCCATAAAAAAAGAAATCCAAAATAAGAACAATTAGACCACTACTAGTCAACCTCTTGAAAGAATCATGAATTCACCCGCCGATGCATCTCCATCTTCAATTGAAAAGATTTTACCTCCCGAGGCATTCTATGATCATTCAAGATTTATCACCGAAGTCCATCTATAACCAATTGTGTTTCTCAGTGGTTGCATACCCAGCCAACCACTTTAACATTATGTTTCCAAGCAGGCACTAACACAAAAACACTAGAACTAATGCACCTCTCCAACCTTATAAGTGTCCTTGTCATTTAATGAATAGATAAACTAGCCACTCACAAGAACAGTATATCAAAACCTCTTTAAACATATGTGTTTCACTCCTCCGATTCATGATCACCATGTCATGACATCTGAGAAGTTGACATGAAATCAAAAACCAACCAGACTGGCATTTCAAAACAACCAATCCTCTTATAAATTCATCCCAATCATTAGAAAAAATCTGATTCCCTTAATTCCCATATCAATCTTCTATGGAGATGAACCAAGAACATACCCAACTTCTCAAAGATCAAAGATTATACTGAACTCGCCTGGTTCGTTACACCATTCAGAAAGTTGATGGTACCATGTATATCAGTGCATACTACACTGATATTATATAAGGAGAATAGAACATACTAAATTCTATACATAGTTTGTTCTCCCTACCAAATCCCATATATGATGGCCCACTAAGAAAACTAGATTGATAGTTCATTGTCTCTTATGATTTTGAAACAAATTGATAACCTATTGAGTCACCTAAGGAAAGAGAACTAGAGTCACGAGATCTACTAAGTGGCCAATCATGCCCAAGGAATGTCTAACCTACAAAAACTGAGAAACAATCAATGATCACCCCCATAAAAATGGTCAAGAATACAACGACCACCCATCCAACCAAGGGTTTCATTGGAAGATAACATTCCTACTAGGGACAATGACACCTGAATGGTACAAAAATTTAGAAATCTCACATCTTTTTTAAATCCATTTTAAACTCTAAGGGCGATACCTACCTTGGGATAGACCCTCAACAAAGCATAAGAACCGACCCTATCACTCAGTCACGCAAAACAGATTTCTCTAGGTCAAACACCTATCATTTAATCTATAACTAAAAGGGGAAAGGACTGCTAAAAAACCACATGTTTCTTTTCCAAGTAAAATCAAAATGGATATAAAAAAATTCTATTACATGAGGGTTTAAACCTAGGACTCCACCTCATGTTCTATTTTAGATTTATTAAATTGATTCAAATCAATCATTAAACATTTAAGAGATTTTAAATAAAACATCAAGAATAATAGGCTAGTTATATCAACATCATTATTTAATCATTAATCATTTATCCACATCCCATCATAATTTAGGCTATTTTTTAAATAAACTCTTTTTTATGTTATAAAAGATAAGGTAGCCTATGAGGATCCCACTAAGCCAACCTTGGTTAATTGGAATGAAACACAATAGCAGTTTCTTAATTATAAAAATTTCAAAAAAACTATAAAGGTTTATCTCATAAAAACAATCCCCAACTTACCTAATTGGGTCAGTTTTGAATTTATGAAGCTAATCACACAATTACCATGCCTGTGTGATAGAGTCACAATCCTTTATAGAGTCAATTGATACATTTTAGATCAAAATTTAACATCTTTTAAATTTAAAATAATTTCAAAGTAGACTATGGTTTTATATAGAGGTTTAGTTATATGGGTTTCCATCTACCAATTGGTAAAGTGACCATACACTTCATGGGTTGGAATTTTTCTCCCATTAATTGAAACCAATTCACATTAAAATTGAACTTCTGCAGCCAATGCAATTTAACAAAGGTTAAAAAACATGTATAATTTTCAAATATGGTTCAAGTATAAGGGTCACCCTTTCTTAATTATAAGATGCTCATACACCTTATAATTTTACATTGGTTCCCATTTAATTTCAATAAACAAATTCATCCCATGAAACCAATTACATAACAACAAAACTAGCTTGTCATTACAAATAGTAAACACAATGAATTGTGATAATAAGAAAAGATTCGTAATACATGGAAAGAAATGCTAAATAAGAATGCATCATGGAATATAATCACCTAAATTTTTTATAAAAGCAGGCATGCTAAAAAAATAAAGTCATGGTATATCACTCAAGGAACACAATCAAATTTACAACTAATCTATAAATGAAACTATATGTCATGGAATATGAATATAATATGAATTTTCTATGTGCCTATATTGATTCATGTAATGCTTTATCCTTTACATTTTAGGAAAAGGGTAAAATACCATAAATTTTATAAATCAATAAGCGGCATAATGTACACCATTCGCTCAAGGTGAAATCAAAATCCACTATAACTACAAATAAAACGAACAACAATCACATCCCTATCCGCATGGACTTTGCCTCATGGTTGGTGTGATCAATCCTAGTCATGGATATTTAATAAGGACTAATACATTCCTAATCACATGTCCACCAATTCTTGAAATATTTATAGGAAGAAAATAATGCTCTAATACCACTTAGTAACATCCTGGACCAACTTACCATGGAAACGGTAGTTGGACTAGTGGGTCACATTACCTTAAGTGTGCATCCCCATATGTCAGAGACTGATGACTAAAAACGAGCTTGTATGTCATTGATAGTGGTGAGACTATTGTCACGACCTGCCTTCACCAAAAGGAGGGAAGGTTCAGTAGACTGTCAGGCCCTTCCTTCTTTAAGTTGAAGGAGAGATAATGACCCCCGAGACCCACCTTCAATAGGTCCCGGAGTGGCGACTAGCACCAAGGGTATAGAAATTTCTCACAAATGGAAGGCATTACCCCTTTTTTTATAAGATCGAGAGATGAGATGATGAAACTCAACAACACCAAGGTAAAAGAAAAGTAAAACCAAAAGAAATAAACCATTCCCACATGCATGTTCTAAAAGTAAAGCCACAAAGTACAAAGGGAGACTACAAAGGTAAGTACCAAAGAATAAAAACAGCAACTGCAACTGCCCCAAAGGTCCGAGCTAGTAAGGTCATGCGTGATCCCCGAAGTCCTCCTCGAAACCTGAAAGTAGTTTTATATACGTAGGGTGAGCATACAAATACACCCAGTAGGAAAAACCAAAGACTCTCGTGCACAAGTGGGGGAACGTACTAAAGTTTCGTGAGAAAAGAGTAAACCAAACACCTATCAAGGTAAACTATCCACCCCAGGCCTCACCAAGGCACACTCCCCAAATAACACAAGTCAACTAATATATATAATCAGAGCACATCGATGTTTGGGTACCCTGTGCCACTTTCCCACTGGTTATTGAGACATCCTACGCATCGGACCAATCCCACCATTCTCACCGCAGTCCCACTGCCACGCCCGCCCACACACACCTGGGCCACAACCACACGCAGTCCCACTGCCGAATCCCGCCCACACACACCTGGGCCACAACTATCACATGTAACCACGCCTGCAAACACCTAGTCCAGAAAAACCACCACCACTCCCGAAGACACCTGGGCTAAAGGATCCACTGCCATGCCCGAAGACACCTGGGCCTCATCCTGAAGACACTTGGGAAACCACCTGCCGCACACACCTGGCCAACCACCACACTACCCTGCCTGAAGTTTCTTGGGCTAATAATGGACCTCAGACCATCACAGCCTGCCTGAAGATACTTGGTCTATCCGGGAAAGGGAGTAGAAAAGGAGCTAGTAACCAGCCACTAAGAATAGTGTTGGGAAAAACACCCTCCCCCATGAAATGGAGGTGTTCGGAACTAAGTGCTCAACTTGGGTGGGGCGCGAAAAAGAAACACAAAATTATAAGTATATATATATAGGTAACAAGCATTCACCCAAAGCTAGGTTTTTCTTCAGACAGCCTACAGATCACAACAGCACTCAGGTCCGAGTCACGACTCACGCTAACAAACCATTTGTCCCCTTTCTTATTTCATGTTCAGTAATAATGTTTATGTTTAATCACTACTGGGCAACTAGTAGGCATAGGCATAAGTCCAGGAAAGTAAACAGTCAAACATCAACCAAAACGCCCACACCCGGTTTTCAACAACAGAGGATTCCACCCCAATTCGTGATATAAACAAGTATCCACCCGGTCTTAAAACTCACAACCACCGAAAGTATAAAATAACAGGGGATCCCATCCCCTCCCACATCTCCAGCAATCGGCCCGAAAGGAAAACAACCAACTACCACCACCAACACAAGTCAGGGATTTTCAGATTTAAACGACTTAACACACTCCATGATTTCAAATTCCGTGTGTTCTAACCGAGAGTTATCACAGAAGGTTTGATCCTGGTGCTTTCAATTTATTCATCCTGATATACGTGATTAACCAATTCACTTTTCACAGTAGGAGTTTACAACCACAAACAAGCCATTTAAAACATCAGCAGGGTTCATTAGTGCACAAACAACGACCACCAATGACCTCGATTTTCAGGAGGCATAAGCCAGCACAACTCAAAAAGATGGTCATAAAAGAAATAGCATCATAAAATATAAGACAGCATCAATGATCACAGCCCCCTATTTCTTTATAGAATTCGTTCATTATCTTTAATTAGGTCTAGCTTACCCAATCCTACAGAATCAAAAGCACGCCCACCCCGCATGATACACAAAAGGGAGAGGCAAAGGAGAAATTCCCTACCTGTTGATAGATGGTCTAAGTTTTAGTTCGGACGCAGAACTTCATGGGTAATGATGTGGCGTGCCCGATGCACCAGAAGCTGTTTGTGAAAAGCCACGATTGAGGAAAGGAGAAACCACGGCTAACCCTTAGTTTATAAGAGCCGCGGACGGTTGAGGTGAGAACGCGTAACCGTGTAAGGTGTGGGGGTCGTGGGTTGACCACGCGGCTGGGCAGTTACACACGGAGGTCTCTCGGGATTTTTAGGAATTAATTATGGGCTTTAAATGGTTTTAAAAGGAGTAAAAGAATTAATTTACGTCGAAACTTATGTTGCGCGAGAAGAAAAGTCAGGTACTGGAAGAAGAACGAAAGGCTCAGCGAGGGGACATGGTGTCACCCTCACGGTGCCACCATCACGGTGTCACCCTCAGGGTGCCACTGTCATGGTTCCACCCTTACAGTGCCACCCTCACGGTGGCACCGTCACGGTGTCACCCTCACGATGCCACTGTTTTGGTGGAACCTCACTTTTGGAAAAGTAATGGTCCAGGAGGGTCCGGGCCATTACATTAGATACCTCTTAAACCATTCTCGTCCTAGAGAATCAAAACAAACCAAGAAGGAAAGAGAGGGTCCGAACAACCATCTCGAAAGATACCTCTTAGAAGTGAACCCATGCTAACCAAAAACACTTCCCTGTCAAGAGCCAAGCAACATACCATGTCAAACTGCCCAGGAATGTGGGTTGGGGAGTCTCCTCCCCCATGTCAAGATATTATCCGCTTTGGGCGGCACTGACTCTCCCGCACGGGTTCAATCTCATCCTCCTTAATGCGTCTTGATTAGGGTTCGGGTTCTCTCCTCCCCATAGCCAGGGCTTTTCACATGCATCTAGAGGAAGAAAAACCAGTACATTTCATAGCCAAAAGACAAAACGTTCTACCACAATAGGTACAACAAGGATAAAAACTCAAAACAACTATGGGTAGCATCTGTGCTTCCCTCTCCCACGTACTCTCCTCAACCCCACCATGCCTCCACAACACATGAACCAAGGGGATGGTTCGCCCATGAAGCACCTTCTCCTTGCGATCCTCGATCATCACTGGTCTCTCCACAAAGGTCATGTCGTCCTCGATGTCCAGCTCACCCCAATCAAGGATGTGTGAATCGTCATGAAGATACCGACGGAGCTGGGACACATGGAATACACCATGTATCCTCAGTAGCGGTGGTGGAAACTCTAGCTGATAATCCACCTCGCCGACCCGTCACAACACTTCGAAGGGTCCAATGAACCTGGGGGAAAGCTTACTCCCCTTGCCGAACCTCCGCTACCCACGCTGAGGGGAGACCTTCAAGAACACGTGGTCCCTAACCTCAAACTCCAAGGGCCTCCTCCTGGTATCAGCATACAACTTCTGTCGGTCATGGGTCACCTTCATCCTTTCCCGTATGAGCTGAACCTTCTCTGTTGTGTTCTGTACCACCTCTGGGCCAAGGATGCCTAATTCTCCTACTTCGGCCCAACACACAGGTGAACGGCATGGACTCTCGTACAAGGCTTAAAACGGGGTCATATCGATGGTAGAGTGATAGCTATTATTGTAGGCGAACTCTACCAGGGTCAAGTGTCGCACCCATGATCCTCCGGAGTCCAGAACACATGCCCGTAGCATATCCTCCAAGGTCTGGATGGTGAGCTCTGTTTGTCCATTTGTCTGGGGATGGAAAGCAGTGCTAAGGCGTAACTGGGTGCCAAACGCATGCTTCAATCCTCTCCAGAATCGCGAGGTAAACCGTGCATCCCTATCCGAGACTATAGACCTCGGAACTCCATGCAATCGCACCACCTCATCCACGTACTTTCGTGCCAAAGCATCCACAGCACTCGACTCCCTGATCGCCAGAAAGTGAGCTAATTTTGTCAACCTGTCCACTACCACCCAGATGGCGTCGTACCCTCCTTGGACCTTGGGTAGTCCCGTGACGAAATCCATCGAGATTTCATCCCACTTCCACTCGGGGACATCTAAAGGCCGCAATAGGCCGCCTGGAACTCGGTGTTCAGCCTTCACTTGCTGACACACTAAGAACTTGGCCACAAACTCTGCCACCGCTCGCTTAACTCCGGGCCACCAAAACTGCCTCTTCAGCCCCTGGTACATCTTGGAAACTCCTGGGTGTACCGCCAGGGGTGAGTTGTGGAACTCACTGAGAACCTTGTCGTGCATCACTCCTAGAACAAACAACCTTTTCTGGAAAAGCATCCAGTTCTGACCATCCTCTGTCCATCCTTCCGGAGCATTTCCCTGGTCAACTTGGTCACGCATCACTTCACACTCCGGGTCTCCCCATTGAGACTCCTCCACTTGCCGAAACAGAGATGACTGCACTATCATCTAATATATGCAGCCTCTGCCGCTATCCATTTTCGCATCCAGGTGTAAGGCAGTCAACTCCACCATTTCCTTCCAGGCGTCCGCCAACTCTCGGACCGCATCCTTCTACGTCTTCCTACTCAAGGCATCGGCCACTACATTTCCCTTGCCCTCAGTATAAGAGATCTCAAAGTCGTAATCCTGGAATAACTCCACCCATCTCCGCTGTCGCAAGTTTAAGTCCTGCTGGGAGAACATATACCTCAAGATTTTGTGATCTGTGAAGACCACAAAGCATTCCCCGATGACGTAGTGCCGCCATAACTTTAGCGCAAAAACGACCGCTGCAAGCTCCGGGTCATGGGTGGCGTAATTACGCTCATGGGGGCGTAGCTTCCTGGACCCATAAGAGATCACCCCTTGTCGCTGCATCAACACACATCCCAGGCCCTGTCCTGAAGCATCACAGAACACCTCATAGGTCACTCCTTCTTCTGGTAATCTTAGCACTGGGGCACTAACCAACTTCTCTTTCAGATAGATGAAGGCTGACTCTCACTTCTCACTCCACATGAAAGCTAGGTCTTTCTTGGTCAGGGCTGTTAAAGGGGCCACAACTCGGGAGAAGTTGGGTACGAACCTCCGATAGTAACCTGTCAGCCCAAGGAAACTACGGACCTCTGCCACATTCTTGGGTGCTGCCCAAGAAACAACCGCCTCAACCTTTGACGGGTCCACCGCTACTCCCTGCTCGGACACCACGTGCCCGAGGAAGTGCACTTCTTGTGTCCAGAACTTGCATTTCGACAACTTCCCATAGAGCTGGTGTTGTCAGAGGACTTCCAAAACTGTCCTCAGGTGCTCTGCATGGTCCTCCTATGATCTTGAGTAGACTAGGATGTCATCGATGAACACAACCACGAATCGATCCAAGTACTCCTGGAAGATGGAGTTCATAAGCCCCATGAACACAGCTGGGGCGTTCGTAACACCAAAGGGCATGACTACGAACTCAAAGTGTCCATACCTACACCTGAACGCTGTCTTTGGGATGTCGCTCTCTTTCACCCTCAGCTGGTGATACCCAAACCACAGGTCGATCTTCGAGAACCATCCTGCCCCTTTCAGCTGGTCAAAAATATCGTCTATCCTCGGAAGAGGGTAGCGATTCTTGATCGTCACCTGATTCAGCCTCCTGTAGTATATTCACAACCTAATACCACCATCTTCCTTCTTTGAAAACAAGACCGGAGCACCCCATAGTGACGCACTTGGTCGAACGTAACCTCTCTTCATCAGATCGTCAATCTAGATCTGCAGCTCCCGTAGCCCCGAAGGTGCCATCCGTTAAGGAGCCATCGAGATTGGACGAGCGTCGGGCTGCAGGTCTATCCCGAACTCGATATCACGTCGAGGGGGTAGAGTCGTCACCTCCTTAGGAAAGACATACATAAACTCTCGGACGATCTCTGGAACTTCCACCATTTCAGCATCTACTGATTCCACTGTCAGCTCGGTCAAAAGGGAGAGAAGAGATTCATCTCTCCTATTTCCCTTTGGACTTCTCCGCTCGCCAGTGAAGGTAACACACCGGTCGTCCAAGTATGAGAACACCACCCTTCTTCAGAAACAGTCGATGATGGCACACATTGAAAATAGTCAGTCGATGCCTAGGATGACATCGTATGGATGAATCTGTAGCAGGAGAAGATCCCTAACCGACTGATGTGGCCCTATCATCAGTCTACATCCCCGACAAACGAACAACAGGTCGGTCTGACCTCCAACTGGTGTGCTCAACACCAGGGGCACTGGAAGTATCTCGGCATCTAGACCCAAGGCACGGGCTACACTGGGTGCAACAAAGGAGTGCGAAGCTCCGGTATCGAACAAAGCATGAGCAAGAGTGCTAAACAGACTGATCCTACCTCAAACAACCTCTGGCCCTGCTGGAACTGTTGCCTCTGCGGCGTGTAACATTCCACACCCAACTCCCCTACCTCTCGGTTGTCGGCCACCTCCCCAACAACGCCCTGGTTGAGGTCCCTGTGGAGCGCCCTGAGGTCGGCCTCCTCCTCCTACGTCTTCCCTCGGAGGAGCGGGAGCTCGCTGTCCCTGCTGCTGCTGCTGGAAAGGTCTGGCTGGAAGCTGCTGCTGGGGTGGGTGGTGGGGCTATCCACCACCACCGTACTACACCCAGTTCGAGCACTAACTCCGGAGATGTCCAGGGCTCCCACAGATGAAGCACCACGGTCCCGGGCCCGAAGGAAAAGGGCGAGGGTTGGGGGATCGAAACTGAAACTGTTGCGGTCTGCTCCCTGCTGGTCGGAACCTGGAGGGTCCTGACGCTGGAGGCCTGGTGCTGACGGCCTTCCCCTTCGATGGTCCCAGTTGGATCCCCTCTCGCGACACTCCTCCTAGAGCATGCATCCTCTCCACCACTTCGGCCTTCTTCTGGACCTCCAAGTACGTCGGCAGGGTAAAGGGGGTAACAGCATACTGGAGGGAGGGTCGGAGTGCCTCCTCTAAACGTCTTTCCCGAGACTCCTCGTTGGGAAAGAGGTCCAGAGAAAAATGTAGGAGGTCCTTGAACTTGATCCTTAGCTCCCTCACGGACATACTCCCCTGCTGAAGGGGGAGTAGTTCCTGCCTCTTTTCTGCCTTCATCGTCGAGGAGAGGAATTCCGCCCGGAACTCCCTCTTGAAATCCGCCCAATCCACCTCAGACTCTCTCCTCTCCCCCAGGTAAAGCATCCACCACTGATGCGCCGCTCCCCGCATCTGGCTAACGGCCAGAGGAACCCAGTACTCGGTCGGGGCCCGAATTAGGCCGAAAGCTATAACTAGCTCCTCTAGCCAGCCTTCCGTCTTTATGTCGGAGGTGATGTGACGCACGCCTGTCGTAGGGCGTGGCAAAACAATTTTTTCCTAAGTTAAAATTTAGTAATGTGGTTGACCTAGGATGTCTCCTGAAGAGGAGTGCACACAAAACGGGTTGTCACTTTAAAACGGGGGTAAAAATGTTGTGAAAGGAAAGTTGAGATTCAAATGATTGAAAAACTATGAAATTAAAAGGGTGATTAGTTCGGGGTCGGTTTACTAATTATAATGCTATCCTTGTTCAATTTAATTCAAACCTCTTCTTCTTAGTTGATTAAAGTGAGTTTCCACAATCGTTTCCTCTCACTTCCTTGGTGAAATTATTATTGTGAGAGAAAACCTTACCAAGATCTCGGTTTGGTCAACTCTCCTTCCATGTGTAAAATAGTTGTATTGAATATCCTTAATTGAAATGGGCAATTCCCGATCGGGTTTTGTTTATCCCAAACAATCAAGAACATTCACTACACCTTTTACACGTACTGACGATCGTCGAGTACTTCACCACTAATTCCTGGTTTATTCCATCGTATATAAACCAGAAATTAGTGGAGGGAGATATTGATTATTTTACCAAGGAAAAAATCAATAACGGAATTAATATTCAAGAACGATCGCACTTGATTATAAAATCCGCTATAAGAAATTTAAAACAACTTTGAAGAAGAAAGAAATTTATTCAATTGCGTCCAAGAACTCAAGCATTACAATGTAGAAAACCAACCCTTCCCCAATCACTCCAAATGTTTACCCCACCATGGTAAGGGTAATCGAGTTTAATGGGGAAGAAGAAGGCATTACAAAACAATGAAAAAGAAAATAATTAAAAAATAAAACCGAAAAGATCTTCTTCTTGGTGTCCCGGAAGGAATGGGGTGGAGAATGGATGCCTTGAGAGGGTGGAGCTCTCCTCCTTTTATAGCCAGAATTCTTCCCCCGAATGTCGACGCGTTGTAGCCCCATTAAATGACATCTTCACGTGTTGATCCCTTCATTAATGTTGTTCATAATTCCCTTGGCCGTGTCCCTTCAAAATTGAAGCGGATTTGGACATGTATTCCGAGAGTTATGGCCGTTTTACTATGAGAATTTATTCTGTCTAGTCAGACTCTCCAAAATGATCTCCTCCGGATTAGGATGCTTTAATGGACCCATAAACGGCCAATTCACTCGGTGATTCCTTCATAAAAGATGCTTCAAAACTCCTTTCGTGTCCACCCACTGAATTTCACAAGCTTTGGCCCCACAGTGGATGAGTTATGGATCCCACATCAAAACTAGGAAGAACTGAAAACAGTTTTCTTGAGCCAACTTGTGAGCTTTTTTTGAGCTTTCATATGGCCGATTCAGATTTTGGTCCAAATATATTAAATGAATCCCTGGATGTGTAGAATCTGAAAAAGAAAGAATTTTTCAATTTGGATCAGTGTAGATAATGTTATGGCCAATCTACCGAAATAATTTAAAACTATTAAAAATCCAAAATGGCAAATTTTTACTATTCAGCTCAAAATAACACCATTATCATAAAAATGAAACAATTCATCTTAGAGGAACAATTTTGCGGGTTTAAAACAATGATATTCAATATAAATTAATTGAAAATATTTGCTCTATCAATTCCCCCACACTTAGCACTTGGACTCCTGGACAAGTAAAAATCAAATCAAATCAAAATCAAAACACATATCAATGAGATCAATCAAATCAATTTCAAGAAACAAAAAGATATCATGACTCAACAAAAACTGTTATTTCAAGTTCTCCATTTAAGATTTTAATATATTTCCACTTCATTTCTTATCCCATGCACACAAAACACCTACCTCACATGAATTTTCTCTCATCTCACAAATGTAAAGGCTGAACAAGGTTTTTCTCATCCAAACTCACACAAGAGTCACCATAGGTTTGATAAATTCCTACTTCTCCACCCGATGTGAGTCAAGAACATGTGTTTCTCATGAGGACTTTTCAGGGTTGTTTTGTGGCTTCCGGTTGGTAGGATTTAGATGTTAAAAGTTCTGAGGCCGAAAAAGGAAGGCTTGGCTCTTATTGAAGCAAAATTGCAAGATTCTAGTTTTCACTCAAATATGGTCTCCTTCACTTCCCCTTTGTTGAAAATAGGCTCCATCATCATTCAATCAGCTCAGAAGCAAACATTTCAATCTTTTCAAACATGATTTTTTTAAAGCTCCAGATAGGCACAGCTTTCTTTTTACATTGGAAGCTCTAGAAAGGCACAGCTTCTCTTGTCATAAAAGCTCCAGAAAAGGCACAGCTTTCAACAGAATAATTTTTCAGCATCACACACATCTCTTCCACAATTTATTTTCCAACCAAAGTATAACCAAATGAGGTAGTACACCACAAGACATCTTCTCCCACACTTAAGTTCAACTAGATCATGCAATTTTACTTCAAGAGCAGGTATGATAGGGAAAATTGGCTTGTAATGTGGCTTACCTAACAGGAAATTCATGGATACTAGGGGATAAAATGAAGGATAAATGTAAAGGTGGGCCATAATGAAAAGGATTATTTTGAAAAGTGGGCTTCAAACAAAATAAATGCCTCAATCATTTAAAACACACGTACCGCAAACCGTCAAGTTTTGAAAGGAATAAATCAAATTCTGGTTAAAGCATACATGGTCTAGTTCTCTCAAGAAATGAGGTGAATGAAAAGAATATGACAAAAATGGTTCAGAAGCCTCACAGGAAAGTTATTTCAAAGATATAGACAGTGAAATATGGCATGATATTTAAAAATCAGTGTACTTTTCATGAATTTACAAAAGATTTGAACTTGAAACAATGTTATTTCAGCATTCATTTAAGAACAGTTTCATGAAATAGACCAGTTCACTCATTGACATGGGTTTCAAAAATGGTATTGATAATCATTTCAGCTCAAAAGTATCAGAAACACACCAAAAATTGAAAAATAAACACACAAAAATTTTAAATCACGCATTTTTTTATTTTATTTTTATTTTTGAAAACAAACATCAAATAAAAATCCTATACTACAAAGGTTCCCTCCCCCACACTTAAATGATGCAGTGTCCTCGATGCATTCAAGTGGATATAACATGTAAGGCAATTTTCAAATTAATCACAACATCAAGAAAGTGTGAAAGAGAGGTACAACCTGATTTATTCATAGTGCAACATTGAGTTAAGCTCCTAAGTGTTTCACTTTGAAAACCTACAAATAAAAGAACAAAAGTAAACATAAGATATTTATTAAAATAAATGAAAATATAAATAGGATGAGAATAGAAGGATAAATCTTGGTTTAATCCCCCAAGTGGGCCCTGGCTTTTGACTGCCTCCAGAGGGGCAGTTCTAATAAGTTATCCCCAATCTGATGGTGGATGAGGTTTCTTTGATTTGAACCACCACATGTGGCTCTTCCCATCTTGAAGTTCATTGTTTTTGTTGATGAGGACTCCATGAATTGAGTACACCGGATCCACCCACTTCACAATTTGGTACAACTTACATGGTGGGGGTAGGATGAAGTAGGGAACCTCTTCTTCTTTTATTGCTACTTGTGCAACCATCTTGTCTTCTAGTGCCGGCTTCAAGGAGGTTTCAACCTCTTGTCTGTTTTCCTCAGGCTCAGCAACTTGGATCTCTTCATGATCGGGCTCTTCTAGTTGATATTCAGTGACTTTAGGGAGCTCCAGAAGTACCTCAATAGGTGTTGTGTTTTTCACATCATCCTCCAAGGTGTAGTATGAGTTTAATGAATCTGAAAATCCAATAGATTTGGGAGAGATAGTCAAATTAGTTTCAGAAAATTTTAAAGAATTTGAGTTTAAGAATTTATCATCTCCCTGATTTGGTTCGACATTAATATCCTCTTCAATTGAAAGTTCCTCTTGGAGTCGATCATCAATGGATGGAGGTTGGTAGTCATGCTCATCCACCTCGAGTTTGGATTCAACTTCATGGATGTCTTCAGTGAAATCCGGGAAGACCATTGACACTTCCTTTTTGGCCTTGAATTTTTTTAAGTCAACTTGGATTTCATTGACCATGGCCATCAAATCTTCCGGTGAGATCCATGTTGTTATGCCTCTTTCCACCTGCTTGAACATTATCATCAGTGCATCAGCTCTTCGTTGGAGGGCCTCCTCTGTGTAGACTTCTTCTTGCACCTATGAGTAATTGTCATTCCATGTAGAATAATAATCATTTGAATTCATTATGGAAAGATTTTATTTGTCTTTTTTTTAAGAAAACAAAATGTCAAAAATTTACAAAAATATTGCGGCACTACCTCCCCGGCAACGGCGCCAAGTTTGACGCACGCCTGTCGTAGGGCGTGGCAAAACAATTTTTTCCTAAGTTAAAATGTAGTAATGTGGTTGACCTAGGATGTCTCCTGAAGAGGAGTGCACACAAAACGGGTTGTCACTTTAAAACGGGGGTAAAAATGTTGTGAAAGGAAAGTTGAGATTCAAATGATTGAAAAACTATGAAATTAAAAGGGTGATTAGGTCGGGGTCGGTTTCCTAATTATAATTCTATCCTTGTTCAATTTAATTCAAACCTCTTCTTCTTAGTTGATTAAAGTGAGTTTCCACAATCGTTTCCTCTCACTTCCTTGGTGAAATTGTTATTGTGAGAGAAAACCTTACCAAGATCTCGGTTTGGTCAACTCTCCTTCCATGTGTAAAATAGTTGTATTGAATATCCTTAATTGAAATGGGCAATTCCCGATCGGGTTTTTTTTATCCCAAACAATCAAGAACATTCACTACACCTTTTACACGTACTGACGATCGTCGAGTACTTCACCACTAATTCCTGGTTTATTCCATCGTATATAAACCAGAAATTAGTGGAGGGAGATATTGATTATTTTACCAAGGAAAAAATCAATAAAGGAATTAATATTCAAGAACAATCGCACTTGATTATAAAATCCGCTATAAGAAATTTAAAACAACTTTGAAGAAGAAAGAAATTTATTCAATTGCGTCCAAGAACTCAAGCATTACAATGTAGAAAACCAACCCTTCCCCAATCACTCCAAATGTTTACCCCACCATGGTAAGGGTAATCGAGTTTAATGGGGAAGAAGAAGGCATTACAAAACAATGAAAAAGAAAATAATTAAAAAATAAAACCGAAAAGATCTTCTTCTTGGTGTCCCGGAAGGAATGGGGTGGAGAATGGATGCCTTGAGAGGGTGGAGCTCTCCTCCTTTTATATCCAGAATTCTTCCCCCGAATGTCGACGCGTTGTAGCCCCATTAAATGACATCTTCACGCATTGATCCCTTCATTAATGTTGTTCATAATTCCCTTGGTCGTGTCCCTTAAAAATTGAAGCGGATTTGGACATGTATTCCGAGAGTTATGGCCGTTTTACTATGAGAATTTATTCTGTCCAGTCAGACTCTCCAAAACGAACTCCTCCGGATTAGGGTGCTTTAATGGCCCCATAAACGGCCAATTCACTCAGTGATTCCTCCATAAAAGATGCTCCAAAACTCCTTTTGCGTCCACCCACCGAATTTCACAAGCTTTGGCCCCACATTGGATGAGTTATGGATCCCACATCAAAACTTGGCAGAACTGAAAACAGTTTTCTTGAGCCAACTTGTGAGCTTTTTTTGAGCTTCCATATGGCCGATTCAGATTTTGGTCCAAATATATTAAATGAATCCCTGGATGTTTAGAATCTGAAAAAGAAATAATTTTGCAATTTGGATCAGTTTAGATAATGTTATGGCCAATCTACCGAAATAATTTAAAACTGTTAAAAATACAAAATGGCCAATTTTTACTATTCAGCTCAAAATAACACCATTATCATAAAAATGAAACAATTCATCTTAGAGGAACAATTTTGTGGGTTTAAAACAATGATATTAAATATAAATTAATTGAAAATATTTGCTCTATCATGATGCCCTCATACTTCTCGAGGGTCTGTCGCTGGAAGGCTCGAAGAGTCTTCTGCCACTGGTCGTCCTCTTCTTGTCGATCAGCTCTCTGCCGATCGGCCAAAGTAGTCTCTGGGGCCTCGATCGCCTGTACCACACGTGGTCACCTTCTAGGTGCCATAGTTGCAAGGTAAAAAAGGAATGCCTAAGCCCAAGTAGGGCAGAATATCGTTCTTAAAACTTCTTAAAATCTTAGTTTATTCTCAATTCCCAAGACATCCCAGAAACACAAGAACACAAGTCATTATGATGCATGTACCTTTCCTAGGGTCTCTACCCTGCAATCAGTGTGGCCTCACTTGTTCGTTCGGTAGGTCCAGAGTCCTTGCATCAGATCACGGGGGGCCCTAAAATCCCGTATCCTAGCCGGTCTTCCCTAGCCTAATTCACGCGCCAAGGTCACCAAACACTGTTGCATTACCATCCCATGCAATCCTCACTGTGCCTAACTCCAGACTCCATCCTATCTCTCAACCTGCCTCCTCTAATACCATTATGTCACGACCCACCTTCACCAAAAGGAGGGAAGGGTCAGCAGATTTCTAGGCCCTTCCTTCTTTAAGTTGAAGGAGAGATAATGACCCTCGAGACCCGCCTTCAATAGGTCCTGGAGTGGCGACTAGCACCAAGGGTATAGAAATTTCTCACAAATGGAAGGCATTATCCCTTTTTGTTTTATAAGATCGAGAGATGAGATGATGAAACTCAATAACACCAAGGTAAAAGAAAATTAAAACCAAAATAAATAAACCATTCCCACATGCATGTTCTAAAAGTAAAGCCACAAAGTACAAAGGGCGACTACAAAGGTAAGTACCAAAGAAGAAAAACAGAAACTGCAACTACCCCAAAGGTCTGAGCTAGTAAGGTCCTGCGTGATCCCTGAAGTCCTCCTGGAAACCTGAAAGCAGTTTTATATACGTAGGGTGAGCATACAAGTACACGCAGTAGGAAAAACCAAAGACTGTTGTGTACATGTGGGGGAACGTACTAAAGTTCCATGAGAAAAGAGTAAACCAAACACCTATCAAGGTAAACTATCCACCCCAGGCCTCACCAAGGAACACTCCCCAAATAACGCAAGTCAAGTAATATATATAATCAGAGCACATCAATGTTTGGGTACCCCGTGCCACTTTCCCACTGGTTATTGAGACATCCTACGCATCGGACCAATCCCGCCATTCTCACCGTAGTCCCACTGCCACGCCCGCCCGCACACACCTGGGCCACAACCACACGCAGTCCCACTGCCGAATCTTGCCCGCACACACCTGGGCCACAACTATCACATGTAACCACACCTGCAAACACCTAGGCCAGAACAACCACCACCACGCCCGAAGACACCTGGGCTAAAGGATCCACTACCATGCCCGAAGACACCTGGGCCTCATCCCGAAGACAATTGGGAAACCACCTGCCGCACAAACCTGGCCAACCAACACACTACCCCTCCCGAAGGTTCTTGGGCTAATAATGGACCTCAGGCCATCATAGCCTACCCGAAGATACTTGGGCTATCCGGGAAAGGGAGCAGAAAAGGAGCTAGTAACCAACCATTAAGAATAGTGTTGGGAAAAACACCCTCCCCCATGAAATGGAGGTGTTCGGCACTAAGTGCTCAACTTGGGTGGGGCGCGAATAAGAAACACAAAATTACAAGTATATATATATATAGGTAACAAGCACTCACCCAAAGCTAGGTTTTTCTTCAGACAGCCTACAGATCACAACAACACTCAAGTCCGAGTCACGACTCACGCTAACAACCCATTTTTCCCCTTTCTTATTTCACGTTCTGTAATAATTTTTATGTTTAAGCACTACTGGGAAACTAGTAGGCATAGGCATAAGTCCAGGAATGTAAACAGTCAAACATCAACCAAAACGCCCACACCCGGTTCCCAACAACAGAGGATTCCACCCCAATTCGTGATATAAACAAGTATCCACCCGGTCTTAAAACTCACAACCACTGAAAGTATAAAAGAATAGGGGATCCCATCCCCTCCCACATCTCTAGAAATCGGCCCGAAAGGAAAACAACCAACTACCACCAACACAAGTCAGGGATTTTCAGATTTAAATGACTTAACACACTCCATGATTTCAAATTCCGTGTGTTCTAACCAGGAGTTATCACAGAAGGGTTGATCCTGGTGCTTTCAATTTATTCAGCCGGATATACGTGATTAACCAATTCACTTTTCATAGCAGATTTTACAACCACAAACAATCCATTTAAAACATCAGCAGGGTTCATTAGTGCACAAACAACGACCACCAACGGCCTCGATTTTCAGGAGGCATAAGCCAGCACAACTCAACAAGATGGTCATAAAAGAAACAACATCAAAAAATATAAGACAACATCAATGATCACAGCCCCCTCTTTCTTTATAGACTTCATTCATTATCTTTAATTAGGTCTGGTTTACCCAATCCTATAAAATCAAAAGCACGCCCACCCCGCATGATACACAAAAGGGAGAGGCAAAGGAGAAATTCCCTACCTGTTGATAGATGGTCGATGTTTTAGGTCGGGCGCAGAACTTCACGGATAACGATGCGGTGCGCCCGATGCACCAGAAGCTGTTTGTGAAAAGCCACGATCGAGGAAAGGAGAAACCATGGCTAACCCTTAGTTTATAAGAGCCACGGATGGTTGAGGTGAGAACGCGTAACCGCGTAAGGCGCGGGGGTCATGGGTTGACCACGTGGCTGGGCAGTTACACACAGAGGTATCTCGGGATTTTTAGGAATTAATTATGGGCTTTAAATGGTTTTAAAAGGAGTAAAATAATTAATTTACGTCGAAACTTACGTTGCGGGAGCGGAAAAGTCATGTACTGGAAGAAGAACGAAAGGATCGGCGAGGGGACACGGTGTCACCCTCACAGTGCCACCGTCACGGTGTCACCCTCACGGTGCCACCGTCACGGTGCCACCCTCACGGTGCCACCCTCACGGTGCCATCGTCACGGTGCCACCCTCACGGTTCCACCGTCACGGTGCCACCCTCACGGTGCCACCGTCACGGTGCCACCCTCACAGTGCCACCCTCACGGTGCCACCGTCACGGTGTCACCCTCACGGTGCCATTGTTTTGGTGGAACCTCACTTTTGGCAAAGTAATGGGCCAGGAGGGTCCGGGCCATTACAACTATATCCTAAAAATAAGAGTATCATAGTGGTATATCATATAATAAATAATAGAAAAAATAGAAGTAGTACTAAATGAATGAAAATGCAGTAGAAGAATAAAAAAAACTAAACATAAATGATGGGAAACCCCAATATAAAACAATACATGCAAGTCCAGATAATTATATAAAAAACTAAATAGTAGACACAAGACAGGAATAAAGATATATTATTGTACATTGATAATGAAAGGAAAAAAATCCCTGAGGGAGACTCCATGAGCATAATGAGCTCTAGCTCATTCATATGTTCCTAGATTCCAAGCAAATAAAAATTAGTGTAAACACGAATCCATGGCCCTATGAACATTAGGTCTACTCGGGTACCCCAGAGTAATGGTGGCCCGAGCAGGGTGTGAGATATAAATCTCAGTAGGTTGACACCCATGGTGTCTACAGTTTAATACAGCCTATGAGTATAAATAAAGTAGTGGGCAGGTATAATGAATAATAAACAAAACTAAAAAACAACCATCCCTCTCAAGTTCCACAAGGACACATGGAGGCTCTACCTTCTTTGACTCATGGCCAGAATAAATGTATGAACATGAAATATATATGTATAGTAATAATATATTTATATAATAGTTATATATTTCATCCACCTATATGAAACACGTACGTGCAGTCATAAGTGGCCATATACATGGAATAATATGTTTTGGTTGTACCAAGGCATAACTCAGACATCCATAACAAATCTAGAGGAGACTATAAGCTTCTGTCAAAGGGTGAATTCCCTACATCTCATAATGAGTGGTAGAAGTCATGCTCATCACTCAATATGGTGAGTGTTTCATCATGTCAACACTCGAAGACAGTAAATGTGATGTCATGTCAACATTCAACAAGTGATTGTGATGCGCCATTCTCACTGTCCACTAGTTTCACTGGTTAGAGACATTAATCTCAACACCTAATGTAAGGGAGAATGATACTTTTATACTTGACAACACCCTTAATATCATTTAATAACCTATGTATAAGGTTTAATCCTATAATGATGATAATAAAAGGATCTATAAGGCATTATGTATCATTATCTACACTCATTAATTCCATTGTAAACAAGGGACTTCCATTTTATTACAATTTGAATTAATCAGGTACATAAGAATGAAATAAAGGGGTTTCCCTTTCCACCATTTACATTTCACTTCAATTAAACAATTTAACATAATTAATTCATATCATTTAAATATTTAGAATCACTTAAGGAAAGAATTCAATCATGTTAAACCATTCCATTTAATATATGTCATTTAATCTATTAAAAACTAGAAATTTAATTTTATGAGTTTCATAGAGGTACTTAGATGGTACCATGGTCCCCTAGGAAATTACCTATATGGAAATCCCATTTACTAACTAGGAAAATACCATAAGAGGATCTTGGTTCTCTAGTCATTTAGTTAGGAGTGGGTAAATCCATTTAATAATAATCACAAAAGTTCATGTCCTAAACATATTTCTTAACAATCTATAACAAACAAGGCATGGTAATACACCAAATCCACACAGACAAGCATGATTCAAATAACAAATCATAACTACTTAGTTTAGAAGACAACACCCCACATCTGATGGATTTTATTATAAAATCATGAAATTTTTTATAAAACAATTAATTTATTAATTAATCCTCAAATTCAAGATTTATAATTCCATTAATAAAAATGAACATTTTATAAAGCCACCACATATGGAAAGCAATTATAAGGATTCAACAAGGCACTAATGAGGTGTTGTTATGTATGAGGAAAAATCTTATAAGGGAAAAACCATTTATACTCTAAAACAAATTCTTATAAGGTGTTATGGTATTTAATCAAATAATAATAAAAGAAAATTTATGTCGGCATAGCCACAGGGTGTCCTTAATTGAGGTTAGATTTCTAAATTTACATTACAATGATCATAAAGAGTGTATCAAGTTGTATTGATCAATTTTATATGAAGAAATAAATTAAAAGGAAAATCTCAACAATGGTCGGTGCATGTCACATTGACAATAATAAAATTTCATTGGAAAATTAAGGTAAAGCCCATAGAAAACCTACATCATACTTAGCACGTTCTAGTCATCCAATATCAAGGTCTGATTTGGTCTAGTTTTGAAGAATTCTTAGAAATGAACATCCTACCTGAAAATAGGGAAAACGATATTTCACCTCTATAACTTTTTCAAGAGAAGATTTCAAAAAAAATGAATAATGAATCAAGAGCATACCAATGCATATCCATAGATACTAGAGACACTTGAATTGGATGACAGGTGGTGGGGTTATGTTCATGCCTTGATTAGGATTAGGGAGGAACCCAAGACACCAAATGAGAAGGCTCATGTGGCTAGAGCAGGAGAAAAGAAAGGACAAAAAGATTCTTAAATGTCATTAATTGAATTTTGGTCATTTCACACTTAGAAATTAGGTCACATGGTTTGTCCAAATCATGCGCCAACCATATGGAACCCTCTTCCTAAGAAACCTATATCACATGGTTGTGCCGAACAGTTTTCCTAACCATGCACAAACCATGTTATGAATAGTACATAGGTACTACCTATGTGTCACTAATCATGCGGGATAGGCACATGGTCAGGGAAACCTATGTGCAACCCATGTGGGAGACTTTTTCTTCTCTGATATAGGTCGTATAGTCTGTTTTTTGGGGCCACATTATTTCAGATAAACTATATTCCATGTAAATTATTCCTCTCTATTGTTTTTTGGGACATAGAGCTCCCAAACTCAATGATAACTTCTTGGGACCTTTTGGGACTTTACCAAAGTCCAAAAAACACATTGATGTGATCCAACTCTCAGAATTATGTTTTGAATCCCGGTTCAAAGAACTTCCCATCCAATAAGTGCCAACATTAAAATTACCTTTAAATTTTTCTTTGGACCAAAACATGGGAAGTTACATTGGACTACAATTTTATTAACTCAAAACATATCAGGCCAACATACATGCATGTTCAAACATCTAAAAAATTCTCTCAAATTTTTTATGCATTGATCCTATATTTAAAAACACATTCCTTTGATTCTTTTTAATATTAACCTATCAAACATCACACATAATAAATGCCACTTTTCTTTAAATCTATTCACTATCACTAAAATAAAGTAACCTCAGAGTCACATTTCCATAGAACATAGGAGAAGATAATTCATATTGAAATTACTTGGATTCTTTATTAATAATTAAATCCAATTAATTATAATTTTTATACTATAATACTCCATGAATAATTATCTCCATCGTAAACATATATGTATCACAATATCAACCAAAGAAATATTTAATTGGGAACATGATAATAAATTTATGTTTTCATCAATTTCCCTTATATATTTACCTAAAAACACAATTTTTAAGGAAAATTGATTTTAAATGAATAATATTTGTGTAAAAATCCATTCCTATTTATTAGAAATAATGTTGAGTCTGATTTTTCTATAACTAGATAATATTATCATAGAAAACATGAATTCCATTATGGTTGATAACTTATTCTCTTACATCAAATATAGAAAATATTCACAAAGAACCTTTATCCCTTATACAACTTGTTGGACCCCAAAAGGTTAACACCTCAAGATAGAGGTGGTGAATTAGTGTATTCCATTTTTTAATTGACTTCCATGAATGATGTTATTAAGCCATTTTGAATAAATTTATCTCCCATAAAATGGTGTGAATATTTGAGGAAGTAAAATAAATTGAGAAGATAGATTTACTTGCTTCACACAAATATTATTAATCTTTGGATCATGTAATGATTTGTGTTGAAGCACATGATAAACTAAGAACAAAAGTTTTCTTTTATAATAAAAATTGTCTGCCTAGACCCTAAAAGATTAAATACATGACTAAATAGATTAATAACACACTTCCCTTCAAACAAGATAAAACTCAGTGCTTCACTTTTTATCTAACCTCATCTTTCATGAACTTCATTTAGAAATTAAACCATCAATAGAAAAATAGTAAGCACAACATCCATGAATATCCTATGAGATTACCTCCTAAAACAAATTATTCCCATCCTTTAACATTTTGGTTCATTTTTATAATTAAAATTATTATGTTAACAAAATAATAATATTCCACAGAAGTTGTGTCATTATCATTAGTTTTTTGAAATTAAAATATTTCAATCTTCTTTGTTGATAGAGTCTCTACAGTCTCATTTTTTATTTCACATTTAATATATATTTTTTGGTCCACATACACATAAGAAATATTTCCATATTTGAACCTCAAGACTCTAAAATCAGTAATGATATTTTCTTTAATATTACAATCCAACCAAATCACCTTATATTTGGGAAATAATAACCTTTTTAATCTATGGTCATATCCCATAATTGAATTTAAAATTTAAATTGTGGAATATGTTAACATGATGTGACTCCACTCTTTATGGTGTACCATATAATAAAAACTAGATCTATAAAATAAACATGATCCTTGAATTTAAAAAATTGAAATATCATGGAATAAACCGCTGTTTAATTTCCACAAGATTTTCTATACTCTAACTAATCAAAAAATTAATTACATTTAATAATTTATAATTTTTTAATAATGTTAATGAAGACAACTTTACTAAAAAAGAACATGGGAATTAAAATTATCTTTTTCTTATGTTCTCTTAGATTACAATTTATTTTTCAAGAAATTTCTCTTAAGTAATTTTACTTATGTCTCTTATAAAATAAAAAATGACCATTATTATTTTACATAATGACTCTTATGAAATCCCAAATGACCCTTATAAAAATATAAAAGACCATTATAGAGTCTAGGATGAATTGGATAGATTTAGAGAATCCTCTATAAACCATATTCTACTATAATTACTTCAAATCACCTCCATATTTCAAGATATTCATTCCACATGACCTAAGAATATTACTTGAAGTTTCCTCCAACTACATTTTAAACAAAAACAACACAAATAATACCTGGAGTATTTTTTCTAACAAACTCCCCTTTTTGGTTTTTTCAATATTCTAAAATTTATTCAAAAATTCATCACACATAAATATAATTCTCAATTAATTCTTACTAGGCCAAATATTTGAATCATTATCCTTCATATTGTGCATCAATGATTTACTAAACACCATCTCTAAGGGCACATCAGTCAATCTCTTTATGGGGAAAAATAGTCAAATGAAAGTATACCCATGAAAACATTTTATTAGAATTATTTCTCTTAATATCCTCAACAAAGCTACAACTACCCATAATTATGATTTTAAATACCCCCCCCCCCCATTTGAAACAGAAGAATCAGATTGCTTCCCATTTTTCAATTGGGATGAACACTTCCAATCCACTATACTTCATTTTCAAAATTACGACCCCTATATAATCAATTGAATATTTCTCTCATTTTGCTAAATATTATAAATAGAACATCTTTCATTGTTCAAAATAGAGGGGTATAAATATAGACATTTAATTAAAGAGAGTTTTCAAACTATTGTATATATAGAAAATCCCAAGGGGAGTGGGGTACATTCTCAAAATCATATAGGTATATGGAGACTTTCGTACTCTAAGATCCAACTGATGCCTTTAAAAATTATCTTTGGTTATTCCTTTATCATAATGTCTACAACATGATTTTTTTAAAAAATTATTTAATTTTTCAACCCCTTATTAATATTTATCATTGATAAATTGTTATTATATCTCTATATGATATTTTGAATGATGGTGGAGATTTTTTCTAACAATACTATCACTAAATTTATCACACATGACATAATTATGATAGTTCAAATTAACTAAACTATCCCCATGGTATTTTTTTCATCCATAGTAATGGAGTACATGATTTAGTATACGTAATGTATTTTTTCACTACATTACTAAGGGAAATTTAGTTTTACTTCTTTCTAAGTAAATAAATTAAAGAAACTATAACATTGAATATATAATAAAATATACAATTTTTATCATCCACTAAACATACCTAATTTTAATTAGTTTACCCTAATAAATCTTTCTATGATATTCTGTGACAGAACAACCTAAAAACCAATGCATTATATATATATATATATATATTAATGTATCATATCAATTACTAGAAGCCAACAAGCCCGTACTCGAGTGGTAAGGGCTCCTGCTTGGCATCCAAGAGACCCAAGTTCAAAACTGAGTGGAGGCGAATTTCTGGGGGTACTGTAGCAGTATTGTTCGGTACTATAGCATCCAGAACTATTCACCCGATTTGGGCCTTCGGGCCACCGGTTTGGGCCTACGGGTCTCTAGGGCCTTCGGGTCATCAAAGGCCTTCGGGCCATAGGGCCTTTGGGCCACATAGACCATGGAGTAGCCCAGTTCACAGAGAACAGGCCCCAGAAGAGGATCAGAGAAACATGAGTAGCAGCCACCAGATGTAGAGTTAACCAGATTGGAAGAATGAGAGGGTATGGAAGCCGCCATCGAGACCAGGCACTGTGCAGATTTGTACGGGGCAATGCTAGTCGATCAGCAATGCAAGGTGGGGAGCTATGTGATCAATGACGCAGAAAGTTGGGGAGGGGCAGTTCAAGTGGGTTGGGCCTACGGGTCATGTATTGGGCATTGTACGCCTCTGGGCCTTCGGGTCATGTATTGTGGGTTTGTTGGGCCTTGTGCCTTGGGCCTACGGGTCATGTATGGGTTCCCCTTCAACCCTTAAAAAAGATGGATTATCCATAATAAAATAAAAAAGAAGGCCTTTGGGTCATTCGGGCATTGCTAGAATTTTTTTATCCTTTGGAAACATTTTATATCGTGTTGATTGACATGTAGAAAATCAATGAAAATTCATATTTATATATAGTAAAATGGGATTAAAATTATTATATTTTATTACTTATCATTTATATTCTTACCATCATCGTCTCTTTAATGTTTTACTTGTGTAGCCCTTGGAGTCTTTATTGGATTTAATTATTCCATTCCATACATCATGAATATTTATATTTCACGTTTTTATTGAGAGATAAATATTCCTTCCCGGCCTTAATGTACATGTAACCCAAGGAAAATGATTAAATCACAAATATTAGAAATATAAGTCCCAGACATCATATATTTTTAAAATAGCTTAAATTATACATCATATGATTCCCCCAATATTATGTCATCCACATAAGTAAGTAACAACATCCATTAATTATTTTAATTCTTGATATAGATATTATGATTAAATATCCTATTTTGAATCCAATATTAATCATGTATTGACCATAACTATAATATCATTCTCCTTGATATTAATTTATGTCATTAAAATGAATCATTAACCAAAACACATTACTCTCATCTTAACCCATAAGAAATATATCCAGTTCTTTAATGTGAATTTCTTACTAAATAAAATCATTGATAAATTTTAATTTATCATCCCTTTGATACACATTGAAACTTTATTGTACTGTAATTTCAATGAAAATTCAAATGGTTTTTGAAAATAAAAATAAGTAAAATGTGACATCAATGTTAATACCTTCAATTTTGGATGATCTTATTCCCATAAGACATTATTTGTTTCACAACACCTTCCCCGCATTATTATGTTTATTTGATAACACTCACATGATCCCAATGACATTATTAATTTTCATCTGAGAAATATATTCCAAATATCAATAATTTTCAAAATATTCAATCTCTTCAAGAATTTCACTGAACTGATTTTCATCCATGGAATCCTCTTAAAAATACATATGTTATATTTAATTTAAAAGAGGATATTTATATTAAACCTTCATCCTCAATGTTTTTCATTGATTTTTGGTGTCACCAATAATATTCACATTATAAATTTTATCCACGTTTCATATCCTTTCTATATTTATTGAACATGTTATATTTTATTCATAATTATTTTCTTCCTATGAGCCTTATTCTACCCAATGTACTACCACTAGTCTACTTACTTCATAATCACTTTCCTTATAAATTTTATCACTATTTTTTTTGGAAAATATTCTCATAATTTTTCATAATTTTCCTGCTGTTTTGGAAAACTTTTCGGTTTTTAGTAACTGTTATATTTTTTCATTAAATGATTTTCCAATGGTTTTTATGAGAATTCTTATACATGGGTTTTTATATTAATTTACAAGGAAAATAATTTCATCCACATGGGAATCTGAGGTGACATTTTCATAACATAAAAGCATATAAAAATTTTCATATTAATATTCATATTTCTCACAATAATTCAAACCCCTAAAAATAACATTTTTGTATTTTTTATAATTCGATTCATAATAAATTTATTGGAAAAATGTTATTTATTATCTATGAAAAATATGATAAAAACATGGTACCGTTATAGAGATTTCACACTTTTGACAAATTATTGTAACCTAGGGAAATGGAAATATAAAAAGGGGAAGATGGGATGTTGTGTTAGAGTAAACAAGGGAGATAATAATCAATTATCATAATTGATCATAAGATAAAAATATTGGTATGAGAATATAATCCAAGAAGATGATTTTAATATATAAAAATCATGCCCAATAAGGAATATATCATAAACCATTATTCATGAAATAAGGCTTTTGGAAACATTAATATAGAAGTCATAAGAGTGTGTAAAATTTTGTCATAAGTCAACAATCATGAGTTGTGAGAAAATAACAGGGGATTAAGAATGCGGAATTAAATTGTGTAACATACATATGTATAAAAATCATTCTCAAAATCATGGAATATCACCATGACCATCATCACATAGTCGATAGATTCCCATTGTGGATTGGGTTTACTTCCCATTCCCTTCAAACCATGGTAGATAATGTTCCTTAGTGGATTGGGTTCACTCCATAGTACTCTATATGTTATCTCATGAGATATAAAGCTATTACCAAATAATTTTAGGTGTAAATGATTTCATTCCCAGCAATCAGATAAGTAAAACTATATATGTGTGGTCTATTATAACATAAAAATTTTAAATTTAAATCATACCATAATTAACGACTATGAGAGAAATAAGATTCATGGAAACTATAATAAAACATAAAAATATTTCATCCCAAGATTGAAGGTGTATGGTTTCATTATATAATGTCCCCATTCAAGCATAATAAAAAATAAGCGATGTTGACGTCGAATAAAAACCACTTAATAAAATCATTGGAAATATACTTTGAAAAATAAGAAGAAATATACTTTTCTTCTGGAAACATTTAAAAAATAATTTTTTTGAAAAACAATAGAAATTGGATTCTTGTTGTAAAAGAATATAATAATGGAAGATATGGTTAATAATTAATAACATACATGGTGATTGGAAAATATGGTCTATAGGTAAATGTAAAAAAAGCATTCTTTTCATTGATTTTGAACAAAAGAAAAAAATGGATCATATAGAAATTGTTGAAAATATCATTTTTAAAAAAAATTGTAAATAAATTAAATGATAGCTCAAAATGGTCATAAAAATCCTTGAAGTATAAAAAAGAAGATTCTTGAAAAAATATAATAAATATTGATATGTAAGAGAATTATTTTGATAAAACTCATTGAAACATATAAAACAATTATTTATAATAAACTACCTTACAACTTTTAAAATTAAAACCCCCTTGAAGAAATAAAATATAATGAACATAAAATAACATATAGACAAATAGAATCATGATAAAATATTTCATATAGGTAGTATATAAGCCATATAAACAAAAATAAGTCTATAAAATGAAGAATGACTAAATGATGTGAAATTGAGATAGAAAAACACTTATCTGGACTTTCACTTGGTCAGACATCCAATAACCACCTCTATAACAAATTTATATTTATTATTCATATATATCAAAATAATATTATATTTATATTATTATATAAAATTGACTTATAATTTATTATTACCAATTTAGTAATAATTATTTATTAAAATAAATATTTTTAAATTAACTATTCAATTTTCAATGCATGTTCAGATTCAGTGGTTATTGTCCCTGCACCTTGGTTATGGTTCCATTATCTCTTTAATTTTCATAAAGACTTATAGTTTGTTTTTTATATATTTATGGAGTCCCTGAGTCATTTCTTGTAATATATTTTTATGATTTTCATGAATGGTTTACAAATCTCTTCTTTTATAAATTTCGATTCTATAAAAAGTATTGATTTTATTAGTGAATAAAAAAATTTATATAATCATTCCATAATCATTAAAACATAATAACTCATCAATTGTACAAAATATTTCTAGTTTCTAACAATATTTAATCATTAATTACATAAGCATTATAACATTGTTCATTTATGTGGTAAAAGTGATTCAAATAAGAGTATGTTATAAGTACTAAATGAGTAAGAAGATAATTTTTCATAACGATAACATCACATTTACATAAGATTAATGATTATAATGTCTTTTTATTAAAATAATAAATCATATTTATTAGGAGGTAAGTGAAATAGATTTATTTTTATATTTATGATGGAGATATAACTTACACTGAGACCTTGAATCTCCTCTTGATGGACCTCATTGAAATGAGAGGTCTGTGACTTATTATTTTTACCAAAGGATCCCAAAAGTTTGAGAGAATTTTAAGGGAGAAAATTTTGGTTGGGATTTAGGATAACTTTCAAGGAATATAATGGTTTGAGGAAGGGTCCTTCTATAACTGATAAGGGTTGTACTTTTTAAATACTCTATATATTGAATAAAATTAATATCATTCTGAAAGGAAAATTGAAAAAAAAATTATCAAAATTTAATTAGTAGATATGTCCATAAATTACACTCATCCAATCCATTATATACAATGTTTTGGAATATTTTTTCCCTTATCATGTAGTTTTAAATATGTTACCTAATTTTAATCATCACATTGATGACTACCATTTACCCATGTATCTTATTGTCAATATAGAAAAATTGAAATAAACTAGGCTTGGTTAACCCAAAAAGTCACCCAACATAGTTCTCCACAATGCCCAGAGGGACTTCCCATCCCCCACTAGCTAGAAACTCATTCATGGGTCTCAATAATTCACACATGAGAGTGATATCACAATCATATATCAATGTAAATAAGTAGCATACACAAAGAAATAAACTAACCTAACATGAAATAATAAATAGACATCAATCCAAAATATATAACCTAAATAAATACAGTCAAAATGAATACAATAAAAAAATATGATAAAATATAATATGATGAATAGAATATATGACATCCCAAAAGGAAACTGAGGCAACCAAAATGACCCCAACATCACTATTTGTGTTCTAAAATCACCCACCACATCCACTGATCCAACAATGAACCAACCAGAACTGGAATGAATAAAAAAGAATGAGAATAAAAAAGAAACATAATTTATGCATATGCAGCAGGATAGTAGTGCACATGCAAGGTTTGAGCCAAACATTCCCTATAAGATTTCAACAAGGAGTCCATGAAATTACCTACATAAGAAAATACAAAAGGCGATTGATTTAACATAATGTAAAAAATTGGATTTCATGTGAGAGTTTAATAGATACCATATATCCAGATGGTATGACACCTTTATAATAGTATCCCCAAGGAAAATTATGGTGGAAAAATACAACAACTAAACCATTTTCATGCATTGGGAAAAAGAATTTTGAAATCATTAAAAAATCAACATAACAATTTATCCCCATTTCCAAAACATTTCCCGAATGTCCCATTTTCATAAATATATTTATTTAAGTTTAATTTTATAAAACCCATTTATGGATGCTGATGAGCGGGCGACCTAGATCTGGAATCTGACAACGGCGATTCTCGATTTTTTGGGTTTCTTCTTTGATTTCAGCAATGGACTCATTTAACCCTGATTGGGAATTTGTTTACAAAGATGATCGATCCTTGTTGAAGAAAACGATCAAAGCTTCGAACTCTCACAAACCCTCGGTCTTAAGGAGTAAGGGATTATCTTTCGCGGAGGCGCTTACAGGTTCATCAGATCCAGTGAGGGAGGAATCGTCGAGATCTTCCAATGTCACCAGACTCGAGAATGGAGGTTTCTTGATGGTGGCAGATCCGGAATCCTTGAAACAACGAATTAACCTCTGCATGTTCTCGATCATTGGCCAAGTCATCTACTCGAAGGGGGATTGACCTTGGTCCTTCGCTGACAACAAAAACAGGGTGTCCCACTGTTGGGGAAACTGGGATTGGAGGTTAGTCCTAATCGGGAGAGGCTATTTCCATATCATTCTTCACTCCAAGGATGCCATGTACTCAGATTGGAATTTTGGTAACCTTCAACTCAAGCATGGAATTCTCAGGTTATCCGAATGGAATGTCAATTTTAATCCTTTCAAACTCAGTTTGTCCAATGCTCAAATATGGGTTAGGTTGCATGGTTTGAATTGGGTGTACTGGCACCCAAGAATCCTCAATGACATTGCATCGTGTCTTGGAACCTCCATCAGATTGGATCAGAGGACCTTGGATGGTGAGTGGGGTTTCTATGCTAGAATTCTAGTGGATGTTAACTTGGAAGGCAAGCGGCCTACCTGTATTTCCTTTCAAGAAAATGGTACCATGACTGAAGTGAAAGTGGAGTATGAAAACGTTCAACCTTTTTGTGAAGTTTGCAGGATAGTGGGACTTTCTATTTCAAACTGTAGGGTGCTCCAGAAGAACGTCAATGTTGATTTTAAGGCCTCAGATTGGACTGTGGTCAATAAGAATAGAAAGAACAAGAATGTTCTGTTTGAAAAGAAGGGAGCCATTAATAAGCAGAATGATCCACCCATAAGGATCCAGACTCATTAATCTGCTCTTGTCCTGCCTCAAGTTGGGCCCTCCTCAACAGTGAAGAATTCATGGGCTGACTTAGTGGAGGCAGAAGAGAAGGAGAATGATGTATTTCCTTGATCTTTTTTTAAAATGTTCTCCCCAGATGATCGAATGCTGTTTTCTGATATTTCAAATGATCTTTACAATCTGGTCCTTAATCTTCAACAGGAAATGGTGGAAAATATCATTCTCCAGGAGCTTTCTAATGACATAAGTGGCTTGGTAAGGCTCATGCAAGATGAGCAGGACCCCTCTAATCCCGAGGTTTCTGTCATCTGTGCCGATTCTTCACTCCCTGATGGTGCATTTGTTACTGCCTCTGTTACACCATCTCCAAATACCACACTGATCTCAATCCCTGCAGCAGCACCTGCTACTTGGGTAGATCCACTCCCATCTGATCGTTCACTGGTGGTTACTTCCACTGTCATAGCCTCCACAAATTTCTCAAGGAATTCAAATCCCACATTAGCTCCTATTAACTAGGCACCACCCCCATCTGCTGGTTCATTGTCTTCTGATTCAGTCACAGAAATTCAGCCTATCACAGTGGCTTCAAACCGTTCAAAAGTTCCATCATTGTCGAATGCTACCATCGCAGCATATGGATGTTTTCCAGTGTCTTCAAATCCTGTAGATATGGCAGCTTCATCCCCTGTAACTTCTATTATTCCTGCAGTGGACATGGAGCTGTCCAACCCTGTTTGTGTCGGAGCTGGAATACCCTCACATGGGAGCTCTTTGCAGGCTGGCAATGTTGTTTGTGTTTCCCCCTCTCAGGCTTCTTTCGGTGTTAGTCAGGATTTAAAGGCAACCAACACATGCAGTGATGTTGGTGCTGGTCTTTCTCACAGACCTATGGCAGGTGATGGGGCAGTGGGCTACTCATCAAAACAGGAAAGGGAGATTCTAATATCAGTGACCTCCTCCAGGATCTTCTCAGTCCAAAAAAGAATGCTGGTAGACCTCCCAAAGCTGGCACAAGCTAAAAGCTGTTGGATCCAAAAAATGGGGAAATAGCCCTGGACTCAAGTATAAATGAAGATACTATTTTGTAATTGCCAGGGGATGGCCAACCGATACACTATTAGATCCCTTAGGCTCTTCATTCAACTTCATAGGCCTCTTATCTTTGGTATCTCGGAACGTAAAAGGGTCTTCTCTTCAAAGATTGAAAATCTCGAAAATCTGGGTTTTCATTTGGTTAACTATAACAATGGTATATCAGAGGTATAAAGGACGTGGTTTATTGCTCATAATTCCATCTGATATTTCCATAGTTGCTTGTAGTGAACAGTAGGTCACATGCTCATTCTGGTATATGAGCTCTCACTATTTTTGCTCCTTTGTATATGCCCATAACAATTATGGGGACTGCAGAAGATTATTGTTGGATATGGAGGATCTCAGTTCTTTTATTTCTGGTCCCTGGTTTTTCCTTGGGGACTTTAATTCCATCATGAATTTGGATGAGAAGATAGGGGCCATGTCTAATTCTATTTTCTCGAGGGAGATCAAAGCTTGCATTGATTCTAATGGGCTGTTTGAAATTAACTTGGTTGGAACTAAATACACATGGTACAGAAAGTTTTTGAACAGGTTTGTGGCTAGTAAAATTGACAGGGCTTTTGTCAAAGAATATTCTCTTGATGCTTGGGATTCTATTTCTTGCACAACCTTATATATAATCAACTTGGATCATCACCCTATATTGGTTGACTTGGTGGGCAGAGATTCTAGGCCTCCCTTTCCTTTTAGGTTCAACAAGGCATGAATTATGCACCCGAAATGTAGACCCATAGTTGAACAGATTTGGAATTATATGGATTGCAGGGAGGATGATTTTTCTTGTGTCATCAAGCTTAAGCTTCTTAAAAGGGCTCTCAAAATTTGGATCAAAGACCGTTTTAGCTCTCTTGATCAGGAAATATCATCCCTTGAAGCTTCTTTCTGGAATTTACAAGAGCAAAACACCCTAAATGATTTCTCTAATGGTGTGCAAGGGGAAACATAGAGTGTTTCTAAGCTGAAAAATCTTTTGAATCTCAATGATGCTTTACAAAGAGATATTTTTAGGGCCAAATGGTTGAAGGACGGTGATAGAAATTCTATGTTTTTTAATTCACTTCAGAAAATCAAGGTCTCCTGGCCTTTATCGTTGATTAAAAATGAGGATCAAATTATTGACAATTGGTGGGATCTTTCGAATCATGTGATTGCTTAGTTCAAGGATCTTTTTAATGGACCTTCCCTTCTTATTGATCCTTTTGAGGGTTTCATTCCAAGACTAGTGAGTCATGAAGACAACAACAATCTCACCTCTATACAGTTGAATCTTGAGAATAAAGAGGTGGTCTTCAAACTTAAATCTGAATGTTCTTTGGGTCCAAATGGCTTTGGTAACCTCTTCTTTCAAAATTATTGGGACATAATTCAAAATGATGTCTGCGGGCTTGTCATTCATTTTTTCAAGGGGGTGCTCTTCCTCATGGCATGAATACTCAATTTCTAGTTTTGAATCCAAAAGTGGAGAATACCAATGAAATACATCTTTTCAGACCAGTTACTTTGGTTAGCACTATTTACAAAATCATTTGTAAAATTTTGGCTACAAGGCTATCTCTGATTTCAAGCAGAATTGTTTCCCCCAGTCAGTTTGGTTTCATTAAGGGAAGGTCCATACAGTATTGTCTCATTATTGCTTTGGAATGTGTGAATCTGTTAATGAAATCCACCATGGGTGGAAATATTGTTCTCAATTTTGATGTCAGGAAATCCTTTGACACAATGGACTAGAGATTCATTTGCAAGGTTCCTGATATGTTTGGTTTTAATGTTATCTTTATTTCTTGGGTCGAAACCATTTCTAGCTCTTCCCACATATCCATCCTCATTAATGGGTCTCCCGAGGGATTTTTTGATTGTTCTAGAGGGGTTAGATAGGGTGATCCTCTGCAATTATTTTCTCCATTGCAGAAGATTATCTTAGCAGGTTTCTATCCATCATGGTCGACAATGGGAAAATGAAGGCTATTAATACTGGTAGAGGGCTTGTTGCTCTTACTCGCTTGTTGTATGCTGATGACATTATCCTTTTCACCCAGGGTGATAAGAGGAATATCAGGAATATCAAGCGGACCCTTTCTCATTATTCTTATGTCTATGGTCAAGAGATAAGTTGGGACATAAATTTTGTTTACTTTGGCAGGAATATCTCTACTTCTAGGAAGAGTGACATTATTCGAGAGTTGGACATTCATGAGGGGACCCTTCCTCTCAACTATTTGGGGGTGTCGTTATTTTGGGGGAGGCCTAAATATTGCTACTTTGCAGAGATTATTAGCAAGGTTAGAAGGAACTTTGATACTTGGAAGGGGAAGACTCTCTCCATGGATGGAAGGGTTTTCATGGTTAAATTGGTTATTGTCTCCAAGTTTTTTTTATTCCTTTATGGTGTATAAGTTTCATATTTCTCTCATAAGGAATATCAATGTTTCTCTTAAGAATTTCATCTGGAATGGAAACATTCATGAAAGGGAATTGGCTATGGTTTCTTGGAATAATTGTTGCAAACCTTATGATGTGGGGGGTTTAGAGATAAAAAATCTTCAACTCTTTAATGATTAAGTTTCTTTTATGTGGAGACTCTTCAACATCAATTCTGAGGCTCTTGATTTACTTCAGAGTAAATTTATGAATAGGCTTAAGATTGGTGATTTTAACCATCTTGACTCCTCTGTGTGGCCTGCATTCAAATCCATCTTTGCCTCAATTGATTCCCACTCACGGTGGTTTGTCTCTAAGGATTCATCTCTTGACTTTTGGAGAGCCAGCTGGACTGGTACTCTTGCAGATTGGATTGCAGGTGATGACTCTATCTTGGACTAGAAAATTTCTATCAAGGAGCAGCTTGGTAACATGGAGGGCCTTCCGAATCAAATTGTTAACATTGTTAACAATTAATTTTTCTCTAATAGGGAGGATTTTTGGGCATGGAAGCCTGCTATTAATGGTTTTCTTTGAATTGCAACATGGATTCTCGGTGGATGTAGGGGTTGCACAAGAATTATATCAGACCCTCCAGATCCATCTTGGCTTGGAGGGTTGCTGATCAGAAAATTCCAACGGAGTGTTATCTTCAATCTTGTGAAATATCAATTTATTCCACATGTGCTCTTTTCCATCATCACAAGGATGATGCATATCATCTTTTCCTCAGCTTTGTTGCTTCTGTTTCGATGTGGAAAGCCATTGGAGATCTGCTTGAAGTCTCTCTGCCGCAGATGATCATCATCCATGACTTTATGCAGAGCTGGGGGTCCCTTTCCCAGTCCATTCAGTTACTTTATCTCTTCATGGTATCTGATTTAGAATTGCTTCACTATACCAGGTACGCCCGAAATCAGGTTCTTCATGCTGGTGAGTCTTTCTCAGCATGCACTGCTTTATCTCGAGTTTTTGATGCTGTTTGTGAGGCCTTTACTCCAAAAAGCATTTTTGTTTTAACTCAATTCATGATCTGACTGTTTTAACACGAATTGGAGTCACTAGTGCTTTTCGGCCACCTTATGGTACTTTGGAAGTGTTATGGCAACAACCACTTTTTGGATGGATTAAAGCCAACTACGATGGAGCTTCTCGTGGTAATCCATGTCCCTCCGAATATGGCGCTGTCTTTAGGGATCATATAGGCAATGTTCTTGGATGTTTCCATGGTTCTTGTGGCTTTGCCTCCTCTCTTGAGGCTGAGATTCTTGACATTATTATTACGGTGGAGCAGGCAAAGAGAAAGGGGTGGAATAACATTTGGCTTCAATGTGATTCTACTACCATTGTCTCTGCTATCAGGTTGGGATATTTTCACTTTTCTTAGATGCTCACTAATCGTTGGATCAACTATTTGGACTCTCTTCACTCTATGAATCAAATCATCAATCTTGCTTATAGAGAATCTAATTCGTTGGTGAATGGCCTTGCAAACAAAGGGGTAAGTGGTGTTGATTTTCTCTGGCATGATCTGCTTCCTGGTGAGTTATTACCTCTTCTTAAGAGGGATTGGGATAAGACTTCCATTTTTAGGCTGGTGTAAGTTTGTTCTTTTTATTCAATAAAGGAGCCTTGCTTTTTTGGTAAAGGTCTCATCTCTTTTAAAAAATCCATTTATGGAATAAAAATAACATTTCTATTTATATTACACATTCCAAACTACTTTTGAAATCATCTTCAATGTATGAGAACACCCTCAAGGCGATGTATAATCATACACATGGACAAATGTGTCAGGAACAAAAACCAATGCAAACTCAATCATGAAATGGTGCCATATGATAAATCAAACTATGGGAATACAAATGAGAAAAAAATGGGATACCCTAAAAAATCTCATAAGGATCTAAAAATATTGGGTAAAATCCCATGACTTAAGTAACTTGACCTGAACATCGTACACAAAACCTAGCCCATCCTATAATAACATGAACATCCTAATAGTCCTGTGTAACTATCTGGTACCTAAAACCAAGACAAAGAGTTTTAAGTTTCCCTGGGGTAACCTTGTGGAGTTCCCATCATCCCTGTATCATATTTTAGATAGACTCAAGCTATACTAATGTTTCACCTATCTAGGATATCTACTACTCCTAGGATTCCCATGAAATGCAATATTAAGGTGAACAAACATTATTGAACAAATGGAAAATAATAAAAAATTGAAATTACCCTCACCTCACCTACCACTCCCACATACAAAATGATCACTTTCATTAAATTCATAAGAATCACATAGAGATACATAAATATAATTCATTCTCCAAGGTGTGATACAAGCCACAATGAGAATAAAAGTCATTTTAGGATTAATTGAGGGTCTCTCACAATTTAGAAATCACATCAATAAAGGTGTTAACTAGGATTTAAAAATAGGATTTGGATGCCAATTTATTTAACACATTTTGAAATATCATTTCAAAACATTCCATAGTATTAAATTAATTAATCATCCAATAAATTCATTTGGAGACCCAACTATTTAGACAATTACCTTTTAAGAAAATTCACACACCATTGTGACCCACCAATCTCAAAATGGTTTAAAAGGAAGGATTAACCCATTAATTAAATAAAAATCCTTTTAAAATTTTACATTTTACATTTTTAATTCAAAATATTATCAAAAAACAATTTCAAAACATTTAAACACCTTTTCAAAGAGCCCCTCGAGCATTTTCACAAGAACTTTTCTATCAACAAGTCTATTCTTGGAATAAACACCTTTTAGAACCTACTATAAGTATACAATATAATATAACCTCATAAGTGATAATTTAGAAAAATACATGAAATTTATGACATTAATTACAAGGGAATTCCAAAGAAATGTGTACCTCCTCCAAGTCGAAATGAAATCAAAACACATCACCTTCAGTACTGAATGCACAACGAAATAAGGATAATCCCTCAAAAACCCCAAAACACCCCAACCTCATTCATTAATACCATCCTAAACCCTAATCCTAACTAAAAAATCATTCACGATTCATGTAAGAGAGAAAACCTAATATTGTGGTGTTGGAGAAGAGAGAGGAAGAGGGAAAGAGGTTATTTCTTATTGATAGACACATGAAGTCGAGAAGGAAGATGCCTAAATTGAATGAGGGATGAAGGAAAGGAGCTCCCACACAAACCCCTTGGTTAAGCCTAAAATGATTGGAGAAATTCCAGTGAAAAACATAAAAATTGAAGTTGGAAAACATTACATCGCCATTTTAATGGAATTTTTGAAATCTATTCAGTTTGGATGAATAGTTAAGTAAACTATGTACCAAGAATATGGCACAGGATATAACAGAAAAATATCATCCCAATATTTTCCTTGGATACCCTGCATAGTTTCTCTAACTATGAATTGAACATGAAAAATGACTCTTATGTGAATTTGAGCACTCTCTCACAAGAGCCACACGGTTCACCTAAATATGCAAGCTAACCATGCGACCCCTAAAAACCATTATAAATTTCAAAATTCCTATCCTGATACTCTCAAAAACATAAATTACCATAGTATTAGATAAGATAACAAAAGAAACAAAGAAATAGTGAAATGTAAGTTCAAAAATTCTCCCGAGGATGCCACTTTCTATCCATATAAATTAATTTAAAAAATTAGAAAGGAGGGAAAACTAAAAATCATCATCAAGTATATCAGAGATGGGAGGGTTGAAAATATATATGTCCTTAACTAATCCTATGAAATATCATAAAAGTCAAATAGAGGTCTAAAAACAATAAGGAAGAAAGAAAAAAATAATCCATATTTGAAATAACAACTGCCTTATCTCCCACACACCACATAAAACAGCCCCATTGAAGACATTCATAAGAATCCCAAAGAGATACATCAATATAAATCATTCACCAAGGGGGTTGGAACACCACAACATCTATAAAAATCATATAGAGCTCAAATTATTATCTCACACATTTTATAAATCAATGAATTAAATGATCCAACTATGATTAAAAAATATGATTTAGATTCCAATCCAATTCACATAATTTGAAAATAAATTTTAGAACATTCCTTAAAATCAAATCACTGAAACACCCTTGAAATTATTCTAGAAATACATCCATTTATACAATTCACTTTTTTAAACATTTCATTCCCCATCAAGACACAATGGACCTAAAAAACTGAATAGAGTTCCAACCCCAGTATTTTTAAAAACCACCCTTTAAAATAACCCAAATTCCCCATTTAATTGAAATAAGAATCAAAATCCCATTTAAAAACATTTAATTCCCTATTTAAATATACACTAATATATTTTTACATCAACTTGTCATGTGATAAGTCGATTACTAGTGAAAATTCCTATTGATAACTATTTCTAAAAAAATACAACTAAATAATATGATCGTAATATCATAAATATAAATTTAAAAACTAGAATGCAACTTAGGACATGTATTACATGGATATTCCAAAGAAATACATACCTAATCCATGATGAAAAGAAATTGAATCTTGTTTTTTTTGTGATCAATGTATAATAAATCAAGGAGAATCCCATCATAACTCCTAAATATCAAGAACCCTTCCCTTATAGGACTCCTAAAACCTAATCCTAATATGAAAAATGTTTAGGGTTCATGATTAGAAAAAAAGAAGGGTCTTGTAGAATAATGTGGAATATAAAAATATAACATTACATCTTTAAATCCACTTGAAATTGATAAGAAATTAACCCAAATCAAAAGAGGGAGGAATGCAAGGAGCTCCCATATGCACCCCTAGCTCGACTGAGTAAGATAGGTGAAAGAAGTGGGGGAAAAATAAAAACCCAAGATGGAAAGCTTCATTTAATGAAATTTAGGATATTATGATGGTTTATCTGCATAGTATATAAAACTGTATGCCAACTATGTGACATGCAGTACCTAAGGAAAATAACCTCGCATGGTTTCCCATGGAAACCTCATAGTATTTAAGTAACGGTCTGCTAATATTGTGAAATGGAACTGAAAAGAACTGCCACACTATCACACAAGAACAACATGATTCAACTAAAAAGTCAAAATAACCATGAAATAACTAAAAAACTAAAAAATATATAAATTCCCATCATGAAGCTCTGAAAAACATAAATTAACCCAAGATAAGAGAAAAAAACAAAAAGTAATAATGAAATATGAGTGTCACAAAATGAAATTTACTTTATTACCAAAATTAAAAATTCTTACTCTAAATAAGAAAACCATTTTAGAAAATAAAATTTCCACAAGTCATAAAATTTAATTTTAGCACCAGCGCACCTAATATGTAGAAACCATTTTTTTTAAAAAAATTATATCTATTGGCATAAAAATGAATTTAATTTTATTCCATATCATATAATAATAAACCTATTAGTATAAATTTATTTGATGGCATGTATTATCAATTAAATTCTATAAAATTAATTATCATTATTGAGTAATATAATTTATTAACAAAGAACTCATTTTTCACATACAAATAGTTTTTCTAAAAAATATCTCATTTTACCAAAAAATGATTTTTTATCCTTTCTAACCAATTAATAATAAATATTAGAGTGATTATTACTTTTTATATGAATAAAAAATATTTCAAAAAAATTTATACTAAAAATTAGAGAGATTTATATTTTTAAGAAAAAATGTTTTTAAAAACTTTTATGTTTTATCTATGAATATTTAAATTAGTACTCTTTATAGTTACTTAATTATTCAATCGATATTAATAGATTATTTTATATATCATTCATTTAATTTTATCAACACATTTGATTGATATAATTTATTAAAATTTTCAAATTTTAAAATTTTAAATTTTTTTTATTAAAATAGATCCATTAAAATAAATTTTATTAATTTAATTATAAATGAATAATTTTTTTAGAATTATATTCTCTCTAAATAAATTATTTTATGTTTTATTTTTGTTATATAATGAATTATTCACTTTAGTTTAGTTTGTGTTCATCATAAGCTATCGAATAGTTTTAATTTTTTAATAAAGGGGATTATATACTAAAATCATGGGGTGCTGTAGATTAAAACCACATGTTAATCCCATTTTTGAGAATAAATTATTCACTTTAAAATATTTTAAAGTACTTCAATTTTTCCTTCATTTCATACATTGAATAATAGGATTTATTTTCTTTATTCATGCATATAAATTATTTTTTAGATATAATTCATTGTATGTTCTAGTTCATTCCAATAAGAAAATGGAAGATTTTTTAAGGAAGAATTTTCTGGGAAAAGTAATATATAATTTGGTTCTTCTGCTTGAAAAAAATTATTTTTGAGGGGTAATCCCCACCAATGAATGACACCCCATTACATGATTTTTGAGGCATTCTAATCATCATTGAGGTTTAATTCATCAGAATATTTGAGACGTATGATAGATAAATATTTTCCATACCATACTACTATAATCATCGATAAAAAGAGTACATTATATATTTCCATCCATCTAAATGGGTTATATTGTCCTACAAAAATTTTATGTGCACTGAATAATAAACAATGTAAACTTTTATTCCTTTAGCATGTATGACCTATAAATAATCTTCCTTGTATGTAAAATTGTATATGTGTCGGTGAAATATCATATGATCTTAGGGACATCTTGTGTCCCTTCATTATTCACTAAATATTCAAATTACTTTAGGTTTATGTGGTCAATCCTTTTGTGTTAGAGTGCATTCTCTACCTCATTTGATATAAATCACTTGCCTTCTTCACCAATAATTAGGTAGATATTCCAATTCATGTTTTTTTTCATGCATTACAATAGTTCTATCTTTTCACTTGATGATGCTTGTCTTCCTTTTGATATTTACTTCATTACCTAAGTCACATAATTGACTTACACTTAGTAAGTTTTGACTAAGACCTTTGACCAACAAAACATCAATAAGCTTAAAGTATTATCCTCTAATTCTGAATCATTTATACAAAAAATATTCAGTAATTCATCATTGCTAATGAAAACAACACCTTCTTTGTTATTCTTTACACTTGAGATAAGATAATTATTGAAAATCATCTAGGAAGTAAAAAAAATATAGAATCCATGTTGTAGCTTGATATGTTGTCTCTAATGAAATTATAGTGATATTTTCCTTCTCTTATTTTTCTTTATTTCTACATTTTCATTTCCTTCCATCCTTTTATAGTGGATAAGATTGTTATATCTTTAGTTTTGTTGAATTATCCTCTGAATGGAAGACTGGAAATTAATTATGTTTTTTCATCCCATTGGATGAATCTTCTAGGTGAAGAGATTTTTTAATTCCCCTTTGGTATATACCTATGTACTAATGATATACCATTTAGGGAATTCTGTCAAAATCCTTCATAAAAAGTAATAGTCATTAGAAATATAATATGTATTCAAAATTCCTATTATCTTTTTTTATTTTTCTGAAGATATAAAAATAATTAATTCTATATAACACATGTATGGTGTATTTAGTATCTTTATAAAATAATAATATAAAACAATTGGTTAATTATCGTGTTCATTTTCTTCTCTAAATATGAATTTTTGAGTCCATTATAAGTCACTTAGAACAACCATCTATTGGGGAGTACTTGATTAGTGTTATATATCAAGTTCCATTAATTTTTTCTTATGATTACGATCCTTAATGAATATACCTTGATCATTGAAATAATATACTTTTTCATCTGATTATGTTTTCCATATACACATTCTTAGCTACTTTAGTGGATGTTGCACTCAAAAATCCCAAAGACGTGTAGATGGTCTGAAGTATTTCCGGATCATAAAGTATTTTTCACATCATAAAGACATCCCCTTCAAGTTATTCAATACACATAACATGATATTTCACTAAATTAGTAAATACATCAATAATATATTTTTTTTCTTAAAATTGGATCTTAATCTCAACTTTATTTTACATGAATCTAGTAATTATAGATTTCAGATGTTAAATATAACCTTTCATATCATACACATATTTTTATTACTAATATATATATATATATCATGGAGTTAGAAACCCCTCACATGGATTTATTTGATATATCCTTCAAAATTTAATGTTATTCAATAGAGTATTATAGTTCACCATCGAGTTGAATTCTTCCCTTGAATTTAGTACATTCCTCATCACATTCATTTACTTGTGATCCTTCTATGATAGTCACAAGAACATAATGAAAATGTATTTACAACCCTTAAATTCAACCAACTATGTTTTTTATAAATTTACATCATCTTTGAAAAAAAAATCTTGTAATTGAATAATATACATTGAATTATTATATTTTTTCTCATTGTTAAATGGTGTCTTCATGGGTGTTATATCCTTATCATTATCGTAGAATTTATTTGGATATATTATAGTAATATTCATAACCATTCTACACCAAAATCATGAAAGTTAATGATTTACATGGAAATTAACCCTTTTATCTTACGAGACATAAATAATGAAAAGAAATCACCACCTCAAAATACTTATCACTAGGATCATATTATACAATGAGTTTCTTTACCTCCTTGAAATATAAATCTTTAAATTATCCATTATCACACACTCATTGTCATTATTCTTCATCTCATATACAACAAGTATTTTATGAAATTCATCCAGTGACACGTTTTGTTTTTATTTGAGTTCATATATTTGAACCTTTCAATTGAATCATGTTTGTAATATTTTCAAGGGCCACTTTACAATTTTTTATCACAAATATTTTCTCCAAGTTCATGAATATCCTCTACTATTATGTATATCCAATAAAAGAATGAATAAAAAAACTCATTCAGTATTATTCTTAGGTCCAAATACTTGTTCCAAAGTACATGAAACTTAGAATATTGTAAAATTGAGTCACCATTATTAAATTGATGGGTTTTTCCCATATGGTGTAAAAGTATTTGGGAAAAATATTGTCCATGTATATATCATTGGATAATGGTCAACCAAATATGTTGAATATGTTTTCACCACATGAAACCCTTTTTTGTATTTATCTTATGAATATCAACATTCTATGCTAGATGATATCCTATGAATAAATGTTTTGAATACTTCTATTCCTAATGATAAGAAATAATATTTCAATAGTTTTTTTATGAATTTGAAGTACTTTTCTTAAAAAATTGGAATTATTTTGTGGTTGAAAACTCATTCTACTTATAAATACTATACATGGTTAATAACATAAGTGGTAGGGGAATAATGTTATGCCTATTTGTAACCAAGGAATATGTGACAATGATGTGTCAATTCACCTAATACAACAAAGGAATCTATTTATCTTTTACAATATTAAGTGGCTACACAAACCCTCTTGATTTATAATGTTCGAAAAATAAATTTACAATGAAATAATATTCTTAAAGATAAAATTCATTATTCCACTTGTAATATGCCTTATTTTTTCACAAAATAATAATAATTACATAACATATTATGAAACAATCAATATTTCCACCATTAAATTCCAATACTATGGACACTATAAATGCCTATTTATTATCTCGAAACTGTCATGTTTATTGCTAAAATTAACCTCTTTATATTATGAAAATATATGAATTTAATCTATGTGTCCTCTATATATTATGTCTTTTTGAAATGAAATATATATACCTTTCTCTTTAGATATTCTCCAGGAGATATTATTTTTATTTAATTTCTCAAATATTATTTCGTTCAAGATACACATGAGAAATATTTCTATATTTGAATATAAAAACTCAAAATTTATTAAAACTATTTCATCCAATATTCAATAAAAATTAGATAAAATAATTTTTTGAAATTATTATATTAAAAAATATTTCAAAAATACATTTTTTTTAAATTTAAAAAGGAATATGATGTTGCAGTTAATGGGATGTCAATCTAATCTATAAGGATTTTTTCTTATCAAAACTAGTTCCATCGAATTGACAAAATATTTAAATTTAAATATCCAAAACATAATGGATTGATCCACACTTTAATTTTAGAATGATTTTCACCACATTTAGTGGCCATACCATTAATCACATTTAATGATTTATAAAATAATTCATAAACTACCGTTGGATGAACTTCTCTTGAAATGGATAAGTTAATTACCCTTAGGCATTTCATCTATGATGTAAGATGAAACTTGTAATTTTCTTGATATGAATCTAAGTAAATTTTCTTATTTCTTTAATGGAATAAAATATGGGCCATATTAGTTTACTAAATTAATCTTCATAATAAAAAATAAACCTTATTGACATTGAAATTACCCTTTTGGAATCTTCTATAACCCTTATGGAATATCCAATTAACCATATATAATTTTCACTAACCCTGATGAAATTTCTAATGACACATACAAAATATTTATTAACCCTTATAGAATCAGGCCATTGTTATTTTTTTCTGCCTTCAACCTTGGTGAACTTTACAAAATACAGGGTCACCCTTATTAAATTAGGGATTTCTCTTATGATGTCACCCATTCCAAAAAATGACCATTACACTCATGAGGTTTACAAAAGGTCTTATCAATATTCATGTCCCCTAAAAAACACTTAAAAAATGAGAAAATAAACCAAATAAAAAGGATTTTAATAATTTAGACAATCACATTCAAATAATATACTAAGAGAATTACTCCAAAACACCTCCAATATTCATGATACACATTCCTCAGGACAAAATATTCTTCCTTGCTGGTTCCATAAACTACCTTTTTAATAACCACAACCCCAAACAAATCCAAATGTATTTTTTCTTTAAAAATTCCCCTACACCATTCCCATATCTAAAAAACTAAATATCGATCCCCATATATCATCAATTTAATCATCATTAAAATTTGATTTCTAGAGAAACCGAAGGAGTCAATAAAAAATAGGTATATCTTTTACAAAAATAGGGATGTCCACTCCATTATTATTACACTACTCTTAAATACCATCACAAATTTCACAATTTATAAAAATTGAATATGGAACCATCTGATCCTATATTTTATGAAATGATTAAACATCTCTCTATAGTGATTAATTAAGTCAAATATCCGTAAAAACTATAAATAATTCACGGTGGACCAAAGTAAAATTATTTTTTAAATCAAAAATAAAATAAAATATTAATTTATTATACATGTTATTTGAAATTTTATTCCTTCAGATTCTATTGAAAGACAAAACAAATCAATAATAATATTATTAACTAAATATATAAAAGTAATATTTTAGACCATAATAAAAACATATAAATAAATAATTTTAGGTTATCATATAAAAATATATCTATAATTTAGACAATAAATGTATTAAAATATAAACAAATATTTAAATACTAACTTACAATGGATAAAATTATCCCAACTATTGGACATTCTACTCCAAAAATTTCAGAACACTTCAATATTGACAAATACCTAAGACCGCAATAGACTAAGTAATGAAACCTCCCATCCTCTAAACTCTTTCAATTTTCAACCGGTGATTCAAAAATATTTATCTAAACAATTTTAATGAACCAAAATTTTTATCATATCCCACTTTTATAACATGTAAAGTTTTTTGTTGATACTTCAAAAACTGTGAAATATTAATGATATGGTTATAAACTCTATATTTATAAGGTATCATGATGATTACCTCTAGAGATGCCAAATAAAATACTCCATATTCACTTAAGTACACCTCCCCACATGCCAAAAAGTACTTTATAGTGTCAGGGACCTAAATAAACTAAGGGAAAAAAATATGATATTAAAGATACCCATAGGTATTATCCCAAAATATAATTAAATTTATAAATTCCTAACTGTTACCTTAGACATAACTAACCTATGGAAAATAATATTGTAGGAAAATAGGTGTAATCAAATATCTCTTATATAAAGATAAAAAATCGAACTCATGTGAATCTTAAGATATTTTGTAACATTTTGAAAATGTAAATCACAATTAATCATAAAATAAATAAGCATTTTATCCCCATGGGATGATACGTATAATGAAAAATAATAGAAAAAATAGAAATAGAATCTAATATAATTCTAACACTATCACTCACAGATTTGATAAAAAACATGAAAATTATCACCCCTTCCATATCTTCATCTCCAAAGTAATACCAAAACATCCCTTGAAACATAAAAATTCAACCCATATAATTCAAAAAATATTCCATGGTTATAATATGGAGATAAATACAATAACTTAGTAGAATTACCTAAATAACCTTAAAAATATATAAAATACTCTACCTGGGTTGAACCTTCTATTAATTTATCTTTTATATCATTATGTCCGTAAGAGGTATATCTGAAATCCAATCTTATATTATCTGACCCCATCATCTTAAAGTATCACCTCAAATCCTAAATTTCTTTTACTCATTGAATACCATATTAACACATTTATATCTCACTTAATATAAATAATTAAAATTATAAATATAATGGGAAAAAATAATCATACAAATAAATACAAAAATCATGAAACCAAATATGGCCCCACAATCAATAACTACATGGAAAGAAATAATTTAGACTACCCAAATATCACATTTTAAATCCTTGAGTGTTTCATAATCCAAATAAATAATTTAGAATAACCATAGGGTGTTTCATACTCTATCTCACATATCAAATGTTATCATAGGGGTAATATCTTACTAAAAATTTAATTAAATTCTTGGCTATACCTGATCCCATGGATCAGATATCACATTTTAAATAAAGAATATTATGTATTTTTGTTATTATATTACCATGGTTAATCATTCAGTAAAAAAGGCATCCTCTATGGGTTGTACTTTAAAATTAACTAGGATATCTCCCCTCCCTCCTATGGTCAAATCTATCACTACACAATATACATTCATCAATAAAGATGAAAATCACTTGCAGTAGCACTATTACCTACTATGAGTAATATCATTCTATAATTTCACATTCAAAAATAAATAATTAAATATATTTAATTTATTAATAATCCATTTAGTTTTCCTATACACCACCTCTATTGATAAGGTACCTAAAAGATACGTACATTCATTATATGAAACAATCGAAATAATTCTATCTCATAATAGAAAAATATTATTATAGTAAATAAAAAACCCACTCTGATAAAATACTTAGATCTTATCCCAAGTCAATAATTAGAACAAAATCTGGACCATCGCTTAACTCATCCATAACAATCAATAAAAATAATATAGGTATTAAAAATAATGTGAAACTGATTACCTCAAGGTCAATGTTGATTAATCCCATCATTTCATAAACTTATCTATAGTTTCTTACCCCATGTTGATTTTTATCCCATAACCAAATAAAAAAATATGTTACATTCCCCATGATATATCTTTAGGATCCTATAATTATACATTACACTATTAAAGAAACAAAAAGTCATAGACTTAATACCAGTCTCATTGGATACCACCCAGAGTCTCATGAATATGAAAAAAATAATTGGATTCACTTGAAAACCAAAACATGTATAAAAAAATCATATAAGACAATAAATTATACAAAATACATATATTTTAATGTAATAAGTGAATATATATTTAAAAACTATCAATTTATAGATCACCAAACAAAAAAATAACATAAAATAGTGTTTCCATTCACACATGGTATGTTAAACCAACCCATTTATCAAAACATATTTTTTTCCATTTCATAAAAACAAAAAATAGAAACCTCATTTTTATAAACCATTTAAAAATAAATTTCCAAAAATCTTTACTAACCCATATCTATTATTCAAAATTTCATGTAAACCCTATTTTAAATAGTAGTCATATTATTTTGAAATTTCCTTTCCCAACCATTAATTCAAAAATATATTCAATTAAATTTAAATACATTATCAAAATCATTATTTCTAAAAACATATCCCATTTTAATGGTAAACTATATTTATCATAGAAAGTGATAAATAGAATAAAATTTCATTTCCATTGAAAATAATAAAATACATCACATTGTGTTATATGAATTGGTCATATAGCGACCAATGGTTCTCATAAATTGAAATTATATATTTTTAGTTTAATAATCATTACATTACAAAAACACATGACTAAGGACCATAATAATTTAGTTCCTTTGGAAACATGAAAAAAATTCCTAATTCATGAAATATATTCAATGTATCCCAAAAATATCTCCCCCTTTAGTACTCCTGCTTAAAAAAAATCCGCTTAACCAGTGTAAAGGAAACATAATAAAGTGTGAGCTCAGAGGTTTGTTGAGGGTAAAAAAGGGAGTAAATAATCATAAAATGATCATAAAGGTATGAGAACATGAGAATAACATTTGAAAAGAAACCATGTAAATCAAAGAACATAATCTTGAGGTATGGAATAATGATTGGAAGAACATAAGTCATGAATAATAATGAATCCAATGAACATGAGTCATGATAGAATGAAAATATCATAAGACATATATTTGTGGAATACACATAAGAATAGAAAATATTATGTCAATTTTATAAACCAATACATTCAAAACGTGTTAGGTTTAGTCTAATCACCCATGTACCTGCTTCATGATTGGGATGAACTCCCATGTACCCTCTTGTTTTGGACATGGGATAACCTCCCCCATACCCTCTTATTTCGGGCTTGGGATAACTTCATATATACCCTATTGTTTCAATATTGGGATAAAATTATTTGTACCCTCATATTTCGGGAATGGGATAACATCTCGTGTACCCTCTTGTTCTGGGCTAGAGAAAACCTCTTGTGTACCCACTTGTTTTAGGAATGAGACAACCTCTCATGTACCTTTTGATCTCATATAACCTTTATCATTACCCAATGAATTATAAGAAAATATAGGTCCCACCCATAACATAATACATAAACTTGTGTTACATAATATCATGGAACATTCATCATATCAAAACACATGAAAAGAAATGGGCTTCATAGAAACATTGATCATAATAAAACCCATGAAAATTAAATGGGTTTCATAATCATTTCAGCATTTCATCATAACAAAACCCATGGAAATGATATGGGTTTCATAATCATATTTTCATCCTAAACGTAAACCATTCAGTGAAGGAATGATAATTCTATCCTTGGTTTATTTCCCTAGCAATGAATAAGTTACATTATATAATATCATCTTATATGGAGAATGGTTTTGAATGATCACTTGGAACATTTCTTTCGGAAATTAACTATTCATTGATTTTTTTTAAATACTATAAATTCATTAAACCTTTTTTAAATTATTTTCTTTGAAAATGAAATTTGTAACTTATAATGGATGAATTAAACAATCATTTAAAATATTTCTTGAATAAAATAACAATTCGACTTTGAAAACAATTTATAAAAGGTAAATAATTTTTAAAATAATATCCTTTGAAAATAACCACGAATTATTGTAAAATAATATTCAATGAAATTAATGGTCATTATAATATGAAATTTTTTTCATGTCATACATGTAATAATAAATATTCTCTTCACATTTTCAATAAAATCTAGACATGCATTGTTTGGAGAACATCTTGAAGATTCCGTTCATTTTTTTAAAGTAAAAAATTACTAAAAATTTATTTAATATATAATTTTAATAATGTTAATTTTTTTTAAAAACAATTTTAGAAAACATGACTTTTGAAAAAAGGGTTCTTGACCGAATAAAGAAATAAAAATAAATTTTATTTAAAAAAGCATTTTATAATCTTGAGTGCATGAAGAGAGGAATATTATGTGAGAGAATTTATTATCATAACATAACCATAATAGAATAAAAGAAATTAGTTTCCTTAGAGATGGATCACATGATTTTATAATCAAGAACATAGTCATAAACAATCCTGATAAATGATTTGATTGTAAGATAAAATCAGTACCATAATGGTAACTTTTAAATATAATCCCCATGAAGGTTTATAATTAAAATAAACTAAAAATATATTAACTGTAGATAAATTAATGATATTATAGGTATAATGTGATTTATATACATTAATAAAACTAATATAGGGGAAGCACATAACCATATGTCTCAAAGAAGGAAAATTAAGACAAAAATCCCTTACCGTTGCGATAACTTTTGAACCATGGACTCCATTAATGATAGATAATAAAATAAATATTTAAATATACATTATTTTAATCATAATAATCACAAAATAATTTCATCATTAGTATATACACCATATAAAATAATTTTTTGGTGAATATAGAATGTGTCTCACGTAAGTAAAAAAGTGAGACTGAAATCCCTTAAATTAAGTCTCAACATCCTTCATATGTGTTCAAAACTTGTATATAATAATTAGAATATTATTATATATCTATTAAATAACAATAATTATATATATAATACTATATAAATTTTACTTATGACCTTTTGTTACCCATTTACTAATTATTCCTTATTAAAATCATGTTTTGGGTAATAACTGCTTGGTTTTTCGAATAAGTTTTTTTTTTAATTTTTTATCCTCTTAATTTTTCATGGTCCTATTATATCCAAAATAATAGTCAAAAAATTATTATAATATTTATAAATCAAAAATAATTTTGATACCACTCATGAAATATTGTTTTTAGAAATGATGTATGTTATGGTCATGGAGACGGTATACCATACGTACAGATGAGTAACATTTCCATTTTCCAATGATAATTATGGAAATGAGGTAAGTAATATATTATATATAAATAATTATCATAATGTCATAAATAAAATACTATTTCTTTAAATATTATTATAAATATCATCCTTGTAGTTTGGGGATGAAAAGGTCGTCACATCACTTCAGGGAGGCGATAGTCCACACATACACGAATGACATTATCATATTTCAATGAGTGAAAAGATAATAATGAAAATGAAATATTATACTATCAAATGATAAATGTTTCACGAGTATCATAATTATGTCATGAATATAACATATATTCATTAAATATATTCTTATTATCTTCCATGTAAATCAGTAGTGAAAACAAATCACATTGCTTCGCTGGGCAGTAGTCCTCCATACATATGGCATATGTTACCGTATCCCTTATAGAATGGATATTAAAAAACATATATTTTATATAATGAATAAATGGTTATAATTATGTTATAAATAAAATATTTATACTTTATATACATCATTATACCCAATTTTAATAGGTGTTAATGTAAAAATGATTGGAATTAGTTCGTAAGATGATAGTCCACCGTACACACAAATGATGATTTTGTAAACCATTTGGTGGAAGTGGATATGGTTGTAGGTAATTAACTTAAGATAAAAAAATCAGTATATGTAAACATATTAGGTTATTATATAATCATATTTTAATAATAATTGAATGATATGGGGAAGAAATAAAATAAAAATGCTTGTTGATGAAGGTTACATTTTTTGGGTAACCTCATAAGGCATTCAACAAAATATTTAATAAGTAAGATTTATAAAAAAATATGGAAATAGGAATATAAGAGTGATTTTTAGAATTTATTTTGGTAGGAATTTTATGAACAACATTGTTTTTATAGTGTGTGGAAGATATAAGAGGGGGTGGCCTTTTATAAGTGATGTGTGTGACATAGTTGAACTTTTTTAAAAGAAAAAGGTTTTCCCAAGTTTTCCACATATCAAAGGCCCCTAAATGTATTAATATCTATTATTATATATTATAGGTTATATATATATACATAAAAATCATTTTTAGGTCATTTTAACTTTTATCATTTTTAGTTTAACCTCTGGTAAACACATTTCTATCTTTTCCGATGTAATTAATTTTTATATTTCCATTATTAATTTTGGTAAAAAATTAATATGATCATTTTATATAATAAAGATTATTAATATTATAAATATGGAATATTTTTTCCAAATTAAATTCCCATAATTAGAGAAATTTAATTTAAAATTAATTCTGCATATGTGATGATAAAGAAGTTTTTTAAGAGAAAATGTTTAAATATTTATAAAGTTTTTATATACAATTTTATTTGGATATTGATTAAAATTTCCTAAATTGTATTATTAGATATATATTTGAAAAAAAATTACATAAAAAATAAATTTAAAATAAATTTATCTTTTTAAATTATTTACATGAAAAGTCAGTTTTCAATTTCAATTAAGTATTTTTCACTATTCATCATAAAATTAATCTCTTCTGAAAATTATAAAAAAATAAATCCTAGATAATTTTAACATGATTATTTCAGAAATAATGTTTTATTTCCCAAATAAATTTTAAAAAATATTCAAAAATTAGTTTTAAAATAACTGTGAAAAAAGGATACATAACTATTTTTTAGAAAAACACAGTTTATAAGCATAAAATTGGATTTATTATTATCAATTTTATAGAAAACACATATGATGAATGTTAAGGTTGTGGAAATGGGAATACAACCCTCTGATTCTTGTTGCAGTAAGGATCATAATTTATTGATTGGGAGGTCAGGGGAATACAAAGTTTCTACTAGCAGCACCCCTTCTCAAGATTTTAAGTCCAAGCTAAAAAGAAATGTAAGTTCTCATAACTCTTTTGATATTATCCCTTAGGTTAGTAGTGATGATGACAGTAGGAAAAGTGATGGAGTAGATATAGATGAAAACATAAAGATGGATGTTGTTGGTGAGCACTCTAAAGATGATGATGGTGAAGGTACTTGGATATAAGCCAAGAAATGGAGGAGGGGCCAAAATCCATGCGGTAGGGATGGAAGGCTACCTTTTTATAGTATGAGTACCCTCTCAAAAATGGGTTGAGGTATATTCATGTGTATGTGATTATATATGTTCTTCTGACTCTGCCCTTTTTCTTTTTAATTCAAATAAATAGGCCCGAGCCTTAACTTTTTGAAAAAAAACATATGATGAATTTTAAATAAATTATTGAATATATAAAATATTAATTTAATTTAAATAATCACCAACAGTTAATTTTTAAATTTATTTATGTAAAATTATTTTTTGCGTATAAAAATATTTTTTCAGAAAGAGATTTAATTTTTTTCCAATTAGTTTTTATTTTAATTTATAATTAATTGGTCACCAAATAACTTATTTTATATAAATTTTTAGATCATATATTCTCTAAATTTAGTTAATCCAATTCATATATATTATTCCATATTCTAGGTGATAAATATCATATTAAATAGAAATATTTTTATAGTATGTTACATTTCATTTAACTAAGTGTTTCATGTAATGCATGTTAGGCTCATGATTTCATATAATTGAATTCAAACTCAAGAATTCATGTAATTGAAGCTAAAATTAGTGTTTTTTTGTAATGAAAACTATATAAAATATTAAATTAACTTGAAAAACTATATTTAATAAAATCTCTGGGTGTTACATTCTACACCCCTAAAAATTAATTTTTCCCTAAAAATTCATTTCGGTCATAAAAGTTTTAACATTTTAATAATACATTATTGAAACCCACATCCTAGAAATGAATAATATAAATTACCTTAAAAAGATAAATATGGAAACCTAATGTTTACATAAATAAACTCAAAACTAGGTTTTTAAATAGAAGAACATTGGTGGGAAGTAAAGATTTGGATATGAAATAAAATCATAAATAACTATAAAAACTCTTAAAGATACTTTGTCACAAGAAAGTCTCTAATACAAAGAAGGTTAAAAACCAAAAAATCATAAACTAAAGTGGAATGAATTCTTTTTAATATAATAACTAATAGTGAAAATATGACAACATTAAATTTCATCATTCTTTATAAAATTGTGAATAATGTACATGGGAAAATATTCTTATGTGATTTCATTCAATTTCATAAGCATAATATCACACATTTATTATGCCTTGATAAATTTCAACATCATATCATTATCCAAGAAATTAAGGTGAATTTGATATTCCTAAATCACCAATGGATCCTATGATTTATAGATAGGATGATAATTCATTATTTTTATCATTAGTTATCATCACAAAAAATGGTTAGCACAGGTTATAAAATATGAATAAATATTCATATGGTGAAATAATACATAAATCTATAAAGACATTTCCAACATTCAACTTAAAATATTCTATAAATGGTTAAACTTATTACCGTTCCAAAAGATTAAAATCCAAAACTTTGGAAATAAGGTCACTAAATTTCCAAAATGAACTTATCATTTATCCCCCAAAAAAAATAAAGTAGCTTTTAATTTTCATATTAAAAGCATTTGAATACCTTCATCATGTATTCTCTTGAAACATGGTAATAACCTAAATTACCATAAAACCATGTTGACAACTTACATTATCCATAATTCCAAAAAAAAATTATTGGATATATTTATTAATCCCAAAAATTCTGAAACTACATCAATGATAGCATAAACCACTTTATAAACAAAAAATTAATTAGCTCCAAGGTAACTAATACTATAAAATTTAACTTATCCATGTTAATCATCTCTTTATCCCAAAATAATTATCTCAACATTGTGAACATATTGGTGGTTATCTTTAGTTTAATCACGTGTTTCTATAAAATATTAAATTTCCATCAAATCACTTTTCTTGTTCATCATAATAATTCAAAATATTACATCAAATCATTAACAAAAAACTCATAATGAACCATCCTTATATATTTCCTAATTTTTTAATTACAATACATAAATACATCAATCATCCCACTTCCATTTGAATAAATTAATTGAGATTTGCCATATTATTCATCAATACCTCCTTCTATTCATATTTCCTTCATAGTCTATTCATCATCAATAATAAACCCATTATTCATAAAACCTTTCTGATTTAATTCATGAGATTTCCCCTAAGGACATTGATTTTCATAATTCCCATACATTCCAAATTTGAAACATTAAACCATTTATGATATCTTAGGGAGACCAATATTCATATCCATTTTAATAACTAAAATTTCCCTTTTTCTTAGAAATTAATTTCTTTGTGTCCTAGTTTTCCACAATAAAAAATTCTTCCCATTTCCTTAATACATTCGCCTAACTGATTCATCCCACATTCTCAAAAAATAAGAAACTAAATCTTATTTACTCCATTGTGTCCATTACTCCAACTCTAAATGAACTCTATCCTTACCATATTTAGTGAGTCATAGATTTTTTTGAGGTATATATTGTTAATCATGTTTTTCATTAACTAATTAATATTAATCACAATTTCCTTCACTCCATTTATAATCCCAATTGGATTATCCTTAGAAAATTGTTCACCACTTTCAATGTTAACACATTTAATTCTCATTCGATCCATTGAATAAAACCCAAAAAATAGTGTGAGAAAAAATAATCATTGAGAAAAACTGCATAGTCATAAATAATCACTTATAGAATATATAAAATTTGAATCTTGATTTTTAATTTATGACAGATTTGGTTTATATATGGTAATTCATAGCCATCATCTATTTAAATTCTTCATAATGGTTTGTATATAGTTTTTGAATTTACAAAGAATATCTCATGTGAGTGTCAAATTAGGTTTTGACCAAGGACTATTATTATGCAATATGTAATGATATATTCCATCTAAATACACCCTTTTAATATTCATTTCCCCAAGGTACCTCTGTGCCAGAGTAACACCCACCTAGAGTATCTTGACAAGGATGTAATTTCCTTGAAACCACTTCCTTTATCCCCTCCAAATCTCCAATACATTTTCCAATACATTGAATCATCCTTATAATTATCATTAGAATTATACCAATACATATCCTTAGAAATATCCCTTCAAATATCACTAATGTTCGCTCATCCTAGTTTCCAAAGGTTATCTAAAAATATTCTTTCATACCTACTATAGCAACCCAATATTCTCATACATGGATATTAATTTTGTTTAGATTAATATTCATTACATTATACAAACACACACATGAGAACCATAATAGTTTAGTTTATTCGGAATCTTGGAACACAATGTTCATAACTCATGAAATATATTCAATGTTATAGATAAATATCTTTCCCTTTAGTTATCCTAAAGAAAACCATTCTTCTTAACCTAGGGGAAGTAAACATAATAAAGGGTGAGGTCAGATTCTTAGTAAGGGTAAACAAGGAAGATATATAAGAATAACATGACTATAAGAGTATGTGAACTTGAGAATAAAATTTTTATACTATACCATAAATGTCAAAGATCGTAATCTTGAGTCCTAGAATAGTGATTGAAAGTTTATAAGACATTAATTAAAATGAAGTCAAAGAACATGATCCATGAGAGAATGAATTGTCATATGACACTAAATTTTGGCATACACATAATCATAGAAAATATTATGTAAATTATATCTACAAATGCATTCATAACATGTTATGTATGGGTTAATGTCCCATGTATGTGCTTCAAGATTTATATGACCACCTGTGTACCCTCTTGTTTTGGGCTTGGGAAAATCACCCATGTAACCTTTCTTTCAGGTTCAGAATAACCACTTGTGTACCATATTATTTTGGGCTTGATATAACCTACCACTTACCCTCTTGTATCATTCTTGGCATAACCTCCCATGTAATATCTTATTTTGGGCTTGGGAAAACTTCCCATGTACCCTCTTTTTTTGGGCTTGGGAAACATATCATGTAACCTATAAGATCATATAACCTTAATCATTACCGAATGCATTGGAGGGAGATATAGGTTCTACCTATCACATAATACATAAATTTCCATTTCATAATATCGTGGAACTTTCATCATATTAGAACCCATGTAAAGAAATGAATTTCATAAAACCTTTCATCATAGCATAACTCATGGAATATAAAGAGGTTTCATAATAATTTCATAATATCATCATAACGTAACCCATGGAAAATATATAGTTTTTATAAACATATTTTCATCAAAAATATAAATCATTTAGGGAAATAATAGAAATGGTATCCTTGGTCAATTTCCCTATAAAATCATAATTTACGTCACAGGATGTCATCTTAGATGGAGAATGATTTCCAAAGACCACTTAGAGAATTTATTGATGAAAATATTTTTTTATTTGAAAATCACTTTTTAATAATTAAAATTTTAAAAAAATAATTCCTTTTCTTTAAAAATAAACCCTGGAAATAATAAAGTAATATTTAAAAATCATTTAAAATATTTTTTGGAAAAATAAAATTTCAACTAACAATTTTTAAAAAATAATACATTTTAAAAATACTTTCCCTTGAAAATATATTTTAAAATATATAATGTAAAATTCAAATAAAATAGTTTTCATCAATTAAGGAAATTTTTTTCACCTCATACATGTCCAAAAAAATATTCCTTTCTCATTTTCCATAAAATCCAAAAGGGAATTATTTAGAAAACGTTATGATGATTCCTTTCAAAAAATTTATAAAAAAAAAATGGGAAAAATTTCTTTAATAAACCATTTGATAAATGTTAAAAAAATTAAAAAACATTTTTAAGAAATATGATTTCATAAGAAAAACGGTTTATGACCGAAGAGAGATATAAGGATAAATTTTCTTAAAAAAATAATTTTGAATACAAGAGTGCATAAAGTGAGGAAACTAAAGAGAGAAAATATCTTCTTAAGAAATTACTGGATGATAAAAAATACATGATTTTCTTGTGATATTGATAATAATATTTTATTGTCATAAACCTAGTCATAAACAATCTAGAAAAATGATAAGATTATAACATAAAACCTTTACCACTTCGGTAACTTTGAACCACAATCCACATGAAGGAATGTAATAAAAAAACTAAAATATCATGAGCATTAATAAATTAACAATATTAAATGTTAAATATTTTGTATATAAACCTTGTAAAATAATATAGGGGCATTACGTAACCATATGTCCTAATAAAGAAAAATTGAGAGAGAAATCTGTTACCTATTTGGAATCTTTCGAAATGTAAACCCCATAAAAGGGAGATCTATAAATGGATATATTAATACCAATAATTTTAAGGATATGAATCTTAAAGTAAATTCATTTGAGGTATATACGCCACATAAAATAACTATGTGGTGAATATGGCATGTGTCTCACAGAAGTAAAAAGTGAGACAAAAATATGTTACCTTAAGTCTCGACTTCCATGGTACACATTAAAACCCTATATATAATAAATATAATTTTATTATATATTTATTAAAAACCATAATTATATATAACATAAAATATATGTTTTACTTAGGATCTTTTATCAACAGTTTAGTAATAATTCCTTGATAAAATCATGTTTTGTGTATCATCCGCTTTGTTTTTGTATTAGTTTGGATTTGTTATTTTCTATCCAATTACGTTGATCATGGATCCATGAAATTAAGAATAATAAAAATGAAACAACTATAATTTTTATAAATAAATTATAATTTTATGATCAATAATGAAAGATGTTTTTTGTAAATGAACTACATTATGGTCATGGAAACAACTGGTCATATGTACAGATGAGTAATGTTTCCATTTATCAATGATCATTGTGGAAAGAAGGTAAGTAATATCATAACAGTAATGAATGATCATAATATAATAAATAAAATATTTTTATTTAAATATATTTATACATACCATCCATGTGGTGTGTTGATGAAAACTGAGATACATCACTTCTTTATGGCAGTAGTCCACACCAACATGAACGACGTTATCATATTTCAGAGAGTTAAAAATTTAGAATGAAAATGATATATTATCCATTCATAATGGTAAATATATAAAAAATATAATAATTATTTAATTTATATAACATATATTAATTATATTTATCCTTATTATCTTCCATTTAAAGAGTTAGTGAAAACACATCACCTCACTTTGTGAGGCGGCAATCCTCCGTACACACAAACGACGTTATCATAGCCCCTATGGAATGGAATGAAAGAATTTATATATCATATAATTAATTAATAGGTGTTAATAATTTATAAATACCAAATATTTACTTTATATCCATCATCATATACAACCCTGATAGGTGGTAATGGAAAAATGAATGACATTAGTTCGTGAGGTAGTAGTCTTCCATACATATGAAAAATGATTTTGTAACCCATTTTATGGATATGGAAATGGTTTTTGGTAATTAAATTAACATTAAAAATATAATTATATGTAATAAAATGATATTTTTATATATTCATCATTAATAATAATTTAAGAATGTGGATGAAGAAATAAAATAAAAACACTTGTTGAAGAATATTACCTCTTCTTCGGGTAACCTACTTAGCTTTTCACCAAAATCCTTCCTGGGTTGGATTTATGCCAAAAATAATTATTCTAGGATTATATTTGGAGTTTTTTAAAGTAATTTGGGAAGAAATTTTATTAATTTAAGGGGATTTAAGTGTTATTAAGAGATGATATGGGTGTCCTTTTAAAAGTAAAGTGACGAGCACAATTTTAATTTTTGAAAAGAAAAAGGTGTACCAAATTTTTTCACACGAAAGAAGGATCCAAAACGACGTTTTATCAATATACATAAATAGTATAAATGTATCCATAAAATATATTTTATAAAATTTTTTAGTTCTCTTTAACCCTTATCATTTTAGTTCAACCACCGGTAAACTCATTTTTACCTTTATCACGATAATTAATTTTTACTATTTTAACTGTTAATTTTGTTTAAAAATTAAGTTTAAGTTATTAAATAATATAAATTAATATATTTAAAAACATTAAATCCATTTTTCCTAATTCAATACATAAAACAGGAAAATTTAATGTTAAAATTAATCCAGAAAACATGACGAGAAAGTGGGTTATTAAGGTGAAAATATTGAAATGTTTAAAAAGTTTTTATATCCAATTTCAGTATAAAATTTTGTAAAATGACCCAAATTGTAATTATAGATATATAAATGATCTATTTTTACTATAAAATCATTTTAATATATAATTTTTCATTGAAAATAATTTTTTAAAAAGGTAGTTTTCAATTAAAATTAAGTATTTTTAACTATTCATCAAAGAATTCATCGTTCATAATATTCTAAAAAATTAACAATAAGAAAATTTTAATAGGATTATTTAAAAAATTAATCTTATTTTTTAAAATAAATTTTATAAAATTGTAAACAATTTTATTTAATGTACGTGCACTTAAATGTGACAAACCTGCTTTCTAGGACATCACAGTTTTTAAGTGTAAAATTATATTTATCTTTATCTCTTGTGAAGAAAACACATAACATGTTTGTTAAAAAATTTATTCAATATATAATATATAAATTTCATTTAAATAATTCACCCAAACTTTTTTTTAAATTTATCATGGTAAACACATTTCTGTGCATAAAATTAGTTTTCTAGAAAAAGATTTCTTATATTTCCAAATAGTATTTATTTTCATTTCAAATTAATTGGTCACAAAATAATTTATTTTAAATATATTTGTACAAAATATATTTTAATAATTTATTTAATCCTATTCATACCCATTATTCCAATGATTAAGTGATAAATATCATATTAAATAATAAAATTTTAATAGTATTTTATGTTTCGTTTAACTCACTATTGAAAGTAATGTAGGCTAAGCTCGGCGTTACATGTAATGGAAGCCAAATTTAGTGTTGTGTGTAATAAAAACTAAACACAGCGTTTCATGTAACTCAAAATATCTAGAAAATTAAATAACTTTTTAAAAATATTTCATAAAATTTAGGGGTGTTTCAGGTCACCACGAAATAAATCATTAAACATGGATAATGAATAAATTAGTGACAACTATTATATCATGATGATATCAAATTTCAAATATTTATATAATTTCATTAAAATATATTAGTTATAATCAAAATATATGATATTTTTAGAAAATAAACAATTGGTATTCCAATATATGTCAAAACAACTGTATACAAAGTGACGAAAGGAAATAGATATTAATTATATATATGTATATAAATTCATGCTCGTAAAAAGTATAAATGATACCAAAATATACATATTATTTTTGAAAGTCTGAAAAATAATTATACTAATCATATAAAGAATAAATAAAAAACATTTATAAATCATATAATATTAACAACACAACATCATGATGTTGAAATCTCCAAAAACATCTCAATAATGGATTCTTGATGTCTCTCGGTCTCCCTATAAGAAAAATACACACTTCTTATAACCTATATTATCTGAAATTATATATAATTTTATAAAATTGAAATTATAAACATAATTAATATCTTTTTTCCACCAAGAAAATAACCAATTTCATGGATTATTGATTCTAGAGCCTCCTCGAGACACCATACATTGAGATTAGATATTCCTAGAGGGATTTAGATATTGTTCAATGAAATCACATCACAATAACTAATAAAATTAAATCGAATAATTTGAGAATACATAGAGAAAATTTTGGAAGAAATATTATATCAACCCATGATTCTCATACATGGATATTACATCTTTTTAGATGAATATTCTTACATTACATAAGAACATTCTTGGGGAAAAAAATAGTTTAGTGACTTTAGATACTTAGAACAAAATATTTTTAATTAATTAAATGTCATAAGTGAATCCCATAAATATAATAAACTTTAGTAATACCACATGAAAGCCTTTATTTATAACATGGGAAAAGGAAATATAAGAATGGGTGAGCTTAGATGCCCAGTAAGTGTAAACAAGGAAGATACATAGGCATAACATGAGAAAAATGGTATGAGAACTTGAGAATAACATTTGAAAACCATACCCTATTTATCAAAGATCATAATACTGAGTCATAAAATAAATATTGGCATTCCATAAGACATAAATCATAAGTTAATAAAAGAACATAATTCATGATAACATAAAATTAGCATAATACAATGATTTTTGGCATACAAATAACCAAAGAAAATTATTTCCATATTAGTTAAGGATCATTGACAAAACATTTAAGGGAATTTTATAGGAATATAAACCTCATAGGAGGGATATAACACTATCAAAAATGTAATCCCTTTCCTCATAGTTAAATTATTTCACTCCACAAACTGTCATAATAGTCAATATTAACTCCCAAGACCATCATAGTGGAAAAAGTGCCTTATTGAACCAAGTTCATTCGTCATTCCAATTGAATATATTTGAATCGAGTTCAGGCCACATTCTAGTCCTACCTATCATTGTATATATAAATATTTCCCTAATTAATTTAAGAGAGATATAGGTCCCACCCATCTTTATTAATAACATAACCATTGACCTTGGTTATAATTTAATCATCATCCTTTGTCATAACGTAACTACTGTCACATAATGAAAATCATACATTTTTTATGCCACAAGATCATAAAATAGTAAACATATTAAAACCAATGAAATTAAATGGCGTTTATAAATATTTCATCATATCATAACCTATGTAAAATAAAAAAGTTTCCTAATCATTTCATCATTTCATTAAAGCATGACCCATAAAAAAAGAAGTGGATTTGAAATGAATTTTATCCTTGTATAACCCATTGAAGTGAAATGTGTTTCATAAAAATCATTACACAATAAACATACACTATTCATAGAATTAATAGGAATGGTATCCTTGTATCATATACTAAGTAATGAATATGTAACATCAACAAATGAAATCTTTGATGGAAAATGATTTTGATTGATCATTTAAAACATTTCATGAGGACAATATCATTTCCATTTTGAAAAACACTTTCTAAAACATAGAAAAAATTGAAAATAATTTTATTTGAAAATAAAATTGAAAAATTAAAAAGTAATAATTGATGGAATGATTGGTCATGACATTAGAAAATTTCATTCATGACATGCATTTTAAAATGAATATTCCTTTCACATTTTTAGTAAAATACAAATGGGTATTGTATGAAAAAATACAAGAAGATTATTTTATGTTTTTTAAAAATAGTAAAAAATGGGTAAAAATTTAATTAATAAATCATTTGAAGCATAATAAAACATTTTGAAAATATTTTTATAAAACATGGATTTTGGAGAAAATTGATTTCTGACCAAAGCGATAAATAATATCAAATTTTCTTAAAAATATTTTCTCAATTATTTTAAGTACCAAAGGGTGGAATAATTTTATGATTAATTGAATATATAATGAATAACTAGAGGATAATAAAATTAAGGAGAATTATTGAGATATGGATCAAAAAATTTAATATTTATAAATATAATCACAACGAAATATTGATAAATAATGACATTATAACATAAAATATCAACCATATTAGAAAATCCTAAATCATAAGCCCCATGAATTGATAATTTAAAATTAGAAAATAAAATATCAACAGTATAAATTAATTAATGATATTAAAAATTTATGGGGATGTATACACACCTTATAAAATAATATAGGTGCATAACATAACATATGTCTCAGAGAAGGAAAATTGAGTGAAAAATTTCTCTCAACTTGAGTAACATTTGAATCATAATACAAATTAAAGAATAAAATAAATTGAAACATTAATTATCATTAAATTAGGTAGATTCTTGATATATCAGTCCATATGGAAGAATATTTTCCATACAAAATAAATGATAGGTGAATATGTATTAAGTCTCATAGAAATAAAAGTGAGGCTAGAAATTGACTTATCGAAAGTCTTTACTTCCTTAACACTCTTGGGAACTTCATGTATAATAAATATATGTTTATTATACATTTATTATAGAAAATAACTTATATATATAATACCATATATGATTTACTTAAGTCATATTATAACCTATTTAATAAAAATTCTATGCTAACATCACTTTTCGAGTAATAACTGCTCTATTTTTTGTATAAGTTTTGATTTTTTATTTTTTATCCTCTTACATTGACTAGGGTTCCATCACTTATAGAATAATAATCCTAAAAAAATTAATATTAATAAATAAAATATACTGCCAATACCTGTCATGAAATATTTTTTTTGAGAAATTAAGTATGTTATGATCATGGAGGTTGTAGGTCGCATATAAGAATGAGTAAAATTTTCATTTTTCAATATTCATTATAAAAAGAGGTAAGTATATAATATATTTAAATAATGATAATAATACAATAAAAAATATTATTTGTTTAGTTATAATTTTAAATATCTTACATGTGGGGTGGTGATGAAAATAACATCGCATCGCATTATTAATGTGGTAGTCCATAGGTAAATGAGTGGCATTATCATCTTTCATTGAGTGAAAAGTTAAGAAAGAAAAATATATATATTATCTTTATAACATGATAAATATTTCTTTAATATCAATATTATTTCATTTATATCACATATAAGATCTAAATTTAACTATTTCACCTTCCATAAAAAGTGTAAACGAATCACATTGCATCATGAGGTAGTAGATCATCGTACAGATGAGCGATGATATCATATTCCCAAAAAATAGACATCACGATGGTAGGTGTGATATAATAATTCTTGAAGGATAAAAATATAAAAAATATAAAATGTGAAAAATAAATCCATCATTTTTGTCCTATAGTTAGAGGTGTTAATGAAAAAACGAATGACCTCAGTTCACAAAGAGGTAGTCCTTTACACATGAATGATGATTTCGTAACCCATTTTATGGAAGTAGGGAAGGTTATAGGTCATTAAATTATTATGAATAAATACTAGTATAAGGGGTATACAAAGGAAACTATATTATCATTTAAAAGAAATCAATGAGGAGAAATATATAAAATAAATATGCACATACAAAAATATCACCTCTTCTTCAGGTATCCTCCTTAGAGTTTTACTAAATCCTTCCTAGGATGTATTTATGTCTAAAATAAGGATTCCAATATGATATGAGGGATTTTTTAAGTGATTTGTATGGTCCTAAGAAAATTGGTTTGATCATTTTAATAAGACAGAATAGTGAGTGGGCTTTTATAAGTGGGAGAGAGGACACACTTGGTATTTTTGAAAATAAGTTAGTTCTCCTGCATTTTTTATAGGTCCTAAGGGTCTAAATTAATATATTATATAACCTTAGATGAGTAATGGTATAAATATTTCTATCCAATGGTTTTTATAAAAGACTATATGTATTTTAACACTTATATTTTTAGTTTAAACATTGGGTAAACCAATTTTTACATTAACCATGGTAATTAATTTTTAATACATTAACTATTCATTTTGGTAAAAAAAATTGGCCTTATTAGATATTATAAAAAATGATTATTCCAAATATTAAATCCATTGTTAAAAATTTCTTTCACAAAATTAGAAAAATATGAATTAAAATTAACCCCATAGACGCGACGAGAGAGCAGGTTTTTAAAGGGAAAACGTTCAAATGTTTGAAATGTTTTTATATGAAAATTTAATATGAAATTAGTTACAATGAAATAAATTGTATTAATTGATATAAAATTTTACTAATATTAATATAAAACAAATTAAAAATAAAATTTAACATTATAACCAATTTAAATGAAAAATAAGTATTCAATTAAAATTTAGTATTTTTCCCTTTTAATCAAAAAATTAAACTTTTATGAAAAATTCCAATATTTCACCCTAATATTTTTTTTTAAAATTATAATTTTAAAATTAATTTTATTTTATAATAATATTTTTATAAAATTTTCAAAAATTAATTTTCTTATAAGTGCACAAAAAGGTGATAAAAATTATATTTAGAAAAAAAATTAATGTGTTAAATTGAATTTATTATTATTTCTTGTCTATAAAAAGATAAGATAATTGTTAATTTTTTTTGAATAGATATTATGTAAATTTCAATAGGATAATTAATCAAGATTGATTTGGTTAATTTATTAAGATAATACAAAATTGTGTGCATCAAAATATTGTTTCATAGAAAGGTTTCATTTTATTTTCAAACGGGTTTTATTTTCATTTATAACTAATTAGTCACCAAAGAATTAATTTTATATGCATGTGTAATTTATATTTTAATAATTTAGTTAATACTATTTATAAATACCATTCTAATGACTATGTGACAACTATCATAATTATATTTTATTAATATTTCATGTTTCATTTAACGTTAGTGTTTCATGTATCTAAAGATTGACATAATGTTCTCTGTAATTAAAAATATCCAAAAGATAGAATTAATTTGAAATAAAAAATTTAAAGTAATCACAAGATGTTAAATTTTAACCCCCTTAAAATTAATTTCTACCTTATAATTCTTTCTTGGTCATTAAAGCCTTAACATTTTAAAATTACATCATCGAAAAACACATCGTAAAGAGTTTTAATAACCCATTCTATTGAAAAAGAGAAAGGGATGTGTGTAAGTCATTTAGAAACAAACCTACTAGGTTTCCAAATGGGATAAAATATTTGGGAAGTGAAAAAATGGATATATAAGAGAAAATTTTCACCCAAATTCTAATGGATTTTGATAGAGAAAATTGAAAACACGATAGTGGGTGATCTAGAGATAGTAAAATTCCATAAATCCATAAAAAAAAGAGGCATGAAAAGGGTAATTAATATCATAAAAAATAGTGATAATAGGACTACATTTTACTTACAAAAATTTCATGAGAAAATATAAATTCTTGATTTCCTTCTATTTTATAAGCACATAATAACCCTTTTATTGTTCCTTGATCAATTTTTACTTCATCACTTACACTAATAAATCATCTTAAATTTTTTATTCAAGAATAAATAATAGGTCATTAGATATATAAAATAATGATAATTCATTCCATCCTTCACTAGTTAAAAAAATTATAGAACTAGTTATCAACATGGATAAACCTTCATATGGTGAAGAAATATATTAATATTTAAAACAATATAAAAATTCAACTTAAACCATTCCATAAATAGTTAACCTTACAACCCTTCCAACAGATTAAAATCAAAAAACTTACAATTATCACTAAATTTAAAAATTCAACTTATCATGAATCCCATATGATCCATAAAGTTTCTCTTGATTTCCACATACCAAACACGTTTATACCTTCATCATGTAATCTCTTAAAATATGATAATAACCTAAATTACCCTAAAAACTTATTGAGAACATAAGTCTATCCTCATTCATTGAGTAAAACCAATAATTTTTTATTTTATTCAATATATCCAATAATTTTTTATCCTCAATGAATGATAACACAAACCACCATTTTATCGAATATTTTATCAATGATGAGCTCATTAATAATATCCAATTTATATTATCCATATCAATCATCTCTTTTGTAATGAACCGTCTTTCCTTAATGGTAAAAATATTTTTTATTTTTAATTTAAATCCTTGGTTAATTCTTAGTAAATGTGAAATATGTCCTAAGGAAGGTCGAAGGGGCATACAAGGATTATTCAGAGACCGAAGATCTAGAAAATGGGAAAAATGAAAAGGCCACACAGTTAGTAGAAATAATTCCACCCAGCCCACATGGTTTCTTCTAACTATATGATCTGAAACAAAGTTGCATCATGAGACACATGGTTTTTCTGAAACCATGTGACTCCAAGAACATGACCATGCAAGAAATTATATGTTTTTGATAGGGGCATTTTGCATGGTTTTTTCACAGTTTGGGAGACCATGAGACTTAATCTTTTGCCCCTATTTTTAAGGTTAATTGACCTTTTACCCTGTTTAATCTATTAAATTATGTCTTCTTCTAAATTATTTTCTCCAATAGATGAAATGCCTTTTCTCCTACCATGGATTTATAAACTCCAAAATCTTGTAATTGAGATATCTATCAAGTTATAAGTCTAAATAAGGATCTGAAGGAGGCATAGGATAGATTATGGAGTTCTATTGATTCACTAACTTCCTATTTTAGTTTATCTTTGGATTTTTTGGTCTATTTAGGTGCATGTTATTTTTACCTATTTTTATGGCATTGGTCCCCTTTCATAATTTATCTCAACATACTTTAAATATGAGGCTTCCATCAGATGAGGAGTAATCAATTACCCTATGGATCATGGTATCGTCGTTATCTTTATGATTTTTGGTGTTTTATAGATCATCTATTGTGCCACATGTTGAATTTTTATGACCATCCCATTTTTATTTAGTACTTTATATCCAATTGATTAATACACCTATATACACTCCCTTTTCTCCTTATTTAGTAGTTTAAATAATGTTTACCTCATTTATGGACACCCCTTGGGTGTGCCAAATAGAATTTTCCCATTTTATTAATCATTTCAAATGCCTAAAACACTTTTATATCATTAGTAATAGATATTAAATTTAATTTCCCTTGATATATGAAAGCTTAATTTAAACCAATGAAACTATTATGTTTTTCCCACCTATAATTGGAATTTACATTATAAGAAATTTATTTTTCGATAATGTCACCTTCTAAATGATCCTTTGAGCCTAAAAAATGGATTTTCAATGTTTTAGATAATTAAGTGGATTGATTACATGGGATTACTTATTCATGATGAATTATTTCACTCAAATTAATTCATTTATTTAATTTAATGACTTATAAATAGTGGTAAGCCCACACCATGGTTTATAAATTATTAAATGATTATTATGAATTATAATTCCCAATTTGTAATTGAAAATTACTAATGAGATAGATGGGTGGAAATGCCTCATGTTTTTTATTATAAATATGGTTATGTCTTGATAAAGGATGTAATACGATGGTAGGGGTTCTATTTAGAATTATGGAATCACGCTCCCTTACATCGAGTGTTGAGCATGATGTCTCGTACCACTGATAGTAGTTGGACATTGGGATTGATAGGCCACACCCTTATTCGAGTGTTGATATGATGGAACACTCACCATCTTGAGTGATGAGAATGACATCTCCAATTTATTATGAGATGTAGGGCATGTACCCTTCTACTTAAGAATATAGGCTTGTTACACTGGTTATGGATGTATAAGTTATGCCTCGGTCTAGCCAACAACTAGTATTCTAGGTATACAACCACTTACATCCACGCATACTTGGTTCATATAGGTGGGAGTAATATATAAATATTATATATATATATATATACACACCTTATTATGATATATATATATATATAGTATTGATAATACTTCCATTTCGGCTATGGGAAAAAGAAGGTAGAGATGCCATGTGTCCTTTAGGAACCTGGTCATGGGTATTTATTTATTCAGTATTGTTTATTGATTACTTATGCATGAAAACTATTTAGTTACAATCACTATATGTATTACTTCAAGAAACCATTGTTGGTGGACTCCTGATATTTTATCTCACACCCTACTCGGGCTTCCATTGGTACCCGAGAAAATTATTTTTCTACTAGTGCTGATAATCACAAATGACTGCTACTGGTATTTGATATGTTTTACTTATAGGTAGAGCATAGGATAAGTGGACTAAGCTTATGATCGATATTATAGTGGATCATATTTTTGTTCTTTTTATATTTTTATAGAAATATTTTATATTTTTCCCCTGTTCCCCCTTTATATATCATCATTCCATGCATCCATGTATTAGACACTACCTAGTGGGTTTTGACTATTTTTCAGTTGTTTGTTTATTTATTATTTTACTCAATTATTCATTCTATATGATTATTTATTCTTCCACTATTATATATTTTATTTCTATTGTGACACTCTTATAATAGGTTATAATCTTTCGACAGTACAACCTTTACACCCATACTATTAGTTGGTAGACTTTGGTGTATGGAGAGGTGCGGTTGAGGCCATTTGACCCATTATCTCTGGGCATGGGTTAAGTGAATCTTGGTTTGGGATGTTTCAATTTTGTAAAAATAAAAAATTTCCCTTGAAATACTATTGGGGTAATAGATATGAGACTAGGAGTTAATGAGATATTGAATTGACCATGTGCATAGATGTAGCTAACTAATGTATGGGAAAACCCAAATTACTTGGGATGGGAAATACTAGTTATTAATTATTCCATTTATACTTGATATGACTTCACCATTGGGTTATGCATATGTTTTATGGTGTTATTGAGATTGATACTATTTAAATGATTATTTCTTTTACCTAGGCCCAAGTAAATGAGTGTATTTCATTACACGAATCATTATACACATGGTAGTACTAATATGCGAAGTATTTTTCTGTGCCATATTTATTTTCAACCACATTTTCCAATTACATATTATTAATTAATTGATTTTTTATTGAATAATGATGAAACTACAGGAAGGTACTAGAAAAAATAATTGACACTTAATGTGTATTCCTTAACCTAATATTTTTTTCCTATATAGGTTAAAGAAAACACCATAAATAACCAAATATGGAACATTGAGTCATGGTCCAGTGGTCCCATGGACTGAAACATGTTATAGTGTGGGTTATGTGGATTCTATATTTTGGTTCATAATGAGTACGAGCCCTTATGGATTGGAAATGATACCCCACCTAATTCAACCACTAAATGTGATTTAAATATGTGAAGGTGTATAAATATAAAATGAATGTGACTTTTAATGTGAAATTAGTAATCTTATAAATGTAAAACTAAGACTTAGACCTAAAAACAACCTTTTTTTGGTATTGGGGTATCTGTTATGTTCCTGTGGCCACTATGGTCTCATTTACCACCTAGACCTATATTTTAAAGCAGGAAGAGAGGTGTGATTTTTTCTATAGGAAGGATATGAACCTATCCTAGTTTTCTATATGAAATATTTTTAGTTATTAAAATATGTTCCAGGGAGTGAAGTTTGAATTTTTATATCATTCTACCATGACATCCTCTATTTGTGCACCCTGAAGGTAGTGATGACAATGCACCTGTGGTGGTGTTCCCTGACCCACCAGTGGTTCCTCCTACAGTGCCACCTGTGGAACCTCTTCCGATTCTTAATAAGGTTATTGAAACCATGTTATAAGAGGTATTTATATGTATGTTTCAAAATATAAATTTCTTTGTTTGACATGCCTTGAGTATGGGAAAGTAAACTCAAGAATTATATAAGAATCATCCACCCATCTTTTTTAGGGATGGAGGACCACACACTGTTGAGTCGTGGATCAAATACATTCTATCGATATTCGAGCATCTTGAGATGCCTCTATAGCTGAGGGTAAAATTTATAGTGTATATGATATTTTATTCTTCAATGTGACTACATGATGTTATTACTCAGATGGATTGACATCACAACATGGTCTGGGAAGATTTCAAGACTATATTCTATGACTATTTGTTTCCTTGGACTCTGAGGGCTGATAGAGGCAGGTAATTGATGAACCAACAATAGGTAAGTAAGTTTTTTATAGAATACTATTCTCATTTATAGAGCTAAAACTGCTTAATCCTAGTTTAGTTGATGCTGATATTATGACGGCAAGGTGATACAATTATGGGATTGTATACACTAACTGGGATCTGGTCAATGTATTCATATTGACTCATATTTTTGAAATCATCATCTAGTCTCTTATCATAGATAAAAATTTGAGGGAAGATGAAGGTGAGATTTAGAGTTGTTTAGCACCTAGATTTATCATTACTTCTTCTGAGCAAAAGATATTCTTTGAGGATACTAGTAGAGGTAGAATCGGTCAAGCTCCTTGTGCTGACATATTAATGATATGTCACTAGTGTGGGATGTCAAGGCACACAAAGCCTAAATTCTTAAGAGATTCAGCGGAATTCAGAGGTTATGGAAGGATGGGACATATCTAGTTTTTCTATAGGCCCTTTCTTTCAGTGCATTGGGAGCATGAATCTACTCCTACCCTACCTTTTGAAGTAGTTCCAATAAAATCACACAAAGCAGACATCTGGAATACCACCATCTAATCAAGTCGAGGTGGCAGTCAACACTGAGGTAGTCATACTCACAATTCACAGTGCTAGAATATCAAACTTACTTAAGGAAGTCAGGAAGTGACTTAGGGCCATGGTACATTCCAATTATATAAAGTCAATCCCATTCGATAGGAGAAGACAACTATACCTTTTATTATACAATGTACAATTCTAGTAGCATCCACTTTAGTTCCATCTTTATTTTTCATAGATATGTATCACTCATTTATATATAAGACTATTATGGAATATATGGGCCTCTATATAGAAAACATTCATGGTGTTATGGTGATAGATACTCTATTAGGTATCCGATTAGAGGGTGTTATCTATTATATGGATTTACCCATTGAGATAGGCGGATACCTCTTCATGTGGAGTATTTTTTTCCTCAACATGACGGGCTTTGACATAATTATATGGACGGACTAGTTAGTTACTTATCAAGTTCACATTGAATTCTATCATAAGAGGGCGGTGTTTGCATAAACACAGGGTGTTAGGAATGTGCATAAGGAATAATGGAATTTCAGTGTGGCTAGAGATGGACCCCAACAGTAGAGGCTAGGTAGTGTGACAGCTCTGATCGCCAGTCTTTTCGTGGATGACCGTGGCTTATAAATCACTTTTTCCCCTATAGTGGTGGGATATTTTAGGGATTTCATTAATGATGACAGATTTGGTATACCTATGGTGCGATATGTAGAATTCACTATTGAGATAGTTCTAGGAGAATCACTAATGACCATTCCTCCTTATAGGATGGCTCCTATGGAGCTTCTGGAGCTCAATAAGTAGTTGAGGATCTAGAAGCTAAATTTTTTATACACCCCAGCAATGCTCCTTTGGGTTCACTGGTCCTTTTCTCAAGAAGGAAGATGGTACCCTCTGGCTTCACCTGGATTATCATTGATTGAACTAGATCATGGTAAATTATTGATTCCCAGATCCTATAATAGATGTAATCTTTGATCATCTCTGATGATCAAGGTTGTTTTCATAGATTTATTTGAGTTTGGGATATCATCAGTTGTGCGGCAGGTCATTTCACATACCTTGCACAACATTCAGGAGTTGGAATGGTCTATATGAGTACTTAGTCATGTCGTTCGATCTCACGAATTGACTTTCTATATTCATGGATCTTATGATTCAGGTTTTCCACTCGTATCAAGATTCATTTGTGATAGTATTTTTTGATGATGTCTTATTTTATTCATTCTATAGACACAATCATGAAAACCATCATTAGATTGTGATGAATACACTAAGGGAGAATCAACAATATGAAAATCTCAGTAAATGTTACTTTTTGATCATAAAATTCCACTTATAAGGTCACATTATCTAATATTTTAGAGTTTAAATAAAACCAAAGAAAGTGAGAGATGTATTTTCCTAGGAGTATGCCAAGAACATCTTTGAAATTCTATGTTTCTTAGGGAATCTGGGTATTATAGAATCATCATCCTGGATTTCTCACTTCTTACAGTGATGCTTACATTCTTGAAAAAGAAGGGTGTGAAATAAATATGGTTTTAAGCATATGAAACATCCTTTCAGGAGTTGAAGGTATGTTTGAATTTATTAATGATACTAATTATTCTAGATCTAGGTAGGAGTTATACAGTATACTATGATGAATTAGGTAATAGTCTTGGGGATATTCTCATATAGTATGAGTAATCCATCACATATGATTCTTATCAGTTGAGGCCCCACAAGCTGAATTACATGATGAATGACCTCGATATAGATATTGTGGTTCATGTCTTATGCTTTGAAGATATTATCTACTTAGAGATAATTTTTTGGTATTCACCAATAAAAAAATCCTCAAATACATATTTATGTAGTGTGATCTCAACATCAGACAGTGTGGGTGAGTTCAATACCTATAATCGTTTGTTTTTTAGCTTTTCTACATGCCTCATAAAGGAAAACATAGTATTTGATTCTCTGAACTGAAAGACTTAGACTTAGGTAGTTCATAAATCTAGTGGTGAATGGAATCCCATGACCTTATTCTCAGAGATGCACATATAAGTTCATAAGGAACATGGTAATACTAACCTCTAGGCCTTAACAATAACCTCTACTCTTCTGGAATGAGTAAGGATGAGGAAACTATTTGATCCTAAAGGCCTCTTCCTAAGGGAAATCATATTAGATGATGATTCATCTTTAGGTTGGACTATGGATGGAGATGATACAATACTATTCCATGGTCATGTATGGGTTTGAGAAAACATCAGAGAGGATATGATGTGGTAATTTCATGCCTCATAATGTGAGTTTCACATCATTTTCAGAAATATGTATCGATATCTGTATCTCTGGTATTAGTGTAAATGTATGAAACAAAATATTATTAGATTCATCACACGGTGTTCCACCTATTAGCAGATAATGTCAGTATATCAGTGAAAGGTAGGGAATCTACAACTGTTTTCCATTCCTGAGTAGAAATGGGACTATGTTTTGATTGATTTCATGACTAGTATACCCATATCACCTTGAGGAAATGATATGGCGTGGGTTTCAGTTGATAATTGGACAATGGTCGTACACTTATTACACGTACGAGATACCTTCTTTGTAGAAAATATTTTACTTTTTTACATTAGGGAGGTCATACGTATTCATAAAGCTCAAGGTTCTATATTTTTTAATATAGATTCTCATTTTACATATTTGTTCTAGTAGGGGTTGTAGAAGGCCTTGGTTACATAGGTGATTATGAGCACCGCCTATCACCCACAGACCGATGGACAGACATATAATACAATTTAGGTTATATAGGACATGCTTCATGCACATATCCCTAACTTTGGTGGTTTCTAGGAGAAACACATACCCATGATTGAGCTCTCTTATAACTATTGCTTTCAGGATACCAACAATAAGGTAACCTATGGATCTTTATATGGTAGTACTTAACTCTCACCTATGTGTTGTCTAGAGGTAGGGTCAACATATATACTTGGTCCATATCTCATGTAGGAGTCTATAGAGTAGGTCCATCTTATCAGAAAGTTCATGATGAAAGCTCAGTCATGAATAAAGTTGTATGCCAACTGACACTAGTGAACTATTGAGTTTGAGGTTGGAGATTGTGTTTTCTTGTGAGAATCTTCCAGGTTAGGCCACATATATATTTGGTGGCATGGTAAGCTCTCACTGAGGTTTTTTGGACTATTCGAGGTTTTGAAATAGAACAGACCAGTGGATTTTGAGTTGGCACTTCCTCAGAGATACCTGTCTATGTATGATGTCTTTCATATGTCTCATCCTCACCGATATAATCTAGAACCATCACATGCGTTCCATCCCAAAGATGTTGAGTTGGATGTAGATACTTCATTTGAGGAGTATCCAGCTCTTATTGTTTATTAGAGTGTGAAGACACTCCAAGGATGGTCAGTTCCATTGGTAAGGGTGATATGGTAGCACAACCAAGTATATGATGGGCCCTGGGAATGGGAAGGTAATATATATAAAAATCCAACTCTTTATTTCACGCATTGACATAATTTATTACATAAACTCTTCACTTGATACAAAATGGAATATGGATAGGTCTAATGTCTTTAGGGATTAGGAAAATTACATAACAACTTAAAACATAAAATACACATATTTATTGAAAACTTCTTTTACAAGACAACACAAATTTATTTGTACATAGCATTGCATGGGATAACCTCAGGACTTGCATAAGAAAAGGGTGATCTATAAAGCCCAGTAAGGAGTAAAAAATTAATAACAAGAAGAATACAATATATGTTAGGAAATAGGAATATCAATGGAGCATAAGAGAAACATGAACATAAAGTCATGACATAACATTGTTATAATAACATGGAAATGTGGAAACTACATTTAACATCATATTAACATGATCCATGTATCATTGCACATGGATCTTGAGTAAACCCTCATTTCACTTGAATTAGAACGAGTAAAACCTCATTTAACTAGATGTATCATGATACTAATCTTTACTCAATGCATTAGAGTGCTATCAGGGTGCACCCTTCTTAATCATTTCATTTCATGCATAAGTGTGCCACATAGATCATATAACATGGATTCATTAAACATCATCATTTATTCAAAGATAAAGGAATGTGGAATTCACACATCAAACTCTATAATAAATAATTAAATATGCATAAAAGTGAATAACCTTGATAGTGAAATGGGCATGGTATTCAAAACACAATGACTTTGGCTTGAAAAATCACAGTGTAATTTCGGCAGTATAACACCATGACATAAGAATTCATAAAAATGGATGATGAGAGAGAAATGGGTGTATAATAATATTTACATGAAATGGACAGTAATGGGTAATATAGATACATTTCCCAACATATGAAATGGAATTTAGATTCATAATACAAAATAATTTCTTGAATGTAAATGAGGAGATAGAAATCCCTTACAAAATTTCGGCATGGTAACGAGTGTACATGGGAGGAATTAATGATAAATAAAGGGGAATCTCACCATTAAAACATAATTAGTGAAGTATGGGGGAAGTTATATATCATACCCCAACATTTTTAATTGAAAACAAAAGGGTATAAAAATATAAATAAATTTGGACAAAAAATGAGAAAGGAAGAAATCCCTTACTTGGAAGTGTGATCACAAAGGCTTGGGAGAGGCTTTAGAGAGGCTTCTAGGGAGCTTGGGGAACATTTGGAGGATTATAGATATAGGAGTGAAGAGGTTGGTGGAGCTCCAATGGCTTATAGTGAAGAATAAGTGATAGATTGGGTGGGTTTATATAGGAAATGAGAGGGAATTCTTTATTATTTAGGTTTTGGACACCACTCATTAAACTAATCAAAACCACAAACCGACCCATAATTTTTGCCCATGTTTTTTGAAAAAGGGGAGTTTAAAACATTATTTTATATGGAAAATGGATGATCTTCTTAAAATATTAGGCTTTCTTATGTGGAGGTGAGTCACACTCTCAAGGAAATCAATTTAAAAAGTTATAATGTTTTATAAGTCTTAAAGGGTTCACTAAGGCACCATAAAATTAATTAAACAAATATAAAATCACATTATATTAAATATTAAACATATATTAGCCTAAAATATCATTTATAATAATTTATTACATCACTATTGGGTCATTAGAATGTCATAAAACACATTATACTTTTAAATGGTATTTAATTTTTCCCAAAAATTTGATTGTATTTGAAAATTATGAAAAATTTACCATTGGATAATTTCAACATCTTTATTCCAAAAATAATATTCATTTTATCTAAATAATTTTCTAATTATGTGAATTTTTAAATTAAAAAACAAAATGACATTTATAAAAAATTCATGGGTTTTGACAAAAATGACATTCAAACCTTAATAAAAATTACAATTTTATTCATAAAAATTATATGACCATTTATATTTAATAAAAATTTATTTAGTAATAATATTTTATTAAAATATTATTTAATTCCAAAATCCATTAATTCATCAAAATAGATTTCTTAATTAAAAGTTAACTAAAAATACTATTTTTTCTTTAAAAACTTTTTACAAAGTGACAATGAATGTATATTCTTTATTATATAAAAAAAATAATGTACATAACCATACTTATAAGTTATTATTACAAAACCCCTTATAATACCCGCATAAGACCTAAGGGTAAGTTGTACGATGGTGACAGACTCTTGGGGTGGCTTAGATAACATTGCTTGGGTGGTAATCTCTATCAACTTCCACTTCCACCGTAGGAAGTTCTATTTGAGCTTAATGTGTTGAAGCTCTACTTGGGCTTGGTCAAGAGAGAATCCCAATGATTCCACCTCCTTTACGAGCTCCGACAAATGGGCTTCGTACAGAGCAATTCTACTAGATGAGGCTATCACTTCCTTTTTCTGAGTAAATTGGTTTTGTTAAAACCCTATATTTATACTAATCATGTGGTCATTGATGTTATTAATATTTTCACGACTTATTATATACTCCCTTTACTTATTTTACATGAAATGTTCATAATTTGTGTGAAATATTAAGGTTTTAATACTAAGTATAATTTTTGATCATTTTTAGAAGTAGTCCAATTGAGTCAGTTTACTATTTTATTTATAACTATCACCCAACTGATCCAAATTGTGTGCTTCTTGTTTTTTAGGATTCCTAATTCAATATAAAACATTTCATTAGAAGGGATCATGGGCCAACTCAGCCATCTAAGGCTCATATGGACCACACAAGAAGGCCAATAGAATCTGTGAGGAAAATGGACCATCCATGAAGATTGAATCATTGGGATCCATCCAGAAGTTAAAATTCATTAATTATCCTAAAATATTCTTACAAAAATTCAAGGAGTAATTTATAAAATTTCAGGGCCCAAATCCAAGAACAAGGGGCCCGAATAATTCTTTAAAGTCCAGCCCACCATTCTATCTGGGAATTAAACTCCAGACACTATACATGAAATATCTCATGCTATAATCATAAAATAAAGCTGATATTTTTCATTTTGAAAGAGGCGATATAAATGGAATATTTTTTTGAATAAATAATTCATATTTTAATGCATCTTCCTATTCAAAAACCCATTCACATTTTGGACTTCAAAAAGTTTGGATTGAAATGGTCATATTAACTTTGTTTAATCAACCTGCCATAACTTTGGCCCCTTAAGTCCAATGGCCGCCAAATTTTCAGAGTGGACAGAAGATATATTTATATAAAACTTTTAAGAATATCCTATCTTGAGATTTGGCTGTCTGATATATCAAATTGGCGATTCAAGTGGAGGGGCAGTTTTAGAATGAAAACACCAAACAACATTGGGCTATAAATACACCCCCTCCTCTCCTTGCAAAGGGTTGGTATTTCAGAGAAAAGGAGGATAGGTTGGCACAACTAAGGCTCTACCAAAGTCTTGGGAGGATCTTCCATACTCAATTTTTTACTTGATAATCCATTACTCCTTGCTTCATTTCATTTACTTTTGTGTTGTTCTTCGTTTGTAATATTGTAAGTCTTTTTTTTTTTGTAATTCTATTTTAATGAAAGTTTCTTCTTCAATATCTCTTATTCTCATCCACCTTCTGTAGTTTCATATTATTTTTCTTAAAATAGTTTAAATACAATTGAATCCCCTTCCCTTCTTTCACTTTCTAATTTAAACTAAAGTTCGTTTTTAATTCTGATCACCCTTCGTGTGTGTGTGTGTTCGATGCACAAATCTTTTCTTATCCCGTTATTTTTGTTCTATTTATAATTCATCACCATTTACATATATTAACAGATTAATAAGTATCTTAATGGCTGAGTAAGTATATTATTGGGGTGAGTCAAAATTTAGGGATGTTAAGTGATTGAGAGTATTTTCTCGATGAATATTCTTCAAATTAACATTGTGTATGTTGGACTTAACATGTCATGGATTAATGATTTGTTTTGTTTAACATGTGGTTTCCATGGATTATTGGAACCATATTACACTGCCATCAACAAGCTCTAATTTATATTAGAACCCTATGTTAAGTTAAGGCTTGGATTAAAGCCTTAACACTTAGGAATTCCAATCAATGTTATCTTGTGAAGTGGGTGTTAATTTAAATGCAATATAAAGCAAAGCTCAAGGATATCAAAATCTTAACTCCCTAAAAATGAACTCACCCCAATCTCTATAAATTTTTTAAATCAATCTTAAACAATCAATCATTTCATAAGCTCTGCAAACAAACCCCCCCAATCAGAATAAAATCAACTAAAAACAAACGACTATTAAAAACTATCATCGCCGAGGATTCGAATCGAGTGCTACTATACACATTAGCAGAGCATCCGAACTTTGACCGGTTCATAGGAAAAAATCGGCCATGAATTTAAAATGGAGCTGTTTCTGGGGATGATGCTTTATGTAGTCATTAGTTTCTACTTATTGTAAAAAAAAGAAAAAAAAATTAAAAAAAAATTAAAAAAACACAAAGAAAAACCCTCCTTCTCATAAAAAACATAAACTGAAAAAATACAAAGAAAAAACCATCTTCCTCTTTCTTACAACATGTCTCTGAATGCCCTGTAGCCTCCCAAACAATCCCTCATATTTTTTGACCCTGAAATTGAGTGAAAACTTTGCCAACTTAGGAGGAATATTAGAGATAATCAAATAATTCAAGAACCAGTCCTTGTCCAACCAGTTGAATTAGAAATGGTAAATCCTAGGGAACAAACACTTAAAGAACTTGCTTCCCTTGATATTAATTACCAACCTCTTAGTATTAAGTATACAAACATAGAGGATGAATTTGAACTCAAATCGGGTTTGATTCATCTTCTTCCTCATTTCCACGGGCTAGCCGGTGAGGATCCACATCTTTATCTTAAAGAGTTCCAAGTGGTGTGCTCTACCATGAAGCCTCAAGGGGTTTCTAAGGAACAAATAAAACTTTGAGCATTCTATTTATCCCTATATTACTTCTCCAAGTCATGGATTTTATACCTCCCTCTTGGTTTCATAACCACCTGGAATTACATGAAGCGACACTTCTTATAGAAATACTATCCTGCTTCTCGTACTGCTTCTATCCGAAAGGAAATAAATGGTATTCGTCAATTCCCAAGTGAATATCTCCATGAGTACTAGGAGAGGTTAAAAAAAATCCTACTGTAACTTTACCACACCACCAAATACCTAACCAAATCTTGATCCAATACTTCTATGAGAGGTTATTGGCTATGGAGACAACTCTCATTGATGCCTCAAGTGGTGGTGCTCTTGTTTATAAAACTCCTATAGCTGTAAGAGATCTTATAAGCAACATGGCTGCAAACACACAAAAATTCCATAATCAAGTACATGATCAATTCAAACAAGCCAAAGATATCCAGTCGATAGAGCCAAACAAGATGACAGAGTGGATGAGTGAACTTATAGGTCTTGTGCGACAACTAGTTGTGGCTACCAAAGCCCCAACTTCATCTTATCCACAATCAATGTTTCCTGTACCTATCAAAAAATGTGGAATCTGCAACTCTAAATCTCATCCAACCGACACATTTCCACAACTTCAAGAGGATCAATTCAATTAATTTGTACCAATGGAGCTCAATGCAGCATATTCTCAGAGGAACACCAACCCTCAACAATCAGGTTAGTTCATTAGAAACTTCAACCGACCTCACTCTGAGCCCTTATCTTCTTCCTATAACCAAGTCCTGAGGTATGATAATTTTGTCTCTCATCCCCCTCAATTCCCTCATCAAAACCCAAACCAGTTCCAATATGGTCAAGGTGTTGGTAACTTCCAACAACCTTATCCTTTTATTCCCCAACCTCAAAGGAACAATCCTCCTCCTGGATTCCAATATCCTAGTGATCCTTCCCAATTCCAAAACCAATACAATCGCTTTCCCAAGAAGAAAAATCTAGCTAATCCTAATCTAGGAAAAGCCTCTTCTTCCAAGAAACCATGGGAAAGTGCAGTGGAAGATCTTGCCTCATTCAACCATTCTAGCCTAAAAAACATTGAAACCCAAATTGGTCAACTTGCATCCCACCTGAGCCAACAACAAAAATCAAATTCTTCTCAACTCCCAGCTCAACCATTACCCAACCCCAAGGGTAAGGTAAGTGAAATTTCACTTAGATCAGGAAATCAAATTGATATGCCTCAAGATAAGTCCCCCAACCCTCCTTTAAATGTTGGCCTAGAAAATGAAAATAAAAAGAAACATGAAAAGGAATTTGAAACAATTCCCTCACCTCCTTCTATTCCACTTAGGAACCCAATTCCTTTTCCTCAAGTCATTTCTAAGCCAAAGAAGTCATTTTATCCCGATCCTGAAATGATTGACATGTTTAGACATGTTGAAGTCAACATTCCCCTATTAGATGCCATAAAAAAAATCCATAAGTATGCCAAGTTTCTTAAGGAATTGTGCACCCATAAGAGGAAACTTAGGACCTTTGAAAATGTTTCCACCTAGTAGTCTATTCTGATAAAGTGAAAAGATACAGGGACATTTATGGTTCCATGCCAAATTGGAAGTTCCAACTTTGATGATGCACTCATAGACCTAGGAGCCTCAATTAATGTCAGGCCCAAATCCATGTTCTCCAACCTTGGTCTAGGTCCCTTACATCCAACAGGTGTTTTCATTTAGTTATCCAATTGAAGCACTACTAGTACTGAGGGTATAATCAAGGATGTCCTTGTTCGTGTTAATGATCTTATCTTCCCAGCTGACTTTTATGTACTTGACATGGAAGGTAAGAAAACTTCTTTCCAATATCCTCTGATTTTAGGAAGACCTTTACTCATGACATCTAAAACCAAAATTGATGTCCATGATGGCATCTTATCCATGGAATTTAGTGACCAACTGGTCAAGTTAAATATTTTTCAATCCATGAGATACCCATCAGAGAATGAATTTTCATTCTCTATCCATTCTTTTGAAACTCTCTCTAAGAGTGTGTTGAATCCCAATCCATCATGTCCTTGTTTTACTGATAGAGGATTTTGTGAATATTGCATCCTCATTAACCAAGTCATAAATAGAGAAGTTGATGTTGACATTACAAATGAAAACTCCATTGATCTAAAGGATCTGGAAAAAATCTTTAGAATCTCATATTGCCTCTGATCTCCACTTCTCCAGCTTTGATGACAATGAGGAAAATGAACTAGAATGATCATTTGTTGATTCAGATCAGTTTATCCAACATTCATCATTTCCTATCCGTGATTCTGAAAATTCTGTTATATGTGAGGTTAACCCTATAAAAATGTGTTTATCTTGTCCCAATGAGAGTGAAGGTTGTGTGATTTGTTACATAATTAATAAAGTGATCACTGGTGATATTTAAATTGACCATTCCTTGGAAAACAACATTGAAATAAAGGATATTGAAAATTTTATTCAGTCTTATGAATCCACTAATCCTCATTAATCTACATTGGTAAGTGATGAAATAAATGAGTCAAAAACAATTGGGATCTCATACTGTGGTTTTGTGTTTTCTGATCCTTACATAAATGAACCATAAGAATTGAGACATATTCTTAAATTTCTAAGCATAGAAAATGATCACTTTGTGGAAAAAATCATCCCTCACATTGGAAACCAAAGGGAGGATAGTCATATTCTCTTTCCACCTCCATTTAATTGCAAGAACACAATCAAGGAAGGGGATAAATTATCCAAAGAACGATCAAGAATCACAAAGGAGAAATTTTTCTAGAAGCACTCCGGAGTTGAGAAGATACGATGGACACCATTAGACTATGGGTAGTCCACTGCAACTATCAAGCTGTAGACAAATAAATGAAATGCTTCTTGGGAGGCAACCCATGTTTTCTTTTACTTTTATGAAATTTTAATTTCTTTTTAGTTTTTTGTTATATGAATAATGATTTTTCTTTTTCAGGTAACATCCCACAATCTAGAACCACATCATATTCCATCGAATCCCCAACTTCTATAGTTGACCCACCACTAGATGGAGATGACAACCCACCAAATCCAAACTAGGGGGAACCTCTTTCCCTTTAACTCCTCTTCTATCTCTCTCTCTATCTCTATCTATCTTTCTTATTCTTCCTACCTCATTCTCATTTTGTTTTTACCACTTTCCTCATCACATTTTTATTTACTCTTTTTATTTTATATGGGTGTGTCATTTAAAAACACAAAAAACCCTAAAAACTTAAAAAAAATGAACAAACAATAGTCATACTTACTCACCTTCCGATTTTAAAATTTTTTCCAACCATTTTTGGGAGTCAAATGACATGGTTTCATCTCAAATTTTTTTAGGTTTCTTCATAAATTTGGATAAAGAATATTGTGTCAAAACCAAAAAAATTTTAATGCTCATTTTTTGATTTGGAAAATTATTTTCCCCACCCATGAGGAAAACCATTTGCTTTCATGCCAAGGATACCTATGGCCATCTTTTCAAAATGTGAGTTTTCACCCCCATTTGTGAGTCTTGAGTTTATGGACCTTTGATCTGAATTTCCTACTTTAGTGTGCATTAATATGATAGAGGTATTTTATGAACCACATGAGAATCACAATAGCCAAATAGCCTCCCATTAACCATAAATTTATCCTCCTTTTGAAATACCCTTTGATCCTATGAAAACTTTTTCTTGGATAGCCACATTACAAGCCCAATACATTTTCCCACCCAATATCAACATGGATTTTTATTGCATTTTTTTTTGAAATTTAAGTGTGGGGCGAATGAATTTCATTTTAGGTACCCTTTTTTTGATTTCACCATGTTATTATTTGATTGAGGGAAAGAATCCATTTCAGTGTGGGGGAGAGGTTTTCCTTCAGTGGGGTTTGGGAATGTATATATTTTTATCTTTTATAATTTAAAAGCATTCAAAAAAAATCAAAAAAATAGAAATAAAAATAAAAAATAAAATAAAATAAACAAATCAAAAAAAAAATGAAAATAAGAATGGGTTGTGTCTTAGGTGGGTCAAAAATCATTATTTCTTAGCCTTGGATATTATTATAACTATTACAATTAGTGTCTTGAGGATATCAATCATGGGTTGGGATATGAGTGTGAGATCTATTTCAAGTTCAACTTTAGAAAAAAAGAAAAAAAAGAACACTTGAATTATATTCTTAGGTCATTAGGAGAAGTTTTTTGTTTTGTGAATATTCCATCTTCTCATTCCCTTCATATTTCCTTCCAATTTTGTGTCTTATTTCACAATTTCATTCCCTCTTAAATATGTGTTTCCATTTCCTTTCATGTCTCATTTCAAAAAAAAGTGCATTGCTTTTTCCATGTTGGTGTTTTACCCCTCTTCTTCTCTCTCTTGAGCATTATATTCCTACCGTTCCACAGCCAAAAAAACCCCTTAAAAAGACCTCTTGATTCTTATGTACATTGAATTTTAAGTTGATAGCTCTTTCAAACTCTAAGATTTTCACTTTTGGTTAGTGAAAGAGTGAACCTCCACAAATGAATTTTATCATCTTGTGAGGTGTGAGTTTTGAGTGTCCACATTTTCCATTTCGAAATTTGAGCATGAAATAGAGTTGTTTTTGGAACATTATTTCTAGAAAAATTTGATGTGTAATTGAATACAGATGAGTAAAATAGTCTAAACCTCCCCTGATTGGAGAAAACAAAATTTTAATATTTTTTGGTGAGTGAAAATGATTTTGTCATGTTTTTATATTTGTTGCACATGAGGACATGAACTAGACTAAGTGTTGGGGAGTTGATTTTATTAATATTTTCATGACTTATTATATAATCCATTTACTTATTTTATATGAAATGTGCATAATTTGTGTGAAATATTAATGTTTTAATACTAAGTATAATTTTTGAGCATTTTTAGAAGTAGTCCAATTGAGTCATTTTACTATTTTATTTATAAATATCACCCTACTAATCCAAATTGTGTGTTTATTATTTTTTAGTATTTCTAGTTCAATATTTAACATTTAATTAGAAGGGATCATGGGCCAACTCTACCATTTGAAGGCTCATATGGACAACACAAGAAGGCCCATAGAATCTGTGAGGAAACTAGACCATCCATGAAGATTGAATTACTGGGATTAATATAGAAGTTAAAATTAATTAATTCTCCTCAAACATTCGGATAACAATTCAAGGAGTAATGGAAAAAAATTTCAGGGACCAAATTTAAGATAAAGGGGCCCAACTAATGCTTTGAATTCCATCCCACCATTCTGTCTAGGAATTAAAATCTGAACGCTATTCATAAAATATCTCATGAAGTAATCATCAAATCAATATGATATTTTTCAATGTTAACTAGGAGATATATTTTTTCAACTTTTTTGAAGAAATCATTCGGATATTAAGGCCTCTTCCTATTCAAAAACCCATTTACATTTTGGTCTTCAAAAAGTTTGGATTGAAATGGACAGATTAACTTTGTTTAATCAACCGTACATAACTTTGGCCCTTTAAGTCCAATGGCCTCCATATTTTCATATTAGACATAGTAGATAGTTACCTAAAACTTGTAAGAAGATCATATCTCAATATTTGGCTGTTTGATATATCAAATATGCGATGCAAGTAGAGGGGAAGTTTTGGAATTCAAACAACCCACAACATTGGGCTATAAATACATCCCCCTCCTCTCCTTGAAAAGGGTTGGAATTTAAGAGCAAAGGAGGATAGTTTGGAATAACCAAGTCTCTTCAAAAGGCTTGGGAGGATCTACCGTACTCAAGTTTTTACTTGAGAAACCATTCCTCCTTTCTTCCTTTCATTTACTTTTGTGTTGTTCTTCGTTTGTAATATTGTAAGTCTTTTTTTTGCAATTCTATTTTATTGAATGTTTCTTCTTAAATATCTCTTATTATCATGAACCTTCTGTAGTTTCATATTAACTTTCTTAAAATAGTTTAAATACAGTTGAATCCCCTTCTCTTCTTTATTTTTCTAATTCAATCTAAAGTTCATTTTTAATTTTGATCACCCTACATGTGTGTGTGTGTTCGATGCACAAATCTTTTCATATCCCATTATTTTTGTTCTATTTATAATTAATCACCATTAACATATATTACCGGATTAATAACTATCTTAATTTCTAAGTAAGTCTATTATTGGGGTGAGTCAAAATTTTGGGATGTTAAGTGATTGAGAGTATTTTCTCGATGAAGATTCTTCAAATTAACATTGTGTATGTTAGTATTAACATGTCATGGATTAATGACTTGTTTTGTTTAACGTTTAGTTTCCATGGATTATTGTAACCATAAATACACTACCATCAACAAGATCTAATTGATATTAGAACCCTAATTTAAGTTAAGGCTTGGATTAATGCCTTAACACATATAAATTCCAATCAACGTTATCTTGTGAAGTGGGTGTTAATTTAAATGCAATATAAAGAAAAAATCAAGGATATCACAAGCTTAACTCCCTAAAAATGAACTCACCCCAATTTTTTTTTAAAAGGTTGGGGCCGAAGCCTCATTTTATTATTAAAGCAAAGCAAAGACCTCTTTAACTGGGTAGAGGGAGACCCATTACATAGCCCTAAGGCCCAGTGGGCATTTAGCCCATTACATGACCCGTAGACCCATTTTTTTGGCCCAAAGCCCTTTCTGTGAATAGTACTGCTACAGTACCCCACGTTGCTACAGTCTGCACAGTACCCGCCGCTGCTACAGTGCTCTGCCGCCGCTACAGTGACCTGCCGCCGCTACAGTGCCCGCCGTTGCAACAGTGCCGCCACTGCTACAGTAAGCTACAGTACTACTACAGTATCTACGCCCAATGGGTTTTGAACCCCCATTTTTCATGTAGATTTAAGGGGTGCTTACCACTAAGACAAACCCCAATCTTTATAAATTTGTTAAATCAATCTTAATCAATCAATCATTTCTTAAGCTATACAAACAAACCCCCCCAATCAAAATACAATAAAGTAAAAACAAAAGAATATTAAAAAGTATCATTGCTAAGGATTCGACCCGAGTGCTGCTATACACATTAGCAGAGCATCAGAACTTTGACCGCTCGATAGGTGAAAATTGGCTGTGGGTTTCAGTCACTGTTCAACAACTATATTAGAAATGGTAACAATTCATAATATTATTTTAAAATCTAAAAACATAAAACCAAGAAAGTGAATATGTTTTATATAACCATTTTAAATAATAAGACATTAAATTAGATCAAGAGAAATTTTCATTAATAAATGTTTGGGTCATTATAATCATCCCCCCTTAAGAAAATTTGCCCTCAAAATTTCCATTTCCCACACTAAAATAGATTCAGGTAACTCTACTTCATCACTTCCTCCGATTCTCATGTTGGATATTAAAACTTGCGGTTTCGCCACAACACCTTGATGGGGGGAATTGTCTTATTTCGTAGAACTTTTTCCCTACGATCTGAGATCTTCAGTGGATTATCTTTATAGGAGAGGTAATTATCCAATGGTACCACCTCGGGATTGTGTACATGTGATGGGTCAGGTATGTACTTCCTTAAGAGTGATAAATGAAATACATCATCTACTTGAGATAGGTTAGGTGGGAGTGCTAATCGATAGGCCACTGCTCCAATGCGATCAAGGATCTCAAAAAGGCCGATGTACCTTGGACTAAGATTTATATTCTTCCCAAATCTAATAACTCTCTTACATGATGATATGCGGGGGAATATCATGTCTCCGACATCAAACTCTAGGTCTCGTCGACGATTATTAACATAGCTCTTTTGTCAACTCTGAGCAGCTTTAAAGTACTGATGGATGGTCTTGACCTTCTCCACCATTTCTTCAACCATTTCTAGAACTAGGAGTTTTTTCTCCCCAAATTAATCCCAACTATTTGTGTTCTATACCTCTTCCCATAAAGGGCTTCATAATGAGACATTTGGATGCTTGATTGGAAACTTCTATTGTAAGAGAACTCAATAAGGGGAAGATGTTGATCTCATCCTCCTTTGAAGTCCATTGATCATGCTCTCAACATGTCCTCATGTGTTTGGATAGTCTGCTCAGATTTTCCATTAGTTTAAGGATGATAATCCATACTAAAGTTTAGCTCAGTATTCAGAGCATGTTGAATAATCTTCCAAAACATAGAGGTGAATCTTGGATCTCAATCAGATATAATAGAAAGTGGTACTCCATTCATCCTTACCAATTATCTGATTTATATATGTGCTAGTTAATCCAATGAGAAATCCTCTCTAATTTAAATGACGTGTGTAGTCTTTGTAAGATGATCCACAATAACCATGATAGCATTGTTTTCTTTGGATGTCTTCAGAATTCCAGTGAAAAAGTCCATGGTGATGTTCTCCCATTTCCATGCTGGCATGGGTAATGGTTTCATAATCCCATTAGACTTCTTCCTCTCAGCATTTACTTGCTGACATACTAGGCACTTTGATGTATAATTAGCGATCTTCTTATTCATATTATCCCACCAATAATTCTCTCAAAGATCTCAATACATCTTTGTGTTTCCTGGGTTAATGGAGAAATTTGAACTATGTGCATCATCCAAAAGTTCATTTTTTAACTTCGGATTTTATGGAACACATAGTCTTGTCCCAAATATGACAATTCCTTCGTCATTAACATTTAAATCTCAGGATTTCACTTTTCTGATAGTTTCCACTTTCTTCTTAATTCCCACATCATCCTTTTTAGCATCCTTTAACCTTTCCAAAAGATATGGTTGAGCAATCATTTATGAAAGTATTGATTATGTTCCATTATTTATGATTACCATGTTCTTCTTCATTAAATATAAGAAGATTGTATCCTTTATAATTCTCATCAATGATCGAATAGTTGGGTCCTTTCTACTTAGAGAATCTTCCACCTTGTTCATTTTCCCAGGATGGTATTGGATTGAGCAGTCATAGTCTTTGATCAGCTCTAACCATCTTCATTGGCGCATGTTAAACTCTTTATGTGTGAATATATACTTGAGGATTTTATGGTCCGTATATATTTCACACTTCTCCTCAAAGAGGTAATGTCTCCAAATTTTTAAAGTGAAGATTACTACAGCCAACTCCATATCATGTGTTGGATAGTTTTTCTCATGAACTTTCAAGTGCCATGAAGCATAGACAATGACTTTTTCATTTTTCATCAACACACATCCCATGATATTCTTCGAATCATCACTAAATACCACAACAATTTGTCCACTTGTGGCTAGCATGAGCATGGGAACAATATTAATCCACCTCTTCAACTTCTTAAAGCACTCTCCACATTCATCACTCCAAGAAAACTTGATTCCCCTTAGAATTATGTTGGTAAGAGGGTTTGGAAATCATGAGAAATTTCTCACAAATCAGAAATAATATCCAGCTAACCCTAATAAGTTACAAATATTTGCCACAAATGTTTGCCTTGACTATCCCTCTATTGCAGTTGTCTTGGAGGGACACACATATATCCCATTGTTTGTGATGATGTGACCCAATAATGAGACCTCCTTCAACCGAAACTCAAAATTTTTGTAATTTTCATAGAGCTTCTCCTTTCTCAAGGTCTCTAGGATAGTTCTTAGATACTCCTCATGCTCCTCCTTGGTTTTGTATAATATTAGAATATCTTTTATAAATACTACTACAAATTTTTTGATATAATCTATAGAGACTCTATTGATTAAGTCCATGAATATTTTAGGAGCATTAGTGAGTCCAAAAGACATTACTATGAATTAATAGTTCCCGTATCTTGAATGAAAAGCAGTCTTGAGGACATCCTCCTTCTTCACCCTTACTTGGTAATATCCCGACAGAAAATCCACCTTGGGGAAGTATTTTTATCCACGTAGCTAATCAAAAAAGTTATCAATTCATGGTATATGATACTTGTTATTTATCGTTATTTTGTTGAGCTCACTATAATCAATACAAAGGTGCATTGACCCTTCCTTCTTCTTGATTAAGAGGACCGATTCACAGCATGGTGAAGCATATGGGCGTATATGTTGGGACCAAGATTAATGGAGAAGGAAGTTTGAAGAGTTAGCCTTGGAGAGTGTTGTATTTTTTTGTCAAAGAAGATAAATCAATTCACTTTTAAGAAGGATCACAAACCAGATGATGATTTGCTGATATGTATTTCTAAAATATCACAAGTCATGAGAACTTGTGATGCAAGCCTTATGATGTAAAGGGGTAGAAATGATGATGCCATTCATATACAGTTTTGATTGGAAGGAGTGATGCTGCTGGAAGATAGGGAAGTTTCTGTACTTCCCATTGTGACTCTGACGATGCTAGATCCGGTCATTCAAAAGATAAATATCATGATAGTGGAATTCGTGATAAAAGAAGAATAATGGTTAGGGGAAGAAGTGGAGAGAGAAAATGACAAAGCAATGGACAATCTGGGGGCGGCAGAAAAGCACAGTTTAAGGTGGTACCATTTTCCAGTGTTTTCCAAATTTTAGGGCCTGAAAATCGGGAGATGAAGAAATGTGCTTGGAAATGGATGTTGCACACAAGATTGAAGATGGTTTATATTTTCATGTGCAAGGAGTTATTCAAGTTCAGAACATTGAAAAATGAAAAAGGAATGGAGTGCGCAAAAATTTAGGCAGGTTGCGCGAAAAACTAAAGTGGTGCGCGAAATGGTAGCGGGTTGCGCGAAAAATCTGTGGGATGTGTGAAATAGAGGAATGATGTTTTTCACGAAAAATCTGTTTCGAGATCAGAAGCTCAAAAATTTTCAAAGGCATGAGCTGCGCAAAAAATTGGATCATTGCGCGGAATACAATTTCGCGTGAAAGGATGGGTTTGCGCGCAATATGGATTGCGGTGTGGAATTTTGCGCGCAATTGGTGCTTCATACTTAGAAGGATGAAAAATGGAAAAGGAATGAGGTGCGCGAAATATTGAAGCATGGCGCGAAATATGAAGTTGCATAAAAGAGTTTTTACACACATGAAGGAGATTTTATGCGCGGATTAGTGTTTTTCGCACAGGGTCAAAAATGCCTATAAATATGAGGCTAACCCTTCTCATTTGTTAATGCTCGACACTTAGAAGAAATCCTGAGCTCTGGTGTGCGTAAATTATACACTAAGTGAGTTGCTTGGAAAGAAAGACGTTTGCACGAAAAGAGGATAGCTGTTCGAAAAATTGAGAAGTTGCGCGAAAAGAGAAAAAATTGCGCGCAAAAGGAAAGTTGCGCGAAAAAGTTTTTCGCGCAAAAAGGGATTTTTCCGCGAAAGACACTTGAATTGCGCGCAAGATATCCTAAGGGCTGTGCAGAAAATTTGGGGTCTTCGCACATATTCAGCTGTGCGTACGGAAGTTCTTACCAGCTTCTGGGTAGGAAAGTGAAGATCTGAACTTCAGAGAATACATCTGCTCAATTGTAAAGAAGCACTGAAATACTGTAATTCCCTATTTGTGATAAAAGGGTGCACACGCACTTGCAGATTGTTTTCCAAGTGCTACACGACTGTAAGGGTATATCCTACTCGTTTTATTCCACATCAAAGCATTGTTCTCTAGTGGATTGTGTGGTACTGGATTATTTCCGTACCATACCAAGGACGTAGCTACTCTTGTTGAGTAGTGAACCTTGTAAATCTTGTGTTCCTGTGGTTGTGTGTGTTCAGAAAAGAAGAAAATATTTAACAGGAGGCGAAGGCTGTTTCAATTCGAAAGAAACATAAAAATAAAAAGATATCACTGATTCACCCCTCCCCCTCTCAGTGATACTTGGATCCTGACTGGGAACTTCAGTATAAACCCTTTATCCAGATTATCCTGTAGTTTTTTCTTTAGCTCCTCATGACCTACAAAATCCATTCTATACAGAGTCTTGGATATTGGAAACACCCCATCTATAAGATCAATTGAGAATTCAACATCTCTTCTTGGAGGAAGACCAAGAAATTCCTCGGGAAACACTTCAGAAAATTCCCCCATATAGGTGTGTCTTTAAGGATGGTTGCTTCTATAGACTCAATAATCTAATCCAAATGCATGTGCTCATAGGGCAGTAATATCCACACTTGAGATAATGATGATATTTAAGATTCATTCTCCTCCTGGCACTTGTATATAATTGGGGGTCAATTTTCCATATAAAGAGTGATTTACCTCTTACAGAAATTTATGTTGGCTCTATATAAGGAAAGAAAATCCATGCAAAGAATTGCATAAAATTCCACCAGTAGAAGTATGAAGAGGTTCTCTAAGAAGTTAAATAAACAAATTTTGATAGGGGTGGATTTATATTCATGGGTTGCAATCATTGCCCCATTTTCTGTTCTCACTGACATCTTTACTTCCATGTTTTTTGGTGGTGTTGGGATTATTCTACTAAACTTTCGGGATATAAAAGAATGCGTAGAACCAAAAAAAAAAGTGTATTCGCTATTATTGAATTAATAACTAGTGTACCTATCACCACTTCATTATAGGAGTTCACTTCGGCGGTAGTGATGGTAAAATCTCGCCCTTTCTCCCTAAGAGGTTTTTGGTTGCCTCCTAAAACCCTTGGCTTAGGGAATTGGTTAGCAAAGTGCCCTGGTTCTTTGCAGTTGAAAAATGAACAATGCTTTGAGGGTCAAACAGAGTCTTCCTCTCCTCTATCATAGCTATGGGTTTTTCTTGTCAGCAGTTAATGGCCAGATGTCCTTCTCTTCCACACCTAAATTATTTCCTCACCCCCTTTAAGAATTTTTTGGGGTGCTTCTTTCTGCACCTTTGGAAAGTGGGGTGCTGGATTTTCTTGGCACCATTGGATTTATCCATCAGACCGCCATAATTGAATTACACCTTATAGTTCTTATCCCTGTGACACCTATGAGATTCATCGATCTCCATTTCGACTTTGAGGTCACATCAGATAATTTATTCATAGTTCTTGAATTCACGGATCACTATGGATTTCCGTAGGCTAGGTTTTATCCCACCAAAGAAGCGGTAAACCTTGAATTCATGGGTAACAACAAAGCCGAAGGAATATCATGAAATCCTTGTGAATTTTTCCTCATACACTCCAATGAATTCTTCATCTTTTTCCATTAGGGCATAAATTTCCTTTTCCATATTAAGTTGGAGGGTGTGAGGAAAATATTTTTCAATTTTTTTTCTAGAAATCCTTCCATTCCAACGCCTCAATCTCCTCCCCAGGATTCATATTTTTTTATAAATGTCCACCATTGATTAGCTTCACCATCCATATGATAAGCATCCAGAATTATCTTCTCTCATTCAAAACATTGAAGGATGGATAAGATCTTCTCAATAGAGTTGATCTATTGTTCGACAATTGAGGGATTGGATGTTCCATTAAAAGTAGGAGGCCTTTGTCTCATGAAGCTCTGGATTGCAACTTGTTCTTTCTTGGGGGGGGGGGGGTTGAATGTTCCTCTTAACCCATGTTTCTATTAAAAAAATGAGTTAACTGAGAGAGTATCATGACAATGTTCATGATTCCTGCTCCCATTATATTGGGTATCTCATTAAAACAGTCATCACATTGATCTTCGCATCAGTTGTTAGCCTGAGTCCTCCTATTACCAAACATTGGCTAGAATAAAAGGAATGTTAGGGGTAACACATAAAGGGTAATCTAAAGATAAAAATTTATGACTTATAAATTACTTTTATTTACTTAACTTATCAATTTATAGGTTTCGATCTATGTTATCCATGATCTACTTCCCAACATATTTTATTAGGGGATTTTTTTAATTCCCTTAATAATGGTTCATACTAAGCTTATGAATTTAGAAAATCATATACCCTGAGAGTCTAGCTCAAAGCTGTGTTTTCAGGTTTTACCCCTAGATACATCTGTGCCAGAGTCGCCTCTACCTACTCATATCTAGAAAGTGATGTATTTTATTGATAAACCACTTACTAAATACTCACCAAAATTTAGGGATGTTTTTATTATACCTAGTCTTATCCCTAAGGCTTTCACTAGGGTTTTCTAATCTTAATCCCAAAAATAACTAAACCTCCCTCAGATACTAACTATAACAACCCTGCTCATTATTTCACACTTAAACACAATTTATTACATCAAATATTAACTTGATACAACATGGAAAATTGATATGTCTAGTTTATTTAGGGATTAGGAACATTACATAACAACTTAAAACATGAAATACACATATTTATTGGAAGCTTCTTTTACATGACCACACTCATTCCTTTGTACTTAGCATTGCATGGGATAACCTGAGAACATGCATAAGAAAATGGTGAGATATAAAGACCAGTAAGGGAGTAAACAAAGAATAACATAAAGAATGAAGTACATATTAGGCAATATTCATATCAATGGATCAAAATATAAACATGAACATAAAGGCATGATATATCATGATTATCATAACCTCGAAATGTGATGACAAAATTTAACATGATATTAACATTAGCTAAGGATCATTGAACATGGTGCATGAATAAACCCTAATTTCACTTGAATTATCATGATAAAACCCTCATTTCACATGAATTATCATGATACTAATATTTACCCAATGCATTGGATCACTATTAGGGAACACCCTTCTTAATCATTTCATTTCATGCATAAGTGTGCCACATTGATCATATAACATGGATTAATTAAACATCATCATTTATTCCACGATAAAGAAATGTGGAATTCATACATGAAACTATATAATCAATAAGTAAATGTTCATAAAGGTTAATACCTTTGATAGATAAATGTGCATGGTATTCACTACACAATGACTTTGTCTTGAAAAATCACTGTGTAATTTCGACATCATAACGACGTGACATAAGAATTCATAACAATAGTTAATGAGAGAGAAATGGGTGTATAATCATATGTACATGAAATGGACAGTAAAGGTATAATATAGATACACGTCCCAATATGTGTAATGGAATTTAGATTCACAATAAAAAAGAATTTCTTGAATGTAAATGAGGAGAGAGAAATCCCTTACGGAATTTTGGCATGGTAACGGGTGTACATTGGAGGAATTAATGAGATATAAAGGGGTATATCACCATTAAAACATAATCAAGGAAGTATGGGGGAGGTTATAAATCATACCCCAATATTTTTAATTGAAAAAAGGGTATAACAATATAAATAAATTTGGGGAAAAATGAGAAAGGATGAAATCCCTTACTTAGAATTGTGACCCCAAAGGCTTGGGAGAGGCTTGAGAGAGGCATCTAGGGAGCTTGGAGAATCTTGGGATAATTATAGAGAGAGGAGGTCATAGGTGGGTAAACATCTAAAAGCTTTGAGTGAAGAGGAAGTGGGATATTGGGTGGGTTTATATAGGAAAATAGAGAGAATTCAATATTATTTAGGTTTTTGACACCACACATTAAACTAATCAAAAACAAAAACCAACCCATGGTTTTTTTCCATGTTTTTTCTGAAGTTTTTTTAAAAACTATATTTTATAATTCCAATGGATGAAATTATTAAAATATTAGGGTTGCTTATGTGGAGGTGAGTCACACTCTAAAGGAAATAAATTTAAAAAGTTAAAATGTTTTATAAGTCTTGAAGGATCAACTAAGGAACCATAAAATTAATCAAAAAAATCTAAATTCACATTATATTAAATATAAAACATATATTTTCCTAAAATATCATTTTTAATATTTTATTACATCACTATTGGGTCATTATGATGTCATAAAATACATTATATATTTAAATGTTATTTAATTTTTACCCAAAAATTCAACTATCTCAGAAAATTATGAAAAATTTACCATTGGATAATTTCAATCCTGATTAAAAAAATAATATTCATTTTATCTAAATAATTTTATAAATATGTAAATTTTTTACTTTGAAAATAAAAACTGACATTTATCGAAAATTCATGGGTTTTGACAAAAATGGCTTTCAAACCTTAATAAAAATTACAATGGAATTCATAAAAATTATAAGATCATTTAAATTTTATAAAAATTAATTTAGTTATAATATTTTATTAAAATATTATTTAATTCAAAAATAAATTAATTCATCAAAATATATTTCTTAATTTAATATTAACTAAAAATACTATTTGTGCTTTAAAAACTATTTACAAAGTAACAATGAATGTGTATTCTTTATTCTATAAAAAAAATAATGTACATAACCATTGTGCCGAGGTCTTGTTACATAACCCCTTATAACACCCTCATAAGACCTAAGGGTATGGTGTGCAATGGTGACAGACTCTTGGGGTGGCTCAGATAACATCGCTCAGGTGGTAATCTCTATCAACTTACAATTCTCCCATAGGCGGTTCCATTCAAGCGTAATGTGTTAAACCTCAACTTGGGCTTAGTCAAGAGAAAATCTCAATGATGCCACCTCCATTCCAAGCTCCGAAAAATTGGCTTCGTACAGATAAATTCTATTGGATGAGGTCATCGCTTCCTTTTTCTGAGTAAATTGGATTTTTTAAATCCTTATATTTATACTAATCATGTGATCACTGTTCAATGACTATATTAGCAACGGTAACAATTCTTAACGGTATTTTAAAATGAAAAAACATAAAACCAAGAAAGTGCATATGTTTTATATAATCATTTTACATAATAAGACATCAAATTAGATCATGATTAATTTTCATTAATAAAAGTTTGGGTCATTACAATATACATGTTCAATGGTTGGATCTATTTGTAGATGATACCTCTTTACCCTCAAAAGGCCAACTAGAGGATGAGTTGCTTTAAGGAAGGAAATTTGTAACAACCCGTCTTTTCATTAATGTATAAATTGTTTGTTTTTTAATTTAAATCCTTTTTTAATATTGTTAAATGTGCACTAAGACATATAGAAGGTCCCAGGAACGTCTGAGGCTTGTTCGGAGCATGTAGTTTCATAAAATGGGAAAATCACAGTAAGTAGAAATTGTTTAGCCCATCCCACATGATTTGTTCTAACCCTAAAAGGAACAATAGTCGTTCAATAGGAAAATCATGGTTTTTATAAAAATTTGAGACTCTAGGTGCACATACATGTGAGAAACTATAGGTTTTTAATAAAGGCGTTTTCATATGGTTTGTGCAAGGTTTGGAGAATCATGAGCCTCAACCGTGTGAGGTATTTCCATAAATAGTGACATGAGAGTAGTTTTCATATGATTTTTGAAATCATTCACCTTAACCATGTTCCCCCTTTCTATGGATGAAATTAAAATTTCCCCCTTTAACATATTTACCAATTTCTTCTTCTCCCTTATTTTCTCTAGTGGATGAAATGGGTTTTATCCTCCCATAACTTATCAAACTACCCAATCTATGATTTCATCTATCTCCCACATTATATATCCAGATCAAGATCTCAAGGAATAATTGGATATATTATAGAAAACTATTGAGTCATCTACCTTCCAATTTATGTTTATCTTCAGATATCTTTCACTATTTAAGTTCATGATCTTTCCCTAGATTTCAGGGAATTAGACAGTTTTCTTGATTTCTCTCAATCTATTTCAAATCTGAGGGCTCTATTGGATGAGGATTCATCAACATCCTTAAGGTAGGTTGTCCAATTATTTTCCCAAAGTGTTTTGTTGTTTCATAGCTCTATAGTTGTGCCACATACCGAATTTTTTCAAGCATCCCCTTTTTATTTAGTTCATTATATCAAATTGATCAACGCATATAGAGACATTCCCATTAATCATTGTTTAGTAATTTAGAGTATGATTAATTCATTTATAGAAACCCCTTGGGTGTGCCAAATATAATTTCCCCTTATGTTTAATTATTTAAAATTCTCATAATGACTTTTTTTTCTTTCAACTTAAATTTTAAATGGGATTTCTTTTGATATACGAATGTTCAATGGAAACGAAGGAACATCTTAAGTGATTGGACCACTAAAAATTGGAATTTGCCATGTAGGAAATTGAATTGTTTACCATGTCACCTTCTAAATGATCCTCTAAGCTTGATAAATAGTTGTGTCGTATTTTATAGAATTAAGTGGGTTTATTACGTGGCATGACTTATTCATGATGGTTTCTTTCCCTCAACTGAATTAATTGATTTAAATGTAATGAATTATAAAAGGTGGTAATCTGACACCTTTTTTATACCTTATTAAATGCTTATAATGAATTTTAATGCCTTTTTTTAAATTGAACTTGATTGATGAGTTACACGAGAGGTAATGCCTCATGTTTTATATTATAAATATGGTTATTCATTTATATAGTCTATGACACGATGGTAGTGGTTATATTGATCATGAAGGTATCATGATATATTACATCGGGTGCTGAGCATGACATATCACTCCACTAACACTAGTTAGATGTTGGGCTTGACACACCACATCCCTTGTTTGAGTGTTGACATGATGGAACAATCATTATCTCAAGTGATGGGCATGAAGTCTCCCACTAATTATATTTTATAGGGAATGTACCCTAATAATTGATCTTATAGGCTCATTTTACTGGTAATGGATGTTTGAGTTACACCACATTCTAGCACACAACAAGTATTCTAGATATATGGCCACTTACATTGCATATAATTTGTTCATATAGGTGAATGAAATATAAAATTATACTATATATATAATTTTTTTGTATATATATATATATATTTATCGATCAGACTTCTATCCTGGCTATGAGACGAAGCAGGTAGAGCCTCCATGCGTCCTTTAAGAACCTGATCAGGAAATTATTTATTTATTCAGCATTGTTAACCTGTATCTTATTCCTAAAAAATATCTAGTTATTTTAAATTCATGTATTGTTTGCAGACACCATTGTTGGTGGACTATTGAGATTTTATATCACACCCTACTTAGAAAACCTTTTGTACTCGAGAATATTATTAGTCTACAGGTACTGATACAAGAAATCACCCTACTATAGGTATTTGATATGATTACCATAGAGGTGGGGAATTTGTGGAGAGGACCAAACATATTCTTGAGATGATAGTGGAGTATCTTTTGGTTATTTTTTTACCTTTTTATAGAATGATTGTATATTCATGTACCATATTCCCTTTTAGTACTTCATCATTCCATGCATCCATGTATATAAAGCTACCTAGTGTCTTTTGACTATTATTCAGTTGTTCAGTTATTTATTCTTCCACTGCATTAGTCATTCTATCTGATTAATTATACTTTTGATGTTGTATGTTTGTTGTTTTTATCCACTGTTCCACTCTGATAATAGGGTATTGTCTCCCCACCATACCACCTTTAAACCCTTATTTCTTGTTGGCAGCCTCTGGTATATGAGGTGGTGCACTTGAGGCCATGTGACCCACAGGATTAGGGCACAACTTAAGTGGATTTGAGGTCAAGACGTTACATATTTATCTAACCTAATCTCAATTTTATTAACATCATGAAAATCTTAAGAGTGGCCATCACATAATAATTTTTCCCAAAAAAATATATCCTTTAAATTAAATCACTTTTCTTTTTCACTATTACCATTCAACATATTATTTCATATCCTTAGTGAAACAATTATACTAAACAATCCATATATATTTCCTAAATATTGAATTCCATTATATAACCACTTCTATTATTATACCTAATGATTAATCCATTATCTATCCTTCCTCATCTTATTCCCTAATACCTATTTCATTTCAAATGACATTTTTAGCCTTTTCATCATCACCAGTGTAACCATTACCCATACCACCTTGCTCGTTCTCTTAATGAAATTTCCCCCAAGGACATTTATTAATATAATTCCCATAAATCACACATTTAAATCATTCAAAATATGATGATATCATTGGGAGGCCAATATTTCCATCATTTTCATTAAAATAACTTTTAATTTTCCCTTTGAACATACTTGATTTGTGTCCCACTTTTCCCAAGTAAAAACATCTTCCCATTCCTCTAAGACATTCACATGGGTGATTATTTAAACATTCTAGACATATTGGAAATTTAATTGTCTTTAATCCAAGGTTAAAATCACCCTAACTCATAGAAAACTCTTTCATTATCTTTTTTTGTGCCTAAGAGTTGACTAAGGTTTAAATTTTTAATCATGTTCCATGAAAACTAATTAGGCATAATCAAAACATCCTTTACTCTAGTAAAAATACCAAATAACATATCATCAAAAAATAATCCATAACATTCAATGTTAATCTAGTTACTTTAAATTCCCACCATTGACAAAGGCCATAAAGCATAGTGTAATAAATACTAATCATAATAGGAAAATCACATAGTCTGAAAAATTATTTAGGTGGTCTAAATCAATACACCTTAGGTTTATCCAAGGTCATTCATAGTCATCATCTAATTAAATCTTTCACGATGTCTTGTAAAGATTTTGTGAATTTCAAAATCATATCCCCCCATATTTTCAAACCATATGTTCATCAATGCCTATTTTCATTCACCATTTCCCGATCGAGTCTATTTCAATATAGTGTCTTCAGGGTTGTTTCCCCTTGGAAAATATATTCTAGATCCAAATCTATTTTTAGTATCTAGATAGTGATTTAATTTCTTGGAAAAAACTTATTATATCCTTTTCCAAAATTCCAAGAATTTTTTTATATTTTAACTCATCTTTATAATTATCCTTTGAGACATCCCTAGACATGTCATTAGAAATATCCATAGGGATATCACAAATGTTTACTCATCCTAATTTCTAATGATTAACTAAAACATTCCTTAGATAACATCTATATAAACCCAGGCTTCTCATACATAGATATTACATATTTTAAGATGAGTATTATTTATATTACACAAACATACATATGAGGAATATAATAGTTTAGTTCCCTTGGAAATTTGGAATACAATCTTCTTATTTCTTAAAATTTCTTTAATGTATCCCAAAAAGTTATTCCTCTTTATTAATCCTACATAAATACGATTCCTCATAACATAGGAAGAGGAAACATAAGAAAGGGTGGTCTTAGATTTTTGGTAAAGGTAAAAAAGGGAGATAAATAAGCATAACATGGGCATAAGGGTATGACAATATGATAAAAACATTTGAAAGCAATACATTTCATACCAAAGATCATAATCCCGATTCATGGAATAATGATTGATAGTTCTCATAAAATGAATCATAAGGGAACCAAATATAAAGAGTCATGAGAGCATAAAATTGGAATAAGATATAGATTTTTGGCATATAAATAATCTTAGGAAATCATTTCCATATTAATCAAGGACCATTAACAAAACATATAAGGGAACTTTATGGGTGTCTAAACCTCATAGAAATTAAAAACTGACATACCCTAAGGTATCCATTTCTATATAGTGTAATGGGTTCACTCCCCAAACAATCATAGTATTCAATTTTTCATCTTAAGACCATAATAGAAGAAAAAGTCCCTTATTGGACCGAGTTCACTCCCCATTTCAGTCCTGTTTATCTGAACCAAGTTCCCTCCCCTTTATAGTCTTTTTTATCACATGAGATATATGTTTTTACCCAATGAAATAGTGGGAGAAATATTTCCCACCCATAATTTGTAATTACATGACCACTATCCTTGATTATAACATATCCATCGTCATTGGTTATAATGTAACCACTTTCACAAAATGAAAATCATACATGTGTGTTCTATAAGATATTAAAACAGTCATCATATTAAATACCATGAAATTATATGGGTTTCATTAACATTTCATCAAAACATAACCTATGGAAAAAAATATATTCCATAATCATTTAATCATTTCATAAAATAATAACCCATATAAAAATAATATAATTTCATTATAATTTTACCATGATATAACCTTTGGGAGAGAAATGGTTTTCATAAACATCGTGCCATCATAAACATAATACATTAAAAAATTGAATAAAAATGGTATCCTTGGATCATATCCCCTATAAGTAATAGGTAACATCAATTTAAGAAATATTAAATGGAAAATGATTTTGATCAATCAATTAAAACCTTTATTGAGGAATATATCCTTTCTCATTTAAAAAACACTTTTTAAAACATAAAACATTTTGAAATAATTTTTTTAAATAATATTTAAATCTTATGAAGGATGATTCAATGTAATTATTGGTCATGATATTAGAAAATTATGTTCATTCCATACATGTTAAAATTAGGATTCCTTTCACAATTCTAATAAAATCAAAAATACAATTGTTTGGAAAAAGACATGAAGATTCATTTCAAAACATTTTAAAAATGGTTAGAAATGTGTAAAAATTTCTTAAATAAATATTTTAGAGAATAGTAATAATAAATTATTTTTTGGAAAACATGGTTTTGGAAGATAACATATTTCTAACTAGATAGATAAATAATGTCCTATTTTCTTGGAAACATTTTATCTTATATTTTAAGTACCAAAGAGAGGTAAAATGGTACTCTTACATGATGATATCATGATTAAATAGAGGAGTTGAAAATTCATGATACTTAATAAGATATTTATCATTATATTTTATCATTAGAAATGTGATCATAAAAAATCTAAACAAATGATGAGATTGTAATATAAAATTGTTACCACTTTAAAAACCTTCAATAATAAACCCCATGAAAGGATCAAATAAAATGAAAATTTGAAATATCATGAGGATAAATAAATTCCTGATATTAATTTATAATTTTTTTTATACACACATCATAAAAGAATATAGGTTTACAATATAACATATGTCTCAAAGAAGGAAAATTGAGGAAAAAATCCCTCACTGCTTGAGTATCTTTCGAATTGTAAGCCCTGTGAAATAATAAAATAAATGTAAAAATTAATAATGAATAAATGATGTAGATTCATGATATATTATGTCATAGGTAATTATATAAACCACAAGAAATAAATAAGTTGTTAGAATTCAAAAATTCTCATAGAAATAAATGTGACACTAGAAATCCCGTTTCCAAAAGTTCCAAATTCCATTTCACTTGTTTGAACCTCATATATAATAAATATATGTATATTATAAATTAATTAAATAACCATAAATATATATACAAACCAATTTTGTAATAATTTAGTCCTTTTATTATTTGTTTATTAAAAATTATATATTAATGTCACATATATGGTAAAAAGTGCTTCATTTTTTTGTATAAGTTTTGTTTTTTTATTTTTGGTCCTCTTAGTTTGATCATGAACACATAACATCAAGAATATTAATAATAACACAGTTATCATATTTATACAAAAAATTAATTTGTATCCCAATCATGAAATATGGTTTTGATAAATGAAGTATGTTATGATCATGAAGACGATGGGTCGTACCACATCAGTAGCATTTCCATTTTTCAATGATCATTATGGAGAGGAGATAAGTAATATCTTATATTTTAATAATTATAATAAAATCAAAAAATACATATTATTTATTTAATTATAGTTATACATATCATAATTTTTTTGTGGTGGTGAAAAGAGAGTCACATCACTTCATGAAGGTGGTAGTCCACACATATATGAGTGGCATTACAATATTTCATTGAGTGAAATAGTAATAAATAAAATTATATATATTATATTTCAAGAATATAAAAATGTCATTAATATTGTAATTATTAAATGTCTAAAACATATAATCATTAATGTTACTTGTATCACCTTCCATGTAAAGTGTAAATGAATAACATTTCTTCGCGAGATGGTAGTCTGACGTACAGATGAGCGATGTTATCGTAATCTCAAAAAACATAAATCATGAAGGTATGTGTGAGAAAATAATTCAATTAGAACAAAAATATCATAAAAAATAATATATAAACAATAAATCCATTATTATTTATAAATTTTATAGGTTGTAATGGAAAAATGAATTACATTGGTCAACAAGGTGGTTGTCTGCTGTACATAGGAATGATAATTTTGTAACCCATTTGATAGAATTGAGGAAGGTTTTAAGTAATTTAAATTTTATAAAAAATACTTGTATATTTATCATACTCATGTTATTATATCATCACGGTTTATAAAAAATGGAATTATGTGGAGAAATAAAAAAATAAAGATGCTCGTTGAAGAACATTACATCCTTTTCATGTATCCTCCTAAAGTTTTCACTAAAGCTTAATTAGGTTAGATTTCCATCAAAAATAAGGATTCTAGGATGAGAGGAGGGAATTTGGGAATTTATTTGGGTATATATTATCTTATTAAAATAGGTATTAATGTGTGAAGAATAAATGAGAGAGGGTGGCCTATTATAAGTGGGGGGGACACACTTAGAATTTTTGATAAGAAGTTAATGACCCCACATTTTTTATATGTAAAAAGATCCCAAATTAAGAATACTTATAAGTTTAATAGTCAAAATATGTCTATAAAATAGTTTTTAGAAAAGTTTATATTTCAGTTTTACCCTTATATGTTAGTTTAACCCACGATATATCTATTTTTACCTTAACTGCGATAATTAATTTTACTGCATTCACTCTTCATTTTGGAGAAAAATTAAGTTGAAAATTTTAGAAATTATAAATTATTCTTATTATAAATAATCAGTATATTAATTCAAATTCAATTCAAATAGTTTAAAATTTTTAATTCAAAATTAATCCCACACAAACGAAGAGAAAGAATATTTTTAAAGAGAAAAGGTTCAAAAGATTCAAATGTTTTTTTATAAAAATTTAGTATGAATTATATAAAAATGACATAAATTTGATTAACTGATATAAAATTGAACTAATTTTACTTCAAAATAAACTCAAAATGTAATTTAACATTATAAATAATTTAATTATAAAGGGGTTTCAATTAAAATTCAGTATTTTTCATTATTTATCATAAAATGAAACTTTTCAAAAAAAAAACAAAAAAAACCAAATATAATTTTTAAATTATAATTCCAAAAACTAATAATAATTTATAAATTTATTCTTATAATTGTGTAAAAAAATTATTTTATTTTATGTGCACAATGGTGACAAAATTATTTTTTAGAAAGAAATAGTTTTTAAGAATAAAATTGAATTTATTCTTATTTATTGTTTAGAAAGCACATAAGACAAATGTTATAAATTTATTTGACTACATAATATATAAATTTTATTAATATAAATAAAAAAATTTATTTGGTTATGTTTTTTATTTAAAACACCCTTGTGCGCCTAAAAATAATATTTCATAGAAATATTTACTTTCATTTTGAAAATAGATTTATATTAATTTTTAATTAATTGGTCATTAAATAATTCATTTTACATAAATATTTTTACAATATTTTCATAATTTAATTAATCTTAATAATAACAAAAATTCCAAATACTATGTAGAAACTACTATAATAATATTTTAATAATATGACACTTTTCATTTAAACACAGTTTTTCATGTAACTAAAGTAAGAATAGTTTTTTTTGTAAATAAAATTATCATAAATATTAAATTAATTTGAAAAAAACATAAAAAAATATTGAGGTATTTCAAATGTTGTGGGAAATCATTCCTCAATGTTGAACTGAATCCAGTATAACCAAATTTATTCAATATGAGAAATAGATGAGGGAAAAGATGACAAAAAGTGCGAACCAAAATCAATATACCATAAGGGTGTATAAAACCTATTAAAATATGATGATTTTAATAAATTATATTGAACCAAAAACTCACCAATAAACTCTCCATAGAACCCCATTTAGATTCTAGTGGTTTACCACTTTTGCGGTTTCTCACCATTTCATTTCCAGTGGTAGATGTGATGTTACTACTCTACATCCCTTCTCATAGACCATAAGGCTAGAAAATCTTTTTTCCATGTGGGTATTAAATAAACATATATATCATGGTTGATAATACTCAACATTTACATATCTCTACTATTTTACATATTTATAATTTTAAATCACATTCTAATTTAAACTACATAAAATTAAACAAATTTTCACTCTCTCAAATGAAATATGAAAAAATAATACCATATATATGTCTTCACACTAAAATTCACATCTTTTCTAAATACCATTAGAACTAAGAATTTATGGCATTAAAATATCCCACTATTATATATTTCATCCATGAAAAACTGAATTGATCCTTTATATGTAAATATCATCCAATAACTTCATCAAATTCATCACCACTATACCATATCATATCCATAAGAATTTATATTACATCAAAAACATAATCAAATCATAATATTCTCTAATTACATAATGTTATCACATCATATCACAATGTTTCCATCTATTACACTATGGACTCCATCACTTTAGTTGAATCATTTTAATGTACATTTATATAATCTATATTATAAAACAATTCTCATTATCAAAGAACCATAATAAAATCCACTATAATGATGTTAATGAAATGTGATGATATAATATCTATTTTATAATTAATTAGGATAATCAACCTCAGGTCTTATTATACACCCTATATATTAGAATAAAATCTGTTGAAGTGTTTTTAGAATATTTCTATTGAAAATTTTGGTTATAAGTGCTATAAAAGAAACTATAGATTCATCAAATAGAGTTTAGGTGACATTAGGTTAATCTTGGGGAAAATCCTAATAGAGTTTATTTTCATGGTCACTTCAAATAGGTAGACTATCAATAACTACAAATTTGTTAAAAAAATATGTAAAAGTGAAAAAGATAATTTCCACAGTGATGGTAAGGGTGGTTTTTCAAAAAATAGATTGAAACGACGTATAAAAATTGATTATTTTAAATGGATATAGGTTGGGGTATTAAATATTTTAGAATATCCTATGAAAAATAAGGATGACTATAGTGGTCATTATTTATTCTATATTAATCTTAGATTAAGATAGTCAAAATAATAAATCATATTAACTATGGCTGGTGGAAAATATTTCACCTATTATAGTTTTCTAAAAATGTATTTAAATGGATTAAAGGAATTATACTAGGTGTTTTAGACCATGTTTCTATTCAAAGGGTTAGGATGACATGGACTTGGAATTTTATCCACATGGTTTTGGTTTTTTGGGTTATCAAATTCTGGTTTTAGTGTTGTATATTCTATGGTGCATGTTTTCTATAAAATAACATATTTTATGAAAATTATTTTAATTAAAGGAGAGTAAAGACATAAAATGGTTATATTTCATGAGATATATGTTAGGTTTCTGGAATTCCATCAAAACTATCATTTTGAAAGGTTTTATGTCATAGTAGAATGATCTATATAAAAAACATGAGGGTTTAATTTACCTTAATTCATTAGATCTTTAGTGAATTAAAATGAGATATTATGATTTTAATTTATAAGTTATTTATGGGTCAAATTACAATTAAACTAAATAGAATTTAAATATATAATGATTATAATATTGGTGATTCATTTAATGATTATGACATATATATTCCAATATAATGAGTAAGTATCTAAAGAGATAAATAGAGAGTAGAGATTAGAAGATAATAAAAGATTCAAGAGGCTTTACTCGAAGGAAGAGGATCTCACTGCTATACCATTTATGTGTAATCAAATTCTTAGTTCAAGATAGTCAATATGATTCATTAAGAGGGTTAATGCATTCATTCTTATTATGTAAATAGAGAATCTATAATTCATTTATATGTGATATGAACCTTAAGGGTAATTACATAACTCTAATTAGTAAAAAATTAATTAATACAATTAGTTTTTTTATAACTTCTTAAAATTATCATTGTATACTCTCTAGATATAGTCTAGTGTTGGTAAAACAAGTAAAAATAATTTTTCCTCTCTTTATTTTCTCAACCACTTCAATATTTTTTTCTTGAGGGAGTGATGCTTTCCTAATAATTGGGGAACAATATAATTAGGAATGGTTATTATAAGTTTTAATTCCATCATTTACTCTCATCTTAGATTATATTTTTATATGGGACCAACATGTGGTGTTTGAGAATGAATTTTATATTCAATGTATTTTTCTCCCTTAGAATACATTAGAGTATTAAATCACAAGGGAACTCTAATTTTTTATGGGAAAAAAATTAGTTATTGAATATTGGGTGAAACACTAATTATAATCATTAAAAATAAATTTATATATAAAATCAATTCATGTAATTGTGGTTAAAATTAATAGTATAACATTAAATAAAATTGGTTGTAATGACATCAATGATGATTCTAAATGGTGAAATATTTTAGGGGGATATTCATGCATATTAATCATTATGAAAGTGATATTGTATAAATCATCTCAAACTGTGTTTTGGAATTTTATAATAATGTATAAAGGAAACTAATGTTATTAAATAGAGAGTTATAGGTTTTATATTACATATTCAATGATCTTATGATGTGAAATAATTAATCTATGGATACATTACTTGACTGGGTGGATGATATTGTTGAGGGAATCGATGGGATTTTTTAAACAACCAATACATCATGATTTTGAATAGAAAAATGAAAAATTTAAACATTGTTTCAATCCAATAAAATAAATACTCAAGGATATTGTTCTAAATGATATCACATTGGATGGTCATTAAAAAACTCTCAATATATGTGAGATGAGAAACAATGATAATGATTTCATAATAAAAGAAAAATAGCAGGAAGTTGAGTTCAAGTTAATGAAGATGATTTTTGTGGAAAATGATCCCAAAGAAAAGGAATTCAATTAAAATATTGAATTATATTTCCCAAATATAATATATAATTAAATGAATATTTAAAGTAAATATTTTATTTTCTTGTTTTTAATATGGAAAAGATTCATATCATTTCAGTATGGGACCAATGTAGTTCAGATTTGATGAACTAGGTGATGCTCCCAAAAAAATATTCACATTATTTGAATGTAAAGAGATATTGAAACCTTAAATTATTCAAAAATAATTACATTATTTTACAATGTTATGTTATCTTGGAAGAAAATAAAATAAAAGTGATTATAGACTATAATTAATTCAATAAATACGTATTTATAGCTTTAATTTAAACACAATAAAGTAATGATAGAATATATAGTGAAGATGGTATAGTTTATGGAGTTTTATACCTTAAATTAATGTTATAAGACTAGAATATATTTATATTTGGAGGGTGAAGAAAACAAAATCCAATGGAGAGGTTTTTTATCCAATATTATACATACTATAGTAAGAAGATAATATATCTATGTTCAAGGCTGAGATTTAAAGGAAGAGATATGTAAATATGGAAAACATAAATACGGTGGTTTAAATAAAGCTGAAATATTACATTTAATAACTTATCATTGATAGATAGAACAATATTGAACTAGATCGAGCATACATAATTATGTATAATGTTAATGAAATTATCTATGCATGTTTGAATATTGAATGTATACTATGAATCCTTACTCTTGTAATGATATTTAGAAATTAAATTAATTAGGATATGGATAATGTGAAGAAGTAACATGGATATCCAATTGAGAAGTTGGAATTTTTGTTATAAATGAAACACATCATCAATGAAACCAAACCTGTTTTGGTGAATGAATGAAAGTAAAAGGATATTCATTTTTTGAAAAAAGGCCATAAGATCCTATGTCTTGGAGTAAGGTTGATATCGGTGGAACTCAAAAATCACAAATACCTACAATTAAGTAGTGAAGGAAAAAAACAATACACCACACATGATATGCTGTTATTGTCATAAAGAATGGAAATAATTAATATGCATGCTTTATAACAAAGAGGAACATTAAGGACCAAATGAAACACATTAATATATGAATATAAATCAATATAATCTGTATGTCTGCAATCAAAACTATTTTTATGTGAATTCCACAAACAAAAAAGGCATGAATTTATCATCGAGAGTGTAAAGGAATGTGATATAGGGGACCTTGAGTATAAGTGTAAAATTATAAGATGGTTTATAAAGTGGAATGAAAATGACTAATCAATTTTCTTCACTTAAATTTTCATTTTATACATCATATCATGAGGTGTAACATATATACTACTCACCAAAATTTGTGAAATTATGAACATTTATTAAGAAGGGAATAGCTAAAAAGTATTTTGTAGAATAAATTTCTTTAAATGTAGTGGATCATGCTAGAATATAGATCATTGAAGGTTTATACACTTTTCATATTATATAAAGAAAGTATATTTTCAAAGGTATAATATTTTTTATATATTTGTTCATATTATTTTAAAAATTTTAAGGCCAAGAGATCATTGGCTTCGGGAAAGATAAAATTTGAGACAAATACAGGAGGTTTATAGATGTATTGTTAGTATATAGACTTGGTCCCATCAAACAATTTTTATGTTAATTAGATCAATTAAAGAATGAAATCAATTTTATCAATAATTATTTCTCTATAAAATTAAGATATGGTTCCATATTCCTAAAATTGAAGCGCATAAATGGTAATTTCTACATAAATTATAGTGAAAAAACATTGTTCTTCCTATCCATGGATGATGAGAACAAGATTTGGTATAAATTTATTGGCCACATTATCCAAAATTTATAGAAGGAGTTAGTTGTGAATGAATTATCATATGATATCCATTAAAATTAAATTTATTGTACTGATACATGTGATTATTATCTAAAGGAAAATGTCATTAAAAATAATTACATATTGAAAGGGAAAATATAGAGATGGTTAGATGAGTTGGTGAATATTAATGTGTCTGGGGAAATACTACCAAATTCAATTAATGTAAAGCGGTACTATATTCAATTTATTGATTATTATAGTAGGATTTAATGGTTTATATTTATATGAATCATATTTTCTATTTTCATTTTTGTAATAGGATATAAATAATATGGGTGAAAATACATGGAAAAAAATGAATAAGACAAAAAAAGGGAATAAAGCTGACTAAAAACCAATTGGAGGATTATCATGATACATACAAGATAACTAATTTGGTAATATCATTGAGGGATCCAAAATAATATGTTGTTGTTGAGGGTAGAAACCATATCATTAACAACATTAGCTGAATGATTATCAATAAGAAAGAACATCCAAATAAATATTATAAGGGTTTTTTCTTGATATTGGTCTATATAAAAAATTGGATTTATTTAGGGAGAATAAAATTATATATATAAGATTTGGTATGGAATTAATCCCATAATGATTCAATTTGGAACCATTGGATGTATGTTCTTTATACATAATAAAGTGAAGGGTGAAAAAATGTTCAAATTAGATAAAGAAGAATATAGTTTTCATAGATACTCATCTAGATGAAAATAATACCATAATTTAAATATGTGTATTGAAAAGATTATTTATATCCAAGATTTAAATGTTTTTAAATATGTGGAAATTGTTTAGAAAACCACTTATCGAATTCCTATGGAAAATAATAATTACATAATAATCTCAAGGGGAGTAAATGGGACCGATGATATCTTAGTGGAAGAAACTAATGGCGAGTAGGTTTAGTAATGTTTTCTCAATTCATGAATGTTTATAATCAAGTATTAAATTAGTAAATAAAAAATAATTTGTTACTATATATCCTTAGTGAAAATTTGGATAATGAATTATTTATATGAAATATTATTTTTAAATGAATTATAGACAAATTATTTTTTATAGGATAATAAATATTTTAATTAGATTAGGGATGAGAATAAATTACTTCATGAAATTAATATTAATCACACAATAAATATTAATTCAAGATATAAAAGTTATAATATCAAAAAATAGGTTATCTTGATAAGATCTATTAAATAATTTATGATAATATGTAATAATGTAGGACTTGTGTGTATGGATTATTCCAAAATTGAAGGTATTGAAAAAAATAGCACATTTTATCTCATGGATAGGATGTAAATAATTGTATTGTTTATGGACATAGAAATTTAAATAGGATTTATGGTTATCCATTTGGATATCAAATAATAATTCCTTAATGGTTTCCTTGAGAAAGAAGTATGCATAGGCTAATCCTGTGGTTTCTTTAATAATGAAGATTATGAGAAAGTGTGAATGTAAAAGAATGTTTTTATGGGAATAATAAACTTCCATGATCTTGTGTTTTAAGACTCTATTTACACTTTAATTGATTGGATTAAATTTTTGATGATTTTATCATAATGACTATATTAAAATATTGAGCATTGAAACAATAATTGTGATCATTTAAATTAATGATATAATATTTCAAATATCTTTAAAATCCAAATGTAAAAAGTTTTCAATGATTATGAGGTGAAATTTAGAGATATAATTGATTAAATAAACAAAAAATTTCTAAGGGTTCCATGTGTTTAAATGAATTTTTGGGAAATTTATTTCAAAGAATATGCATGACAATGAATTTTCAAAATTGTTTTGAATTGTGGACTTGAAGATAATTAAAATACCAATTACTATCTGATAATATTTTAAATGGATGATGATGGAAATAAGTTCAATATCATGGAGTAATGGAAAATCAATAGAATCATATTTTACAATAAAATTATAAATTTTTAAATTGTATTTTACACTTTTCAAGTTGTGAGGTGAAAATCTAATCCAAAGGAAATCCTCTTACAAGAAGTGTGTAGAATAATATAGTATATTAAAGGAAAAATGTATTTCAGTTTTCTTTATCATGAAACACCACAAAATGAGTTATTGGGATACACATATGTATATTGGGATGAATTAAAAGATGTTAAAAAGTCTATATTAGGTGGTGGATTTTATTATAGAAGTTCTTATATGTCCTGGATAATTATTAAGAATGATTGTAGATAATTTATTTTTATTGATGTTGAGTACATTTTGGAAACTCATCCTTATTCCCAATTGATATAGATGAAGTAAAAACATAAGGATATTAGTCTAACTATGATATATTTTATTGAAATATTGTGTGATAACATGAGTTCCATCAACATTAGAAAAACATATATCTATTATTAAATGAAAACACAAAGAGAGATCAGAAATACCTTAATTAAGGAGAAGGTTAATCACTATTTTGGTATATTAATCAATATAATGTAAAGTTATGGCTTTTTTGACAATGGAAATATACAAATAACTATTTAACTGTTATCATTTACCTCATGGAGACTAATCTTCTCCAACTACATAGGTGGTTTGGAGTAGTACCCCCACTCCTCTATAGTGTTTAACATTCCAATATTTACATTACATTATTCCACTAGAAATGTGTTTATTAGTCTATTTTTTTTGGAAATTCATTACTTCCATCATAGTATGATTTTTTGTTAATATTTCTCTTATTTTAACCCTCAAGGAATTTTTTTAAGAAATGTTGACAAAATTGGTGAAATATATCCATGTTTTTTAAAGTGGAAAGTTTTATCTAATAAGGTTGTTTAATTATTATAAAACATATTAGCTAGATTGAACCACTAATTTTTTAAGTGAATGTTTTGTGGGATGGTTTCATAATTATAAAAAAATGGGTAACAATTGAAATAATAAATGATAACCATTGAGCTTAGAGTGGATTATTAACTATAAAATTAACTACAATATATAATATATGTTTGTTTTTTCTAGAAGATTATGTTTGAGAGTTAATGTTATTTATTATTAAAGGTGTCGATGAGGTTTTTTCTATAAGAAAAAAGGAAGTGAAAATAGAAACAATACATTAATGATTTTATTAGTTTTTTATATTTATAATTTACAATGGATGTTCTCCAAATGAATCAATAGTTTCAAAGAGTTTTTTTATATAGACCTTATGAAAATTTTGATATATAATTGGGATAATACAATTGAATTTTTGATTAGAGGATTATTGAAATGGCTAGACCAAGGATCAAAAACTCATAGTAAATAGTGTTTTAGAAAATAAGTATGGAAAGTGACTACAGTGATGGTTGTATTGGTGTTTCAAAAAAACATAAAAGTGAAAATGGAATGGAGAGTTTGAAATATCCACACAAAGTAGTATTCCATATTGAATAATTTACCTGGTGTAATAGGTATGTATGTAATGGGAACAAAATATGATGTTTCGATATTTTTTTATGGTAGATGAAATGGTATTTCACCATGACTATAGAGGGTAAAATTGAAGATTTACTATCATTGTTTCACAAAGATGTGGTGAAATGTATTTAATACATTATGAAAACAAATTATTAAGGAATTTATATTTTAAGGATCATTATGCCACAACTAAGATTTTTTTCAACATGTTCATTGTTTATAGGGTTACAAAATTCCATTTTCAAGAATAGTTATTATATTGTATAAAATATTTTGAATATATTTTTTTTTGGGAATCGGAAATAATTATGAATGAGTCAAAACTTAAAAATAATTATATTTTATAGGATTTGATTTTGGTGGTTAATGTTCATTAAAAATAACTCATTTTGGAAGAATCTATTTCATGATGGACTCATCTATACAAAAGAAATCATGTTTAAATTTCATATAAATTTAGAGATATTTGGTGACATTAAAAATGAGATTTTGACTCAAATTTTGAAGAATTTTTTTGATTTAACATCATATAAACTAAATTGAATTCATTTTTTTAATGAATAAAAATTTGGGGATTATTTGAATGATTTAGGAGATATAATTATAATTATCTAGATAAATAAGTTAGAGATACCATGATATTTGAGATATTAAAGGAGACTATATGATTCTAGTGTTGTTCCTGAAAGTAGGTGGAGTTTATTGTTACCCAGTTCAACTATAATATCAAAAATAATTCATGAATATATAAATGACTAATAAAGAGAAATATATAGTTTATTCATGTGAGGAGAACATTGAGTTTTTCATTTTTTTAAATGATTGTGAAATTTTAGGGTTAGTGAAAATAATTCAAATTGTAAAGAGATAACTAGTGCGGTTAGTGTATTTTTTATATCAACACATCATTATTATATTCTACATAGGCATAGACCAGTGCATCTAAAGCAAGTAAAAAACATAATTTTATGAATATAGTGTTAAACCACACAAAAAATTCACTCAAAAAGATAAACTTCCACATAAAAAATCCCAACTAAGTGAAAATAAAAAAAATAAAAAAAAGCATTGTAAAGGGATAGAAATAAAGTCAGTTGTCAGGTTAATTACCACAAGATCAGTGCCCATTTAATGATGTTACCACTACCACAAGGAAAAATACATCCACAAAAATACTCACATGGAACTGACATCACCGTTAGGTACCATAAACAAACATTAAATGGGGAATCATATTAGGTATTCACTGATGAAAAAAAGAAGATAATACATCAACTAATAAAAGTCTAAAAAACACAACTGAACTACTATAACACATGAAACATTGATGGATCATCAAAATTTATCCTCATAAAGATCAATACCAATGTCTAATGTATTATCCAACTCATGAACTAGAGATTTTAAGTGAAACTATAATCAAATAGTAGACCAAAAAATAGGATCACCGACCCCAACACCCAAAAGTAATACAACCTAAAAAATCCTTGGATGCATGATCACCCACCCTTCTCAACTATAGGAAATGCATTTATCAAAGAATCGGGTCCCTATTAGATCAATATGGATAGACTAGTGTTTCTATAGGATAATAGTACCATGATCAAAATCAATTGATATTTATATTAAATAAACATGAATCCACCCTAAGTAATGTCCTCTAATGGGTATTACTATAGAATCAGGATGTGAGACAATGAAATTATAAATAGTTAAAAAGTGAATTAGGTAAAGATTATGACAAATAAGGAATATTTAGACCAAATCCATCTGATGGACAACATGGAATTATGATGAGGAAGAAACCACAATAATAAAATATAAAATAAAAATAGAAAACTATAACCCTGAGTCAAGAGAGACCCAACACAATATCACATGGAGGATGAAGAATGCGTCACTGAATGTAATTGAAGTGGAATCCATTGGAGTAGTGGAAATCAATTGGAGAAAAATATCACATGGAGTGAATAGATCCATATCAGATGTGTATCTATGGATGAAAATATTTCAGACCTAATGATTACATCTACAACATAGCATAAGAATGATATTTCATATAAGAGAATATAAGTTGTGAAAATTTAGTAGATTGACCTAGTGAAAGTGGATTTTTTGGGGATTATGTGAGAAGAAGCATTTTTATTTTTCTAATTACTCAAAGTATTTATTTTGGAACATCATTTTGGATATTGATGTAATAAATCATGGAACATGGAGGACCTGACACAATAGTAACATAATCTGTATGTTCCATGAGAGGATTTTTTCTAAACACTTACATTGTTTAGAAATTTTGGATTCAATGAATGAATTGATTAGATAAAGGTTGTATTGATTGTGTTTTGGTCATCCACAATGATATAATAGTGATGAAACTAAATAAATAGATAGGGTTTCTTATGAAAGGGAAGTATTATTTTTTAGTAAAATTCAGAATCTCTTAAGTATCATTTTTTTATTAAGGGAATGTATAAGTGATTTTTTTATTATTCACCTCTTTACTAATATTTTTGAAGTGTTTCTCATAGAGTGTGTTTTTTTTCTAAACCGTGAAGATATCTGGTATTTTAGTGTGTGTATGTGTGTGTAAATACATCATTATATTTTTTTCATTATATTTTTTTAGTTTATATAGAGTATTTTTGTGTGGAAGGTGTGGAATTTCTATCAATTTAGATATTCATTTTTATAAATTTCATCTTTTCTAGAAAATTTGAGAATTTATTCCATAAGGGATGTTTTAGAATACACGTTCTAGAACATGGGTTTTTTAAAAAATAGTGTAATTAGATATTCTTTGTCAAGAGGTCAAATCTCAACTGTAATGTCTAAATTGAAAGTTTTTTTTCATTATATTTTTTACAATATAGGATAAATTATCCTGAATGATGGTTTCAAAAGAGATAAATGTTTTTATGGATAATATTGATGAGTAAAATATCATATTCTGAAGGATATTAGTAATGGAAAATATATTATAAATATTATTTACACATACTGTTAGTAAGATTCAAGTATGAGTCAATAGGGGAAATAATATTCTAGGGGTGATTCTGATGATGATCACCCAGATTGTTTCTTAAAACATTCTTAAGGAAAATTTGACTATTGGGTTAATATTTATATTTTTGAATATATATGATATACCTTCCATAAGGAACCTAGTGTTTTAGATGTTTTGAATTTTATTATCAAGTTATATGAAGGATTTTTTATAGATGATAATGTGAATGAATTAATGTGGTTCCTTGTCGGTTGGATTCTATTAGGGTGATGTTTGTTGTAGGTGTGTGTTTACTGGTATTTTTGTCATTTATTCTGATATCATGAGATGTCATGGATATTACTAAGATAAATTCCCATGGTTGTATTGAATAAGAATTTAAAGAAATATAGGATCTATTTCGAAAAGATGAAATTATCCTAAAGGAAATTATAATATACTAAGGGAAAAAAATTTAGTGTGTAAGGTATCAAAATTTCCTATAGGAGAAAATTTTCAATGAAGAAAGAATGAAATAGAGAAAGGAGCGGATGGAAATCAGTAGGGTCTTATGATTTCATACATTGTCATTGTAAAACGAAATAGAATCTAGAGAAACACTACATGGACCAAAGGATAAATTTTTGAAGGAATTCATTCCCTTCTTCCATAAACATTATGTTTATGGAAGATGGTAATTTTTACTAAGTGCTTCAAGTTCATTAGAGTCATGGAATATTTACAATTAATCATCATTTCACTCAACATATAAAATAATATGGTTGGGAAATTTTATGTCTCAAAGTATTAATAAGGTTCATCATATTTATGGAGATGTTATAGATCTTGTTATAATAAGCATTATTGATGTTTTGAAAAATAAAACATGTGTGATAGAGTTAGGGGAATTCAGGGTATTCCTAGATTACTGAATAACCTAACTTTATTTGTTTAACAGGACGACATGAGGATCAATACAACCTTTTAGGATAGTGTGTGGAAATTCACATAAGAATAAATTTTTATGTCCAAGATTCTTAAATATAAAACATTATATTTTACAAGGAATTCAAAAGGAGTGATATTGTTTTGGTTGATAACTATAGAAACTACTATTTTTTGGAATGACCATATGGTTCAAATTGTTGAGAGGTGGGTGAAGGTCTCTTATACAAGAGGAATATATAAACATTATCATGTTAAAATCATAGAATGAGTGGAATATATTATTTGGAATCATGGAGAGGATTCCTGTTAATCTTTTTAGAAGCCACAAAAGAATAAAAGGATATATTTAGTTCATACATATGTATAGGGGTCCAATACTTGTATCTTATCATAGAGTCACACTATATTATTCAAGAATATTTGATGATTCCACATGTATGGTGTGTTTTTCATTCATACAACATTTCTCCAAGTTTTCATAACATTTTTCATGTGGACATACATGGTAGAGAAGGAGTTTAATGAAATTAATAAGTGTTTACAATTAGAAAATAAAGGTTAATAAAAAAGAAATCATTTAAGGATGTTCTTTTAGAGGAAAATAATTTTCATAGAGAATAATGATCCTAGAAATATAGAGATTAATTGTGTAAATTATAAATAAATCATACATTGAATGTGTGAACTAGAATAATGAAGTTACATTATGGTTTATTAATGGATTTTTTGATAGGATCGATGAATTTTATAGAATAAATTGGGAATTTAATTACTTTCATACCGAAGAGGAAATAAATTTGATGTGAAAATTTGATTAGAATACTGGTTTATGTATCTTACCTAAATGTATCTAGGTGTATTTTTTATCCCCATGTTGATGTAATGGAAATATTAAAGTTTGATGTGGGTTCTAATACATGTTTCTTTTTTATATTTGATGATTAAAATTCAGTATTTTTACTCTTGGATAACAATAAGTGAAAGGTTAGAAAGGGTTGTAATTTTTTCTTTTATAATGAGATCTTATGAAAGGATTAAAAATAAATTGGAGATATATTAAGGATAAGGGAACTAATTAATGTTTAAGATGATCCAAATAGAGGAAAAGTTGCTTTAGATTGTTTATGAAGAAAAAAAATGTTATGATGGTATAGGAATATTTTGGGATATAAGACACTCGTCATATTTTGGAAGTACCAAGGGCCGATAAATCATAATTATATAGAATAATTGAAGCTCAATGTAAAGTTTTAGACATGAATTTTATGAAAGTAGAAGGACAACATTGGTTCATGGGGGAACATGGGTTAGATGTCCAGTTTAGTGGTTTGATTCATGAATAAAATACCTTATTATTATAGATGGTGGAGAACCTGAAATCTCAGAAGAAGCGATATGACTTAGTGACATAAGACAAGAGGATTTAACAATTAATAAAAAGATTAATTCCTTGTACATTATTGGGATGTGGTATAAAATGGAATAATCATTGGGGAAAATATCTCCAAATAATAAATGATTCTACCTATTGAAGGAAGAAGTGGGTGCTAGGAAATGATACTAGGAAAGTATTCTTGACAAGGTGTTTTAATAAATAGATAGATTAAATTTTTACATAATATTCTTCCCCATTGTAAAATATTCTACTATACAGAACCTGATCAACTTGGTTGTTTATAAGGTTTTCATATTTAGAAGTTGGGTGTAAATAGGGTGTTCCTTCATGGTAATTTAATGTATAAAATATTTTTGGAACAAGAAGAATGTTTAGTGTAAAATATAATTGTTGTTTTGGTTTTTAATCTCAAATGATGTTTGTGTGGGTTGAATAAAGCACCCAAAAAATAGAACCAAAAGTTAGAATCATATATGGTTGAAAAAAAGTCAATCTAGTGCAATTAATATAATTGATACTATAGAAAGTTTTTTATCGATTGGAGTCTCTTCATCATTCTTGTAATGCCCATTTATTTTATAGTAAGTTATTTCTTTAAAGAAATTCAATAGCTTATACTGCACGCAACACTGACTTGGGTTGCGTTATACGCAAGATTGAGTTTCTATGAGACAACACATTAGTATTATAATTATTTAAACAATATATATTTATAAATTAAATATTGTAATATGAATAGTAACCAAAAAAATTAGATGTTATTTATAATTTTTTTACATAAATAAAACATATTTATAATGAAATGTATATGTTTTGTTAAAATAGTTATATATTTAGAAAAACAATTTTCTTAAAAGAACTAATTTTTATGTCCTTTTGTGAACAATAATTAAATTAATATTAGACACTCATAATACTTTAATTTGGTAAAATAGACTTCATTTTTGGATTTGGAATATCAAAATTATCTTAGGGTGAAATTTTGGTATTTTTCTAAAAACTTTCAATTTTTGATGAATAGTAAAAAAATACTACATAGTACATAAAAACAAACCTTTTCATTTAAATAATTATTTTTAATTTAAATTTAACTTAAATTAAAAATGGATACATAATACATATATTAGTCCAATATATTTCATTTGAGTTATTTTATAATAAGATAAGATATATAAAATTTTATTAAACTTTTTAACGTATTTTATCCACCTTCTAGGCACATTTGCAAATTTGTATAAAATGTAATTTTACTACTTCTGTGAATTGAATTTCAAAAATCTGATAGACACGGTTTCCATCAGTAAGTAAACTTTCGTTCAATAGGATAAAAATAGTTTTTGGTGAATAGTAACTTTTAAATTTTATTTACCACGATTAAAAGAAAATAGGGTTATTAAAGGTAAAAATGATATTATAATTACCCAAAAATCTGTCCTAATTCTACTGGATAAGTGTATTTCTACCTAAATCTACCTTATGAAAAATATATGATACTTTTTTATCAACTAGGATTAGATTAGGACATTTATTATATTTTATTTATAGAAGAGTTAAAAGTATTAAATTCAAATTTTAATAACTAAACCTTTTTAATATAAATTTATAAATAAGATAAATTATACTATAAATATTCAGTAGAAAGATAAAAATATTTCCTAAATCATGGTATTTTATTTATAAATTTTATACATTAAATAATTAAATTTATTTATGACATAATGATGATGTAGTAATTACCTTATTAATGAAAGATCAAAATAATTGATATTATAAATATTAAAATAAATCTAAATTGAAACTTTTTATGACATAAACAAATTTTCTATGTGAATATGACATTTTAGGGTTGATTAAATATATTTTTTGAAGTAATCAAGTTTTTATGACTTCCACAAAAACCAAATACTAAATAGTGTCAAAATTGACATAAATGAGTTTTTAAAAACAAATACTATTTTATTAAATGATATAATTTTCCAAAAAATATAATATTATTCCAAAATACATAGATAATGGTAAATATATCATTAATGAACCACTTAATTTTCTCTTGTAATTTTATAGTATGTTTACTAATCATATAGTGTAAGAATACAAGAAGACATGGTAAAAGTTAAACTATTTAACTAAGAGTTAAATCTAAATGATAAGGTTAATATGGCGACCTAAAATTGTCTAAAACCTATTGTTTGAGTGTATTACAACCTATCCCCACCTTATCCTAGAAATAAACCCATTTTGAGATATTAGAAACCGAAAATAATTTTATAATAAATTAATATTTCAAGCTTTTCCTAAAGTGCCCCTCACCTCTCTTATAAAAGGGTACTTCCCCTTCTCTTAATATCACACCTCCAAATCCATTTGGATCAGCCAAAACCTACTCAAATATCCTAACAACTACCCTAAATTAAACCTAGAGGCATTAATTTGATCATAAAGACAACATACAGATCCCTTTTGTTTAAATCAAAAGGAAGCACCTGAAGAAGAGGTAATTATTTTATCACCTCTTTCAAATTCATTTTCTTCTTCTACTTCCTCTTTATTTGTTTTTTACAAACTAAAATAATAAATCCAGTACCTTATACATACTGATATGTTATTATAGATATGGTACAACCATATTCATTATTCTATCCATCCTATGAATGATAAAGTCACCACGAGTTCGTACGTACGACTTACCTTCTCCACGCTACGGTGTAGTTTGTTATTCAACACTACATTATTTGGATGGGTATAATAATGAGTAAAATTGATTTAAATAATAAAAATAAAATTTTAATTATTCTGTATATATAACATACCATCCAATTACATATGATTTCCCCATAAATAGAATGATATTTTCGCTCGTGCGTACGTACGGCTTACCGTCTCCACGACGCGATGAGATTTCGTTTCTCATCATAACCATTCAAGAATAATTTTTATTTGATGATTAATTTTTTTTAATAAATTAATATCATTCTTGATATGAATAAAATACATCATATCCATATCAAAAATGACTTATGTAAGAAAACATATAAAGGAAAATGAATCAGTTAACACAAAAAACAATGATACTACTGAAATATTATTAACAAAGAAAAATTATAGGATCATATATGATATCATATTTTTGTATGTGGTTATTTTATAATTTAATAAAAATTATTTAACCATTATAAATTTGGTTAAACTTACCCTATACTAAAGGAAAGTACAATGTAAGGGGTTTTTATCTAACTTTTTCTTCCCGTGAGATTCATGTTATATTTGCCACTATTTCCTTTTGTGTGGTGTATGTACTGCCCATGATTGTATTATTTGAGTAATATAATTTAATTTATGGGTATTTACATCTTCATTTTATGATCCTTATTTCATGGGGTGTATGTTATGTATGTTTCCAAACTGGTAAGGAAATTTCTAATTTCAATTTCTACTCATTGTGTTTTATGCACACTTCATAGATTATTTTACTCCAATATTATTGTGAAATCACAATTTATTTATTTAGGTAGTAATTTATACTCCCATTTTTGTGTATATTTTTTTAATACACATAGTAAATCCATTGATAAATTCACAAGTGATTTATATGAACTTGATAAGGGTAATCTTAACTCTATATCCATTCATTGAGTTAAACATCCAAGTCATTGGTTTTGTTTTTACAAGAATATGTGTGAATGTACTCTGATTGATTTACATTGAATATCAAATCATGTTGAGTGTATTAATATTTTTCACCCATAATTATGTCATTTTTTTATCCTTAATCTAAGGATGTGGTCTTTATAAGTGATTTCGTCTCAATTTACATTCCATTGAGACTTCTTTGTTGTTATGCACCAATTCACTTTTATATGGTGTATATACTATCCTTTGACATATTATTTCATGAATCTATTTATTCTAATGATATTATAAATTTTTGATTAATGTTATTCCTCAATATTTTTATTCAAGCCTCTTTCATTTGGTTAAGAAATATTTAATTAAAATATCGTTTTAAATATTTTAATGATTTATTCTTATAAATCTTTCTCATTAATGTACTTGTTTTAAAAATGGATTTAATGATTTGTTTATATGGACATGAATGTTTTACAATTAAAATTCCTTTTAAAAGTTTAAAATTGGTATGGGACACTTTGATTCAATAACCTCTTTTAAACAAATTCTTTGATAAATAGTGTGACTTTTAAATGTTTTCAAGAAAAAGGGGATATTTATCTCAAATAGTTCTACTGATTATTTTCATTTATGTAAATATATTTCATGGAATTTTATTCTTGATTGAGGATGATTTATTGTAATAAAATCTTCCATATTGTATTGAATGAGTTATGTTTGACTGTGGATATCCTATTTTTATACCATTCATGGTTTGTGGTTAAAGTATTGACATTTCGTACGCTAGTTTTAATATGGATATTTAGATTATGTTTCTCCATTTTCATATGAGGAATACATTGGACTTAGTAAGTGAAGGGAGGGGCCTGCTATATCCCCTCGATGCATCAGTAGGTCTCATGAGACAAACTAGTGTCTTGGAACATGACCTTTACAAAATTTATATCTAGGGTCTTGGCACGAGGCCTTGACTTTGTGGTTAAGATCTCTGACATTATGAATTCCATCATTATGAGATTAGTTATTGATGTTACATGTGATTATTCGACTAGTAGAATATCTATGTGAACAAGTAAATGACATTATTTGATTTATATTTTCCATATTATGATGAGGTTTGTGTTTGAAGGGCTTGTGTTTTAATTTTATACCTTTATATAAAAGTTTATGATTATTTATGATAACTTCCGCTATATTGTTTATCGTTACTGAGCATCTGATCTCACACCTTTATTATGTTTTATTTTCCAAGGATTCCAAGAAGTGTATTATGATTTATATGCAGGTTTAATCTTGGATTATAATTTCATTCTCAAAGGATTATCTATGTTGTATTTTATGTTTGAAATTGTAATACGAAGTTCATGTATGTAATCTATTTTCCAATACTGCTAAACTAATCAGTCCTTTAGGACTTGATTCCTTGTAATCATTCCAATGTTATGTAATAATGAATTGACTCTGGGTAACTTGGTCGGGGCATTACAGTTGGTATCAGATGAAGTTTAGTACACACCTTGGGAACTAGATTTATAAAAACTATGATTAGAGAAAATTACCCTAATATAGACTTTTAGGATTAGTATAGAAGAACTTCCTAGAATTTTGGTAATGCAGAGATTTTGTGAGTTTTTCAAGAAATACATCCCTGTCTGGATACTACAAGTGGATGTGGTTCTGGAACAGATGTACCTAGGAGTGAAAACTCTAACAAGGAGTTTTAGGATTGATACGAGGTATCCTGGTACACAACAACGAGCCTTACTGTGCACCTAGTTTGACATTCCCGGGGGGATATGCTTAGGATAATTCACATTTTCTTTAAAAAACAATTTGAAGTATTTTAAAATAAGATGAGAATAAATAACCTGGGTTAATACTAAGGTGATATAGATTGAAAATAAGGTGTTATGATATTCTTAAAATGATTTTATGACTATTATTACTCACACCATGCTTTCTGGTTTTAGTCAATGGATGGATTCCAAGGAAGTCATAGTAACATTGAAAATGATGTACAAGGTAGGAACGGTGGTGGAAACAATCAATGAAATGGAATGTTGATAGGAGTAAAAGATATCATGTTCATGTTGAATCATTTTTCCAGAAATATGATCAACAACATATACATTAACTTACTCCCAAACTCATCAAAGAAGAGAATGATGGAGAATGATAATAGCTCTAGTAGTGGAGACCATGAAGAAAAGAAAGCTCAATTTACATCTTGTAGGAAATGTGGAAGGTGACACCCAGGAAAGTGTCTCAATGGAAAAAAGAAATGATTTATGTGTGGTAAAGAAGGACATAAAGTAAAGAATTGCTGAGGAAAAATGAAGAGTACTATGGAAGAAAATAAAAAAGATCCCAGGAATTCATTTATAGTCATTTTCCGTAAATGTAGGGGATGTGGGAATTAACCAAGTCAATGCCCTATTCTATTAGATAACCACTAGGTCAAGAAACAACCTATGTGGAAATAAATTGATAACGAAATGTTTAAGAGTATTAATGATCTTTTTTGATGGGATTGCATTGGAATAATTTTCTCTTGTATGTGTAACTCTGCAGTTTTTTATATGAAAATTCTATTTGAGGAAGAATTATATTTTCTTTTATGGATATAGTTATAAAGAAATATTTGGGTTTATATGATCCTTGAATTTGAGGTAATTACAAGTTATTACTTTTTGGGATGAATATGCGAGGTATGAGATAACATTTGTGGTTAAAATATGTTATGGTTATTTTTGAGGAATTTATCTCATTTTTGAGAATGTTATAAAATTATATAGTTTTTGAAAAAGGACGATAAGTAGACCTTGTGACAACCAGTCATGTTGGAAAAAGCTATGGTAATTGAACCCACAACCGAAGTGTGACTAGAATTTATCGCCTACCACTAGACTACATGAATTCCCTTGTTTGTATGACTAATTATTTTTAGTTAAATGATTTTATGAATCAAGAATATGTTGATTTTGGGAACTTATGATTTATCAAATGGATATCCTTAGTATAGGAAAATGATTTGGTGATTAAGTGATAAATGTTACTTTGGAAGACATTCACTCTTTTAGGAATAATTTATACCAAAGGAAAATAAAATACTATGGGATTTCATTTGAAGAATAATGGTGGATTTTTTATTTTATAAGAAACTATTTTTTTATTATGGACTTATAGATATTTGGGTAATTTATGGAAATTATTAACCTATCATAGAGAATATGTGATTAGGTTAATTGATTTTAAGTATGTAACTTTAAGAGTATTCTATGTTATTTGGAGATAAATGTTAAGATTACCATGGAAGACTATGTGATCAAATATTTCAGAATTTTGGGTTTCAAACATAGTTTGGATTATTATGAATAATTTTAAGGACAATTGTTTATTGAATGGTCTTTGTTGAACTTTGGGTATTATTTGTTTAATTTTAGAGATTAAGAGTAGCATTCCTTTTAATAAAGGATTGTTCTTTTTGGGGATCATCTGATATTTTACTAACCATTTTAGTTTTAGTTAATATCTAAAGACAAGGGAAATAAAAAGTTTATCTTTTATGGATTATGTGATTATATAGAAGTTGATTCTAGCACTTTAGGTGTGACCAATTAATCTTAAATACTCATCATTTGGAGAAAAGATAAGTTTGTGGTAGAAATTTATTAAAGGAAGAAACTATACTTGAAAATTAAGTATATATCCTTATGTTCTTAGTCAATATCATGAATAAATTCCTCAAAATTATAAAAATAAACATAAAACAAAAACATTGTCCATTTACTCTTCCAACTGGGTAATCAAAAACCGTTTAACCCATCACAAGTTTATGGTTTTCTGGTAGTTAACTTTTATCTAATAAAGTTTTCTATCACTCTCCATCAGAACTTGATGATTTTTTTCACTTCCTTATCCATGTTTTCCTATATGGAACCCCAGTATGGGTTATCTCGAGGGACCTTTGTACTTCTCTTTATTTTTTTTAAAGTGACAGTTTTATTGAATCTTTTTCTGATGTGGGACTCTCAATGAAGTTTCCAAGCCCAATTTTAAAATTGCAAGGATGCAATTAAAAAATGGGGGGAAGAATGTAACACCCCAAAATTTTATAGTAAGTTATTTCTTTAAAGTAATTCAATAGCTTATACTACACACAACACTGACTTGGCTTGCGTTATTCGCATGATTGAGTTTCTATGAGACAACATATTAGTATTATAATTATTTAAACAATATATATATTAATCAATTAAATATTGTAATATGAATAGTAAAAAAAAATTAAATGTTATTTATATTTTTTCACATAAATAAAACATATTTATAATGAAATGTATATGTTTTGTTAAAATAGTTATATATTTAGAAAAACTATTTTCTTAAAAGAACTACTTTTTATGTCCTTTTGTGAATAAAAAATAAATTAACATTAGACACTAATAAAAAATTAATTTGGTAAAATAGAATTCATTTTTGGATTGGTAATATCAAATCTATCTTAGGGTGATTTTTTGGTATTTTTCTGAAAACTTCCAATTTTTGCTGAATAGTGAAAATATTGCATAGTACATAAAAATTGACTTTTTCATTTAAATAATTTTTTTTAATAAAAATTTATCTTAAATTAAAAATCAATACATATTACATATATTAGTACAATATATGTCATTTGAGTCATTTTATAATAAGACTATATATATCTAATTTTATTGAACTTTTTAATGTCTTTTACCCACCTTCTAGGCACATTTGAAAATTTGCATAAAACGTAATTTTACTGCTTATGTGAACTGAATGTCAAAAATAAGATAGACATAGTTTTCATCAATAAGTAAAATGTGGTTCAATATGAGGAAAATAATTTTTGGTGAATAGTAACTTTTGAATTTTATTTACCATGGTTAAAAGTAAATAGTGCAATTAAAGGTGAAAATGATATTATAATTACCCCAACACATATCATAATTCTATTGGATAAGTGTATTTTGACCTAAATCAGCCTTATGACAAAAATATGATCCTTTTTGATCCACTTGTATTTTATTAGGACATTTATTAAATTTTATTTAAAGAAGAGTGAAAATTATTAAATTCAAATTTTAATAACTAAACATTTTTTAATATAGGTTTATACATTAGATAAATTCTACTATAAATATTCATTATAAAAATAAAAAATTTTCCTACATCATGGTATTTTATTTATAAATTTTAGACAACAAATAATTAAATTTATATATGACATAATGATGATGCAATAATTACCTTATTAATGAAAGATAAAAAAAATTGCTATTATAAATATAAAAATAAATGTAAATTGAAACTTTTAATGACATACATGAATTTTCTAGATTAATATGACATGTTAGGGTTGATTCAATGTATTTTTTTCCATGTAATGAAGTTGTTATGACTTTCAAAAAAACCAAATACTAAATAGTGTCAAAATTGAAATAAATGAGTTTTTAAAACAAATACTATTTTATTAAATGATATAATATTATTAAAAATATAATAATAGGAAAAAAGACTTAGATAATGTTACATATGTCATTAATTAATCACTTAAGGTTTTTGTGTCATTTTATAGTAATTTTATTAACCATATAGTGTAAGAATACTAGAAGACATGGTAAAAGTTAAACTATTTAACTAAGAGTTAAATCTAAAAGATAAGGTTAGTATGGTGACCTAAACTTGTCTGAAACCTATTTCTTAAGATTATTTCTACCCATACCTACGTTATCCTGTAAATAAACCCATTTGGAGCTATTTTAAAGTGAAAATAAGTTTTTAATAAATTAATATTTCAAGATTTTCCTAAAATGCCTCTCACCTCTCTTATAAAAGGGTACTTACCCTTATCTTAATTTCACACCTCCAAATCCATTTGGATTGAACAAACCCTACTCAAATTTCCTCGCAAATACCTTCACTTAAACCTAGAGGAATTAATTTTATCATAAATCCCACCTATGGATCCCTTTTGTTCAAATCAAAAGGAAGAACCCGAAAAAGAGGTAATTATTTTATCACCTCTTTCAAAGTTTTTTCTTCTTATACTTATTCTTTATTTGTTTTATCCATAATAAAATAATAATTCCTGTACCTTATACATATTTATATGTTATTATAAATATCTTACCACCATATTAATTATTTTGTCCATCCTATGAATGATAAAGTCACCATGCGTGCGTACGTACGACTTACTGTCTCCATGTTGTGGTACAGTTTGTTATTCCACACTACATTATTTGGATGGGTATGATAATGAGTAAAATTTATGTAAATAATAAATATAATATGTTAATTATTCTTTATGTATAATATACCATCCAATTACATACTGTTTCACCATCAATAGAATGATATTGATTCTCATGTGTACATACAGCTTATCGTCTCCACGACGCGACGAGATTTCATTTCCCATCGTAACCATTCAAGAATAATTTTCATTTGATGATTAAAAAATTATTTTTTAGAACTTAATATCATTATGTATATTAATAAAATAAATCATATCCATAAAAAACCTGACTTACGTAATAAAACATATAAAGGAAAATGAATTAGTTAACACCCAAAAGAATGATACTACTGAAATATTATTAACAAAGCAATATTACAGGATAATATATGATATCATTATTATGTATGTGGTTATTTTATAATTTAATAAAATTCATTTAACCATTATATATGAGGTTAAACTTTCCCTCGACTAAAGGAAAGTATACGGTTAGGGTTTTTCATCTCACCTTTTATTCACATGAGATTCATGCTATATTTGACACTATTTCCTTTTGTGTGGTGTATGTACTTCCCATGATTTTATTATTTGTGTAATATAATTTAATTTATGAGTATTTACATCTTCATTATAAGATCCTTCTTTCATGGGTTGTATGTTACGTAAGTTACCAAATCGGTAAGGGAATTTCTAATTTCAATTTCCACTCATTGTGTTTTACGCACACTTCGTAAATTATCTTACTCCAAGATTATGTGTGAAATCACTATTTATTTTTTATGTAGTAATTTCCAATCCCATTTGTGTGTATATAATTTTGATACACATAATCACTCCAATGATAAATTCTCAAGTCAATTATATGAACTTGATAAGGGTAATCTTAGCTCAATTTCCATTCATTGAGTTAAACATCCAAGTCATTGGTTTTGTTTTTACAAGAATATGTTTGAATGTTCTATGATTGATTTACACTGAATATCCAATAATATTTAGTGTATTTATATTTTTCACACATAATTATTTCATTGATTTATCCTTAATCTAAGGATACAGTCTTTATAAGGTATTTCTTCTCAATTTACATTCCATTGAGACTTCTATGTTGTTATGCGCAAATTCACTTTTATATGGTGTATATGAAATTGTTTTACATATTATATCATAAATCAATTTATTCTCATGATATTATAAAGTTTTTATTAATTTTATTCCCCAATTATTTTTATTCAATCATCTTTCATTTGGTTAGGAATTCTTTAACTAAAATATTGTTTTAAATGTTTTAAAGATTTATTCTTCTAAATCTTTCTAATTAATATCCATGTTTTAAAAATGGTTTTAAGGATTTATTTATATGGACATTAATTTTTTAAAATTAAAATTAAATTCAAAAGTTTCAAAGTGTTTTGGGACACTTTTATTCAAAAATCACTTTTAAACGACTTCTTTGATAAAAAGTGCGACTTTTAAATGTTTACAACAAAAAGGGGATATTTCTCTCAAATAGTTTTACTAATTATTTTAATCTATATCAATATCCTTATTTTTATTTTATTCTTGATTGAGGTTTATTGATTATAATACAATCTTCCATATTGTATTCAATGAGTTATTTTTGACTCTAGATGTGTTATTTTTATACCATTCATGGTTTGTGGTTAAAGTAATGATATTTCGTATGATAGTTTTAATTGGTATGTTTAGAGTATGTTTCACCTTTTTCATATGAGGAATTAATTGGACTTAGTAAGTGATGGTCGTGGACCTCTATATCCCCTTGATGCATTGGTAGGTCTCATGAGACAAACAAGTTTCTTAGAACAGGGCCTTGACAAAATTTATATTTAGGGTCTTGGCACGAGGCCTTGAATTTGTGGTTAAGATGTCCGACATTATGCATTCCGTCATTATGAGATTAGTTATTGATGTTACATGTGATTATTCGACTAGTATAATATCCATGAGAATAAGTAAATGTAATTATTTGATTTATCTTTTATATATTATGATGAGGTTTATGTTTGAAGGGCTTGTGTTTCAATTTTATACCTTTCCATAAAAGTTTATGATTATTTATGATAGCTTCCGCTATATTTTTTTTATCCTTAATGAGAATATAAGATCACCCCTTTCTTATGTTTTATTTTCCCAGGATGCCAAGAAGTGTATTATGATTTATATGTAGGTTTAATCTTGTATTATAACAGCATTCTCGAAGGATTATCTATTTTGTTTTTTATGTTTGAAATTGTAAGGTGAAGTTCATGTATGTAATATATTTTTCAAGACTGCTAAACTGATAAGTCCTTTGGGACTTGATTCTTTGTAAATATGCCAATGTTATGTAATAAAGCACCGAATTTGGGTAATTGGGTCAGGGAAATACAATTCATCCATATATTGATTGATATTCTCTTAGCTAGACCACTGATAGAAAGTATTGAAGAGTTGAAGATTTATATTTTCAGAACCTTCAAGATTAATTATCTTGATTCTTCAAAGTGAATCCTTCTTATGTATATTGTATGGTAATTAAGTAAGTGAAATTTGGTTTTATCATACTAAGAACACTTTTTGGATGTTTTTGGAATGATTTGGAGTGTTTGAATCAAAACTAGTTACCACCCCTTTAGTTTCATGTAATAAATTATCTAAGGTGATATACACATGAATTAATGAGGTGTATATATTCACAAGGAAGGGTTAATATGAATTTTTTAGGAATCTTAATTTATTCAACTGTATATAAAACGATTGGCATTGAAAAATTAGTGGAATTTTTAGTATGTTTTTAGAAATTATTGGGAAGGAAAACTAGTAATAGGTCTAGTGGATCCATTGTTATCACAAAATAATGGAACTGATATAATTATATTATTTAATGGATGATTCATTATAGGTATATATTGATGAAGACATTAAAGGATATACAAATTCATTATAAAGTATCATTAGTGATGTGTTTTCTTTTAATAAACTATAATTAGTTGGATGTCTTGAAATAAATATTTTGTATCACTAAAACCCATGTAATTAGAGAACACATTCATTATAGATGATGGAAAGGAGTTTATATTGCTATGTGTTTTGTTTGAGGAACTCTAAGAGCTAGAGAGAAACATAAAATTTTTCCATGAAAATCATAGAATGATTTATCTTATAAAGAATACTATATTTCACTCTTCAATGAAACATATAAAAATAATGTATCACTTTATAAATAATCTTTTGGAATATGGGGTATTAGAGTTAATGAATACTGATAGATTTAGGAATACAAAAAACATGTTAACCAAGTTTATTATTTAGGAAATTAGGGGTGGAATTTTTCCCGAGTGAAAATTCGGTGATAGGTAATCTAAAGGTAACAAATGTAGAAAACATGTAAAAGAAAAGCAGAGGAAATAATATGAAAAGTGATTATCAACATTCTTAAACACGTGAAATTAGTTCTTAAATGGGATATTTTTGGGCCTATGTGTAAAAATAATTTTTTATTTTGTTTCTGAATGTTAAAAAGGCATGTCTCTAGGAGAAATTTTTAAAATATATAGTAGTTACTCATGAAACATGTAGTTGAAGATACTGTAATAGCATAATCAAGATATTCCATTTTAGGTTGGTACACTATTCACTAAATAAAATAGTGGAGTAGGCATACTCATTTACTAACTAAAGGTGACATTGATTGAGAAATAATCATCGAAAAAGATAAAATGGTGGTGAAAATATTTAAACTGGTTGAATTCTATAAATATTTTCTACCTATATCTATTTGGGATCACTTTTACATCAGTTGAACTATTTTTTAGTAATCTCTTGATTCTTATGAGTTGTGTTTTGGAATTAAGTGAAATTGAAACTCAATGTTATATTCTCTTATTATAATATTTGATAAAATGTTTAGTGTTTTATATAGAGTGGTACTTGGTCGAAAACACATAAATATATAGTTTTCCAGTGTGTGTGAGAGTACATATTTTCATTATTACATTATTCCACTCTGAGAGTGTTAAGGGTGTGTTTTGGTGTGTGGATAGGGTACAAAGCTTCTCATTTTTCATATATAATTTTCATGTTTTTTCTATTTCATAACATCTATGACATTTTTATGGATGAGTGTTTCTATAATAAAGGTTTCAACACATGATATTTTTGACATTGAAAGAGTATTGGGAGAGTGTGTGACTGAGACCCAACTCAATATTATACTTATTTATTACCATTTCATTCATATAATATGATATATCCATTCCATGAATTTATTAAAACATGTTCATTTTCTAAATATGATAATGTTCTTATATTAAAATTTATATAAAATGGTCATAGAAGTTCCAAATTATATTGAGATCCTCATGATATAATTACACAAATATTAATCATATGTATTATAGTTTAGATACATCAATCTAATAGGATATGATTGACGTCTAATTATTTCTAATTGGGGTTTCATAATAAATTATTATTATTATCTTGTTATTTTAACTTTTCAATTTTAGGTATAAAAGATCTTGAAGATCGACTTGATAAGTGTAACAACACATCTTTGGGGTTCCATTTAATGTTTTAATCTATAAACAAATGTATTAGTCTAGCAACCTGAGGATATTTTTAATTTATGTCAATAATCATATACCTTCATGGATCATGAATACTAAAAAAAATTAATCTAATGATGATGAAACTTTTATAGTATTTCATTAGTGGTATATCACTTATTGAATTGTCAATATATTATTTTTTTACTTCGGAGTAAAAGATAAATATCTCTCTAGCCCATTGACTACAATAATAGGGCCTTCAATAAATTCATAGCCATATAGATGGAGTTAATTCTATCCAAAATACTCAATGGAGGATAAATAAATCATGGAAGTATTATTATATAACTTATGCATCCAAAATCATGAGATATCTTGAGATAAAGAGATTATATTACATAATAATGTTCATAATAAATATTCATTGATATACGTTATCATTATATATTTAGGGTATATAATGAGTTCCTTAATACGACTCTTGGTTAGTGAGTAGGTTCAGATTCTATTAAGATAAGTTTTCATTGTCTCATAGATAATGTGTGTCCCTATGTTCTCCCAATTAAGAAAATTAGTGTTTAGAACAAATTTCCCCACCCCCATCAATGGGCCGATAAATGTTTGAGTGTGAATGGTCAAAAGTAAATGAATAAAAAAATAAATTATATATTATTAAATATTATGATAATAATAATTGAATTCATATATCAAATTATTCATTAATTATTTAATTATAAATAAATGAAAACAAAAAAACATTATTTTTCATTTCAATATAAAATATTCAGGGTTCATTAAAAATATTTGGGATAAATACGAAAAGTTAATTTTTCATATTTTATCATATGAAATATAAGATGGTAATAAATGAGTGATTAAATATTCATAAAACCTATAACATATTAACTATGTTAATCATAACATAATAATTAGGTTTTGAATTTAATTTTCTCTAATGATTAAAGTTAAATGAAGGAGAGTTGAGAATAATTTTAAACCTCACTTTAAACCTGTGAATTGTTTCAAATAAAATTTTAATTTTTCCCTCCTATCATCTTTTTAAATGCCTTGAGTAATAACCAAAAAGGTAAAATAATAATGTATCAATTCTATTACATGAATCAATAACACATTATTCCCATTGATAAACTAACACCATAGATAAATTTTATATTTTATGATGGAATAAGATACTTGATGAAAAAAACTATAATATTTCTAGAGAATTTATAGATTATTTTTAATGACCCTCATTTTGTTCCTTCTAGATCTAATGATTCTACATTTAGTAAACTATGTTAATATCTCATGAAAAAGTAATGAATTTTTTTTTAATTATCATTGTATAAAAATATGCACTATAAAATCCTTTGATGAAATTCTAGCATAGATATTCTATATCATGTTCTATAACCTAGATATGTTGAATTTTATTTGAAAATACTAGTACCAAACCATTCTATTTCACCCAGATTACTTTAGTGTCTCAAATATTATAAAATGAATAATGTGGAGAGATCTATTCAAAAATAATTTTTATAAACATCACTATGTTCATAGGGATACAAATAATTAAACCTATATTCTTGTGATTCTAATAAGAATAGAAGGGAAAAAATATAATATATATTTTAAAACTAATGTAACCTTTACCACATCATTTTATATAAAAAATGATTATGATATACAATATTTAAGAGCACATGAGCCTCAACCTGGTTGGTGAGGACTCCTTAAGTGAATCCAAGAAACTTGAGATCAAATCCATGTGGAGGCATTTTTATGGGTTACTTTAGGATTACTATAGTAGGTACTGTAGAAGGCACTGTTTGGTACTATAGTAATTGAAACTATTGACTATTTTGGGTCTTCGAGCCACCAGTTTTGTCCTCAGGTCTTTCAAGGACTTCGGGCCACCCAAAGCCTTTAAGCCAGAATGGATTTTGGGCCACCTCAAGGACTCCTAGAAACCTTAAGGAATTCAGGACACATGAATTGTAGATGTACTAGACTAACTTAAAAGGAACAAGGCCCTTGATGTGGATTCAGAGTAGTCACATTCACCTGAGTAAAGATAGTTGAACTTAGAATAATGAGATATTATGGTTTTTCCATCAGTACAAGGCCTGTGCATCCCTGCAAAGGATAGCTAGCTGACCATTCATGCGAAGGTGTAGTTTAGATCATGATGAAAATGTTGGGGAGGGGTAGTTTCAAGTAGTTATTTTTTAGGATGAAATCCTTTATGTTCTTCGGGTCCTGTACCATCACAAAGCCTACAAGCTACGTACGGGTTCCCATTCAAAACTTAAAAGGGGGATTATCAAAAATTAATAAAAAATTAAGGCCTTTGGGCCATTCAAGTTGGATATACAACAATGAATATGAGGTAATTTAATTTTCATGTTTTAAAGAGGTAATTGAATGATAAATTTTATTGAATTGAAAAATGAAAAAGTAAATGATTCTACATAAAGTATTTAATCAATAAATTAATTTTCTTTTCTGTTATTAGTTATTAGATTCATTTTGTGACACTCACATTTGAATCCAATTATTGAATCCAATTATGTAACATCTTGATTTTTTAAAAGGAAACACCATAGTAAGCATGATACACCACATCGAGCTTAAGAAAACAACTAAATATTATTATTTAAATGTTACCATTATAAATTAATACTTATAATGGTATTAATTAATATTTTTAACTAAATAATGAAAATAGGGTTTACACATGATTATATAATGATTAATTAGTTACTAAATTAATTAGAAATGGAAATAAAAACCAATTGAATATAAATGATGTGCTTTTATGAAAAAATATGTAAATTTCAATAATTTTTTTTACGAAATAATCAAATAACAATTTTTTTATTACATTAATGAAATATAATTTCAATATAATGTTTAAAATTCATCTTATATAATTTATAGACATGATATAAGAAAAAAATAAATTTTATGTATAAAAGTAATATTTTTTAAGGTAGTTTTGTCACCTTTGTATGGAACACATGTTTTAAATATATATTTTTACTATTTTATAAATAATATTTGAAAAATAAACTTTTTATTTGAAATAGGGAAATTAAAATTTACTTTGGTTATTTTTTTTATTTTTCTATTGTGGTTTATTTTCAAATGAATACTGAAAAAAATAATGCATTTTAATTAAAAAACTACATTTTAATTAAATTTATTTAGAGTTTTAAATAATATTTTTGAATGGTATTAATGTATAATTACATAATTTTTTATAATATAATCCAAATTAGTTCATTGGAATCAATTTCACATTGAAATTGGATATAAAAACTTGGTGAACTTTTGAACATTTTTACTTTTAAAACTCGTTTTCTCATTCTGTCAATGGGATTAAATTTCTATTTATTTTTTAGAATTATATGTTTTTAATTTATAAAATTGTACTCCATATTTTAAATCATAATTTAAAAATTATTTAAAAGATCCCCTTTATTTTTGGACATTATGAATAGTAACTTTATAATTATTTTTATTACCATGGTTAAGGATAAATCAGATAATTAAAGGTTAAAATAATATTATAACTAATATAAAATAACCCAAAAACTTTTAATAATTTCATTGGATGAGTTTATTTCAACAAAAAACATTCTTGGGTGAAATTTATATGCTTTTTACTCCACTTGGGTCTGAGTAATAAATTTATAATATTTTATTTGAAACAAAAGTCAATTTTTTCACACTTTTTTTTAACAATTAAAGTATTTTTAACAAGGGGTAATAGAGGGAATCTCTTAGAGTATAAATATTCTATAGAAATAAATAAAATTACATACATGATGGTAATTTATTTATAATTTTTAGGAAATAAATAATTAAATGAAATTGTGACACAGTGATGATGGAGTTATTGTTTAATTAATGGATTACTCAAATTAATGATATTAAAAACATTAAAATAAATATATTTTGAGTGAATTAATGTTATCCATGAAATTTTAGAATTAATTTTACACGTTCTTAATTATTTTAAAAATATTTTTTTACTTATATTGTAGTTACGATATTTTTAAAAAGTCAACTGATGAATAGTGTCAAAATTGATACTATTGATATTTTAAAATGAATAATATTTTATTAAATGATATTAAATTCATAAAAAATAAAACATTCGACAAAATGTTTTGGTATAAGTCTTATAATGTTATAAATTACTCATCAAGTTTTATTTTTTAATTTTATATTAATAATAGGTACCCACAAAGTGTAAATTACATGATATCTCGGTAAAAATTCAAAATGGTAAAATAAGGGTTAAAACAAAAAGAAAAGGGTTTAAAAATATTCAAAATAAGTCTAATTTTTATTTTATTAAAGGATTTAGAACCCTAATCATTCTATCTTAGAAATAAATTTTCTTAGTACAATTATTAATTTAAAATTAATTTATATTAATTTAGTATTTTGTAGAATTCCAAGAGTGCCCCTCCCCTCTTCTATAAAAGAGAACTCATTCATATATATTATTCACAACATAAAGACCTTTTTGGTTAGGCAATGATATTCCAAAATACCTTCTTATAATCCCTAAACAAATTCCCGATGCTTTATTTTAGGCATAACAACCTCCTTAGATCTGTAAAAATTTTAATCAAAGGGGATCATCTGAAGAATAGGCATCATTTTTAATTAAGTATTTATATTTTATTTCTTCTTAGACTTACTTAAAATCACATTAAACTAGGTTGAAATAATAACTAAAGTTTATTAAATATACTGATATGTTTTTATGCTAATATAATAACCTAAATCCATCTCCACTTCTATCAAATGGGAAAGAATTAATTATTAGTGCATACATGTGAATTATTACCTCCACGAACTGATATGATTCATTTTCCATCACCATATCTCAATATTTGTTATAATTATAGAATTAATATTTATATATGATATTATTAACATATTTATCACTATAATATAATAATATAACAACTACTTTTTAACTTTCTATGCACATAATATTGAAAATAGTGTTCGTCCATATGTGTGAACTATCACCTCCACGAAGCGATGTGATTCGTTTTTAATCACCACATCACATGGATAAATTATATAAGTATATTTAAAATATTAATATTATATTAATGATATTATGATCATTATGGTATGGTAAAATAATATTTATATTCTTTCCATAATGATCACTAAAAAATGAAAATGTTACTCATGTGCGTGTATGGCTTACAGTCTCTATGATTGTAATGTAGAACATTTTTAATATATATATTTAATTTATATATTTAATAGTATAATTTATGTATAAATGTTATTATTATGACATTAATATTGTTCTCGAGATGATGGAATAGTGACCAATTTGACTATTCACATCACACCAAATTCATTTTGGACTCAAGTACGGAATATTGTCAAAACGTCCAACATGAACTTTAATAATTAACTAAATGTTATAACATGATATTAAGTGATATAAAATGAATAATAAATATTAAAAAATGTTCCCAAGAAATTAAATAATTAACACACATTTATTATCCAGGAATATAAAGATCATACAGAATGAATCAGACTCAAGGTATGAGATTATCTTTGAAACCCCACTTTTAATGTTACTCTTTCAACTATTTTTAAAAAATATAAAATGAATATTTTTTAATATAAATCATGAATGTAATTTATATATTTAACTTATCATTAATGTTTTGATGATTCCATTATAATTTAACACATTTATTTTCAAATATAGAATTTTTATTTTTGAGTGTGCGACTTTGTAAAAATGATTTCAAAGTGGAAATGTTATTTTTCATTTATTCTTGTTTTATGTGTTAAGATTATGTTATGTTTCTGGGTCATTTTTTTAATAATATGAGTGGTTCCATGATAAACTGTAGTGACTTGGTTTCTGGCCCTTTTAGACATTAAAATACTTCTATTAATAATTCCAGAGTTAGGCGTGAAAGCGGCATGCGATTCCGAGATACGGTGTTCCCCATATTAATTTTATAAAAATATTAAGTATATTTAAACTATGAATGAGGCAGGAAAGAGTTATCTCTTAAAAGGTATCTTAGATCAGAAATATGAGGGCACAATTGCATTCAGGCCGTGTCGTTTACCCTAAGTCGGGTGTAACCTTTGCGGGCGCGAGCCTGCAGTAGAAAAAGGTGACCAGTGGCGTTTTTGTAAATAAATGAGTAATTTACTTATGGGTGTCGGATCAAATAACTACTGAATAGAGTCTCATATCGAAATTTGGATATCATGGTTAAGTCTGGAACGTCGTGTTCACCCTAGGCGCGGCATAATTTTAGTTAGCGCCGGGTGCCGGGTCAGAGGTGTATTGGTGCAGAGTTAAAATGATTTTTTTTATTAAAAATAATAATAAAAATCAATATAATTCTCCCCTTCCTCCTATTTTCATTCGGTTAACCACCCTCAACCCTCCCCCTTGAATGAATCAGGGTGCTTCGGGCGTCTGTTTTTGGCGCCGATCTTCAGCAGATCAAGCTTCAATGCGTTGCAGGTGTCGTTCAGCACCTGAAGCTTCATCATTTCACCCAAAAGGTAAGTGGTTTGAGTTTTAAAATACTAGATCCAATTTATTCATTGTGTTTCTTTAAATATCCATAAGGGTTGTGTATTTCGGATCCCAAGCTTTCTGAAACATGTTTCAGATCTGAATTTGGAGCACCGAGGTGCTCCCGGTGGTCCCCGGATGTTTTTCGGCGGTAAGGCCGGATTCCAGTGTCGATCGTGGTGGAATCCAGCAAGGGTGGAGGCGGAGAGGCGGTGGCGCAACAGTTTTTGGCTCTTGTGCAGTGGATTCCAGCTCTGGCATAGCGGTTTCCAGCTCCAATGCGGTGGTTTCCTGCGAGATAGGCGGTGGTCCGGCCAGAATTATCTAGGGGTTCTTTAAACCCCCGTAACTCACAAACCGTAACTCCGATTTGTGAGTCATTTGTGGAGACACGTTCCTTTCATTGGGACAAACCATTTGATATTACCTTGGGAAATTTTATGAGTCGGGTTTATGTCCCGGGCTACAAATCATTTAAATAATAATAATATTTTTTTATTATTCAGGTTCGACTCGCCATAACATCTGCATGGAGAATCTGATTGACGCACCGTTAGTGCCGTTGTGATCTTGATTATGAAGTGGAATTTTCAGGATTGTTTTTGGCCACTGGGACCGAAATCAAGATTTGGGCCCCATGAGGCCAGGTTTGGGTGTTTATAGAGAAACGCGAATTTTTTCGTCGGGTGTCCGTTTTAGACGAAGGAGTAGATGATCTCGTACATTTTTCCAAGGGGATCATAATGGTGAATTAGGTTGATGAATTTAGGAATCGAGGTGTGGGCCCAACATGGGATTGCTATAGTGAATAGTATATTCTTCATCATTTGTCCTTTTTAGGAGGGTAAATAGCCTATCCTACGTGTTTTTCCACATTAAACACGATGGTGACCTCAGTCTAGGCCTCAGAGGTGCACAATGTGGAAATATTGTGGATCACTTGGGTTAGCGATGTTCGAACCAGAAACGGTTGAGTGAACTCCCTTGGTTTGTTCCTATGAGGGTTTGTGTGGCATTACAACCCTAGTACAGGTTTGTAATCCCCTCGATAGGATGATTTCAGATAGAGTTGTGGTATCCTTCTGGTGATTTTGGAGTAGGATCCTCTAGCTTCGCTTCCGTAAATCGGGTTCTTGGTATCGCTGTGACTGCTTATCCACGGGCGGTGATCCCCTATCGAGTAGGACAACCCTGTAGGGTTTTAGGTATCATTGGGAATATGATCCCCTACGCACTGGGCCATATTAGTAGGGTTGCGGTATCCTCGGGTATATGATCCTCTACTCAGCGTCTGGTTTTATATAGGTTTGTGGTATCATTAGTAATGTGATCCCCTACTCAATGCATTGTTTTGGTAGGGTTTGTGGTATCATTGGTTCGATCCCATACTTCACAAGTTATACAAGATGAGGTTTCCTGCATTGTTATGACCACCTTTACACATGAGATGATCCTCTATCTAAGTGATGTGTTCTGTGGACTGTCAGATCAAGTTGTGGTATCCCCCAATGCATCCTAGGAGTGATCACCTATCTTTGATATCTTGGAGTTAGTGGAGTGGGTTCGTGTATCCCCTTGCGGACCCTAGGAGTGATCCCCTATATGAGGAGTTTGGTGTTTCCACTATTTCAAAGTGGTGTTCTTAGTGATGAAGTTCGATGATCCTGTTCTCTCGGATAGGCCATCTGGGATGGTGGTGTGAGGCCAGATAGAGTGTATCTCTTGGACGAGTGTAATACAGGATGATAGAGCCTGTGGAGCGTGTTCTCCTGGTTTGTGTAAGCCTTAGAGCATTGAGTAGAACCTTCCACTGGTTATGAGGTCGGAACCACATGAGGCTTGGTTCTTGAGATGGGTATATTTGTATGTTCATGGTATATGTATGGGAATATACCCGAGTTGAGCTAACTAGTCGTATTTAGCTGAGAATGGTCTTGAGAAGGAGTTTATCTCCCATTTTGGTTCCCCCTGGCTGGGACGAGCTAACTTTTTTCCTTTCAATTATTCTCTTTTGTTTTGGGATTTTTGGGATGCCTACAGTTTATTTTTATACTCACCCATGTATGGGCTTTTCCCACACATGTTTTGTATATTGTGTATACCCTAGGTCTTTCAACAGAGTCCCAGGAGGACACGGAGTTGGCAGAGCTTAGTGAGCTTAACCGACCGGGGTGTTTACCAGATCTGTGTCGAGGAGATTTTCAACGGGTGACTTTGACAATGATCTCCTCTATATGAGTAGGTTGGATGCTTTTGAAGTTTTATTTTGGTGGGATATTTATTTTCCCTTTCGTACTTTTGTTGTACTTTGGTTGTGGGTTAGACGTATCCTGACATTTATTTTCAGTTTTTATATATATCTCTACATTGTTTCATGGAGGTGTATGTGGGTGCATGTGTGCAGGTACCTTAGGATAATTCCTCCCATGTGTGTGATAGCCTACTTGGCGCTAGTCGCGAGCCCATGGCCTATTGGACGTGATCTTGGGGAGTCGCGGGTCGAGCCCCGTTGGGTCGGGTTGTGACAGAGTGGTATCAGAGGTGGTTCCACCTTTGGGATCTCTGAGTGTAGGTGGTCTAGCTATGAGTTTGATTTGGGTTGTATAGAGACAATGTTAAGATGTTTTGAGTTCTAATTTCAAGCTAGGGACTCCAGTGTTGGTGTGGTAGATGATGTATCCATTCACCAGGACACTAATAACCTACATTTCAACTCAAGACATTTGTACACTGGTTATAGGGAAATAATGGTATATGCATCATATAGGACTGGGTTTTGGGTTTTCCTTGTCCTTCTTCAGTCAGCTCCCCATATATACTCTTTGATCGTGTTGCGTCTTGATTGTATTTTAGGATGCATCCACGATAACAGCCAGTGAGGGTTCCGCAACGGGATTTTAGTGATGATCCTCCCCTAGTAGAGGCTTTGGAGCAGGGCACATGTTCTGAGGTTGGGCCTCCAGGTGGTCCTCCAATTGAGCCATCACCTGTCGAGCAACTGGTTGTGCCGGAAGTTCAGGATGAGGATACAAATAGGTTGAGTGCACTGCATGAGTTCCATAGGCAGCAAACTCTAAGGTATCGGGGTGATCCAAACCCCCAGGCAATTGACGACTGGCTTGAGGTATTCACCAGAGTTTTCTGCCTGGTGAGGACACCTCCAGATCAGATGTTGGTCCTTGAAGAGAGCCTTCTACATGTTTTCTACTTGAGATGGTTGAATCTGGTAACATAGTCCCATGATGAGGAGACGCTCACGTGGATAGAGTTTGAGTGTCTCCATAGGGAAGTTTTCTATCTGGTCACGCTGAGGTCAGTGTGGATCCAAGAGCTTCTGCAGCTTTGGAAGGAGGGAATGACTGTGTCGTAGTACTCAACGAGGTTTACAGATCTGTCACGCTACTCCCTGAATATGGATCAATACCCCTTCTTTAGGGATTAGAACTTCAAGTAGGGCCTACGTAGAGACATCCAGTAAAGTGTGGTTTCTTTGTGCTTACCCACCTATGCTGGAGTGTTGGAGTGGGCCTTGGTGGTGGATAGATTTCTGGATAAGCATATTCCACCCTTTAGTGTTGGGCACACAAGAGCTGAGAGCTTGTCAGCTGGCTCAGTAGCTGGTAGCTGATGGCAGGCGTAGGGGTTCAGACATGCTTAACGTTTCTGAAGGCGACCCTAGGATAGAGGATATGAGGCTCAGGGCTCTCAGGCCAGTTTTGGTCTATCGTAGGAGAGTTTGTGTTATGTTTGTGATGGATAGGGACATCTTGGTAGAGACTATCCAACCCGACGTGTAGCTGAAAGGGGGATGATTGATAGGCCACCTTGGAAGAGAAAATGTCTCGAGTATGTAGGTCTGCAGGGTGGTGGATGTGGCGACCAAGCTAGTGTAGCAGCGGGAGCTGGCAGGCGATATGAGTTGCCTCCACCACCACCCCTAGTTTTTCCATGCCAGGATCAAGGAGCTAGAGGACAGGGGTGAGGACACCTATAAGACTTAGAGGCTATTGACCAAGAGGATTCAGAGTGATTCTCGCTGGAGGGCTGGTGAGGCGATGTATACGGTGTGTCTGGGTGCACGATGCGAGGTGTTGTAGTGAGCGGGACAAGAATGATGATGGTTTTTGAATTTTGAATTTTCATTTTCCTCTTTTTACTATTTTTTATCACAACCGGTGATTTGGAAGCGGATCAACTGATGATGTGGCGATGACGACAGGGATGGTTGATGACATTCAGGCGGGTGTTTTTGAATCTGGTCATGGTGGTTTATGTCTGTTGATGTATTTGTTTTTAAAGCTTTTTATGTTTGTATTTTAATTATGATGAGTGCAGTTCCCACTAACCAACAAAGTGGTTTCACGAAAATTTAAAAAATAGATTTTGAGTTGAGAGAGATCCTTCCCCCACAGAGACACATTTTTGTGATGCGATTAAAACCATGTGGGTGAGTCAGTGTCATCCAAAGCAGATAGTATCGAGGTGCAGTAGACGAGTCCCTTTGACATATGTTTTTGGGTATGGTTGTGTGTTGGTGAACTCACTAGCATGGAAAAACCAGTTGAGAGTTCATTTTCCTTCCCTTAGGCTTATGACTTTTCGGGGACGAAAATTCCTAAGGTGGGGAGGATGTAGTGACTCAGTTTTTGGCCCTGTCAGACTTTGGAATATTCCTACTAATAATTTCAGATCTAAGCATGAAAGTGATATGAGATTTCGAGACATAGTGTTCCTGAAATTAATATTATAAAAATATTAAGTATTTTCATACTATGCACAAGGTAATAATGAACTATCTCCTAAAAGGTAGCTCAGATCATAAATCTGAGGGCACGGTTGCATTCGGAGCTTGCTGTTTACCCTAGGCGGGGTGTAACCATTGCAGGTGTGGGACTTCTGTAGAAAAAGGTGAATAATGGGGTTTTCGTAAATAAATGAATAATTTATTTATGGTTGTCGACTCGAATAACTCCTAAACAGAGTCTTGGATCGAAATTCTGAGATCACGGTTGAGTCCGTAACGCTGTGTTCACCCTAGGCGTGACATAATTTTAGTCTGCGCCGGGTACCATGTCGGAGGCATGTTGGCGGGGAGTTAAAATGATGTTTTTATTTTAAAAAATAAAAAAAATCTAATTATCCCCCTTCCTTCCTCCTCAGTGCATATGAAAAACCATCCTCCACCCTCCTCCTTTGACGAATCAAGGTGTTACGAGCGTCTGTTTTTGGCCCTAATTGTCAGCAGATTGAGATTCAGTGAATTGCGGGCATTGTTCTGCACCCGAAGCTTCGGCGTTTCACCCATGAGGTAGGTAGTTTGAGTTTTAAATTTTTTCCCATTTATTCATTGTTTTTCTTCAAATCTCCCTAAGGTTTGTGTAGTTTTAATCTCGATATTTCCAAAACATGTTTCAGATCTCAATTTGAAGCACCGGGGTGCTCTCGGTGGTCCCCGAATGTTTTTCGGTGGCAAGGATGGATTCTGGCGGTGGCCCTGGAAGAATCCAGGGAGGGAAGTGGCAGCACATCAATTTCTGGCTCCATCATGGAGGATTCTTGCTCCTGTGAAGTGATTTCTGGCTCCGGCGCAGTGGTTTCCGATGAGACATGCGGTGGTCCGACTAGAATTTTCCAAGGGTTCTTTAAACCCCCATAACTTGCAAATTGTAACTCCGATTAGTGAGATGTTTTCGGTGACACATTCCTTGAATTGAGATAGATCTTCTGAGATAGCTTAGGTAATTTTTATGGTTTGGGTTCATGGAATGAGGCTACAAAATGTTGAAATAATAATAATATTTTATTATTATTCAGCTTTGACCCGCCATAACTTCTGCATGGAGCATCCGATTGACACGCCATCAGTGGAGTTGTGATCCTGATAGTAAGGAAGAAATTTTAGGATAGTTTCTAGGAACTGGGACCAGGATCATGGTGTGGGTCCCATGAGGAAGGGTTTGGGTGTTTACGGAGAAATGTGACCTTTTCGTCAGGTGTCTGTTTTGGACAATGGAGTAGACAAACTCATAGATTTTTCCAAGGGGATCGCAACAGTGAAATCCTCTTGATGAGTTTAAGAGTTGAGGTGTGGGTCCCACATAGTCTTTCTATGGTGAATAGTACCTTTTTCACCTGTTGTATGTTTCGGGCGAGTAAATATCCAATACTGTGTGTTTTTTCCCGTAGAACACGATGGTGGCCTCGGTCAGGGCCTAGGAGGTGTGCAGTGTGGTGATGTTGTGGGTCACTTGGGTTAGCAACATTCGAACCAACAATGATTGAGTGAACTCCCTTGGTTTGTTCCTATTATGATCTGTGTGTCATTACAACCCCAATACATTTTTTTAATCCCCTTAATAGGATGATTTCAGATAGAGTTGTGGTATATCTCTGGTGAGTCTAGAGTCAGATACTCTAGATTCGCTTCCCTAGATCGGGTTATTAGTATCATTGTGACTGCTTATCCACAGGTGGTGATCCCCTATCTAGCAGTCCACCGCTTTTGGGTTTTAGGCATCATCGAGAATATGACCCCTATGTAGTGGGCCGTATTAGTAAGGTTTTGATGTCGCTGGGTATACGATCCTCTACTCAGTGTGTGTTTTTTTGTAGGGTTGTGGTATCATCGGTAATGTGATCCCCTACTCAGTGCGTGGTTTTAGTAGGGTTTGTGGTATCGTTGGTTCGATCCCATACTTCGCAAGTTATACATGATAGGGTTTCTGACATTGTCATGACCACCTTTACACATGCGATGATCCTCTATCTGAGTGATGTGTTCTGTGGACTGTCAGATCGGGTTGTGGTATCCCCTAGTGGATCCTAGGAGTGACCCCTTATCTATGAGATCTTGGAGTTAACAGAGTGGGTTCATGTATCCTCTAGAGGACCCTAAGAGTGATCCCCTATTCGAGGAGTTTGGTGTTTCCACTGTTTCAATGTGGTGTTCTTAGGGATGAAGTATGATGAGCGTGTTCTCTCGGATGGGCCATTTGGGATGGTTGTGTGAGGCCTGATAGAGTGTATCTTTTGAACGAGTGTCTTCTGGGATGATAGAGATTGTGGATTGTGTTCTTTTGGTTTTTATAAGCCTTATAACTTTGAGTAGAACCTGTCACTGGTTATGAGGTCGGAACCACAAAAGGCTTGGTGCTTGAGATGAATATATCTAGATGTTCATGGTATATTTATGTTCATATACCTGAGTAGAGCTGACAAGACGTGTTTAGCTGAGGATGGTCTCGAGACGGAGTTTCTATCTCATTTGGGTTCCCTCTGGCTGGGATGAGCTGACTGTTTTCTTTCAATTGTTCTCTTATATTTTGGGGTTTTGGGGCGCATACTGAGTATTTTTATACTCAGCACTTCATGGGATTTTCCCACACATGTTTTTTGTCTTGTGCAGACCTCATGCCTTTCAATGGAGTCCCAAGAGGACCTGGAGAAGGAGGATCTTAGTGAGCTTGAATAACCATGGAGTTTACTGGAGCTGTGTCAAGGAGCTTTCTGGTGGGTTCTTTTAATAGCGATCCCCTCCTTCTGAGCAGGTTGTATGCTTTTTCAGTTTTAGTTTTGTGGGCCATGTATTTTTCCTTTTTTAATTTTTCTGTACTCTGGTTGTGGGTTAGATGTATGCATTCATTTCTTTTCAGTTTTTATATATATATCTACACTGTTGCATGGAGGTGTGTTTGGGTGCGTGTGTATAGGTACCTTAGGCTAATGCCTCCCATGTGTGTGATAGTCTATTCGGCGCTAGTCGCCAGCCCCTAGCCTATTAGAGGTGGGCTTTGGGGGTTGCAGATCGAGCCCCGTTGGGTCGGGTCGTGACAAAGTGGTATCAGAGGAGGTTCCACCTTTGGGATATCTAACTATAAGTGGTCTAGCTATGAGTTTGGTTTGGGTTTCATATCAGCAGTGTTAAGATGTTTCGTGTTCTACTTTAAGGTTAGAGACTCTAGTGTTGGTGTGGCATCTGACGTATCCATTCACTAAGACTCTGATAACCTTCCTTTCGAATCAGGACATTAGTACACTGGTCTTAGGGAAGTAATGGTATATGAATCATATATGACTATGTTTTGGGTTTTCCTAGTCCTTCTAGAGTTAGCTCCCCAGATATACTCTTTGACTGTGTTGCGTCCTGATTGTATTTCGGGATGCATCCACGAAGACAACCAGTAAGGGTTCTGCAAAGGGATTGTGGGGACAATCATCCCTAAGTAGAGGATTTGGAGTAGGTCACAAGTTCTAAGGATGGGCCTCCAAGTGGTCTGCCAGTTGACCCACCACCTGTTGAGCAATTGATTGTGCCGGAAGTGAAGGATGAGGATACACGTAGGCTGAGTGCACTGCATGAGTTTCAAAGGCATCAAACTATGAGGTATCAGGGTGATCCAAACCCCCAAACAGTTGATGACTGGCTCGAGGCAGTCACCTAAGTTTTCCGCCTGGCGATGACACCTCTAGATTAGATGGTGGTCCTAGCGGCGAGCCTTCTTCATGGTTTGACCTTGACATGGTGGATTTTGGTGACACAATCCCACAATGTGGAGATGCTCATGTGGACAGATTTTGAGTGGATCTTTAGGGAAGTATTCTATCTGGTCACACTTAGTTCAGTGGGGATCCATGATCTTATACATCATTGGTATGAGGGATGAATGTGTTGGAGTACTAAGCCAAGGTTTAAAGACCTATCACACTACTCCCTATATATGGTTTGAGACCCATTATTTAGGGATTATACCTTTGAGAACAGAGATATCTGGGCAGGTGTGGTTTCCTTGTGCCTGCCCACATATGCTGGGGTGCTGGAGTGGGCCTTAGTGGTGGAGATATTTATGGCTGAGAAGATTCCACCCATTAGTGCTGGGCACACGGGAGGTGAGACCTCGTCAACTGAATCTGTAGCTGGTAGCCGACGACAGTCATAGGGGTTCAGACATGCTCGATGTTTCATAAGGTGACCCCAAGATAGAGGATATGAGGCTTAGGGCTCTTAAGTCATTTTTGGCTAGTCGTAAGAGAGGCTATTTTAGGCTTGCGACAACCGGGAAATCTTTATAGAGACTATACAACCCATTGTGCTGCTGAGAGGGGGCCGATCAACAGATTGCCTTAGAAAAGGTAGTGTCTTGAGTATGCAGGTCCGCAGGGTGGCAGACGTGGTGACAATGCCGGTGAAATAGAGAGAGTTGGCATGCGGTATGTGTTGCTGCCGCCACCACCCCCAGGTGGTCCATGCTGAGCTTAGGGAGATGGAGGACGAGGGTGAGGACACCTACAGGACTTCGAGGCTGTTGACCCAGAGGCTCTAAGTATGGATTGAGGTACGCTCTATGTCCTTTTTACTTTCAACAATAGTTTTTATAGACAATGTTAGGAGGACTCTTTCCTTTCCGTTACATGCTCAAGGTTTGTTTAGGGAATTTTTAAGATCCTATGTTGGTGTTGGTGTTGTTTGACGTGCTTTGAATGCATGAGGAAGAGGGATCCGCCCCCCACCGAGATGCATTTTTGTGATGCGATTAAAACCATTGGGCGAGTTAGTGTCACCCAAAGCAGATAGAATCGAGGTGTGGTGGACGAGTCCCCCTGACTTATGTGTTCGGGCAGGGTTGTGTGTTGGAGAACTCACTAGTGTGGGAGACCCAGTTGAGAGTTCAGTTGTTTTCCCTCGAGCTTATGGATTTTTTGGGATAAAAAGTCATAAGGTGGGAAGGATGTAGTGACTCATTTTTTGGCCCTATCATACTTTGGAATATTCCTACTAATAATTCCGGAGCTAGGTGAAAAAGTGACATGTGATTCTGAGACACGGTGTGCCTGAAATTAATTTTATAAAAATATTAAGTATTTATATACTATGAAAAAGGAAAAAATGAGTTATCTTCTAAACGGTAGCTCGGACCATAAATCTTAGTGCACAGTTGCATATGAAGAGTGTCGTTTACCTTATGCGGGGTGTAACCTTTGAGGGAACGAGGATGCTGTAGAAAAAGGTGACCAATTGTGTTTTAAAAAAATGAATAATTTATTTATGGGAATCAGCTTGAATAACTCCTGAATGGAGTCTCGGATCTAAATTTTGAGATCACAATTGATTCTGGAATGCCGTGTTCTCCCTAGGCGCGACATAATTGTAGTTGGCTCTGGGTGACGGGTCGGAGGCATGTTGGCGGGCAGTTAAAATGAATTTTTTTATTAAAAATAATAATAAAAATCAATATAATTCTCCCCCTTCCTTTATTCACTATGTTTACATAGAAAAACACTCCACCCTCCTCCTTCGATGAATCAAGGTGATGCGGGCGTCCATTTTTGGCGTCGATTGTCAACAAATCGAGCTACAACGCGTTGCGGGCATCGTTATGCACCCGAAGCTTTGGCGTTTAACCAACGAGGTAGGAAGTATGAATTTTAAAATCTCAGATCCTATTTATGAGTGTTTTCTTCAAATCTATGTAATGGTTTTTTAGTTCAGATCCCAATCTTTCTGAAACATGTTTCGGATCTAAATTTGGAGCACTGGGGTGCTCCTGGTGGTCCACGGAAGTTTTTCAGCGGTATGGCCAGATTTTTGTGGTGGCCATAGTGGAATCTGGTGAGGGAAGTGGCAGCATGGTGTCGGTGTGGTAGTTTCCGGCCCCGAGATGGCAGATTTCGGCTCTAGCACATCAGTTTCCAGCTTCGGTGCGGTGGTTTCCGGCGAGACAGGCGGTGGTCCGGCCTGAATTTTCCAGGGGTTCTTTAAACCCCCATAACTCGAAAACCATAACTTAGATTTGTGAGCTGTTTGTGGAGAGACATTCCTTTTCACAATATGGACCTTTTGAGCTAACTTTGGGAATTTTTATGAGTTGGGTTCATGGCCCGGGGTGGCAAAATGTTGAAATAATAACAATATTTCATTATTCTTCTTCTTAGACACGCCATAACTTCTGCATGGAGCGTCCGATTAACGTGCTATTAGTGGCGTTGTGTTCCTCATAGTAAGGAGGACTTTTTAGGGTAGTTTTTGGGCACTGGGATCGAGATTTGGGTGTGCGCACCACAAAGCCGAGTTTGGATTGTAACACCCCAAGATTTCATAGTGTGTTTTTTTTTCAAAATAATTCAATAACTTGCACTACATGCAACACCGAGTTCAAGCACACCATGACTTACCAAACAAGCCGTTAAAAAGAGGTTATGAATAGTATTAACTAAATTTTAAACTTTATATAATCCTTATGATTTTAGAATCCATATTATGAGTTTCTTAAACATAATGTAAGAACAAATTCATTTTCAGTATTGCACTTTTACCAACTTTTAATAGTGAACCATTTTTAAATCCAATATTTTAAACTTTTATATATTCAATTTGACTAAATAAATTTACTTTTTAGAATGGGGAGATCAAAAAAAAAATTACAATGAAACATCCCAAGCTTCCACGGTACACTTTCCTTTGAATAATACAGTATTGTGTGTTGTATGCAACTTCGAGTTCTAACACACACCACAACCAATCAAACTAGCCGTTATGAATAGTAATACATACTTTTTGAAATTTTATAAATTTTATCTCTCAAAATGGACTTCATTTTTGTATTCGGAATATCGAATTTAGCCTAAGGTGAAATTTTGGAACTTTTGGGATAACATTTATATTTTGATGAATAGTGAAAATTACTAAATTTTAATTAAAATTAACTTTTTTAATCGAAATAATTTATATTGATAAATTATGAATTTGAGTTGTTTTAAAGTATATTTATAATATATTTTTACCATTTAATACAATGTTGGTCATTTTACATAATTTCACAATTAAACCGGACATAAACAAGTGTCAATCTTTTGATAGTTATTATCTCTTAAAAACATGCTATTTGTTTTGACGACGGGAATTAATTTTTAAATTAATTAATGAAACTGATATGTTTTTAATTTGGTAAAATAGACATCATTTTTGAATTCATAATATAAAATATATCTTAGACCTAATTTTTGGTGTTTTTCTGAAAACATTCATTTTTTGATGAATAGTAAAACCACTAAGTGGTAGTTAAAAAACTGAATTTTTCATAAAACTTAATTTTACCGCTTATGTGAGTGGAATTTTGAAAATACGAGAGACACGGTTAATATCAAGGAGTAAAATGTGGTTCAATGAGATGAAAATAATTTTTGGTGAATAGTAACTTTTTACTTTTATTTACCGCGGTTAAAAGTGAATAGGGTAATTAAGGGTAAAAATGATATTAATATTATCCTAACACATGTCCTAATTCTATTGGACAAGTGTATCTTGACCAAAAACAACCTTAGGAGTAAAATATTATCATTTAGGTCCAATTGTATTAGATTAGGACATTTATTATTATTTAATTCAAAGAAGAGTTAAAAGAGTTAAAATCAAAGTTTATTTACTAAAACATTTTTAATATCGGGTTATACATAAGATAAATTATATTGTAAATATTCATTATAAAGATAAAAATGTTTCCTACATAATTGTATTTTATTTATAATTTTCATAAATTAAATAATTTAATTTATTTATGACACAATGGTGATGCAATAATTACCTAATTAATGAAAAATTAGAATAATTGATATTATAAATAACCAAATAAATGTAATTTGAGACTTTTTATAAATAAAAATAATTTTATATGTTAATATGACATGTTAGGATTGATTTAATTAACTTTTTTCGAAGTAATCATTCTGTTATGAGTTTTACAAAAATCAATTATTGAATAGTGTCAAAATTGACATAAAAGAGTTTTTTAAAAAAATATTATATTATTAATTGATATTAAGTTCCTAAAAATCTAATGTTCGGACAAGAGACTTATATCATTATATGTGTATCATTAATAGACCACTTGGGGGTCGCTTGGATGTATATAATAAGTTTATTAACCATATAATATAAAAATATAAAGAGACATTGTAAAAGTGAAACTAATTAACTAAGAGTTAATACTTAAAGATAAAGTTAATATAATAACCCAAACCTGTATAAATTCTATTGGTTGAGTGGTTTTCGATCCATCTCAACCTTAACCTTTAAATAATCCACTTTGTAGCCATTAGAAACCGAATATGAATTTATTATAAAATAATATTTCTAGCTTTTCCAAAGGTGCCTCTCACCCCTCTTATAAAAGGGTACTCCCCCTTCTCATTAATTCACACCTTAGAAGCATTTTGGTTCGGCCAAACCCTACCCAAATACTCTCTCAACTTCCCTCACTACAACCTAGAGGCCTTATTTTGATCAGAAAGCCAACCTAAGGATCCCTTTTGATCAAATCAAAAGGAAGAACCCGAAGAAGAGGTAATGTTTTCACCACCTTTTTTCAAATTCATTTCTTCTTCAACTTCTTCTTTATTTGTTATTATCATTCTAAAATAATTAATATAGTATCTCCTATATAATGTAGTATTATTATAAATATGGTACAACCATATTCAGTATTCTATCCATCCTTTGAATGACATGTCACCATACGTGCGTACGTACGGCTTACCATCTCCACGTCGTGGTGTAATTGTTATTCAATATATTATTATTTGGATGAGTATAATAATGATGTGTAATTAATGTAAATAATAAATATAACATGATAATTATTCTTTATATAAGATATACCATCCAATTAAATATTATTTTAATATCAAAAGAATAATATTGTCGCTCGTACGTACGTACGGACTACCGTCTCCACGAACGCGATGAGATTCATTCTCCATCGTATCCATTCAAGTATAATTATCATTTGATGATTTAAAAATAATGTTTAAGGACTTAATATCATTCTGGATATGAATAAGATACAACCTATCCATGAAAAACATGACTTACGTAACAAAACATATAAAAGAAAATGAGTAAGTTAACACCCGAAACGACGATAATACTAAGATTTTATTATCAAAGAAATGTTAAAAGATCATATATGATAACATAATAATGTATATGATTCTTGTATAATTTAATAACAATTATTTCACCATTATACAGTAGGTTAACCTACCCCCAACCAAGGAAAATTACAAGGTAAGGGTTTATTTCGCAATCTCTTCATTATCCGAGGTTGTTTATATGAAATAATCTACTGGGATTTCTTTATCATCCACATCCATGTTTCTTAAAAATGTATTTCAAAACATTATTACTATTTTATAAAATATGGGTTAAATTCATTTATACCCTTGTTTGACTTTTTATAAGAAGTTTATAAAGGAATATTTCTGCCGTTTTCCAAAAAAGGTGCTTTTTAACCTTTTCGACAAAATTAAGGTAAGAATTTTTTTTAACTTATACGGCGGGCACAACTATTTTCCGCCATTATAAAATCTTCGAAGCTTCCCTTACAAGATTATAAGAAAATTTTCAAATTAAATGTTTTATTTTATAATTATGCGACTTTTAAATGATTTCAAAAAAGGGATATTTCTCTCAAATAGTTTTGATTTCATCTATGTCAACATCCTTTTATGGATTTTAAACTTATTTGAAGTTGATTTATTATGATACAAAACTTCTATATTGTATTGAAGGTTTTGTGATTTGTTTTACTTTGGATGTGTTATTTTTATACCATTCATGGTTTTGGTATAAAGTATTGACATTTCGTATACTAGTTTTAATACGAATGTTTATGTTATGTTTAAACCTTTTTATATGGGAATGCATTAGACTTAATATGTGAAGGGTGGAGCCCGCTATAGCTCCTCGATGCATCGGTAGGTCTCATGAGACAAACTAGGGTCTTGGAAAAAGGCCTTGGAAAAATATTATTTGTAGTCTTGGCACGAGGCCTTGGCTGTGTGGTTATGATAGTCTGGAATTATGCATTCTATCATTATGAATGTGGTTATTGATATTGCATGTGATTTTTCGATTAGTAGAATATCCATGTGAATAAGTAAATAGAATTATTTCATTTTATTTTTGCCATACTATGTTGAAGTTCAAGTTTAAAAGGCTTTTGTTTTAGTTATACATTGCCTTAAATGTTTATTCTTATTTATGAATGTTTCTGCTATAGTGTTATCCTTACTGGGCATTTGAGCTCACCCCTTTTCTATGTTTTATTTTTTCCATGATTTGAAGAAGTAATTTATGAATGAATTGTAGGGATAGTATGAGGGGATAAGAGTGTGGACTATGGAGACTATATTTTTGTAGTTTTCATTTTATGATGTAATGTAAACTTTATTAATGTATCTAGTTATTCCAAGGATACTAAACTAATCAGTCTTTCGATATTTGATCTTTCTTGTGATCATGCCAATGTTATGTAATAATGCACCGACTCTGGGTAACTGGGGTTGGGGCATTATAGTTGGTATCGGAGGAAGTTTAGTACAAACCTTGGAAGCTAGATTTAGATAAACTCTGATTAGAGCACGTAGAACTAAGATGGACTTTGAGGATTATTATAGAATAACTTCTTAGAATTTTGGAATTGTAGAGATTTTGTGAGTTTTCCGTGAAATATATCCTTGTCTGGAAACGAGCAGGTAGAGGCGGCTCTGGCACAGATGTACCTAGGGGTAAAACCCGAAAACACCACTTTGAGCTAGACTCGAACGGGAACTGGTGCACCACAATGGGCCTTGCTTCACTCTTGGTTACGACACTCCTGGGGGATATGCTTATGATAATTCTCATTTTCTTTACAAACCATTATGAAGGGTTTAAGAGTATATACTTCCTCAAAGGAGACATTTTTATGATTATAGATTATATCCATAAACTATTTAATTTATGTTATGTGTTTTACAAGTTTGGGATTAGGTATTTTTATTCATAAACTAATCTATTGTATGCCATTGTTTAGAAATGGAGCCCAGTAGAAGGAATGAGAACTCCACCAATGCACATGATCCAAAGAGAAAGAAGGATCATATCTTTCATGGTCTTAAGCCAGAATTTATAAGAGAAATAGTCTCCCATGTATTATCATCATATGAAGAAATAATATCATGTGTTGATAAGATAAGTAAAGAGTTTACTGAGTCCTATGGCTTTGAAGGGAAGCAAGAGAAGAAAAGGATAGAAGAGAGAAATATGGATAAAGGGAAGAGGGAAAAGAAGAATTTTCTCATATGTGATAACTGTGGGAAGAAACACCCTGGAAATTGCCTGAAAGGAATGGGAGTTTTTTTATAAGTGTGGAGGAAAAGGGTACAAAGTACGTGACTGCAAGTGTAAGAAAATAGTTTCAAATGTACAATGCTTCATTTGCAAGGAGTTTGGACACTATGCGAACCTATGTCCCAGTCATCAGACTATGCCGCAAATGATGCTATTGGTAATAATCAAGTTATGATACTACCACAGATGAAGAGGAATGATTAGAGTTCTTATGTTGATTATGTCATTTGAGTGTTGTATCAACAATGTACTTGTTATAATAATTATGGAGTATATAAGGATTGTACTGCAGTACTATTTCATTAAGGACTTGAGATTGTGTGGAACAAAGAAAAGTGACTCAATAGCAAGTTAAATTTTTGGAAAATATATGGTTGAGAGAAAGATAAACCATAATATGGTTCTGATACCGAGGTAGTTATTTTAGAATAATACATGATTGATTTGGATAAATTATATTGGATATTCTTAACTACCTTGAAACTGATTAATGATTTGTATATTCTATCATTATTGGGGTTTACAACATTTTTGGATTGAAGGAGTATATCTATTATTCTTTAAGGAATAAGGGATCATGAATGTAATCAATAAGGTTTTATGGTAATTCACGATGTTGCAGTGTTTTAAAAGAATACATGATGAAGGTGTTCACATGTTATTACGCGGAAAAAAGGATCTTCATTGTGTTTACCTTCCTTGTAAATTTTTGACTGAAGTATTTTGGATAGTTCTAGTTTGAATTATTTTGGATTTCCATAAAAAGGACAACCCGGAGGTCGGGCGGCAACCCGTCGCATCCGGCAAGGCCACGAGACTTGAACCCACAACTGAAGGGTGACAAGGGTGTATCACCTACCACTAACCCACGTGATGTCCTCGATTGAATAATGTAGTTTTTTAATGGTTCTTCTAGATGATTCATAAATTCATTTTTTAACCCTATACAAATAGGATAAATAGAATATTATTTTTAAGTTCTATTATCTTTTAGCGTGAAAGATGAGTTTTTGGTAAAACTTAGTTAAAGGATGAGACTCTACTTGTCAAGTATATATTTTTCTTCTTCTCTTATTCAATGAAGAAATTAATTCTTATACTTTAGTGAAGGGATCTTAAAACAAAAAAAAATGTGTTATCCTAATACCATATGTTTTTCCGAACTGATGGTATTTTAAATCATCATAGATTGGTGAATTTAAGACCCTCAATTTTACACTTGCTTGTGATTGATGACCTAAATCACTACCTATAAATATTTACGTTTCCCCTCTAATTATATGTCTCTAATTTCCACCAATGTTCTCCGAATAGAGATCATAATTTGGTGGTGACCCTTTCATTTCTCTTTTCCTCTTTTTAAGACTAAATTTTATTAACCCAATTTCCGATGTGGGTTTTCCCACAAAGATATTTTCTATATTCAACCTTTTATTTTCGAAGAAAAATTTCAAATTGCAAGGACGCAATTTATTGAAGGAGGGGAGAATGTAACACCCCAAGATTTCATAGTGTGTTATTTCTTCAAAATAATTCAATAACTTGCACTACACACAACACCGAGTCCAAGCACACCACAACTTACCAAACAAGCCGTTCAAAAGAGGTTATGAATAGTATTAACTAAATTTTAAACTTTATATAATCCTTATGATTTTAGAATCCATATTATGATTTTCTTAGACATAATTTAAGAAAAAATTCATTTTCAGTATTGCACTTTTACCAACTTTTAATAGTGAACCCTTTTTAAATCCAATATTTTAAACTTTTCTATATTCAATTTGACTAAATAAATTTACTTTTTATAATGGGGAAATCAAAAAAAAAAAATTTACAATGAAACATCTCAAGCTTCCATGGTACGCTTTCCTTTGAATAATACAGTAGTGTGTGTTGTACGCAACTTCGAGTTCTAACACACACCACAACCAATCAAACTAGCCATTATGAATAGTAATACCTAATTTTTGAAATTTTATAAATTTTATCTCTCAAAATGGACTTCATTTTCGCATTCGGAATATCGAATTTAGCCTAAGGTGAAATTTTGGAACTTTTCAGATAACATTTATATTTTGATGAATAGTGAAAATTACTAAATTTTAATTAAAAAAAACTTTTTTAATCAAAATAATTTATATTGATAAATTATGAATTTGAGTGATTTTAAATTATATTTAGAATATATTTTTACCATTTAATACAATTTTGGTCATTGTACATAATTTCACAATTAAACCGGACATAAACAAGTGTCAATCTTTTGATAGTTATTATCTCTTAAAAACACGCTATTTGTTTTGACGACGGAAATTAATTTTTAAATTAATTAATGCAACTGATATGTTTTGAATTTGGTAAAATAGACATAATTTTTGAATTCATAATATCAAATACGGCTTAGGCCTAATTTTTGGTGTTTTTCTGGAAACATTCATTTTTTGATGAATAGTAAAATCACTAAGTGGTAGTTAAAAAACTGAATTTTTCATAAAACTTAATTTTACCGCTTCTGTGAGTGGCATTTCGAAAATCCGAGAGACACGGTTAATATCAAGGAGTAAAATGTGGTTCAATGAGATGAAAACAATTTTTGGTGAATAGTAACTTTTTACTTTTATTTACCACGATTAAAAGTGAATAGGGTAATTGAGGCTAAAAATGATATTAATATTACCCTAACACATGCCCTAATTCTATTGGACAAGTGTATCTCGACCAAAAACAACCTTAGGAGTAAAATATTATCATTTAGGTCCACTTGTATTAGATTAGGACATTTATTATTATTTACTTCAAAGAAGAGTTAAAAGAGTTAAAATCAATGTTTATTTACTAAGACATTTTTAATACAGGGTTATACATAAGATAAATTTGATTTTAAATATTCATTAGAAAGATAAAAAGATTTCCTACAAAATTGTATTTTATTTATAATTTTTGGAAATTAAATAATTTAATTTATTTATGACACAATGGTGATGCAGCAATTACCTAATTAATGAAAAATTAGAATAATTGATATTATAAATGACCAAATAAATGTAATTTGAGACTTTTTATAAATACCAATAATTTTCTAGGTTAATATGACATGTTAGGATTTATTTAATTAACTTTTTTCGAAGTAATCATTCTGTTATGAGTTTTACAAAAATCAATTATTGAATAGTGTCAAAATTGACATAAAAGAGTTTTTAAAACAAATATTATATAATTAATTGATATTAAATTTTTAAAAATCTAAGGTTCGGCCAAGAGACTTATATCATGATAGGTGTACCATTAATGGACCACTTTTGGGTCTCTTGGATGTATATAGTAAGTTTATTAACCATATAATATAAAAATAGAAAGAGACATTCTAAAAGTGAAACTAATTAACTAAGAGTTAATACTTAAAGATAAGGTTAATATAATAACCCAAACCTGTCTAAATTCTCTTGGTTGAGTGGTTTTAGACCCATCCCCACCTTAAACTTTAAATAATCCACTTTTTATCCATTAGAAACTGAATATGAATTTATTATAAAATAATATTTCTAGCTTTTCCCAAGGTGCCCCTCACCCCTCTTATAAAAGGGCACTCCCCCTTCTCATTAATTCACAACTTCTAAGCCTTTTGATTCGGAAAAACCCTGCCCAAATACTCTCTAAACGTCCCTCACTGCAACCTAGAGGACTTAGTTTTATTAGAAAGCCAACCTAAGGATCCCTTTTGATCAAATCAAAAGGAAGAACCCGAAGAAGAGGTAATGTTTTCACCACTTTTTTTCAAATTCATTTCTTCTCCAAATTCTTCTTTATTTGTTATTATCATTCTAAAATAATGAATCTAGTATCTCCTATATACTATAATATTATTATAAATATGGTACAACCATATTCAGTATTCTATCCATCCTTTGAATGACATGTCACCATACGTGCGTACGTACGGCTTACCGTCTCCACGTCATGGTGTAATTGTTATTCAATATATTATTATTTGGATGGGTATAATAATGATGTGTAATTCATGTAAATAATAAATATAACATGATAATGATTCTTTATATATGATATACCATCCAATTAAATATTATTTTAATATCAAAAGAATGATATTGTCGCTCGTGCGTACGTACGGACTACCGTCTCCACGAACGTGATGAGATTCATTATCCATCGTATCCATTAAATTATAATTATCATTTGATGATTTAAAAATAATGTTTAAGGACTTAATCTTATTATGGATATGAATAAGATACAACCTATCCATGAAAAAAATGGCTTATGTAACAAAACATATAAAATAAAACGAGTAAGTTAACACCCGAAACGACGATAATACTAAGATATTATTAACAAAGCAATGTTAAAAGATCATATATGATAACATAATAATGTATATGATTCTTGTATAATTTAATAATTTTTTTTCACCATTATACAGGAGGTTAAACTACCCCCAACCAAGGAAAAGTACAAGGTAAGGGTTTATTTCACAATCTCTTCATTATCCAAGGTTGTTTATACGAAATAATCTACTGGGATTTCTTTATCATCCACATCCATGTTTCTTAAAAATGTATTTCAAAACATTCTTACTATTTTACAGAATATGGGTTAAATTCATTTATACCCTTTTTTGACTTTTTATAAGAAGTTTATAAAGGAATCTTTCTATCATTTTCCAAACAAGGTGCTTTTTAACCTTTTCGACAAAATTAAGGTAAGAATGTTTTTTTAACCTATATGGTAGGTGCGGATATTTTCCACCATTATAAAATCTTCGAAGATTCCCTTACAAGATTATAAGAAAATTTTCAAAGTAAATGTTTTATTTTATAATTATGTGACTTTTAAATGATTTAAAAAAAACGGATATTTCTCTCAAATAGTTTTGATTTCATATATGTCAACATCCTTTGATGGATTTTAAGCTTATTTGACGTTGATTTATTATGAAACAAAACTTCCATATTGTATTGAAGGTTTTGTGATTTGTTTGACTGTGGATGTGTTATTTTTATACCATTCATGGTTTATGTAGAAAGTATTGACATTTTGTATGCTAGTTTTAATACGAATGTTTATGTTATGTTTAAACCTTTTCATATGGGATTGCATTGGACTTAATATGTGACGGCTGGAGCCCGCTATAGCTCCTCGATGCATCGGTAGGTCTCAGGAGACAAACTAGTGTCTTGGCACAAGGCCTTGGAAAAATCTTATTTGTAGTCTTGGCACGAGGACTTGACTATGTGGTTATGATAGTCTGGCATTATGCATTCCATCATTATGAAAGTGGTTATTGATATTGCATGTGATTATTCGATTAGAAGAATATCCATGTGAATAAGTAAATGGCATTATTTCATTTTATTTTTTCCATACTATGTTGAAGTTCAAGTTTAAAAGGCTTTTGTTTTAGTTATACATTGCCTTAAATGTTTATTCTTATTTATGAAAGTTTCCGCTATAGTGTTATCCTTACTGGGAATTTGAGCTCACCCCTTTTCTATGTTTTATTTTTCCCAGGATGTGAAGAAGTAATTTATGAATGAGCTGCAGGGATAGTATGAGGGGATAAGAGTGTGGACTATGGAGACTATATTGTTGTAGTTTTCATTTTATGATGTAATGTAAACTTTATTAATGTATCTAGTTATTCCAAGGATAATAAACTAATCGGTCTTTGGATATTTGATCTTTCTTGTGATCATGCCAATGTTATGTAATAATGCACCGACTTTGGGTAACTGGGGTCGGGGCATTACATGGATGTTTACAGAGAAATGTGACTTTTTCATCTGGTGTCTGTTTTGAACGAAGTTGATGATCTCATACTTTTTTCTGAGGGGATCACAATAGTGCAATCTTCTTGATGAGTTTCAGAATCAATATGTGGGCCCCACACGAGCTGGCTATGGTGAATAGTACATTTTTCACCGGTTGTCCATTTCGGGAAAGTAAATAGCCTATCCTGCATGTTTTTTCACGTAGAACACGATGGTGGCCTCGATATGGGCCTAGGAGTTGGGTTGTGCAGAGATTCTATGGGTCTCTTGGGTTAGCGACATTCCAACCCGCAACGATTGAGTGAACTCCCATGGTTTGTTCCTGTGAGGGTTCATGTGGCATTACAACCCTAGTATATGTTTTTAATCACCACAATAGGATGATTTCACATAAACTTTTGGTATCCCTCCGGTGAGTATGGAGTATTATCCTCTAGCTTCGCTTCCCTAGATCGGGTTCTGGGTATCGCTGTGACTACTAATCCCTGAGCGGAGATCCCCTATCTAGCAGGAAAACCCTGTAGGGTTTGAGGTATCATCTAGAATATGATCCCCTACATAGTGGGACATATTAGTAGGGTTGTGATATTGTCAGGTATATGATCCCCTACTCAGTGTGTGGTTTTCTATAGTGTTGCGGTATCATCGATAATGTGATCCCCTACTTAGTGAGTGGTTTCGGTAGGGTTTGTTGTATCATTTGTTCGATCCCCTACTTCTCAAGTTATACAATATGGGGTTTCCGGCATTTTTATGACCACCTTTACATTGACAGTGATCCTCTATCTGAGTGATGTGTTCTGTGGACTGTCAGATCAGGTTGTGGTATCCACCTGTGGATCCCGAGAGTGATCCCCTATCTGTGAGATCTTGGAGTTAGCAGAGTGGGTTCATGTATCCCTTAGTGTACCCTATGAGTGATCTCCTATCCTAAGAGTTTGGTGTTTCCACTATTTCAACGTGGTGTTCTTAGTGATGAAGTCTGATGAGTGTGTTCTCTTGGATGGGACATCTGGGATGGTGGTGTGAGGCCCCATATAGTGTATCTCTTGGATGTGTGTCATTTGGGATGATACAACTTGTAGAGCGTGTTCTACTGGTTTGTGTAATCCTTAGAGATTTGAGTAGAACTTTTCACTGGTTATTAGGTCAGAATCTCCTGAGGCTTGGTGCCTGAGATGAGAATATCTGTATGTTCATGGTATATGTATGTGCATATACTTGAGCTGAGCTGACTAGTTGTGTTTAGCCGAGGATGGTCTCAAGATGGAGTTTCTCTCTATTTTGGGTTCCCTCTGGATCGGATGAGATGAATGTTTCTTTTTAGTTGTTCTCTTTTATTTTGGGGTTTTTGGGGGCATCTACTGAGTATTTTTGTACTCACCCCTACATGGGATTTTCCCACACATATTTTGTGTCTTGTGCAGACCCTATGCCTTTCAACAGAGTCCCAGGAGGAGCCGGAGCAGGTGGATCTTAGTGAGCTTGACCAACTAGGGTGTTTATCAAAGCTGTGTCAAGGAGATTTCGGGTGGGTGATTTTGACAGTGATCCCCACCTTCTGAGCAGGTTGGATGCTTTTGCAGTTTTATTTTGGTGGGCCATATATTTTCCCTTCTGTATTTTTGTTGTACTCTGGTTGTGGGTTAGATGTATGCATTCATTTCTTTTCTGTTTTTATATATATCTCTACACTATTTCATGGAGGTGTATGTGGGTGAGTGTGTGTAGGTATCTTAGGACAATGCCTCCCATGTGTGTGATATCCTACTCAGTGCTAGTTTCCAGCCCCTGGCCTATTGGAGGCGGGCTTGGGGAGTCGCAGCTTGAGCCCTGTTGGGTTGGGTGGTGACAGAGTGGTATTAGAGGAGGTTATACCATTAGGATATCTGAGTGTAGGTGGTATTGCTGTGAGATTGGATTGGGTTTCATAGTGTCTTTGTTAATATGTTTTGAGTTCAGCTTTCAGGCTAAAGACTACAGTGTTGGGGTGGCAGCTAACATATCCATTCACCAAGGATTTGATAACCTGTCTTTTAACTCGGGACATTAGTACACTGGGCGTAGGGAAATAATGGTACATGCAACATATAGGACCGCGTTTTGGGTTTTTCTGGTCCTTCTTGATTCATCTCCCTAGATATACTCTTTGAACATGTTGCGTCTTGATTATATTTCAGGATGCATCCACAACAATAGCCTATGAGGGTTCCACAATGAGATTATTGTGATGATCCTCCCCAATTAGAGGCTTTGGAACATGGAATAGGTTCCGAGGCTGGGCCTCCAGGTGGTCCTCTAGTTGTGCCACCACCTATCAAGCAACTAGTTGTGTCGGTAGTGCAGGATGAGGATGCGTGCAGGTTGAGTGCACTGCATGAGTTTCAGAGGCAGCAACCTTTGAGGTATCAGGGTGATCCAAACCCCCAGGTAGTTGATGATTGGCTCGAGGTAGTCACTATAGTTTTCTTCTTGGTGAGGACACCTCCATATTAGATGGTGGTCCTATTAGAGATCCTTCTACATGGTTCATCCTTTAGATGGAGGAGCCTGGTGATGTAGTCCCACAATTAGGAGACACTCACGTGGATAGAGTTTGAGTGGATCTTTAGGGAAGTGTTCTATACGGTCACGCTAAGGTTAGTGTGGATATAGGAGCTTCTACAACTTCAGAAAGGAGGCAATGACTTTGTCAGATTACTCAATTAGGTTTAAAGAACTATTGCACTACTCCCTGGATATGGTTCGAGACCCATTCTTTAGGGATCAGACCTTTGAGTAGGGAATACACAGAGACATCTGGACAGGTGTGGTTTCCTTGTGCTTGCCCACCTATGTTGGAGTGTTGGAGCAGGCCTTGGTGGGGGATAGATTTCTGGCTGAGCAGATTCCACCCATCAGTACTGATCACATAGGAGTTGAGACCTCATCAAATGGTTTGGTAGCTTATCATCAACGGTAGGTTCAGGTGTTCAGACGTGCTTGACATTTCAGAAGGTGACCCCAGGATGAACGATATGAGCCTTAGGGCTCTCAGGTCAGTTTTGTTCAGCTGTAGAAGATGCTCTGTTATTCTTGTGATGGCAGGGGACATCATTCTAGAGACTTTCCAACCTGTTGTGCAGCTGAGAGTGGGCCGATCGACATGCCGCCTTGGCAGAGGCAACATCTCAAGTATGAAGGTTCGTAGGGTGGCAGATGTAGTGACGAAGCTGGTGCAACAACAGGAGGTGTCATGCAGTAAGAGATTCCACCACCCCACCCCCCAGTTGTCCACACCGAGCTCAGGGATATAGAGGGTGGGTCAAGGACACCTACAGGCCTTAGAGTATGTTAACCCCGAGGATCCGATGATGGATAGAGTTATGCTTTGTGTCCTTTCTACTTTCAATAATAGTTTTGTTAGACACTGTTAGGTGGTACCGTTTCCTTTCTATTACTTGCTCGAGTTTTTTTTGGCCGTTGGTAACACCCTGTGTTGTTGTTGGTGTTGTTCGACGTGACTAAAATGCATGAGGATGAGGGATCCTTCCCCCACAGAGACGTGTTTTTGTGATGTGATTAAAACCATGCAGGTGAGTCAGTGCCACCCAAAGCGAATAATATCGAGGTGCGATGGACGAGTCACATTGACTTATGTGTTTAGGTAGGGTTGTGTGTTGGAGAACTCGTAGGTGTGGGAGACCCAGTTGAGAGTTCAATTTCTTTCCCTTATGCTTATGGCTTTTCATAGATGAAAAGTCCTTGGGTGGGGAGGATTTAGTGACTCAGTTTTTTTCCTTTGTGAACTTTGGAATATTCCTACTAATAATTCTGGAGCTAGCCCCGAAAGTAGCATGCGATTCCAAGACACGGTGTGCTCAGAATTAATTTTATAAAAATATTAAGTATTTTTAAACTATACAAGAGGAAGGAACAAGTTATCTATGAAACAATAGATCAAATAAAAAATCTGAGGGCACAAATTCATCTAGAGCGTACTGTTTACCCTAGGTGGGGTGTAACCTTTGCGAGCACAGACCTACTATAGAAAAAGGTGACTAGAGGTGTTTCCATAAATAAATAAATTATTTATTTATGGAAACAAAATCAAATAACTCCTGAACTGAGTCTCAGATTGAAATTATGAGATGACAGTTGAGTTTGTAAGGCCGTGTTCACCCTAGGCACGACATAAGTTTAGTTGGCACCGGGTGCTAGGTTGGAGGTGTGTTGGCGGGGAGTTAAAATGAATTTTTTATTAAAATAAATAAATATAATTCTCCCCCAACTTCCTTCCACATCTGTTCATACAAGGAACCACCCTCCATCCTCCTCCTTTGACTAATCATGGTGGTGTGGGCGTCTGTTTTTAGCGTCAATCGTCATCAGATCGAGCTTCAGCGCGTTGTGGGCGTTGTCCGGCACCCAAAGATTTAGCATTTCACCCTCAAGGCAGGTGGTTTGAGTTTTAAAATATCTTATCCCATTTATGAATTTTTTTTCTTTAAATTTACAAATGGGTTGTGTATTCCTGATCCCAAGTTTTCCGAAAGATGTTTCAGATCTGAATTTGGAGCACCGGGGTGCTTCAGGTGGTCCCCAAAAGTTTTTCGGCAGAAATTCCAGATTCTAGTGGAATCCATGGAGGAATCCAGTAAGGAGGTGGTGGCGTGGTGGTTTCTGGCTCTGGTAGGGCAGATTCTGGCTATGGCGTAGTGGTTTCTGGCTCCAGTGTAGTGGTTTTCGGCGAGACAGGTGGGGGTACGACCAGAATTTTCAATGGTTTATTTAAACCCCTGTAACTCACAGACCATAACTTTGATTTGTGTGAAGTTTGTAGAGATCCATTTATGGAATCAATACAGAACTTTTGAGCTCACTTCAGGAATTTTTATGAGTCAGTTTCATGGCCTAGGGCTACAAAACGTTGAAATAATAAAAATATTTTATTATTATTCAGCTTCGACTCGCCATACCTTCTGTACGGAGCATCCGATTGATGCGTAGTCAGCGACATCGTGATCCTGGTAGTATGGAGTAATTTTTAAGATAGTTTCTGAGCACTAGGATCGAGATCAGAGTGTGGGCCCCATGAGGATGTCTTTGGGTACGAAGAAAGGTGACTTTTTCGTCGGGTGACCGTTTTGGATGAAGGAGTAGATGATCTCGTATATTTTTTTCATTTGAATCACAATGGTGTGATATGCTTGACGAGTTTCAGCATCGAGTTTTGGGCCCCACATAGTCTTGCTATGGTGAATTGTAATATTTTCACCGATTTTCCATTTCGAGCGAGTAAATAGAATATCCTGGGTGTTTTTTCATGTAGAACACGATGGTGGCCACAGTCTGGACCTAGGAGGTGCACAATGTGGCGATGTTGCAGGTCGATTGGGTTAGAGATTTTTGGACCAACAACAGTTGAGTGAACTCCTTCGTTTGTTCCTATAAGGGTTCGTGTGGCATTATAACCCCAGTATATGTTTGTAATCCCCTCGATATGATGATTTCAGATAGATTTATGGTATCTCTCCAGTGAGTCTAGAGTAGGATCCTCTAGCTTCACTTTCATAGATCTAGTTCTTGGTATCACTGTGACCACTTATCCACAGGCGGCGAACCCCTATCTAGTAGGAAAACCCCGTAGGTTTTGAGGTATCATCAAGAATGTGATCCCTTACGTAGTTGGTCATATTAGTAGGGTTGCGGTATTTTCAGGTATACGATCCCTTACTCAGCGTGTGGTTTTCTGTAGGGTTGTGGTATCATCGGTAATGTGATCCCCTACTCAGTGCGTGATTTCTTTATGGTTTGTGTCATTATTGGTTTGATCCCCTACTTCGCAAGTTATACGATATGGGGTTTCTGACATTTTCATGGCCACCTTTACATGGGAGATGATCCTCTTTCATAGTGATGTGTTCTATGGACTATCAGATAAGTTTGTGGTATCCCCATTAGATCCTGGGAGTGATCACCTATCTGTGAGATCTTGGAGTTAGCATAGTGGGTTCATGTATCCCCTAAAGGACCCTAGGAGTGATCACCTATCCAAGGAGTTTGGTGTTTCCACTATTTCAATGTGGCGTTCTTAGTGATAAAGTCTGATGAGCGTGTTCTCTTGGATATTCCATCTGGGATGGTGGTGTGAGGCCCAATAGAGTGTATCTCTCATATGAGTGTCATCTGGGATGATAGATCTTGTGGTGTGTGTTCTCCTAGTTTGTGAAAGCCTTAGATCTTTGAGTAGAATCTATCGCTGGTTATGAGGTTAGAACCTTAAGAGGCATGGTTCCTAAGATGAGTATATCTGGAAGTTCATGGTATATGTATGGGCATATACCTGAGTTGATCTGACTAGTTTTGTTTAGCCGAGTATGGTATTGAGATGGAGTTTCTCTCTCATTTGGGTTCCCTCTGGCTGGGATGAATTGACTATCGCCTTTTAGTTGCTCTATTTTATTTTGGGGTTTTGGGGTGCCTACTGAGTATTTTTATACTCACCCTTTCACGGGATTTGGATGCACATGCTTTGTGTATTGTTTAGAACACATTCCTTTCAATGGAGTCCTAGGAGGACCCAAAGTAGGTAGAGCTTAGTGATCTTGACTAACCGGGGTGTTTATTGGAGCTATGTCATGGAGCTTTCTAGTGGGTTCTTTTGACAACGATCCCCTCCTTCTGAGAAGGTTGGATGCTTTTGTAGTTTTATTTTGGTGGGCCATTTATTTTCCATTTTGTACTTTTGTTGTACTCTGGTTGTGGGTTAGATGTACGCATGCATTTATTTTTAGTTTTTATATATATCTCCACACTATTTCATGGAGGTGTATGTGGGTGTGTGTGTATAGGTACCTTGGGCTAATACCTCCCATGTGTGTGATAGCCTACTCGACTCTAGTTGCTATCCCCTAGCCTATTTGAGGCGGGCTTGGGGAGTCGCGGCTTGAGTCCCATTGGGTCGGTTTGTGACATAAACCTAGGGTGTGTCAACCCTGGACATCTCTCCAATTCATTGGGTAATGAGAAAGAGTTAATCATTAGGGTTTCTCTTAATAGATTAAGTGATTATTCTTGAGTGGGTATTTCAAATATAACCATAATGGTTACTCCCAAAGTAGCTGTTAAGGCTAAAATAAAGGTAAGAGTGATATGGATTCCACAAGATACCTCTATGATTTATTTTTTGTGTTTTTTATTATAATCATATTATTTATTGCGGTAATCTAAAAATCTTATGTTTTATGGGTGAAAATTATATCTTTGTGAAAATGTTTTATTGGGTTTTAAGTATTCATGGACCAATAGTTTATTTCTTTATCTTATATCCCTTATTAAGCTATTTGTGTTCATAAAATGTTTTAAAATGTTTTTCATAGGTCTTCATATTGGTAAGGTAAAATAATATGGTATGATAAAATAATTGAATATGTGTCTCAAAATAAATCCTATTTTATTTTAAATGTGTTTCCTTTGGTGGATAAAAGGGATAATGATTATAAGTGTCCACATGTAATGTATGTGTCTAATTTTTATGATTTCTTCCAAATTATAAAAAACACTAAACTTAAATTACACTTGAATGTAAATTGTAGTTTCAAAAAACAGTAGAATAAGTTATGTTTATGGATGGGTCCTTATAGTTTGTATCAAAAAATGGTTTATAAAAATTTATAGATTTGGATGTTTTCTTAAGAGTTTGGGATATCATCATATGTTTATAATTTTCATGTTTACCATAAGTATAATTTCCTATAAACCCTTTTTTGGATCTTAGTTTTTACATTTTAAGGTGGATAATGATATTTTTGGAGACATTCATTTTGAGGTAATTATGGGTTATTACTTTTTGGGATGCAAAATGATAGGTATGAGATAACCTTTGAGGTTAAGACTTATTGTGGTTATTTTTAAAAATTTTATCATATTTTTTAAATTTTATAATAATTATATGGTTTTGGAGAAAATGGACAACCCGTAGGATGATTGACAACCCCTCGTGTCTAGAACATCTATGGGAATCAAACATGAAAATGAAGGGCCACAAGGGTGCATCGCCTACCACTAGCCTACGTGAAGTCCCATGTTATTATTACCTTTTAATTTTATATAAAAAAATTTATGGAATAAGAATAATTTGTTGTTGGGAAAAATATTTTTATCATATTGAAAAAATGATTTGGGGGATCAATTGATGAATGTTATTTAGAAAGGAGTTTTTTATTTTGGGAACTTTATGTGATTAAAGTTAATAGAATATTATGGGATTTTATTTGAGGAATAAAGGTTGAATTATATTTTATAATAATCTATGATTTTTATTTTTTGTGGACATATGGTGATTTATGGAATTGGTTAGCATATCATGAAGATTACTTAGGAAGTTACTTTTTGGTATGAGACTTAAGAGTAATTGTTGTTACTTCAAGATAAATGATAAAATTTATCTGGGAAGACTATGTGATTATATATTTATGAATTTTGGGTTTTCATCTTATTCTCAAATATTTTTGATGAATTTTAAGAATTTTTTTGTTGAATATTCTATATTTATCTTTGGGTATCACCATTGAATTTTTGGAGATTGAAGTAGTTTTTCATTATATAACAATAATTCTTTTAATAGAATTATATTTTATTTTACTAACCATTTTGCTTTAGGTTAATGTTTAAAGACATGAATAATAAATAGTTAATATTTTTTCGAATATGAGATTCTCTAGAAGTTGATTTTTATGCTTTTGGCACGAAAATTTCATCTTTAATACTCATTATATGGATTAAAAATTGAGTTTTTGGTGGAAATTGGTTAAATGATAAAACACTACTTGCCAAGTAATTATATTTCCTCATTTTCTTAGTATAGGTAGTAAAATATTCCTTAAGTATATTAAAAGGATCTTAAAACAAAAACATTATCCATTTAATTTTCTTACTATGAAATCAGTGACCTTTTAACCCATCATGGATTTACAGTTTTGTGATTGTTAACTTTCTCCTAACCATGTTTTCTATCACACTCTATCAAAACTTGAATGCTAGTTTTCTCATCCATATCTATGTTTCCTACATATAAACCTAGTATGTTTTATCTCAGGTGAACATCATACCTCCCTTTCTTTCTCTTAAAGTGTATTTTTTATTGAACCTTGATCTAATTTGGGATTTAAAAAAATGAATTTTGAAAAGTCAAACCCCTAATTTTCAACCCCGAGTTCAAATTGCAGGGACACAATTTGATACATGGGGGAGAATATAACATCTTAAGTTTTGAAAAGGGAAACACTATATAAAATATTATACACCATGTTGAGCTTAAGAGAACAACTAAATATATTTATTTAAATGCTAACATTATAACCTAGTCATTAGAATGGTGAGAATGAATAGTATTGAAAAATAATTATAATAGGGTTTACACATGTTTATATAATGATTAATTAGATAATAACTTAATTAGAAATGGAAATAAAATTCAATTGAATATGAAGGATGTGTTTTTATGAAAAACTATTTAAATGTGAATAATTTTGTTTATAAATTATTCAAATTAATATTTTTGGATTATATTAATTAAATATAAATCCAATAAAATGTTTAAAATTCATATTATATGTTTTGTAGTCATGATATAAGAAAAAATTCAATTTTACAGATAAAAGGATTATTTTTCTAAAAGGTGGTTTTGTCACCTTTTAATCAACATTACTTTTAAAATGAATACCTTATACAATAAATAATGAATATTTGTAGAATTGTCCCCAAAAACTCACATATAAAAGGAACCCTTCACTAAACCTCCCAAAATACTCTTCGATATTAGTTTTATATTTAATTTAAAAACATTTTTCCTCTCCCAAATCCTTATTTTACTTTTCTTAGATTCTTATCCAATGAAGGAAGCATGAATCCGTTACTCCAATAGGACTCATTTTATGAAGCAGTGAATTCATTATGGTACCTAGTTCTTGAAAATAATTCATAATTACATTATAATTTCCAAGAATTATAAATATAATTATATATTTTAAATATTTTATAGTGACATCATTATTATTTTATGAAAATTAAATTACTATTATAGAATTGTAATGTCTGGCTCATTCTTTATTATAAAAAGTTCATTTTTTTGGTTAGTTCTACCACATATATCAATGACGTTATACCAAAATTATCACTTTCATCATGAATAATTATCAAAAAATCAACCCATTTGATATATGTTATTAATTATTAATTTATTTCATTAATATGATTCTTGAAGGATGACACCGTGAAATTATCTATTATAAAGTAACTTATTATTAGTCAATTACCTAAAACATTGGATTCCATTCTTATGAACCATAAATAAAGAATATATAAAATAAAAATGAAAACAAATAAATAATTGGAATAAAATTATTCTAATTCCTTTATTAATCTACTAATATTTAATTTGGTATCAAGGAAAAAGGATCGAAAATTACATTACAAAACCAGACAAAACAATCCAAGTTACTGCCATCTCATGATGAAAATAGAAAATAAATATTTAAAATAAGTATATTGAATGATTATAATTGAATTGTATCTAATTTAATACATTTTAATAATTTTATTAAACAATTTATTAATATATTTCTGTTTATTATATTGGAGGTTTAGTTTCTTTCATGGAGGTTGGGTGTAATTTTAAGTATTTCTTTACCAATATCACTATGTATTTGATATTTTTTATGAATAAACTCTAATATAGAGAAATTAAAAGTTTAATCACTATAAAACCCAATATATTTTATTCACATATATTTATTTATGATTTTTTCATTTCCTTTTAGAATTTGACTTCTCTTTGGTTAACAATTCATCCGTATGTTTTTCTATAAGAAGAATCAACCATATCTCTTCTGTTCAGTTCAATATATTTTTCCTGAGTGCTTATAATCACTATTTTGTTTCATAATTTTCCATATCTATACTTCAGCTATTTATTATGGTAATTATCTATTATATTTTTCTTTTTTTATATGTTTTGGAGGGATCTTTTTATAGTTTTCCAAATTATTAATTTTTTATTGATTTAACTTTCATTATAAAATTGTAAAAAGAATATTATTTTTTAATTAATTCTACATGAATGAATTTTTATATCTTTATATATATTTTTATGAATTATTTTTATAATTTGTACATTTTTTTAAATTTAATTTCCATCATAATTTTTTATTAAAATATTTTCTATTAATTTTTTTATCCAAATGTAAATGATATTTTTTCTTATTTTGAAAATGAAATTTCATATTATCTTATAATTTTTATTTTATAAATGTTAATGTCTCTTAATGCTTCTTAAACTACATTTTTAATATACCTTACTCACTCCTTCTATAATTGTTCATTGGATTTATTATGATCATGTTATGGAGAATTCATTCTGAAACTCATTTCTTTTTATGGATTAATTAATAAGTTGTAAAATTATGAATGTTTTCATGTTTTTGTGTCACACGTATGTAATATTTATCAATATATTATGTTTGGGTCCATTATAACCCTATAATTTATTGGGTAATTTATAATAACTCAAGATATCACAATGGAATGCGGTTGAATACCCTATGTCCATAATTTTATTGGATATAGGTGGTTGTCCCAAATCCTCAATGTTTTGGGAGGCTGTTTAGACAATTCCATTTTGATATGAATGTATTTTTGGTTTTACTTTATATGTTATGATTTATATTCATGTGGAAAAGTATGATTTTATGAAACATACTTCTATTATTTTTTCATGGATTATGATTATTGACCCATGTTTCTACACTCCTATGCCTCATATATTATATAATTCCCAAAGAGTTCAGTCATGATATATGATTTTTGATCCCTATTTTATATGGCGTGATATCATTATGTTATTTTTATATACCTTGATGATGTTCTCTCACCCACGTGTTCATATTTTTCTTACTTATGATGCTACATTATTACCTCTTATGTTTAACCAGGTTAGAAGAAGATTACTATTTATTATCTTTCTATAAGGGTATAATGTATAAATTATATTTTTTGGGATTTTATTAAGAATATTTTTAAAATAAGATAATTATATTTATATAATATCTAAATAAATTAAACCTATTTAATTTTAGGTGTGTTTTACTATAATATGAAATGAATAATAAAGTTGAATGATGTATTATATTTGTTCATTTCACTCTGGTTTTCTCTATTGGTATCAGAGTAGAGTTTAGTTATTTTTTTGGGATTATTTTAAAATTAATAATAAGATAAAACCTGAAAACATATAATGAAACAAAATTGATATAGGATAAATGTAAAATATCACTAATTGAGTTAACGATTTCATAATTTAGGATATTAAAGAATTTATTTTCATTATCAAATGTTTTCCTACTCAGATCATTATTCTATGTTACTCACACTCAAATTTTCATTAATGATAATGGGTATAACTATGAGGAATCAGTTAAAAAATTAGTGTGATGGACATTTCAATCAGTTTCCAAATGATAAATGAAATAATATAGGTGATCGAGTGAAAAATAATGTTTTTATGGACACCCGACTATATAAAGATATTGATCAGATAAATGATGAGATCATCATCATCGTTAATAATTTTTATTCCTTTGAAGAGTATAATCCCTACAGGGCACCCGGGTCTATGGAGGCTTATAATAATATAGAACAAGGGAATCCACTCATATCAGGTTCACCAACTCAGGTTTTAGGAAAGAGATGCTATTGAGACAGGTAACATTGAAAGTTTGATCTGCCTGGGAAGCAAGATGATCTGCTGCTTTATTCCCCTCCTACCATGTGTGTGTGACCTTCATGTTGTGTTTAATGAGAGATTTTCACTTGCTGATGGTGTAGGTAATCGACCATGGAATGTGACCTTTCCCATGTAAGGAGTCATGAACCACCTTAGAGTCTGTTTCCACCTGGGATAACCTGATGTTCTGTTGCATGTAGAGGGATGCTAAGAGTAATAAAAGTATATTTTCTATTCTATGATGCTAAGAGTATATTTTCCATTATAGGATGCTAATATTAATAAAAGTATATTTTAGTTTTTTATCATAAGGATGATAAAGATTATCGATTATGAAATTTTATCAAGAATATAAGACAAGTGGATAAAATCAACTCCATGGAATAAGATGATTTTATAAAGATAATTTCCAGTAAGTATATTCCTTGAACTCTTCCCATTAATATGGGGAGGTGATTTTTATAGTTGATACAAAAGGGTGAATAATCCATTGATACCTATAAATAAAACATCATAAGAGATTAAATGTACAATTTTTGTTTTAATGTTGACCCTAAAATAAAAAACAACCATTCATTAATGACTTAAAAAAATTGATTTAAATAAAATTTCTATAAGGTACTTTTTTAGATATATAAAAATTATATTATTTTTTATAAAACTAGATATAGAAATTAGGGACTCCCATTATCAGGTTTTAAGGAGAAGGAGATGAATATGGAGATTCAAGAATAATATAATGACAAACCCCAATAAGGAAGGATTATTCTTATCAACACCTGCTAAAGATCTCAGAAGAGTCATGTGGGGAATTGTCTCTAAGGAACAAGTAAATGCTTCAAGTGGGAGAGATATCGTCCAATGTAAAATTAATATCAAAGTTATATAAATAATGAAAATAATTATCAACCTAATAAACTACCTACACTCCAATGATTTAATTATAAGGATTATAGACATTATTCAAACAAGTTCACCAAATGAAGGATAAACAAAAGAAACTAATAAAAATAAATATTAAATATAATGTGGAGGGAAATCCTAGGGAACTAGAAATGTTGAATTGGGTCATGAAAATAATGTGTTAAAAGGTATGGTTATCATCCACTATGGTATATAAATTGTTTTATTTTATTGAATATTTATCCAGTCCATTATATTTAGAATTTTTCAGGGAATAAAATCATAATCCCAAAGGATAAATCTCAGTGTTGAGAGGATTTAATCCCATTTATATAACTCCTATATAATATAATTTTGTGGGAATTAATTTCTTCCATTTTTATTATTCCCCCTTATGTGGAATTTAATTTTATATTGGGCATGGATTTACACTCTATTTATAAATACATTCATAGTTTTAAGGATAGGGAAGTACCATTTCATATTAAAAAATCAACCCATAATCCTTTACTTATGGATGACCATGAATTCCATATGGAAATTACTTATATTGTAATGTTCTTAAAAACAAATCATGTGGTGATATTAAGCTCAAATGGTTTAGGGGAAAACATGATATTTAATATTGGTCTATTATGTGATTTTATATTGATATTTATCTAAAATAGTTTTGAGGGTATCCATTAAATCATGTGTTTTAGTTTTCCATAGAATTAATATTTGGTTTTATGCCTTTATCAAGTACTTATTATAGAATTTACATTATTGAATTAGAGAAACTGATGATGGAACAACAAGGGAACATTGATAAGGGTTATACACACATATGTTCTTCACCATGGTACTCAAATGATATATTCATTAGGGAGAAATATGTATCTATGTATATCTACATTGATTGTGATGAATTTAAAAAAAATCATGATCTAAAATAAGAATCCTTTACCTCATATTTATTACTTGTTTGATCATATATGAGGGGATAAATACTTTTTAATGATTGTCATATGATTAAGATATCATTAATTTAGGATGAAATGATAGGATATACCTAATTTGGAAATTAATACAAGATATGATAACTCTTAATTAATTGTAATTCCATCTGAACTCAGAAATGAGTATTAAATATTATTTTATATGATGAATAGTGTCTTTATAGACTACATCAATCAATTTATAGTATTCATTATAGGTTATATCCCCCTATATTAAATGATCATGGAAAAGTATGAGTATCATTTTATTATTATTATGGGGATATTATGAAATTATAAATTTTATCATAAGTTAAGTAAGTTTTAATTTGGGAAATAAAAAGTATCACTCTTGGGTCATGTATTAACAAGAGAGGTTATATCTATGGGTACTTCAAAGACAAAGGTGATTGAATAATGGTGAAAACCAGACATTGTAATAAATATCTAAATTTTTCTTAGATTTTATGGATATTATCTATGTTTTGGGAGGAATTTATTCTGAATATAAATATCACTGACCAAGTTAACTTGGAAATGAGTCAAGTTTATTTAGAAAAGGAATTTAAAGACAATTTCATGGAATGTAATTGAAGTTAGGTCACTGGAGATTCAATCAAATTACCCTATAGAGTACAATGGTCTGTGATATAAATTAATGAATAAATGAAGGGGTTGGGAAGTTTCCTCAGGCCAAATGACATAGTGGTATCATATACCTCATGTAAATTAAAAATATTCAAGTGAAAAATTAATTGACCAATAATTTAGGGATAGTAGCAGCAATATTTTCATTAATGATATGGTAGGATTATCAAAATACTGAAAAGTTTAAAATATATATTGATCATAGAAGAATAATGTATATATTCATATAGAAAGGGTTGAAAATGTTTTCAATGATATGGTTGGATTAAATCAAAATTATGACTTCTCAATAAATTACCCCCTTGGAAGGAAAACAAGGTGGATTATGTTCTACGAAAGAATGATAATGATACATTTTCCTTGGGGATTATTTAATGAAACATAATAACCAAGGATCTTAATATATTGGACCCTGAAAAAACTAGGCAAAGGGATAAAAAATACCTTTAAAAAATGACCGGTAAAACATCCATACCTATGAGGATCATGTATGAATAAAAGGTGCATTTAGAGATACGTAAGAAGGATTAAAATATCCTAGAGTTAAATATTTAAAATTATTTAATTAAATGATTTAATAAATGAATATAAATCCCTTTATTACCATAATTAAGGAAGATAATTTTATGTGTTACACATAACTCATCCTTCTCTATTTACTTTGGGGTCACAAAGACTCATACAGATATTAATTCTCACTTATAATGGGACAATATAAAGTGATAGTTTGTAGTGTTTATATCTCAATGATTGGAATTACATCATGTTAAGGATGGTTTTCTAAATTATAATGGTATAATTGAATAATTACCCATACCAGCATGGAAGTCGGAGAAAATTAGTATGGATTTCATTGTAGTTCTTCATAAGACCTCTAAATGGTATAACTCCATTTGGGTTGTAGTATATTACCTTATGAACTCAACAAATTTCATTATTATTTGAGAATACTTCTCTCTAAATCATTATGATATGATATAAAAGAGGGATTTAGTAAGACATCATGATATACTACTCTCAATTATATCTAAATGAGATCAAAGGTTGACCATAATTTTCTATGGAAGTCATCGACTGTCCTTGGAAATAAGGCTATGATTCAACACTAGCTATCATCCTTAGACTAATAGTTAATTTGAAAGGAAAATTGAAATCATAGAGGATATAATGAGAACATATTCAATATATTATTATGTATGTTAGGATTACCACCTTCCCCCATCATAGTTCTAATAAAATAATTTTATCCAATATATCATTAAAATGGAACCATATGAGGGTATGTAGAGTAAGAGGTGAAAAACTACACACATGTTTGGATAATGTTAGAGGTCATAATCTACCTAGAATAGATCATTATTATCAAATGTTAGAAAAAATTAAAAATTTTAAATGGGTATTTAAAACTATGCAATGATCCTATAATAGCTACTATAAAATTCATCCATGCGATTTGGATTTCAAAATCATAATATCACTATTGAATAGGTTTATGATATTTTAAAAAAAGGAATGTTCATACCTATGATCAATGGATCATTTTAGATCCTTAATCATGAGGGGAAGAAATATAATCAATTGTAACATCCACTAAACAAAAACAAAGTTCATAATGCATTCTTTATATCACTTTTAAGAGAGTAAAGAACTATAATGAGTTTGATTTTTCTTACATGACTATTACATAATTTTAAAGATAAACAACATAAAAGAATAAAAATCCAGGATCCAATGGTTTAGATTATTGGGAATTCTAGGACGGTTAATATAATTTACATAATGAAAAATTAAAATTATTTAATACCTTATTCTATATCTTTTCAGTGGACCTCATGTACCCCATAGTATAAGTAATCACCTGAGGATATACATAAAATAAATGGGTGAGCTAAAAGATGAGTAAGAGGATAGATAAATACATGAATAAATGTAATATGGGGTGAGAATAATCATCATCATAATAACATAATCATGATATCATCATCATAATCATTATAAGAAGCCTTATGTGAAGGAATGTTTTTATGGAAATGCATAAAAATGAAACATCATGTCTTAGTGGTCAAATACAACACATTGTTGTGAACAAAGATAGTGTCACGTTCATGAATAACATATGTGTATAATAATAAAATTATAATCATTGTGAAAAAAATATAGAATCATTTTCACATATATTTTTCATTATCAAATGAGATAAATCACATTACCCAATTCATTAGAGCGCTATATAATTTTGGGCACACCCGTCACATCATAACATTTACATAATGTTACATGCCACATGGAATGTATAAAAATCATTGTAATAAAAATACCAATAGAATAGAAATGGGTTTCATGAGAATTTAATAAATCATAATTTAATGAATAAATATTGTGGTTCCCAAAATAAAAAGGGAATAACATACTTGGTATAAGAATCATTGACCTTGAGTGAAGAAGAAATATTCTCAAGAGATGTAAAAGATGTGTATTTTTGTAAGAAGATTTATTTTGGAAAATTATTTTAATTTTACATAACATAATAATAGAAATAATAATATAATATAATATAAAATGAAAATTACTTTTGATGAACATAATATGAACATTCATATAAGGGAAGAGGGAATGACCCAAAGAAAGGAATTAGTTTTGAGAATCCCTTTACTTTTTGTCCAAATGATTTATTCACTTTAATATCATGGATAATAAAATGAGATAAATTAATTAATAAAAAATGAACCTATTATAGATTTATTTTTCTCATTTTCGTTTTATTATGTTTTTATGGACATTTTGATTAGTTATAGAGTTCAATTTCATCATTAAGGGCTATTGGTTTTCTTGGTTTCTCATGACCCGTTTACTTGTAATATGTATGGAAGATCATGTAAAATTAAAATAACTATAAATAATTGAAATTATATGTTATTAATGAACCACTAGATGTTTAAATTCAATTATATTTAGTTTTTTTAGATATTATGATAATTCATTGGATAAATCATTAATAATCATCGTTTAGATTAATTTGGACATTTTTCAATCATCATGATCAAGTTTTATTTTATTATTTTACATTATGTATATATGTCACATACAAAACATAAAAAAGGTTGTAAAATAAATTTTAAAATATATTTCAACCATTATAATGGTATTATGAATATACATGAAGGTGACAAAGTAAAATGAAAACTTTTTGTCCTCAAAGGTGATAAATTAACACCTCACGGACGATGCTTTAATTTTTACAATAAAAGGTGGAGGAGAAGAGGTTTTATGATGGACTATTACAATAAAATAATAAAATTATAGTATATATAATATTATTCAATTATCATTCCACTTGGACTAGGGGATTTTAGGATATAATAATAAAATAAAAAAACGAAAATATATTAAAAGAAAATGAAAGAAGATTTTACCTCTTGAATTATTATCCATGAGAACATCCTTAGGGAAATTTAATTTTGTATTTTATTGATAAAAAAGGATCCTAGAAGTGGGTGAGAGGATTGGGAAGAGTATTGGGTATAATTTTTAAATGATTAAATGATTTTGAGGTGTGAGGATAAGAGGTGGTGAGGGGTAGTATTTTTAGGGGGGAGTGGGGTGTTTTTTTGTTGTTTTATTATTTAGTTAATTGTATTAGGTAAAAAGTATGAAAATATTGGATTAAAATGAATAAATACAGTAAATAAATAAAAATATTTATTTATTTAGGTTATTACATCATCAATGACTCTTGAAATAGTGAATTTAACTTGTAATGTTATATATCGTAAATTACCGTCTTTACTATTAATAAAAAATTCATTTTTTTTGAAAATATGAAAAATTAAACATATCCATTTCCAGATATGTTGAATTCAAAATTGAACTATATTTAATGAATTTTTTTTCTAAATATGAGTAATTTAACGTTTAATTAAATCCATCATTTATTCAAAAAATATTGATTTTAAAATTATAAATGGTTTTATGACAATTCAAAATATTAATCAAGGTCCCATAAAATTATATTATAATAATAAGACAAAAAACTATTATTTTAGTAATATATTATGTGAAAATAATTTTTCTTTGAAATAATTATATTAATCATAAAATTTTAAATTAACATTTATGTTTTAAAAAAATTACAACACCTAATTTATCATTTTTAAAACATTTATTTACATATACTATGATATAATTATATCATATTTTCATTTAAAGGATAACTAAATATTATTTATAATTTTTTAGTTGAGGTTACTATTCTATTAGCTATATTACTATTCCTAATGTTCATGTTACTATTATAAAGTCCATGATACTATTCAATCATTATTGGTTCCTTAATTTGAATGAATATCACTTATTTAATTCTTAATTTATGAGAATAATGTTATTGTTGGTCTATATATGATATGTGTGTGTTTTATACGATATAACCTCATTATCGGAAGGGAAATTCTATTGATAAAATCTTGGTTCGTTACATTCTTCCCCCCTTTTGAAAATTCTTGATCGAAAATTAATATTACATAAACTAGTGAGGTTATTTCTCATCCATTACATCATATAATTCTCATGTCACTTATTCATACATATGGTTATTTCAAAACACTCTAAAAAGGTTGTTTGTATTTTTATGTATAACCTTATATCCCTAGTCCAAAATGTTTATTAGATGATCCTCATAATAGGTATCATCTTCCAGTAGTACCACCTCTGAGATCAATACATGTGATGGATCTATAACAAACATCATCAGTAAAAATACATGAAATACATCTTGAATTTGAGACATAATTGGTGGAAGTGAAATATTATAGTCCACTTCTATTAGGAGATCAAGGATATCAATGTGGCCAATGTACCTTGGGCTTAGCTTCCCTTTTATTCCAAACTGCATGAATCTCTTACACAGTGGTATTAAAAGGAAGGCTTTATCTGAAATGTTAAACTCTAAGTCACTTCAAAGGTTGTCAGCATAGATCTTATTTTGACTCTGAGAAGCCCTTATATGTTTGTTGAATCTCGTAATCCTTCTATATCATCTCTTTCATAAGATTAGGTCCATGTAGCTCTTATCCTCCAACTTTAACTCAATAGATTAGAGTTCTATATCAAATTCCATAAAGAGATTCATATGTATCCATCTGAATACTTAAGTGGAAGCTGGTGTTGTATGATAACTCAACCAAAAGGAGATTCTGATCCAATCCACCTTTAAATTACATTTAGTAGGCTATTATCATGTGTTTTAGAGTCTGAATATTCTTATCACATTGGCCATCAGTTTGGGGGTGATAGGTCATGATAAAATTCAATTCAGTACTCAAAGCATATTGGGGAATTATCTATATTATATATTTTAAACTTGGATCCTCATATGAGATGATAAAAAGTGGAACCACATACATACTTACCACATCCTTCACATATATCATAGAAATTTTTTCAATCGAGAGATCAACCTGAATAGCGATAACATGGGTAGTCTTGGTGAGTTGATCCACCACAACCCATATCACATTGTTTCCTTTAGATGTCTTTAGGAGACCTATGATGAATTACATGGTGAAATTCTCCCATTTCCACATGGGTGTAGAAAATGGTTGAATCATCCATTTCGAATTCTATCACACTACATTAACTTTCTGGAATATTAAGCACATTTATATAAACTCTGAAATCTCCTTCTTCATGTTATCCCACTAGAAGTTTTCTCAAAGATCATGGTACATCTTTGTACTTCTGTGATAGATAGTGAATGTTGAGAAATGTGAATTATCCAATAGATCCTTATTTATCTTAGGTGATGAAGGCATAAAAATACCAATTCTAAACCAAACCACAACATCATCATCAATATTTAAATCTTACAGCTTTCCTTCCTTTATATCATCCACCTTCTTTTGAATCTCTATATCATCCCTTTGTGCATCTTTAATATTCTCTTGGATATGTGGTTGGGAAATCATTTGGTTAAGGAATTATGTGTTACCTTCAATTATGATTTCCTAAACCAACCTTTTTATATCTAAGAAGACACGGTCTTTCTCAATCTGTATCATGGAGATAGTAGAAGATTCTTTTCAACCAATAGAATCAGCTACCTTGTTTTCCCTCCTAGGATAATAGTGAATAAAGTAGGATAGTCCTTTATTGCCTCTAACCATATCCTTCGATGCATGTTGAGTTTATTCTATGTGAATATATAAATTATAATCTTGGGATCAATATATATGTCACACTTCACACCATAGAGATAGTGTCACCAGATTATCAAGAAAAAATCATATCCTCTAGATCTAGATCATGTGTCAGGTAGTTCTGATGATGTATCTTCTACTTCTGTGAGGCATAGAATATCACATTATCATTCTTCATGAGTACACAACCCAATACTTTCTTTTAGGAATATAAATATATCAAAAAACATTCTTCACTTCTTGGTAGTGCGAGTACATGTATAGGGATTAACCTCTTCTTTAGCTCCTTGAATATTTCCTCACATTCTTTTGTCCATATACACTTTAACCTTTACTTGTTATTTTAGTTATATGGAATGAAAATCATGAGAAAATTATCAAAAAATGTTGGTAGTAGACTAATAACCCAAGATGAATGTATATTTTTGAGACACTTGTGGGTCTGGTTCATTCTACAATTGCCTTTGTATTTTAGGGTCCATATAAATTCCCTCACTTGTGATCACGTGTCCCAAGAACGTGACTGGATACATCCCAGAGTCACACTTTTTAAATTGGTGTACAATTTATGTCACTATAAAAATCCATAGATATTATTCACATTCCTCTTTTCCCTTGGAGTAGATTATATTATCATCAATAAAAACTACAAAAAATTTTTAGAGGTATTTTCTAAAAACTATATTCTTGAAATCCATGAAAATTGAAGGGGGATTAGTAAGTATAAAGGGAGTCACTGGAAACTCATAGTTCCCAAAACATGTACAGAAGGGAGTCTTATGAATATCTTCCTTATTCACCTTCAAGTGATGATATCCAGAATGAAGATCCACCTTTTAGAAGTATTTGATCTCCTTTTAGCTGATGGAAATAGTCTCTAATCCTTGGAAGAGGATAATTATTCTTTATTGTGATCTTGTTTTCTCCCAGTAATATATACACAACTACATTATTCTATCCTTCTTATTGACAAAGAGGATTGGTTCACACCAAGGTGACACATAATGGATTATGAACCCTTTTCCCAAGTACTCTTGAAGTTAATTATTTAACTCCTCTAGTTCTATAGGGACCATCCAGTAGGGGAATTTTAAGATAGGAGTTGATCTGGGTATGAGTTATATTGATAAATCTACCTCACGATCTAGGAAATGTATGGATAACTCTTTAGGAAATACATCACTATATTCCCTCACAATGATAATTTACTCTATATTGATACCTTCCTTTCACTCAAAAATTTGTTAAAGTTATTATTCTTTATAGTTCATCAACACCCACATCATTGAAGGATTTTAAAAAGAATAGTCATGATCTACCTTGTATTTATAAATGAGAATGTGATAGTTTAGAATATGAAATCATATTTTTTTTCCAGGTAGTTTATTTTTTTTCTCGATAATAATATCCAATCTATCCCCAATATATTATCAAATTCCACAAAGGGAAGCATCATGAGATTCACTCGAATAATCTTCCTACATATGCCAATAGGAGAAGAGTCCAACACTCGGGTTGCAAGGATTGCACTAATCGGGTTTTTATAGATATATCATCATCAAGGTATCGGGGCTTTGATTTAGTAGTTTTAGAAAAATTGAAAGATATAAATGAATGAGTATAACCAAAATCAAATAATAATTTTCCCATTATTGATTGAAAATGAATTGTACCTTGTATGACTTTGTTTTCGTACCCCAGTTCAGCTATAGTGATGGAATAATCCTTCCCTTTCTCCTTTGGATTTGGTGGATGATGACACTAATTACCCTTGAGGACTTGAGTTTTATTGCAATGTCTTACATAATTACATTTATACTTATAGATGAAGCATTGGTCCATGGTTTTTTCTCACCTTTCCTCAATCATATTGTTCAGATTCTTCATGTCTCTCTGACATTCCTGAGCTTAGTGGCCTTCTCTCCAACATTTGAAGAATTTCCCAGTCCTTTTGAGGAAATTACCATTATGATTATAACCATATTTTTGATATTTTTTTGGTTGATATTTCCTTCCACCATTGTTAATATATCATCCATTATGAAACTCCATATTTCATATATTGTTTCCATAGCCGTGGGGCCATTCTCCAAATCTATCTTCACTTTGAGAGAACATGGAAAAAATTCTTCATAAATCCCAATGTATCAAATAGATACCTTTTTATGGTGTTCTTTTAAACCACTAAATAATCTATATATTTTTATATCATTATTGATAAAAACCCAAAGGCATACCTTGTAAGACTTGTGAAATTTTCTTTGTAATCCATGATAGATTTACATTATTTTTTTTCTCTATGAATTCTCTCTCCATATTTGTATAAACAGTTCTGGAAATACTTATTAATAAATATTTTCTTTATGTTCTTCTACTATATCAATTATATTCTTCCTTTTTTCACAGTGTTCTTAATCAACACCATCCATTGTTAAGCCTCTACATCTGAATGATAAATGGCCAGAGTAACCTTCTCCATCTCATAACATTCACTAAAAAATATCACCACTTTAGAAGGGGTTATTTTTTTACTTTATAAGGGGTTATAACCCCTTCTAAAGACATTATCGGTAGTTATAAAGAACCACCACTAATGTTCCCACCTACTATTAGTAGAGGCTATTTTGGAGAAGTGTTAGTAAATGTGTGATGAATTTAGTTGCGGTTACATTAGAGGGGGTTTAAACTCCGTCAAATGTTGTCCAAAATTTACCATAAATGGTTGTTATTAGAGACAGTTATATCCCTAACTGCCTCTAAGAGAGGGATTATGGGCAGTTTCGACCACCCCTAATTGTAATTTCATTAGGGGGGGGGGGGGGTTTAAACAACTACCCCAAATGCTTCTCTTTTTTTAAAGAAAAAATCTCCCCCTTCCCCCGCTCGTGTGTGTTTCCCCCAGTACCCCGGGTCTCCACCCCCAATCCCATGTGCATGTCTCTCCATGTCCCTCACTCGGTACCCCGTGTGTTCCCGGTCCCCCACAGGTCGTGTTCACGGGTCACGTGTCTCTCTCGGTCCACCACGCGTCTGTCTATCCCCCTGGTCGTCTCTTTGTGTCTGTCCCCCAGGGTCCCCCGTGTGTCTGTCCCCCGGTCCCCCGGTCGCGTGTGTGTCTACCGGTCCCTCCCAGTCCCCCAGTCGCGTGTCTGTCTCTTGGTCCCCTATCATGTCTTTTTGTCCAAGTTGGTCCAGCCCCGCCCTAGGTCTCCTTTCATAGGTCTTCTAAAATATATATACTGGAGGGATTCGAACTTTCCTTCTCCAAGGTATATCAACGGGAACTAAACCACTACACCAAGTGTCTTATTGTTTATTTTTCACAGATATCATTTTATTTATATATATCAATTAGTTTATTAAAATATAAATTATTTCCATAATATTTTTAAATTCATATAATAAGTTTATTAAAATACGCATATATATATATATATTAATAAACATATATATATTATCATATTTACACATAATTTACATATTATTGTATTTACATATATTAATAAGTTTATTAAAATAAACATTATTAAAAAAATATATTTAAATACATATAAGAAGTTCATTAAAATAAGAACATATATTAATAAACATATATATATTAACAAATTTACACATATAATTTATATATTGTTGAATTTTTATATATTAATAATTTTTTTAAGATAAACATTATTTTCATAATATATTTAAATATATTAAATAAATAACATGTATTTATATTTATACAAATATAAATATATATGTATATATATATTTTCTGCACACCTCTATAAATAATATATTTACATATATTTAAATAAAATTATGTATTCATGTATTTATAAATACATTTATATCAAACACATACAAACGCAAATGTGTATTTATATATTTATTTGTAATTGTTTATATTTATTTGAATACACGTATATATTATATAATTAATTTATATTTATATTTATATTTTACTCAAATATATTACGCAAATATATATATATACATATTATATTTATACACACACAATTAAAAAATATATATGTATATATATATATATATATCACATATTTATATGAATATAATATATTATACATTTTATAAATACATTCATATATGTATACAATATATACAATATATATATATATATTAATTTTTTTAAGAAAATAGTAGGGGTTCACAACCCCTATAATCTCTAAAATTAGAGGGGTCTATGAGCCCCCTCTAATGTAAGACTGTAGAGGGGGTTTGACAACCCCCTCTAATATAATATATTTGTGGGGGTTGAAGAGGGTGTTTTGAACCCCCACTAATGTCTTACATTAGAGGGGGTTTTGAACCCCCACTAATCACTAGTGCAGAAAACGTTTTTTACGTCGGTTATTTTTAATTTTTTACGTCGGTTTCTAGCCGACGTTAATACGTGCGACGTTATAAATAAGGTTTTTGTTGTCGGTTATTTAAAAACCGACGTCAAAAAGCATAAAATCGCGATGTTTATCACGTCGGTTATTTTAGAACCGACATGATAAAGGGCCTAGAGAATGGTTTATCACGTCGGTTATTTTAGAACCGACGTGATAAAAGGCCTGGAGAATGGTTTATCACGTCGGTTATCTAAGAACCGATGTGATAAACGGCCTAGACAATGGTTTATCACGTCCGTTCTTAAACAACTGACGTGATAAACAGGGTGTGAGGGGGTTTATCACGTCGGTTCATATAGAACCGACATGATAAACTGGGGTGAGGGTGGTTTATCACGTTCGTTCTATAAGAACCGACGTGATAAACCGGGCTGAGCGTGGTTTATCACGTCGGTTCATATAAAACCGACGTGAAAAACCGGGGGAGGGGGGTTTATCACGTCGGTTATTATATAACCGCCGTGATAAACCGGAGGGAGGCTGTTTATCAAGTCGGTTATTCAATAACCAACGTGATAAACCATTTTCCAGGCCGTTTAGCACGTCGGTTATTCAATAACCGACGTGATAAACCATTCTCCAGGCCTTTTATCACGTCGGTTATTAAATAACCGACGTGATAAACCATTCTCCAGGCCTTTTATCACGTCGGTTATTAAATAACCGACGTGATAAACCATTCTGTAGACCTTTTATCACGTCGGTTATTAAATAACCGACGTGATAAACCCAATTTTTTTTTAAACAGAATGCAGTGATCTTCTCTCCACCAGAATCAACCAGAAAACAAATCAAGAAATCGTACCACATAAACAGAAGTACATCAAAATTAAGCATGTACATAGATAACATATAAAACTTACCCACTAGACAGCATCCACCCTCATTTATACCCCATGGACAGCCCTCCCCCACCCCGTTGGAGCCCTCACCCTCATGTGTACCCCCTGGACAGCCCTCCCCCACCCCGTTGGAGCTCCCACCCTCATGTATACCCCTTGGACAGCCCTCCCCCACCCCATTGGAGCCCCCACCACACTCCTGAACTGCCCCCAACCCCCGGACACCCACAAACACCCCTCGACAACCCCCCACCCGCCTGAACAACACCTCCTCACCCCCTCACCCCACTTGACAGCCCCCACCACACCCCTGGACATCCCCAAACACCCCTGGACAACCCCCCACCCCTGGACAGCACTCCCACACCCCTGGACCGGCTTCCCACACCCCTGGACATCCCTGCCACCCCCCAGGACTGTCCCCCCACCCCATCAGACATCCCTCCCGGACCGCTGGACACCCCCAACCCCACTGAACACACCCCACACCCTTGGAACCCCTCCCCCACAGACCCAAATCCATACCAGAAGAACCATCAAAAGTAGACCAAAACAAGAAGTCGAGAAAAATTAAACATTCACTTATATAACATTCAAAACTTACATTGTCAACTTCAAAAAAAACTAAATCAAACCTTAACAACTACCAAATACACAATTAAAACGACAATATTCAAAATTACATTTTACATTACAAACAACTAAAATTCAATCAAACCTGTAAAATAATTTTACCACTCCACTTATACGCGTTTGATGTCTTCAACAGTATAGGGTTGAGGGTCATCAAAAAGCTACAAATGAAAAAGAAGATAGTTAACGTGTATAATGAATAAATCAAATTGAAATGTGATGGCAAAGTTTAAGAGGAAATCATACCAGGTCAAAATCCACAACTATCCCAGTTGTTATTATTTCATACATAAATCTTAACATATAATATCCACATTCGATGAGGCCTTGTTGTTCATGACAATTCTGTTTTGAATGAGTGTAAATTCAATATATTATTTTTATGTAATAAATCAAAAAGTACAAATTATAAATGGAAATTTACCTTCACATTTACATATTTGATCTTTGCATTTCTTTTCTTTGTGTTTTTTCTAAAGTAGACCCATGCACTGTTAGAAAATAATACGAATGGGGTAAATTTAAAATTCATTATAATATATAAAACTATTGAGAAATTGAAACTTACTTTTCCAATATATTCTTAAAACTTTCCCGCACATCACCATGAACAGAGCATATCCAATAAAGAGCTTTCTCCCTTGGGCAAAAAATCCCTAACATCCAATGATCACTGATAAAAGGAAATTTAATGTTAGTGGTTTTTTATGTTAAAATATAATTAACTATTTGAGAGAAATGTGTTTCATACCTCTCACAAAAAGGCATCATCCAACATTGTTGGATTATATTCTTTTCAAATCTTTCAGCAATATAAACCATTCTTTGTTCCTCAGTCAATGCACATGCTTCAGGGGAAATCAATTGCGGGTCCATGAATCCATATACTTCTGTCAGTTCATTCCTCTCACAAATTTTATAAAGATACCTAATACAAAACATATATAAGTATACATTTTTAATAAATATAACGTAGGGAAAAGGTGTTAAGACTTACATGGAAAAAATTTGCACCACGTTGATGCCCAACTTATCTCCAGTAACAAGCTCCATGATATCGGATTTTGTAATCCCCACACTTATTTCACGTCCACAAACATGATATTCCATTGGAAACTCATAAAAACCCAACAACAAATATGAATATCTTGACAATCTGTCAAGACCACTGGAATCTGTATCTGATGTCATAGCCTGTTGTCTTTGTTGTTGTCTATACAGTATTTCTTTACCTTTGAAGTATTCCTGTGAAAAAAAATTGATAATTATAGTAGTTTTCAAATGATAAAACAACTTAAATAAAAAAATAAAATAAAAGATATAACATTCATACCTCTATGGTAATGAGTGGAAGAAGTCTGGATGGCCAAACTAAAAAATGGCCGGTACTCTGTCCAACTGTCGCCACCTCATCTGTAGGTATTGGTACCCTAGCTGATATATCTATAATATCCTGTACAGTGACCCTCTGATTCTCTACCTCTAATTGTTGATGATGAACTGTATCTCCTATACAATATACCAACCCGTATGCTACTATATGATGTTGAGAATCATCAACAAACAACTCGGAATATGTAGGAAGCTGCGGCGGAGGCGTAGGATAAAAAATGGGGTCTGCAGGCTGAGGTGGGGGAGTGGGAGCTACTGGAGGAGGTGGAGGATAAATAATGGGGTCTGCAGGGGGAGGTGGAGGAGTGGGAGCTGCAGTCTGAAATTGTATTTGCATTTCTGCAAACATAGACTACACCGAATCTATAATCTTGTCTTCCATCGTCGCATTAATATTTTGAACTACAGCCTCCAAGGATTCTATTTTTTTTATAAACCCCCTCAATGTTAGAAGTTGAAGAACGTGGAAACACTTTTCTTACCGATACAACTGTCGGATATCCTCTTACACGACCAGGATGTTCGGGCCTTCCCAATGCTGCAAATAAAATATCTTCCCTCCCAGTAGCTGTAAATGTCCCCTCTGAACTTTGCTCCTCAAGAGAGTCCTGTATTAATTAATTGAACATTTCTGTAATGATTGAAACTTATATGAAGAAAAAAGTTAACTTAAATAAATTAAATAGATATCTTACAATCCTCTCAGCTACGATTCTCAATTCTTCCGAAAGATATTGCCCTTTTTTTCCATTCCGAGCTCTCTTCCATTTTTCATGTCTAGATGGAGGGGATGGAGGGGCCACCTCTCCAGAGCGTGAAGACTCAGCTCTTAGTTGTTGAAATTTTTCCGCTATCATTTTTTCTTCCAATAATGTATACCCTCCTCGAGATAAACTATGAGGGTATACATTTTTAGATTGGTTCTCCTGATGAGCTTTCCTTGTTTTCTGTAATTTAAGAATAAGAAATCATTAACAAAACATTAATAAAATCATTTATATAAGAAAGTATATAAAAGTTTACATTGCCCTTACCAGAAATGACTCTTTTTTTCTACTTTCAAAAAACTGTCTCCATGTGTCTTCATCTATAAAAGGATATATACGACATGGATTGTCATGACTCCTATGACCATAAATGAAATCAGATGTGAGGGTTGATTTGAAATCCCTCCATCTCCTGGCAGCCAATGATAAGCATTTCTTCCTGACTCCTCTAGTGTCAGGAATATCAAATGTCATCTGATAAAGAAGAGGTTAAACATATTATATATACCAGAAACATTAAATGAATGGTCAAACAATGACAAAAGATCTTACCAAAATCGTCTCCCACAACTGAGAGATAATCGCTTTATCCACACCTCTACAATCATCATACAGAATGCTTACTTTGGTCTTAGCCTGAGTTACAACAAAACTCTTAAAATATTTGGCATTCAGACCTCTAGGAATATCATCATCATCAAACTCAACTACTATCCTCTGATCCTCCGTACGGGCAAGTGATAATTTTGGTAAACGTGTGCAACCACGTTTACCAACCTTTGAACTCTTTGTCGTAATAGGAGCATGTGAATGTTCATCCCCAGAGGTATGACCAGCAATATGCTCCTCCCCAGAATCATGTGGTTGATCATCTGAATGATCTGTCATTATCCTTCAAATCAAAAAAACAAACGTCAGTTCACAAATATAAAAATTCAAATATTTTAATACTACTGTAATCAAAAAATAGAAAAGTGTACTAGGTTACATAATAGTAAACATTGGTAATATGGTAAGCATATTAAACAATGGTAAAGATGGAAAAGATGGTCAAGATGGTCAAGATGGTCAAGATGGTAAAAAATGGAAAAATGGAAAACCTGGTAAACATTGTAAACATAGTAAAGTAATTGTCTGTGAACAAATATACAAATTCAAATATTTTAGTACTACTGTAATCAGAAAATAGAAAAGTGTACTACGTTACATAATAGTAAACATTGGTAATATGGTAAGCATGTTAAACAATGGTAAAGATGGCAAATATGGTCAAGATGGTCAAGATGGTAAAAATGGTAAAAATGGTAAACCTGGTAAACATTGTAAACATGGTAAAGTAATTGTCAGTGAACAAAAATAAGCATTTTAAAATTCATGTAATGGTTATAAACTGTTGGGTCATAGAGGATGGCAAGAGGGGGTCACCAGCGGGCCGGTGGTGGCTCACCAGCTGGCTGGTGGTCCACCGGCTGGCCGGTGCTGAGCTCCCGGCTGGCCGGTGGTCCAGACAGAGCAGCCTTTCTGTCTGGGTTCCACCGGCTGGCCGGTGGTCATCCACCGGTTGGCAGGTGTCACCAGGCAGTGGGCAAGCCTACTGCCTGGGTCCTCCGGCTGGCCGGTGGGCAAGAACCGGTTGGCCGGTGGACTCAGAGAGTCCACTATCAGCCTTCTTGGGCCAACTCCTGGGAAACCTTTTTCCTAGCATCAAAACACTTGAAAACAAGTTAGAACACGATGAGAGTGATTATGATCATTAAAATCCAAGAGAGAGGGGTACAACAATAAACATGATAAAGTAAACTAAACAAACTTAAAACAAACAATAACATATACTTATTTTATTTTAAAACATGTTTTAATAAATAAAAAACTTACAATATCTAACATTTATGGAAAAAATAAATGTAAACAAGAAATAAACATATGTTACCTGTAATTTTAGGAACGTACAGATGGATTGTTTTCCCAAATTCCTTCGTCGTGATCGTTCCTTATGGCACAAACTATGTCTTCAACATGATCGTCATTATGTTCTGTTAATATTTCCATTGAAGTAGGGATCTCACATAAATCATCATATTCATCAAGTTCATCCTCACCAACATATTGTTTTTTCCCTTGTAAAACAACAGCCCACTGCATATCTGATTGATCTACTACATAAAAAATTTGTTTTGCATGTGTTGCCATTATAAATGAATCAGCTGTGTCTTCCAATCTATTCAGATTAACAAGTGTCATTCCAAATTCATCGTGTCTGACACTGTTGTTACCGTTAAACCATTTACAGTTAAAAACGGGGAATTTAATTTTAAAGTAATCAACCTCCCATATGTCTTCAATCACTCTATAATATGCATTTGATGCAGAAATTGGGTTTTTGTCCTTAGCACTCGAAAAATGCATTGCTTCTGCAAACACCAATACACCACTATTCTGAACTGCACTTCTGTTGTCCTGAGATTTTGTATGAAATGTATAACCGTTAATGTCATAACCAGACCATGTTATCACATTTAAACATGGACCACCCACTATCCATTTTAATGTCTCTGATACATCTGATCTACCAAGCAAAGTCTTTTTAATCCATGACAAAAAAGTTTTGTTGTGCTCATTCAAAATCCACATTTCTTTCTTCTTTGGATGACATTGTTTCAACTCATTAATATGCAATGTGATATATGGTTGAGCATCAGCTATGTTCTTCAAGATTTATGATTCTAACTTCTTCATCTGTTCAGCTGACAATGATTTGACTTTCAAGCCGCGAATCCCCTTTCCCTCATTATTAACTCGTTCATGGCGAGATGGAGGCAAACCTATGTGTTGCGCCGCAGCCAAGTAGCTCGTACAAAACTCTGCTACCTCCTCAGAAATATACTTTTCAATAATGGAGGCTTCAGGTCGATATATATTTTTAACATACCCCTTTAATATTTTCATATACCTTTCAAAAGGATACATCCAACGAAGATATACAGGTCCACAAAGCTTTATTTCTAGAACCAGATGAATCATTAAATGCACCATTATATCAAAAAAAGTTGGAGGAAAATACATTTCCAATTGACAAAGTATTAAAATTGCATCCTTTTCCAAAATGTTCAAAGCATTCACATCAATCGCCTTGTTACAAATTGAATTGAAAAAATAACACAACTTCATTATAGTCTTTCTGACACGAATGGGAAACATTCCACGCAATGAAACTGGTAGAATTTGTTGCATCATGACGTGACAATCATGTGATTTCATACCTATCAACTTCAAGTCCTTCAATGAGACAAAATTTTTTACATTAGAAGAATAAACTTGAGGCACTTTGGTATCATGAAGACACTGACAGAAGCTAATTTTCTCCCTCTTCGATAATGTATGACAAGCCGGGGGAAGAAATGTTCGTCTTCCTTTAGGAGTGGGAGCTAACTCCAAACGTATTCCCATTGATAGTAAGTCTAATCTTGCATTCAACCCATCTTTAGTCTTTCCTTTAATATCTAACAATTTTCCAATCAAAGAATCACAGATATTCTTCTCCACGTGCATGACATCAATATTATGTTTAACTTCATGATACCTCCAATATGGTAGCTCAAAAAATATTGACCTTTTCTTCCAAATATGTCTATCATTACCAGATTTCTGTGTCTTTCCTAATGTCACGTCAAAGTTTTTCACCCTCTCAAAATACAGATCATGGGATAAAGGTTTTGGAGTAGTATCAAATTCTTGTGAGCCATTAAATGCCTTTTTTAGTCTTCTATAAGGGTGTTCCATAGGCAAAAACTTTCGATGACCCATGTACACTGTTTTCCTCCCATGATGCAATTGACAATAGGACGTCTGTTGTTCGCAAATTGAACATGCTTTATGCCCTTTAACACTGTATCCAGACAAATTTCCATACGCTGGGAAGTCATTTATAGTGAACAGAAGCACTGCATGCAGTTGAAAATATTCCATTTTATAAGAATCATACACCCGGATACCATCAGCCCATAACAGTTTCAAATCATCAATCAACGGTGACAAGTAAACATCAATATAATTACCGGGTTGCTTTGGACCAGAGATCATTGTACTCAACATGACATATTTGCGCTTCATACAAACTTCAGGAGAGAGGTTGTAAATTACCAATAAAACAGGCCATGAACTATGTGTGCTACTGAGTGTTCGGTATGGATTCATTCCATCTGTGCACAACCCTAGTCTGAGATTTCTTATTTCATTTCCAAATGTAGAATACTGCGCATCAATTTTCTTCCATTGTGGACAATCAGCTGGATGACGTATTTTTCCATCACATACCCGCTCTTCAGCATGCCATCTTAACCTTTTTGCATCATGTGAATTAGCAAATAAACGTTTGAAACGATTAATTATAGGAAGATACCAAAATACCTTTGAAGGGAGCTTTGTAATCTCTACATCACCCTGTGATTTTTCTTTCACCTTATACCGTGATGTCCCACATTTTGGACACTCTGACAGAAATTCATATTCCTTCCTATATATAATGCAGTCATTCGGACAGGCATGTATTTTCTTGTATCCCAATCCCATCGGGCATAATATTTTCTTGGCTTTGTAATGTGAATCTGGAAGATCGTTATCTTTTGGAAGAATGTCTTTCATCAATTGTAGCAGCTCTGTAAAACTTCTGTCACTCCATCCATGCTTTGCCTTTAGGTTAATCAATCTTAACACCGCCGACAGAACCGTAAAATCTGTACAACCGGGATATAATGGTTTTTCAGCATCACCATATAGACGTGCAACTGTCGGTTCTATCTCAATTTCTTCTGCTACAATATCGCGAATCATTTCTTCAATTCCATCGGAGTTACCATCTTGCGAATCATCATCATCAGTGACATTCCGTCTAGTTTCACCATGCCAAATCCAAGGGCTGTAACTCGGATTAAAACCATGACATATCAGATTATCTTTTATCTCTCTACTTTTCAACTTCTTCATATTCAAACATTTCAGGCATGGACAGAAAAAAATGTCATTACTTGGAACATTTCGTTTTTCAAATTCCAAAAAGACATCAACACCTTCCTCAAATTCATTGCTCATTCGATGTGCCGTAATCCAACTTTGACTCATTATTACCTATAACAAATATCAACAAAAAATATATATTTTTAAGATAAGACAAAACATGTTTATATGAAAAAAATCATAATTTGAATGTAAAACAATTTAAAATATAAAACAAATCTTGAAAGTAGTAGTAGTTTTCATAAGTACCCAACACCAAATAGCTATACATCGTAAGTGTCATGTTAAAAATATGAATATAGACCATTTGTTTTATGTTTAATAATATTGTCATATTATCTGATCATTCTGATTATATATTAGAATTACTATATCCTTTTGATCCGATATATAATCTAAGGACATTAATATTTCTTTAGAAAAAGTAATGTTAATATCATGGTAATGTAAAAAAAGTATATGTCGAACTATATATATGTAATACCAATAAAAAAATACATATGTGTTTGGCCTGGGTTTCACACATAAAACAACTCATCTCACAGATTAAATTTTTGAATCATCCTACATAATACTTATTTTTATAACTTAGGGAATGAAAATAATAAAAGGTTTGATTTATGATACTCATTATGGGTAAACATGATATATATAAATATAATATCTAATCTCATAAAAAGATATCCATGGGGGTATAAGAGCATACACAAAGCACATGATCAAAAAGATTAGTGAAACAGTTCTATATAATCATAGATCATAAAACCTGAGTCCAAGTATAACAATTTTAGCATAACATAAGACATGATTTATATGATAGTGGGAACATGATTTAAAAAACCTTATTCACAAGATCACAACATTGGTATGTGGAATAACATAAGAGTGTGGCACAAACATAATCATATAAGTCATAACATATGTCAAGGGAAAACATAGTTTCATTCACCTCATATTGGGATATGTTAATCAGCTTTCCTATAATTTATTATAATATATCTTACCAGGCACATCACATAACACATTGGACATGGTATAACCATCTGTATCCCATATTGATCTATGATATATAATGCATTGTCAAATGCATTAGAAGGATATTATGGACCCAAATGTCACATAATGACTAACCATATATATGGGTGAATCGTGATCATCAAATCATTTATAACACTTTCGTAGATCAATTAACTAACAAAAATGAAATGGGGGTCATAATTGTTTTTACAAAACATAATAATTATTAATACATCAAAATGTGTTTGGATGGTAAGATAAGATAATATACCTAATTCAATCTAATTATCATTAAATTATTTCTACCTAGATAGAAAAGACCTTTATAAAAAATATAATTTAACTTGAGAATGAAAAGAAAGTACCCTTTACCTTTTTTATAATGAAAAATCTGAAAAGGATGATAATAATATTTAGGTATTATAATTTTTTTATGAATTATTAATAATAAAAGAAATCACCTCACTTGGTTTTGTTGAAAATCGGACATACCATCGTATTCAAGAAATCAGATACACTTTGCATGAAAAGGTCCATCATTTTTAGGAGATGACTGAAAGAAGAAATGTATTATCAGACTCACCATGAGTCCAGAATGAAATATTTGATTGTAATAGGTATGAATTGATATTTTTATGAATGCAGATGAAAACAGATGATGGTTTTCTGATCTAGGAGTTCTAAAAATCATAATTTTTTGAAAAAATATTATGATGTAAGAATGTTGAATGAAATTTTAAGGATATGTATTACCGATTGTAACTAGTCCAATTTCATTCATGAAAATAATTTTCTGGACAATAATATTGAAAATATGATTTTAAGAAAATAAGTACTACCAATCTTCATCCAGAAAGACACATTCCAGCTAAGTAGGAAATAATAATGTTGCTGGAAGAATGGAACGTTACAGTACCACCCATTATTTTTCAGATTTTCCTGAAGCTAATCCACAATGTTTTAATAACCATTTGTGAGTTGAATGTTGCGAGTTGAATGAACATAATAACCATTTGCAATAAAAAAAATTCCACGAGATTCAAAAACGAACGAAAAGCACATCAAGAATCGAAACAAAAACGAACAAAATAAATTCGTGGAAGGCTTACTTGAATGTCGCGAGTTGAGATGATAGATCCGAGAGCAGTGAAGAAGATAAACAACGAAGCCAAAATGAGTGTAAAGCAGGCGATCGACGAGCCGATTAGGGTTTACCGCGCGAGAGAGAGACGAGTCGGCGACTGTCAATCGAAAAAATCGTAAATGACAGAACACGGGCTTTAATTTTTTTAAATGCTTTATAACGTCGGTTATTATATAACTGACGTTATAAACTATTTTTTAGCTTTTTTACGCCGGTTATCTTAAAACCGACGTAAAAAGGCTCCCACACTTTGGTTTTTTACGTCGGATACAAAATAACCGACGTAAAAAACCCCCCGCGCATTGGTTTTTTACATCAGTTATTTGATAACCGACGTAAAAACCCAACAGGCGCGATTTGTAACGTCGGTTATTAAAATAATCGACGTGAAAAATCTACTCGCCGCATTGTTACGTCAGTTATATATAACCGACGTAAAAAATGGTGACGTAAAAAACGATTTCTGCACTAGTGAATGTCTTACATTAGAGGGGGTTTTGAACCGCCACTAATGTCTTACTTTAAAGGGGGTTGCGAACCCCCACTATTTCCTTAAAAAAACAAATTCCATAAAACACACACGCACACGTAACACCTCTAAAATCCAACTGAATATATATATATATATGTATGTATGTATGTATGTATGTATGTATGTATGTACGTATGTATGTATGTATGTATGTATGTATGTATGTATATAACACTTTTAACTGAATACATAGTGCCTATAACTAAATATATAGCTCCACTAATTATTAATGTAGTGACAATTTTAATATAACCGTCTCTAAAATTCAACTACATATTAAAAAAATGCTAACACTTTTAGAGGGGGTTGTGAACCCCCTCTAAATTTGATGATTAGAGGGGGTTGTGCATAACACCCTCTAATGTTATAGAAAATGAATTTAGAGGGGTTTGTGCATAACCAATTCTAAATAACCCCCTCTAATGAACTGTTTTTTGTAGTGATTGAAGCATAGAAAATAACTTCTCTGTTGAGTTGAACCATTGTTCTATGACTGGTGGATAGGAAGTCCCACTAAACATTGGTGGTTTTTTTGCATAAAAGTCTTGATAGCCAGTTTTCCCCTTTTAGGGGAAGGAGGATGTTCCACATTATTTAGGTTATTTTTTATTTCCTGAGATATCTAGGAAAGCACGCCTTGAAATTTTGACCTCCACCTCACAAGGCATTGGGGATGTAGTTCGAGAAATCACCACATTGTCCCTCACATGAATTTTTGTCCTTGTTTGTCCTGGTTCCCACTATATTATAAAAAACATGTTTGAAAAAAATATAAGTCAATAATTCATGAATAAATAATTTATTCCACTGTGCATTTAACTCTAAAGGAATATCTTATGGGATACCTATGTTTTTTTTATTTTCAAAATCAAATATTCTTGTGTGAATATGTATACTTAGTCTCATAATTAGGTTTTTCAATAATATTCTCCAATATTATTTCCCAAATTAACTAAACCATTATTTTATACCAACTACAATGACCGTTCTTTTTCTTACATAACTATTAAATCATTTTAAAGATAAACACCATAAAAGCATTATAATACAAGATCCAAAGGATTAGTGTTAGAGTAAAATTATTACTATACATAAAATTTACATACTAAAACATACTCATTATTTAATTACATATTTTCTAGATTCTTAGTGTCCCTCATGTACTTCTTATTATAATTAATCAACAGAGGATAAACATCCAAGAAAGGGGTGAGCTAAATGCCCAATAAGAAGATATAGAAAAAAATGAATCAATATAACATGGGTATCATCATCATAATATAATAATGTGATATTAATAATAACCAATATAGGAAGCATTAGATAAATACATGTAATTTAAAAATTCATAAAAATGAAACATTAGGTCTTAGTGGTCAAATACAACACATAGCTGAGAACAAATCTAGCATCATGTTCACACATAACATATGTTCATAATAAAAAAAATCATTATCATTGTGAAAAAATATAGCATAATGTTCAAAAATATTTCAAATTATCTCATGAGATACATCACATTATCCAATTCATTTGAGATCTATATAATTCTGACCGCATCCATCACATCTTAACATTTATATAATCAGGCACTCCACATGGAACGTATAACAATCATAGTCATAAAATAACCCCTAGAAAGGAAATGGTTTTAATGAGAATATAATAAATCATATATTCACGAATAAACTTTTGGGTTCTTGAAATAAAAATGGAATAACATACTTGGTATAAGAATCATCAATCTCGAGTGAAGAAGAAACATTTTCAATAGATGTAAAAGGTGTTCTTTTTTAGTAAGAAGTGTTATTTTGGAGAAATCATTTGATTTTTAAAAAATTAAAATTGATAACATGTATATGTTCGAAAATAAAAGGTAAATTACATTTTAAGAACATAATATGAACATTTATATCATGGAAGAGAGAATAACCCAAAGAAAGGAATTGGTTTCAAGAATCCCCATACCATATGTCTGAATTATTTCTTCACTTTAATATCCTATATAATCAAAAATAAATTCACTAATTAATAAATATATAAAAAATTATACATTTATATGATTTATTATAATTTTATTTTGTTTTTTATGGAAATTTTTATGAGTTATAGTGTTCAATTTCATCATTAGTGAGTGTTTGTTTTCTTGGTTTTTCATGATCGGTTCACTTGTATATATGTATTGAAGGTCATGTTAAATGATAATAATTTTCCAAAATTAAAATTATATGTTATTAATTAACATAGAGAATTTCAAATGGTCTTATATAATATTTTTCCATATATTAGGACAATTCATTAGATAGAACGTCAATGATAATCGTTTAGATTAATTTAGCTGTTTTTCAATCGTCACAAACTAATTTTGTTTTATTATTTAATATTATGTATATAGGATAGTTCCAGAACATAAAAAAGGTTATAATTTTTTTTATAATATCTTTAAACCATTATAATGGTTTTATTACCATCCTTGAAGGTAGTAAATAAAAATGGAAACTTGTCATCCTCGAAGGTGATACATCAATGCCTCACAGACGATGCTTTCACTTTCAGAATAAAATGGAGATGAAAAGAGGTTTGATGATGGATTATTACTTTAACATAATGAAATTATAATATATATAAGACACTTGAGTTATAATTAAAATTTTATAAGTATAAGTGAGGATAAAATAATAAAATAAAATAAATTGAAAAAAATTTAAAAGAAATTGAAAAGGATTTTACCTCTTGAATTCTACACCTTGAGAACCTCCTTATGGAAATTTTATTTGGTATTTTGTTAAGACAAAAGGATATTAAATGTGGGGGAGAGGCTTGGGAAGATTATTGGTTAGAAATTTGATAACCATCAATGATTTGGAGGTGTGAGGAGAAGAGGTGGTGAGGTGTGGTATTTATAGGGGAGGAGAGGGGTGTTTTTTATTATTTTATTAATTATTTCATTATTTTGTCTCCACACTATGAATGGTTTAGATTCCCAAGAATAAATAAAGTAAATAGATAACTATAGTAAGATATTATGTTTCTTACATAATATATGACTCATACAATAGTGAATTTTACTTATAATGTTATATACCATACATTACCGTATTTTACTATTCATAAAAAAATCAACTATTTTAGAAAAGTACCAAAACATTACCCAGAAATTTTTTGAAATGTAGAATTAAAAAATGAACACCACTTTATGTACATAATTTTATAAATATTTGAAATTTAATTTTTAATTAACATTATCAATTATTTGAAAAAGATAGATTTTAAAATTATAACTGAGCTTATGATACTTTGAAAAATAAATTATATCCCTTAAAATTATCTTATAATCACAAGAAAAATATATATTAATTTATAAATATATTTTATGGAAATAAACTTCATTTTATATAATTATATTACTTATAAAATTGTAAATAAATACTTATTTGTTTAAAAAATATCAACACTTAATTTATCATTTTTAAAACAGTTATTTACTTATACAGTGATATAATTATATCATATTTTCATTTATAAGATAAACAAATTTTATTTATACAGTCATAGTTGATGTTACTATTCTATTATCTAAATTTCTTTCCCTAATGTTCATGTGACGATTCCAATGTTCAAGTAACTATTCCATCGATATTGGTTTCTTAATTTCAATGAATATCAATTATTTCAATCATTATTTAGAGAATAATGCTTTTTTTGGATCTCTATGCTATGTATTTTTTTATACCATGTTATATAATTATATAAAGGGAAATTATATTTAAAAATTATTGGGTCGTTAAAATTACTAACCCTTTACATGTACTAAACATAGATGTTGTATAATTAGAACATGATTTCTCTTATGGAACAGCTGGTAGAAATACTTGATTATAGAGAAAACATTTGAATTTAAAGTCCACTAGAATAGTTAATTTCTTATAAAGGAATAATAAATATTAGGAATTAATATGGTATCCTAGAGATTAAATAAGGTATAAGTAGCCTCTTTTTCTTTCAAATAAGAAACAAAATTTCATTATAAAAATTATTTTAAGGGCTTAAAAAGAAAAAAATCCATGATTTTACTATTTATGTTACCTTAAAAAAATACTATTTATAAAACTGTTTTCACACTAAAAACCAAAATTATATGATTTTTTAAGTTTAATTGAGAGAAAATATTCTAGATGCCCTGAACCTGCGTCCTATATTCTAGCGAAAAAACATATTTTTTAAAAATTATCTTTGACTGTAACCAAAATTATCCCAAGATAACCATTCATAGATTCAATATCAGTAAACAAAATTTGTTTACATACATACACAATAAATTTTTGGTTAATAATTGTAGATAATTAGGGGAAATATTTAACTAAATAATCTCATATATTTCCCATGAAATGGGAATTTTTCCCACTAACCTATGTATTTCTTGTTCTATAATAAGTATTCCACATATCCCATAAAATTATCCACAAGAAGTTCCATTATAGAAATATCATAATTATTACTCTAATTCATTACATGGGGAAATGGAAACATAAGATTGTGTGAGTTGAAATTCCTAGTAAGAGTAAATATAAGTGATAAAATCTAAGATCATAATTGAGAATTATTTAAAAATGTGGATATGGGAACATAATCTATGTAAACAGACACATCATAAGGAAACCATACCCAATAAATCTAGATTATAATTCCTGAATTATAATTTATGTGTTTTTTTTGTAAAGGAGTATATATCATAGGACCATGAAATCAAAAGAATGCGGTGAAAACATAAAAAATGGAACATAAGAATAAATCATGGATAACTACAATGACAATATAACATTGTCATAAAATCACAAATATATTTTTTTAAAAAATATTGCATCATGTTCTTGAATAAAAAATGTGTAGAATTCATCATTTAAAAAAATGTAAACAATGATAAAAACATTTTCAGGAATTATATAAATAATCTAATGAGATATATCTCATTAAAAAATTCATTGGAGGGATTTATAATTTTAGGCCCATACATCACATCATAATCTGTTAATTCATATGTTTTCTATATAAGAAAACATTCATAATTTTAACATATCATTATTGACCTATGAGATTGAAATAGGTTTCATAGTAAATTCCACAAAAATGATCATTTTCCATTAATATAAGGAATATGGACTGTATTAATAAATAATATCACAGTGAAACATAAAAATGATTAGATGATATTGATATTTATTGAAAAAACTTTTTTAAGAATATGTGTTACTTAAAACATTTGAATGAGATCACTTACAAATAGATCAAGAATTTAATAATTTGATATGGAAAATTCAATCACCCAAAACAAGTTCATAATATGAGTATTTAGAGGGTGTTACATGAAATATAACTCCAAAGGAGGTCGATCATTTATTTTTTTAGAGTACAGTGTAGGAGAAATTATATGTATAAATTTTCTCTTGGGAAGACTTTGCTTGTGCCTAGGAAAGGGAAGATAGGTGGTGTGGTTCTTGGAGTTACTCTGTTTCCCATTGGTCTTGGGATTTCCATTTCGGCAGGGAGTCTTTTTTTGAGGCCGTATGGCTAAACCATCCCAACCTTCCCCTCCCACTCTAGAACCCAAAGATCTTGAGAGCGATTGGTGACTCGCTTGGTTCCTTCTTGTGCTCAGATGAGGCTTCCAGGAGGCTCCAGGCTGTCGACAACCCTCGTATATACGTCGCTATGGACCTTTTAGTGGACCTTATTTCTCATGTGCTGGTTAGAGACAATAATGGCTTCAGTTGGTGGTATCAGATCATTTACAAACTTCCCTCGCGGTTCTGCGTCTTCTGCGGTCTGCATGGGCATACGGGTAAGGTATACAGGAGGAAGCGTTCAAAAGCCAGTTCTTCGAGAGCAGTCGTTCTAGAGGAGCCTTCCATGTATAGGGAGGCTTCGGGATCTCTTCTTCTTCAAAAGATGCGATCGAAGGATCTTGAGTTACAAGGCGGTCCGGTGGGGGAGGTGGCTCCAGTGACATTGACGTCTCCGACGGTGCCGGCGGGAGAGGCATATGTTACCATTGGGGAGTCAGCTACTTTTTTGAATTTATATGGTGGCCCCCACGCAACTGGTAAAAAAACGAGCACTGGTATGATAGATGTCCTTTTTTCGGGCTCTTCTTCGAATCTTGGGGACCTGATTGATTGGCCGATTGGCATCAACAATGATCCCTGGGAAATGAAGGATTTGGTTTCCCCTCCTAGGAATACAGTGTCCTTCCGCACTGAGAACGTCGTCTCTCCTATCAACTCGCTGCGTCTCTGCAAGTCCATTCCGCAGCCCCCGCCTTTGTTTCGCTTTTCAGTGAAATTTTCACCGTCATTTCTAAAGCACCCTCTGGTAAGAAATCTGGTGACCAGTAATGTTTCTTTGCAGAAGGACTCGCTCCCTGTAGGTGTGGAGAAGGCGATCCGTTCAGCCCGGGAATCACCGCAAAGGTTGATTTTGGTATCTTTGTCGGAGGGAGGGGCGGAGGAAAGGTTATCCCAAAGAATAGTAGAAAAGTTTTTGGGGATCTCGGAGGATTTTGATGGGCTTCCGAAGATGAAGATTCTCTCTCCCACTAGGTTTTCGCCATCATCATCCCATCTGAGACCGTTCACCCTCTCAAGACCCAAAGAAAGTGGTGTCTCCCCCTATTTTTATCTACCAAATGCCTATATCCATAAAAGCAGGAGGAATTTGTGATTATGGTTGGTATCCTACTCTGGAATGCTCGTGGATTTAGGACGCAAGCCAAAAGAGCCTTTTCCGCCTCTGAATCTAGGAAGCATCGAGCATCTATTATGGTGATCATTGAACCGAAACTTGAACCTCGCAAGCTACAATCCATTTCCAGTCAAATGGGATTCCCATATTCTCTACATGGTCACCCAGATAACAAACATATTTGGGTTTTCTAGAAGAAGAACATGACTGTCGAGTTGGTTGATATCATGTCACAGTGTATTAACTTCAGAGTTTACTTCGATGGATCAGTTGCAATCTACTCAGTGGTTAACATTAGCACAAACTAGGTCGATCGACAGGATCTGTAGAGGCACCTGGAAATGCTGCAAACTACTTCACTACCATGGTTCGTAGGGGGAGACTTCAATATGATCATAGATCCTTCAGAGAAGAAAGGTGGGGCGAATGTGAGCAGCGACGACATGCATGATTTCAGAAACTTCATCTCGTGTGCAGGGCTGGTTGATCTAGGGTTCTACGGACCCAAGTTCACCTAGTGTAATAATAGGAGGGTATCAGTCGCATCTGGATCCGTCTGGATAGGTGGCTTACGAACATGCAGGGGATGAATTCCTTTCCCAAAACATCAGTCACACATCTTCCATGACAACTGTCCAATCATGCGACACTCATTCTGAATATCCAAAGAGAGGCACCTCGATGAAGCACTTTCCATTACTTGAATGCATGGAATAAAGATGAGAGCTTCAGGATCATGCTGAAGGACTCATGGGACCGCGACGATGGTGGTAGTGCATGGAACGGTCTGACTAACCGTCTGAATATACATAAAGAAAATATTCAGGGATGGCTTGATTCACATCCTCGGGATGAATACGGGGTGGAAGGAATTAAAGCAGATATTAACAGACTAGAAGAGAATCTACAGGAGTCCTGGGATGATGATTCCTTTGTGTTTCTTTGTGACAAATGCACGATTCTTGCAGAGAAGTTTCTAGAGGTGGAAAAGAATTATAAACAATGGTCTCAGGTGAGGTGGCTAAAGGAAGGTGACCGAAATGGGGAATTTTTTCATGCATATGTGAAGGAGAGGTCCTGCTCAAAGATTAACATAAGTTTGGGGAACAGGTCATTCACCTCGGACGTGGGGGTGGCCGGACATAGGGAACTGGACCACTTTAAGGGAGTGATTACAGGGGGGATACCCTCTCATTATGATAACTCTCAAGGAGAGACTTCAATGGAGAGTTTTTTGAGTTGCATGACCCAACTGGTGAGCGAACAGGATAACTGCGATCTTTCGGAAATTCCTTCGATGGAGGAGGTCAAGGATGTGACCTTCAGGTTGCATCACGACAACACTCCTAGGATGAACGACTTCACATGTGCTTTCTTTACCGATTCTTGGGAGGTGTTGGGACCCTAGGTGGTGGAAGAGGTGCAAGACTACTTTCAAGGTGGTTCCTTGAATAGAAATGTTTGTGCTTCCAGAATTTTTCTTATTCCGAAGATCAAATACCCCTTCAACATTGGTCACTACCGACCTATATACCTCTGCAATGTTTCTTATAAAATCCTGGCCTCCCTCATTTCAAATAGGCTGGGTAGAATCCTTCCAAGGTTGATATCATAGGAACAACATGGCTTTATCAAAGGTTGGAACATACAGGGGGAAGTGGGAATAAAAAGTGAACTGGTCAATGATATCAATACCAAGTCTGTTGGATCAAACATAATTTTTCATGTGGATATGGAAAAAGCTTATGAAAAGCTGGAGTGGAGCTTCATCATCAGGGTTATGAGAAGATTCAGGTTCTAAGAGTGGTTCTGTGACATTTGTTTTAGGTTTGTTTCCTCACCATGGATGCCCGTTTCATTTATGGAAATGTGCTTCAGTTTCTTTAAATCAGTTAGTGGGGTTCACCAAGGAGATCCAATCTCTCCATCCCTTTTCATCTTGGCACAAGATGCATTATCCAGGAACCTCAACCAATGTGCGGAAGCTGGAAGGTTAGCCCCTTTCAGGAGCAGGTGCAGATTTCAACTGGTTTCTCACCTCATGTTTGCGGATGAAATCCAGATTTTTATCAATGAAAGTAGAAGATCACTTAACAACCTATCGGAAATTCTGGTTGCATATGAGCACCTAAGTGGGCAGGCTATCAACAAGGGGAAGAGCAAGGTTTTCATTTCCAACTGATTTTCGGGAAGATGTAGCAGGGGAATTTGGACATACTAGGTTGTCATTGGAAGCAGATGCTAATGATATTTTAGGAGTACCTCTTTCCCATGGGAACATCAAGAAATATCAATTCACGTACATTATCAACCGTATGCTTGGGAGAATCCAAAACTGGAAAAACAACCTCCTGTCTTTCGGAGAGAGGGTGACCTTCATCAATAATGTGTTATCTTCGATACCCATGCATGTTTTCTCGCTGATTAGGCCTCCCAAAGGGACTATGGACCGTATGGAGAAAATAATTTCATCTTTTATATGGGACTCCAGACAAGAGGGATGCTGTCACTGGGCAGCATGGGCTCGTATGGCTAAACCGATAGAGGAAGGGGGAGTGGGTCTCTAGGATATTTGGGAAACCATCCAAGGTCTCCAAGGTAGGTTGGCATTGGATATTATCAGGGGGAATTCTATGTGGGTGTCGTTATTTAAACAATGGTATGGTGATCATTGAGTTATGGAGAGGGGGAGAGCCCCCCTGTATTCTAGGATCACCCAAAACATGTTCTCGCATCTTGAGAATCTTAAAAGGGTGACTCAATAGATCGTTAGGAAGGAGGAGATCCAATTCTAGAAGGACAACTGGTCGAGAGAAATGCTTGAATTCCAGGAAGGTCCACTTCCAGATATCCTATTTAAAGAAGATAATGAAACCCCCGGTTTCATTATATCCAACCTTACTCTGAATTAGGTGAAGGTGATTGAGGAGTTGATCATGGAGGATGTTCCGGATACCGGCTATTTCACCAGGTCATCATCGAGAATATTTTCCATCAGATACTACAAGCGCATACTCCATGGGGAGGGTCATCATGATAGTTGGGCTACCAAACATTGGTCCAAGGAGATTCCTACGAAGATGAATTTCCTCACCTGGCGAATCAGGAACAACTGTAAAGACCCGTAAAATTCAAGGAAATTTTTCTTCTTCTTAATTTTCTTTGGAATTTTAAAGAACACGGTTTCTCACGGCACCTGATTCTGAGGCCCGGTGTGCCCGAAATCATTTTCCGAAGTTTGGCTCGGGTACGTTCAGTGAACGAACGAGAGGGTTTTTCTAACTTTTGAACCGGTGCTCGGAATCGAATTCTGAGGGCACCGATGGAATCGCAGTGCTGATATTTTCTTAGAAACTCCATTTCCAGAGTTGCGTTTGCTCGGGTGTGGTTTTTAATTTTTGGGGGTTAAGTTAAGAAATAAAATAAAGTGGTGCGACAACTTTATTTTATTTCACTTAAGCCACTTAAAGCCACTTAAAGACCCTTAAGAAATGTTGAAGCGGATAGGGTGGAACCTAAAATATCCTACCCACTTGGTAGGATATTTGTGAGGTGGGGCCCACACAATCCCCCACCGTTTCTTTTCCTCTAAGTAACACACCCGCACAAACCTCTTTTAAATGAAAGTCAACCAGTGCGTTTTCTTAAATTCTTAACGCCCCTATTAATTGGGCAGTTAAGTCGTTACCATTAATTCATCGAATTAATGGTTCGTTTCTTAACTTTGAATTTCAAATTATTGGCATAAGAATAAAATAATACCAACACATGTTTTTCTTGGGTGTGGCTTGTTGAGAGGATTTGGAGAAACTCTATCTTCATCCTCCTTCGCGAAGAACGCGAAGAACGCGAAGAACGCATCCTCGCCGACGAAGAATTCCGGCCTTCGACGAAAGGAAACGAAGAACTCCGAAACCTCAGAGATCGACGACGCGACGCCGTGTACCGCGACGCCGACGATCCTCCTTCCGCGACGTTCCTTCCCCGCGACAACCTTCGATCAGCAACCTATTGAGGTAGGGGATTGCGGTTATTTTAATTTTCCTTTGTGGATTACATCCTTAACATGGATTTAATTGGTGAAATTAAATATTTATGTCTGTAGCCCTCGGAGATCGTCGACACGACGCCATGTACCGAGATGACAGCGATGCCCCTTCCGTGGCGCGACGATTCTCTTCTTCCGCGACGGTCAATTCCACGACGAACTCACATTCGACGACAACGATTGAGGTAGGGGGTTTGATTCATTTAAATCTTTATGATTTATACCCGTGGAGTATGATTAAAATTGTTGTGAGACTTTTAAAACCGCTAAAGCGGTGGGTGCGGACTAACGAACAAGTCTGAACCCACCGCCCCTTTCGTTCTTGGTGTGCGAAATGACGGACGTTGACAAAGAAGGCCACACGAGCGTTGCGAGGTCCTCATAGTGAAGGACGAACCCCGGGAGGGCCTTTGGCGAAGACTGCGTGGAATTCCGACCACCGGAACTCATCCGGGGGTCCGCGGAGCAGCCCGCCGGAGCGCCTCGCCGGCACGGCGGCAGGAGGTGGCGGCGCCCGGCGCGCCACCGGAAGGAACCGCCGCGACTGAAGCCACAGAGGCAGCACGCGGTCCCGCGACCGCGCAGGACTGGAGGAGGACGAGACGCGGTGGACCGGCCTCGTCCGCTGGCAAGGGAGGCCCCACGCGGGGCTGCGGTTCCCTCACGCGGGGGCAACACGCCCCTCGCTCCGCTCGACCATAACCGGCCGAGCCGACCCGCCTGGCGGCCGGGCCGGGTCGACCCGGTTCGAGCCGACCCAGGGGGGTTGGGCCGGGTCGGTCCGGGCAGAGACCCCCCGTTTTCAGACCTTTTCGATCTTTTGATCATAACTTGAGCTAAGGGCCTTCGATCGATGTACCGTCAGCGGCGATGAGATCCTTGGATCGAGACGGTCGTTTCGATATATCGCACTCAAGGTTTCAGAGTACTTTGGGTTTGGCCGAGTTGGTTCGTACACGAAATCAACCGGGCCCTCGGAGCGGAAACACTTATATCTTGAGTTCCGGACATCCGATAGATGTGCCGTCGATTTTGTTGGATTCCTCTAAGTGAGACGGATCTTTTGGCTCACTCCGACCGAGGTTTGGACACAGGTGGAGTACGGTAGGGTTGATTTTTCCTTAAAAACCAACCGGGCCCCTAGAACGAAAAAGCCAATAACTCTCAGACCGGGCATCCGATTGACGCGCCGTCTGCGACGTTGAGTTACTATTGGAGATACGAAACTTTTGGATACATCAACTATGGAATACGTGTCAGTTGATGTATCAGCCTCTCGGCTCATGGAGCGGACCCTCCCGAACGAGCTTGCTGTGTGCGGGAACCCTAGAGCTGGCTGCGTCTGCGACGACAAGGAAGGCAGTACGAGAATCCTCCGTGGGTTCGATAGTGACCACTACGGTACTTTTTGGGATACATCAACTCCAGACTACATGTCAGTTCATGCATAAACCTCTTGGCTCGTAGAGTGGACCCTCCTGGAATGAGCTTGCTGTGTGCCGAAACCCTAGATCCGGTTGAGACTTGACGACTGCTGATCGAACGACTCGGTGTGTTACAGATAGCCCAGTGGGAAGCGCTTGGTTGTAGCAGCAGACCCACGACGGAGGAGCGCTAGGTTGTAGCGGCAGACCCGCGGTACTCAACAGAAGGAGTACCTCTAGAGGCTGTGAGGGGGAGCACTTGGTTGTAGCGGTAGACCCACGACGGAGGAGCGCTTGGTTATAGCGGCAGACCTACGATGGAGGAGCACTTGGTTGTAGCAGCACGAGGGAGCGCTTGGTTGTAGCAGCAGACCCACGACAGAGGAGCGCTTGGTTATAGCGGCAGACCCGTGGTACTCAACAGAAGGAGTACCTCTAGAGGCTATGAGGGGGAGCGCTTGGTTGTAGCGGCAGACCCAGGGTGGGAAGCGCTTGGTTGTAGCAGCAGGCCCACAGTACTCGATAGGTGGAGTACTACAGCAGTCCAAGGTTAGAGGGAAGCGCTTGGTTTTAGTGGCATACCCACTGTACTTGAGAGAGAAAGAGATTCCAAATATCTATGGTTTCAACTTCATGATCGATCCTGTGTGGGTCATTGCGGGGGTTAGTACCTTTTGATCCTTTGTGGATCCGACGACTTAGATGAATCATTGACAAAAGCTGATCATCTCTGTCGTCATACAAAGAAGTATTCCTGTGTGAGCTGAATCCAGTTTTTCTTTCCTTTGTGGATTGTGTTGTGCTATCTTGTGTGGATATACATTTTTCTTTCCTGTGTGGACTGGGTTGTACTTGGGCTCAGATGTTGGAGCCGAACGAGAATTGATGACTTAGGTATATGTATGGGCATATACCTAAGCAGTGTCGGATGTTACTTCGTGATTGTATCTCTCCTTTGTGGATTCTGGGAGACCTTCGGGGGTCTCGGGGTCCCTACTGAGTAGCTTATACTCACCCCTGCATGGGCTACGCCCGCACTACGTTGTGTTGGTTGTAGACGACGGACAACGCTGATCGTGGTTGAGGCTTGCAGAGCAGGACAATATCTGGAGGTGGACCACTGGGCGGGACGTATTCGGAGTGGTCAGCTGGACCCGAGGTGTAGTAGAGGCTATCTGTACCCATCCTTCAGGTGGGATTTCTAGTGGATAGCTCAACGTTGCGGCTTTACTTTTCAGTTGCTGTTTTCCCTTCCAGTTGTACTTTACTTTCAGTTTGGGTTTGTATACTGGCCCACTTACTTTTCTGCACTTACTGTTGTACTCAGTTTTTTTCTTAGTGTTTACTTCTACTGTTTGCTTGCTCTGTGGTGTTTGTTTAATTTACAAAGGCAATGCCTTCCCTTTTTACTGGGATTTACGCATTGGTGCTAGTCGCCAGCCCCTGGCCTATGGAAGGCAGACTTGGGGTAGTCACGACACGGGCCCCGAGGACAGGTCGTGAAAAATTGGTATCAGAGGAGTTCAGTTCTACCGCAGAACTTGGGAATCTGATCTTTTTCTATGTGGAGCAATAATGTTAAGCGCATTGGGTGTGGTTATCAGTTCAGGGATTCCAGTGTTGGTGCGGCGGCCGACGTATCCGTACACCAGGACCCTGACTTCTGATTTCCGAATTAATGCACAAAAACATTGATTGCATGTGTGTTTCATGTTTTCTTTGTGATTACTTTGTGTCAGCTCACCAGGTATACTGTTCTGACCGTGGCTCACCTGTTTCCTTTTCAGGATGGCCCCACGATGGAAGCCAGCTAGGGTTCCAAGAGTTGAGCGTGACGACAACCCGCCGAGCGACGAGGCCTCAGTACAGGGCCCTTTGACAACTGAGGCACCGGCGATACCTTTACCCGCCGAGCCACCGATGCTACCAGCCCCAGCCACTGACGGTGCATGTCGCCTTAGTGCACTGCACGAGTTTCAGCGTCAGTGACCACCCAGGTTCCGTGGGGAGAGGGACCCTCAGGCAGCCGAGGATTGGCTGGAGGTAGTTGTGCGAGTTTTTCATTTGGTAGGGACACCAGCTGACCTTATGGTGGTCCTTGCAGCGAGCCTCCTGCATGCAGCAGCAGGAAGATGGTGGAGCTTGATGCTCCAGGTGCACGACGAGGCATCTCTCCTTTGGAAGGACTTTGAGAGCCTTTTTTGATCAGAGTTCCTCCCAGCCACCCTCCGAGCTGTGCGCATCCAGGAGCTGCTACAGCTGCGGCAGGGAAGCATGAAAGTTGCCCAGTACGCGGCGAGGTTTACCGATCTCTCACGCTATTCGACAGACATGGTACGAGACCCATTTTTCAGGGCCCGAACCTTCGAGCAGGGGCTCTGGTGAGAGATCAGAGCTTCAGTTGTTCCTCACAACATTCCGACACAGACAGGGGTGTTGGAGAGAGCCCTCTTAGTGAAGTGTTTCCTTGCTGAGCAGTCTCCAGCAGCAGGACCGACCACTAGCTGACATGCGGTAGAGTCTTCTGCAGCGGGCAGTAGATAGATGACGCAGGGGTCCAAGAGGACTAGACCTACAGGTGGTCGACCGCATGACACATGATCATTTGTGCGAGGAACCCGGGGTGGACAACGACTTACCATGAGCGGACAATGTTAATCATGCGGCGGGGTTGGTCACATGGCTCGTGACTATCTGACCCGCCATACGGATGACCAGCAGATGACCGAAGGACCTCCCAGGCAGAGGCAGAGGTTTGATCGAGGCGGACCGCATGGAGAAGGAGACCGTGGCAAGGGAGTTGGACATGCAGCTGGAGGTGGACGACGCTTCGAGGTGTTTCCACCACCACCACCACCAGGAGGTCCACCCCGACCGCAGGGAGCTGGTGGACATGGGAGAGCTCATCTTCCAGCAGCTGAGGCCTACGATCATGGAGCTCCGGGAGCAGATGGACAGGAGCGGGACTAGCTCCAGACCTGGAGACTTTTGTTTATGCTGCTTCTAGCGTTGTTGATGTTTGTTTGTAGATGTTTTGTGTATTTGTACTTTGAGATGTAGTAATAAATGACACCTTTCTTTTGGCTTTTACCATCCTGTCCTCTCTTTGTGTTGTTATTAAGAGGTTCCGGTTTAAAAACCGTTGACTTGACCCTCAATTTGAGATACCTATTGGAGGAGACCTAGTGACTACACACTAATGCCGACAGTGTGACTCAACCCTTGGAGGCGAGAGTAACGGTTGGATCTCTTGGTAGTAGCGTCGAGGCCTTACGAAGTCATCCTTGGTATGGGTTATTATCATCCATGATGGGATTGACTGTATTAGGCGAAGAACGTGGTTCATCCAGGGGATGATACCTGATTTCTTTTCTCGGAAAATAGGAAATCTCAATAGCTCGTGTAGGACCATAAAGGTCCAAGTCATCCAAGAGCGGATGAGGACAGATCAGAGCCGGAAAAAGTCTTGTGCTGACAAGAGGTGAAGACCACTAGAGTTCGAGGTTGGTGACCACGTTTCCCTATGGGTCTCACCTTGACGTGAGTTACGGGGATGTGGCCGAGGCGAAAAGTTATCACCGAGGTTCAACGGACCTTTCTAGATCCTTGGAAGGGTAGGCGAGGTGGTTTAACGCTTGACCCACCGACCTCAGTTGCACCAGGTGCACGACGACTTCCACATAAATCAGCTGAGGAGATACATGCACGACCCGACGCACATCATTGACCATGGGGAGCTGGATGTTGATGATGAGGCAAATTTTGTGGAGGTCCCAGTGGAGATCGAGGATCGACAGGAGCGAGTCCTACGTGGGCGATCAATCCCTCTAGTGCGCATAAGATGGCAGCACGAGAACCTCCAAGAGAGAACTTGGGAGAGGGAGGCTCAGATGCGTGCTCAGTACCCACATTTGTTTCCCTAGTTTATGATTTATCTTTACGGGGACGTAAATCCCTGAGGTGAGAGTGATGTAAATACCCGAAAAATTCAAGGAATTTTTTTTTCTTAATTTTCTTTGTAATTTTACAAGAATACAATTTCTGACGGCACCTGATTCCGAGGCCCGGTGTGCCCAGAATCATTTTCCGAAGTTTGGCTCGGGTACGTTCAGTGAACGAACGAGCGGGTTTTTCTAACTTTTGAACCGGTGCTCGGAATTGAATTCCGAGGGCACCGATGGAATCGCAGTGCCAGTATTTTCTTAGAAACTCCATTTTCGGAGTTGCGTTTGCTCGGGTGTGGTTTTTAATTTTTGGGGGTTAAGTTAAGAAATAAAATAAAGTGGTGCGATAACTTTATTTTATTTCACTTAAGCCACTTAAATCCACTTAAGATAAGTTGAAGAGGATAGGTTGGAACCCAAAATATCCTACCCACTTGGAAGAATATTTGTGAGGTGGGGCCCGCATGAGCCCCCACCGTTTCTTTTCCTCTAAGTAACGCACCCGCGAAAACCTCTTTTAAATGAAAGTCAATCGGTGCATTTTCTTAAATTATTAACGCCCTATTAATTGGGCAGTTAAGTCGTTACCATTAATTCATCGAATTAATGGCTTGTTTCTTAACTTTGAATTTCAAATTGTTGGCATAAGAATAAAATAAGACCAACACATGTTTTTCTTGGGTGTGGCTTGTTGAGAGGATTTGGAGAAACTCTATCTTCATCCTCCTTTGTGAAGAACGCGAAGAACGTGAAGAACACATCGTCACCAACGAAGAACGCCGACCTTCGACGAAAGGTGATGAAGAACACCAAACTCTCGGAGATCGACGACGCGACGCCGTGTACCATGACGCCGACGATCCTCCTTCCGCGACGTTCTTCCGCGGCGTTCCTTCCCCACGACAACCTTCGATCAACAATCGGTTGAGGTAAGGGATTGCGGTTCTTTTAATTTTCCTTTGTGGATTATATCCTTAACATGGATTTAATTGGTGCAATTAAATCTGGATGTTTGTAACCCTCGGAGATCGTCGACGCGACGGCGTGTACCGCGACGACAGCGAAACCCCTTCCGCGACGCGACGATCCTCTTCTTCCGTGTTGGTCAATTCCGTGATGAACTCACGTTCGATGAAAACGATTGAGGTAGGGGGTTTGATTCATTTAAATCTTTGTGATTTATACCCGTGGAGTATGATTAAAATTTTTGTGAGACTTTTAAAACCGCTAACGCAGTGGGTGCGGACTAACGAACAAGTCCGAACCCACCGCCCCTTTCGTTCTTTGTGTGCAAAACGACAGACGTCGACAAAGCAGGCCGCACGGGCGATGCGAGGTCCTCGTAGTGAAGGAAGGACCCCGGGAGGGCCTTTGGCGAAGACGACGTGGAATTTCGACCACCGGAACTTGTCCGGTGGTCCGCGGAGCAGCCCGCCGGCGTGCCGACGGAAGGAACTGCCGTAGATGAAGTCGCGGCGGCAGCACGCGGTCCCGCGACCGCGCGGGACCAGAGGAGGATGGGACGCGGTGGCCCAGCCGTGTCCGCTGGAAAGGGCGGCCCCACGCGGGGCCGCGGTTCCCTCACGCGGGGGCAGCACACCCCCCGCTCCGCTCGGCTGTAACCTGCCGAGCCGACCCGCCTGGCGGCCAAGCCGCGCCCGCGCCAGCCGGGCCGGGTCGCGCCCAGGCCGGGCTGGGTCACCCAGGCCGAATCGGGCCGCGCCGGCCGGGTCGGACCCAGACCCGGGTCGGGTCGACCCGGTTCGGGCCGACCTGGGGGGGGGGGGGGGGTTGGGCCGGGTCTGTCCAGGCCCAGACCCCCCGTTTTCGGACCTTTTCGGTTTTTTGCTCATAACTTAAGCTACGAGACTCCGATCGACGTACCGCCAGAGGCAACATGATCCTTGGATCGAGATGGTCGTTTCAGTATATCTCACTCAAGGTTTCAGAGTACTTTGGGTTTGGCCAGGTTGGTTCGTACACGAAACCAACCGGACCCTCGGAGTGGAAACACTTATATCTTGAGCTCCGGACGTCCAATAGACGTGCCGTCGATTTTGTTGGATTCCTCTTAGTGAGACGGATCTTTTGGATCACTCCACCTGATGTTTGGATGCAGGTGGAGTACGGTAGGGTTGGTTTTTCCTTAAAAACCAACCGGGCCCCTGGAACGAAAAAGCCAATAACTCTCAGACTGGGCGTCCGATTAACGCGCCGTCTGCGACGTTGAGTTCCTGTTGGCGATACGAAACTTTTAGATACATCAACTCTGGACTATGTGTCAGTTGATGTATCAGCCTCTCGGCTCGTGGAACGGACCCTCCCGAACGAGCTTGCTGTGTGCGGGAACCCTAGAGCTGGCTGCGTCTGCGACGACAATGAAGACAGTACGAGAATCCTCCGTGGGTTCGATAGTGACCACTACAGTACTTTTTGGGATATATCAACTCCAGACTACATGTCAGTTGATGCATCGACCTCTTGTCTCGTGGAGTGGACCCTCCCGGAATGAACTTGCTGTGTGCGGAAACCCTAGAGCCGGTTGAGACTTGATGACTGCTGATCGAATGACTCGGTGTGTTACGGATCGCCCAGTGGGAAGGGCTTGGTTGTAGAAGCAGACCCACGGCGGAAGAGTGCTTGGTTGTAGCGGCAGACCCGCGGTACTCAACAGAAGGAGTACCTATGGAGGCTATGAGGGGGAGCGCTTGGTTGTAGCGGCAGATCTACGACGGAGGAGCGCTTGGTTGTAGCGGCAGACCTACGACAGAGGAGCGCTTGGTTGTAGCAGCACGAGGGAGCCCTTGGTTGTAGCAGCAGACCCACAACAGAGGAGCACTTGGTTGTAGCGGCAGACCCGTGGTACTCAACAGAAGGAGTACCTCTGGAGGCTATGAGGGGGAGCGCTTGGGTTTAGCGGCAGACCCAGGGTGGGAAGTGCTTGGTTGTAGCAGCAGGCTCACAGTACTCGATAGGTGGAGTACTACAACAATCCAAGGTTAGAGGGAAGTGCTTGGTTATAGTGGCATACCCACTGTACTTGAGAGAGAAGGAGAATCCAAATAGCTATGGTTTCAACTTCATGATTGATCCTGTGTGGGTCATTGCGGGGGTTAGTACCTTTTGATCCTTTGTGGGTCTGACGGCTTAGATGAATCAGTGGCAATATCTGATCATCTCCATCGTCATACAAAGAAGTATTCCTATGTGAGCTGAATCCAGTTTTTCTTTCCTTTGTGGATTGTGTTGTGCTATCCTGTGTGGATATACGTTTTGCTTTCCTGTGTGGAATTGGTTGTACTTGGGCTCGGATGTTGGAGCCGAACGATAATTGATGACTTAGGTATATGTATGGGCATATACCTAAGCAGTGTCGGATGTTACTTCGTGATTGTATCTCTCCTTTGTGGATTATCCTTTGTGGACTCTGGGAGACCTTCGGGGTCTCAGGGTCCCTACTGAGTAGCTTATACTCATCCTTGCACGGGCTATGCCCATACCACGTTGTGTTGGTTGTAGAGGACGGACATCGCTGATCGTGGTTGAGGCTTGCGGAGCAGGCGGTATCTGGAGGTGGACCACTGGGCGGGACGTACTCGGAGCGGTCGGATGGACCCGAGGTGCAGTGGAGGCTATCTGTACCCACCATTCAGGTGGGATTTCCAGTGGACAGCTTGACGTTGCGGCTTTACTTTTCAGTTGCTGTTTTCCCTTCCAGTTGTACTTTACTTTCAGTTTGGGTTTGTATACTGGCCCACTTACTTTTCCGCACTTACTGTTGTACTCAGTTTTTTTCTTAGTGTTTACTTCTACTGCTTGCTTGCTCAATGGTGTTTGTTTACTTTACCAAGGCAATGCCTTCCCTTTTTACCGAGATTTACGCCTTGGTGCTAGTCGCTAGCCCCTGGCCTATGGAAGGTGGGCTTGGGGTAGTCACGGCATGGGCCCCGAGGACGGGTCGTGACAACAACGCTCTTCCTATGGATGAAAACATTCGACAGAAAGGAATTCCCATTGTCTCTCGGTGTTTCTTCTGTAAGTTCCCTAAGACAGAGTCGGCTGTGCATCTCTTTTTTTAGAGTGAGTGGGCACAATTCTTATGGTCCTGTTTCTCTCCCTACCCTGATCTAGCCAAGGAAAAAATCACTATACAAGGCCTCATGGAGGCATGGTTCCAGGGTTCAGAGGGTGTGGTAATGGAAAGAAATGTTAGGACCATTATACTTTCCTCCATTTTCTGGACTCTTTGGGATGCGTGCAACAAAGGCCCGATGGGGATCCCGGGTGTTGCTCCTATTCCATAAAATGAGATTGAAATCACTTATTATGGACAAGGGTCCACTTCTAAAGGGATGGAAATCATCGGAGATAGTGTGCAGGCTGCTTAACCTCCCATGCATGCCTAATATGGTAGGGGACCATTGGATCAGTTGGTAACCACATCTCAGTGGCCTGAAGTTGAACGTGGACAGATCTCTTTTACAAGGGAAAATGAGAGGTGAAGGGATCCTCCGTGACTCACGTGGCTCGGTGCTAATAGGTTTTAGTGCCTTCTATGGCATGGTCTCTTACATGGGTATAGAAGAGAAGACATTACTTTCTGTCTTGACTTTGTGTAAAAGTCAAAATTTCATGGTGGCAAAAATTGAATCCGACTATGAGGTATTGGTGAAGTCTATACAGGGGCGTCAGGAGGTGCCATGTGTAAGAACTCGGTTCTTATTTTTGAGGTACAAGCTTCTTATTTTTCCTTTTCCTTAAGTGTTTTTGAGAAAATATGGGAAATGGGAAAAAATCCTAAATTTTGGAACTACACGCCGTGTACTTTTCCACACGCCATGTACTTTTGGCCATGTGGGATGGGTACACAGGGCGTGTAGCCATGTTAGTGAAGAAGGGTGTAGGAACCGACTACATACCGTGTAGTGGTACCTTACACACCGTGTAGTCAGTCGGCAGACCTAAACAGTAAGGCGGTGGAGTATCCTCCAGCTGGGTGATAGTACACGCCGTGTACTTGGGAGTACATGCCGTGTACTCATGTCGACGGCTGAACAGTGTGGCGGTGCCACCAGAGGAACAATTAAATAAAGGAAGTACACGACGTTTAATCAGAAGTACACGCCGTGTAATTTATTTTTTCGTCTTAAAATAGGCAGTAGCCTCCTCATTTGTCATAGGAGGCATTTGAGCCGTTTTGGAGCTAAGAAGGACGACCGAACCTTTGAAGATCCGCCGGTTGTTCGTCTGGAATCCGATTCAGCTTCGGACGATCTTATTGGAACCACACGGGTAAGACCTTTCTTCTCCTGGTATGGTTCTTACCAATTCTTCCCCTAACAGAAGTTATTTACATTTGAATGGGTTTTGATCTTCATCAGATCAACGCTGTTCTTGGGTGTTTCTGGAGTCGGAGTTTGGGTATAACGTTCGTTGGCGTATAAGGTAGGTGTCTTGGTGTAAATTTCTAACTGTCGTGGGTTTTTGTGCGTTTTCGTGCCACAAACCCATGATGGGGTGTCGTGTGGCTGATGACATTGCTATATTTAATGCCTAGAATTGCATAGGTGATTAAATTGTGATAATAAAATGCTGGTTGGGATCGTTGCTTGGATCCGGAACCATCCCGGGGGTGTGTTTCACTATTTAGCCGTTTGGCCAGGATACCCGAGGGAATGCCTTTAAAGTAGTAATCATAGAATTTTCTTGAGAGGAATTTCTTGATTACTACATTTGACATGTTGGGCATGGCCCGAATACCTGTTTAGCCTGAGGGCATTGTTGTGATTAGCCTGTGGGCACTGCACTATTTAGCCTGTGGGCCGTATTTATTTCGGCCTGAGGGAAACTTTTTCCGTGCCTGTGGAAAGCTGACTCTGTGCCTGTGGGCGAAAGTACCTACGCCTGAGGGAAAACTCTGTTATGCCAGAGGGCATATTCTTTTGTTGGATACTTGTTACCCGAGGGTAGGAGTTTATGTGTCTGAGGACACTAGTTGTTTACTTAGAAATGCACTGTGGTGATTTCTTATATAAAATGGACTAACTGAATAATTAAATGGCAATTTAACTGTTAAGTTAGTTACTTTGTAGTATTTCTTACTTTATTTCATTTTACCACTGGACACTATTGTTGCATGTTAGCACACAGTTGAGCACGAGACTTTGGTTGGTGCCTACTGAGATATATTTCTCACACCCTGTTTGGGTAACGCTTTTCGGTCCGAACAGATTACATTTCTGCAGGTGTAGATAGGGGAAAGAGTCCCTATACATGTACTTGACAGCTGCTGAGGAGTGGGAGGGCATGGGACCGAGCCTAGGCTCGCGATGCCGCTGCCAGCTGTTTTCTTTGTTTTGCTGTACTCTGCTTTTTTATCTACTATATTGTTGTATAACATGCTCTGGCTGTTTTCTTATTACTTGAGACATGTAACATCACTATTTATGTACTGTTGATTATTTTATTTGTGTATGGTTTACTACTTCTGCTGTTTGTTGTATGTTTTATTTAAATACCTCTGGGCTACACTTTGACAAATGAGGGAATAGTTTCTCCACTATCAGACTTGGGCCCTCGCTGCTAGTCGGCAGCCTCTGGCGTTTGGGAAAATGCGCTTAAGGTCATGTGGCGAACCGGGTTCGGGGCACCCGTTGCATGGCACCTGGGTCCGGGACGTTACAAAGTAGTACCAAAGGGGTTCTTTTCTTTGACTTACTATTTGGATTCGTAGTCAGGGATAGGATGAAAGGTAGTTGGTAATAAGCTATGCCCGGGCGTAGCTAACTTGTGTACAGGGAAAAGCCAGTCTACCTTGTATTTTTTCAATTCTTTGATTTTTCAAATTTTACAGTTGATATATTTTCACCGTTGGGTGACGCACTTGGATTGTGCTGTTTATAATTTAACTATGGGTTCTATTTAGTTGCAACCTGATGAGATGAAGGTATGTCATCTCATGCATCTTATAGGAACATGCTAGATATCATATGTCATGCATAGTTTCCATGCCATGTAGGTGAATTAGAAATTGCATGTTTTTGTGATAGTTGTTGTGCTAGAAAAGCATGCTGTTGTGACAGTTGCTCTGATAAAATACCTGCTATTTGATCGGGTAATTTTATGTGAGCCTGTTTATAGAATGGACACCAAACTTTGGTTTTTGGGGAGTATGGGCCCCCATTAACCGTAAATTGGTGGATTATAAACTTTTTATTGGTTATAACACATATGAGATGTCAAACTTTGATTTGTGGGGAGTATGGCCCCCCACGGGTTGGAATTTGACACTTAGGTGTTGTTTTTCGGTATTTTTTGGGTTTTGGGGAAGTTTCTGAGGCATACTGTCCAGAAACCCAGTATACACGCCATGTAATATTTTTATACACGCCGTGTATGTTCTTCTATTCGGGAAGAAAAATAAACTTTTTGAGTACACGCCGTGTACCCTGAGTACACGCCGTGTAGTCTCTTCCCGTGTCACAAACCTTGTGGGCGGCAACATGGGGTAGGGAAAGGCTTGGGTAAAACACACCGTGCAGCTTTTATACACGCCATGTAGTGTTGACTCGGAGTCCGGCCGTATAACTAACAACACGAGTCAGTGAACTCCTTGACAGGACACGCCGTGTCAATGGTGGACATGCCGTGTAGTGTGACCTGGGGGCTCATCCGTGTAACTAACAACACTAGACGGTGTCACCTCTCCCTGAACACGCTGTGTACCTTTGGGACACGCCGTGTAGTCTTGTCCGAGGACAGACCGTGTGGTGTTAGCTGGGTGGATGGGAAACGGGGTGCTGTACACGCCGTGTACGGGTGTAACACGCCATGTAGTGTCAAGCTGAGTATCCGGCCGTGTCACAAATGACACGGGCAATTGGAAAATAACACCATACATGCCGTGTAGAAATTATACATGCCGTGTAGTTTTTGTTCGACGGAAGCCGTGTGTCTTAGCCGTGTGTAAGGACCCGGTCCGGGGAAGAGAAGTCAAGTACATGCCGTGTAGTCAGTGTACACGCCGTGTAGTCTTGTTTTGAAAATTTTGAATGCCTTCTTCCTCTTGTTTCCTTTGTGGTTCCTTCTATTTTCTGTCATAATAATCTTGAATTTGAGGCGTGCTTTTGAACTTGTAGTGGCATGCCGCCTAGATGACCGTGAGTTGTTCGCCAGGAGAGAAACAACGATTATACTCCGGAGATGGTGGGCCATGGGCTACCAGTTGATCCTCCAACAGTGACAGATGCAGCGCCCGCTTCCATACCGGACACAGGCACGGAGGCGCAGTTTTGTGGAGGCTTTATGCGGTTCATGAAGACCTTTCAGGGAGCACCATAGGCTGCCACATCTATGGCTAAGCTGACACATATCTTCTAGCAACAACATCCGCCTAAGTTTTCAGGGGATGGTGGCCCACAGGCTGCAGAGTCTTGACTAGGATCGATGCAGACTATTTTCGAGCATCTTGATACGCCTCCAGGGAGGAGGGTCAAGCTCGTGACTTAAATGCTGCGTGGTTCCTCCAAGAGGTGGTGGGATGTTACCACCTAGTCAAAGCATCACAAAGACATGGAGTGGGAAGACTTTTAAGAAGTATTCTATGACTTCTTCTCTCCCGAGAAACTGAGGGCAGATAGAGCTCGAGAGTTCATTAATCTGCATCAGGGCGCTCTGTCGGTGATGGAATATTCTGATCATTTTACGGAGCTTCAGCATTTTTCACCCGTGCTGGTTGGTGATGAGATGCTGAGAGCCAGACGTTTTGAGGACGGTCTTCAGTATGAAATCTGAGATCTAGTGAATGTTTTCAGGTTGCCTTCAGTACATGCTATTGTGAACCAGGTGCTGATTACATAGAGGAACCTGTGGGAATCTAGTGGTGTGGGCCAGGCTGGTTCAGCACCACTTACTGGTATTATTTCTTCTAGCAAGAGGAAAAGACAGATGGACTTCTCTTAGGGTGGTAGTACCAGTCAGAAGAATGCTTCAGGTGGCCAGGTCATATGCCACCAGTTTGGTAGAGAGGGGCACAAGAGGCCATAGTGTCCACGAGACTTAGTGGAGTGCTGAGCTTGCGGCAAGATGGGTCATCTACAGCGCTTTTGCAGGGCGTTTCCACCAGCGGCTAGTGAGAGGGGTTCTGTGTAGACTCCGCGTGCGGGAGAAGGACCAGTGGCTTCTTACCAGTCAGGGAACTGGAATACGTCAGGGCATTCATGCAGAGATGGTGGTCGTGGCCGTGGTAGCCAGACACTAGGATCTCAAAGGAAGCAGGGCAGGACAACTCAGGGTAGCCAGGCTGTGTCGCAGGGCCGCGACACTGGGTAGGCATATACAGTGCAACAGACCTAGAAGGAGCCAGATCCCGGACCTTCTACAGTCAGAGGAACTATTTTAGTAGATTATGTCTTATCTTCAGTAATTTTTGATATGGGTGCTACTCATAGTTTCATATCTGTATCCATTGTGGAGAGCCTTGGGCTCTGTGTTTCTACTTATTCCGATATCATGACGCTAGACACTCCGTTGGGGACTAGAACGGCTGGTGTGCATCAGTGCAAGGAGTTCCCCCTTGAGGTCAGAGGGTGTCACTTTATTTGGGGCCTCTATGTCTTGGAGAGGACGAGCTATGATGTCATTCTCGGGATGGACTGGTTGGTCCCCTTTCGAGCCTTTGTGGACTGCTATCGTTGCTGGGTGAGTTTCACGTAACCAGAGGGTGGAGAGTTTCTATACAAGGGAGAATGGGATTTTCAGGCGAGTCGAGCAAGACCAGAGCATCGTGGGGTGAGGTGGAGTCACGGCCCAGATTGCGAGCTTGTATCTGGATGAATATGGGACTTTTCAGATAGTTTTCCCTCTAGTTGTTGATCGTTTCAGGGATATCTTCCCGGAAGACTTTTCTGGTGTACCTCCGGTGCGAGAGGTGGATTTATCTATCGAGCTTGTGCCAGGGGCAGCACCAATGTCCATTCCTCCTTATAGGATAGCTAGACCTGAGCTGCAGGAGCTCAATAGTTAGTTAGAGGAGTTGCAGGAAAATGGATTTATCCGACCCAGTACTTCTCCTTGGGGTTCTCCGGTCCTTTTTGCAAAGAAGGTGGATGGTACCCTTAGACTTTGTGTGGATTATCAGAAGCTGAACCAGTTGACGGTTAAGAACCAATATCCCTTTCCTTGGATTTATGATCTGTTTGATCAGCTTCTTGGAGCACGAGTGTTCTCGAAGATTGACTTGAGATTGGGATATCATCAGCTGCGCGTGAGACCATCAGATATACCGCTTACAGCTTTTTGGAGTAGATATGGTCTGTATGAGTACTTGGTTATGCCGTTCGGACTCACGAACGCGCCATCAGTTTTCATGGATCTGATGAATCGTGTGTTACATCCGTATCTTGATTCTTTTGTGGTAGTATTCGTGGACGACATCTTGGTGTACTCTCGCACTCGACACGACCATGCCACCCATCTTGAGATCGTATTGAGTACACAGAGAGAGCATCATCTATATGCTAAGGTCTCGAAGTGCCACTTTTGGATGGACCCGATTCACTTCCTGGGTTATATCATCTCAGAGGCAAGAGTTGTAGTAGACCCAGAGAAGGTGAGAGTAGTAGTTTCCTGGGAGCAGCCTAAGAATGTGTTTGAGATACAGAGTTTCTTAGGGATGGCTGGTTACTAGAGACACTTCATACATGGCTTATCTCTCTTAGAAGCACCATTGACGGGACTGACTAAGAAGGGTGTGAAGTTCGTTTGGTCAGAAGCTTGCGAGGCAGATTTTCAAGACCTGAAGGGAAGGTTGAAATAAGCACCAATCCTAATACTCCCAGAGCAGGGGAAGAGCTATATAGTTTACTGTGATGCATCAGGGATTGGGATGGGAGAAGTTTTGATGCAGGGTGACCGAGTTGTTGCGTACGGGTCTCAGCAGTTGAGGCCACATGAGTGGAATTACCCGACACATGATCTCGAGTTGGATGCAGTTGTTCATGCATTGCGCTGTTGGAGACATTATCTGTTGGGAGATCATTTTGTGGTTTTCACCGACCAAAAAAGCCTCAAGTATATCTTTACTCAGTGTGACCTGAATCTGAGGTAGAGAAGGTGGGTTGAGTACCTACAGTCCTTCGATTTTGAGCTTGCCTATACACCTGGTAAAGGTAATGTAGTAGCTGATGCACTGAGTAGAAAGACTCAGATACAGGAAGTGCAGGAGGAAAGTGGTGAGTGGCAGCTCATGAATTTGTTCTCTGAGATGCATGTGGAGGTGCACGATAGTCAGAGGCAGACTTATCTTTCATCTTTAGCTGTGACATCTACCCTCCTGGATAGAGTGGGGATGAGGTAGCTATCTGATCTTGAAGGCCTAGTTCTACAAGAGTTGGTGGCAAGTGGGGACCCTTCTCCTAGTTGGACGGTAGGCGACGATGAGGTTTTGCGTTTCCATGGACGAGTATGGGTTATAGGGGATATACGCGAGAAGCTGATGCAGGAGTTTCATGCTTCGGCTTGGTCAGTTCATCCCGGGGTTACCAAGATATACCGTGACTTGAGACGTCAGTACTGGTGGCCGGGTATGAAGAGAGATATAGCTAGGTTTGTTACGAGATGTTCCACCTGTCAGCAGGTGAAGGCAGAGCATCAGAGACTGGCTGGGCTGTTACAGTAGTTACCCATTCCAGAGTGGAAATGAGATGATGTCACGATAGATTTCTTGACAGGATTGCCGAGGTCACCTCGAGGAAATGACGCCGTGTGGGTTGTTGTGGATAGACTCATGAAGGTATCTCACTTCTTGCTGATTAAGCAGACCTTCAGTGTAGACGAGCTCGGGAGGCTGTATATACAAGAGATTGTACGTCTTCATGGGGTCCCTCGTTATATCGTTTCAGATAGGGACACCCGCTTTAAGTATCATTTCTAGCAGAGTATTCAGAGGGCACTGGGTACACAGGTGCTTCTAAGCACATCATACCACCCTCAGACAGATGGCCAGTTAGAGCGTACGATACAGGTGCTAGAGGAAATGTTGTGTGCATGTGTCCTAGACTTTGGGGGCTCTTGGGAGAAGAATATACCCTCAGTCGAGTTTGCCTATAAAAATAGTTTTCAGGCAACTATTGAGATGTCACCATATGAGGATTTATATGGTAGGCCATGACGATCACCTTTGTGTTGGTTAGAGGTAGGTGAGGTAGCTTTACTGGGACCACAACTCGTGTAGGAGACATCTGAGCAGGTCTAGTTGATTCAGAAGCGGATGGCTACCGTGCAGTCTCAAAAGAAGTCATATGCTAATCGCTGTAGACGACCTTTGGAGTTTTTGGTCGGGGATTAGGTTTTCTTTCGTGTTTCGCCGAGGTTGGGACACAAGCGGATCAGGAGACATGGTAATCTTTCACCAAGGTATGTGGGGTCATTCGAGATTATAGAGAGAGTTAGGATGGTTGCCTATTGGTTTTGGTTACTACAGCGATACCGAGCCATGAACGATGTCTTCCACGTGTCTCATTTGCGCCGCTATCATTCAGACTTGTCTCACGTTTTTTAGCCTGAGGAGGTTGAGCTAGAGGAAGATTCGTCCTTTGAGGAGCATCTGATTCGTATCGTTGACAGGAGCACGAAGGTTCTCCGAGGCCGGTCAGTTCCTCTCGTACAGGTGCTATGGCAGCATGGCTAAGTGTAGTATGAGACCTAGGAGCGGGATGCCGACATACGTTCTCAGTGGCCAGAGATGTTCTGAGCTTATTCTTCGCCACCCTTGGAAGGGAAATTCGGGGACGAATTGCTATATGGGGGAAGTTTGTAAGAACCTGGTTCTTATTTTTGAGGTACGTGCTTCTTCTTTTTCCTTTTCCTTAAGTGTTTTTGAGAAAATATGGGAAATGGGGAAAGATCCTAAATTTTGGAACTACACACCATGTACTTTTCCACACGTCGTGTACTTTTGGCCGTGTGGGATGGGTACACGGGGCGTATAGCCATGTCAGCGACGAAGGGTGTTGGAACCGACTACATGCCATGTAGTGGTACCTTACACGCCGTGCAGTCAGTTGGAAGGCCTAAACAGTAAGGCGGTGGAGTATCTACCAGCTGGGCGACAGTACACGCCGTGTACTTGGGAGTACATTCTGTGTACTCATGTCGACGACTGAACAGTGTGGTAGTGCTGCCAGAGGAATGGTTAAATGAAGGAAGTACATGCTGTGTACTCAGAAGTACATGTCGTGTACATTGTTTTTTCGGCTTAAAATAGGTAGTAGCCTCCTCATTTTTAAGAGGAAGAATTTGAGCCATTTTGGAGCCAAGGAGGATGGCCGAACCTTTGAAGATCCACCGGGTGTTCATCTGGAATCCGATTCAGCTTCGAATGATCTCGTTGGAACTGCACGGGTAAGCCCTTTCTTCTCCTGGTACGGTTTTTACCAATTCTTCCCCTAACAGAATTTATTTACGTTTGAATAGGTTTTTTTCTTCATTAGATCTACGCCATTCTTGGGTGTTTCTGGAGTCGACGTTCGGGTATAACGTTTGTTGGTGTATAATGTAGGTGGCTTGGTTTAAATTTCTAACTATCGTGCATTTTTGTGTGCCACGAACCCATGATGGGGTGTCGTGTGGCTGAGGCCGTTTCTATATTTATTGCCTAGAATTTCATACATGATTAAATTGTGATAATAAAATGCTGGTTGGTATCGTTTCTTGGATCCAGAACCACCCCGGGGGTGTGTTTCACTGTTTAGTCGTTTGGCTAGGATACCCGAGGGTATTCCTTTAAAGTAGTAATCATAGACTTTCCTTGAGAATAATTTCTTGTTTACTGCATTTGAAATGTTGGGCATGGCCCGAATACCTGTTTCGCCTGAGGGAGTTGTTGTGATTAGCCTGTGGGCACTGCACTATTTAGCCTGTGGGCCATAGTTATTTCGGCCTGAGGACAACTTCTTCCGTGCCAGTGGGCGACACTACCTATGCCTGAGGGCAAACTCTGCTATGCCTGAGGGTAGATTCTTGTGTTGGATACTCGTTACCTGAGGGTAGGAGTTTACATGCCTGAGGACACTAGTTGTTTACTTAGAAATGCACTGTGGTGATTTCTTATATAAAATGGATTAAATGAATAATTAAATAGAAATTTAACTGTTAGGTTAGTTAAATTTTAGTACCACTTACTTTATTGCATTTTACCACTGCACACTATTGTTTCATGTTAGTACGTAGTTGGGAACGAGCCTTTGGTGGGTGCCTACTGAGATATATTTCTCACACCCTGTTTGGGTCACGCTTTTCGGCCCAAACAGATTACGTTTCTGCAGGTGTAGATAGGGGAAAGAGTCCCTATACAGGTACTTGACTGTTGCTGAGGAGTAAGAGGGAATGGGACCGAGCCTAGGCTCACGATGCCACTTCTAGCTGTTTGATTTGTTTTGTTGTACTCTGATTTTTTCTATAATGTATTGTTGTATAACATGCTCTGGCTGTTTTCTTAGTACTTGAGACATGTAGAATCACTATTTATATACTGTTGATTATTTAAGTTGTGTATGGTTTACCACTTCCACTATTTGTTGTATGTTTTATTTAAATTCCACTACGCTACACTTTGACAAATGAGGGCATTGTTTCTGCACTATCAGACCTGGGCCCTCACTGCTAGTCAGCAGCCTCTGGTGTTTGGGGAAATGTGCTTGAGGTCACGTGGAAAACTGGGTTCGGGGCACCCGTTACGTGGCACCCGGGTCTGGGACGTTACAGCATGGAACATGATCTACCAAATCCATAGATGCAGGAGAGAGATGTTATTAGGGTAGAAACTTCATCATGTTTGTAGGGAGGCAAATTTTTTAGTAGACATTCTTTCTTGTCAGGGGAACCCAGGGGAAGACATTAAGATTTATGATAGCCTGGGATCCTTGCCTATAGAGTGTATATACATTATTCAAGGAGATGATTTGGGTTTACACCACTTCTGACCCCCATGAATGCTCATCTGTATGATTTTTGGGTGCTAATTATAATAAAAAAATAATTTTCAGTCAGTCAAGATTCAATAATGATATTATATAACAAATAGTAAATATATACATTTTATGAATGAAATTTGGTGCATATTAGAAAAAATCCTCAAAGATGGATATTTGAGATGAAAAAATCCTTATGAAAGATGTGTAGTATTAATCATAAAAATATGAAAGGGAGATCCAAATATGTACATTAAAATAAGATGAGACAATATGTTTTTTATTATATTTGAAGAAAACATGGAAGTAATTACACAATATTAATGAAAACATGGTACATAATATTAAGCACCGTAACACTGAGTGATTTTAGCAAGTATTACATTAAATAAATATTTTTATGTATATTTTATTGCATTCAACACCAAACTAAAGTGAACCACGATATATTTTATTCATAAAAAATAATGAAATGAATTAAATATCTATAATAATGAAATATTAAACAAAATTAATAAAACTAAATGATGAATAAAAATATATGTAAATAAAAAATATGTGAGAATTTAATAATTATCATTGTGGTTTCCCATGATGGTACTCACCTCGATTGTTACTATGTGATGAAGGTAAATCATTATAAATATATTATACTTGTTTAGAGAGGATTAAATATGTATAATGATTTTATTGATTCCTGAAAGGATATATAACAGAATGAATTATGAATCTTACATAGAATGTAGATTGATAAATGGTTGTTTGAAATATGGTGGTTTGGTATATGGTCATTGTGTATGCACATAACCAATAGGCATGATAATGATATGTAATTATTGGTAACAAATTAAAAATAATATAATTCAAAAATGATAAACAATGATACAAAAAGATAAAATTTAATTATAATTTTTTATTAATGCTTTTTTATATGTTACATATTATTATTGTTAATTTTTTATTTAAATAAAATTAGTTGATTAAAATTTATTTTTTAGAAGTTAAATAATTAATTTTTTGTGATTAAATGCATTTATTAATAACAAAGTTGTTTAATGAATTTTTTTAAAGTGTTATGTGATTTTAATAATAAATTATGTTATTCACTTTTAAAATATGATTCTGAAAATATCAAATATTTCAATGTATGAACTATTTTATGAAAACTCATTAAATACAAAATATATATGGAATAAGATTAATAACACTAAAATTTAAGATGTAAATCTTCTATAAAATATTTTCTCAAAATATTATATATTTTCATTTATAAGATGAAATAAAAAACTTTATATTTTCATTTTGATAAAATAAACTAAATTTTGGATTCATAATTTCAAAATTAGCTTAGGAAGATTTTTATGGATTTTTATGAAATGTTTCATTTTTAGGTGAATTGTGGAAAATACCATTTTTATAAATTTGATAACTTTTTTTGTGTCACCATGTAATAAAAATTAATTAAAAATTAATAATACCTTTTTTATTAAAAAATATTTAATTAAGAGTATAATTAAATAATTTTAAAATATTTTATATAATTTATAAGCCTATTTTTGACATTTTGGACATTAAGTAGTATTTTATTTTAATAAAAAAATATTTTTGTTAATATTTATTTTATTGGGTTTTCAAAAAGATCCAATATGTTTTTCTATGATTTAAACTTATAAAAACATATTTTTTTAATCATAAATCAATAATTTTTTTGGGAATCATTACTATATATGACTTTAGTGTAAATTAATTTTATGCATAAAAAGGGAAATTTTCTAAAAAATGTTTTTGTTGCAAGATGCGTAATTTTATTAAAATTATTTTTTCACAAATCAATTAATTAAATATTTTAAAATAAATTCTATAATTTTAACATTAATATAAAAATTAGGTTATAAGTTCCATTTTATTTTTTGGAAAAAAATATGTTGTTGAGGTTAAAAATCATTAATCATGGGTAAAAGTGGATTATTGAAAAAAATTAAATTAAAGTGAATCTGCTTAAAATATCTCAATAATTATCTTGTATTTGTGATTATTATATTTTGATCAACCAATAATCAACCATATTCATTATTTTTTAGTTTTAGAGAAGGTTTATTTTTAAAGTGACATTCCTTTAACATAATACATTGAGTATTTACAAAAATGTCACTCATATCGCTTATTAAAGGATATCTCCACCATCCCACTTATAATCACACATTAAGACACATATTTGGAAAAGGATCCCAAAAAATCCATCCCCAATACGCCTCGAAACATCATATTTGTTTTGATCTTTCCAAAATACCATTCTATGAAGGCCTAATGTGTTATCCAAAGTAGTATATCTAAGGTAGCTAAAAATATTAACTTTATTTTTTGAGTTTCTTTCTTCATCCAACTCATTCAAATATATTCTATCAAAATAAATTAAATATGGGGAATTTTAAAATGAAATTTTATTATTTTTATGTAACAACTATAATCCACATTCCTCTCATCGATTGTGAAGATGAAAATGTATAACATGTTACGTTATGACTACCACCTCTATGAATGACATATTAAAATTTTCATCACCCAATTACATTGATAATTATAGAAATTAATTTAATTAATAAGTATTATATTTGTTAAATGATTAGGATTCTAAAAAGATAACTTTGTCATTCTATGAAAAATATTAATAATAAATTTTCATCATAAAATTTAATTTCCAAAAACAAGCATACCGAGACACTTTATGAAGAATAACTTCTTAACATTCTCTTACACTTATATTCTCCTTCTAAAAATTATTTAGTTTTTTTTTTCATTTTACAAAAAAATTGAAATATTAAGATTATATAAAATTGATATTATCACTATACCATTTCTTTTTTTCTTACTCATTTATAAATTATAGCACACTCTTGTTTATGTCAGTTTTGCCACCAATAGGAGAAATGTTATAACTTCTATGTCATGAATAATTAAGTAATGTTAGATTCACGTAATATTATATAAAATTATTTAATTTATAGTTTTTAATGATTATTTAATATTTATATATAACTTTTTATTCACTATTAAAAAAATTATTTTTATTGAATTAAAATTTCAAAACAAATAAAATTGAAGAATTCCACTAAAATCATCAAAAAAAGTTCCATGAAACAAGAAATTGTCTAAAAAAATATTTTAAAAAGTATTTTAAACCTTCATGAACAATATATATATGAACAAAACACGACCAATGTGTTTGGAACGAAACTGCATAACTGTAACATACTTCAAAAACTAAATAGTAAATATAAATATACTAATTTGAATAAAGAATTATTACAATATAGGTAGTCAAAAATTATAATATAGTTGTATATAGTATGATGAATATTAATATATATATATATATAAATATATAATAAATATAAAATTATTATACATGATTCTACATCGCTTCTGAACAAGTGGATGTTTTGGTTAAGGGTATTCATAATGGAATTTTCTTTCATTAGTTTATATCTTTTATTCATTGACTATATTACAACAAAATTATGCACATTAATCCCTATAATTATTTTCTGTTCTATTAAAACATGTTTAATTTTTAATTACAATTAATTCAAATAATACATTTCTTAGCATATTCTTACATCACATGTTACATCTTTGTAAGGGTGTCTTGTATCAACATTTCTTCTAAGATATATCTTCCATATTCAATAAAATTATTTATTTTTTAGCTTATATACATCCAATGGATGTGTATAATCATATATATTTTTTAAATTAATTGTATTTACATGTCAATATATTGTTTTATCTTTAATTTTTATTTGATTTAAAATTTTCAAAAGTAATGAGGGAATTTTTCATATCAAATCCCATTTAATAAGATATGTTCTTTCTTCACCACATTCATTATTTCACATGGTTTATATACTACCCATATATTTATTTTATAATATTTTCATGTAAACCAGTAGTACATACAATTCCATCGATGTTTATATTGTTGGAGTTGGTGACCTAGAACAAACTTTTGTGTACTTTATGATAACTTTATAGAAGGCCTTAACTTTTTATTTATTATGATAACTTATATTAATAGTTTTTAATATTAATAAACTTAGAATCAAATCATGATTTTTCTTTTTTGAAACATAGTATGTGATAATTTCCCTAGAGTAGTTGTTGCACTAAATGGTTATTGAAGTTACCCACTATGATGAGAACCCGAAAGTGCCATGACACTATTCTTAAATATATTTCCTATAGAATGATGATATAATTTGGGGGACACAAATGACATAGGATATAAGAGGTAGAGACTCATAGTAATTTGATGTAACTTCTCATGGTGTACACCCTTGGTAATATATAGTAGGATATTATGAGAATGGGACCTGCCGGTAGGAAATCCCCAATTATATGTGTCATTGGATGTTTATATTTACAGACATGTGTTTTGTTCCTTTGAAATTAAGATTATAATTTATGTGTATTATGTGTTTCTTACACTGATGTATTGATATAAACCATGATGACAGATGTTCGTGGATATATAGGATACGTTGGGTGCATCATGAGTAATATTGGATTAATGAATAATGTGAGAAAGGCTTTATCCATTCTATTCTTTAACAGAAGTTAATATCTCATTCCCTTTGATGGAAATGATATAGGCAAAATAAAATCATAGCCGTGGTGTTCTATAGGAAAGTTATATTTCTAGAAAGTCAAAGAAAGAGACATCAAGTACATAGGTTGATGGAATTAGCATGCAAGATGCTTGATTTGAGATGTTGTGGTAAAGGGATCATATTACATAGTAAGTATCTGTTTGTGGTATTATGTCATTTTGGCATTAAATTCTCTCTCTATGGGTGCCTGGGCATGTTTCTAGAGATAACATTGGACATTAGGCTACTTCTCATAATTCCACTAATAAAGAGGTCTATAGGGTCACACACTAAGTGTATCAAGAATCTCAATTAAATAATATAATATTATTTATTATTTAAAATTTTTAATTAATATTATTCCCACATGTGTTTTAATAATTATTCATGTTTTCTTTCTCACATTTATTCTGTCACTAGTTATTAGAGAGAATATAATGTGAGTTGAATTTTTAATAATTATTTATTTTCTATTTAGTGAATATAATATGTATTTATTTATTGGAAAATAATGAATTCATATTTATTTAATAAATAATTATACAATTTTCATGGTCTTATAAATATTATGGATGAATGACAAACCAATATTTTATGTTGGGTTAGAAAATGATAAATATTGAATATTATATGATTAAATAAAATTTGATTTTAATTTTTAAGTTAAGAAATTGTTGATAAATAATAATAATAATAATACTATTATTTGACATGGGGTTTTCACTAGGATTAAATAAATAATTAAGGTCACTTGTGAAATTATTTTATTTTAACCCAAGCAACATATAAACCTAGTAATGTTATTTTCTCAATTGAACAATTCATTTTTGGGTTATTCCCAACAAAATTAGAGAATTCTGTCATACTGTTGAGTTCTCTCTTCTTCAAGATCACTCCTAATAATAGAGAAAAATATTCCAACACCATATAAAAGAGAATGCTTGGGAATCAATTCTTGTAGTGACCAATGGCAGACAACACAAGCGTAAGGATCTATTACACAAGCACCTTTAGATTACTTTAGAGATGTTTGGAGATTCATGGAACACATGTGGATCATCACTAAAGTGAATTTGAACTTGATTCCTACAACTCAATGATCGTTCATTGTAGATCTATTACAATATCTATCAACAAATAAAGAATTCCATAAAGTTAATTATTATTTAATTAAATTAATTATAAATAATATGTGATGATCCACTCTCTTTGGTTCTAGTGTTATTCATGTTATTTTTCATCATTTATTTAATAGTTTTGAACACATCGTTTATTGTCGTGTAGATCTCAGATTTATCATTGAACACAATTTTTTTTGGGAAACACCAATCACATGCTTACACTATGCCTAGATCCTAAAAGTGGTATCAAAGGGGTCACAAAATTATTTATAATTATTTAAGGATAGTTTGTGATTTAGTCATTTTAATATAGTTTTTCAAATCATGTTTAATAATTATTTTAATATGATTCACGAGATCAACTTCTTCCTCCTTCGTTTCTCATAGATCCAATCCATACGATTTATTTTATAAACAAACTAAAATAAAAGATCTCATTCAGAGGTTCTGAGGATTATATATGGATAACATAGGTGTAAATTACATGTAATTGGAATTCCAAACTGTGTACTTATTCATGATGCATACGAAATTAATGAGGAAATTAATTCAAACTATGTGAGTTGATTATATGTAGTGCATCAAATACATTACACCACATGTTGACCAGGCCAGGGTGGTACACGGTCAACTAGAGTACACATCGTTTAGCCCATGTACATGGTGTGTAGTCCCTTTTTAGTCAAAGATAGGCAATGCATTACCGTACACTGCCTAACTAACTGGTGACCGTGTAATTCAGAGATCACATGACATGTATCCCATTGGACACACTGTGTACTCCATTTTTCTAAGGAATGATTTACAGATTGAGTCCCTAGGCATGTAACTTAGATAGATGGTGATATATGTAAACACAGTGTAGCTCACCTACATATGTCATGTACTTATAACTAAATTACATAGATTTAAAATTTATTTATTATATTATGTAACCCTTAATCCATGTTCTTTCACTTGGTAATTAAGTTGATAAGACTTGCTATGTGATGAGTTTTAATATTTATTTTTATATACATTTTTAATTAACTTCTACATAATGATTAAATATTCATATTATGTATGATTCATATTACAATTTTTACCTTAGTTGCATTAAAGCATGACACATTACAGAAAAATCATGCAATTCATGTAATCCTTAATTTGATACTATACATCATGAAATTATGTGATATTTCATGTATGCAACATGTCACAAAAGTTAAAACTATATTAGTATAATACATGATGGGTAGATTTATAAGGGTATTCACCATGTTTCCACCAAGGCACATTTATGTACAAATATAATTTTAAACTAATTTATTTAATTTGATTAAAATTATAATGTATAAAAATCTCAATGAAATTAAGATAAAAATTAAGATAAAATAATTGATTAATTAAATATTGTAATTAATTTATTCAAGCACGATTTATCTTAAATAATAATGATTAATAATTGAATTTAATTTTTATTAAATGAAAAATTAATTTCATGAATGTGTATGATCATAAGCAAGGACCATACCTTTCTATGGGATTGGTTTCCTTTTAATTTATTATTAAGTTAAATTGTTGTCCCACATGGATTTTATCCCCTTATTATATAGGTCCTCTTTGCCAATGGGTTTTTATGTAAACCCTTTTATCCTCACCTACGTGTGAGTAAATTCATATATAATGGATAGAGATTCCATTCTAATGGAGGTGATTCATGATAGGATCTGGGGTGAAACCAATCTAAGAGAGATACATTTGTGGACAGGTGGAAAGTTGTAACACAAACCTTAAATGGTTAAAGGTATTTTCCCCATAGGTCAATGGTTAGTTTATCAACAGTTTGATAAACTAACCACTAGTAAAATCTCATGATCATACCACTTTATTATTTTATTACTATCAATTTTATAGTTATTTCAATTTGTATGTTTTTTTGTGATCAAATAAATTAATGAAATTAATGAGCATGTAAGATATAACTAAAATAAATTTCCTTATGAATAATAATAATTTAAGAAATGGTAAATCAATTAAGTAAATGCAATTAATATTAACAAGAATATAATAAAGTTAAAATTGTAAATTTATGGATAAAGGATAAAATCCATAAATTATATATATTTAGTCTGTAAATCCATCCACTAGTTCTATTAAAATCAAACCATAGTTCAAACTACTTGACCAACCAAAGTTGGGGTGATTTCAATTATTGGGGAGTTCTAACATGAAATTTTGGATTGACTTAAAATAGTTCTCATCAAGGGTTGAATTATAATGTTGGAATCAATGTAATTGGGAGGAAAAAATTTAGGAAATATAAATTAATTATTTTAGGATTGGGTAATCCACTCAAAAGATCAAGGAACTATGAAGTTAATGCAGTTGGCTTTAATAATGCCAACTAAATACCATTCAAGTTTTCTGCTCAACCAAATTTAGGGTAATGAGAAGGGTAATATGGATACATGCTACTATAATATTCATGAAATAAGATATTCTAAAGATAATGGTGAGGGATATTAGGTTTCGATAAAATAGGGGGAGACTAAAATTTTTAATATTTATTTATTTGTCTAAATTTTATCAGAAAAAGTACTAAAATTATGCTCATCTTATTTATAGAAAAAACATTAAAATGACTTCAAACATATCACTATGATCCGTACAGGTAAGGATAAACTTCTCACTAACACAAGTTTTCAAGAGTGGAAAATGAACTTATGCGTTATACTTCACCATGATAGGAAATTTTATGTACATGAAGAAGCTTTTTCCAGTTGCACCTGGTAATGGTGTAAGTGATGAAGAGCTATCTCACTGTGAAAAAATATGAATGATTCTATAGATGTTCAGTACTTCATTATATCATCCACTTATAATGAGTTTTTGAAGAAACATGAGGACATGGATGCAAATAGCATGATATCTCACCTTTGGTATCTCTATCAAGAGATAGAAAGACAAGAGATGTATGAAATCTACAATACATTATTTACAACTATGCTGGGAGACTCTACACCAAATAGGCCTCATATACTCAAGATATTGGATAAATTGAACACTTAGACATAATAGGGATTAAATTACAAGATGAGTAGCGTATAGATATAATACTTTCATCACATCCCAAGTCCTTCTCTAGTTTTACTATCAATTACAATATGAGAAAAAATGAGAAGATTCTATTATAACTTCATACTTTGATTCACCATGTGGGAAAGGGCATGTGGTGTGATAAACCCATAGTCCTTATGGTGAATAAGAAAATGAAGAACAATAAAAAAGCTCCCAAGAACTATAAATAGTATAAACCTCCCAAGCACCTTCCTTCCAAGAAGAGGAAGATCAAGAGGCAGAGTAAGTAAAATGGGGTTGTATGTTTTTCATGTGGAAAGTTAGGCCAGTGGAAGGGAAAATAAACCCAAAATAAAGGTGATGATAAAGATCCATTCATTATTAAGTTTAATATTTCAATATATACGAATTGGTTATTAGATAGAGCTTCTGGTATTCAAATCTATATCCAAATGTTGGATCCAAGTAGATTTTGAAATATTTTTATAGGAGAGGTGGATCTGAGAGATACCAATGGAGAGAGGCTTTCTTCCCTATCCACTACTGGAAAAATGGCCTATACCCACAATTTAAAACTGAGGGTATAGCCCCCAAAACCATAGGTATAGGCTATACCCACAGTTTTGTGAACCGTGGGTTGGAACGACGTCGATATAGTTCCCCATCCTATACCCACGGTTTTCCAAAACCGTGGGTATAGGTGTTCTGCCACCGTGTCAATGAAAAATTCCCAATTTCCATGGTGTCAATGGCTTTTACCCACGGTTTCAAAACCGTGGGTATAGTTCCTAAAATAATGCCGCCGGTGGGTTTCGATACCGTGACCTCTTCGCTGCAAAGAACCACATCTAACAACTACCCTACCATCGATTATGTATATATATATTTAAATTTATTTAAATATAGTTATCTAAACTGTGGGTACAGAGGGAAGAACCATGGGTATTGGACTCCCGCCAAAAAAAATCCTTCCCGCGGAAAAAAAAATTTCCCGCGCACACATGGGAAACCTATACCCACAGGTTTTCAAAACCGTGGGGATAGGTACCCCTATAACCACGGTTTTTGAAAACTGTGGGTATAGGTCATATACCCACGATTTTCCAAAACCATGGGTATAGGGGGGTCTATCCCCACGGTTTTAGGGAAAACCGTGGGGATAGTTCCATTTTACAGTAGTGATCCATTGAATACTTCCACCTTTTATTGAAAAAACGAATGATTGTGGTTTTAAAATATTATTATTATGTACCTATGGTTACCAAGAACATAATTTATGTATCATAAATACATATAGATGGATTTATTTTCAAATTTCCAAATAAAAGTTTTCTCTTTTATACATAAAACATATGTTATGGTAAGGAACATTTTAATAACCATATTTATGTATTAAATTATGAATATTAAGTGTTGTTAATTAATAAAAAATCTTGTTTGTGCGACTCATATAACACCCATCTATTGAATCAACATCATGGTCAAGTAAATGAGAAGTGTTTAAGAAAGCTCTCTCAAGATGGTTATTTAGAATATTTTGAGATAAAACAATATGAGAGATGTCATGCTAGTTTAAGAGTAAAAAAGATCAAAAACCCATTTGGTGGAAAGGGTGAAAGGGCCACAGAGCTTATTGGATTGATACACACTAATGTGTGTGGACCATTTCTAGTTAAAGATATAGGTGGATATTCTTACTTCATAACTTTTTACTGATGACTATATTATATATAGATTTATCTATTTGATGAATTATAAGTTAGATTCCAATAAAAAAGTCAAGTAATTGAAGAATGAAAGATAGAATAAACATGTAAGGAAGATAAATAATCTTTGACCAGATCAAGGTAGTGAATATCTTAACAAATTGTACAATTTTTTTAAGGGAGTTTTGGATTATACCTCAACTCCCTCCACCATACACACAATAGGGGAATGGTGTTAGTGAAAGGAGGAACCATACATTATTTTACACGGTATAGTCGATGATGTGCTATGAAGATATTCCACTCTTATTTTGGGGATATGCATTAGAAAATGAAGCATACAAATTAAACCAACTACCAACTAAAGAGAAAAATGGAATTCCATTCAAGTTATGGAGTGGAATGAGACTCATTTTGTCACATACATGTGTATGTGGTTGTGAGGTGTTTGTTAAGGCCTTATCAAGAAACAAACAAGCACCCTAGGGAACAATGTGTATCTTTATAGGGTATTCCAAGGAAAAAATGGATTATACCTATAAAACCCCTTAGACAAGAAAGTGATTGTTTCCAAAAAAGTTGTCTTTATTGATAGGGAGCACATCCACCAAAGGTATAGTGGGTGAAAGATTGACTTTGATGAAGTTAATGATCAAGATACACAAGAGCTAGTATATGAACAAACCCTACAAGACCCCATGGAAGAAGTAGTTCCTGAAACATATGTACTACATAGGAGAATAAAGGAGGTAAGATAAATAGAGAGATATGGTTTTCTAGTCACTAATGATGATGAGTAATTATTGGTTTCCAATGATGTACCTCTCTCCTACAAGGAGGTATTAGAGAGCTCAGAATAAGAAATATGGAAAAAAGCCATGAATTTTGAAATGGATTCAATGTATCATAACCAAGTTTGGGTTCTGGTCGATGCACAAGTTGATGTAAATCCCATTGTATGAAAATGGTTATCCAAGATGAAACTGTACATGGAAGGAAAATTAAATACCTATAATGCAAGGGTAGTTTCTAAAGGTTTTAAAAAGTATCAAAGAATTGACTATGATGAAACCTTTTCACCCGCTTCCTTGTTTAAATCTCATAGAATTATAATTTCTTTATTATCTTACCATGACTATGATATTTATCCTATGGATTATAAAACTAAATTCATTAATTATAACCTTTATGATTATTTCTATATGACACAACTAGAAGGGTTTGTGACTCCAGGTGATGCTAAAAGAATTTTCATGTTACAGAGTTCTATTTATGGATTGAACCAAGCATCTTGTTCATGGAACATTTGATTTTATGTATCCCTAAAATAATTTGGATTCATTAAGCATGAATGTTATATGTGTGTTTACAAGAGGTTTAGTGGGAATGTGGTCATTATCCTAGTAGTATATATTGATGACATATTACTTATTGTAAATGGAATACTAGTCTTGCAGACAGTTAATTATTTGTTATACAAGTGTTTCTCTATGAAGGGCTTAGGTGAATCAATATGTATTCTAGGGATCAATATCACTCATGATTTCTCCAAGAGGTTTGTTTGACTATGTAAAAGTACATATGTTTATTAGAGAATAAATAGATTTATTATGGAACAATCTAAGAGGGGATTAGCTACAGTGTCACATGGTTTACATATTTCTAAGAACATGTGTTCTTAGACACATCATGAGAAATAGAGAATAAGTAAGATATCATATGCTTCAGTGATAGGATAAATCATGTATTCCATGATATGTATTAGAATTTATTTTTCCTATGCATTGATCATGGTAAGCACATTTCAGGAAGATCCAAGAGAACAACATTGGAATTCTGTTAATGTTATCCTTATGTATCTGAGAATAATTAAGGATATTTTCCTAATGTATGGAGGAGATGAATAACTAGTTATCAGGGGATATATAGATCCTAGTATTCCGAAAGATCATAATGATCTGAATTCGCAGTCACAACATGTTTTCTGTATCAATGAAGGAGCTATGAACATGAAGAGTCCAAAGCATCTAGTTTTCACTGATTCTATAGTAGTGTCCAAGTATATAGAGGCTTCCGATACATCCAATATTTTTTTTGGATTTGGAACATTTTCTAGGATCTTGATGTGGTATCTAGAATTAAATATCATACCACATTTTATTGTGATAATATAGCAGTGGTCGATCTTGAAAGAGAGCCAAGGTCACACCAATGGACAAAGCACATAGTCCGGAAGTACCACCTCTTGGGGGATTTCTATCAAAGGGGTGAATTTGTGGTGAGTATTGAACCCATGAAAGAGAACATGCAAGAACCCTTGAATAAAGTAATATCTTAGTAGAAGCATGAGTATCATGTGAGAGATAACGACTGAAGGATATTAGTAGTTGGCTCTAGTGAAAGTGGGAGTATGTTGGAGTTAGTTCCCTAGAAAAATCTTTAGTGTAATTTATTATAACTTTTATTCACATTTTTTAATTTTAATAAAATTATTATCACATAATATTTTTTCTTTTTCATAACATAGAATGGGATAATGTCTCTAGAGTAGTTGTTTAACTAAAAGGTCTTAGTAGTTCCCTGCTATGATTAGAACCCGTAAGTGCTATGGACATATTCTTAAATATATGTTCTATAGCTAGATTATGGAATTTGAGGGACAAAAATCATATAGGATATCATGGTTGGAGACTTATATAACTTTTAGGAACCTCCACATGGTGTACTCCCTCGGTAATATCTAGTTGGATATTAAGAGATTGAGGCCCACCAGTAAGAAATCCACATTTAGATGTGTCAGTTAATGTTCCTATCAGTAGTTGTGTGTATTGGTACATAGACATTAATATTATTATTAATGTGTATTATGAGTCATTTACTTTGATATATTGATGAAAACTATGATAATATATGTTCACTATGAGGTATGATACATTGGGTGAGACAAGAGTAATATTGCATTAATGAATAATGCAAGAAATGAATTATCCCATATTTTATATAACGGAAGATAATATCTCATGGCCTTTGATTGAAATGATATAGCCTAAATAAACCCATGTACATGGTGTTATATAGGAAGTTTCTATTTTTAGAAATTCATAGAACGAGACATCAAGCACATAGGTTGATGGAACTAGCATGAAACCTACTTGATTTGATATATTGTGATAAAGGGATTATAATACACGGTTAGAATTCGTATGAGGTAGTACGTCATTTAGGAATTAATTTATTTCTCTATCAGTGCCTTGGTGTGTTGCTAGATGTTAACTTGGGATGTTAGGTAGCTTCACCAAATGCCATTGAGAAAGAGCCTAAGAGGGGCACACACTATGTGTATCCAGAATCTCAGTTAAATAATATATTATTATTTTTTATTTGACAAGTTGAATAAATTTTATTTTCACATGTGGTTTAATAATTATTTATGTTTTCTTGATCATAGTTTTTTATATCTTGTAATTATAGAGAATATAATATGAGCATAATTTTTCATAAATAATTATTTTCTCTTTAGTGAATATAATATATATTTATTTACTGTAGAATAATATAGTGATATTTATTTAATAAATAAACATACATTATTCAAGGTTCAATAAATATTATTTAGGAATGACATACCTAGATTATGGGTATGGTGAGAAAATAATAAATATTTAATATTATTTAATTAAATAATATTTAATTTTAATTCACAAGTTAAGTGAATGTCAAGAAATAATATTATTTTTATTATTATTTGATAAGGGTTTTTTCACTAGGATTAAATAAATAATTAATGGAACTTGTGAAATTATTTTATTTTAAATGAAGAGTTATATAAACCATTTTATGTTATTTTATCAATAGAACAAGTCATTTTCTGGTGGTGCACAACAGATTAGGACAATTCTTTCAATCCCTTGAGATCTCTCTCCTCCAAGACCACTCCCAAGAATATAGAGGAATATTACTCCAACAGATCATGGAGAATGTTTTGGAATCAATTCCCATAGAAATCAGAGGCAGATGACGCAAGCATAAGGATCTATCATGCTAGCTCTCAGATATTCCTTTGGTGACATTTGGATATTAATGAAACAGATGTGGATCAAGACTATAGGATATATGCACTTGATTCCTATAATACAATGATGATGCACCACATATATGTTTCCTATCAATTAATGAAGAAATATTTCCATCAAGGTAATTCATATTTAATTAAATTAATTATAAATAATATGTTATGATCCTCTCTTTGGTTCCAGCATGATTCATGTTATCATTCTTCTTTTATTAAATTCGGTTTAACAAGGAATTTATCATCATATAGATCTCATATTGATCGGTGAACATGAAAAAATCAATGTAGGGAACCACCCATTTCATGGTTTCGATGCGCTTAGAACCTAAAAATTTGTCTCATTAAATTTTGATTCGAGGGTTACAAAATCCTTATGGTGTTTAGTAAAAAATCATTGTCTGAAAAATACTGTTATCTTTTGCCCAAATATTTTACCTCAATATCCATGTTTTTAATATTCCATTAAAAATATCCCTCTCTATACCAAATTTATTGTTTGCGTACATTTTCAAATATCAATCAAATTTTTAAAAATGTTTAAAATTAATTATTTTAAACATTTACATATGTGTAATTTTATATATTATTTATAAAGGTGTGAAAAGAATGTTTCATTCCACATTTATCACTTGAGTCAATTTTCCCCAACAAATACTATTATTAATTATTATTATTACATTTTGTGTTTCCATGGGGTTTCAAAGAACATCATATTCCCATTATTCCTTTTTTAAATGTATCCAAAAAAGTATATTTCTCATTATTTATCAAATAAAATTTATAAATCTTTTATAGAGTATTTTTCATCAATATCATTTTACTTTTTTGATTTTTATCCTTGACTTATGATATGATCTATTTATACCATCAACATTGTTTCTTTGTATGTATTTTATAATGTTTTTTGAAAAATTTCTTGAAACCAATTTCTCTACAACATATTAATTAAACTATAAAGGAATGACGAATGATCATATGTTCTTATGTAATATATAAGTATAGTGTGTTATTATCTGATGGGTGGGGTCCTATATGTCCATGAAAATCATTGGTAATGATTTTATGTGTCATAAAATAATGATTTTTATTCAAGTTAATTATTTTTTTATCTATGACATGAATCATTGGTATTGTTGATATCTTTAGAACATGATGCGTGAACACTATTTCTATGTTCAAAAAATGATGTTTGGAAATTGTTGTTTTTTTCAAAAAATTATGATTGAATATATTTAAAAATATATTTATACACAATGATATTATTTTTATGATTATGTTTATGTTACATTATAATGTTATTTTTCCATGGTTAATTATTATTATAACATGTTTCCAAACAATGGTTTATGTTTTACACTCTGAATATAGTCCTTCTAAGAACCAATTATCTCATTCTATGGTCAATGATATCATTTAATTTATTAGGAAAATATATTATGAATAAATTTTATTTTAATCATATTTTCCTCTCATGATATATTCCTAAGATATAACTATTTATGGAATATTGAAAATATATTCTCTTACAGAGTATTTGAGTTCACCCGTATTATGTTTCAATTTTTCTAGATTAGTAAGAATGATATTATGTATAAAATATCTTGATGGGTATCATTTGTGGATAAATTTATGGGATATATTGAAGTTATATGGGGAAAAATAATTTCATTGTATAGTGGTAAAAATTTCCATAATGTTAGAATGATATGGGTTTATTTAGCTAACATTTTTCCAAACACTACAAAAATATAAACATAAAATGTATTTTGAAATTTATGTGTATCATTATTTTTTACATATATTTTAGTTATGGAAATTTATATTTGGGTTTTATTAGTGTTTATTAAATCCAATTAGGAAAGAATATTTTTAGCACCAAATCCTAGAGTGCTAGTCTAGAGTTTCTCAAAAAAGTATGAAAGAATTGAAATAGTGACAAAGAAACCCTCACCTTAAGTACAATTTTGTTTCATCAAATTTTTTCCTTATATATAATAATACTAGTTTTATTAAAACATGAAAAGATAGGTGAATTATATTCCTTTTTTCATTAAATAATATTTACTATCATTGAAATTTCATTTTTACTATTTCATTTGAAGTGATAATTACTTGAAAATATGATTCCTTTTAAATTATAATTTTTTTATTAAATTTTATAGTTTTGATTAGTTTTAATTCATAAAATTTTAAAATTACTTATAGAAGATTAAAATAGATAAAAATAAAATAATATTACCTAATGTACCCAAATCATCAATGAAAGTGGATATATAAAAAGAACTTATAATGTCCTTATAGGTGGATGACACTAGACATTATTGGGATGTGTCAAAAGAGAAGGAGTGAGAGTATATAAAAAAATGGCTCTAAGTAATTATCAAGTATCATAGTAAAATTTATATGTTACCTAATTTTTTATGAAACATTTTATTAATTTTGAAAAAATAATTTTTTTAGAGTGTAGAAATAAGAAGAGAGAGAAACAATGGAAAGAGAATTGAGGTTATAACTTTATAAAAGATTTACTCTTTTGTTAAAGCCTTGAATATTTGGATTTTCATAACTCCAGAATGTCGATTTTGGAACTATGATACTCAATAGAGAGAAAATTGATTGATCTTTGTATCTAGAAATTGAATGACAAGTGAGTTTCCAAGTGATAGGAGAAGTGTAATTATACTTGTGGAGAGGTGTATTTTTGGTTAAAAATATGGATTAATTTATTATTTATGAGAAATAATTTTCAATAGGGATGATTACCTTAAATTTTTAATTCATTATTTAAAAAAATACTGTTATATAAAATTTAAATCAATCCAAAATTGAATTTTTCCTTCTAAACATGCAATTAAATGCCAAAAACCAAAAACAGTTTTCCATTAGGACAAAATATAATTTTGATTCCAAAATTTCGATTATATGTATATAAAATAAACTTACTATTTTTAAAATTAATTATTTTTCTCATTAAACACATTTATTTCCATGAAAATGGTTTCATAAATTTTTATGTCATGCTTACATTGTGAAGATGTCAGAAAAGTTTTGGTACATATGACTGTTTTTTTCACTATTCATAAAAAAGAATATTATTCAGAAAAGTCTAAAAAAGTAACCCTTATATAATTTTGACATGATTGTTAAAAAAAAAATTATTTTTAACAAATAAATTTTGTTATATTTCAGAATTTATCTTTTAAAAAAATTCTTACCATATAATTAAAAATAATTTAATAATAATAAAAATATTTTCTTTGATATTAGTTTTTATATTTATATTATGTTATTATCTAATAATTATTATATAATTCATAATTAATGATTTATTTCAAATTCATATACATTTTAAGAAATTATTCTTTTGATTTAGTGAAAATTTGATTTTAGATATTTAATTCAGAAAATAGTTTTTGAGTAACAAAAATTACACACTATGATCAAAATTTTATGTCAATGACCATTTTACTTTTTTAAAAACTATAGTATCAATATTTTATAAACATTTTGTAATAATAATTCACTATACATAAGATGAATTAAAATTTTAAATTGTTGTAATAAATATTTTCTAATGTTATTTTATTATAAAAAATATTACTTGACAATTTTAAAGGAATTTGTTCCCTAAAAAGATCTATATATATAATAAAATAAGAAACATTTTGAACTTAAATGACAAATAATTTAATTAATAACATCTGAAAATATATTTTTATTGAAAAATTAATATTTAACTATTCATTATGTGTTGCACAAAAAATGATATATGGAATTACTTTTAATGTTTATCTGTTATAATTTTGTGATTATGAAAACATATATCACACTTTTTTATCCATTAGAGTATAATAAATTAATTACAAATAAACTAAATGATAAAATAAATTTAGTTATAAAAATATATATATAAAAATAATCGTGGAAACACTAAATGATATTTTACAGAAATAGTTTAATAAATAAAATTCCAATATGCCTAAAATAATATTTTGATGAAAATCATGAAATGGAAAAAACATATGTAATAAATATAAATAAAATTTTTTGGTTATTATTATTAAAATCAATGAAATTTATTTAGTATTTAAATTTATTTTTTAAGAAATAAAAAATATAAAACTATTTACTATAAATTTACGATGTTACATTCTATGACCTTTAAATGAAATATGTTACAATTTTAATTTCTATCACCAATGAAAATAAATGACTATGTTCATAAAACATTCATGACTCATGATATAAAAATGGATTTAAATCAAAAAAAATGTTTTGAATTGTTCGTGTCAAACATCTAGTGTATATCCCCATGTAGTGTCAGACTCAGTATGCAGTTTGGCCTGCTTATTGTGCACCAATTCAAGATAAAATTAATAGCCAACCAACCCTTTTTAGGGTTATTACCTTTAGGCGAATCTATGTCGAACCATAAATTTACTTTTTTGAATCTAGATAGTTATTTAATTTATTTTAAACTATACACACTATAATTTATGAAATTTTAATATTTTTTCCTATATTAATATTTTACCTTAGGGTTTCAAATATTATATTCTAGTCATTATTCTAGAAAATAATTCATCATAAATTTATAATTATCATTTTTATTACACCATAAACCCAAAATTAATCATAACTAATACTCACAAAAATAAACTTAATATTAATTTCATTCCAATCAATCTATAGGTTAATCATATATTCACCCCAAAAGATACAATTATTTTCCCAAAATATTAGGAATTTCCATGAAATCCAATTACAAAATTATGTTATGTGTTACCTATACCTTGATCATTTATTCATCCTAAAAACCAATAAAAATATCCAAAATATTATTAACCATCATGAAATCCAATCATATATGTACTCAAAATGGGTATCTTTGACTTTAAAATTTTCAGCTACCTTAAACATATTAATCCATCGATGGCATCCAAAACTCTTTACATATCACCATTATATGACATCTAAACCTTTAATGTTAACTAAACCCTATTTAGTTCCGATAGAGATTCTCTATACCCACACTTCTAGATCTAGTGCTACAAATATAATCATTACTAACTGGCTTTGATAGGGACTGGAGAGAACCAAACCTAACCATGAATTATTAAAATATGGATAACCTATATTGATTCCCTTATATATCCATGACCTTTTAGGTTTAGAATTTTATATAATTATATGTGAACCAATAAATAAAAAAACACATATGAATCCCATCAAATGGTAAATTTTTCCAATAATTAAGGATTCCTTATGCTATAATAATTCTTCACTGTCTCTCTCAAAATTATAAAACATTATACCCTTATATACATATTATATGCCTAAAATTTATAATAAATTAGGAAAATGGTTACATATAAAAAGGTGATCTCAAACACTCATTAAGGGTAAACATAAGTAGTAATAATTTAAGATCATAAGTGATCCTTAGAAAAAAAATGTGGGAATGAGAACATACTCAAGATACATGAACACGTCATCAGGAAATCATGAATAATAAATCATATGTAAAAATTTAAAGAATCATAAAATTATGATTTAAATATAAGTAAATATATATGATATGATCATGGTATTAGAAGAATGTGGAGACAATATAAAACATGATATCATAAGCATAAGTCAGTGCTCAATGCTAAGAAAATTGTTTAAAAATAATCTTTTTTGGAAATTAAAAATATTTTAAAATAACTCAACCACATTTTTTATCATTTTACTAGAAACTATAAGGTCTGTGGTAACCTAAATTAATTATTAATTTATTAAAATATAGTTTAATCATATAGAATTTTTCAATATATAAAATTTCTTTAAAATTCATAATTCAATATTAAAGGTATTTTCCCTAAATAATAATAAATTTTCATATAATTAGTTTATTTACCTAAATGAATCAACCAAAAATTGAAAAATAAAAATTGAAAAATATCATAATTTATATAAAATAAAAAACATGTATATATTATATACCCTCAAAGACTTTGATCAATTCCACCAAACATATATAGTTTTTTTTAAAATTAAATGTGATGATAAACTATATATAAAAGGTAAATGGATAATCAAAAAAGATATCTTACCAAAATAATCATAACAATTAATTATATTCATCTATAGGACCACAAAATTCATATATAATCTTTGGAATTAAATTGTTCCTTCATTACATGGAACCAGTGAAATTCTTTAAAATCAGGTAATATGAATATATAATGTGAAACAACACATACACTATAATGAAGATCTATCTTTCTAACTATAATTTACACATATAATAAAATAAACCTCTATAATATTTATTACAATGTCTCAAGAAACACATACAATTTTGGTATTCCTGTATGAATGAAATTTATTTTTATATTTCAAAATAATATCATTAAGTAATAATAATATATATGTTTAAGCATCTTGGTCCTAGGAAATTTTAGCACCCTATCTGAGAGACATAGAATCAATGTATGTATATTTTAAAGTTAACCCCACTAATGATCATGTTCCAAAATTATTGTAAACATTTCATCCCTTACTACTACCATGATGCATTAATAAAGTAAAATAAATAGACATAAAAAAATATCATGGTTTATCTAAATCAGGATAATATAAGGAATGTGAAATGATTATATGTTGACTCATGTAAAACACACTATGTATAGGATTTCATTTTACAATAATAAGAACCCACATAGACCCTCTCAGTTTATGGCCATCACTAAATAATTGAAAAACATATAAATCCTCCTACATGATTGAATTCACTACTTCAGCTGTAATATACCATCCTATTTCACAAATGGAATTTAGAAATTACATAAGGGTGTTCCAATAATCAAATATAATTTAACCAACATCCAATGATATAACATCATAGAACATTTTTTTCCTATCTAAACTATCAATTTCTTAACTGGGGTTCTTCTCCATGTCTTCTAAAAAGAATAATCTTCAATATATGTATTCTATCAAGATTTATTTTTTTAAAGTTGAAATATGAAGTTTTTCTATAAAAATGGTATCTAAGATTTTCAGTTCTTATCTCTCTTTTTAAATTATATATTTTTGGTCCATATCTATGTGAAATATATTTCTATTTTAAAATAAAAAATTTAAATTTTAGTAATGAAATTTTCTTCTATATTTAATTCTAAGAGAATTGTATAATATAATGTAAATAATCCACTTAATAACCCTTGGTAGAATCACAATTTTGAAATTAAAATCAAAACTATTGCTACCATTACAATCTATATAGCTTGTTCTCTAGTCCAAACGAGATCTAATAAATCAAAAATAAACCATTGAAATTAAATCATTGGAAACCCATGTTATTATCCTTCCATTATTCTAAACTTTATTTTCTCACATGTATTGGTCAAACCATTAATTAAATATTATGATTAATACAATGTACAATAATATTTTATGAGCCAGCCTTCTCTAAAAAATATATAAGTTAATAACCCAGATGTGTTTCTTCTATGCTCTGGGATAACCCTTAACATTTGACTAAATTGTCTCTTATAAAATTTCAATTATTTGTCTTAATAAATACAAAAAAGAACAAAATATTTTACTAAATAGTGGTTGGGGAATCTGAAAATTATATTATTTAAATTTAAATAAACCTTATGATATCTGATATTAACCCTTATATAATTTTCAGTAACCCTTACAGAATGTTCAATAACCCTTAATAAATCATTCCATTTCTATATGTCACCTTCATACTGCCTTGCTAACCCTTATGAGATCTATGGTGACCCATATAAAATTAGGTACAACCCTTACGATTCATCCTTTCCCATAAAATAACTATTATGCTCATGAGAGAAACATTTATCCATAACCATTTTCATGTCACCTTTAAAACCTAATATTATGAAAATATAAAATTACCCAAATAAAAATTTATTAGATAGATTTGTAACATCATGTGTAAAATTTATTCCATTTTCAATTACATTTAAACACCTCCTATCATAAAATATTTTTTCCTCTTAACTCATTAAGAATTATTAAAGGGTTTTTCAACTATCATGGAAATATAAAAACCCTAAAATCACTCTATGTAATTTCTGGTAACAATAACCCCCTATGGGTGTATTGAAAATTCAAAAATAAATTAAACACTTATTTATATAGGAAATTCGTATACTAATTGATCTAAATAGCCCCACTATCTAAATATATTTCCTTTAAATAATAAATTAATGATTCTCTAAAAAACTTCAATATTTTCACATTAGATGATATATTCTTGAGAAATAACATTTAAATGAAGAGATCCCCATTATATCACTTCTTTTATCTTCATGCTCTTCCAATACTCTAAAGATTTGTTATACCACTCTCTCTCACTGTATATTAATGATTACAAATAGTCATATTTTAACTCATATTTTCATATTGTGTTTCTTAGTTATTCCTTTCTTTAATCCAATTATTATTTTAAAAATACTAATTAATTGAATCTTAGGGTTCATGTGCAATCCAAATTAAGGAATTGAGGACATCAATATTTTACAATATATGTCTTGAATACATATATTGAGTCTTTTTGAAAAATGGATGGACATTGATGAATGTGATAGAGACACATATTGAAGATTTATATACCAGATAACATCGACTTCCCTATGTTGTACCATAGGACAGCTGGTGGCCTGAGGAAACAACTCAAAATGTTCAGAAGACCCACCAAATAGCTAATGGAAGTTGGAATTGTGAATAATTTTCCATATAGTCCATCTGTTACTCAATATAGGATACTAGTTTTCAAGTGGAGTTGAGATAAACGCTCTATGGAAGCATTTCTTATAGTAAAAATACGCCAGGCTCATCTCTTTAATTTCACAGCTCAACCTGAAGGTTTTCAAAACATTCCCAATCTTATTTAAGTCTATAAAGAGAGGCTTATGGTTATTTGGATCTCTACTAATAATGCCATTTTAATTGAAATAATTAAATTATGAATATGTTATCCTTTTTATCTCTTTATCCAAGATATCCTACCAATCTCTATTCACCATTTACAAATCATAAAGTCTCTCACCCTAGTTTCTAACTCTCACTCTCTATTTGTATTCATAATTAAATAGGGATATAATATTGAACCAGTACTCGATTTGAGAAAATAAAATCAATATTTTCTAAACCCCCAACGTACCTTTGGTTTTTAGGTTCCTATTAAAAGTAAGGAAAGTCTTGTTCTTGGGTCTCCATTAAAACCAAGGAAATATTGGTTCTTATGTCTCTATTAAAACCAAATGAAATAGTTATTAGATTTACATTAAATCCAATGAAGGGTATTTATATGTAATATCTCTCTAATTTTAGGGGTGGATATATAGGGGAATGTTGTGTCTTGTTTTCAGACTCATTATCAATTTGTTTTCTCTCTATTTTATATTTCAGCAATGAAGCATTCTTATATAATTATTAATAATTTCAGAAATTCAATATAATATTTTTTTCACATAATCTACTTTGATATTATCCTTTTAATACATATTATATTTTTTAATAATCACTTAATCAATTTTATCTCTTTAATATCTTTATCATTTCAAAATAATTTAATTTTCGAAATTATATTTCAATTTATCATGGTATTTTTTTAAAGGAAAATACACCCCTATTTTCATTTCTATTTTGATAAAAAATTGATATAAAATAATACATTTTATTTATTTTAAAAATAATTTTATTTTTTAATTTTTTTCAAAAGGTTGATTTTTTTAATCTTAACTGATATCCATGTTTATTATAATAATATAATTTTCCTATTATACATAATGACCCTTATTTGAGGGTTTAAATTCCTTATGATGGAAAAATCACAAGTCTATTTTCATTATAATAATTGGATATGCAGTTTAGAAAATTTTTATCCATGGTTATATGTCAAAAACCGAAGATGATGATAAATATAATCAACAATACAATTCTTCTTTTTAATAATTTGGTATTTCTATAAATTTATTTCATTTTGGTTTAGATAAAAATTAATTTAATTGATTCCCTACTTTAAAAAATTATCATTAAATTTTGGAACCATTGGAAATCACACATGAAGGTTCAAATAATATTATAAATAATGGATTAGATATCTATCATTAAGATTTAAAATGATTATATATGTATCAAAATTAATCTATTACTTTCATGTTTATGATATTTAATGAAATTTTAAATGGTATAAAATATATTAGTGATGAATTGTACAAATAAACACTTGTAAATAAAATCCTATAGAATTTATCTAGTTTGTGTTCTATTAATGTGATATCTATCCATGAATCCAAGGATTAAAAAATATGGTGTTTGGAGAGCTCATCAGAACCCTAATGACATATGAGATCAACATGAAACATAAAGCTGTAAATAAAGTAATGGAAGTTATGGAAATAAATTAGAATATATCTTTTAGTGAAAAAAGATTTTTTATTTTTATGTAAGTGACATGATGAAAATGAAAACCTTGAATTTTTTTTTCAAAAAGACATATAAAAATTAAAATAAGAAGAGATAATCTCGACATTACAAAAAAGAATGATAAAATTCATGTAATATATGTGTCATGCTACAAATTCAAAATAATAGGTTAAATTATACTAGAATATGTTATCTATTATAAGAGGTTAAAATATAGGAAGAAAGGTAAAGAAAAATTATATTGTTTCAACTTTGAGTGACTCATCCTCATAAAGTGATGAATGTCCAAAATGACTGATGGAACATCTCAATGAAGGTAATGCTTTTTCTATCTAATTACTCACCCTTATTCTCATTTATTTTCTAATATTACTTCTTTATAACCCATATGTTATGATAACATCAAATATTACCATTATCAACTTAAATATGGTCTTTATAAACATAATTCCTTATATAAGGATTTTGATATGAAATACAATAATGATCTTAATGAGAATGAAAAACATAAAAATGAAAAATAATTTCTTTTAAAATAATATAATTAATTGGTTTTAAAAATAAAAAATATACCTAATACTTATTTTTTGAATTATAAAATCAAGGATCTCAAGTCATCTATTTCAAAATTCACCAAATTTGAACAAAATAATAACAGAATCTGTAGTTCAAAATTTGTTAAAAAAATAATAATAGATTTGGTTTTTAAAATAATGAAAACTTACTGAAAATACCAATTTTATAAAAGTTGTTCCAATGAATAAGTATTGAAATTATTTTCATAAATATTAAAATCTTATATATTATTTTTATTAAAAAATAAATAGGTATCAAATACCCAAATCTAACTATCTTTCTTCTAATATTCACCAACTATATAAACCATTTTGGGTTCCCAAATCCTTATTGGATAATCAATACAGAACCAAAATTGTTTTGCAAACACAATCATTACTAGGTCACATTGCCTGAACCTAAATGGTACAGAAAGGAACTTGGTTTTTTCACTTTATAGGAATTTTCCAACAGACATAGTTGATTTATTAAATGGTATATTTTCAAATTAAAGATATTAATTTAACCCCTTTAAATTATTTATCAAATATATCCATCCAATGTATATTGTTTTATTAATCAATTGCAATAAATCCTAAAAATTTCCATTCTTGAGAAATTTTGGGCATCATATTTGATCTTCTTGGGAAAAAGGTTCTTCAATATTCTTATTTTTTATTTCACTCTAGTTTTTATTTTTAAAATATATCATCTCTCTCATGTATTTGTTTTTTATGGAAAGAAATGATATTTTCCTAAAGAAATTATTATCTTTTTTAAAAAATTTGTTTCCTTTTCATTTCAAATTTCTATTTGTTATATTTTTCTTGATTTATATTTTCTATTTTTCAAAAAAATAATTAACTTTCACTCTTATAGTTTTTTAATAGAGATGATTTCATCACTCATATTTAATATCTATTTCAACACAAATTATTTAATTATTTAAATCTTGTCATATGATCTATTTTTTATATTGGGTTAGAGGTTTTAATGATTTTATGCTTTTCTTCCTCATATAAGCTTATTATTAATGTTTTATCCTTTTTCTACATATTATCTATCATCATAATATTTTGTTAAAAAAATGTATTAATTTTTTATCTTAAGGAATTATATCCAGCCTTCCCCTCCTTATTTTCTTTTTTGATAATCACAATGTGGGCGAAGTTATAGGTGCTTCATATTTTAGTTAATTAGTATGAATTTATATTTGAATAGTAAGAGTAGGTTTTGAAAAAAATTCGTTCAAAATATTTTTTTTTTCAAAGGGGTGATTTTTTTCTTGGTTCTTTGGAGAATATGGTTTCTTTCATTACCATGTTAAATATTCATATTTATATTAATAATGTTAAATATTTATATGCTTACCAATTAAGAATGTATCTTGAATTAAATAGATATATATTTATCTCTTTATTTATATTTAATATTGTTATTATATTAACTATTTCTGATCATCAAAATGGGTAGATTTTCTCTCCTCTCTCTATATCACTATTATAATGTTTTAATGATCATAAATTTTCATTATTTATCTAATACATTCATTGGGAGTTTCTCAATTTTCCTCCTTGGAATTTAATTATTATTTTTAATGAACTATCTATTGGAATATTATGGTTCTTGGGTAATCCAAGTGATGGTTTTTAAGATATCTTGATGACTTAATATATGTGTTGAGTCCTTAAATGTTGGATAAAAGAATCCTTAAATCTAGTTGAATAATGAATAGGAGACATATATTTAATATTTTTGAATCTAGCAACATTAGATATTCATGGAATAAGGTAGTAGCTCTAGATGTCCTAAATACCCATCGACCAGTCAGTGGAGTCCCACTGGTGAGTCTATAGAAGAAGGAAGTGTGTAGAAGAGTGTAGGTAATCCACTAGCTACCTAGTGGAGGCTAAAAAGAATCTATTTTAATCAAGACATAAGTCCTGAGGAAGTGTTTATTAAGGTAAAAAACACTCATATTGACTCTTTAATTGCACGACTTGGATTGAATGATTCCATAACATTATCGATAGTATTTAATCCCAATAATGGAGTCCTAGAGTTCCTTGGATATCAACTAAAAATAATATAATTATAACACTTCAATAATGAATCGTTAATCCTTTTTATCTCTTTATCAATGCCATACTCTCAAGTGTTGTAATTTTTAAAAAAATAATAAAGGCTCTCACCCATTCCTTGGTCTATCAATATAAATTAGTATCAATAATAAAATATATTTCAATAAAAATGATATAATTTATTTTTAAAGTGAAAATATATCTTTTCTAGACCTCGTTTAAACCTTTTGTTCTTGTTTTTTCATTAAAACCAAGGAATATTTGGTTCTTGGGTGCCATTAAAACCAATGTATGTTTTTTCTTTAGTATATGCTAAAAAGTTAATTTTGTTTCTTATGTCTCCGTTTAAAACAATAGTCAGGGTTATTGACTGACTAAATGGCCCGAAGGCCTTCTTTTTTTTTGATTTTCTAATAACCCCCCTTTCAAGGGATGAGGGGGAACCCTTACAAGGCCCGTAGGCTTGAGGAATTACATTTCCCATAGGCTTGGAGACATTACATGACCCGTAGGTCTTAAGGAAATCATACAGACTATGACTACTTGAAATTTCTCCTCCCCAGCATCTGCATCATGATCATCTCTCCACCTTTTCATGACTGTTCGACTAGCATGTCCATGTGTAAGGGTGCATAGGTGTGGTACCGATGGAAAATTCCATATCCTCTCATTCTTACAATTTCCATTTTAACCCTACTCTGGTGGGTTTTCCTTGCTCTTTCCTCTTCTGGAGTGGTTCCTTGTAGAATCTTTCTTGTGCAACTGCAAATTAGGTGGCCCTGAGGGCCTTGAGGTGGCCCGAAAGACTTACTGACCCGAAGGCCATGTGTGAAATGGTAAAACTATTTATCAATTTATGTGTTCCATCTTATATATTTTTCACTGTATCATCCATATATAGTTACACCTAATTTCTTATATTTTATAAAATAGATTTCATGATTAATCTTCATTGACACTATCTTTTTATTATTTATCTGATTTATCAATTATTTATTAATTAATTTTATATCCTTAATAAATTTATCATTTCAAAAAAAATATTATGAAATTACTATTTCATTTATCTCATTATTTATTGGACATAAATTCACCACATTATTTACATTTCTACTCTAGAAAATAAAAGCTACTACTTCCCTGGATTAAATAGTTCAATATAAACTATATCCTCAAAACATAATCATAGTATTTCTCCCCATTTTACAATATAGAATAATGTTCCCAAATTCCTTAAAATAAAATTCAAGAAATAAAATCCATTATAAGTGATATTTTTCTTCTCCTCTTTGGTCATAGAACCCAATGTTCCTTTAATTGAATGTTTACAAAAGTAGTGTCATAAATCTATACATTCAGGTAAATAATTTTTTTATACCATTTATGAATAAAAAATATTATGGGGGAGTGTATGGCCCATTGATAAACCACTTATAAGGATGGGTGTTTTTTGACTACAAGATCCATCCCATTCTATTCCAAAAAATCTTTTGGTAGTGATTTTTTCATGATGCCTATGACATAATTTTTAGTTCACACACACTCAAATTTAACTTTCACTTATTTAAACTTATCTTTTAATAAATTATATTTTATAAAAAAGTTGTATATTCTTTAATGATGAATGATATTTTTCTTAAGATTAATATCACTCAATTTATCTCACATGATGGACGTAAGAGACTTCTCATAAACTCTAATATCCATATGTTGTGCATTTATCGATGGTAGTTGAGTATATTCATAAGTATCTGCAATATATTCATCATCAAAATTGATAAGGGAATATAATTATTTCTTCTTAGTCAATAATGAAAAGAAAAAACATTTATGATATAAACAACTACCTAATTCCAACTTGCGATTATCCACTAAACCTATCTAATCAATACTGGTGTATCCTAAAAAAATTTCATTATATTCTATGGAATAATATACATAACACTATTATATTATTGGTGTATGAAAATATTCTCTTCTAAAATAGTATGTACTTATCACAATGATTAAATTTATATCATTCAACATGATATATAGAAAATAAAATGCCAGTTTTTGTCTTCATTAAGAGAAGTAGACTTCCAATGATTTTCCTGCATTCAATCACATCACCTTTTTTTTCATCATCATGTCAAGAAAATTTCATCTAGGTAGCCAAAAAGGTTTTCATTTTCATGAAACCCTCTATTCCAAACATTTTGAGTATTTTTTGAATATTTTAATTGAGAGAAGAAAGATCATTCCCTTCTATGATGAAATTGTAAACTAAGGAAAAACATTTAACTCCCCAATTATAGACATATCAAAATCCCTCATCATATATTCTTAAAACATCTAGAATTTTGAATAATATGGTCATCCAAATATTATTTAATCCACATATATATGCACATTTTTTATTATTATTTCATTTCATTATATACATATTACGATCAACTCCTCCACTTTAGAATCCAACAATACTTAACTATTGATCAAGCCTCAAATACCATACTTTTAGTTCTTTATTTATGTTTTATAATTCATTTCTTAACCATAAAAATATGTTTTCATATTCATATTTTAGGAGGATTCTTTGTTTCTTTTTATACACCTCATCATTGAGAATCCTATTATGGAATGCCATTTTCATCCATTTGATAGATATTTAATATTTTTTTCTACTCACATTTCCATGAAAATTTTAATTATTTCCAACTAAGTGATGAGGGTAAATGTATCATCACATCCAATAAAATCAATTTTGATGTATTAGTTTCACTATATCCATGATTTATTATGATTCAAATTGGCATTGTCAGTGATTTTATTCTAAAATATCAACTTAATGTTAAAGAATTTTCACCATTGTTAAAGAATTTTCTATTTTTCACCATTGTAAATTATTCTCATGCTCAATTACTTTCTATTTGGTTAGAAAATTTATGAATTAATTTTACCTAATTTCCATCCACAATATAATCTTAAAATCTCAAAGGTTCAAATTGAGATAAAAAAGATTTTTTATAGAACCTCCATCCAACTTATTTTGAACAAAGATGTCTTGTCACCAATAATATTTTCCTTAGTGATTTCATCATTTATTATTGTATTATTTTTATCTGTAGAACCTCATATATTTTATTCACCATTAGTTTCTTATTTTTAGTCCCCTACAACTTAATTTCTTTCAACCATTTCACCACTATTAATTTTAAACATATACTCACTTTTTTACAAATTCTACCTTTTTCAAAAAAAAAATATATCATTATATTAAAATATTTTTAATACCTTTTTTCATATTTTTTAAATATTTTATTTTGGATGAACAACTAAGGAAAATACATTCTTTCTCATGGGCTTCAAATATTCAATTCTTCTCCTTGATGAGAATAAATAATATATTTTCATTGATTTTAAAGTAATTCAGTGTTTTATTATTACCATTCCACACCTCATATGTTGTATTTTCTTCATTATAATATTTAAATCATTTATTAATGATATAAACTAATATAAGAACTACTTCATTCAGATATGTCCACATTAGTTTTTTTCAAGAAGCATTTTCTAGACCATGTTATTTTTAATTTTTTTCCTCCTTTGAACTACTCCATTCTATTGAGTGTTCCTCACAATTAGTACGTGATTCATTATCTTGAGATTTTAGATATATTATTCTACATGATTATTTTTGAATTACATACCATTATCAGTATAGAACATCAGATTTTTCATTCCATTTTTCATCTATTCTAAACATTGATAATATATAATAAATAAAAATACATCGAATATATAAGTGATAACCATTATCCATGCCATCCTGATGAAATAATTTATAATTAAATATGTTAATATATTTATATCAATATATTAAGGTAATATTATCCTACACACTTCAGGGTTCACAAACTCCCGAATCCATGTGTACTTTTTTCCATTGTTTGGTAACTATTCTGATGGATCATTCCCTTTTGGAAAGTGTATCATGTGTGTGTACAATATCATGTGTTCATAGGGAAAACATGTTATCTTCAATTATTGATTATATATTTCATGGATTATTTAATCAAATAAACCAAAACTTTATTCCCTAGTTTATTATCTTTCTTCTTAGAATCAAACCACTTGTCTTTATCCCAAAAAAATGTGGTATAAAACCTCCTTTTTTCCCTTGAATTAAAATAGTTCCACATTTTACCAGGATGATATATGTCTTATTCCTGAAATACAAAACATTCCATGTGTTACATAATTCATATACAAAAATTAATTTATGAATAAGGATTTTAATCATTAAAACATCAATAATCCTCTACTCTCATCCCCTAATTTTGGTTCATTTATAGAAAATAATAATCATACCTTCCTAATTTCCAAAGAGAGTGAAACATTCATTTTCAAAAATTATACTTATGGAATGATCTATATTTACCATCACATGGGATTTCAAACTAATATCTAGAATCCATATTCCATCTTGGTTAATCCGATTTTGAAAAATTTCATTGATTATTGCCTTCTCATATTTTTCCTTCATGATCAAAATATGAGACCTTCCTTACATTAGTGAAAAATGAGATCATTAAACCTTTGGTTTCATTGGGTCATCCTAATTTTTAAAGGATTAAAATTTATTATGTGTTTTAATGCCACCTTTTAAAGATTTATATTAATGAAATTTCAATATATGTGTCCCCTTCGGTATACCAATTTTCAACTATGTTGAGAAATTTATGGCTTGTTATCATAGAAATTAAACTAAAATAATATTTTATTACATACATATAGATTTTTATAAATTTTATCCTATTTTTTATATTGAGATATAACTTTTTTTTAATTTAGAACACACATATTTTGTTTCCCCCATATATCCAGAAAAATAAAATGAATTAAATGGTGTCCTTTATCACCAAAGTATGTACTTTTTGATTCGTCTTTGACTCAATAATAAGATAATTATAAATGGAGTTCATGTCAACAAAAACTTCTTTTTTCATGTGATCTGACCCTTGAACATTTTCTACATTGTCATTTTAACATTATATTTCTATGAAATTGATTAATTTTTCCATTGAATCCCATATACCTTCTTAGATATTTTTTAGATGGTTCACCAAAAAAATCCTAATGAAATTCCCCATGTTAGAATAAATTCTTGATAATTAGTTTTTTTGAAATCCTCATGAATTTCTGTTCTAGTTACAAAATGCTTCTGAAATGGACTTTAACTAAATCACTCACGATATCATTAATCTATTACCATTCTTCAATTTTGAGAATCAACTCAACTATCATTTATGAGTTTCTAAAAATTAAATATTTAACACATTAAATATAACTATTTGACTCATATTTATCATCCAATTACTAATACTTATAAAAACTAGAGTTATACACCACACTATTTAATTTATTTCATCCCCCTTATAAAAGAAAAATTATTCAATAGAGGATTCTAGTTCATCCATAAGGACAAATCTTCCCTCAAATTCAACTCCTTCATCACTTATATTCTATACATGTTTAATATTTATAAAAACCACAAGAATATATTAATTGATGGATATTTAATCCTCATATTCTATGATGTAGTTTTCATTTGATAAGACACATTCTTGGGAAGGAAATGTATTCTTATTAAAGAAATTTTTATGGAATTATCTACATTTTCTCAACAATAAATGATTTCATGATGGGATTTTCATCATTATCATAATTTCATACTTTCTTTAGACATATTTCAAATTTATGGCCAATTTTTCCAACTATAAAGAAATAATATAGAAGTTTACCATAGAATTTTCCCTTCCTTCAATTGAGATTTGATGAAATAAAATACGTCACCTCAACAAAAATTCTATCCCCAGTACTATATTACACTATTAGTTTAATTAAATCCTTGAATAATAGAAATTTAGAATTTTACATTTCAAAAAACTCATTATATTTGTTCCTCATATCACATTCAATTATTGTCTTGTGATGACTATCTATTGAAATATCGTATGGTTATTTACCTTTGGGTACTAGGACCTTTTTTTTGATTCATGGTCATAATATTATTAGGATCTTCCTTATGATTATTTTATGATAAATATTTTCTCCAATTTCAATGAATTCCTCCACTATTATTTTCACCCTATTAATGAATTCATCAACTAAATGATTTTTGTGAATTATTAAGTCTTAATAATTTTTATAAATCATCTGATACATAATATAAAATACCTTAGGTATTAATTCAAAAATATTGATATGTTATTCTATCATGTAATGTGAATATCTACATGAAATCACATTCATGTAAATAGAGTTATTTAAAAAACCTCTCGATTCTTGAATCCCTTTGTATTTCCATTAGTATTCCTAGTCTATTTTTTTTAGTAAATCTTAAATTTCTATTCTAGTTGAATATAACTCAATAGTAATTTGGTATAAGTCCATTCCAAATAATAATAAATATTATTTAATAATATTATTATTAATCTAGAAATTATTATCATATAAAATTGGAATTCCTTTGTTGTTGGAAACTAGTTCCAATATGTTAAAGAGAGAAAAACATCACTTAGAATAATTAAATCTTATACAACATGTCATTCATAGAAAATATTAATTTATAGAGATAGGGGAATATTTATTTTCATATTTTTGATCAACCCTAACCAATGATGTCATTCCATCATATTTAATAACCCTATATCTGAAGTAAATGGTGTTACACTCTAAATAAGTAAAATAAATTAACATGATAAATTTAAATTCTTCAACCAAATAACAATAGCGCATGGTGAATGCCATGATGAAGTTTTGATACACCTAAAACACTATGTTCACTACCATTTATTTTATAATAATGTGAGATTTCTATTACCCTCCATATTTAATACATTCACTAAACAAATAAATAACACAATTATAATTCTTCAATACAAAACTCAATACACCACTTTTAATATTCCATCCAATTTTATAAACTTATTTTTTGAAATTACACCAAGAATAGTGCAATAGTCAGCACTAATTCCATGAAAATTGAATGAGATTACCTATAGAAACACATTCATATCCACCTATACCTTTTTAGTACATGCCTCAAATTATTATTCATGTGTTCTCAAAAGAGAAATCAATAATAAATGTTTTGTCATCATCATTATTACCTTTAAATTAAAATATATATATCATCTCTATTAAGAATGTACCCATAGTCACATATTTGTATTTTTCTTTTAATTTTTCTTTTATCATACATATAAGAAATAATTCTTTATTTAAATATCAAACCTCCATCAAGATAAGGAGATATCTTATATTATTCAACACTAACCAAATCACCTAATATTTATGAAATAATATAATTTATAATATTTTTTCAAAAACAATATTTTAATTTAAAACTGAAATGATAATTGTATTTAACACAACTTCACTATAAACAGTGTATCATCTACTAAAAACTAGATCCATGAAATCAACATAATACCAAAATTTGAATCAATGAAATTTCATGCAATGATCCAAAATTTAATTTCTGCATTTTTTTCTCTATTTTCAATGATCAAAACATAAAATAAACTTAAGGATTAAAGAAATGTTTAGTAAACTATTTTTTCTTAACCTTCTCTAAAATTATATTATTGAATTACCCTTACATGTTTCCCATATTCTCTTAAATTACATTTTTATTTTTCCAGATATTATTCATATTAAATATTAGTTATTACTCTAATATAATATGAAATTCCCCTAACATTTTTACTGACTGAATCTAAAAAAATCCAAAAGGACCTTTAGAGAAACAAAAATTATGCTTAAAGAATATTGGATATCTCTTACAAAATTTATAATAACCCTTATTGAATTTCCAATGAACCTATAGAATTTACAATGACCATTATTGAATTTTAAATGACCCTCACTAAATAATTACTTTTCTATTTACCATATACTCACTACTTTGGTGGCCTTCCTAAAATTCATAGTAACACATACATAATTAAGGATAACTATTTTGAAATAACCCTTTCCAACAAAACAACTATTATGTTTATATGGGGAACACTAGGAAACAATCACTTTCAATTCACCATTAAAACCAACTCTTATGAAATGTGAAACTGGCCCTTATAAAAAATAGTTTTACATATTTATAGAACCCAATATAAAAAAAATTATTATTGAATTACTCAAAAATAAATCCATCGTTCCTGATAAAAATTCCCCCTGACTTAATATACATCCTTAAAGGTACCTTCAACAACACTGTCAATAGATAAAATAAAAAATCAATACAAATATATATATTTTTTTCTAAAAAACTCCTTTTTGGGCTTGTTGACTATTTGAAAATATATTCAACACTTCTTCATCTATAAAAATCATCCTCAATTGGATCTAACTAGAAATTTAATCCTTTAAAAATTTTCTTTTGGAATTTCCTTTTTCAAAATGTTTACAACATGTTTTTGTGTTGAAAAATTGTATAATTTCAAAATCCTTTATGCAAGTTTATCTTTGGTTAAATGATATTTTACCTTGGTGTTTCTAATTTTTGAAGGATAAATGAGTTTTTTTCAATGATTAATAGAACTCATGTTATCACACATAATAGAAATAAGAGACTTCACATTAAATTTACTATGATTGGGCTATTATTTAATCCATAGTAATTGAGTACATTATTTAGTATCAACAATGTATTGTTTCATTTATAATTCTATGATAAATGTATTTTTACTTCTTACTATAAAAATGAATGAAACTCTAAGATTGAATGTACCACCTTATGAAAACTTGAGATCATCCACTAAACCCATCTAATTTTCTTCAATGTATCCCCATAACTCTTACAATGAAATTATATGATAGAAAATCCCAAAATGTTCAATATTAATAGTGTATTAATGTATCATCTACAATTAATAGATATGGATATCCAATGGATAATGTTGATACTATGTGGATTAATTTGGGGACCTAATAGTATTAGGTTATATTATTATTGAGTATAATAGGTTTCTGATGATTCTCTTATATTACATAACATTTTCCTTCTTACCATCATAATCTCTAAACATTTTCATCCATGTAGACACCGATGTTTTTATTTTACTGATATCTTCCATTCCAAACATATGTAATACTTCATTCATATAATTTTTTGAGATATGAATATATATTACATTTTTTAATGAACATGTATGATACAGAAGAAACATAACTTCTAAATTAATGAAATATAAAACTGGAACATAATGTATTCAGAAAATATATTAAATTTTGTATCTTCTAATTCTATAAAATAATTATCATATATATAATTAAGAACCAGTAATAATTTATTTTTTTCATTCTTCATATAGATACAATGGTTGATACCTCTATAAAATCTATGATTTACCAAGTTTTTATCAATCCTATAATATCAAACTCTTTGAATTTTTATTAATTCGTATAGAGAAATATTTGAAGAATATATTTTCTCTCATCATAACCCACATTAAATTGATCTAGTTTCTTAATTTACACTTGTTACAAAAGAACAACATTAAAGAATGTTTATTTAACATTAATTTGATACACTTTGAAACCCCTTTGTACTGATATTTCTTAGAAAATATGAATGGGTTATAACAAGTAAAAGGGGGTAAATCACTCAACATAGTCAATAACTTCAATTTTGGAAGATACTATGCTTGAAACCCATGTATTTTTTCATGAAACTATTCAAACTTTATAATTTTTATTTTGGAATACCAACTTGATTTCAAATCAATTTTAACATTTTATTCATAGAAAAGTTTCATAGTTTTACCTTTTCTCAATTTGGACAAGATATTCATGAATTTAATTGAGGTAATTTTCATCTATAATAGCCTATTCAAAACATAGACTCTCTACACATGATAAAATAGATTATTTATAGAGATCCTTACTCCTTGATGTTTTCATAAGAGCTATTAGGTAATAATTTTGTCATATTTTTCCATTATTTATATCCTATTTATAGTTGTTGAAGTGGATATATTTTCATCATCATTATTGTATTTCTTTAACTTTTCTATAACCCAATGTGCTCACACTAGTATAATTACATTAAAATTACCTTAATCAAAAAATTAATCACTATTTTTTAAAAAATATGCTCATTATTATTTAAAATTACCTCTTTGTTTCAAAAAACATGCTCATTTTCAATAAATGTTTCATTTTTTCCTTTAAAATATTTTCACATGAATTTTATAGTATAATTTTTAATCAAGGATTTTTTATGAATATACATGAAAAATAAATTCATCCCCAGGGGATTATGAGGTGACCCTAGTATAACATACATCCATATTACAACATTTTTATTTATATTCAATAATTTTCACAATAATTCACACTAAAAACCCAAATGATATCTTTTTATAATAATTATATATATAGTAATTGTTTTTCAAAATAATCATAAAATTGTATAAAAAATACAATTTTAAAATTTTACCTATCTTGGAATATAATACTGATCAACCATCTTCATAACCTAGAAAAATGAAAATATATAAAGGGGTGAGATCAGATGCTTAGTAAGGGAAAATATGAAAGATAATCATCAAAGATCATAAGTCAACATAAGATTAAAATAAGGTTATGAGAATATAATCAAATTAAATTATCATAAAATATGAAAATCATAACAAAAATTTCATATATAATATATCATTAGTCATGGAAAAGGGATTTAAAATATACTAAGGATTTTCATATATAAATATTACATATTTGTATTTGAATATTAATTACATTACAAAGACACACTTCAGAGGACTATAAAGGTATAGATCCTTCGGATATTAGACATTAAATATTTTTATTTATTGAAATATTTTCAACATCTCCCATAAATATCTTTTTATATAGTACTCTTATTTGATATTACATACTTAAAACCCTTATTTCATAACCTGGGGAAAGGAAAAATAAGATATAATGAGATCATATGCTTAGTATGGGTAAACATGTGAAATAGATAAGCATAACATCATTATATGTGTATGAAAATATGAGAATAACTTTGGAAAACCATATCCTTCATATCAAAGAACATAATCACGAGTCATGGAATAAGTATAGGATGTTCATAAGATAATAATCATAGGGAAATCAATGAACATGATCCATGAGATTATAACATTTTCATATGAAAAAGATATTTTGAACACATATAGGCATATAAAATAATTTCCATAGTAGTTAAGGATCAAGTCCAATTATATCATTGTGGAATGGGTTCACTCACCAAACCATCATAGTAATCTAGGTTCACTCCCAAGACCTCCATAGTGGATAATGTACATTAATGAGTCAGGTTCACTCCTTATTATATTCATGTATATCTTTGGAGATAAAACTATTCACCCAATGAATTGGAGGGAGATATAGGTCTCAACCATCACATAATGAAAATAATACATATGTGTTCCAAAATATCATAAAATATTCATTATTTCACTACCCATGAAACTAATTGGGTTTCATAAACAATTCATCAAATAATAACCTAAGGAAATGAGATAGGTTTCATGATCATTTCATCATTCCATCATAGCGTAACCCCCAAAATAAGAGCGATTCATAAGAATTTCCACACAATATAAACCATGGAATAGAAATAAATTTAATTAAAATAATTACATCATAAACATAATCCATTCAGAGAAAGAATAAGAATATTATCCTTGGATCATATCCCCTGTAAGGCATAGGTAGCATCAAAGAATATAATCATGGAGAAAAATTAATTTTAAAGATAATTTAAAACATTTCTTGAGGAAAATACCTTTTAAATGAAAATTAGTTTTTAAAACTAAAAACTCATAAAATATTTTCATAAATCATTTTCTTTCAATATACCATTACAATATTTTAAAGGAATAATTGAAAATAATATAAAACATATATTGATGAAAATAAAATTTTTTCTTAGAAAAACACATTTAGAAATTTAATTTTTTTAACAAATAGATTTATTTAAAATTAACCTTCAAAATGTATAAAAGAATATTTAAAATCATTGAAAAACATTTGATGAGGAAAAAATAAATTCCAATTTGAAAATCACAATTTTAAAAATAAAAAAAATATTATTTTCATTGAATATAAAATTGTAATATTATGAATAAATGTTAAAATAAATTATTTGAAATGATTGAAGTGAATTCTAATTATTTTGTACACATTAAAATGAGGTTTACTTTTATATTTTTTGTAAAATAAATATAATAATTGTTTGGAAAACAACATGAAAATTCTGTTAAAATTATTTTATAAAATATTAAAAAATGGTTAAAATTTTATTTAATAATTCAATTGGGTACTCTATAAAAAATTTCAATTTTGTTTAGAAAACATGTTTTTACAAGAGAAATGTTTTCTGGACTGAGGAGAGAAATAAATAACATTTCTCTTAAAAATATTATTTTAACTCATGAGTACATAAATAGTGGAAAATATAGGTAAAACATGTATTCTGATGACATAACCATAGGAGAATAAAAGTCATGAGTTTCTTTAGGAACTAATTAAATTATTTTATACTTGAAAATATAATTATAAACAATCCTGATTATAATTTCCCCACCTCAAACATTACATAATCTAGCTATTTCAAATAGATTTTCCTCTTTAAATTCCTAATGATCTTTTCAGTTTAGAGTTTTAGAAAGTTAGGACATAACTAATTCATATCAACCCACAAGCATACAATGTGGGTACTACTAAAATAGTATCCATTTCTTCCAAAACATAAATGTTTTAACCTAAAACAAAAACAACATGATTTTCTTGAAAAATCATCATAACATTTTCAGGACTTCCTTTTTTCTCTTACACATCATTATAACTTATGAAAATCATTTAAAAACAAGGGATGAGTATTAAAATATCAGTAAGGGATATAAATAAGGAAAGAAACCATTATTCCCTGAATACTTATAAACATATGAAATCATTTTCACAAATACATTCTTATCACCTATATATACTTACATTGTGAAACATGATATTTCTATACAACATTAAAGAACATATATAAAAACATAAGGTTATCTTGGGTCATCACTTAATTATATTGTAACCCTCATGGATACCATACAATGTAACCCTCATAGATACCTTATGATGTAACCATCACAGTTACACTTGGAGTAACCATACAACCCACCTCTAACATATACATACCCAATGAATTATAGGGAGATATAGGTTCCCCCATTCATTATAAATAATTAACAAGAACTAGAACATAATCATAAAAATTGAATAATTTCATAAAAACATTACTTTGGAAATTAAAAAAAATATAATTTTAAAATAATATTTTTAAAGGAAATTCCCATAAAAATATAATATAATTAAAGTAAGAATTAATATAATGAAAGGATTATGTGTATATAATGTAAATAAAAATAATACATCATAATATAAATGAATATAATTACACAAATAATCTTGGTATCACATAATTAATGAAGTATAAGGTTAACACAGAGAATGGAAATTGGGTTAAGAATTCCCTTACCTCATGTTCGTCTTACTTCAAACTTGTTTAAACCACCTATATAATGGTTAAAATAGTGTTATTAATATTTTATAGAAATTTATTCATGTTTATGAAACCTTATATAATATTTTTATAACAATATTTTACCCATTTATAAATATTATTTTGTTATTTCCCTTATTTTGGGTGCGTTCATTACATGATTTCTAAGGTCGGTTCATAACAGATTTTCTTTCCAAATGGAAGTGAAACTCACAAAGTGGACTGAAATTGTTTTAATATGTTTCTAAAATATTAATTGATTCCATAAATCATTTTGGTTATATGTTATGAGGATGATTCATTAGATAAATAATTAGTAATATTTGTTTAGATTATTTTTGCAGTTCTTTGCTAATCACAGACTTGTTTCAAAATATAACTCTAATATTATGAATATAATTTAATTCCATACCATAATAGAGGTTATATAATACACTTTAAAATATGTTTTGTAAAGACTTGTGTTTATGAACTGGGTTAAAATACAAATGTTTTTTTAACTTTTTTCTTTTTTGTACAGGATAGTCCTAAAACCAAGACTCTGGATGAATTTTTATGAGTTGGGATCGTATAAATATGTTTATATAAGGTCTGGGTAAAGGCTTGAAGAGTTTCCCAGAAGGCTGATTGGAATTCAGGAACATCAAATCGGGAAAAGTTAGGTTTTTGAGGAACAACAGAGAGTACACAATTGGCGCCCGATCTGTTAAAATGTGTGGCCTGTTACTGAAAAAATTTCACCTTAATTTTTGGAGATAGAGACTCTCACACGGTCTATGTATAGTTAGGAAAACTGTGCAGGACAAGCCATGCTAGGTGAGTTTCTTAAACATAGATTCTCGTATGAACTATGTAAAATAAGAAAACTATATGGAAAATACCGTGTGAAGTTGGTTCCTTAGATAGAAGGTTCCACACGGTTGGTGCAAAATTTTCTAGACCATGTGAGCCAAACCATGTAGCTTAGCTAGTTTCGGGTTAATTTATTTAATTAAATTCTGGACTAATGTGGATATAATTAAATGTCATGATATGGGGGTTTTTATTTAATTAAATTTTAGGTTAAGAGGAATTTAATTAATTAATGTGAAACTGGGTTTTATTTAATTAAATTATTATTGAGAGAATTTAATTAAAAGAAAATTATTTGGTGTTTTATTAAATTAAATCTAGGTGAATGGAATTTAATTAAATGAGGATGAGGTGGAGGATATAGAATTAATTTAACTATGTTGAATAGAATTTAATTAAGAGTCATTAAATGATGGAATTTATTTAATTAAATTTAGGTTGGAAGAATTTATTTGAATAATGATTAGTTGGATATTTTATTTAATTAAATTCATTAGAGGATAATTTAATTAAATGATGTCTAAGGGGGGAGTTATGGGGATTATCAAAGAATCATTTAAATTAAATGATAATAATAATAATACAGTTATTATTATTATTATATTAATTATTATAAATCTAATTGGGTTTAATTGAAATAGAGAAAATGAGGGAGAGGCGCACAGAAGGGTGAGGCGCAACCCCCTCCCCTCTTTCTCCCACGATGAGGTGCACCACCCCTCAACCCGACACCCTCTCTTCTTGTCGGATCACGGTTGTTCCTTCAAAGAAGTTGTCTTTCTTGTCGAGGTAAGTCCTTCTCCACATGTTCCATTATTTGCATCAGTTGTCTCATCTCTCGTTAAATCGGTCTCCATTAGGCCAAAACACTAAGGATTATGATTAATTCAGTTTTTCCCTTCTTCCAATTCTAGGTGGTGCAGATGATGTCTCAGGAACCGTTAAACTATATTTTGACAACCATCACTGAAGTCATGGTGGTTCAGCTTGATTGTTTTCACCGCCATCATTTTTCAGGTAAGGCTATTAACACGATAATTGGGGTTTCACCCTTTAAATTAAATTATTATGGTGTATTTGAGTTTTAGTGAATTAATTGGAGGTGCATTGGTCCTCACCATACTAATTTTGGGTACCAGTTATCATTGTTGGGAAATGCGACCAATTCTGAGTATGCGTGCACAATATTGTATAAGTTCGTGCATGTGGGAACATTGTAGTTTAAGTTAGAAAGCATTATCTTGACCAATTCCTTGAGGTAGGGTCCTCAACATTTCTCAATTAATAAAACAAAGTACTTGTTAAATTACTATTGATAATGAATTTAATTTCTAATGTTGAATCAATGGTTTTATTTGTATAAAATGGTTTTTTAGATTATAAAATCACATTTTTGTAATAAAACCCTTCCAAAAGAGGTGCACTATCTTTAAGAAAAAAATATAATGTTTAGATTAATATGTTCGTTTAGCTTTCTGGTGTGAATTTTTCTATTTCCACCCTTACATGTTGACACACTTGGGATAAGTGGTAATTATGAGTATTGGGTGGGATAATTTGTAATAATTAATTCTGAATTAATTACATTCCTTGAAGTTGTAATTTAGGTAATGAATCAATGGATTAATTATGATATAGTGAATTGGATAAGTTAAGATAAATAATTTGTTAATTAATTATGAACCTTTATAATTGAAATTTAGATAATTTAATTGCGAATTAATTATGTGATTTTGTAATAATGTTTTGGATAATTAATTGTGGAAATTAATTATAGAAAGATGAAATTTAGAGTGGAATAATTAATTATTAATTAATTATGTGCTTGATTTTTTGATATAGATAATTAATCAAGGGATTAATTATGAGATGTAGAATTGTCTATGTTAAGATAATTAATGGTGGATTAAATATCTACCTTGATGTTTGATTAAGATAATTAATTGTGACATTAATTATGAAGATTTTTGATTTTTATAGGATATTAATTGTGAAGAGTTAATTCTGGAATGATATTTGTGTAAATAGATTAATTAATTGATGAAATAATTAATGTAATTGTGGACTTTGTGAATTGTGAGGTCAACTAATGGATTTGATGTGTTTTACTAATCATTGGATTAGTAAGGGAATGAATGTGGATAATTCTTGAGGAATTAATTATTGATCTTGGATAAATTAATTGTGTATTAATTAATGAATGAGAATTAGGTGCTAGATATGGCATTGTAGACTAATGGAGAATTTGGGACACGGACATGAAATTCCTCCCCAATAGTTATCTAATGGTGTAAATGAATGAGAATGTGGGTGATAAACATGGCGTTCTAGACTAATGTTGAAGTTGAGACTTTGACATGGTGTTCCTCCCCAATAGATATCAATGCACTTAGATAAAAGGTGTTAGACATGGAGATCTACACCAGATGAGAATTTGGGTGTGGTGATCTACAACAATTGAGAATTAGGGTGTTTGACATGGAATTTAAACACAAAATGTGTTGGTTCCAAAAGGTTGAATACCCTGGGGGGGGGGGGGTGAATAAGGGTGTGACAGATTAAAATTTCTTTCTCTTTAGATCATGTTTTTTCCTTAAACTAAACCCTTTTGTATCTAGTTCTCATTGAAATGTATGAATAGAATTTAAATCATACATTAGACACAACAATTTTTACTTTCTTCATGCCACTAGGATACATCCAAGGAGCATACAAAAATGGTGTTCCGATGTACCAAATTCACTAAGGATCACGACCAATGATGAGTACGATGTTCGGGCTGGATCTTCTTTTCCCATGCTCACTGCCTTTATAAGTTTTAGGGTCTAGTCACTGTATTCCCAAGGTTCAATCCTAATGCCTCTTTCTCTAACTCAGTTCTGGTGGAAAGGGTCACCGTCTTCCTCTTCCTTTTCTCAGTGCACTTGGAATATAATCCACTCATAATTTATATAATTTCATATCAAACACAATTTATGGACATGTAGGTCCCTTAATTTGAATGAATACCACATCCTTGACTGTAGTTAGATGTTATATTAAATTCCCCCTTTCACCCGTAGATAAATTCCACCTTCCTAGGTACTGTTAGGTACTAGAAAATACTTTCACAAACTGATTTAAATATTTTAAAATCTTCCTTGAGTGTTCTATGAACCGCTTGCTTCTCCTATGTAATTTTTATTAGGTATGGTATATGGATCACCTCCTATGCATATTGATGCTGCTTCTACAAACCATCCTTCATGCACAGACTGCCTCCGCCTTCACTATAACATACCGCCTCTACGTACTGACTCTGTGAACCTCCTCCACAAACCACCCTATGTCTGAAAACTCTTATCTATTCGCAGACTACTTTTGCTTCCACATACTGGAGATCCCCCTCCACGTACTGATTTATTCTTCCGTAGATGTTCTTACTTTTCATCCTAGAACACTCCATAAAAACCTTCAGTATAATTACTTCCATGTGTACCTCTTCACCCTTCACAAAATTCTCCCTCGCGAACTTCTTTCAGACATCACCATATTCACGAATTAAAGAGATGTTCTCTAATGATATTCTCTCTCTATCTAATCAGTGGTATTATCTATCCTTATATAGGAAAATATATCCACAAAATATTCTAATACAAGATTTACAAAATCATTGATTCTTTATAGCCTCCACTGCATACTCATCCTCCTACCATGAACCAGACCCATTCTAAGAACCATTTTCCATAGTAGTCTATATACTACCATTGCTCCTATATGACACCATTATTTTCCTATATACCATGAACCATAAAACCTTCCACATACTATATGCCTTATGCTGAAAAATATTTCTATGAATAGTTTCCGGTTTCGTGATCCGCTCCCCTGTACCGTTCTCGCTGCCTGGTACTCAGCCGTGAACGCTTATTGAACATGGTACAAGGTCCATGTCCCAAGAACAACGTTTCCCTTCCTTTTCCAATTTCATTTTACGTTATTCACAAAATTTATTCCACTGGTGAAAACCATACATTAACAAACACAAAATCCTAATTTTGAGGCCCAAAAATTTGGAAAACATGGGGAAACTGCGTCACCTTAAAATCCTTTATTCAGAAAACACTAACCAAACTCATTTTTAGTTATCTGGATTTTTCAAAAAACACAATCACTCCCAAAACATACTGAGAGAACACATTGATGGATTTTTTCCCAACAATATCCCTCTTTGGGTTTGTTGACAAATATTCTCTTAACAATTCTTCATATTTTGATACATCGTTAAAACTACTTCCATCTTCAACTACTATTATATTTATGCGATTAAGATAACGATCAAGGATTTACTCAACACATACTCTATGCCCAAATGATCCTTGGTAGGCATGAGAAATAAGATTATAATGAAAATTTCATCAATGAATCACTTCATTCCTAACACCAACTCTTGAAACCAATCATATAAATTCATCATGAACATCAACTATCATGATATGTAATATTTGACCGATCACGTCTAGAATAATCAGATTTAATGATCCCCCTAGGATACAACTTCTCCAAACATCTTTAGCTTAGCTTCAACTCTCCCTAACTCACTACTCCACCTAACAGCTTCTCCCCATGTCTTTTATCCCCCTATAATATTCCAACTTTCTCCCCCCTTTTAAACAAACTCGATGGTCACTTCAAGATTGTCTGCAACAGGGTAAAGAACACATATCGGTACATTAGAAAAAACACACCATACCTCAGGGCGATGGGGATCCCACATCCATTATTTTTCAAGTAATGGGATTTAACTAGACTCTTAGAGTTAGTTTATTCCTTTCAACTGCTTATTTGGGTAAGTCCATTGTAAGAATATCTGCAACTTGTAGTTCTGTTGGCACATAGTCTTACTTCACAATCCCTTGCTTCACCTTCTCCTTGAAAAAATGATATTTTATTTCCATGTGATTTTTCCTTTAGCGATGGACTGGATTTTTGTTAAGATTTATAGCACTTGAATTATAAAAATGAATTCTGATTGAATATTTCACTACAACTCTTATATCCGCAAGCTGCTGCTTCATCCCTAATAGTTGCGTGTAGGATTGAGTAGCCGAAATATATTAATATTCTACGGTGCTCAAAGAAATGCAATATTTTTTCCTTCTCAACAAAGAAATACACAATAATCTAAGATAAAAGTCACCTCCATACATTTAATTCCTATCATCTACTGATCTATCCCTAATCTGCATCTATATATCCCAATAACTCTGGCTGAGATTTGTCATTATACATTAAACCAAAATCCATAGTTCCCTTTATATACTGAACTATTCTATTCACTTAAATCATGTGGCTATCCTTGGGATTGCTTTGATATCTCACTTCTTGGAATATAGAAAATACAATATCATGCCTTATTGCTGTAAGGCACAACGATATTCCAATTATTTTCCTGTATTGTGTGATATTAACTTCCTTGCCATAAACATCTCATGATTGTTTCAACTGGGTAGCAACTGGAGTCTTTATCTCCTTGTAATTATCCATTAAAATCATTCTCAATATCTCTTGTGAATATTTATATTGAGAAATAAAAGTGTCGCTCCTTCCTTGTGTCAGCTGTAAGACAAGGAAAAACGTCATCTCACCAATCATTGACATTTCGAACTCGCTTTTCATGTATTCATAAAATTGTCTGCATTGTGCATCATCTGATCCACCAAAGATTATGTCATCAATATAAACCATCAAAATCATAATTTTACTACTATAATTGTTGAAAAATAAATTGTAATAAACTCCAGAACACTGGAAAATGAGATTTTTTAGAAACTGATCAAGCCTTGAATACGATGCTCTTGGTGCTTACTTCAAACCGTATAAAGTCTTCTTCAGCTGACATACTCTATTCTCATCTTCAAGAATGAGAACACCATCTATTTTCTTATTTTAAACTTATTCTTCAAGAACTACATTTAGAAAGGCTGACTTGACATCCATCTAGAAAAGATTAAACTTTCATTTCACCATTATGGAAAAGAATAAACTGATTGTCTTCAGCTTTGAAATAGATGAAAATGTCTCATCCACATCAATACAATCTATCTGGGAGTACCCTTTTAACACCAGTCGTTCTTTGTTTCGAATCACAACACCATATTTATTAATTTTCTTGCGAAATACCCATTTTTTCCTGATGAAATTCTTGTATTCTGGTATTGAAACAATTTCCCACGTCTAATTCTTCCAAATTTGGTCAAGCTCTTCATTCATTGCCAGATCCCAATTCTCATCTCTAGATGCTTCATCATATCATTTAGTCTACACTTGTGATAAGTATGATTCTTACTATATAGACTTCATCCTCCATGCCTACACTAGTTCTATCTGATCACTAATTTTGTTCTTCCTGTCAATTTAAGCTCTTCTCACTGGTATCTGGGTAGAAATTTATTTATTCTCATCATCTAAGCCTTCTTATGAATCAACATTTGAAGCAGGATCATCTCCTGACCTATTCATATCTTCATCATTATTCTCCTGAGTCTGATCATGTATTTACTAAAGATTCTGTTCATTCTCCACTATAGTCACATCATGACTTTCAATTATCTTTATTAGTCACTTATTTAAGAATTTATTTTCTTTAATTTTCTTTGAGTAGCCATGAAATATCCCTTCATTCCCATCAGAATCAAACTTCCTTTTTTTCTCCTTATTAAGAATTAAAAATTTACTTCTAAAGACTCAAAATTACTCCAATGATGACTTCTTTCCATACCATAACTCGTATGGTGTCTTATTATCTTTCGTACAAAGTAAAGCTCTATTTGAAATGTAGACTGTTGTCAACACCACTTCTTCATGAGATTTATCCTGAAGGTATTTTTTAGTGAGCATTATTATAAACATGTTGTTTGTAATCCGATTTAATCTCTCAACTAATACATTCTAATGTGGAGTTATTACTAATGAAACTTGATTCCTTATCTGATGTTTCTCAAGATAATCCTCCACTCGGTTATTTATGAACTCTGTTCCATTATGTTTCCAAATCGTCCAAATTTTATGACCAAGCATCTTTTCACATTCTTGTCGATATCTTGTAATGAAATTGAACACTATAAATTAAGCGGGTGTTTTGAAACCCATTCTATTCTTCTATAGTAATCAATGAAGAGAACATATTATATCCTCCCATCAGTAGTCCTTAGAGAAATTTTCCCACACACATCAATATGCACGAACAAAAGAAATCTTGTTTACCTTTTCTCCTTTGGCTTATATGTCTTTCGAATGATATTCTATTGTTGGAATGCATCACACATAGGAGTACGATTATGTGATAATCTTGGTAGATTTCGAGCAGCATCATATTTCACCAGATCCTCTAAGGACTATTAGCTTATGTGGCCCAAACTCTTATGCCACAACTTTTTTTCTTTATCCTTGGATAGAAAGCACATATCTTATTATTTACCCATGAGGTAGACATTTTTTTGTACTCTTTCCTTGCAACAAAAAAACACCATCCTTTACCTTGATGATACATAATTTCTATGAAAAACATATGGAATTCCTTGAGTCACACAATTGATGGACCCTAACCAAATTGTGACTAATCCCCTTAATAACCAAGACATATTCTCGTCTCATGTATTTTCCTCCAAACATGTCTTTTCCTAAACCATTAATTTTCAATATCTTATCATTAAAAAAATCTTAAAACACCTTCTTTATTGTATCTAATTCCTGTCACTAGATCCTTATTTCAAGTCATATGGGAAGTGCTTCTATAGTCAATGATCTATATCCTAGTGTGATCCGATTCCATGAATGTAATTTCTAAAACTACCTCCTACTCTGCCCTGTTCTTTTTGACCCATGTATTTGAATTCATATCTGACATGGAATGATCATCTTGATCTTCCTCAGTATATGATGGAATATCTTCAACCTGCAGAGCTACAAATAATCATTGAATTTTTAGTTGTCTTGAAGATAAATTTGAATACTTCTTATGAAAAAATTTAGTCTGCCTCAGAACATTCCTCTACATTGTTGATGTGAAATACCTTTCCATACTTCCAAGCCTTTAAACCTGAAACAATGACCATAAAATGATGACCTATAATTTTGATCTATGTATAACCACCTCTATTGGTCTTTTTCCCCTTGGTACCTCTTTGTTACGGAGCATACATTTTGAGAGTGTTCCATCTTACCAAAATAATAGAATCTTAGGTGAGGTAGCAATGATGCACCACAAGTAGTGCCTTAGGTTCTCAGAATATTTTGATTTTTCTTCATACCCAAATTAAAATTCAATCAGGGAGTGGGTGATTGTGGTATTACTTGAACCATAACAGCTTTTTGTTTTATATCATGCCACATACTAGCCTTATCATTCAAAGTTTATTGTTTCTTATGTTCTTTTGGACTAATATACTCAAATATAATCTTCTCCATTGCATATATGATCTTCATTCCAGATGTCAAACTGAGAGTTAACATTTTCTCCTAATTTTTAACTTTTCGTCACGAATTGATGACTTCCTCTTCTTGTTCTTAAATAAGTACGATTTTATCTTTTCTAGTTTCATTAATACTATCAATTTATATTTTTTTTATTCAATTTTGAGTTTCTACTCAACCACCTTTTCTAATATTTCTAGAATTGAAGACCTTATCATTTCAATTTCTCCATTCAGTCAAAATCCACTTCCTCCTGCTGCTGCATATTGAGTTTTCCATCATGACCAATTTTATTAGAATTATTTATTTGGATTTAAAAATATCTATCTCTTAAAGGGAAGATTCTAATTCAGCATGAAGATAATCTCTTCATTCAATTTAACCCTCTTCATAGTCACTTTCTTCTCTTGTTAACTAATTCTAGACAACTTCCACCAAAGTCTCTACTTTATGATCTTTGTAGTCCTCTAAATATTCTTCCTTAGATTCTTATAATCATTAATCTTCTTTTGAAAGAAGATTTTTCTTTTTGAAGAAATTTTTCTTAGTACTTTTCCAACATTTTAATTTTGATGAATACTTATTTTGGGGAATTTCATCATTGTCTTCATTGTCATCATCAAATTTCGTAGAGAATTTTACTACAATATGCCCAATATTTCTGCATCGAAAGCATGTAAATGAATGTTTAACTTTGAAATTACATTTTCCCCTTTCTAGATTTAAGGATATAAATGACATGAAATCATCCAAATTTTCCTCCTCAGGACTAGATTCAATAGACATATTATTCATGGTCTTGAATTCCACTTCTTTGGTCATCCCCTTTTCCACTACATCATTATCATCATTCTTCAATTCATATTCTACAAGGGTTCTGTGTAGGTTATCTAGTGTTATCTCTTTTGGGTCTTTTTCTTCCAACACTGAAACATTCATATTGAACCACGAAGGATGTTTCCTCAAGATACGTTTCACAATCATTATATATTGAGTGACTTCTCTAAGACCCCACATATATTCCACAATAAAAATCACCCTATTGAAGAATACATCAACAATCTCATTGAGGTTCACTCTGAGATCCTCATACTTGTTCCACAGAACCCACATCTTTACTTCACTGACTTTTATGTTTCCCTCATAAATGTTCAACAATTTTTCTCACATAGCATGTGATATTTTAGAGTACATCACCATCATATAAATTTCATTTGATAGGGATACCCCTAAAGCATTGATCCCCTTAGAATAAGGACCCAATTCCCATTCTTTCAGCATTTTCTAAAGCACCACTCTTGATGTCAACTAGTATTCCATGCATAGATGTTGTGAAGACATCCATCCCTACTGATCGAAAGTAGTGTTGCATTCGATTCTTCCAGAGTTGAAAATTATTTTCATCAAATATTAGAATTCTTTTATGACTGAACACCTCCATTTATTCTTCTATGATAGAAACACTGACTTTCAAACTTTCGATCTGATACCAATTTTAGGGTCCAAAAGGTCGAATACCCTGAGAGGGGGGGGGGGGGTGAATCAAGGTATGATAGATTAAAATTTATTCCCCTTAAGATCTTTTATTTCCTAAAAAAACTCTTTTCTCTCTAGTTCTCATTTAAAAGTATGAACAGAATTTAAATCATGCATGAGACGCATCAATTTTTACTTTGTTCACCCTCACTGGACTACATCTAAGGAGCATACAATGGTGGTGTACCAATTTTCTAAATTCACTAAGGATAATATCCAATAATGAGTAAAATTGTCAGGCCAGATCTTCTATGCCCATGCACATTTCCTTTCCAAGGTTTAGGGTATACTCACTGAATTCCCATGGGTGACTCAATATGCCTCTTTATCTGACTCACTTCCGGTGGAAAGGGTCACCATCTTCCTCTTCCTTCGGTCATTTCTCTTGAAGGTAATCCACTCAAAATTTATAGACTTGTATTTAAAACACAATTTATGGACATGTAGGTCCCTTCATTTGCATGAATACCGCATCCTCTACAGTAGGTAAATGCTTTGTTGAAGTCCCTTTTTCACCTGTAGATGAATTCCAGCTTACCAGGTACTATTAGGTACTGGAAAATACGTTCGCAAATTGATTTAAAGATTTTTCAAGCTTCCTTGAGTGTTCTATGAACCACCTTCTCCTCCCACATATTTTATACTGGGTATGGTACATGGATCAGCTCCTCCGCATTCTTCTTCCACTTCAATGAACCATCCTTCATTTGTGGACTGCTTCCAAATTCGCTATTGCATACCACCTCAGTGTACCGACTCCATGATCCTCCTCTACAAACCACTCTCTATCCAAAAATTGTTCTCTATTCATGAAATGCATTGTATTATTCATATTGGAGATCCCCCTATTTGTACCACATTCTTCTTCCATGGACTCTCTTCCTTTGTGGCCTACAATTCCCAGAAAAACCCTTTTTCTTAATTCCTTTTGTGCAAACCTCTTCAAACTTTGCAGAATTCTCCATCGCAAACGTCCTTCAGACTTTACTAAATTACCATAGTTAAGATATTTTCTCTAAGGATATTTTATCTCTATCTAATTGGTGGGATTAAATATCTTTATATAGGCAAAGATATCAACAAAATCCGCTAATCCAAGATTTACCAAATCATTGATTCGGTATAGCCTCCACCACAAACTGATACTCCTGTCGTGAATTGTACCCATTCTAGAAACCATTTTTCCACGACAGTCCGCATAATTCCTTTGCTCCAATGTGGATCCATTCTCTTCCTCCATACCACAATCCAAAACGCCTTCCGCATACCGCATTCCCTTCATCGAAAACTATTGTCATGAAGCATTTCTGGTTTCACGAACCACTCCTGCATACTGTTTTCACTACCAGGTACTTGGCTGAAAACCCTTCCCAAACATGGTATGCGGTCCATGTACCGGGCACCGCTTTTATATTCCTTTTCTAATTTCTTTCTTCATTTTTCACAACATTTAGTCCTATGAAGAAAACCATACATTTTCAATCAAAAATTCCAGATTTTGATGCCCAAAAAATTGGAAAACACTAGGAAACTATGCCACCTTAAAACCTAGTTTTCAGCAAACACCAACCACACTCATTTGTGGCCATCTAGCTTTGTCAACAAACACAATCTTAATGAGAGAACAAATTGGTGTATTTTCCCAAAAAATTATTAAAAATAATGAATTATGAAATGAATGAGAGATGTGGATGAAAACCGAGTTAAATGTGATTAAATAATGATAGGATGAGAGTAATTATAATTTCAGCATGATTTGAAGATAGTATTGAGGTATGGGAAATCATGGTAGGGGTTATTTTTTATTTATTCAGTTCTTTTAATGCCTTGTTATATCTGCACTCTATATTTTTATATTGCATTATCTTGATTGAGCTACAAAATTAGTGGTCCCGAACTACTGAGATGTATATATCACACCCTATTCAGGCCACCATTGCACTGGGGTACCTGGGAGGAATTTCTTGTTTACAAGACTATGAAACTTTTCTTTTGGCTGTTACTTGTAGTTGGGAGTTAAGATCGAAGGACCGAACATGAGGTCGGTACACTCATGGAGATATCCATTGGGGATTTGAATATTTTGTTTATTTATGTATTTGAATGTAAAGTATATTATTTTTTTACTACCATCTGACATGTATCACCATGACATGCATACATTATATAAACTGGTGTTGGCCATTTTTGTTATTCAATTTATTATTATTTTACATCTGCGTTTTCTATTGTCTAAATTTACTATATGTTACCATAGTGAATTATGAATATGAGGGTATAGTCTCCCCACTGACTATCTTTAGACCATTTCTTCTAGTTGGCATCCTTTGGCATATGGGGAGGCATGGTTGATGTCATGTGGCGATAGGTTCAGCTACCTGTTTGGGGGTAAGCCTGGTCTGGATGCTACAAATTGGTGTCAAAGGTTCATGTTTTCTTTATTTTTCCCTCTTTATTTCTATTTTGGGTTGGTAGACATGAAACTAGGGAAGTGTTAGTGCTATGTTAATAGATTTTCCTGGTAATGACCACCCCACGTATGGGAAATGACCAAGTTTATAGTGATGGTAATTGATGTTTATGTTATTTGAGGTAACAATTGATATGATTTCACCTTGAGTAACTGGTGTATTTTTCTACTACTTAATGATTTTGAGAATTTTGAATATTTTCCTTATCCTGATATGGAAAGTAAATTGTATTATATTCATCATCTTAGGCACATAAGGATTCACATTCCTTGAATATCACATGCCATTTAGTTTCATTAGTAGGATAACTCATAATTTTTATTGTGTACCTTTGGTGGAATTCCATGTTTTGATTTGGTTTAGCATTCCCCCTTTAGATAGCATGTTTTAGTGATAGATATAACATGCTTGGGTGTTTATATGTCACATTTCCTTTGTTATTAGCAAGTTTTGATGTGGTTACATGCATCTGTATTATATCATGTTGGTGGGTTAATTCTTATGATTACATGGTAGAACTGTTTTAATAAGTAAATGTTTTCCTGAGAAGAAAATTGATTGATTGAATTTACGATGGGATCAAATTTTAGTTTTAAGGTGTATGGGTTCCTTATCACTGGAAAAGGGTAACCCATGTATTCAAATGATTGAAATATTGGATACTAACATTAAACTATTAAATAGAAATTTGTTGTGTTAAATGGGAGCCAAATTCCAGTAGTAAGGTGTATGGGTGCCTTATCGATTGGTAGATGGACACCCATGTGACTAAGTCTTTTATAACCATAGTGTGTTTGAAAATGGTTATAAATGTAAAACTATTGGGTTTTTTTGAAATGAACTGTTATAGGGTTTCTGTTTGAAGAACATAGAGGTTTTGAATAAATGGGACCCTTAGAGGTCACCTTTTGATTAAAAGGAATTTGGATTATAAATTTCCTATTTAAAATGAAATGATTCTAAATGTTTAATGTTTAAGAGGAAGTTTGTCATAGCTCACCTATTTTGGCCAAGGAGTGTTGTTTGAAAACCAAGTTCCTTATTGTTGAGCAGTACATGTGAGTTTGTTAAAAATTATTTAAAATGATTAGAGTTTGAAATGAATTAAAGGAAATGGATAAAATAAAAAGGGCACTTTTATTCCTTGTGATTTCTGGTTTTCCTGACCAAAATATATGGTCGATACAAATGTTTCATAAGGTATTATCCCATGTTAGGTAGAACCCTTGGATCTTGAGATGCTTTGTTTATGCTGTATGAATTTTTTGTTGGTACTGTTAAAGTTCCATTTTCCATAGTAGAACTTTTGGGTCTTGGGTGTTTTGACATGCCGATATGTTTAAGTTGTGACTTTCATGTGAGATATTCACATGGTGATCAAGGTTTGTGGAAGGACACATGTACGTTTAAGGTGTTTCTGAACAAGTGCGCTTGTGAGTGACTATTATTTTCTTCGATGACATAGACACTCCTAAGGTGGGTAGTGTTGCATCACTATGTTTTTGGAAGAGTTTTAGTGGTAATATTTGATGTAACAAGGATGCCTTGGGTGATACAGGCATCAAGGCTTGGTTGATGATGTGTCGACAGGAGAAGTCGAGCCTTTTTGGAAATATTTGATCAGTGATAGTTCGACTGATCTTTTGGTGACATGGTTTTACTCTTAGTGTTCTCTTCTGAATAAGACGAACATATACCTAATCTTGAAATCATCTTATATGAATTGGGATAGTGTCGGCCTTACGCCATGCTAAATTTTTAAAAGTTTTAAAAGTCGTTGGGCTTGAGAGCAAGTTATCATTTGGGTTATATGTAGGATGTGTGGTTCTTTGGGTTACACCTTTATTAATGCTAGGAGATGGGTATTTTTTTAAAAAAGTATCCTTGATATGGTTTTACTTGGAGAGGTCACCAGAAGTTGAGTAAGGACTGTGGTTACATATGTTTGATGATGGAATCATTTTAAAGGCACACCTCTGGGTTAAGGGTGAGTGTAGGTTTTTGCGTTGGCAATATCAATTGAGGATATGATGATGGGATCATGTCTCTAGTTGGGTGGACTTAGTTATGTGCCATTTTTATGCTTTTGGTTGGATTTAGAGATTTGGATCAGGATTAAAAGGTTTAAGCTATTGGGATGGTGATTTGTTTTAAGGTGAGTTTAGTGTTTAGAAACATAATGTAATTATTTAAAAAAGACATTATGACCTTGGTGGGTTTGTTAATGCTGTAGTATTTACTGATAGATTCTCGGGGATGATATTTTTTAAGGTGGGTAAAATGTAAAGTCCCATGTTTTTGAACAGGGTTAAAATATGAAAGTTTTTGAAATTTTTCATTTGTTGGATGGGTTGGTCATAAAACCAATCCTTGGGATAAATTTTTTCGAGTTAGGATCATTTAATCATGTTTATATCCAGCTTGGGAAAGGGTCAAAGAGTTTCCCAGATGGATGATTGGAATTCAGGAGCATCAAATCGAGAAAAGTCATGTTTTTAAGGAATAACCCAAAGTGCATGGTTGGAACACAACCTCTTAAACTATGCGGCCTGCTATAGGAAACTGTGAAACTTAATTCTGGGAGATAGAGGCACTCACACTGTCCGTGCATGGTTAGGAAAACTGTGTAGGAAAAATCATGTGAGTTGAGTGTCTTAAACAGAGATTCTCACTTGGTCTACGCATGGTTAAGAAAACCATGCGGGATAGACAGTGTGAAGTGGGTTCCTTAGATAGAAGGTTCTGTATGGTTAGCGCATGATTTTCCAGGACGTGTGAGCCAAACCTTGTCGAATTCCTAGTTTTGGGTTTTGGGTTAACATATTTAATTAAATTATCAACTAATAGGGGTTTAATTAAATGTTATGATATGGGGGTTTTATTTAATTAAATTCTGGGTTAAGAGGAATTTAATTAATTAATGTGAAATGGGGTTCAATTTAATTTAATTAATGTTGATAAAATTTAATTAAATTATAAGGAGTTGAAGTTTTATTTAATTAAATCCAGGTGAATGAAATTTAATTAAATGAGGATGAGATAGATGATGGATAATTCATTTAATTGTGTTGAAGATAATTTAATTAAATGGATTTGAATAGGGGAATTGATTTAATTAAATTGAGGTTAAAATAATTTAATTAAATAATTATGAGTTGGATATTTAATTTAATTTAATTTAATTTAATTAGTTGGAGGATAATTTAATTAAATGATGTGTAATGGGGAAGTTATGGGGATATCAAAGAAGCTATTAAATTAAATGATAACAATAATAATACGGTTATTATTATTATTATTACTATTATTATTATTATATTAGGTCTTATAAATCAAATTGGGTTTAATAGAGAGAGAGAAAAGGAGGGAGAGGTGCATAGTTGGGTGAGGTGTGACCCCCTCACCTTGTTCTCCCATGGTGAGGTGCACCACCCCTTAACCTGGCTCCCTCTCCACACATCAGATCATGGTGGTTTCTTCCTGGAAGTTATCCATCTCATTGAGTTAAGTCCTTCTCTGCATGTTCTATTCTTCTCATTATCCATATCGACTTTCATTCACCTGGTCTTTGTTGGGATGAACCCCTAAGGCCCGAGATTATTTTGGATTCTTCCCATCTTCTGATTATAGGTGGTGTAGTTGATGTATCGGGACCCGTTGGTATGTATTTTGATGACCGTCGCTGAAGGCGTGGTGGTTTAACTTTTTTTTGGTTACACACCTTCATTTTTCGAGTAAGTTTATAAACCCAATAATTGGTTTCACATGCGTTAAATTAAATGCTTGGGTTGTATTTGAGTTGCGGTGAATTAATTGAAGGTGGCTTGGTCCTAACTTTACTAATTTTGGTTTCTAGTTATCATTGTAGGGTGATGAGACCAATTCCAAGTACGTGCGTACAATATTATGGAAGTGTGTGTGTGCGAGCGTGTTGCAGTTTAAGTTAGAAAACATTGGCTCAACCAATTCCTTGAGGTAGGGTCCTCAACATCGCTCAATTAATAAAACACAGTAGTTGTTCAATTACTGTTGATGATGAATTTAATTGCAAATGCTGATTGAATTGTTTTATTGGTATAAAATAAAATTTTAGATTAGAAAATCACATTTTTGTAATAAAACTCCTCCAACATAGGTGCACCGCATTCTAACTAAAAACATAATTTTTAGATTTATATGTTAATTTAGCTTGTTGATATGTATTTTTATATTATGACCCTTACATGTTAATGCACTTGGGATAAGTTGTAATTATGAGTTTTGGGTGGGATAAATTGTAATAATTAACTGTGAATTAATTATATTCCTTGAAGTTTTATTTTAGATAATTAATCGGGTGATTAATTATGATATAGTGAATTGGATAAGTCAAGAAAATTAATTTGTGAATTAATTATGAACCTTGATAATTGAAATTGTGATAATTTAATTGTGAATTAATTTTGTTCTTTTAAAGTAATGTTTTGGATAATTAATTGTGGAAATTAAATATGGAAATATGATATTTTGATTGGAATAGTTAATTGTGAATTAATTATGTTCTTGAGTTTGTAATATAGATAATTAATTGGGGGATTAATTATGATATGTTGAATTGGCTATGTTGAGATAATTAATGGTGAATTAATTATGTGCCTTGATGTTTACTTAAGATGATTAATTGTGAGATTAATTATGACGAGTTTTGATTTATATTAGATAATTAATTGTGCTGAATTAATTATGGAATGAGATTTGTGTTAATTAATTAATTAATTACTGAATTAATTAATGGAATTGTGGACTTAGTTAATTGTGGGGTTAACTAATGGATTCGATGTGTTTCAATAATCATTTGATTAGTGAGGGAATGAATGTGTATAACTATAGAGGAATTAATTATAGAGCTTGTATTAATTAATTATGAATAAGTTAATGAATGAGAATTAGGTGCTAGACTTGGTGTTCTAGACCAATGGAGAAGATGGTATTTGGACACGGAATTCCTCCCCAATAGTTATCTGGTAATTTAAATGAATGAGAATGTTGGTGATAGACATGGCGTTTTAGATCAATGTAGAAGTTGGGACTTGGACATGGCATTCCTCCCCAATAGTTATCTAAGCACTTAGATGTAAGGTGTTAGACATGGAAATCTACACCAGATGAGAATTGGGGTGTTAGACATGGAGATCTACACCAATTGAGAATTGGGGTGTTTGACATGGAGTTCAAACACAAAATTAATGACAATAATTAATTATGGAATGAATAAGAGATGTGGATCAAACCCGAGTTAAATGTGATTAAATAAAGAAAGGTTAAGAATAATTAGAATTTCAACATGAGCTAAAGATAGTATTGACGTATGAGAAATCATGGGAACCTTGGAGATAATAAATAATTAAAAATAGATTAATTGGTAAATGGTTGAAAGGTATTTAGGCTTGATAAATATGCTTGTATGATTCTTTTGTAGACTCTTATTCTGGCTATGGGCCGAAGCAGGTATCATCATCAGGTGTCCCTTTGGAACCTGGATGGGTTTTTGGTTATTTATTAAGTTATTTATTGCATTGTTATATCTGCACACTGTTTTATTATATTTCATTGTCTAGATTGAGCTAGATAATTGGTGGTCCCAGCCTATTGAGATGTATATATCACACCCTATTCTAGATGCTATTTCATTGGGGTACCTAAGTAGACTTTCTTGATTGTAGGACTGTGGACCGTTGCGTGTGGATGTTACTTGTACCTAAGAGTTAGGATAAAAGGACCGAGTGGGAGGTTGGGATGCTCACAGGGATCGCCCTTAGAGATTTGAGTCTTTATTTTATTTCTCTATTGGAATGTAAATCATGTTGTTTTTTTAACACCCCAAGATTTCACGATATGTTTCTCTTTCAATAATGCAATAGATTGCATTGTACACAAGTTCAAGATTCTAACACTCCGCGACCAATCAAAATAGCAATTATGAATAGTAATACCCACTTTTTGAAATTATATAAATTTCGTATTTCAAAATGGACTTCATTTTTGTATTCGGAATATCGAAATTATCCTAAGTTGATTTTTTTTATAATTTTCTGAGAACTTCCAATTTTCTATGAATAGTAAAAAATACTTAAAAGCAACTTTTTAAATCAAAATAATTTATAGTGATAAATTATACTATTTATTGGTTTTAAAGTATAATTAGAATATATTTTTACCATTTTATCCAATGGTGTTCATTATAATTAATTTCACTTTGAAATTGGACATAAACAATTGTCAATCTTTTGATATATATTGTTTCTGAAAAACACGCTATTTGTTGTGACAGCGGGAATTAATTATAAAATTAATTAATGAAACTTATATGTTTTTAATTTCATAAAAGAGACATCATTTTTGAAATTGGAATATCAATTATAGGTTAGGGTGAAATTTTGGCATTGTTCTGAAAATCTTCAATTTTTTGATGAATAGTGAAACCACTAAGTGGTAGTTAAAAAACTGATTTCTTGTTTAAATGAAACATTACCACTTATGTGATTTGATTTTCAAAAATCTGACATACATGGTTGTCACTAGGAAGTAAAATGTGGTTCAATGGGATTAAAACAATTTTTTGGTGAATAATAACTTTTAAGTTTAATTAATCGTGATTAAAGGTAATTAGTGAAATTTAAGGTAAAAATGATATTATAAAAATATGAAAATACCTTTACACTTGTCCTACCCCCATTGGATGTGTCATGTCCGACCAAAAAAATCCATGGGTCAACTTGGGGACCCCATGGAGCCACTTTGGTAGGAAAATGACATAAATAACTTTTTATTTAAAGTTAAAATAAAAATGTCACAAACATAAGTTGTTTTACTAAAACAATTTTTAAATGGGGTTATACAAGTCATATTTTTGACTATAAATATTCATTATAAATATAAAAATATTTCCTACATCATGATATTTTTTTTACAATTTTTATACATTAAATAAATTAAATTATTTATGACACCATGATGATGCAGCGATTACCTCATTAATTAACGATTTAAATAAAGTGAAAAGATAATGTAAAATATAAGACTTACACTTGTCAAAAACCTATTGGATGGGTATATTTAGAACCCTTATCACCTTATACTATAAATATATAAGTTCGGGACCTTTAAAATCCGAAACTCATTATATAATAAAGTAACATTTCATTACATTCCAAGAGTGCCCCTCCTCTCCTCTTATAAAAGGCCCCCACCACTACCACCTTACTCACACCTTCAAAGCCTTTTGGCTCCGCCAAAATCTGCCCAAATACTCTCTCAACTTTCCTCTCTTACTCCTAGAAGCCTCACTTTGGGCAGAATTCTTCCCAAGGAAGCCTTTGGCTCAAATCAAAAAAGAGTTACCTGATTTTAAGGTAATGTCTTCTCTTATGTTATTTTGTTTCATTTTTCTTCTCCATCCCCTTAAACTATTTTTATTCCTTTATATTGTAACAAAACCAGTATATTCAATATACTAGGATGTTTTTATGAGAATGATTTTATTTACACTTACACACACCTTCATCTAATGGTTAAAGAACATATTGTTTTTGTGGGTGGCGAATTACTACCTCACGAAACGATGATTGTTCAATCTTCTTTTAACACCTCTCATGGTGGCCATTTTGATGACACTATTTTTATATATGATATATATTATGTTTTTGTTTTCCTTATGATTCTGTATTTTTCATTTATGGCATACCTTTATGATTTCCATTATGGGTAAACGCGATAATTTCATTTTAGGAAGTGCGGACTACCGCCCCCTCAAAGTGATTTGAATCCTTAATGCCATATGTGGGACATATAAAGGATGTAGTAAGTGATATTATATTTTAATTATAATATAAATTTATATAATTATGTTTCATTCCATTAAAATATGAAATAGAAATGAAAGTAGCGTTCATGCGTACGTACGGCTTACCGTCTCCATGAACGGTGCATTTCATTTCTTACCTCTAAATGTTATGTAATATTATAAATGCATATATATACTAGATATATATGATATATATGATATCTAAATCATGAATATAATTCTGGATATAATTAATATTTCACCACGTAAACAAATTGTAATTATAAGAAGTTTATTTTTAACTCAAGTACCAAAGATCAACAAAATGACCGTTATTAACATAAATAATTACATAATGTTCATAACATGGTAATAAGTGATATAAAAGGAATAATGAACTTGAAAAATGTTCTTATGAAAGTAGAAATTAAATCTAGTTTATTATTCAGGAGGTTAAAGAACGATCGAGTCAAGTCGGACACGAGGTAAGGGAACTTCTTAACCCAATTTCCATTCTTTGGGTTAATCTCCTACTTTCAAATTATGTCATGATATTATTTTGTCCTATCTTGTATTTGTACTTTATTTATGTGTACTTATAGTGAATAAACCTAATAGATCTATTTTATTTAAAAAAATGATCTTTGTAAGGGACTTCATCTCAATCTCCTTTCATTGAGGCATACTTTGTTTTATACAGAACTTACTTTTATACAGTGTATAAACCCCTTTGACTTTTACGTTTATTCAAAAGGTATATTTTTATACGAAGCATTTTCACTAAACTAAAAAGGGAATGTTTTGTCTTACGTATGTGGCGAAAATGACTTATCCATCACCGTGACCATTATTTGAGTTTCGGCTTCCTCTATAAGCCATAGTTTTTTTAAATGAAAAATAAATACCATGTTTTACTATTCTTTTATTTTGGTATTAGAAATGGTTTTGAAAGTGTTTTTATTATATCAATGTGTTGTATTGATATCTTGTTATTGAAATTTGGAAATTTTATGTTTTTTATGCATGTTTTATGTGATACAATTATGTTATGGTTTATGATAATTTAAAACCTTTTCATATAAGGAATGCATTGGACTTAATAAGTGACGGGTGGAGCCCGCTATAGCTCCTCGATGCATCGGAAGGCCTCATGAAACAAACTAGTGTCTTGGAATGAGGCCTTGACAAAATATTATTTGTAGTCTTGGAACGAGGCCTTGGATATGTGGTTATGATAGTCTGGAATTATGCATTCCAGCATTATGAAAGTGGTTTTTGATATTTCATGTGATTATTCGACTAGTAGAATATCCATGTGAATAAGTAAATGACATTATCTAATTTTAATTTTTCCATATTATGTTGAAGTTCAAGTTTAAAAGGCTTTGTTTTAGTTATACATTGCCTTAAATGTTTATGTTTATTTATGAAAGCTTCCGCTATATTGTTATCCTTACTGAGCATCTGAGCTCACCACTTTCAATGTTTTATTTTTCCCAGGATGTGAAGAAATATTTTATGACTGACCTATAGGGATAGTATAAAGGGGATAGAAGTGTGGACTATGGAGACTATGTTATTGTGATTTTTCACTTCATGATGTAATGTAACATTTATGAATGTATCTAGTGTTTCCAAGGCTACTAAACTAATCGGTCTTTCGAGAATTGATCTTTTGTGATCATGCCAATGTTACGCAATAATGCACCGACTCTGGGAAACTGGGGTCGGGGCGTTATAGTTGGTATCAGAGGCAGTTTAGTACTAACCTTGGAAGCTAGATTTAGATAAACTCTGATTAGAGAACATAGCACGAAGATAGACTTTGAGGATTAGTATAGAAGATCTTCCTAGAATTTTGGTATTATAGAGATTTTGTGAGTTTTACGAGCAATACATTCCTATCTGGATACGAGTAGGTAGAGGCGGCTCTGGAACAGATGTACCTAGGGGTAAAACCCGAAAACACCGCTTTGAGCTAGACTCGAACGAGAACTAGTTCCCGACAATGGGCCTTGCTGCACTCTTGGTTACGACACTCCCGGGGGATATGCTTAGGATAATTCTCATTTTCTTTACAAACCACTATGAAGGGTTATGAGTATATACTTCCTCAAATAATTTTTTTTATGATTATGGATTATATCCATAAATAGTTCAATTTATGTTAAGTATTTTACAAGTATGGACTTATGTATTTTGATTCATAAACTAATCTAGTTTATGACATTGTTTAGAAATGTCGCCTAGTGGAAGGAATGGAAACCGTATCAATGCACGCACTCCGTGTAGGGATTTCCCTCCTGCTCAAGATAATTATCATGGATCTGGAGATACAACTAGTGCTGATCAACTTATTACCATACTGGGACAACTCACTCAGGTTATGAATAATAAACTTACTCGTATGGAGAACCCTGATCTGCAATGTGGAGGATCAATGTTAGACCGCTTCATGAGGCAACAACCGCCAACATTTAATGGGGGGTACAAATCCATTAGTAGCTGAGCAATGGATAAACTCCTTAGAGAAAATATTCCACGCCTTGGGGAGTAGTGAAAGGGAGAAGGTTGTCATGGCAGTCTATCGCCTCACTGGAGATACCGATCAATGGTGGTCAAGGATTCAAAACACAAAGGAAGATGAAGAAGTATCAAGTATGGAATGAAGGGAGTTTAAGGAAATTTTCTTAGAAAAATACTTTCCACATGACCATCGAGCAGATATGGAAAGGAAATTTCTGATTCTGAGGCAGAAGGAGGATGAGAATGTTTCAAAGTATGAGGCTAACTTTACAAGGTTAGAAAAGCATGCTGCAGATTATATACATAACCCAAGAAGTAAGATTGATCATTTCTTTGATGGGTTAAAACCATTTCACTGTCAAGATTTAGTATCACAATCTTTCTCAATATATGAAGATATAGTCTCGTGTGTTATCAAGACAAAAAAGGAATTCTTTAAATCTTATGACAATAAAGTAAAGCAAGAGAAGAAGAGAACGGTGGAACAAGAGACAGATAAAGGGAAAAAGGGAAAGAAGGATTTTCCATTATGCGATAATTGTGGGAAGAATCACCCTGGTACTTGCCTAAAGGGAATGAGAGTTTGTTACAAATGTGGAGAAAAAGGTCACCAGGCTCGTGATTGTAAGGGAAAGAAAGAGGCTATCAATGTTGAATGCTAAAATTGTAGGGAAATGGGGCATTATGCAAATGAATGTCCTAAGCGTTAGGGAAACTTAACTCAGAAAAGGCCAAGGGATCAAGGACAATCTTATGTTGTTACTACAGTTGAAGTGGAATAATTAATGTATTGGTGCTTTGGGACTCAAGGAATATAATCTGGTTATAAGAATAATGTGATATATATAAGGATTGTACTATAGTACTTTTTTTCATTAAGGTTTTAATATGATGAAGGTAATCATATTTTTAGTATGTGAAAATAAGAGAAACTTTACTTTGTTTGGGGAATCTAATTTTACAATTGATTTTGGAATTTAAGGACCTTTTAGAGAAAGCCTGGATGGAGGTATTTTGGATAACTATAAAGGTTTGAATGGATTAAGTTGAACTTTGGATAGTATTTGTTAAGGTTAAAACATTTATGAAGATTATTTTTAAAATATTATAATACTATAGTATAGGAAAAGGACAACCTACAGGTTGGGGGATAACCCGTCGCGTCGGACAAAGCTGTAGGAATCAAAACCACAACCCTAGTGCGACAAGCCTTTATTACCTACCACTAGCCTACAGGAAGTACCTAGTTATTACAAAAACGTTTTCCTCATCTAAATAGTATGTGTTAATATTTGGAACCTTCTACAATTAGGATAAATAGAATATTTTTGAGTTCTGTTACCATTTGGAGTGAAAGATGGATTTGTGGTAAAAATTTATTAAAGAATGAAAGTCTACATGACAAGTAAGTATATTTCCTTACGTTCTTAGTAAATCTACTAAATAAATTCCTCAACTTTATGAAAGGTAACTTAAAACAAAAACATTGTTGGTTAACTTTTCCAACTGGGGATTCAAAGACCGTCTAACCTATCACAAGTTTGTGATTTTCTTGTGGTTAACTTTCTCCTAATACTGTTTTCTAAAACTCTCCATCAGACCTTGATTGTTTGTTTCTCCTCCATATCCATATTTTAATAAAATCCTTGTATGGGCTATCTCGGGTGACCTTTGTACTTCTCTTTCTTTCTTTTAAAGTTATATTTTTATTAACCTTATTTCTGATGTGGGATTTCCACAAAGGTATTTTATATTTTCAACCTTTTATTTTCAAATAAAAATTTCAAATTGCAAGGATGCAATTTATTGAAGGAGGGGAGAATGTAACACCCCAAGCTTTCACGATACGCTTCTCTTTCAATAATTCAATAGCTTGCATTGTACGCAATTTCGAGATTATAACACACCACGACCAATCAAAATAGCCATTATGAATAGTAATATCCACTTTTTGAAATTATATAAATTTTATATTTCAAAATGGACTTCATTTTTGTATTCGAAATATCGAAATTATCCTAAGTTGAATTTTTTGTAATTTTCTGAGAACTTCCAATTTTCTATGAATAGTGAAAAATACTTAAAAACAACTTTTTTAATCAAAATAATTTATAGTGATAAATTATACTATTGAGTGGTTTTAAAGTATAATTAGAATATATTTTTACCATTTTATCCAATGGTGTTAATTAGAATTAATTTAACTTTGAAATTGGATATAAACAATTGTCAATCTTTTGATATATATTATTTCTTAAAAACACGCTATTTGTTGTGACATCGGGAATTAATTATAAAATTAATTAATTCAACTTATATGTTTGTAATTTCATAAAATAGACATAATTTTTGAATTCGTAATATCAATTATATCTTAGGGTGAAATTTTGGCATTGTTCTGAAAAACTTTAATTTTTGATGAATAGTGAAACCACTAAGTGGTAGTTAAAAAACTGATTTCTTGTTTAAATGAAACATTACCACTTCTGTGATTTGATTTTAAAAAATCCGACATACATGGTTTTCACTAGGAAGTAAAATGTGGTTCAATGGGATTAAAATAATTTTTTGGTGAATAGTAACTTTTAAGTTTAATTAATCGTGATTAATGGTAATTAGTGAAATTTAAGGTAAAAATGATATTATAAAAATATGAAAATACCTTTACACTTGTCCTACCCCTATTTTATGTGTCATGGACGACCAATACAATCCATGGGTCAACTTGGGGACCCCATGGAGCCACTTTGGTAGGAAAATGACATAAATAACTTTTTATTTAAAGTTAAAATAAAAATGTCACAAACATAAGTTGTTTTACTAAAACAATTTTTAAATGGGTTTATACAAGTCATATTTTTTACTATAAATATTCATTAGAAATATAAAAATATTTTCTACATCATGATATTTTTTTTATAATTTTTAGACATTAAATAAATTAAATTATTTATGACACCATGATGATGCAGCGATTACCTCATTAATTAACGATTCAAATAAAGTGAAAAGCTAATGTAAAATCTAAGACTTACACTTGTCAAAAACCTATTTTATGGGTATATTTAGAACCCTTATCACCTTATCCTAGAAATATATAAGTGTGAGACCTTTAAAATCCGAAACTCATTAGATAATAAAGTAACATTTCATTACTTTCCAAGAGTGCCCCTCCTCTCCACTTATAAAAGGTCCCCACCACTACCACCTTACTCACACCTTCAAAGACTATTGGCTGGGAAAAACTCTACCCAAATAATCTCTCAAATTCCCTCTCTTACTCCTAGAAGTCTCACTTTGGGCATAATTCTTCCCAAGAAAGCCTTTGGCTCAAATCAAAAAAGAGTTACCCGATTTTATGGTAATGTCTTCTCTTATATTATTTTGTTTCATTTTGCTTCTCCAACCCCTTAAACTATTTTTATTCCTTTATTTTGTAACAACACCAGTATCTTAAATATACTAGTATGTTGTTATGAGAAGTATTTTATTTACACTTACACACACCTTCATCTAATGGTTAAAGAACATACAGTTTCTGTGGGTGGCGAATTACTGCCTCACGAAACGATGATTGTTCAATATTCTTTTAACACCTCTCATGGTGGCCATTATGATGACACTATTTTTATATATGATATATATTATGTTTTTGTTTTCCTTATTATTATGTATTTTTCATTTATGTCATACCTGCATGATTTCCATTATGGGTAAACGCGATAATTTCATTTTAGGAAGTGCGGACTACCGCCCCCTCAAAGTGATTTGAATCGTTAATGCCATATGTGGGACGTATAAATGATGGAGTAAGTGATATTATATATGATATTATACTAAAAGTATAATATAACTTTATTTGATTATGTTTCATTCCATTAATATACGAAATAGAAATGAAAGTAGCGTTCATGCGTACGTACGGCTTACCGTCTCCATGAATGATGCATTTCATTTCTTACCTCTAAATGTTATGTAATATTATAAATGCATGTATATAATGGATATATATGATATATATGATATCTAAATCATGAATATAATTCTGGATATAATGGATATTTCACCACATGAACAACTTGTAATTATAAGAAGTTTATTTTTAACTCAAGTACCAAAGATCGACAAAATGACCATTATTAACTTAAATAATTACATAATGTTCAGAACATGGTAATAAGTGATATAAAAGGAATAATGAACTTGAAAAAGGTTCTTAAGAAAGTATAAATTAACTCTATTTTATTATCCAGGAGGTTAAAGAACGATCGAGTCAAGTCGAACATGAGGTAAGGGAACTTCTTAACCCAATTTCCATTCTTTGGGTTAATATCCTACTTTCAAATTATGTCATGATATTATTTTGTCCTATCTTGTATTTTTACTTTCATTATGTGTACTTATAGTGAATACACCTAATAGATCTATTTTATTTAAAAAAATGATCTTTGTAAGGGACTTCGTCTCAATATCCTTTCATTGAGGCATACTTTGTTTTATACACAACTTACTTTCATACGATGTATAAACCCCTTTTACTTTTACGTTTATTAAAAAGGTATATTTCTATACGAAGCATTTTTACTAAAAAACAAAAGGAATTTTTTGTCTTACGTATGCAGCGACAACGACTTCTCCGTCGCCGTGACCATTATTTGAGTTTCGGCTTCCTCTACAAGCCATAGTTTTTTTAAATGAAAAATAAATACCATGTTTTACTATTCTTTTATTTTGGTATTAAAAATGGTTTTGAAAGTGTTTTTATTATATCAATGTGTTGTATTGATATCTTGTGATTGAAATGTGGAAATTTTATGTTTTTTATGCATGTTTTATGTGATACGATTATGTTATGGTTTAAGATAATTTTAAACCTTTTAATATAAGGAATGCATTGGACTTAATAAGTGACGAGTGGAGCCCTCTATAGCTCCTCGATGCATCGGTAGGTCTCATGAGAAAAACTAGTGTCTTGGCACGAGGACTTGACAAAATATTATTTGTAGTCTTGGCACGAGGCCTTTGCTACGTGGTTATGATAGTCTGGCATTATGTATTCCATCATTATGAAAGTGGTTTTTGATATTTCATGTGATTATTAGACCAGTAGAATATCCATGTGAATAAGTAAATGGAATTATCTCATTTTACTTTTTACATATTATGTTGAAGTTCAAGTTTAAAAGGCTTTGTTTTAGTTATACATTGCCTTAAATGTTTATGTTTATTTATGAAAGCTTCCACTATATTGTTGTCCTTACTGAGCATCTGAGCTCACCCCTTTCAATGTTTTATTTTTCCCAGGATGTGAAGAAATATTTTATGACTGACCTATAGGGATAATCCGAAGGGGATAGAAGTGTGGACTGTGGAGACTATGTTATTGTGATTTTTCACTTCATGATGTAATGTAACATTTATGAATGTATCTAGTGTTTCCAAGGCTACTAAACTAATCGGTCTTTTGAGACTTGATCTTTTGTGATCATGACAATGTTACGCAATAATGCACAGACTCTGGGTAACTGGGGTCGGGGCATTACAGTTTTTTATATTTCTTTATGATATGTATCACCAGGACATGCATGCATTGTATAAACTGGAATTGGCCATTTTCATTATTCAGTTAATTTTTGTTTTACATCTGCTTGCATTGATTACAGAATTTATTATTTTTTACTACTATGCACTTTTAATATGAGGGTATAGTCTCCACAATGACTTTCCTTAGATCCTCGATGCTAGTCGGTAGCCTCTAGAATATGAGGATTTGCGCTTGAGGTCATGTGGCGACCAGTTCAGCTACCTATTTGAGGGAAATCCAGGTCAGGAAGTTACATGTTTCGACCATTAAAATGGTTTTACAACCAGATTTGAAGGAAGTAAATGAAATTCGATACACATCATCCACGATGTTGGTAAACCGATACATCACAGATGATGTTTTTATTTTTATAATAAGAGGAAGAGGAGAGGAAGAATGATGATGATTTTTTTCATAAACATGATAAAAATCCATAATATATATAATAATAGATATTTAATACCTATTGGATAAGGGGACCAAAATAGAGTATAAGAAAAGAAAATAATTGAAAAGAAATCACAAGAAAATGAAAGGGGATCTTTACCTATTTTCTCTTCTCCTTGAGATCCTCCTTAAGGCCTTTAGTTTTGGTCTTTTGGTGAGACTATAAGGTCTTGGACATGGGAAAGAGCCTCAGGAAGGGCATTTGGTATAATTTATACAATTATATATGATTTATTGGTGTGAGAGGAAGCAGGGGTGAGGGTCATATTTATAGTGAAAGTGAGGGAGTTTTAAATTAATTTCAAAAGACACCACATTTGTGGTATTTGAAAAACCATGGGCTTGCCCATAGTTTTTTCACATGGTATTGGAAACTTAGGACACCAAATATCATATTTTAATCCTCAAGAGTCCACAAAAATTATTACATCATCATTATATCATTATGATGTCATTAAACACATCGAAAACCTAAAACTGTATTTTTTACTACTCGCCAAAAAATTCAAATATCTCATAAAAATCCCAAAAAATCACCCTAAACATTTTTTGATGTGTACAATTGAAAATTGAACTCCATTTTTTAAAACTAATTTTCTAATATGATTAATTTTATTTTTAAATAAAATCATATTTTATTCAAAAAATAAAAAATTTAAAACTATAACTCATTTTATATCACCTTAAAAAATTAATCAAGATCTCATTATCTTATAAACAAAAGAAAATAATAATAATATTATTTACTATTAATAAGGGTCATATTACTATTCAAAAGGGTATGTTACTGTTCACCAAAAAATATGGGTTCTAGCAAACTCCAAAAAAACTTACAAATCACAATCATAGATGACTGTATTTTGAAATTAAAATCATAGGAGTGGAAAAATTAGGTTTAATAGATAGTTTATAATGATCTCTTTAAAACAATGTTTCATTATGTAGAGTTTCAATGTTTCCTGAATTTCAGTTTTTTTTAAAACCATAGGGTGTTATATTCTCCCCACCTTCTGGAAATTGTGTTTTCGCAATTTTATTTACTTATTAAATAATTGAGGGTACCTTTACATAATTTAATTTTCAGATTCCCATGTTTCTTCATCAACTATGTGGTTTCTCCACAAAACCTTTAGCAGGTGGATTACCTTATTCCGGAATACTTTCTCTCTTAGATCAAGAATCTGAATAGGTTTCTCTTCATATGAAATGTTCTCTTCTAGCTAAACTGCTTCTATAGTCAAATCATGAGATGAATCTGGAACATACTTTCTCAACATCGAATCATGAAAAACATTGTGTACTTAAGATAAACTTGAAGGAAAATCTACTCGGTAGGAAACTAGTCAAACTTCCTCCAAGATTTCATAAGGTCTAATAAACTGTGGACTTAAATTTCATTTCTTACCAAAACACATAACACTTTTCCATGATGTGATTCTAAGAAAAACATGATCACCTACCTTGAAAGAAAATTCTTTCCTCCTATTATCTGCATAAATTTTCCTCCTTCTCTGAGCTATCCTCATGTGTCATTGTATCGTCTTTACTTTCTCAGCCACTTCCTATACTAATTATGGTCCCATCAACTTTTGTTACCTAAGTTCATTTAAAAAGATGGATTTTTTCACCAATTCCCTTATAATTCCTCAAAAGGTTCCATCTGTATACTGGAATGAAAACTATTATTATAAAAAAATTAATCAAAATAAATATGTTGATCCCAAATTCTCTTGTAATCCATTGAAAAATATAAAATCATATCCTCTAAATTATAAATAATCCATTATGACTGCCTATCTGATTGAGGATGAAAAAATAAACTGAAATTTAATTCTATTCCAAATAACTTATGAAGGCCTTTTCAAAATTTAGAAGTGAACTTGGAATCATGATCAGATAAAATGAAATAAGTAACTCTATATTAGCTGAAAATATCATTAAGGTTCATTCGAGAAAGATAATCCAAAGACATAGTATCTTGAATAGGAGGTAATTGAGCATATTTAGTTAGTCAGTCAATAATAACCCAGATTGCATTGTTACCTCGAGAAGAAATTGGCAGTCCCACCATGAAGTCTATGGATATATTTTCCCATTTCAACTCTAAAAATGGTAATGGATGAAGCACCCCATTCGGTAACTACCACTCTTCTTTAACCTATTTATATGTCAAACATTTCATGGTAAAATTTGAAATATCTATTTTCATTCCATCCCACCAATAAAAGTCTCGATTGTCTCTGTACACATTAGTACTACTAGGATGAACTAAAAATAGAGAACTATGAGATTCACACAAAAACTATTTCTTCAACTAAGAATCAAATGGAAAACACAATCATTTTCCAGATCATAAAACATAATCTTTATCAATGTTAAATTCTGGAAACTTACATATTTTAACCAATTCTAAATTTTTCTGTAGCTCCTTGTCAACCTTTTATGCTCACTTAACATTGTCTGAAAATGATGACTACACTTAAACCCTAAAAAAAATAGAGGAATTTTCTCCACCAACAACATCGAATCCAAAATTCATAAAATCATTAATAAAAGGATCTTTCTCCAACCATAACATAGTTAATGATCCATGATTTTTTGACTCAATCCATCTACCACTTTGTTTTATTCTCAAGGATAGAAATTGATCTTGAAGTCATAATCCTTTATCAATTCAAGCCATATTATTTTCCTCATATTTAATTCCCTAGGAGTGAATATATACTCCATAATTTTATGGTCATTATATATTTCACATTTGGCTTCGTATAAATGATGCCTACAAATTTTCAAAGAAAAAACCACATTTTATAATTCCAAATCAGGTGTTGGATAATTTAACTCATGAGGTTTTAGTTGCCTTAAAGAATAATAAATTACCTTATCATTATACATCAGAACACAACCAATTACTTTTTAATAAAGCACCACTGTTTAGGAGAAACACTCCATTTCTAGAATGTAGGGCCAGAACTGGAGAATTCACCAATATTCTTTTAAATTCCTGAAAATAATCATCACATTATTTTATCTATATGAATTTAACTCCATTTCGAGTTAACTTAGTTAGTGGACTAGATAATCATGCAATGTTTTCAAAAAACCTCTAGTAATATCCTACCAAACCAATAAAACTATGAATATTGGTTATGTTTTTAGATCCTGGACATTCATAAAAAACTTTTATTTTGTAAGGATCAATAGTTATGCCATCTTTTAGAACAATGTGACCATGGAAAGAATTTTTTGCATCCAAAATTTACACTCGCTGAATTTTCCATACATTTTCTTTTCTTCTAAGGTTTTTTAAATGACCCTTAGATATTTTTCATGATCCTATTTACATATAGAATATACCAAAATTTCATCAATAAAAAAACCATAATTTTATCCCAGAACTCATGAAATATTCAATTCATAAGATCCATTAATACATCAGGTGAATTAGTTAACCCAAACGAAATATCAAAAAATTAATTATATCCATTTCTAGTTTGGAAAGCCAATTTTGGAATGTCATCCTATTTCACCTTCAACATATTGTAACTAGATCACAAGTCAATCTTAGAAACATACTGAACTCCCTAGAGTTGATAAAAGAAGTCATCGTTGTGAGGAAAAGGATACTTATTATTAATAGTAATGTTATTCAAAGCTCTATAATCAATGTGAAGTTTTATGGAACCATCTTTCTTTTTAAAGAACAAAACAGAAGTTACCCATGGTGATGTGGTTGGATAATTCAAGCCTTTATCAAGAAAATCCTCCAACTAATTTTTCAATTCAAGAAGTTTCATTTGATCTATTAGATAAGGGGGATTTTAAATTGGATTAGTACCAGGAACCAAGTGAATTGTGAATTTAACTTCCCGATCATGTGTAACACTGAGTAACTCATCAGAAAAAACATCAAGATATTAATTTACCACTGGTGCATCATTAATCTGAATAGTTACCTTATTTTCAACCATATGAGAAAGATAAATATTATTTCCATCTTTCAATAGTTTCTCAACTTCCTGATATATTATCAATTGTATGGGTTAGTTCTCGTATACAAACTGAAACTCTTTTGGAAATACAATTTCATTATCTCTATAGTCAATCTAATCATGATAAAAAAAGACAATACTGACCTAGAATGACATCAAACCTTATTAAGGGAAAAACAATATGGTTTTTTAGGTATTGTCTTTCCACAGATAAAAAAAGGAAGATTCTTACAATTCTTTTTTGTTGTAACATTTACCCTGGTGTTTTAAAAATAAGTTCTGGTCTCATTTGTTGAGTTGATATTTCTAATTAACAAAAAAATTTCTCAAAAATAAAGGAATGTGTAGACCCTATATCAAAAAAGAAATTATAAAAATCTATGCAAACAAAAAAAGTACCTAATATCACTTCATTGGATGGCCTGACATCTGCTGACATAGTTGTTAAGGATCTCACTATACATTTCTTCTTATAGTCAGTCTACTTTCCATCAAGTGGATCTTTCTTTGGGAAGGAATTTTCATAATGACCCATCTCACCACATTTGAAAGACTTCACATTTTTCTTATTATGATTAATCTTTGGATCATTTACATTACAATCTTGAGCTATATGTCAAAACTTACCACATAAAAAACACTTTCCATTTTGATAAGACATTCCCCAGGGTTATTTTTACCATAATTTTAATAAACTAGAAATTTAACATTCTTACCATTAGATTTCTTTGATTGATTATTACCCATCGCTTTCCATATGGACCTCTTCTTCTCTTTATTTTAAAATTACACGTGATCATCATAGAACTCCATTTCTACCATCTCAACACATCATAGAATTTTCTCATAACTTTTTAATTCTCAGGAGGCCAGTATCTTGGCTTCAATCCTGAGTAAAAGTGACTAATTTTGATATCAAGATCCCCAATAAGATTTGGAGTGTACCTTTCTAGTTAGGTGATGTTTTCTTCATAAACGACCACTGAATCTTTCTACATTTTCCTCAATTCAGGGAATTTAATCTTCATCCTATATTTAACCAACTTAGGAAAATATTTTTCCAGGAGTTTTTTTATACTCATCCCACTCTAAGGATTCGATCTCCTCTCTATCCATGATATCCTTGACCATTAACCAACACTGATCAGATTCAATTTCAAAATGATAAATGTAAAGCCTAAACTTTTTATTATTTAAACATCCCATAACATAGAATATATTTTCAAGGGATTTAATCCATCATTCAGCCGCTACTGGGTCAGAAGATCCTCTTTAAAAAAGAGGGTGTTTACTTATAAAAAGTTCCACTATCATGATGTTACTTTGTGGCAGCTCTAGTTATTCTCTTTCATGGATTCCAACACCATTTATTACCTATGTATGTTGAGATATTACTATCACAAACTTCTTGGTTTCAATTCCTACCATTCTTGGTTGCGGATTCAGAAAGATATCAGCCTCTCAGTTCCTTCCAACTTTAGCTTCCCTATTTCTTCTATATAAAACCATTCTGAATAGACATATCATAGATGAATCAAAAGGGTAATCTTTAAATACTATACCATTCATCATAAACATAAGGTAAAAATCATTTATGGTATTTTTTTAACATTATACTAACTCTGAAAGTTATCTAAACAATGTTATGATACCAACTATAAGGACCCGAACATAAACATTACATAATCAAGATATTTAAACTAGATTTCACCACTTCAAATTCAAAAATATATTTTTTGTTTAGAGTTTTAGAAATGTAGGACATAACTAATACATATCAACCCATAAGAAAACAAAGTGGGTACCATTAAAACAATATCCATTTCTTCCAAAACATAAATGTTTTAGCACAAAACAACAACAACATGATTTCTTTGAAAAATCTTCAAAACATTTAACATGAATTACTTCTTTCTCTAACACATACTTATAACCTATGAAAAAAATTTAAAACATGTGATGAGCATAAAAATATCAATAAGGGATATAAAGAAAGAAAGAAACCATTAGTCCATGAATACTTATAAACATATGAAATCATTTTCACAAAGATATACTTCTCACCCATATATACATCGTGTAACAAGATATTTCCATAAAACATTATAGACAATATATAAAACCATAAGGGTATCCTAGGGAATTACTTACTTATATGGTAACCCTTGTGGCGACCTTATGATATGTAACCCCTACAACTACCTTATAATGTAACCCTCGCTGCTACCTTATGGTGTACCAAATGTAGTTACACTTGGAGAAACCATATGGATGACCTCAAACATACACATGAACAATGCATTGGTGGGAGATATAGTTCCAACCCTTCATCATAAAAAATTCTGAAGAACCAGAACATAATCATAAAACATGAATAACTACATAAAAACATTGCTTTTGAAATTCATAAAAATAGAATTTTAAAAGAGTATTTTTAAAGGAAAGTCCCAAAAAAATATTATATAATTAATGTGATAATTAATATTATGAAATTATTATGTGTATATACTATAATGAAACATAGTAAATCATAACATAAACCAAATTCATTACACAAATAATCTTGGTATCACATAATTAATGAAGTACAAGGTTAAAACGAAGAATGGAAATTGGGTTAAGAATTCCCTTACCTTAGGTAAATCTTACGTAAAACATGTTTGAAACTCATTTATAATGGTTAAAATGGTGTTATTAATATTTTACAGAATCATATTCATGTTTATAACACCTTATATGATCATTTTATAACATCATTTGTCCCATTTATAAATATTATTTTGTTATTTATATTTTTTCGGGTGCGTTCTTTACATGATTTCCATGATCGGTTCCTAAAGGATTTTTATTACAAATAGAAGAGAAACTAAAGAAGTGGAATGAAATGGTGTTAATATGTTTCTAGAATATTAAATGATAGCATAAATAATACTGGTTATATTGTATGAGGTCGAATCATTAGATAAATCGTTAAGTATATTCTTTTAGATCATTTTGGTGGTTCTTTGATAATCACAAAATTGTTTCATCATATACCTTTAATATTATGCATATAATTGAATTAAAAATCATAATAGAGGTTATATCACAAAATTTAAAATCTGTTTCAACCATTAAAATGGTTTTACAATTAGTTTTGAAGTATGCAAATGAAATTGAAGATACATTATCCATGATGTTGGAAAATCAACACATCAGAGATGATGTTTTTATTTTTAGAATAAGTGGAAGAGGAGAGGAAGAATGATGACGAATTTTTACATAAAAATGACAAATAAAAAAGAATATATATAATAATATATCTTTCATGCCTCTTGGATAAGGCCAGGAGAAGATATTGTAATAAATTAAAATAATTGGAAAGAATACACAAAAAAATAAAATACAATATTTACCTCTTGATCTCTTTTCCCAGAGATCCTCATTGCGGCCTTTGGTTTTGGCCTTTTGGTGAAACCAAAAGGTCTTGGACATGGGTAAGATCCTTAGAAAGGGGATCTGGTAGAATTTAGACAATTCTCAATGCTTGAGAGGTGTGAGAAGAAGACGGGGTGAGGGTGGTATTTATAGTGAAAGTGAGAGAGTTTTAAATTATTTTCAAAGGACACCATGGTATTTGAAAAACCATGGGATTGATCATGGGTTTTTACCATGGTATTGGAAAATTGAGATATTAAATATCTTATTTTAATACTCAATATTAGACTAGAATTATTACATCATTATGACATCATTATGATGTCATCAAACACACTGAAAACAAAAAACTGTATTTTTACAATTCACTGAAAATCCAACTATCAAAGAAAAATCTCAAAAATTTACCCTAACCATTTTTTGACATTGAGAATTAAAAAATAAACACCATTTACTAAAAATTATTTTCTAAATATGATTAATTTAATGTTTAAATAAAATTTTAATTTATTTGAAAAATAACAATTGTAATGCTCTAACTCATTTTGTATCACCTTGAAAAAATAATCAAGATATAATTATATTATAACATTAAGAAAATAAAATATTAATATGATCTACTATATATAAGGGTCATATTACAATTCATATTACTATTCACCAAAAAACAAGTTGGATCTATTTGACTCCAAATAACTTACTAATCACAACTATATATGTACGTTTTTTAAAATTCAAATCATAGAAGCAGAAATATTATTTTTAACAGATAGTTTATAAAAATATCCTTAAAACAAAGTTTTATTATGTATATATTTAGTTTTATATGCATTTCAATTTATTTTTAAAACCATGGGGTGTTACACTGATAAATGATGCAATTTAAACATAAAATATTTACCACATTCATAACATTGAATCATAAGACTCGTGAAAGGATAATTTTAAATGAATATTAAAATATCAAGAGAATAAATAAATAAATTATTTTAAATTTCTATTATTTTGTATAAATACCTCATAAAATAAGATAGGTATATAACATGACATTTGTATCAATTAAGGAAAACTGAGACAAAAATCTCTTGCCTCTTTGGAAGCATTTAAATTGTAAAAGTCATGAAGGAAATATGTTAAAAAGGATACTTAAATCCCAATAATTATAAGTATAATTATCATAAATTAATTTCACTTTATGTATATATACCACTTAAATGAAATAGTTAGTGGATATGGAATGTGTCTCCTAAAAGTAAAGAGTGACATGAAACTCCCTTACCACTTTAGTATTCTTTTGGATCATAATCCATAATAAATAATTACATAAAATAAAAAATTAAATATCATGAAAATAAGGAGATTTATGAAATAACGTATCAATGGTTAACTGTATACACCACATAAAATAAATAAGTGGTTAATTTTCATATGTCTCCCAAAAATAAAAGAGAGAGTACCAATCCCTTACATTGTTTCTTGACTTCCTTCATAAACATTCAAACCTCATGTATAATAAATATAAGTTTTTTATACATTAATTAAAAAACCATGAATATATATCTATATATCATATAATATATGATTTACATATGACTTTTTATTACCTGTTTAATAAAAATTCCTTATTAAAATCAGGTTTTAGGTAATAATTGATTTTTCATGTATCTCTTCATTTGTTATTTATGGTATTATTTCATTGATCAGGGATCCATAATATACATAATTTATTCCATGATATGATAATTCTATATACTTATTATATATTAATTTTTATTAATCCAAAAAGTTTAGAGATAGAAAACAAAATACACCATTCATTGAGATGGTAGGCTGCACGTATGCATGGATGTTGTTTCCATTTTCTAGATGGAATAAAAGAATGAAATTTAAATAGTATATTAACATGAAAAATAATTTTTATGTCTTACATATCACATATTTTAATTAAAAACCTCCTTATTACCTTACATGTATTGCATGAATGAATCACATAACTTCATGAGATACTAGTCCTCCGTACACACAAGCGACATTATCATATTCCAACCGAATAGAAAGTAAGTAGTTATATAATAAATATTAGGTCCTAAAGTATAATAAAATAAATAATATCATATATAGAAATTTAATACATCATTATATGTATCCTTTACTGGTGGTAATGAAAAAATGAATGACATCAACTCAAGAGAAGGTAGTCCACCATACACAGGAATAATGATTTCATATTAAATTTTATGGAAGAGGATAATGATTTAGGTTATTCCATAAAAATAATAACATTTTGGTATATATATTATAGTAAGTATATTATATTATTAGGGTTTAATAATAATTTATAGATGTTGATGATGAAATGAAATAAAATGGTCGATTATGGATGTTATCAATTTTTTGAACAACTTTATTTGGTTTGAACTAGAATCCTTCCTAGGTTGGATTCATGAAAAAAATACATATTATATGATGAGGTGAAGTAATTGAGGATGGTTTTGGGGTAGTTATTGTAAAAACTAATGGTTTTTGTATGTGTGAATAAGAGAGTATACATGGTGGCCTTTTATGATTGAGGTTAGTGGCACACATGTAATTTATCGAATGAAAAGTGTGTACCCACATTCGTAACATTTCAAAAAGAAAAAAATGGACCATTAATGATACTAAAAGTGTTAAGAATGAAATATTTCCATAAAATGTGAATTTTAAATGTTTTGGGTCAATTTTTAAATTTATAATTTTAGTTTATTCCCCTAGTAAAACCATTTTTACCTTAATTGTAGTAAGTAACATATACTATTTTCACTATTTATTATGGTAAAAAATTAATTTGATATAATTATATTATATAAATCAATATGATTCCAAATATTGAATCATTTTTTTTTAAATTCAATTCATATAAGTGGAAAAGTTTAATTTAAAACTAAACAAGTAGATGTGATTAAAAATAGGTTTTCCAAATAGAAGATCCTTAATAGTGTAAAATGTTTTGATATAATAATTTGATATAAAATTTATTCCAATAACATAAGTTTTATTAATATAAATATAATATATTTAATTTTACTTACAAAACCACATAATTTTTTAATTTTTTAAAATAATTTAAAAAATGAAATTCTTAATAACAACCAGTAGTGTCACTATTCATCAAAAAAGTATCTTGTAAGAAAATTATCAAAAATTAACCATAATAGAATTTTAAAAATATAATTTCAAAAATAAATTTTATTTCTTTCAAATAAAATTTCTTAAAATTTTAAAAATTAATTTCAAATATAAGTGCACAAAATGTCAAAATTGATTTTTAGAAAAATATAGTTTTAAGTATAAAATTGGATTTACAATTTTCTCTTCAATAGAAATCACATTAGATGAGTATTAAAAAATTTAATGAATATATAATTAATAAATTTCAGTAAAATAATTATCCAAAATATATTTTTTGAATTTAATGATTTAAAATATATTTTTTCACATAAAAATTTCTTTTTAGAAAAATAATTTTTTAATTTTTAAATGGTTATTATTATCATTTATAATTAATTAGTCACCAAAGAATTAAATTTCTAGACTTGTTTACTGAATATAATTTTATAATTTATTTAATCTTATTCATACCCTCCATTCTAAAATCTATGTGATTAATATGATATTAAATAATAATATTTTAATAGTATGACACATTGGTTTTAAACTTGATGTTGTGTGTAAAACTTGATAAACATGGTGTTTCATATAAAAAAAATATGAAATAGATTAATTTTTTTTGAAAAATATATTTCACAAAATATTAGGGTGTTACATTCTCTACCAATTAAATAAATTTTTTCCGCAAAATTTGAACTTGTTCTCAATAAATAAGGGTTTAATATCTAAAAATACCATTTGGGAAACCCACATCACAAAAAATGTCAATAAAATATCCTTTTGAGAAGAGAGAATAGAGTGTGAGAAGGCATCATATAGTCAAATATAACATGGTTTATATATTGGATGACACTATTGGGAAGTGAAAACATGGAAATATAAGATAACTTGAACACATAAATACTAATGGAAAGTTATAGAGAACATGGTCAGGGGAAGTTAACGACTATAAAGCTATAAATACAGAATATATGAAAAGTTCATTCATTCATCTAAAATGAAGCTAAATGTATAAAAATTTATTTCAAGATCCTTTTCTTAATGTTTAATAGTTTTCATGATAAGATATACTTAATTAATTTCATTCTATTTTATAAGCAAAATATCATCTTTTGGTTACTCCTGGATCAATTTCCACATTCTATCTTATATTGAGGGATGAGTTTTTAATGTCTACAGAACTAAATAATAATAAGTTCTTTAAAATAATGATAATTCATTCATAATATCTATGGTTATTATCAAAAAAAATATTTTTATCATATGTTATCCCATATACACAAATTTTCATGTGTTGAAATAATACATTAATCTCGAAAACATTATCAAAATATCAATATAAACCATTCCATAAATGGTTAACCTTGTAACCCTCCTAAAATTAAAATTTTACAATGAATGTCACCAATTTCAACAAAATAAAATTAACATTAATCCCATAAATATAATAAATTTTCTCTTCATTGTAACATTATATATACGGTAATTCCATAGTCATATATTTTCTTTAAAAAATGTAATAACAAGAAATACCATAAAACCTTAATGAAAATATACATACTTCCTTAATCCTTGAATAGAAACAAATAATATTGAATATATTCCTTAAATCCATTTTTTTAAAATCCTTAATTAATAATATACACAACTTTTCCAACAAAACATTAATCAGTTAAGGTTTCATCAATACTATATACCTTACTTTATCTATATACATCATCTCATTATCCCTGTATCATTACCTCAACATCAGGAAAATATTAGGCGTTATCATTCCTTAATAATTTTTTTGTAAAATATAACATTTACATTAAATCACTTTTCTAGGTTATTAGAACCATTTAACATATTCTTGAAAATACTTAACAAAATACTTCTCATTAAAATTCCTTATATATTTCACTATTCATATACCATAATTCTTGAATTATAATATATAAACACTTCAATAATCCCACTTCCTTCTCAAACCATTAACTTGGATTCATAATATTATTACATAATACCTCTTTCAAATAATATGAAATACAAATCATAGATTAACATTCATTAACTTCAATTTAATTAGGCTTCTCATGTTTAAAAAAATACGGTAAGAACAAACCATAAATTTCATTTTTCATTCTCCATCACTTCATTATTATTATTATAACCATTAGTCATAACACCTTGATGATTTTATCATGGGATTTACCACTTTGGCATTAATTCATATAATTCTAATATTTTCAAAATTTATAACCATTAATGATTGATTATTACTTAGGGAAACCATAATTCTCATCTATTTTGTTAACCAAAAATTTAATTTTCCCTTGTAAATTAATTGCTTTTATCTCTTCTTCTCTACATAGAAGATAACTTCCAGTTCCATTGAGACATTACCTTGAGTGTTTCATCCAATATTCCTAAAAAATTGGAAATTGTGACTTATTTACGATATTATCTCCACTACTTGAACTCTCATCGAAATATAGCCATATCTTCTTTAGTGAGTACAAGAGTTTGTTAAGATCCACATTATTAATCATGTTTTTATAGCTAATTAGGTGTAATCACAATATTCATCACTCCGTTAATCATCCCATTTGGATTTTCATTACCATATTTTCTATAACATTTAATGTTAATATAGTTCCTTCTGGTATTATCAATTTTTTTAAAACAATAAATCACATTGTGAGCGATAATAATCATATTAGGGAACCACATAATGATGAAAAATAACTTATGTGATGTAAAAATCAAGGGACACCCTTTTTTAATATTTTCCACCTTTGGTTTATCCTAGGTAATTGATTGTCAAAATATTTTTAAATCATTCCTGATGGTTCATAATGATTTTTTGATTTTCAATAGAATATCCCCCAGGAATGTTAAACCATGTGTGAAGTAAGGTGCATTTTCATGTACCAGGTGATAATTGAGTCCATATCTATGTGCCCTTTTCAAATTTATTACCCCTAGGTACCTTTATGCCATATCCATGTACAATTTTAGTATTAATAATGGGATTATAATTCTTGGAAACCAATAGGTCTATCCATTAAAAATTATCCAAGAAATGTTATTATATTTTGAATCATCTGTAGAATTATCCTTATCTATATCCCTAGTCATATCCTTTGAAATATCCGTACAAATCTATATAATTGTTTCTCATTCTAGTTTCAAAAGGTTAGCTAAAACATTACTCTAGTACCAACTATTGAGACCCAAGATTTTCTTACATATATATTAAATATTTTTAGATGAATATTCATTTCATTACAGAAAAACACACCTAAGGATTATAAAGGTAGAGTTCCTTTGTAGAGTATTCACAAAATCATTTTATTTCTTGAAATATCTTCAACATATCCTATAATGAACTTCCCACCAACTACACTTCTTATAAATAACCAACCTAAAACATTTCTTCATAACCTGGGGAAATGAAAGATATGAAAGGGTGAGATTAAATGCTCAATAAAATAAAACAAGAGAGATACATGAGAATAACATTATCATAGGGGTATGAGAACATGAGAACAGAATTTTAAAATGAGACCAAACATATCAAGGTTCCTAACATTGAATTCTGAAACAAATATTGGTAGTTTATAAGACATGAATCAAAATGAAATCAATGAATAATATCCATGAGAAAATAACATTAGTACAAGACATAGAATTATGGAAGACACATAATCATATAAATTCATGTCCATAGATGTTAAGGAAAACTGCCAAGGCTATCATAGTGGAATGGGATCACTACTCAAACCATCATAGTAGTCAAATTTTACTCCAAATACCATCATAGCAGAAAATTCCCCTAACTAAAATGAGATCACACACTATTCTAGCCATCCATATATCATGAGACATAAATATATACACAATTAATGGGAGGGAGATATAGGTCCCACCCATCACAAAATAAAAATAATATGTAAGTATTCCACAAGATCAAAAATAATTCATTATATTATAACCCATTAAATGAATTGGGCTTGATAAAAATTTCATCATATCAAAGACGATGGAAGATATATTGGTTTCGTAATCATTTCACCATTACATCAAATCATAATCCATGAAAATAATAATGTTACATAAGTATTTAATAATGGTATAACCCTTTGAAAATAAAAATGTTTCATAAACATCATTCCATCATAAAAATAAACCATTTTGATAAAGAATAATAATGATATCTATGGATTATATCCCCAAAAAGTCATAGTTAATATCAATGGATGTCAACTTAGAGGAAAAATAATTTTTAAACATCATTTAAAATAAACTTATGAATAATAAGTTTCCTTTGAAATTCAATTTTTTAAACTACCTATCTATACAATATTTTGTATATCATTTTCTTTGAAAATAACCTTGAAAAAATATATATTAATCATTAAAATTCACTTAAAAAATTTCATGAGGAAAATATCGTTTCTTCTATGAAATAAACCTTTTTAAGACACAAAATATTTAAAAATCCTTTTCTTTTAAAATACCCTTGAAGAAATATAATGTAATCTTTAAAAAATAATTAAACCTTTTCTTGACTAAAATAAATTTTCCTCATAGAAAATAACTTTTTAAAACATAAAAAATTTTCAATGTCCATTTAATTGAATATAACCTGGTAAGATTATAATGGTAGAATTAATGTAATTATTTATTATGATGGAATATAATTTCATTTACTCCGTTCAAATTAAAATGAATATTCCTTTATCATTTTTGATAAAATCAAAATTAAAATTGTTTATATGATGACATGAAGATTCCTTTCAAAAGAACATGTAATAAATTCTATCACGGGTAAAAATGAAATTAACTAATCATTTTTAAAATGTAAAAAATTTATAAAACACTTCTTTAAGACATGGTTTTGGAAAAAAACATATTTTCGATTGAAGAGAGAAATAAAGATGTTTTTTATTAAAAATATTATTTTAAACTCATGAGTACATAAATAGAGGGGAATGAAGGGAAAACATGTATTACCATGAAATAAACTTATAATAATTAAAATCCTATGTTTCTTTGGAGTCTTATCATATTATTTTATAATTAAAAACATAATCATATACAATCCTAATAAATGATGAGATTGTAACATAAAATCGTTACCACGTGGTAACAATGAATCGTAAGACCCATAAAGGAATAATTTTAAATGAATATTAAAATATTATAATAATAAATATATTTATGATATTTAGTATCAAATGGGTTGTATATACACCTCATAAAATGGTATTGGTGCATAACGTAACATATGTCTCAATGATGGAAAATTGAGAGAAAAATCCATTAGTGCTTTGGTAATATTGGAATAGTGAACTAAATGATGGAGAGATATTAAAAAGAATATATAATTCCCTATAATTTTTGGTTGAATAATCATAAAATACATTCATGGGAATTATATATACAACATAAAATAAATAGGTGGTGAATGTGACACATGACTCACATAAGTAAAAAGTGAGATGAAAATCTTGTACCACTTTAGTAATCTCTTGGATATTAAGCCTCAATAAATAATAACATAGAATACAATTTTAAATGTTCTGAAAATAAGTATATTCCTGATATATCATATATATGGGATAGAATATACACCACAAAAAACAAAATGAGTGGTGAATTTTTATATGTCTCCCAGAAATAAAAGAGAGACTAGTAATCTCTTACCTTATCTCCTGAATTCCATCATACATGTTCAAAATTCATGTATAATAAATATAAGTTTTTATAAATATATTAAAAAACCATAAATAGATTTATTACACTATATATTATTTACTTATGACCTTTTATAAACCATCTATTAATAATTCCATGTTAAATTCACGTTTTAAGTAATAATTTATTTGTTTTTTCATGAATGTATTGATTATTTATTTAAAGTCCTATTATATAGATAATTGTTCCATAGTCTCCATAATTTTAATAATGATATAATTAACACATATATTCATTATATATGTACTTACAGTAATCCATAAAATTTACATATAGAAAATGAATTAAACAGTTCATGGAGACGGTATGTCATATGTACACATAAAAATTATTTTCATTTCTTCTATAGATTTAAAGAAATAAAGGTACATAATATATTACTGTTTAATAATAATTTTCACTTTATTTATATATAATATTTTTATTAAACCCATCCTTATCACCTTCTATGTAAATCATCAATTAATCATATTGCGTTGTGAGGTGGTAGTCCATCATACACAAGAGTGATGTCATCATATGACCACATAATTGAAAGTTAAAAAGGTATACATGATATAATAATTAAATAAGTATAATAATATCATTAATATCACACAAAAATATTAAATACATTATTTTATCCATCCTTGAGTATTAGTAGTATAAAAATGAATGACACTGGTTCAAGATGCAGAAGTCTTCCGTAGAGACGATGTGTGATTTGTTTCCCATTAGATCCAAGAGGAGAAGGATTTAGGTTATTAAATTATCCTAAAAACATATCTGTATATGTTAGATTCTATGGTTAGTATATCATCATGATTCAATGTGAATTGAAGCTGGTGGTGAAATAAATTAAACAAAACACTTGTTTTGGGATGTTACCTCTACTTCGAAAAGCTTCTTTTGGTTTTCACTAAAATCCTCCCAAGGTTTCATTTCTGATTAAAATAAGGAATATTAGATTATAGGAGAGAATTATGGAAGTTATTTGTGAATTTTTTCTGAACCATTGATTTTGGGAAGTGTGAAGTTGATAAGAGATATGTGGCCTTTTATAAGTGAGGTTAGTGGTACACTTGTAAGTTTTGAAAAGAAATGGTGTACCAATTTTTTTCACATTCTACAAGGATATAAAAAGGAAACTTCTCTATAATATAAGATATAATATAAATATATAGACATAAAATTTGTTTTGGGCTAGTTTTGGGCCATTTTAACCCTTATTTTTTTTAATTTAACCCTTGATAAACCCATTTTTTACCTTAACCTCAGTAGACAAATTTACTCTTGTCACAATTAGTTATGGTCAAAAAATTAATTGATATTATTAGTTAATATAATTTATTCTCATTAAAAATGTTGAATATATTTTCCAAATTTAATTCAAATAATGGGTGAAATTTAATTTAATATAAAACCAATAGACGTGATGAAAAAGTTGTTTTTAAAGAGAAATTATTAAAAAGTTTAAAGGATTGTATATCATATGTCAATATTAAATTGATTAAAATAATATAAATTGGAATAATAAACATATAATTGAACTAATTTTACATTTAAAACAATATAAAATCAATTTGTTTAAAAAAATTAAATTAAATTACAATTTTTAATAAAAACATATATTTTTTACTATTCATCTAAAAATATAATTTTTCGAAAATTCCCAAATATTCTCCCTAAGATAATTTTGATATACTAATTTAAAAACTTCATTTCCTTTTTTTTAAATTTAATTTTCTGCATGTTTCAAAAATTAGTTATAAATATAAGTACATAAAATGAGATATAACTACTTTTTAGAATGGTATTGTTTTTAACTATTAAATTGGACATAGTTTTATATATTCTCTAGAAAACACATAATATTAATGTTAAAATTTTAACTGAATATATAATATATAAATTTCAAAAAAATCATTCACCAAAAGGGATTTTTTTAATTTTTTTATGTAAAAAACATCTGTGTGCATAAAAATAGTTTTCTTAGAAAAGATTTCCATTATTTTCAAATGTTTTTTATTTTCATTTATTATTAATTGGTCACCAAAAAATAATTTTAAATACATGTTTAATGAATATATTTTCATAATTTAGTTAATCTTATTTATACCCAAATTTTCAATAGCTAAGTGGTAACTATCATATTAAATAATTGTATTTTAATAATGTGTCAGTTTTCATTTTAACTCAGGGTTTCCTATAATGGAACCTAAATTAATTGTTTTATAAAATAAAATATATAAAAATGATTAAATTTTTATATAAATATATTTCACAAAATCTCTAGGTGTTACATATTTTGCATAAAATAATATTAGTGAAATAAGAGTGTGTCAACACGAGTCATAAGTAGAAAATATTGAGACATAATAGGATATCATAGTCATATGAATATAGATTAATATTTTGAAACATAAATAATCAAAGAAAATAATTTCCATTATCATGTATTACATTGAAGACCATAATCACATAGTTAATAGAGTCCCATATTTTTTATTTCACTTAACATTATCGTTATTCAGTGGTAGATTAGTTACCTTACAAGATTGGGTTCACTACCCAATACCTCATATGTTATCTCATGAGATATTATGTCTCTAAGATCACATTTATTCTAGGTGGATCTCTCTTTGAGTTTTTCTTTGAACAAATTTCATTGGGTTATCCTTTTTCTTTAAGCCAGAGTGGATGGGTCTTATTCAGAGATGAAAAAGGATTTGTGAGGAAAATGACCTATATTTAAGGGATGTATATTTTATTTAATTAATGGAGTAGAGTTATAAATGTGTTAAATGTGATTATGATTTTTTTCATGGGTTTGGAAGGCTTCAGAAGTGGATCAGGAACTTTTACAGAAGTTGGGATGAAAATTGTTCGCTGAGAAATTAAAACCTTGTATATGGTACGTGATGTGTAACTACCGTAAGACACATATTATGAACTGTTTAATGATATGAAGTGGTTACATATCATGATCTTTATTTACATAATGTAGTTCTCTATCAAGATAAACATTAACCTTTGGAGATGCATTTTATAGCATATCTATTTAATTGGGAAATAAACAATGTGAAAGGGTTTCACTACGTGTATTACACGAACCCTATGGTTTTAAGAGGGAATATTGTATGATTATTTCATTCCATAGAATGTATCATATCATCTCAAACCTAGTATGATTTCAAGGTGATTTTTAGTCTCATCTTCTATTCAGTACATCTCAATTACACATTCAATCCCTAGGGAATTGTTTTCCTATGTTTTCACATGCCTTCCATCATTCTTGTCATTATTGTGTAAATATATTAACCATATGTTTTTATGGGTTTTATTCTTAATTTTTAATGATTTAGGTTACCTATTACAACCTTCTATGTCTTCAACTCTTTTTAATTATATTATTGGAAGAATTATGTTAATCACTGGAAAATGGTAAAGGTTCTAAACCTAACACAATTGTATTTTTATGTGTCACGTCCTAAATTAATTTTACTATAAAGATGATACATGAGATGCAATTAGTTTATTTATTTATTAAAGAGAAATCACGAGTGAAATATTATTTTGATCCCTTATATTCAATTTTTTCTGCGATTGGGCTTATAGATACTCATTATGTGAGTGAAACTTTGGATAATGGTTTAATTTTTTTTTATAATGATATAATATTGTATTTGATTTATTAGAATAGAATGAAATTTCAAATGTAATATGGGATATTGATATGGTTGTTAATAAATTAATATATTAAAAAATGTGTAGTTGAAATATAAATGGTGATTTTCATAATTAACCGTTGAGGATTATGACATTATATTGTGATATCCTTATAGTTATTAATTGTTTGGTTAACATTATGTAATGCTTATATTGAGCGGGAACTTCCCAGTCCCATGATATAATTCTTATATTTAGAAGGATCTACCGAGTCCCTTGCTTTAATGTTTATATTATGTAGGATTTTCCCAGTCCCATTATGTAATTCTTATATTGAGAAAGCTATACCCAATACATTATAGTGATTCTAATATTGAGTGGGATATTCCTAGTCCCATGTTGTAATGATTATGTTGAGCGGGATCTTCCCAGTCCCATTCTATAATGCTTATATTGTGAAGGATCTACCCATCCCCATATAGTAAATCTTATATTGAGTGGGCTCTACTGAGTCCCAAGCTCTAATTCTTATATTGAGATGGAACATCCTTATCCCTTGATGAAATTATTATATATTGGGCTTGAACTAGATTTCTATGATTTTTCCAAGGATATATGGTTATTGGTTGGGATGGATATTTTATATGTTCAGAGATATTCTGGCATGGTGTCGAATTATGTCACATTTTATATTGTATTAATTAATTAATCAATAAACCTATTTATCACTTATTTCATACACTTATTTTAAGATCGGTTGTATTTAGAAACAATGGTTCCAACCTACTATTATTTAGTCACACACGATTTAGGCCTCCATTTGGTACATGACTAGATTTCATAGATGTAGGTGTAGAAAAGGACAAGGGAACCTATGGTAGAATTATTGATTGTTGGTAGGACTATTGTTTGGATATAGGGCCAACATAAGGTTAGAGACCAGGTTCATTTGAGTTTATTTGGGTTCAAAAAATTATTTTTTTAGTATTGTTTTCAGTTTGGAATTTATATACATCTCAATTTATTATTACATGAATCCATATTATTAGTATATTGGATTCTCCTTTATTTCCTAGTTATATTATATATGGTTTCTTTTATATATATTACTCTAATTATATTAATTTATATTCCCTATATCTTTTTTTATGTAACATGATATAAGGGGGTACAGCCTACCAGCTAAAGTCATCACACCTCAGCTGCTAGTCAGCAACCTCTAGCTTACAGGGAGGTGTGATTGAGGTATCATAACCCACCCTTTTTTTCCACATAAAAGAGTTCCAGATTATGGGATGTTAAAAGTTTTATTAGAGGAGAAGTTTTTTCTTTTCTATTTCTTTACTATTTTAGAAAGGTAGAAAGGAGAATAAGATGTTGTTTTGGCTAGGTAATTAGCTTGTTTAGGGGAGTAAATAACACATGTATGAGGGAAGAACTAGGTGCCCAGGGATGGTATTGTTTTTCTCAATTACCTCTTGTTATAGTTAGTGTTATTTCAATCTATGTGATCCACATTTTTTGTGATGTAATTGTTTATTGTGATTTAATATTGTATCCTGGAATGGCATGAGCTGAGTATTCGTACATCATGATATGCACATAGGGATATATATTGATAAGAATTGTTATTTACAAGGAAATATTTATTTTATGTAAAATATTATATCCCATATGAAATGTGAAATTAGATACCTATTATATAAAATAAATGAAATGAAAGAATTGATATTCCATGCCAAAACACATGTAAGACATATTTAGAGGGACTGATAGAAGTGGTTCTCTATTGAAATCACCTATTGAGTTTGAACTTGTTGTTATATCTAGTGTTCAATATAGTATGTTTGTCTTGTAGAGAAGGTTTCACATTTTCATATTTTAATTGAGAATTAGGATATTGGAAATTAGTTTTCTTCTAATGTAGTTGAGTTGGTGATTCTAGTTTCTGCTGGGGATCATATGGATTTTAAGCCTCATGATAGCTTCTTGAGGGTCACATAATCCCTATAATGGGAGACTATTCACACCATTCCTTTGATGTCTAATATGTTGAGATATGTTTTTCTATATAATCCACCTACATTAACTAGGGAGGGAGGTCCCCAGGCAGCCATGTTGTAGATAGAGTTAGCTTAGATGATCTTTAAGCATCTTGAGACAACCAGAGATTGGATGGTGAATCTTGCTAAATCTATGCTTCATAAACTATCAATGATTTGGTGGAATATTATAGAACAGGATGGGAAATAGGAGTAGTTATCTTAAAAGGTTATAGAGGTGAAGTTATTGACTAACCTTTATCTAGTGAAGTTGAGGGATGAGAAGGCTTATGAGTTCTTTCATCTGAAATATAAGGGAAAATCAGTAATGGATTATGCATAATGTTTCACCAAACTAAAATTATTTTCTATATATTTATCTAATGATGATATCCTGATGTAGATATGTTTTCAATATGGGAATTGTTATGAGATCAGGTCATAAGTGAATATCTTTATCTTGAAAATATATTTAGATGTCATGAATCAGACACTCATTATAGAATGGAATATGAGAGAGAGGCCCTGAAAAGTGGACATGATGTTTCAGTAGATAGAATTGGGAGCTCTTATTCTAGTGGAAATAAGCACTAAAATTAATTTTTTCACTAAGAAAATATATTATAGAATAATTAGGGAAGTGGGATTTCATCTTATGACTGTGTTCTATTGCAGTGCTTTGAGTGTGGCATGTTGGGCCAAATGGGGTTCAATTTCCATACCCCAATTTAGAGTTTCATTCTTGTAGCATGATGATCCAACTAAAGTGTTTTTTTGTTGGCTTATAGTAGCATAGTAGTTTCAGGGGACTGGGATAGGTACCATATTGTAGGAATGACTCAGGTACTCCTCATAAGACATGTAACTAGAGTACAATAGGAAATTTTAGTTGAGTATTGGGACATGGTACCCCATTGTCGGAATAGAAGTAATAGATAGAGGGGATAGCTCAAGGGAGTCATACTAGAGCCTAGGGAAAAGGGGAAAGTCAGTTTCCTATTATACAAACTCTTATGTTTATTCTTCATGCAGGATCATCTACCATTAAAGGTATGATTCTAGTATCATATTCCATATCTTTTATTTTTTGGATATAGGGGAATCACATTCCTTTTGAAAAATTTATGGTCTTTTATGTGGAAATATTTGGTGGTTTTTTGACCATCGAAACACTGTTGGTAGTGCAGTCAGCTAATATCTAACATTTCAAGGCATGTTCTCTAGAAACTATCAGTTACAATTTCTTATGGGAATTATTTGTACTGGAAATGATATATTTTGATTTGATTATTGGTATGTATTTTTTAATACTATACCTGGATCATATTGACTATTACTGGATTGAAATTACATTTCATTCTCCATAAGGAGATATCTTTTCTCACCAGGGTGAGTGGTATCTTCAAGAAGGTCATGCATGACTAATACATTACAGATAAAATTTTCTCATGGAATAAATATAATTAATTATTCTAGATGAGGGTGGAATGTAGTAGGATTATTTTCATCTAGTGTTAGTCCATTTTAAGGATGTCATTTCTAATGACTTATATAGATTACCTCCCAAGAGTGAGATCAAGATCATGATCGAGCTAGTGTAGGGAGAAAAGCTAATTTTTTTTCCATGGTATAGGATAACACCAGAAGAGTCCCATGATTCAAAATTCGAGTTTGAGGGTCTACAAGATAAAGGATTCATGTGGAATAATATGTGTCTATGGTGTTATCCAATTCATTTCTCTAAGAAGGCTGATGGTACATTTTTCTTATGTCTGGATTATCGAAGATTGAACTACATGATGGTCAAGAACTAGTATTCTCTTCTATGCATCGATGATCTCTTTGATCAACTGAGAGGTTCTAAGATCTTATCCAATATCGATTTTAGATATAGATACCACAAGTGGAGTGTGATACCATTGAACATACCTCAGACTACTTTTATAAGTAGGTATGTATTATATGTGTTCATAGTGATTCTTTTTGGATTGACAAATACAATAGAGGTATTCATGGACTTGATGAATCAAATCATTAATCATTTTCTAGAACATATTGTGGTGTTTTTTTGATGAAATATTATTGTAATCCATGTCAATAGAATATCATTCCCAACATCTTGACATTGTCTTGAGTACATTGATATATCAACATCATTATGTCAAGATTACCAAATATAGTTTATGGATTGATAATGTGAAATTATTCATTCAAGATATTAGAGGGAGGACTATTAGTGGACCTATATAAGGTTGTAAATCTGGTACATTTTGAATGACCCATGAATTTCTTTGAGATTTTAATTTTTCTAGTTTTATCGGGTTATTATTAATAGTTTATGTAGTACTTTTCCCATTTGGGAGCATTGATTTCTAACCAGACCAAAAAGGTAGTAATGTTTTTTTTGGTTGGACTCTTATGAAGGATAATTTTTGGAGATGAAGTGTGGGATGAACTCGACACCTTTCCTCACATTAACATTTCCTATTAAAGCATATACAATATTTTTGATGAATCCATATTTATACTCATAATAGTTCTGATGAAGGAGGTTATTCGTCACTTATGGCTCTAGAAATATGTGGCCACATGATAGGAGTTACCATACTCATGATTTGGAGTTATTTATGATTGTATATTCCATGAGATATTGGAGACACTATCTTATGGGTGAGAATTTTTTGGTGTACACATAACACAATATCCTTATGTATATCTTTTCTCAGTGGGACCTGAACCTTCGATACAGGAGGTGGGTTGAGTATCTGTAGTCTATTGACATTGAGTTTAATTATTCAATTAGAGAGGGAAACTTTGTTTCCAATTATTTAAGCCATAATATGTAGATAGATGAATTTTCAAAGTCATATAATGAGTGGAAGATGATGGAACTATTTATAGACATGCATCTAGATGTTCAAGAGTCTCAGGGATGAGTATATATGACTTTGATATCTATTATACCCATTCATTGGGATTGGATCAAGAAAGAGTATATATCTTATTTTGAGGTCTTAGTTCTAAGAAACAACTTATTTGGTGGGGAGACACCATCATTAATTTCTGTTCGAAATGAAAATTCTCCTCTTTTATCTATTAAAGTATAGGTTCTTATTGTCTTGCAAGATAAGATTATGAGAGATTTTCATGCATCAAGATGGGTGGTACATCCTGGTTTGACCATGTTGTATCATTATCTTTGTAGATAAAACTGATAGTCATAAATATAGAAGGAGTTACCTAGAATTGTTTTGAGATGTTTCACTTTTTAGTAGGTGAAATATGACCATCAAAGTCTATATGGGTTGTTATAGCTTCTATGAAATCCATAGTTGAAATGGGATGATGTCACTAAGGCTTTTGTGTTAGGATTACCAAGGAAACCCTATAATAATGATCTAGTATGGGTAATCATGGATTGACTGAGGTAGTTATACCACTTATTTCCTATCAGGGAGACCTTAAAAGATGATGATCTGTGTATTTTCTACATGCGTGAGATTGTATGGTTCTATAGTGTTTTGAGGAGTATCAGTTTGGATAGAGATCCTCATTTCACTTCATTGATCTGGAAGGGTTTTTACAAAGGTATGGGTTCACAATTTCATTTGATCACATCCTATCATCCTTAGACTAATGGCCATTCTAATAGGAATAGTCAGGTTCTGGTGTATATGATATGAGCCTATGTTTTTTATTTTGGTTGTTTGTAAGAGTAGAATATAGACCTCAAGGAGATTGAATATAATAACAGCTTATAGGAATAAATACATATGGATAATTTCTAGGCCTTGTATCGAAGGCCATGTCATTCACCTCTTTTTTAGCTAGAGATATGTGACTCCAATCTTGTTTGACCTAGTCTCATACAAGAGACGCTTAGGTTGGTTTCATTTATCAAGAGGGGGTTGGTGACTACACAGAGAAAGGAAAAAAATCATAAGCTGACCATAATTGATAACCACTACATTTTGAGGTTGGTCATCATGTTTTTCTTTGGGTGTCAACTTAGTTGGGGAAACACCATATCAGGAAACAGGTTAATATATCACCAAGGTATGTTTTCCTATTTTAGATAGTCATTAGGTTTGGTCTAATGGCGTAATTTTTAAACCTTTCATAGTGATACATTGCCTTTCATGGAACACTTCACGTGTTGCAGCTTCAGTTATATTATACTAACCATTCTCATATAGTAGACTTTGAGTACATTGATCATTTTTTAAATTCTACCTTTGAAGATATTGCAATATGGATTTTTGTAATGTAGTGATAAGTATCTCAAGGGTAGGATTATACCTCTAGTTTGAGTGTTGTGGTAGAATGGGAATGTTCATGAGGAGACCAAGGAGAGTAAATGTGATATATGAGCATAGTGGAGGGACTTCTTCATCGGGACCCCTACATGAAACATGGAGGAGCTTGAGGATAAGTAGTTATATGGTGGGAAAGTTGTATGATTATTCATTTATTTAGGTACACCCCTCTTTGAGTTTTTTTGTCCGTTTTATGGGTTATAATTTATCATTAAACCTTAGTGTTCGAGCTTTGATTGAATATAGAGAGCCTTTTAGGTAAAATGATATAATGTTTAAGGGTGTATGTTTTTTTTGAATTAATGGACTCTAGTAACAAACATGATAAAATAGACTATGATTGATTTTCATGAATTTGAAATGATTCATTGGTGGTTTGGGATCTTTCGTAGAAGCTAGGATAAAAACTGTTCATTGAAAAATTGCACTTTGTGTATATGTTACACAAAGTGTAACTTCCACAAGACACATGACATGAATTAGTTCATGAAGTGAAGTGGTCACATATTTTGAATGCAATTCATGTCGTGTAATGCTCGATCTGGGTAAATATTAACCTGGGGGTGACTAATTTTTTGGATTATCTATTTAATTTATAAACACACGACATAAAAGGGTTACAAATTATGTATTTTTCAATCCCATCAATTTTAAAAGGGAAGTATGTATTATAATTTCATTCTGTCATGTTTAGCCCTAATCCATCAACCATTATATGATTTTCAAGTGACTTTGGTCTCTATTCCTCTATTTGGAACATCTTAATTAAATATTTCATCCCAATTGAGTTGTTTTGTATAGGTTTTCCCTTCTCTTCCATCATTCATTGACATTTTGGTGTAAATATCTTAACTATGAGTTTGTTTTGGGTTTTGATCTTGATCTGGTGTGATAAATACTTCTTCTTATTATCTTTTATTCCTTAATCTATGTTGGTGATTAATTTTGGAACCATCTTAATAATCACCTGTAAATTGTAGGGGGTATAAATCAAACCATATGGTCTCTTTAATTGTAAAGTCAATAAAACATTTCGATTGTGTTGATGCAATGTGTGATATAATGAATTTATTCATTTATTAATGGTAAATAATGGATTGAACTATTGGTTAGATACCATAGATTCAATTTTTTATTAGACTTGACCTATGGATATCCATTTTAACACCCCAAGATTTCATAATACGTTACCTCTTTTAAGTAATTCAATAGCTTGCGCTACATGAAACACTGAGTTCAAGCGCATCATGAACTATAAAACTACCCATTTAAAAAGAGGTTATGAATATTACTAACCACATTTTGAATTATATATATATCCTATATAATTTAAACATTTATCTTTTTTGTTTCTTTGACATAATATAAGGAAAAATTCAATTTTTTAGATGAAAGAAGATTTTTTGAAAAAATGTAATTTTACTGCCTATTATTGGAGAACCCTTTTCAAATGAAATATTTGACACTTTTATAAATTCCATTTAACAAAATAAAATTCTTATTTAGAAGTAGGACATGAAAATTTAGTTTGGATAATTTTTTTTTGTGTTTTCTTGATAACTTTTATATTTTAATGAATAGTGAAAAATACTAAATTTTAATTGAAAACATTTTTTTAATCAAAATAATTTAAAGTGCTAAATTATGAATTTGAGTAGTTTTAAAGTATAATTAGATTATATTTTTTCCATTTAATCCAATGTTGGTCATTGGATGTAATTTCACTTTTTAATTAGACATAAACACATGTCAATCTTTTGGTAGTTTTTACTTCTTAGAAACACACTTTCTGGTTTTGACAATAAGAATTAATTTTAAATAAATTAATGAAACTTATTTGGGTTGAATTTGGTAAAATAGAAATAATTTTTTAATTTTGAACAAAAAAATTATCTTTGTGTGATTTGTTTTTTGTATTTTCATGAAAACATTCAATTTTTGATGAATAGTGTAAAACACTACACTGTAGATAAAAACCGACTTCTTCATTTAAATTTTTATTTTTAATAAAAAATTTATCTTAAAGTAAAAATAGATACATAATACATATATTAGTACAATTTAAATCATATAAGTCATTTTATAATAATATTATACATATAAAATTTTATTGAACTTTTTTAACGTCTTTTACCCAACTTCTAGGCACATTTGCAAATTTTCATAAAATGTAATTTTACCACTTCTATGAATTGAATTTCAAAAATCTGAGAGACACAATTGAGATCTGTAATTAAAATGTGGTTCAATATGATGAAAGTAATTTTTGTTGAATAATAACTTTTAAATTTTATTTACCACAGTTAAATGTAAATATGGAAATTAATGGTAAAAATGATATTATAATTACCATGACACGTGTCGTAATTCTTTTGGATAAGTGTTTTTTGACTAAAATAAACCTTATTACATAAATAAGATCATTTTTTATCCATTTGGGCTAGATTAGGACATTTTTTATATATTATTTAAAGAAGAGTTTAACATGTTAAATTCAAAGTTTAATAGCTAAACCATTTTTAATATAGGGTTATACATAAGATAAATTGTTTATAAATATTAATTAGAAAGATAAAAATATTTCATACATTATTTTATTTTATTTATAATTTTTAAAAATTAAATATTTAAATTTATTTATGACACAATGATGATGTAGTATTTATCTTATTAATGAAAGATTGAAATAATTGATATTATAAATATCAAAATAAATTTAAATTTAGAACTTTGATGCTATAGAAGAATTTTCTAGTTGAATATGACATGATAGGGTTGTTTTAATATTTTTTTGAATTAATAAACTTTTTATGACTTTCACAAAAACCAAATACTAAATAGTGTGAAAATTGACATAAATGAGTTTTTAAAAGAAATACTATACTATTAAATGATATAATATTCCTAAAAATTTATAGTTTTCAAAAAAGACTTATATAATGATATATATGTCATTAATTAACCACTTGATGTTCTCCTATAATTTTATATTAAGTTTATTAACCATATAGTGTATCAATACAAGAAGACATGGTAAGAGTTAAACTATTTAACTAAGGGTTAAATCTAAAAGATAAGGTTAATATGGTGACCTAAAATTGTCAAAAACCTATTAGTTGAGAGGATCTAGACTCATCCTCACATTAGCCTCGAAATAAATCCATATGCATCCATTAGAAATAGAAAATAATTTTATAATAAAATAATATTTCAAGATTTTCCAAAAGTGCCCCTCACCTCTCTTATAAAAGGGTACTTCCCCTTCTCTTAAATTCACACCTCCAAATCCATTTGGCTCAAAAAACCTACTCAATCTCCTCCCAACTATGCTAAAAGAAACCTAGAGGCCTTACTTTTATAAAAAAGCCATCCCAAGGATCCCTTTTGTTCAAATAAAAAAGAATAACCCGAAGAAGAGGTAATTATTTCATAACCTCTTTCAAAGTTCTTTTCTTCTTCTAATTCCCTTTTCTTTGTTGCTTCAATAAAACAAATAATAAATCCAGTACCTTATACAAACTGTGATTTTATTATAAATATTTTACAACCATATTCATTATTCTATCCATCCTATGAATGAAAAATTCACCATACGTGCGTACGTACAACTTACCATCTCCACATCATGGTGTAGTTTGTTATTCAACACTTCATTAAATGGATGCATATAATAATGAGTATAATTGATGTAAATAATAAATATGAAATTTTAATTATTATATAAATATAATATACCATCCAATTTCATATGATTTCCCCATCAATAGAATGATATCATCCCTCGTGCGTACGTACGACTTACCATCTCCACGACGCGATGAGATTCATTTCCACCCTCACCATTCAATGATGATTATAAAAATTTATATTATTAATAAGTATGTAATATATGACATAAAAATGCTACAGGATATATATATATATATGTATGTATGTATATATGTATTTACATATATGTCATTCACTTACTTCTGTTCAATACGATATGAAAACAGAAATAGCGTTTATGCGTACGTACGGTCTACCGTCTCCATAAACGGTTTTTCCATTTAATATATCTATATATTATACATATTTATATTCTGAATATATATGATACATAAATATTTTTTTACATTCTAGAATCAATTAAATCATGATATAGGTGATATGATCAAGAATAACAAGTTAAAACACGCACGACAAAGAAAACGATAGTTACCCAAAATGTTATTTTAACAAGGAAATTATTATTAAATAAGTAATATAAAGTCATAAATGGATCAAGTTTGATTTTATAAACAATAATATAGTTCTTTTATAATTAATAACATACTATGGTCATTATACATGAGGCTAAACGTACCCATGACCAAAGGAAAGTACAAGGTAAGGGGTAATTCATCAATCTCATTCTTATCTGAGATTGTTTGTATGTATGTTTTTACTGGGAAATATTTATTATCCATGTACATGTTTCATAAAATAGTTTACAAAAGGATTATTTTTAAGTGACTATTTATCTAAAACATCATTTTAAATGGTTTAAAAATTTATTCTTCTAAATCATTCTCATTAATGTCCGTGTTTTCAAAATTGTTTTAAGGATTTATTTATATGGACATGAATGTTTTAAAATGTTAATTAATTTCAAAAGTTTCAAAATGGTATGGGAAATTTGATTCAAAAATGTCTTTTAAATGTCTTCCTTTCTTAATGGTGTGACTTTTAAATGATTTCATGAAAAAGTGACATTTCTCTCAAAGAGTTTTAATGATCATTTTCAACTGTGTCAATATCCTTTACGAGATATTATTCATGATTGAAGTTTATTTATTATAATAAAATGTTATATATTATATTGAATGAGTTATGATATGTTTGACTATGTATGTTCTGTTTTTATACCATCCATGGTTTATGGTTAAAGTATTGACATTTTTTATGCTAGTTTTAATATTAATTTTTATGTTATGTTTCACCCTTTTCATATGAGTAATGCATTGGACTTAGTAAGTGATGGGCGGGGACTGCAATAACCCCTTGATTCATTGGCATGTCTCATGAGACAAATTAGTGTCTTGGAACAAGGCCTTTAAAAAAATTTATTTTTAGTCTTGGAACGATGCCTTGACTATGTGGTTATGATGTCTGACATTATGCATTCCATCGTTATGAAATTAGTTATTACATGTGATTTTTCGACTAGTAGAATATCCATGTGCATGTTTATATGGTAATTTTTGATTTATTTTTTCCATATTATGTTCAAGTTTATGTTTTAAAATGCTGTTATTTTTATCACACATCTAGCCTTAAAATTTTATAGCTTCCGCTAAATTATTTATTCTTATTGAGCATCTGAGCGCACCCCTTTCTTATGTTTTGTTTTCCCAAGATTCCAAGAAGTGTATTATGATTGATATACAAGTTTAAGCTAGGTTAATAATGAAATTATCAAAAGATTATTTATTTTTTTCTTTATTTTTTAATGTGTAATGTAACATTCATGTATGTAATCTATTTTCCAAGACTACTAAACTGATCGGTCCTTAAGGACATGACTCTTTGTAATGATGCCAATGTATTAAAATAATGCACTGGCTCAAGGATTCTGGGGTCGGGGCATTACAGTTAGTATTATAATAATTTTATCGACAACCTTGGAAATAGATTTAGATAAACTCTTATTAGGTGACATTACCGTAAGATAAACATTGAGGATTAGTATAGAAGAACATCCAAAAATTTTGGTAATGTAGATATTATGTGGGTTTCAAGAAATACATCCCTATCTAGATACTATAAGTGACTGTGGTTCTGGAACAGATGTACCTAGGAGTAAAAACTCCGACAAGGAGTTTTGAGCTTGACCCATGGTATCCTGGTACACGACAATGAGCCTAACTACGCACCTGGATTGACACTACTACCGAATATGCTTAGGATAATTCACATTTTATTTAAAAACCATTATAAAGGATTAATTAGTAAATATGTTACCAAAGAAACCATTTTTATGATTATGAGACTAGATGTGTTAAAATATTCAATTAATGTTGAGAATTTTCTATTTTTTGAATTATACATTATGATATGATCTAATCTAGTGTATGTCGTCATTTAAAAATGGAACCTAGTATAAGGAATGAGAACTCCAGTAGTACACATGATCCAATGAGTATGAAGGATCATATATTTCATGGTCTTAATCCATCATTTAGAAGGGGAATAGTCTCCCATGTATTCTCATCATATGAAGAAATAATATCTTGTGTTAATAAGATAAGAAATGAATTCTATGATTCCTATGTATTTGAAGGGAAGCAAGAGAAGAACAGGATGGCAGATAAAAAGATGGATAAAGAGAAGAAGGGAAAAAAGGATTTTCCCACATGTGATAACTATGGAAAGAATAAACTTGGTAAATGCTTGAAAGGAATGGTAGTTTGTTATAAGTGTGGAGAAAAAGGACACCAAGTTCGTGATTGCAAGGTTAAGAGAAAGGTTTCAAGTATACAATGCTTCATCTGTAAAGAGTTGGGACACTACCCAAATCAATGTCCCAATCATCAGAGTATACCCCAAATGATGCTATTAGATAATAATGTAGTTATGATACTACCATAGATTAATAGGAATGATTAGTGTTCTTAAGTTGTTATTAAATAATTATGTCATATGAGTATTGTATTAATGATGTACAAGTTATAAGAATTATAGAGTATATAAAGATTGTGGTGTAGTATTATTTCATTAAGGATTTGAGATTGTGTGGTACAAAGAAAAGTGACTCAATATCTAGTTAAACGTTTTGGAAAATATATGTTTGAGAGAGAGATAAACCTTGATATGGTCCTGATACTGAGGTAGTGATTTTGGAATAAGAGATAATTGAGTTGGATAAAGTATATTGGATATTATTAACTACCATGGAACTAATTAATGGTTTGTTTATTCCATCACTGTTGGAGATTACAATATTTTTGGATTTAAGGAGTATATCCAGTATTTTATGTCTTATAGATAGAATAAAGAAGTTCATGCCTATTCAAATAAGTATTTATGGTAATTCAGGTTGTTCCCATGTTTTAATAGAATACATGATGAAGTTATTCACATTTTTTTATGTGATAAAAGAGATCTTCATTATGTTATGTTGACATTCCTTATATGTTTTTGGACTGTGAGTTTGGACACAAGTATTTTGGATAAGTCTAAAGGTTGGAATTTAGTAAGTTGAACACAACCATTTAATAAAAATGCAGTTTGGTGTGTGAGTAAGTTGAACACTTGATATTTTTTTAAGGTTAATATATGATTTATTGAATACTTTGACCTAACCTTTGGTTTTATGTAAACATTTAGAGGATTAAGGGAATAATTTTGGAACTTATGATTTATCAAATGTGCTTCAAGCATAAAAAATCCTTTTTGAACATTCATTTCCTAGTGTAAGGGATGAAGTGAAAATAGCTTGAAGCACAACCAAATGATGAGAATATGAATATGATAGGTAATGAAATCATTTATGTCTTATTAATTTCTTATCTTGATAGTAAATTAATCCCTCCTCTTAAAATAAGTATCTAAAAAAATATTTTATCCTAATACCATATGTTTTGTTGAACCTATGATACTATAAATCATCATAGATTGATGTATTTGAGGCCCTCAATTTTACATTTATTGTTAACTTGTTTGTGATTGATGACCTCAATAACTCCCTATAAATATTTACATTTTCCTCCAATTATGTTTCTTTAATTTACATCAATGTTCTTATATTCTAAATCCTAATTTGGTGGGGGACTTTTTCATTTCCTTTTAACTCTCAATAAGACCGAATTTTATTAACCCTATTTTCGATATGGGTTTTCCACAAAGGTAATTTCTATTTTCAACCATTTATTTTCGAAGAACAACTTAAAATTGTGAGGATATTATTTATTTAAGGAGGGGATAATGTAACATCCCAATATTTCATAGTACATTATCTCTTTTAAGTAATTCAATAGCTTGCACTACACGCAATATCGAGTTCAAGCGCATCACGACCTATCAAACTAGCCATTTAAAAAGAGGTTATGAATAGTATTAGCCACATTTTGAATTTTATACAAATATTATACAAATTTAAAATTCATATTTTTTGTTTCTTTGACATAATATAAAGAAAAATTCAATATTTCAGATAAAAGAAGTATTTTTTCAAAAATGCAATTTTACCTCATATTAATGGAGAACCCTTTTTAAATCCAATATTTGACACTTTTATATATTCAATTTGAAAAAATAATCTTCTTCTTTAAAAAAAGGACATAAAAATTTAGTTTGGATAAATATTTGGTGTTTTTCTGATAACTTTCATAATTTGATGAATAGTGAATAATACTAAATTTTAATTGAAAACAACTTTTTTAATCAAAATACATTAAATTGTTAAATTATGAATTTGAGCGGTTTAAAAGTGTAATTAGATTATATTTTTACTATTTAATCCAATTTTTTTCATTGGAAGTAATTTCAATTTTTAATTAGACATAAACACATGTCCATCTTTTGGTAGTTTTTACTTGTTAAAAACCCATTTTCTTATTTTGACAAAGGGAATTAATTTTAAATTAATTAATGCAACTTCTTTGTTTTGAATTTCGTAAAATAGATAACATTTCTGAATTTGGAATATCAAAATTATCTTTGGGAGAATTTTTTGTATTTTTCTGAAAACATTAAATTTATGATGAATAGTAAAAAACACTACATTGTAGATAAAAACTGACTTTTTCATTTAAATAATTATTTTTAAATAATAATTTATCTTAAAGTAAAAATAGATAAATAATAAATATATTAGTCCAATTTAATTTGTTGGAGTCATTTTATAATAATATTAGGCATATATAATTTTATTGATCCTTTTTAACGTCTTTTACCCACCTTCTAGGCACATTTGCATATTTTCATAAAACATAATTTTATAGCTTCTATTAGTTGAATTTAAAAAATCTAAGAGACACAGTTGAAATCAGTATGTAAAATGTGATTCAATAGGATGAAAATAATTTTTGGTGAATAGTAACTTTTGAATTTTATTTACCGCAATTAAAAATAAATAGGGTAATTAAAGGTAAAAATGATATTACAATTATCCTAACATGTGTCCTAATTCTATTAGATAAGTTGTTTTCAACCAAAATCATCTTTATGACAAAAATAAGATCTTTCTTGATCCATTTGGGTAATATTAGGACATTTATTATATTTTATATAAAGAAGAGTAAAAAGTGTTAAATTCAATGTTTAATAACTAAACCATATTTAATATAGGGTTATACATAAGATAAATTCGACTATAAATATTCATTAGAATGATAAAAATATTTCCTAAATCATGGTATTTTATTTATAATTTTTTAAACAGTAAATATTTAAATTTATTTATCACGCAATGATGATGCAGTAATTACCTTATTAAGGGAAGATTAAAATAATTTTTATTATAAATATCCAAATAAATGTAAATTTAGACTTTTGATTCCATACAAGAATTTTATATGTGAGTATGACATGTTAGGATTGATTTAATGTATGTTTTAAGAATTAATCAACATGTTATGACTCACAAAAACCAAATACTAAATAGTTTCAAAATTGACATAAATGAGTTTTTAAAACATATACTATATTATTAAATGATATAATATTTCTAAAAATATAAGGTTTGGGCAAATGACTTATACAATGATAGATATGTAATTAATTAACCACTTGAGAATATCTTGGTATTTTAAAGTATGTTTATTAACCATATAGTGTAAGAATACAAGAAGAAATGGTAAGAGTTAAACTATTTAACTAAGGGTTAAATTTAAAAGATAAGGTTAATATGGTGACATAAACTTGTCTAAAACATATTTACTAAGAGTATTTAGACCCATAAACACCTTATCCTCAAAATAAATCTATTTTTAGACATTAGAAACTGAAAATAAATTTATATTAAAAAAAATTTCTATCTTTTCCCAAAGTGCCCCTCACCTCTCTTATAAAAGTGTACTCCACATTCTCTTAAATTCACACCTCCAAACCATTTTTCATGGCCAAACCCTGACATAATATCCTCCCAAATACACTCACTTCAACCTAGAGTCATTAATTTGATCATAAAACCAACCTAAGAAGCCCTTTTGTTCAAATCAAAAAGAAGAACTCGAAGAAGAGGTAATTATTTCATCACTTCTTTCAAAATTCTTTTCTTCTTCCACTTACTATTTCTTTGTTGTTTCTATAAAAAAATAATAAATAAAATAACTTATACATAATGTGATGTTATTATAAATATTTTATAATAATATTCATTATTCTATACTTCCTAGGAATAAAAAATTCACCATACTTGCGTACGTATGGCTTACCGTCTCCACGTCGTGGTGTAGTTTGTTATTCAACACTTCATTATTTGGATGGGTATAATAATGAGTATAAATGATGTAAATAATAAATATAACATGTTAATTATTCAGTATATATAATATACCATCCAATTTCATACTATTTTACCATCAGTAGAATGATATCATCCCTCGTGCATACGTACAGCTTACCGTCTCCACGACTCGATGAGATTCATTTCCACATTCAACATTCAACAATGATTATAAAAATTTATATTATTAATAAGTATGTAATATATGAAATAATAATGATGCTGGATATATATATATATATATGTGTGTGTATGTGTGTGTGTGTATTTATATATATCTCGTTCACTTACTTCCATTCAATAGGATATGAAAATAAAAACAACGTTTATGTGTACGTACGGTCTACCATCTCCATAAATTTTTTTTTCATTTAATATATCTATCAATTATTCATATTTATATTCAAAATATATCTGATACATAAATAAATTTTTATATTCTAGAATAAATTAAATCATGATATAAGTGATATGATCAAGAATAATAGTTAAAACACGTAGGACAAAGAAAGTGATAGTTACCCGAAATGTTATTTTAAAATGGGAATTATTATTAAATAAGCAATATAAAGTCATACATGAATCAAGTATGATATCATAAATATGAATATGGTTATGGTATAATTTAATAACATACTATAGTTATTATAAAAGAGGATAAACATACCCTTGACCAAAGGAAAGTACAAGGTAAGGGTTAATTCCTCAATCTCATTATTATCCGACATTTTTTATGTGTGAGTTTTTACTGGGACATATTTGTTATCCATGTTCATGTTTCATAAATGAGTATACAAAATGATTATTTTTAAGGGACTCTTTATCTAAAACATCATTTTAAATAGTTTAAATATTTATTATTCTAAATCATTCTCATTAATTTCCATGTTTTCAAAATGGTTTTATGGATTTATTTATATGGAAAAGAATGTTTTAAAATGTCAATTCATTTCAAAAGTTTCAAAGTGTTATGGGACACTTTGATTAAAAAATTTATTTTAAATGTCTTACTTTCTATGTTGTGTAACTTTTAAATGATTTCATGAAAATGGGATATTTCTCTCAAAGAGTTTTACTGATCATTTTCAACTATTTCAACATCCATTAATGGATATTATTCATGATTGATGTTTATTTACTATAATAAAATGTTCTATATTATATTTAATGAGTTATGGTATATTCAACTATGGATGTGTTGTCTTTATACCATTCATGGTTTACAATTAAAGTATTGACATTTTTTATGCCAGTTTTAATAGGAATGGTTGTGTTATGTTTCACCCTTTTCATACGAGGAATGCATTGGACTTAGTAAGTGATGGGCAGGGCCTGCTATAGCCCCTCAATGCACCGGTAGGTCTCATGAGGTAAATTATTGTCTTGGCATAAGGCCTTGAAAAAACGTTTATTTGTAGTCTTGACACAAGTCCTTGACTATGTGGTTATGATGTCCGACATTATGCATTCCCTCGTCATGAAATTAGTTATTACATGTGATTATTCAACTAGTAGAATATCCATGTGCATGTTTATATGGTAATTTTTGATTTATTTTTTCCATATTATGTTTATGTTTATGTTTAAAACGGCTATTTTTTTTATCACACATCCTTCCTTAAAATTTTATAGCTTCCGCTAAATTATTTACTCTTACTGAGCATCTGAGCTCACCTATTTCTTATGTTTTGTTTTTTCCAAGATTCCAAGAAGTGTATTATGATTTATATTCAGGGTTAAGCTAGGGGAATGATGGAATTCTCGAAGGATTATTTTTGTTGCGTTTTATGTTTGAATTTTTAATGTAACATTAATGTATGTATTCTATTTTACAGGAATTCTAAACTAATCAGTCCTTTAGGACTAGATTCTTTGTAATCATACCAATGTATTAAAATAATGCATCAGCTCTAGGCTTCTGGGTTTGGGGAATTGCACCCATTTGGTGATATAAACTTTGAATAATAAGAACTTTGATAATGGTTTAATTTTTTTTATCATGACATAATATTTTTGGTGATTATTTTCCATAAAATCACATTTGTAATATATTATGGGATATTTATATAGTTGTTGATAAATTGATATATAAATGAATGTGTAAGTGAAATAAAAATGGAAATATTAATAATTATCCGATGAGGCTTTTGATGTGATATTGTGATATAATTATAGTTATGAATTATTGTGTTTACATTCTAGAATTAATATATTGAGTAGGGTTTTCCCAGTACCATGTTGTGTTGCTTATATTGAGTTAGTCCTTCCCCTCCCATTTTGTAATTTTTATATTGAGTAGGATATTCCTAGTCCCATGATGCAATTCTTATATTAAGAGGGTTCTTCCAAGTTCAATGATGTAATTATCATATTGAGTGGGATTTTTCCAATCACATACTGTAACACTTATATTGAGTGGCATCTATATAGTCCCAAGATGTAATTCTGATATTGAGAGGGATATCCTCAGTCCCATGCTGTAATTCTTATATTGAGTGGGCTCTACCTAGTCCAATGTTGTAATTATTATATTGAGCAATATCTACCCTTTCCCATGTTGAAATGATTATATATAAGTATTTCCCAAAATTGGAGTCATTTTTTATTGGATATTGGTTGTTGGTTGGCATTGGTTCTCTAAATGCTTAGATGTATTCTTTCTTAGTGTTGAATCAGGTATCTTTTAATATTATATTAATTGATTAATTATTACACCCTTTTATTACTTATTTTAGACTCTTGCTATCATACTAATTATACTAATAAATAGTTGTGTCAACCTACTAAGTATTAATCACACCCTACTCAGACCACTATTTTGTACCTGTGTAGATTTCATGGATATTGTTTTTTAAAAGTGTATGAGACATTATTGCTGAGTTATTGATTTCCAATTGGGATGATTTTTTGTGATAGGATCAAATTAGGGGTGAGGACCTAGGGTTTTGAGTTTATTTTTTGATAGGAAAGTCTTTTTTTAATTTTTTTCAGTTATATATTTAGATACATCTTAGCCTGTCATTACATGATTACTTATTATTTGTATAAGGTATTTTCTTTATTTCACATTTTTTATATATGGTTTCCACTTTATATATAAATCTATTTTAATTTATTTTAATTTATTATTTCTACAGTTATGTAACTCTATACCAAGGGTGTAGTCTCCCTAATATATTAATCACACCCTCGATGATAGTCGACACCCTCTGGAATATGGGGAGACATGCTTGAGGTGTCGTAACCAACCCTTTTTGGGAACATGAGAGAGTGACATATTGGGGGGGGGGTGTGTTATAATGATTTAGAAAAATAATTTGAGATATAAATTATTATTTACCCACATATCATGTAATTAATACTCTATATATTCATTCTGCGTGAATATAAAAATGATCAAATTGCAATCATTGCTTGATTGACCTCTAGGAGATAAATAAGTTTCATAAAAACTAAAAAAATAATCATACCTATGGATTGAAATTGGATGGTTTCATAAGTTCATATGCCCCATAAAACATAATAATTAACAATTTATATGAACATAGATTAAAAAAACCATTTCAAAAGTAAAATAAATATACATTGAATAACAAGAAGAAATATCCTATTCTTTAGGTAATATAAAAAAAATGAAAAATCTACAAAAAATGGAAATAGAATTAATATAAAAATTCCAAATAATAATTAAATATAAGGTAAATAATGAGGAATTTTCATGACAATGGGAATATATGATCAAGTGGTAAATATTAAAAATCAATATTTTAACACATTTATAAAGAAAATAAAAAATAACCTATATAGAAATATTTAAAAATAATTCTTTTAAAACATGTGTAAAGAATGTCATAGATAGTTGAAAATGACATTAAACAATTATTTTATATATAGATAATAATATTTTTTTAAAATAATATAAATATAAAATAATACGGAATATAGTAATTTGGGTTATAGAAATCAAAACATCAAAAATAATTATTTATAGTAAAACCCCTTGTGAATTTTCAAATCCAACCCACCTTGAATGAAATAAAAAGATGATATATTTTTTAATATATAAAATTATAATCGTAAAAACTACAGAGGTAGTGGTGGACAGGGTATCAACCCTATGGAAAGGTAATTTGTGAGTGTATACCAAGAAAACTAATCCATATACAACATACATGTACTTGGAATCTCCATAAATGAATATTATTTTTAGGAAAATTAACTGGTGAAAAGGATTTTATGATTTTATGAAATTATATTTTCAAGAAGATAGACTGGTATTGTTGAATTAGTGAATAAAAAATGAGAATTAAAAGAGATTTAAAATTAATCTGTTAAAAATATATATCTATATTTGTGTAAATGTAATCGAGTGAAATTTATGAAAATTAATCTTGCATCATCTGTTAATAATGTAAAATTATAATTGATTAAATTCAGTATTTTCCACATATAGAATTAACTGACCTATAATATATTGAGATAAATATTCAATTTTAATTGACACTTCAAATGAAGAAGAAAGAATAAACTGAGACAATCTTTTCCCCCATAAAATTTTTATCTAGAATTCAATATGAGATTAAGAAATATGTGATTCCCAAATGAAAGTAATAAAAAATAAAGGAGAATATAAGTATTCCCTTGACCTCTCACACATGATCATGTTTTATCTATGGAATGTAGAATCTTACTTCCCTTTCATCTTTCTCGTCTCTAGAGGTCTATAGAAAACCATTTCTCTCTACAATTTTTTTCTTCTTCTAGAAAAATATATATCTAGAAATTTAATTTTACATGAATATATCTATGTGTAATAAGTGGGGTTTATTTCACCATAAAACTCAATGAAATACCTCGAAAAATAATCTTCCCTAGGAGAAAATTAATTTCCATATGTGATCATATCTCACCTAAATCTCAGAAAGTATATGAGAATTCAGTCTAAGTGCATTAAAATATCCTTCTCAAATCATTTAATGTCGTATTTCTCAAACTTGAATAGATAATATAGATTTTTTAAGATCATAAATCCTCTAAATCAGAAATGAAATTAAATTTTGATATGGGTCAACAAATTAACACTTTTATTCATTTCCAACAATCTATTCTAGGATCATCCCCATCATAAAATTTGTAAGAAAACCTTTGTATCTCTAGGTTCAATCACAACTCCATTTAAATGTATATTTTTTTAAAAATATCTCGAGACTATATTGTATGTTGTGAACTATAAATTGGGAATAGTCTACATCGTGGTCTAACTAAAACATATACTTATTTTCCTTAAATTTCAATTAGAAAAATTCATCAACTACTCTCTATACACCAAAACATAACCTCAATGATGAAATTTTATAAACAAAATGAGGTCCCCTAAAAAAATATTAATTATTATTACTATGTTAAAATGATAACAATCAAACATAGTTACTTAATTAATATAAACACAATAACATAAACTAATGACTCTAGATGGAATCTATAACCATTTTATAATGATTTTGATTTTAAATTCTTCAGTGTTAGGTCTCGAGCCACTATCAGTTGAACTCAGATGCTCCCATTCTATCTTCTTTATTGGTTATATTTTCAAATTCATAAATCAATGTGATCATATCAAATTATTCAATCTAGATTATATCTATGGTTTTTAAAAATCCTCACTTTGGTGGGCTGACTTCATCTACAATATTTATTCTTATTTTGCAGTTTGAATCAATCATATTCTACCTTCAGTAGGGTTGATCATAATAGATTTATTACCACATGTGTATAGTTATAATATTTAATCTTTTTTTGATCCCATTAGGTTTATACCATATTATAAACATCAAAAATTATCCCTAGATATATTTATTTGAACATAACCATCTTAGTTCTAGCATAATACCATAAAAAATGTTTTTATCACCAAAATATCATACATTATTCTTAGTTGTTCTTAATAGGACTAAAAATTTCAACTGAGGTCAGTCTTTAGCTGTGCATAATCAAAATCAAGTAAATCTAGGATAATACTAACAACACCATGACCCTCATCATGAATCTGTTTTTTAATATACACTTGGTAGGTTATATTCTTCATCAAGAAATAATTTTAAACTATTCTTTAAAATGTTTATTGGAAACAGATTCATCCATTCCCCTCTAATAAATTCATCAAAATTTCATATCATACATTGGTTTTGGTTTGAAAAAAATCATGCTTGGATATTTAATTTTAATAAACTCTCAATCGGAGATAGGCACACTATTTATCATCCACATTGTCTTAAAATGGTGAAACAATTTATCTTATAAATACTCCTTGTAAAATTCTCTTACACAACCATTGAAAAAAATCATATGTTATTTGGAGTTCATAGGATACTATATTATTTCGGGAGGTGAGAATTCTATTATGGGCTAAAGAATACATTATTTTATATACAACCAAGAAATTTCTTTTATAATACTTTTGGAATTTCTCTTATTTGGATCATTTTAGTAATTACATTATTACATTAAATTTATCTTATGAGCCTTATTATTTAAATTAAATTATATATATAGTGGTATGAAAATATATCAAGGGATCAAGGAATATAATCTTAAAAGTATCTCCCTAGATTTATTTTATTATGAATCCACTAAAATATCTTTTACTAGAGAGATTCCAATTAACTCACACACTATAACACAATAATTAAAATTTAAAATCCAATAATATTTTACAATAATTACAGGTAAACCTTGTGCATTAATTTGGATAATAAAGGTATTATAATAATAGGTAATGGGTATTTCTCATTGATGAAATAATAATGAAATAATATTTTTTTTGAATATTTATATTTTCCATTGAAATTTGAACGAACAAATAAGGATTATAATGTCATGGGAAATAAGGGTTAGGGAACCCTTATTTCAGCATATTAACGACTTGGGAAAATTCTAAAATGATAAGGAATAAATAAAATATAATTTTTAACATATCACATGGAAGATAATACTATGGAATAAAAATCATGGATATATATTAAGGGAAATTTTAAAAAAACATAACAACGTAAAAAAACATGAAAATGAATAAAGAGAATTGAGGAAACCCTTATATTGAGAGGATGATTATTAAATATTTAGAGGGACTATATAGAACTGTACAACCCCCATGGAGAGAGACTTGTTAGGGTTATTGACAAAGAAAACATGCTCAATGTCTTTGGTGTTGAATGTGAGGAGTGAAATGGGGTATTTATATATGTTGATGGGTGGTTTTAATGGTTAAGATATATGTTATGTTGTTATATAAGCCATGAAATTGTGGCTGAAATAAATTCTATCAAATTTTATAGATTATTGATTAGTGTGAGAAATGGGTTGGATATTCATGGAATTCCAAATCTAAAACAGAACTCATAACCATCCCATTAAATGCACAGAGTCCAAAAATTATTATTATCTTAAACATATAATATTTTGTTCCATTAATGTAAGGTTTAAGTTTATAATGAAAATTAGTTTTTAAATTATTTTTTTAAAAATTAAATTCTATTTTTTATAAAATAAAATTTTTAATAAAATTTTTAATCATTCTCACATTGTAATGATGTCATAAATTCATAGTTCTTTTTTAAAACAGTATTTTTCACTTTATCACCAAAAAATATACATTGTCAAAATACTCCCAAAAAACTCAACCTAAAATAATATTGATGTTCTGGGTTGAAAAATGAATTTTATTTTACCAAAATAATTCTATAAACATGAGAATTTTAACCTTTTTAATTAATAATTTTTGAAAATTAAAAAACTTTGTATAATGATAAACATTATGGTCATTATAAAAGTTTCTAAGAGCTTCATTCAAATATATTATCATTAAAAAATCTATACAATTAATTAGTAAAATAATTTTTTTAAAACTAATATATTTATAATTAAATATATTATTAATAGAATACGTTTATAGTCTCTAAAAGTAAAAGATATTTCAATTATGTATTTAAATAATATGGAAAATCTCTTAAATGTGTCTATGTAAAGAATGATAATATTGAACAACTATTTTGTTAACTATTTTTCATAATGTCAATAACCTATATTGGTTGACAATCATAAAATAAAATGATCATATTTATCTATTAATACACCATCATTATCATATTTATCTATTAATACACCATCATTCTCATATAATCATTTACTATATTGGTTAAAAAGGATATTACACATTCATTGATCATGTAATTTTCTTTCATAATGATTATCTTATGTTTACAATTATTATATTATGATTGATATTCTTAGTGTAATAGAAGCATATGATATTTTTTAGTAAATGTGTTTTTATTTAGTGTTTATATACCTTTACTTTTCCTAATTGTAATAGTCCATCTTTACACATGATGTGTAATGTTATTTTTAAATGTAATTTTTTATGTTCTTCTATTTCAAACTATCCATTACAAAACGATAATTAATTATTAAAATAATGTAAAGGGATTTTCAAGTGGTCACATTATACCCCTTTAAATTAAATTTTTCCTCACAATTTTACTCATTTAATACTATAAATAGAACACAAATTTTAACCAAAATGTTATCTTTAGAAAGAAAGAATTATAAATATCTAGTATATGTTAATCTTATGGGGCCATACTACTTATAAATTATATTTTACACTTGATAAAATTGTTATCTATCAAAGGAAATGTATCCAAATATTTTGAATCCTAAATCCAAAAAATATACAAACTGTACTCTGGTATAAAATGAGATACCCCAGACACGCACTTCCATATCTAGTGCTAAATGTAAATCATTTTAATTACAACACAATGATTAAAAAAACTCATATGAGCTAAATTTGGGTGTCTTTTGGAAATATGTACATTTATAAATAAACACATTTTACAATACAAATTTCTTATATCAGGGTTTTCAATAAATGTAATATTTATCCATTTGACTTTGGTAACTAGGGAAATGGAGAAAGAAAATGGTGTTATATAAATCCCAATAAGGGATAAATAATAAAAATTGAGCATAAATGAACATCCTAAGTAAAACATGAGTCTTGATATGAAAACATAAAAATGAGTAAAATATTCCTAGCATAATAATATGGTCATGGACATAAAGAAAATATTTATAAGATGCAATAATCATGAGCTATGTGATATCAATAATGGTCAAAGGAACTATTTAAAACTCATAGAAAGTATAAATAAAAAATGTTTTTGTTTTTAAATATAAAACATTTATAATGGAATTACATATCCCTCTAAATCCCATATCACATAGGAGTAACCTAAATCTAGTAAACTCTATCACCTCTTAGTAGTAATTTCCATCGAGTTAAATTTGTCTCATTACCCAATGATTTGGAGCACTTTTATGGGTGAACCCTTCGTATTTATTAATTCATGTGTTCCACATTAGGAAAATATACATAAAACAATCATATAATTATAAACTAATTGTAAAATAAACAGGTCTCCAATGATAGATGTTAACATTATGGGAAAATACCCATGAATCAATATTATGAAGTCTAAGGTGGTTATACTATATAGATTAAAGGGTATACATTTTAGTCAATAATAGACCTAGTCAATCATTTTATGGGAATCTAGGTGAAGGACCTTCAATTAGACGATGCATTCAAGGGTATTCACATGGAAAGGTATTAGAATAAAATATTTTATTACACATTACTGATGATATGACAAGACATAGGAAGTGGTGGATCATTATCTATAGAGATAATAAGTCTACTATAAAACATATATTTGGGAACATAGATATGTAGAATAATGTTATGAGGAATATTATGAGTGATATAGAAGATGTTCCTTGGTAATGAATCAAGTGGTAAAGAAACCTTTTTAATTGGTTAATGTGTCTGAATGGGTGAATATCAATAAATCAACACAGGAACACCAGGATGTTCACATTGACAAGTGAAGTACCAAAATTTATAGAATTATAAAAAGATATTGTTAAGGATAAATATATATAAATTTTATTTATTTTTAATGTAAATATAAATCCATATATTTTGATCATTTATTAAGGATCATAAATAGAATTGAGTTATCCAAGGAAAATCCCCTGGTGGTGTCAAACTAGTTGTGATGAAAATACCATTATCGTACATCGTGGGAAGATCGAGTCAAATAAAAATGAAAACTTTTCAGTGTTATTAACCCTAGGTACAACTATTCTAGATCCAAATCCATTTTTTGTATCCTGATGGGGATTCAATTTTTTTTAAAATCACATACAATATTCGTTACGAAATTTTGGATGGTTTTATGGTTATAGGAAACCATGATTGTTTCATTGAATTATAAAGGTAGTATAATGAGAGGTAATGGTGAACTATGATTGATATAATAGTAAGGAAATTTTAACAATGATTCATATTAACACTTTCCATTGATTAAATAATGAACTAATAAATCTCATAAAATAATTGGAAATGAGGGGTGAAAAACCCTTATTCAGAAATAGTAACAAATTAAGAAAATGATATAATGAGTAGGAATAAATAAAATAACATTTTCAACTTATAAAATGGCATATAATACCATGGAATAAAAATCATGTAAGTGTACTAACATATATTTAAAAAGGAAACAAAGCAAAATAAATGAAGGTGAAAACGAAGGAGGAGAAGTGAGGAAACCCTTATATTAAGAGGATGCTTATTAAATCTAGAGAGGGACTCCATAAAACCTTATAGACACCATATAGAGACTATTTATAGGTTAATTGAGATATAAATAATTCTAAAATATTTAGTGTGTATAGTGATGATGTAATTGGTGAATTTATTATTGAGGGTTAAAATAAAGGTTATTTTATTATATAAGTCAATCACTTATGGGTGAAATCACATACAACGAATTTTATGTTATATTAATGAGTTATAAAATGTTTTTTGGAATACCTATAATTACTAATATGAAACAATTCCCCGAACTAACACATTTATTATACAGAATCCATAAAACATTATCGTAAAATTCTAGTTTTTTCTTCCAAAAAGTAATGTGTAAAATTATAAATCAAAATAAATATTTGTAAATTCAGTTTTATACTTATTAAATTTTATTTTTATTAAATAATTTTTTTGTAATTAATTATTATTTATTATCAAATAGTAATGATGTCCTAAATTTCTATTTCTTTATAAATTAAAAAATTTCACTTTTTCACCCAAAATTCAACATTGTCAGAAATTTTACACAAAATATCACTACGATAAGTTTGATTTTACAAGTCTATAAATGAATTTTTTATAGAAATAGTTATCTAATCATGATTATTTTATAATTAAAATATTAATCCTCATTTATTGAAAATTAAAAATAATTATAGCATAATAAACATTCCAGTTGTTATAAAAATTACCTAAGGATTTGTTAAAATATATTATCATTTAAAAGTGTTTTATAAGATTAATTTAGGAGCATAAAATTATTTAAAAATTATAAATTAACCATAAAACATTTTTAAATGGAATATGTTATAATTCTACAAATGTATTTAATGTTTTGATAAAGTCATTAAAGAAACCTAATGATCACTTAAATGAATCTATGTAACTAATGATATTAATAAACAACTATATTATTGACTAATGGTAATATTTACAATCTCCTGTAATGGAAAAAATCATAAATTAAAATGATTATATTTCCTTATAAATACACCATCATTCTAAATTTATCACTTACTACATCTCTTAGGACGGTTATTACACATTCATATATAATTTCAATCCTCTTAAATTAAAATTCTTATTCCAAAAAACACTTTTGGGGAAAATTACTATTCAAACATGATCTAATTTTTTTTTAAAATGGTCTATGATATTATAGAATCATTAAAAAAAGATGATTTTTTTTGGATTCACATACATTGTAGAGCTTCAAGAAAATATAATTCACCTTAATGTTTAGTTCCACTTAGAGTAGATCTTCAAAGTGACTATCCAGGTTGTCCCATATGTGATAATACTAATAAACATTAATCTCCCATCATTGAAACCTTATGCCATTATTTTATCTTATTTTCTAATAAAATCATCTTCTACCTCATTATCTTTCACCCATGGTAGTATCTCTAATACTCTTTCCTTATATTACCTTATTTCCTTGATATTGATTGACTCTAAGGGAAGTTCTTATTTGCAATGTATGAAAAGAGATAGATGTTTACCTTCCCCATTTTTCTCACCTTCCTCTTTAGTCCCTTCCACTTTATCCTCTATGTTATCTTAGTATTGTTTTTTACCTTAATTTTTCCTCCTTTGAAGGGATGGTATTTCCATCCTTACACCCTTCTCAGTCTACCTTGTTTCCATAGGTTTGGAAAAGTGTGAATAGTCTTTCTGTACTTTTGATTTTTTACCCTTAGCCATAATGTATCTACCTGACTCTCTATTTCCCTTTTTTTTCTTTCATCCTTCTTGGGATATGTATTCAATTTCCTTCTACTTCTTCCCAAATATCCCCTGAAAGTTGGTAATAACTATCGTCACCTAATTCAACCTCATTTTGAGAGTGTACCGGTTCTTGGACATCCAATCCTTCAAAACAGTTTCCAAAATTTAGACTTGGGGCTTCCATGTTGAGGCTTGAACTGATAAAGGACTTAATAATCCCCTCATTAAACTAATAGGTAGCCTTCAATCCAGTTCACATAGCCTTTGAGTAGGATGAGGCCTTTGAGATGAAAGTGTTTGGGTCCAAGGAACCCAGAACACTTACCTCTTCAGAACCCCCTATTCATTATCCTGAGTCTAGTAGGAAAACTTGATACTCAAAACTAGAACTTAACATTGATACCTTTTCATTAGGAACTAGTTGAACTGCCTCTTCTAGTAAAAACTCCACCTTTAAGACATTTCTAGACGGCTCATTCTCTATGCTGGTATTAATCACAATAGATGCACTTCTACAGGCCAACTGATTTGAATGACATGGCCCCTCTATCACATTAGAGTCCACTAGAAATTGAGATACTAGTTTTTGATTTTCCATGTCCCATTTCAACCAATCATGGACATACACCACCTTTATATTAGGGTCCCTCTAGCATGGATCCTTCTAGAGGCCAATCATTTTCGTATCCCTATCTATCTGGTCTTTCAAATTTCTATCCAACACATTCACCAAATCAATGATTCTAGGACCTAGCCCCTCTACATCCTTCATCTTGATGTTATTTCTGAACCCATGAATGCACACTACCTTCTGGTGTCCCAGTTTATTGAAATAAGAGAAAAAATCTACCAATGTCTATAAGATAACGGGTTGTTTATATCATAATTATTCACCTAAAAAAATCCACACGAAGTCAACTGTACCTTTTGAAACATCAACTTCAATTTATATTCATAGAGAAACTGGGTGGAAAATTTCCCTTTTTATACTATAATAACATATAAATATACCTAATAAATTACCTAGCATTAATATAATAGAGGGATTCTATAGAGTGAGTGGAAGCTAAGGGAAGTTAACCCAAATCACTATAATTAGATATTCTCAATTTATAAAGAAATAATCTTACCATATGAACAAGAATAATTGAGATCTATTGCATATACAAGGTGCACTGAACCAAGCTTGAATCATATCACTCTATGAAGTGAAGTGAATCATAATGTGCCTATGGCCGAGAAGTCCAATAGTAGCTCGATCCTAAAAACCCCACAAACCAAAATCAAATCGATCAAACATGTCCACTAATGGTTGCTGATGCTTGAATCATGCTACCAATGTCAAGATAATATGAGATGAATCGGCTGTAAATTCCAATACCGAGATTGGTAGAATATTAAAAACTTTGAATAGGTATAGAATATTAGGGGTGATATAAATGGAGGGAAATGGGGGATAGATTTGGGATTAGAAAATGGGATGAACAAGAATCGGTCACCCCGAGAGGATAAAAGAGTTCCCTCCCCCTCCCACAGGGGAGGAACATAAGAAACATCAATGGTCATAACTAGGTAATTGCAGAGGAGAAGAGCATAGGGAAGAGAATAAAGTGAAATGAAGTACCTAAGATAATGTTAATCATTTTCCTAACTCTCCTCTTTATTTTATCAATTATTATAGAAGGAGTGATATTATTGTGGGAATTAAATCCTATATATATATTTTATTAAATATAATATTCTTCAAGGTCTATATCACATCACTGTTTCTATTTTCAATACTCTATGTTTATACATGATGTGTAAAGTTCTTATGAAATGTTAAAGACATTTTATGTGATTATATTATAAAATAGTCATTATAAATAATAAGTACCTATAATAATAAAATAAATGAGTTTTTGGGTTGTTAAATTATACCCCACATAAATAAATTATATCCTCAAATTTTTAATAATTGAATACCACATACAAAACCCATATTTTTAAATAAATTTTTTATTTAGAAATGAAACTTTATGAATATATTAGATATGTTAATCTTATAGGGTTATACTACATTTGCATAACCCTTTAAAACATGATAAATATTTGTCATACTATGGATATATATATCCAAATATTTTATATCATATTTCCCCAAAAAATAACAAAACTCTACTCTAATAACAAATGAGATTCCCTGGATCCACAATTTCTGATTTGGAGTTAGACATGCATAATTTTAATTACATAAAATGAATTACAACAATCTCCCAAAATTTAAATTTATGTTTCTCTGGAAACTTGGTAAATTAAAAAATTAACACATTTTACAATACAAAATTTACATAAGGATTCCCCACAAATGTGATTTCTTTATATGTATCCCATTAATTGTGATTCATGGGTAAATAGGGAAACACCAGAACATGGTCATCTATATAGCATCGCAAGGTATAGATAATGAAATCAGAGCATAAACAAGAATCATATATAAAACATGAGGCCTGATATGGGAACATAAATATGAGGACAAGAGTCATAACATAATCATAAGGATGTGAAAATAATGAAAATATTTATAAGAAAAAATAATTTTGTTTCATGTTATATTAATATTGATTAAAGGAACCCTTAAAAGGTCATATAAGGGAAAATGTGTTGGTATCATTGAAAATAAATCATTCATAATAAAATTATCTATCTATTTAATTCTCATTTCTCCCAGGAGAAACCTATAACCAGTAAACTGTATTATCTCTTTGGAGTTACTTACATCTAGTTAACTCCATCTCATTACCCAATGCATTGGAGAATTATCAGGTAACACCCTTTATATGACTTCATTCATGAGTTTCATATAAGGAAAACCAACTTAAAATAATCATATCCTGATAAACCCATTGGAAATTAAATTGTTATCCAAATCAATTTGATAAATTCCTAGTTAAATTCACATCAATCAATAATATGAAATCTAAGATATTTACACCTTATAGATAAGGGGGTTTATGATTTAGTCAATAATATCCAAATTCAAATGATGTGTGGGTATCTAATTTAATACCCTTCAATAATAATAAAAATTATTGGTTATTCACATATAAAATTATTGGAATAAAATATTTATCACACAATGATGATGATATGGAAAGGAAAATGCAGTAATGGATCATTCTCTATATAGATCAAAATTTCACCATAAAACAAAAACATATGAACATGAACATGTAAAAGAAAGGTATGTTTAATATTGAGAGTGAAATATAGCATGTTAATTACTAACAAATAATCCAGTAATGAAACCCTTTCAATGGATTAAGGTGGTTATCTTGGTGAATATCTGACAATAAACTTATGAAAAATAAGGTGTTCACATTGAAAAATTGAAATTCTCCACTTGAGGGAATGATAAAAATAAATAGTTCAGTATACAATCATGTCATAAGAATATCAATTGAATGTAAATATAAATATATATATTATGATCCATTATTGTGGGTCATAAATATCATGTTATTTATCCAAAGAAAATACACTAGGAGTGTGAAACCAAGTGTGCAGAAAGACCCATTGTCAAGCACAAGGTGATTATCGAATAAAATACCAATGTACCCTTTTGGGGGTTTTACCCCAAGGTACAACTGTGACAAATACAAATCCAATTATAGTATCTAGATAAGTATTTAATTTATAAGAAAACCATAAAAAAATTTCTCTACCAACATTTAAATGGTTTTAATGGTTACATGAAACCTTAAAAATGAAATCATATTATAAAGGTAGTATAATGAGGGGGAATGGTGATAACTAAATGATGAAATGGTAATTAAATTATAATAATTATGTCTATTAACATTTTCTATTAAAATAATAAAGGATTAATAAAGCGAAAAAATTAATTGAAAATGAGGGGTGATAAACCCTTATTTAGGAATAGTAAATCCTTGGGAAAATTATATAATGAGAGGGAATAAATAAACTATTATTTAGAAAATATCAAATGGAATATAAAACCATGGAATAAAAATAAAGTAAGTATATTAAAAGAAATTGAAAAAGACATCATAATAAAAGTAATGATCTAGAAAATGTAAGAGGAGAATTGAGGAAACACATACATGATTGGACACTTTTTAATGCTAGAGAGGAAATAATTATGAAAACAAACACCTTTTAGAGACAATTATGGGGAAATTGAGAGGGAAATAGTTCTGAATTTTTTTAAAGATGAGGGTATAGAGGGTATTTATACTTGAGGAGGGGTGGTTTATAGGTTAAAATATATGTTATTTTTATACAAGAAATCCACTTGTGGGTGAAATCAATTCCAAAAAAATTCTAGACTATTAATGAGTGTGAGGAATTTGGGTAGACATCCATGGAATTCCCAAACCTAAACACACCTCCCAACCAATCCATTCAATGCACAGAATCCAAAAATAATTTCTATCTCAAAATTTAAATATTTCTTCCAAAATGTAAGGTATAAGTTTCAAAATTATAAATAATATTTTTATGCTAATTTTAATATCAATAAATTATATTTTTATTAAATAAAATATTTTATAAATTTTTTAATCAATCTCAAATAATTATTAGGTCATAAAATCATTATGCTTTTTAATATGGAAATTTTCACTTTTCCCCCTGAAAATAAATATTGTCAGAAAATTCTCAAAAAATAACCCTATTATAATATTGATGTGATGAGTAAAAAAACGAATAATATCTTATAAATATAATTCTATAAGAATAATAATTTTAACTTTTAGTCCAAAATTCATTATTGACTAAAAATTAGAGATCTTTATAGAATAATAATAAGAATTATAGTTATTGTAGAAATTACACAGGGATTCATTAAAATATTTTATCATTTTAAATGTATTTTATAATATAAATTTAGTAAAATAATGTTTTTTTTAAAACATCTACATTTATCATAAAACATTGAATTAATAGAATATTTTTATAGTCTCTAATTTTTTTTATTACAAACTAAATAATACAAATGATCATTTAATTTCATCCATGTAACCAAAGATAATAATGACATATAGTTTTATTTAATAATGTTAACAATGTAGATCACCTATATTATTTAAAAATCACAAAGAAAAACAGCCATATTTCCATATAAATACACTTTTATTCTCATTTTAAGACTTAATACTTCTCTTAAGTTGTTTCTTACACATTCATTGATAAATTAAATTTTTTCTAAACAAACCTCTTTTTTTATAGTTATTTTGTTAGAAGAAATGTTCTTGGGTGAATTCAATCATATCAAGTTGTATAGTGAATAGAAAATTCTTCAATGTTTATATCTTTTTACTATTCATATTTTCACTAGTCCATATTTACACAAAATGAGTAAAGTTATTATGAAATATTAAATTCTATATATGTGATTATGTTATAAAAATAAAAATTATAAACAATAAGTACTTATATTAATAATGTAAAGGAATATTCGGACTATTGCACCCCCCACACTTAAAACTTATCATTTTCCCCAATGTTTAATCTTATAGTAGGAAAATCACATAATTTTGTTTCAAAACAACCATATTTTCTAATTTCTTCTGTTGAGAACCATGTTTAATGGGTTATAATTAATTTCAAACAATATACTACCCCAATATCTAAAAATTAATGTATATATAAAAAATGAACATGTATTTTTATACTTTTTTCATAGGTTTATGAATTTTCAATTTTCCTCAAGATAGAACATGTTATGCATCAACTTTATCAAAGAACTTCATTAAAATACCATCAATTTTCATAGGTTTTTTTAAAATATCTTACAAAGAATAAAATGGTTTACAAAGAAGGTTTATATGAATTTTCAATTATAAATAATTAAACAAGGACTAACACCCGTGACCTGGAACACAAGTTAAACTTGTAACAAGTTTTTAAAAAGGAGAAATTCTCTAGAACTAAATTTTAAATTTTGAGAATATTTTATGAGAATAAAAATATCAAGAAAATAAAAAATAAGTTTCAAAATAAAAATATTTTAATGAAAAATGAAAATAAGACTCCCCTAATAGTGAGAGTTTAAATATATTTTTTCATTTTGACACTCCCCTTATTTTTCATGAAGTAAAGTACTTTGGTCATAATGTTCTAGCCCCTAGAAAATAAAATGATAATGAAGATAATATGGATTCTAGAATTCTAGAATGAAAATAAACAAAGAGAATATTTAGAAAAGGTTAATCCTAAAATCTACAACTTATAACTCCACCATAATAATGAGAATTATTATAATTTCACTTCAATGTTTGAAATTTCATCCCATTAGGTAATTGTGTAGTAGTCTTAGCCATCCAATAGAATAGTAGGGACAGAAATGACACCTAGGAAAAAATAAAACCAGATTTATTTTTATTCAAAATAAAATAAAACAAACAAAAAGGCTATGGGTTGACTCACATGAAGTAATGAGTTTATTTTCCTCTGGAAATTTCAATCGTTTATCAATTTTCAAAGACAAATATAGAATCCAAACCCTTTTTTTTCACTCAAAGTGTCGATTAATTCTTTTACCATAGACCAATAAAGTCCAGATATCTTCTCTTAAAATCTAAATATATCCATTTAATAACACTTTTAGGATGGTAAAATTCCCTAAAAAAATGGATTTATGCTTCTTAGAAAAAATTCTATGGTTTGAATCCAAAAATCGTAAATTTTGAATAACATCAGTATCTATATTTTGGATGATAAAATCATTAAAACCTTTAGAAATTTACTTATAAATCATATAATTTTCATATGACTCCATATGGGTCTCATCATGCTCATACATCTAATGTAGTTTCCAATCATAAGAAATTTAAAAAAAGTCATGGCCTCCACTACTATAATTTTTTTATATCTCTATATGTAAGTGATAATATTTCCCAATAAATAATCCTTTATGAATAAATTCCTATGTAGGTTTAAAAAATAATTTCTATAGGCCAAAAAATTCCCATCAAGTTTTAAAGACTAGTATTTCAATGAACTTGTAACATTATTCTACAAAATCTATTTAATCCCTATGTTTAAAATTTTAGCTTTTAAACTAGATTTTGGGGGGGTAAGTAGATCTATTTCTGTGCATACATCAATAATTCTCTATAAAATATGTGAACTTATAATTCCTAAATATTTTATTCTTAATGAATTTAATGAAACTATTAGATTTATTTTTTAGAATTTTCACTATTTCATCCCATTTGGTACATAGACAATAACCACAAAGATGTACTCATTCCCATAATAAGATATAAATGGTATCACAATTTTTTTCCTAAAACATAAAAAATCTAAAATTCTAAAATCACATTGTAAGGTATCTCTTTTTTCATACCATAATTCCCTAACCATTTACATTTATCCCCCAAAAGAACTAAACACTTAGAATTTTTAAATAGTGTATGATAATAGAAACTATCTTAGTAATATTTTTTATCAATCCTAATTCCTCCATGATGTCCACCCAATGGTGAAAAATGAAAAATTTCACGATTTGAAACCATTATTACACAAGAACACACCCACTAAAAATAAAATCAACACATTTACTAAAATTAAAATTGTTATTACAAAAATAAATTTTCAAATATACAATGAAAATTTTCATTTTTAGGGTAAATTATCTAGTAAAAACTCCAACAGCAATGAAATTTTCAAAATATGCAATCCAATAAGATTAATTATCTTTAACAGTGAGACTTTTTTCACTTTGAAAATAATAATTAATCTCCCCAGGATCTAAAGTTTGAGTATCAAACCAAGTCAAATGTTCACTTACTACATTTTTTCTCCTTTATTATCATCAATATCTAAATAAAATTCTTGAAGAAAATGTATCAATTTAATCAATCTAGGTTTGTAATATTTTTTGGACAATATGTATTATAACCCAAAATGGTTAGTAAATACTATGAATTTGGACCCTATCAAATACTGCCTGGATTAATTTAGAGAAAAAACAACAAACAACAACATCTTTTCAAAATATGGTGTAATTTTTTTAGTATCATATTTAAAACTACTAGCATTTTAAACCACATGAAACAATTCTTCTTTCCATTGAAATAAAACTACTTTAAAATCCACATTAGTAGCATCACACAAGGTTTTAAATAAAATATTCCATTTAACAATAGTAATTTTGGGTGAATAATTATGTTTTTCTTTAATAATATTGAAATATTTAATAAATGATATGTAAAAAATAAGGTTTTATATGTTCCCAGATGTGAGATAAGTTGTTTACTAATTTTATAGAAATAATTTATGAATATATAGTAAAAACATCCATATCATAAAATCTTTTTAATGATCACTATCTTGAATTATCAAAATCTAATAACTGATTATAAACCTTGTGACCATGAATAGTTCCTTTGTTAACCACAAATTAAAACTTATCCCAAATAAATTTTTTTTAGTCTAATGTAATAACTCTAAAATAAGTTCATGATTATGAAAATCACACTAAGAAATTATCATTCCAATTGAAAAATCTTCCATAAGAACCATTATTTCTCCCTCAATCATAATTAAAAAGATAGTCAGCAAACACCATTACAAGTTAAATGTTACACAATATAATTCAAAGGTAATTATCTAGTAATAAAATGAAACAAAGGGGAATGTGTAAGTGGTCTTTTCCTAGTCTTCTAGGCTAAAAGGGATCATGTTGTACCAAGAATAAACATCTGTGAAATAGAAAAATTAATTTCTGTCTATCCTCTAAATAATTTTATCCAATAATTGAATTGGATAGTGACCATTACAATTTGTATAATTTTATTTTTTTATTATCTACACAATTTACACTAGTAACTTTTCAAACTGAAATTTATTCATTTTTCTCATTTATAACAATAGAAGAACATCCCTTCTTTGTAACTACTTTGATAGAGATGACCCCAACACTATCTATTGTAGGATAAAATATTCTTTTATCTAACATCTTGATTTCTCCATCATTAATAATTTTTCATTGTTTTTATATTTAATATTATTTTGACCACAAATATTGTCTTAAGATCAGGTTAAATAATACTTTTTCATGTAGAATAATTTTTTAATCCCATTAACATTAGATATCTTCCAGCCTATAAAATTTTATTACTATCTCTAAATCACCAAAAAAAGTTCCTATTTTTTATCTTGTTCTCTAAATTTTGTGATACGAAATTAATTTTTATGACTCAAAAATCAATAGATTTTTTTTTTCAATGCAATGGTTTATGTTGTAGATGTGGTGAATCTTCACTAAATCGTATACTCATATGACTATGAGGTCTAAGGTCGTCAATATATATCTTATATTGAGTTTAAAAATTTAAAATATACAAAAATTTAATAATAGAAATAGTTTTTTCCTCACTCTATTTTAAAGTGGGTTACGCAGTGCATTCAATTTCCAAATTTTGTTTTAATATTTTTTCTGTAGAAAATTTAACAATGTGTTTCTACATATTTCACACATAAGTATCATAATATTATAAAACATTTTTTAGAGAAGAAATTAAGTCACCATGTATCCTAGAAATTTCATAATATTTATAATTAAAAATTACAGCTCTAAAAAACTATCTAAATAAGGATTAGGGTTTCTATTTGACATTGGAAAACCATCCATGTTTTAATTTCAATAATATTTAATATATTGAGAAACATTATTCTCCTTATTTATATGGGTTTCTTCTATCAATTATTTGTTAACTACTTATTATTGATGACCTAATGAATGTTACACCTCTAAAATTTCCACTAATTAATAGTTCCCATTAAATGTTATTTTTTTAACATTTTTAATGAAAAGAAACTTTTTTTGTTTCACACCAAATTTAAAAACATATTTCTTTTTCCAACCATTATAATAGAGCCTCATATAGATAAGAAGGGATTACCATTAATTATAGGTGTATCTTAGTAACACTATATATCTTGAATAATAGATCCATAATGTAATAATAGCTTACCAAATATTACTAGAATTTCATTTACTCTTCTTAAAGGTTGTATAATAAAATCAGTTAGCCGATTGTTAAACCACAATGTTAGGTTATGAATTATTCTAATAAAAACAGTCAAAATAATAAGAAATAAAGAATATTGATTTAATAAACATGGTAATAAAGAAAATTCAACCTAACCTTATCCACTAAAGTGAATGTATTGAAAAAAACACATGGATATCTGATTTTTTGGTGGATTTTATTTTGAAGGATAGTGTTAAATTATTCATTGCTTTTTTAATGAAAAAATCTTCAAGAGTTCTCATATCAATGAAATATTATTGAGATATTTTAGATATTATATAATTTCAATAATTTCTAGTAAATTTTTTGTCAATATATTCTTGAGTGACTAAACATACCAAAAATTTGACATTTCTCTCAAGGTATGTTCTTGTGGTTTTGATAGCCATCATGATTAACACAGTGAGTGAAAAAATTTCACATTATAGATTGATGTTGGCCTTTAATTTCATCCATTTTTAATTTATTTATACCAAAAACCATCATTATATAACCCTATATTCACTATAGTACTCCTTTAATTATTATTTTATGAAATAAGAACTAAATTGTTTAAAAGTATCGTAACATATTCTGTAGTTTTATCTTTATAGTTTTCTATAATATATGGGTCAACTATATTCTAACCATAATTTAAAAAAACAACATATAAAGCATGCATATGTTGATGGAAAAGGAGTAGGTGATAGAAAAACTACATAATCATTTCCTTAAACCCATCTCTTGCCTCATGAAAGTCCTCTCTATCATATTGAAGTAAATTTTGGATTTTACATCTTAATTTTACTTCAATTTTTTTGATATAATTTCATAACAAAGTATCTATATACCTATTCCCATTTTTCAAAAAAATTTCATCTAGAGTTGATAACTAGTTTATCATATTAAAATTTATTAAATTAGGGAAAAATATCATTTTATGTTAATTATAACTCATCCCTCATGATTGAAACTATTTCTCAATATAATAAAAATCACTAATGAAGGAAAAATATTCCATATTTGGCCTTCAATTAAATACAGGAAGTAGTTAAATGTTGGATTATTTAAACTCATAGTTTTGTTCTCTAACTGTAATCCTAATGGAAAAAGAATTAAATGAAACTTGAGGAAGTTGATAATACGTCATCTTATACCAATCAACATTTTCATGTATGATTTTTATTTGATGGTGTTTCTTTATAATTTTAAAAATAATATCTCTCAAATTATCTATTCTAAATTGATTTTCATTCATAAGAGAACCCAAATGTCTATAAATTTCTTATATAAGAGCCTTTAATATTTTTTTGACATTATGTGCATTAAATAAATTTTCAAAACTAATTATAATACACAAAGAAATCATATTTTTTAATAGATGTTTTATTTTTAAATTTTTAAAAGAATCAAATTATTTAACCATTTTTTTACTTTTTATAAAATTATTTTGTTAATCAATGAGTGAAACCTTCCCTAATACCAGTAACAAAAGTTTGACAATATTTGATCTAATATGTCAAATTTTGGACCCAAAACCAACATATCTAGTGCAGAATAGGGTATATAACCTTAGGAATGTATTTTATGAATGAGTACTAAGAAAACAACTCAAATACAAATAACTGAAAAATAAACAAGAAATCAGTAGAAATGAATATTTTTTATGGAATGATATTGGTTCAAAGGATAAAAGGATTTGATGAAATGGAATGCTTAAGAATAATAAATATCAGTAGTGAAGTAGTGAACAAATAGTATAAATAAAGGGAAATTATATTCTCTCAGTCAAAAATATATCTTTTAATTATAAGAAATTTTATTATCTTAATATTTAGAAAAAATACAACATGCCTCATCTATCTATAAGGTTGACTTTAAATTTATTGAATTCAATAGTTATTATACTATATAATTCATTAAACTAAAATATATTGTGAAGTATATTTAATTTTAAATGATAACATAAACAAAGATGAAATAATAAAAAGAGTGAATCTTATTCCCCTAAAAAAATTATCCTAAAATTCTTACGAGATTCAAAAATACAGGAATTTAAAATAAAGATCAAGAAAAATGAAAAAGAAGTAAATGAGTAGAAATATTCCATTTATCTCCTCGTCCCAATCAAGATCTATCTATAGCCATTGGGATCACCATTCGCTTCACTTTATCTCCACACTAGAGGTCTGTAGGAAAATTTATTTTCCACCCCCTTTTTTGAATCTCTAAAAATATATATACATGCATTTAATCTCACAAGAATAATTATGGGTTGTAACAAAAGGTTTTAATTCAAAATCCAATGCACTGATCGGCCCATAACAATAATTTTCCCTTGAAAAAAATTTGTTCCCTCATGTGATCCCAAATTATCACCCTCTAGGTAACTATTTTGATATCCTATTTTAATACTTTCAAATCTTATTCTCCAAAAAATTAACATATTAGTTCTTGAAAGTGGATAGAGAAAATAATTTCACAAAACATATAAACCCTCTTAACTAGATCTGACATATGATTTTGACACATGTCAAAAAAAGTAATTCCTCTTTTTCATTTTCAATAATACAACCCAAGATCACCCCTTATACTCAAATTCAAAACAGAACATGTGTATCTCAGGGTTCAATTGTTCCTTTATTGACAAGTCATTGGACATTTTTTTCAAAATACATTGAGTCTCACTTGTAATCCATGAACCATTTTTTTGTATTTGTCTGTATCATGGAGTCATTATACTATCAGAATATTATACCTAAACATCAGTGAGTAAATTAATTGGACACATATTATAAACCAAAACAAAACCAAGAGGACAGACCAATAGAAACCCAATATGGTCTCTATAATCATCATCATCAATGGATCAGAAAGAAAAATTAACCCCCAAACATGGGAACTTCAATTAAATCAATAAATATTTGTGTACCAACAACTCATGTTGAAATTTTCATCTTATTTCAAATGATCTTAATTTTATTATCATATGTACTTAGCCTCATGCCACTCTTGGTTGAAATTGAATACTTATGTTCCATCTTTTTTATTGTTTTATTTAAAAATTCATCGATCAAAACAGCATGATTGACCTCTAAAATCTTGAGAAGTTTTAATGTTCTACCTCATCCTCTCTTTAATGTACTAAGTTCATCCACAAGTTTCATTTAGTTTTCAAAGTACAACTCAATCATTAAATATCATGAGTAGGGTCGGGCACATCAAATTAATTCATACATAGTAAGTTTAATTATATTTAAGCCACCTTCTATCTCATTTGTCTTTACTCGACTTGGAAAATTATTAATTCTGTATAACATATATTTATTTGAGCATAATGATCATAATTGAGGTGTAATATCATAAAATAATGTTATTATCATCTATAAATAACACTTTATACATGGATTATATCAATCTACCATTGGTTTTGAATATTTATTTTTCTTTTTTCATAAATAATTCAATTCAGATATCATATTGATAATCATAAAGGCATGATGACTCTATTCATGAATATGATTTTTTATTTTTATTAACAATTGGTGGTTCTCATTCTTCATTAAGAATCAAGGTTGAACCCTTATTAAAATTAGTTATTGGAAATATATGTTTTCACTCTTTATTAATCAGTGATTTAGTTGTTTAGATCTTACCCTAATTTCATTTGGTAAAAATTAGAGTGCATACTATGCATCAAAGTTATATTCCCCTATTATCTTCTATGATACTTAAAAATAGTGAACAAATTTTCTTATGACGAATCCTCATGAAATTCAATTTCACATCCATTATAAATAATCATAAATTATAGGAAACATGTATAATATTCTTTAACAAGGGGTACAAATAATTGTTTTATAGGGTTCACAGTAAATTTCATTACAATCCATACATTAATTTCTATTATACAGATATTGAATTTTCTCATACATAGATCTCTTTGGAATTTATGTTAAAAGTATTCTAATTCTTTTATGATCATTAAAATTTAATGTATCTTACACAACAAGTTGTTTGGAAATATCTTATGGGCTTGTGAATGAAAATTATTAAGGTATTATACCTAATGTTAATTTACAGATACATCACTAAAATCTATTATGTAGGTGACATACCAAAAAAATTATGCACTGCTGCACAAAACTTAAAATTGAAAATCCAATTAAAATAAATTCAATAATAAAAACAAATCTACAAAAAAAATGAATTGAATAATAATTTATTCTTAAAATTTAATCTTATTGACATGTCAAAAAACATTAAAATTTTATTCTAATAAATATTATTTAAAATAAGAGTATAGAATATTAATATGTTAAAATCAGTCACCAGAGTCACATAAAGAATAAAATATAAGAATAATTTTCTTAAAAAAATGATGTTCTAGTACAAGTTTTTAAAAAATCAAAATATAGATCTATAAGAATTTTAGAAACCAAAAATACACTTTGATAATTATATTTAAAAAATAATTCATTATATCGACTAAATTCAAATCCTACACCACCATTTTTTATTTAAAAATTATTATTTTAATTTAAAATTTGTAGTCATGATAAGTTTTTACCCTATAAAATATAATTTAATAAAACCAAGGATTAGTTGAATAATAAATTTCCAAAACACATGATTTTATTAAAATATTCATGTAATAAATATTTAACATAGAATCATAATTAACCATGTAATCTCATCTATTAACATATTTAATCAGGGCATACTAGAAAATATCATTGAAATTATGTGAAAAAATATTAAAATATAGCCACATAAAAATCATAAAAGATCGTTAAATACTCTGACTATAACTACATAGATAATAAAATATTTAAATGTTCTAGTATATACACCATATAAATAAAAATAGGTGTATAAAATGATGTATGTCCCGATTAAGTGAAACTAAATGCTGAAAAATACTTACCCTGTACTTTTTATTGGATAGACTTTCCATAATTTCATGTATAATAAATTTTGATCTGTTAATCATCTATATTAAAAAAATATTTATATTTATCTTACGATGTACCATTCAATTATAATTTATTATTACATCTTATTAATAATTATTTGTTAAAATAAATATTTTTTGTTAACTATTATGTTTTCCACGCATGTTCGGATTTAACAGTCTTTTTACTTTTACATTAGTCATGGTTTCATCATATATAGAATTTTTATGAAGTTTTATGTATATTTTTTCAATTATAATTCCCTCAAACAATGATTTTGGATTCAGAAAATAAAAATGATGTGTATTTATTTATAAAATACAACTGAAAGATACAGAGATCATTTTACATTCTAGAACCTTTTTCAGTCTAGGTTTTGGTGAATTAGAGATATACGTCACATTTTATCAAGTTATATAAAATAGTACAACAAAACCAATTTATGTGTGCTAACACTATAATGGACTTCACTCATCTTAGAATAACTAATTAACCTTTGATAATCATTTTAAAATAAGCGATGTGAATTAAATTCCCCAATATGGTGATTTAAAACCAATGGAATTTTTTTTATAAAAATACCATTAAAAATATTTTAAAATACTTTATATAAAATTTAAATTATATATATATATATATAAAACTTTAAAAATAATTATTTTGATAATTCATTTCAAAATTACATCTTTTGAAAAAAAAATTGTATTTTTCTGGAAAATAACTTGAAAATATTAATATTTTCATGGACTAAAATGATAATCTCCCAATATTATAAAACCTTTATGGCCATAAGAAATATCACTGGTTGGAAAATTCCCTCTGATACGATGGTTTCACTCCACATTCATCTTTCTTCAACCTTATACCCATGTTTAGAATTAAATTTTTAATAAAACATCTTTTGAAGATCCATCTTTCTCATAAATAACCCATTAAAACATTCCAAAATCATACATACAATATTTCCATATATGAAAATAATTTCATAACATATAAACTTTGGATAGTCACTTTATAAAGAAAAAGTTAGGATTAATCTATTTTTCTAGAAAATAATTAATTACATTTAAAAGACCCATTTAAATTAAAACAATTTTTTGTATTATAATGCGTGAAATTTCATGATAAATTTTAGAATATGTCCATATATACTAAATTTTTGAAAATTTTAAGATAAAAAATTTTTATACCTAAACTGATAATTTTAAAATATAACTGTTAAAAATAAAAACATCCCTTACCTTGAGTCCGCCTTCCCATTATCTTCCTCGTATTATGACAATCCCTTTTTTAACTCCTTTAGGCAACTAAATATGATAATATGAAAGAACTAATACCTATAGAATGTGGAGAGGGAAGTGGAGAAATGAATTTAGTATAGGATAGTCAGGTAATAAATATCAATATGATGAAATTAACTGATGGAAAGAGTCCCTTTCTAAATTTTAGGTGAGGTGAAATTGAGTAATTACCTAAAATATGAAAATATAATCAGTCTTATATAGGGGTAAAGACTTCAAAAATTCATAAAAATTAAAGTATATCACATTTAAAACATAATATTACCGTTTTTATCCTTATTCAAGTTTTTTTATATTTTAAATAATTTAATAAAATATTTTATTCATGATATATAATTTTTCTCAAATTTAACACTATTGATAACTACGACTTAATAACATAAAAACAAAGTGTCAAGTTTGAAAAAATAATAATTATATCCTAGAAATATCTTACGGATCAAAATGGTCTTTAATTAGACCCTTAGATGTATATGATCGACATATAATCAACCAATAAGATCAATCTAGGTTTTTTCATCATTAAATTGTTTTCATAATTTTAATTGAAATCATTTTATTGATTTCTCTACTGCGTGCACAAGCCCTGCATCAGCATTTCATATGCATTAATGTAAATTATTTGACATATAAAAATTTAAAAATTAATCATAAAAAAATTATTTAGGTTAAAGATAATCATTTGGATTTATTTATTAGGAATATTTAATCTTATCCAAGTTAAAACAACTTCTTTAATTTATTAATTTGACTTCTGTTTCCTTGTATAATCAATAAACAATAATTTCAATATGATCCATATTATATAACTCTAATATTTTAAACTATCATAAAAAAAAATCAGTAATATAAAATAATTAATATAGTATTCCTAAAAATAATTTGTATCACTCAATTATTAACTATATGGAACGAAGTTTTACTTTCTCAATGTTGTGCAGGCACTACGTTACCACTGAGAATGATTTTTTTATACTTATCATGAAGTAATTTATAATTTATATGTTTTGTATTTTTTTTGAAAATATTTATATAATAATACCATGACATATTAATTTCATAAATTTAATATATTTTTTATAATAACTATATCTTTGTGATGTCACAACAATACTGTATTTATCAAATAAAACTGTACTTTTTTACTATTCACTAAAAATTTCAATTTTTTTGAAAATTAGAAAATTTTAAACATAGAATAATTTTGATATGACTATTTCAAAATTAAAATTACTTTTTTTCAAATATATTTTCAAAAAATTCCATAGACTAATTATAATATTTATTTATAAAAATCATTAAATTCATTTTTGAAGAAAACATATTTCTAAAGATTAAAATGAATTTATATAAAACTATGGTATTATTTTATAATCGTTTACAGATATATTTATATTTATTAATACCTGCATATTTATTTCCTAAATATATTATTCTTATTCATACCCACTAAATTAAAATTGAGGTTATAACGATCATATTAAAATAATAATATTTAGTTGTTCATTTAAGCATGATATAACATATCTTATGCACTATCGAATATAATGTTTCCTTTTAAAATCATGTGATTTTACATTCCCCCACCCCTTAATGAATTACCCACTCTTAGGTTTTTCATTTTACATAAGAATATTGTGAATTTAAATCTTAAGTATTTAGAAAAACTAGAATATCTAAGGGAACATAATTATCTTAAAAAAATTATTTCATGTAAATTTTGTTTTCTTAAAAAGAAAACATTTATTATCCAATTTTTTCTAGACTACTTCTCTGATACCAAGTGTGAAATCCCAAACCCACTATTCTGAATTTAAAACATAAAAATTATGTCTTTTTTAAAAAAGACAACTAAAAAATAAACATAAATGTTTACATTCTAGGACCTTTTCCAGTCTAGGTTTTAGAGAATTAGATATATACATTAAAATTTATAAATTTTTTAAAAATTAAATAAATAAAACTTTTTTTTCATGTGAAAACTCTATAAACGAATTCACCCATCTTATAAATTTTTATTAACCTATGAAAATAATTTTAAAATAACGGAAGAACATTAAATTTCCTAGTAAGGGGTTTTAGAACACATGAAAAATGTTTTTATAAAAACTTTTTTAAAACACTTATAAAATAAAATATATAAAATAAAAATATTATATATATATATATAAACCATTCAAAAATACTTATTCTGAACATTAATTTTGAAAATACATCTTTGAAAATAATTGGATTTCACTTGAAAAACACTTGAAAATATTATTATTTTTTTAAATTAAAATGATACACGGTATATCTTATAAAACCCCTACACCAAAAAGAAATATTAATGGTAGTAAAATATCACGTGAGGAAATGTTTTCACTCCACATTCATCATTCTCCCACCTGATACACATGTTCCAAATTAATTTTTTAGGAAAACGTTTTTTGAAGATTCATCTTTTTCATAAATAAATCATTAGAAACATTCCAAAATATTAAATTTATGATTTTCATAGAAGAAAATAATTTCAAAATTTATAATATTTTAAATTTATCTTTACAATGAAAAAATTAGGATAAAACCATTTTTCTAGAAAATAATTACTTTCATTTAAAAGATTTATTTAAATTAAAACAAATTATTTTATTAATATTCTTGAAATGTCATGAGAAATTATTGAATATTTACTTATCTACTAACATGTTTGAAATTTATGAACATAAAATATCATTTTATACATAAAATTAAATTTTTTAAATAAACACATCGCTTACCTTGAGTCTACTTGTCATTTATCTTCATCTTATTCAGACAATCCCTTTACTTAATACCTTAAGACAACTAAATAGGTTGTTGTAAATAAACTAAGACCTCAATAAATTTTTAAAGGGAAGATAAGATAATAATTTAGTAGATTACAGTTGAGAAAAAATTCTCAAGGTGGTGAAATTAAGTGAAGTAAAGAGCCCCTTTTTATAATTAAGGTAAGGAAAAATTTAGGAATTTCATAAAATATTAAAATATAATAACTCCAAAATAGGGGAAAATATATCCAAAAAGCCTAAAAATAATAGTATATCACATTTTATATACAATAATATCATTTTTGATCTTATTAAGTATATTTTTTTAAAAAATAAAATAAAAAAAATTATTCATGAACTATGATTTTTTTCAAATTTAACACTATTGGAAACTATGACATAAAAACTTCAAAAAAAGATTCAAATATGAAAAAAAAGTTTTATTCTATCATAGAAATATCATATTCATCTATATAAATATTTTATTACCTTAAAAATTTCAAAATATATTTATTTTAATAATTTTAATAACATTTATTTAATTTTTCCGTTAAATTTATAATTATTACATCACCGTTGTGCAATCTATTAAGATATTTATTTGTTTCCTACAAACTAAAAATAAATTCTCATGAAGAAAATAAATTTATTATATTTCAAATTACTATTTATGGTAAAAAACACTTCATGGAAAACCATATATTAGTATATTATATTAATTAAAATCTATTGTGTGAACAACTTGACAATATTTTAAATAAACTATTGCAAGGGTCTTAATAATATCCATCTGGATCTAAAAGGTCATTAATTTGACCCTTTAGGAAACTATATCAATATATAATCAAAATATTTGATCTACTCATGTTTCTTGGGTCATTTAATGGTTCCTATTACTTTAATTAAAAACATTTTATTGATTTTTCTTCTTCCTTCATAACCACTGCATCTGCATTTCATAAGAATTAAAGTTAATCATTTCATAAATAGAAATTAAAAAATAAATTAATATCATAAATATAAATTAATTAATTTCCTTATAATCATTTATATCAGTTCATTATGTATATTTAATCATATAAATGTCAAGACAACTTCTTTAATTTTTTAATTTGACCTTTCCTACGGTGCACAAGCATTGCACAGACAATTGGCTAAGATTCATATTATATAACTCTAAAATTTTAAAAAATCAGAAAAATACATACATTATATATAATAATTAATAAATAATTCATGGAATTAATTTTAATACTAAATTATTTTCTTTAAGGAACCAAATTTGACTTTTTCAATGCTCTGCAGACACTACGACAACACTGAAAATGATTACTTTATACTTATCATGAAGTTATTTATAAATTATATGATTATTTTTTTACATTATTTATATTATAATATCATTACATAATAATTTCCTGAATTTAACAAATTTTTATATCATAACTATGTCATGGTGATGTCAGAAAACTACTTTATTTTTAAATAAAACAGTATTATTTACTATTCACTAAAAATTTAACATTTTCACAAAAATTATAAAAAGTTCACTATAGCCTAATTTTTATATTCTGATTTAAAAAATTATGTTAATATTTCCAAGTAAATTTTCAAAAACTTTTAGAAATTATTTATAATATTTATTATTACAATAAAATAAAACCCATTTTTAAAGAAAACGTATTTCTAATGATTAAAATTAATTTATTAAAAATTAATTTATTATTTTATAATAATTTCCCAGTAGATTTAATTTTATTTGTAACTAAATATTTATTTCACAAATAATCTATTCTTATTCTTACCCACTAAATTTACTAAATGGTTCTAACAACCATATTAAATTAATAATATTTAGTTATTCTTTTAAACATGATGTGACATACCATATGTGTTATTGAACATAGGTTTCCATTTTAAAATAAATTGATGTTACATTTATATAGTTATGGAGTACCATTTTCATTCCATTGAATAAATTTTTATTATTTTAATGTAAGGTTTAAAAACATAATTTTTTGGATATTAATATTCCAAAAAATAATTTTTTATTGAATAAAAATAAGTATACAATCATTTTAAAAACATAAAAAATATTAATTTATTAATATATTTTAATATTATGAGTATATAACATTAATTATTCATTAATGAAACATTAATTATAACATCATTGAGGTAGGTAGAAAACCTGACAAAATTGATGGTATGTTATAAAAACTAGATGAGTAAAACCATGATTTCCCATAATGATAATATCCCATTTACATAATCATAATGAAATAAAAAATATCATTAAAGTGATAAATAATATTTATTAAAAGGTAAATTAAGATGAAATTGATGAAAAATTAAGATGAATATATCCCTTATAATGATAACATTAATCTTCTCTAGATGAATCATTTTGAAATTAGAGGATTATGAATTATTGTTTCGTCTAGTGGTTCCCAAATACAGGAGAGGATAATGATATATATAAATTATATATGGATTCAGTATAACATCAAATTAATGGTGTGGTTTGATGTGGGTTCCTTTTATAAGTGAGAGGGGTGGTAATATTGTAAAAAAATTATATTATAAAAATTAAATGTCATTAAAAAAGGAATGTGTCACTAAATTATCAAAATTTCAAATATAAGAGATAGTATTTAAAATATAATCATGTAATTTTTATATATAGTGTTTTGGGAAATTTGTGGGATTATGAATTATTTTTAACTATTTTAAATTATTTCAATGTTCACACTATTTAATAACTTTTTCCCATGTAACTTACTATGATGTTTAAAAATGTGTAAGTATTTTGGTTGGTTCCTTAGTGGTAATCCCCATATGCTAGCATCCATAAGACTATGGTTAAAATCCTTGAAACTATTGTGTGGGAATTATGACTTAGGTGGTGATGAAGGTATGGCATAGGAAGGAGGTGACATATTCATGCCACTAGTAGATGGTGACATAGGTGGTGATGCAAGAATGATGCAACACTGGGCCTTCAGACCATAAATTTTGGTCACTAAGTCTTTAGTCAACAGACTATGTAAATAGTCTCCCTCTAGCTAGATAGAAAGATATATATTCATTCTTAATAAAAGGATGCTTTATCCCCACATGGTTTAAAAAAATGTGTAAAAATGTGTGAATAACTGGCCTGAGATAACCCAACATGTCCCCTAAACTAGGTTTCCAAGGGGACTGAAGGGAATTCCAATCCCCATTGTAAAGAAGCTATTGTTTGGCTCTCAAGAATGCACACTATGGAATTATTTCACCCTCATAAATAAATACAAATAAGTAATAGAAATAAAATAAACCAACCAAACATTGAATAATAAAAAAACACCCATACCAAATTTATAATTGGAAAAATTATAGAATAAATTAGTGCAATCAAATTAGAAGTAAAATGAAATAAAATTAATTTCATATATAATATCCTAAATTAAAATTGATTGAACTCAAATGGCTCCAACCTCACCACTAGTGACCCATAGTCACTCTCCACTTCCACCAACCAATAATGAACCAACCAGAACCAAAATGAATAGAAATATAATTGAGCACTATAGAGAGAAACATAAGCACTGTATTCACACCCAGGAATTAGCGCATATGTGTGTGTGTGTATAACCACATCCATAAGGATATCACAATGGAGTCCATGGAATTACCTTTTTTTTTTGGAAAATCCATAAAATTATAGTTATAACATAATTTGTAAAATAGGTTATCATAAGATATTATAACAGAAAAAATGTATCCAAATAATATAAAACATTTAAAATTGTAAACCCTTCTACTGAAATAAAATTGGAAAATTAATTTAATTACACCATTTTTAATATTTAGAAATTTTTTATTTCAAAAAATTAAAATAAACCAAGTTCTCTATTTATCCCAATTTTTAAGAAATTTCTTAGAAATCCAATTTTTAAAAATTTCTTTATTTAAAATCATTTTCCTAATTCCCATTTACAGAAAAATCAACCCTTTTCTATTTAATTCCCACATTCTATTCCATTTTAAAAATAATTTTTTATGTAAAAAACCAACTCAAGGTGAAGTATTATCACACATGTGAAACATGTTATCATTAAATCTTACCAAAGTAAACTTAATCATGAAATACTTCTATATGATCAATAAAAATATTTCAATAAAAATGACCCAATAGACGAAATCCCATAAAATGTCATGGGAATGATCTAAGAATCATGGGTAACATCCTACGACTCAAGTAACAATGTCAAAACTGGATATAAAACCCATATTCTACCACACAAGAACATATAATTACTAGTAATATTTTATAATTAGTCAGGGCCTAGAACCCATCCTAGTAGTGCTAGGGTAGCATGGGATAACCTGTAGGATTTCTCAACTCCATGGTTCCTACTGTAGATATACAACTTTGAAAATAAAATTTCATTTATCCAAGTTATTTACCACTACTAAGATTCTCTTAGCATGTCAATGTATTTGAGAAAATAGATAAGTATAAAGATAGAATAATTAGAATTATAAATAACCCTCACCTTACCTATCACACAAATGAATGAAAAAAATCATTCACAATATCCAAAATTACCACATAGTTTTACAATAATATATAACCTTTCTCAAGGGTATTCATAAGACACAACAATTATAACATTCATATGAGGATTTATTGAGGGTTTATAACATTTTTAGGAATAATTTATTAAAGGATATAATTGGGTTTTCAAAATAGGATCGGAGTTCCAATCTATTTCACATATTTTAAATGTTCATTACAAAAAATTCCTTGAAATTAATTTTTTGAATCTTTCTTAAAGTTCATTTGTAAACCAGGCCATTTGTTCAATTAACTATTAAATACATTTCACACTCCATCCAGACCTAACATATCAATATAATTTTAAAATAATTACATCCATATTTTTTAAATAAAAAATCATGAATTACATGTTCAATTAAAACTAATGTCAAACAACTATTTAATTTCTTTAAAATCCCCCTTTTAATGATTCACTTGATCATTTTTGAAACCTCTTATCATGCAACAAGTCATTACCACCTGTAAAAGACATTTGAAAACTATTTAAAACCTACTTTTTTTATAAAATATGTTTATAATATCATATTTATGATTTTAAAATCATTCATGAAAATTTTTACTTGAATTAGATGGGAATTTTAAAGAAAGGCCTACCACAGTCAAGTGGAAATGAAACCAAATCATGTTGTATTTAGTTGTGAATTCACAATGAAGGTGGGAGAACCCTCAACAACCCAAAATCATCTAAATCCATTTTAATATAACCATTATGAACCCTAATCCTAACATGAATATTGGTAAGGATTTCTAGAAGAGAGAACACAGAAGGGATATGGATGAGGTAAGACAAGGAATTAAGAATTGATGATATTAACTCTTGAAAGACACTTGAAATTGTGAAATAAGAGACCCAAATCAATGTATGTAGAAAGGAAAGGATATACCATATGAACCCCCTAGTTTGATTGAAAAATAGCGGATAAAGAGTAGGTGAAAACATAAAAAATTGAGGGGGAAGCTTCACATAACAATTATAATTAAATTTCAAAATGATGATAGTTTGGATGAATTATTTAATAAATTTTACAATATAAGTGTGGCTCACACAACCTAAAAAAAGTAACTTCATAAGGTTTTCCTTTGATACCTCATACAGTTTCACTAAAATACACATATTTTTCCAAATGACACTAAATAGAACCTTATAACTATCACTTGGTCACTATATAGTTCACCTAACCATGTAAGCTAAAAGTTTGACACCAAAAAACATAAAAAATCGATATTTCAATTATGATACTCTTAGAATATAAACTTTCACTAAATATTAGATATAGTAACATAAAAAATCAATGGTGACATTAAGGTATTACAATTCTCCCCATTGTACAATATTTTATCCCTAAAATGTCATTATCATAATTAGTTTTGTGGGGAAAAAACACACAAATCCTATATTAGAGATGGGATGGTCGATGAAAACTCAAGAAGAACCTATAATTAGAAAATATCAAATGACATCATCACTCTAAAAACCCTTTTAAATACTCAATCAATGACAAAAACACCCCTATAAAATCTTCCAGTCCATAAATATTTTATAATAAACATTAAGAAGATGGAGTCCCAACGTAGAATAACATGGTCCTAAACTCATGAAATGAAACTTCATGGAGAAATTCAATGAAAACACCTGGAACAACATCCCATGGCGATACAAAAAATAGTAATCCCTATTAAAAGAATATATGGTTTACTAGAAACAATATTCTTCTTCATACTACCCTAGACACATAACTAAGGTTTCCTCATGAAAAATTCACCAAACAATCCTCTTGCATAAATTTTATCACAGTTAGAATCATATTTCCATCACAAAATTATAATCTAGTAATAAGGAATGAATGTCTCGAAACATAAACTATTTACACTTGGTCAATCCTTAAAATAACCCAAATATACATAAATCAAATTCCAAAATTAATACACAATGATATGAACTCATCGAAAGAAATTAACAAAAAAATATCAATATAAAAAAAAAACTTCACACCCTAAACATACAAGAAAACTAATCCTCCTCAGTTGGACATGCCAATTTAATAACACCAAGCCCAGTTTCTACTAAAAAACTTGTAGATATAACATTACCATACAGTATAAAGTGAGAATAACACTCAAAATTCCAATTGAAATTTGATAAAGATCCCAGAACAAGGGGGGAATTTCCCCTAAATGTATACCCTGTAACTTTTCAATACATTTAATTGGAGAATAATTTAAAATAAAAAAATGAACCCATTTAGATTATGATTTCCATGTTATAAAAAAAATTCACAAGCCAAGAAAGATGAACAATTCAAAAATCAGACCTTTTAAATCATGGATCTTTGATAAGAAAAACAAAAAAAAAGTTCAACAGATAACTCATTTTTTAAAATGTGTAAAAAATAAAACTTCATTATTTTAAAACTTTTCCCAACCATTTTTTCACATTTAAAAATACATTACCCCTTTTTTAAAATGCTTCAAATCAATTCACTATATTATTCTCAGTAAATTAAAAGAATCACTTTATAAAACATAACCGAAGTGGATCAATATTACCATATACTAAATTCTTTAGAAAAATTATTTATTAATTTTTTTATAAAATAAATCATTATGGACAACATTTCAAAAAAACTAAATTCTATTTATAACCATGTCTTATGGATTCATTTCAGATCTATATTAATTTCCTATAAAATTCCACCAATTTTAATAAGAATTTTTTTCCCAATAATCCCAAAAAAATGAAGCACATTAAAAATATAAACAAGGCTATAATCATATTACAAGGAAAAAATGATTCACTTTTCTATTATAAATAATTATTCATACTAATCCATGAATCAAGGGGCCTAAACAATTTTTTTGAAATTAATGTGGAACCATGATAGATTCAACCACATGGGTTGATAAGACATAATAAAGTCATTCAAAAAATCCTATGATTTTTTCTTGACAGATAATTTTATTTCTTCCCTGTTTATTATGAAATACAAACAACCTCAAACCACCAATAAATTTTTTATTTATATCCCAAAATCTAGTGAAACCCTAATTAAACTCACATCGTACCATCAAGGTAAATACACCATTAGTTATGATCAAAAGTTAATTCAAAATTCAAAATTCAAAACCCAACTTCTCATGCTAAATCAGGAATATTCACAAAGGGTGTTGATCAAGAACAAACTCTATTTGAACCTCAAAAAATATAATTTCATCCCTTACATAATCATACTATGAAAACCTAAATAAAGATTGAATGACTTTATAACCTTCATCACTATTGTACAAGGATGGATTTGAAAAAATTTGAAATTAAACGGCCCACACTGACCCAATCCCTCACCTGACCCGACTCGCCACTGGTCACAAAAAAGGGGTTCCTGGTCCTCTTGGAATGGAAACTAGTTCCTAGGTCTCATTAATTCAGACATGGTAACAAATTCACCCTCATTATATCAATGTAAATAAGTATTTCTTATATACAACTAAATCAACAATGTATGACATAATAAAAAAACATCCATTTTTAATATAAAATTGAAATAAATATTGTGGGAACAGGTACATTTAAATTAGAAAATAAATTACAATAGGCTGAATGGATAATACACCATCCTAAAATTAAATTGAAGAAACATGATATTCTATAATATCACTACTAGTGAACCATAATAACTCTCCAAATACACCAATCCTACAATAGAACAACAAAACCCCCATAAAAAAACAAAAATAATACATTAAAAATAGGAACATAATATATGAATTTTCACCAAGGCACTAATGCAACTGCAGGGTTTAGGATAAAAATTCCTAGTTTGATATCACTAAGTATTAAATGTATTTAAATTCATAATACAGTATATAAAATTATAGTTTTAATGTGACATATAGAATATGTGTTCACATGTGATTATAAAAGATATCATGTATCCAAGAAGTATCACACTTTTATAATAGTCACCCCTACCAAGGAAAACATGGGTGTCCAAATACACAAAATAAACCGTTTTAAAACTTTTAAAATAAGACTATATATACCATTTTAAATAATCATGTTCACCATTTAATCACTTCCCAAAACATTTTTTTAAAATAACATTTTCATAAACATACTCATTTTAAATGACATAATTATCCAATTTAAGAAATAAAAACACATTCCTTTTTAATTTTTTTTAAACCACTAAAGAAATCAACATGAATGTATTGAAACATAATGAAGATGAATTATAATTATACAGATATACCAGTCTATCAAGAACAAATACCAACAAAAACTTAGTCAGGAAATGGTATTATATTATTAAAAACCTAAGGTAATAAAAATGATCAGAGAAATGATACCACTAAAGACATTATGATAAGTAGATAATAATCATGAGAAACTTCCAAATAATCATGTAATATTATCTGAACTGGTGACAAGAACCCCATTCTAGTTAAAAAGAACTTATTCATCTATGAAGTCCTTTTGAACATGTAGGGCCATAAAATTCATCCAAGGTTCAATAACCTACCACGAGGTAACAACCAAGATTTTTCAACAAACACATATCTTAGCATACCTTTGCAAAGGATAAAATATAGTTTCACTTGTACATGTTACTTAATACTCCTAGGATTCCCATGAGAAGTCAAATAGTTGTGGGAAAACAATAAGGCACAATGTGAAAATAAATTACTTTTGAACTACCCTGCGCCTCACTTTCCACACTCCACAATAAATATGCTCTTTTAGGATATTCATATTCATTATTTAGTTATACATCAATATAAAATCATTCCCTATGGAATGTAACAAGTTATAATAAGAAAACTATTCATACATGTTTCAATTAAATGTCTCACACATTTTGAAATCAATTAATTAAAGGTACTAACCAGGTTTTCAAAATATGCTTTACATTCCAATCCATTTCAAAAATTTCAAAAATTTATTTCCAAACAATACTTGATATAAAATTATTAAATCACCCATTAAATTAATTTAGAAACCTATCTATGAAAACAATTCTATTTTTAGAACATTTCACATACCACCAAGACCCAACTGTTACAAAATGTTCTAAATTGTGGTTCCTAGATATTTTAATAATACACACCTTTGAAGCATCCAATATTTCCATTTCAATTTAAGTCAATCTTAAACAACCCTTCAAAAAATATTTAATTCTATTTTTATTTACATACTTTAGAATTTTTACAAGATCTTATAATGTGACAATTCCATTCCATGTGAAAAATTATTTTTCAAACTATTTCAATCCTATTATAAGTATACAATAAATTAATAATGTCACAATCAGTCATTTAAAAACATAAAAGAAAATTATAGAAAACATTACAATTAAATTACCATGAAACCCTTACCCTATCTAATTGTAAAAACAAATCAAAACATGTGGACTTTAACACCAAATGTATAACAAATAATGGAGAATCCCTTCATAAACCCATAATATTCAAGATTATTTTCATTATAAAACTATTTTATTATAATCCAAACATGAATAGTTGTTAGGGTATATGGAAGAGAGGAAGTCCAAAATTTTATGCAAGGAGAATATAGGGAAAGAGGAAGATAAGATACTACCTAATAAAGCCCACATGAAATAGATAACATAGATCCATAAACTGAAGGAGGCAGGAAAGTAAGGACCCCCACCCCTTTACCCCGAGCTTTGGCTATGAAAGATATGGGAAAGAGGAGGGGAAATCATAAAGAATGAGGGGGAAAGTGTTATTTAACCATTTTATGGAAATATGGAAAATATTTATGGTTAGGATTTATATTTTGGTAATCTTTGTGCCAACATCATGGAAGGAACTACCTAACAAAAAAAATTCAAGATTTCTAATGGATACCTAACATATTTTTATTAATCATGTGATAATAGTTTCAAATTAGAGTGACAAGAACTACAAACCTATTATATGGGAATGCATGGTTCAAATAACCATACAATATAATAGTAAAACTCATGAGAACATTAAAAATCTAAAAATTCGCAACTTGAAACTCTTGGAAACATAAATTTTCTCAACATATGATAAAATAGCAACAACAAAATATAAATAATTTCATGCTGGTTTCAAAAAAATGAAATTTCAATAATAAAAAATTTTAAAATGTTTATTCAAAATATTAAATCAATTTTATAAAATGTTGTCTCTAAAATTGGTGAAATTTAATTTTAATATCTATGATCATATTGTGCATGAATTTTTTTTAAAATGTATCTATAGGCATAAAAATGAAATTACTATTCTTACATGTAATATAATAATTGTTAAAATAATTTTAATTTGTTTTTTCTTATATATTATCATTACATTTCATTTAAATCATTCATAAATAATGAATACTTTATATTATTATGATAAAAATACAATACACATGTTAGAAGAATTTGTTGATAAATATATCCTTTTACCATGATTTTATCTTCTTTTCCATTAGATTAATAATAAATTCTTGAATGACTATTTTTTCTTTATATATTTGTAAAAATATATTTCAATAAATTTTATAGTCCAAATTTTATAGATTTATCTTTTAAAGAAAAAAATAAAAAAACTTTTTAGTTTAGTTCTTAATATTTTAATTTTTATTCTTTATGGTTATATATTCCAAGGATATTAATATTTGATTTTATAAATATCTCCATAAAATTAATAAATATATTTTTGTATTTAATTTCATAAAAAATTTAAATTTAACTAAAATTCAATATTTATAAAATTGTTTTCTTTAAATTCAATTATATATCTTCAGTGAATTATAATTTTTAAATTCTAAATGAATCATTTATTTTTATATTTTTATATTTTTATTAATATATTTTAATGTGTTCCATTTTTCATTATATACAAAATTATTCACTTTAGGATAGTGTTTTGTTCATTATAATCTATCGAGAATGGTGAATTTTTTCAATGGGAAATACAGAATAAAATCATCTAATGTTACAACTTAAAAACATTGGTTCTTCTCATTATTGAAAATGAATAATTTCTTGTCAAATATTTTAAATCTCATTAAAGTTTCAATATTAAAATAACACTTAACATAGTTTCCTTATATTTATTCAGGTATATAAAATATCCTTTTGAGACATAAATCAATGTAATCTCTTTTTATATCCAAAATTATTATTAGAGTATTCTAAAGAAGCATACACTTGGATACATAAATTATAATATGATTTCTCCTCTAAAAAAACTGCCATTCATTAATCACCATCAACACTTGATTTATAATCACTTAATTTTATAGATATTATTTCACATGATAAATGGTGAATTTTGTTCCATTATTTGTTTTTAACTTCAGAATTTTTTTTCAAGAATATAATTTTCTATTATATAATAACATGTAATGAATCATAATAATGAAAACTTATAAGATATAAGTATTATATATTCCATCCTATTGTAATCATAAATAAATAAATATATTAAATCATTCTATCCATGTTATTTGGTGGTATTTTCATACACATAATTATGTGAACCAACATAAGAAACATTGTTAAATTTTATTCCCTTGGATTTTAATTATTTATAATGATCTTCCCTAATTGGGAAGTATCACACTTGTGAGTGTGATCTCATGCGAGATTAGGGAAATATTTTCCTACTTCATTATAAAATAAATCTTACAATTATTTTGGATTCTATTAGATCTCATTATCATCCTCATTATATGGAAATCACTTTTCTTCTTACCCACTAATTTAGTATATATTCACCTTTATGATTCTCTTATACGTTATATTTTTTCAATATTTTCCCTTGATGATGTGAGTATTTATTTTGAAATTCATTTCATTCCCTAACAAACATAATTTACATACACTTAGTAATGAGTCACAAAGTCAACGAACAACCAAAAAGTCTGTATTCCTAAAATTTTCTCCTCAAATTTTAGATATTCTGCTGAAAATAAACTCTATCCATTTATCATTTCTAATGATAAAAACACTTCATTTTCGTATTTTATACCAACAATTTATTTTATTCCCATCATGTTGAACGTATAATAAATATCAATCATACATATTATATCTTGATCTATTTCCTCTAATGAAAATTCAGGGATGTTTTACTTCTCATATTTTTCTTTCCTAACACATGTTCAATACCTTCCAATGTTTAATGGTGAGTGAGATTTTTATATATATAGTACCATTGTATAATCTTCATCTTGAAATATTTAAAATATATTATGTGTTTTCATTCCACTTTATGAATATTCCATTGATGATATTTTTATATCCCTTTGGATACATCCCTATGTACTATTGATGTATAGTTCATGGAATTATGTCTAATTCCTTAAAAAAATAACAGTAAATAATAAAATACCAAGTATATGAAATTATTATCATATGTTTTTGTTTCTCTTAAGATTTAAATGTCTATTTCCTATAAAAAACATGTATGGTGTTTTCTCTATCAATCTAAAATAATAATAGTAAATACACGATTAATTAATGTGTGTCTCTAAAACTCTAACAATAGATTCTTGATTCCATTATTTGTCACTCAAAACAACCCTTTTATGGGGAGTTTGTGATTTTGGTTTCACATCAAATGACACTTAATTTTTCTTATTATAATTATAATCAATTAATTTCTATTAATCTTTCAAATAATTTAATTTTTATCATGTGATTAAAGTTTCCAATTATTCCATGTGAACCTACTTAGATTAATTAGTGACTGATGCACTCAAACATCCCAATTATAAGGCCACAACCTTAAACTTTAAATAATCATGAGTTAATCCAAGAATTAAAATTTATGATCTTTTTAGGTTTATAGTTTTAGATAACTAGGCCATAACTCTTACATAACAACTTAAATTTATACAAAGTTGATAAAACTAAAACAATATCCAATAATTCCCAATATAAAACTTTTAAAAGTAAAAATGATTTATTTATATTGATAAAAATATTCATAACATTCATCTTGACTTCTTATTTTGTATTACCATCCTTATAGCCTATAATTTTTTTTTTCAAAACTTGGAATGAGGACAAATATCACAGTAAGAGTTATAAATAAGGAATGAATGGGATAACTCTAGTGGGAAGAAGAATAAAATGCCAATATCGACAATGGTATCCTTGAAGATATTGATAGTCTAGTTATGGGTACTTGTAATCAACCTCAAGAAGATAACTCTTCAGAAGATCCATATCGCCTTGCCTCTGTTGATGCTAGGTAGTCTCAAAGGGATAATTCCAGTGGGATTTTGGTGATAGTGTTGGATACCATTCCGGACTCCACCCATAAGAAGAAGTTGGAGCTTCTTGTAACTCAAATGAATTCTAAACAGAATTCCAATAGTCACGCCACATATGATACCCCCCTACTGCACGTGAAGACTCAATCTAAGGAAGTAGCTCAGAAAGTCGAAGATGGGCATACTGATATGGGAACTACAACTTGAGACCTAGGAAATACAAGTCTAATCACTCAAACTGATTTCAGTTAACTTAATGAGACCCCTAAGTTAGTATACACACACCCTGCAAAGAATTCATGCACTATCATTGGTAAGACCCCCCAAGAAATCTTCCCAGTAATAAAAAGGAAATGATTTTACCCATTGAGTATGAATTTTTAGTAGGCATGCAGCTTTACCTAGCATTGTCTACATCCACTCAACTAATGAATCCACCTATGGATTCAAAAGAGGGTCACATGACCACCCCCTGATTACTATCTCACCTGAAATAATGAAATCTACTGAAAATTCTAGGGCTTCTAACAACTTTTCTGGTTCTCCTATGAGCACAAAAGATAGGATGTCGAGTCCGGCCTCTTCTCAAAATCTTAGGAGATCAAAGATAAATAAAGGATCTACTAGTTAAAAAAGAAAAGGGGTGGGGGGTTCTTCCTCCAAATCCATGTTTTAATGGATGCTTTATTTTGGAATTGTCTGGGAATTGAGAAACCTGACACGCTTACTGTTCTTAAAAGAATTCTTTTGACTCATAAACCTAAAATATTTTATATTTCTGAACCCAAAATTAATTTTTCTCTGAAATTTATGCATCTTTTTACTTATGGGTATAAAATTATAGGTTCTTGAAAAAATGTTACTAATATTGAATCTCTTGGGATATTTTATCATGCCTCCTTACAAAATGTTAATGCTTTGAAATAAACTGATCAAATGTATACTTGTGATTTTTCTCTTGATGTCTTTCATATTTATTGTACCTTGGTTTATGTAAAAAATATATATCAAGATATAAAGACACTTTGGCATGATCTTTAAGATTTATCTAAGAACATTTAAGACCCCTGGTTTGTGATTGGTGATTTTAATGCTATTCTTACTCCCAGTGAGAAAATTGATCCTTCCCTCTATAAAATTTCCTCAAGAGAATTTAGAACTACTAAAGAAGATTGAAATCATATTGAAATTAACCTTATGGGTGTGAAATTCACTTAGAATAGAAGACAATACAACAGGTTCATTGATAGAAAGCTGGATAGGGATTTCACAAATCTCCTAGATCTAGTCAATTGGGACACCATATCTAGCATTAACTTGCCCAAACTAAATTTGTATTACCATCTCATCCTTATTAGTCTTTTCTCTAAAAGGCCTAGACCCATTCTTCCTTTCAGATTCAACAACGCTTGGTCTGTTGAGATGGAATGATCAACTATTATAAAACATTGTTTCGATTCTATAAAACATCAATATGATGCTTTTTCCAATATTATCAAGAAAAAGTACCTCAAACAGTGTCTCAATGGATGGTGCGGGGATAAATCTAAACAAATGGACAAGGAAATTTCCACCCTTGAGAACGATCTAAACCAAATTCAAAATTTCTCCCCTAGATCTTATTTCTCTTTAGATCCCCAAAATGAGATTGACATCCCTCTGAAACTTAATTCTATTTTAGTGCTTAAATAAAACATATACAAGAAAGTATTCCAAACTAAATGGCTTTCAGAAGGTGATAGAAACACTAAGTTCAACAATTCTATTGAAATAATTAGAAAAGTTTGTAGACCTCTCTCTCTCCTCAAGGAAAATGACACCATCTAGGACTCCGAGTCATACATTTCTTTTCATGTGGTATCCTACTTTGGAAATATGTTCAATGGCCCAAAAATTTACAAGGAATTATTTCCTGAGGTCATTCTAGTTACGGTGATTAAATAATACAATGGTTTTCTTTTTTAGAATCCCACTTGATCATGAAATAAAAGACATTATCTTTAGCCTCAACTCTGATAGTTCCCCAGGTCCCAATGGCTTCAATAATGGCTTTTTCAAAAATTATATGAGGTCATCCACATAAATGTTTGTAAACTTGTCAGATCCTTTTCTTCTAATTCTGTCCTCCCTCATTGATTGAATTCCCAATTTCTTACCTTAATTCCTAAAGTGGACAATGCTTCAAAAATAAATATCTTCTTCCCAATTTCCCCCATTATCTCTCTCTAAAAAATTATTAATAACCTTATCACCATTCTAATTTCTACTATATGTGCTAAAATTATCTCTTGGAATTTGTTTGGTTTTATCAAGGGCAGGTATATTTGAGACAACATATTCCTTTCCTTGGAATGCACCAAATATTTAACTAAAGTTAATAGAGGAGGAAACATTGAAATAAAACTTGATATTCAGAAAGCCTTTAATACCATTGATTGGAGTTTCATTTTTAACATTCTTCAGGCTTTTGGTTTTAATGATTCTTTTATTAGTAGAATAAATACCTTATTTTCCTCGGCCACTATTTACATCCTTGTTAATGGATCACCTAAAGGCTATTTTAAATGAAACAAGGGTTTCAGGCAAGGTGATCCCTTATCTTACATTCTTTTTACTATTGTGGAAGACTATATTAGGAGATTGATCACTCTCCTTGTCGAACAAAATAAGATGAAACCCATTCAGGAGTCCAGAAACCTAAATATCCCTACACATCTCTTATATGCTGATGATATTATCCTATTATTAAAAGGAGACAAAAGAAATATTCAAAATCTAAAAAATTCCTTATCCCATTATGAAGAGATCTCTGGTTAATCTATTAGTTGGGACAAATCCTATGTTTTCTTTGGAAAAAGATTTTCTCTTATTTGAAAAAATAGCATCATCAATAGTTTATGCATCAAAGAAGGATCATTCCCTTTTACCTACCTGGGAGTTACAAGTTTTTGAGGAAGACCAAAATCCCTATACTTCACTACGGTTGTTGACTAGGTTACCAATCAACTATCCTCCTAGAAAAGAAAATCCCACTCCATGGATGGCAGGATCTGTCTTGTGAAATACTCTATTGTCTCTAAAATGGTCTACTTGCTGATGGTCTATAAATGGCCTAACGTCCCCCTTAAGAAAATTAAGTTTTCCATAAAAAACATTTCCTATAATGGTAGCATTCTTGAAAGGAAGCTTTTTACCATACCCTAGTACACCTGTTGTAAACCTCTTGATAAGGGTGGTCTTGGAATTAAAAATCTCAAACTATTTAATGAGGACCTTCAAGCTAAAATCACTTGGATATTGATAAATAAAAACTCAGACTCCATTTATTTTCTTAAAAATAGGTTCCTCACCAAGTTAAAGAATGGAAATGTGAACTATGTTAACTCTTCGATCTGGCTATCTATTAGGCCCTCCTTCGCCAACATCAAGAACAATTCTAGATGGATGGTTAGCGTAGATTCTTCCATGAATCTTGGAATGGATATTTTGATTGGAACCCCCCAATATCCATGTTATCATATAATTCCCTTCCTAATAACACCACCTACACTATTAAGGATGTGATGCAATATAATAATTTCAATTTTATGGATAATATCATGCATGTAGTTGATAATTACCCTTACTCTAACTATGATGATTTTTTATCTGGGAGCTTACCCATAATGTTGTGCTTGATTCCAAATGTTTTTATGACCACAATTTCACTAATTCTGACCCTATATTTTTTTGTTGAAATCCTTTGACAAACCCTGGATTAAACCTTCCAGACTCAATCTTGTTTGGCGATTTTCTCACAAGTGTATCCCTACTAAGGGTTGTCTTCATAATTTTGGTATCCATCTTTTATCTAAGTGTCACTTCTGTCACCAACATAGAGAGGATACCAATAATCTATTTCTCTATTTTTCTAAAGCTCTGTACCTTTTTGAATTATATTACTGACATGTTTGACAGTATATGGTTATTCCTGGAGTTGATTTGTTCCCAAATAAAAAATTGTGTTGATCTTGAATTTTCACAACAAATCAAGAATCTATTATTAGCCATTGTTTCTAAGCTCTGTGATGTGATATGGTATGATAGAAATGCTATTATTTAAAACAACTTCTCATTTAATATTAATGCATGTCAGATGTGGATTGTCATCGCCATTAGAGATGCAACCTCAATTTAGAAATCATTTTGTGAAAACACTTCTGAAGATTTTGAGATCATTTTTCGACTTAGGATTGAAGGTCTTTACTTCCATCTAATGCACACCATTGATGTTTTATGGCAAGGTCCACTCCTAGGTTGGATCAATGTAAATGTTTATGGTGCTTCCAAAGGAAATTCGAGACCCGCGGGATGTGGCGAAATTTTCAGAGAATTTCTTAGACATTGTTATGGATATTTCTTTGGCAGTTGCGGTTCGACTTCCTCTTTGGTAGTGAAAATGTTGGCTGTTATTCATGAAGTTGAATTTGTTAAGAAAAAGGGCTGGAACAACATATGGATTGAAAGTGACTCAACCACTATTTTCCAAGATATTTTTATTTGTGTAGTCCACCTTGCCTTGTTGCATACCACCCATTGGATGAGCCTCCATGCCTCACTTCTGGAGATCAGACACGTTGTCACTAATGCTTTTTGTGAAGCAAAAATGGTTGCAGACAGTCTTTCCAACAAGGTAATCAACTATAATATTACTTGGCTTGATGATATGCCTACTTATTTTTACACTATCTATGAAAAATATTACAATATAATCCCCTCTTTCAGACTCTTGTAGTTCCTTTCATTCTTTATAATAAATTATGTCTCGGTCTGTGACTAAGGCACTGCCTTTAAAAAAACATAGGGTGTAACCTTTATGGTTACATTTGGAATGACCATCACTATATATTACCAAAATATTTTAAGATAAACCTTAGCAATTAACTTTATTTCATCACCCAATGAATTGGAGAGATATCACAAGCTCACCCGCCCACAATTTGTCATGGAACCACCCACAAACATAATCAATGCCCATGAACCATAACATAATCATAACACATAAAACACGTATAAAGGAAAAATAAAATTTCCACTTTGCAATCAAAATATATCATTTCAAGATATTGATGAAATAAAACCATTTTCAATACCAAAATACTAGAAAAGGGATAATGGTATTTATTTTTCTTTTTAAAAAACTATTATGTCTTGTAGAGGAAGTCAAATACCAAATAACGGTCACGACGATGGAAAGGTGGTTGTTACCATATACGATAAAAAAAATTCATTAATTATTTTAGAAAAATTCTTCATAAAAAAATATTCTTTTTGAAAACATTTTAATGAGATTAAAGGTGGAAGGGGCTGATTATACACCTTATAAAATAAGGTGGTGTATAATATCAAAATATGCCTCAATAAAAGGTAATTTAGATGATATCCCATACAAGGACCCCTTTATGAAATTTTTTTAGAGATACTAAAAAGTTCAAAATTTAAAAAATTCATTTCCATATAAATAAATTAATGAAAACCATTTTGAAAACATGGATATTAAATAAAAATATTTATAAGAATAAATCATCAAAATAATAAAATGAGGTTTTGAGTTAAAAAGTACCGTACCGCATAAAAAAAATTCATAAATAGAATTAAATAATAACATTTAAAAAACATATAATATCATAATAATAATAATGATATTTATGATATAATGTGTCCAATTAAAGTATATACACCATATATAACTAAATTGTTTCATAACAACAAATAAACTTCAATGGAATGTAAATTGAGATGAAATCCATTACCGTAAGTCTGAATAAACATATACAATCTTCATATTACTGAATAATAAAATTAGGTTAATTTATACATTCATGAGAACCATTTTCATGTTTATTATTCCATTTATATCACTTATTACCATGTTATAAAAATTACATAATTATTTAAGTTCATATCGGACGTTCAGTCGATATTTGGTACATGAGCCCAAAATGAACTTCAATTGATGTTAAAAGTCCATGTTATGATAAGTACATAATCTCTAGAATAAAATTAATGAAGTAATAATAACTTTTATACATAAATTATACTTCTTAAATAAAACCATTCATTTATGTTATGATAAATGAACAATGATATAATCATTGAGACGGTAGGTCGTACGTACACATGAGTAACGTTTCTATTTTTCATTGATCATTATGGAAATAAGGTAATTAATATTTTATATTTCCAGTGTGATAATAGTATAATTAAATTCATAATAATAACTTAAATACAATTATATATATATATATATCATATAAATGATGTGGTGAATAAAAACAATTCACATCACTTGGTGGAGGTGATAGTTTACACATATGTATGAACGACATTATCATTTTTATATGCGTAGAAATTAAAAAATTAATTGATATATTATTAATTAATAATGATAAATATTTAATTTAAACCATATAAAAACATTAATTCCATCATTATGACTAGTATTGAGAGATGTTTACAGAAAATGAATTATATCAGTTTGTGGAGGTCATAGTTCACACATACGCACACAAGATTGATTCCATTCCCATTTAACAGAAGTGAAGATGGATTTAGATGATGATATTAACATAATAACGTATAATTATATTTATGATGATGTTGTTATTATTTTAACATGCTTGAAAGATATTTTAAGGTAGTCGAAGAAGAAATAAAATAGAAACATAAAAACATTACCTTTCTTTCAGATGATAACATTTCATAACAACTGAACACCTATAAAAAAGGCGTTTTTCCCAATTGAAGGAATAAAAAATGTAGGGAGGTATTAAAGGAAGTTTTTTTGGAAGATTTTGTCTGAACCAAATGGTTTTGGATGTGTGAGTAATAGAGAGGAATAAGTGCCTTTTTATAGGAGATGGAAGGGGCACCCTTGAATTATTAAACGTATTTAGTTAATATAAATTCAATTTCGATTCCAAATGGTACTAAACTGATTTTTTAGAATATAGGATGATTTTGGGTAGAATAGTCATAATCCAATTAAAATTATACATGTTTTTAATATTTTTTAACCCTTAACTTTTTGTTTTAACCCCTTTTAACTCTTACCATTTTGTTAAGTAATTTACACTCTGAGGGTTAAGATAATTTTTAAATCCTATAAAAGGACAAATGAATGAGTCATTAATGATATTATTATACTTATATAAACTTTTTTTTTCTGAATATTATATTATTATAAATTTTATTTCATTTAATTAAATATTTTATATTTTAAGTTATGAATTATGTCAATTTTGGAAATAATCACTACTTGACTTTAAAAAAATAATAATAACAACATGATTCCTTAAAATAAAATTTATTAAATAAATTATAACATTTGATATTCAAAAAAAATATCATTAATTCTATGAAATATATCAAATTATATCTTTTTTAATATTATTAATATCATTTATTGGATTCGTTCTTTAATAAATCTATTACTGAATAATCTTTGTGTCATAATTGAAGTTAATTATTTAATTCCTAAAATTTATAAATTAATTACCATGATGTAGGTACTCGTATAGAGACTATTTATAGTCAAACATATCCCCCATATGACTCCATATTAAAATACCTTACTTTTTTAAAAACAAAAGTGCAACAAAAAATGACTATTCATGGAATATAATATTATAAATGCATTAAATTCATCCAAGTGGCTCCAAGTAGCCCTAAAAAACACCAAAGGATGATAACGGTCTGATTAAACTAATTAAGTTAAATTAGGATAAGTTTTAGGTTAGTTTTATCTTATTATAATATTATTTTTACCTTCAATTACCAAATTTACCCTTAACCGAGGTAATTAAAATAATCACTAAAGTTACATTTCATAATGTACAAAAATTAAAGGGACAAATTTACATAATTTGGAACTTATGAATTCAAATATGGAGACAATATTTCCATATTCAAAAAATATAATTTGCAGTAGTTAATTGAAAATTAATCCCCATTGTAAAAACGAGAAAATGGGTTTTAGAAAAGTAAAAAACATCAAAAGATTGACATCCGTTTATATCTAATTTTAATGTGAAATTACATAAAATGACTAAAATGGGATTAAATTATAAAAACATAATCTAATTATACTTTAAAACTATTTAAAAATATAATCTAACAAAATAAATAAATTTGATGAAAAAACAGTTTTGAATTGAAATGAAATATTTTTCACTGTTCTTTAAAATATGAATTTTATTAGAAAAATGCCAAATATTTAATCCAAACTAAGATCATATGTCCCTATTATAAATAATAAGTTTTCATTGTAAAAACTAATATAGTAAGGTCTCAAAAAATATTTTTAAAATGGGTTCTCCATCAAAAGGTGGAAAAACTATATTTTTAGAAAAACACTCATTTTAACCATAAAATTGTATTTATTCTTATATAATGTCTATAAAAAACATAAGATGAATTTAAAATATTATATTGAATTAATATTTCATTAATATACTACAAAAATATTGACTTTATTATTTTATTAACAAAATTATTAATATTTAAAAAATTTTCATAAAAAATACATTCTTTATATTTTATTGGTTTTAGTTTCATTTAAAGTTAATTTGGTAACCAATGAATCATTATATAAACATGTGTAAACAATATTTTTAAAATTTAGCTAAAATTGTTCATTCTTTCCCTTGTGACTACTAGGTGATAACTACTATACTAAATAATAATATTTAGTTTTCAGTTTAAGCACGATTTGGCGTATCATGTACGCTATTGAAAATTATGTTTATTTTTAAAAACATAGGATGTTACATCCCACCATTTAATTTTCATCACCATAATTTGAATTTGGGGATGGTAACTAAGGTATGAATTTTAAAAAAACCATTATTTCAATCCTATATCAAAAAAAAGGATTTATAAAACTTCTATATTAAAAGAATGTAAGTGAAATACGATGGTCACAATAGATAACACATATTAGGATTCCATGTAGAAAAACCTGGATAAGGAAGAAAAACTAAATATGAAATTCTGATAGAGAGTTATAGAAAACATGATCTGGATAAAAATTAAAATCACCCAACCATAAAATTTTTATTGGTTAAAAGGTCCTTGATTACTTAGTAATAAAAGGAAATGGATAACATCTTTATTATAAGATCCTTTACATCTGGTTGAGGAGTTATACTACTACATATACTAATATCATTGCGAAGTATACTTTTTTGAAATGTATAGTTTTATCCTTTAGTAAATTTCCACCATAAACTCATCATTTTCTCTAAATGATGAGTATTTAAAATGCTTTTTTCATGCCTGAAGCACTAGAATCAACTTCAAGAGAGTCATATAATCCAAAAAATATTAACTATCTATTCATCATGTCTTGAAACATTAACAAAAAATATAATTTCAGTAAAAAATAATATAATTCCCTAAATATAATAAATATTAAAAGAAGAATCACTACTTTAAGTCTCCAAAATTTAAAATAAATACCCAAAGTCCAACATATTCCATTTTATGAATAATTGTCCTTAAAATTACACAAAATAATCCAAACTAAGATTTAAAACAAAATTTAAGAAGGATTTGATCACATTATCTTCCATGATAAGTTTTAACATTTGTCTCCAAATAACATAAATCACTATTAATGACTCATACCAAAAATTTATTAACCTAATCAAATATTCTCCAAGATAGGTTAATCATTTCCATAAATAACCCAAAAATTCATAAGTCTATAATGAAATCATATATTCTACCAAAATAAAATTCAACCATTACTCCTCAATTAAAATTCTAGAGTTTTCTATTTACCTTAAACATATAGTGTTCCGAAAATAGGGATTGTCTTCCAAAATAACATTTATCACTTAATCCCAAAATCATTTTCCAATACCAAGTATATCGATTCAATAAAACATAAGTTACCAAAATAAACTTATTCTTATTTGATCAAATGTTTAAATAAAAAGAAAAATTATTTCTAACTAGGGACTTCATGTAGTCCAGTGGTAGGAAATAAATCCTTGTCGCCCTTTGGTTGTGGGTTTGATTCCTGAAACCTTGTCTGTTGCGATGAGTTGTCACTGTTTTGGTGGGTTTTACTTTTTATAAAACTATTTAATTCTTTTAACTCTTATAACATTCAAAAATTGAGAAAAAGTCTTACAAATAACCATAACATATTTTGATATCAATGTTTATCTCATGCCTTTTATTTTTCATCCCAAAAAGTAATTACCTAAAAAATAAATGTCTCCAAAAATTTTAATAAATCACCTTATGATTGTGAACATGATGCCTCAAAAGGGATTTATAATAAATTAAACTTTTGATCAACCAGAAAATTATAAACTCATATGATATACCTATCTCTTAAGAAGACATCATAATCACCAAGGTTGTCTAAACCATCCTCTTATACCAACTATAATGCCCCAACCTTAAACAATAAATAATCTTGAGTTACATCAAGAATACACATTTAGGATCTTTTAAAGATTAGAGTTTCATAGAATTGATCCATAACTATTTAAAAAAAACACAAATTTTTACAAAATGTATACAACTAAACAATATCAATTTCTTCCACAATATATATTTTTTAAAGAAAACATGACTTATTTTTCTTGATAAAAATATTTACAAAAATCATCTTGAATTCTAATTTTCTATTACCCTCCTTATACCCTTTGGTAAATTTTTATAAAACATTATATGAGAAAAAAAATCTCATAATGGGATATATATAAGCAATGAAACTGTTAGTTCCTGAATATTTTAAACTCATGAAAACATTTTCAAAAAAATCATAATTTTCACCCATAAAACACAATATTTTAACATAACACTTGAAATAATAAGATTACTAAAAACATATTAGTAAAACTATATCATAAAGGTAACTTTTGGCATCCATATCATACATACATTGTAGCTTTAACAGCTAATTTGGGAGTAACCTTCATGGTTATGTTTCGAATACCCATCACAGTATATTCCCCAAACCTCTTTGGAGAAACCATATCATTTAACTCTATCTCATTACCCATTGCATTAGACATCTATCACGGGCTCACTCAGACTCAATTTATCATGGAACCTCCCATAAACATAAATAATTCCCAAAAAAATACAACATAATCATAACACATAAAATTATCATAACGGAAAAATAAAATTTATACATTGAAATAAAAAGATATAATTTCAAGATATAGATAAAATAAAACCATTCTCAAAGCCATTTTCAAAACCAAAATACCTGAAAAAAGGAAATGGTATTTATTTTTATTTTATAAAAAATATTATGGCTTGTAAAGGGATTAAAATACCAAATAATGGTCACAACAGTGGAAAGGTCGTTGTCCGTGTATATGATAAAACCATTCCATTTTTATTTTAGTAAAATGATTCATATAAAAATATTTATTTTTAAAAACTTTTAAATAAATTAAAAGACAAAGGGGTTTGTTACATACCTTATAAAAAGGTGGTATATAACATCAAAATATGCCTCAATGAAAATTAGATTGAGACGAAGTCCCTTACAAGAATCCCTTTATGAAAGCATTTGAGAGAAATGAAAAATTTCCCAATTTAAAAAATTCTTTTCAACACAAAAACATTCATAAAAACCATTTTAAAAACATGGGCATTAAATTTAATGATCTGTAAAAATAAATCATCAAAACATTAAAATGAGGTTCTGAGTAAAAAAGTACCTTAACACATTAAAAACATTTGAATAAAAATAATTAAATAATAACATTAAAAATACAAATAATATCATTAGAATAAGGAGAATTATGATATAATATTTAAAATGGTACTATATATTCCATATATAAGTGAATCGGTGCATAAAAACAAATAAGTCTCAATAGAATGTAAATTGAGACGAAATACCTTACTGTGAGTCCGACTCTTCACATATAATATTTATATTCCAAAATAACAAACATAGGTTAATTAATAATTTTTTTAGAACCATTATAATGTTTATTATTGCATTTATATCACTTTTTAAAATGTTATAAAAATTTCATAATTTTTTATATTCGTATGGGATGTTCAGTCAATATTTGGTACTTGGGGTGAAAATGTACATGGCTTGATGTCAATAATCCATGTGGTAATTTGTCCATAATCTCCATAATAAAATTCATGAAATAATAATAACCTTTATAAATCAATTATACTTTTTAAATAAAACCATTCATTTATGGTATGAAAAAGGAACAATATTATAATCATTGAGATTGTAGGCCATACATATGCATGAGTTACGTTTCCATTTTTCATTGATAATTATGGAAATAAGGTGATTATTATTTTATATTTCCACAATGATAATAATATAATTAACATAATAATAATAATTTAAATATACTTATATATATCATACAAGTTATGTGGTGAATAAAAATTATTCACATCACTTCATGGAGGTGATAGTACACACATACACAGAAACGACGTTATTATGTTTATGTGCATGGAAATTAAGAACATAATTTTTATATTATTCTATTATAATTATATATATTTAATCTAAATCATATATAAACATTAATTACATCATTATTACCAGCCTTGAGATATGGTTATGAAAAATGAATTATATCGGTTTGTGGAGGGGATAGTTAACACGTACGCACGTACGATTAATTCCTTTCCCATTTAATGGAAGTGGACACATATTTATCTGATGATATTAAAATAATAAAATCTCAGTATATTTATTATAGTAGTGTTATTATTTTATCATGGTTGAAGAATATTTTAAGGAAGTGGAATAAGAAATACAATAGAAACACTTATATAAAAACATTACTTTTCCTTCAGATGATCACATTTCTTAACACCATAACACCTATAAGATGAGTGTTATGCCTAATATAAGGACTTAATAATGTGGAGAGGTCTTCAAGTAAGGTTTTAGGGAAGATCATGACTAAATAAAAAGGTTTGGGAAGTGTGAGTAATAGAGAGGAATGGATGGATTTTTTTAGGAGAGGGAAGGGTCACCCTTGAAATTATTAAAAGTATTAAACTAATATAAATTAAATTTAGATTCTAAATGATACAAAAATTATTTATTTATAATATATGATTCTTTTGGGTCTAATAATCATCATCAAATTAAAATCAGACATGTTCTGAATATTTTTTACTCATTATCATTTTGTTTTAACCCCTTTTAAATCATACCATTTTACTAGGTAATTTACAATTTTGGGGTTAAAACAATTTCCAAATCAAGACAAAAGGCCAATTAATGAGTCATTAATAATATTTATATATCTATCACACCTTTTGGCCAAATATTATATTTTTGAAAAATTTAGTTAATTTAATTAAATATTTCTTATTTTAAGTTATAAATTATGTCAATTTTGACACTATTCATCACATAATTTTTTTAAAAAATAATAATAACTTGATTCCTTCAAAAAAATAAATTAAATCAATTCTAAAATGTTATAGTAATTGATAAAATTCATGTATTTCATCAAATATATCAAATTATATTTTTTAAAATATTTTTAATATCATTTATTTGATTCATTCTTTAATAAATTTATGATTTCTTTATATTTGTGTCATAATTAATTTTACTTAATTAATTACTAAAAATAATAAATACATTACCATGATATAGGTAATATTTCACGTTTTGAGGACTATTTATAGTCAAACATATCTATTATATAACTCCATATTAAATACATTACTTTTTAAAAACAATAGTGTAGAAAAATGACTATTCATTGAATATAATATTATATATGCATTAAAGTAATCCAAGTGGCTACAAGTGGTCCCAAAATTGACCAAATAATACCCATGGATGGAATACACTCATCCAATTAAATTAGGACAAGTTCTACAGAATATTTATGTTATTATAATCTTATTTTTATCTCCAATTACCTGATTTACCCTTAACCGTGGTAATTAAAAAAATTACTAATGTTACAATTGAAAATGTAAAAAAATAAACGTGAAATATTTAAATTATTTAGAATATATGATTCCAAATATTTAATAAATTTTATAAAATTAAAAACACATAATTTTCAGTAATTAATTTAATATTAATCCCCGTTTTCAAAATGAGAAAACAAGTTTTTTAAAAGTAAAAACCATCAAAATATTGACATGCGTTTATATCTAATTTATATGTGAAATTATGTAAAATGACCAAAATTGGATTAAATTAAAAAAATTAATCTAATTATACTTTAAAACCAATTAAAAACTATAATCAAACAATATAAATAATGTAAACGAAAATGTTGTTTTGAATTAAAATGAAGTATTTTTTACTATTCATTAAAATATGAATTTTATAAAAAAATACCAATCATTTATCCAAAATAAATTTTGATGTCCCACTTACAAATAATAACATTATTTTTCCAAAAATAACATATGAAGGATTCAAAACTAGATTTAAAATGGGTTCACCATCAAAAGGCTGTAAAACTATATTTTTAGAAAAACACTCTTTTTATCCATAAAATTGTATTTGTCCGTATATAATCTCTATAAAACACACAAGATTAATTTTAAACATTATATTGAATTAATATTTCATCAATATAATCTAAAAAGAGTTATTTTATTATTTTTTTAAACATCATTATTGACATTTCAATAGTTTTTCATAAAAAAATCCAGTTTTGGTATTCGATTGGTTTTTAGTTTCATTTCAAGTTAATTTGGTAACTAATGAATCATTATATAAAATTGTGTATATAATATTTTCAATATTTAGTTAAATATCTTCATTCCCTCCATTATAATTTCTATGTGATAACTGCCATACCAAATAATAATATTTAGCTGTCCATTTAAGTTTGACGTGGCATATAATATAGGTTATCAAACTTTGTGTTTCCTTTTACAAACTTCTGATGTTAAACCAATGACATTCTGATGGATATAAGTCTTTCATGATCATCACATATTTTTCACATCATAAGGAATTCCCCTTTGAGAAACTTAATTTTATTAACATGATAATTCTATAAATCATTCAATCAATTAATAATCTATTATTGTCCTTTAATTTCAATTTTAAACAATGATTTATTTTCTATGTTTCCATTATTTATGTATTTAATATTTCAAATTGAATATTTTATATCATACTTTTCATCTTCTAAATATTTTATATAACACCTAGATTCATCCACCACTCTATATCATTTCATTTATTGTTCTCCACAAATGTAGTTTTTCATGAAAAAATCCAATATATTCATCACATAGACACTTCCCATGAATTTATCACCTACAACATCATTATCGTCTAATTTCAATGTTTCTATATGTAACGTCCCGGACCCGGGTGCCACGAAATGGGGGCCCCGAGCCCAGTTCGCCACGTATCCTCACGCACATTTCCCCAAACGCCAGATGCTGCCGACTAGCAGCGAGGGCTCAGGTCTGATAGTGGGGAAACTATGCCCTCATTTTTCAAAGTGTAGCACAGCGGAATACCAAAATAAACATACAACAAACAGAGGAAGCAGTAAACAAACACAACTGAAATAACTACAGCATTGGATATAACCAACGTTATATAAGTGATGATGCTACATGTTTCAAGTTCTAAGAAAATAGCCAGAACAGGTTATACATCAATACAGTACAACAGAAACAGAGTACAACAAAACAAGAAAAACAGCTAGCAGAGGCATCGCGAGCCTAGGCTCGGTTCCATGCCCTCCTACTCCTTAGCAATAGTCAAGTACCTGTATAGGGACTCTTGCCCCTATCTACACTTGCAACAATGTAATCAATTTGGTCCGAAAAGCATGACCCAAACAGGGCATGAGAAATATATCTCAGTAGGCACCCACCAAACGCCCGTGCCCAACTGCATGTAAGCATGCAACAACAGTGTGCAATAGTAAAATGCAATAAAGTAAGCAATACTCAAAAGTAACTAATTACCAGTTATATTTCCATTTTTTTATCCATTTAATCCATTTAAATATTAGAAACCACCACAATGCATTTCTAAGTAAGCAGTCCACGTCCTCAGACAAACAAAACCTTACCCTCAGGTAAGCTGAATCCCACCCGCAGGTATAGCCCTTAAGTGTAATAGAAATTTCCCTCAGGCATAGGAAGTGTCGCCCTCAGGCATAGAAGTCAAGCCCTCAGGCACGAAAGGTTGCCCTCAGGCGAAATACTACAGCCCTCGGGCTAAATAGTGCAGTGCCTTCAGGCTAATCACAACAACGCCCTCAGGCTAAATACAAAAACCCCCTCATGCTAAACAGGTAACCAGGCCATGCCCAACAGGTAAACAAGCAGTAACAAGAAATTCCTCTCAAGGAAATTCTACAATTACTACTTTAAAGGCATACCCTCGGGTATCCTGGCCAAAAGGCTAAACAGAGAAACACACCCCGGGGGTGGTTCCGGATCCAAGAAATGATCCCAACCAGCATTTTATTATCACAATTAAATAGCTAATCAATTCTAGGTATTGAATATTGCAACAACCTCAGCAACACGACCCCCAACATGGGTTCGTGGAACAAAAATGCACAAAACACACAACAGTTGGAAAACTAAACACAAATCCACCTACCTTATACGCCAACGAACGCTATACCTGAACGCCGACTCCAGAAACGCCCATAAACGGCGTAGATCTGATAAATAACAAAACTCATTTAAACGTAAATAACTTATGTTAGGATAAGAATTGTCAAGAACGGTATCAGGAGAGGAGAGGGATTACCCATGTGGTTCCAACGAGATCATCTGAAGCTGAATCGGATTCCAGACGAACGCCCGGTGGACCTTCAAAGATCCAACCTCCTCCTTTGGCTCCAAAATGGGTCAAGTGCCTCCTCTGCCAAATGAGGAGGCTACTGGCTGTTTTAAGATGAAAAAACAAAGTACACGGTGTGTGCTCCATTCATTTAACTGTTCATTTGGCCACACCGCCACACTGTTCATCCGTCAACATGAGTACACGGCATTTACTCTTGAGTACACGGCGTGTACTGTCGCCCAGATGGTGGCAACGCCATCGCCTTACTATTTAAACCTGCCGACTGATTACACGCCGTGTAAGGTACCACTACACGACGTGTAGTCGGTTCCTATACCCTTCGTCGCCGGCATGGCTACACGCCCCGTGTACTCATCCCTACACGGCCAAAAGGACACGGTGTGTGGATGAAGTACACAGCGTGTAGTTCCAAAATTCAGGATTTTTCCCCATTTTCCATATTTTCTCAAAAACACTTAAGGAAAAGGTAAAGAATAAGCCCATACCTATACAATAATAACCGGGTTCTTACAAACTTCCCCCTTATAGAAATTCGTCCCCGAATTTCCCTTCCAAGGGTGGCGAAGAGAAAGCTCAGAACATCTCTAGCCACTGAGCACGTACGTCGGCCTCCCGCTCCCAGGTCTCGTCCTGCACTCGGCCATGCTGCCATATCACCCATACGAGAGGAATTGACTGGCCTCAGAGAACCTTCGTGCTACTATCAACGATACGGATCGAATGATCCTCAAAGGAAACATCATGCTAAAGCTCTACATCCCCTGGCTGAAAGGTGTGAGACGGGTCTGAATGGTAGCGACACAACTGAGACACGTGGAAGACGTCGTGCATGGCTCGGTACCGCTGCGGTAACTGCAACCGATAGGCAACCAGCCCGACTCTCTCTAGAATCTCAAATGGTCCTACATACCTCAGTGAATGCTTACCCTGTATCCTGATCCTTTTGTGTCCCAGCCTCAGCGAAACACACAAGAAAACCTGATCTCCGACCACGAACTCCAAAGGTCATCTACGACGATCGACATAAGACTTCTGACGAGACTGCGTGGTAGCCATCCACTTCCAAATCAACTGGACCTTCTCAAATGTCTCCTGCACGAGATGTGGCCCCAGCAAAGCTACCTCACCTGCCTCTAACCAGCACAAAGGTGATCGGAATGGCCTACCATATAAATCCTCGTATGGTGCCATCACAATAGTTTCCTGAAAACTATTGTTATAGGAAAACTCGAATAAGGGTATATGCTTCTCCCACGAGCCCCCAAATTCTAGGATGCATGTGTGAAGCATGTCCTCTAGCACCTGTATTGTCCGCTCTGACTGGCCATCTTTCTAAGGGTGGTATGCTGTGCTCTGAAGCACCTGTGTACCCAACGCCCTCTGAAAAATCTGCCAGAAACGAGACGTAAAGCGGGCGTCCCTATCTGAAATGATAGAACGAGGGACCCCATGCAGACGTACGATCTCTCGGATATACAGCCTTCCAAGCTCGTCCACACCAAAGGTCTCCTTGATCGGCAAGAAGTGAGCTACCTTTGTGAGTCTGTCCACGAAAACCCACACGACGTCATTGCCTCGATGTGACCTCAGAAAATCCATCACGAAATCCATCGCGACATCGTCCCATTTCCACTCTGGAATGGGCAACTGCTGTAACAGCCCAATTGGTCTATGATGCTCTGCCTTCACCTGCTGACAGGTGGAACATTTCATAAAAAAAGCAGTTATCTCTCTCTTCATACCCGACCAACAGTACTGACGTCTCAAGTCTCGGTACATCTTGGTAACCCCAGGATGAACTGCCCAAGCTGAAGCATGAAACTCCCGCATCAGCTCCTCGCGTATATCCCCTGGAACCCATACTCGTCCATGGAAACGCAAAACCTCATCATCGCCTATCGTCTAACCGGGAGGAGGGTCCTCACTTGCCACCGACTCCCGTAGAACTAGGCCTTCTGAAACCAATAGCTGCCTCATCCTCACTCTGTCCAGGAGGGTAGAAGTCATAGCTAACGAGGAAAGATAAGTCTACCCCTAACTGTGATGCACCTCCAGATGCATCTCAGAAAACAAAGCCATAAGCTGCCACTCACCACTGGCCTCCTACACTGCCTGTATCTGAGTCTTCCTGCTCAGTGCATCAGCTACTGCATTACCCTTACCAGGTGTATTGGCAAGCTCAAAATAGAAGGACTGTAGGTACTCGACCCACCTTCTCTACCTCAGATTCAGATCACGCTGAGTAAAGATATACTTGAGGCTTTTTTGGTCGGTGAAAACTAAAAAATGCTCTCCCAACAGGTAATGTCTCCAACAGCGCAACACATGAACAAATATAGCCAACTTGAGATCATGATTCGGGTAATTCCTCTCATGTGGCCTCAACTGCCGAGACCCATAGACAACAACTCAGTCACCCTGCATCAAAATGGCTCCCAGCCCAATCCCTGATGCATCACAGTAAACTATATAGCTCTTCCCCTGCTCTGGGAGTGTCAGGATCGGTGCTGATGTCAGCCTTTTCTTCAGGTCCTGAAAAGCTATTTCACAAGCTTTTGACCAAACAAATATCACACCCTTCTTAGTCAGACCTTTCAACGGTACTGCTAAGTGGGAGAAGTCCTGTATGAAGCGCCTGTAGTAACCTGCCATCCCTAAGAAACTCCGTATCTCAAACACGTTCTTGGGCTGCTCCCAGGAAACTACTGCTCTCACCTTCTCTGGGTCCACTGCAACTCCTGCCTCTGAGATGATATGACCCAAGAAGTGAATCTGGTCCATCCAAAAGTGGCACTTCGAGAGATTAGCATATAGCCGATGCTCTCTCAGTGTACTCAATACGATCTCAAGATGGGTGGCATGGTTGTGTCGAGTGTGAGAGTACACCAAGATGTCGTCCACGAATACTACCACAAATGAATCAAGATACAGATGGAACACACGATTCATCAGAGCCATGAAAACTGCTGGCGCGTTCGTGAGTCCGAACGGCATAACCATATACTCATATATACCATACCTACTCCTAAAAGCTATGAGAGGTATATCAGATGGTCTAATGCGCAGCTAATGATATCCGGATCTCAAATCAATCTTTGAGAACACTCGTGCTCCACGAAGCTGATCAAACAGATCATCTATCCTCAACAAGGGATATTGGTTCTTAACCGTCAACTGGTTAAACTTACGATAATCCACACAAAGTATGAGGGTACCATCCGCCTTCTTTGCAAAAAGGACCGGAGATCCCCAAGGAGAAGTACTGGGTCAGATAAAGCCTTTTTCCTGCAACTCCTCTAACTGCCTCTTGAGCTCCTGCAACTCGGGCGTGGCCATCCTTTAAGGAGGAATGGACACCGGTGCTGCTCCTGGAACTAGATCAATAGAGAAATCCACCACATGCACCGAAAGTAGACCTGAAAAGTCATCCGGGAAGACATCCCTAAAATGATCGACAACTGGAGGGAAATACGTCTGACAAGTCCCCTGGTCATCCAGATATAAGCTCGCAATCTGGGCTGTGACTCCACCTCGCCCATGAAGCTCTGGTCCAGCTCGACTCACCTGAACATCCCACTCACCCTTGTATAGAAATTCCCCACCCTATGGTGATGTGAAACGCACCCTGTGATGATAGCAGTCTACAAATGATCGAAAGGGAACCAACCAGTCCATCCCGAGATTGACGTCATAGCTAATCATCTCCAGAACATAGAGGTCCCAAAGGAACTGACACCCACCAACCTCAAGAGGGAACTCCTTGCACTGACGCACACCAACCGTCCTAGTCTTCAACGGAGTGTCTAGCGTCAAGATATCGGAAGAAGTAGAAGCACCGAGCCCAAAGCTCTCCATAACGGGTACAGATATAAAACTATGTGTAGAACCTGTATCAAAAAGTACTGACGACAAGACAGAAGCTACTAGAATAGTACCTATGACTATAGAAGGTCCGGGATCCTACTCCTGCTGGGTCTATTGTACTACATATGCCTGCCCAGTGCCGCGGCCCTATGACATAGCCTGGCTACCCTAAGCTGTCCCACCCTGCTGCCTCTGCGATCCTGGTGTCTGGCTACCACGGCCGCGACCAACATCTCTGCCAGCACGCCCTGACGTATTCCAGTTCCCTGACTGGTAAGAATTCCCTGGTCCGGCTCTCGCACGTGAAGTCTGCACAGAACCCCTCTCACTAGCCACTGGTAGAAACTCCCTGCAAAAGCGCTGCAGATGACCCATCTTGCCGCAAGCTCGGCAATCCACTAGGTCCCGTGGACACTGCGGCCTCTTGTGCCCCTCTCTACCACACTGGTAGCTCCTGAACGGTCCACCTGAAGAAGCTGCCTAGCTGGTACTACCACCCTGAGAGAAGTCCATCTGTCTCTTCCTCTTGCCAGTAGAAATAGTACCAGTAACTGGTGCTGAACCGCCCTGGCCCACACCACTCGATTCCTGCAGGTTCATCTCTGTAATTAATGCCTAGTTCACAATCGCGTGTACAGTAGGCAACATGAAAACATTCACCAGTGCTCGGATTTCATACCGAAGACCATCCTCAAAACGTCTGGCTCTCAACATCTCATCACCCACCAGCACGGGTGCAAAACGCTGAAGCTTTTTAAAACGTGCAGAATAGTCCATCACCGACATAGCGCCCTGCTGCAGATTCATGAACTCTCGATCTCTATCTTCCCTCAGCGTCTCAGGAAAGAAGAATTCATAGATGAATGTCTGAAAATCTTCCCACGCCATGTCCCTGTGATGCTCCGACTGGGTGGTAACATCCCACCACCTCTTGGCGGAATCACGCAGCATGTAAGTCGCGAGCTTGAACACCCACCCTGGAGGCGTCTCAAGATGCTCGAAAATAGTATGCATCGATCCTAACCAAGACTCTGCAGCCTGTGGTCCGCCATCCTCTGAAAACGTAGGCGGATGCTACTGCTGAAAGATACGCGTCAGCTCGGCCATAGATGTGGCATACTGCGATGCTCCTTGAAAGGTCTGCATGAACCACAATAAGCCTTCATGGAACTGCGCCTCCGCACCTGTGTCTAGTACAACAGCTGGTGCCGCATTTGGCTCTGCTGATGGATCAACTAGTAGCCCATGGCCCACCATCTCTGGAGTATAATCGTCGCCGCTCTCCTGGAGAACAACTTGTGGTCATCTAGGCGGCATGAATCTACAAGGTCAAAAGCACGCCTCAGATTCAAGATTATTAAGACTGAAACGAAGGAACCACAAAGGGAACAAGATGAAGAAGGTGTTTCAAAATTTGCAAAACAAGACTACATGGCATGTACACTAACTACATGACGTGTACTTGATTTTCCTTCCCCTGCTCGGGTCCTTCTACACGGCTAATCCACACGGCTTCCGTTCAACAAAACTACACGACGTGTTTAATATCTACACGGCGTGTACGGTGTTATTTTCCAACTACTCGTGTCGTCTATGACACAGAAGACTACTTGGATTTACACTACATTGTGTGTTACACACCCACATGGCGTGTACACCACCCAGTTTCCCAGCAACACGGCTAACTCCACACGGTCTGTCCTCGGACAAGAATACACGGCGTGTCCCAACGGTACACGGCGTGCTCAGGGAGAGGTGACACTGGCCCATGTTTTTAGTTACATGGCTGACTCCCCAGGTCACACTACACGGTGTGTACATAATCTACATGGACGGTTTTACCCAAACCTTTCCCGACCCCGTGTCACCTCCCACAGGTTTGTGACACGGGAAGAGACTACACGGCGTGTACTCCGGGTACACAACGTGTACTCAAAAAGTTCATTTTTATTCCCGAATAGAAGAACTCACACGGCGTGTATGAGGTCCTACACGGCCTGTATTCTGGGTTTTCCGGACAGTATGCCTCAGAAACTTTTCCGGAACCCAGAAAATACTAAAAACCAACCCCTAAGTGTCAAATTCCGACCCGTGGGGGCCCATACTCCCAACGAATCAAAGTTTGACATCTTATCTATGTTATAACCAATAATAGTCAATGCTCCACCAAATTTCGGTCAATGGGGGCCCATAGTCCCCAAAAACCAATGTTTGGAATCCATTCTATAAACAGGCTCAAACACAAACACCATATCACAAGGCAAGTATTTATCAAGCAGCTATCACAACAACATGCTTAATTAGCACACAACTATCACAACAATATGAAAATTCTAACGCACCTACATGGAATGGAAACTATGCAGGGCATGTGATTTCTAGCATGTGCCTATATGATGCATGATACGGAATACCCTCATCTCATCGGGTTGCAACTAAACAGAACCCACAGGTAAAATATCAACAGCACAATCCAAGTGCATCACCCAACGGTGAAAACATATCAACTGTAAATTGAAAAATCAATAAAATTGCAAAATACGAGGTAGGCTGGCTCTTCCCTATACACGGGTTAGCTACAACTGGGCACAACTTATTACCAAATACCGTTCTATCCTATCCCTGACTACGACTCCAAATAGTAATTCAAAGAAAAGAAACGCCTTGGATACCACTTTGTAACGTCTTGGACCCGGGTGCCACGCAACGGGTGCCCCGAGCCTAGTTCGCCACGTGACCTCAAGAACATTTCCCCAAACGCCAGAGGCTACTGACTAGCAGCAAGGGCCCAGGTATGATAGTGGGGAAACTATGCCCTCATTTGTCAAAGTGTAGCACAGCAGAATACCAAAATAAACATACAACAAACAGCGGAAGTAGTAAACAAACACAACTGAAATAACTACAGAAGTGGATATAACCAACAATATATAAGTGATGATGCTACATGTTTTAAGTTCTAAGAAAACAGCCTGAACATGTTATACATCAATACAGTACAGCAGAAACAAAGTACAACAAAACAAGCAAAACAGCTAGCAACGGCATCGCGAGCCTAGGCTCGGTCCCATGCCCTCCTACTCCTCAGAAACAGTCAAGTACCTGTATAGGGACTCTTGACCCTATCTACACCTACAGAAACGTAATCTGTTTGGGTCGAAAAGCGTGACCCAAACAGGGTGTGAGAAATATATTTCAGTAGGCACCCACCAAAGGCTCGTGCCCAACTGCGTGTAAGCATGCAACAACAGTGTGCAGTAGTAAAATGAAATAAAGTAAGGAGTACTCAAAAGTAACTAATTACCAGTTATATTTCCATTTTATTATCCATTTAATCCATTTAAATATTAGAAACCACCACAGTGAATTTCTAAGTAAATAGTCCACATCCTCAGACAAACAAAACCTTACCCTCAGGTAAGACGAATCCCACCCGCAAGTATAGCCCTCAGGCGTAACCAAAATTTCCCTCAGGCGTAGGAAGTGTCACCCTCAGGCACAGAAGTCAAGCCCTCAGGCACGAAAGGTTGCCCTCAGGAGAAATACTACAGCCCTCGGGATAAATAGTGCAGTGCCCTCAGGCTAATCACAACAATGCCCTCAGGCTAAATACAAAAACGCCCTCAGGCTAAACAGGTCACCGGGCCATTCCCAATAGGTAAACAAGCAGTAACAAGAAATTCCTCTCAAGGAAATTCTACAATTACTACTTTGAAGGCATACCCTCGGGTATCCTGGCCAAATGGCTAAACAGAGAAACACACCCCGGGGGTGGTTCCGGATCCAAGAAATAATCCCAACCAGCATTTTATTATCACAATTAAATACCTAATCAATTATAGGTATTAAATATAGCAACGACCTCAGCCACACGACACCCCAACATGGGTTCGTGGCAGAAAAACGCACAAAACACACGACAGTTGGAAAACTAAACACAAAGCCACCTACCTTATACGCCAACGAACGCTATACCCGAACGCCGACTCCAGAAACGCCCAAGAACGACGTAGATCTAAAGAATAACAAAACTCAATAAAATTTAAATAACTTATGTTAGGAGAAGAATTGGAAAGAACGACACCAGGAGAGGAGAGGGCTTACCCGTGCCGTTCCAACGAGATCGTCCGAAACTGAATCGGATTCCAGACGAACGCCCGGTGGACCTTCAAAGATATGACCTCCTCCTTTGGCTCCAAAATGGCTCAAGTGCCTCCTCTTCCAAATGAGGAGGCCACTGCCTGTTTTAAGCCGAAAAAACAAAGTACACGGTGTGTACTTAAAAGTACACGGTGTGTACTCCCTTCATTTAACTATTCATTTGGCGACACCACCACACTGTTCATCCGTCAACATGAGTACACGGCATGTACTCTCAAGTACATGGCATGTATTGTCGCCCAGCTGGCGGCGACGCCACCGCCTTACTGTTTAAACCTGCCGACTGACTACACGGCGTGTAAGGTACCACTACACGGCGTGTTGTCGGTTCCTACACCCTTCGTCGCCGGCATGGCTACACGCCCCATGTACTCATCCCTACACGGTCAAAAGTACACGGCGTTTGGATGAAGTACACGGCGTGTAGTTCCAAAATTCAGGATTTTTTCCCCATTTTCCATATTTTCTCAAAAATAATTAAGGAGAAGGAAAATAAGAAGCCCGTACCTCTACAATAAGAACCGGGTTCTTACACTATAATAGTCACAAGAACATCAATGATAAGGTCCTTAAAATCTTAAACTTTTTCCAAATTATATTTTTTTAATTAAAATCATCTATAGAATTAAAATTTTCCGTATTAAATATTTTCTGAGGAAGTAATTTTATTTTCACATACATAAATTATTTCCTCATGGTCCCTCTATCTCCATCATCATCTAATAATTTCTTTATATGTCTTATAGTATGATGACTAACCACTATACAATAAAGGAAATAAAGTGTATGTTTTGATTTGAAAATAACCCTTTATTTTTATGATATATTATGAATGAAAATGGGTCACCCACTCAAAATAAATATACATGGGATCATATTTTACTAAAAGAAACTTTATATTCTTGAAAGATACTTCCAGAGAATCCTCGTTTTATGAACATTCATTTTTATTGTTCCAAATATTTTATGAAACTAGTGTATTGTAAAGGGCGTATATAGAAACATCCTTTCAGTATTTGGGTCAACATTCTAAGAGAATTTAATTGAAACATGTTTGTAATATTCTCAATATACTCTTAATGATTTTGATATCATCTATTTTTTCTCCATGTTCTTGAATTACCTCCACTACAACATTCATCCATTCAAATATTGAATAAATGAACTCATTCAGATCTATTTCTATTTCCCAATAATTTTTCCAAAGTATATGAAATTTATCGTTATGCATTATATAGTAACCATCGTAAATATTAACATGTTTCACCCTTAGAGTGTGAGTATATTCATTAAAATTACAGTTTATATATATAATTGGATAATGCTCATACCAATAAATTTCCTCCTTTGGAATTAACATCAAGATCCTTTTTGTATTTATTTGTTAAAGATCCATATTCCATGATATCCAAAATCCAATTAATTGTGGTCCTGTAGATTTCTATTCAAAATGAAAATAATTAATATTGAATATTTTTTTTTCAAAATTGTATTTAGTTTTCATGGGAAATTGGAATTCCATTTTGGTTGAAAACTACTATTGTTACTTCATAAGGAGAAACAATTAACCAAGAAAAATTATCATTGATACAATTTTTAGTATTAGACATGTTTAATACCATAAGTTGTGGGTTGAATCAGGTCATGTCTATGTCAACCAATGATCATGAAAAAATTATGACTAAATGAACCTAAAACACTAAAGTAATTTCTTTATCTTTTACAACATAGAGTGTCCATACTAAACTTAATGATTTACAAACACAACAAAATAAATTATGAATTAACTTATCTTCCTACAATATATAATGAAATATCCACTTTCAATAGTATTTATTATTTCAAAATAAATGATTAGAAATTACACCAAGGATGATGCAACAATAAATATTTTTTCCAAGGACTTCCAGTGAGATGACCACCTTGAACACCACTTCAGCTCCTAAAATATTAAATGTGCAATCATAAAATTATACTACTTGTGTTTTCAATAGAATAATTTCAAATCCATGTATCCTATATATTTTTTGTTATTTTTAATAGAATGATATATCTCTTCTCTATTAAGAGAGTCTTTAAATGTACTTATTTGTAATTCTATTTTCAAATATTTATTTATTCCACATACACTTGAAATATATTTTCATAATTGAATATAGAAAATAAAAATTCATAAATATGATTTCTTCTAAAATTTAATTCCAACAAAATATCAAAATATTTTGGGAATAATCTTCCTAAAAATATTTTAAAATATTCCAAAAATGAATCTTATGATGTTAGTATCATGATTAAACTACTAATTTAATGTTTTTTATTGAGATCAAAGACATATCCAATGAATCTATATAAGCATTATATTTAAATTAGAAAAATATCATAGCATGGCCATCCTTTTATTATCATAATAACATTCTCCAATTCTAGTAGTCAAAACATTAATCACATTTAGTTATTAACAAAATATTTTGTAAACTACTGTTAGTTGATATTATATGTAAATCACTAAGGGAATTACCCTTATTCACTATTTATCTACTATAAGTTGACCCTTATGATTTTCTAGAAACGACTCTCAGGAAATTTACCTTATAAAACATAACTAAGGAAAAGTGACCCTTAAAATTTTAGTAAATGGTTCATATAGTAACACCGTGATAATTTTAGAAATATATTTTTTGAATTAATTTAAACTTTTTGATATTTTTCATTCTATGAAATAGTAAATATAACTTATGTTCAATGAAAGCACTAAGTTTTTCTTCTATTTCACATAACACCAAGTCAATGTTTCAATAAATTAAACACTCGGACATGCTTTTAGTACACACAACACTGTGTTTGTCTTGTGTTACACATAATTATGAGTTCTTTTGATATCTTGTGTTAAATGAAAGGCTAAGTTTTACCAGACTGTAATATACTATTAATATCATTTTTTAAAGATATTATTATAGTGACCACATATCCTTTGGAATGGAAGTTAAAAATAAGAATAATGAAATTATGAAATTATGGTCTACGCATGGATACAAGATGAATTATTTGGTGACCAATTAACAATAAATGAAAGTAATACCCTTTGGAAAATATAGGAAATATTTTTCTAGAAAACTATTTTTATGAAATAAAACGAGTATTACCTTAATAAATTAAATAAAAAATATTAAATAAATGATTTTAATGAAATATATATATATATATATATTGAATTATTTAATTTTCATATTATCTATTTTTATAAAATAGATAATAATGAATAAAATTTTATAAATAAGAAGATTTTTTTTCTAAAAGGCAATTTTATTGCATTTTAATGGAAAAAGTTTTTTAAATATAAATTTTGACACTAAAATTTTTTATTTTTAAAAATAAATTTATTTTTAAAATAACAAAAAAATTATTTTGGTTGGATTTTTGGTATTTTTCAATAATATTTCATTTTTGGATGAATAGTGAAGATACAAAATTTTTATTCAAGACATATTTTTTGTATTATTTAATTATATGGGAACATTATATTTTAAATTAGTTTTAATGTATATTTAGATCAATAATAAATAAATTAATCAAATTTAGGTAATTTTAAGGTATTTAATTTTGAAATTGGATAAAAAGATTTCAAAATTTTGGACTTTTTCACATTAAAAAACATGACATCTCGTCTCACCTATGGGATTAAATTTACTTTCATTTTTACTACTACGGTGATTAAAATTAGGAAAAATGGATTCAATATTTGGAATAATAAAAATATATAATTTCTTATAAGGTCAACTAATTTTTTAACACAAAATATTATTGAAATTAATTCAAATTATTTACAAAGATTAAGAAAAAATGAGCTTAATTAATGACAAAAAATATAAAATAAGGTGTAAAAATGACCCCACACCTATCTAAAAATTATTTTATGGACATATTTCAATGATTAAATCTCTATATATCTATAATGGTTGATTTTTAACCCTTGGGGGTCATTTTAAACATGGGGAGTACTCAAATAGTTTCAAGAATACTAAATGTGTCATCTCCCCCACTTTTAAAAGGCCTCCTCTCCTCCCCCCATCTTCACACCACTCAGGACATTTTTGATCATAAAAATAATGAAAATATAATCTAATAACTCCTATAATTTCATCCTAGAATCCTCACGTTAGGAATAAATCCAACTAAGGATTCCCTTTGGTTCAAACCGAAAGGAGTTACCCAAAGAAGAGGTAACATTGTTCAACAAGCACTTTGTTTTTTATTCTTTCTCCACCCCCTAAAATATTCTTATTACATGATTACATAATATCCTAAGTATCATAAATTTAATAATATTTTTTATTATTATGGGTTCTCCCCACTATCTAACACACTTCCATCAAATGGGATACAAAATAATTATTCCTATATACGGTGGACTACCGCCTCATGAACTGATTTCGTTCGTTCTTCACTTACCACATTTTAAGGTTGTTAAAAATTATTTAATTTTTATCTTTTATAATATATATCTTATATGTATTATTTATTTTTTCTTATTTAAATTTTATATAAAATATGCCTTCATGATTCTCATTTTTTAGAAGTACAATAACATCGTTTGTGGACATATAGACTACTGCCTCTTAAAGGCAATGTGATTCCTTCACACATTACCTGGGATTTATTAAGGACAAGTTTAGTATATTTTTATGATATATATGACCCCATGTTTATAATATAATTATAATATATATATATATATATATTTCATTTACTTAATTTCTTTCAATACGATAAGAAAACAAAAACAACATGCATGTGTACGTACGACATACTGTCTCCATGAATGAAATATTCTATTTCATATTTTTATAAAATATTATAAATATTTATATAATAAATATATATATGATATTTATATAATATTTAAATTATATAAATAATAAATTCATGATATCAGTAAGAGGATCAAGAATAACAATTCATGACATATAAAAATACAAAGCAGGTATAACCCAAAATGTAATATTCACATAGAATTGTTAATAAATGGGTAATATAAAGACATAATAGAATAGTATATGGTATTATTTATAATAATATAGTCATATCATATATTTATAATAAAAGTATATTTATTATACATTATTTTATAACATGTACAAAGAAATTCATGACTTAAGGTATGGGTTTTCTGATCCCACCTTCATATCTAAGAGATATATGACATATTCACCACTTATAATTATTGTGTGGTGTATATAATTCCCTATATCATGTTATATCCGGAATTTTAATTTATTTCATGATATTAAAAGTTTAAATTGATTTTATTCTTTCATGGGAATCATGATTCAAAGTTACTAATGTATTAGAGGGATTTCAAGTCTCACCATCCTTCTTGTGAGGCTTAGGCCATAATTACCACTCATTTCTTTTCTATAGTGGATATACTACCAATGAAAGTTATATTTGTTAAATTTCATCATATTTATTGGCGTTTATATATCCTTTTAACAATATCTATTTCATCGGTTTTACAGTTTAAATGTTACCAAATCATTAAAGTAATTTCTTCTCAATTTCTATTCATTGAGACACATGTTATATTATGCACCGATATTATTCTATGAGGTTTGTATACTTATCTTTGAAATGTTATATCATGAATATTTTTTTTCATGATATTATAATATTCATGCAATTTTATTATCTTATGTATATAATGACTTAATGTTACTAAATTTGTAACAATTATTATTACAATATCATTGTTTATCATGACTGTTTATGATTATGCTTCCCTGGATAAAATTTTCAGATCCATATCTTAAAAACTCTCATTACTTTTCTCCTTATTCATTAATGATAACTTCATATAATGGTACAATTTATTTCACCCTTTTAGGATTAATTTGTTTAATAAAATATTTTTAAGAATGTTATACTTTATTTGTCTCTTCGATCTGAAATTAGTTTTATTCAAAAATAATTGTTCCAGAAAATGTTTTAAAAAATGTATTTAATTGATCTGTAAATCCCATTCTCATGGAATAAAACATTAAATAAATGTTTTTTAAGTTATTAAAATGGTTACAAAAATTTTCCATTACATATTTTCTAATATATTTTCATGGGAAAAGGTTTTCAATATGTTTTCAAGATTCCTTTATAATTTTCAATGAATTTTGAGAGAATAAGGATATAAAAATGTCTTCAATATTTATTTATAAGTTTTAAAATTATTTTAAAAGTAAATGGTATTCTAAATGTTTTAAATATTTCTTTATAAGTTTTAAATTAATTTTTAAAGAAAAATGTTTTCAAAATTCATTATGTTTTAAACAGAATTTTTTAAAGTGGAATGTATATTTTCATAATCAAATGATCAAATGAAATTTCATAGATTTATTTATAAGATAAGGATTTTTGGAAATGGTTTTAGGAAATGGATTTTCAAAGAAACACAATTTTTCTTATGAAATGCTCCATGCCCTCCTTCAAAATATTTCTCCATATAAGATGATATACTTTTTTATAGTTTATTATTTATAGGGGATATGATCCAAGAATACCATTCATATTATTTCTTGTATGGTTTATGTTTTTATGGAATCTTGTTTATGACACCCAATTCTTTTCGACAAGTTATATGCTTTTGAAACACAATTCTTTTCAAGGGTTATGATTTTATTAAATGATTATGAGACCTATATATTTTCCATAAGTGATGATATGATGAAATTTTTATGATACCCATATTATTTAATGGGTTATGATATGATGTTTATGAAACACATCACTTTTTATGTTTCATGATAAGATGGAAATTTTATTATCTTATAGAACATGTGTAAGGCCGCAGCCTTAAACATTACATAATCTTGATTTTGATCAAGAATTTAATTTCATTCACATTTATTATCTTTTAAAGTTTAGAGTTTTTGAGAAATAAGCCATAACTATTACATTACATCTCAAATATTACATGGTGGACACTTCTACACTATCCAATTTGTTTTCACAATAATAAAACTCATTAAAAAACAAGAATTATTTTCTTGATAAAAATATTCTTGAATTATTCATTTATCTTACCCTTCCCTATACCCTGTGAAAAACATTTAAAAAACATGGGATGATCATAAAAATCTCAATAAGGGATATAAAATAAAAAAAGAAAACAATAGTCCCTAAATATATACAAATAAATGAAATCATATTTTTTTTACTTATAAAACATAAGATATTTAGCTTAATTCTTGAAATCATATGATTTATAAATAACTCATTGAAATCATAAATCATAATGGTAACTTGTGGAATCCTTAACACACATACATTGTAGCTTTAATAGTTACATATGGGGTAACCTTCACAGTTAAATTTGGAATACCCTTCATTGTATATTCCCTAAAATCTATTAGGAGAAACCTTAATGTTTACCTCTATCACATTACCCAATGAATTGGAGATCTATCATGAGAACAACGTCCCTCGATTTATCACAAAACTACCCGTATAAAAAACCAATTCCCAAGAAACATAACATAATCATAACATATTAACCAACATAATGGAACAATAAAATTTACACATTGCAATCATAAGACATCATTTTAAGATATTGATATAATGAATCCATTATCAAACCATTTTAAATACCAAAATACATAAAAAAGTAACTTGTTTTTTACTATTATTTTTTAAAAAACAATATGGCTTGTAGAGGAATCTAGATATCAAATAATTCTCGTGGTGTTAGAAAGGTCATTGACACCTCATACATTAGAAAGAAGCATTCCTTTTTTCATTTAGTAAAATGATTCATATAAAAAATATTACTTTTGAAAATCATTGAATTAAATTAAAATATAAATATTATAATTACACACCATATTAAAGAAGCTCGTATATAAATCAAAATACGCCTCAATGAAAGGAGATTGAGACGAAGTCCTATACAAAGAACATGTAATTAGATTAAGGATAAATAAATGAAACAAATATGTGTAAAAAATATAAATACACCCAATATAAGTGGATATTAAATGTAAAACAATCATAGGTCATTCACACATATTCTTGGAAAAACAAAACCAAAGACATGGATATTTAACCCAATGAATGGAGATAGAGTTAAGATTTCCCTTACCTCGAATCCGACTTGTATATTTTATTATTTATATTCATGAATAATAAACTTAGGTTAATTTATACTTGATTGAGAACCATTTTAAATATTATTATTCCTTTTATATATCTTATTACCAAGTTATAGAAATTTCATAATTATTTAAGTTCATATATGTCATTATGTGGATATTCAATAATTGAATTGAAAATGAAATTTTTTGATGTAAATTGTCCATGTGTTAAAAAATTAATCATCTATATAATATTATTAATTATTTAAATATCTTATATATCCAGAATATATGTATTTATAATAGTCTATAACATTTGGAGATAATAAATTAAATTCACTGTTCATGGAGACGGTAGGTCGTACGTACACATGAACACTACTTTCATTTCTTTTTCATATTAAAGGAATGAAAAATAAATGTTACATAGGTATATTATAATTATAGTATAATATATATGTTATATATGTTACATAATTTCATTAAAACCATCTTTTATATGTTACAAGTATGGCATGAATGACCCATATCCCTTTGAGGGGGCGGTAGTCCACACTTCCTCAATTGAAATTATCGTATTTAAACATTACAGAAAGAAAAAAGGTATGTTGTAAATAAAAATTAAAGAAGTATATAGTAAATAAAAATATAATATATATCATATTTATTCATTCTATTCATTTATATAATCATGGATTAATGACGATCATGTAGAATGAATTGCATCGCATCGTTGAGACAGTAGTTCCTACATACGCACGAGCGATGATATCATTAACTTAATGGTTAAATGGTATAGAATTGGATAGTATATTAAATATACATAATAATTATCATGTTATATAAATTATTTAAATCAATTATACTCCTCATTATACCCATCCGAATTAATTCTTCTTGAAAAAAAATAACACAACGATATTGAGACGGTAAGTCATATGTATGCACACAAGGTGATATTGTTGTTTTTAAGATGAATAAAAGGAGATATAACATTTTACGATAATTATAATAACATCTAATCATTTATAATATATTGGATTTATTAATTTATTATGGAAATTACCTAATAAGTGGAATTAGAAGAATAATTTTTTTTGAAAGAGGTGATAAAACAAATATCTCTTTTTCGACTATCTCATTTTGATTTTCACAAAAGTCCTCCCTAGGATAGATTTATGCCCATAGTGTGGACTATATAATTAAGGTAGGGATGTTTTGAGCTTATTTTATTATAATTTTGATGACTAAATGGGCTTGAGAGGTGTGAGTAAGTGGGAAGAGGTGGTGGCCTTTAATAAGAGAGAGGATGGGCACTTTAGGAATGTCTTGAAATATTATTTTATTATAAAAATATTTTTGAATTATAATCATTCAAGAGTAATAAAGTTCTATTATAATATGAGTATGGGTCTAAATCCTAAAAAAATAGGTTTTAGACAAATTTAGGTCACAAACTCAACCTTATCTTTTCTCTTTAACCCTTAGTTAAAAACATTAACTCTTACCATGTCATCATGTATCTTCATAATATATGGTTACTATATTTACTATAAAATGCCAATAGAACCAAAAGTGGTTAATTAATGAAAACTTTAACATTATATAAGTCAGTTATATGAATATTATATTTTTAAGACTATTATATCATTTAATAAAAAATTTATTTGTTTTAAGAACTCATTTATGTCAATTTTGATACTATTTAGTAATTGTTTTTTATTAAAGACATAAAAAATTAATTCCATAAAAAATGCATTAAATAATTACTAGAAATTAAATTTCATCCAAAAAATTATTTTATGGCATCAAAATTTTTAAATTAAATTAAATTTAATATTTATAATATCATTTATTTGAATCTTTCATCAATAAGTTAATCATTTCATCATTATCGTGTCACAAACAAATTTATTTATTTAATGTCTAAAAATTATAAATAAAATACCATTATATTGGAAATATATTTTGATTTATAATGACTATTTATATTTAAAGCGACCAGTTATGTAACCCTATATTAAAATTGTTTTATTTAAATTTACGTGTTTATGTTATATTTCTTTTTTTAAAATTAAATATTATAAAGTGTCATTTTCACACCCAAGTGGCTCCGAAATGGAAAAGGTTAGTCTTAAGGATGATCATGGTAGGAAATATCTCATCCAATAGTATTAGGACATGTTATAAGGTAGTTTTATATTATTATAATATTATTTTTTACCTTTATTTACCTGATTTACCTTTTAACCATGGTAAATAAAAATAATTACTGAAGTTACTATTCATAATGCCCCAAAATGAAAGATATATATTAAAATAATTTGGACCATATGATTCCAAATATGGAATCTGATTTTCCGAATTCGAAACACAGATTGGCAGAAATTAATTTAAAATTTATTACCACTGTCAAAACCAGAAAAAGGGTTTTTAAGAAGTAAAAACTATCAAAAGATTGACATGTGTTTTTGTCCAATTAAAATGTGAAATTACTTTCAATGACTGTAATTGTATTAAATTGTAAAAACATAATCCAATTAGACTTTAAAACCAATCAAAAGTATAATCTATCTATTTAAATAAATTTTACCAAAAGATAGTTTTGAAATAAAATCCAGTATTTTCACTATTCATTGAAATATGGATTTTATCAAAAAAATAACAAAATTTCAACCAAAGTAAATTTTGATGTCACTATTCAAAATAATAAGTTTATTTTGTCAAATATAATATATAAATGTTATAAAAAATATTTTTAAAATGTGTTCTCCATAAAGAGGCCATAAAACACCCTTTTAAAAATATTAGAGCATTTTATGCTTAATATTGGATACATTCTCATTTTAAGCCTCTAAATTTTATTGGTTAAATTTATAAATATTTAAAAATATGTAAAATCATAATATAGTTAATTTTTTCATTCTTTCCAATACAATAGATTGGCATTAACTACCATTTAAAATAATAATATTAATTTTGTATTATTTTTTTGGTATAACTCGGTGTTGTGTGCAACATATGATTTCAGAGAAACCCATTGTTGTGTGTTGGGTACATTAACATACATAGTGTACACTTTAAAATAAAATTAATAATAATTTCAAAAAAATTAATGGATATGAAAATTTATTATTCTATAAATACATGGGATGTTACATCATTCCCCCCTTTTGGAAATTGTGTCCTCAAAATTTAAAATTTTGGCTCAGTTACTTCATTGAAAATACCGCATCGGAAAAAGAGTCAAAATAACAATCGCTTTAAAAGAATGAATGAGAAGTACAAAACTCACCTAAGATAACACATACTAGGATTCCATGTTGAAAAAAATGGATATAGAAGAATAACTAACCATCTTATTATAATGGAGAATGATAGAAGACATGATCATTAGAATGAAAACAACTAGATAATCACAAAAATTTGATTGGTTAAATGGTCATTGATTTCACAATAAGAAAAGTAAATGGAAAATGTTTTGTTTTAAGATCCTTTTCATAAAGTTTATGAATTATTTTACTACTTAGAATAAAAACATAAGGAAATAAAATTACATGAAAAGTAGAGTTTCATCCTTTAATACATTTATACCACACACTCATATTTTTTCCATATGATGAGTATTCAAGATGAATTTATCACACTTGAATTACTAGAATTAACATATAGAGAATCACATAATCCATAAAATATAAACTCTATATTTCCCATGTCTTTAAACATTTACCAAATCGAAAATGGTAAGTACAATATCAGATAATCCCCCAAAAATAATAATCCTTTATATGAATAAGGACTACTTTTTATCTCAAAAATTCATAAGTAATACCAAAGTTCTACATAGACTATTCAACAAACAAAATTCCTTAAAATTACTAAAAATAATCCAACTAATATTGAAACCCAAAACATAGAAGTATTTGATCACATTGTTTTCCAAGACAAATTTTAACATTTGTGTCCAAATAAAATAAACAACTCTTAATGTCTCATAACAAAAGTAATTAACCTAATAAATTTTTTCCCTAATAGGTTAATAATTTTCACAAATAACCCAAATCTCCATTTTTCACAATAAAAATATATATTCTCACAAAATAAAATTCAACCATTACCCCTCAAATGAAATAGCATAGTATTATTTTTTCCATAGGTATATATTGTTCCCAAAATAGAGAATTTATTCCAAAATAACATTTATCACTTAATCACATAATCATTTTCTTATACTAAGGATATTCATTTGATAAAACATAAGTTCCAAAAATCAAATTATTCTTAATCCATAGAATCATTTAACTAAAGAGAATAAGTTATACTTACCGAGGACTTAAAATAGACCAGTGGTAGGCAATAAAGCCTTGTCGCACTTCATTTGTGGGTTTGATTCCCATAACCTTGTCTGATGTGACAGGTTTTCACCCTTCCTATGGGTTTTACTTTTTAAAAAACTATACAATTCTTCAAAATTTCAAAAATGAGATAAAATCTTGAAAAATAACCATAAAAAAATTTAACCTCAAGATTATCTCATGCCTTTCATTTTTCATCTCAAATGTAATAAACCATAATTATGTCTAAATCAAGGATCAAATAAACCCTAAATATTATTTATAATTATTTCCATGAAATAAAATTTAATTATTACTCAAATATAATTTTCACATAACAAACATCAGGATTACACATACTAGTTAAAATTATATCAATGTAATCCCATCAACAAAAGATCATTAATACTATTAAACATTTTATCACCTATAGATCGAATATAACTCTTGAATTTCTAAAATGTATACATCTTAATCATACATCCTTATTCATGATCCCTTAACCATATTTTCCAACATAATATATAATAATTATTTACAACAAAAAAAATCATGAATCATGTCCTCAGATTGAATAATTTCAAAACTTGAGAGGAGAAATAATCCATAACTTTCACATGTCATTTTTAATTTCCCTATCTTTAATCGGAATAGAATTAGGTATTTCTAAACATATATTTTTAGGCTCTTACTGATCCCATTCCTAAATCTTATTTTTTGTACATATATTTTCATAATGACCATGCTCAAAACATTCAATTGATAACTTGGAAGGAACTTATTTCCCTTTCCTAAAGTCAATTGAACGCTTCCTTATTCCATGGAAAATTATTGTTTTATGAACTTCATTACCACATCTATAACATCTTCGCATAACATTTAATCATTTTCCTAGGTTTTTATTTCCATATACTTGACACATAGGTTGTAGAATATACTTGACTTTTTGATTATTACGTGAACTTCCATAGGGATTCATTTCTCACATATATGATTCCTTAGAAAAATCACACAAGGTTCAAGTGGTCAATCATGAATCCAGATAGTTTTTTAAGAATAATCACAAGAGTTATCATTGCATCACCCATTTCATTCAGTTTCTTATTAATAAAACCACTATTGTTTCCTTCACATCCACTTTTACTTTGGCACCTTCTATATCTATCCATTTACTAAAACCAAAAAGGTCAATGTGAGTATATTAGTAAAATCATCATATACTATCATATGATGTGGGTAAACACTAAGATACAATTATTCATGTTATCTAAAATTCATTTAATTTATCTAAAATAACTATTACTCTTTATAATAACCTAACCATTTTGGTTATAAAACATGTCACTTATTCTTAAATAACACCCTACCCTCTAATGTTATCTAAATCGACCTCTAATAGAAACTGTAAGGCCCCAACCTTAAAAGTTTCTTAATATTGAGATAATTCAACAATTTAGTTATACTTACTTTATGTATAAGATGATTATGGGTTAAAATACTTTCAAACAATAGTTTTTAGATAAGTTTAGGTTAGAAAATTAACCATATCATTTAGCTTTAACCCTTAGTTAAAAACATTAACTCTTACCATGTCTTCATGTAGCTTCATAATATATGGTTACTAAAGTTACTATAAAATTACACTCGAACCAAAAGTTGTTCATTAATAAAATTTGAAACATTATATAAGTAATTTGGATAAATATTATATTTTTAGGACTATTATATCATTGAATAAAACATTATTTTTTTTAAAACTCATTTATACCAATTTTGAAACAATTTATTAATTGATTTTTGTTAAAGTCATAAACAATTGATTAATTAAAACCAAAGGCCTTAAATCATCTATATCATGTAAATTTCATTCAAGAAATTCATGGATGGAATAAAAATGTTCAAATTACCTTTAATTTAATATTTATAATTTCATTTATTTGAATCATTCAATAATAAGGTAATCAATGCATCATCCTTTTGTCACAAATAAATTTATTTATTTAATGTCTAAAAATTATAAATTAAACAACCTAATGTGGGAAATATTTTTATCTTTAAAATTACGAAATTTAGTCAAATATATCAATTATATAACCCTATATTAATTTTTTTTATTAAAAGATACATGCTTAGGTTATATTTCCCTTTTCTTTAAATTAAATATTATAAAATGTCATTTTCACACCCAAATGGCTCCCAATTCCAAAGGTTCGTCCAAAGGATTCTCATGGTCATAAATATCTCATCAAATAGGATTAGGACACATTTTAGGTTGGTTTTATAATATTATAATATTATTTTTTACCCTTATTTACCGAATTTACCCTTTAACGATGGTAAATAAAAAAATTATTAAAGTTACTATTCATAATGCCAAAAAATAAAAGGTACATATTTAAATAAGTTAGAACTTATAATTCAAAATATAGTATTATCATTTCTATATTAAAAATAAAAAATTGGCAGAAATTAATTTAAAATTAATTCTTGTTCTCAAAACTAGAAAACAGGTGTTTAAGAAGTAAAAACTATCAAAATATTAACATGTTTTTATATCCAATTAAAATATGAAATTACTTTCAATGAAACTAATTGTATTAAATGATAAAAAAATAATCCAATGACCCTTTAAAACCAATTAAAGGTACAATTTAACAATATAGATAAATTAGACCAAAAATTATTTTTGAATTAAAATCAAACACTTTAACTATTCATTAAAATATGGATTTTATCGTAAAAATTCCAAAATATAAACCAAAAGTAAATTTTTATGTACCAATATAAATAGGAAGATTATTTTTTTGAATAAAAAAAATATTTTTAAAATTTCTTCACCATCATAAGGTGTTAAAACAACCTTTTATAAATATTAGAGTATATTTTGCTTAAAATTGGATTCATTTTCATTTTTAGCCTCAAATTTGAAATGGATAAATGTATAATCATTTAACAAATATGTGAAATATTAATATAGTTAATTTTGTTCATTCCCACCAATATAACGGCTAGGAATTAACTTCCATTTAAAATAATAGTATCATTATTGTATTATTTTTTCAGTATAACTTAGTGTTGTGTGAAATTTATGATTTTAGAGGAACCCGTTGTTGTGTGTCGGGTATGCAATCATACATAGTGTCCCCTTTAAACTGAAATTAATATTAAATTCTAAAATATTAATATATATGAACATGTATTATTCTATAAATACCTGGGATGTTATAACATGTATGTATGATTTTCTTATGTGATGAGTGGTACCTATATCTCCATCCAATTCATTGGGTAAATATTTATAAATTATGAGATAATTATGTGAAACATGTTGAAAATACTGATCCACAATGGGATACTATTGTGTCCTAATCCAAAATGTGACATAGGTGTGTCCGGATCTAGTATGGGAAGATGGAGAAACCTGATCCACTATGGTAAGATGGGGAAATCGGGTCCAATATGGGAATATGGGGACACAAAATCTACTATGGGAATACAAGGAAACCAAATATACTATGGGAATAAGGGGAAATTTGATGCCTTATAAGTAAATGATTTTGAGTGGGGATGATCTTGTTTCTTTCTGGGAAGGTGAAGTCCCCATTAAGATCCCTAACAAGTTTTGGAAATGAGCTGGGACTTCTAGGGAATGATTTTTATGCATGAACTTGAATACATGTTCACAATGTTATGAATGTACTTGGTTGTATGGCCAAATTTTTTTGTGAGGGCCTGATTTCATTTCATTAACTAGTGGAGTGAATGTGTTTCTATTTTTATATGTTCACAATGTTATAAGATTATGGTTATTCTATTGGACAATTTATAATGCCTATGTAATGTTGTAATGAATTAATATCTTTTACATCATTATGGTTCATGTGTTAGGAAATGCCAATATGTATACAAATACTCTTGATTATGATTTTTATACGAAGGTTATGATCTACTAATGTTATGATCATGTTTTCATAACGTTATTCTAATGGAATGCTTACATATCTTTGTTCTTTACCCTTACAAAGTATCTAAGATCACCCCTAATTATGTTTTCTTTCCCCTTGTTATGAAGAATGGTTTTAAGTAGGAATAATAAAGAGGAAGATACTTAAGGGAGTTATTGAAGATATTTCACCATTTTAGAAGATTATGGTTCTAAATTTCCAAATACACTAAACTATTATGGCCCTCAATCACATTTTTTAATGTGTTGAATATTCATATAAAATTACGTAATATCCATGTATGCTAATCCCAGGATACAAGAGTTGGTATTAAGGGAAAGGTTTATCAAACCATTGTAAAATAGCATGATAAAACATTAGTGAGATTCATAGGTATATTTCTAAGGATATGTTTATGGATTTCTCTAAGGATAAGTATAAGGAGGAGTTAATTTTTTGGAAAATGTCATGGAATATTTATAAAGATTGAGTGAGTGGATTCCTAGAAATACAACCATGTCTAGATACTACAAGTGGAAGTGGCTATGTAAAAGATATACATATTGGTAAAAACTCCAATAACATTGTATTGAGATAGACTTGATCAGGATATGGTGCACAACAATGGGTCTTACTGCACACCAGGTTTGACACTCCCAATGGATATGATTTGGGAATTTAAAAATCCTTTACGAAACATTATGATAGACATAAATAAAATATATCTATGAATAACATAGGATAAACCTAATGTTTCATAGATTAAAAAAGTAGGTGTCCTGATTTAGGATATTCTCTATGTAAATTTTCATGATTATTTAGTTTTCCTTTATGATAAGTTTTTCTCACACAATTATTTTTTGTTTTAGTCATTGGTGGGAACTAGAAGGAACTTGGTAATAGTTGAATGATTTAGATTTAGAAACTATGGTCATTATAAAAATAAATTTACTAAGTTTAAATCTCTTGATTATAATTAGGAAGGACCATGAGTATTGGTTATACTACTAAAGACAATGAGACCTTGAATGACACGTGAAATGTATTAGATGTTTTAACAGTATTGTTTATATTAAATGTAAGAAGCATGGTAAAATTGAGGTTGAGGAACTATAAGAAAATATTGACATTTAAATTCTAGGAAATGGGTTTTAAGGACTAATATGATGAATAATGGGGAATGGTTTAAGAATGAAGTTGGATGAATAAATTATTTATGTTTTGGATTTCAATGATTATGTCAAATGAATCGTGAAATATATTTGTATTTTAAAAAAAATCATCAAGGATTTTAAAGGATATGTTAAATGGTTCCGATAATATAAAAAATAAATTTAATGTAAAGGTGATATTTTTATTTAAGGGAAGTTAACCCATAATTTGTTAAATATATAGATACAATTATGTTTATATTGGATAAAGAGATGATTTATTTGGATAAAGTAAATTAGAAAGTATTGATGAACATAGAACTAATAAAGGAATGTTTGAAAAATTGGTTTATATTATCAGGAATTAAGTTTAATTTTTTATATATATTTGATGTATATATAAATTAATATTTGGTGTGGAAAAATAATCACATTTCTTCACTAAGGCAGTAGTCCACATTTAAGTACATTAAACACTATCATTCTTCTATGAGTGCAAAGGTAAGAAATAAAATTATATAATATAATTTTAGAATGATAAATTTTTTATTAATATAATAATGATTATATCTATATCACATATATTCAATATATTTATTGTTATTACCTTCCATATAATGTGTTAGTGAAAAATTAATCACATCGCTTTGCGAGCCTGTAGTCTACTGAACACCCGAGAAACATTGTCATATCCTCTGTGAAAAGGAAAGTAAGAATTCATATGTTATATAATAATTATATAAGTATAAATATAATAAAAAAATTTACATATACTTTAAATCCATCATTATAAAAATCTGGGAGATGTGATGATCAAATACTAATTACATCAGTATGTGTGGTGGTATTACATCGTACACATGAACAATGGTTTCATTTCCCATTTGACGGAAGAGGATGTGGATTTGGGTTATTAAACTAATATAATAATATTTAAGTATATGGTATATACTATTTTTATTATATCATAATTATTTATAAATAAATTAAGGTTTTAAAATTTGTGGTAAAAATGAAAGAGTTTTGCGAAGACAATTAGATTTTCTAAGAAAAAACCCTCTAGATCACTTATTAAGGACCATAGCATTGGTATTTTGGGATGAAAATAAGATTTATAACAAGGTTTTAGATGTTAGGGAGGTAGTTTTATAGGTTTTGGTAAATTAAAATGTCCTACTATGTGTCAAGAAGTAAAGGGAGGATGTAGCCTTTTTTATAATCATCGAGGAGTCACATTTTGTGTAAATATTCTAAACTATTCAATAATGGGAAGTCACACTCACCCCAAGTGCCTCCAGAAGTTAAACATAATGGATTGGAGGGATGTTATGGTAAATAAAAAACTAAAAATAACAAAAAACACATTTTTTAAATAGTTTATACCCTGAATTCTAAATATCCTTACTTTTACCATTTTACTTTTCACTACAGTTACTATCCATTTTATCAATGTAATTTATCATTTAAAAATAGAAATAAAATTATTATTAGATAATTTTATCTTAATACCTATTTATATTATATAAAAATTATAAAATAAAAAATCTCTTTGTGTTGAATCATATTTCTAACACAACACCTGACACACGAAAAAACCCCATTTTACTATTTACCATGGTGACAAAAAATTTACTATTTAGGGGTCAATATAATTATTATAAAATGTTATTTTTTACTTTTTTTTACATAAAGTATTATAAATTTCAAAATCTTGGAAACAAAATGTTAGATTTTTTAATAATGGATTATTGGGGATGAAATTTATTAATCCATTAAAAATAAGTTAGGTTTTAGGGTTACTATTATTCATTATTAAATTATTTACTATAATAAACTTATTTTTCTATTAAATAATGATATAATTTTTTACTAGAGTTACTATTAAAAATAAATAAAATTATGAAAAACATATTATATAATATAACCTAGTAAAATTATAAATATGAAATCCATTTTGACAAATTTAATTCACATACGAGGAAGAATTTAATTTAAAAAAAATATAGGGACATGATTAAAAAAATTGTTTTTCAAGAAATATAATTCTCAAGAATAAGATGATTTTATATTTAGTCTATGAAATGTAATAATCAATATATTAATTTAAATTCATATTTATAGATATATAATATATAATTTTCATTTGAATTATTTTTCATCAGGGGTTATTTTAATTAATTAAAACAGAGAAACATGAAGCACTATACATCAGTTTTTTTAACACTAAAATAAATTTACACTAAAATAAATCTTAAATAAGATATAAATTCAGTAAACTATATTAAATATAGATAAATAATTTTTATTTAACTTGAAATAATATCTAAATCATAATGATACTTTTAAATGACTTGATTTATTGAAAATAAATGATAGTTTTAAAAAAATTAGTATTTTAACCATTCTTAGAAAAATAAATATTTTCTAAAAAATACCAAAATTTCTCCCAAAATTAAATTTTATATTATTATTTAAGAAATTAATAAAATTTTATCAATTAAATTTTATAAAATATTTATAAATTTACAATTATATTATCTCTCAAAAAAAATGTTTTTGAAGAAAACCTATTTTTGTTGAATAAATTTAATTTAATAAAAAACTGATTCATTATTTAATTTGAATTTATAAAAAAATTAATATTTTATAGGAAATATATAATTATATTTCATAATTTAGTTAATACTATTCATATCCTCTAATTTAAATGTTTTGTTATAATGGTAATATATTTTTTTGTTCATTTAAACTCGGTGTTGCGTTTTGAATATGCTATAAAAAATGTTCCTCTTTTAAAAAATTTGGGTTATTTAATGGTAAATCCATCAATGAATATTAAAATAATAATACCCCTCGAAATCATCATCTGTAATATAATACTATAACCTCAAAATAGTTCCATGTATATTTGGTGGGGATGAATCCAACAACATTGTTAAATTTACATGCTTTCCCTAACAATACATCCTATCCACTAATTGTATTAAACTGTCGTTCAATTGAAATTTCATATACTCATGTCCCTAATAGGTATACTATAAGTACACTTTTATCTCATCGAACCCCACAATATTAAATTACAATCAAATATTCTTAATTACCTTTACTCATTGAATACCATATGAAACTTATGTTACGTCACTTTATATATACAAATAAAACTAGAAATATGATGATAAATAATAATAATTGAATTAAATGAAAAATAATTAAACTAAATTATTTCAGACAATAAATAACTTCCTCAAATAAAAATAAAAAATGAATCAAGTGAAAGAGAACCTAAATAATAAAATAATATATTAATATAAATATCATGATTAAACTAATGAAATAAGAAATTATATGTTAAATCTATATAATATAAAATAGATCATATTTATAACCAATTATAGATATTACCTACCTATTCCTCTCAAATTAAATCATCTATATTACTAATGGGGCATTTCATATTCTATCCCTTTTATCAGATGTAATCATAGGAGATTTTTATCACTAAAAAAATTAGATAACACCCATGTTATACACTGATCCCATTGATAAAATATGATGTTTAAAATTAATCATATCTTGGTTTATTTATATTGCCTGACTATATAGAATAATTTAGGAAGAAAAATATCTTCATAGAACTGTACTACCTAATTCACCAAACAGTATCACGCTTCTCACATCGAGCCAAAACTACAACTACACAACATCCATTCCTCAATAAATAATATAATTTCTCAGAGGTGTATTGTTATATATAATGCTTAATTTTATTATTTAATGTGACCTTATGATTAAAATTTCAAGATATTTAAGATAAAAATAATCCAAATATTTTTTCTATACATCACTTCTAGTATAGAGTTATTTTATAGAAACTTACCTAGACATTAGCTAACAATCAAAGTCATTAAATATCACTATACATAAATATGAAAATATTAATGTTGGAACCTATTATAATATTATAATTATATATTGTTCTATATAGATAATTATATTAACATCTATGCTTTCATTTAACTCATCCATATTTATCAATAAAAATATAGTGGGTCTTACCCATATTGTGAAATTTATTATCTCAATGTCATTGGTGATAAACCCCCTCATTTCTCAATCTCTCCCAGAGTTTCATAGTAATTGTGAATTGTTATCCCATAATCTAATTAAAAAACATGTTATATTTCTCACAAAGTCTCTTGCGTTTCTCATAATTCAAATTTATGCAATTAGATAAGCTAAGAGTCACAAAATGAATCTCAATCTCATTGGGTAGCACCCAAGTCTTATTAATACGAATAAAACATGGGAGTAACTATACAACCAAAACTAGTATAACCAACCTATCACATAAAATAATAATTTATATAAAATACCTATATTTTCAGGCAATGAGTGAATTTATACATGGATACTCTCTATCTGTAGACCACTCAAGTATAAAATTCTCTAAAATATGGGTTCAATTCAATCATGGTAACTCAAATAAAACAATTTAACATAAAAACATTCTATCCTGTTCATAAAAACACAAAATAGAAACCTCGTTGTTTTTAAACCATTAAAAAAATTTATGTAAAATCTTTACACACCCATGGTTTTTTTAAAAATATCATGAAAACCAAATTCATAATAGAAGTCACTTTATTTTTAAATTTCCTTTTCAAACCATTCATTAAAAACCATATTTATTTTCAATAAAATCCTATTTTTAAATCATTCATTTCAATTGATATCTCATTTTAATGATCAAAAAATTTCACTATAGAAAGGTTGACAAGGAATTAAATTTCATTGCCTATGAAATCCATAATACAGATCACATTCCATTATTTGACTATTTCCTAACAAAATAAATCATGTCTAATCGATATTAAATCATTTGGTGGAAATTATTCTTTCATGATGCCCTCATATTTTTCAAATTCATATAATTTCATTGAAATTTATTGGTGATAATCCAAATATAATACAAGATCATAAAATAAACAACATGTATTGTAACATAAAACACAACATCAATTTGCATTATGACTAAATGAAACCTATAATAGTTATATATGTGTTTATAAATCCATTATTTTACCAACTTTCAATGACTAGAAAATGAATATGTTATAGAAAAAATTTAAAAAACTCATTAATCTAATAATATAAATACTAAATCTAATTTTTTTTATAAATTAGATAAAATTAACAACACAAAATCAAGATGTTAGAATCCCAAAAAATTAAAAAACGGTTCATTGATGCCTCTTGGTCCCCTATAATAAATATTACAACTTATCATACCAAATATAATATAAAATTTCACATTATTATACCATAATATAATGAGAAAGTCAATTATAAACATTATACCATCACAAAAAATAAGAAATTTCATAGATTATCCATTCTAGAACTTCCTCTAATAACCACAAAAATATATTCCATAATCATAGAGGGATTTCACCATTGTTTGATAAAATAACCTAAAAATATATAATAAAATTAAATCAAATCAATGTCAATTAAGTAAAATAAAGAATGGAGGGAATGTAGAGGGAGATCCATCCTTAAAATCAAAATTTATCGAGTTGAACTACAATTGTTCAATGTGATAATTAGATGAGGAAAAATAGTAAAATGTGAAACCCCACATTATCATACCAAAATTAACTACAAAAAATATAAATATTTTCCAAAATTTTAATGTCCATGAAGATCGCCACTAACCTCTTTGTAGACCCCCCCAATGAGAGTCAAGTGGTCCACCATTTTTTTGATTTCCCACCAATAGATTTATAGTTGTATTGGTAGTGTAACTACTTAAAATCCCATCTCCCCAAAACACTATGTGGGTAGAAACATTATTCACATTTTTTAATATTGGAAAACATAAATTAGGCTCTATACTACTCCAAATTCATATTTCTATACAAATTTTCCTCGGGAGATTTCTAAATCTTGTATACAGATTTTTAATTAATATAATAAACTACTTATCTACCTCTTATTTGAAATTTGAAAGATTAATCCTACTTATATTTCTTCTCACTAAAATCAAATTCATTTCTAATACCCCTTAGACATAATAATTCATGACATTATAATCTTTCAATATTAAACATTTTATCCATGAAATACTATATTTATCAAAGTCATGTAAATCTCAGTCAATCACTATTTTGAATTCATCACTATCATCCCATTTCTTATGTAATGCCCCGAACCTAGTTACATAGAGTTGGTGCATTATTACATAACATTGGCATGATCATAAGGAAATATTGTCTCGAAAGGCCGATCGGTTTAGTATTATTGGAAACAAGATTCATACATAAGTTCAACTTTACAGCTTGAAAAGAAATACAAAACAAATATATTTCATTAGAAACATCCGAGCATCCTAGATTATGCCTACAGGTCACTCATAACTAACTTCTTTATATCCTAGTAAAATGAAACATAAGAAATGGGTGAGATCAAACGCTTCGTAAGGGTAAGTAATATAGCGAAAAATGACATAAATATTAATCATGGTGAATAATTGAAACCACATGCCTTTACCAATAATAAATATGAATAATTTTATGGAAGGAATATGAGATGAGTAAATAATGCCATAATAAAACATAATCATGGGTGTTATACTAGTCGAATGACCACATGAACCATCAATATAATTTTTATAATGAGGTAATGTATAATACCGGACATTCTGAAACATTTTTTCAAGGCCTCAGACAAGACGTCTAAAAATGATTAAGGCCTTGGCCAAAACCATATATCAAATTGGGAAAGGCCTCATCCAATTCCACATCTATTTATCTCATGAGACTTACCGATGCATCGAGGATCTATAGCGGGATCCACCCGTCACTTACTAAGTCCAATACATTCCTCATATGAAAAGGTTGAAATATAACATAAACATTCGTATTAAAACTAGCATACGAAATATCAATAATTTAACCATAAACCATGAATGGTATATAAATAGAACATCCACATTCAAACATATCACAAAACCTTCAATACAATATGGAAGTTTTGTATCATAATAAATAAACTTCAAATAAACTTAAAATCCATCAAAGGATGTTGACATAGATGAAATCAAAAACTTTTTTAGAGACATATCTAATTATATTATTAAATAATTTATGCATCACAAAAATAAAACATTTATTTTGAAAATATTCTTATAAGGTGGTAAGGTAAGCTTTGATGAGGTTATAATGGCAAAAAATAGCCGCACCCACCGTATAAGTTAAAAAAATACATTCTTACCTTAATTTTGTCGAAATGGTTAAAAAAGACCTTGTTTGGAAAATGATGAAAAGACTTCTTTATAAACGTCTTATAAAAAGTCAAACAAGGGTATAAACGACTTTAATCCATATTCTATAAAATAGTAAGAATGTTTTGAAGTACATTTTTATGAAACATAGATGTGGATGACAAAGAGGTCCCAGTAGATAATTACGTATAAACAACCTCAGATAATGAAGAGATTGTGAAATAAACCCTTACCATGTACTTTTCCTTGGTTGGGGGTAGGTTAAACTCATGTATAATGGTGAAGTAATTGTTATTAAATTATACAAGAATCATATACATTAATATGATATCATATATGATCGTTTTACATTTCTTTCTTAATAATATCTTAGTATTATCGCCGTTTTGGGTGTTAACTTACTCGTTTTCTTTTAAATGTTTTGTTACGTAAGTCGTGTTTTTTATGGATAGGTTGTATCTTATTCATATACATAATGATATCAAGTCCTTAAAAATTATTTTTAATCATAATATGATAATTATACTTGAATGGATACGATGGGGAATGAATCTCATCGCGTTCGTGGAGACGATAGTCCGTACGTACGCATGAGCGATAATACCATTATTTTGATATTAAAATGAAACATAATTGGATGGTATATCATATATAAATAATCATTATAATTTATATTTATTATTTACTTCAATTACACATCATTATCATACCCATCCAATTAATAAAGTTTTGAATAACAATTACACCACGATGCAGAGACGGTAAACTGTACGAACGCACGTATGGTGACATGTCATTCAAAGGATGGATAGAATACTGAATATGGTTGTACCATATTTATAATAACAACACAATATATAGAAGACATTGGAGTTATTATTTTATAATGTAAATAACAAAGAAAGAAGAAGTTGAATAAGATAGGAACTTGAAAGAGGGTGGTGAAAACATTACCTCTTCTTTGGGTTCTTCCTTTTGATTTGATCAAAAGGGCTCCATAGGCTGGCTTTATGATCAAACTAAGGACTCCGGGTTGAAGTGAGGGAATTTGAGAGAATATTTGGGCAGGGTTTGGCCAATCCAAAAGGCTTTGAAGATGTGAATTATAGAGAAGGGGGAGCGCTCTTTTATAAGAGTGGTGAGTGTCACCTTAGGAAAAACTTAAAATATTATTTAATAATAAATTTATATTCAGTTTCTAATGGATCCAAAGTGTATTATTTAAACGTTAAGGTGGTTATGGGTCAAAATCCTTTCAACCAACAGATTTTAGATAGGTTTGGGTCATTATATTAACCTTATCATTTATATTTAACTTTTTTTAAAATAGTTTGACATTTACCATGACTCATTGTATTTTTATATTATATCGTTAATAAACTTACTATATACCTCCAAGAGACCCCAAGTGGTCCATTAATTATACACCTATCATTATATAAGTCCTTTGGCTGAACCTTAGATTTTTAGGAATTTAATATCAATTAATAATATAATATTTGTTTTAAAAACTCTTTTATGTCAATTTTGACACTATTAGGTATTTTGTTTTTTCTAAATTCATAACAGAATTATTACTTAGAAACTAATTCATTTAATCAACCCTAAAATGTCATATTAACCTAAAAAATTCTTGGAATTCATTAAAAGTCTCAAATTATATTTATTTGGTTATTTATAATATCAATTATTTTAATATTTCACTAATAAGGTAATTACTGCTTCATCATTGTGTCATAATTAAATTATTTAATGTCTAAAAATTATAAATAAAATATCATTATGTAGGAAATTTTTTTAGATTTGTAATGAATATTTATAATCTAATTTATCTTATGTGTAACCCTATATTAAAAATGTTTTAGTTATTAAACATTGATTTTAACTCTTTTAACTCTTCTTTGAATTAAATAATAATAAATGTCCTAATCTAATCCAAGTGGACCTAAATGATAATATTTTATTCCTAAGGTTGATTTTGGTCGAGATACACTTGTCCAATAGAATTAGGACATGTGTTAGGGTAATATTAATATCATTTTTACCCTTAATTACCCTATTTACTTTTAACCGTGGTAAATAAAAGTAAAAAGTTACTGTTAATAAAAAATTATTTTTATCTTATTGAACTACATTTTACTCCTTGATATTAATTGTGTCTCTCAGATTTTCGAAATTTCACTCACAGAAGTTGTAAAATTAAGTTTTATGTGAATTTTCAAATTCTCTTAAGAGATGGGTAAAATACGGTGAGAAGTTCAATAAAATTTTTATTTATGTAAAATTATTCTAAATTAACTCCAATAAATTAAATTGAACATATATATGTATTATGTATCTATTTTTATCTTAATGAAATTTAAATAAAATAAATAATTATTTAAATAAAAATTCGGTTTCAAACTATAACTCAGTGCTTTTTCACTATTCATCAAAAATTGAATGTTTTTAGAAAAATACCAAAAAACTCACCATAAGCTAATTTCGATATTCCGAATCCAAAAATAAATCCCATTTTGATAGATAAAATTTATAAAATTTCAAAATTTGGGTATTATAATTCATAATGGCTATTTTGATTGGTTGTAGTGTGTGTTAAAACTCAAAGTTGCGTACATCACACACTACTATATTATTCAAAGAGAAGCATACCGTGGAAGCTTGGGGTGTCACATTCTCCCCTCCTTCAAATAATTTCATCCTCAAAATTTCTAGAATACTACCGCATGAAAAGACTCGGGTAATTCTTCATCATAAGTTCCTTGAGTTACCACGTTGCCTCTTCCATTTTATGGTTTCTCCATAGAACATTAACCAGACAAGTCGTCCAGTTTTTCAGCACTTGTTCTCTTGTATCAAGAATCCTGAAGGGATCTTCGCAATAAGATAGATCGGGTTCCAGTTCTAATTCCTCATATGTGAGTACATGCGTTGAGTCAGGCATGTATTTTCTCAATAGTGATATGTGGAACACATCGTGAACTTTGGAGATATTTGGCGGCATTGCCAAACGGTAAGCTACAGCCCCAATTCGTTCTAGAATTTCGAAAGGTCCGATGTACCTGGGACTCAATTTTCCCTTATTACCAAAACATATAACTCCCTTCCATGGAGATACCTTCACGAAAACATGATCTCCTACCTAAAATTCCAAATCCTTCTTTCGGTTATCATCATAGCTCTTTTGCCTACATTGAGCTGCTTTGATATGGTTTTGGATTACCTTTACCTTTTCCATCATTTACTCCACCAGTTCTGGGACTACAAGTTTTCTTTCTCCAATTTCATCCTAACAAGTTGGTGTGCGACATCTCTTTCTGTATAACGCTTCATATGGTGCCATCTGAATACTTGAATGGAAGCTATTGTTATAGGAAAATTATACCAGAGGTAAATATTGATCCCACATACGCTGAAAGTCAAGTGAGTAAGATCTCAACATGTCTTCTAAGGTTTGAATAGTCTGTTCTGATTGTCCATCTGTTTGAGGGTGGTAAGTAGTTCTCAAATGAAGTTTAGTATCTAAGGCCATATGAATACTTTTTTAGAATCTTGAAGTAAAAAAGGGATCACGGTCAGAAATAATTGAGAGGGGTACTCCATGAAGTCTCACAACATCATTAATATATAGTCTTGCTAAACGTTCAAGTGGTAAATATTCTCTCCGAATGGCCCAAAGGCCTTCTTTTATTTTTATTTTTATTATAGATAATTCCCCTTTTAAGGGTTGAAGGGGAACCCATACATGACCTGTAGGCCCAAGGCACAAGGCCCGATATGACCAGTAATACATGACCCGAAGGCCCAGAGGCATACCCTGCCCATACATGACCCATAAGCACAACCCACTAGAACTTCCCCTCCCCAACTTCAGTATCATTGATTTCATTTAGCTCCCCAACTGTATTGCTAATCGGCAAGCATTGCCTGATGCAAAGATACACGGTGTGGTAAATCTTCTCTTATAGCAAGAAAATGTGCTGCCTTGGTAAGATGATCAACAATGACCCATGTTGAATCATTCCTTCTAGGAGTCTTTGGTAGTCCCACGACAATGTCCATCGTGATATTATCCCATTTCCACTCAGGTTTGAGAAGAGGTTGCATGACTCCTCCAGGCTGTTGCCTTCCAACTTTCACTTGTTGGCAAACCATACATCTTGACACAAAATCAGAAATCTCCCTCTTGATGTTGTCCAACAAAAAATGTTCTTTGAAATCCCTATACATTTTGGTGCTCCCATGGTGTATATAGAAATTGGAACTATGAGCATTTTCCAAGAATTACCTTTTTAGATCAGGTATATCGGGAACAGAAAGACTCCTCCAAAATTTCAAAATTCCATCTTCATACACAAAGTCACTCAATTCCCCATCATTCACTGCATTAATCTTCTTTGGAAATTCTTCATCATCGGTCTGAGAACCCTTTATCCTTTCTAGTAGAGATGGTTTGGAAACCATTTGAAAAATTATCGATGCTTCACCTTCCATGGTAATTCCCATATCCATCTTCACTAGATCAATGAAAATAGGATCCCTTTCAACTCTCATCTTGTTCAAAACTCCATGATCTTTTCTACTCAATGTATATACCACCTTATTTTCCTTCCCCGAGTGGTAGTGTATCATGCAATCATAACCCTTGAGTAGTTCAAGCCATCTCCTTTGCCTCATATTGAGTTCTTTCTGTGAGAAAATATACTTCAAACTCTTGTGATCAGTATATATCTCACATTTTTCACCATAGAGATAATGTCTCCATGTATTCAAAGAAAATATTATAGCAGCTAACTCAAGATCATGAGTAGGATAGTTTTTCTCATGAATTTTCAGCTGTCATGATGCATAGGCAATAACTCTATCATTATTCATAAGGACACAACCAAGTCCTTTCTTCGATTCATTAATATAAATAACAAACCCGTCATTCCATGATGGTAGAGTCAATATAGAAGAATTGACTAATCTTCTCTTCAGTTCTTCAAAACATTCTTCACACTCTTTTATCCAAATAGATTTAACCCCTTTACGTGTGAGCTTCGTTAATGGGTTAGCCAATCGGGAAAAATTCTAGACGAAATGTCAATAAAATCCTGCTAAACCAATAAAACTGTGTACCTCAGTTGTACTCGTTGGTGGTGGCCATTCTTGTATTTCTCTTGTCTTAGAAGTATCAACAAAGATTCTATCCTTAGAGACAATATGGCCACAAAAAGAAATCTCTTGGAGCCAGAATTCACACTTGATAAACTTCCCATATAATTTATGTCTTCTCAGAGTCTTCAAGATAATATGCAAGTGATTTTAATGGTCTTAATATCTTCTGGAGTATACCAAGATATCATCAATAAATACCACTACAAAATCATTGAGATATTCCTTGAAAAATCTGTTCATTTGATCCATGAATACAGAGGGTGCATTAGTCAATCCAAAAGGCATTTCTGTAAACTCGTAATGCCTGTACCTGGATCGAAATGCTGTCTTCAGAATGTCTTCCTTCTTCACACACAACTGATGGTATCCAGATCGAAGGTCAATCTTTGAAAAGTATTGATCTCCATGTAGTTGGTCAAATAAATCATCAATGCGAGGTAGGGGATACTCTTTATTTATTGTAATAAAATTGATTTCCATGTAGTCGATACAAAACCTCATAGATCTATATTTCTTATTAACAAAAAGGAAAGGGTCTCCCGATGGAGAAAAACTAGGGAGAATAAATCCCTTATTACTCAATTCCTCTAGTTTTTTTCTTTAGTTCAACTAATTCCACAATGTCCATTCTATAAGGGGTTTTTGATATGGGCCTTGAACCAGGAATTAGGTCAATGGAAAACTCAATTTCTCATTCTGGAGGATGTCCAGGTAAAGCTTTCGGAAACACATATACATATTCTTTTACAATAGGTACATACTCTATTTTAACATTCCTTTCCTCACCCACAATTTTTTCATTTTCTTCCTCCCTGATAATTGAATTTAGTTGAGCTACTGGGGGGTGGATCAAGATAAGAATCAAGTGGTGACGATTCTTCTCTAAAGATAAGGTGTTCTTTATCATCATCATCAAAAATCGTAACCTCCTTCTTCTTATAATAAATCTTCGCATCATAGTCCGAAAGACAATCTATACTGAGGATTATATCAAACTCAATCATAGGCATGACGATGAGATCAGCAGATAAAGAACATTTATATTCTCTAACGGGAACAGAATCACAAAACATTGTTGCGATGATACTTACCTTAGGAGTTTTAATTGGAAAATCCCTTTTTAAATAAAATTGGAAATATCTAATTTTCTTAGAAAACTAGGAAGATATGGAACAATGCGATGATCTAGAGTCAAATAAAGCATTGTCAAAACTTGAGGAAACCATTAAATTACCTACCACCACGTCTTTTGGAGATTCAACCTCAGTAGTAGTGATAGAATAAGATTGGAATTGATCCCTTGGCATTTTCCGAGGTAATTTCCCCGGACGCATAGGACATTCATTTTCATAAGGAACCATCTCCCTGCAATTATAGCATTGAACATCGATAGCGTCTTTCTTTCCTTTACAATCACCAGCTAGATGGCCTTTCATTCCACATTTTTAGCATACTCATTTTACTTTTAGAAAGGCACCAGGGTGCTTCCTTCCGTAATTATCATCGGGTGGAAATCCAATTCTTCCCTTCTTCGATGTTTCCTTATTTCCTTTCCCAGAGTGTTTAGTAGATCTCTTCTTCTCTTGCTTTGAATTAAAGTCATAAGACTTAGAGAATTCCTTTTCTGTCTTGATAGAACACGAGACAATATCTTCGTATGATGAGAAGGATTGTAATACTAATTCTCAAAGGAGAAATGGTTTTATCCCAGCAAAGAAACTATCAATCTTATATCTTGGGTTACATATATAATCTGTAGTATGCCTTGCTAACCTTGTAAAGATAGCCTCATACTTTGTGACATTCTCATCCTGCTTTTTCCACAGACTCAGAAATTGCCTTTCCATATCTGCTCAATGGTCACGAGGAAATTATTTTTCTAAGAAAATATCTTTGAACACCATCCATTTCATATTTTATACTTCATCATCTTCCTTTTTGTTTTGAATCAATGACCACCATTGATCAGCATCTCTAGTGAGGTGGTAAACTGCCATGATAACTTTTTCCCTTTCACTACTCCCCAAAGAATGGAATATTTTCTCTAAGGAATTTATCTATAACTCTGCTACTAGTGGATTTGTACTCCCATTGAATATCAGTGGTTGTTGCCTCATGAAGAGATCTAATATTCATCCTCCACGCTGTGGATCTGGGTGCTCCATACGGGTAAGGTTATTATTCATAACCTAAGTGAGTTTTTCGAGTATGGTGATAATTTGATCACCACCGATTGTATCACTAGATCCACTATAATTATCTTGAGTAGGAGGGAAATCAATAAATGGAGTGCGTGCATTGATACAGTTTCCATTCCTTCCACTAGGCTCCATTTCTAAACAATGGAATAAACTAGATTACTTTATGAATTGAAATATATAATTCCAAACTTCTAAAACAATTAACATGAATTGAACTGTTTATGGATATAATCCATAATCATAAAAATGTTTTCTTTGAGTAATTATTTACCTATAAAACCTTTATAATGGTTTATAATGAAAATGAGAATTATCCTAAGCATATCCTCCAGGAGTGTCGTAACCAAGAGTACAGCAAGGCCCATTGTCGTGCACCAGTTCCTATTTGAGTGTAGCTCAAAGTGGTGTTTTTAGGTTTTACCCCTAGGTACATCTGTGCCAGATCCACCTCTACCAGCTCATATCCATACATGGATGTATTTCTTGGAAAACTCACAAAATCTCTACAATACCAAAATTCTAGGAATTTATTCTATACTAATCCTCAAGGTCCATCTTAGGTCTATGTGCTCTAATCAGAGTTTATCTAAATCTAGTTTCCAAGGATTGTACTAAAAATCCTCTAATACCAACTATAATGCCCCGACCCTAGTTACCCAGATTCGGTGCATTATTACATAACATCGGCATGATCACAAGGAAATAATGTCTCGAAAGACCGATCAGTTCACTATTATTGGAAACAAGATTCATACATAAGTTCATATTTATAGCTTGAAAAGAAATACAATACAAATATATTTCATTAGAAACATCCAAGCCTCCTAGATTATTCTTGTAGGTCACTCATAACTAATTTCTTAATATCCTGGGAAAATGAAACCTAAGAAAGGGGTGAGCTCAAACACTCCATAAGGATAAGTAATACAGCAGAAAATGACATAAATATTAAGCATGGTGAATAATTGAAACCACATTCCATTAACAATAATAAAAATGAATACTTTTATGGAAGGAATATGAGCTGAGTAAATAATTCCATAATAAAGCATAATCATGAGTATTCTACTAGTCGAATTACCACATGAACCATCAATATTATTTTCATAATGAGGGAATGTATAATGTCAGACATTCTGAAACATTTTGTCAAGGCCACGACCAAGACATCTAAAAATGATTAAGGCCTTGGCCAAAACCATATATAAAATTGGGAAAGGGCTCAACCAATTCCATGTATTGTTGTCTCATGAGACCTACCGATGCATCGGGGAGCAATAGCGGGCTCCACCCGTCACTTACTAAGTCCAATACATTCCTCATACGAAAAGGTGAAATATAACATAAACATTCATATTAAAACTAGTATACGAAATGTCAATAATTTATCTATAAAAGAGGAATGGTATACAAATAGCACATCCACAGTCAAACATATCAAAAAACCTTCAATACAATATGTAATTTTTTTATCATAATAAATCAACTTCAAATAAACTTAAAATCCATCAAATGATGTTGACAAAGATGAGATCAAAACCTTTTTTAGAGACATATCTCTTTATATTTTGAAATCATTTAAGAGTCACCTAAAGAAAAAATTTAGTTTGAAAATATTCTTATAAGATTGTAAGGGAAGATTCGATGATGTTATAATGTCAGAAAATAGCCACACCCACTATATAAGTTAAAAATAGACATTCTTACCTTAATTTTGTCGAAAAGTTTAAAAAGGACCTTGTTTGGAAAACGACAGAAATAATCCTTTAGAAACGTCTTATAAAAGGTCAAACATGGTTATAAATGAATTTAAACCATAATATATAAAATATTAAGAATGTTTTGAAATACATATTTATGAAACATATATTTGGATGATAAAGAGGTCCTAATAGATAATTACGTATAAACAACCTCGGATAATGAAGAGATTGTAAAATAAACCATTACCTTGTACTTTTACTTGGTTGAGGGTTGGTTAACCTCCTTTATAATGGTGAAATAATTTTTATTAAATTATACAATAATCATATTCATTAATATGATATCATATATGATATTTTTACATTTCTTTGTTAATAATATCTTAGTATTATCGTCGTTTCGGGTGTTAACTTACTCGTTTTCTTTTATATGTTTTGTTACATAAGTCATGTTTGTTATGGATAGGTGGTATCTTATTCATATACATAATGAAATAAAGTACATAAACATTATTTTTAATCATCAAATGATAATTGGACTTGAATGGATATGTTGAGGAATGAACCTCATCGCGTTCGTGGAGACGGTAGTCCGTACGTACGCACGAGCGATAATATCATTTTTATGATATTAACATAAAATATAATTGGATGGTATATCATATATAAAGAATCAGTATAATGTTATATTTATTATTTACTTCAATTGAACATCATTATCATACCCATCCAAATAATAATATTTGGAATAACAATTACACCACGACGTGGAGACGGTAAGTCGTACGTACGCACGTATGGTGACATAACATTAAAAGGATGGATAGAATACTGAATATGGTTTTACCATATTTATAATCACATCACACTATATATAAGATACTATAGTTATTATTTTAGAATGGAAATAACAATTAAAGAAGAAGTTGAATAAGAAAGGAACTTGAAAGTGGGTGGTGAAAACATTACCTCTTCTTCGGGTTCTTCCTTTTGATTTGATCCAAAGGGCTCCATAGGTTTTATTTATGATCAAACTAAGGCTTCTAGGTTGAAGTGAGGGAGGTTGAGAGAATATTTGGGTAGGGTTTGTCCAAGTAAAAAGGCTTTGAAGGTGTTAATTATATATAAGGGGGAGTTCCCTTTTATAAGAGGGGTGAGCGGCACCTTAGGAAAAACTTAACATATTATTTTATAAAAAATCCATATTCAGTTTCTAACGGCTCCAAAGTGGATTATTTAAAGTTTAAGGTGGCGATGGGTCTAAATATTTTCAACCAATATATTTTAGACAAGTTTGGGTCACTATATTAACTTATCATTTATATTTAACTCTTAGTTAAATAGTTTGACATTTACCATGCCTATTTGTATTTTTTATAATATATAGTTAATAAACTTACTATATACCTAAAAGAGACCCCAAGTGGTGAATTAATGATACATCTATCATTATATAAGTTCTTTTTCTGAAACTTAGGTTTTTAGGAATTGAATATCAATTAATAATATAATATTTATTTTAAAAACTATTTTATGTCAATTTTGACACTATTTAGTATTTTGTTTTTTCTAAATTCATAACAGAATTATTACTTTTCAAATAATTCTTTTAATCAACCCTAATGTGTCATATTAACCTATAAAATTAGTGTAATTCATTAAAAGTCTAAAATTATATTTATTTGGGTATTTATAATATCAATTATTTTATTATTTCACTAATAAGGTAATTACTGCATCATCATTATGTCATAATTAAATTATTTAATGTCTAAAAATTATAAATAAAATATAATTATGTAGGAAATATTTTTATCTTTCTAATTAATAATTATAATCAAATTAATATTATGTATAACCCTATATTAAGAATGTTTTAGTTATTAAAATTTGATTTTTACTCTTTTAACTATTCTTTGAATTAAATAATAATAAATGTCCTAATCTAATCCAAGTGGACCTAAATGATAATATTTTATTCATAAGGTTGTTTTTGGTAGATATACACTTTTACAATAGAATTAGGACATGTTTTAGGGTAATATTAATATCATTTTTACACTTAATTACCCTATTTACTTTTAACCGTGGTAAATAAAAGTAAAAAGTTACTATTCACCAAAAATTATTTTTCTCTTATTGAACCAAATTTTACTCCTTGATATTAACCATGTCTCTTGTATTTTCAAAATTACACTAAAAAAAGTGGTAAAATTAAGTTTTATGTGAATTTCAAAATTCTCCAAGGATATGGGTAAAAGACGGTGAAAAGTTCAATACATTTTTTATATATCTAAAATTATTCTAAACTAACTCCAATTAATTACATTGAACTTATATAGGTATTATGTATATTTTTTCACCTTAATTAAATTTAAATAAAATAAATAATTATTTAAATATACTTTCGGTTTTAAACTATAACTCATTGTTTTTTCACTATTTATCAAAAATTGAATGTTTTCAGAAAAATACCAAAAATTCACCCTAAGCTAATTTCGATATCCCGAATCCAAAAATGAAGTCCATTTTGAAAGATAAAATTTACAAAATTTGAAAAAGTGAGTATTACTATTCATAACAGCTAGTTTGATTGGTTGTGGTGTGTGTTAGAACTCAAAGTTGCGTACCTTACACGCTACTATATTATTCAAAGAGTAGCATACCATGGAAGCTTGGGGTGTCACATCTTATCACCAAAAATTCATCGTACTTAAATAAAATACTAAAAACATAAATTCAACTTCTTAATGTCATGCCAACATATCACCCATGCTCTATTTATTACATTTTTTCCCCCATCTCATTAGTCATTTCATTTTTATATACATTAATATAATCCATCTCATAACAAAATTCTTATCATCAAATAAACTTAATCATATCCACTACAATTTTTCTAGGTAATTTAACGATACATTCTATATTCTATAATTAAAATCTATAATCAATCTCTGGACTTTATGTAATCTCTAAATATTAGAAAAACTCTATATAATATTGTTTGGATTGTGTATGTTGATAAAGTATAATAGAAAAACAAAAAAAAAGATACAAGAGATTTATTATATAGAGTATAGGTGACTTTTGAGGAATATTAGGGAAAATACAATTTTTATATTTTCTTCATGGTATCTTGAAATTGGAAAACTATAGGGCACTATACAGTACCAATGAAATTTAAGTAAAAAAGAAAAAGAAAAAGTCTCATAGTGAGAATCATGGGGGGTTTCATAAAATGGACACATATAGGAAGACAAAACGGGTGTCTTGAAATGGATATAGCCAATTAGATTTCATATTAATGAATATCTGATAAAATACAAGGACGTTTCTAGTGGGTTTGGTGTATTCTATCCTAATCATGGATTATGATAGTCAAAATGAAAAGGCATATTAACTATGATTGGTGGTCAGGAATTTAACCAATTAAAGAGTGGTATATATAAGTTTAAATTGATTTAAGAAAATATTTTATCTATTTTATTTCTTTTTCATATTCAATGAAGGACTATTACATGGATTTCGGATTTTATCAACATGGTTGTGGTTTTGGGCTCACCAAATTATATTTTTAGGGATATATATCTCATGGTGTATTTTGTTTTTCTAAAATTAAATTTTCATGGAAATTATTAGAATTGTATAGAAGATAAGACATCATACTGGTGATATTTCATGGGATATATGCTTGATCACTATAATTAAATCCAAAAACAACACCTTGGAAGGTTCTTAAATCATGGAATATTGAGATATTCAAAAAATACCTTGTCCATATTAGCTATATCTTTGTAGTTATTTGGAAAATAACAAAAGGGATTATTATATGAATATGGAACATATCTTTCGATGAAATTATACTTACATGATTGAGAATATAAGGCTTTGATGAAGGTAATTTTGATTATTCTCTAAAAGATCAAGAACATATATTGATGAAAAGAATGACGAAGTAGATAAATATATCAATATATTAAAGAAATTTGGGGAGAAAAAACATATTTTAGAGACATTACTCGAAGGAGGAGGTTTTTATTGATATAACATTTCGGCATAATAATATTATTGGTTTATGATGAATAGTATCGTTCATGAATAATGTCAGTGCATTTTTCTATTATGAGGATAATAGTGAGTTATTTATTCTTCTATACATCTTATAAATGAAAAGTTATGTCACACCACTCTAAATAGAAAATAAATAACCAATACACTTACTAGATTTTGGTTATCTATACATGATGTAACACACTGATATTTTGTAATATGAACGTCATATTTGGCCATGTGTATGGCATGAAACACATTATGTAAAAGGGAATATATGAAACTTAGGCTTCATGATATATTTATTTTTAAATAAATTCAATCTCTTCAATATCTTTCAATGCTCGCAACACCAGGTTTGAATGAAACACAATACTCTATTAGAATATTTTCATTTAAACAAGAAAATTATAACCTAGCCTTAATATGGTAAATATGAATAATAATGAATAACTTTTTAATTTTTTTTTAAAATATGTAAAATAAATTCCATGGTTACCTGTTGATTAGAAATAAAATAAGAATCATTTAAAAGAAAAAGAAATATTTAATGAAAAATACAATTTTTTTCTAAAAGATAGTTTTTTCATTATTTTCACACATAATTTCTAATTAATTTTACCTCTTTTAGAAACTTTATCTAAAAAAATAATATTTATTTTTTAATTTTTTTTATAAAAAATTATCTTAGGGTGGTTTTTTGGGATTTTTTGAAATGTTTCATTTTTTATTAACAGTAAAAAATAATGAATTTTAATTCAATGCTATCTTTTTGTTCAAAAAATTTATAATTTTAAGTTATATTTTAAATTTATTTTTATGTAATGTTAGTAATATTTTATATCAATTAATTAAATTTATTTCATTGCATAATTTTAAAAATTATTTATTATATAAAAATATTGTAAACTTTATAAAATTTTCTCTCTCAAAATCTTCTTTCTCATTGCATCTACAGGTTTATTTTTTAAATTAAACCTTTTCACTTCATTGATTAGAATTTGGAAGAATCAATTAAATATTAGGAATAAGTATAATTTATTATGTTTGAAAAGTTCATTTTAACTTTTTTCCAAAATGGATTGTGAACATAGTAAAAATTAATTACGGTGGTTATAGTTGAAATAGATTTATTGGGCGTTAAACTAAAAATATACGGGTTAAAAATAACCCCCTAACATATCAATACTAATTTTATGTTCTTATTTCTATGCTATCTCATCTAGTGTAAATAATGGCCCATCTTGAAGGCTTTTTTCATGACAAAAACATTGGGATGATTGATTATTTTAAAAAATTATAATTGTTCAACCCACCTCACATATAAAAGGTCACCCCTATCTTCTCTTATTCACACATTAAAACCATTTTGGTTCAGAAATCACCAAATAAAACACAACCCAAATCCCCCCAGCCTAGATGCCTTGTTTTTGGCAGATATCTAACCCATGAAGGCTTTAGTGAAAACCTATGGAAGACACCTAAAGAGGAGGTAGTGTTCTTCAATGAGTGTTTTTATTTTATTTCTTCCACCAGCTCCTTTTGATATTTTTAAAATATGATGATATAATAACCTCTATATATTACATATAATTATGTTTTTTACTATTATTTTCATTACCTACAACCATCTCCACTTCCATCAAATGGGTTATGAAATCATCATTCATTTGTACAGTGTACTACCGCCTCTTGAACAAATTTCATTCATTTTTTCATTACCACATTTCAAGGTTTGGTATAATGAAGGATATAAATATATATATAATATTTATAAAATAATTATACCTATGTATTAATTATATCATATATATATATATATTACTTTACATTCTTTAGGGAATGTGATGGTGTTACCCGTGTGTACGGCGAACCACCTCCTCATGAAGCGATGTGATTTATTTTCTTTGAAGCATTATGTGGAGGAGGATAAGGATAAATTCAATGATTATATGTGATATAGATGTAATATTTTTGATATTCATGACTTATTTATTATTATTAAAAAATAATATATAATTTTTTATTACACTAAAAAATGATATTTCCACTCATCTATGTGTTGACTACCGCTTTCACAAAGCGATATCGCTCTCTTCTCATCACCATACCACATGGGTGTGTATAAGATTATATTTAATAAAATAATATAGTATTTATAATATTATGGTAACTTTTAAGGAATAAATATTACTTACCTATTTTACATAACTATTTTTGAAAAATGGAAATATTACTCATGCATATGTATGGCCTACTGTTTCCATGATCCTAATGTACAAGAGTTCTCAAAACCAAAATTAATTATTGTAAATAAAATAATAATTGATGTATAAATAGGATTATTCTTTCAGGATTATTATTCTATTAGTGATGAAATTATATATTATTTATAAGAACTGGAACCTTCAAGGAAAAGAAAAAATGAGAAAACTAGGAAATTATCACCCAAAAAATGAAAATAATAAGTGATTATTAATGAATGGGTGATAAGATGTTAGTAAAGATCATATATAATATTTTAAATATTAATATGGTTCTATATTTATTTGTTACAAGTTTAACACCACTATATGGGAGGTTAAATCTTTTTCCACCAAATAAAAGTGTGAGGTAAGAGATTTCGTCTCAACTTACAATCTATTGAGACTTATCTATTATTATGAACCATTTCACTTTTATGTGGTTTATATACTTCCCCTTTGATATGTAATATGAGGATTCACTCATACATAATGGTATTTTTTGTTTCACTTTGAATCATTTCGTCAAAGGGGTATTTGAATCCAAAATTAACATGTGGTAGAAGTTATTATACCATCACACATTCTTTAATGATTATTAACTTTCTCTTAAAATAATCAATTTATTATGATTATTTTTAATTTTAAATTACATTTCTCATAAATATCCATAGTTTTTTATCATGATATAATTATTTTCTAAAACCTAAACCATTTTTTCATACGTTTATTACTTTGATAGTTATTTTATTAACTTTGGAGATACTGATAAATATGTATCCTTTATTCAATATATATATTTGATAAAAGGCATATTGATTCATGAATTAAATATATTATATTATATATAATGAATACTTTGGACATGTAGATATAGTTGGGGACCATTAATATAAATCCTTTGATGCATCAATAGGTATCATGAGGAAAATAAGTTAGCCTACCAAGATGAGTGTATACCTGAAAGTTTTATATCAGTTTGCTAAAACTGATGAGTTTCTACCCAGTAGTTTTCAAATTTCTTGAGGATAGATCTTGATGGTAGATGTATCAAGTTCTTGATATTGGACATCCAATAATTAATCATTTAATTCGTTTAGAATTTAATTATCTTATTATCCATGAAATTTTTCCATGATATTATTTATGGATGTATTTTATTCTTAGTGTGATGATTAAAAAACATGGGTATTCATTTGATTAACTTTCCGTATTTATTATTTATTATCTCACTATGATATTTATGTTATTTAAATAGAGAATTTGATAATTTATTTACCTTTTTATATTTATTATTCTTATTATTTCAAGATATCATCCATTGTACATAACCCTTACCGATCATTTCAGATCAACCTAATTTTGTTTCCTTTCTCCATGATACAAATAAAAATTCTTGGAATGGGTTTTTAAGGATTAAGTTCATTTTTATTTTTTATGTATTATTTTTTATTTTCTATTACCAATGTAAAATGTGTATTATGTATGTAACTAGTTCTCCAAGACTACTAAACTAATTGGACCTTTGGATTTTATCGTTTGTATATTTGCCAATGTAATAAATCATTCACCCGTTCTATGTTACCGGAGTCAGGGTCCTTAGAGTTGGTATCAAAGGGAGTTTAGTAGAAACCATGGGATTTAGATTAAGGAAAAAATATATTAGGGAACTTAATCCTATGATTGAATTTAAAAATATTATATAAGAACATATTAATGTTTTGGTATAGAATATATTATGTGTGTTTTCTTATAAATCAATCCTTGTATAGATATTATAAGTGATTTTTTTTGCACAGAGGTTCCTAAAGGTATTTAATCCCAAAGGTCTCATCGGTCTGAAATCAATCATCAAATTTTTTCAAAAAATGGGTCTTACTATAAACATGGATAGACACTCCTATGTGATATAATTAAGATATTTCTTATTTTATTTTCAAACCATTATAAAGGATTTTAGAACAAAGATATATCCGATGAAACCAATGTTTATGATTCTTTGATTAAAAATAAACAAATATTTAGTATATGTTTTGTGTTACAAAATATTTATAATTACATGTTATGATTTAAATTTTATAATTTAATGTGCTAATATAGTATATATTGTTGTTTATAAATGGTGTCTGGAAGGAATAAGGGTGTCATTACTCATGGCCAATGTAGATATTTCCTTATCGAGGAAGCCAATATGGGTGGTATTGGAACCAAGAAAATTATGGTTGTATTATGGTTTCATAATCAGGTTATGAATAATAACAATTCCCTAACGGTGAAACATATTCCATAGAAATATTAACCTATATTGGATAATTGTATGTGATATAATCCCCCAAAATTCTATAGCACTACTTATCTAATGTTTTCCGAACAATGGATTAAGTCTATGTAAAATTTATTTATGGACAGGGGAAGTGGTCGAAAAGAAATTATTGCACTTATTTTGTACATACTAAAATGGAATGTCGATCAATTGTGGTTATTGATCTAGAATAATAATGAGGAAGATTAAATAGAGCTCATGTAATGGAATTATTTTAAGGATAAATTCGTTGAAAAACATTTCCATCATGAGAAAAAATATGAGATGAAGGTAAAGTTCTTTAGATTAAATTAACATGAAGAAGAAAGTGTTTTGAGGTATAAATCTACCATTAAAAGTTTATCTATATCTCTTAAGAATTACATACACATCACAGAGTGAAAGACTATCTATTTCATTAAAGGGCATAATCCATGTTTTTAATGGGCACTAGTGTCTCATACTCTTTCATCACACAATCAAATTATTTTATACAATATCATGAGAGGGAAAAAAATTCTCAAATACTTTTCGATTCAATGGAAATCACTAGAAGAAGAGGACAACATATGAATAAAATTCATAAAGGGAAGAAGGGAATGAAATATTTTCCCACAACTAATAATTGTGGAAATAAACAACCTAGTACATTCTTGAATTTAATTGCAGTTTTCTATAAGTATGGAGTTATAGGACATCAAGCTCATGATTTCAAGGGTAAAAAATAAATTTCTAATGTGTTATGATTCCACTGTAAGGATATGGGTCACTATACAAATGAATTCCCCATGCTTCAAGAGAATATACCACATAAGTAGTTATAGGATAAATTTCAAGATTATTATATTGATACAACCAAAATGGAATGATAAGTATAATTTTTTTATTTTCATCTAATAAGTATGATGTAAAATTATTTAATTTATTCAATTATAATTATAAGAATCATTAAAAATATGATTATTGTGTTGGAGTATTATTTCATAATTCATTTGAAATCATTTGTTGAATGGTAGGAAGAAAAGTTATTCAGTGGCAAGTTGATATTTTTAGAAAATTAAATATTTAGGGATTATAACCCTTAATATATGCTCAATTTTTATATAATATTTGGAATGAAATGTTTATGGGATAGTATAGGTGACTACTAAATTGGTTAGTGATTTTAAGGATTATGTAAGCTTCAATAGAGTTTATAACATGTTTGGATCTATGGAATATATTGAACAACATGATATTTTTTTAGAATAATTAAAGTTTTCATTAAGGTTTTATCATCATCTACATATTCACATATTTGGGATGTCACATTAATATCCACATTATATTTTCTAGAAATATAATGTCTATATAGTGACCTTCCTTCTAAATTTTGTTTGAAAAATTTCGGATGAGCATAAAATTAGAATATATAAGTATGGGATTAAATTGATCATTGGGTGTTATTGGCTAACATTTTATAATAATTTTGGTTTCATTACAAATATTTGGAATATCTTGTTACTATTTTATGGTTCTTATGATTATTTAAATGTTAATTTTAGTGATCTATTCATAAAAAAATAATTTTGGATATTCATTCCATGGAGTAAGATATGAAGTAAAAAATGATTAAAGGAAAACCAAATAAGGGAAATGTTATTCTAAAATAAAAATATATAAAGTAATTATAGGTCCTTATATTCTTAAAGATTAAAAAATTCATTAACAATAGGAAAAGGATCTTGAAACAAAACTTTTGTCCGATAATAATCATTTTTATGATATCAAAGAACTTTTTCAATCATATGGGTTATGGATTTGTGGTTTTTAACTTCCTCCTTACCATGTTCTCTATCATTGTATATATGTATTTTGGTGTTAATTCTCTCATCTATATCCATGTTCTCACTTCCTACCTATGTTATCCTATTCATAAATCTAGTATGTGTGATTCCATATGAACTTTGTACATCCAATTATCTCTTATTAAGAATATTTTTTGTTAAATCTTTTTATAATCTGGGTTTTTAAAAAGAAAAATTTAAAATATTTAACCTTTCATTCCTAAGACCAAGTTTAAATTGTGAGGATACAATTTATTTATGGTGGGTGTAAGGTAAAACCAAGATATTTTAAAATACAAACATTATATTTGATATCATGTACGACACACACACCATGAATATAATGGAATATAATATCCCAATATTTTATGATATATTTATATCTAAATATATTCAATCTCATTAATAGCTTTAAATTCATGAAACTTGTGTTTGAATAAAAAAAGTACTCTAATAAAATATTATTATTCAAACATAAATATTTTAACCAAAATATTAAGATGATGTGTATGAATAATAATAACTAAATTATGAAAATATTATATTTTAAAACGGTATAAAATACATTCTAAACTTATCAATATATTTTAAATAAAATAAGAATCATTTAAATGAAGAATAAATGTTTTCTGGAAAACTGTATTTTTATTAAAGACGATTTACTCACTCTTGGGTCAAATAATTTAAAATTAATTTTTACCATATATAAAAAATTTATTTGATAAATAAAATTCATTATTTAAATAATAATATCAAAATTATCTTAGGGTGAATGTTTTGTATTTTCCTGAATTGGTTAATTTTTTTGATGGATAGTGAAAATACTGAATTTTAATTGAAAACTATAGTTTCATTTAAATTATATATATTAAAAACTTATCCTATAAATTTGTTTTAATGTAACTTAGGTTAAATTTTATAAAATTTAATACAATTTTTTTATCATTGTAATAATATTAACATTGACTTTTGATATAAAAACTTTGTAAAATTATGAACATTTTCACTTTGAAAACTCAAATTCTTATCTCATCTATGAGGTTAATTTTAAATTAAAATTTCCTATTATATGAATTGAATTTAAAAAAATGGAGACAAAATTTGGAAAAATAATGTTTTTTATGTAAAATGACTTCAACTTAAATTTTTACCCAAATGAATACTGAACACATTAAAAATTAATTTTCACAGTTGAGGTAAAAATGGATTTCTCATGTGTTAAACTAAACAAATAAGGCTTACAATTGACCTATATTCTTTTAAAACACCCATTTTCAGGACATAATTTTATATTTTATCTTCTGGGTTCTATAATTCCCTATTTTTTAGGCCTCTTTCAAGATATAAATGTGGTAATGATTGAATCATTTCAAAAAAATACAATTTTACCACTCACCTCACCTATAAAAGGTTTACCTTATCCTATATTATTCAAATCATCATAGAATTTTTTTGTCCAAAACCTATCAAAATAATTTCACACTATCCCTCCCCTCAATATGTAATCCTCATTTTTGGAATAATTCCAACCTATGAAGGATTTGGTGAAAACCTAACGATAATACCCAAATAAGAGTTCACATTCTTCAACGAGAGTTTTTATTTTATTTCTTCTTAGCCCTCCATAGATTATTTCTAAAACATGCATATATAATAACCCCAATATCTTAAATATAATTATATATTGTTATGTTAATTTAATTACCTAAAAATATATTCAATTTCATAAAATTGGTTTGAAAATCATCATTCTTGTGAATGGTGGCCTACCACCTCACGAACTGATGTCATTAGTTTTTCCATAACCACCTTTCACTGTTGGTTATTATGATGGGTAAAATGTATATATATTATATTTATAGCACAATTATACCATTGGATTCATAATATTAATATACTTTTTTTACATTCCATTTCTTAAAGAATATGATAATATCGCTCGTGTTTATGGTGAACTACCGCCTCGCAAAGAAATGTGAATCCTTTTCAGTAACGCATTACATGGAAGAAGATAAGGATAAATTCAATGAATATATGTTATATACATGAAATAATTATGATATTCATGGAAATTTTATCATTTTAAAAATATAATACATCATTTTATTTGTTACACTGAAAAATGATAACGTCGCTCGTGTAAGTGTGGACTTCTGCCTTCATGATGCGATGTGACTATAATTTCCTCACCACACCACATGGAATATATATATATATATATATATAAATTTATTTAACAAAATAATTATTTATTTATGATATTATTTTAATTATTTAATGAAAAATATATTACATACCAACATTCCATAATGATCATTGAAAAATTGAAACACTACTCATGAGTATGTATAGTCTTCCATCTCTATAATCATAACGTACTTCATTTCCCAAAACCATCATTCATGATTGGTCATAAAATAATAATTATTGTATAAATATGATAATTATTTCATGATTAATATTACATAGGTGATTAAACTATATAATACAAAAAATAACTTAAACATTCATGATAATGAATGAATGAGAAAATTAGGCAATTAACACCCAAAACAATAAACATAATGATATATTATTAATGAATGGGTGATAAGATGTTATAAAATAAACATATATGACATTATAAATATTAATACGTTTCTGGTGTTAGTTAATTACATGTCTAAAACCACTATACATGAGGTTTAATCTAGTTTAACTAAAAGGAAGCGTGAGAAAAGGTATTTCATGTCAACTTACATTATATTGTGAGTTAGTTTTTATTATACACAAATTACCTTTTTATGCTTCATATACTTTCCATTTGATATGAAATATCATGAATCGTTCATTCAACATGGTATTTTAAATTTTACTTTGAAACAATTCATATAATGGGGATTTGAGTCAAAATTTACCAAGTGTTCGATGTTATTATGCAATCTAACATTATTTTGTAATTATTTACTTTAAATATTGAATTTCCTATACTCAATTTTAATTGTTAAATAAACTTCTCCTAAATATAATTATTTTTATTTAGTGGTTATGATTATTTCCTAAACCGTATATCATTTTTAAATATGTTGTTTTATTTGTAAGTTATTTGATAAACTGTGGAAATATTGATAAGTATGTATCCTTTGTTCAATACGGTTATTTATTAATAAGGAATATTGATTATTTAATTAAATTGATTATTCAATATATGAGGAATTATTTGGATATAAAGTCATTAGAGAAGACTATTTATAGAAATCCCCTTGATACATCAATAGGTCTCGTGATAAAAATCAATTGGATGAACCAGATGAGTTTGTATCATAGAGTTTTAAATTAGTTGGAAAATCCAGATGAGTTTCGACGAAGTAGATTTAAACTATATAAATTATAAATCTTTATGGTATCAGTATCACGTTCCCGAGACAGAGATTCCTATAATTAATCATTTTTTTAATTGAGAATTTATTTACCTTTTTACCCATGATATTTTATCCATGATATTATATCTAGAAGTATTTCATTATTAGTTTATTATTTAAATGCAATGTGTGTTCAGTTATTTACCATCCCATATTTATTATGATTATCTTATCTTAATAGTGATTTTATTTAAATATAATTCCTATTTAGTTATTTAAATTTTCTTATTGTTTGGGATTATTATTTCATGATAGCTTCTACTATATATAACTCTTAGCATTTCAGCTCACCCTTATTTTGTTTCCCTTCCACAGGATATCAAGAAGAATTCATGGAATTATTTTTCATGTATGAAGTTCATTTTATTTTGTTATGTATTATGTTTTATTTTATATTGGAAATATAAAATGTGTTTCATGTTTGTATCTTATTCCCAAATTTTCTAAACTGATCAGTTCTTCGTGATTTGACCCTTTATATCAATGCGAATGTAATAAATCTGGCATCGACTCCGGGTTACTGGAATTGGGGTTAATACACATGATTATTATAAATTCCTTGGATATAATATATTAATTTTTAACCAAGTAACAATCAATTTTTTCTCTCTCCTTATTTTCTTGAACACTTGAATATTTTCTCTTTAAGCAGATATTTTTTTCTTACTAATTGAGGAACAAGATTATTGGGAGTGGTTATTAAAAATTTGAATTCAATTATTCACCTCCATCTTAAGTTATATTACATATATGGGATAAACATGTAGTTTTATATACCCATGATAAGATTGAATTCATTTTTATCTCATGGAATACATTGAAGTGGTAAATCATAATTAATTTTTCATATTTGATGGAAATAACATTTAGTTAAGGATAAATTAGATGGAACTATATTTCTAATAATTCAGAATGAATTTATATTTTAATTCCATACATGTAATTATGGTCTGTATTAATATCAAGACATTACTTAAATGTGATTAGAAGTACATATATTTTGATGATAAGTAAATAAATGTTCTTATGGGAGCTTTGTTCATCACAATATGTACAAAGGTGATATCATGTAATTCATCACACACCACATGGGAGAATTTGTTAAAAATATAGAAAGGAAACTCAATGGTATGTATGCAATATTTAAATGTTTTATATAACCTATAATATTATTTTATGATAGACCAAAATAAACCTATTAATATATCATTGATTGGGTGTATGAGATTGTAGAGGAAATTCAATACATTTTTGTAACCGTTGATGAAAAAAGATCATGAATAGAACTATCTAGATATTTACAACTTTATTCAATAAAAAAATAGTTTTTAAGTATAAGGATCTAGGTAAAATCACATTAGAGAGTATTCATGTCATTTTCAAATTAAAATAAAATAGGTCCATTGAAGAAGTTTTTTTTGGTAAAATATAAATATTAGAAATTGGAGTTCAAGTATATGAAGAGGAATTTTATGGAAAATGATATAAAAGGAAATAATATCAATGAAATAATGCAATTAAATTCCCCAAATATCAAAAAAATTTAAAATAATTTTTAACGTGTATCTTTTTGTTTCTTATTTTCTGTGTGGAAAAAATGAATACCATTTTTTCATGTTTCTCGGGAAGTTATGAGATATTGAAATGGATTATTCTCCCATAAAAAAGATTTGAATGATTTGAAATAAAATACATTTTCACACAATAATTTATTTAAAAAAACCTTTTTTATAGGATTAGGTTATTTTTGAAGAAGCATATGTGGAATAGACTAATGAAATTAATAACCATAAAAAGTAATTCATTATGCCTATTGTTGACACACCATAATGTAAAGATCTAGGAGATGGCGATGAAGGCAAATTTTATATATGTGTATACATTGAATAAAAGTTATAATAAAGGGAAAGTTTGATGTTTATTTGGCGAAGACAATGAAATAACATGGATTGGTTCATGATTAAATATTCTATATATTTTAGCATGAAAATTTCATATCTATATTAAATGATATGGTTGAAAGGATAAAATATTTATATTTTGAAAACACAAATATGGTGGTGGAAATCATGCTCAAATATTATAATTAGGATCTTATCATTGAAAGTTTGAACAACTCTATAGGATATTTGGTAAATGAGGTTTATGATAGTGATAAAAAATTATCCAATTACAGTTAAAGGAGAAATATCTAGTGCGAGTCTTCACTCCTAGTAAGATATTATGGAATTTTATTAATTATATGTCATAGAATGTGACAGTTAAACCAGGAGATCCAACTACGATGTTAGAAGATTGGATTTAAAATATATAATTCATTAGTGAATCTAAAATTATATGTGGATTAATTGAAAGTAAAAGCATATGGGTTTTTGATAAACCTGTGAAGAACTCTTTATTTGGAGTAAGGATAACCTAATTGTCTCTTGAAAAACCCAAAAGAATAAAAATGGTGTTAGGAATACATAGAAAAATACAACAAACCTAATTTTATTATTATTATAGAATTATTAGGAATAATAAATATGTGTATTAAATATAACATAGGAATTTTAAGGAACTAGATAAATATATATAGATGATTAGAAATCAATATAATCAATTTTATTTTGATAACTACTATTTTTCCATTACTAACAAAGACACATAGACATGAATTACACCTAAAAAGTAAAAATGTAGAGTAAAAAAATGGGATCCAATTTAATATAGTACCACTATATAATGATTTATCACATGGAATAAAAATCAAAATAATTTTTTCATGTGGAATTATAATACTGATACATCATATTTTGGGGAGTAACATGAATTCCCCCCACTAAAATTATAGAAGAAATGGGAATGGATCAAGAAGGGTAGAGATAAGAACTGTAATGTAAAAGAAATTTAATTGAATGTTGTAGAAGAATATTGAATATAGATATTTGATAGTAAATTCACTTTTCAAATGACTCAAAAAATGATCTTTTCAGATGTATAATATATGAAAAAGAAGTTATCATATGTTTTTGAAATATTTAAGTACATGGGATCATTGGCTTTGAGAAATATAAAATTTTATACAAATACATGAGGTGTATAAATGTCTTTTTAGTGGATGGAATTAGTTCCATTGTATAATGTGTAAGATAATTATTTTTAAGTAGTGAATGAAATAAATTTTAATAATTAATTATTTCTCTTTAATGGAATAGATGGTGAAATTTTCAAACAAGAAAAGAAGAAAACATGAATTTCCTATATAAATAGTTAAGAAAAATAATGGTGTTCCCTATCAAAAGAAGATGAAAACATGTTTGGACATAAATATTTTTTCCATTTTAGTAAAAATTCCTTGAATGTGTTATTGAAGAATGATGTATCTTGTGGTATATGTTGGAATTACTATTCTGTACTCATAAATATGGTACATATCAAAAAAATATCATTAAAAATATTTACAAGATGAAGGATAAAATGTTTATATGGTTACACGAGTTGGTGAATATTTATGTTTTTCAGACAATATTACCAAAATAAGTTGATTTGAGGTGGTACATTAATCAATTCATTTATGATTATAATAAGATGAAATAGTCTATAGTGATTCCTAATATGTTTGAAGTGTTCAGTTTTGTAACATGATATAAAATAACGAGGGAGAAAATTCATGGATATAAAACTCAAAGAGTTTAGGAGAAAAATGGGATTAATTTTATCAATATGCAGTTGTAGAATTATCATGAAAGTATCTGATAATTAATTAAATGAAAAATATAATTAATCCTAAAAAAACTGTTGTAGTTGAGAGTAGAATCCATATAATTAAAAATATTGACTGAATGGTGATCATTGAAAAAAAATAATAAATAAATATTATAAGGAAGTAGTATTAACATTTCCCTATATTAAAAAAGAGTATTATTTGTTTTAGGGAGAAGAAATGAATATATATGATATGTGATATAGAAATAAGTACAAAATCATATACACTCAATTTTTTGGATGTATGTTATTTATTCTTAGAAAGGATAAGGGTTACTAGAAGTTTTAATCTTAGAGAGTAGAATATATTTTAAAAGGAGACTCTTCCAAATGAAAACAATACCAATGTTTAAATAAGTGTATTAGGAAAATTATTGAATTCCAATACATCATTGATTTCAAATACAAAAATCATTCTTTAAAAAAGTGTTATCAAATTTCAATGTAGAATAAAAATGATGTGTGTATCTGTGGAGGAATATAGGGGACTAGTGATATCTTATAAGAAGAAACCAATGGTGAGTGTGTTTAGGGATGTTTACCCATTACACAAATGATGAAAAATAAGGTTGAAAATAGTAAAGAAACCAACATTGGTTATATTTCTTCTTTATTGAAAAATAATATAATTAGGTATTAATAACTAACAAATATTTCATCAAAATTAGAGTCACAGATGTTTACGGTGGATACTAAATATTTTAATTGGATCATAAATAAGATGTAAGTACATAAAAATTAATAATAATCATATATTGGAAATTATTTTGATATTATAAAGTAATAATATAATCATAAAGTATGTGGTTTTCTTTATAAAACCTGATAAATAAATTAATCTGATATGTGATAAATCAGGACTAGTGTGTTTGGGTTATTACAAACTCGAAGGTATTGTAAAAGATGACACATTTTCCCCATTTCAAATTTTGAGAAAATTGGACTACTATTAAAAAAATCAATGAAAATATGATTCACAGTTATCCAAATGGATATCAAATAGTTATTAAAAAAGGGGGTCCTTAAGAAATAAATATAATTATAATGACCATATGATTTTCATGAGGATTAATGTGAGAATAAGGAGTTTTTATTGAAGAAGGTGCTATTTGGAAACAAACAAGTTCTATGATCATGAAATTCCAAACATTTATCACAATTACTACGTTAAAATATTGAATATTAAACAGATAAATGTTCCCATTTATATGGATGATATAATATATGAATGATAAAAATAATCAAAATTAAAGTAGTTTTCAAAGATCATGAGGTTTAATTTAGAGAGATCAATGATTAAAGATTTGAAATTTTCCATTTGATTTCCAATGAATCAATGAAGGTTTTGGAAATTTATTTTATATTCAATGTATTGAAATGGTTTCAAATATATTTTTAATTAGGGATTCATGACCGCATCCCTCAAAATATATCCGTACTATGATATAAATTATGGAATAGAGATAATAAACCCCTGAGTTGATCCTTCAGTAGGCCCTGGGTTAGATACATGCACTGAGGGAATATAAATCTCACATATGGAATACATTATCATTAATCAATTAACATATATTGGGAGATATAATGTAAACTTATAAATGAACCCTTATAATTAGATGAAAATGGAAATCCCAAACCATACCATAATCTATGTATAAATAAAAAATATAATCAGAGTCTACAAATAAAATACCAAAAAAAACTTGAGGTAATGAATTAATAACAGATTTAATGTGTGGGATCTTAATTCCCATAATGGCCCCTGAAGTCCTCTAGGAAACATAAAAAATAGTTTCAATATTTATAGGGTTAGTATAACATACATAATTTGTAGGTTTAAACCCAAAGTCTCCCATGAAAATGTGAAAAGATCATACTATTGTAGATATGATCAAATAGAAGAACCAACAACACCTACTCATATAAAAAAGAAAAACCCATCCTCATCATGTCACAAACACCAAATAATTATTACATGCATACTAACATAATAATAATCATATCAATAAAAGGGTTCCATATACTGCTTTCCCTCTGATTTTCCACTCTAAAACTCAAATTTCATTCATCCTTGTACTATCATACATTTCATAATAACCATTGTTAGAGACACCTAGAAAACTACAACACATCCCTTCCATAATCACTTGGGAACAACATCTCATTATTCCCAAAGGCACCTGGTAATCCAAATAAAATCATTCCATAAACACCATCATAACCAAAATAGTATGTTATCATAAACATGAAGTATATAAACCTCATTCCATCCTACAACAATTCATGACCCCTACCAATATCCACCACATCATGAACGAAATAATCACTTATAGTTAACTTTTTACTCATGTCCATCACATCCCATGCATAACACTCTCACATGGAAGGGAGAGCAGGGAAGAGGGGGTTGTGATTCATTCATTCTCACCATCAAGGATGTTGGAAAAAACACTTGGAACCCAAAAACAGTAAGATTAAATGTAATAACATGTCTTTTTTGGGGGTATATATTGAATTAAAATCATAAAATTACATGATAGCTTAATAAAAAACAAGCCCAATCTAGTGGTTCACCACAAGAGTACCAACATATCTGACCATATCACCACAAGGTCACAGAATATCTTCCACTATTGTTCCCACCTCAAAATTCACCATAGAAAATAAACAATCCACAAAAAATATTCATTCCATATTTCCTATAAAAAAACCCATTTATATATTTTCCAATTACTATCCATCTTCCTCAACAAGCCCGTTCATTCTATGTTTAAAGGAAATGGATTTTAAAAACATCCCACAATGATCCTACAAGTTCATTAATCATTTCAACTCCTTCCATCTCATTATTCATTTCAACATTTACTGATAATTACCTAACAAATATTAATCACATAAAAAAATAAACAACAACCCATCCATCTCATTCCCATAAACCTCACTTTACATCCACCACCACATCATTAACAACACACAACACTACCACCACAAATAATCACCAAAACCACATTTAGTTTCAAAAAGTTATTTCATCACAACCACATCATTATATATAATAGTATTCTTATACAATTATGATTTTCCATAGGAAATCATTTCATTAGGTAGATATATATTCTTATCTTTTTTCTTATGTTGTGATTTTAATCAACAAACCAAAGCAACACCGAATCTTAAAAAAATCATATCAGAGAAAAAACTAGCACATTCAACCATATAAGCATAAATCAGGAGAATATGTAAAATAATAGAAATTTATCCCTTCCCTATTCAATTTCAAATTAACAGATTGATTGATTTTATTAAAGATGTTATGTACCATATACCCAATGGATCCCAAAATAAATCCCCATATGTACATATAAATAAGGAGAGATAAATTATCCCTTACCTCAATGAAGCTTCAAAGAATAATAAAAGAATAATGTATCATCCACTATAGATCTCAAAGGAAGCACAACTGGATCCTTTTCACATAAATCCATCATTAAATGACTCCAAAAAGAGGATAACTTCCACCATAATGAAATATAAAATAAAATAGAATGGTAAAATGGGGAGTGTAAAGATATATTTTTACCTTAATCTAATTAACCCTAAGAGATTTGAAACCCTAATAGAGCTGACTAGAGAAGTGGAGGGTGATTAGGGGTCATCAAAGACACGTGTGAATGGTTGGAATATTAAACAAGTGGGATTTTGACCTCATATTTATAAATGCAGACCAAAGACCCTCACCATAAAAATTTGATACCCCAATATATTATTGTGAACCTTGGTAAAGTCATGGTCTGTAGACCCATGCCAGATTCACTTTTTCCATTCATTTTAATAATAGTTTTTGACTGCCACCATGTACTAGACCATGACATGGTCAAAGAAAAATTGGTTTTTTATTTCCCTCATTGGAAAGACACTATGAACTAGTGTCAACACCTGGTAATTTTATCCTCACCATGCCTAAGGCCAAAGTTTAGTGAGTTTACCATTCTATTTTAGATAGGAGGTCCTCTAAGGTTCCAAACCTTGCCTGGGAGTGGTCACACATCCCCTATTTTATATGATTACAGCCAAGACAATATGGCCACCACCAAGGACAAGAAGCTATTGTGACCTTCAAAAATAAAAAACATCGCCTCATTCCACTATATAAATATCAAACTCACTCAAAATATATCTAATACATCAGAAGATACAAGGGATGTGTGGGAAATTTTTAGGCTATTTCATCAAATACCTTTCAAATAATTTTTATCATATGGAATAAAAAACAAATATAAACACAGAAAAGTGATGGGGTCTAAACCACTATCTTGTGTGACACCTATTAGGGATCTCATTACAATAGAAATGATACCACTATAACCCACTATCACCAAGAAACATCTTTTCTTTACAACCATCTACACCACATCTTCAAATTCCATATAGACTAAGACAACAAGAACCAAATCCATCACAAAACACTTCCTTAATATTACAAATCTAGGAAAACCTCTCCCCATATCAAGATAGTATCTTCTTTGGAAGGAACTGGAATTCAATCATATTTTTATAATGTTTTATAAACATAACATGTCTTTATGGTTAATGGGTGTTCTATTATTTATATACTGAATTTATAACACACACCATCTATTAGTAAAAGGAATATATCAAATATCAACAATATTAAATAATTACATCATTATTGTAAGAAAAATAAAACTAAACTAAAAAAATTTCATTACTAGGCACACATATATATCTTTCACTGCTATGTGCTCTCCTGCAAGACACAATGCCTCTAATATTATGATTCAGATAAATGGTTCATCCAAAAAGTACCTTATCTCAAAGATTCTGGATCTCTATGGGTCACTCCATGAATATCATGTCATCCTCAATATCCAACTCTCACCATTCAAAGGAATGGGGGTCATTATGAATATATTGATAAATCATGGAGAAATAAGACATAATGGATCCTATACAATCATGGTTGGAGTTACAACCAATATTCCACCACACCAACATGATCCTATATATTTAATTCACCTATAAATAGGTTAGAAATCTTACTCACCCTATCGATCTTTCCCTACTTTCATCGAGGGGAAATCTTCAAGAACACATAGTCATTAACCTCCAAATCCATTAATATACATTTAAAATAGATTTATTATTTAGGTCATTACTATACTACCTTAAACATCTCATAAACTTCCCAAAAGTTAAATTTCTTGACTTGCACCATATTTGGTACGAGAAATAATGACTCCCTATAATTTGATCAACTCATCAGGGATTTAAATGGGATCTAATACAATACCTAAAATAGAGGCATGTCGATGGATGGATATTTTTTTTATAAGTGAACTCGATCAATGTAAAGTTGTTTTTTGAAGGATCCAAAAACATTATGGATGCCCACTCATAACATATCCTCTGGAGTCTTTATATTATGCTCCTCTGGTCTATCGGTTAGAGGGTGGAAAGTCATTTTGAGGCATAACTGAGTTCTAAAAGTGTGTTTCAATACCATATAAAATCATGAGTTAAAATGAGTATCTTGATCTCAGAAAATAATCTAAAAAATCTATGTAATCAAAAAACCTCAACCACATACCTCCATTAAAAAACATCCAAAGTGATTGACTACATCATTAGTAGAAATTAATTTGACATATTTAGTCAATCCATGATTACAAAAATAGATTCATACCCTTTCTGTTCCTGGGGTACCTCTCTGATTAAGTACATCATGATGTCATAAATCATGCACTTACATACATACAAATGATATAATAAGATATAAGTAACATGATGTTGTACCATTATCAACTTGAAAAAAGACTATGATTATAATGACCCATACTTTAGATACATGGTTATTACATCAGAATTGAATCATAGTTATTACAAAATATAACAAAACCATGGTAAGACTATAGAGGTATAGTGTCTTTAGAAACTCGGAAACATAAAAAACTGGTTCATAAATCATCTACATTGTCTCCTGCTTATTTCATCATTTCTAGAGTCCCTCTTTGGCATTTCCTACTTAATACCCTTATTCCTAACCTGGGGAAAAGAAAACATACAAAAGGGTGAGCTCAAATGCTTAGTAATGGTAAACAAAAGAAATATCTATCATATCATACTCATAAGAACATAACATTTTGAATATCTTAACCTGCAAAAGATATCATAATATCATAATATCATAACATGGGATAAATCATAGTATTGAAATTTAATCCCAATGATTATAACATATAACATGAAACTTTTTGGCATACACACATAATCATAGAAAATCATTTCTTATTAGTCAAGACTCATTTCCAAGACTATCTTAGTGGAAAAAGTCCATTTCTGAACCGACTTCACTCCTCATTTCAGTCCTGTATCACTGAACTAGATTAACTTTTCATTCCAGCCATGTCTATATCATGAGATATAAATCCTTACCCAATGCATTGGAGGGAGATATAGGTCCCACCCATCTAATAATGAAACCATTCTTATGTGTGCCACAAAATCATAAATCATACATCATAGAATAACCCATGTAATAAATATGGTATTCTTAAACATCGTGACATCATAAAACAATTCATATAAGATAAAGGACTTCATAATAACATAATCAAATCAATGTAATAATAGGGATAGAAATAGAACCCTATATTATCTTAGATGTAAAATTATTTTGATAAAATACTTGAACTCCATTTTTGAGGAAAATATCCTTTCTATATCAAAAACATTTTTCATGTCTTAACATGTCATAAAATTTTAAACTAAAATAAGTTAATTAAAAATAAACTTGAAAACTTGTAAAGTAAGCTTCATGGAAATAATTTTATATGGAATCATAAAAATCCATTCATGTCATATAAGTTAAAAAAACATTCTTCTTGTAATTTGGCTAGAAAAGTCAATGAGCATCTCATACTGAAAACAAAAAAATATTCCTTTCATATCTTTTACTAAAAATTAACCAATAGGTAAAATTGGATTTAAACAATTCTAGGAGGATAGAAATAATATTACATATTGAGGAAACATTTATGTGGATTGTAACGACCCAAAGTTTCATTAATGGAAATCTCACTTGATCTAATTAAATTCCTATTTATGTAAAATTTTTACATAAAATTTCAACTTCTTTGGTTTTATGTTAAGATTTTTTACTGTTTCAAATATAGCCGTTGAATAGTAATCACATGATTAGTATAAATATAGGGCTTGAACAAATCCAATTTACTCAGAAAAAAGAAGCAATGGCCTCATACAGTAGAATTTCTCCATACGAAGCCCATTTGTCGGAGCTTAGAAAAGAGGTGGTGTCCTTGGGTTTTTCTCTTGACCAAGCCCAAGGTGAGCTTCATCATGTCAAGATCGAACGGGACCGTCTACGGGAAAAGTGGATGTTGATAGAGATTACCACTCGAGCGATGTTATCCGAGCCACCCAAGATTATGTCAGCATCGCACACCTTACCCTTAGGTCTTATGCGGCTGTTTTAAGGGGTTATGTATCAAATCGCTAGTACTATGTTCATGTATATTATTTTTTGTATATAATATTGAATATATCTTCTTGTCATTATTGACACTTTGTAAATAGTTTTTTTAAAGCACAAATATTATTATTTTAGTTAATATTCAGTTAAGAAATTTATTTTGTTGAATTAATGTATTTTTGAATTAAATAATATTTTAAAATAATAATAATAATATTATTAAATTAATTTTTATCAAATATAAATGATCTTATAATCTTATGAATGCAATTGTAATTTTTATTATGGTTTGAAAGCCTTTTTTGTCAAAACCAGTGAATTTTGGATAAATGTCGGTTTTTATTTTAAAAGTGAAAATTAACATATTTAGATAATTATTTAGATAAAATAAATGTTATTTCTGGAATCAGGATGTCGAAATTATCCAACGGTGAAATTTTCATAATTTTCTGAGACAGTCAAATTTTTGGGTAAAAATTAAACACAGTTTAAATATATAATGTGTTTTATGACATCATAATGACCCAATAGTTATGTAATAAAATACTATAAGATTTATTTTCGGCCAATATATATTTTCCCCTTAATATAATGTGATTTTGGGTTTTTTTGACTTATTTTACAAAGCATTAATGGACCCCTCAAGACTTATTAAACATCTTGTCTTTTCAAATTATTTTCCATGGGAGTGTGACTCACCTCCAAATAAGCATCACCATTATTTTAAGAAGTTCAGACTTTTTACTTATAAAATATTGTTTTCCTCTTCCCTTTTACAAAAACCATGGGCAAAAACCATGAGCTTATTTGTGGTTTGGATTAGTTTAATGTAAGGTGTCCCAAACCTAAATAATAAAGAATTCACCCACCTTTCCTATATAAACCCACCCAATCTCCCACTTACTCCTCACTAAAAGCCTTTTTAGTTCTTCCAAACTCTGCTGTAATCTCTCTAGAATCCTCCCAAGGTGCCCCATGCTCCCAATAATCCTCTCTCAAGCCACTCTCAAGCCTTTGGAAGCAGACTTCCAAGTAAGGGTTTTTCTTCTTTTCACTTTTTTGTCCAATTTTCTTAATATTGTTATTCCATTTTAATTTCAATTATAAATGACAGGGTATGGTTTCAAACCTCCCCCATACTTCCCTATTATTGTTTGAATGATGGGAGACACCTTTCTCTCTCATTAAATTCCTTCCATGTACACCCGTTACTATGCCGAAATTCTGAAAGGAACTTCTCTCTCCTCATTTACATTCAAGAAATAATTTTGTATCCTAAATCTAAATTCCATTACAATTGTTGGGAAATGTATCTTTATGACCACCTTATTTTCCATTTCATGTAGATATTATGAGACACCCCTTTCCCTCTCATCAACCATTTTTATGAATTCTTATATCACGCCATTACGCTGCCGAAATTGCACCAATTTTCTAAGCCAATGCCATTGTGTAGTGAATACCATACCCATTTCTCCATCAAGGGTATTCAACTTCATGAACATTTAATTATTGATTATAAAGTTTCATTCCACATTACTTTTTCGTGGAAGAAATTATTATGTTTTATGCATCCATGTTTTATGATCCATGTGGCACACTTATGCATGAAATGAAATGTTTAAGAAGGGTGCACCCTTATAGCGGTCCAATGCATTGGGTAAAGTATAGTATCATGATACGTAATGTGAAATGAGTGTTGACTCATTCTAATTCAAGTGAAACGATGCTTTACTCATGCTTCATGTGAAATGAGGATTTAATCATGCTTCATGTGCAATGGGCCCTTGCTCATGCTAATTCCATGTTAAGTGTTGTTGCCACATTTCCATGTTATGATTATCATGATTTATCATGCCTTTATTTCCATGTTTATCTTGTTCTCTATTTATATTCCTATTGTCTAACATGTATTTTACTCCTCATGTATTCCATGTTTATTCCCTTACTGGGATTTATAGCTCACCCTTTTCTTATGCATGTCCTTAGGTTATCCCAAGTAATGCTAAGTACGAGGGAATATAGTGGTCATGTAAAGGAAGATTTCAATAAAGATGTTTTATTTCTTGTTTTAAGTTGTTATGTAATGACCCTAAGCTCCAAAGACACTAGACCTCTCGATCTTCCATGTTGTATCAAGTGAATAGTTTATGTAATAAATCATGTTTAAGATTGTTATAAAAGAAGGGTTTTCATAGTTGGTATCAGAGGATAGGTTTAGTTATTTTTGGGATTAGGATTATAAAACCATAGTAAAGCCTTAGATACAAGACTAAGTATAATAAAAACGTCCCCAAGTTTTGTTGAGTATTGAGTAAGTGGGTTATCAAGAAAATACATCGCTGTCTGGATACAAGAAGGTAGAGGCGGCTCTGGCACAAATGTATCCTAATGGTAAAACCCAAAAACACCGCTTTGAGCTAGACTAGAACGAGAACTGGTGCATGGAAATGGGCATTTCTGCACTCTTGGTTACAACACTCTCGGGGGATATGCTTTGGTAAATTCACAAGCTTATTATGAACCCTTATTAAGGGAATAAAAAACCCCCTAAGAATATATGTTAGAAAGTAGATCACGAAAAGCCTAGATTAAAGCCTATAGATTCATAAGTTAAGGAAGTAAAATTTAATTTATAAGTCATAAAATTTTGTATTTGGATTACCCTTTATGTGTTACCCCTAACTTTCCTTTTATTCCAGCCAATGACCTATAATAGGAGGACTCATGCTAACAACTGATGTGAAGATCTGTGTGATGACTGTACTAATGAGATGCCCAATCCAATGAGAGCAGGAATTGCGAACTTTGTCACGATTCTCTCTCATCTAACTCAAGTTTTGAATAGAAACACGAGTCAAGAGGAACGTTCAACCCACCCTAAGAAAGAACAAGTCGCTATCGAGAGCTTCATGAGACAAAGGCGTCTTACTTTTAGTGGATCATCTGATCCCACGATCACTGAATAATGGATCAACTCCATTGAAATGATTTTCTCCATAATTAAATGTTCTGAACAAGATAAGGTTCTCCTGGAAGCTTATCGTATAGAGTGTGAAGCTGATCAATGGTGGACATTGATCAAAAAATACGAAGCATGAGGAGGAGATCGAGGCGTTGGAATGGAAGGATTTCCAGAATATGTTCTTCGATTAATATTTTCCATGCACCCTCCGGCTTATGATGGAAAGGGAATTCATTTACCTCAAGAAAAAATAAGAAGAATATGTTGGAGCATATGAGGAAAACTTCACAAGGCTTGCACGATACGCTTCCAACTTTTTCATTACCCTTGAATGCTAGTTTGACCGCTTCTTTGGTGGGATGAAGCCTAGCCTGTGGAAAGAATTAGCGATCCGTGACTTCGATAGCTATGAGTAAATTGTCCGATGTTCCCTCAAGGTTGAAATAGAGTTTGGGGAATCACAGGGGTATCATGGGGACAAGAAGCGTAAGGTGGAATTCAATGCTGGCGGTCCGATGGATAAATCCAAAGGTTCTAAGAAGATCCATCACCCCACTTGCCAAAAGTGCGGAAAGAAGAATCCTGGAAATTTCATCATGGGGACGAAGAAATGATTTAGGTGTGGAAGAGAAGGGAACCTAGCTGTTAAATGTCATCAAGAAAGACCCACGACTACGAAAAAAGAGAGGAATAATCCGTTCAAACCTTAACACATTTTTAATTGCTACAACTGCAAAGAACCGGGGAATTTTGAAAATCAGTGCCCGAATACAAGGGTTTTTTAGAGGCAACCAACAACCTCCAAGGCAGCAAGGAAGAGATTTTTCCATCAGTTATGCCGAAGTGAACCCCAAAAATGAAGTGGTGACAGGTATGCTAGTTATTCATTCAAGAATAGACAATGTAATTTTTGATTTAGGTTCTATGCATTCTTTTATATCTCGAAAGTTTAGTAGAACAATCCGAGCACCCCCACAAATCATGGAAGTGAAGATGTCGACGAGTATGGAAAATGGAAAAATCATTGCATCCCATGAATATAAGTCCTCCCATGTTATAATCGGTTGATTGAATTTCCCGGTGAACCTCGTCATACTCCCTCTGGTTGAATTTTATGAAATTATTGGCATGGATTGGCTTTCCTTATATAGAGCCAACATAAATTTTTGGGAGAGGGAAATCACACTCCATATGGAGAATCGACCCCTGATTCTTTACAAGTGTAAGGAGGAAGATCAATCTCCTTTAGCTCCATCATCTCAAGCATGGATATTACTACCCTATGAGCAGGAGCATCTGGCTCAGATGATTGAGTCCAAGGAAGAAACCATCCTGGATGAAATGCCTATTGTGAAGGTATTCACTAAAGTGTTTCCCGAGGAACTGCCTGGTCTTCCTCCTAGAAGAGATGTTGAATTATCAATTGAACTTATACTAGGGGCTCTACCAATATCCAAGACTCCATATAGAATGGCTATCGTGGAGCTTGAAGATTTGAAGAAACAACTACAGTAGAATCTGGATAAAGGGTTTATACGCACAAGTGCTTCACCATGGGGTGCACCTGTCCTCTTCGTCAAGAAGAAGGATGGGTCATTGCGGCTTTGCATCGATTATCGTGAACTTAACAAAGTCACGATAAAGAACAAGTATCCTCTTCCTTGAATCCATGACTTGTTTGATCAGGTGCGTGGAGCACAATACTTGTCCAAGGTAGATTTGTGGTTGGGATATTATTAAGTAAGGGTGAAGAAGGAAGATGTCCCCAAGACTGCTTTTCGTACAAGATACATGCACTATGAATTCATAGTAATGCCTTTCGGACTCACTAATGCTCCAAAAATCCTCATGGACTTGATGAATAGAGTCTTTAGAGATTACCACGACAAATATTTGGTAGTCTTTATAGACGATATTATAATATACTCCAAAACCAAGGAGGATCATGGGGAGCATTGAAGCACTATACTAGAGACTTTGCGCAAGGAGAAGCTCTATGAAAATTACAACAAGTGTGAGTTATTGTTGAAGGAGGTATCATTATTGGGCCACATCATCACAAGCAATGGGATATCTGTGGATCCCTCCAAAACAGATGCAATTGAGGGATGGCTGAGTCCAACATCGGTAACGAATATCCGTAGCTTCATGGGGTCAGATGGATATTATCAATGATTTGTGAGAAATTTCTCACAATTGTCCAACCCTCTTACCAAGCTAACTCGAAAGGGAGTAAAGTTTGTGTGCAGTGATGAATGCGGAGAAAGATTTAAGGAGTTGAAAAGGAGGCTTATCACTGCACCCGTGCTCACTTTACCCATAAGTGGGGAACTTTTTGTGGTATTCAGAGATGCTTCGAAGAAGGGCTTAGGTTGTGTGCTGATGAAGAATGATAAAGTGATATCCTATGCCTCATGGAATTTGAAAATCCATGAGAGAAACTATCCAATGCATGATCTTGAGTTGGCAGCGGTGATCTTTTCCTTGAAAATCTGGCGACATTATCTCTAGGGGGAGAAATGTGAGATATATACTGACCACAAGAATCTTAAATTCACACAGAAAGAGATTAATATGCACCAGAGAAGAATGATAGAGCTTATCAAGGATTTTTACTGTTCAATACATTACCACCCTGGGAAAGCGAACAAGGTGGAAGATGCCCTCAGTAGAAAGGACCCAGCGATTCTATCAATGATGAGAATTGAGAAGGATCCAATCTTCTTAGACTTGATAAAGATGGACATGGGAATCATAAAGATGGGAATATCATCAATCCTTTCACAAATGATTGATCAACCATCTCTTTTGAAATGGTTAAAGGATGCTCAAAAATATGATGTGGGAATTCAGGAAAAAGTGGAAGCTATTGAAAAAGGGAAATCCTCGGTGATTAATGTTAATGAAGAAGGAATAGTGCAATTTGGGAAAAGACTATGTGTTCCATCAAGTCCAGAGCTGAAGAAGGAAATTTTGGATGATGCACATAGTTCAAATTTCTCTATTCACCCAAGGAGCACAAAGATGTATCGAGATCTTCGAGAAAACCTTTGGCGGGATAATATGAAGAAGGAGATCGTTCTATATACATCAATGTGCCTGGTGTGCTAGCAAGTGAAGGAAGAGAGGTAGAAGTCTAAGGGGATGATGAAACCATTGCCCATACCAGAATTGAAATGGGAGAAAATCACCATGGACTTTGTCCCTGGACTTCTAAGGACATCCAAAGGCAACAATGCAATATTGGTTGTGGTGGATCGTCTTACAAAGACTGAAAACTTCATTACTATCCGGTAGGATTTCTCATTAGATCAACTGGAACAAATATATATCAGGAAATTGGTAAGGCTTCATGGAGTACCACTATCTATTGTGTCTGACCGAGATCCAAGATTCTCCTCTATGTTTTGGAAGAGTCATCAACATGCTCTGGATACTGAACTGAACTTCATCACGACCTATCATCCTCAAACTGATGGCCAATCCGAGTGGACTATCCAAACACCTGAGGACATGTTGAGAGCACGCTCAATGGACTATAAAGGAGGATTGGATAAACATATTCCTCTGGTTGAGTTCTCTTATAACAATAGTTTCCACTTGAGCATCCAAATGGCACCATATGAAGCCATGTATGGGAAAAGGTGCCGAACACCAGCATGTTGGGATGAGGTCAATTAACATAAGATGCTTGGACCGGAAATGGTCGAGGAAATGGTAGAGAATGTGAAAACCATTCAGTAACATATCAAGGTAGCCCAGATTCGACAGAAGAGTTATGCAGATAATCTTCAACGAGACCTTGAGTTTAAAGCTGGAGACATGGTTCTTCTATGCATATCTCCGTGGAAGAAGGTCATGAGGTTTGGAAAGAAAGGTAAGTTAAGTCCAAGGTACATCAGCCCCTTTGAGATTATTGATCGTGTCGGGGATGTGGCCTATAGACTAGCACTTACACCTACCATGGACAAAGTACATGATGCCTTTCATGTATCCCTCTAAAGGAAGTATATACCGGACCCTTCACATGTACTCTTTTCTGAGGTGGTAAAGTTGGAGGATGATATTTCTTATGAGGAGCAACCAGTGAAGATCTTAGATTGTAGAGAAAAAGTTATACGAAATAAGACAATGCCTCTCGTCAAGGTGTTGTGGCGAAACCACAAGTTTGAAGAAGCGACTTGGGAAATGGAGGAAATTATGAAGTTGAGTTACCCACATCTGTTTTAGTGTGGGAAAATGAAATTTCGAGGGTGAAAATTCTTAAGGGGGGAATATTGTAACGACCAAAAGTTTCATTAATGAAAATCCCACTTGATCTAATTAAATGTCTCTTTATGTAAAATGTTTATATAAAATGCCAACTTCATTGGTTTTATATTAATAATTTTGACCGTTGCTAATATAACTGTTAAATAGTGATCATATGATTTGTATAAATATAGGGCTTTAACAAATCCAATTTACTCAGACAAAAGAAGCATTGGCCTCATCCAGTAGAATTTCTCCATACAAAGCCCATTTGTCAGAGCTCGGAAAAGAGGTGGCGTCCTTGGGTTTCTCTCTTGACCAAGCCCAAGCTGAGCTTCATCATGTCAAGCACGAATGCGACCGTCTACGGGAAAAGTGGAAGTTGATAGAGATTACCACTCGAGCGATGTTATCCGAGCCACCCCAAGAGTCTGTCAACATTGCAAACCTTACCCTTAGGTCTTACACGGCTGTTTTAAGGGGTTATGTAACAAATTGCTAGTACTATGTTCATGTATATTATTTTTTTATATAATAATGAATATACCTTCTTGTAATTACTGACACTTTTTAAATAGTTTTTTAAAAGAAAAAATAGTATTTTTTTAGTTAATATTCAGCTAATAAATCTATTTTGATGAATTAATGGATTTTTTAATTAAGTAATATTTTAATAAAATATTATTATTATTACTGAATTATTATTTTTTAAATATAAATGATCTTATAATTTTATGAATGAAATTGTAATTTTTATTATGGTTTGAAAGCCATTTTTGTCAAAACCCATTAATTTTCGATAAATGTCGGTTTTTATTTTAAAAGTGGAAATTAACCTATTTATAAAATTATCTATATAAAATAAATTTTATTTCTGGAATCAGTCCGTCAAAATTATCCAATGGTGAATTTATCATAAATTTTTGAGACAGTCAAATTTTTGGGTAAAAATTAAATACAGTTTAAATATATAATGTGTTTTATGACATCATAATGACCCAATAGTGATGTAATAAAATACTATAAGCTTTATGTTCGGCCAATATATGTTTTAAAATTAAAATAATTTGATTTTGGGTTTGTTTGACTTATTTTACAAATCATTAATGGACCCCTCAAGACTTATTAAACATCTTGTCTTTTAAAATTATTTTCCATGGGACTGTGACTCACCTCCACGTAACCAACCCCATTATTTTAAGAAGTTTGGAGTTTGGACTTATAAAATATTGTTTTCCTATTCCCACTTCCAATAACCATGGGAAAAAATCATGAGCTGGTTTCTGGTTTGGATTAGTTTAGTGTAAGGGGTCCCAAACCTAAATAATAAAGAATTCACTCACCTTTCCTATATAAACCATCCCAAACTCCCACTTCCTCCTCACTAAAAGACTTTGGAGTCTGTACAACCTCTTACCTACTCTCTCTAGAATCCTACCTAGGTGAACCAATCTCTTAAGAAGCCTCTCTCAAGCCTCTCTCAAGCCTTTGGAAGCACACATCCGAGTAAGGGTTTTTCTTCCTTTCACTTTTTTGTCCAATTTTCATAATACTGTTATTCCCTTTTAATTTACATTATAAATTATGGGGTATTGTTTTTACCCTCCCCCATACTTCCCTATTATTGTTTTAATGATGGGATACCCCTTTCTCTCTCATTAAATTCCACCCATGTACACCCATTACTATGCCAAAACTCCGAAAGGAACTTCTCTCTACTCATTTACATTCAAGCAATACTTTTATATCATGAATCAAAATTCCATTAAAATTGTTGGGAAATATATCTATATGACCCCCTTAATGTCCATTTCATGTAGATATGACGAGAAAACCCTTTCTCTCTCATCAACCATTTTTATGAATTCTTATATCACGTCGTTACACTGCCGAAATTGAACCAATTTTCTAAGCCAATGCCATTGTGTAGTGAATACCATGCCCATTTCTCAATCAAGGGTATTCACCTTCATGAACAGTTAATTATTGATTATAAAGTTTCATTCCACATTCCTTTTTCTTGGAAGAAATGATTATGTTTTCTGAATCCCTGTTTTAGGATCCATGTGGCACACTTATGCATGAAATGAAATGTTTAAGAAGGGTTCACCCTTATAGCGCTTCAATGCATTGGATAAAGTATAGTATCACGATTAATCATGTTAAATGAGTTTTGAATCATGATAATTGAAGTGAAATGAGGGTTTAATAGTGATTCATGTGAAATGAGGATTTACTCATTCTTCAGGTGCAATGGGCCTTGGCTCATGCCAATTCCATGTTAAGTGTTGTCTCCACATTTCCATGTTATGATTATCATGCTTTATCATGCCTTTATGTCCATGTTTCTCTTGTTCACTATGGATATTCCAATTGTATAACATGTATTGTACTCCTCATGTATTATATGTTTATTCCCTTACTGGGCTTTATAGCTCACCCTTTTATTATGCATGTCCTCAGGTTATCCCATGCAATTCTAAGTACAAGGGAATGTAGGGGTCATGTAAAGGAAGTTTTCAATAAAGATGTTTTATTTCATGTTTTAGGTTGTTATGTAATGATACTAATCCCCAAAGACACTAGAACTCTCTATATTCCATGGTGTATCAAGTTAATAGTTTATGTAATAAAAAATGATTAAGTTTTTAATAAAAGTAGGGTTGTCATATGGATGATAAATATGCCCTAGTAAAATCTGATGTATAAATAATCTCAGATAAAAATGATATTTTGAGATTTTCCCTTACCTTAGGTCCGATATGATTTGTAAGTATCCTAACCTCCTGTATAATGATTTAAATAATGTCATGGACTTATTACAGAATAATATTCATTTTTATGATATCATACATGGTCATATTCTTATCTTCTTATTAGTAATATTTCATTTCTACTTGTTATTCAGATGTTCATTGCTTTATGTTCTTATGCATGTCTTGTTGAATAAATTATTATTAATCTTTCTAGGTTATAGAAAACTTATTTACAGAATGTTATTAGTGAAATATATATCCTATATATTCATTAAATTCATTTATATAATCATTATTCAATGAAGATCATGTAGAACAAGTCGCATCATATCGTGGTGATGGTTGGTCGTGCGTACGCACGAGCGATGATATCATTCCCATAACTATTAAATGGTATTGGAGTGGAAGAATGAATGTCTCAGAATTATTATCATGTTATAATAATCATATATAGTTATTCCTTACAACATTATAACTATCCATGTAAGGTGGTTGTGGAAAACAGATTACACCACGGCGTGGAGACGATATTCTGTACGTACGCACGCGTGGTGATTTCATTTTCCATAGGATGGATAGAAGATGAAATAGGGTTGTTTCATATTTATAATAACATATAAGTATATGAGTGATACTGATTTTATTAATTTATGATGATACAAATAAATAAGAATAAGTAGAAGAAGAAATAAATTGGAATGAATCAGTAAAGGATATTACCACTTCTTTGACGCACCTCTTTTTAGCCTTCTCTTAAGGAACTAGAGTTGTTATTTTGAGGATACCAGAACCTCTATAATGTTTCTAGGGAAGTTTATAAGGGAGATTTACAGGGTTTGTCAGAGATTGAAGGCTCAAAGTGCTGTGAGGAGGAGAGGGAGGAGGTGCCCTTTTATAATAGAGGAGAGGGGCACCTTTGGAATTAAAAGAAATATTAATTTATAATAAATTCCAAACCCACATAAAAACCTCCCAAAATGACTCAAATAAAAATATTAGACGATATAGGGTTGTAATAACATCAACCAATAAAATTTAGACAAGTTGGGAATTTATTTTAAACATTATCAACTTGATTTATCCTTATATAATCTATTTAATTTTATTTGTGGTAATGATATTCTAAATTTGAAATCATTATAAATAATTACTTATATGTTGTGAATTGTCCATAATTATATACTTTATTACATTTTAGACCATATAAATTTTAATTTATAATTATTAAATATTTTTGTGATTTTTAATCAATTTTATAATATGTAATTTTTATAAAATAACAATATTGTCAATTTTGACACTACTCATTTATTTGAATTTAAATAAAATATAAACAGAAGATATGTTCGAAATAAAAAATTTAATAGATTCATAACATGTCATATTTATCTAGAAAAATATTTTATCACATTAAATATTTCATATAATATTTATTTTAATACTTTTAAAATCATCTATTTGATAATTCAATCAAAAAAATAATTTCAACATCACTATTGTGTCATAATTAAGGATAATTATTTAATATTTAAAAATTATAAATAAATTCACATAATGTATATAATTTTATTATATTTCTAAAAACTATTCATGTTCGAAGTTTCATGAAGTTTATCACTAAATTAAAATTATTATACTTATAATATTAAAGAGACTTACATGTTGTCACTTTCTTTGGTTTTAATAATAATTAATTTATTTTAATGGTAAAAAGTCTATAAAATGAATTTATTCAGACCCTTAGGTGATAAGGTTATACTTTTAATCATCCAATAGAATTTTGGCTGGTGGTAGGGTAATTTTATAATCTTTTTTTTACCCTTAATTACCCGATTTACCTTTAACTACAATAAATAAAAATTACTCTAGTTACTATTCATAATATCAAAAAAAACATTAACCTATTAACATAATTTGGAACCACTGAATCCAAATATGGAATCCATTTTTAAAAATTCAAAACACAGAAGTTGTAGTAATTAATTTAAAAATTAATCCCGTTGTTAAGAAAAAGAGTTTAAAAAGTTAAAACATTGCCAAAAGTTGAAATGTTTTTACCTATGAATTCAATGTAAAATTAATGGTAATGACATAAATTATATTAAATGGTAAAAATATATTATATTTATTCTTTAAAACCATTCAATATTATAATTTAACCATATAAATTATTGTGATGAAAAAGTTGTTTTTAATTAAAATATAGCGTGTTTATACTATTCATTAAAATATTGATGTTATCAGAATAATATGAAAGATTTATCCAAAGTAAATTTTTATATCCTGATTCCAAATAAGAATTTTATTTTGTCAAATTTAACTTATAAACATATCAAAAACTATATTTAATTTTGGTGCGCCATCAAAAGGCGGCAAAACTGCATTTTTGGAAAAATACTTATTTTTCCCAAAAAATTTATTTTGTTCACATACCATGTTTTAGAAAATGTCTAAGATGAGTAATAATGTTATAAAATTCAAAATTTAGTTAATACTATTCATAATGGCTAGTCCATAATAATATTATAACAATATATCGTTGTTTAGTGAAACTTGATATTGCGTACAACACACGCTATCGAGGAAGGTTTCTCTTGCGTATATCGCAAGCCAAACTAGTGTTGTTTGTAGTGAAAGATTCATTTAATTTTGCGTATAACATAAGAAAGAAAAAAAACTCATAAAATATCAGGGGGTTACATTTTACCCCCCTTAAAATGAATTTCTCCCTCAAAATTCGTCACTTCGTAACAAACAGATGAGGATACCTCTCCCTCATCATATCCTCAAGCTCCCATGTAGCTTCTTCTAATCGGTGGTTCCTCCATATAACTTTCACTAAGCGAGTGGTCTTGTTCTGTAGAACTTTTTCGCTATGATCCAGAATCTCTATCGGCTGTTCTTCATAAGAATGATCTTTCTCCAGTGGTACAACTTCTGAGATTAGTACATGTGTAGGATCAGGTATGTACTTTCTCAGGAGAGATACATGGAACACATCATGAACATGAGAGAGATTCAGTGGAAGCGCCAATCGGTAAGCTACCTTCCCAACACGATCCAGTATTTCAAAAGGACCGATATACCTAGGGTTCAACTTGCCCTTCTTTCCAAATATCATTACTCTCTTCTAATGAGATATTAGTAAGAACACTTTATCACCCACTTCAAACTCTAGGTCTTTTCTTCGGTTGTCAGCATAACTTTTTTGTCGACTCTGAGATGCTCTTATGTGTTGTTTAATAGATCAGACCTTTTCTGCCATCTCATCAACAAGATCGGGTCCTAATAGATTTCTTCCCCCAACTTCATCCCAGCAAGTTGGAGTTCGGCATTTCTTTCCATAGAGAGATTCATAAGGAGCCATCTGAATCCTGGAGTGAATGATATTATTATAAGAAAATTCCACCAATGGTAGGTGTTGATACCAACAACCTTTGAAATCCATATAGAAAGCTCTTAACATGTCTTCTAGAGTTTGAATTGTTCTCTCAGACTGACTGTTTGTCTGAGGTTGATAAGCAATACTGAAACTCAACTATGTATCTGGAGTATGCTGAAGACTTCTCCAGAACATCGAGGAAAACCTCAAATCCCGATCAGATATAATGGGAAGTGGTACTCCATGAAATCATACCACTTATTTTACATATATCCTGGCAAGCTAATCCAGAGAGAAATTTTCTCTAATAGCAATGAAGTGTGCCGACTTCATAAGATGATCAACTATGACCCAGATAGCATTATTTCCTTTGGATGTTTTAGGAAGTCTGGTGAAAAATTCCATAGTGATGTTTTCTAATTTCCATTCGGGTATGGGTAATGGTTGTAACATCCCCTTAGACTTCTGTCTCTCACCTTTAACTTGCTGACACACCTAGCATTTAAAGACATATTCAGAAAAATCTCTAGAAGTACTCCTTCAGGTCCCTATACATATTCATGATTCCAGGATGAATAGAGAATGAAGAACTATGAGCCTCATCCAGCAGATCATTTTTTAATTTTGGGATGGGAGGTACACAATCCCGATTACTAAACCATATTATTTCATCACAATTAATGTGAAATTTAGGAACATTTATCACCTTCTTTTATAACTCTACATCTTCTTTCTGTGCCTCTTTAATCTTAATATATATATATGGTTGAACATTCATTTGAGAAAGATAAGATTTTCCCCTTCCATTATAATTCCAAGATCCATCCTTTGTAAATCCATAAATATTGGATCTTTTGTGATCCTCATAATGGATAAGCTAGCAAGGTCTTGTCAACTTAAGGCATATGCCACCTTGTTTTCCTTCCCAGGGTGACAATGAATTGAGTAGTCGTAATCCGTAATGAACTTAAACCATATTATTTGGCGCATATTCATCTCCTTTTGTGTGAAAATATACTTTAAACTTTTATGATCAATATAAATATCACACCTTTCACCATAAAGGTAATTCCACCAAATCTTTAATGCAATGATTTCCGCAGCTAACTCCAAATAATGAGTTTGGTAATTTTTCTCATGGATTTTCAATTATCGTTATGAATAAGATATTACCATATCATTTTTCATGAGAACACATCCCAATCCCTTTGTGGATGCATCATTGTAGATCACAATCCTTTCTCCACTACAAGGCAGTGTGAGCACAGGTGCACTGGATAACCATCATTTTGACTCCTTGAAATTTTATTCACACTCCTCTGTCCAAACAAACTTAACTCCTTTTCGAGTCTACCTGGTGAGTTTGTTAGATAAACCTGAAAAATATTTCACAAAATGTCGATAATATCCAGTAAAGCCAAGAAAACTTCGGATCTCAGTTACTGTTGTTGGTCTCGATCATATTTCGATAACCTCTGTTTTTGCTGGATATAGAGATATCCCCTCTTTTGAGAATATGTGACCCAAAAATGAAACTTTTTGAAGCCAAAATTCACACTTGGTAAATTGGGCATAAAGTTTCTCCTTTATTAGGGTCTTTAATACAATTATCTAGTGATCTTCATGTTCTTCCTTGTTCTTTGAATAGACACGAATATAGTCTATAAAGACTACCAAAAACTGATCAATATAGTCTCTAAAGACTTTATTCATTAGATCCATGAAGATAGCAGGGGAATTAGTAAGACTAAATGTAATCACTATAAATTCATAGTGTCCATACCTTGTACGAATAGTCGTCTTTGGTATATCCTCCCTTTTGACCCTTAATTGATGATACCCTAAATGAAGATCAATCTTGTAAAAGTATTGAGATCCACGTAGTTGGTAAAATAAGTCATCAATGCGTGGGAGAGGGTATTTTTCTTGATAGTGATCTTGTTAAGTTCTCGATAATCAATGCAAGGTCTCATTGATCCATCTTTCTTCTTAACAAACAGAACATGTACTCCCCAAGGTGACGCACTAGGGTGTATGAATCCTTTATCAATATTCTCTTGGATTTTCTACTTCAATTACTGCAACTCAATTGGGGATATTCTATAAGGTGTCTTTGAAATAGGCATAGCACCCGACATGAGTTCTATTGAAAACTAAACTTCACGATTTGGTGGAAGACCTGGAAATTCCTCCTGAAAGACATCATCAAACTCCCATAAAATGGGCATATTCTTAATCGTGAGTTTCTCACCAACCATTTGAGATAAAAACCTTCATTTATTGGAATCAAGACCCATAAGATGGATGGAATTTCCACTAGAAGGTTATATTCATCCTTGCATCAATAGAAGATCATAGATTTATCGGGAATATTAAATGTTATTTCCATTCATTGGAAATTGATTTGAGCTCCATATAAAGAAATCCAATCCATGACAAGAATCACATCAAATTCCACTATAGTAAGGATCACAAGATTTGTAGGAATCACTTTCCCCCAAACTTCAATCGGAGAAGAATTGCAAACTTTTGATGCGATCTTTGTGCCATTAGGAGTTGTCACAATATCTAATTGTTGAGGTAATATGGTGATACCCTTAGAAAATTCTTCAGAAATAAATGAGTGGGTGGATCCAGAATCAAATAAAACATTTGCTACTTTAGAGTGGATGGTAAGTGTACCTTTCACCACTTCATTATCGTACTCCACATCGCCGACTGTAATTTCATGTGACTTTCCTTTTTCATTGTCCTTAAGAGTTTTTTTGACGTTGATCATCATAAAAAACCCTTGGATTTGGGAATTGATTGGAATAATTCCCCATCTCCTTGCACTTGAAACATTGAAGTGTTTGAGGTGCATTCTATGTATCCATTTCTTTGTTCGCATCATTAGACATATTCTTCCCATTATTTCAATAGTCAATTGCCCGATGACCTTCTTTTCCACACTTAAAACATTTTATTGCCCCTTTTAGAAAATTCCCTCCATGTTTCTTTCCACAATTTGAGCATAAAGTAAAATTCATCTTATTTTCAGTGTAGTATTTATATTTTTCTTTGAATTACATTTTCCTCTTCTTATTAAACCCATATGATTGATGGGATACTCTAATCTCCATCTCAACCTTGAGAGCACATCGAACAATTTCCTCATAACTATTGAAGTCCCTTATGGCTAACACCCTTTGATGAATTGGTTTTAAGCCACTACAGAATTGATCGATCTTACTCTCAGGGTGGATAATAATTCCAGAAGCGTACCTTCCAATTCTCGTAAAATTTGCTTCGTAGGTACTAACCGATTCATCATCCTTTTGCTTCAGTTCAAGAAACCCCTTCTCCATCTTTGTTCGATGAATACGAGGGAAGTACTTATTGAAAAATAAGTTCTTGAACTCATCCCATTCCATGGACATAATTTCATCCCTTTTCCTTGTATTATTGATAAGATTCCACCATTGATCAGCTTCAACTTCCAAACGATACACTGCTAATATGAATTTGTCATGCTCAGAAAATTGTAGAACTAAAAATATCTTTTCAGTGGTATTGATCCATTGTTCAGCCACTAATGGATCAAAAGACCCACTGAATGAAGGTGGATGTTGCCTCATGAAGGATTCAATAGAATGTTTCTCCTTTCTTTGCTCGTTTCGTAGTTCTGTATGATTCACAACTTGAGAAAGTTGTGTGAGCCTGGTTACAATATTTTTTATTCCAGCTCTAATAACATTTGGTTGCTCAGGTGGACAATCCTTGCATTGTCTGTCGCATTCAGCATTAACACGGTTCCTTCGGGTTCCATCGATTGACTAAAACCAAGAAGAATAGTGTGAGAAACACTTATTACAATAGGAAAACCACAAAATAAGTAATAAAATTTCACACTTTAGGTCTTATCATAGGTTATTCATGGCCATTTCTGAAATACTAATATTATGTTCAATGATTAGACAAATCCTTAGGGTTCTTACTAAGGCTTTCACATCCTAGTTTCCAAAGGTTGACAATACCTTTCCTCTAATACCAACTATAACAACCCATACTTTAGATACATGGTTATTACTTCAGAATTGAAGCATACTTATTACAACATATAACAAAACCATGGTTGGACTGTATAGGTATAGTATCTTTAGAAACCGGAAAACCTGAAAAACTGGTTCATAAATCATCTACATTATCTCCCGCTTATTTCATCATATCTAGAGTCCCTTTTTGGCATATCCTACTTAATACCCTTCTTCCTGGCCCGGGGAAAAGAAAACATACAAAAGGGTGATCTAAAATACTCAGTAAGTGTAAAAAAAGAAATATCAATCATACAATATTCATAAGAACATAAAATTTTGAATATCTTAACCTGCAAAAGAGATCATAATATCATAACATGGGATAAATCATAGTAGTGAAATGTAATCCCAATGATCATAACATATAAAATGAAACATTGTGGCATAAACACATAACCATAGAAAATCATTTCATATTAGTCAAGACTCATTGCCAAGACTATCTTAGGGGACAAAGTCCATTTCTGAACCGAGTTCACTCCTCATTTCAGTCCTGTATCAATGAACCAGATTAACATGTCGTTCCAGACATGTCTATATCATGAGATATAAATCTTTACCCAATGCATTGGAGGGATATATAGGTCCCACCCATCTCATAATGAAACCATTCTTATGTGTGCCACAAAATCATAAATCATACATCATATCATAACCCATGTAATAAAAATGGGATTCTTAAACATCGTGACATCATAAAACAATTCATATAAGATAAAGGACTTCATAATAACATAATAAAATCAATGTAATAATAGGGATAGAAACAGGACCCTATATTATCTTATATGTAAAATTATTTTGATAAAACACTTGAACTCTATTCTTGTGGAAAATATCCTTTCTACTTCAAAAACATCTTTCCTGTCTTAACATGTCATAAAATTTTAAACTAAAAGAAGATAATTAAAAATAAACTTGAAAGATTGTAAAGTAAGGTTCATGGAAATAATTTTCTATGGAATCATAAAAATCCATTCATGTCGTATAAGTCAAAAAAACATTCTTCTCGTAATTTGGCTAGAAAAGTCAAAGAGCATCTCATACTGAAAACGACAAATGATTCCTTTCATATATTTTACTAAAAATTAACAAATAGGTAAAATTGGATTTAAAAAATTGTAGGAGGATAGAAATAATATTAAATACTGAGGAAACATGGACGTGGATGATAAATATGCCCTAGTAAAATCTGATGTATAAACAATCTCGGATAAAAATGAGATTGTGATATTTTCCCTTACCATAGGCCCGATATGCTTCGTACGTATCCGGACCTCCTGTATAATGATTTAAATAATTTTATTGACTTATTACAGAATCATATTCATTTTTATGATATCATACATTTTCATATTCTTATCTTCTTATTAATAATATTTCATTGCTACTTGTTATTCGGGTGTTCATTTCTTTATGTTCTTATGCATGTATTGTCGAATAAATTCTTATTAATCTTTCTAGGTTATAGATACCTTATTTACAGAATGATATTAGAGTAATATATATCATATATATTCATTAAATGCAATTATATAATCATTATTCAATAAAGATCATGTACAACGTGTCACATCACATCATGGAGACGGTAGGCCGTACGTACGCATGAGCGATGATATCTTTCCCATAACTATTGAATGGTATTGGATTGGAAGATGGAATGTCTCAGAATTATCATCATGTTATAACAATCATATATAGTTATTACTTACACCATTATACCCATCCATTTAAGGTGGTGGTGGAAAACAGATTACACCATGATGTGGAGATGGTATTCCGTACGTACGCACACACAATGATTTCATTTTCCGTAGGATGGATAGAAGGCGAAATAGGGTTGTTTCATATTTATAACAACAAATCATTATATGAGTGATACTTTTGTTATTAATTTATGATGAAAAAAATAAATAAGAAGAAGTAGATGAAGAAATAAAATGGAAAGAATCGGAAAAGGATATTACCTCTTCTTTGGCGCGCCTCTTCTTAACCTCCTCTTAGGGCACTAAAGTTGGTATTTGAAGAAGACTAGGACCTCTAATATGTTTCCAGATAAGTGGATAAGAGAAATTGGTAGGGTTTGGACGAGATTAAAGGCTCAAAGTGGTGTGAGGAGGAGAGGGAGGAGGTTCCCTTTTATAAGGGAGGAGAGGGGAACCTTTGGAATTATGAGAAATATTAATTTATAATAAATTCCAACCCCAATTAAAAACCTCCATAAATTAATAAAATCCAAATATTAGATGATATAAGGATATAATCTCATCAAAAAATAAAATTTAGACATGTTGGGAATTCATTTTAAACATTATCAACTTGATTTATCCTTATATAATCTATTTAATTTTATTTGTGGTAATAATATTATAAATTTTAATTAATTATAAATAATGAATTATATGTTGTGAATTTTCTAAAATTTTATACTTTATTACATTGTAGACCGTATACATTTTAATTTATAAATTTTAAATATTTTGTGATTTTTAAACAATTTTATAATATGTAATATTTATAAAATAACAGTAGTGTCAATTTTGACACTATTAATTTATTTCAATTTAAATAAAATTTACACAGAATATATGTTCATACTAAAAGATTTAATAGATTAATAACATGTCATATTTTTCTAGAAAATTAGTGTAGAACATAAAATAGTTCATATAATATTTATTTTAATACTTTTACATTCATTTATTTTATAAATAAATCAATAAAATAATTTCAACATCACTATTGTGTCATAATTAATGAAAATTATTTAATCCCTAAAAACTATAAATAAATTCACATGATGTAGATAATTTTATTAGATTTCTGGAGACTATTCAGGTTAGAAGTTTCATGAATTTTATCACTAAATTAAAATTATTATACTTATAAGATTTAAGAGAGTGACATGTTGTCACTTTCTTTGGTTTTAATAATAATTAAATTATTTTAATGGTAAAAAGTCCATAAAATTAATTTATTCTGACCCTTAGGTGATAAGGGTCGACTTTTAGTCATCCAATTGTATTTTTGCAGGTGTTAGGGTAATTTTATAATCTTATGTTTACCATTAATTACCTGATTTACCTTTAACTATAGTAAATAAAAATTACCGTAGCTACTATTCATAATATCAAAAAAAAGTAACCTATTAACACAATTTGGACCCACTGAATCCAATATGGAATCCATTTTTCAAAATTCAAAACACAGAAGTTGCAGTAATTAATTTAAAAATTAATCCCATTGTTAAGAAAACAGGTTTTAAAAGTTAAAACATTGCAAAAGATTGAAATGTTTTTACCTATGAATTCAATGTAAAATTTATGTTAATGAAATAAATTATATTAAATGGTAAAAATATATTCTATATATACTTTAAAACCATTAAATATTATAATTTAACCATAAAAATTATTGCGATGAAAAAAGATGTTTTTAATTAAAATATAGCGTGTTTTAACTATTCATTAAAATATAGAAGGTATCAGAATAATATGAAATATTTATCCAAAGTAAATTTTTATATCCTGATTACAAAGAAGAATTTTATTTTGTCAAATTGAACTTATTAACATGTCAAAAACTATATTTCAAGTTGGTGTGCCACCAAAAGGTGACAAAACTGCATTTTTTGAAAAATACTTATTTTACCCGAAAAATTTATTTTGTTCACAAACCATGTTTTTGAAAATGTTTATGATGAATAATAATGTTATAAAATTAAAAATGTGGTTAATACTATTCATAACGGCTAGTCCATAACAATATATCGTTGTTTAGTGAAACTCAATATTGCGTATAACACACTATATCGAGGAAGGTTGCTCTTGTGTTTAACGCAAGCCAAGCTAGTGTTGTGTATAGTGAAAGATTCCTTTAATGTTGCATATAACATAAGGAAGAAAAAAAATATATTTCTCAAAAAATATCAAGGTGTTACAATGATTGACAAACTATACCACTACTTGTTTCATACATATCCACCAAAACATCACCCTAAACCATTGATAGATCGTTGATACTCTTGGGTGAACTGCTAAAGGTGAGTTTTGGAACTCTTAAATTAATCCCACAGACATTACTATCAAGATAAAAAACTCCCTCCAAAACACATTTGGTTTTGATTATCCTATAACCATCCCTTTTGGGCATCATTATATCCAACACTTTAATGTATCAACATTACCTATATGTCTCCCCACTGAGAATCCTCCACTTATTTCATCAAAGATGATTTCTATCATGAACCAATCTCAGTCACCATCCAACTTGGATCTCAACCCAGTCTGAGCCAAGGCACAAAGGGTGTTCCTGATCCCCACAGACTGGCACAAGTGTCTGTGTATTAAATAAATGTTTAGGAATTATTTACCTAAATATGTAGTCCAGAAACAGCTAACAATATAAATAACACATTACTGAAAATGCCCCACCAAACAAGGAATTAAAAATTTTAGGAATTGATGTTTACAAATTACCAAGAAAAACCCTGAAAGACTTCAATATAAAAGAAAAAAAAATACTATGAACCTCCAAGCGATGAGAGGAGTGACGTCCTCAAGCCCCCACCACCAAGACCCATGAAGGGAACTATGTGAACCCAAACTGCTAGTACCAAACACCTTGTCTATACGTTGAACAAAAATATAACATGGTTTATACTCACCCACCGATGTATATAGGGTGTGATCCAATGTCCAGTAGTATTCCACCTAGATAAAAGATTCCATGACAAAATATTTTAAAGATAATATAACATTCTCATTTAAATTAATTCACTTAAAACATTTCTAGGAATCCATTTGTGAGTAAAAATTTCAAGGAAATTACTTACAAATAAAACTCATACATAACCATTTTCTTAAAAGAAAAAAATTATTTCTAAAAGTATGAACACACAAGTCCACCCACAAGTGGTCCATTGTATGCTGTTGAATGGAACCCCATTATATAAGGTAGATCCCCATGGGAAAATACATAGGTTCAAACTAGCTCAAGTTTGATTCTAATAACATTGTATCTCGGTGAAATTTTGGTATATAAACCAGGAACAACAACGTTCTCATGCACAATCCACTAGAGAGAAGGAACATCCAAAAATCTAGTGGTATCCAATCATCACAATTGTTTAGTTATTTTTTAGCATCAATCCTGCTAAGTGAAACTCGGTTGTAGCCACTTCCAAATAATTAGGAGGCTATTCCTTGTTTTTCCACCTAGTTACCAAAGATTCCATTTTTGGGATCAATCATGCTTCACATGTCACACAATACACCATTTCCAAATTTCATTAACCAAACCTAGAATCACATATCACAAGATTCCACTTGAACAGAAAAATTCCATTTTAAAAACATATGCACACTAAAACCCTTTTCGAACATAATTCTCACCACTCACATACTTTATTAAATTATTTAGAAAGTTTATAAATCTATTTCAAGAAGCACCACAAGGCTTTACACAATACACGCACTCAAATCCTTTTTAAAAAATAATCATGCACCAAAACCTTTCCTTACATGATCCACGTCACATGCATAATTAAATAAATCACCCAAGAAATTTATAAAACATTTTTAAATAGAACTTCAAGGGTTCGTACCAATAACACACTCAATTTCATATAGAAATGATACTTTAAAACAAAACTCACATCAAAGACGCATTAATACACGATTTCCATTATTTAAATAATTATTAGTTCATTTTTAAAGGTGCACACAAATACTAACACCTAAAAACAATCCATTTTCCATTTTCCAAAACCACTTGAGAACACTTTCCAAACCACTTATGTAACTTATAAAACCCAATTGGACAATTACCAAAAAAACACAACAATGTTCAATTCGTTTTTGGTCCAACCCCTTCTAAATCAACAAAAGGCCAATTTCCCCTTTTAAAACATGTTTCTCATCACTTACAAAATTCACACATCGCATTTTAATGGTGCACAACAAAATCCAATATACCAAAACAATTCATTCCCCGTTGAAAACTAATTCTTTAACACATTCTCACCTCAAGTTCCTTTGAAAACACCAATTTGACCCTTCTCATAACCATATAAACACCTTTAACAAGAACCACTATGAATCACATATAAATAAAAACAATTTTCATTTGAAACCCCCATTTTCACCCCATATGCATGTCAAACCACACGAAAAGTGTACTTATCACCACAAAAAAACATAGAACATGTTCAAATAAATTTAACAAATAAATTAACTCATTGATAAATGATAAGGCATGTTACCACCTACATCAAACCAAGAATCTTCTGGAAAATGCTCAGAAATTTTCATCACACCTCAACTGCACCACAAGAAACCCTATTAAGGAAAAATTTACCCAAAAAGAATAATATTAAACCAAAACCCTAACTAAACCCCCTGAAATTAAAATAAAAAACCCTAGAATGAGGGAGGGGTTTACCTGGAGGGGCAGCCACTGAAGGGAGTAGGTGCGACTACTGAAAAAGGGGTCGGTGAGGTCGTAGTTCCCAATGGAGAGAAGTCACCAGAGTCATGGTTATTGAAGGAGGCCCAGCTAGAAAGGGGGGATCCGGGTACGGCCGCATCCAACAGGGGAGGTATGTCATCCCGAGTTTTCAGGAAGGGAGGTCGTCTAGGGGGTTGCACTGAAATTGGAATTATGCCGGAGAGGGAGCAGGGTTGGGTAATGGGTCGCACAAGGGGGGAAGGGCTGCATGAAATGTCTTACAAGGGGGAGATGGGGCACTAAAAAAGAGGAGGGTGACCAGTCAGTGAGGTGCCAGTAGGGAAGAGGGTGGTCGTTGAGAGAGGAGGGCTGCAAATAGGGGGGTACGACATTGCGGCCTGAAGAGTATGGGAGAGGGTATGTGGTAAGGGGGAACGTGGGGTGACATAGAGGGAATCAAACCCTAAAAAATTTAATAAATTATTATGAATAATAAAAATAATAAATATAATAATAGCCCAATAATAATAATAGTAATAGTAATTATAATAATAACAATACTAAGAAATTAAGAATAATTATATTCTTAATTATATTAATAATATTAATATTATTAACATTAATAATAATAAGATAAATAATATTAATAATGTTAATACTATCAACAATGATAATAATAACTATACTTATATTCTAAAGTAATAATTTTATTATTATTTAAATGATTCATTAAATTTTATTACACTTTTATAATTTTATTTTCCTTTCATCACTCAATTAATTTAATTTCTATATGGTTTATATTATATTATTTATTTATTTTGAACATTGGGCAAGACACACAGTGACCTGGCCAAAGCCATGCACTTTCCAAACCATGCTCTACCCATGCGACCGATGCTCCCATGTCGAAAGAACTAATTTTTCAATAAAAACTCAGAAATAAAACCTGGTTTGAACCCAAACAATAAAAAATATCCAAACCAGTAAAATTAATAAGATAAAATAACTTATAAGGGGTAGGGTGTGACAATTCACCCCACCATAACACTTTATGCCCCCAAAAAACCACAACAAGGCCTAACCCCAATGTAGAAACTGATATCTATTCACAGTCCAAGGGGATTCCTAATGAACAACAAGAAAGAAAAGGCCAGAACACTATCAACAAAGGAATATAGATACAAGTTAAAATTAGGATACTCAAAATGGACTCCCCGCCATGTGTCTCCCACCCCCAAAAGATAAAATACCTCCATTTGAGAATCAAATGATAGGAACTCTCACAACGCACCATTCAACATCCCAAGACAAAACACCTTAAAATTTCCCAGAGGCTCACACAATTTTCTAGAAACAAGTGACGAATTCAAATGAGGCTACACCAACCATGCTTCACAACACTATTTCGCATGCTTCGACCCCAATTTTTTACTCATGAGAGGGGATGGGGGTTAGATAGATCCAAACTATACCACCTATCACCAAGCCGACACCATTAATATAACCGAATTACTAACATGGGGAGGCCCCAATGAATTACCACCCCATAAGAATGACCAACACCCATGTTGAGGCCATAGGACCTATATAGGGGGGCCTAAAAAGACTCCCCACCATAAGGAATATGGTATATCAATTCATTTCAGTTATGTTTCAGCGAGACCCACGGTGGGTCTCTCCAACATAAAGTTCAACTATCTTAACTGAATGGCACAAATTAAAAGGAAAAACCAAACATGATAAAATTGGGAGATTCTCGAACAAAAAATTTCTCACAGTAAGGGATCTGATTAATGGAACTCCAAACCAACTGGAAGACACTGCACAGTTCACTACTCCCATGGAATTACCATTATAAGATGAGCCCAAATCAGAATCAAAATAATAAAGGAATTATAAGGATGATCATACATATAAAACAATATATAAAGTTTAATCTACATGTTTATAAGCATATAATATCGATAGAATGAGAAAACTACACCTCTTTCTAACCAGAGAGTAATCCTTCCACTCCTGAAGGTCACGACATGGAGATGAAGTCCCCATGTCTCTTTTCACTACAAAGAACCATTCAAATAATGTTTCCACATTGAAACCTCAAACTATATCCATATCCCACACTAGAGACATAGGTTAAACCAAAATCCATTATCACCCGGGGTCTCCTGATGATGCGATGTCTTCACTCTGGGACCTACGGATTGATCGTGGATAGTTGAAGCATCTCTTACCTCACAATCTGGAACTAAAACCCCTAGAATATAGCTTCTTCTTCTGGTGCCACAAGAAACCATGCCACAATCCAAAAAACACCATTGAACACAACCCATCCCACCACCTATTTTTCCTCAACATGGAATTTCACAGCGAAAAGGCCTTAGAAGATTCCCATGAATCATTCCATTCATCTTGGGTGAGGATGCGACAAAAGAAGAACACATAATACATGCTTCCATCCCAATGGGGAAAAATTTTAGAATTCCAGAAATAGAAAAATTTTCTATCAAAACAAAAATTATTTGAAAAATTTCACAACACCCACCCTTACACTTGAATGAAAGAAAAATGTTGCAAAATTTCACCGAATGTGACTACTATAACATAAGAGGCCTTATAAAGAAAATGATTTTTAACTGAGTCCCAAACAATACATGACTCCTGCAACCTACCATAATGGCCAATTATGACTATATTTTCCACATTTTTGGCCTAAAATGCAGATTTTCTTAGAAGGAAACTGATGAAAGATCCAAAGACCTTTTTAGGACAATGGCCAACACCAACAAGCAAGACCACATTCCACCCACCCCACTGGATTTCACTTTAATACTTCCAGGAAGGACCTTCAGAATTATCGATGCCAAACTCACCTTTGACCATTAAATGACTTAAGGAAACCAAATATTTCTTCAAATACTCATGGATATGCTCCCCTAATGCGAGAGGATTCTCTTATCTGAAGAATAAGTGGGGTAAACTAAAGCCTAAACTGAAGATAAGAATTATCACTTTGATCAATTGGAGGATCTTCTAATGGTGAATCACCCATGGCCACACTTCAGTCACACATTATCTTTTTTTGGAAGTGTACACTAGATAGAGAGGGAAAATCGAATGGACCCAATAAGACAAGTCCGTTGGACAAAAAATTCCATGAACAAACAACGAAAGAATGATGTTAACCACTAAAATGGTTTCCCAAAACACTCTTCAAAAGAAACCACATACCATCACTACAAACTAACTTACTAATGGAACATGACTTGAAATATTTCCAAGAAATAAGGGTTATGAAATTCAAAATACCTTTCATGTAAAAATCCCAAAATATAAGAAGACACACCACAGCACCAATTTTCATATCACAAAATTTGCATTTTATTTTTTTAAATAAACAAGGTTGGTGGGTTTCACAGTCACCAATGGCATCCCATGGGCGTCACACATGCATGTTCCTATGCCACTTAGAGAAGTAATCTCATGTTTATCTAGGATGTCATCTGCTGGTGCCTTTTGTCCATCCATATATCCATATATACCAGTACATGTGGTTACCCATGAGAACACAAATGAGAAAAACCAAACCACTCCACTTTTCAAAACAAAAACATTCACCCACACTTTATATTTCTCAAAATCACTATCCATAAAGATCAAAACCTAATTTAATTATCATAAATGTTTTTCATAAAAACACCAACCATTAAAATAAAAACTCACTTCATGTTTCACAACAACCCCATTTTATCAATAACAATTTTACTAGAATTCGTTTGTTCTTATTTAAAACAAGTTTGCAAAACAATTTTGAAATATTTACCATGTTTTCCAACAACTAATTTTCCCATAAAACCCAAACATAAATTTTGAAAATTCAATATCATTAAAATCATTCTCATTTGTTTACAAAAAAATATTTCATGAAAGTCCACTTTTCTAAACTCTACTTTAAAGTGATTCTGAAAACTCATTTCCCACCTATTTTGAAGCTAAATCATCTTTAATTTAAAATTACATTTCCAGGATTCCAAAAATATGATACATGGGAGAATTAAAGATGAAATTAGTGTCGATGGGTGACTCCGTTATATGTTTGGTGGCTATACCGCAGTCACACCACCATCATATAGATTTTTTTTGACAACATCCCTAGCTCCACATGCCTTTCTAAGATTTGTGAGCTCACTAAGACTATTGACCCAACTACCATTTAATTTCCCAAACAACAAGAAACCACAAGGACCAAATAACTCATATGAAACTTGAATTCACCAGGTAACATGAGTATCATCACGAGTTGTACTATCCGGGTACCCTAGTCTAAATCAGAATGTCAAGTACCGAAAATTCTAGCTTTGGTCTACCCATATTCTTCCCTAAAGAACAAGACTGAAAAGAGAATGACCCACTTTGATACCATTTTTTCATGAACCATGTCATTTCACCATATGACCAGGTTCCAGACATGGTCCATGGAAAGAAAAAAAGTGCGTTACCAATCCCCACAGGCTAGCATAAGTGTCGAGGTATCAAATAAATGTTGTGGAACAATTTACCCGAATACGTAGCCATGAAACAACTAAAAAATTAAATAATCCAAAATTGAAAATACCTAACAAAAAAAGGCATAAAAAAATTCTTTAATTGAAGTTTACACTTAAAAAAAACTAAAATACTACAGTAGAAAGGAAACAAAAAAACTACCCCGATCCTCCAAATGATGAGAAGAGAGACATCCTCAAGCCACCACCACCAAGACCCATGAAGGGAACCATGAGACCCCAAAATTCCAGTAATAAACACCCTTCTATTACATGTAACATGTAGAGAAAAAGGTATATATACACCCAAAGGTGTATATATGGTTTATGCTAATTCCATGTAGGATTCCACTCGGATAAATGATTCTATGCCAAAACATTTTAAAGATAATCTTGCATGATCATTGAAATTAATTCTTTTAAAACATTTATAGGAAACCATTTGTGAGTAAAAAAATTATGAAAGGAAACTACTTACAAAGAAAACAAATACATAACCATTTCTTTAAAAGAAAAAGAAAATAAATATTTCAAAAAGTATGCACACACACATCCACACACAAGAGGGACACCGTATAACAATGGATGGTACCCCATCATATAAGTTAGAGCATCATGGGTAAACCCATAGGGTCAAACTAGCTCATGTGGGATTCTAGAAAGCTCACATCTTGGTGAAAATGTGGTATAAAAACCCCAACCAATAGCATTCTCATTCAAGAGCCACTGGAGATGAGAAACATCCAATATTATTTTGGTCTCCAATCACCAACATTTGTTTAGTTATTTTTGTAGCATCAGTCCTACTAAGTGAAATTGGGCCATAGACACTTCCAAATCACTTGCAAGCTAGTCCCAGTCCATCCACCTAGTTACCCAAGATTACCTTTTTATAATCAATCAAGTTTCACATGTCACACAATACACCACTTCGACATTTCATCAACCAAACCAAGAATCACATATCACAAGACACAACTTACACACAAAAAATCTATATTAAAAACACACGAACACCAAAACCCATTCCGAATATAATTTTCACCACTCACATATATCAATAAATTATTTATAAAGTTTATAAAAAAATTCCGAGAAGCACCACAATTATTTACACCATACATGCACTCTAATTCAGTTTCAAAATTAAACATGCACCAAAACCTTTTCACCACATTATTCTCATCAAATATGTAATTCAATAAATCACCTAAATAATTCATAAAATATTCTTCAATAGCACTTCAAGGATTCACTCCAATAATGCACTCAATTTCACATAAAAATTTCACATTAAAAGAAAATGCATAGAAAATACACATTAAGACATGACTTCCATTATTCAAATAATACGTAGTTCAATTTTAAAGGTGAAAAACAAGACTAACACCTCAAAAAATTCCATTTTCCATTTTACACACACCAATACCACTGAAAGACACTTTCTGTAACACTTATGTAACTCATAAAACCCAATTGACACATTACCAGAAAAACACATAATGTGTTCAAAAACAATTATGGGCCAACCCCTTCCAAATCAACAAATAAGACTTATTCACTTTTTAAACCATGTTTCTCATGAATTACACAATTCTCACATCATATTTTAATGGTACTCACTAGAATGCAATATTATAAAATGAATCATTACCCATTAAAAACCCATTCTTTGAAACATTATAACCTCAAGATCCTTTTAAAACAAAATTTTCACCCTTATCGTAGCCATATAAACACCTTCAAAAAGAAACACAATGAATCAAATATAAATAATAACCAATTTCATTAGAAACCCCCATTTTCACCACATATTAATGTCAAACTACCTCAAAAGCGTACTTCGTAGCAAACAAAAAAATCATAGAACATGTTAAAATAACATTACCAAATAATTTAAATCATCCACAAATGATAAGGCATGGAACCACCTACCTCGAACCAAGAATCTTCAAGAAAATGGTGTGAAATCGTCATCACAACTCTACTTCACCACAAGAAACCATATAAAGGAAAAGTTTACCCAAAATAACAAGATTAAACCCTAAAACTAACTATACCCCAAGATACTGAATGAGAAATTCCTAGAATGAGGGAGGGGTTTACCCGTATGGGTATCCACTGGAGGAAGGATCTACACTTGCTGTAAGAGGGTTTTTCGGGGTCTCGGTCACCAAAGGAGGGAAGCCATCAGATTCGTGGTCACCAAAGGTGGGTCGGTTAGTGGGGAAGGGCACACCAGAAAGGGTCGTATCCAATATGGGAGGAATGCCAGATAGGGTTTTTTCATAAGGGAGTTTCTGCCAGGGGGTTGTGCCAGAAGGGGAATCACATTAGAGAGGGTGTAGGGCTAGCTGGTGGGTCGCAAAAGGTGGATTAGGGGAGCCGGTAAGGAGGAGGGAGACCGGCGGCGGGGGGGGGGGGGGACAACGTGGAAGATGGAGGTCAACTGCTGGAGGAGGGTTGCAGATAGGCGGGTGCGACATTACGGCCTACGGAGGAGGGGAGCGGGTGTGTGGTAAGGGTAAAGAGGGGGGATGGAGAGGGGATCAATCCCTAAAAAATTAATTAATTAATATGATTATTAATAATAATGATTATAAATATAATAATATCCAAATAATGATAATGATTATAATAGTAATAATAATAATAATTATTTTTATTACACTACTAAGAACTTAATAATAATTATGTTAATAATAATAATAATAAGATAAATATTTCTAACATTAATAATAATAATAAGAAGAATATTAATAATAAAATTAATATTATTAACACCGATAATAATAATAATTTTGAATAAACTCTCAAATAATAATAATATAATTATTATTAAAATGATTATTTAAATTTTATTACACTCTTCTTATTTTATTTTATTTTCATTTCATCACTCATTTAATTTTATTTCAATATTTTTCATTTCATTTTATTTATTTATTTTGAACATCGGGAAGGTCGCACGGTGACCTGGGTGAAGTTATGTGGTTTCCAAACCATGCACTCCCCATACGCTTAATTCTACCATGTTCAAAACACACATTTTTCAATAAAAACTCTAAATTCAATCTAGGTTTCAACCTATATCTTTATAAAAATACAAATCCAATAAAATTAATAAGATAAAATAATTTATAAGGGGTAGGGTGTGACCATTTCAATTTAATCTAGAATAAAATACCACTTCTATATACCACCCTGTTCTTTAGGTTCATGGTTTTTAACTAATCCATCACCCTCCAAGAATCCCTAAACTCTTGAACATAATCCCTTCACGAAATCCTACAAATTGTGTCATCCGTAATGACTCCTTTTTCTCATGATTTTTTTATATCTTCTAGTTTTAATCCTAAAGAAACTTCATCCAAATATATTATCAAATATTTATGTCATGATGAGAGAAAATATACCTCAAACCCTTATGATCAGTAAAGGGAACAAAATTTTCACTAATGAGGTAATTTCGCCAAAACATCAACATAAAGACAAATAATTGTCACTCCATATGATGGGTTCAATAGTTCTGATCATGGGGATGTAATTTCCTAGACCTATAAGATATCACCAAATTATAATATATCAAGACACATCCCAATTCGAGATAGAAAGCATCAATGAAAACCTCAAACAGCAAAACCTCTATTGGAAAATAAATAATTGAGTAATTGATCAATATGCCATTATATTAGTCAAATTTCACATGAAAATGATTAATACGGATGAAATGTTAGTCTATCCTAATAAGAGATATCAATGAGGCCACAATCCAAGAGATATTAGAGAGGAACCAATAGTAATAGTGAATTAGACCAAGGAAACTATAGGCCTCTACCACAATCATGGGTTCTCCCTAAGAAACAAATACCTTGACATTATATGGTTATATGATCACACCCTATTAGGAAACCACATAACCCATGGAATTAACATCCCTTTTCCAATAATTACACTTGGAAAACATTTCATAGAGATAGTGGAATTGATGGCCCTATAAGAAAGCTCTGATATGGTCGACACGCTCCTCCTCATAATTTGAGTAAATCAATATTTCAACAATGAAAGTGATTATAAAATTTTCCATTAACTTGTGGAATATAGATTTTATGATCCTCATGAACATAGATATTTCATTCAAGACACTAAATTGAATGACCATAAACTCAAACTACACACAATTGAAACTGGAGGCAGTTTTCATGATATATTTTCCATTCTCCACCAACTAATGACATATGGAACATAGATCAATCTTAGAAAACAAAATAGTTCCTATAAACTATTCAAAAATATAATAAATCCTTTAGATAAGGTTCTAATTTTTTTTTATCATAACTTGATTTATCCTCTAGTATTCTACACAAAACATTGGACTAAAATCCACCTTCTTAGTGAACAAAACAAGGGAAGTGTATGATGATACACATGGCTAAATGAATCATTTCTAAATCATTTCATCTACCTAAATCCTCCACTCCCTCAACTCACAGTGTTTCATCCAATAAGCTTCCATTAAAATTGAAGAATTTCATGATTTTAAATCTATCCTGAACACGACGTCAGGTTAAGGGGATGGTGTCACAACATCCATAGTGATAAAATACATAAATTTCATAGAAATATGGGTTTAACCACCACCTCAACCCAAATGAAAACACTAAAAACTCAACTTTCAATGAAGTAAGGGTTTCCACTCACTTACTTCCCATTACGTAACCCTATTCACTGATGAAAACTACACACAGAACATCCTTGTGGTAGATTATTTATTTCTGTAAGAATAAAGTGATAAACGTGTATATATAATACAACCAATCAATGACAATGAATACATCATAAATTTATACCTATAATAAGTAGAGATCCTCAGATGACTGTTGTTTCCGCATCATCATCCATTACCTTAAAACACTTCATGAATGAAGTCTAGGCCACCAAATGGCGTAGTAAAAACCATGGTCCGGATAAGTCTCTAAATGTGTAGTACCAAAAAAACCAAATATAGAGAAAAAATGTATTGTTATCATCTTTAATTATAAAATTCATAAATAATGTTAGATGTAAAACTATTCACACCTCTGATAATCTCTAACCCCTATGGTGCAGGTATCTCCATGACACTCAACTTTCCAGGTCTGGTTCCTATTCCTTACTCATAGTGGACACCTCTATAGACACTATCTACCATATCCCCTAAGGGAATGGAACATCATAGGGATAACCAATACTAGCTCCAAGTCCCTTTAGCTATTGAAAAAGCAATGGATGACACTATTTCTACTATAGTTGGGCCAAACCACCTAAAAAACCATCCTCCATGAGTATTTTCACTCTAAGACCAGTGGTGACCATAACCCTCACACGTAAGGAATAGAAATAGAAAACCTCATCTCAATGCTTAGGAAAAACGATCACTAATTTTTTTTGGTCAAATAATTATGACCAAGTCTCTATTAGTTGAATGTCAAAGGCCTTAACATCTGAGAGATGACACTAACCACTCTCCGGTCGTGACCTATCCTAGAGGGGCCCATGTAGTGACTACCCCAAGCCCGCCTATAATTGGTCAGGGGCTAGTGAATATCACTGAGTAGGCATGTCCCAAAAATGGGTGGCATTTTCCTAAGAAGTTGTACACATGAACACATCTCGATGTCCAAAATGCAAAAATGTAAAAACACCAAGTAAACCATACATGCATACACTAAGATCCAAAACATAGAGCACAATAGTAGGAAAATAGAAATTCAATAGCTCCATAATACCATCCAAACAAAATAAAGAGTCTAAAAAATGAATACACAAATTCCTAATACTCATTCACAAAAAACCTACCTAAAGGGTAGGTGTAGGATTATTGACTATATCCATAGGAGCACACCAAATTTTTGTAATCTCACTAAGAAACCCATAGTCCTGTTCCACCTAAGACTCCATCAATTCGTCTATTTTCTTCACAAGAAATGAATTGTATGGGAAAATCTTGTGAAGGGATGAGTAAAACAATACTTAGTATGACACCACGAAACCACCCATGAAATACATGAATTATACCACAATGTAAATACACAAAGTATACTATAAAAGAAACACATGAAGTATAGTCATATCACAAAGGTATATGTCTAAAAAATACTTTTGAATATAGTCCCGATATTCTCAATACAATTAGGCACATTATCTCCATGAGACACAAAGTCTCCATAAGACATACAGTCTCTGTAAGACACACAGTCTCGGTAAGACACACAATCCCGATAAGACACACAATCTCAATAAGATGAAAAATCTTAGTAATAGGAACAGTATTGGTGAGACATAGATTCTCGGTGAGACACATAGTCTTGGTGAGACATATAGTCTCAGAAAGACACACAATCCGTAAGTAATACATATAGCTCCTAGGTCACAAAGCTTCTAGGTCACACAACTTATAGGTCACATCCAACCACTAGATTCTGCTTGTAGCATGATCGTTCTAGGAGAACATACTCCTAGAGACATTATTCAATATTCCAACTTCTAAAAAAGTCACTTAGAGTATCTCAAAAGGACCATCCTATTGTAAGGGTCCTAATGCTATAAACATTTCTTCAAATGGACTCACAGATTGAAAGTTACAATTTTTTTTAGAAAAATGGTTTGACTCAGTCTGGCTGACCAGAACCAGTGTTGTCCCATCCAGCCCTAAACATACTGGCCCACTAGAATTCTATAAAGGCCCAGAACACCCTAGTTCGGCCCGCACTGCAGGGCTGTTTTCTTTGCCGCACATGGTCTTCCCCAACCGCATGCCTCCTATCTACCCTATGGCTAAATCACTATCACAGACTCCTCCAATGTGGCACCAATCCACATTCAACCTATCCACTACATACATGGCGTTACGTCTCCATGTCCCCCAGTCAACATCATGACCTTTTTCCATAGCCCGTTCCCCCCAACCGCGTTCTTCCTACCGTCAGCCGCCCCACTGATGGCCTCGCTCTGCGGGCTCGTCATCTGCCTGGGCCTATTCCACCTCACCTGAACTGGGCAGAGCCGCCGCTTTGAGCTATTTCTTGTAATATCATGTACCTCTATCTCGACCAAATCAGGATGTTCCTGTCATTTCTCATCGGATGTTTAATCATGGGTTTGGATACTCGGTCTCAAATTATTGCTCCATGAATCAAGGGAACAATGGTGGATTGTTCGCCTAGGGGTTCCAAGGTTAGGAGAAGACAAATAACACATGAATAATATGAGAGATTGAGGAAAGATAATAAATTCACATGAAAAATCAAAGAATAGATCATGGTCCTTGTTCATGTTGGAATTGATTTTTTCTTGTTAGAAGGAATAATGAAGAAGGATAACAATCCCACTGATCTTTCTCCCATTTAAATACTTGCTAGCATAACACCCATCCTGCAAGTGATTGAACCAAGGATCAACCTATTATTGGGTTGTTCCACATTCATCGTCAAATTTATGAGTGGGGAAATAATAATAGAGAAACAACACCCTTCCTAGAGTTTGGATCAATTGTTGATGAAGGGTGAAGCTGTATCTTCATCATTCATCGATATATCGATCTTCGATCTAAGTCCCAATCTCCAATCCATCATCTCCATAGAGAGAACATAATTCTCCTAGTCTCAAGGTAATTCTATTGTTGTGGGAATAAACCTATAATCCAAAAAAAACTATAATATAATGAAAATAAGACACTACGTTGAAATAAAATATAATTATTAAATATTTTACTACCTATATGTCTGAAAACCAACTTTCACGGTGACCCGCGCCAGTCTATGTTAGGACCCACATAAGGTAAAGTCTTTATTTTGAACGTAAAGGTACCCTCATATTTCTGATCTGAACATTCATTTAGATTCAATTCTATTTTTAATGAAAAACTACGTGCAAACATTATTAAAACCTGAAATTTTTTCATCGATATGTTTTGGGAACATCGGGACTCGGAATCACATGCCATCTTATCTCCTAGTCTCATAATTTTTTCAATTACTTAATAAAAATAAAATTGGAGAAAATATGATTCATTAAATTCTCTCCACCATTGGCCTTTACGTCCCCAAATTCCAAAACAAGGGCTACTAAACAAAAATGATAAGGGTACTGAGCACAAATCTGAGTCTCCCACTCCCATGTCCTCTCATGGGGATTCTTGTGTTTTCACTAAATCCACACCAGAGGAATAGACATACCATGAGGGTTCCTCTCCTGTTTATCCTTAATCTCCACTGGGTACTCTATAAAAGTAATCCCATCATCAATTTCTTGCTCTCCCCAGTCGATGACGTGTGATGGATCATGCATGTACCTCCTCAGCTGTGACATGTGGAAGACTTCATGTACATGATTCGACATCGGGGACGAGATAAGGGGTAGACCCACTCCCCAAGTCTACTCAGAATCTGAAAAGTGTCGATGAACCTCATATATAGCTTGTTCCCAGGACCAAATATCCATATCCGGCATCAAGGAGAGACCCAAAGAAACACACGGTCACCCTCCTGTAACTCAAAAGGCCTTAATCTATGGTCATCATAAGACCTCAGACGGCTCTATGTGGTCTTCATGTACTCCTAGATGACCTACACCTTATTATTAGTCACCTTAACTAACTTCGAGCCCAGGAGTGCTGACTCTCCTAGGTTCATCCAGAAATGTGGTGACTTACATAGTTGCATGTATAAGGCCTCAAAAGGTTCCATACCAACGGTGGATTGGTAGATGTTTTTGTATGAAAATTCCACCAGAGGTAGGTGATCCTACAAACTCTGGCCAAAATATATGATGCAAGCAAGAAGCTTGCCCTCCGAAACATGAATGGTCTTATCGGTTTTTCCATCCGTCTGTGGGTGAAAATACGTGATCAAGTGCAGTTGATTTCCAAACGCCTCCTACAATCCCTACCGCAAGATGGATGTAAAACAAGAATCATGATCCGAAATGATCATCAATGTTAATTCTTGGAGTCATACTATCACTTACATGTAGATTCTTCCCAAGATCTCTATTGAACACTTCTCCTAGATAGGTAGGAAGTGGTCCAGCTTGGTGATTCGATCAATGATCTCCAAGATGGCATCATGTCCTCTAAAAGTGCATGGTAAACCCATCATAAAGTCTATCGATATCCCACGCCACTTCCACTCTGTCACCTCATGGGGTTGGATCAATCCCACTAGAGCCTGCTTCTTAGCCTTCATTTTCTAACATGTGAGAAATCTAGAAATGAACTCTGCCACTAACTTCTTCATCCCCGACCACTAGAACTAATGTCATAGGTCTTGGTGCATCTTCACCACACCCGAATGTACCACCAAATGGGACGTATGTGCTCCCTCAAGACCTCCTCCCGTAATGATAATGGTTCTACCGTGCGTCCTCTTAAAAGGAAGACATGACCCCCACATTTTGAATATCCATTAGGGGAATGACCTATGGATATCTGAGCACATAAGGTCTCATAGACAGTATCCCCATGTTTTTCGTCCATGTCTCGATGTAAGATTGGAAGGGTAAAAACCATCGATGGGATGTAAGATGCTCCATCTCCATCCACAATGGATATCTAAAATGCTGCTAACTACTCTGATTCCATGCTCAACATCTATAAGTTGGATCTCCTAGTGAGAGAATATGCCAAAATGTCCCCTTCCCTGGATTATATAAAATCTCCAAGTCATAGTGTTAGAGGAACTCTTTCCATCACCTCTTTCTCAAGACTAGATCCTTATGATAGAAAATATACTTGAGACTCTTGTGATTATAGTAGATGATAAACCATTCAACTATCAGGTAATGTTGCCATGTATTTAAAGAAAATACTACCAATTCTAGATCATGATCATTGGTCACCTAGTTCTATTCATTCTATCTCAACTAGTTTGAACCATAGGAAACAATCTCTTTCCCCTAAATCAAGAGACATCCAAGCCTAGTCCCCAATGAATCGTATAATACTACAGACTCAACACCCTCCATTGGAAATATCAACAATGGAGAAATTTTCAATCTATACATCAGCTGATGAAAACTATCCTATTACTTTTCTATCCATCTGAAAGGATACCCCTTCCATTCGAAATCTATCAAGAGTGTTTCTACTCTGGAAAAGTTAGGTACAAACTTCTAGTAGTATCCAACTATACTAAGGAAACTCCACACCTCAGTAACACTCTTGGGTAGTTTCCAAGCAAGAACCACCTCAAATGTCACTGGATCCACTAAAACTCCAGCCTCTGAAATGACATTTCCTAATAAATGGTCCTCTTGAATCACGAACTAACACTTTGAGAGAATCCCATAATTTCAGTGCTCTCAAATATTTTCCAGGACCATCCTCAAGTTTATTGCGTGCTCCTCCTCAGACGTCAAGTACAATAGTATGTTGTCAATGTAGACCACCACAAATAAGTCTAAGTAAGGCTATAAAATCCTTTTCATGAGTCCCATGATCACTGCTGAGTCTTTATTCAGGAAAAAGGCATCCCCATGTTCTCATACTGGTCGTACCAACACCTAAAATCCATCTTTGGTACATCCTTGTCCTGTACACGTAGCTGGTGATATGCTGATATGAGGCCAATCATTGAGAAAAACCTCTCTCATTTCAAGTAATCAAAGAGGTCATCAATCCTTGGTAGTGGAAATTTTTTCTTCATGGTCACCAAGTTCAGGTTCTATAATTCCACACATAACCTCAGACTACCGTCTACCTTCTTGGAAAACAAAACTAGGGATGCCCAGGGTGAAACACTAGGTCTCAAGAAGCCCTTCCTCAGTAGGTCCTCTAATTGCTCCCTTAGCTCACTAATCTCTATAGGATACATCCGATATACATGTGTAGATATTTGTGTCATACTAGGGTATAGATCAATGTAGAATTCTACCTCCCTATAGGGAGGTAATCTAAGAACTTCCTCAAGAAATACGTCCTAATTATCTGCCACCACTATAGGAAACTAAGGACTCCTATCATCGAATGCACTGATGGTGAGTTTAACCAACTAGTGAGTAATCGGCTTCACCCTCCTATGAGTAAGTCCCTCCTATACTACATGCATTTCCTTTTGATGAAAAAAGGAAAACTTGGTACCATTAATTCAAAAACACCACACTCTGTGCCTAAAATAGTCAATTTAAGCATGTACTGTGGATAAATGACCCATACATTGAATGATGTGGTAAGTCCTCAATGTCTCTAAAAAAAGGTCCCAACCAAAACACATGCCTTTAAAAGTAATCATACACTATAAACACTAATGTGTGATCCTAAAATCATCTCCCATAGAATTCTCTAAGCATAAGGTTCCATTAAACGATTCCACCAGAATCTCTGAGCCCCAAATGAGGTCTATGGAAAGAAAGGAATGACTAGAACTTGTGTCTATAAAAACTGCATGTAGGGTTTAAAAGACATGGATCACACCTCTAATCATTCCTGGAGCATCGCGGTCATAAACCTCTATCTCATACATCTGTCCTCATCCATGTCCACTAGGTCCCTATGCCTGGAGTTAGCCACATGGGGTTGTGGTTTTAATACATCCAACATTATCCCACCCCCTAATGCCTGAACTACTCCTCTTTCATGTCTTCTACCTAGAGTAACACCCTGATCGTGCCTCCTCCTCTTCCTCAGTGGTCCCTTGACCACCTTCTGATTGTCCGTACATCGAGTCAGACAATCATGATCCATATGTCCTAGACCACCGCATGTGTAACACAACTCGTCCTTCAACTAACTCACTATACCTTGGGAGCCCCTCACTGCTAATACTATGTCTTGGGGTCATCCCCAAGAGTGATTGACCTACTTGGTTCCCTGCATCTTTGGTCAGCTACCCACCGCTGAAGCCTCACCTACATAGTGCCCACTAGTAGCTCACACTACAAGCGTATGTTCCTCCAGAAATCTCTCTAATAGAAGAGATCACTCAAGTACCCCCATAAAATTTTGGAATTCTATGGGATATAATGGATGACTAGATCTTCTGATGTATCCCCTACTTGATGCTCCAAGCCCTGAGGAACAGGCCTCACACCATATCTGTGGAGTAGCGAGAAAGATAATTAAACCTCATCGAGTACTCCGCCATAGTCTGACTACCGTACTGCAGATACAGGAGCTCTTGGATGCACACTGATCGTAACATAGCTGGAAAGAACTCCTCCCTAAAGAGAAGCTCAAATTATGCCCAAGAGTGAGTCACCTCACCGTGTTTCGGGTCTCTAAGCTCCAACATTACCCCACTGAGCCCTGAAGAAGACTGATGACTAGGACTACCATCTGGTCAGAAGGCATCCTCAAAAGGGATAAGACACGTGTGATTTACTCCATCCAATCCTCAGCTTCCTCATGGTCTATCTCACCCTGAAACCTAGAGCGTTGTTTCTTTTTGAACTCATGAAACACACTAATCCTGCATTCATTATCAATTGGTAGCGTTGGTAGTAACTGCTACTCGATGGGTGGTGGCACCACTGGTACACCAAATATAGGTGCTAACTAAGGTACAAGGAGTATATCCCGCACATGACCCTGTATTGATGCCTCAACACTAGGAGGATCATCCTCACGGTCATGCAAAAAATTCTAGGTGGCTACCTATGTGGAGGCTTCTTGAACTGAAACAAGATGAACCACTGTCAATAGAATATACCTAGTGATATGACTCAAGACGTAGATGAGAAAACACTCCAATCCTATATCATGTATGAACCATGGATTTTACATGCAACCCATTTTTTATAGTACCAAGTCGAATAGAAGGTTCATAGAGTTCTAGTGTATGGATACGTCATCTACCACACCAATACAGGATTCCCTATCCTGAAAGCCAAACTCAAAAACCATCGATATTGTCTCCCTAAACCAACCTCATAGACTTCTATCCCTTTAAGTATAACTAGCCTCCTCTGATACCAATCTATCACAAACCATCCCAAAGGGTCTAGTGGAACGACTACCCCAATCCTATCTTTGATAGGCCAGGGGCTGGTGACTAGCACTGAGTAGGAATATCCCACAAATGGGAGTCATTTTCCTTTGTACTTATACACACGCACACATCTCCAAGCCCAATGTAATGAAATGTAAAAAAACAAGTAAACCATACGTACATACAAAAAGATCCCAACCATAGAATATGATAGTAGGAAACTGGAAAGTAAGCATGGATTGAATACTAACCCACCATAAGAAAGAGTCTGAAAAGTGAATGCACATATTCCTGAAACTCATCCATAGAAAACCCTATCTAAAGGGTAGGTGTTGAAAACTTGTTTAAAGTAGTAGGAGAACACCCTATCTACATAATATCTCAAAACAAAACCTGGTCCTAGTCCACCTAGGACTCCATTAAAGCACCAATTGTTAGCACAAGACATGAAATGTGCGGTCGAAGCTCCTGCATGGGTGAGTAAAACTATACTCAGTAGGACACCTCGAAACCCTAACGTAAATACATGATGTAACGACCCAAACATTCATTAATGGAAATTCCTCTCGAACTAATTAAAATTTTATTATAGTTATACAAAATTTAAACTTCATTGGTGTTATGTTTTCAGATTTTAAAATATAGTTATGAATTTTTACCGTTGGTAATATAGCAGTTGAACAGTGATCACATGATTAGTATAAATATAGGGCTTTAACAAATCCAATTTACATAGAAAAAGGAAGCAATGGCCTCATCTAGTAGACTTGCCCTGTAGAGAGCCCATTTTTCGGAGCTCATAAAGGAGGTGGCGTCATTGGGATTCTCTCTGGACCAAGCCCAAGCCGAGCTTGAACATGTTAAGCTTGAGAGGATCCAGCTATGGGAGAAGTGGATGTTAATAGAGATTACCACCCGGGCGATTTTATCCGAGCCACCCCAAGAGTCTATCACCATCACACACCATACTATTAGGTCTTATGTGGGGTTTATAAGGGGTTATGTAAAAATACCCTAGCACTATGACTATGTACATTATTTTTTTAATAAATAATGTGCATTCATTTTATTATTGTTACTTTGTAAATAGTTTTCAACGAACAAATAGTATTTTTAGTTAATATTCAACTAAGAAATATATTTTGATTAATTAATGGATTTTTGAATTAAAAATATTTTAGTAAAATATTTTTATTAAATTACTTTTTATTAAATATAAATGATCATATAATTTTATGAATGAAATTGAAAGTTTTATTATGGTTTGAAATATATTTTTGTCAAAACCCATGAATTTTTTGTAAATGTTAGTTTTTATTTTAAAAGTAAAATTTTTCATATTTATAAAATAATTTAGGTAAAATGAATATTACTTTTGGAATTTTGATGTCGAAATTATACTATGGTGCATTTTTCATAATTTTCTGAGATAGTTGAATTTTTTGGGTAAAAATTATAATATAGTTTAAACATATAATGTGTTTTATGACATCATAATGACCCAATAGTGATGTAATAAAATAATATAAACATTATGTTCAGACAATATATGTTTTAAAATTAAAATAATGTGATTTTGGGTTTGTTTGGTTTATCTTACAAAGCATTAGTGGACCCTTCAAGGCTTATTAAGCATTTGGTCTTTATAAATTGTTTTCCTTGAGAGTTTGACTAACCTCTACAAAAGAAACTCTATTATTTTAATAAGTTAGGATATTGGACTTATAAAATATTTACTTCCAATCCACTTTTTCAAAAACCATGGGAACAAATGATGGGCTAGTTTGTGGTTTTGATTAGTTTAATGTGAGGTGTCCCAAACCTAAATAATAAATAATTTCCTCTCATTTCTTATATAAACCCACCCGAGATCCCACTTCCTCTTCACTAAAAGCCTTTTATGTTAGACCAACCCCTGCCCTTATCTCTCCATAATCCTCCAAAGGTTCTCTAATCTCCCAAGAAGCCTCTCTCAAGACTCTACCAAGCCTTTGGGATCACACTTCCAAGTAAGGGATTTCTTCCTTTCTCATTTTTGTCAAATTTTCTTTAAGTTGTTATGCCCTTTTTCCATTAAAAATGTTGGGATATGATTTATCACCTCCCCCATACTGTCCTATTTATGTTTGTATGATGGTATACCCCTTTATCTCTCATTAATTCCTCCCATTTACACTCGTTGCCATGCCGAAATTCCTCGAGGGATTTATCTCTCCTCTTTTACATCCAAGTAATTATTTTGAATTATCCATATAAATTACATTACATATATTGGGACATGTTTATATATGACTTCATTACTGTCCATTTCATGTAAATATGTTGAGACACCCATTTATCTCTCATCAAATTTTTTATGAGTTCTTATTTCACATCGTTATGCTGTCGAAATTACACTACGATTTTCCAAGCCAATGTCATTGTATAGTGAATATTGTGCCCATTTCTCTATCAACGGTATTCACCTTTATGAAAATTTACTTATTGATTATAAATATTCATGTATTTATTCCACATCCATTTATCATGGAATAAATGATGATTATTGATTCAATTTTATATGATCCATGTGGCACAGTTATGAATGAAATGAAATGTTTAAGGAGGGTGCGCCCTGATAGAGCTCCAATGCAGTGGGTAAAGTATAGTATCATGATATGTCATGTGAAATGGGTGTTTACTCATGATAATTCAAGTTCAATTAAGTTTTACTCGTGCTTCATGTGCAATAAGGGGTTACTCATGTTCTATGTGCAATGAGACTTGGCTCATGGTAATTCCATGTGTTGTTGCCAAATTTCCATGTTATGATTGTCATGATTTATCATGACTTTATGTTAATGTTTCTTTTGTTCTAAATTGATATTTATAGTGTATAAAATTTATTTTTTCCTCATGTTATTCCAATTTTATTCCCTTACTGGGCTTCACAGCTCACCCTTTTCTTATGCATGTCCTCAGGTTATCCCATGCAATGCTAACTACGAGGGAATGTAGTGGTCATGTAAAAAAAGATTTCAATAAAGATATTGTATTTAATGTTTTAAGTTATTATGTAATGATACTAATACCCAAAGACACTATACCTCTAAATATTCTATGTCATATCAAGTGAAGATTTTATGTAATTAATCATGTTTAAGTGTGTAATAAAAAGCAGGGTAGTTATAGTTGGTATGAGGATAGGTTTAGTTATTTCTATGGATTAGGATTATAAAACCCTAGTGAAGACTCAGAGACAAGAATGAGTATAATAAAAACATTCCTATGTATTGGTTAGTATTGCGTAATTGGTTTATCAAGAAAATAAATCCCTTTGTGGATACAAGCAGGTTGAGGTGGCTCTAGCACAGATGTATCCTAGGGGTAAACCCCAGAAACACCACTTTGAGCTACACTTGAACGGGAACTGGTACACAACAATGGGCCTTGCTTCAATCTTGGTTAAAACACTCCCGAGGGATATGAGCTTCTAGATTCACAATCTTATTATGAACCCTTATTAAGGGAATGAAAAAAATTCTCCTAAGAATATATGTTAGAAAGTAGACCATGAGTAGCATTGATTGAAGCCTATGGATTTATATGTTAAGGAAACAAAAGTTATTTATAATTCATCAGTTTTGTCTTTGGATTATCCTTTATGTGTTACCCATAACATTCCTTTTATTCCAGCCAATGGCCAGTAATAGGAGGACTCGGGTTAACAACCGATGTGAAGATCAATGTGATGACTGTGCTAATGAGATACCCAATCCGATTGGAGCGGGAATTGAGAACTTTGTCATGCTTCTCTCTTAGTTAACTCATTATTTGAATAGAAACATGGGTCAATAGAAACGTTCAACCCCCCTAAGAAAAAAAATTCACTATCGAGAGGTTCATGAGATAAGGTCCTCATACTTTTAATGGATCATCTGATCCCTCAATCACCAAACAATGGATCAACTCCATTGAAAAGATCTTCTCCATCCTCCAATGTTATGAACAAGAGAAGGTTCTTCTAGATGCTTATCATATGGAGGATGAAGCTGATCAATGGTGTATGTTGATAAAAAATATGAATCCTAAGGAAGAGATCGAGACATTGGAAGGGAATGATTTCCGAAAGATGTTTTTCGATAAATATTTTTTGTGCACCCTTCGACTTAAGATGGAAATGGAATTCCTTTCCCTCATTAAAAAATATGAAGAATCTATCGGAGCATACAAGTAAAACATCACAAGGCTTAATAATATGCCTCTAGATTTGTTGTTAACCTGAATGCAAGGTTGACTACTTCTTTGGTGGGCTGAAACCTAGCGTACAAAAGGCACTGGTAATCCGTGACCTCGACAGATATGAGGAAATTATTCGATGTGCCCTCAAGGTCGAAATGAAGATCAGAGAATCTCAAGGGTATCATGTGGATAAGAAGCCTAAGGTGGGATTCAATGCTGTAGGTCTGATGGATAAATCCAACAATTCTAAGAAGATCTAATGCCCCACTTGACAAAGGTGTTGAAAGAAGATCCCGAGAAATTGCTTGAAGGGGGTGAGGAAATGATTTAGGTGTGGAAGAGAAGGGAACCCATCTATTAACTGTAGACATGAAAAACCTGTGGGTACAAAAAAGGAGAGGAATTCTCCATTTGAACTTCAACATGTTTTTCATTTCTAAAACTACAATGAACCAGAGCATCTTGCAAATTAGTTCCCTAAGCCAAGGGTTTTCTAAGGCGACCGACAAACTCAAAGGCAGTAAGGGATATCTTTTTCCACCACTACTACAAAAGTGATCATCAACAATGAAGTGGTGAAATGTACGGTAGTTATTCCTTCAATAATAGTGAACATACTTTTTGATTCAGGTTCTATGCATTCTTTAATATCCCAAAAGTTTATTAGAACAATCCCACCACCACCACAAATCATGGAAGTAAAGATATAGGTGAGTATGGAAAATGGGGAAATCATTTCATCCCATTAATATAACTCCTCCCATGTCATAATCTGTGGATTTAATTTCCCTGAAAGCCTCATCATACTCCCTCTGGTGGAATTTTATGTAATTCTCGGCATGGATTGGATTTCTTTATATAGGACTGACATAAATTTCCGTGAAAGTGAAATCACTCTCCATGTGAAGAATCGACCCATGATTCTATACAGTGAAAAGTAGGAGGATGAATATTATTTAGCTCCATCATCTCAATCATGGATATTACTACCCCATGAGCACTCATATCTCGCTCAAATGATTGATTCCAATGAAGCAACCATCTTTGAATACATGCCTATTGTGAGGGAATTAACTTAAGTGTTTCCCAAGGAATTTCCTGTTCTTCCTCCTAGAAGAGATGTTGAATTCTAATTTTTTATTATAACTGGGGTGTTTTCAATATCCAAGACTCCATATAGAATATATTTTGTGGAGCTTGAGGAGCTGAAGAAACAACTACAAGAGAATTAGGATAAAGTGTTTATACACCAAAGTGCTTCACCCTGGGGTGAAATAGTCCTATTCATCCAAAAGAAAGATGGGTCAATGCGCCTTGTCATCAATTATTTTGAGCTTAACAAAATCATGATAAAGAAAAAGTATCCTCTACCATGAATTTATGACTTGTTCAATCAGTTTCATGGAGCACAATACTTCTCAAAGGTGGATTTGCGGTCGGGATATTATCAAGTAAGTGTGAATAAGGATGATATCCCCAAAACTGCTTTTCATACAAGTTACAGGCACTATGAATTCATAGTAATGCCTTTAGGATGAACTAATGATCTAGAAATCTTCATTGACTTGATGAATAGAGTCTTTAGAGATTACCTCGTCAAATTTATGTTTGTATTTATAGATGATATACTATTATACTCCAAAACCAAGGATGACCATGAGGAGCATCTAAGAACTATACAAGAGACCTTGCGGAAGGACTAGCTCAATGAAAAGTACAACAAGTGTGGGTTCTAGTTGAAGGAGTTCTCATTCTTAGGCCATATCATCACAAGCAATGGGATATCTATGGATCCCTCCAAAACAGATGCAATTGAGTGATGGCTGAGGCCAACATCGTTAACAGATATGCATAGATTCTTGGGATTAGCTGGATATTATCGACTCTTTGAGAGAGATTTCTCATGATTGTCCAACCCTCTTACCAAGATAACTCGGAAGGGTGTAAAGTTTTCTTGGAGCGATGAATGCAGAGAAAGCTTCACGGAGTTAAAAAGGAGGCTTATCACTGCGCCCGTACTTACTTTACCCACAAGTGGAGAACTTTTTGTGGTATTCAGTGATGTTTTGTCGAAGGGACTAGGCCGTGTTGATGAAAAATGACAAAGTCATTGACTATGCTTCGAGGCAATTGAATGTTCATGAATAGAATTATCCAACACATGATTTGGAGTTGGCTGCGGTGATCTTCGCTTTAAAAATTTGGTAGCATTATCTCTTTGCGGAGAAGTGCGAAATATATACAGACCACAAAAGACTCAAGTATATATTCACATAGAAAGATTTGAACATGCACCAACAAATATGGTTAGATCTGATAAAAGACTATGACTGCTCAATCCATTACCACCCTGGGAAAACAAACAAGGTGTAAGATGCTCTAAATAGAAAGTACCCAGAAATTCTATCATTGATGAGAATTGATAAGTATCCAATCATCTTAGATTTTATGAAGATAGACATGGGAATCATAAAGAAGGAAACATCATGAATCCTTTAACAAATGATTGCTCAATCATCTCTTTTGGAAAGGTTAATTGATGCTCAAAGGTATGATGTGGGAATTTAGAAGAGAGTGGAAGCTATCAAAAAATGGAAATCCTTGGAGTTTAAAGTCAATGAAGAAGGAATTGTGAGATTTGGGAAAAGAATATGTGTTCCATCAAGTGTATAGATGAAGAAGGAAATTTTGGATGATGCACATAGTTAAAATTTCCCTATTAACCCAGGAAACACAAAGATGTATCGAGATCTCTGAGAGCTTTATTGGTGGGATAATATGAAGAAGGATATCACTGAGTATACATAAATGTGACTGGTGTGTCATCAAGTGAAATCATAAAGGAAAAAGTCTAAGGGTATGATGCAACCATTTCCCATACCAGCATGGAAATGGTAGAACATACCCATGGACTTTGTCACCGGACATCTGAAGACATCCAAAGGCAACAATGCAATCTGGGTTTTTATGGACCGTCTTATAAAGTATTCACACTTTATTGAAATATGGGATGATTTATAATTGGATCAACTGGCATGGATATATATCTAGGAAGTGGTATGGCTGCATGGAGTACCACTATCTATTGTATCTGATCGAGATCCAAGACACACCTTTAAGTTTGGGAAGAGCCTTCAACATATTCTGGATACTGAACTGAACTTTTGTACGGCCTATCATCCTCAAACTAAGGGATAGTCTAAGCGGACTATCCAAACACTTGAGGATATGTTGAGAGAATTCTCAATGGACATTAAAGGAGGATAAGACCAACATCTTCCACTGGTTGAATTATCCTTCAATAATAGTTTCCAATTGAGCATACGAATGGCACTATATGAAGCCCTATATGGGAAGAGGTGCAGAACACCAGAATGTTGGGATGAAGTCGGTGAGAGTAAGCTTCTAGGACCATAAATGGTCGAAGAAATAGTGAAGTAGATAAAAACCATTCAATAACATATCAAGGAATCCTAGAGTCGACAAAAGAGTTATGTAGATAACTGTCGACAAGACCTTGAGTTTAAAGTTTGAGACATGTTATTTTATGTATATACGCATGGAAGAAGATAATGAGGTTTGGAAAGAAAGGGAAGTTAAGTTAATGGTTCATCGGCCCCTTCGAAATTCTTGATAGGGTCGGGGTTGTGGACTATAGACTAGCACTTCCACTTACCATGGCCAAAGTACATGATGTCTTTCATATATCCCTCTTAAGGAAGTACATACCAGACCCTTCACATGTACTCTTTTCAAAGGTAGTATAGTTAGAGGATTATCTTTCTTACAAGGAGAAACCAGTGAAGATCTTTGATCGTAGAGAAAAAGTTCTATAAAATAAGTCAATGACCCTCGTCAAGGTGTTGTGGAGAAACCAAAAGTTTGAAGAAGTGATATGGGAATCAGTGGAAGTGATGAAGTAGAGTTACCTGCATTTGTTTTAGAGTGGGAAAAGGAAATTTTGATGGAAAAATATCTTAATGGAGGGAGATTGTAATGACCCAAACATTCATTAATGGAAATTCCTCTTGATCTAATTAAATGTTTATTATGCTTATATAAAATGTGAACATCATTGGTTTTATGTTTATAGATTTTAAAATACCATTATGAATTGGGACCATTGATAATATAGTTGTTGAACAGTGATCACATGATTTGTATAAATATAGGGCTATAACATATCCAATTTACTCAGACAAAGGAAGCAATGACCTCATCCCGTAGACATTCCCCATAAGAAGCCCATTTGTTAGATCTTGTAAAGGAGGTGACGTCATTTGGCTTCTCTTTTGACCAAGCCTAAGCTGAGCTTTAACACGTTAAACTTGAGAGGAACTGACTACTGGAGAAGTAGAAGTTAATAGAGATTACCACCTGAGCGATGTTATTCGAGCCACCCCAAGAGTCCGTCACCATCACACAACTTAACCTTTGGTCTTATGCGGGTGTTATAAGGGGTTATGTTACAAGACCCTAGCACTATGACTATGTACATTATTTTTGTATAAATAATGTGCATTCATTTTATTATTGTTACTTTGTAAATAATTTTTAATGAAAAAATAGTATTTTTAGTTAATATTCAACTAAGAAATATATTTTGTTGAATTAATGCATTTTTTAATTAAATAATGTTTTAATAAAATATTATTATTAAATTAATTTTTATTATATATAAATGATCATATAATTTTATGAATGCAATTGAAATTTTTATTAAGGTTTGAAAGCTGTTTTTGTCAAAACTTATAAATTTTTGTTAAATGTTGGTTTTTATTTTAAAAGTAAAAATTATATATTTATAAAATTATTTAGATAAAATGAATATTACTTTTGGAATTATTATGTGAAAATTATCCTATGGTGATTTTTTCATAATTTTCTGAGAGAGTCCAGTTTTTGGGTAAAAATTAAAATACCGTTTAAATATATAATGTGTTTTATGACATCATAATGACCCAATACTGATGTAATAAAATAATATAAAAATTATTTTCTTCCAATATATGTTTTACTATTAAAATAATGTGATTTTGGGTTTGTTTAATTTATTTTACAAAGCTTTAGTGGACCATTCAAGGCTTATGAAATATTTTGACTTTTTAAATTGATTTCCTTGAGTGTGTGACCCACCTCCACATAAGCAACCCTATTATTTTAGGAAGTTAGGAAATTGGACTTATAAAATATTTTTTTCCACTCCCCTTTTGATAAACACATGGGAAAAAATCATGGGCGGGTTTGTGGTTTTTATTAGTTTAATGCGAGGAGTCCCAAACCTAAATAATAATGAATTCCCAAACCTTTCCTATATAAACCAACCAAGATCCCACTTCCTCTTCACTAAAAGACTTTATAGTTCAACCAAAATCTGGCCTCCTCTCTCTATAATCCTCTCAAGGTTCCCCAAGAACCCAAGACGCCTCTCTCAAGCCTCTCCCAAGCCTTTGGGATCCCACTTCTGAGTAAGGGATTTCTTCCTTTCTCATTTTTTCCTAATTTTCTTCAAGTTGTTATGCCCTTTTGTTTTCAATTAAATATGTTGGGATATGATATCTCACCTCCCCCATACTGTCCTCTTTATGTTTGGATGATGTTAGACCCCTTTCTGTGTCATTAATGCCTCCCATGTACACCTGTTACCATTCCGAAATTCCTTGAACGATTTCTCTCTCCTCTTTTAGATCCATGTAATTATTTTGAATTATGCATATAAATTATATTAAATTTGTTGGTAAATGTATCTATATGACCCCATTACTGTCCATTTCATTTAAATATGATGATACACCCCTTTCTCTCTCATCAACCATTTTTTATGAGCTCTTATTTCACTCTGTAATGCTGCCGAAATTGCACTACGATTTTCCAAGCCAATGTCATTGTGTAGTGAATACCATTCCCATTTCTATATCAAGGGTATTAACCATTATGACCATTTACTTATTGATTATAAAGATTCATGTATGTATTTCACATACCTTTATCATGGAATAAATGATAATGATCGATTCTTTATTATATGATCCATGTGGCACACTAATGAATGAAATGAAATGTTTAAGAAGGATGCATCCTGATAGCGCTCTAATGCATTGGGTAAAGTATAATATCTTGATACGTCATGTGAAATGGGTGTTGACTCATGATAATTTAAGTGCAGTGAGGTTTTACTCGTGCTTCATCCGCAATGTGGGTTTACTCATGATCCATGTGCAAGGAGCCTTGACACAAGCTAATTCCATGTTAAGTGTTGTTTTCACATTTCCATGTTATGATTATCATGATTTCTCATGCCTTTATGTTCATATTTCTCTTTTTCACCATTGATATTCCTGTTGTTTAACATGTATTTTATTTCTCATGTTATTCCATGTTTATTCCCTAACTAGGTTTCATAGCTCACCATTTTCTTATGCATGTCCTCATGTTATCCCATTCAATGCTAAGTATGAGGGAATGTAGTGGTCATGTAATATAAGTTTTCAATAAAAATGTTGTATTGAATGTTTTATGTTGTTATGTAATGATCCTATGCCCCAAAGAAACTATACCTCTCAATATTCTATGTTGTATCAAGTGAACATTTTATGTAATAAATCATGTTTATGTGTGTAATAAAAAGTAGGGGTTTTTACACGAAGTATACCAAAAATGAAATACATGAAGTATACAACAAAAGAAACACATGAAGTACAGTCACCCCACATAGGTATATGTCTACATCATACATTCTATTTTTTTTTTGATATGGTCAATCCAATGAGGAACACCATATATATGACACACTCATTCTCTATAATACACATATTCTGGGTAATACACATAGTCCCGGTAAGACACACAATCTCTTTAATACACATAGTCTTGGTAAAAAACACAATGTCGGTAGGACACAAAGTCTCAGTAAGACACACAATCTCAGTTAGATACACTGTCTTAGTAAAACACACATTCTCTATGTAATACACACAGATCCTTGGTCACATTGAATCTAGGTTACATAGCTTCTAGGTCACACAACTTCTAGGTCATAGAGATTTTAGGTCACAACCAGCCATTTTATTCTTCTTGTAGCACTCTGGTTCTGGGAAAACAAACTACCCAATCCATTATTCCATATGTCAACTTCCAAAAAAACACACATAAATTATCTTAAAAGGACCCTCTCATATCAAGGGTCTATATTCCACAAATGTCTCATCAAACAGACACATGGTTTGAAAGCTACAATTATTTTTATAAAAAGGGACCGACCCGGGTCCGACCGAAACACCGAACCCGACCCAAACTGTGGGCCAACCTGACGTGGTTTGGCATCCTGACCCAGTATGGTGACCCAAAATATTCCATCCCAGGCCAAACTGGCCCAGCCCACTAGGCCGCTGGAGCGGCCCATATCCCCTTAGTTTGACTCGTGTTGTGGGCTGTTTTCTGCGTAGACACAGCTAGCCCCGATCATGTTCATCTCATCTGCCCATGGATAAACCGCTATTGTCGGCTCCTCCAACATGGCACCGATCCATGTTCCAACTAGTCGTTATGCACAAAACCTCCCCTCACTACATCCTCTAATCAATGATACAACCTCCCTCCGTGGGATGTTCCCTTGGCCACGTTATTCCTACCATCGATGGCCTCGCCCTGCCAGCTCACTATCCACCTAGGCCTGTCCCCTGGACCCATGCCACCTTACCTGAACAAGCCACACAATCCTCTATGCATTGTCACCTTGCACTGCCGTGCACTGCTATCTCATCAAAATTGCACTGCACCTATCTTTTCTCCTCCATTTTACAATTGTGGGTTTGGATCCTTGATCTCTGATCATGGCGCCATGAATCAGCAGCACAACAATCGATCATTCACATAGGGGTTTCAAAGGTGAGGAAAAGATGAATAAAACACGAAGAAGATGAGAGATTTATGGAAGATAATAAATGAACATGAAAACCCAAAGAATGGATCTTGGCCCCTGTCCGTGTCATCCTCAATTAATTATTATTATAAGGAAGAAAAAATATAGATAGCAATCACAGAGATCGATCTCCCATTTAAATCCCAACAAGAATAGAACTCATCCAGAAAGTGATCAAACCATAGATCAACCTGTTCATGGGTTGGTCCACATTCTTCATAAAATTTAGGAAAGGGGAACAAATCATATAGAAAAAACACCCTACCTATAGTTTGGATAGGTTTTTTATGAAGGGAGAAGTTGATTCATTTTCATTCATCAATCTGTCGATCTTTAATCCAAGTCCCAATGTCAGATTCTCCATCACCATCGAGAGAACTTCCTTTTCATGTCTTATGGGAATTCCAGGGTTATGGTGATAACCCTGGATTCCAGAAAAAAAATCTAATATAAAGTAAATGAGTTGCTTCATTGAAATAATATATTTTGATTACCTATTTTATTATTGATACGTCCAAAAACAAACATTCATGGCCGACCTATTCCGGTCAATGTTAGGCCTCACCAATGGTAAATTCATTTTTCAAAATGCAATGGTGCCCTCATATTTTTGATCAGGGTACTCATTTAGAATTTATTTCAATTTTAATAAAAACCACTTGCGCCCTTTATTAAAAACTAATCATTTATCAGGGATTTGTTTTGGGCACAAGGACCCTTGGAATCACACATCGTCTCAACTCCTAGTCTAAAAAATATCTTAATTAATTTATAAAAATAAAACCATATAAAATTTGAGTAACTACATATCTTCATCATGTTACCATTCTATATCTCCTCCCATAATATTCCTCCTCACAAGTACATATGTTGAATCATATCTACCTTTTTATGCACCTCTATATATGTTAACAACTAGGATGGAGTAACATATTAAGGAATATATGGGTGTATTGATTCCTGAATATTCCATGCATGAGACTCCTCATCAAGAAAAATATTGGTGGTTAAACGAAAAGGATCCTTAAACATGAACCCTATATCAAACATACACATACTCACATACTGAATATAAATAATCTCCTACCTCTTCACTGCCTTCAAAGTAAATTCTAAGAACTCTTCTTGGAAATACTTTTGATTGAATTCACAATAAATATTTGTCTCATTCCTCCCATAAAGACAAAATTTACAACACTAACACACTGCACCCCTCATATGACTTACCTCTAGATGAACCTAGTACTCTTCTTGGGATTAAATAAGACAGAAATCAATCTTAGGATCCTATAAATATTTCTCCATCTCTAGATTTGAGACACTCACCTAATAACATTCCAAGAACTGTTGTTGAAAAGAACACAACTTTCTCTTAATTTGATCGTCCTACTCAACTAGATCATCATTTTAATGGTCAAATGGGTCTGTATTTTGAAATAACCTATCCTAAACCATGTAGGGATGAATTCATGGATCTATATCAAAAATAAAAGGATGATTGACTAAGACTGAAAGTATTGAAATTTATTAAGGATCATTTAATTAATTTCTTTTAATAATTCCACAAAACCAGTCAATTCAAACATGAATACAACTAGTGATTATTCATTTACCTCTCCATGGTCTCTATACTATAAGTGTTACTACCTAATTTGTTCTCTTGGTAGACTTATGACCCTTGCATCGGATCATGGGGGGCCTAAAATCCCATGTTCCAGTTAGTATCCCTATCACATGTCATACACCAAGATTGATTAAAACCATTTCTATACATACCCTTGAAAACCTCATAGTTCCTAACTCTATAATCTATCCTATCTATATAACAAAATATTTGATAACTCTCTTTCATGACACCCTTCTTCAAATGGAATCCCACATGGTCCAATAGTGAAGGAAGGGAGATAATGACCTTAGATTTACACATTTAGTAGACCCAGAGATTGAAACTAGTATAGAGAGCATAGAAATATCACATATAGAAGGAATCACAATAAATTAGTTAAATAGTGTTGGTTGATACAGTGAAATGTCCCAAAAATTATATGTAATAAGTAGAAAATGGAAAACTAAAACTATACTAGAATTCATTTATAATGTAAACAAATTAAATCAATGTATCCAAATAAAATACAAAAAGAAAACTTAAAAAACTCAACAATATCTCTAATTTATAGGAGAGTATTATGTATCTCAATTCCAAAATTCCTCTAAGAAAACTATAAAATAGTTTTTCTATACATAGGTTGATCGTAACTTGTATACCAAGTAAGATCATTCCCAATGCCTCTCGAGCAAATAAGAAAAGAAAATAACAATACACCCAAGAAAAAATAGTAGAACCAAAAACTACTGAATAGGTTAAATAACGAATGTAATCCACACAATGGAACATTTACTAGATAACACATTTGAGAATAGTAACAAAATAAGAATCTTTTCGATAAAGGGATATCCTATAATACATTACCACTAATTTTCCACTCCCACACCCAAATTTTTTACATCTTGGAACTCACATCACATATATAATAACTATAATCCAATACACCTAGTAATCTACAATACATCCTACCCACTAACACCTGGTAAATAACATCACACTCTACTTGAAGACACACAGTAATAAACCTCACATCAACCTATAACCACTATTGTATTATCTAGTGTAGGGAACCATGAACTTGATGGACATAAACCATTTTCTCTATTCCTACTATTCATAACCGCCACTTGGATCCGCCTCATCATCACATCATTAATAACCACTAGAATACTTTTTAAATTTGGCCATAATAACCAGTGTTTATCAATCTAACCCGGAAAAGAGAGATGGGATGTGTGGGTAGCCAACCATCCATCCTCTCCCCTATGGATGTTGGAAAAAAACTCAGAACAAAAAAAATTGTGTATTGGTTTAAACACATGAATTTTGTTGGATACATATAGGATAAAAATGTAAAATTACATTATATATAAAAAATACACCAGACTAACCTAAGCGTTCATGAAAATATAACCAACATATCTCACCACATCAGTATAAGGCCACACAACCTCTAAAACTATCATTTCCACCTCTAAATGCATCCAACCACACTAAAAAATCCATACACAAGCCACATTCCATCTTTCCATTCAAAATAACTAATTTCTATATTTTATAATTGCTAGGAACCTTTAGTAACAAGTCCATTATTTTTCATGTATAAAGATAAAAAATGAACCACACATCCCAAATTAATTCTACAAGTTCATTAATTATTCCAACACATGTCATTTCATTAATAATTTCAATGTTTTATTTTTATTCCATAAATACTCACCAACGACACAAAACAACATGCAACAGTTCAACCATATTAGTATAATGTAACTCACATCACAGCCACCACCATATCACAACCACCACACAACAGTACCACTACACATCAAATCCACCAAAAAATTTACTTTAAATAAGGTATTTTAACACAATTGTATCATTAAGGGTATTATCATATAAATCTATGATTACATATCAAACCAGTTTATTGGTATGGTATATATTCATAGAATTTTTCATGCGTGGTGAGTTTAGTCAAGAAGTAACAATAACACACCAATCTCACAACAATTACTATTGGGGAAAACGAAAAGTACACTCAATAATATAATCATAAATCACAAGAACAAGTAAAACTCATGAAATATATCCCTTCCACCTTCAATTTAGAATTATCCAATTAATTTTCTTTATTAATCCGGTGCGTACCATCTACCCAAATGAAAACAAAATTATGAGTTCCCTATGTGTACATATAAATAATGGGATATGATGGATCCCCTATATCAATGATTCTACAAGGAATAAATAAACAAGGACTATGGATAATCCCCCAATATATCTCGAAGGAACCACGGAGGGTCCCAATGTAAAAAAAGAACCTTATTAAAAAACCCAAAATAGAGGGTAAGATCCCCAATAAAAACCTCCTGGAAATAATATAAAAATGGAAAATAGAGAATGAAAAAATAGAGGGTTATTTCAGTCAAAAGAATGCTAAAGAAAATGATTAATGTGAACAGATATGTTCCAAAAAACAATAAAAGTGATAGGATAAGGGGAGGGTAAGAAAGTGTCAGCTAATATTAAAGGTATTTTCTATAATTATAAACAAGGGGTGTAACAAACATCCTATTTATAAATTATGATCAATGACCCTCACAAAAAAATATTGATTACCTAAACATGTTTTGGTAACCCTTTTCCAACATGTGGTCATAATCCTCCATGATAGATCCTCATTTTTCAAATTTTTTTAATCAGATTTACTTACCACCATGTCTTTAAAAATGGTATTGTCTAAACCATGGTGGTTCTTCAATTTTTTCCACAACAATAAACCTTAACCTTGTATCAATAACTAGGTTGTTTATCCCCCACCATGCCAAAGGTCATGGTGTGGGGATTCTCTCATCCCATTTCAGATAAGAGGCCCTATAATGTGTCATACCATCCCTAGGTTTTCTTCAGAGAAACCATTTTACAAAGGATAACACCAATCTAATATGATCACAAATATGTATAAAAAATCATGTTACAATCCATGGTGACCCTCAAAAGGAAAAAACGCTACATCAAGCTGACTCCCCTGAAACATCTCCAATCGTTAAGAAATAACAAGGGAATGGTTGATAATATGTTGACTATTACTATAGGACATTAAGATAATTAAAATATTAATTAATATCTAATGAAGTTATTAATGGATGATGACAGAAATAAGTTTAATATGATATAGTAATTGAAAGTCAACAGAAGCATTTAATAACATAAAAAGATAAAACATGAGATTATATTTTCCACAAGTCAAGTTGTGAGGTAAAAATGTAATCTCATGGAATGTAACTTTCATTTAGGGTAGATAATAATACATTATATTAAAGTCACATTAGATTTCAGTCTGTTTTACCATGTTATATTATATCATGACTTATTTGGATACAAAGATATAGACTTTGATTATTCAAAGGATGATCCAAAATCTATATTAGTTTGAGTATTTTATCATAGAGTTTTATGTATTTATTTAATAAATAAAAATTATTATAAAATTTAGTTGATCATTGTAGATGTTGAGTAAATTTTGACCACTCATTCTTTTACCCAATTGATAAATATGAAAAAAAATATTTATATTCATTCAACTATGATATTTTTTGTCAGAATTATTTGTGATAACTAGAGTTCTATCAATATTAGAAGAAATCATATACATAATACTATGAAAATGCATATAGATACCAAATATTTCTTCATTATGTAGACGGTTAATAAATGTTTCTAATGTCAGAGTATATATATACATATTGTAATGTTCTGGATGTTGTGATAATAGTAATATCCAATTAATTTTTTGAGTGGAATCAGTTGTCTCTTGGAGTCTAATCATCTCTATCTACTTAAGTGTCTTGGAGTCGTATCCCCACTCTCAAATGATATCTAATATTACCTAATTTTTGTTACATTATTCCTCCCAATATGTTATTTCTTCATCATGATATTTTTGGAAATTTTTTATTTCCATCATGGTATGTTTTTTTATTATCAAATTTTTTCTTTTTTAACCCTTATGGATGTTTTAATTGGATATACTTACAAATGGGGATATATGGATCCATGTTCATATAATGAGATGATTTTATCTAATAAGATGGTTGTATTTCTATAAAAAAATTTAGGGTGTTTAATCTAATATTTTTTTAAGATAATGTTTTAAAGGGGAATGTCATGGTTATAAAATAATGAGTAAGTGAAACAATGAATGAGCATAATATGGATATCAATTAAGTGGTTCAAGCTGAAATTTTTCACTCAAAACGTGTTTATAGTTTGAATCACATTTCATTTTTGTCTTAGTGTTTATGATTAAGTGGATAATAGAATAAAATATATAATGAAGGTATTAATTTTTATAGAATGTGTTTGGGAGTTAATATTTCTTTTTTATTAAAGGATTTTATAAAATATTTTATAAAAACCAAAGGGGGAACATTTTAGAAACAATCCATCGAAGTGATTCTGATTTTTTATTATAAATTTATTTCGGTATCTTCTGAATGACTCATTAGTTTAAAAGAGATTCATCATATATAGAATATAAAATATGAAGTAATGATAGTGAAAAGAAAATTGTTGTTTATCTTAGAGGTTTCTATAAATTGTAAGAATAAGGATCACTACCCCATAGTCACTAACCTTTTAGTAAATTGGAAAGGAATAAAATTATAGTGATTGATTTATTAACGATTTAAAAAAAATGTTTAATTAAGAAAATGAAATGGATAGTTCCAAATATCCACACAGAGTAGAAATCCATATTGAATAATTTCTCTTGTATAGGATGTTTATAATGGACATGGAATATGATGTTTCAATGTTTGAGTAAGGTAGTAAAAATTATATTATATCATATCCATAGTGGGTAGAAGTGAATTTTTCCTATTTTTGTTTCCTAAAGATGAGTTTTACTATCTAGAATCCATTATTCTAAGAATTTATAATATAATGTTGATTATAATGGGGGAGTATGCAATAACCAAGAATTTTTTCAACATGTTCATGGTTCCCAAGGTTGAAAAATTTTAATTTTAGGGATGGTTATTCTATTGTCATAGATTTAGTGAAATTATATATTTTTCGGAAACAAAAATAATTATAGATGTTATAAGAAATCGAAATTATGATATTTCAAGGGATTTAAGGTCCAAGATTAATGTCAAATCCAAATCACCCATTTTAGAAGGCTCCAAGACATGGATGATTTATGGATAAAAGAAATATCATGATTAAATTTTTAATCATTTGAGAAATCTTTGGTTACTTAAAAGAGTAAATTGTTACTTAGAGTTTGAAGATATTTATTTATGAAATTTACAAAAAAAGTGTATTGAATTCATAGTTTCTATGTAACAGAATATACCTGTCTCTCTCAAGGATTAGGGTGATATCAATATCATGATTGGGATGAAGAAGTCAGAGATATAACTATATCAATGAGATTATAGGAGAGTAGATAATTTTGGTTTCATTTCTAGAAATAAGAGGATATAATTAATAAAAAATTAATATTAAATCATAAATATATTTCATGAAGATTTGTATGATTCATGAAGAGAATAAATGGTTTTATAAAGAGAGGAGAAGAGTGAGGTCTACATTTTTAAATGGTTTTCAACCTGGAGGATTAGTTATAGTTCCCTAAATGGTAAATAAACAACTATTTATATTGATTTACTTTGTACATCAACTAATAATTGTTGTATTCTTCTTTTACATATCTTAGTGATTGTGGAAAAATTGAAAAGTACCTGTTTCTATATCTTTATTTTCTATAAAACATTTTTTATAATAATTATGGGGGGTAGTGTTGCAACTAATTTTTGAACTTTATTGTTTGTAAGGGATATTAAAAATTTACATACCTGAATTCACCCAAACAGCACCATATAAAAAAACTTCCAAAAAATTATTTTTCTAATGATTCTCCCGATTATATAAACCTCTATACACAATCTCTACATTTAAATAAAAAATTATTAATAATTAATTATGGTGTAAAATTTCTTATAATATACTCAATTAAAAATATATTTGAGTTTCTTTCTCCCAAACGAATCACATCAATCGTGACACACAGAACTTTTGGAATACTAGTAAATTTCAAACAAAAAAACTAAAATTGTAATGAACACTTATATTTTATACATTGTAATAATGAAGTTTAGAAATTCGACTTCATATTATAGATTTTCAAAATTTTCTAATTCACCATAAAAACAAAAATCTATGCCTTATTTTGTTTTTGAAAAATATAATAGCACATTGATTTAAAATTATTTTAAATTAAAAAATAAAAATCCAAAATATCTTACTTCATAAATCATTTCCAAATATATTGTGTCTATTTTTAAAATCAAATTTAATTTAATGTCAATTTCAATTTTAAAAACATTTTAGAATATTTTACTAATTCTTGAAAATTTAAAACCCATAAATTATCAACATCTATAATATATTTCAAAAACACAGAGTTCACAATGATTACATCCTAATGAAACATTTAAAATAGTTTCATTAATAACTTTTTCCCATAATATTTGTAAATTATTTAAAAAAAACCAATATTTAATGTTTTTAAAAATATTTCTCTTTTAAGGTTAATAATCCAATTTAAATGAAAAAATCATATCATATCATGAAAAATCTTATGATAAATTAATCAATAATAATATTATGTGTATTTTATTAAGGTTGGTCACAAAATAGAACATATATAATTTAAAACCGTTCTAAATATAATGATTGGTGAAAAAGATATTAAATAGGATCTATGTCAAGACCTACAAGCCTAAATGGTGGATCTAGTAATCATTGTAACAATATCTGAGGTTGGGATTTGACGAACAGGGTCATAAAAATTGATTAAATATGTTTTTTTATAGAATTTCATTCAATACTATATGATGGGGAATGTCCTGTGATAATGAGGGGTATTTCTCTAGTGACTCCTACCATTTTATATTATTTATTTTATACAATATTAACAAATTATTTTATATCAGATAATTTAGGTTCTCATATACTTTTTGAAGATGAATTAACTCATAGTATCAAAATTATTCATACCCCTTTGTGTATGTATTTATAGAGGAGAATAAAATTTTAATCGTGTCCTCCTATGATCTCTATGATTTTCAACATTAGATAAGAATATCATTGATATTATTCTTGGTATGTACTCGTTAACTCAATTATAATCCTTTATTGATTTAAATATAGGATAAGTCTCATTACCTTATATATATGGGGCCTAATGTATCCTTATGGAAGAATGAAATTACCATGAGAGTAGAGCTAGGTTGGATCAAGGGTTGTTCATAAATCTTATCTCATAGATGGAATGACTGATTCTTAGAGCAGTTGAAATAGAGGGGTTTGAAGTCTCATCTCCTTTGGTGGGATTTTTAATTTTTTTATAAATTATTTTTCAATGTTTTCTTCTATTAAATAGGGGAAATTATTTATTTAATTAGTTCTTTGAACCAACCTGATCTTGATTACATTATATCGGATAGAATGTTATGAGTTATATGATTTAATGGTTCAGATTGAGGAGATAGAGTCCAAGGGATTTATTTGGCCTAGTAAATCTCACTAGGGTGCAACAATACTCTTATATAAGAAATTAAATGGGAATTAATGAATTTTATTAGATAATTATATGTTAAATTAAGTGAAAATTAATAAGAAAACACCAATTCCCTCAAAATGATGGTATTTTCAATTAATTGAAAGAGGAAAATTGTTCTCTAAATTTTATTTCAGATTATGGTATCATTAATATCTTGTGACAGATAGGGATATTATAATGGGATATTTCACATTTTAAAATAATCATTTTGAATATTTGGTCATTCCTTTTGGGTTTACTAATAAACCAATTTATCGAAGTACCATTATTTCAATGATGATCCATTCATACATGGACTCTATATTCTTTATCATTATTGATGACATCATAGTATATTGAAAAAAAATGTAGGTTCATCATATACATTGTTGGGTTGTTATTATAATTATATGTATGAATAATTCATACTCAATATGTTTGACATTTATATTTTTGATTTGATAATATTAATTCTTCAGCCATGTGGTTTTGTAAGATGGATTTTTTCTCGATCCAGACAATGAGAAAATGGAAATATCGTGGGATGTTCCTAAAAATTTATTCGCGGATCAAGGATTCTTTTGATTGGATGTATATTAAAATAATTTTAAATAAGAATTTTCTCATTTATCATATTGTATGACCACACTAATAAATACGTGTTAGAAGATTTTTAGGATTGATTGGTGTGAGATGGATTAATATTAGTTGAATAAAAGGATAAAATTAAAACCTATTTTAATTTTTATGGATTTGGGAAAATGTTGTGAGGTTTAATATGATTCTTATCATTTGTGTATTATGTTTTAGTCGATGCCTGGATATCAGGTGGTTAGCTAGGATTCTATGTAGCTACGACCACATGATAAGGACTACCTAGCCAAAAATATTTATCATCAAATTGTGATGATTGCTTTAATTTTTTTTGAAGAACAATTTTTTTGGTGACTTATTTGTGGTAAAAAACGAACATAAGAGCCTTATGTTCATATTTTCAAAAATCTATCATAATTTGAGGAAAACATAAAGTGTGAAATACTTATAGTAATTTTATTTAAAATTTTTCTATGCTCTGAGGAGTGGTAATGTTTCTTCAAACACCATGAGTAGAAATTTACAACCACAAAAGGTGTTTAAGAAAGTATATGAATAGTCTCTTATGTATATATTAACCAAGCTTCATCTTTTCATATGCAAGGATCATGATGTTTTTTATTTTGTTAACTTTTTCCAGAATTCATTAGTGCTTTTGAGTGTGAACGATTTAAAAATATTTAACACAGATGGGGTCATCATTTTAGAGAGACTCTATGCTGGGGATATCATAGAAGTTGGTCTCAAGATCAAATTTTTTATCTTAATGTCTATGGAATGATGGTAGATCCTATAGGTATATGTTATTAGTTTATGAAGGAATATCAATCACCTTTTTTGTTGTATAATTCATAATATCTATGATGTATTTGGATATGGGTAAAATTATTTTGGAGATGTTCATAAAACAATATATATCTGTATTTATGTTTTGATTCCTTACATGTTATAAAGTCAAGATAGGGAAACAATTACTTGTAGAGAAACTTTTACCGATTTCTATACTCATATGATAATGAACTTTAATAATGATGAATTTTGTAAAAGGTTAAATTAATTCACCAAAATCTAAGGATTGGGTATGAAATTTTTTATCACTTAACATATACTATTTATTTATAACCTATTTAGGAGGAATCATTAAATGATTAATTAAGAAAACAATATGTTAAATATATTGTGAAACTATATGGGATACACACATGAATAGTATTTGAATAATAATTAAGATTCAAATTATATTTTTAGAGAGGTTTGCATAGGGATCTTGGGTTATTGGTGAAGTTATATCCATCATATCATTCCCAGATAGAGGTTCATTTTGAAAGTCATACTCATATTCAAGAATATATGTTATAATCATGTATGCTTGGTTTTAGTGGCTCTTTGGAGAGTCATTTATCTCCCATGAAATTATAATATAATAATACATATCATATATAATCCATATGGATCCATTTGAGGCACTCTATGTTAGAACATGTCATTATCAATTATATAGGCATGAGATAAGAGGGACATGATTGATTGGTCCAAGAATCTTCCATGGGAAAATAGAGCTGGTGATATAGATATATAGTTGGTTACTTTCTAAGAAAATTTATCAAAAATCATATTAATATCACCAGTGATGACCATTATAATTTCAATTTGGTGGCCCTATATTTCTATGAGTCTCCCCTCAATTTATCCAAAAACATATAAGAATGAAAGGTAATCCTTCTCCTCACCTTATCAATCCATTGAAGAATTTAAAATATATCATAGATTTAGATTATAAATTTTATTTTACACCTAAATTTCGGTTAAAAATATATTTATTCAATATTTTAAGTCTAAGGAAGTATGTGATTAGCATAATTCATGTAATTCAGTATGATGACATAATGTTATAATCATATGGTTTTTATGTACTAGTTGATAGCTGATGTGGATTGATGTGAGATATCATTTGGGGGAATGTTTTCTCTAATTGTATGAATAATATTGAAACATTGGAACTATTTTGAAGATACTTGGGAATGGTAATGTGAAATGATTGTCTAGTGTCATGGTATTTGTATATAAAATATTGTTTAATTATTCTAAAGGATGAAAAGCCAATTGAGGGATGGTGTAAATACATATACATCTCCAAATGAGTCCCCCATTAATTCTATTTTTAGATTCTTTTTAGGTACTTTGAGTTGGAGGAGTAGGAAGTATGGTTTGTATAATGATTGGAGGGAAATTAGAGGACCCCTAGGGTCTAAGGAAAATCAGGTACCCGGTTTTGTAGTATTGGGTAACCAATAGGGCTCCCCATAGTGTGGTTCTTTTTTAGATCCAGTAGGTACCTAGTTCTATTGTACCAGGTACTTGGTAGTCTCTTTGGTGGAATTCCCATTAAAGAGGAATTTGGACATTTCATACCCTAAATTACTACACACATAACCCAAATATATGATATTCAATCTCAGTTTAGTTTTTTTATTTCATAGTGGTTTATCCATTATTCTTCATTCTCATAATTCCTAGCTTTATTCTATAATTAGAGCTATATTCTAGTGGACATGGGAGTCCTTTATGTTTACTATTACATAGGTTCTTACATTTTAACTACTTTTAATGAATATTCTCAATAAGTTAATGATCTTCTTATCCTAAAATAATTATTTGGGTATCTATTTTAGTTATTATAGGAATATTTCGTCCTCCACGTAGTAACTATAGACTCTTTTTAGGCCTTGAGGTAATTCCATGTATTTTTTGTTTGATTCCGATTCTCTAAAATAAGTAAGTGAACTATTCCATTTTTTAGTCATTATTAGGTTTCTTCATCCATTGGTGGAATAATATGTAATGCATAAAAATTAGAATATCTAATATGCATGAATTTTAGTGTGGGATTCTCATATATTTCTCTCATACTATCATGTTTAGAGAATTTAGGGTTCTAAGTTAGATTAATGGGAAAAGAAGTAATGGATTCCATTCAAGAAAAAAAATTAACATAGGATTTTATTATGTACTAAAGCTTACTAGGTTATCCCCCATTACCTAAGAGGAATTATGCTCAGTATACATGTTTATGGTTGTGACCATTAATTACAATGATGACTAAACCATTATTTTAATGTTCCATGAATGATTTATAAGTTTTAAAACATATATAAAATATTTCTATATGAGGTTACTGAGGTTTACCATAATTAATTATTTAAATAATAAATCCTAGTATAATTCCATATATGGGATTTTTTAGGTGTTCTTAACCACCATTCGTTCATATGAACAATATTTTGAGTTATTTTTCATGTTTAGCTGAATGATTTAACATATTTTTGGGTTGTATTAAGGTAAATAAGGGGTTACAATAAAAACCCTATATAATTGTGTCCTAGAAACACACAATCTTTTTTCTATGGTATTTGAGTCCCCATAACTTGATGTTAAGAAATGGGATAATAAAAACATGTGTAGAGTATGAAATAACTATGATACAGTATATCCTATGACCCTAATATAAATTGTACATGATCTTTTATTGTAAATAGAATCTAGGATTATTGTAACATGTGTAGAGAGTTCCATTAATTTTTAAATTGTGTATATTTTTGTCTACAATTTTTAATTGGATATTGATACCTAATATGATATGCTAAATATTTATTAATATATTTTCCATTTTGATGTTCTCTTATGACACTAAATTTCACTAATTACTTGAATATGTATGAGGATATCATGTTTATTTATGTACATGAACTCAAATAGAGGATAAATAAGATGCATATATATATGTGGATGTGATTATAATATATATATATATATATATATATATACATTCATTCCTATGAGAAGATGGTTCTTATAAGGTTATGATGATTACTTATAATGACTCCCTAAAAAGGGACCTATGTCCCCTAGCTATAATGAATATGAGTTCCGTAAATAAAGGTTAGTTATATATATATGTTTGTTTCTATGGGCTAGTATAATTATATATATATATATATGTGTGTGTGTGTGTGGGTACATTACCCTCCATTTGGGATATATTTAGTGGTACCCTTCTAAATAGGAAATAACTTATGGAAAATAGGTATCTTCTATTCATTTTGAGTGTGGATTGAGTTAGGTATGACTATTGTGGCTAAAAATTATTAAATAAATATTATTATATTATTTCCATAGTTTCGTTGATTCAATTATCAAGTCACATTGTTAGAATAACTACTTGATTAAATAAAAAAAGTTTATTACTACTTATTACTAAATTTTACTGTCCTATTTTAAATTTATATATTACAAAGATGCATTTATGAGAGTTTGGTTGAGGATATGTGGTGAATTCCATGTGGTATGATTTAATAACACAATACACATGTTCCCTTAGGTATATCAGTATTCCTAATTTTTTATGACCCATGTAAATGAAAAGGGATTGTATACAAGGGATGAGAATATCATAACATGGGTTGTCACGTTACACGGTCAATAGAGTTGAGGAAGAACTTTTTGTAATTTTCTAATGGAAATGATGAGAAAATGTCGTGGAGAAATCTACACTGCTTTATAAGTTGTTGTCCACCTTGGGATATCACATTTTCAGAACCTATGGTATAATTTATGTGAAAATGATTTTATATACTTGGTTATATTATATTTTGACCCTTGTATTGACATAATAGTTTTTTGGTCTATGAAATGATATTTATACATGATTAAGTTGATTTTATAACTTATGTGGACTATATATGTTTTGTTTTAGGGATAATTAATAGACACAAGAGTTTGGGTCCTTTAGCTTCCATGAACTCAAGGTTTATGCTAGAAGATCGAATTTATTATTATTTATTATTGATTGACTGATTAGTTTTAAAATATTTTAAACCCTATAACCCGAGTATTATGTTATATTTTTTGAATTTATTTTATCCCCTAGTGATCAATATGGGATCCTAATGTCTTATAGCATCCATCTTGGGTTCATTCAGGTAAACTATGTTTAGTTATTATAATAACAACCATAAATTTCCATTCCATCCATAAGATCACATCAAACACTTTCCATATAGCTACCAAAAGCCATTATAGCTAATAAATTTTATTCATTTCAATTCAAGGAACCAATGAATCAACTAATTTTACATTTAGGGTAAATGATAAAATAAGAGGTAAATATTTTATATTTAGTTTCATTTTACTAAAAGAAACCAATGGAATATATTAATATTAATTTATACTGAAACATGATCTTACACCATATTAATAAATATATATTTAAAATAATTAAAAGAAATTACAAAAATTGAAAGATATGGGTAATAAAATCCCGATGAAAATATAGAATCTCATCCATAAAAAACATCACCAAGACTCCTATGAAAGAATATTAGCCAATGATATTTCATCTGATGTTCCAATTATTTAAATACCTCATTGTATTTTCTATGTTTATATTTAATATGCAATTATTTAATAACATTAATATAGAATTTTATTTGATCTACAATACACACTGGTTATAACATATATGAACTATCTCTAACAAGCATGATATCATTAAACTGAATCACATGTTTTTGATGTGGTATGTTCTTCCTAATTTGAATTATTTAAAAATAATTCTATAGAACATTAAATTCAGGTGTGTTATAGTTATTCATGTTATATTACTTAATTTTTTTAATGATATATAATTTCCTAATAAGTCATTATGATGACATAAAATTTTTCCATAGGTGTGAGTAATACAGTTATATAGAAACCCAAAGAAACACGTTATCAATAGATCAAAATTTTCAGTGATGTTTCCTATGATAAACTAAAGTATTCTAAAAGAATTGAGTGATGGATAATGATTTATATATCAAAATCACCAACACATTCAGACAATTAATAATAGTTATCAGAATAAGGATTTTTCCACAATATCAGTATTATATAATGAAAATTGACAATAATAACCATAGAGAGCATAAAAATAAGATATATAAAAATAAGACATATTTTTTGTTGAAATAATATATTAATGTAAATCATGTTTAAAAAATAAATAAAATAGATTATACAAGACCATATGTTATAATTTGATATATCACTAGTTATCTTAGACTGACCACCAGTCTATGGGTGATATCATGTGTACAGTTTCAAATATCTACTAAGACCTCATTTCAACTACTGGAAGAAAATAGATGTAATATTATAGAACCAATAAAATGAATTATTCTATAGTACCCCATTTATCACTATAATATTTCTTATATAAATAATTACCAAATCATTATTAAGGAAGGATTTTTTAATATTTTAAAAAAATACATACCTTTTTCATTAAAATTATAATCATCCAAACAGTACCTACAAATATTGGAGATCAGAAGAAATATAGTTAAATAATATATTATGATATCATCCAGCTTCTTTAGTTCCAAAAGATATGGTTTTAAAACACTATCATCATGTCGATGTTCCACTTTCACTAACATGCATGTAATGTAGCGGGGCATAAAATTATGAAATTCCATTTTATTATTGGGAAACCAAAACTACCTAAACATATCACAATTCATATCTAAATAACAATGGGGCTATCAAATATTGATGAGAAATATTATTTATTCACTTAATCCCTCAAAGTAGTTGGAACCACAATCCCACAAGGAATATAGTGAAATGACTGGCCATCTACGGACCAACCTTAAATAATCTCCCATCATTACAAATTTCTTGAATAATGATATAACAATATTTATACATTTCTTAATCTATAAATAAAATAAAATTTCATAATTAAAAATCTAAATATAATATATGGAACACATTATTATCCATGGAAACATCAACATGTTGTTCAAATATAGTAGACAACAACCATCATTCGTATTTTGTGTCATATAGTCTTTAAGGTGGATCCTCTCTTATAAGAGAAATATACAAAAAAGTATTTATTTAGGTGTGTAGGAGTATTAAAAATCAATTGATTCAAAAAATAACACCCACTAATGATGTCTCAACTATTGATATGACCATGAAATAGTATATGTGGAAACTTTATGTCTATATACAACACAAAATTTAACCATTAATGTATTTTATCCATCTCTTTTTCACATGAACTATATTAAAAAATTATAGACCAATAGTTTGATAATTATACGTGTCAAAATAAATCTCTTTGCTTCTATAGTATAATATATGGTACTCACATATAAGAACTAATTTTAATCCCACTATGGATGAATCAAAATATATCTAATCCCATAAAATCATTGAGTTAAAATGAATATATTATCAATCATTAGAAAATTTTTACACAAATAAGAGTCTATTTTTGTAAATCCCTAACCCTAGTTACCCAGAGTCGGTGCATTAGTACATAACATTGGAATGATCACAAGAAAGATCAAGTCTCGAAAGACTGATTAGGTTAGTAGCCTTGGAATAACTAGATACATTAATAAAGTTTACATTACATCATAAAATGAAAACTACAACAATATAGTCTCCATAGTCCACACTCTTATCCCTTAATACTATCCCTACAGGTCATTCATAAAATACTTCTTCACATACTGGAAAAAATAAAACATAGAAAAGGGGTGAGCTCAAATGCCATGTAAGGATAACAATATAGTGTAAACTTTAATAAATAAGAATAAACATTAAAGGCAATGTATAACTAAAAAAATACTTTTAAACTTGAACTTAAACATAGTATGGAAAAAATAAAATGAAATAATTCCATTTACTTATTCACACGTATATTCTACTAATTAATTGAATATTCACATGCAATATCAATAACCACTTTCATAATGATGGAATGCATAATGCCAGACTATCATAACCACATAGCCAAGGCCTCGTTCCAAGACTACAAATATGATTTTGTCAAGGCCTTGTACCAAGACACTAGTTTGTCTCATGAGACCTACCGATGCATCGAAGAGCTATAGCGGGCTCCACCCGTCACATGTTAAGTCCAATGCATTCCCATATGAAAAGGTTTAAACATAACATAAACATTCGTATTAAAACTAGCATACGAAATGTAAATACTTCATCCATAAACCACGAATGGTATAAAAATAACACATCCACCGTCAGACATATCACAAAACCTTCAATACAATATAGAAGTTTTGTATCATAATAAATCAACTTCAAATAAGTTTAAAATCCATCAAAGGATGTTGAAATATATGAAATCCAAACTATTTTTAGAGAAATATCTCTTTCTATATTGAAATAATTTAAGAGACATATATATATAAAATAAAAAATTTTCTTTTAAAATATTCTTATAATCTTGTAAGGGAAGCTTCGACGATTTTATAACAGCGGAAAATAGCCTCACCCGCCGTATAAGTTAAAAAAATATTCTTACCTTAATTCTTTCGAAAAGGTTAAACATGACCTTGTTTGGAAAACGACGGAAAGATTCCTTTATAAACCACTTATAAAAGTCAACAAGTGTATAAATGACTTTAACCCATATTCTAGTAAATAATAAAAAAAATGTTTTGAAATACATTTTAAAGAAACATGGATGTGGATAATAAAGAAGTCCCAGTATATTATTACATATAAACAGTCTCGGATAATGAAGAGATTGCGAAATAAACCCTTACCTTGTACTTTTCCTTGGTTGGGGTAGGTTATCCTCCTGTATAATGGTTAAATAATTTTTATTAAATTATACAAGAATCATATATATTAATATGATATCATATATGATCTTTTAACATTTCTTTCTTAATAATATTTTAGAATTATCATCGTTTCAGGTGTTAACTTAATCATTTTCTGTAATATGTTTTGTTACATAAGCCGTGTTTGTTATGGATAGGTTGTATCTTATTCATATCCAGAATTATATCAAGTCCTTAAAGATTATTTTTAAATCATCAAATTATAATTATACTTTAATGGATACGATGGAGAATGAATCTCATCGCGTTCGTGGAGACGGTAGTCCTTACATACGTACGAGCGACAATATCATTCTTTTGATATTAAAATAATATTTAATTGGATGGAATATCATATATACAGAATCATTATCATGTTATATTTTTTATTTACATTAATTACACATCATTATTATAACCATCCAAATAATAATGTTTTGAATAACAATTACACCACGACGTGGAGACGGTAAGTCGTACGTACACACGTATGGTGACATGTCATTAAAAGGATGGATAGAATAATGAAATATGGTTGCAACATGTTTATAATAACATCAATTTATATATAATATACTGTAGTTATTATTTTATAATGGTAATAAAAAAGATAGAATTAGTGGAAGAAGAAAGGAACTTGAAAAGGGGTGGTGAAATCATTACCTCTTCTTCGGGTTCTTCCTTTTTATTTGATCAAAAGGGATCCTTAGGTTGGTTTTATGACTAAAATAAGGCCTCTAGGATGAAGTTAGGGACGTTTATAGAGTATTTGGGTAGGGGTTGGCCGAACCAAAAGGCTTTGAAGGTGTGAATTAATGAGAAGGGGGATTTCCCTTTTGTAAGTGGGGTGAGGGGCACCTTTGGAAAAGCTAGAAATATTATTTTATAATAAATTAATATTCAGTTTTAAATGGCTCCAAAGTGGATTATTTAACGGTTAAGGTGGGGATAGGTCTAAAACCACTCAAACAATAGAATTTAGAAAGGTTTGGGTCATTATATTAACCTTATATTTTAGTTTTAACTCTTAGTTAATTAGTTTGACACTTACCATGTCACTTTGTATTTTTATATTATATAGTTAATAAACATACTATATACCTCCAAGAGACTCCCAAGTGGTACATTAGTGATACACCTATCATGGTATAAGTCTCTTGGCAGAACCATATATTTTTAGGAATTCAATATCAATTAATAATATAATATTAGTTTTAAAAACCCTTTTATGCCAATTTTGACACTATTTGGAAAATTTATTTTTCTGAAAATCATAACAGAATGATTACTTCGAACAAAGTTAATTAAATCATTCCTAACATTTCATATTAACCTTGAAAATTAGTTTAATTCATAAAAATTTTCAAATTATATTTATTTGGGTATTTATAATATCAATTATTTTAATTTTTCACTATTATGGTAATTAATGTATCATCATTGTGTCATAAATAAATTAAATTATTTACTGTCTAAAAATTATAAATAAAATATCATTATGTAGGAAATCTTTTTAGATTGCTAATTAATATTTACAATCGAATTTACCTTATGTATAACCCTATATTAAAAATGTTTTAGTAAATAATCATTGATTTTAACTCCTTTAACTCTTCTTTGAATTAAATAATAATAAATGTCCTAATCTAATCCAAGTGGACCTAAATGATAATATTTTATTCCTAAGGTTGTTTTTGGTTGAGATACACTTATCCAATAATATTAGGACATGTTTTAGGTTAATATGAATAACATTTTTACCCTTAATTACCCTATTTACTTTTAACCATGGTAAATAAAAGTAAAAAGTTACTATTCACCAAAAAAATATTTTCATCTCATTGAACCAAATTTTACTCCTTGATATTAACCACGTCTCTTGGATTTTCGAAATTTCACTCACAGAAGCGGTAAAATTATGTTTTATGAAAAATTCAGTTTTTTAACTACCGCTTAGTGGTTTCACTATTCATCAAAAAATGATGTTTTTGAGAAAGATACCAATAATTCACCTTAGGATAATTTTGATATTCAGAATCCAAAAATGAAGTCCATTTTGAAAAATAAAATATATAAATTTCAAAAAGTGGGTATTACTATTCATAACGGCTAGTTTGATTGGTTGTGGTGTGTTAGAACTCGATATTGCGTACAACACACGCTATTGCATTATTCAAAGAGAAGCGTACCGTAGAAGCTTGGGATGTTACATTCTCCCCTCCTTCAAATAATTTCATCCTCGAAATTTCTATAATACTACCGCATGAAAAGACTCGGGTGGTTCTTCATCATAAGTTCCTTGGGTTCCCACATTTCCTCTTCCATCTTATGGTTTATCCACATGACTTTTACCAGACGAGTCGTCCGGTTTCTCAGTACTTGATCTCTCGTATCAAGAATCTTGACGGGCTCTTCGCAATAAGACAGATCGGGTTCCAGTTCTAATTCCTCATAGGTGAGTACATGCATTGGGTCAGGCATGTATTTCATCAATAGGGATATGTGGAACACATCGTGAACTTTGGAGAGATTTGGCGGTATTTCCAAACTGTAAGCTACAACCCCAATTCGTTCTATAATTTCGAAAGGTCCGATGTACCTGGGACTCAATTTACCTTTCTTACCAAAATGTATGACTCCCTTCCATGGAGATATCTTCAGGAAAACATAATCACTAACTTGAAATTCCAAATCCTTCCTTCGATTATCAGCATAGCTCTTCTTCCTACTTTGAGCTTCTTTGATATGGTTTTGGATTACCTTCACCTTTTCCATAGTTTCCTCCACCAGTTCTGGGCCTACAAGTTTTCTTTCAGCAACGTCATTCCAACAGTTTGGTGTGCGACATCTTTTTCCATATAACGCTTCATATGGTTCCATATGAATACTCGAAAGGAAGCTATTGTTATAGGAAAATTCTACCAGAGGTAAATATTGATCCCACATACCCTGAAAGTCAAGTGAGAAAGATCTCAAGATGTCTTCTAAGGTTTGAATAGTTCGTTCTGATTGTCCATCTGTTTGAGGGTGGTAGGTAGTGCTCAAATGAAGTTCAGTATCCAAGGCTTTCTGAAGACTTTTCCAGAATCTTGAAATAAAAATGGGGATCACGATCAGAAACAATTGATAGGGGTACTCCATGAAGTCTCACAACTTCATTAATATATAGTTTTTCTAGCCGTTTAAGTGGTAAATCTTCCCTTATAGCAAGAAAATATACTGACTTGGTAAGACGATCAACAATGAACCATATTTCATCATTCCTTCTAGGAGTCTTTGGTAGCCCCATGACAAATTCCATCGTAATATTGTCCCATTTCCACTCCGGTATGGAAAGAGGTTGAAATACTCCACCAGACTGTTGCCTTGCAAATTTCACTTGTTGACAAACCATACATCTTGACACAAAATTAGCAATCTCCCTCTTCATGTTGTCCCACCAAAAATGTTCCTTCAAATCTCAATACATTTTGGTGGTCCTAGGGTGTATAGATAAATTGGAACTATGAGAATCATCCAACAATTCCCTTTTTAGATCAGGTATATTGGGAACAGAAAGTCTCTTCCCGAGTTTCAAAATCCCTTCTTCATACACAAAGTCTCTCAATCTCCCATCATTCACAGCTTTAATCTTCTTTCTAAATTCTTCATCATCGGTCTGAGAAATCTTAATCCTTTCTAGTAAAGATGGTTTGGAAACCATTTGAAAAAGAATTGATGTTTCACATTCCCTAGTTATTCCCATGTCCATCTTCACTAGATCCATGAAAATTGGATCCCTTTGAATTATCATATTGTTCAAAACTCTATGATCTTTTCTGGTCAAAGCATCTTGCACCATGTTTTCTTTCCTCAGGTGGTAGTGTATCGTACAATCATAATCCTTGAGTAATTAAATCCATATCCTTTGACTCATGTTGAGTTCTTTTTGTGATAAAATATACTTCAAACTCTTGTGATTAGTAAAAATATCACATTTTTCACCATAGAGGTAGTGCCTCCATATCTTCAAAGCAAAGATCACAACTGCTAACTCAAGATCATGAGTAGGATAGTTTTGTTCATGAATTTTCAACTATCGTGATGCATAGGCAATAACCCTATCATTCTGTATAAGGACACAACCAAGTCCTTTCTTCGATGCATCACTATAAATAACGAACCATCATTCCCCAATGGTAGAGTCAATATAAGATCATTTACTAATCTTCTCTTCAGTTCTTAGAAACATTCTTCACACTCTTTTTTCCAAACAAATTTAACCCCTTTACGTGTGAGATTTGTTAATGGGTTATCCAATCGGGAAACATTATGGACGGAATGTCGATAATAACTTGCCAAACCAATAAAACTGCATACCTCAGTTATACTCATAGGTGCTGGCCATTCTTGGATTGCCTTGGTCTTAGAAGGGTCAACAGAGATTCCATCTTTAGAGACAATATGGACAAGAAAAGAAATCTCATGAAGCCAGAATTCACACTTTCTAAACTTCCCATATAATTCATGTCTTCTCAGAGTCTTCAGGATAATGCACAATTGATTTTCATGATCTTCATAGCTTTTGTAGTATACCAAGATATCATCAATAAATACCACAAAAAATTCATCGAGATATTCCTTGAAAACTCTATTCATCAGATCCATGAATACAGAGGGTGCATTAGCCAATCCAAAAGGCATTACTATAAACTCATAATCCCCGTACCTAGTTCGAAATGTTGTCTTCAGAATTTCTTCCTTCTTCACACACAACTGAGGGTATCCAGATCGAAGGTCAATCTTTGAAAAGTATTGAGCTCCATGAAGTTGGTAAAATAAATCATCAATGCGAGGTAGGGGATACTTTCTCTTTATTATTATAGTATTGATCTCCCTATAGTAGATACACAACCTCATAGAGCCATCTTTCTTTTTAACAAAAAGAACAGGGGCTCTGCATGGAGAAACACTAGGGATAATAAATCCCTTATTAATCAATTCCCCTAGTTGTTTCTTTAGTTCAACTAATTCTATAGTGGCCATTCTATAAGGGGTCTTCGATATAGGCCTTGATCTAGGAATTAAATCAATGGAAAACTCAACTTCTCGTTCTAGAGGATGTCCAGGTAAATATTCCGGAAACACATCTACATATTCTTTCACAATAGGTACATCGTATATTTGAACATTACTTTCCTCACCCACTGTAATTTCATTCTATTCCTCCCCAACAATTGAATTTAGTTGAGCTATTGGGGGTGGATCTAGATAGGAATTAGGTGGCAACGATTCTGCTCTAAAGATAAGGTGTTCCTTATCATCATCATCAAGAATTGTAACCTCTTTCTTCTTACAATAAATCTTCGCTTCATGGTCCAAAATCCAATCCATAACGAGGATTATATCAAATTCAATCATGATGATGAGATCAGTAGATAAAGAAAATTTATGTGCCCTAATGGGGACAGATTCACAAAACGTTATTACAATGATACTTCCCTTAGGAGTTTTAACTGACAACTCCCATGTTAAATCAAATTGGAAATATCTAATTTTCTTAGAAAACTGGGAAGATATGAAACAATGTGATGATCCAGAATCAAATAATGCATCTACTAAACTTGAGGAAACCATTAAATTACCTGCCACCACGTCTTTCAGAGCTTCTACCTCAGCAGTAGTGAAAACATAAGCTTGGCCTTGATCCCTTGGCCTTTTCTGAGCTAAGTTCCCCTGATACTTAGAACATTAATTTGCAAAATGTCCCATATCCCTGCAATTTTAGCATTGGACATCGGTAGCTTCCTTCTTCCCCTTGAAATCACGAGCTTGGTGGCCTTTTTCACCACACTTGTAACAGAATCCCGTTCCTTTTAAGCAAGTACTGGGGTGTTTCTTCCCACATTTACCATAGGATGGATATTCAACCTTTCCCTTCTTCCCCTTATTTCCATTCCCATATTGATCAGCAGGTCTCTTCTTCTCTTGCTTTTCTTTAAAGTTATAAGACTTAGAGAATTCTTTTTCTGTCTTGATAGCACATGAGACAATGTCTTCGTATGATGAGAAGGATTGCGAGACTAATTCTTGACGAAGAAATGGTTTTAACCCATCAATGAAATGATCAATCTTACTTATTGGGTTACGTATATAATTTCTAGCATACCTTGCTAACCTTGTAAAGTTAGCCTCATACATTGTGACATTCTCATCCTCCTTTTGTCTCAGACTCAGAAATTGCCTTTCCATATCTGCTGGATGGTCATGAGGAAAGTATTTTTCTAAAAACAGATCTTTGAACACCCTCCATTCCATATTTGATACATCATCATCTTCCTTCATGTTTTGAATCAATGACCACCATTGATCAGCATCTCTAGTGAAGCTGTAAACTACCATGATAACTTTTTCCCTTTCACTACTCCCCAAATCCTGAAATGTTTTCTCTAGGGAATTTATCTATTGCTCAGCTACTAAGGGATTTGTACTCCCATTGAATGTTGGTGGTTGTTTCCTCATGAAGCGATCTAACATTGATCCTCCATGCTGTGGATCCGGGTGCTCCATACGGGTAAAGTTATTATTCATAACCTGGGTGAGTTGTCCCAGTATGGTGATTAGTTGATCAGCACCAGTTGCATCACCAGCTCCACTATAATTATCTTGAACAGGAGGGAAATATCTACATGGAGTGCGTGCATTGATACAGTTTCCATTTCTTCCACTAGGCACCATTTCTAAACAATGACATCAAATAGATCAGTTTATGAATATAAATACATAATTTCATACTTATAAAACACTTAACATAGATTGAACTATTTATGGATATAATCCATAATCATAAAAATGTTTTCTTTGAGGAAGTAAACACTCATAAACCCTTCATAATGATTTGTAAAGAAAATGCGAGTTATCCTAAGCATATCCCCCGGGAGTGTCGTAACCATGAGTGCAGCAAGGCCCATTGTCGTGGACCAGTTGCCATTCGAGTTGAGCTCAAAGCGGTGTTTTCGGGTTTTACCCCTAGATACATCTGTGCCAGAGCCGCCTCTACCTGCTCGTATCTAGACAAGGATGTATTGTTCGGAAAAATCACAAAATCTCTACAATACCAAAATTCTAGGATGTTTTCTATACTAATCCTCAATGTCCATCTTAAATCAATGTGCTCTAATCAGAGTTTATCTAAATCTAGCTTCCATGGTTATTAATAAACTTCCTCTGATACCAATTGTGACGCCCCAACCCCAGTTACCTAGAGTCGGTGCATTATTACATAACATAGGCATGATCTCAAGAAAGATGAAATCTCAAAAGACCGATTAGTTTAGTAGCCTTAGAATAACTAGATACGTTAATAAAGTTTACATTACATCATAAAATGAAAACTAAAACAATATATTCTCCATTGTCCACACTCTAATCCCCTCATACTATCCCTGTAGGTCATTCATAAAATACATCTTCACATCCTGGGAAAAATAAAACATAGAAAAGGGGTGAGCTCAAATTCCCAGTAAGGACAACAATATAGTGGAAACTTTCATAAATAAGAATAAAAATTTAAGGAAATGTATAACTAAAACAAAAGCCTTTTAAACTCGAACATCAACATAGTATGGAAAAAATAAAATGAAATAATGCCATTTACCTATTCACATGGACATTCTACTAATCTAATATTCATATGAAATATCAATAACCACTTTCATAATGATGGAATGCATAATGCCAGACTATCATAACCACATAGCCAAGGCCTCGTGCCAAGACTACAAATAATATTTTTTCATGTACTTGTGCCAAGACACTAGTTTGTCTAATGAGACCTACCAATGCATCGAGGAGCTATAGCGAGCTCCACCTATCACATATTAAGTCCAATGCATTCCCATATGAAAAGGTTTAAACATAACATAAAAATTCGTATTAAAACTAGAATAAAAAATGTAAATACTTCATCTATAAACCAAGAATGGTATAAAAAAACATCCACAATCAAACATATCACAAAACCTTCCACACAATATAGAAGTTTTGTATCATAATAAATCAACTTCAAATAATCTTAAAATCCATCAAAGGATGTTGACATAGATGAAATCAAAAGTCTTTTTGGAGAAATATATCTTGCTATTTTGAAATCATTTAAGAGTCATGTATCTATAAAATAAAACATTTTCTTTGAAAATATTCTTATAATCTTGTAAGGGAAGCTTCTACGATTTTATAATGGCAGAAAATAGCCGCACCCGCCGTATAAGTTAAAAAAACATTCTTACCTTAATTCTGTCGAAAAGGTTAAAAAGGACCTTGTTTGGAAAACGACGGAAAGATTCCTTTATAAACCACTTATAAAAGTCAACAAGGGTATAAATGACTTTAACCCATATTCAAGTAATATTAAAAAAATGATTTGAAATACATTTTTAAGAAACAAGGATGTGGATGATAAAGAAGTACCAGTAGATTATTACATATAAACAATCTCGGATAATGAAGAGATTGAGAAATAAACCCTTACCTTGTACTTTCCCTTGGTTTTGGTAGGTTATCCTCCTTTATAATGGTTTAATAATTTTTTTTTAAATTATACAAGAATCATATATATTAATATGATATCATATATGATCTTTTAACATTGTTTTGTTAATAATATTTTAGAATTATCGTCGTTTCGGGTGTTAACTTACTCATTTTATGTTATATGTTTTCTTACATAAGCCGTGTTTGTTATAGATAGGTTGTATTGTCTACATATCCAGAATTATATCAAGTCCTTAAAAATTATTTTTAAATCATCAAATGATAATTATACTTGAATGGATACGATGGAGAATGAATCTTATCGCGTTCGTGGAGACGGTAGTCTGTACGTAAGAACGAGCGACAATATCATTCATTTGATATTAAAATAATATTTAATTGGATGGAATATCATATATATAGAATAATTATCATTTTATATTTATTATTTACATGAATTACATATCATTATTATAACCATCCAAATAATAATGTTTTGAATAACAATTACACCGCGACATGGAGACGGTAAGCCATACGTACGCACATATGGTGACATGTCATTCAAAGGATGGATAGAATAAAGAAATATGGTTGTAACATGTTTATCATAACATCAAATTATATATAATATACTAGAGTTATTATTTTAGAATGGTAATAACAAAGATATAAGAAGTGGAAGAAGAACGGAACTTGAAAAGGGGTGGTGAAATCATTACATTTTCTTCAGGTTCTTCCTTTTGATTTGATCAAAAGGGCTTCTTAAGTTGGCTTTATGACTAAAGGAAGGCCTCTAGGATGAAGTGAGGGAATTTTATAGAGTATTTGGGAAGGGTTTGGCCGAACCAAATGACTTTTATGGTGTGAATTAATGAGAAGGGGGAGTGCCCTTTTGTAAGGGGGGTGAGGGGAACCTTTGGAAAAGCTTGAAATATTGTTTTATAATAAATTCATATTCGGTTTCTAATGTATAAAACGTGTATTATTTAAAGGTTAATGCGGGGACGGGTCGAAAACCACTCAACCAATAGAATTTAGACTGGTTTGGGTCATTATATTAACCTTATCTTTTAGTTTTAACTCTTAGTTAATTAGTTTGACACTTACCATGTCATTTTGTATTTTTATATTATATAGTTAATAAAATTACTATATACCTCCATGATACCCCCAAGTGGTCCATTAATGATACACCTATCATGATATAAGTCTCTTGGCCTAGAATTAGATTTTTAGGAATTGAATATCAATTAATAATATAATATTTGTTTTAAAATCTCTTCTATGTCAATTTTGACACTATTTGGAAAATTTATTTTTTTGAAAATCATAACAGAATTATTACTTCAAAAAAAGTTAATTAAATCATTAATAACATTTTATATTAACCTATAAAATTAGTGTAATTCATAAAAAGTGTCATATTATATTTATTTGGGTATTTATAATATCAATTATTTTAATTTTTCACTATTATAGTCATTACTGCATCATCATTGTGTCATCAATAAATTAAATTATTTATTATCTAAAAATTATAAAAAAACTTTCATTATTTAGGAAATCATTTTATCTTTATAATTAATATTTACAATCAAATTTACCTTATGTGTAGCCCTATATTAAAAATGTTTTAGTAAATAAACATTGATTTTAACTCTTTTAACTCTTCTTTGAATTAAATGATAATAAATGTCCTAATTGAATCCAAGTGGACCTAAATGATAATATTTTATTCCTAAGGTTGTTTTTGGTCGAGATAAACTTGTCCAATAGAATTAGGACATGTGTTAGGGTAATATTAATATCATTTTTACCCTTAATTACCCTATTTACTTTTAACCGAGGTTAATAAAAGTAAAAAGCTACTATTCACCAAAAATTATTTTCATCTCATTGAACCACATTTTACTCCTTGATATTAACCATGTCTCTTGGATTTTCGATATTCCACTAACAAAAGCAGAAAAATTATGTTTTATAAAAAATTCAGTTTTTTTAACTACCACTTAGTGGTTTCACTATTCATCAAAAAATGACGTTTTTGGGAAAAATACCAAAAATTCACCCTAGTCTAATTTTGATATTCCGAATCCAAAAATGAAGTCCATTTTGAAAAATAAAATTTTTAAATTTCAAAAAGTGGGTATTACTATTCATAACGGCTAGTTTGATTGGTTGTGGTGTGTTAGAACTCGATGTTGCGTACAACACACTAAATTGCATTATTCAAAGAGAAGTGTACCGTAGAAGCTTGGGGGTGTTACAATTTGACAATGATTGTGTAATAAATCATTGACACCTTTCATTTTAAGTGCTATTATGGGAGCAGTAAATCAAGATAAGTCCTAAATTAATTATTGAAAATTCCTATAATTTTTTCTGAAACATTTAATCTCAATGAAATTCTTATGGCTATTCCATAACATAATTTTTATTCCAACTATGTATCAACCGTAATTCCTAAATCAGATACCAATTTCTATATAAATATCATTTACCAAATTGAGAAATAATATATATAAGTTTTATCTTAAATATATTTTTCCCTCTATTTCTTTAAGATAATCAAAATATACCTCTAATGTATTTCTTGATATTTCAAAACCAAAGGATATCACACTTGAAGAAATATATAAATAAATATAAAAATGGATGAAATATCATGTTAACTAGATACATAAACACAATATTTATTTTATTATCCCAAAATAAATTATTAATTACTCATATTGTAAATATCCTCTTCCAAAATAATTCCGTAGAATATCCATTAGTCTTACACGAAACCTATGATATCCTTTTTTAGATATATATTTGAACACCCCTTATTTAATTACATATGATCATATAAATCATCAATTCAAGGATATATATATTTAATTTTTATCTTTACTTAATTCTAAATTTTACAATCTACATGTAATCAATGTTTTTTATCATTATTCCTAGTGTGGAGTACTAGAGTCCCCCAATGTGATGTACTGGTCCAAATAAATCCTTTTTACCTTAAGCACCTATATTTATACTCTTATACATATTAAATAATTAGTATTTATATGATATGTAGGAAAAAATAGGATTTTAAGTAGGGAACGTTTTCACTATTTTAGAAAGTATTCTTAAAAAATAATCAAGAAAGGCCCATGAAAGGGACCCATATCTTTAGATATACCATACTTATATTTGAAAAAGAAACTTTTTGAATTATTCTTTCTAATTAATATTTACAATACTTAATTTTATACACCTAGAATAGACCCTAGGGTTGGCACTAAACTTGGATTCATAAACACCAAAAATATTTAGTAAACAGATTACTTTTGATACAAAGCCTACCACCCCTTCTAGACTATCTTGATTGTTTCAGATATACTTCTATTATTATCCACTATTATATATTTTGTGATATATGTGTTTGGTAGGGTCCTTCACCAACAATATTGGATATATTAACCAAGTAAAATATATAAATATGGTCATATTATACATTTTTTAGAAATTATTAACATGAGTATTTTAATTTATATTAATGTACCTATGATATTAATATTGATAATAATAAATAAGAGGAATCCTTGATGATGATGTAGAATATGTGTTACCACTAAAACATTCCCAAAAATATTTACATAGTTTTGTAACCTTATGACACCACTTGCTTTAATTGGAATATTCTTCACTAACTCAAAAACAATAAATCCATTACTGCCTACTCTCAGAAATATATTTGATCAAGTATTTTTAACCCTACCATCAATATAAAATTATAAAAGATAAAATAATAAATTTACCCTCTCTATTTTATAGTGGTTTGATTTATACCGTTTGAAACTTTATGGTATTAAATCCATCATTTCTACTCAACAATTATTTAAAAAATGTAGGTAAAAAATATTTTTCAATATTCCATAAATTATTTGGTTTTCTGGTAAAACGCCTTAAATTCCTATAATTTAAAATAGTGATATATATTCAAATGGAAAAATCAAAAAAATAATCCCTATAATCCTATTTATGTAATCTCATAGTCATTTTTTAATTCACCATTCCATCACAAAATCTATAATCAAATACAAAAAAATATAAGTTTTTAATCACACCCAATATTGTTTCGATGATTCTATGTTCTTAAATATATAATTTATATGATTCGGTGACACATTTACCTCCTCTATTGGAATATCACCATAATATTTAGTTAGTGATAAAACTAAAAATTTCTCATTACATATATAATTAATGGTTATAAATATAAGTATTACTACCCTATGGATTGATGAAGTTATGATAACCTCAAAAGTATATTCTGATCAAAAAGAGTTCCAGTAGGTGCATCATATTCATCAACTCCTTCTACTATGTTAGGTAGAAAATATTTATATAATCCATTCAATAATTAAATAATTTAATATTTATATTATAATTATATTAGATATTTTACAACCCCATACCATCTTTAATCGTTCACCCTTTATCAATTCATTTAATAATTTTTAACTATTGTTGAGAAATCTTAAAATATTCTTCAGTAGTAATCATAATATATAGTGAATTTCTAAAAAAATGAATTAGTACATTAAAAAATTTACCTAGTTATAAATAATATATAAAAATTTAGATAATAATTATTTATTATTTATTTTTTGGTTAATATATACTTGTATTTGATTCATTGAATATTGTAAACAAATATACTTCTTTTTCAATATGGAATTCAATAATATATGTTCCTGTTGATAGAAATATACTCTCAATGCATGAGGCTCAATGGAATATAACTAACTACATGAGGAAATCAAAATGAACATAGATTACCAATCGTTTCTCAATTATTCACTAAAATATTGCTAGCAATGCATAATTAGGTGTTAATTCCAGAGTCTCTATGATTTTATCTCCCATACAATATCATAATAAAAACGCCTTAAATTCTAGGATTCTTGTTACTATTAAAACCATACTGATCTATTATAAATATAATTCTATATAATATAAAGATAATGATGTTCAAATAGAAAATGATATATTAATAATTATTTTTTTATATGCTAAGAATCAATAATAATCATGATTAAATACTCCATATTTAAAAATGGTCAAAACCAATATATACCTTATTATTGCATGACTATGAATTAGATATCGGAATTATATACTCTTGGAAAACCCATTGATGGGATTAGGAACATATGTTTAGTGTACATCCTCTAACAAGTGGAAAGTATTTCTTGGCATGGGGGATAAATCCTTGCAAGGTCCCAGATATATGAACTGTTACCTTTTGGTTTTTTATTGTTTAGAGGCATTCTAAGGGAGAGGGGTGATTTGTTTTGTCACACCCGCTTTTTTAGTCTTTTTATTTAATTTATTTCTATTGGCGTTGGATATTTTTTGCGTAAGTGCCGGTGAGTCCCAGTTTAAATTTTTAATGTTGGGTTCAGTTTATGGTTTGGGATAGTACGTGAACGCCGTTCGTTTATGACGCACTGTCTGCTTGGGTACCGTACGGTGCACAAATACTACAGGGTCATCCAGTTTTAACATTATGTGTGTAGATATATGTATATGTATGTTTATATGTTTATATGTGTGTATATATAGGTGTGTGTACATTTGTATGTGTTCATGTTTTAACGTTGTGTATATATATATATATATGTGTGTATATATGTTTATATGTGTGTATATATACATACACATATGTTTATAAATAAATATGTTTTAACGTTATATGCTTATGGGTATTTATGTTTGTATATATGTTCATATGTGTTTATATATGTTATATATATATATATATGTGTGTATATGTATCTATGTTCATATAAGTGGGTTTATATATGTTTATATATATTTATATATGTGTATATGTTTATAATAACTATTATTAATATTATTATTTTTAAAATTATTATTTGTTTTATTATTATTATAACTATTGTTTTTATAATAATAATAAAAATGACCTAAACCTAGCACTACCCAGCCACCTCCCATTTCCCCCTCTCCTGTCTGTCATGCAAAGCCCCCCCTGGCCCTCTGTGCGCGCATCGGTGACCCAGCACCCCCCGTCCGACCTCGTCGCCCCGTCCGGTCCCGTCCGGCCCCTTCGCTCCATCCGGCCCCGCCACCTCGCCGTTCGGCCACCTCCCCCGTCCGGCCTTCTCTTCCCCTCGCCGCTCTGCCTCCCCTCTCCCGTGCCGACACAAGGCCGCCCGCCTCCCGGTCCAGCTCCGACCACCATCCCTGTCCGGCTCACCCTCCCGACTCGCCCTCCTCCCGGCCATGACTGCGCACCCCTGTTCCGCATCCGGTTCCCAACCGACCCAGCCGACCCAGCCGACCCCCCTTCGGTTCGACTTCCCCTCTCACCGGTGCTCTCCCTTGCGGTTGTTCTTCTCTATTATTATTATTATTATTTTATTTTTATTATTTTTGGTGTTATTCTGAAATCCATAACACTCTAATATCGTGTTTCTTTTTGGCGCATTTTACTCGTTATCCAGGTTATGCGTTTAGTATGCAGAGTGATTTTCTTCCTTCCGTTAATGCGCTGTTGTATTCGCACCCCTCTGAGGAAGGTGAATTCGCGTATTTTTATCTCTGGATCACTCCGCTAATGTTTTCACTCTTCTTTTTTGTTTTAAAACTTGTTTCGCGGCTTTGTTATGCGATTAATTATCTTGCTGTAGAGTTCTGATTTTTTTTTGAATTTAGTTGCTAACCGTCGAGGTCTTTATCTGGTCCAGAGTCGGTTCCTGGTTTACGTCTTCTTGCGTTTTCAATGTTTTTCTTGTTTAAGTGAAAAATATTATTTTGACGATTTTTAAAATGTAATTCGCATCGCTATGGTTTTCTCATCAGGATTTTTGTGATGCTTCAGCATTGATAAATTGTTTATAAATTGGTCATTAGCATGATTCATTAATTATGTTTATGTGTTTATGCAATTGGTGTGTTGATAAATTGTGATATGAGTTCTTAAAATAAGTTGATACAATTTTGGGGGTGTTTCCCTTAGTTTTATTTTAAAAAAATGTTAAAGTGTGATTTGGGTTTTACTTGTGAACGTTGTGTTTTTTGTAGGGTTGGTTGTTGATTTGTATCTTGATTTCTTTGTTTGGATTAATTTAATTTTAGGGAATTGTGGTGTTCTGAGTCTCGGGGATCTATCGTAGGGAGTTTCAGTTGGTTTCGAAGGTGCGCACGCATATTCCCAGGTATGAATATGTATATATATATATATAACTTCTGTGTGAAATTTCCCACATGGCGCGGGGAACACGTGCATCAGTTTAAGGATATATATATATATATATATACATGTGGAAGTGTGTGCATGAGGGTGAGTTTCTACTTGAGTTAGAAAGCTTGACGTGACTTTTTTTCGAGGTAGGTGTTTCCAACCATTTCCCTTTTTGATTCAAACCTTGATCACTTGAATGTTTTCAATTAATTCTTTTATATCTTTTGCATCACTATCGTATTTATGAAAACATTTGACATAGTTATATTGTTGTTTTAAATTTCGAAAGTGGATTTTGATGTTGGTTTATATGAAATGCATAGTTTCATGGTAAGGTTAAACTGAGTGCCTTGTGATGTGTTTGGTTGTAATTGATAGTGATTGTGTTTTGGAAATGTTAGATTTGGTTTGGTGCATTTGTTTGAAAAAATGATGAACCAATAGGTTGTTTTAGGAAAGTTTTGGAAAGGGTGGTTGGTTTGAAAGATGCAGTTTGATTTTATAAAGTGTTGTGAAAGAATTGGGTTTGGTTTCAATGCTATGTGTTTTATGAAAATGGTTTCTATGGTGAATCTTCTAAAAACTAGATGTGCCGTTGGATGTTGGCACATCCATGGGAGCACCAGGTGCTGACATGGATGTGCCTCCAAATGAAAATGACACATAAAAACTATATTTTCTTAAAGATAGGTTTTTGATGAAATGGTTTGGTATTTCAATGTGGGAGGAAAAGAAGTTGGCGCGGTTGTATTTTGGTGTGAGTGGAATGGTTATTCGGTTTGATGGCCCGTTTGGTATGGAGTTTTGAATGTGGAGTTTGCACTGACATTTGGGAAAATTGTGTGTTCCCGATTGGCAACTTAACTCATTTACAATTTTTTTGAAAATGCACATGCTGTGAAGGCCCGATTGGCACCTTGTTGAATGTGAAAGAATTTCATATATACATATTTTGGGGAATATCTACAGGGGGACTTCCCTTCGAGGGTTGTTGTGTGGTGGTGTCTGTGTAAGGGGTTGGCAACTGCGGTGAGGTGAGTCACACGTGCGAGGGCCTCCTACTTACACAGTATTATCGAAATCACCATGGGTTTCTGGGCGTCTTATAGATTATTGAGAGATGGTTGCTAGCCAGCCCCAATCAGACGGGTTGGTTCGCCCTTGGTAGGTAGGCCTTGTGGAGCGTGCCACTGGTTGGCTATTAGGGAGACCAATGGTTATTTACTATGGAGTACGATGCCGACAGGTAGTCTGAAACCGAGTACGTCCATGGGTTTTCTAGGGATGTTTAGGATCACCCATGGTTATTACTTATATATTCTTGTTTACTTTTACTTACACTTGGTTTCAGCATTTACTTATTACTTGTTCTTCTTTTGCACAAATGTGATAAACATGGATTAGAAAATTCAGCTTTCAAGAAATGCATTATTTTGGGGAAAATGGGTTGTGGCGTCTGTTGGTTTTTCAAATGGTGAATTCAAGATCCTTTTTCATTTAAAAACATGAAAACCCTATTTTCTATCATTGTATATGCAAACTTGTGTTTTTGGGATTATTTCTGGAAAGTGGTCTTGGTTGGATTCTGTGGTTTACTTTGGCATCCCTACTGAGCATTTTTAATGCTCATGCCTATTTTATCTTTCCAGTTGCAGGTTCGGTTTCTCGTATAGGTTTCTGGTTCATCTGCTCAATGTTGGATCAGCGTAGTTTTGAGTTGGGTGGTGACCTAGGAGGTAATAAGGAGGTATGTTCGACTTATTTGTCTTTCCACTGCCAGTTCTTATCTTTATCGTCTGTTCGTTTATTTTTTTATCTTTTGTTCGTGGGCCAAATCGTTCCCAACAGTTAAATTTTGATGCCCGGCACTGGTTGCCAGCCCGTGGGAATCAGGAACGCCCCTCAGGACTTTCCATGAGCCGACTCGGGTGACCGGTTCAGGGTCGACCCGGGCTGGTTCTTGAAAAAATGGTATCAGAGGAGGCTCTTGTTATTTGGGGTGTCTGGTAGAAGGAGATTAGGACTGTCGGGGATCATGAGATAGGTTACGGGTCGGTTCCTGATCACCACCGCTCATGGAGAGACCTGAGTTACCAGGGTTAGTCCGGGATTTGAGTCTTTTTTTCTCTGGTTATTTTGGATTGAGGGGTGAAAATGGGAGCGAATCGGTTCACATTGCGGCCTCACGTGGGGTGGTGACCCATGTCGGGTCCAAGTGCCCGTTTTAAGGCCCTCTTAGTGTTATGTCTTACTTGGGGCATGGCTCACCACCATGTCGCCGAGTTAAGTACAGACACTAGTCCCTCATTCTGATGGTTTATAGTTGGTTGTGTTTCATTTTAAACGCGGTCTGTGTGTGTGTGTGTTGAAAATGAAAGTGATTTCGAAATGAAAAAAAGGGTTTCTTCAAAATTGTTTTTGAAATTATTAAAGTGGGGTTTTAAATAGAAAGTGTATTGGTTTGGAACCATATGGTATGTGTTTGGATTGGGTAAGGAAATAAGTGTTTGATCCTTGGAACTCATTATGGAGGGTCACATGTGAATGGGTATGTTCGGAGAGTGCGTAGGGGAACATGTTTGAAGATGATGTGAGCGAGGTTGAATGAACGCACATGTGATTGTTTATAAGGTGCCATAGGAGGGATTTAAAATTTTAAAGAAAATATGGTTTTGGAAAGTGATTTTTTTTGCTTGTGATTGTATATGATTGGCTTATGTGCCTACATGCCTTGGATTGAGTTGTTTCTTTGATTGAATTTTGTCTTGATGCTGATTCAAGTCGTGTTTTTAGTGTTGTCATGAGTATGTTGCCTAGAAAGGTCACTAAGGTTACTAATGATTCATGCCCAGTTTTAAGTTCTTTTTTCATATTGGCTATCTATAAAAGTAATCAATGTCCGTTAAGGATATTTGTGTGGTCATGGAATTAATGTGAGCCTTCAGTTTGGGAACTCCCAGGGTTGTTAGGGTTCGTACCGTCTCAGGTTTCTTTGAGGGTCCATTTTTGGACTAGTAAAGGTGAAATGTCTCGCCATCGTTGATGTTTGGGGTGTGTTTGATGGTAATTGTCTCTAGTGAAGGTTCATCATCTGGAAAAGAGTGCATGCCGGAGGAACCTGTCCCCAAGACACCATCTCCGTTGGTGTCGACTTTCAGGTTGTCTAACTTTTCTCTTGCGTGTCACTAGTGTGGACTCGTTGGGCATTCCAATCCATCATCTGGCATCCATTTGAAAACGTGCCACCATGGTGGTTTTTTGAATCGTCTAGAAGAAGGAGAAGTTGGGAATGGAGAATGCAAATGCTTGACTGTGAGGCAAGAGATGCTTCAGCCACCAGATCCCCAACCACAGGTCTCGGGGTGAAGCTCGCGCATAGTCAGGAATTGCCAAGAGTGTGGAACCTTGGTCCGGTCCATGTTTTCAGCCTTCTAAGGGGAAATATCCAAAATATTTCTTATTCTATTCTTGTCATCGTTGTAAGATCACCTTTTTTGTGGTCGTGCGACGAGCTTGTTCTACTGTAATCTAAAATACCTCATTTTCTCTTAGTGTAGTTTCTAAATCATTCAGTTTCCTTGAAGGTTGTTGGGTCTATGACTAAACGAACCCGTTTTGGTCTTGAGAATGGTCTCAGTTGAATAAGTTAGGGGAATGATGGTTCTGTGAAATTTTTGGGTGTTTTGTCTAGGATCATTATTAGTTCAGGAAACTTTCTGTGAGTTTTCATTTAGTGTGTTTGAGTTTTGTAGGGGATTCCTCTATCATAGTGTCTTGGTGTGCCAGTTTCTTCCCAAAATGGTTTTAATCCTAGGGGTGGAGTTGTTCCGTTAGCTTTTATAAGGAGGGATGAGTTTAGTTTGGGGAGTTCCCGTGTCCCCCCCCTCCCTCAGGGGTGGTGTGTTCGAGTTTCAAGGTCTTCGTATTAGTAAATTTCTATGGTGGGGAGAACCCTCCAGTGTTCTCCACTCAACCTCGGACAATGATTGTACTCGAGTTGGTCAGGTGTGACTTGTGTTGGTAATGGTCACCTCGAGCCTCTCTGTTTCTTCTGATTTTTTCTGGGCACTAACTCGAGTTATGCTAACTGCCGGCTTGGTGACTTTCTGGGGGCAGAAAGTGTTTGTGGTGGGGAGAATTGTCATACCCGCTTTTTTAGTCTTTTTATTTAATTTATTTATCTTGGCGTTGGATGTTTTTGCGTAAGTGCGGGTGAGTCCCGGTTTAAATTTTTAATGTTGGGTTGAGTTTATGGTTTGGGATAGTGCGTGAACGCCGTGCGTTTAAGATGCACTATCCTCTTGGGTACCCTACGGTGCACAAATACCGCACGGTCATCCAGTTTTAACGTTATGTGTGTAGATATATGTATATGTATGTTTATATGTTTATATATGTGTATATATAGGTGTGTCTACGTTTGTATGTGTTTATGTTTTAACGTTGTGTGTATATATATATATATATATGTGTGTGTGTGTGTGTATGTTTATATATGTGTATATATATATACACATATGTTTATAAATAAATATGTTTTAACGTTATATGCTTATCGGTATTTATGATTGTATATATGTTCATATGTGTTTATATATGTTATATATATGTTTATATATATATATATATGTGTGTATATGTATCTATGTTCATATAAGTGCGTTTATATATGTTTATATATATTTATATATGTATATATGTTTATAATAACTATTATTAATATTATTATTTTTAAAATTATTATTTGTTTTATTAGTATTATTACAATTTTTTTTATAATAATAATAAAATGACCTAAACCTAGCGCTACCCAGCCCCCTCCCCTTTCCCCCTCTCATGTCCGTGGGGCAAAGCCCCCCTGGCTCTCTGTGCGCGCGCTGGCAACCCGACTCCCCCCGTCTGACCTTGTCACCCCATCCGGTCCCGTCCGGCCCCGTCGCTCCATCCGGCCCCGCCGCCTAGCCATTCTGCCGCCTCCCCCGTCCGGTCGCCTCTTCGCCTCGCCGCTCCGGCTCCCCTCTCCTGTGCCGACACAAGGTCACCCGCTTCCCGATCCAGCTCCGACTATCGTCCTTGTCCGACTCACCCTCCCGACTCGCCCTCCTCCCGGCCGTGACTCCGCACCCCCGTTCCGTGTCTGGTGCCCAGCCGACCTAGGCGACCTAGCCGACCCCCCTCCGGTTCGACTTCCCCTCTCACCGGCGCTCTCCCTTGTGGTTGTTCTTATCTATTATTATTAATATTAATATTTTATTTTTATTATTTTTGATGTTATTCTGAAATCTATAACACTCTAATATCGCGTTTCTTTTTGGCGCGTTTTGCTCGGTATCCAGGTTATGCGTTTAGTCTGCAGAGCGATTTTCTTCCTTCCGTTAATGCGCTTTTGTATTCGTGCCCCTCCAAAGAAGGTTAATTCGTGTATTTTTATCTCTAGATCACTCCGCTAATGTTTGCACTCTTCCTTTTTGTTTTAAAACTTGTTTCGCAGCTTTTTTATGCACTTAATTATCTTACTATAGAGTTCTGATTTTTTTTGAATTTAGTTGTGAACCCCTGAGGTCTTTATCTAGTCCAGAGTCGGTTCCTTGTTTACGTCTTCTTGCGTCTGCAATGTTTTTCTTGTTTAAGTGACAAATATTATTTTGACGATTTTTAAAAAGTAATTCGCATTGCTATGGTATTCTCTTCGGGATTTTTGTGATGCTTCAGCATTGATAAATTGGTCATTAGCATGATTAATTAATTATGTTTATGTGTTTATGAAGTTGGCGTGTTTATATATTGTGATATGAGTTCTTAAAATAAGTTGATACAATTTTGGGGGTGTTGCCCTTAGTTTTATTTTAAAAAAATGTTAAAGTGTGATTTGGGTTTTACTTGTGAACGTTGTGATTTTGGTATGGTTGGTTTTTTATTTGTATCTTGATTTCATTGTTTGGATTAATTTTATTTTAGGGATTTGTGGTGTTCTGAGTCTTAGGGATCTATCGTAGGGAGTTGCGGTTGGTTTCAAAGGTTCGCACGCATATTCCCAGGTATGAATATGTATATATATATATATATATATATCATCTGTGTGTGTGTTCCCTCATGGCATGGGGAACATATGCATCGGTTTAAGGATATATATATATATATATATATATACATGTGGAAGTGCATGCATGCGAGCGAGTTTCTTCTTGAGTTAGAAAGCTTGACATAACTTTTGTTCGATGTAGGTGTTTCCAACCATTTCCCTTTTTGATTCAAACCTTGAGCACTTGAATGTTTTCAATTAATCTTTTTATATCATTTGCATCACTATCATATTTATGAAAAGCATTTGACATAATTATAATGTTGTTTTAAATTTTGAAAGTGGCTTTTGATTTTGGTTTATATAAAAAGCATAGTTTCTTGGTAAGGTTAAACTGAGTGCCTTGTGATGTGTTTGGTTGTAACTGATAGTGATTGTGTTTTGGAAATGTTAGATTTGGTTTGGTGCATTTGTTTGAAAAAATGATGAACCAATAGGTTGTTTTAGGAATGTTTTGGAAAGGGTGGTTGGTCTGAAAGATGCAGTTTGATTTTATAATGTGTTGGGAAAGAATTGGGTTTGGTTTCAATGCTAAGTGCTTTATGAAAATGGTTTCTAAGGTGATTCTTCTAAAAACTAGATGTTCTGTTGGATGTTGGCACATCCATGGGAGCACCAGGTGCTTACATGGATGTGCCTCCAAATGAAAATGACACATAAAAACTATATTTTCTTAAAGATAGGTTTTTGATGAAATGGTTTGGTATTTCAAAGAGGGATGAAAAGAAGTTGGCCCGGTTGGATTTTGGTGTGAGTTGAATGGTTGTTCGGTTTGAAGGCCTGTTTGGTAGGGGTTTTGAATGGGGAGTTTGCACTGACATTTGGGGAATGTGTGTGTGCCCAATTAGAAACTTAACTCATTTATGAAATATTTTGAAACTGCACATGCTGTGAAGGCCCGGTTGGCACCTTGTTGAATGTGAAAGAATTTCATATATACATATTTGTTGGCATCTCTACAGGGGGACTTCCCTTCGAGGTTTGTCATGTGGTGGTGTCTGTGTAAGGGGTTGGCAAGTGCGGTGAGGTGAGTCACGCGTGCGAGGGCCTCCTACTTACACAGTATTATCGAAATCACAAGGTTCCTGGGCATCTTATAGATTATCGAGAGACGGTTTCTAGCCAGCCCCGATCATACGGGTTGGTTCCCCCTTGGTAGGTTGGCCTTGTGGGGCATGCCCCTGGTTGGCTATTAGGGTGACCAGTGGTTATTGACTATGGAGTACCATTCCAGCAGGTAGTCTGAAACCAAGTACGTCCAGGGGTTTTCTAGGGATGTTTAGGATCACCCATGGTTATTTCTTATATCTGCTTGTTTACTTTTACTTGCACATGGTTTTCAGCATTTAATTATTACATGTTCTTCTTTTTCACAAATGTGATAAACATGGATTAGAAAATTCAGTTTTCAAGAAATAAATTATTTTGGGGAAAACGGATTGTCGTATGTGTTGGTTTTTGAAATGGTTAATTCAAGATCCTTTTCCTTTAAAAACATGAAAACCCTATTTTCTATCTTTGTATGTGAAAACTAGTGTTTTTGGGATTGTTTCTGGAAAGTGGTCTTGGTTGGATTATGTGGTTTACTTTGGCATCCCTACTGTGCATTTTTAATGCTCACGCCTATTTTATCTTTCCAGTTGCAGGTTCAGTTTCCCATACAGGTTTCTGGTTCAGCTGCTCAATGTCAGAGCAGTGTAGTGTTGAGTTGGGTGGTGACCTAGGAGGTCACAAGGAGGTATGTTCGACTTAGTTGTCTTTCTGCTTCCAGTTCGTATCTTTATCGTCAGTTTGTTTATCTGTTTATTTTTGGTTCATGGGCCAAATCATTCCCAACAGTTAAATTTTGATGCCCGACACTGGTTGCCAGCCCGTGGGGATCGGGAATGCCCCTCGGGACTTGTCGTGAGCCGGCTCGGGTGACCGGTTCATGGCCGACCCGGGCTGGTTCGTGACATGTTTCTCTTCTATGGTTTAATAAATCATATTAGTATGAATGATGATAGTTGTTTCTAGTGCCTTATAGTTTAAAGTGTGGGACATGTTGTTTGGCTAGGCATTTGAAAGAGGGTGAGAATTTTTGGGTGATTGGGTAGTATTGTGGGCACTACAAGATGTTAATTGGTGAAGTATGACGTTATGGAGAAATTTTTTCCTAGGGATAATACCAAAGTAAAATGAGAAAGGGAAATTAATTATCCATTGGACGTGTTAGCATTCAAGGGATTAGTGAGGTCGAGCACAAGAGATGGTGATGAAATTCAGAAAAGGGGGTTCTCTATGAAATAATCCTTGGTTGGGTAGGTTAAAACAAATAATGAAATACCACATTCTACAGTCTGTTGTGGTGATAATAAAGGGTAGTTATAACATGTATGATTCTATATATTCAATTTTAGGTGGGATTAGCCTCTCATATGGGTACTTTCTAAGATCATGCATTGGTAATCTCACACCATCATAAAGGTGAGTCAGTTTTCATTGACACATATGGATCATGCCAGTTTTATTATACTTATGTGAAGGTACATAATATCATTTATATGGGATATTTTATTAAGAGTAATGGTAAGTCCACTTTTCCATAATCGTATAAGGGTCAAACTTTTTTTAGTAGAGATGCATTAAGGTAGTTTGTCATTATTTCAAGGTGATCCTTGATGTAATGACCCAAGAATTTGAGTAATTTTCATTTACTAAATTTTTATTTAATTTTATTTTATACTCAACAAAACTATTTCCTTTAATTAATGAAGTGAGTATAATTAAAAAAATTCCACTGGGTTTTCACTGTTATATGACTGTTGGTCAATATGACCATTGGAAACTAAACTCTTAACATTATTATTATTGTTTATAAATACAAGTGATCATGGTTAATTAATATAGAAAGAGGATTTGATGGCCTCATCCAGTAGACTTGGGCTGTATGAAGCCTATCTGTCGGAGCTTGGGAAGGAGGTTGCATCACTAGGCTTTTCTCTAGACCGAGCCCAAGTTGAGCTTCAACATGTGATGTTTGAACGGAATCACATATAGAAGAAGTTCAAACTGATAGAAATCACCACCCGGGCTATGTGGTCTGAGTTTCCCCAAGATTCTATAATCATTTCACACCTTAATCTTAGGTCCTATGCAGTTGTTATAATGGGCTATGTAATGAGGCCTTCGATACTTTTGTTAATCCCTTAGAATAAATAAATGTTTTATTTCTTCTTTCCTATTTTTGGAAAAACGTTTCTTAATAATGTATATGTTTAAATAAGACAAATTTTATAAGTTAATTTTAGAAGTAAAAAATTGTACTTTCCAAATATTTCTCATACATAGAAAATTATTATGGTAAAACAAAAATCATTTTTGAATTTCAAATGTCAAAATTAACCAAGGTTGAATTTTTAAAAATTTTCTAAGAAGATTCAATTTGATGAATAGTGTTATTGATGAATAGTATTTGATGAATAGTGTTTTTATGAATATTATAAAAACATTTTATTATTAAATAACGTTTCTGTGAAATGATTTTTAAGATCAGACATATATGGTTGTAATCCGGGTAAAAAATGTGGTTTAATAAGATCAAACTAATTTTTTAGTGAATGGAAACTTTTCCCTTTGGAATAGTAATTTTGCCCTTATGAATCGTTATTTTACCCATGGGATTGTAACATCACCTAAGGAGGTATAAATATGTTTTAGTCATTTTAAGTGGTAATGTGATATAATTATATCATAGTATAAGTAAATAAATGTTTTAGAAATTATTAGTCAAGTATTTTTATTTTATTCATTTAATTTAATTTAAAATGAAATTAATTCTTATGAAATTGAGTCCACTATTTGATTCTACATGTTGAAAAATGGTTAGGGTGAATTTTTCAGATTTTTCCGAATAAATGAATTTTCATTGAATAGTGAGAATATAGTTTGGAGTTTTTGTGTGTTTAATGACATCATTAATGATGTAATGATGATGTAATAATTCTGGTCAACTTTTCAATAGTAATATATGTTATGTGTTGTCCCAAGTGGCCAATACCATGGTAAAATACCAAGGGAAAGCCCGTGGTTTTGCAAATACCACTAATGAGGTGTCCCTTGGAAATTAATAAAATATTCCCCCACTTTTGCTACAGATATCTACCCATTCCTTCATTTATTTCATTCCAAATTCCTCCTAAATGAAGCTCTAGTATTTTTACCTCCCATGGTTCCCTCAAGCCCCCCAAGGTCCCAACCATCATGTTTTTGAAGTCACTATTAATGGTAAGGGAACCTTTCACCCTCCTCTTTTATTCTTGACTTCATTTATGTTATGTCTTCTAGTTTCCATTTTAATATGTGGGGTTATGTTCTTCTATATCTTTATTACTGTCCATTTCATTTCCAATTGATGATATACTCTTTCCTCTCCCATCAACTTACTTTATAAATTTTTAAGTGACACTGTTAGGCTGTCGAATTTTCGTAAAATAAATCGCCTCTTCTCTTTTCTTTCAAGGTTCTTTTTCATGTGGTATGTCATTCAAAAATAAATACAGTGATCTTATTTAAATTTTATTCCATTCCTATAATGTATTATGAGTTATTTATGAGTGTATAACCCTTTTCCCCTCTCCTTTTTTAATTTTTTCTAAAACCATGTTATATAGCTGTCATGCTGTAGAAATTTCATCTCAAAATCTCTCTCTCTTTTTCTCAAGAAATTCTATAATATTATTTATATGAGTACCCAAAACTATTTTTTTCTAGTGGTATTCATAAAGACATAAAAATTATATATTTAATTTTAGAATTGACATAAATGAAACCCTCATTCATTTTCCATGGGTTATAAACGACATAATGATCTAGTTGTCAAGCACTTTTAAAACATCACGATTTTGAAATGATGCCAATTTCTTTTATTATTTCTGGGTTATTTGTGAATTTTTTTATGCTATATGTGGATCACATGAAAATAAATACATATTAAGGGTGTTCCCTAATATTTCTCCAATTAATTGGGTAAATAATTTAATCTCTATATATGACAAGTTTCACGATACCTTGGAGAATAACCCTGGGAATTTTTATGACACCTTGGTGATAAACCTTGGTGACATGTTCATGAATGTCTAAATTAAATTTTTTATCCACATATTCATGTTATGATTCATTTTATTTTTATTACAATATTACACTTGTTCCATTTCTCATGTATTTATGTTTTTCATCAAGTTCGTATTGATATCACAAGAAAACTAATTTCCTTGCTTTCCTTACTAGGCCTTCTGCTCACCATTTCCTTTGATGTATATCTCTATGTTATGAGATGAAGTAATTTTAAATAGGATTAACTTTACAAGAAGCTTTTTAAAGGGGATTTAAAAAAGTGTTTTATGTTTTCATTTATTATGTTCCTTATTTCCAAGAAACTAGACTTTAAAGATCCTCTATTTGTAAAATGTAATGGAATGTTATGTAATAAAAAGGCGTGATTCCATAGTTGGTATCAAAGGATAGTTTAGTTATTTATGTAAATTAGGCCATGAAAAAATTAGGAAGAAACCTATAGAAAATTTTAAATATAGGAAAACATCCTAGTATTTTGGTGAAATATTAATTAAGTGTTTTCTAAAAAAATACATCCTTGTCTCGATACGAACAAGAGGATGTGGATCTGGAACAGGTGTACATAAGAGTGAAAACTCCAACATGGAGTTTCAGGCTTGACCTGGGGTATCCTGGTACATGATAACGGGACTTGCTACACTCCTGGTTTGACACTCTTAGGGGATAATTTTTGATAATGACAAGGTTTTTATGAATCATTATGAAGGATTTATAGAGAAATGTAATTGTTGTTAATGAATAATATGTTTAAGATTAATGTTTAAGACATAAAAATCCTTTATAGTTAAAATATTCAGAAATGAAATAAGTTTCTCTCTATGGTATTATTCTTGTAGAAAATGGTGAGAAATAGGAGGAACCATGCAGGTGGTGACTGCAATGGACCATGCAGTGAAAACCCTCCAATGAAATCCAAAATGGAAACTTTTATGAGAATGATGAACCAACTGACTCATGTTATGGGAAATAACTTGTATCCAGATGAGAGACTCATCTCACTGCGAAGGGAACAACATTCTGTTGAGTCCTTTATGTGTCAACGACCACCAAACATCAGTGGATCTAGCGACCCATTTATTGATAAACAATGGATCATCTCTATCGAGAAGATCTTTTCTATGCTCTGCTATTTGGAACAAGAGAAGGTCACCCTGGATGTTTACAATTTAGAGGTAGAAGCTGATTAGTAGTGGGAAATGATTAAAAACATGAGTCCAAGAGTAGAGGTTGATGATATGGAGTGGGAAGAGTTTATATGGATTTTCTTAAATAGGGATTTCCCTCATTCTATGAGAACAATAATGGAGAATATGTTTCTTGAGCAGAAGCAGAAGGAGAATAAATTTGTTGGAAGCTACAAGATGAAATTCACACGACATTACCATTACACCTAAACGTTGGTCATCGATCCTAATGGGATGTTTGGTAGATTATTTGGGGGACTGAGACCTCATATGTTGAATAATCTATCCAATTGAGACTATTAAAACATTGAGAATATGTACAGAGTGTAATGAAGGGCGAACTGGTGTTTGGTGAGACGCAATGGTCTCATAAATCCAATGACAAGAATAGATCAACAAAGCCAATAATATGGAAGAATTTTGATTAGGGAAGAGGTGGAAATAAAGTCAAATGTCCCATGTGTAATAAATTTTGGAAGTAGCATTCGAGGAATTACCTGCTCGTGAGTGGGAAGTGCTACAAGTGTTGAAGAGATGGCCATATTTTTTGGAATGATCTTAGTGAGGTAAAGCCACAACTTCCCAACACTAACCACAAGGGGAAGATGGCGTATGCCCTACCTAATGTCCAATACTAAAAAGTGTGGATAACTTGGGAACTTATCCAATCACTTTAAAAATCTGAGGGTAGTGGAGGGGAACCACCACCATCCTCTATAAAGGCCAAGGAAGTAGGGTCGTGCTATTTCTATCATGACAGCAGATGTTGAAGCTCCAAATGATGTGGTGGAAGGTATTCTTTCTGTTCTCTCAATGATAGAAATTACTTTGTTTTGGTTCAATAAATTCTTTTATTTCCTCAATGTTTTCAAAGAATTTAGAATCAACCCTGACATGCTAAGAGTATATTTATCAGTTGAGACTCCTAGTGGGATTATCCAAGCATTATCAATATTTAGAAACTCTAGTATTTACATTAGTGAGCACAATATTATTGAAAATCTATATGTCATTACCTTTTGGTAATTCAACAATATACTAGGGATGGATTGACTCTCAAAGTATAAACCTTATATCAAATGCAGATGCAAGTAAATATAAGTAGTCTTGAATGGAAAACCTATAGTTATCTTCCAAGGAGAGATATGCCAACCATATCATTGTCTAGAAGAACCTAATATATCATTTTTTATGGATATGATCGGTGAAGATGAAGAAGGAAATTAGAGTATAAGGATAGAAAAGGTCCCCATCATCCAGGAATACATTGATGTATTTCATGAGGAGTTACTCGAACCTCCAACAAAAAGAGAGGTACAATTATCCATTGAACTCGTACCTAGATCTCATCTGATATCAAATACCCCATATTGGATAGAAAATTTGGAGGTAAAGAGATTAAAGAAATAGCTCCAAGATCTTTTGAAGAAGTGGTTTTTTGATCGAGTGTGTCTCCTTCGGGATCACCTATTCTCTTTGTAAAGAAGAAGGATGGATCAATGAGGCTATGCATTGATTATAAAGAACTGAACGGGATCACAGTGAAGAAAAAATACCCTCTTCCAAGAATTGATGTCTTATTTGACAAACATTGTTGGGCTGAATTCTTCTCCAAGATGGATCTTTGATATGGTTATCATCTATTGAGGGTGAAGAAAGAAGATATTCCAAAATTTTCCTTCCAATTGGATATTGGCATTATGAGTTTGTTGTTATGCCCTTAGTATTGACTAATTCACCTGATATTTTTAGGGATTTGATGAATAGAGTCTCTGAGGACAACCATGATAACTTTGGTGTAGTTTTTATTGATGATATTATGATATATTCCAAAAATTGTGAGGAACTTGAGAATTATCTATGGTTCATTTTGAAAACACTAAGAAAGGAGAGGCTTTTTGGAAAGTTCAGAAAATGTGAATTTTGGTTACAACATGTTTCTTTCTAGGGGGACATTGTAACCAATGAAGAAATAACATTTGATCCTGCAAAGACAAAATTTTTAGAGGAGTGGTCTTATCCTACAATAATAACTAAGATTCACAGTTTCCATTGATTAGTGTGATATTATAGTTTATTTGTGAATAAAAAATCAGAACATTATAATCCATTAACTAGGTTAACTCAAAAAGGGTTCAAGTTTATCTAGACAATGGAGTGCGAGGAATGTTTCCAAGAGCTAAAGAAGATATTGGTTACTGCACCCATGCTAACCTTTCTCTTCAAGTGTAGAAGGATTTGTTATTTTTAGCGATGTATCTTGAAAAAGGCTTGAGTGTGTCCTCATGAAAAATGAAAAATACAATGATTTTGCATCTCTATAGTTGAATACTCATGTGAAGGTCTATCCTACACATGATCTTGAGATGGTTGCTGTTGTTTTTTCACTGAAGATATGGAGGAACTATCATTATGGTGAGAAATTTGGTATATACACAGACGTTAAAATTTTGAACTATATTTTCACAAAAAATAAATTGAACATGAGACAAAGGAGATGGTTGGAAATTTTATAAGAATATGATTTTTTAATTCATTATCATCCAGGAAGAACAAAAAAAGTCACTGACACATTAAGAAGGAATGAACCAGTTGTTCTATCCATGATGAGGATTCAAAGTGATCCTTTGATCAATGATCTAGTAAAAATAGACATAAGAATTATGAGGTAAGGGAAATCAACCACCCTAACCCAAATGATTTCTCATCCATCATTACTATAGAAGATAAATAAATATCAGAAATAAGATCCTTAGTTATAGAAGAAGTTTGATGCTGTGAGGGATGAGAAGATTCATAAGTTCAATATTGATCAATAAGGTGTAATAAAATTTCATACAAGACTATGTGTTCCATCTATTCCTGAAACAATGAAGGAGTTATTTGATAAAGCTCATATCTCTACCTTCTCTGTACATCCTGGAAGTACAAAAATTAATAGAGAACTTCGTGATCATTATTGGTGGGATAATATAAAAAGGGAGATTGCTGAATATACAACAAGGTGTCTGGTATGTCCGCAAGTCAAGGAAGAGAGAAAACTTCTTAAAGGGGTATTACAACCACTTCCCATACAAACATGGAATTGGGACAATATCACTATGGACTTCGTCACTGGTTTCCCAAGAACCTCTAAATGAAACAGTGCAATATGGGTTATTGTGGACCGTCTCACCAAGACTTCCCATTTTATATCATTTCAGGAATATTTATCTCTTGATTAACATTATAGGATTTATGTGATGGAAGTGGTAAGGCTACATGGAATTACACATTCTATCATATTTGATCGTGATTCACAATTCACATCAAAATTCTGGATAAGTCTTCAACATTCTATGTTTACCAAATTGAATTTCAATACAGACTATCACCGCCACACTATTGGAAAATTTTAAAGGACTATTCAAACACTAAAGGACCTATTGACAACATGATCAATGTAATTTAAAGGTATATGGGATCAACATTTCCAATTAGTTGAGTTATCTTATAACAACAGCTTCCACTAGAGCATTCAAATGGAACCCTGTGACCCTCAATATGGTAAGTGATGTAGAACTCATACTTGTTGGGATGAATCAAGTGAGAGAAAGCTTATTGGGCCTAATCTTGTGTAAGAGATAACAAAAAAGGTTCATGGAATCCATCAACACATTAAGGCTTCTCCGAGTTGTAAAAAGAGTTATGTCGACAACCATCGAAGGGACTTTGAGTTTAATGTAGTGGGAAAAGTCTTTCTTTAAATTTCACCTTGGAATAGATTCATGAGGTTTGGGAAGAAAGGGATGCTCTAACCTAGGTACATTGGCCCCTATGAAATCCTTGATTAAGTAGGGTTCGTGACCTATCAAATTTCACTTCCTCCAAATCTAGCACGAGTTCATGATGTCTTCCACATATCCCTCTTGAGGAAGTACAAACCTAACCCTTCACAATTACTAAATCTTGAGGTGGTACAATTGGAACATGATCTCTCTTATGAGGAGCATCTGGTGGAGATCTTGGATCATAGGGACAAATTTCTATGCAACAAGACTACCCACCTTGTTAAGGTGTTGTAGAGGAACAAAAAATGTGAAGATTCCACGTGAAAAGACCCAATGTTTTTCAATGGAAATTCCCTTCTTATAAATATGGAATAAAATCACATAAAAACACAACATAATGAAGTACTATGTGATAAGTGACCTTTAAACATAAGTTTTTCCCTTTTGTGTTTGGAATTTCGAAAATATGACATACACGGTTGCAATCAGTATGTTATTGGGATTCTGATAAGAAAAACTTATTTTTTGTTGAATAGTAACATACCCTTATGAATAGTAACATATCTTTACGAATAGTTATATACCCTAATGAATGTAAAACTTACCTATGATAATATATAAATAATATTCATGTTGAAAGTACGATATACCTATATTTTAGAATAAGTAAATGAATTTTTTAAAACTGGTTTTTGATAATAAATTAGGATTTTATTTAAATATTAAAATAATCATATTTAGAAAATTATTTTTGAAAAATGGATTTCATTTTTGGAGTCTCCACATCAAAATATGGTTAGGTTTAATTTTTGAGATTTTTCTGAAATACTTGAATTTTTGGTGAATAGTAAAATGAGATAATTTACGATAAATGCTAAATAATGGACTTATTGAGTCATTGATGATGATATGCTGATGTGAGCCCAATTGGTTCTATGTCACATGAATTTAATACTGTTTTTGGTCATGGAATCATCACTATTTCTGGTGTTTATGGAAAATAATAAACTAATGATTATAATACTATGAAAACCCTCCTCTCCTCCGCTATAACCCCCCCTCACTCCCTCTTCTCTTCACTACTCTCTAGCCTTGTGCCTTGCTAATATTCTTCCCAAATCCCTCCCATATATCCTCCCCCACATCCAAAAGCCCCTATCCTCTTCAAAATACCAAAACCTCTCACATTAAGAGGCTCTCAAAGGAGGAAGTCTCAAGAGGTAAATTCCTCTTTCCAATTCCTTCATTTCTTTTAAGTTCTTTTATTTTTGTTTCTTTCCTCACCTCCCTTCACCCAAATAGTATGATAACTCTAGTAAAATACACGTATTGGAAAGATTTTATTCTAATGATATATTACGTTATCTTCCCTCCTTTCCCCACCTTTTATTTGAAGGAAATGAAAGAACCGCCTGGGATGTGCTAATTTACCCATTTATGGAAAACTTGTTATCAATTTCTATTATCATATTTAATTCTGGTCGTGAAACCATTTTTCATATGGTTGAAATATATTGTTATATATGTAATATATCATATTTTTGGTTCTTTAATCCTTTTGTAAAAATGGAATTAAGTTATAAATCAAAACATGTTCTTTGTAATCAAACCCACCAATTAACAAAAATGGTTGTCCCTACGATTTTATATAATAATTAGACTTCACTCTATGTAACCAAATTAAATTTAAAATAATGTAATCTCATGTATGTTCACTAATATCATATAACATCAATTCTGGAAAACCACTTTCATCTTACATGTTTATAAAAACATGAATATAAGTGAACCGATCATTAAAACCAAGTAAACAAACGAGACCCAACAATGAAATTTGTAACGCCCTGACCCTAGTTACCCAGAGTCAGTTCATTATTAAATAACATTGGCATTATCACAAGGGATCAAATCCCGAAAGAATGATCAGTTTAGTAGACTTGAAAGTATTAGATAAATTCATATGTTTTAAATTTCATCATGAAATAAAAACATCAACAACATTTTTTCCCCATTGACCACACTTATATCCTTAGCCTATCCCTGAAAGTCAACTATAAAATATATCTTCACATACTGGGAAAAATAAAACATAGAAAGGGGAGAGCTCAGATGCTCCGTATGGATAACAATATAACAGAAAATATTATAAATAAGCATAAACAATTAAGCCAATGTATAAGATTAAAACATAATCCTTTTAAACATAAACTTCTTCATAATATGTTCAATATAAATCAAATAATGTCATTTACTTATTCACATTGATATTCTACTAGTAGAATAATCACATGAAATATCAATAGAAAATTTCATAATGATGGAATGAATAATTCAAGACATCATAACCACATAATCTAGGCCTTGTGCAAAGACTAAAAATAAGATTTTGTCAAGGCCTTGTTCCAAGAAACTAGTTTGTCTCATGAGACCTACTGATGCATCGAGGAGCTATAGAGGGCTCCACCCGTCACATACTAAGTCCAATGCAATCCTCATATGAAAATGTTTAAACATAAAATAAACATTTGTATTAAATCTAGCATAAAAAATGTCAATACTTCATCCATAAACCATGAATGTTGTAAAAATAACACATCCACAATCAAACATATCAAAAATCCATCAATACGATATGGAAGTTTTTTATCATAATAAATCAACTTCAAATAGGATTAAAATCCATCAAATGATGTTGAAATAAATCAAATAAAAACTTTTTTAGATAAATATATCTTTTTATTTTTAAATCAATTAAAATTTATATAATTAAAAATGAAAACATTTATTTTGAAAATATTCTTATAATCTTGTATATGACAACCCTGCTTTTTAATAAAAACTTCAACATGATTTATTACATAAAACTTCACTTGATACAATAAATAATGTCGAGAGGTTCAGTGTATTTTGGGGCTTAGGATCATTACATAAAAACTTGAAACATGAAATACAATATCTTTTTTGAAAACATCCTTTACATGACCACTAAATTCCCTCATACTTAGCATTGCATGAGATAACCTGAGGACATACATAAGAAAAGGGTGAGACATAAATCCCAGTAAGGGAATACACATGGAATAACATGAGGAGTACAATAAATGTTAGAAATTAGGAATATCAATAGAGCACAAGAGAAACATGAACATAAAGGCATGATAAAGCATGATAATCATTACATGGAAATGTGGCAACAACACTTAACATGGAATTAGCATGAGCCAAGGCTCATTGCATATAGAGCATGAGTAAACCATCACTGTACCTGATGCACGAGTAAAAACATATTTCACTTGAATTATCATGAGTCAACACTCATTGAAAATGACGTATCCTGATACTATACTTTACCCAATGCATTGGAGTGCTATAAGGTCACACCCTTCTTAAACATTTCATTTCATGCATAAGTGTGCCACATGGATCATAAAACATGGATTCATAAAACATAATAATTTATTCCAAGATAAAACAAGTGGAATTCATACATGAAACTTTATAATCAATAAGTAAATGTTCATAAAGGTGAATACACATGATGGTGAAATGGGTATGGTATTCACTACACAATGACATTGGCTTAGAAAATCGGTGCGATTTCGGCAGCGTAACGGCGTGACATAAGAATTCATAAAAAGGGTTGATGAGAGAGAAAGGGGTTTATCATCATATTTAAATGTAATGGACAGTATGGAGGTTATATAGATACATGTACCTGCAATTGTAATGGAATTTAGATTCATGATACATAAGTATTTCTTGAATGTAAAAGAGGAGAGAGAAGTTCCTTTCGGAATTTCGGCATAGTAACGGGTGTACATGGGAGGCATTTAATGAGAGAGAAAGGGGTATCCCATCATTCAAACATAAATAGGTAAGTATGAGGGAGGTTCTAAACCATACCCCAATATTCATAATTGAAATTAAAAGGGAAAAACAACTTAATGAAAATTGGTCAAAAATGAGAAAGGAAGAAAAAACCCTTACGTGGAAGTGTGATTCCAAAGGCTAGAGAGAGGACTGTGAGAGGATTATTGGGAGCTTGGGGAACCTTGAGAGGATTATAGAGAGCGTATGGTAGAGGTTGGAAGAACTCCAAGGGATTTGAGTGAGGTGGAATTTGGATCTTGGGTGGGTTTATATAGGAAAGATGAGGGAATTATTTATTATTTAAGTGTGGGACCCCTTATATTAAATTAATCCAAACCACAAACCATACCATAGTTTTTGCCCATGGGTTTTGGCAAAGGGAATAGGAAAACAATATTTTATAAGGCCAAAGTCCGAACTTCTTAAAATAATAGGGTTTCTTATGTGGAGGTGAGTCACTCTCCCATGGAAAATAATTTAAAAAGACAAGGTGTTTAATAAGTCTTGAGGGGTCCATTAATTCTTTGAAAAGTAAGTCAAAAAAACCCAAAATCACATTATTTTAATGGTAAAACATATATTGGACGCAATTAAAGATTATTGTATTTTATTACATCACTATTGGGTGATTATGATGTCTTAAAACACATTATATATTTAAACGTTATTTAATTTTTACCCAAAAATTTGACTGTCTCATATAATTATGAAAAATTTACCATTGGATAATTTTGACATCCTGATTCCAGAAATAACATTTATTTTATCTAAATAATTTTCTAAATATTTTAATTTTTAATTTTTAAATAAAAACTGACATTTATCGCAAATTCACGGGTTTTGACAGAAATGGCTTTCAAACCTTAATAAAAATTATAAATATATTCAAAAAATTATAAGATCATATATATTTAATAAAAATTAATTTAATAATAATAATAATATTTTATTAAAATATTATTTAATTCAAAAATCCCTTAATTTAATAAAATATAATTCTTAATTAAATAATAACTAAAAACACTATTTGTACTTTAAAAACTATTTACAATGTATCAAAACTGATAAGGAGGTATATTGATTATTATATAAAAAAATTTACATGAGAATTGTACTAGAGATTTTTTACATAACCCCTTAAAACAGCCGCATAAGACCTAAGGGTAAGGTGTGCGATGATGAGAGACTCTTGGGGTGGATCAGATAACATCGCTCGAGTGGTAATTTCTATCAACTTCCAATTTTCCCGTAGATGGTCTCGTTTGACCTTGACATGATGAAGATCAGCTTGGGCTTGGTCAAGAGAGAATACCAAAGACACCACCTCTTTTCTGAGCTCCGAAAAATGGGATTCGTATGGAGAAATTCTACTGGATGAGGCCATCGCTTCTTTTTTCTGAGTAAATTGGATTTGTTAAAGCCCTATATTTATACTAATCATGTGATCACTGTTCGACGACTATTTTAGAAACGGTCAAAAATTCTTAAAATAAAACCAAAGAAGTTGACATTTTATATAAACATAAAGAGACATTTAATTAGATCAAGAAGGATTTTCCTTAATGAAACTTTGGGTCGTTACAATATTCCCCCCTTAATAAATTTCTTCTTCGAAATTCTCCTTTTCCCAAACTAAAATAGATGTGGGTAACTCTGCTTCATCATTTCCTCTGATTTCCAAGTCTCTTCTTCAAACTTGTGGTTTCTCCACAACACCTTGACGAGGGGAATTGTCTTATTTCGTAGAACTTTTTCACCACGATCTATGATCTTCACTAGTTGCTCCTCATAAGAAAGATCATCCTCCAACTATACCACCTCAGAAGAGAGTACATGTGAGGGGTCCGGTATGTAATTCCTTAAGAGGGATACATGAAATACATCACGTACTTTAGCCATGGCAGGTGGAAGTGCTAGTCGATAGGCCACAACCCCGACAGGATCAATAATCTTGAAGGGTCCGATGTACCTTTGACTTTACTTCCCTTTCTTTACAAACCTCATGAGCTTCTTCCATGGAGATATGCATAGAAAAACAATTTCTCCAACTTTAAACTCAAGGTCATGTCGACAATTATCTGTATAACTCTTCGGTCGACTCTGGGTTGCCTTGATATGCTGCTGAATCGTTTTCACCTTCTCCACCATTTCTTCGACCATTTCTGATCTAAGAAGCTTACGTTCACCGACCTCATCCCAACATGCCGGTGTTCTGCACCTTTTCCCATACAGGGCTTCATATGGTGCCATTTGGATTCTCGAGTGGAAACTATTATTATAAGAGAACTCAACCAGAGGAATATGCTGATCCCATCCTCATTTAAAGTCCATTGAGCATGCTCTCAACATGTCGTCAAGTGTTTGGATAGTCCACTCAGATTGGCCATCAGTTTGAGGATGATATGCCGTACTGAAGTTCAGTTCAGTATTCAGAGCATGTTGAAGAATCTTCCAAAACATAGAGGTAAATCTTGGATCTCAGTCAGACACAATAGATATTGGTACTCCATGCAGCCTTACCACTTCCCTGATATATATCCATGCCAGTTGATCCAATGAGAAGTCCTCATGAATAGCAATGAAGTGTACAGTCTTTGTAAGATGATCCAAAACAACCCAGATTGCATTGTTGCCTTTGGATGTCCTCGGAAGTCCGGTGACAAATTCCATGGTGATGTTCTCCCATTTCCATTCTGGTATGGGAAATGATTGCATCATCTCATTAGACTTCTTCCTCTCTGCCTTCACTTGTAGGCACACCAGGAACTTTGATGTATATTCAGCGATATACTTTTTCATATTATCCCACCAAATGTTTTCTTGGAGATCTTGATACATCTTTGTGCTCCCTGGGTGAATAGAGAAATTTGAACTATGTGCATCATCCAAAAGTTCCTTCTTCAGCTCCGGACTTTATAAAACACATAGTCTTTTCCCAAACTGCACAATTCCTTCTTCATTAACATTAAACTCCGAGGATTTCCCTTTTTCGATAGCTTCCACCTGTATCTTATGCGAAAAGCAGTCTTGGGGATATCTTCCTTCTTCACCCTTACTTGATAATATCCTGACCGAAAGTCCACCATGGAGAAGTATTGTTCTCCACACAACTGATCGAACAAGTCATCAATTCATGGGAGAGTATACTTGTTCTTTATCATGATTTTGTTAATTTCACGACAATCTAAGCAAAGACGCATTGAACCGTCCTTCTTCTTGACGAAGAGGACTAGTGCACCCCATGGTGAAGCACTTGGGCGTTTAAACCCTTTGTCTAGATTCTCCTATAGTTGTTTCTTCAGATCTTCAAGCTCAACGACAGCCATTATATATGGAGTCTTGGATAGGGGTAACACCACAGGTATAAGTTTAATTGAGAATTCAACATATCTTCTAGGAGGAAGACCAAGCAGTTCCTCAGGAAACACTTCCGCGAATTCCCTCACAATAGGCATTTCTTCAGGGATGGTTTTCTTCCTTGGACTCAATCATCTAAGCCAGATACGCGTGCTCATAGGGCAGTAATATCCATTCTTGAGATGATGGAGCTAAAGGAGATTCATCTTCCTCCTTACACTTGTAAAGAATCAGGGGTCGATTCTCCATATGGAGTGTGATTTCCCTCTTTCGACAATTTATTTTGGCCCTATATAAGGAAATCCAATCCATGCCAAGAATTAAATCAAATTACACCAAAGGGAGTATGAAGAGGTTCGATGGGAAATTCAATCCACAGATTATAATAGGGGAGGACTTATACTCATGGTATGCAATGATTGCCCCATTTTATGTACTCACCAACATCTTCAATTCCATGATTTGTGGTGGTGCTGGGATTGTTCTACTAAACTTTCGAGATATAAAAGAATGCGTAGAACCTAAATGAAAAAGTAAGTTCACAATTTTTTAATGAATAACTAGCGTACATGTCACCACTTACTTGTCGGGGTTCACTTCGGCAGAAGTGATGGAAAAAGCTCTTCCTTTCTACCGTGGAGGTTTTTGGTTTCCTCCTAAAACCCTTGGATTAGGGCACTGATTATAAAATGACCCAGTTCTTTCCATTTGTAGCATTGAACAACGCGTTGAGGTTCGAACGAAGTGTTCTTATCGCCTGTCACAGCCACGTGCCTTTCTTGCCGACAGTTAATAGCTAGGTGCCCTTCTCTTCCACACCTGAAGCATTTCCTCATCCCCTTAAGGAAATTTCCAGGGTGCTTCTTTCCGTACTTTTGGCAGGAGGGGTGCTAGATCCTCTTAGCACCATTGGATTTATCCATTGGACGGAAAGAATTAAATTCCACCTTACGCTTCTTATCCCCCTGATACCCCTGTGATTCCATGATCTCCATTTCGACCTTAAGGGCACATCGGAAAATTTCCTCATAGTTGTCGAAGTCACGGATCGCTAATGCTTTCTGTAGGCTAGGCTTCATCCCACCAAATAAGTGGTCAACTTAGCATTCGGGGGTAACGACAAAGGCAGAAGCGTATCGTACAATCCTTGTGAAGTTTGCCTCATACGCTCCAACAGATTCTTCATCTTTTTTCTTGAGGGAAAGGAATTCCCTTTCCATATTATGTCGGAGGGTGCGCGGAAAATATTTATTTAAAAACATCTTCCGGAAATACTTCTATTCCAATGCCACGATCTCCTCCTCAGGCTTCGTATTTTTGATCAAAATCCACCATTGATCAGCTTCACCCTCCATATGACAAGCCTCCAGGAGAACCTTCTCTTGTTCAGAACATTTATGGATGAAGAAGATCATTTCAATGGAGTTGATCCATTGTTCAGCGATTGTGGGATCAGATGATCCACTAAAAGTACGAGGCCTTTGTCTCATGAAGCTCTCGATAGCAACTTGTCCTTTCTTAGGGGGGGGGGGGTTGAATGTTCCTCTTGACCCATTTTTCTATTCAATACTTGAGTTAGCTAAGAGAGAAGCGTGACAAAGTTTGTGATTCCCGCTCCCATTGGATTGGGCATCTCATTAGTACAGTCATCACACTGATCTTCACAACGTTTGTTAGCCCGAGTCCTCCTATTACCGGCCATTGGATGGAATAAAAGGAATGTTAGGGGTAACACATAAAGGTTAATCCAAGGACAAAAGTTGATGACTTAAAAAGTAAACTTTTATATCCTTAACTCATGAGTCTATAGGCTTCACTCTAGGATTTTCATGATCTACCTTCTAACATATATTCTTAGGGGCATTTTTTAATTACCTTAATAAGGGTTCATAATAATCTTTTGAATTTATCAAAACATATCCCCCGGGAGTGTCGTAACTAAGAGTGCAGAAAGGCCCATTTTCATGCACCAATTCCCGTTCGAGTCTAGCTCAAAGCGGTGTTTTCAGGTTTTACCCCTAGGATACATCTGTGCTAGAGCAGCCTCTACCTGCTCGTATCCAGACAAGGATGTATTTTCTTGATAGACCACTTACTCAGTACTTAACAGAACTTAGGGATGTTTTTATTATACTTAGTCTTGTCTCTAAGGATTTACTAGGGTTTTCTAATCCTAATCCCAAAAATAATCAAACCTATCCTTTGATACCAACTATGACAACCCTGCTTTTTAATACAAACTTAAACATGATTTATTACATAAAACTTCACTTGATACAACAAAGAAGATCGATAGGTTTAGTGTCTTTGGGGCTCAGGATCACTACATAAAAACTTGAAACATGAAATACAACATCCTTATTGAAAACTTCCTTTACATGACCACTACATTCCCTCATACTTAGAATTTCATGGGATAACCTGATGACATGCACAAGAAATGGGTGAGATTCAAGGCCCAGTATGGGAATACACATGGAATAACATGAGGAGTAAAATACATGTTAGAAATTAGGCATATCAATAGAGCACAAGAGAAACATGAACATAAAGGCATGATAAATCATTATAATTATAACATGGAAATGTGGAAACAACACTTAAAAAGGAATTAGCATGAGCCAAGGCTCATTGCACATGGAGCATGAGTAAAACCTCATTGAACATGAAGAACGAGTAAAACCTCGTTGCACATGAATTAGCATGAGTCAACACTCATTTCACATGACGTGTCATGATACTATACTTTACCCAACGCATTGGAGCACTATAAGGGCGCACCCTTCTTAAACATTTCATTTCATGCATAAGTGTGCCACATGGATCATAAAACATGGATTCATAAAAAATAATCATTTCTTCCACGATAAAGGAATGTTGAATTAATACATGAAAATTTGTAATCAATTTGTAAATGTGCATAATGTTTAATACCCTTGATGGAAAAATGGGCATGGTATTCACTACACAATGACATTGGCTTAGAAAATCGGTGCGATTTCGGCAACGTAACAACGTGACATAAGAATTCAAAAAAATGGTTGATGAGAGAGAAAGGGGTTTATCATCATATTTAAATGTAATTTAATGTATGGAGGTTATATAGATACATGTCCCAACAATTGTAATGAAAATTAGATTCATGATACATAAGTATTTCTTGAATGTAAAATAGGAGAGAGAAGTTCCTTTCAGAATTTCGGCATAGTAACGAGTGTACATGGGAGGCATTTAATGAGAGAGAAAGGAATCTCCCATCATTCAAACATAAATATGGAAGTATTAGGGAGGTGATAAACCATACCCCAACATTGATAATTGAAATTAAAAGGGAAAAACAACTTAAAGAAAATTGGACAAAAATGAGAAAGGAAGAAAAAACCCTTAGTTGGAAGTGTGATTCCAAAGGCTAGAGAGAGGCTTGTGAGAGAATTATTTGGAGATTGGGGCACCTTTGGAGGATTATAGAGAGAGTAGGGTAGAGGTTGGACGAACTCCAAGGTATTTGAGTGAGGAGGAAGTGGGAGATTGGGTGGGTTTATATAGGAAAGGTGAGGTAATTCTTTATTATTTAGGTTTGGGACCCCTTATATTGAATTAATCCAAAACACATACCATCCCACAGTTTTTGCCCATGGTTTTTGGAAAAGGGAAGAGGAAAAAATATTTTATAAGGCCAAAGTCCTAACTTCTGAAAATAATAGGGTTGCTTATGTGGAGGTGAGTCACACTCCCATGGAAAACAATTTAAAAAGACAAGGTGTTTAATAAGTCTTGAGGGGTCCATTAATGGTTTCAAATGTAAGTCAAACAAACCCAAAATCATAATATTTTAATGGTAAAACATATATTGACCGAAAATAAAGATCATAGTATTTTATTACATCACTATTGGGTCATTATGATGTCATAACACACATTATGTATTTAAACGGTATTTAAATTTTACCCAAAAATTTGACTGTCTTAGAAAATTATGAAAAATTTACCGTTGGATAATTTTGACGTCTTGATTCCATAAATAACATTTATTTTATCTAAATAATTTTCAAAATATGTTAATTTCCACTTTTAAAATAAAAACTGACATTTATCGAAAATTCATGGGTTTTGAGAGAAATAGCTTTCAAACCTTAATAAAAATTATAATTGTATTCATAAAATTATAAGATCAATTATATTTAATAAAAATTAATTTAATAATAATAATAATATTTTATTAAAATATTATTTAATTCAAAAATCCCTTAATTTAATAAAATATAATTCTTAATAAAATAATAACTAAAAACACTATTTGTACATTAAAAACTATTTACAATGTATCAAAAATGACAAGGAGGTATATTTATTATTATATAAAAAATTATACATGAACATAGTACTAGAGATTTGTTACATAACCCCTTAAAATAGTCGCATAAGACCAAAGGTTAAGGTGTGCGATGGTGACAGACTCTTGGGGTTGCTCGGATAACATCGCTCGAGTTGTAATTTCTATCAACTTCCACTTTTCCCATAGACGGTCCCGTTCGAGCTTGACATGATGAAGCTCAGCTTGGGCTTGGTCAAGAGCGAAGCCCAAAGATACCACCACTTTTCCAATATCTGACAAATGGCCATTGTATGGAGTAATTCTACCGGATGAGGCCACCGCTTCTTTTTTCTGAGTAAATTGGATTTGTTAAAGCCCTATATTTATACTAATCATGTTATCATTGTTCAATGGCTATATTAACAACGGTAAAAAATTATCAACATAAAACCAAAGATTACATTTTATATAAACATAAAGAGACATTTAATTAGATCAAGAGGGATTTCAATTAATGAAACATTGGGTCGTTACATTGTAGGGGAAGCTTTAACGATGTTATAATGGTGGAAAATAGCCTTACCCTCCTTATAAGTTTAAAAAAAGACATTCATACCTTAAATTTGTCGAAAAGGTCATAAAGTACCTTGTTTGGAAAATGATGGAAATATTCCATTAAAAAAATATACGGTCAAATAAGGGTATAAATGACTTTGACCCATAATCTAGTAAATAGTAAGAATGTTTTTAATTTCATTTTATTGAAAACACGGATGTGGATGATAAAGAGGTCCAAGAAGATACTTAAGTATTAACAACCTCAGATAAGTAAAAAGATTGTATAATTAACCCATACCTTGTACTTTTACTTATTTGATTGTATACTAACCTCCTGTATAATAGTTAAAACATTTTTATTAAATTATAAAAGAATCATATACATAAATATGATATCATATATGATCTTATAATATTGATTTGTTAATAATATTTTGGTAGTATCATCGTTTGGGTGGTAACTGATTGGTTTTCCATTATATGATTGGTTATGTAAGACATGTTTGTTATGGATAGGATGTATTTGATTCATATAAAGAATGATATTATGTTCATAAAAAATATTTTTAATCGTAAAAATTATTCCAGAATGATTATGATGGGGAATGAGTCTCATCGTGTTTGTGGAGACGGTAATCCGTACGTACGCACGAGTTACAATATCATTGTGTTGATGGTGAAATATTATGTAATTTTATGGTATATCATATATACCAAATCACTAACATGTTATATTTATTATTTACATCAGTTATACTCATTATTATACCCATCTAAATATTGAAGTGTTTGAATAACAAACTACACCACGATGTGGAGACGGTAAACCATACGTACACACGTATGGTGACTTTTCATTTATAGGATGGATAAAATAATGAATATGGTTGTACCATATTTATAATAAAATAAAAATATTTAGAAGGTACTGGATTTATTATTTTGGTATGGAGAGAACAAAGAAGGAGTAAGTGGAAGAAGAAAAGAACTTGAAAGAGGGTAGTGAAATTATTACCTCTTCTTTGGGTGTTTCCTTTTGAGTTGATCACAAGGGATCCATAGGTTTTATTTATGATCAATTTAAGGCCACTAAGTCTAAGGGATGATAGTTCAGAGGATATTTGGGGAGGTTTTGGCTGATCCAAATGTCTTTGGAGGTGATAATTTAAGAGAATAGGAAGTACCCTTTTATAAGAGAGGTGAGGGTCACCTTTTGAGAAGCTTGAAATATTATTTTATAATAAAATAATTTTCGGTTTATAATTGATAAAAATGATTTATTTATAGGATAATGTGGGCATGGGTCTAAAACCTCTCAACCAATAGGTTTTAGATAGGTGTATTTTTCAATATTAATATTATCTCTTAGATTTAGGTCTTAGTTAAATAGTTTGACATTTACCATGCCTCTTTGTATTTTTATATTATATAGTTGATAAACATACTATAACAAGCCAAGAGAACCCAAAGTGGTTCATTATTAATATATATAACTTTATTTAAGTCCTTTGGCCGAGCCTTATATTTTTATGAATATTATATCAATTAATAATATAGTCTTTGTTTTAAATACTCAATTATGTCAATTTTGACAATATTTAGTATTTGGTTTTTTTGAAACACATAAGAGCATGATTACTTAGAGAAAAATTTATTTAATAAACACTAACATGTCATATTAACCTATAAAATTAGTTTAATTCATCAGATTTCTCAATTTACATTTATTGGGATATTTATAAGATCAATTATTTTAATATTTCATTAATAAGGTAATTACTGCTTCATCATTGTGTCATAAGTAAATTAAATTATATAATGTCTAAAAATTATATATAAAATACCATTATGTAGGAAATATTTTTATCTTTCTAATGAATATTTATAGTTAAATTTATATTTTGTTTAACCCTATATGAAAAATGGGTTAGTTATTAAACTTTGAATTTAACACTTTCAACTCTTTAAATAAAATAATAAAAAATGCCCTATTCTAATCCAAGTGGACCAAAAGGATCATATTTTATTACTATTGTTTTTTTGGTCGAATTAAATTTATCAAATAGAATTAGTAAATATTTTAGGGAAATTATAATATCATTTTTACCCTTAATTACCCTATTTACTTGTAACCATGGTAAATTAAAGTCAATGTTACTATTCATCAAAAATTAGTTTCATCTTATTGAACCAAATTTTACTTACAGTTGTCAACCATGTCTCTCAAATATTTTAATTTAAACTCGCAGAAGTGGTAAAATAATGTTTTTTTGCAAATTTTTAAATTCTCTTAGAAGGTGAGTAAAAGATGGTAAAAAGTTCAATAAAATTTTATGTATCAAAACATATTATAAATTGAATCTAATGAATTATATTGAAAATATAAAGGTATTATGTACCTATTTCGACCTAAAATAAAATAAATTAAAATAACTAATTATTTAAATAAAAATTCAGTTTTAAACAATAACGCAGTGCTTTTCACTATTCATCAAAAATTGAAAGTTCTCAGAAAAATACCAAAAATTCACCGTAATCTAATTTTGATATTCCGAATAAAAAAAAATTCCATTTTGAAAATTAAAATTTATAAAATTTCAAAAAGAGGGTATTAATATTCATAACAGCTAGTTTCATTGGTCGTGGCGTCTTAAAACTCCATGTTGCGTACAATGCAAAATATTGTATTATTCAAAGGGAAACTTACCATGGAGGATTGAGGTGTTACATTCTACCCTCCTTAAAATAATATCATCCTCTAAATTTCTAGAATATTACTACATAAAACGATTCAGGCAGTTCTTCATCATAATTTCCTCGGGTTCCCATGATGCCTCTTCTGTGTTATGGTTTTTCCATAGAACTTTTACCAGACGAGTCATCCTGTTTCTCAGCACTTGTTCTCTTATATCAAGAATTTTGAAAGTATCTTCACAATATGACATATCAGGTTCTAGTTCAATTTCCTCATAGGTGAGTACATGCGTTTGGCCAGACATGTATTTTCTTAATATTGATACGTGGAACACATCATGAACTTTGGAGAGACTTGGAGGCATCCCAAAATGATAAGATAAAACTCCAATTCGTTCTAGAATTTTGAAATGTATGATGTATTTTGGACTCAATTTACCCTTCTTAACAAAACTTATAACACCCTTCCATGGAGATACCTTCATGAAAACATGGTATCCTACATGAAATTCCAAATCCATCCTTCGGTTATTGACATATCTCTTTTTCCTAATTTGGGCTGCATTGAAGTTGTTTTGGATAACCTTCACCTTTTCCATTTTTTACTCAACAAGTTCTAAGCCTACAATGTTTCTTTCCCCATAATCATCCCAACAAATTGGTGTGTGACATCTCTTTCCATATAATTCTTTATATGTTGCCATCAGAACACTTGAATGGAATCTATTGTTATAGGAAAAATCTACCATATGTAAATATTGATCCCACATACCTCGAATGTCATGTGAGAAAGATATCAACATATCTTCTAAGGTTTGAATAGTATGTTCTGATTGTCCATCAGTTTGAGGGTGGTAGGCAGTGCTCAAACGAAGTTTAGTATCCAGGGCCTTCTGAAGACTATTCCAAAATTTTGATGTAAAATGGGGATCACAATCAGAAATAGTTGATAAGGGTAATCCATAATGTCTTACAACTTAATTAATATATAGTCTTACCATACGTTCAAGTGGTAAATATTCTCTTATAGAAAGAAAATGTGAGGACTTGGCATGATAATAAAACATGACCCATATTGCATCATTCCTTCTAGGAGTATTTGGTAGCCCCATGACAAAGTCCATCGTAATATTATCCAATTTACACTAAGGTATGTGAAGAGGCTGCCTGAATCCTCTAGGTAGTTTCCTTCCAGCTATCACTTGGTGAAAAACCATACATCTTAACACAAAATCAGCAATCTCCCTCTTCATGTTGTCCCACAAAAAAAGTTCCTTCAAATCATTATATATCTTGGGGATCCTATGGTGTATAGAGAAATTGGTGCTATGAGCATCATCCAACAATTCCATTTTCAGATTAGGTATGTTAGTAACACAAAGTCTCTTCCCAAATTTCAAAATTCCATCTTCATATATGAAGTTACTCAATCTCCCATCATTCAGGGCTTTAATCTTCTTTTAAAACTCCTCATCATTAGTCTGAGAACTCTATCCTTTCTAGTAATGATGGTTTGAAAACCATTTGACAAATTATTGATGATTCACTTTCCAAGGTTATTCCCATATCCATCTTTACTAGATCCATGATAATAAGATCCCTTTCAACACTCATATTGTTCAAAACTCCATGATCCTTTCTACTCAAAGCGTCTTCCACCTTATTTTCCTTCCCCCATATGGTAGTGTATAGTGTGATCATAATCCTTGAGTAGTTCAAGCCATCGTATTTTCCTCATGTTGAGTTCTTTCTGTGAGAAAATATACATCAAACTCTTGTGATCAGTATAAATCTCACATTTTTCACCATAGAGATAGTGTCTCTATATTTTTAGAGCAAATATTATAGCTGATAACTCAGAATCATGAGTAGGATAGTTTTCTAATGAATTTTTAGCTATCGTGATGCATACTAAATAACTCTATCATTCTGCATAAGGACACAACCAAGTCCTTTATTTGAATAATCACTATAAATAACAAACCCATCATTCACTGATGGTAGAGTCACGTTAATAGCATTTGAATAATATTCTCTTCAGTTCTTCAAAAAATTCTTCAAACTCTTTTTTCCAAAACAATTTAACCCCTTTATGTGTGATCATGGTTAATGGGTTAGCCAACCCGGGAAAATTCTAGAAAAAACATAGATAATAACCTACTAAACCAATAAAACTGCATACCTCAATTATACTCATTGGTGATGGCCATTCTTGGATTTCCTTGGTCTTTGAAGGATCAATAGATATTCCATCCTTAGTTATAATATAGCCAGGAAAAGAAATCTCCTGAAGCCAGAATTTAAACTTGCTAAACTTCCCATATAATTCATTTCTTATAAGAGTCTTTAGAATAAATCACAAGTGATTTTCATGATCTACATAGCTTTTGGATAATACCAAGATATCATCAATAAATACCACTACAACGTCATCAAGATATTCCTTGAAAACTCTATTCATTAGATCCATGAAGACAGTGGGTGCATTAGTCAATCCAAAATGCATTACTGTAAACTCGTAATGCCTGTCCCTAGTTCGAAATGCTGTCTTTGGAATGTCTTCCTTCATGACACATAACTGATGGTATCTAGATCAAAGTCCAATCTTTGAAAAATATTGATCTCCATGAAGTTCATCAAATAAATCCTCAATGTGAGGTAGGGGATACTTGTTTTTTATTGCTATAGCATGGATCTCCCTCTAGTAAATGCACAACCTCATAGATCCATCTTTCTTCTTAACAAAAATGAAATGGATCAACATGGAGATACAGTAGGGAGAATAAATGCTTTATTACTAAATTACTCTAGTTGTTTCTTTTGTTCAACTAATTCGACAGTGGCCATTCTATAAGGGGTCTTCGATATCGGCCTTGAACTAGGAATTAAATCAATGGAAAACTCAATTACTCATTTTGGATCATGTCTAGGTAAATCCTATTTAAATACATCAACATATTCTCACACAATAGGTACATCCTCTTTTCGAACATTATTTTTCTCACCCATAGTTATTTCATTCTCTTATTCTACAATAATTGAATTTAGTAGAGCTACTAGTGGTGGATCAAGATAAGAATTAGGTAGTGAAATTTCTTCTCTAAAGATAAGGTACTCTTTATCATCATCAAAAATTGTAACCTGCATCTTCTTAAAATAATTTTTTCCATCATGGTCTGAAATAAAATCCATTCTAAGGATTATATCAAATTAAATCATGGGTATGATGATAAGATTAGCAGATAAAGAACATTTATATGCCCTAATGGGAACTAATTCACAAAACTTTGTTGCGATGATACTTCCCTTGGGCGTTTTTACTGGGAACTCCAGTGTTAATTCAAATTGAAAATATCTAATTTTCTTAGAAAACTAGGAAGATATGAAACAATGGGATGATCCAGAATCAAATAAAACATTGGCTAAACATGAAGAAACCATTAAATTACCTGCCACCATGTCTTTTGGAGCTTCAATCTCAGCTGTAGTGATCGCATAAGCTTGGCCTTTTTCCCTTGGTGTTTTCTGATGTATGTTTCCTTGGCACTTAGGAAATTCATTTTCATAATTCCCTCTTATATAAAATTGTAGCATTAAACATTGCCAAACACTTTCTTCCCCTTACAATCACGAGATTGGTGGCCTTTTTCACCACAATTATAATAGACTCCCATTACCTTTCGGCAAGTACCGGGGTGCTTCTTCCAAAATTCACCACATGATAGATATTCAAAATATCCATTATTCCCCTTATTTCCATTTCCAGAGTGTTCAATAGATCTCTTTTTCTCTAGATTTTCTTTAAAGTCATAATGCATAGAGAATTCTTTTTCTATCTTGATAGCGCATGAGACTATATCTTCGTATGATGAGAACAAATGTGAGACTAATTCTCGATAGAGAAATGGTTTTAACCCATCATAAAATCGATCTATATTACTACTTGTGTTACATATATAATCTGCTTCATGCCTTTCTAACCTTGTAAAGTTGGCCTCATACTTTGCGACACTCTCATCCTCCTTTTTCCTCAAACTCAAAAATTGTCTTTCAATATATACTCTATCGTCATGAGGAAATTATTTTTTTAATAAAATTTCTTTAACTACCTCCATTCCATGTTCAATACTTCTTCATATCCCTTTTTGTTTTGGATTAATGACCACTATTGATCTGTATCTCCCGTGAGGCGATAAAATACCATGAAAACATTTTCCCTTTCACTACTCCCCAAAGCATGAAATATTTTCTCCAAGGAATTTATCCATTTCTTAGCTAATAATGGATTTTAACTCCCATTTAATGGTGGGGGTTGTTTCCTCATGAAGCGGTCTAACATTGATCCTCCGTGTTGTGGATTAGGGTGCTTCATATGGGTAAGGTTATTATTCATAACCTAAGTGAGTTTTCCTAGTACGGTGATAAGATGATCAGCACCAGTTGTGTCACCAGCTCCACTATAATTATCTTGAGTAGGAAGGAAATCCCTACATGGATTCCATGCATTTCTATGGTTTCCATTCCTTCCACTAGGTGCCATTTCTAAACAATATCATAAAATAGATTATTTTTTGAATCGCAATACATAATTCCAAAATTGTAAAACACATAACATAAATTGAACAGTTTGTGGATATAATTCATAATCATAAAAATATTTTCTTTGAGGAGTTATATAATACTAAATCATTCATAATGGTTTGTAAAAAAAATTTGAATTATCCTAAGAATATCCCATGGGAGTTTCGTAACCAAGAGTTCAGCAAGGCCCTTTATAATGCACCAGTTCCTATTCAAGTCTAACTCAAAGTGGTGTTTTCAGGTTTTACCCCTAGGTACATGTGTGCCAGAGCCGCCACTGCCTGCTCATATCCGGACAGAGATATATTATTCTAAAAACTCAAAAAACCTCTACATTACTAAAATTCTATAATGTTCTTCTATATTAATCTTCAAAGTCTATCTTAGGGTAATGTTCTCTAATCAGTGTTTTTCTAAATCTTGCTTTCAAGGTTTGTACTAAAAATCCACTGATACCAACTAAAACCCCCCGATCCCAGTTACCCAGAGTTGGTGAATTATTACATAACATTGGCATGATCACAAGGGATAAAATCCCTAAAGACTGATCAATTTAGTAGCCTTGGAAGTACTAGATACATTTATAAGTTTTACATTACATTTTTCAATAAAAACATCAAAAACATTTTTTCCCCATTGACAACACTTATATCCTTAGCCTATCCATGAAAGTCAACCATAAAATATTTCTTCACATCCTGGAAAAAATAAAACATAGAAAGGGGTGAGCTCATATGCTCAGTAAGGAAAGCAATATAGCGGAAACTTTCATAAATAGTCATAACCAATTAACGTAATGTATTAGAATAAAACATAAGCCTTTTAAACATAAAATTCTGCATAATATGGACTATAGAAATCAAATATTTCCATTTAATTATTCACATGGATATTCTACTAGTCTAATAATCACATTCAATATCAATAACCAATTTTGTAATGATGGAATGCATAATGCCAGACTTCATAAGCACAAAGTCAAGGCCCTGTGCCAAGACTACAAATAATATTTTGTCTATAACTTGTGCCAAAACACTAGTTTGTCTCATGAGACCTACCGATGCATCTAGGATAAATAGAAGGCTCCACCCATCACTTACTAAGTCCAATGCATTCCTCATATGAAAAGGTTTAAACATAATATAAACATTCATATTAAAACTAGCATACGAAAAGTCAATACATTATCCATAAACCTTGAATGGTGTAAAAATAACACATCCATAGTAAAAAATATCACAAATCCTTCAATACAATACAAAAGTTTTGTATCATAATAAATTAACTTCAAACAAGCTTAAAATCCATCAATGGATGTTGACATACATGAAATCAAAACTTTTTTATAGAAATATCTCTTTCTATTTTGAAATCATTTAAAAGTTACATAACGATAAAAGAAAAAATTTATTTTGAAAATATTCTTATAAGATTATATGGGAAGCTTCGACGATGTTATAATAGCGGAAAATATCCACACCCGCCGTATAAGTAAAAAAAATGAAATTCTTTCCTTAATTTTGTCGAAAAGGTCATAAAGTACCTTGTTTGGAAAACGACCGAAAGATTCCTTCGAAAAAAATATATGGTCAACTAAGGTTTAAAATGATTTTGACCCATAATCTAGTAAATAGTAAGAATGTTTTGAATTACATTTTTAAGAAAAAACGGATGCAGATGATAAATAGGTCATAGTAGATACTTACGTATTAACAACCTCAGATAACTAAAGAGATTTTTAAATTAACCCTTACCTTGTAATTTTCCATAGTATATGGTATGTTAAACTCCTTAATAATTGTTAAATCATTTTTATTAAATTATAATAGAATCATATACATAAATATGGAATCATATATGATCTTATAATATTGCATTGTTAATAATATTTTAGAAGTATCATCGTTTTGGGTGTTAACTGATTCGTTTTCCTTTATATACCTGGTTACCTAAGCCATTTTTGTTATGGATAAGATGTATTTGATTAATATATAGAATGATATTATGTTCATAAACATTATTTTTAATCATAAAAACAATTCTACAATGATTACGATGGGGAATGAATCTCATCGCGTTTGTGGATACGGTAATCCGTATGTACGCACAAGTGACAATATTATTATATTGTTGGTGAAATCATATGAAATTGGATGGTATACCATATATACATAATCATTAAAATTTTATATTTATCATTTAAATCATTTATACTCATTATTATTCCCATCCAAATAATGAAGTGTTTGAATAACAAACTACACCATGACGTGGAGATGGTATGCCATACATACGCACATATGGTGAATTTGTCATTTATAGGATGGATAAAATAACGAATATCATTGTACCATATTTATAATAACATCACAGTATGTAGAATTTACTAGATTTATTATTTTTGTATGGAAAAAACAAATAAAGAGGAAGTGGAAGAAGAAAAGAACATGAAAGAGTGTGGTGAAATATTTACATCTTCTTCGGGCGTTTCCCTTTGAGTTGATCAAAAGGGCTCTATAGGTTGGCTTTATGATCAAAGTAAGGCCTCTAGAAAAAAGGGAGGATATTTGAGAGGTTATTTGATAAGGGTTTTTCCAAACCAAACGGATTTGGAGGTGTGAATTTAAGAGAAAGGGAAGTACCATTTTATAAGAGAAGTGAAGGTCAGTTTTGGAAAAGCTTGAAATATTATTTTATAATAAATAAATATTCTCTTTATAATGGCTCCAAAATGATTTATTTAGAGTCTAAGGTGTGGATGGGTCTAAAACCTCTCAACCAATAGGTTTTTTATAGGTTTATGTCACCATATTAACCTTATCGTTTAGATTTAACTCTAAGTAAAATTGATTGACATTTACCATGTCTCTTTGTATTTTTATATTATATGGTTAATGAACATACTATAACAAGACAAGAGAACCCCAAGTGGTTATTTATTAATATATATTACTATATCTTTGTCCTTTTGATGATTCTTCTTTTTTTAGGAATATTATATCAATTAATAATATAATATTTGTTTTAAAAACTCAATTATGTCAATTTTGACACTATTAAGTATTTGGTTATTTTAAAAATCTTAACAGCATGATTACTTCAACAAAAATGAATTAATCAACCCTAAAAAGACTTATTAACCATGAAAATTAGTGGAATTCATCAGAAGTCTCAATTTACATTTATTTAGATATTTATAATATCAATTATATTAATATTTTATTAATAAGGTAATTACTGCATCATCATTGTGTCATAAATAAATTAAATTATTTAATGTCTAAAAATAATAAATAAAATACCATTACGTATGAAATCTCTTTATATTTCTAATGAATATTTATATTCGAATTTATATTGTGTGTAACCCTATATTAAAAATTCTTCAGTTATTAAACATTGAATTTAACACTTTTAACTCTTCTTTAAATAAAATAATAATAAATGTCCTAATCTAATCCATGTAGACCAAAAGGATAATATTTTATTCCTAAGGTTGTTTTTTTGTCGAATTAAACTTATCCAATGTAATTAGAACATGTATTATGGAAATTATAATATCATTTTTACCCTTAATTACCCTATTTACATTTAACCGTGGTAAATAAAAGTCAGAAGTTACTATTCACCAAAAATTATTTTCATCTTATTGAACCAAATTTTACTTAAAGATGTTAATAATGTCTCTTGGATAATTCAAATTCAACTCAAAGAAGCAGTAAAATTATGTTTTATGCAAATTTGTAAATGCTCCAGAAGGTGGGTAAAAGACGGTAAAAATTTCAATAAAAGTTTATGTATCTAAACTTATTATAAAATGACAACAATGAATTACATTGAACATATATAGGTATTACGTATCTATTTTTAGCTAAAATAAATTAAAATAAATCAAATAATTATTTAAATAAAAATTCGAATTTAAACAATAACACAATGTTTTTCACTATTAATCAAAAACTAAAAGTTCTCATAAAAATACAAAACATTCACCCTAAACTAATTTCGATATTCCAAATCCAAAAATAAAGTCCATTTTGAAAACTAAAATTTATAAAATTTAAAAATGTGGGTAATACTATTCATAATGGCTAGTTTCATTGGTTGTGGTGTGGTAAAACTCAATGTTGCGTTCAACACAAGCTACTACATTATTCAAAGGGAAATGTACCGTGGAAGCTTGGGGTGTTACAAAATTGATCCTCATAACCACTAAAAACTGTTATAAATGAAATTAAAAGGATTATACTAAACCATTACATATAGATGAGGTTCTGGAATTATTAATTAATAAATCTAATTTGTTTATTCAGGTATTTAATAACAAGTTGAGAACAACAATGGATTTAAGGTAAGGGATCCTCTCCATTTCTCTCTTAATCAGGATTTTCCTCTATGCTATTCCATTTTATGTGTAATCCCAAATGATGGGGTATGATTATGAACATCCCCTATACTTCCCTCATGATGTATAAGTAATGAAAACCCCCCTTTCTCTCTCATAAAACCCTCTTAGGTATACCCGATACCATGCCAATAAAGCACAACGAATTCTACCCAAATCATTTTTCTTCATTTGTGTTGTCTTTTCTTTCGTTATATAAATGTGGAGTTATCTTAACTGTTTATGTACATATTCTAAATTATTTTTAGTTTTAAAAAATTCTTCTATGAAGTCCCTTTCATCACTCTATTTTGGAGATTTACATGTTTTAAAAAGATTCTCTCCTAAGAACTTTCCGATAAGAAAAAATGTTTTAAGGTAACTTCCACAATTTTTACCTAATTTAAAGAGCACTATATCCTATATTTTAAAAAACCATTGTCTTTATAAAATCAGTATTTTTATTATGAAAACCTTCTTTGTTCAATTCTGGTTTTATATAAAATATTTTCCTCTTTTCTATTTTAAAAGCTCTATGGTATTTTCCTTAAAACCACACAAAAATGTTTCTCAAATACATTTCTTATATGTTGTCACTTGGGTTTGACACCACCTACCATGTTATATTGCTATTTTACCTTATGAATGTCCATGTATGTTATAATCTCTTTCTTTCATGGACACTTTCATGATACACTCATTGGTTATTCTTTAGATCATGATTGTGGTACCCAATTCTTTCCATGGTTATCCTTGTGTTTATGTATGGTTGATTTTGAATGATTATTTATGTGGAAAGAATATTCATGAAAATGTTGAGATGGGTGTTCCCAGATAGCGCTCCAACGCATTGAGTAAATTTAAGTATCATGAGATACAATGTGAAATGGGATCGATGGTTAGCCTAGACCCATACTAAAATGGTAAACGGGGTTGGCAGTTAGCCTTGACCCATACTAAAATGGGAAATGGGATTGGCGGTTAGCCTTAACCCATACTAAAGACATGTTTTTTGATTCTACCACATTTATACGACTCCATTATTATATGATACGATTTTATATATTCCATGCTTTGGAAATCATTATTTCATTCCTCCTAACTCATGTGCTTAAGACGTATCCTTATGTTCATTCACTTACTGGGATTTTCATATAATCCCTTTTTTCAGGTGTTCCCCAGGGTACCCTACACAGATGTAAGGGATCAAAGGATGTTAGGAGCTCTTTGTGGAGATTAAATAAATAAATGTTTTTTTAGCCCCATGTTTTATGTTTTATGTTCCTAGTCTACCAAGACACAAGACATAATGATCCTTAGCTTGTACTTTGAAGTATAATTATGCTTAAAATAATGTATTGTTAAATATAAAAGGGTTGAGTCACTATAGTTGGTATAATAGGATGGTTTAGTTATTTTTGTAGATTAGGAATGGAGCACTATAGTAAGAAGCATAAGGATGAGACTAAGTATAAGAAACAATTCCTAAATTTTTCTGAGTATTGAGTATGTGGTTTATCAAGAAAATACATCCCTATCTAAATACAAGTAGGTAGAGGTGGCTCTAGCATACATGTATCTAGGGGTAAAACCCAGAAACATCGCTTTGAGATACACTCAAATGGTAATTGGTACACGAAAACAGGTCTTACTGCACTCTTGGTTACGACACACCCAGAGGATATGCTTTGGTAGATTAATGAGCTTAGTACAAACAAATATTAAGGGAAAAAATCCCATAAGAACCTAAGTTAAGAAATAGATCGAGGATAACCTATATTTAAACCTAAGGAATCAAGAGTTATGATACACTTATTCTTTATAAGTTTATCCTTTTATGTTCAATGTTTCCTTTTTATGCTCCATAGATAAGTATTCAAGACCTCTAATTACACGATCTTTTTATTAGTTAATTTTGGGATATAGAAGAACACGTTCCAACAACCCATGCGATAGGTAACGTGAATATTTCCCAAATTATATTCCTGATATGGTGGGAGCGGGAGCGGGTGCTCAAAACATCATGGAAATAAGTTCTCAGCTAGCTAGAGTTATGAATAATAACTTGAATTATGCAAAACGCCCTACTCCTTTAAGGAAAGACCAAGTTACCTTAGAATACTTCATGTGGAAAATTCCTCCCATGTTTAGTGGATATTTTGATCCCGTCCACATGGAACAATGGATTAGCTCCATTGAGTAGATATTCTTCGTCCTCTAGTTCTCGTAAGAAGAGAATGTTGTACTGGTGGTCTATCATTTTTAAGGGGAAGGTGATCAGTGGTGGACAATGATCAAGAATACAAAGTCCGGAGATAAAATTGATTCCATGGATTTGAAGGAATTAAAGAGGATATTTTTCAACAAATATTTTCCTTGAACCCTCCATCTCAATATGGAAAGAGAGTTCCTCAGACTCAAGTAGAAGGAAGATGAGTCCATCGAGGCATATGAAGAAAACTTTACAAGGATTCCAAGGTACACCTCTGGCTTTGTCATGATCACTGAGAGCAAGGTGGATTGCTTATTTAGTGAACTAAAGTTGAGTCTATGAAAAGTGTTGGCGATTCAAGACTTCGACTGTTATGAGGATGTTTTCCATTGTGCCCTCAAGGATAAAATGATGATTGTAGACTCTCAGCTGTATCATGGGACCAATGAAAAGAAGTGGAAAATGGAGAAAAACATCGGTGGTTCATAAAAAAACCCATGATGGAAAGAATCCTAACATTTCGCCTTATAAAAGTTGTGGGAATAAGTATCCCGGTAACTGTCTAAAGGGAACCAAGAATTTCATCAAATGTGGAATGTTTGGTCACATGTCCAAGAACTGCCGAAGGGATATGAAAAATCCTACTAATGTTAAATAATAAAGGAAGGTTTAGATCAACACTCATCCTAAAGTTATGTTTTACAACTTCAAGGAGCATGGGCAGTATACAAGAAATTTCCCTAAGCCTAGGGATGTCTGATGCAATCAACAACATCCTCCAAGAAAATAAGGAAGGGATTATGTTATCACTACTACAGAGGTGGATCCGAACAATTATGTTGTGACAAGTGAGCTAGTTATTCTTTCAATAATAGTGAATGTACTATTTGATTCTAGTTCTACGCATTCTTTCATATCTTGAAAGTTTAGTAGAACTATTCAAACACCACCTCAAATTTTTGAGGAAAAGTTATCTTTGAGAACAGTAAATGGGGAAATTATTGCTTCTATGTTTTATAACTCCTCCCCAGTTAATTTTTTTGGACTCAACCTCCATGAAATTCTCATCATACATCCTTTAGTGGATTCCAACACTTTCTTGGGCATGGATTGTATACCTTTATACAAAGAAAACATCAACTGTCGGGAAAGGGAGATCACTCTTCACATACCAATGCATCCTCTAATTTGTTACATGTGTAAGTAAGAAGATGAATCTCCTTTAGAATTTCCATATCAAGTAAGGATATTGCTGCCTTGTGAGCAGGCATATCGAGCTCAAATGACTGAGGAAAATGAGAGAATCATTCATGAAGAAATTTCCATCGTGAGGGATTACACTGATGTATTCCCTGAAGAGTATCCTGGTCTTACTCCCGAGTGAGAGGTTGAGTTCTCAATTGAACTTATCCCTAAATCTCTGCCTATATCAATGAAACCTTATAGAATGGACACTGTGGAGCTGGAAGAGATGAAGAAGCGGTTATAGGAGATTATGGAAAAGGTTTTTATACACCCGAGTGCTTCACCGTGGGGTGTGCCCGTCCTCTTCATCAAGAAGAAGGATGGATTAATGCACCTCTTCATTGATTATCATGATCTCAATAAAATCACGATAAAGAACTAGTATCCCCTTCCACGGATAGATGACTTGTTTAATCAGCTTTGTGTTTCTAGTTATTTGTCTAAGGTGGACCTTCAGTCGGGATATCACCAATTAAAGGTGGGGAAGGAAGATATTCACCAGACTGCCTTTCGAACGAGGTATGGAAACTATGAGTTCATAGTGATTCCCTTCAGACTCACTAATGCTCTAAAAATTTTCATGTATTTAAGGAATAGAGTCCTTAGAGATTAGCTCGACAAATTTGTGGTATTCTTTATGGATGAAAATCTGATATACTCAAAGATCAAGGAGGAACCTGGGGAGAATATGAATACTATGTTAAAGACATTTTGATTGCAGAAGTTGTATGAAAATACCATAAATGTGAGTTCTAGAGGGAGTATGTATCATTCTAGGGGAATGTTATCACTAGAAAAGGGATATCTATGGACCCTTCCTTGACGAAGGCAATTGAAGACTGGCCCATGACAACTTCTGTAACAGAGATCCGCATCTTTCTGGGTCTAGCTGGGTATTATTGACGATTTTTGAAAACAAATCATGATTGTAAAACCCAATTACCAAGATGATATGGAATGGAGTAAAGTTTCTCTGGACACAGGAATGTGAAGACTGTTTCAAGGAGTTGAAAAAGAGGCTTATCACTGTGCCAATACCCACACTCCCTAAAAGTGGAGAACTTTTTGTGGTGCATAATTATGCTTCTAAGAAAGGAATAGGTTATGTGATAAGGTTAAATGATAAAATGATAGCCTATTCCTCAACATAACAAAAAATCCATGAGAAAAACTATCCTACACATGATCTGGAGTTGGCGGTGGTGATATTTTCGTTGAAAATATGAAAACATTATCTCTATGGGGAGAAGTGTGAGATATATAGTGACCACAAGAGTCTATAATATATATTCACCTAGAAAGAGCTTAATATGTTCCATAAAATATGGATAGAGCTCATCAAGGATTATGACATCTCAATCCACTACCATCCTAGTAAGGAAAATAAGTTGACAAATGCTCTAAGTAGAAAGGATCCTACATCTTTATCAATGATGAGAATTGAAAAGGATCATATCTTCTTATATATGAAAAGGATGGACATCAGAATCATTAAGGGTGTAACAACATCAATACTTTCTCAAGTTATTTCTCAAAAAACCCCCATGGAGGAAAGAAAGGATGCTTAGAGAAAAGATGTGGAAATTTGGAAGAGGGTGGAAGCTATCAGAAATGGGAAATCCTCTAATTTCAAAATTGATGAGGAATGAGTTGTAAGATCTGGGAAATGATTATGTAGACCATCCACTCCATAGATAAAGAAGAATCTATTGAATGATTCACATAGCTCGACCTTCACTATCCACCCAGGTAGCACAAAGATGTATTGAGATCTTCAAGAAAACTTTTGGTGGTACAATATGAAAAGGTAGATTTCTGAATATACATCAAAGTGTTTGGTATGTCAGTAAGTGAAGGTTGAGAGGAAAATGTCTATGGGGATGATGAAACCACTACCCATACTACAATGGAATTTGGAGAACATTACCATGGAATTTTTCACTGGACTTCCAAAGGACATCCAGAGGAAACAATGCTTTATGGGTCATTGTGGATCATCTTTAAAATATATCTCACTTTATTGCTACTCAAGAGGACTTCTCATTGGATCAACCTACACTGATTTAAAATAAATAAGTGGTAAGGTTGCATGGAGTAACACTATCTATTGTATCCGATCATTATCCAAGATTCACCTTGATGTTCTAGAAATGTCACTATCATGCTCTAAGCACTGAACAAAACATCAGTATGACCTAATATCATCAATCTAATGGCCAATATGATTGAACTATTTAGACCCTGGAAGACATGTTGAGAGCGTGTTCTATTGAATTAAAATGAGGATTGCACCAAAATCTTCCACTGTTTGAATTCTCCTACAATTTTTTTTAACTCAAGCATCTTAATGGCACCATATAAAGACCTTTATCGGAAAAGGTGAAGAACAATGGCGTGTTGGGATGAAGTTGGTGAGCGTTAGCTGCTAGGACCTGAAATGTTCGAAGAAAAAGTAGAGAAGGTGAAAAATATTCAGAAGTATATCAAGGTAGCCCAAAGTCGATAGAAAATTTATTCAAACAATCGTCGATGATACCTTGAGTTTAAAGTTGTAGACATTGTATTACTACACATATCTCCAGGGAATAAGGTCATGAGGTTTGGAAAGAAAGGAAAGTTAAGTCCTAGGTACATCAAACCCTTTGAGATCCTTGATCGACTTGGATCTATGAGATATCGACTAGAACTTCCACCTATCATGTCGAATGTACATGATGTCTTTCATATATCCCTCTTAAGGAAGTACATACCATACCCTTAACATGTACTCACTTTAGAGGTGGTACAATTGGAGGATGATATTTCCTATGAGGAGTAGCCAGTGATGATCTTGGATCATAGAGACAAATTTCTATGGAACAATACTTCTCATCTAGTCAAGGTACTATGGAGAAACCATATGTTCGAAGATGAAACATGGGAACTGGAGGAACCAATGAAGGTAAATTACCCCCATCTCCTATAATGTAACATGAAATTTCGAGGGCGAAATTTCTTAAGGGGGGAAGAATGTAACAACCCAGTGTTTTTCAATGGAAATTCACTTATTATAAATATGACATAAAATCAAATGAAAACAAAACATAATAAACTACTAAGTGATAAGTGACCTTTAAACATAAGTTTGTGACTTCTGTGTTTAGAATTTTGAAAATCTCCCAATCACAATTTCAATTTGTTTGTTATTTGGAGTCTGATAAGAAAAACCTATTTTTTGGGGAATAGTAAACTACCCTTATGAATAGTAACATACCCTTATGAATAGTGATATAACCAAATAGAATGTAACCTTATTTATTATAATATATAAATAATATTCAAGTAGAATGTATGATATACCTATATTTTAGAATAAGTAAATGAATGTTTAAATACTGGATTTTGATAATAAATCATGATTCTAATTAAATATTAAAATAATCATATAGAGAAAATTATTTTTGAAAAATGGATTTCATTATTGGATTCTACACATCAAAAAATGGTTAGGTTGAAATTTTGAGATTTTTCTGAAATACTTGAATTTTTTATGAGTAGTAAAATACGATAATTTACGATAAATGCTATGTAATGGATTTGTTGAGTCATTGATGATGATCTGATGACGTAAGACAAATTGGTTCGAAGTCACATGCCTTTATTACTATTTTTTTCATGTAATAATCACTATTTATGGTCTTGAGGGGAAATAATAAACTAATGATTATAATTTTATGAAAACCCTCCTCTCCTCCACTATAAAAACCCCCACACTCCCTCTTCTCTTCAATAATCTCAAGCCTTGTGCCTTGCCAATATTCTGACCAAATATCTCCCAAAACTCCTACCCCACTTCCAAAAGACCCTATCCTATTCATAATACAAAAACCTATCCCCTTACGTGGTTCTTAAAGGAGAATGTCTCAAGGGGTAAATTCCCCTTTCCAATTCCTTCATTACTTTTAAGTTCTTTTCTTTTTTGTTTCTTTCCTCACCTCCCATCACCCAAATAGTATGATAACTTTAGTAACATACATGTACTGGAATATTTTTATTCTAATGAGATATTATATTTTCTTCTCTCCTTTCTCCCCATTTATTTGAAATAAATGAAAGCACCATTTGAGATGTGCTAATTTAGCACATTCAAGGATAACATTTTATAAATTTCTACTTTCATATTTAATTATGGTCATGAAACCATTTTCTCTACGGTTGAACCAGATTTTTATATATGTAATATATCCCATTTTTGATTCTTTAACCTTTTTGTACAAATGGAATTAAGTTATAAATCAAAACATGTTCTTTGTAATCAAACCCACCAATTAACAAAAACAGTTGACACCATGGTTTTATATAATAAATTGACTTCACTCTATGTAACCAAATTATATTTAAAATTATGTAATATCATGGATGTTTACTAATATCATATAAATTTAATTTTGGAAAACCACTTTCATCTTATGTGTTTATCAAAAAATGAATATAAGTGAACCGATCATTAAAACAAATTGAACAAATGAGCCCAAACAATGAAATTGAACCACCTAACCAATAAAATAGTTATAAATGAAATTAAAATTATTATACTAAAACAATTACATATATAACAGGTTATTTAATTATTAATTAATAAATGTAATTTGTTTATTCAGGTCTTTAATAACAAGTGGAGAACACCAACGGATTTAAGGTAAGGGATCCTCTCCATTTATCTCTTAATCAAGATTTTCCTCTATGCTATGACTTTTTATGTGTAATCCCAAATGATGGGGTATGAATTCAAACCTCCCCATACTTCCCTGATGATTTATAAGTGATGAAAAACCCCATTTATCTCTCATCAATCTCTCTTAGGTACACCCGACACCATGCTAATAAACCGTAATGAATTCTACCCAAGCCCTTTGTGTTTATTCGGGTTGTCTTATCTTTCTTTATATCAAAGTGGAGTTATCTTATCTATTTATATACATATTATAAATGCTATATAGTATTAAAAAATTCGTCTATGAAGAACCTTTCATCACTCTCTTTAAGAGATTTACATGTTTTTATAATATTCCCTCTTTAGAACATTCCGATAAGCAAACTTGTTTTAAGGGAACATCCAAAATTGTTACCATATTTAAAGTGCACTCTATCCTCTTTTTTAAGACACCATTGTCTTTATAAAATCATTAATTTCATTATTAAACCCTTATTGGTTTAATTCTGGTTTTATATAAAATATTTTTCTCTTTTATATTTTAAAATCTCTTTTGTATTTTCCTTAAAACCGTACAAAAATGTTTTAATGCTAATGTTTCTCAAATACATTTGTGATATGTTATCACTTCGATGTTATATGACTATTTTACCTTATAAACGTCCATTTATGTTCTAATCCCTTTCTTTTATGGTCACTTTTATGATACACTCATAGGTTATGCTTTAAGTCATGATTGTGGTACCCAATTATTTCCATGGGTATCCTTATGTTTATGTATGGTTGATTATGTATAATTATTTATGTGGAAAGAATATTAATGAAAATGTTGAGATGGGTCCACACAGATAGTGCTCCAATGCATTGGGTAAAGTTAATTCTCATGAGACGCGATGTGGAACGGGATTGGCAGTTATCCTTGACTCGTACTAATGACATGTTTTATGATTCTTCCACATTTATATGCTTCTAGGATTATATGATATGATTTTATATGTTCCATGATTTGGAAATCATTATGTCATGCCTCCTAACTCATGTTCTAAAGACGTATCCTTATTTTCATTCCCTTACTGGGTATTCAGCTCATTCCTTTGTTCATGTGTTCCCCAGGGTACCCTATGTAGATGTAATGGCTCAAAGGAAGTTATAAGCACTTTATGGAGATTAAATAAAGAATTTTTTTTAGCCCCATGTTTTTTGTTTTATATACCTAGTCTTCCAAGACACTAGACATAACGATTCTTGGCTTGTACTCTAATGTATAGTTATGCTTAAAATCGTGTAATGTTATATGTAAAAGGCTTGGGTTTCTATACCATGTGGGAACGAGAGGAGACTATGTGGCAGAAGTACCCACACATTTTCTCTTCTGAGGGTAGAGTTAATATTTTGGGGAAGAAATTTATTAAGGGGGGAATAATGTAACAACCCAAACATTTGAATATTTTTTTGTTTCCTAAATTTGTGTATTATTTTGTTTTATACTCAAAAAACTATATCCTTTAATTAATGAAGTGAGAATAATTAAAATAAGACCACTGGGTTTCGACTGTTATATGACCGTTGGTCAATATGATCGTTGATAACTAAAATCTTAACGCTATGATTCCTATTTATAAATACAAGTGATCATGGTTAATTAATAGAAAAAGGGGAGTTGATGGCCTTATCCAATTGACTTAGGCCGTATGAATCCTATCTGTTGGAGCTTGGGAAGGAGGTTGTGTCACTAGGCTTTTCTCTGGACCAAGCCCAAGATGAGCTTCAACATGTGAAGCTTGAATAAAATCGATTATAGGAGAAGTTAAAGATGATAGAAATAACAACTCCAGAAATGTTTTCTAAGCCACCCCAAGATTCAATCACCATTTCACATCTTGCACTTAGGTCACATGCATGTGTTATAATGGGTTATGTAATGAGGCCTTAGATTTTTTTTGTAATCCCTTAGTATAAACTAAATTTTTATTTCATCATTCCTGTATTGGGAATAGATTTTCTTAATAATGTATATTTTTAATTAATAAAAATTAGATAAATTGAATTTAAAAGTAAAAAATTGTAATTTTCAATGATTTCTCATACATAGAAAATTATTATGGAAAAATGAATTCCATTTTTTAATTTAAAATGTCAAAATTAACCTAGGCTGAATTTTTAGAAATTTTCTACGAAGTTTCAATTTGATGAATAATGTTTTATGAATAGTGTTTTGATGAATAGTGTTTGATAAATAGTGTTTTTTGAGAAATATCATAAAAAATTTATTATTAAATAAATTTTTTTGTGAAATGTTTTTTGAAAATCAGACATACATGGTTGTAATCAGAATGAAAATTGTGGTTCAGTAAGATCAAAATAATTTTATTGGTGAATTGTAACTTTACCCATTGGAATAGTAAGTTTACCCTTATGAATGGTAATCTTATGAATGTCATAGTAAGATCACCTGACGAGTTATACATATGTTTTATTCATCTTAAGAGTTAATGTGATATAATTATATCATAGTATAAGTAAATAAATGTTTTAGAAATTATTAGTCAAGTATTAGTGTATTATTTATCTAATTTAATTTAAAATAAAATTATTTTTTATAAAATGGAGTTCAATTTTGAATTATATGGGTCGAAAAATAAATAGGGTGAATTTTGTGGATTTTTCTGATATAGTTGAATTTTCAGTGAATAGTAAAAATATAGTTTTGATTTTCGGTGTGTTTAATGACATCATTAATGATTTAATCATTATATAATAATTTTGGTTTACTTTTGAAAAGTAATATGTGTTATGAGGTGTCCCAAGTGGCCAATACCATGAGAAAATACTATGGGAAAGCCCATGGTTTTGCAAATACCACTAATGAGGTGTCCCTTGGAAATTAATAAAATATCCCCCCACTTTTGCTATAAATAACAACCCATTCCATCATTAATTTCATTAAAAATTCCTCCTTGACCAAGATCTGGCATTTTTACCTCCCAAGGAGTCTTTCCAAGGTGACCTAAATCCCCCAGGGTCCCAAAAATTGAGTTGTTGAATTCACTCTTCAAGGTAAGTGAACCTTTCACCCTCCTCTTTTAGTCATGACTTCCTTTATGTTATGTCTTCTTGTTTACATTTTATTATGTGGGGGTATGTTATTCTATATAATTATTAATTTATATTTTATGTAAAATTTACGAGATACCATTTACAATCTAATAAATTTATTTTCATAATTTTTATGTGAACTCATTAGGCAACCGAATTTCTGAAAAAGAAATCACATCTTCTCTTTTCTTTCAAGTATCATTTTCATGTGGTTTGTCCTTAAAACATCCATAAAATGATCTTATTTAAATTTTATTTTTTCCCTATACATTATTATGATTTATTTATGAGTGGGTGACCCTTTTCCCCTCTCTTATTAATGTTTCCAGAAACAATGTTATACAGCCGTTATGGTGAAGAAATTTCGTCTCAAAATCTCTCTATTTTTCTCAAGAAATTATCATATTTTATTTATATGAATACCAAAACCTATTTCGTTTTTAGAATAATTCATAAATAAATAAATATAATATATTTTATTCTTGAATTTATATACATGAAACCCTCATTCCTTTTCCATGGGTTATAAATGAAATAACAATCATGGTTTCAATAACTTTTAAAACGTCACGATTTTGAAATGAAACACATTTCTTTAATTATTTTTGGGTTATTTATGAAATTTTTGTTTATTATCTATGTGTATCACATGAAAATAAATAAATATTAAGGGTTCTCCCTAATATAACTCCAATGAATTGTGTAATGAATTTAATCTCTAGAGATGACAAATTTCATGATACCTTGGTGAATAACCCTGGTAATGATTATGACACCTTGAGGATGAACCATAGTGATATGTTCATGAATGTATAAATTAAATGTTTTAGCTAAATATTCATGTTATGATTCATTTACTTTTTATTATTATATTACTCTTCTTCCATTTCTCATGTCTTTATGATTTTCATCAAGTTCATATTGATATCACAACAAAACTAATTCCCTTGCTTTCCTTACTGGGCCTTCTGCTCACCCTTTCAATTGATTTATGTCACCAGGTTTTGAGATGCAGTAATTGTATATAGGATGAAACTTTCATAAATCTATTTCTATGGAATTTAAAATATTGTTTTATGTTTTCATGTATTATGTTCTTGATTTCCAAGACACTAGACTTTATTGATCCTCTATTTGTAAAATGAAATAGAATGTTATGTAATAAAAAGGAAGGATGCCATACTTGAGATACTATAAAGTATATTTGAGTCATAAAATGGTGTTTATGATTCATATGGGAAACCTAAATATTCAAATATCATACTATGTTTATTTTCAATGATTTAAATGGAAATAAACGTTTTAAATAATTCTTTATTGTGGCTTTATATCAATTTCCTGTAATATAGATCTAATATTTGAAAATATTATTTTAGGATATTTACAATGAATTATGTGAATTTAATTAAATAGAAATGAAATTAATATAAAATAAAATATTTATTTTTGATGGTTATTAGGGATATATCAGATAACTATGCCTTTTGTTCCATTTAATTTTTTTCCTAATTTGAGTTCCTTTCATTACCTTGACTCAATGTGATCAAAATTTTATTATAGTGTCCAGAAACTTCCATGTAATTTTTCATTTCCTTTACTATGTTTATTTTACAATTTGATTATATTTTATCTTTTTCTCCACCTATATCTCTCTATCTCTCTCTATTTGGGTGCAATGCACGATGTGTCTTCTTCTAGGTAGTGGATTCAAGGCCATATTTATCTTTTATTGGGTATAATATTTTAGTTAACTAGGATTTTTTCTCTTATTGGGAATTAGTATGAATCAATAAAAAACAAGTTAACATGATGGATGAGAAAAATAATGAATGGGAAGTGTCTTTCGTGTATTATTCTAGATAATCACTCTGTTATGTTTTGGGTTTTTGTCATTTTATTTTATCTAAAATCAAATAGTATGAAAAACTATAGGATGTAATTGGGATGTTAAGTGATTGAAATTACATGTAATAATTAAATGGTATGTGAACCCATAAATATCTATCTTTTTTTATAATTTTAATATTTTAATGGATTTTGTTGTTGGGAATGCTTGTTTGTGTGAGCCTGTTTGTTGATAGAATATTTTTCACAAAAAAAGTGTTTTATTCTATTTTTTATTTAAATCACATCATATAATTAAATAATAACTAAATTCAATAATTTAATGATATTTCTTAAAAAATAGTAATTTGGGGATGTTGATATTGTCCCATTTAATGTAGAATCATGTACACATATTTTATTCTTTTTTTTGTGGTTATAGTTATGATATATGGTTTGTGATTGTTAGTGATTCATGGTCTCATTTGATGGTATGAAATTAAAAATGAGGAAAATTCTTTATCATCTGAATAAAGGTAATGGTGGGATTTCAATTTAATCTGTAAAGTGTAAAGGTTAAAATTAGTGGATGTATGTTAGAATTGGAATATAAATTTTCAAAATGATTTAATAATTAAAGTAATTATAGTAGGTGATTCTTAAGAGTGGTTTCACATTAAAAATGATAATAAAAAAGAATAATTAAACAAATACTAGTTAGAAATAGTAAATCTAGAATTTGATAAATGAATGATTAAATTATAAGGTATGGTTTTTTGTAAAGTTATTTATGGTTATTAATGTTTTTGGGATATAGAGAAAATAATTTTGGTGGATGGGTAGTGGTTAGAAATGGAGGAATATAAGAGTTTTTTTATGATTGGTTTTACTCACCCCTAGGTTTCCATTTGTGTGAATGTATCTATTCAATTATTTTCTTGTGATTAATAAATTATCCCTACCATATTTGAGTATTTTATACTGACACTGATTTTTTTTGTTCTATGTATTTTACTCAACATTCAGGTTGATGAGGTTAGATAGATAACTACTACCACTTCCCTGAAATCCCTTTAGTAATAGACTAGTAAAGATAGCCCGAGGTTGGCATGATTATGAAAGGTGTGGGTTGGAATGTGGCGTACCAGATAATGTGGTGACGATGGTTATGGGTGGGGGTTCATGCATGCAGGAGGAGGGAAAGAGGATGATGTACATTATGTTCATGATTACCTATTACTCTAGTTCTGAGGTGATAAGTTTCAGATTTTATGTGGATTTTCCCCAATTCCAACATGATATATTTGAAATTTTGTGAGTTCTAGTAGGTAGGGTTGTGAATATACCCACATCATCCAAGATTTGATAGGATCACAAAATGTTTAACATTGCATTATAGGAGAAGAAAACCAGTGGGGAAGTGGTTTGAGGGTGCCAATGATTATATTATTCCCATTATAATCTTTTTTATTTTGATGTGATACTTATTGACTGACCCTTGGTGAGGCATGAAAGGGGTAAGTGAACAAATTTGTTTATGTTGGTTCTACCCTTTACTCATTGGGAGAATTAGTATACTTTTCCCACATTTATAAGGGAGGTCTTGAGTATGATCCTTCTAAGAATGAATGTTATGATGACCACTATATATATAATAGGTGAGGAAAATGGTTTTCGTAAGTGATATAAACCATGTAATCTTATAGCTATATATGTTGTTGGATATAATATATTAGAGTTTTTTTAGAATTTTGTTGATGATTTATTCTCTATGAAATGACTTGAATGTTTTTTTATATGGGATCTTGGTTTATTTATACATTCCAAGATTATTGTGGTATTAAATAATATATATTGTTATCAAATTCATGTATTGAAGGAAATTACTCTCATTGTGTGTTTTATACCCTTGGCGATATTCCCCAACATGATGATTAGATTCAGGATTCGAGTGTAATTTCTTTTCTTTATTCTCAATAAAGGAGGGGTAAAAGTTGGGGTAATTATAGAGTGGTACAAAAGATAATGGTTGAGAGATAATGTGGATATTTGAGTTAGTAACCAAAATTATTTCATGGGTTGGTAAGTAAATTTAATCTATTTAGTATTGTTTGTGACATGGGCTAGTGAGACTAGTTAGCACAAGATTTTTACAGCCCCATGTGGTCCAAATTAAGGACTATAAGTATAAAAATTGATCAAGTGAAGTGGTATTTAGTGTAGTGTAGATATCTAGGAAATATAAATTCATCATATATATTTTCACTTATTTTTAATTGGGTTCTTTTAATAATGAATTGATAATAATTAAATAAAAGTATATAAATCTCATTTTACTAGGATTTTGAATGTTTCCTATGTTGGAATCATATTTCATTATTTTAAGCATGAAATAACTGTGGAAGATTATCCTATTAGGGAAAAATATTTGTTTTTGTGTTTTAAAGTTGTGTGGGAGACAAATAGGTGTAATAATAAGGAAATATCAT